>CM046950.1:65179109-67999784 GCA_025698515.1 Gossypium sturtianum | reverse complement strand
GACTCCATTTTAGACTTTCTCTTCTCCTTTACTAGTTCTTGGCTTTACAAGCCCTCTCTACTAGCATAACGAATTCCTTCAGGTTCTAGAACAGCAACAAACAATTTGATGTCATCATTTAGCCCATCTTCAAATCTCTTACTCATGATGGCCTCGATGGATACACTCTCGAGCGTATTTATTGAGTCGCACAAACTCGCGCTCATAATCGATCCACGCACATCTTGCCTTGCTTGCTTCTAGGAGTTCCTTTCTTTTCGGTTCACAAACCTTTGGTGATATACTTTTTCTTGAACTCTTCTTGGAAAAATTCCCATGTGATCCTTTCTCTCGGTACCACTGACACAAGGGTGTTCCACCATTGGTAAGCAGAATCTCTTAAAAGAGAGACTACACACTTTATGTATTCCTCAGGTGTGCATGACAACTCATTAAATACCTTGATAGTATTTTCTATCCAGAACTCAGCCTTTTCTGGATCGTCATCTTTTCTAGCCCAGAATTCTTCTGCCCCATGTTTCCTAATCCTATCAACCGGAGGCTTCTCTCTTCTTACCACCTCTACTACTTGAGGGGCTACTGGGATAGGTTGAGGAATAGGTGGGGGTGGAGGGGGTTGTGTATTCGGGTTAGTACGAATGAACTCCGTATACCATGTATTCATCATATAGAGGAAGGCTTCTCTAGCCTCTTCTCCTCCTTCTTAACTCACCATAGTGGGTCTATTCTCATGCTCGTTCGGCACCGTCCCTTCAGCGAGAGCCGGCACGTTACTTTCTACGTCATCCGCCACAGCTCTATCGGGATCCATTTACTAAATGTAAAAACATAATTTAAGTCATCAGGAGTCGTCACACTATCATTATAAAAACATTCTTACGTATGGCATGTATAGCTAAACTCGTGCTCGTGCTATGTTAGTCCTAGAACCGGCTAAACCGTAGCTCTGATACCACTAAATGTAACACCCCATACCCGAGTCCGAGACTAAGACTGGATACGAGACATTACCATGCTTGAACTCACTTAATCTTGTGCTTACGGACTATAAAATTTCGTTCTTAATTAAAAACTCCTCTTTCTTAATCAAATCAGACATTTCATGGGCCTACGAGGCCTCAGACTTGCGTCCCGAAACTTTCGAAACTCATCTGGATACTTTCTCTCCAAACAAGGGTCACACGTCCGTGTGACTTAGGACAAGCCCGTGTACCCCTAAAACATGCCCGTGTCTTTCACTCGTGGTGGATACTAGCAATTTACACACGACTGACACACCCGTGGCCCCAAATCGTGCCTAAAACCCCAAAGATTCTGCCAATGCCCCATGGCCAAGGCACACGCCCGTGCTTACCACCCGTGGTGCACACTGACTACTTTAACACAACCTAGAGTCTAAACACACACCCATGTGACTGGTTCGTGGTCTATTCTGACCTAAGATACAATGGTGCAGGGTGCACACGGCCTAGACACATGCCCGTGTGTCCATCCGTGTGGGCACTTAGAGGCTATTTACCAAGCCAACTGCCACCCCGAAATCAAGACCAAACTCAAGCTTAATTCAGCAACTCAAGTATTACATCTTTCATGAACAATACAACATGCTTCATTGATATCAATAACATACATACTTAGTCAATCTTGGCCAATCACTTAGCCATTTACAAATAATAATAAACTTGATAGCCCATACTTTTGCCCTTTCTAAGACATATACTCAAAATGAAATGTTTCCTATACATGCCATACTTAATATAATTTCAACTTGGCTATACCAAAATAAGGATTGATAGTGTGCTTTGAGCTCCGACTTTAACGATCCACAAGTTAGCTTGGCGGGACTACATAGAAAGAAAGAATAAAAGACGTAAGCATTTAGCTTAGTAAGTTTGCATAATGCTCATAGCAACATACTTGCTTAATATAAACCATTTGACATAAACAATGGTATCATAAATTTCAGCTATAAAGCTTACTTACTCATACTTGATTCTTACATATCTCATGAAACTTACTAGTCTCATACTTGAGAGGTAAACAAGGTACCTGTATCACTTAATCACATTGATCAGCATACTTTAGCATAATAATCATAATCTCTTACTTATCATTCATAACATGAATAATACTCATTCTCAACTTGATGATAACTATGCTTACTTACTTTCTTGATATCTCATTTAAACTTTACTTGTTTGCCCAATGAATTTCTATGAATAACCGAGGATACTGAATCTCATCTCACACGCTCGATGCCAAAGCCATATCCTAGATATGGTCTTACATGGAATCTCTCATCTTGGTTTCGAGGCCATGTCTTGACATGGGCTTATACGAAGTCTTTCTCGTGAGTTCCCTTGGGAACATACCATTGCCATGTCTTGACATGGTCTTACTTGGTACCTTTACTCATGAACTGGGTCAATGCCGAGCCTTGGCTTGACTTACATGAAATCTTCCTTGTTACTCACCAATGCCATGCCTTGGCTTGGACTTACATGGGATCTCTATCTCTTGATAGCTTTTCAATGCCAAGACTCGTCTTGGACTTACATGACATCTTTGCTTGGAGACTCACCAATGCCATGCCTCGGCTTGGGCTTATATGGGTCTTCATCTCATAATAACTCTTCAATGCCAAGACTTGTCTTGGTCTTACATGATAACTTGTCTGATTGTCGATGCCATGCCTCGACTTGGACTTATACTGGATTTTCTCATTTCATGTGATAGATCGAGTATCCTAAGCTATTCATCTTCAATCGGGCTTTTCATGCTTGATCTCATTGATTACTTTGTTTAACATAACATTAAACATTTTCTTGATAATATTGTACATTATACTAAGCAATTCAATGATATTAATCATAAAGCTTAGAAATCATGCAAATTTACCTCGATATACAAAAATGTATGTAGATATGTAATTTAGTCCTCGACTTTGTTCTTGCCTCTGTTTTGATCCGAACTTCATTTTTCTTAATCTATAATCACAAATAGATCATTTAATACTCACATTGACTAAAATGACTCTTAACACATACTTTGGCAAAATTACTATTTTGCCCCTATACTTTCTCATATTTGCACTTTTGCCCCAAGGCTCAGAAATGAATCTCACTCAACTTTCTTAAACTTCATGCTTAGCTGATTCATTTTCTCTACTATAGCAATCATTAATTCCCACTATTTCTAATAGGTATGACCAATTCCATAACTTTTACAAACTAGTCCTTACTAGCATTTTTCATGAAATTCACTTAGAAAAAGGTGTTTATCTAACATCAAACTCTCATAAACTTCCATAAAATATCATTTTACAAGCATGTCACTCTTAGGTAGATTTTTGAACATGCATCTTAGCTCATTTTATAGCTAAAAATAGCTAATTCATAATACGAGAACTTTAAAAACACGAAGAATATTAAAAACAGGGCCAAGATGAACTTACTAGCAAGCTTGAAAAAAATGAAGAACCCTAGCTATGGAGTCTCCAAATTTTCAGCACAAGAGGAAGAAGATGAATGAATTTTTTATCATTTTTTCCTATTTTAATCATTTGTTAGACAAATGACCAAAAGGCCCTTCTCTTTAAAAATTTCCCTTTTACTAACTCATGTCCATTTTTGTCCAAAACTTATAATTTAGGAAAATTGCTATTTAAGGACTTCTAATTAATATTCTAAAGCTATTTCATACAAAAAGCTTCTAGAAACTCATATTTTGCAACTTTTGCAATTTAGTCCTATTTGATCATTCCATGTCAATTTCACAAAATTTCTACATGGAACTTTAATACTATCATGCAAACATGTCATAAACCTTAAGAACTCAATTTACTAACTCAGATTTGTGGTCTTGCACCACTATTCTGACTAGGCCCTGAATCGGGATGTTATATTTAGCCATGTAGTGACTGTGGTTGGCGACATCCAGGCGAGTGTTGGTGGAGGCTAGGGGCTTGCCTGAGGTGTGGGTCTTTGGAGCACCGTATTCAAGAGTGTCCTTAGCGGGCTGATCAGACGCAAGCTTCGAGACTGGGTTTTGTACAGCCACAAAAGGCAGTCAAGCAGCCACCTAGGGGCCGTGGACCGGTTAGGGGTGGTAATGGTATGGGCAGAGGGCAGAGAGCACTGGGCAGAGGTGCTAGTCAGACAGAGGCGAGGCAGCCTGCGCTGGTTTATGCTGCGCAACACCGAGAGGATAGATATGATCCTGATGTTATCACCGGTATGTTCTTTATTTTTTATGTACCTTATACTGCTCTGGTAGACATAGGTTCTACACACTCTTATATAGCTAGTTCCGTTTCTGAAAACCTGGGGATTCTATTGAGAGCACTTCTAGTGAGGTTACTGTAAACGGAAAAATATATAGGATTTTTCCTATATAATTTATCACCTTTTTACTTAAATTTGTTGTTAAAACTAAGTAATTGTTTAATAAATTAATGAAATATGCGAAAATATTAAATTAGGACATAGAAATTATAAAAATATGATTTTATGCTTTATTATATAGTTTTCATGCATAAAATGGCTTATTTTATATTAAATTGAGCATATTATATTTTTAAGACATGAAGTGGGCGTGCATGATTAAATTAAATAATAAAATATAAAATTATATTTAAATATTCATTTTAGATATTTTATTAATAATTTGGGTTATAATTAATTATTTAAATTAGATAAATTTTATTCTTTGGTCCTCTAATTTATTGATTTATTTTGGACAGGTCTGATTGCTTTGTTGGATTACAAAACCGTCCAAATTGGAGACCAAGTAAACCCAATTTTCGGCTACACTTGGCTGTCCACATAAACCACTTTTTGGTTTAATTGCACAAGGTCCTTGCAATGTTGAAGAAATTAGAGATTTGCCTGAAGATTTGCACTTGACCGAGTCTCAGTCCTGAGTTGTTGTTGCACTTAAATTGAGAAAAAATCAAGCAAAAATCAGCTCAATTTCCTCAATTCATGGCCGACCACCCTTTGAAGATGCTTGAAGAGATGGAACCTCCTATTTTTAGCAAGCTATCCCCCTCTCCTCACCTATAAATAAGACCCCTTCATTCATTCATTCATCATCCCTCATCCTTCATCATTCTCTCTTCTCTCTCAATTCTCTTAGCATTTTCCATTCCCCACGCCTAGCATCATCTCTTCATAGATATTTTAGCAATTAAGCCTCTTAAAGAGCCCTTGGTCGGCCACCTTGGAGAGCCATCAGCAAAGAAGCAAAATGAAGGAGCGAAGGAGCCTCGTCGATTAGAGTCTTGGGTGACAGCCACTTTGATTTCGGTTTAATCTTTCTTTTCTTTGATTTAATCTGAAAATGTTTGCTATGTGTTCTTTGTTCTTGTTTACAACAATGTTAGCTTAATTTTATTTAAGCTAGGATGATTACTTTGATTAAATAATATTTATTTGGTTCATGTTTATAATGTTTGTGCCTCAATCGATCATGTTTTTAATTAGAATCAAGTCTATATTTCGTTCATACGTGATTGAAATGCGCCTGAATTAGCTGAGCGATCCTGACCAGACGATGACTAGTGGACACATAATTGAAATGTGCATGCTCAATTTAGATCCTAACCCGATTAAATTGAAGGTTGCATAACAACTCTGACCAAGCTCTGTTATCTGCATAGTTTTTAGATTTGTGTGATTAAACTGTTTCAAACCTAACACTTTCCTGTTACCTCACACGAATGCTAAGAAACCCTTAGTAAATAAGGATCAGTAAAATGCATATTTACTAAGTAAAGGATTCCGAAAGGACCTAATTTGGTTTCCAAACTCATGAAAGATCGAGTTGCCATGGAATGTTTTTCCGAATGTTATTAAGCATGCTGATAATAAATTGAGTTTAATTAAAGTAATTGTCTTAGTTTATTTTTGCTAAAATCTATTTCATTCATATAGTTTGCATATTTAGGATAATTTGCATTAGGGATCATTTCATTTAGTTTAATATATTTAATTTTAATCATCACTTCTCAATCATATTGTGTTTTTATTTACCAAATTGTTAATATAATTTTGCAAATTAAGTGACTTAGCACAAATACAATCCCTGTGGAGACGATAACTCAATACTTACTTATTACTGGATAACGATTGTGTACACTTGTACAAACCTACGTGTTACAGTTACTGTACTGAGTCCATTGGGGCAGTCTGTTCCGGTTAGTAAACTTTATAGGAATGATCCGTTAGTGGTGCAAGGGGTTGTAGTTATGGCAAATCTGATGGATCTTCCGTTTTGAGAGTTCGCCTTAATTCTAGGTATAGACTGGTTGGTCAAGCACTGAGTTAGCTTAGATTACGCGACTAAGAGTGTCGTTATGAGGACCGAGGATCATAAGGAAGTGGTTGTGATCGGCGAGCGTCGAGATTATCTGTCCAATGTGATCTCCGCTCTTGTGGCTGAGAAACTGGTTTGAAAAGGGTGTGAGGCTTATTTGGCTTACGTCAGTGTTTCTGTTTCTGGGGACTCTTATATCGAGGATATCAGAGCAGTGAGGGATTTTCCAAATGTCTTTCCTGAGAGTTACCAGGTTTACCTCCAAATCGAGAAGTTGAGTTCGGCATTGAGCTTCGACTGAGTACAGCTCCAGTGTCTATCGCTCCATACTGTATGGCACCGAAGGAGCTTGCAGAGCTTAAGGCTCAACTTCAAGAGCTTTTGGATCGTGGTTTCATTCACCCTAGTGTGTCTTCATGGGGGGCACCTATTCTGTTTGTAAAGAAGAAGGATGGGACCATGAGGATGTGTATTAATTACTGGCAGTTGAATAAACTGACTGTGAAGAACAAGTATCCACTTCCGAGGATCGAGGATTTGTTTGATCAGTTCTGAGGGGATTTTATGTTCTCAAAAATTGATCTCCGTTCTGGGTACCATCAGCTTAGAGTTAAGGAAGCTGATGTTCATAAGACTGCATTTATGACTCGTTATGGACATTATCAGTTCCTAGTTATGCCTTTTCGTCTGACGAATGCTCCGGCTGCATTCATGGATCTGATGGACTGAGTCTTTCGGCCATATCTGGATCAGTTCATCCTGGTCTTCATCGACGATATTCTGGTTTACTCTAAGACCGAGGATGCGCATGATGAGCATCTTAGAGTAGTGTTTCCAATACTTCGAAAGAAATAGCTCTATGCTAAGTTGAGCAAGTGTGAGTTCTGGTTGCGTGAGGTAACTTTTCTGGGGCACGTAGTTTCTGCCGAGGGGATCCGAGTTGATCCTAGAAAGATTGAGGCGGTGCTTGATTGGAAATAGCCTAAAAACGTATCTAAGATCCGCAGTTTTCTGGGTCTTACAGGTTATTATTTGCGGTTTGTCGAGGGGTTCTCTCTGATTGCAGCTCATTTGACTAAGCTTCTGCGCAAGGGTATTCCTTGTTCTAGACCGATGCGCAACAATCGATCTTCGAGAATCTAAAGTCTATTCTGACTCAGGCTCCTATCTTGATACAGCCTGAATCTGGTAAAGAATTTTTTTTATACAGTGATGCATCGCACGTCGATTTGGGATGTATACTGATACAAGATGGTACGGTTGTAGCTTATGCGTCCCGTCAGCTTAAGACACACGAGGGGAATTATCCGATGCATGACCTCGAATTAGCTGTTATGGTTTTTGCGTTAAATATTTAGAGGTACTATCTGTATGTTGAAAGGTGTACCATCTACACTGATCCCAAGAGCCTCAAATACCTCCTTACTCAAAAGGATTTGAATCTTAGACAACATCAGTGGATTGAGCTGCTCAAAGATTATGACTGTACGATAGAGTATCATCCTGGTAAGGACAATGTGGTGGCCGATGCTCTCAGTCGTAGAGTGATGACTGATTTGATGGCGATGTTCACTCGTCTTAGTCTGTTTGATGATGGGGGTTTGTTAGCCAAGTTGCAAGTTAAGCCAACTTGGATTGATCAGATTCGAGAAAAGCAGTTGGCAGATAAGTCCTTGGTTCAGCGATTTTGTCAGATTGAGGATGGCAGTACTTCTGATTTTTGACTGAATAAGGATAAATTCTTGTGTTTTTAAGGTCAGATCTGTGTGCCGAATGATTCTAATCTGAGGCAATCAATTTTGAGGGAGGCGCATAGTAGCTCTTATACTATACATCCAGGTGGTAATAAGATGTATCGGTATCTCCGTGAACTGTACTGGTGGTCGGGATTGAAACGTGAGGTTAAGGATTTCGTTGCTAGTTTTCTGACGTGCCAGCAAGTTAAGGCTGAGCACCAGTTGCCTTCGGGTTTGCTGCAACCCGTTAAGATTCCCTTATGGAAATGGGAACTAGTGACGATGGACTTCGTTAGTGGGTTGCCCTTGACACCCACTAAGAAGGATTCTGTTTGGGTCGTCGTGGATCGACTGACGAAGTCCGCTCATTTTATTCCGGTTTGGACAGACTACTCTCTGCAGAAGTTAGTGAAGCTCTATATCTCCAAGATTGTAAGACTGCATGGGGTTCCTGTTTCGATAATTTTTTATAGAGATCCTCACTTCACTTCTCGATTCTACAAGAAATTGCATGAAGCTCTAGGTTCGAGATTGGACTTTAGTACTGCGTTCCATCCTCAGACCGATGGTCAATCTGAGAGGGTGATTTAGATACTGGAGGATATGCTTCGAAGTTTTGTAATAGATTTCCGAGGAAGTTGGGAGGATTACCTGCCGCTAGCTGAGTTCGCCTACAATAATAGTTTCCAGACTAGCATTCAGATGGCACCTTACGAGGCTTTGTATGGTCATAAGTGTCGTACTCCGCTATGTTAGACTGAGTTGGGTGAGCGTCAGATTTTGGGTCTTGAGTTGGTCTCTGAGACTGAAGGTAAGGTTAGATTGATTCAGGATCGTCTGAAGACGGCTTCTGATAGACAGAAGTCTTATACAGATCTGAAGAGGAGAGATATTGAGTACTCTGTGGGTGACTTCATCTTTCTTAAGGTTTCTCCGTGGAAGAAAGTTCTAAGGTTCGGTCGAAAGGGCAAGTTAAGCCCTAGGTTCATTGAGCCGTATCGGATTCTGAAGTGGGTGGGACCGGTCGCTTATCAGTTGGAGCTACCTCCAGAGTTGGACCATATCCATGATGTATTTCATGTCTCGATGTTGAGGCGGTATTGGTCTGATCCATCTCACGTTGTTTCTATTGAGGAGATCGGTATTAGATCAGATTTGTCTTTTGAGGAGGAGTCGATTCAGATTTTGGATCGTGATATTAAGGTTCTAAGGAGGAAGTCCATACCGTTAGTGAAGGTTCTGTGGCGGGACATGGCACTGAGGAAGCCACGTAGGAACCTGAGGACTCGATGCGTCAACAATATCCTTATATGTTCGGATCAGGTAAATTTTGAGGTCAAAATTTCTTTTAAGGGCGAAGAGTTGTAACGCCCTGATTAATTTATTTCTTTTTCTGTAAATATCTGACATAAATGTATATCTGCTTTATTGGTTGAGTGTTCTGGGTGTGTGTGTGAGGTCTTGAGTTCAATTCCCACTATGGCAATTTTTGTCATTTATAATCCAAGCCTTACCCTTGTTGAGTGGGCTTATAGAAAATTTTCTATTAAATCATATCAGAATGAGCCTGCTGGTTTGAGTGGTAAGGGGGTTAGTCTATTGGAGGTCTTATGTTTGAATCCCTGCATTGGCGAGGGTGTTAATTTTTGCTCAGTTGTCAAACGGATTTTTGGTGGAGTTGGGATTCTGAGAAAGTTGTTTGTTAGTGGGTTAGTGGGAAGTAAATTGAGGGATTTAGTGGATATTCTTACTTTTTAATTTTTTTTTAAATTTTTCTCTCTCTTCTCCCCAAATTTTCCCTCTGATGTTTTCTTCAATTTTTCTTCGTGGTTTCTAACGTTTTTCCCTTTTTCGATAAAATCATTAATTCGTTCTCCTACTTCGATTCTGTTGGTGGTCCTATCATTTAATCGTGCCTTTGGTTTGTGGGGTTCTCTAATTGATTGGTAAGTGAGCTTTGTGTGTCTATGACTTTTGTTTGGGATTTTGGCGATGACAATCTGTAATGATTGATTAGTGGTAATTTGTGTTTAGGAGCAGATTGTGGAGCAGGGAATTGCACTTCAACGGTTTAGTGTACGTTTGTGGCAATTTGTCATTAGTGGTAAGTCGGTTCCATGTTGATTCTTGTGTTGAATTTGTTAACCAATCTGCTAAATCGATGGTTACTCTGTTTTTAGGTTTCGAAAGGCTCGGGTTTGTTTTTGCATCAAAATCGTAACAGGTTTGTACCCCTTATGCAAAAAATCGAGCTTCGATGAAAGCCAAAAAACCATACTGTCGATGCCACACGGGCGTGTGCCTGGCCGTGTGGTTGGTCGTGTGCAAGACACGACCATGTGGTTGACGAGGGCATGGCCGTGCGCAAGACACGACCGTGTGATAGTGTGAGGGCCATACAGGCTAGGCCAAGTTGGGCGTTTGGGCCCACACGGGCATGACACACTGGCATGTGGGTTTGGGCCAGGCCATGTGAGCCACACGGGAAAGGCCAATATGGGCGTGTGGGCCACATGGGCGTGTGGGCCCACACGGGCATGTGGGCCCATATTTTTGGAATTTTCCCTAAGGTCACTCGGGTCATTCCGATTGACTGTGGGCCTATCGTAGGGTTAGTAAGGGCTAACCAAACCCTAAAACTATGTGATATGTTAGTCTGATATTCTGTTTTGAATATGATACTGTTTTGCATGTCTGATTAGTCTGATGTATATATATCTGATATCTTTATATGAGCATGTAAGCATGATAACTCTGATTATATATATCTGATTGGGGTGGGATTTGTATATGTGGAGAAAGTGTTCTGTATGGCGGTCATCGCCTATATTCTGGCAGCTTGGCTACACATTATCTAACATGTGTCGTAATGGCACGATATGGTGTGTAGAGATGGGTGGGTGTTTTTAACCCCACATGGTGTGATGGGATGGTCAGAGTTGGTGTGTAGAGGATGGGGGTAGGATTCTGTATTTCTGATCTGCATATCAGTTATGTTATCTAAAACTATAAAGGGCTTAGGTCCTAACCTGAATCTGTATCAGACTGTGTATGAGTTCACGGTATGTATTGCATGTCTATTTATGTTGGGTTACGCACTGAGTTTACGAAAACTCACATATGTTTGTCTGTTCTGTTCAGGTAATCCACAGATTTAGACAGGTCGGTGCGACGGAGGCTCAGCGGTGACCACTTGATCGAGAATTATTTTACTTAGTAAATTATGTTTTTCTTATTTATTTATTGTAACACCCCTTACCCGTATCCAACGTTGGAACCGGGTATGAGGCATTACCGTACTTAACCTGCTCAAACATGCAATATCGAGACATACAATTTCATTTCGACTTAAAACTTCTCATTCGAGATCGTAACGTCCCAATTATAGGTCCACGAGACCCTAAACATACATACGAAATGGTTCGAGACTAAACCGGAAACTTTTGAACACTTAGAAAATTTTTGCTTAAAACAGGGCCCCACGCCCGTGTGGTGAGGGACACGCCCGTGTGGGCAGGCCGTGTGGTCACACACGCCCATGTCCCTAGTCCGTATGGATTTTATTTTTCATTTCGAACCTACAGGGGTTTTCACACGGCCGGACACACGCCCGTGTCCATGGCCCGTGTCCCTCACACGGCCTAGACACGCCCGTGTCTTAGCCCGTGTGCAAAAACCTTGACATTCTATTTCTGACGTCATCAACCTATTAAAGTCACACGGCCAAGGCACACGCCCGTGTCCTTAGACCATGTGGCGAATTAAATTCCTACATTCAGGTGCAGACTTCACACGGCCTGGGCACACGCCCATGGGGCTGACCGTGTGTCACAGATGGCCTAGACACATGCCCGTGTGCCTACCAGTGTGGACCACTATAAGGCTATCTACCAAGCCAATTGTCACCCTAAAAGCAGCCACACTTATACAATTTCAATGCACACACAACATGACAATAAGGCACCTTTAGTATCTAAAAACAAAACATCCACACCTTATCATCAACCTACTTCATCATGCAAATACTTCATTCATAACTCATTCAATTGCACAATTTGTATTTCATGAATTTCATCATCATTGATTATATAAAAACTTAACAAGTATAGGCCAATTCTAAGGGCCATTTACAAAATGAATGAGTAGCATTAATAGCCAACACATTGGCTAACAAATATGACATATCACAAAATAACCAAGTTCCTATACATGTCATACCCAAAATTAATCAACTTTACTATACCAAAAGAATAGTTGATAGTGTGAATCGAACTTCGACTTCCTTCGATCCTCGAGCTAGCTTGGCGATACTACAAGGAATAGGGAAAAGAGAGGGGTAAGCATAAAGCTTGGTAAGTTTGCATGAATTAAATAGCAATATAAAAGTTCATGATAACATCCATTCATCACACTAAATAATACACAAGTTCTCAAACACATCAACATAACTTACTCATGCTTACTCTTACCAAATCACATATAACATTTTGCAATCATTACTCGTAAGTTACTCATGGGTACCTGTATCACTTTATCACATAACTTTAGCACTTTTATTCTCTTGAACATAGACTTAGCTCTTTGCTATCTTTAACATAAACTTAGTTCTTTACCCGTTGAACTACTTGGAATATCGAAGGATACTCAATCTCATCATACATGTAACACGATGCCAATGCCATATCCCAGATATGGTCTTACATGGGATCACATCTCGATGCCGATGCCATATCCCAGATATGGTCTTACACGGGATTTCATATCTCGATGTCGATGCCATATCCCAGATATGGTCTTATACGAGATCGTATATCGATGTCGATGCCATGTCCCAGACATGGTCTTACACGAGATCTCCCTTCAGTGCCGAGGCCATGTCCCAGACATGGTCTTATACGGGACCTTCTTTATCTCATGTTGTGAAAACGGTATCCTTGCTATTCCTAATGTTCAACCGGGACTTCAACTTTACATAATCTTATTATACTTTCATCGAGGCATCATTAATCAATTTCATAGAAATAATATACATTTCTCATGATATCGAGCAATTAAAAACATAATAGCATTATGTAGCTTTAATTTCACACAAACTTACCTCGATACCAAAATATGTATAGTTGTTCGATTTAATCCATAATTTTGTCCTTTCCTCGGTTTCGGTCTGGACTTCGTGTTTCTTGATCTAAAATAATAATTTCACTTATTTAATGATCACATTGATTAAAATAACTCATGAATCATACTTTGGCAAAAATTACGATTTTGCCCCTAATCTTTTACAAAATTATGATTTTGCCCCTAGGCTCGTAAATCAATTCTAATCAAATTTATTCCTTTAACAAGGCTATCTGAACATTTATTACTCTTATAGCAACTCACAATACCAATTATTTCACACATTCACCACTTATTTATAACCTTTACAAAAAGATCCTTTTAAGGGTTTTCATGGAAACCCTTTTCACAAAAGTTGTTTATTTAACAACTAAGATTCATTTTCTTCCATAAAAATTCAGAAAAGAACATAAATGCTCACATGGCAAAACCTTAGACTCTTAACCATTTTGCAAAATAGTCCCATCATTAGCTAGATCATGCTACAATGGTCCTAAAAGTACAAAAATTATCACGAAAGACCACCAAAATCACTTACTTTCAAGGGTGAGAATTTGCTGAAAATTTTAGGCTTCCAAAACCCCTCCTTGGCTGATATTTTTGGTGGAAGAAGATGAATGAAAAAGGTGATATTATCTTTCTCTTTATTTTATTTATTTCCTTCAATTTAGTTACCTAATTCACCTACTTTGACCAATTTTGACATTTCTTGTCCCCTATGGCCGGCCAACCCTTTCCTAAGGGTCTAATTGCACATTAAGGACCTCCAATTCAATATTCTATAGCTATTAGACACCTTTAACTTGTAGAACAACACTTTCGCACTTTATGCGATTTAGTCCTTTTTCGCAATTAAGCATGCAATCGCTAAAATTAATGCACCAAAATTTTCATGCATTCATATAATCATGCTATAACACATAAAATAATATTGAAACTAATTTCTCCAACCTTGAATTAGTGGTTTCGAAACCACTATTTTGACTAGCCCCAAAATCGGGCTGTTACATTTATAATTCTGGCTTCATTAGAGAGAGTTTGTAATTTTTGGGACTCTCCAGACTGTTGGAGTTTATTTTAGTTTTGGACGCGGTTTTTAACTCTTTCATTTCGATGCATGATGGAAAATACAATTTTACGGAAACAAAGGTTTTTCCGAAAACACGAACTAGATTTCTAAAATGTAATGGTTTTAAGACTTCTGCTATAAATTGTGTTTTGGTAAATAAGTTAATTAAATAACACTTTCGAAAATAGTTATAAACATATATGAACTATGAAACTTGAATGACTTGATGAAACAACTCTGTTTTCAAAACCCTACCTTGTGACATCTCCAGATTCGGCCATAACATCTAGGCCGGGTATGGGGTGTTACAGAAACTCGAATCCTTTCTAACCTTGTCCTAAAAAAACTAATATATCTCAAAATATACAACTCCATTGCTTACACCGTTTCTTCCATACGAAACTAGGCTCAATAAGCTTTAATTTCATATTTAATTCAACCTCTAAATAAATTTATATGATTTTTGGTGAATTTTCAAAGTTAGGCTATTACTGCTGTCCAAACTATTTTAATGAAAATATTTTGTTTTCCATGGATCTTTGCACTATCTTTCATTCAATCGTACATAATCATCATAATTTTATTACTATTAAATTTAATCACTAATGTTTATGTGTAGATTATATATTCATTTCTTAATCTTAATATTTTTCACAATACAAATCACATTTTCTCTTACTTACAAATTTAGTGTTTTAAATATCTATACTTCATCAAATACTTTTTATTTCTATTATTTAGATTAAAATACATTTTTTTTATACATCTCATTCACTACATATTTAACTCAATCTAGTGAAATACAAGTAGGGTTAGTATGGAACTTACCCCTTTTGTCAAGAATTTCTTCCTTTTTTCTTCATTTCCCTTCCTTCCTCATCTTCACCACTTTCCTTCCGTTTTCTTATTTTCTTCGCTTTCATCTAATATTTTATTGCTTCCAAACTGATGAATATATATTTTTTAGATTCTCTACTTCATCTTTTCTCTTTGGTGTATAAGGAAATTTTCAAAACATTTTGGTGAAAAGGTGGGTTTTCATGGCAAATGATTAAATTGTAAGAAAAATAAAACTTTCTCTTCTCTAGTTATCTCTCACGTTGGAATGTAAAAAGATGATGAATTCTCTTTATCTTTCCTCTCTTTTTATATCAATCACTTTGATAATAAAATATTAACAAAAATCTAATTACAATATTAATAGTATAACATTTATCTAATTATTTAATTTAAAATATCATTAAAATATCTCTCATGTCGTCATTACACTCTAGAATTCTCTCTAATGCTAATTGACCATTTTCCCCTTTATAATCCTTAAAAATTTCATCCTTGAATCATCATTTAATTTGGTAAAATTGTAATTTAGTCCCTCATAATTCTCCATTTATTCAATTTAGTCTTTATTCATCCATTTTCCTTATTTTCTAGACTCTTCAACCCTTAAAATATTTGCATTATCGACCCTTCAAATTTTCCATATTTATACTTCAACCCCTCACATTTAAATTTTACACTTGAACCATAAAACTTTTCATATCTTTAGATTAGTCTTTGAATCAAATTAATATTTCACAACATACTTCTTATTTCATTTTTCTCTAACATCCCTTACCATTTACATTCTTTATATCTTATTTCACTAAGAATCTATGTCATATAATTTTCTACCAAGGGAGTTTTAAGGATGCTACAAAACCCTCATTTATTTTTATTTTTATTAAAGAAATAAAATTATCACCAATCTATGTGGATACAATCTTGTTAAATAATCTATGTCATATGTGCATTATCACCACTTTCTACTAATTCACCTTTTTCAAGTGAGTTTTATTTTTGTAGGTCTTGACGGCCTAACATACATCATTTAAGCATTTTACAAATTAAATTTATCTAGTACACTTAAACTAACTAAAAAAAATATCATTTAAATCAATCTATTTGATTTTGTCAAAAAATAATCTATCCATTCTTATATATGTAACTTCTAGTTATTAGTGCTTTAGAAAAACTTCTAATTATTAGAAAAGAAACTATCTAGCCTTTTTTTTCAATATTATTATTTTTAAATGTAAATTTTATATATGATATATTATTTTTTTAAAATGTAAATTTACATATAATATATATTTTTCACTTGTGTGAGGTCCTACTCACTATATGATATTCACACTTTTTTTTTTTTTTTTTGAAAATAGACTTATTCAAAGGTATGGGAAGATTTTGACAAAAGTATGAGGCCCGAAAAACGAGCTTGAGAAAAAATTGGACTCGTTTGAAATATGAATCAGGCTTGGGCTCCAACATTTAAAACTCAAGTTGTCATATCCTAAAATTCGGTCTAGTAGATTCGGGTTAGTGGATCGAGTATCCGGTTTAGATCTCAGAATTAATCTCAAAAATTGAGGGCCTAAAATTAGGTTCGGGAATCCAAAATTAAGTGTTCAGAAATTATTTACCTTAAAATGGTTTTTTTACAAAATAAATAAAATCATATTTAAAAAGAATTAAGAAAAATAGATTTTAATTAAAAGAGGACTAATTTGTAAAAGGGTCAAACTTGAGACTTGCTCAAAAGCAATTAATTCAAGATTTAAAAATCAGTTTTTTTTTCAAGTAGTTTAAAACCGCTTTCATGTTTTCTTCCTTCCTTCGTTCTCTCATTTTAATTTTTTTCCAAACACAAATCTATATATCTTTCTCTCCAAACAACTAAACCTTTTTTTTTTCTTACCTCCCAAACACTCAATTTTCTCTCAAATTTCAAGCAAACTCTCAATTTCTTCATTAATTTTATGATTCTTCTCCAAAGATTTTCAAGAAATTCAAGCTTCAATTCATTTTTCTTGTCCAAGCAAGGTTAGATTCTGATTCTTGATGGTGTTTTTATGCATGTTGCTTTTTCAAATCAAGATTTGATCCTTTATAACGAGATTTCTATGGATCTAAAGATTTAAGCCGAAATTGAGCTCTAAAATGGTGAAATTCGGATTTCTAAATTAAAGCTCTACTTTTAAATTATTTTCATGTTCTTTTGAAGTGATTAAAAGGTTTTTTAAACTTAATTTAACAGACCATTAAGAGATCTTAAAGATTTAATGATTGTTGCTCTTAAATGTTCATATGTGGTAAATTCTTCGAAAAATTGAAAATTGTGTTTTTAGGTGTTTGAAGTTGTATAGGTATACTCTAAAATGATACATAAGATTTTTAGAATCAGGTTTAAGCAATAGAAACAAGAATTAACCAAGGAAAACTAAGATTTCAGTAAATCTAGTCAAATTTTCGGTTTAAGGGGGGAGAGGAGGGATCTACATTTTTGTTGAAATTTTGATGTGTTGTAGCTGTTAATGGCCATATTATATTGTGTTTAATGTGTATGCGAAGTTACAATTCCATCGGAGTCCTTTACAAGTTAGGCGAAAGGCAAAGAGAAGCTTGTTTAAGCTTCTGACAGTCAAGCGAAAGCTAAACCGGTGAGTGATCTGGAGTTGCTGCTTGTAAGCATAATTTAATGAGTTAATTGGAAGCTTAGCTTAGCCTTGTTGTGTGTCCACAACCATTGGTAGTAAATCTATAAACTATTAGTGGTCAATCTACAATCTGGTGTGTTGGTGGTTGGAGTTCTAGGGAACTCCCATAGTGGTGTGTAACGGTGGGGTAGGATCTTTTTTGTTAAAATCGATATTGTATGGCATCTATGAAAGCATGTGCATACAAACTTGGAATTTTTAGGATATATTTTTATTTACCTATTTGAATAAGTTATCTATGAAATCAATATTCTAATATTGCTATTGTGAATTCTTGATGCTAATGGTGGCTAAATTGAGAATTGATATTCTAAATTGCTACTTTATTGTGATTATTTTATGCATTATTATTAATATGCCTTACCGGTTGTCGCACTGATTTTCTTGTGATTGAACTCACACTAAACATGATAGCTCACTCCCCCTTAAATGTTTATCCTTACAGATAACCTACAAGTTTAGGACGCAGACGCGGCATCCGGAGGGTCTCAGCTCGGTTTTGTTAAAATATTTTTAGACATATTATTTGATATTTTATTATTCATAGGTTGTATTGTTATTTTAATTTGAACTGTGGCATGAGACTTAGGTTTGGGTTTGTTTTTTATCTTGCGCGACACTTATATTACAATTTTATGACAACATGTTATGATTATTGATTAGTATGCATGAACCCTGGTTTTTGTTAAAAACTAATAGATATTCTGCTAAATCATAATTCAAATTTTGAGGAATAATAAATCAGTATGTAACTAAGTCTTCTTCTAAAATAAACAAATGTTTTAAAATGATTTTTTTTCAAATCCCCGATAGCTTATTGGGTCATTTTGGTGGCTAATGTAATCTTTCGAATTTAGGTCTAACGTCTAGGCCGAGTTGGTGAGGTTACAGATCGTGTTGTCACGATGCGGCACACTGATTGTTTGTGTCTTGTTTTGCTTTCTTTGCTATTTAGTCCAACATATCATCAGTGAAATTGGAGTCCAAAAATGCTATAAAATTCTTTGAAAATTTGCATACCTAAGATTTAGATGTTTAATTTCGTAATTTCATAAATAATTTGTAATATGGTTATTTTGTACATTTTGTTTATTTTTACGATTTAGTCCCTAAAACTTTGTTTTTAAAATTAGATAAGAAATATTAATCGGTTTAAACTTATTCTTTCAATAATGATTTTAATAGAATTTTAAGAACTAAAGGTATATCTAATTTGTTATTTTATGAATGTTTTCGCATGATGAATGTAAAATGACGAATTGCCCTAGGATATCGTTTGAATGATTTTGTTAGATAAAGCATGCTATTAGGGTTCGAACAACTATCCTTAATTGTTGATTGTTAGTTATGCATGATAACGTTGTGGTGTGAATGGTGGTTTGTATTTTGGTCATGTAAGTGACTAATGTGACGTTTTGAATTTGAGTCGGGCTGTCCCGGCTGAGTTTGAGGTGCCACACAAGCCCAACCTGTTTTCTACTTTGTAATATATTTTTATAAAGTATGTGAGTTATATAAAGTAGAATTAAATATATAATACTATAATGCAAAAATTAAAGGATAGGGTGAGATCGATTCAGTTTTTTCAAGTTTTTGAACTGAACCAGGGCTTTGGGTTTCCATATTGTTTTTCGGCTTTGAGCAGTTGGACTTTATTTAGAAAAAATCAACTTTGGATTTGGACTTTTCAACTTTAATTTTATAAAATTATATTTGTTTTATGTTTTTAAGGCACTATTTGACAAATTTTTTTCAATTATACATAAAATCTCAATTAACATATTTTTCTAAAAAATAATTTGTGAAATCTATAATTATAATTTTTTATTAAAAATCTAATTAAATCTTGATTTAATTACTCTCAATCTTCATTGAACATAATCAAATGTTAATTTTTTTTATACTTTTTAACGTGTAATGACAACAAAAAAAAAACACCTCAATTTGGAAATATTAATAACGATAACCAAAATTTTAGAAATTTTAACAACAAAAATAAAAGAAAAAAAAGCACAATATATAATAAGCAAAAAAGAGATGAACACTTGAATTCTTGAAAGTTTTAACAATAATAATAGAAAACAATAAAATCGTGAGAGACTGAGAATGAAATTTGATTTAAGGTTTTTTATTTAATTATAGAATATGTAAAAGTATGATAAAAACTATATTTAAATTTAGAAGCAATAACTTTTGTTTTGGGTTTTAAATGAATTTATATATTGGATTTATTTGTTAGAAAAATATTGGTTTCTTTTTGGAATTTTTAATCAAGTTTTTTTGGACTTTTTGGTGTCCAAAAGAATAAATCGGACCCGGACAAAATTGATGTGGTCCGATGGCATCATTTAACCGAAATCGAATTGAACTATAAAAACCCCAAATCGCACTGAACCAAATTGTCGGTTCAACTTGATTTTATCGATTTGATCTGTTGCTCAGCCTTATTATAGGATATGTTAAGTTATCTATGTTTAAAAGAAATTCACAAAAATAAAAGAAAAATATTCAATTAATAAATATTAAATTAGAAATAAAATATTTTTTAAAAATAAAATGGGTGGGCTATTGTCAAATATGGATGAGCTTGGGCAAAACTTGCAGTAGAAAACATGCAGTAGAGGTTGTTTCAGCCTAAAATGACTTCGGTAAACAAGCATTCCATAACATAAACCGAACCTTTTCCATAATTGTTCTATTCATTCGTTCCACAACACCGTTTTGTTGTGGAGTATGGCGAACTGTCAAATGCTTCAAGAACCCTTCTAATTTGCACAATTCATTAAATTTATCAGAACGGAATTCCAAGCCATTATATATGTGAAGGTGTTTTATCTGTTTTCCTTTCTGCTTCTCGATCATAGTCTTCTAATCCTTAAACGTGAGCAACACATCACTTTTCTGCTTCAGAAGAATACCTTAACTTTTTGGAAAAATCATCAATAATTGTCAACATATAGTTAGCACCACCCCTAGAAGGCACCCTAGGTGGTCCCCAAATATCAGAATGAATATAATCCAGTGTTCCCTTCGTGTTATGGATTCCTCTGGTGAATTGAACTCTCTTTTGCTTCCCAAAAATGCAGTGCTCACAAAACTTCAATTTGCTAATACCTTGTCCATCAAGAAGCCCTCTTTTACTTAATTTTGTCATGCTGTTCTCCCTCATATGCCTCAAACGCATATGCCAAAGTCTAGTAACATCACCATCTGACAAGGAAGAGGAAACAACAACTGCATCACCAGTAAAAGTTGAATCCTGCAAAACATATAACTTGGCAGTCTTTCTTTTCCTTTTCATCACAATGAGGGAACCTTTGCTAATCCTTAGAACCCCATTTTCAACTGTGTACTTGTACCCTTTTGAATCAATAGTACTCAATGAAATCAGATTTCTCTTCAATTTTGGTACATGTCATACATCACTAAGTGTTCTGATGACTCCACCGAACATCTTAATTTTGATCGTGCCAATACCTGCAATTCTACTTGAAGTATTATTTTCCATCAAAACAACACCGTTAGACACTATTTCATATGTTGTAAATCAATCCCAATTGGGACTCATATGGAAAGTGCAACCAGAATCGAGGATTCACTCCTCGCTCACTTTAGAGTTTCCATTAGAAGCAACTAAGAGTTCACCATCGCTGTAGTCTTCTCCTACATCAGCTTCACCGGACTGTTCTGGTTGTTTTCCCTTTTGATTCGCAACCTCCGTTTTGATCTTATTCTACAAATTATAGCACTCAGACTTAATTTTCCCTTTATTTTTATAGAAGTTACAGGTTTTACCTCTTTTTAAAGATCTTGATCTACCCTTAGATTTACTGTCAGGATTTCATTCCTGTGTCCTCCCACGATTATCACTAGTATTTCACTCTTGTCTCTCACGAACAATAAGACCCTCTCTCTGAAAGTCGAATCCAGCCATAAAATGTTTCATCTTGTCATACGAAGCTAAGGAATCATAAACTTCATTAATTGTGAGAGATTCACGACTATACAAAATCGTATCTCTAAAGGTTGTATAAGACGGAGGCAATGAACAAAGCAGAATTAACCCTAAATCCTCTTTATCATACTGAACCTCCATGGCTTCTAATTCTGAGATGATCTCTTTAAACACAGCTAAGTGTTTGACTAAAGATGTACCTTCTTCCAAATGACGAGAATAAAAATTTTGCTTCAAATGCAACTTGCTAGTTAGGGTTTTCGACATGCAGATCTACTCCAACTTTGCCCATAATACAGCAGCGGTCTTCTCCTTCAACACGTCCTATAGAATATCATTCGACAGATGCAGATGTAATTGTGTCAGAACCTTTCAATCCTTATGCTGCTTCTCTTCAGTCATCAATGTCGAAGGGATTTATCTACCCCTAGCAGGGCATCCTCCAAATCTATCTGCGCAAGAACTGTTTGCATCTTTACCTACCACAACGTGAATCTGGTGTTGCAATCCAACAGCAGAATATCATACTTCATTAATGTCATTACCGTGATCGAGAAGAGCAAACCGAAAAGCTCTGGTACCAGTTTGTTATATTAAACGTACCTAATGGCGGTGGAACAATCACAAAGCAATAAGAAAAGGAAAAATAAGAACACACAGATTTTGCCATTGCATTTATTTCTTCAACAAGTGACGGGATTCGGGTCACACAATCTCTAACAACATAGTTTGGAAACAATCTACTTTGTGTACCCTTACTTAGTGAATGGTTTATTCAACAACCATTCCAACAAACTATTGGTTAAAGCCTAATATACCCTTACACATAAAGCAAACACAGCCTAATAGATAACCCCAACTTGTTACAACCACTTACCCAAATCAACTCACTTACAATAAATTTTAACTCTCCAGGAATGCTTAAA
Source organism: Gossypium sturtianum (assembly GCA_025698515.1). Lineage (NCBI taxonomy): Eukaryota > Viridiplantae > Streptophyta > Magnoliopsida > Malvales > Malvaceae > Gossypium > Gossypium sturtianum. The sequence goes on along the minus strand of CM046950.1, from coordinate 67,977,132 downwards.
ACAGAGTGCAAACAACAAAGTAAATGCTGACAATAATTACACAAGAAAACAATACAAAAACACTCTCTCAAAGATGTGCCAAGCCACGTGAATAAGCTAACCTATTTATAAGAATAATATGACAGTTTCCTCAAGTAACTGTGTGAAGATAGAATTATCATTTTTAATTATATGATTATCCTAGATAAAAACTTCCAATATCTATCTCAAAATAAAGTTTTTTAAGCCAAGTAAAATCAACAACTTAATCACCAAGTAAATGGCTTAGGGATATATAAGCCTTAATCGATCACCAATCTCTTCTTTAGTCAATCTCAATCACCATCATTTAAGAAAGGATAAAACATACTCTCAGGATCATTTGTTTATAGAGAAATGAACCATAGGGGTCAAAATTAAAAAAAAAAAAAAAGGCCAACATCTAACCCTACTTGAGTTGTCTTGAAGACACATCCAAACTGTTTACATCTGTTCAAACATGAGAATAAGCAAATAGTTCAAAGAGTTGTTCGATCATGAGATGAATAACAATAACAAGACAGCTAAAATCCCAACAAAATTATTGAATCAAACTTTTTCAATGTTGAGTGATAGTCCATATATATATATATATATATATATTGTGAAAGAATTTTTGTTCATTTATCAAGTCTGGCAATTATCATTTAAGGATAAAGATACTCATTAACTTGAATAAATAATTAGATAAATTAATTTTTTCCACTAGAGAATCATTTTAGCCTCATAGGAGAACAAAAAGAGATGAGGTTTAGAGTAGACGGCATGCCATTTTCTCTTAAGCCAACAAATCCTGCGTAGGTGTTTGTAAACAATGTAGGGCTAAAAATATGAAAGATATGTATGATTGTGGATTTTGATGTTGTTTGTATGTATCAAAACAAGGAAAAAGAAAATAATAGTGTATCAATGTGCATGTAAATGATTGTGAATCACATGCATCTTTTTTCTTGAGCTTAGTTGGCGTAGCCCCTCTTATTCACATAATTAAAAGCTTATCTTATGAGAAAATTAGAAAAATGAATCATAAATTATGAGAATTGACTATCACCAAAACTGCATCTCTAATTCACTAATCTCATCAATTAAATTACCAATGACGTTTTTTTTAAGATTAAAAGGTACCTTTTATTAAAAAAAAAATTAAGATTCAAACTAATTCTGTTAAATATTGATTTAAGATTAAAATAATTAATATTTTTAAATACAAGTGTAATACGGGTCATACAAATAATATAAATAATTAATAAAATATATCCCTTTTTTTTAAAATTTTCCAATGGGTCTAAAACAAATGTCAATCAACCCTAAGTGTAATTTAAAAGTAAAATAGTATTTATAAAAAATTAAAACAATAAATTTAATCTAAAAAATAAAATTAATTAATATAATAAATTCCTTTTTAATTATTTTCTTGAGTAAATAAGATGCATATATTAAATCAAACTTGTACAAAAATCTCTTTAACTACATCGTTTAGAAAATAATGATAAAATAATTTTCATATTTATTTTGAATCATGTATAAGTTAAGGTAAATCAATACTTCTAAAACATCATTAAAAACTAAAACACAAAATTAAAAATAAATCTAAAATAAAAAAACTTTTAAAAAACAATATTAAAGAAAAAAAAACAATTTCATATCCATTAGAAACAAAAAAGAATGTATTAAAAAAAGAAAAGACTGATATTTGCCTTTGAATTTTTGCCTCTAATTTGAAAAAAAAAATAGTTATACATTTAATTTTTTTTGTCTTTTTTAATTTTTGGATTTACATCGTTTGCCAAATCATTTCAAAATGATTGGAAGTTAATATTTGTTAACTTTGCTAATGTGGCATACACTACGTTAGCAATTAATTAATTAATTTTAAATTTAAAAATATTTTAAAACTTTTTATTAATTTTAATTTTTAAAAATATTTTTTTATATATTTTTTTAAAAATTTTTAAATTTTAAAATATAATTACTTGCTGACATGCATCTACGTAGTAATTCACATGTATGCCACATCAGCAATGCTAACTTTTTCATCCATTTTTAGGTAATTTGATAAACAAAGTAAGTTTAAAGGCTAAAAAAAGCGAAAGATTAAATAAACGGCTAAAATGACTTCTTTTTATTGTAAAGTTAGAGGGTCAAATAAGTCATTATGTCGAAAAAAAATTAGACAAGTGTCTGTCAAAATTACATTTAATTATTTCTTAAATTTTGTAAAATTTCATTAATAATATAGTTATAAAATTAAAACATAATAATATATAAGTTTAATCTTAAAGTATAGATATAAATATAGATTAGTTTTCTTTACTTGCACGATCTTGCACGATCTATACTTTAATTGTATGTATTAATAAAATTACATTTAATTATTTCTTAAATTTTGTAAAATTTCATTAATAATATAGTTCTAAAATTAAAGCATAATAATATATAAGTTTAAACTTAAAAACACAATATAATTTTAAGACTAAATTTAAATAAACAATATCTTGAAATTACTTTAAAGTATAAATATTATAATAGTAGATTTTACGAAAATTCTATTTTTATATATAATTTCTAACATAATTTTAATTATTAATTAGCGAATGTAAATTGTTAAATAAATTTAAATATTGTGACTACTAACAAATTTATTGTATCATTATTTATATTTTTAAATATCTATTTCAATTTTTATAGTGTATTAATTTGTAAAAATATGATAAACTTAAAAAGATTTTTTTAATTGTTTTAAAATTTACTGTAGTTTATTATGTAAAATTGTAAGTTAAGTTTTTGAATAAAAGCAAAATGAAAGGGTTTATTATGAAAATATAACTTTAAAAAACACCATTAAAAATTATACAAAAAAAGCCGGAAGGATTTATGTTGTAAATTTTTCCTCCACAAATGCTTTCTTTCTTTTCTTACCCCATGTCAAATTTTTATAATGTGAACACGTTGAAAATTTAAAAATAATTTAATATATATTATTTTAAAACTATTTCTATTAGCTCAAATAATTAAATTGAAATTGCCAAGGGAGGGGTGAATTGGTTTTTTAAAATTTTGTGGGAGCTAGAGAATAAGAATAGAAAAATTGAACACAAAAATTTAGAGTGGTTCGACCCCAATTGCCTATTCCGCTACCTCATCTTTCCATACTAAGGATTTTCTCAAATTCACTAATTTAACAACCTTTGAGAACAAGGTTTAACCTTACAAACTTCCTTAAGATTTCTACCCAAACTTTAAGACACAAACCCTCTCAAAGAAATACAAATAAGCAAACTAAGAACAAACCCTTACAATATCAGAATGTTTGCAAATTAAGCTCAATTACGAAGAAGAACACTTGAGCTGATAGAATAACAATAAAGCTCACAAGTGCTTGTAAGAAAAGTATAGAAAATTTTAGCACAAAGGTTGTTTGATTGATCTTTAAGCTTGAATATTCTCTCTTGTTGTTGTAGGACCTTTAGAAGTTGGTATTTATACCCTCTAATTCATTTCCAATTGTTGTGGTTGTTAAGGAATTAAATAGAATCGTTGGGGATGAAAATACCAGATCATTAATTTCACCTACAACAAAAAGTATCAATACTTTTTTCTATTAGTATCGATACTATTAGCATTTAATGTCTAATTCAGTGACCGTTAAAGTTAGTTTACAACGATACCAAAGACCATTTATCTATACCTGGTAAAAGGTATTGATATTTTTGAATGTGTATCGATATTTTTTGTGATTGTTTAAAAAATAATCAAGTCAGAATGCAAAAATGGTATCGATATAAAAAGATGGTATCGATAAAATACCATAGGTATCGATATATTTTGAAAAGTATCGATACTTTTTGCTTTTGTTTAATTTTTGTTTCAAGCCAGTGAGCAAGTTTGGTATTGATATAGAAAAGGGCATCAATAAAAATTGTATGAGTATCGATACTTTTTGTAGAGAGTAGTTTTTCAATCAATTTAAAAATGTTTCAATCGAGTTAAAGAGTTTAAAATCATTTTTAAACTTTGTCCAAAATTTTCTAAGTGTTCAAAATATTTTCTAAGATTTTTGGAAGTCTTGAAATGATTTTTATGCTTTGAACTTTATAATTTCTTTGTTCAAAAACAAACTTTATTCAAAAGCATTTTTGTTTATTATATCGAAACAATTTATCAAATAAAGCTAGTTTAACAATCTCTCCCTTTTTTATATAACAAAACATTTTGGTAAATTTGTTTCTGAATTTGTTACTCCCCCTTGTTAAAGCTTAACTTGAATCAATGACTTAATTTTATGAACTTAAAACAAAGACTTGTGAGTGAAAAACTGGTCACTTAGGTGTTGGCATTAAAAGATTAGTCAAAAAATACTCAACCAAATACCAATTAAAATTACATTTCTCTTCTCTTCTCTTCTCCCCCTTTTTGTTATATCGAAAATCAACAAATAAAGCTTAAGAGAGAGACTTTGTTAGTCCAAGAAAAGAAATTTAAAAATTAAAATCAAAGAACTAACATCAAACCTTCGAGTATCTAAAAAAGATACCAAAATAAGTGTAACACCGTATACCCGGCTCGGCCACCGAACTCGAGTACCAAGATGCTACATCAAACCTCGCAACTTCATACACATTCGTATAGTCACATTTACGTACAACCATCGTCACATTCAAACATTTATAAGAGTATTGAAGCTAAAACACCTTAGGCATTATTCACACGACTTAACAACCTTTAATCGGCTTTAGGAACAATTTAAAATCATGCTTAAGGAACAATTAACAATTTCAAAGACATTCACGTAAGTGTCAATACTCTGTAACACCCTGGTTTAGGGGCTATGCAATTTGAGTTTAACCCAGGTGTTGGAAGATTTTTGGGTGTGCTTTGGTGTATTTAGAGGTTTTAAGAATGATTGGATGAACGGGGAGTACCTTGGAAAATTTTAGATTTTTAGTGTAAAAAGGGAAAATAGGGCAAGAAGGCCTTAAAATAAATTGGTGGAATTTAGGACACAAGAAACAGTTGGGTGGAGTGGCATGGAGGCGCTGCTTGGAGCTTTGAAAGGGGACGCCTAGGGGAGCAAGGGTTCGAGCTACTAAGGCAGCAATTTTTGTTTTATTTTTTGCGTCAGCCAAAGGACTGGGCTAAGTAGGCCTTAAAAATTAATGGCCAGGTTGGTGGACATGAAAGTCCAGTTGGCAAAGTGGCTCTCATGCGCCACTTAGGCGCTGAAGGGAAGAAAGGGCGCTGGTTCGAGTGGGGGCAGCAGCATTTTTGGCGTTTTTATTTTGCTATGTGATGGGCTGAAGTAGGAAGGGGTTAAAAATAAATGTTGGGGCTTTGTAACATGAAAGGCAGGTTGGCCGAATGGCCTGGGCGCTACTTGGCTGCTGATTTCCCCCCAGGTCCTGTGTTCGAACCTTGGAGGCTGCAGGTGGGGTTTTTCCTTCTTTTTGCTGCTGATTGGCGTGAAGGTGGACGGCACATGGGTGTTGTAAATTGAAGTTTTATTTTTTCTAGTATTTGTTTTTTAGTGTAGGATAATCACTATTTTTATTTTAATAGGTGGGATAAGATTGAATTGGGGTTGGTTAGCTTTTTGAATTCGGCTGGTGGGTAATCTTGTTTTATTTTAATTATTTTAGATAGTGGTAGGATAATTGTAGGATTATTTTAATTAGTTTAAAATTAGTAAATAGGTGATAATGGTTGCTATTAGATTATTTTATTTTGAATTAGTTGGTATTGAGTGAATTTAGGAAGGAATTTTGGATTTGGTGGAAGTCATGGCCGAATGGGGGGCTTGGAGTGTTTAATCGGCTTTGGAGTCTTCAAGGGGAGGGGGGTGCCGAATTTCCTATTTAATGGGCAGCCTTCTTCATGAATTTCTTTTGATCCCTTTGCTGAATTCTTCTACTCCCTCTTTTTATTCATTTATTTTCCTTACGACCAACCCCAAGTCTATATCTTCTCCTAGTATAGTCGAATATTTCACCACTATTTGGTAGCCATTGTCGAATTACTCAAACATCAACCTCTCTTGCTTTTTACTCCACATTTTGCTTAAGCCGAAACCTTTAGCCTGTCTATTCCTCTTCTATTTTACCAAGCTTGAAGCCGAAAATCTCCCTTGATATCCTAGTGCGGTGGGCCGAATCTTAAGCAGGAGTGGTAAGTAGATTCTATCCTTAGCGGTCGATTTATGATTCTTTGTTTTAATGGCCAAAACCGAATGGTTGGCCTTAGTGGTTGGTGTGGCCGAATGTCTCTAGGGCCAAGGTGACATTGTGTTTCGTTTTGGTTGTAGCTAACACCAAGGAGCAAAAAGGGATTCTCTTGAGATTTCGACAGATAAGGTAAGGTGATGGTGAGTATTCGGCCAAAAGGGCCTTTTCATGGATTGTTGTTGTAGGCCGATTCTAATGGTTTTGTAACAGGGATTTTCGGCAACTCCTTGAGACTATTGGTGTTTCAGGATCCGAGTAAGTGGGTAAGTGATCCTTTGGGTATTCAGCCTTAGGCCATTAGATATGTTCTTGTGTTGACCGATGTTGACTATGGGTTATAGGGCAAATCGACAAGAGTAAAGGGAGGCCGTCGGGATTGAAAGTCTAGAACTTCAGGTTATAAGGTGTGTAGTTAGCCATTGTTTCCAGGTTTTGTGTGATATCTGCTTATGTTATATGCTTACTAATAAGTGCAGTGGTAAAAGTGTGATAGATACCCTAAAAGGGGTATGACGATGATCAGGTAAGTAGCACATTGTAAATATTGTTGTCATTTATTTAAATATGAGTGTATGCCTATATTTGTGAATGACATGCACATGCATCATATTGTCGTTATATCATGTTACATGTGCATGGGTGGGTTATGAAAGAAGGACCGGATGTACTTCGAGTACGTGGTTGATGTCAGCTTTGTGCTACATCGTGGATTGGCGCTGACTGAGGTCGCGTTGTGGATCTTTGCGATTTAGTTCGCGTGGTTACCTTGATTGATATCGGCTCTATGCCATATCGTGGCTTGATGGATTCTTTGTGTGCTCCATCGTGGTTTGATGTTAGCTATACGCTACATCGTGGATGGCATTGGATGCCTTTTTGGAGGAAAAGGAGAGGGTGACTCGATAGTCCCCGGTGTGTGGTAGGCTGGATAAGGGGGTGTGTAGCGGATGGACCTTAGGATTGGGTTGGGTTTCATGTTGCATTGTTCTGTTGTGAAATGATATGGAAATGGGCCATGCCCAATATGACATGTGGAAAGGTATGTTTTGAGAACATACGTGGAAATGGGCCAAGCCATGATCGAGTGGATTGATGAGAAAAGGGCCTAGCCCAAGTGCTTGAATATGATTTGATTGTAGGCCAAGCCAGCAGATTGTGGTAATGTTTAAATGATTATATTTACATGCTGCATTTTATAATTGGGTTGATTTGTGGCTAACATGTGGGTGGATATCGGTGGTTTAATTACACATCGAGTGCGTGTGACTCACCCAATTTTTAAACATCGCAGTGAGTCGTGATTAATGGACCGGGTTGGAGTAGATACAAAGGTGGCCATGCAGAAGCAGATTTTCATGCAGAAGTAGATGTTTTACTTGTTTAGTTAATTAATAATGATTTTTATATTATCCGTATTTTGGGAATTTATTTGATGTAATAAGGGCCACTTTTGATTTAAAGTACTCTATTTATGGTTGTTGAAGTTTATGTTTACTTAGAAGTATTTTTACAAATGATTTATATTATAATAACTTATAATAAAGTTTTAATTCGGATATTTTATATCAAGCTTATATTATTTAATAGATTTTAATTGGACATGGTTTCCAAAAGATCACAGATTCTAAAGTTTTATTTTAAGTCAAAACAAATTTTCAACCATTTTTCCGTAGTGACATACCAGATCCGGTCAGGGCTTGTGGGCCGGGTTTGGGGATGTTACATACTCAATCGTAGGTATCGATATTTATGAAGATAGGTATTGATTGTAACACCCCAAACCCGGCCCAAACGCTACAACCGGATCCGGTATGTCACTTAAGAGATTTTACATAACATGTCGCATTTTGGAAAACAATTACTAGGTTTACACCTTTATTTCGAAAGCTTAATAATTCATTAAAGTATAAAATATTAAGTAACCAATTATCTTGGTAGATTTTAAATAAAAACCAAAATTTCATGCAGGTCTTAACTTAATTGAAAACGTAAAACTTAAAACCCAGTAATAAAAGCCCAACAAAATCCCAAGACATAAATGGTAGTCTAGTGGCCCATGGCCTTATTACAAGGAAATTTGAACCCATTAATTAAATGAAAATAAAAAAATTAGACTAAGTCTTTTCTTTGAATTCTCAAAGCTCTGTCGCATGGCCACCTTGCTCTCCTCTCCAGCCCGGTCCGATGCCCTAAGAGTCACCTGAGATGGTTAAAATTAAAGGGTGAGTCGCGAGACTCAGTGTGCAACCCTCATGCACCATTAGATTTGGGATTTAGCCCCATAAAACAGAATAATCAAAATATAAATAACAAAAATAATATGCAAAGCCCAACCCATATCCTAGGTGTCCATCCGCTACACGCCCCCGTAGCAGTCATTCACACCATTGGCGATTTCTACAATCAACCCACACCGCTGCACGCCTTGATGGCGATCGTGTTTGCTCATCATCGAGATCATGGCGTAGCCACTACAATGATCACGCAGAAGCCGCATAAATGCATCATCACGGTAAAAACCGCTACAACATATAACTTCCTCCTTTCATCAAACCCAACCCATGCAATCACATAAAATCAGTATACTTATAACATTTAATCGGATCATTTACTAACCTGGTGATTTGCTTTACCCTCTTTGGGTTCCGTCAATATGTCGGGAGTTTGGCATTTAACAAAACATGTAATACTTATTTTCATATATTAATCAAACAAATCTAGATGGTGTGGAGAATTACACACGATATTGCGAAATCCAATATTCTTAGTCGATGTCCTTGCTATCGGATCTATTATCCTCAATCTATAGCCTTGCTTAAAAGCCGGAACAATTGTGAAAATAGGCCTCTCCTATATTCGACCATGGTTAGTATTCTACCCGATTTTATATATATAAATAAACAAATCCTCTTACCTTTAAATCCCGAAAGTAACACGATTCTATAACTTAGAGATTTATGCGATTGGCCTCCTTCTTCAAATCCCGGAATGCCGAAAAGAAGAGTGAAATAAGAGATTAGTTTCTAATAGCCATTCGACTAAGGACTTTTGAAAAGCCGGAAGAACATTGAAATCCCGAAATCAATACTTACCTATTGTTTCCTTCAAGATTCGGCACAAGCAAACTCCTTTGAAGAGAATTCGGCAACTTCAGGAAGTGAGATCTAAGAATTTCGATTTTTAGAAGATGTACGAATTGAAGAGATGGCTAAGAGAGATTCGGCCAATGAATATTAAGGAGAAGAATAGAATAATAGAGATGTGATTTCGGCTTTTAGGGATTAAAAGAAGAATAACAATAGAGGTTAAAAGATTCGGCCAACTAGGAAATTTTAGAGAGGAAGAAAGGGTGAAGAAGATGGTGATTTTCGGCTTTTGAGAGGAAGAAGATGAGAAAATAAAATAAAAAAGAGGCTTTAAAATTTTGGCACACCCCCTCTTTATATAGAAAACCGATTCCTCCCTTTAGCAGAGATTGATTTTCGGCCAACACTGCCACACATGATAGCTCCTATCCCTTTTCCTTTATCTTAATCTGTTATCTCCTCAAAAATAGCCTTTATCTGCTTATTATCTTTAAAGACTAAATCCCTAAATAATAGCCTTTATCTGCTTATTATTCCCATGAAATAAATATAATAAGATTCCCAAAAAAAATAGCCTTGTGCCGTCCCCCCTTACTCAATTAAGTGCCGAAATCTAGCCCTATAACTTGGGCTTCAAGCAACCAAAAATTTGGGCCTTCCTCATGCACTAGTGACGCCACTTATAGCTCACCTTACTGTGCCCCTAGCTGCTGGGCCACGAGCCCAATATGTTAATTAAACTACTACAACTTCAATTTAAGCCCTTAGAATGTCTAAACAAAATATTTAAAACAAGGCCTCAGCCCAATTTGAGCCCCAATTGTACCTCAAATTCTCAAATTAAGATTTTAAGCATCCAAACACATAAAATGCATAGACCCAATTATTCAGGATGTTACAGTTCTACCCCCCTTAAAGAAATTTCGTCCTCGAAATTTCCAACTAACTAGTAATCGTACTACCTAAGTCGCACCACTATGCTTTCGTTGCGCACTCTAATTTCTAAAGCCAAAAAAAAAAAAATAAACACTTAGTATACTATGGTAGAGGCACGCACCATTGTTCGCAGACAGGCGTCTTCTTCCCCTTGGCGATGTCTTTGCATAGACCAACGCTTCATTGCCTCGCCAAAGATAACCTGCACTCTCTACTGGTGCTCCACGATCGCGTTCACTACCATTATCGCCCCCGGCTTGTCTGCGGCCTCTTGGTGGTTGTTGATCACCTCTCCCCACTGATCGAGAACCTCGTCCCGCTGGTGTGCTCGATCCATCCGAGAGCGAGTCCTTAATCGGATGTCCTGTGGATCCACACCTAAAGCATCCACCGAGTTTTCATTATGCACTCCCCATAATGCGTCCTCCCGCATGTAGGACATGCTCGATTCTGACCCGTCGGAGCACGAGCTGGCCCATCAGTCCTAGGCCTTTTCTGATAATTCCCAGACGCTCCTGACTGCTCGAAACTTCTCTTACTCTTACTCCTATCCTTATCACTTTCTTGTCTCTTGACCCGTTTCACTTCCTCAGCTATTTTAACCTTATCTACCAAAACAACAAAAACTCTCTCCCGTTGCGGTCCTATCAGAACCCTTAACTCATTCCGTAGCCCATCCTCGAACCGTACACAACGTTCATACTCCGTTGCTACCATTCCCCGAGCATAGCAGCTCAAGCGCAGAAACTCTGCCTCGTACTCAGCCACAGACTTACTTTCCTGCACCAGATTTAGGAATGGCTTCCTCTGTGCATCCACGTAGCTGGCCCCAACATACTTCCCTTGAAATTATTCCTTAAAGAAATCCCGACCAATACGATCTCATGGCAGAACCCTCTTTCACCGTGAGCCACCACTGATAGGCCTCGTCTCAAAGAAGAGACACCACCCCTTTCAACTTTTCCTCTACCGTGAAGTCTAAGTCATCCATTATGCGCTCAGTCGCTTCCATCCAATACTCAGCTGTGTTAGGGGCTACACCGAAACTCCCTAAACACTTACGCCTCATTGGCCTTAAGCCGCTCGATGCTGATTTCCGGGCTCCTCGTGCCCATGCCTACTCCAAAGCAACCCTCTCTAAAACCCTCAACATCGCTCGAGATACTGGCATCATCTCCGGCGCCTCATCCCGAAATTCTACTTCTACGGTAGATAGTTCGGCATCTCATTTCACGACCCGTGGCGGACCCTACGGCTCGACGCGGTCATTCTACTCCCTACGCGGCCCACGCGGCGGACATCCTCGACCCCCTTGAACTCATTCCTCCGATTGGCGTTTATCGATTAAGAATTTTATGGATTATTAGTTTTCTTTCACTAGTTAACCACTAATGATCTTATGAATAATAGTTTTAAGAGTGGTTCTTTCAATTCGCATTCACAATCTGATCTCAAGTTTGTAACCTCCAACTACAATAAAACACATACATCATACAAAAATCATCCAAGCACTTACATTCTTCACGTAAAGGTGTTTTCGTTGATTCACTACCCAGGGTATTTTCGTAATTTCATCCTACTGAGGGTATTTTCATAATTTTTCATAATAAAGTTCCTTGTTGATTTCGTGAAGTGAAGGTATTACAGTAATTTTACAATCCGGGGTATTTTGGTAATTTTGAAATCTGGGGTATTTTGGTAATTTTGAAATCAGGGGGTATTTCGGTAATTTTGCAATCGGGGCAATTTAGTAATTTTGCAAATCGGGGTAATTTGGTAATTGTACAAACCAGGGGTATTTTGTTCATTTGACAAAGCGAGGGTAGGTTGGTAATTTTTTCTAACGGGGATATTTCGATGTTGTTGTTGTTGTTGTTGTTTTTCTCAAACAGTACTTTGGGGAAAAATCTAGTTTCATAGTCAGGTTACTCTTACAAACATGAGATTTTTGGGTAAATTTTCAAAACATAGGTATTTTACAAATTCATGGTGGTTGGTAGTTTTCACAAATCAAACGTATTTTGAAAATTTTACAAAACTTGAGAAATTTTCTTTCTTTTTTTTTTTTCAAACTAGGTAATTTGGTCCCTTTCGGGTTTTAATTATAAGGTTTAGCCCATCAATAAGTCCACGTAACTAGGGTGAATAGTCACCACGCACTGTAGGATTCTAGTGAAGAGGAGGTGAGTCGCTAGAATTTGCTTAAGTACCAAGCTCTCCACTGAATCCACTCCTAGACATGCGTATGCCCATTGCCACACCCTAACTTGGCTAAGGTGAGCAGTCACTACGCACTGCAGGGGTAGGATTCAGAAGAGGAGGTGAGTCACTAGGACCGCTTAAATACCGAGGCTCTTCCGGATCCAATCCTAGACATGCGTATGCCTGTTACCACACCCTAGTCTTGCGGCTCGTTCACGGGTTTGTTTAGTGAAGTTAAGTCTTATGAGATTTTAAGAGTTGTTTCAGCTAGGCCTAAAGTCCATCAAGTTCTAATCTAACGAATCTACGTCTCATAAAGCCCATCAAGCCCACATATATTATATCACACAATGGTTCAGAATACTTACCGCGGACTTCAATGAGAGGCGGGGTGCCATCTTTGAGCTAACCGACCTGATATCACTTAAAAACATCCATATTTCAAAAGCCTATCTTTAGAAAACATTTTGAGCCCAAAAACCCCCAGAGCCGAGTTTTGAACTGGGCTCTGATACCAATTTGTAACACCCCAAACCCGGCCTAAACGCTACAACCGAATCTGGTATGTCACTTAAGAGATTTTACATAACATGTCGCATTTTGGAAAACAATTACTAGGTTTACACCTTTATTTCGAAAGCTTAATAATTCATTAAAGTATAAAATATTAAGTAACCAATTATCTTGGTAGATTTTAAATAAAAATCAAAATTTCATGCAGGTCTTAACTTAATTGAAAACGTAAAACTTAAAACCCAGTAATAAAAGCCCAACAAAATCCCAAGACATAAATGGTAGTCTAGTGGCCCATGGCCTTATTACAAGGAAATTTGAACCCATTAATTAAATGAAAATAAAAAAATTAGACTAAGTCTTTTTTTGAATTCTCAAAGCTCATCGCATGGCCACCTTGCTCTCTCTCCTCTCGGCCGGTCCGATGCCTAAGTGTCACCGGATATGGTTAAAATTAAAGGGGGTGAGTTTGAGACTCAGTGTGCAACCCTCATGCACCATTAGATTTGGGCTTTAGCCCCATAAAACAGAATAATCAAAATATAAATAACAAAAATAATATGCAAAGCCCAACCCATATCCTAGGTGTCCATCCGCTACACGCCCGTACCGACCATTCACACCATTGGGGATTTCTACAATCAACCCACACCGCTACATCGTCTTGATGGCAGCCGTCTTTGCTCATCATCGATCATGGCGTAGCCACTACAACAGATCACGGCGAAGTCGCTACATAACAGATCACGGTAAGGAACCGCTACAACAGATCACGGTAAAAACCGCTACAACATATAACTTCCTCCTTTCATCAAACCCAACCCATGCAATCACATAAAATCAGTATACTTATAACATTTAATCAGATCATTTACTAACCTGGTGATTTGCTTTACCCTCTTTGGGTTCCGTCAATATGCAGGGGTTTGGCATTTAACAAAACATGTAATACTTATTTTCATATATTAATCAAACAGATCTAGATGGTGTGGAGAATTACACACCTGATATTGCGAAATCCAATATTCTTAGTCGATGTTCTTGCTATCTGGATCTATTATCCTCAATCTATAGCCTTGCTTAAAAGCCGGAACAATTGTGAAAATAGGCCTCTCCTATATTCGGCCATGGTTAGTATTCTACCCAATTTTATATATATAAATAAACAAATCCTCTTACCTTGAAATCCTAAAAGTAACACGATTCTATAACTTAGAGATCTATGCGATTGGCCTCCTTCTTCAAATCCTTGATCATAGAAAAGAAGAGTGAAATAAGAGATTAGTTTCTAATAGCCATTCGACTAAGGACTTTTGAAAAGCCAGGAAGAACATTGAAATCCGAAATCAATACTTACCTATTGTTTCCTTCAAGATTCGGCACAAGCAAACTCCTTTGAAGAGAATTCGGCAACTTCGAGGAAGTGAGATCTAAGAATTTCGTTTTTAGAAAATGTACGAATTGAAGAGATGGCTAAGGAGATTCGCCAATGAATATTAAGGAGAAGAATAGAATAATAGAGATGTGATTTTGGCTTTTAGGGATTAAAAGAAGAATAACAATAGAGGTTAAAAGATTCGGCCAACCAGAAATTTTAGAGAGGAAGAAAGGGTGAAGAAGATGGTGATTTTTGGCTTTTGAGAGGAAGAAGATGAGAAAAGAAATAAAAAAGAGAGGCTTCAAAATTTGCACACCCCTCTTTATATAGTAAACCGATTCCTCCTTTAGCAGAGATTGATTTTCGCCAACACTGCCACACATGATAGCTCCTATCCCTTTTCCCTTATCTTAATCTGTTATCTCCTTAAAAATAGCCTTTATCCGCTTATTATCCTTAAAGACTAAATCCTAAATAATAGCATTTATCTGCTTATTATCCCCATGAAATAAATATAATAAGATTCCCAAAAAAATAGCCTTGTGCCGTCCCCCTTACTCAATTAAGTGTGAAATCTAGCCCTATAACTTGGGCTTCAAGCAACCAAAAATTTGGGCCTTCCTCATGCACTAGTGACGCCACTTATAGCTCACCTTCATCTGTGCCTCTATTTCTGCTGGGCCACGAGCCCAATATGTCAATTAAACTACTACAACTTCAATTTAAGCCCTTAGAGTGTCTAAACAAAATATTTAAAACAAGGCCTCAGCCCAATTTGAGCCCCAATTGTACCTCAAATTCTCAAATTAATATTTTAAGCATCCAAACACATAAAATGCACAGACCCAATTATTCAGGATGTTACATTGATACCATTAGGAAAATCGGTACCTTTTTAGCATTCTGTTTGTCCTCAAGTTTTAAAACCAAGCAAATTATCGATACAAGGCAAAAGTATCTATATTTTTACCCTGAGTAACAATACTTGTGAAAGGGTATCGATACCAAAATGAGCTACTGTTTTCTTTCACAATCATTACAACATGGAGGTATCGATACTTATGCTTGAATATTGATACCTCTGCACAAAACATCAAAACCCTACAAAACAGGGCAAAAATCCATACTTAAACATGTTCCTATCTAATAGGCATCAACTAACATACCATCCAACATCAAAATGATCATAATCATAGTCCAAAATAACACCTCTACCTCAATTTAATTAAACTATAACAAAACCAGCAGAATAATTGTAAACATCCATCAAATCTTAAAAGTCTATAATCATATCAAAACATTAAAGACATAATAACATAAATAGCCAAAATTCTAGCCACATTGCCTTTATTCCCACAGTTCAAAGAATAATCAGAATGTCACCTATTCAATTTACTAAGCCTAACTTGGATCACTTCCTTGGGACCGCACCGCTAAATATATGAAATGGTTTAGAATGGAGTGTGTGAGCTTAAACAAGCTCAATGAACAGAATTACCGAAAAGATGCATAATATCATACTTTAAACGTAAGCCACCAAAGACACTTCACAACAGAGCTTAACTATAGTGCCAAACTAACATATCTATGCATCACTTACTTATACATCAAACTTTGTAATCACATATTTACACATGCATTATATTTCACAAACGATTCATTAATTGATACATTGGAAACTTGAGATTGTGAAATATAAAAGTGGGCTCTATCATTACATATTAGATACACGGATATCCAACAAACCAATTACTCGAAGAGTCAAACATATCTCAAAAGTGTAGCATTAAGCTAACACTCTCCATCACACCAACATATCCCGATGAATGGAGCTTATATCACATTCCCTTATCTCTCTAAACTATCTTGAACCTTAATGCCCCAAAATCACAACACAAGGGTGAGTACTCACAAAATCCTATGGCATGCCAACTACATCCAACGGTCTCAAAAGATCACAAGTCCAAAGTATCCACAATAAAACACATATTTACTTACTATTTTCTGTACACTTTCACCGCACATTTACATCATTAACACAACATCATCACTATCACTTGGCATGTTTAGCATGCTCACAATTAAAACATTTCGAAAAAGCTAACATAACATATATCACATATTACATTACACATCATACTACTCAATCCACAACATAAAGTCACAATATTTGCAAAATAAATAAGAGAAATAAGAAAACTTACACTCAGAACTTAGAGTAGGGGTTTAAGCTACTCCTAAGCTGTAACGCCCCAAAAAAGTGACTTTTCTTATTAGGATGTGTCAATGAAAATGTGGGTGTTTCTGTGGTAATGTGCTCTGGTTGCTCACTGAAGGTCTGAGGCTTGAGTCATATCTTTTGAAGTTTTGTGTATTATTTAATTGAATTTTAGACTTGCATGTGTCACATAAGTTAAATCATGTGCATTGATGTCTCAAAGATGAGCCTAGTGGTTCCATGGTTAAGCATTTGTCTGTTTCATTAGTCTTGTGTTTGAACTTCTACGTGTGCATTAAGGATGTAACAACACCCCAAACCCGGCCTAGACGTTATGGTCGAATCTGGCGATGCCACATGGTAGTGTTTTTTGAAATAAATGAGTTTTCGTAAAAACCTCTTTTCTATTTAACCTCCATACAAAATCTTGTGTTAATTCTAGGATGCGTCGTTAATTTTCAAAAGTAGTTCATTATTACAAAATTATTCTTTTTAAAAGCGTTGTTAATTTTCAAAACGTCACTTATTGCAGAAGCTTTGTAAATCAGTTTGCGTATTTGAGTATATTTTGTTAAAACAGTTGATTCTTTTTGAAAACCCGATTAACCCTACTACTAGCAATTGTAAATCAAAACAATAGAAATCCCAAATTAACCATGAAAATCCAAAAAGGACATTATTATAGTAAAATACCCCAAAATAAAATTAAAAACTATTATTAAGTACTAATCGAATAATTTAGGTCGTGTGGCCACCTCAAAGTCCTCACCGCGACCGACCGCCTATGTCTGGCGCAAGCACATGCATACCAAATCAGAAGGGTGAGTTTTCGAAAAATCAGTGTGTAATCCCATATAAAGCAAACAGATAGACAGAAGACAATCACAGTTTGGGCCTAAGCCCTTTTAATCAATCGATGTGATGTCGGTTTGGGCTTTAGCCCATCTCGATCTGAGGCGATCATGCATTTGGGCATTGGCCCATTCTGAGATCGAATCGGTATAGTATCAAATTATGCAGTATACAAGTCCTACCCAGCTGGCCTCTACACTCCATCTCCGTCCAACCCTACACTCCATGTGGGGATATAATCAACCCACCCATCCATACACTCCAAAAAAGTACCGAATGCGGCACTAAGCGAGAGTTTGCGGTGAGCCGCTTGATAAGTTAGGCTCGAAGCCTTTCAGTACACTTCCTCTGATCCATATAAACCCATCCCCATGCAATGCATCATACAATCATGTCATGCCAAATCATGGTATCATATGTGTATTCAGTACAGTTTTAACAGCATACTCAAAATACAGTCGTACATGTATAGATATAAAGTACATGGATATAATAGTCATTCAGTCAATTAGGGATCTAGGTAATCTTACCGACCCTACAGTAGGTCCACAGTCGACTCGGGCGACCCGTGCAACATTAGCAGTCAAAACAGTAAAAATGGGCCCACAAGCCTATGTACTTTGCCCATGTGGGCCCACACGCCCGTGTGGCCCACAAGGCCCAAAATGGCCTTAGCCGTGTGGACCACACAGCCTGGCCCAATAATCCCACACGCCCGTGTGGTTCACCCATGTAGGGCCCACACGCTCATGGGGCCCACACGGCCCAATTCGGCCCGGCCCATGAATCGTACATGGCTTGCCCCATCGATCACATGCCCGTGTCCGCTCACACGGCCTACCATACGGGCGGTCACACGCCTGTATGGCGTCGACTTTCACGCTTTTTAGCTTTTCACCGATTTCCATTTCCAGAGTCGTGTTTACACACCTGGTTAGTTTGTGACGTAAAAGCACTTCCGAGATCACCAGCACCTATGGTCGACAAACAAACCCCACAATCAGTCCTAATTCGTAGTTAATTCGAAACCAAAACATTGATAATGATTCGTTCAATCCATTCGTTACTTACCTTCAAACCCAAGCAACCCCCTCACTGCGAAACCGAACAAGACAAGTCACCACTCCCACAATTTGCTGCTGCCAATTCTGAAAGACCCAATGTTAACAGTATATTACATCTTCATAACCAAAAGAAAGGAAAAGCTTCCCCTAATTCACAAACACAACTACCTTACCTACTAAGCGAGTAACATTAGAACAACACCGCTCCAACACTAACTGAATCGCTCTAGCCCTTAACCTTCATCAATGAAATAGTTGACCGATTACCAAGAATCCATAAACCAAAATACACCACAGTTACGAAACTTACCACCAACGCACGAAAGCACAATGGAGATGACAAGTTGCGGCAATAAGGAGAAGGTTAGGAAACAAGAGAAATCGGCAACAAAAAGGAAAGGAGGGAATCGACAGAACCAAGAGAAAAGATAAAAGAAGAAAGGAGAGGGGAAAAGAAAATAGCCGAAAATCACAGCAATATTCGGCACCACGGAAGAAGAACAGTTGACAGGAAAAGTTGAGAGAAAACCAATGCCAAAGCCGAAATTGGAAAAAGAAAAGAAGTGATCAGATTTTTGGTAAACCCCCCTAATCCCTTAACTTTCTCCCTATATCCCTAACTTCCCTCCTAAAATCGTCCATCACACTCCCACTAACCCTCAAACTCCCCCAAACCGTCCACCACAATCTCCTCAACAACCGAATTCAACCCTTATTCAAACACTATAGTATTTCGGCTAAACTAAAATTCCTACACGGCACAGGCAGTAAAATAATCCCTTGTTTGCACAAAGACTCGAACTCCAAACCTCCAGCTTATTTACTCTCCACTCAACCACCAGACCAGCAGGCCTATTCTGACATATTTTACCAACATTCAATATAAGCCTACTGGCTAAAGATAGGGGTTTACTCAATTAAAAACAAAATTTTGCCCAAGCTAAGGCTTGAACCCAAGACTTCTCAGACACTCCCAGAACACTTAACCACTGAAGCAGACAGATATTTGTGTCACAAAAATACGAGAATAATTATAAAGGATTTTTTTTGGGGGGCGTTACAAAGGAATATTATTTTTGCACTTCTACGTAAATATAGATCTTAGAATTTTAAATGAATTTCCTTATATGTTTAACTTCTTTTCCTTCACTATTTTTTTATTTTAATTTTTATTTTCTTCTTTCTTTTTGGCATCGTTCATGAATTCCTCTTCGTATAATGTTCTGTTGGGTTAATTGTTGAATCATATCGTACTGTTGGTTGTTTCGGTGCTTAAAGATAAGATTAAACTGTAGTAATTCTAGTTGTTAGGTTAGGGGAATTTCCTTGAAATTCCTTGAAATCCCGAAGTGAGGGTGCTGATCAGTTTTCTTTTGCTATGTTTGCTCGTGGTTATGGAAGGTTAGGGGAAGGTCAAGAGACGCCTAACGCTTCTCTTGTCGTCTAGAACTTGAGTGCGCGCTGTTGAACTTCTGATAAGCAAGTTTTTTTCATTCCGGGTTTGTGCGTTGAAGGTTTCGATGTTGATTGTTGTTGTGATTTAGTGTATCCCTTTGAATCTCCATTAATTGAGTAATTGGATTGGGTTTCTAGGCTTTGGGAGTCTCGGGATTGCTTTTGGGTTGTCACTATTTCAAGTAGGGTATCGAAACCCTCATTCTGTGTTTTTTTTCATTAGAAACGGGACAGCAGACGACACACGAGCTGCCACACGAGCGTGTGTGCAACTTTTGATAGCAAATTATGCAAGTCTTGGTTCTTTTTCTCAAAATCATTTATAATAGCTTTCATGTCATGAATTTTACTTTCAAGTTCAAGATTGGCTTTGGAGAGTGAACTATTTTCATCTTTTAATTTTGAAATGTTTTTCTTATATTTTAAAACCATAGATTTAAACTCCAAACCCAACTCATCATATGCATCTTGTAACTCATAAAATGAATAAGAAACTGAATTAGATGAGTTAGAAGTTACCTTAGAGTCATCAATGGTGTAACACCCATTACTTGACACGATCACCGGACCCGAGCTATGAAATGCTAGAGTTAAAGCCAGAACAGAACACATTCAATTCACATCAATTATTTCAAATAAACATGAAATTTCTTCATAAATACACAATTAACATTCAAACTATACATGAATCATATAATCATAATCAGTTCAATGCATAATCACTCAATATAAATCTTTCTCGGGCCTTATATGAGCTTACGTATTCACTAGTATCAACCTAAAAATTAACTAGGACTAGTTTGTAACATTTTTGAAATTAAAAATCAATTATATTATGAATAAAACCTTCCAATAATCAATCATGTCATAAACATTCAAATATTATGACATACAATTAAATCCGAGTCTTAATTGAGCTTACAAAAACTCTAAAATTTGACCTGGAAACACACAAGGATTAAATTGTAACATTTTCAAAAGATAAAGGAAATTATGTAAAACAATGGTCACACGACCGTGTGTCCAAACCATGTAACTCGCTGAAGTCGTGTGGACCAAATTGCAAATTTCATCAAAAATCACACGGTCATGTGGCTGGACCGTGTGGCAGACTGAAACCGTGTGATACATATGCTTCCTAATTTCTAAAGAGCACACGGCCATGTCAATAGCCCGTGTGCCATGTGCCAAACAGTGTAGTGAAAAAATAAGTCATTAAATGCCTAGCTCAATTTAACCATTCAAAAGGACCTAAAATGCACATTTAGCCAACAAAAATACTAGTTCAAACATAAACTTTCATGTCAAAAATACAACTTATAACTCCTCCCTAAATTCCTAACCAATATGCCACGATTGTCACCTCAAACACAATTAGACTAGTCGAACCATTACAAATCATTAAACCATGTGTTTCAATCCAAAATTGGCATCTAAAATCAACCATGATACAATCAAATAATAACCATTCAATACCATTTTCATATACCAAAACTTATACTACCATTTCACATTCAAAGCCAAACTAACCTATCAATCCAAACATGTTATGTCAACCTATGAAACATTAAAACTTAGCTATTTACTTGTCTCAAACATGGATTACAACAATGTCAATTTCGTTATACCTTTCATAACATTTTAGCGCATACGAACCATAATCAAACTTGGCCATTATACATCCATAGGCTCAAATAAGTCACATTTCAAGTTGGCTATTCACTTGCCACTTACATATCTCATAATAATACCAAAACATACAACATCATCAACATCATTAGACCAAGATCATGAACATTCAAGATAACTTAAACACAATACAACCCTATATACATGCCACATAACCGAGTTCGGAATAAATAAGAGACTATTGAATCAAAGGTTGGATAGTGTGAGCTCCGAGTTGGTCCGATGGACGCGTTCCGCAAAATAACCTATACAGAGACCAAAAAGCAAACAAGATAAGCATTATGAATGTTTAGTAAGTCCATATGAAAATTTACTCAACTTACCTTGATAAATCAACATTTAAGCAATGAAAACATAATGTAGCTAAGTACGAGAATCTTTTGACATCATGTTTCTTTCATATACACTTTCATGAAATAATCAAATTGTTAGTTTACTCATACATCAAACATTTATAAATCAATCCACATATACATGTACAACAATTCAATATAGCATAAAATATGATATTCAATTCGTACTTGACTTATATACGTATATACTTAAGTTCTTACTCATATCACATTCAAACCATGCTCATTTGGCAACATAACAATTTAATCCATTCCAATCCCTTGATATTCTCATAATCATGCAACATAGCCATATACATTCTCATGAACCATCATTTTCAACAATCATATAACATTTCACAAATTAATACTTCACGACCAATTCATTAGTTCGTAATGATTTAATTACAAGTTATAAACATACGACATTTAATACATCTTTGAACCTTTATCCAATTCACTTTCACGACCTATTTATTTTCGGAGAAATATAGTAAATATATTTTGGACACACGAGATAAGATTGCTCACACGAGCTGTGAAAATAAATGCTCACACAAGCTATGAAAATGAGCCTGCTTACACGAGATGTGGGTCGGGATGGTAACTTTACACGATGTTGCTCACACGAGCTATGAAGAATTCGCAACAAATGCAAGACCTTAGCCATCAGTAAAACATCCAAGACCAGCACCCGAAACTGTATAAACCCTAATGACATGTCATTTGTATACTAGCTATTCACTAAGTTCACGCGGGTATTATTCATCATATTCAATCCATTTTCAATTTTTATAGTTGTATACTCGCTTTTCGTATTTCTGATAAAAATTCACAAACATTTACGGTGAGTTATCATCATATACACATCATTCAATCATATCACAACTTTGGCCAGTCAATACTACTCATCTATTCACTATTATCGTTTATTTTCTTTTTACAATTTAGTCTGATATATGTCATATTAATAAAAATTACACTTATATATATAAAAAATTAATAGGTATAAACACAAAATTCAAACATAATAATAGAATACAGTAAGTTTCATATGAACTTACCTAAAAAACGGTAACCACAAAGTGTCAGAAACTAATCTGCAATTTCTCTTATTTCTCGATTAACTTTCGATTGATTTAATTCCAAATCTATAGTAATTAATTACAATTTATCAATTCCAAAAGCCTTGTAACATCTTAGTATATGCATATAACAACTTAATTTCATTTTACACAATTTCTCTAAATTTTCACATTTTATTCAATTTAGTCCCTAAAATCAAAATAGCTATTTCTTTCAAATTCAAGCTTCGTTTTACAATCCGATTCCAATTCTATCCTTGTACAGCCCTCTAAATTCAATAATTACATAAATTTCTTACCAATTTCGAAATATTTTTGTTTGTCTTTATTCTCAAAATTAACAATTTTTCTTTGCAAATTAATCCTTTTTCATATCTAAATAGAAAATCTAACCAAATAATACCAATTTCATCAAGCATTCATAAATGGTAACATTTAGAAATTTTAACAATTTTGAAAACTAACACCCAGATTAGCTAAATCGAGTTATGACAATCTCAAAAACATAAAATTTATAAAAAACGAACTAAAATAACAGATCCATGCAAAGCTTGGAAGCTTGGCCGAATGGTTGAAGGTTAACCATGGCTTGCTTCATTCTTTTTAACACCCGCAGTTAAAGAAGAAAGAAAATAAAATGGTGTCCACTTTTGTTTTTGTTTTATTATATGTTAATTAACCTTTAACTTAATTTTAACATTAATAATTTAACTTATAAATTGTTAATTATAAACATTAACTGTCCCACCTATATAAAAGTGGCTAAAGTGTCACTTATATCCCTATAGATTCATTAATTAAATCTTTTATAAGCTAAAATTCAATAGTGATCAACTTTATAGTTTTTATTATTTAGTCCTTACACCTTAATTAATCACTAATTTGGTAAAATTAACTATCAAAAATTTAATTCACCTATGTAACAACTCTGTAAACATTTACTAAAAACATTTACAAGCTTTGTTTACGCAAATGAGGTCTCGATACCTTATTTTTTAAAACCACTGATTTTAGGGTCAAACCACTTGTACTTTAACTAACTATTAAATTAGCAAATTTGTCCTATCATAATTCAATATAACACTATATTTGACTCGTAAATATTAAATAATATTTACGGACTCACTCATCGGAATTGTCGTCCTGAAACCACTGTTTTCGATAATACAGCAAAACGGGCTGTTACAAATGGCTATAAGGCATAAGTTGGCTACTTCTTGATCTTCTTCATTAGAGGAATAGTCACCACTAGGGGTGAGCATTCGATCGAATCGAATCGAATCGAATAAAAAATTTCGAGTTAATCGAGTTGACAAATCATATTTTATCATCCTAATTTGATTTGAAATTTTCTCTAATCGAGTCGAGTGAGATGGAATTCGAATTGAATCGAATCGAATATATTTGTTCGAGTTAAATTTTAAAAAATAAATTTGGGTCCTTGTAACCATTGTCACCCATCGTAATAAAATTTGTCCACCTTAACCAAATTTTTTATTAACTTTCATCACCAAATAATTTATTTATTAATCTTTTATATACGGGTTAGCTTCTTTGCTTGCTTAGTTATTTCAATTATCTTCAGATTCTTGTCACTATGTATTTTGGAATTAAAAAATATATTAAATGTAAAAATGTGATTTTTTAATAAAAGTTATTTTAAAGATAAAATGTGAAATTGATACCAATATAAAATTTTAACACTAATACTTTATGGCATAATTAATAATTCAATTTTAATATAAATATTCAATATGACTAAACAATTCAATAATATAAATAATATAAAATGTGAAATTTAATTTAATAATATAAATAGTAGATATAAATAAAATTATTACTATTTATGTTTAGTGATTTTTTTGGATAATTTTGATTTTTTTATTTGAGAGTAAATGGTGAGAAGTAAAAGTTTAGGGGAAAAATAAAAATTTTTGGAGAATAAAACTTTGAGGGAAAGTAAATAGGGGGGAGTAAAATTTTGAAGGAAAAATATTAAAAAAAAAATTGGAGGGGAGATGGGTTTGGGGTAGATGGGAGGTGAGATGGGAAGGGAGTAAAAGTTTTAGGGGAAAAGTGGGAGGGAGTAAAAATTTTGGGGAAAAATAAAAAGTTTTGAGGGTTTTGGGGAGTAAAATTTTGAGAAAAAGTAAATGGGAGAGTAAAATTTTGGTGGGAAATGGATTTTGGGTAGATTAGGGGGTTGGGATGGGAGGGGAGTAAAAGTTTTGGGGGGAAAGTGGAAAGGAGTAAAAGTTTTGAGGGAAAAGTAAAAATGTTTGGGAGTTTGGGGTAAAATGTAAAATATTATAGTTTGATATTCGAATTATTCGAATTATTCGAGTTATTCGAATTCGAAAACTCAATTCGATTCGAACTCGAAATTCGAAAAAAAAAATCGAGTTGACTCGAATAACTCAGTTAACTCGAATAACTCGATTCTTTAACTCGAAATTCAAATTTTTTTTCGATTTTTTCGAGTCGAATCGAGTTTTGCTCACCCCTAGTCACCACTCCATGTAGCCACATTGGCTTTAAGCTTTTGTTTGCTTGATCCCTTCTTCCTCCATTGAGAACAATCAAACTTGATATGTCCTAGTTTCTTGCACTCATAATAAATAATGGGATCTTTCTCTATAGTAGATTCAAGCTTCAATCCCTTCTTCTTTTGTAATCTTCTTCCTTTATTGGGCTCAATGAACCTCTTGAATCTCCTAGCAAACATGGCCACCTCTTTGTCTTCATCCACCTCTTCACTTGATTCACTATCTTCATTTGTGGTGGATTTAAGAGCAAAATCAACCTTTTTCTTCTCAAATTTGGCTTCTTCAACCCCTTCATTGAGCCTCATCTCATGTATAAGCAAAGAACTGATGAGCTAATCCAAAGTCAACGTTTCTAAATTCTTTGCTTCTTCAATTGCAGTCAACTTGGCTTCCCATGATTTAGGCAAGCTTCAAAGCATCTTCCTTATCACCTCTTCATTTGGATATGTCTTCCCATAAGACTTTAATCCATTGAAGATGATAGTAAATCGCTCAGACATCACCTTAATATCTTCCTCGGGCTTCATTTTGAAGGTTTCATAATTTAGATTAAAAATTTCAACCTTAAACTTCTTTACTTGGTCGGTACCTTCATGAGTGACTTCAAGCTTATCCCATATCTCTTTGGCATTGGAACAAGATGATCATCTACTATATTCTTCCTGGTCAAATGCACAAAATAAGGTGTGCATAGCCTTGGCATTCAACTGAATACTCCTTCTATCTTCCTCATTCCACTCTTTCTTACTTTTTGGATTAAAGAGCTCTCCTTCTTACTTAAGAGGTATGGAGGGACCGTCTATGATGATGTCACATATGGAAAGATCATTTGCTTGTATAAACAATATCATTCTTGTCTTCCAATAAAAATAGTTGGCACCATTGAAGTAAGGAGGCTTGGATATAGATTATGACTCTCTAAGAAAAAACTGAATTGGATGTAGATATCATCTCTTGTGGATTGATTAGCTGAAAGTTAAGCTACCTCAAAAATATTCTCTTGGTTATAAAACCGTCAATTAGAAACTAAGTCTGATACCAATTGTTAGCTTAAATAATCAAACCAAAATTGCCAAGAGGGGGTGAATTGGCTTTTTAAAATTTCGTGAAAGCTAGAGAATAAGAATAGAAAATTTGAACACAAGAATTTAGAGTGGTTCGACCCCAATTGCCTACTCTACTACCTTAGCTTTCCACTACTAAGGATTTTCCCAAATTCACTAATTTGACAACCTTTGAGAACAAGGTTTAACCAAACTCCCTTAAGATTTCTACCTAAACCTTAAGACACAAACTCTTTCAAAGAAATGCAAATAAGCAAACTAAGAACAAACTCTTACAATATCATAATGTTTGCAAATTAAGCTAAATTACAAAGAAGAACACTTGAGCAGATAGAATAACAATGAAGCTCACGAGTGTTTGTAAGAAAAGTATAGAAAATTTTATCACAAAGGTTGTTTTATTGATCTTTAAGCTTGAATATTCTCTCTTGTTGTTGTAGGACCTTTGGAAGTTGGTATTTATACCCTCTAATTCATTTCCAACCATTGTGGTTGTTGAGAAATTAAATAGAGCAGTTGGAGATGAAAATACCAAATTATTAAATTCACCTGCAATAAAAAGTATTGATACTTTTTCTACGAGTATCGATACTATTAGCATTTAATGTCTGATTAAGTGACCTTTAAAGTTAGTTTACAACGATACCAAAGACCATTTATCGATACTTGGTAAAAGGTATCGATGTAAAAATGGCATCGATATAAAAAGATGGTATCAATAAAATACAATAGGTATCCATATATTTTGAAAAGTATCGATACTTCTTGTAGGGAGCAGTTTTTCAATTTATTTAAAATGTTTCAATCGAGTTAAAGAGTTTAAAACCGTTTTTGAACTTTGTCCAAAATTTTCTAAGTGTTCAAAACATTTTCTATGATTTTTGGAAGTCTTGAAATGATTTTTATGCTTTGAACTTTATAATTTCTTTGTTCAAAAACAAACTTTATTCAAAAACATTTTTGTTTGTTATATCAAAACAATTTATCAAATAAAGTTAGTTTAACAATTTCATCTAAAAAAATTTATCGACAATAATCTTTTAAGTTAATAACAAAATATTTATATTAAATTTGAATTTTATCTTTAGTAAGATTTAAAAGGATGCAGCTCCCTATTATCATGGTTTTCAAAATTGAATCAGACTAGTCCGTCGAAGGATTGAAAACTAGTTGAGTATCAATTTAAAATAAAGAGTTAGATCGACTGACTCGCGAATCAATATAAATTGATGATTAAATCATTTTTTAAAATATTTTTAATTTTTAATAATTTATTTAATTAAATTAAAAAAACTGATAAAAATAATAATAATCACAGCTCTCATTATGAAAATATTATCGATATAAATGAGAATTGGGAAATGACCATTTGAATACGGATAAATTTGGCAGAAATATCTTCCACAGCACATGCAATGCTGGATGCCAATGAATGTTCACATGACTGGGAAAAGCTCATAATTTTCTGATGTGATATAGTTTAAATGATGTAAAAATAAATTATCATCATATCAAAAACTTAAATATAATATTGTTCTATAAAATAAATAAATATAATATGATATGTGAAATACATATAATTTATAAAACAAAAATTACCTTAGTCAATAGTAGGGGTGAGTAAAACTCGATTTGATTCGAAAAAATAAGAAAAAAATTTGAATTTCAAAATAATCGAATCAGTTTATTCAAGTTATTTGAGTCAAATAGAATATGTAATTTGACTTTTGAGTTCAAGTTGAATTAAACTTTACAATTCAAATAACTCAAATAACATATTGATAAAAATACGCATTTGGTCCTTTCCGAAATTTGAAAATGAACAAATTGGTCTCTCTCAATAAAAAAAATTAAAAAAATAATTCTAAATAATTTTTAGAAATCCAACTATTTATAAAAACTCCAAATTATATATTTTAAAAAAAAATTATAAAAATTAAAAATAGATTTGATCCAATTTAGTACCCAAACCTGACACTTTTTCTTAATTTGGTACTTAATCTTTTTTTTGTTCGATTTGGTACTTGTCAAATGTTTTACAAATTACCCAATATACTAAAAATATTATTTTTTATGAGGTAGAAAAAATAATCAATGTATGGTCGATATATGACAGATGATATGATATTTTTGTATTTTATATGTTCAATTACTTTTAGTTTTATTTAGTTTTTTAATTATTTTATTAATTGAAAATAATGAATTTCTTTTAATTTGGGGTTTATTTTTTCTTATTTAATATTAATTCATTAAGTATAGCTCAATACCTATTTTTTTAACATGAATTTCCTCTAATACCGACAATATTTTTGTAGCATAACAAAAAAAAAATTTAACACCGTTAATGTTTTGCTTAATTTGTATAACAATAAATTTAGATACCAAATTGAACCTAGAAAAAAAAGCTTAAGTATCAAATTAGGAAAAAATGCCAAGTTCAGGTACCAAATTTGGCTGAAAAAAGTTTAGGCACCAAATTAGAAAAAATGTCAAGTTCATGTACCAAATGTTCATGTCCATTAGAAACCAAAAAGAATGTATTAGAAAAAAGGCATAATAACATTTTTTTGCCCTCTAACTTAAAAAAAAAATAAAATAAATAAAATAAATAGGCATCCATTTAATTTTGTCTCTTTTAGCTCATCCATTTATTTCTTCAACAAGTGACGGGATTCGGGTCACACAATCTCTAAAAACATAGTTTGGAAACAATCTACTCTGTGTACCCTTAGTGAATGGTTTATTCAACAATCGTTCCAACAAACTATTGGTTAAAGCCTAATATACCCTTACACAAAAAGCAAACACAGCCTAATAGATAACCCCAACTTGTTACAACCACTTACCCAAATCAACTCACTTACAATAAATTTTAACTCTCCAGGAATGCTTAAAATAGAGTGCAAACAACAAAGTAAATGCTGACAATAATTACACAAGAAAACAATACAAAAACACTCTCTCAAAGATGTGCCAAGCCACGTGAATAAGCTAACCTATTTATAAGAATAATATGGCAGTTTCCTCAAGTAACTGTGTGAAGATAGAATTATCATTTTTAATTATATGATTATCCTAGATAAAAACTTCCAATATCTATCTCAAAATAATTTTTTTTAAGCCAAGTAAAATCAACAACTTAATCACCAAGTAAATGGTTTAAGGATATATAAGCCTTAGTCGATCACCAATCTCTTCTTTAGTCAATCTCAATCACCATCATTTAAGAAAGTGTAAAAAAAATAACGTCGGTAATGATAAATATATCGCAAAGAAAAGAGAAACAAAAATAAAGAACACACAGATTTTACGTGGAAACCCTTTCGGGAAAAAAACCACGGGCAGAGGAGAAGAAAATTCACTATGTCGAATTCGAATCAATTTACAAGAGGAATAGACTATGTCTATTTATAGGCTTGTAAAGCCATATTCTAATAGGAGTGTAGTAAGATTGAAACTCCTTATTCTAATCAATATCCAATAGATGGAGTTTAATAAGGTTTAAAAAATCTTATTTAAAATAAAATAAAAGAAGTGTAGTTCTATAGGGATTCTTCTTTTATTTTATTTTACCATTGTATTTTATTTAAATAAGGATTCGGGTCACTTAATTCTAACAATCTCCACCTTGACACGAATTCTAAATAAACAAGTTCTTCATCGGGAACTCTCAACGAACAAGTTCTCCACCTCTTCCATAAAACCACTTAAGGGTTTAACTTCAACAATGAACACCAACCAAGTCTAAGCAATGCTCAAACTTGGTTATAGGAAGTGACTTAGTCATCATATCTGCAGGATTTTCATGAGTACTAATTTTGCTCACAACAATATCACCACGAGCAATAATATCACGAACAAAATGATACCGAACATCAATGTATTTTGTTCTCTCATGAAACATTTGATCTTTTGTAAGGAAGATGGCACTCTGACTATCACAAAATACTGTGTTGATTTGAAGGTCTTCATTGAGCTCACTAAAGAGTCCCTTCAACCAAATAGATTCTTTACAAGCCTCGAATCGCCATGTACTCGGCTTGATGGTAGACAAAGCGATCGTAGTTTGCAAAGTAGCTTTCCAACCGATTGCACAACCTCCGATTGTAAAGACATAACCGGTGAGAGATCTTCTTCTATCAAGGTCTCCAGCAAAATCAGCATCAACATACCCAATGACTCCATCTCTAGTTCTTCCAAAGCGTAAGCAAACATCGTGAGTACCTCGTAAGTATCTTAAAATCCATCGAATCGCTTTCCAATGTTCTTTACCGGATTCGCCATGTATCTCGCTAATCGTGACCTGATCGCATATGATAAATGCGGACGTGAACAAACCATAGCATACATGAGAGATCCCATTGCACTAGAGTATGGAACATGTGACATGTACTCAATATCATCATCTGATTGTGGAGACAAAGCCGATGAAAGTCTGAAATAGGCTGCTAAAGGAGTACTAACAGGCTTAGCACTCTGCATATTGAACCTGCAAAGAACTTTCTCAATGTACCCCTTTCTGACTTAGGTACAATTTACTTGCTTTTCTATCTCTGAGAATCTCCATACCAAGTATCTTCTTTGCTGGTCCCAAATCTTTCATCTCAAATTCTTCACTTAGTTGGGCTTTGACCTTTCTTATCTCTCCTTTATCTTTTGTTGCTATCAACATGTCATCAACATAAAGAAATAGATACACAAAAGAACCATCCCTGTTTTTCTTAAAGTAAACGCAGCTGTCAAAACTACTTCTTTTAAAATTATGAGAAGTCATAAAAGAATCAAACCTCTTGTACCACTGTCTTGGTGACTGTTTCAAACCGTAAAGGGACTTTTTCAGCAAGCAGACATAGTCCTCTTTTTCTGAGACTGTAAAACCCTCTGGTTGTTGCATGTAAACATCTTCCTCAAGTTTTCCATGCAAAAATGCAATTTTTACATCTAACTGCTCAAGCTCCAAATCATGCATGGCCACAATACCAAGCAAAGCTTGAATCGAACTATGCTTCACAACTGGGGAGAACACATCTGTGAAGTCCACTCTTGGAATTTAACTGTAACCTTTTGCAACAAGCTTTGCTTTATATCTGGGTTCTTCAACTCTTGGAGTCCCTTCTTTCTTTTTAAACACCCATTTACAGCGAAAAACCTTTTTACCTTTAGGAAGTTTCACAAGATCCCATGTTCTGTTTTTATGG
Organism: Gossypium sturtianum; assembly: GCA_025698515.1. Lineage (NCBI taxonomy): Eukaryota > Viridiplantae > Streptophyta > Magnoliopsida > Malvales > Malvaceae > Gossypium > Gossypium sturtianum. The sequence goes on along the minus strand of CM046950.1, from coordinate 67,945,278 downwards.
AGTGATTCCATCTCCTCTTGCATAGCAAACATCCACTTTTCTGAGTCTTCACAGCTAACCGCCTTAGAATAATTAGACGGCTCTTGGTTTGCGTCTATATCTTCGGCCACATTTAAAGCATAAGCAACTAGATCAGCCTCGGCATACTTCTTTGGAGGTTTAATTTCTCTTCTAGTTCTGTTTTTGGTGATAGAGTATTGTGGTGAAGAAGCAACTCTATTCTCAATTTTTGTACTGGCTTGAGGAGTCGACTCTGTATTAATCTGATACTCCACCTGCTTTTGATTTTCTTTATTAGAAGAGTCTTTAAGAGATAAGTTAGGTAGCATAGCAGTTTCATCAAAAACAACATCTCTGCTAATCACAACTTTTCTATTTTCAGGACACCATAACTTATACCCTTTTACACCAGCTTTATAACCAAGAAAAACACATTTAATGGATCTCGGTTCCAATTTTCCATTATCAACATGAGCATACACTTTGGACACCCAAAGATCTTTAAATCGAGAATAATTAGCAGGATTACGGACCATACCTCTTGTGGAGTCTTTTTCTCAATGGCAATGGATGGAGATCGGTTGATCAAAAACATGCGAGAGGTCGCTTGCCCAAAACGACTTTGGTAAGTTGGCATTTGACAACATACATCGAACTTTCTCCATGATCGTTCGTTCATTCGCTCGCAACGCCATTTTGTTGTGGAATATGACGAGTCATCAAGTGTCTCACGATCCCATCCGACTTGCACGTTTATTAAACTCATTAGAACAAAACTCTAAGCCATGCATACGGTGGTATTTTATTTGTTTTTCCGTCTATTTTTCAATCATAGTTTTCCAAGACTTAAATGCGAGAAAACACATCGCTTTTACGCTTCGGGAAGAATGCCCAAACTTTTCTCGGAAAAATCATCAATAAAAGTTAGCATATAATTGGCTCCACCTCTTGAAGGCACTCTTGATGGCCCCCACACAGATCGAGAATGAATATACTCCAACGTTCCTTCGTGTTATGGATTCCTCCGTGAATCGAACTCTCTTTTGCTTCCCAAAAACGCGGTGCTCACAGAACTTCGGTTTGCAAATTCCTTACCCATCAAGAAGTCCTCTTTACTCAATTCTTGCCATGCCATTCTCACTCATATGCCCTAGGCGCATATGCCAAAGTTTAGTAATATCATCATCCGACAAGGAAGAGGAAGCGACAGCTGCATCACCAATAATGAGAGAACCTGCAAAACATATAACTTGGCAGGCTTTCTCTGCCCTTTCATCACAACGAGGGAACCTTTAGAAATCTTTAAAATCCCACTTTCAGGTGTGTATTTGTACCCTCTTGAATCAAGAGTACTCAACGAAATTAAGTTTCTCTTCAATTCACGGAACATGCAAAAGACGTCACTAAGTGTTCGACAACTCCATCAAACATCTTAACTTTAATTGTTCCAACACTGCGATTTTACACGAAGCATTATTTCCCATCAAAATAACACCTTGAGATTAATTTGTTTCGTAATTTGTAAACCAATCCCGATTGGGACACATGTAGAAGGTGCAACCCGAATCAAGTATCCACTCTCGCTCACTTTAGAATTGTTGTGAAGCGACTAGAAGTTCACCATCGTTTGTAGTCTTCTACAACATCGCCTTTTACGGAATTTTTCGGTTGTTTTCCCTTTGATTCGCAGCCTCCTTTTAATCTTGTTCTCGTAGCTTATAGCACTCGGTTTTAATGTGCCCTTTCTTCTTGCGAAGTTACAAGTTTTACCTCTGTTTGAAGACTTGATCTACCCTTAGATTTACCGCGAGGATTCCGTTCATGTGTCCTTCCACGGTCATCATCGACATTCGATCTTGTCTCCCACAAACAATGAGACCCTCTCTCGAGAGTCGGGTTTAACCACAAGATGCTTCATCTTATCATACGAGGTCAAAGAATCATAAACCTCATCAACCGTGAGAGACTCATGGCTATATAAAATCGTGTCTCTGAAGGTTGAATAAGACGGGGCAACGAACAAAGTAGAATCAACCCTAGATCTTCCTTATCATACATTGAACCTCCATGGCCTCCAAGTTTGAGAGAATTTTTTTAAACATCTTTGTTAAGTGTTCGGTACCTGACGCACCTTCCTCCAAACAATGAGCATAAAGACGTTGCTTCATATGCAACTTGTTGGTTAGAGTTTTCGACATACATATTTGTTCTAGCCTCTTCCATAATGCCGCATGGTGATCTTCTCCTTCATCACATCTTGCAAAATTTCGTTAGACAAATGCAGATGTAAGCGTGTTAACGCCTTTCGGTCCTTGCGCTTTTTCTCTTCCTCCGTCAATGTCGAAGGCATCTTATCTCTCACCTAGCGAGGGCTTTCTCTAAATCCATCCGTGCAAGAATCGCTCGCATCTTTATTTGCCACAACGCAAATCTGGTGTTGCGATCCAACAGCGGAATTTCATACTTTAAAGACGCCATTACCGTGATCGAGATGAAAAACTCGAAAGCTGTGATACCAATTTGTGAAAAAATATAACGTCGGTAATGACAAATATATCGCAAAGAAAAGAGAAATAAAAATAAAAAACACACAGATTTTACGTGGAAACCCTTTCGGGAAAAAAACCACGGGCAAAGGAGAAGAAAATTCACTATGTCGAATTCGAATCAATTTACAAGAGGAATAGACTATGTCTATTTATAGGCTTGTAAAACCATATTCTAATAGGAGTGTAGTAAGATTGAAACTCATTATTCTAATTAATATCCAATAGATGGAGTTTAATAAGGTTTAAAAAACCTTATTTAAAATAAAATAAAAGAAGTGTAGTTCTATAGGGATTCTTCTTTTATTTTATTTTACCATTATATTTTATTTAAATAAGGATTCGGGTCACTTAATTCTAACACAACCTCCTAACATGATTTTCAAAAGTGGATCAGAAAATTAGTTGAGTATGAATTCAAAATAAAAGAATTAGATTAATTGAGTTACGAATTCATATGAATTGATGATTGAATTAATTTTTTATTTTTAAATATTTTATAATTTTAATAATTTATTTAATTAAATTTAACGAGCCGATGGAATCAATATTATTGATATGAAGGGAAATGACCATACGAATACGGTATAAATTTGGCAGAAATATCTTCCACAGCACATGCGATGCTAGATGCCAAGGAATATTCACATGACTGGAAAAGCTGATAAATTTCTGATGTGATATAGTTATAAATGATGAAAACATAAATTATCATTATATCAAAAACTTAAATATAATATTGTTCTATAAAATAAATATAATGTTGAAAAATAATATAAATATAATATGAAATACATATACTTTATAAAACAAATTATTAAGTGTGATCAGTAAAATTCGATTCGATTCAAAAAAATTAAAAAAAATTTAAATTTCGAGTTAATCAAATTGATTAATTCAAGTCTTACTCAAATAAATAATTCGATCATTCTTAAAATTTAAAAATAAGCAAATTGATTTTTTTTAAAATTCAAAATATTTTTTTAAAAATCCAAATATTTATAAAAACTCCAAAAATTTATATATATTTTAAAAATTTTATAAAAATTTAAAAAATTTCTAAAGAATATATAAAAAAGTTAAAAAGAATTCTAAAACAATAATTTTAGGACCTAAATAAGTAAATTAACGATTTAAGTTTATCCTACTAAATTATCTTTTTTTCTCTTATTTTGCTTTGAAAATGAAAAAGTTTTCAAATATATATACTCTAAAATAGATTTAATTATATGGTAACAAAATATTAATTTGATATGTTTAATTTTTTTAATCTAACTCAAATAATTTTATTCAATTCAATTTAATTTGACTCGAATTAAATTCTATTTCATTCAACTTAATTAAAAAATTAAATTAAATTAAATTAATAGAATAAAATTCATCAACTCAATAAACTCTTCTCTAACTTAATTTTAATCCAACGCTTACGCTACCTAAAAGTTTGTCTGCTACCAATTTTTGCACTAAAAACAAGAGGAAAAAAAAGAGGCAAAAATACAGCCATGGTTAATTCCACACCGTCAATTAACTTCAATTCATAGTACTAAAATTATAAAATATCGGGAAAAGCAATCTACCAACTTTCAAGTTTTTTCACGATGAAACAGACATTTGTTGGAGCCCACCAGTTATGAACCACTTGTACCGTAGATTTAAGCTCACCTTCCTTAGACTGAAGCGTGACTAGTGACCGCAAATTTCCTGCATACTCATACTATGCTAAGGGCCCCACCTTCCACGTGGGAAGCACTTAGACATTGAGATGAGACTCCTCCTCTCTCATTAAGCCACGTTTTATTGTAGTTCAACGTTGTAATCAATTCAAATTGGCAGATCCTAGGTGAACTTCAGTGACCACGCCACTTCAACAACTTCCATCACTCCTAACCCAGCTGCACTCAGTGAGTGAACCATCTCGAGTTCTTCAGGTACTGCTAACTTAGCTGATTTTGAGTGATCCACTGTATTACATAGGTTCCTGTTTCCTTTTCATCACCCTACGTTCTCTTGAAGCTATATAAAATGTTTGGTTTTTGTCTTTAGTTAATTTGGTTTAGTTTTCTTTTTGGTATCAGCTTTCGATCAATGGCAACCCTGACAACCTCACACTTTGTTTCGACAAGTTCACATTTCAGCAGCCATGGAGCAGACACTAAGGCCAATCTTGCACAGGTTGGTGCCAGGTATCAAGCCATGACTCACAATGGTTTGCGGTCTTTGAACAAGGTCGATAGGTTGCAGATGAGGACCACCAACGCAAAGGCTGTCGTTACGAAAGCTATGAAACAGGCAGATTTCAGGCCTTTGGGAAAAATTATTTGCGGAATAGGGATGAATATAGTGTTTGTGTCAGCTGAGTGTGGCCCCTGGAGCAAAACTGGTGGACTCGGTGATGTCCTCGGTGGACTTCCTCCCGCAATGGCTGTAAGTACATATAAGTAGAGATTTTGGCTTTGGTTTTGGTATTTAAGTGAGATAACTAGCCGCTATTGCTTATTTATCGTTCAATAGGCCAAAGGACACCGTGTTATGACAGTGTGTCCTCGCTATGATCAGTACAAGGATGCATGGGACACAAGTGTGTTAGTTGATGTAAGGTTTCCGATCCTGCTTGATTCAAGAGATATCATATTTTACTTTTTTAGTACTTCATATTCCACTAAAAGGATCTATGTTTGGATTAATTTCTTAAACTTGAGATCCTAATATGCAGCTAAAAGTCGGAGACAAAGTTGTAACTGTTCGGTTCTTCCACTGCTACAAACGTGGAGTTGATCGTGTCTTTGTCGATCACCCCGTGTTCCTTGAGAAGGTTTGAAATGATTGTTGCCTTGGTTTAATGTTCCTGCGTAAATGATTCTAGTTCAATCAATTTTCTTATGGTCGCTGTTCTGATGATTCAGGTATGGGGCAAAACAGCATCCAAAATCTATGGCCCCAGAGCAGGTTTGGACTACGAAGACAATCAACTGCGGTTCAGCTTGTTATGCCAGGTAAAATAAATTTTTTGCCATGTCCCTGAGTCTAACCATGATATTGTCTCTTTCAGATATAAGTCAACCTAATTTAATGCCATTTTTATTTTGTTTGTTTGTAGGCTGCTTTGGAGGCACCCAGGGTTCTAAATTTAAATAGCAGTAAAAATTTCTCAGGACCATATGGTATGAAGTCTTCCTCTTTAGTTCTAACCTTGAAAGTTTAACTCTCTTCTTCCATGAAATGGTTTAGGCTAATGTGCTTCACCACCATCTTCTGCAGGGGAAGATGTTGTCTTTATTGCAAATGATTGGCACAGTGCTCTTCTTCCATGCTATTTAAAAAGCATGTACCAGTCAAGGGGCATCTACATGAATGCAAAGGTATGGTTGATGGCCTCTGAAACGCTAAGTTAAGCAAGTAGAAGGTTGGATCTTACATTGTGCGTGATAAATATGTCAGGTTGTATTTTGCATCCACAACATAGCCTATCAGGGAAGATTTGCCTTTGCAGATTTCAAACGTCTCAATTTGCCTGAACGGTTCAAGAGTTCATTCGATTTCATTGATGGGTAATGAAACCAAAAGTGCTGCTGCTGTTACTATTTTTGTTACAGTATTGATGAATTGTTTTCTTTAGTCAAGGATTTAAAAGGTTTTCATCGTCAGGTATAACAAACCTGTCAAGGGAAGGAAAATTAATTGGATGAAGGCTGGAATATTGGAATCACATAGAGTCTTGACTGTAAGCCCATACTATGCCCAGGAGCTTGTATCTGGTGAAGACAAAGGTGTAGAACTTGATAACATCATTCGTAAAACTGGCATCACCGGCATCGTGAATGGCATGGATGTTCAAGAATGGAATCCTGCCTCTGACAAATACATCAGTGTCAAATATGATGCAACAACTGTAAGTGCTTTGTATAGCATCCAGTTTCCCGGTTGGTTGTGGTATTAGGAGACGAGTTTTTTAGTAACTGTCAATGCAGGTAATGAAGGCAAAGCCATTGTTAAAGGAAGCTCTTCAAGCTGAGGCGGGATTGCCTTGCGACAGAGATGTTCCTTTGATCGGATTCATTGGTAGGCTAGAAGAGCAGAAGGGTTCAGATATTTTGGCAGAAGCTATTCCGAAATTAGTTGCTGAAAATTGCCAGATTGTAGTCCTTGTTAGTGTCAAATTTTAGAATTCCCCCTTCTGTGATTGTTACCGTTGCTTCAACGAGTATAGTATTAATAAAGGGATCTATTTTCCTTTCAGGGCACAGGCAAAAAGGCCATGGAGAAGCAGATTGAGCAGCTGGAGATCCAATACCCTGACAACGTTAGAGCAGTAGCCAAATTCAATGTCCCATTGGCCCATATGATTATTGCTGGTGCTGATTACATTTTGGTCCCTAGTAGATTCGAACCGTGCGGTCTCATTCAGCTGCATGCTATGCGATATGGAACAGTAAATGCTTCTGACGATCTCTTTCCGGCAACCAACTGATTTGATTTCATAAGCACTATGTTATGTTAATCTTAGTCTCATTGTACCGGATCAATTAACCTCTATACGCTATCGGTTTTGTGCTATAGGTTCCGATAGTTGCCTCTACTGGTGGACTTGTTGACACAGTCAAGGAAGGATTCACAGGGTTCCAAATGGGAGCTTTCAATGTTGAAGTAAGTAGTAAAAATGATTTATCTTTGTGTGAAGCTCCGTGAATGATATATTTATATTTATCTCATCCACCTTTTATGGGAAGATCATTCATCTCAATGGGATGTGTTTGCAGTGTGATGAAGTGGATCCAAGTGATGTGATTAAGGTGGTAAAAACTGTCAAGAGAGCTCTTGCAACATATAGGACTCAAGCACTGAAAGAAATGATCCAGAATTGTATGGCACAAGATTTTTCATGGAAGGTTAGTAGCTCGTGTAGGAAGCTTGTCTTGCATATGGTGGATAATGTAGCTAATTTAGAGTTCTAGGGAGAAACGAATACGCATCTCTAGTTCTTTGAGGTTTAAATGGAAATTTATTGATTTGTGCAGGGACCATCAAGGTTGTGGGAGAAGATGTTGTTGAGCCTCAGGGTGGCTGGCAGTGAACCTGGCATTGAAGGAGAGGAGATTGCTCCTCTTGCCAAGGAAAATGTTGCCACACCCTGAGCATAATCAGAAGGCAACTATGGATAAAGCTTAGTAACATGTTTTCTTAGACAACCAAGTCCAAGTACCTGTCTACTCTCGATAGCCATTGGCTTTACCAGCGGAAAACAAACTGACCTGCCATACGTGAAGTCAGTAGTGCTATTTTTGAGAGTGAAAAGTCAGGAGATAGTATGATATATATCTACATAGTTATAGCAGCTAATGGGTGTTAGTAATGTTGTCAAGAACTTAAAGGAGAATCAGTTTCTCTGCGTAGTTTTATGAGTAGTGAGCAATGTGAAATAAGATAAAATGTTCAACTTCTACTTAAGGTGTCTTCTTACGTGAATGAATGCTTGCATCATATTTGAGCTTTATATATGTCCTATATTCCATCTTTTTTTTTATATTGTAATTAGGTAAAATGACGGATGTTTTGGGTCTCAAAAGGATGGAGAATTGCGATGGGAAAATAGTCAAGGCTATGAATATGAAGAATCCCGTTCTCTTAAAATGTGTTGAACAGCAAATATTTTTATAACATGGGAGATGGGGATTTTATTACCAAGGTGTCCATGCTTGCTCAATTGGGATTAAATAATTGGCTGGAGCAGATGATGCATTTTTATGGCTTAAATTTGTAGTGGGGGAGATCCTCGGCAAAAGAGTGATGTTTACAAATGAAAATAGTGGGTGATGAATTGAGAGGAACCAATCCCCATCAAAGCCAATGAGGGGAAGTGGGGACACCGAAAGCGACCTCCAATCACTTTGCTTTGCATGGATGCCCTGCCCATGTATCTAGTGCTGTCTCTTTATCTTCTTCTCATCACATATATTATATCACTCTCTCAACGCATTACCATTGCAAAGTGCAAAAGTGCAAACCGCACTGAACTCAGTTAAATGCTTAATGGAATAATTAATTGAAAGAAAAAACAATTCATCTTCTCTAAATAAACATTATATTTCTTTAATATTCTTTTTGCCAAGCTAAACTCATTTGCTCATTACAGTTGTCTCTCTATTTCTCATTTGGTTGCCTTGTTCAACACTTTTGGCCAATGAATTTCCGTCACAATTCGCATCTTTTGGCTTAAAGACATACTGATAATTGAGCCAATCATCTTTTGCCTCCCTCTACACGCTTGCTTGCTCACTCACTTTACCTCCTGCTGCTGCTGCTCTCTCTCTCTCTCTCTTCTCATGGACTTCCCTGAATTCTTCTGCTATGTTTCAATTTTAGGTGACTTATAACTCACTCATTCTCCACTTCTATCTACTTGGTTTGAATTGTGCTGAATGATTTATTTTCTGGGTTATTGCAGCTTGTTTGTTTCCAATTATGGTTAATTCGATTGGGATAAATTATGGACAAATAGCAAACAACCTTCCATCCCCAGAAGACGCGGTGCCACTGGTGAAATCAATCGGAGCAACCAAAGTTAAACTTTACGATGCAGATCCCAGAGTCCTTAAGGCGTTTGCAAACACCGACGTTGAATTCATGGTTGGTTTAGGCAACGAGTACTTGGACAAGATGCGAGATCCAACCAATGCCCAAGCATGGGTGAAAGAAAACGTTCAACCCCATTTACCAGCCACCAAAATCACCTCCATCTTTGTCGGCAACGAGGTTCTCACTTTAAACGACACTTCTCTCTCCGACTGCCTTCTCCCGGCAATGCAAAGCGTTCATGCTGCGCTGCTTAACCTCGGACTGGATAAACAGGTGACCGTCACTACAACACATTCCCTAGCCATTCTTCAAACCTCGTATCCGCCTTCAGCTGGTGCGTTCCGTGAAGATTTTATGGATCCTTTGTGCGAAACGTTGAATTTCCATCAAAAAACTGGCTCTCCTTTTTTGATTAATGCCTATCCCTACTTTGCATACAAGGGAAACCCCGAGCAAGTTCCATTGGATTTTGTTCTTTTTCAGCCAAACCAAGGAGTTACCGATCCACAAACCCATTTACATTACGATAGCATGTTGTATGCTCAAATCGACGCCGTTTACTCTGCTTTAGCTTCCTTGGGTTACAAGAAACTCCCGGTTCACATATCGGAAACTGGGTGGCCTTCAAAGGGAGATGAAGATGAGGCAGGAGCTACACCCGAAAATGCTGAAAAATACAATGGGAATTTGATTAAATTGATGTCGGGAAAAACAGGGACTCCAATGAGGCCGAATTCGGATCTTAACATTTACATTTTTGCTTTGTTTAATGAGAATATGAAACCAGGTCCCACTTCAGAGAGGAATTACGGGTTGTTTAAGCCAGACGGAACACCCGCGTATCCTCTCGGGATCACTCCTAACAATGTCGTCGGGAGAAATACGACCGTCGGTGGTGGAAGTTTCGGGAATGCCGTAACGAACCCGTATTATCCGATGAGTTCTTCCACAGGTTATATGTCCATTTCTTCCGCAAGGGTAAGTTATATGCCATTCATTGAATTCTATTTGCATGACAAACTTTGAAATGGTGACATTTACGTGATTCAAAAAATTTGGATTGATAGCAGCAAAGATATCAGTTATTGGGGCATGTGCTGCTGATGGTGCCATTGTTGATGATTAAAACCTTGGTTTAGAGACGAATCCAAAGCTCTTTCTTTGCATCAGATTTAAAGGAAGGGGAAAAAGAATAGAAAGAGAGAAAGAGGCAGCTTCATGATTAGGGAAAAGGTAAAATTCTGATTCTAAGGAATCATCAACTTCATTTTCGACTTCCACAAAACCAAAGTGCACGTAGATGATTATGAAAAGAGGCAAAGGCATTTATTTTTCTTCTAAATTCTATCATGTAAATTTCTACTGTTGGAATTTATTTGATTTTGTTATGTCAACATAGCTTTGAGACTATGTTTTTTTTATTTTAATATAAATTTTGCAGGGTGAGATGGAGAGGGAGGGAGGGAAAGCATCTCATATAGTAGTACCTTTTTAGGTGATTTTAATAATTTTTTTATTGCGACTTATTTTTGCTATTGGAATTCAAACCAACCACCTGATTTATGTCACTGTTCAATTCCGTCCAAAGTTGGGGGAGTTTTTACTGTTTTTATTTTTTGATAATGAAGAATTAAATTCAAATAAGTTACTCTTAACCAAAGGAATTGAATTGAATTGTATTGTAGGTCAACATCTATGTATATATAAATCTTACCATTTCTTAATGTCAAATAAAATATATAATTGTTATAACTAAAAGCTTCATTAATTGAGTGAATTATAGATGGGTGACATTTTATATTGCGTGGAGACATGATTTAATTTAAATTCATTTTCTTTCTAATAAAATAATTATTTGATGTTCACAAAACTAACTAAAAATTCGATTAATGTAAGTGCACCTACCAATTAATAGTACAGCTACGATGAGTAAAGATATTGTTTCCACGAAGACTAAAAATGATAGTAATTACTATTTTTCTATTATTTAACTGATAAATTTGAGTGATTGATTAAAACTAAAATTAACTAAATTAATTAACTACGAACGTGACAAAGAACAAATCATGAAAATAATCGAATAATAACCAAGAAACGAAACAATACCCATGAAAGAATTCACGTAGATTTCATCTGTCATTATCAATCTAAATTACGCAATTTCTTCACTTAGTATCTTGATCCGTAGAATTAAATTATGCTAATATCTCTAAGAGCAACTGACTCTAGGTTGATTAATTGAAATTTCTTTCTAATTAAAACCCCTATTATCACATTAATTCGATCTATGGATTCCCCTATTAGATTTGACTCTAATATGTTAGATCTATGTTGTCCTATTTCTAGGATTGCATGCAACTCCACTCAATTATGCTAGATCTACTATTAATTAAATAAGGTCTATTCCTCCTTTAATTTAAGCACATCAAACATGGATCAATAGTCTAGAAATATTAAACCAAAAATTAAGCACGCATAATTGAGAATAAGATCTAAGTATTTATTGCATAAAATAAAAATCAAACGACATAATCCATAATAGGGTTCATCTTCCCTAGGTATTTAAAAAATTAGTTCATGCTTGCAAATAAAAACATCCAAAAGACAATATCACCGAAAGAAATAAAGAAACTCATGATAATCTCCTAAGAAATGAACTGGGAGTCTTCATTCTTGACGGAAATCTGCTTCAGAATCGACTTCAATGGTGTTTTTCGAGTTGTTTTCTTGAATATTCTATGACGGCTTTCTCCTATCTTCATACTTTTTGACATATATACGTCTTAGAATGTCCGAAAAACCTAAAAATAGAGTTTTTCTGTTATTCGGAGTGCAATTCTCGAAATTGACACGGCCTACCACACGGTCGTGTGTCCAGGCCATGTGGAATAATCCAGGTCGTGTGGCTCTTGTAACTCTGAAACACCCCACACCCGGCCCACGAGCTTGAACCGGATCTGGTATGTTCCTTAAATAAATCGGTTTTCAATGTTCTAAATGACTTAGAGAAAATTTGTGTAATTTTTAAAAAAATTGTTTTGGGGTTGGGCTTAATTTGAAACCTATTTAATAAATTCTGGAAATCCAACTTAAATAAGGTGACAAAATAATTTTTTTGGGTTTATTATTTTAAAAGAAATAAATTTACTTATCTTTAATCAAACATAATTTGTATCATATTTAAATAAAAATAAACAGAAATAAAGAAAATCCAATTGGGCCTTATGGCCTTATTACATCATTCAAACCCAAAATAAAGTTTAAAGTACTAAAATTTCATAAAGTCCAAATTCCAAATAATTTCTTCAAGCGATGCATGGCCACCTTTAGCTCCTGCCGACCCGGTCCATTATCGCTCATCACCGAAAAATAATTCCCCAACGGGGTGAGTCAACAGACTCAATGTGTACATAGTACTAATTTCCAACAAATCAGGCATACAAGTCATATCAATATCATGTTCATACAAAATAAAGGATGATGCAACCCAAATCCAAACCTATTTGTCCATCCGCTACACACCACCCGTACCAACTTTGTACAATCGCGGGGACTACTAAGTCGACCCTCCATCCGCTACACACCATCTAAAGCGATCATTTGCGCAATGACGTGCTCATCACCCACTTATGTTGTGTCATTAGACATCTTTGTATTCACTAGATGTAACCGAAGTTACCACTTTTCACTTTATGTGACCGTAGTCACCACTTTACGTTGGTGAGACCGTAGTCATCACCTTCACTTTCTTCCTCCACAAATATCCCGAATGCCCCAATTATTTCATAACATATTTCACATACTAAATTTTCATTCATGTTACTAATCACATGTTCAAAATATATCACATTCACAATCCTATCAAAAGTAGGAAACGTGCACAGGTACTCCTTACCACATTTGTGGTGCTTAGCCACATTCACATACTGTTACATATTTATATATTTAATGATTGCCATGCAATTTATTGAAAGTTAGTAAGAGTACACACCTTTTTTCGCTTAATAGTTTAGTGAATTCTCGTAGAGCGATCTACCGATCTAGATCTTTCACTCCTATATTCGGCCATTAATTAAAACATATAAATAAACCTATTTGGTCTTAAAACCAAATCCTACTAGAAGTAGAATTACTTACCTAGTTGCCGAATTGATTTAATCAAGTCCCAACAGTTGCTAGAATTCCTCTTCCTTGAAATCGGCTAATACTAGGTATGTAACCATGTCGGTTTTCGGTTTTTGAAATAATGGAAAACACTTAAACAAATTATGCCTTGGCCGAATATCCCTTACCTTATGATGGGATTCCAAATCAAGAGGATTCCTTTATAAGCCTGTTGAAATCCTATAACTTCGTGTTAGATTAGATCTAACTTTGAAAACGTGAATCATAATCTTTAACCACATATTTATATTTATAATCCTTACCTTAGATCCTTAGATTTCCCGAAAGATCCCCTTTTGATGTTGTGGATGATTGCTCTCTTTCTTAGAATCCACAAAGATTCAAATTTTAACAAAGAGAACGGAGAAGAAACTAGAAGAAAAAGAGAGGATTTTTGCTTAATGAAAATTCGCAGAGAGGGGTTTTGCCTAGGAGAATTGGTGCAGAGAGGAAGAGGGAGCAAATGTTGATGAGTAGCCCTCCTGTCCTCCTTTTATAGCCAAAGTTATCAGCCTAGGAGTCCTTTACTTGGCCACCACTCCTCTTTTTGATAATATTATCTCTTTTATTTAAAAGATAAAAGCCTTTAATCCATCAATTATCTCTCAATTATCTCATTAGAAAATAATCCTTTATTTATCTCTTATTATTCACATATTTATGTGAATAAAACTCCTTTATTTATCTCTTATTATTCACATATTTATGTGAATAAAACTCCTTTATTTCTCTCTTATTATTCACATATTTATGTGAATAAAACTCCTTTATTTATCTCTTATTATTCACATATTTATGTGAATAAAACTCCTTTATTTCTCTCATATATCCAAGTTTCCCGAAATGTTCAAGTTTCCATTTTTGGATCATTTCCAAAAATGTTTAGGTTTCCAAAATGTCTAAGTTTCCAAAAATGTCCATTTCCATTTCCATTTTCATTTCCATCTCCATTTTCATTTCCATTTTCATTTTCATTTCCATTTTCATTCATTTCTAGGTTTCCAAAAGTATCAAAAATTTATTCATAATACTTAAGACTTGTCATTTCATACAATTGATCTGAAAAATGCATAGGCCCTTCCTAGGATGTTACCAGATCCGGTTTATTTAAGGAACATACCAGATCCGGTTCAAGCTCGTGGGCGGGTGTGGGGTGTTTCGATTAGTATCGAGCCCGATTTTTAAAACTCTCGGCTGTGGGCTCAGGCCCAAAACGTTTTCAATTCGAGCCCAAATGAATTTCTTTGAAATAAGCAGGTTTTATGGCATGGCACCTAAGTCTCAGACCACGCGCAGATCCACCAGGTAAGTACCTTTAACCATCTGTGTGATTATGTGAATTATGAATTGTAAAAGGGTAGCAAAGGCATGGAGCGTAGAATAGTGTGATAGGAATTTGAACCCTAGGATTAGACTACTCAAACACTTGAAACTCATAAGACTTAATGAACTTAACAAACCTATGACTAAGTTATTAAGCTAGGGTGTGGCAACCACACGCACGCATGTCTAGGATTGGATCAGGAAGAGCACGGTATTTAAGCAGTCCTAGTGACTCACCTCCTCTTCGCAGTATCCTACAGTGCGTAGCCGGTTCGCCCCTAACGAGAAGGCTCGGTGGTGTGGCAACCTGCATGCGCATGTCTAGAAAGGTCGGTGAGAGCTTGGTATTTAAGCGATCCGCGTGACTCACCTCCTCTTCATTCGAATCTGCACAGTGCGTAGCTTTGGTTCACCACGACCAAGAGGGCTCGGTCATAGGCTAAACACAAAGAATAAAACCCGAAAGGGACTTAGCCCGTTTTCTTTTATAAAAAAATAAAAAAATGTATAACCAAAATTTAGTTTTAAAACTCTTAGAAACTTATGAGAACTATTTTACAACATTTTCTAAAAAAAAAAAAAAAAATACCCTTGGTTTATAAAATGACCAAACCACCCATAGTTTTAACAAAATTTCATTACTTTATCAAATGTTCAAAAAACCCTAATTTGTAAAATATCAAACTATCTTGATTTTGGAAAATTACAAAATTGCTCTAACTTACAAAATTACCAAAACGACTACGATTTCCAAAATTTTTACAATATCATTGCTTTGAAAAGTGTAACTCTCAAAGGAACCCTCAATGTTTTACAATCTTGGAAAATATCCCTAACTTAATAAATTTTACAAATTCACCCCGATTTTTGGAAAAATTATCAAAATACCCCGAGATCAAAATTACCGAAATACCCTGGATTTCAAAACTCTTCCAAAATTTCCCGAAACTTTAGAAGTACCAAAATACTTTCGTCAAAATCACCAGTGGAACTTTTTATTTTTGAAAATTTCTGAAAATACCCTGTGTAGGATAAAATTACGAAAATGCCCACGGGTAGTGGAAAAGCAAAATAACGAAAACAACAACAAGAATTACAACGTTTCTTTGAATGAGCGAAAGTTCATATTTGTTGATGGATGAATGAATGAATGCAAGATCAGTATGCATGTATGAATACGAAAGAACCACTCTTAAACTCTTCTTCATAAGATATCATCATGAGTAATAAGTGAAACAAGAATACTAATACATAAAATTCCTTAATCGGATCTCGTCGATAATGAGCTCAAGAGGACGTGGTCGTCGTGGAAGAGGTAGAGGAAGGATGACTGTTAGATCGGGACAAGGTTCGACAATGAGATACCACCACCACCATCACCCCGGTTTGTCAATGTTGAGCGTGCGAGGCTCGCATGAGGGGAAGATGTCGTGTCGCAGTCGTGTCTTTGCGAGTTTTGGAATTGGTGGTGGTGCAGAAACAATTCAGAAATTGTAAGTGCGTGCTGAGCGGCTCCGTGCTAATGGAGTGAAATGTTTAGAGGAGTATCGGAGTGGCACCCAAAGATCTGGTGAAGTCTTGAAATCGCCTATCGAAAGTTCGAGTCTAGGCCTAGTGTTTCAACCACACTACATGCAACATAGGAATGAGTTGAGCCCACATCAATAAGAGCAAAATAGGGTTTGTCATGAATAAAGAACATACGGTTATAACATCCGCGTCTCCCTCTTCCCTCCGCGAACGCGTAAACCAAACCCGGTTGCCTTGCTTGGCGTTAGTTAGTTGCACCTCGACTCGAGCTCCACGGCCTCTGCCACTACTCTGTTGGCCGACCCACGACCTCTTTGAGGTCTTGCTGTCCGCCTCTACCACTGGTTAGCATTACGAGTGCTTTGGTTGGCTCTCATCTAATAGCCAGGGCAATCCTTAATCATATGGTCCTTGGACCCACACTTGAGACATCGTCCCGCCTTTTTCCAACACTCTCCCCGTGCTTCCTTCCACAATGTTCACAAGAGGCGAAATTGCGGCCGTGCCGGCACTGTTGACTTTGTGGCTGTCAACTCTAGGCCTCTTGTGGCCTTTTCGGATGGCCCAAAACCTCTTTTGGGCTTATTTTCATCCTGACACGCTTGGTGGCGTCCTTAATTCTCTCGACCACTTTAGCCTTTTCCACCAAGGCGAGAGAATTCCCGCTCACGATGCGGTGCTATCAAAAGTCTCAAATCATCCCTAAGTCCGTCCTCAAAGCGAACACAGCGTTCATGCTCGATCGCCACTACTCCTCGGGCATATCGGCTCAACCTCAAGAATTCCGCTTCATATTCGGTGTGGACTTACTTCCTTGTACCAACCCCGAAAAGCCTTCCTTTGCTCATCTATATACGGTTCCCACATACTTCTTCCAAATGCTTCCTTAGCATATTCCTGAGTCGAGATCTTCCGCCGTGGCACCGTCCGAACGGTTAACCACCATTGATACGCTTCATCGCGTAATAGTGCCGTCATCCCTTTCAACTTCTCCTCGGGGTCAAGTCGAGCTCATCCATGATGCGCTCGGTTGCTTCCAACCGATGCACCGGTATCGGGTGCCACTCCGATACTCCTCTAAACATTTCACTCCATTAGCACGGAGCCGCTCGGGCATAGACTTACGATTTCTGAATTGTTTCTGCACCACCACCAATTCCAAAACTCGCAAAGACGACTGCGACACGACATCTTCCACATGCGAGCCTCTTTGCTCAACATTGGCGGTGGGGTGATGGTGGTGGTGGTATCTCATTGTCGAACCTTGTCCCGATCTAACGGTCATCCTTCCTCTACCTCTTCCACGACGACCACGTCCTCTTGAGCTCATTATCGGCGAGATCCGATTAAGGAATTTTATGTATTAGTATTCTTGTTTCACTTATTACCCGCGATGATATCTTATGAAGAAGAGTTTAAGAGTGGTTCTTTCGTATTCATACATGCATACGATCTTGCATTCATTCATTCATCCATCAACAAATATGAACTTTCGTTCATTCAAAGAAACGTTGTAATTCTTGTTGTTGTTTTCGTTATTTTGCTTTTCCACTACCAGGGCATTTTTCGTAATTTTATCCTACAGGGTATTTTCGTAAATTTTCAAAAATAAAAAGTTCCTGGTGATTTTGTGAAAGTATTTTGGTACTTCTAAAGTTCGGGAAATTTTGGAAGAATTTTGAAATCGAGGGTATTTGGTAATTTTTGATCTCGGGGTATTTTGATAATTTTTCCAAAAATCGGGGTAAATTTGTAAAATTTATTAAGTTAGGGATATTTTCCAAGATTGTAAAACATTGAGGTTCCTTTGAGAGTTACACTTTTCAAAGCAATGATATTGTAAAAATTTTGGAAATCGAGGTCGTTTTGGTAATTTTGTAAGTTAGGAGCAATTTTGTAATTTTCCAAAATCAAGATAGTTTGATATTTTACAAATTAGGGTTTTTGAACATTTGATAAAGTAATGAAATTTTGTTAAAACTATGGGTGGTTTGGTCATTTTATAAACCAAGGGTATTTTTTATTTTATTTTTTTATATAGAAAAAGCGGCTAAGTCCCTTTCGGGTTTTATTCTTTGTGTTTAGCCTATGACCGAGAGCCCTCTTGGTCGGGGTGAACCAAAGCTACGCACCTGTGCAGAGGATTCGAATGAAGAGGAGGTGAGTCACGCGGATTGCTTAAATACCAAGCTCTCAGACCTTTCTAGACATGCGCACAGAGGTTGCCACACCACCTGAGCCTTACGAGTTAGGAGGCGAAACAGAAGCTACGCACCAAGTAGGATACCTACGAAGAGGAGGTGAGTCACTAGGGATCGCTTAAATACCGTGCTCTTAGGATCCAATCCTAGACATGCGTGCGGGGGTTGCCGCACCTAGCTTAATAACTTAGCCATAGGTTTGTTAAGTTCATTAAGTCTTATGAGTTTCAAGTGTTTGAGTAGTCTAATCCTAGGGTTCAAGTTCCTATCACACTATTCTACGTTCCATGCCTTTGCTACCCTTTTACAATTCATAATTCACATAATCACACAGATGGTTAAAGGTACTTACCGTGGATTTGGGTCGGAAACTTAGGTGCCATGCCATAAAACTCGCTTATTTCAAAGAAATTCATTTGGGCTCGAATTGAAAACGTTTTGGCCTAAGCCCACGTGGCCGAGAGTTTTAAAGCGGGCTCGATACCAAGCTGAAACACCCACACCCGCCCACGAGCTTGAACAGGATCTCGGTATGTTCCTTAAATAAATCGGTTTTCAATGTTCTAAATGACTTAGAGAAAATTTGTGTAATTTTTAAAAAATTGTTTTGGGGTTGGGCTTAATTTGAAACCTATTTAATAAATTCTGAAATCCAACTTAAATAAGGTGACAAAATAATTTTTTGGGTTTATTATTTTAAAAGAAATAAATTTACTTATCTTTAATCAAACATAATTTGTATCATATTTAAATAAAAATAAACAGAAATAAAGAAAATCCAATTGGGCCTTATGGCCTTATTACATCATTCAAACCCAAAATAAAGTTTAAAGTACTAAAATTTCATAAAGTCCAAATTCCAAATAATTTCTTCAAGCGATGCATGGCCACCTTTAGCTCCTGCAGACCGGTCCATTCTTGCTCATCACACGAAAAATAATTCCCAACGGGTGAGTCAACAGAGACTCAATGTGTACATAGTACTAATTTCCAACAAATCGGGCATACAAGTCATATCAATATCATGTTCATACAAAATAAAGGATGATGCAACCCAAATCCAAACCTATTTGTCCATCCGCTACACACCACCCGTACCAACTGCATACACCGCGGGGACTACTAAGTTGACCCTCCATCCGCTACACACCATCGAAGGCGATCATTTGCGATCGGCGTGCTCATCGCCCACTTATGTTGTGTCATTAGACATCTGTATTCACTAGATGTAACCGAAGTTACCACTTTTCACTTTATGTGACCGTAGTCACCACTTTACGTTGGTGAGACCGTAGTCATCACCTTCACTTTCTTCCTCCACAAATATCCCGAATGCCCCAATTATTTCATAACATATTTCACATACTAAATTTTCATTCATGTTACTAATCACATGTTCAAAATATATCACATTCACAATCCTATCAAAAGTAGGGAAGCGTGCACAGGTACTCCTTACCACATTTGTGGTGCTTAGCCACATTCACATCTTGTTACATATTTATATATTTAATGATTGCCATGCAATTTATTGAAAGTTAGTAAGAGTACACACCTTTTTCGCTTAATAGTTTAGTGAATTCAGTAGAAGCGATCTACCGATCTAGATCTTTCACTCCTATATTCGGCCATTAATTAAAACATATAAATAAACCTATTTGGTCTTAAAACCAAATCCTACTAGAAGTAGAATTACTTACCTAGTTGCCGAATTGATTTAATCAAGTCCCAACAGGTTGCTAGAATTCCTCTTCCTTGAAATCGGCTAATACTAGGTATGTAACCATGTCGGTTTCGGTTTTTGAAATAATGGAAAACACTTAAACAAATTATGCCTTGGCCGAATATCCCTTACCTTATGATGGGATTCCAAATCTGAAGAGGATTCCTTTATAAGCCTGTTGAAATCCTATAACCGTGTTAGATTAGATCTAACTTTGAAAACGTGAATCATAATCTTTAACCACATATTTATATTTATAATCCTTACCTTAGATCCTTAGATTTCCGAAAGATCCCCTTTTGATGTTGTGGATGATTGCCCTCTTTCTTAGAATCCACAAAGATTCAAATTTTAATGATAGAAACGGAGAAGAAAATAGAAGAAAAAGAGAGGATTTTTGCTTAATGAAAATTCGACAGAGAGGGTTTTGCCTAGGGAGAATTTGAGAGAGGAAGAGGAGCAAATGTTGATGAGTAGCCCTCCTGTCCTCCTTTTATAGCCAAAGTTATCAGCCTAGGAGTCCTTTACTTGACCACCACTCCTCTTTTTGATAATATTATCTCTTTTATTTAAAAGATAAAAGCCTTTAATCCATCAATTATCTCCTCAATTATCTCATTAGAAAATAATCCTTTATTTATCTCTTATTATTCACATATTTATGTGAATAAAACTCCTTTATTTATCTCTTATTATTCACATATTTATGTGAATAAAACTCCTTTATTTATCTCTTATTATTCACATATTTATGTGAATAAAACTCCTTTATTTCTCTCATATATCCAAGTTTCCCGAAATGTTCAAGTTTCCATTTTTGGATCATTTCCAAAAATGTTTAGGTTTCCAAAATGTCTAAGTTTCCAAAATGTCCATTTCCATTTCCATTTTCATTTCCATCTCCATTTTCATTTCCATTTTCATTTTCATTTCCATTTTCATTCATTTCTAGGTTTCCAAAAGTATCAAAAATTTATTCATAATACTTAAGACTTGTCATTTCATACAATTGATCTGAAAAATGCATAGGCCCTTCCTAGGATGTTACAAACTCGCTCCGATTTTCTAGTTTTCGCTCCTTTTGCTCCCAAATGCTCTCCTAAATATAAAAATATGAATTTAAAGGATTAAGAGCATAAAAAACACCATTAACATCGAATAATCATCCAAAAACGTATTAAGAATTAGATTAAAACATGTTACTTTTAGCACTTATCAATCTTAAGTCCATGGTTATAGTGTTATTTGTTAATAATGGAAATAATTTCAACAACCTTCTTATTGATTATCAAGAAGGAAAGAAGATCGATTGCTAGGCACAATGTCAATAACTATAGCTAATTTATTGAAGAATATTGAAATTTATATTTGCATAGATGATCAAACCCATAAATCAAAACATGAATTTTACCTTTTTACTAAAATTTTTATCACTTCTTTCATAATTCTAATTTCTATCTTCAAGCTCCTTTTTATTTTTAATTATTTTTTATTGGATTTCACCCTACTCATTATTATATACAAATTTTATATTTTTAGTATAAATTTATTTTTGTTGATTTCAACCTCCACTATTTATGTTTTATATTTATTTGAATTTCCAAATAAACTAAACTATCTAAGTGATTAGGGATCATAGGTTACTAACGTAGTTACTGAAATAGAATAATATTTTTTTAAATGAAAAATTCGTTAATTCATTGAACTATACAATTCATGGAAAAAATGATAAATACTCGTTGTAGATGGTGAAAGACAAGCTCTATCAACACAACAAATGCTTTAGCCTTAGCATCAATAGAACATCATGACAAGTTGACAATTGACTTCGTTACAACTCAAGCACGACTTATCTGTAGTGATTGCAAACACTTAATACGATAAGAAAATCAACCCCGGATGATCCAAAGCGGCGAGCAAAAATCGAGAAATGAATCAAACATTCACCAAACTAGAGAGGACAACAACAAAATCATCCCTAAAATCACTTGTAAAACTAAGGTTACATGCATAAGCAAGACTAAAAAATATGCTACAAGAGCAGACAAAAACTTCTTAAGCTGAAAATTTATTAAACAATGGAAAAACAAACAAAAAACGTATAAAACTTACAACACGAGTCCAAATCGACTCGTGAAATAATTTATTATTCTGAAATACTCTCAAAACAGAAACATATTAAGAAGCTGATGAAGAGTCACTCACTTTCCAAGAAAATTTACTGATGACCGGTGAAGTTTTAACGAACGACAGGAGCCGTCATCTATCCATCACAACTTGTGAAGACAATAAAGATACTCACAAAATATATCTATAAACTGAAAAAATAAAAAACATGTGAAGTGAATAAGAAGAGAAAAGAAAGTATTATTCATTAGTTAAATAATTACCAAGCTACTTAAGATATTCACTAACTATTAAGGCTATTCAACTTGGATGGTAGAGATAAATGAGAGTGATCGTTAATGATTTAGTTTAATGCTTATAAGTTATATTTCAATTTAGATATTCTCTGAGCACTTGGTTTGCTTGATTGATTTCAAAGTGAATGTATATTAAATGGTTAAATTTGATTGATTTAATTATAGTAAATGTAAATAAAAAATTAAAAAGGATATTAAATATGTATCAATTAATTTTTTTTTATTCTTGGTCTGCTTGCCCCGAATTTCAATAAGATAATTTTTTAAAATACTTTTATTTAAATTTAATTATAGAAATAAATAGATAATAATATAAAATTATATATTTTATTATTTTGATATTGTAAATTATTAAAAATGAAATAGAGGTGCAACAAATTATGTTTTTATCTAAGATTACACCATTATTTATTCTCAGCTAAAATGAGGTGAATTAATATATTTGTTTATTTTTAAAAAATATTAATGGTAAGACATATTGTACTTTTAAAGAAATATGCATGTTTGAACTTTGGAGACGACATTATTAGCAGGGGCGAAGCCAGGCATGGGCCCGGCTCCCCTAAAAGGTAAAATTGCTATTTAGGCCTTTAATTTTTTTTAAAATTTTAAATTAGTAAAGGTAAAATTGCACTTTGGCCCCCCTAAAATTATAAAAATTCAATTTAATCCTTTACAAATTAGAAAGATATAAACTATAAAAAATTAAAATTTCATCCGGCCCCCCTAAAAAATTGTCCTGGCTTCGCCCCTGATTATTAGGAGGGACGGTTATAGACCCCGAACATAAACCATAAAATGAACATGGATAATAAAAAAAACTAATAATTACTTTATTGTATATATATATATATGATTAATATAATTTATTATTAAAATTTAATTTAAAAAGTGATATCCACTTTAAAAATAACTAAAAAAAAAGTGTTTTGTATTTCAAAGAATTGACCTAATGTTTTCATATATATTTTTGTTTTTTATTACAAATGGGACCTGCTTGATAATATTTAAAATTTAAAATTAAATTTTAAATACAATTAAAAAAGATATGTATTAAAAATAGGATCGGGTTAATCATATTTTCATATATGCTCGCAGTTGTTTATTATATATGATTATTATTCTTAATCTTATTTATCTTACATTTTTTAGTTTAATGAGATTAGATTAATTTACATCTCATCAACTACTTCTTTATTGTTTAAGTATTTAGGAATAGATTTAGTATTAATGGTTTAACTTAATTAATTAGTCTGGTTGATTGGATTGTTGAAGTTGTCTGTAATTTTGTTATTAGACAATAAATCTGATCATGGGTTGAATCGGTTGGGTTTGGGTCGGATCGATGTAAAATTTTAAGTTCAATTTGGCCTAAAAATGGGCTTAAAATTCTGCCTAAGTCCGACCCAGATTAAAATTGCTATACCCAAGCCCAACCTAGCTTACCTATATTAAATTTTTTTAGATTATTTTTATATAAAAATAAATTTAAAAAATATAATATATCAAATACAATAAAAACATTAAAATAAATATTTCCTAACAAATTGAAAATACATTAAAAAAAGTCTTTGTGCTTAAATGACACTAAGAGAGTTGCAACTTAGCAAGTAAATGTCGATAAAACAGTAGTAAAATTAACAATAAAATAATAGTTATATAATATCCAAAAAATAACAATAAAATGGTAGCAAAACAACAGCGAAATGGTAGCAAAACAACAACAACAAAAAGATTAGACTGACTCGAGTGGGGTCAAAAAAATCCTACCCTAGGTTCGACTTGTTTAGAAAGCAGACTATATTTTTATCCAAATCTATTTTTCGGGCCTATTTTTTTGGCCAAATCATTTCACTTTTCGAACGGACTTTCGAATCTAGATGAATGACACTACTCATTATCAGTTATACTAGAAATTAGATTAGCGAGTAAGCTAGGGCAATTGGTGAACAATGAACTTTATTGAAAATGTTATTATGAGTTTAATTCGATGTATTCCATTTCAACATGATGTTTTGGTGGACATACAACGGACAAAAATGCTCATGCTCCAAATTTATAAATTGGGATAATGGTTCTTGAAGTTTATCAAATTTTTCTGTATAATCCCTCAACATCAAAATTATATTTAAAAATAGTATATTGTTTATTTATAAATTAGATCTGTAATTATCTTTTTTATCATGTAGAAAATAAAATTTTAAAGGTACTTTACGAGTTTAAAAGTAATTTGTAATTAAATTTAGCATTTGTAATTAAATTTAGTAGAGCTAATTGACACAAAGATACAATTGAACTTGGAAATTGAAAAAGAAGAAAGATATTGGGAGCAAAGAGCTAGAGCGAATTGGTTAAAGATGATAGATAAGAATACAATTTTTTTCCACAATTTTGCATCCCAAAGGAGAAGGATAAATCAGATTGATGAATTGGAGAACGAACAAGGACAAACAACTATGGATAAACAAGGAATGGCAGTTGTTGCAAAAAGGTACTTTGAAAATATTTTTCTTCAGGTGGTATTGGCAATTTAGACTATATCCTTTCTGATATTGGAAATTGTATTACGATGAGCATGAATCAAGGGTTGACTACTAAATATACAATGGAAGAAATTGTCTTTGCGTTAAAAACCATGGGGCCGAAAAAAGTTGCTGGAAGTGATGGATGTCGTAACCATTTTTTGGAAAAAAAAAACGAGGATCGACTTTGGGTTTTGAAAACGAAAATAAAACGGGAGTCGCCACCGATCTTTACTAGGTGTGATCGGATCACCTTAGTTTTAATAAAACGTTTTGGTTTATTAAAACAGTGCTTTTGGTCTACGAATTTTGAGAAAACGGGTTCGGGAGTCGGTTACGCGCGAGGAAGGATTAGCACCCTCGTCACGCCCAAAATTGGTACCAAATTGTTAATTAATGTCCTAATGTTAAAAATTTGAAAGGATTCGAAAATACGATCCTCTTTTATTTTTTAAAACTTGAACGAATCGGGATGAATGATAAGACCCTCTCATTTCGAAGAGATAAAGTATCATACCCAGTAAGTTAGGATGCGACACTTTGGGCTCCGAAGCTGAGCTTGCCTTTTGATTTTAAAACTCGGCTTTAAATTTGAGGAGGATACTCCGTTATTTGTTAAATGAGAAATCGGAACCCAGTAAGTTAGGGCTCGATTTCTCGAGATTCCAAATACGAAATATTGCCTTCGCCCTTTTTTTTAAAAAACTTATCTCGGGGTATCTAGATGTCATGTCCAGTAAGTTAGGGCGCAACATTTCGAATTTCCGAGAACAAGTATTTTATTCAAAACTTATATAGCGATTTCAAAAAGGATATTTCGTTATTTAGATTAAACGAGAAGAACCGGAACCCAGTAAGTTAGGGCTCGACCTCCTCGAATCTTTAATACGGAATATTGATTATTATAAAACTGGTGCATCGAGAAAAATTAGTATGAAAATACGACGTTATGCGTGAAAATAATATAATAATAAAATAACGATATGAAATCTAAATAATATGCTAATACGAGTGTTACTAAAATATCAATAATAATGACAAAATAAAAATAATAATATATAGGTAGTGATGAAATGAAAGTATTACGATAATAGATGTTTATTAATGGTAGTAGAAAATAATGATAAAATAATAACGATGATATAAAAAATAATAATAATAACGGTAGTAATGGTGGTAATTAATAAATGAAATAATATATAGAATTAATAAAAATACATATAAAAAATAATAATATAATAATAGTAATAATAATGATAATATAATGATAAAAATAAATAATAATAATGAAAATAACAAATAATAATAATAGTAATAATAATAATAAATAAAATAATAATATTAGTAATAGTAATAATAATAGTAGAAGAATAAAATAATAATAACATAAATAATAACATATAATAATAATTATAAAAAGGTAATGAAATTTAAGGATAAAATAATTAAAATAATAAAAAGACTAAAATTGAATTAAAACGGTTTTTTTTTGGGAAAATCTGAAATAAAAACAAAATAAAAGGGCCTATTTGAAGTGCGCGGATTACATGGGGGACTAAAATGGGTAATAACCCATTCCCTCCCAAAACACGCAACAACATAGGGGCCAAAATAGAATCAGAATAAAATATGGGGCCAGAATTAAAAAAAAACTGAAAACTTGATTTCAAGATCAAAAAAGGCGGAGAAATTTGTGTGGCGCAAATTTCCCTCTTTGTTAAAACACGCGGATCCTACCCGGGCGGGTCGGGTGTCGGGTCGAGGCGTGAAAGCACGCGTCGTTTTGGGGCTTGTGGACACCGGCCAAAACGGCGTCGTTCCGATTGGCTATATAAGCCAAGTTTTTTGCAAAAAAAATCATTTCTCTCTTGTTTTTAAAAAAAAAACTTAATCTTGCTTCCTTTTTTTTCTCTGTAGGTCTGAGGCAGTGGGATTCCGGCGCCGTTTCGGTTGTGTTCTGCCGTGGGCTCGTCGATGCTTGTCTGTGTGGTGCCATGATGTCGAGACTCAGACAAGGTAAAAATTTTATTTTATTTTATATTTTTTATGCTATTTAAAACTATGAGTATACATGCATATGTTTAAAAAAAGGAAAAGAAAATGGATTTTCGAAAGTGATAAAGAAATATCACCTCTTGTGGCTTCCGTTCTTGATTTTTT
The DNA here is from genome assembly GCA_025698515.1 of Gossypium sturtianum. NCBI lineage: Eukaryota > Viridiplantae > Streptophyta > Magnoliopsida > Malvales > Malvaceae > Gossypium > Gossypium sturtianum. Next base: position 67,918,113 of record CM046950.1, on the reverse strand, counting down.
TGTGGTTTCTTAGTGTTTAAACTTTGCTCTTTTCATTGTTTAATCTCGGCTCGCTGCTTTTGATTTCTCTTTTTTTGTTTGGATCTGTTCTTTTGTGTTCGAAAATGCTTGTGTTGTATTAAAAAAAAACTTTTTCTTTTACAAAGAAATTAATCGGCTTTTATAGCCTTTGCTTCTTTACAACTTGTTTGCTTTCTGTCTTTTCTCATTTACTCTTTGCAGGTGCTAGTGGTGTGGGCGGTAGAGATGTGACGAGGCGGTGGCCGGTGGCTGCAGACGACGTCAGAATGCCAGGGGTCAGAAGTCAGATGCCCAGGGTACGGCGCACCTAGGGTTTGCTGTTTGTGTGTTTTTTTGTTTAATTTTCTGAAATGGGCTAGGGTTTAGGTTATTGTAATTGGGCTGATTAGTTTTGGGTTTTGGTTGGGTTTAATTGGGGGTATTGGGTTGCTGTTTAGGACTTTGGGCCCGGGCAATTCGGGCTTTCTACAGTTGCCCCTCTTTGCTCATTGTCGTGCAACGGGAATGAGCAAAGACTTAAAGAAGGACCAATTTTGCTCGGTCTCGCTGAGTCTTGACTTCTTCGGTGTTCCTTTTCTTCAAGTAGCCTCATTCCGGTCCGCCGCATCTTGTTGTTTCGATCCACTCCACCGTTACTTCAGCGAGATAGGACCTGTAGCTTTAATTTGCTCCTACTGCAACTTCGAGGGGATGAGACTTGTTTATTTTAAATTGATTCACTGTATCTCCAGGGAGATAAGGTCTGTAGTCTTCAGCCTATTCCACTGCTAGTCAGTGGCAATAGGACAATCTTCAACCTATTCCACTACTGGGCAGTGGCAATAGGATAATCTTCAACCTATTCCACTACTGGTTAGTGGCAATAGGACAATCTTCAACCTATTCCACTACTGGTCAGTGGCAATAGGACAATCTTCAACCTATTCCACTACTGGTCGGTGGCAATAGGACAATCTTCAACCTATTCCACTACTGGGCAGTGGCAATAGGACAATCTTCAACCTATTCCACTACTGGTCAGTGGCAATAGGACAATCTTCAACCTATTCCACTACTGGTTAGTGGCAATAGGACGGTCTTCAACCTATTCCACTACTGGTTAGTGGCAATAGGACAATCTTCAACCTATTCCACTACTGGTCAGTGGCAATAGGATGGTGGCTTCACCAATGTTGCTACACCGTCCTCTAGGGACATATCCTGTAGACTCGGTTTTATATGCTTGTGTTTATGTCAAATGATTAGGATGCTATGATCGGAATAAATCTAATGCTCCTAACTAAATGTATTATGGACGACATTTGCATGAATGCAGAATGTCATGATAATGATTCTTTGTTAAAAATGTATAAGGATCAGGATGCGATGATCGAAACGCTCCTAATGATGATGTATGAATGTAAAATGAAATGATCCCCTTTTTAATGCTTAGGGTTGTCATTGCTCGTTGTCCATCGAGTTTTATCGCGATGCTATTTCTAAATCTTCTCATGTAAGCGATATCTTTGTGAGAGAATTTTGGGAAGATAGTCATGATTTTAAACTCCTCTTTTCTCAAATGTTTCTAACCCCTAGGTGTGGTGGTCTGAACAATGATCTGTTTTGAGTTCTACATTTGTTTAGAGACTTCGAGTAATAGGCGAACTCATTTTATGGAAGCATTATGGGTCCATCAACCGTTATTTCAATTGCAAATGGCTTAAAAGATTTAAATGATGGATAACAATGGAATTTATGAAGAATGGGGTTGAATTAATCAATAAAAGCAAACATTATTGGAATACAAAAGTTGGCAAAAAGAAAAAGTGGGTGCCCCAGATATCGTAGTCTGAGCTTCACTACCCAATCTTTCTGAAGATCATTTCGAGCTGACTAGAAGTTGGGAGATCTTCAGTGATTTGTAGATGTCCTGAGGTGTAACATTCCTCCTTTTCTAAGAGAACAAAATTGTCACACACCCCCCTTTTGTCAGAATTTGAGCCGCCCCTTTCGGGTTTTCGACTCAAAACCCCTTTGGTCTCAAAGCGCCCTTTGCGGGTTTTCACTTTGACCTCTCCTTTTTTTTTTTGAAAGAAGCCTTAAAGCGCCCTTTGTGGGTTTTCGCCTTGGCCTCTTCTTTTTAGGCAAAATATTTCTTGACCGAGTCTGATTTGATGGGATTAGGTAAGCCTTTACCATCCATTTCGGCCAAAATCAATGCTCCTCCAGAGAATGCCTTCTTTACCACATAAGGTCCTTCCCAGTTCGGCATCCATTTTCCTCTGAAATCTTTTTGTATGGGAAGGATTTTCTTCAAAACTAAATCTCCTTCGTGGAATTCTCTTGGGCGCACCCTTTTGTCATATGCTCGCATCATTCTCTTTTGGTACATCGACAATGACGGATAGCTTTCGACCTCTTTTCTTCAATCAAATTTAGCGATCATATCGAGCACTGGATCCATTCTCGCCGTCCAACTTCAATTCGGACAAGACTCGAAGGGATGAATTTCAACCGATGGGTAAAAGCGCTTCCATTCAGTAAACCAATGAGAAAGGAGTTGCCCGGTGGAGGTTCTCGTCGCGCGTTCGATAGGCGAAAAGGGCAAATGGTAGCTTATCGTGCCAATCTTTGTAAGTCTCGACCATTTTCCCCACTATCCTTTTGATGTTCTTATTAGTTTTGCCTCCATTGCACCATTCATTTTTGGGACGATACGGTGACGAATTGTGGTGTCTAATCTTGAATTATTTGCGGACCTTTGTGATCATCTTTGTTGTTCAAGTTTAACGCATTATCGGATATGATCCTCTCAGGCATTCCATATCGACATATGATTTCCTTTTTCAAGAACTTGCTGACTGCTGATTTCGTCATATTAGCATATGAAGCGGCCTCTACCCATTTAGTGAAGTAATCGATTACCACGAAGATGAACCGATGTCTATTGGAAGCTTTTGGCGAGATTGGTCCAATGACGTCCATGCCCCACATAGAGAAAGGCCATGGGGAGGTCATAACATGTAGAGGTAAAGGTGGTACATGAATCTTATCCCCATAAATTTGGCACTTATGACATTTCTTGGCATAATCAATACAGTCTCCTTCCATGGTAGACCAATAATACCCGAATCTCATGATTTGCCTAGCCATTGTGAAGCCATTGGCATGTGTTCCAAAGACACCCTCATGGACTTCTTCTAGGATTTTCTTGGCCTCGGCGGCGTCCACACACCTCAGTAGTACTTGATCCTTTCTTCTTTTGTATAGGATCTCTCCATCCAAGACATAGTCACAAGCTAGTCTTCTCAACGTCCTTTTGTCATTCTCAGTTGCTTGCTTAGGGTATTCATGATTTTTCACGTATCGCAGTATATCGTGGTACCACGGGTGATCATTTTTCTCTTCTTCTTCGACGTTGTAGCAATGTGCCGGGGCCTCATAAATACTCATTTGGATAGGTTTCATATCCTCATTTTTGTTTACTCGGACCATGGAAGCCAAGGTGGCGAGCATCGACCATCGATTTTTCGTCTCTTGGCGGATAAGCGAAGGTGATACCATCGAACTCCTTGATCAATTCTTGGGCCAATCTTTTGTAGTCGACTAGCTTGGGATCTCTTGTCTCCCATTCCCCCTACGAGTTGATAAATTACGGTCACGAGAATCTCCATATACCTTTAGTACCCTAATGTTGCATTCCATAGCGGTGCGGATACCCATGATACAAGCTTCGTATTCTGCCATATTATTTGTGCAATCAAAATCCAATTTACAAGTGAATGGATAATGATCTCCATTTGGGGATACCGAAGCGCCCCAATTCCATTGCCCATAGCATTTGATGCCCCGTCGAAATTTAATTTCCAAGGACGATCCTCTGGGGTACCTTCTTCGGTGGTTGCCACGTACATTAAATCTTCGTTGGGGAAATCAAAATCCAAAGGTTCGTAATCCTCTAGAGCTCTACTGGCTAGAAAATCTGCTATTGCACTCCCCTTCACCGCCTTTTGGTTTACATAAACTATGTCAAATTTAGAAAGTAGAATTTGCCATCGGGCCATCCTTCTATTCAACGCAGTCGACTCCATCATATATTTCAGAGGGTCTAGCTTATAGATGAGCCAAGTCGTATGATACAACATATACTGCCTCAGTCTCCGAGTTGTCCAGATCAAGGCACAGCACAGTTTCTCGATTGGTGAGTACCTTGTTTCACATTCAGTGAACTTTTTACTAAGGTAGTATATTGCCTTCTCTTTCTTTCCTGACTCATCGTGTTGGCCAAGCACACATCCCATTGAATTATCAAATCTTGTCAAATAGAGGATTAATGGCTTGTCGGGATTAGGCGGCGTCAAATCTTTGGGGCATTGGACAAGTATTGCTTCACTTTGTCAAAGGTCTTCTGGCATTCCTCGTCCCATGCGCCTGGATTGTGTTTCTTAAGAAGACGGAAAATGGGGTCACATCTCTCAGTTAGTTGTGAAATGAACCGGGCGATGTAATTTAATCTTCCTAAGAAACCTCGAACTTCTTTTTGGAGTGCGCGGTGGAGGCAATTCTTGTATAGCTTTGACTTTGTCTGGGTCAACCTCAATCCCCTTTTCACTAACTATGAATCCTAGCAGTTTCCCTGTCCGGGCTTCGAAGGTACATTTTGCTGGATTAAGCTTTAGCCGAAATTTCCTCAACCTCAAGAATAATTTCCTTAAAGCTTGCACATGCTCCTTTTCGGTTCGGGATTTCGCGATCATATCATCGACATAAACTTCAATTTCTTTGTGCATCATGTCATGGAATAGGGTTACCATGGCTCTACGATATGTCGCCCCGCATTTTTAGTCCAAACGGCATCACCTTATAGCAAAACGTTCCCCACATGGTTACAAATGTTGTCTTATCCATGTCTTGGGATGCATCTTTATCCGGTTGTATCACGAGAAGCCATCCATGAAAGAGAACAATGAATAACCCGCCGTATTGTCCACTAAGGTGTCGATATGAGGTAACGGAAAATTGTCTTTTGGGCTAGCCTTGTTTAGATCCACATGTAGTCTACACACATTCACACTTTCCCATCTTTCTTAGGGACAGGGACGATATTGGCTACCCATTCCGAGTATTTAACCACTTGCAAGAAACCTGCGTCAAATTGCTTCTTCACCTCTTCTTTTATTTTCAGTAGAACATCTAGCCTCATTTTTCGAAGTTTCTGTTGGACTGGCTTGTACTCCTCTTTTATGGGCAACCGGTGTACCACGATATCTGTGCTGAGCCCGGGCATGTCTTGATATGACCATGCAAATACATCTTTAAATTCTTGGAGTAACTCAATGAGGTCTCGCCTTGTCTTTGCCGTAATACAAACTCCGATTTTCACTTCCTTCTTCTCTTACTCATTTCCCAGGTTCACTATTTCCATTGACTCTGCGTGAGGTAGGATCTGTTTCTTTTCTTGCTCCACCATCCTTAACAGTTCAGGAGACAGGTCACAACCTTGGTCATCTTCCAAATCCTGAAAATCTTCTATGCCCATGTCTTGCTCAAAAGGACGTTCTGAGTCATTGGTAGCGTTGCTCAGATCATTGATATTTGGGGACCTGTTATAAAGGTCCGTAGAACAGAAGAATCTAACATATTGATTGGCATGGTATGATTATGAATGAAAGAATGGATATTTTAAAAGAATATTAAAAGAATAATCATGATGATGAATGCCATAGAAAGAATAAGAAGATTTGCTCAAAAGGCAGCGAAGATGCATTTCATTGAAAATAACGATTTTAGACATAAGTCATGCTTCACAAAAAGGAATCTTATTGCTTCTATACTTAGAGAAACAAGTGTGTTCCGAATATTACTCTGAACAAGTTCTAAAAGCTACAGGAATTTCCTCCACGGTCCAGTTGTTTAGAACGCTGCTAAGCTCATAAGGGCAGATACCATTTCAATTTTCTTCTTCAGTTTTTTCTTCGGATATAGCATTGACGTGCATGTTTCGCCATGTTTCTTCCGTGGATTCTTTATTTCGCATTCCTCGTGCTGGATGGATAATCCCTCCTGATATAAAGGTTTTGCAAATGTGGGGAATTATCATCGGTTCCCATTTAATCACGTCCCCACTCAAACGTGCTTTTCTTCTTTCTTGTTTCTTCTCTAACTCTTTCTTTCTTTGTTTTGCGTCCGGCTTGAATCCTAAGCCAAAGAGGTCTCGTTTTTCTTTCAATCTCGGGGCCTCGATCTCTCCTTGGAGATACCTTCCAAGTCCTTTCCCAGGTACAGCTCCTTTCCCGACCGTCAGTTGTAAACCCATTTTCGTAGTTTTGGATATTTGAGGCACTTGTTCCCCTCGATGATAAATGTTGCGTTGACAAATTCCAAAGAGCAGAAGGAACACTCAATCGCTTCATCACTTGCCTCTAAATATGGCGCACTGTTAGTTACAGTCGCAATAATGTCCTCTTCAGCATTTATCGTCACCAGACGTCCCTCTATAACTAACTTCAACTTTTGGTGCAACGACGAGGGCACTGCTCCCGCTGAGTGTATCCAAGGTCTCCCCAGCAAGCAATTATAGGACGGCTTGATATCCATTACTATAAAATCCACTTCATACGTACTCGGGCCAATTAATAGAGGCACTTCGATCCTCCCTATGACTTTTCTTTCAGTTCCATCAAATGCCCTCACTACATTGTGGCAGATCTTCATGTGAGAGCTATCAATGGGTAATCGATTCAGCATTGATAGTGGCAAGACATTGAGTGCCGATCCATTATCGACCAGTACCCCTGGTAGTGTGTATCCTTTACACCGTGTGGTAATGTGGAGAGCTTTGATGGAACCCGTACTTCCCGACGGGATCTCATCGTCATTAAAGAAAATAAAGTTGTCGGCACTTATATTGCTAATCAGGCAATCCAGCTTATTAACGGAGATATCATTAGCAATATACGTTTCATTCAGTACTTTCATCAGTGCGTTACGGTGTGCCTCCGAGCTCAACAGCAAGTCTAGCACAGATATGCGAGCTGGTTGCTTATGCAGCTGCTCCACAACACTATACTCACTATGTTTTAAGAATTTTAAGAACTCTTTAGCCTCTTCTTCCTTCACTGGCTCGTTTATAGGCGATTCCTGTTTGGTCGCCTTTTCCTTCTTTTGTTCACCTATCAAAGCTTTCTCTTTTGTGAGTTCAACTCGTGTGTTTGTCGTGTCGTAACGCTTTCCGCTGTGCGTATAGAAGCCTACCTCCTGGTTTCCCTTTGCAGTGCTGGACGAGTCCCCCTTCCCAGGAATCGTCACATTGCAGTCATAGTTCCAAGGAACCTTTTTGTTGTCTTTATATGAAAAGATTGCAGGTTTCTGAATTACGACCTTCGGCGTTATCTTTGCCCCCACTTCATTGTTCCTTGGCCGCGAGATGATGACTAAAGAATAGCTAATTTTCGAGGCCTTTTTCTTGATTCATCTTCCAACGCGCAGATGTTTTTCTCCTCCTTGGCTTTCATAGAATTCTATTTCTTTATCGTCCATCAGCCTTTGCACGGCGATTTCGAACTCGTCTGATTCTGGATCATGTGCCCCTCCATGTTATGGAACTCACAGCCATTTCTTGTTTCTTCATACTCTTCCACCGGATCTGATACAACTAATCCCCTCCTCGTCATTTCCTTCCAAACCCGTCTCATCGGGGTTTTCACTTCAGCAACATCCATTTTAACTCTTTTCCCCATACTCTCACCTATCATATTAACCCCATGATTAGGTAATGGGTGTTCCGCGCTAGGGGTATCGTCTACTTTTACAACGCCCATCTGTATGAGTTTTTCCACCAATTTCTTGAAGGTGAGACAATGCTCTATTGAATGCCCCACAATTCCTGCATGGTATTTGCACTGTGCATTCGCATCATACCATTTAGGGTATGGGGATGTAAGGGCTTTAAGTAATGCGGGGCAACCACATGTGCATCGAACAAGTTCTGGTACACTTCTTTGTACGTTGTTGGGATCGGCGTGAATTGCATTTTCTCCGTATTTTGCTTTGCATTGGATTCCTATCTAGATGGGCTCTGATGATCGGCGATTACGGTCTTGGGCTGGTTCACAGTAATAGGCTTTGAATAACTTTTGTTATGGGTGCTTATGTTGTTTACATCATTCTGTCTTTTCTTCGGAATCGTCTTTCTAGCACATTCTCCTGCCTCTATCCTGCCACATCTGATTGCATTTTCTATCATTTCTCCTGACATCACAATATCTGAGAAACTTTTAGTGGCGCCTCCCAGCATGTGATTAATGAAAAGAGCGGTGGCTGAACTTGTGTTGCTATTTCTCTCCACCGCTGGGCGTATTGTCTGAAGCTCTCGCCTGGCTTTTTCTCCATATTTTGGAGCGTGATTCTGTCGGGAGCTATATCAACTACATGGCCATAGTGTTTCATGAAGGCCTGTACCAGGTCCTTCCATGTCTTAATCTGGGTACGACTGAGCTGATTGTACCATTTGGCCGCAGACCCGGCGCGATCGTCCCTAAAAGCGAGTGAGTCGACAATTGGTCATTATTAACGTGTCCCGCCATCTGTCGACAAAACATTGTGATGTGCACTTCGGGACAACTAGTCCCATTGTACTTTTCAAAATCTGGGGTTTTAAACTTTGGCGGAAGTACCAAGTCAGGGACCAAACTTAAGTCCTTAGCGTCTACCCCATAACAGTAGTCAGCAGTCTCCATTGTTTTGAACTTCTCCTCTAACCACTTGCAACGGTCCTCAAATTGTCTCGACAAGTCCACTTTTGCCTGGTCCATTTCTGCCACTTCGTCGAAATCAGGGACCATAGGGTTAGCTGGACTATCCCCTGGGTTAGAACCCGAGCCTGTCGGAAAGTGCGCAGGTACCACGATGTCAGTCGTTTAATACTGAGGCCTGATGGTGACAGGCGTCCTTTGGGGGTACACATCTGGTTGCGCTTGGTTGTTTATTGGGGTAAAACCCGGAGGGTGAGGAGGTCCTTCACTAATAGCGGGGCCTTTTCCTTTTTCATGTTCTTTAGCCAGCAACTGCGTCAGTTGGCTTATCATATTATTCTGAGATTCTTGCATCCGCTCTATCATATCCTGTTGTATCTTGGCTAATCGTTCTTGCATTTGATCCTGCATGTCTTTTTGCATCTGCTCTAACTTTTCTATTCTTTGATCCATCACTTTTGTTTTGCGTCGTGTACCGTAACGATGCTCGTTTCAGATTTTCCTTTCCTTTCTCTCGTATTAATTTCAACTAATGAGGCTCTCTCTATGGACTTAAATGCATATGATATGATGTAATGCAAATGCATGAATGCAAAAAGAAGGCATCGATTCAGATTCAACTTCATTTTAGAGAACTTTATTAGAAAACAAAATCTTTTACATAAAGCGAACTAAAAATATGCTTTCGTCCTAAGGCCTAAAGTTTTGATTTTCCCGAGCAAAGAGATTAGCTCTTGACTACGAACCGACTGCAGCTCATATTTCATGCTCAACATATCGGCCTGTGCTGCCAAAGTTTGTAGATGATCAGCTACCTCTCGAATCTGAACTATCGCTTCACCCATAAGGTAATCCCGATTTCTAACTTGATCATGAGAATGGTGAAGTTCTTCTTCCCAACGCCCTTCTCTTGTTTCCAGAAGCTCAATCCGAAGTTCACAACTGTGCAATGCTGATTCTAATTCTTCAATCTTACCCTTCATTTCCTCGATCTTGTTTAGACTTGATTTCAGTTCAATTTCAAAATTACGACTTCGATGGTGATGAAGAGACCGCCCAAGTTCAGCCACTCTAGCTTTCAATCCCTTTTTCTCTTTTTGGCTTTCTGCCAAATTCTTCTCTAAGGCCTCGTTTTGCGCTTGTATTCCTTGAAACTTCTTCTCCCAACATTTAGCCTTGGCATTTTCCTCTCGAATCTCCCGTCGCCACTGTTCTGGAGTCTTTCCTAATCCAGCATTTTTCATTGTTAGACGCATCTTCTTATATTATGTCTTCAAACTATCTCAATCTTCCTCTATCTTCCACTTTTCTTTTCTTAGTTTCTCGGCCTCTGATTTCTGAACATCTGCTTCTAATTTCATGTGCATTTTCTCTTCTTCCAATTTTTCTATCCTCTTTCCAAGCTCTAAACTCATCCTTTCGAAATCTTGCTTTACGATCTCAAATTCTGATGGGACCACTTGCAAGTATTCTTCTCTTGATCGGGCGCCTTATGGATTCAACTAGGGGATGTTATCATTAATCCTTCTAGTCCTCCATCCACTGTATTCTAAGGTGGTCATTGGGCCTGCGGATAATCTCTTCATTCTATGAATCTGATTTCAGGAACTAGAAATCTCCTTAACCCTCTTCTTATAGCTTTCTCCTTGGTATGAAAACTCACATTGAGCCAGTCCATACGTCGTTGGTACAAACTGTCTTGAACCATACTGCCTCAGTACAAGTAAAGGGGCATACCCAATAGCTCCCCAAATTCCAGGTAAAGGGACCCAGTCGAAATTCCCACATCGATAAAGAATTTCGTGAGAAACCATCCAAGGAGCCCTCCACTCGATGTCTTCTTCTTGAAGATTTTAAAAGATCGCTATCCAGTTTTCCTCGGACACGTCTTCTCTTCTTGGTGTAGCCACTATTTCTTTCAATGGAGAGTAATTTTCAGAGAAAACCCGATAAGACACTTTCTCCACCTTCCAAAAATGACTATAGAACCAAGCCAACTGGATAGATTAGTAACTGCTTCATCTACATGTCTTAGAGCTTTAGGGAAGATTACCAAACCGTAAATACACAAGGCGAAGACGTCAATATTTTTCTTTACATCGGGATGTGTTAGGATTAGGTCCCTCAAACTCACCCAAGGTATGTATTTACCACCGCCTTTCTTCTGAACTCTAGCTGAGACCCACTGCTCGCTCATCCCTGTGATATTCATTAATTTTTTCACAAAAATTGGGCCATTAACGACCTTTGAGTAAGCTTTGTCGACTTGAACTTTTGGACAACGCAGCAAGGTCGTATATTCCTCCACCGTGGGTACTAAATCTACTTTTCTGAAAGAGAAACAGCTATAAGCGGCATTCCAAAATTGAGTCATTGCTCGGAACAGATATTTATCTACTTTGATGTCGAGCAAGTAAGGTAGATCGCCATAAGTATGATAGAACAGCTGCTTTGCCCCATCATCCCACTGGATTCTTATTTCTTTCAACTCCTGGAGTTCGTTCTGCGTGACACTGATACTAGTGAAATCTCGTAGTTCCGACACATACCCCTCGGTTAAGCTGTCCCCTTTCTCTAATTGGCTTTGCTCTAACCATATGCGGATGGCTGCATTGTCTTCCACTTTATCAAGGAATTCGTTCTCCATAACCAGCTCTCTAACTTAGAAACTGACCGTGAATCGATACCTCTTAAAATATGAAATGGCATGCAGAGAAAATAAAACATAATCAGTTAGTACCACAGAATGAAATATAAAGCAAGTAAAATATATAAACACCTATCTGGGTAACTACTAAGGTTTGGCATAGTTCGACTTAGGGCGGGTTCTTATGTTCTCTACGTGTGGTTTAGTTCTAAAGTTCGGTACCGAACCAAGAGATTCCTCGATCCTCACCCATTATAGGCTCATACGGACCGAGTTCGGTTCGAGGGAATACATTTCCTATGGCCATGCGGAAGTGAAAACTTCACGAAGACATAGGTACAGATGTATCCCGGAAGCAGTCCACTAGCCCATGCGGAGGTGAAAACCTCACGAAGGCATAGCTTCTCACTCCCACTTAAAGGTGTGACCACAACGGTCATGCAATGTAATGCCAAAGTATTTTATGAGACTCGACATTATTACAATTATAGCATCGAAAGTGCATTTAAAGAAACATGAATTTTCAAGACCATTTTCCAAATTTTTAATCAAAAGGACAAAAATTAATCGATCTATGGCCTGACTCTCGATATGTCCCCAGTGGAGTCGCCAAGCCGTCATAACCATTTTTTGGAAAAAAAATGAGGATCTACTTTGGGTTTTGAAAACGAAAATAAAACGGGAGTCGCCACCGATCTTTACTAGGTGTGATCGGATCACCTTAGTTTTAATAAAATGTTTTGGTTTATTAAAACAGTGCTTTTGGTCTATGAATTTTGAGAAAGCGGGTTGGGAGTCGGTTTGCGCTGAGGAAGGATTAGCACCTCGTCACGCCCAAAATTGGTACCAAATTGATTAATTAATGTCCTAATGTTAAAAATTTGAAAGGATTCGAAAATACGATCCTCTTTTATTTTTTAAAACTTGAACGGATCGGGATGAATGATAAGACCCTCTCATTTCGAAGAGATAAAGTATCATACCCAGTAAGTTAGGATGCGACACTTTGGGCTCCCGAAACTGAGCTTGCCTTTTGATTTTAAAAGTCGACTTTAAATTTGAGGAGGATACTCCGTTATTTGTTAAATGAGAAACCGGAACCCAGTAAGTTAGGGCTCGATTTCTCGAGATTCCAAATACGGAATATTGCCTTCGCCCTTTTTTTAAAAAAAAACTTATCTAGGGGTATCTAGATGTCGTGTCCAGTAAGTTAGAGCGCAACATTTCGAATTTCCGAGAACAAGTATTTTATTCAAAACTTATGTAGCGATTTCAAAAAGGATATTCCGTTATTTAGATTAAACGAGAAGAACCGGAACCCAGTAAGTTAGGGCTCGACCTCCTCGAATCTTTAATACGGAATATTGATTATTATAAAACTGGTGCATCGAGAAAAATTAGTATGAAAATACGACGTTATGCGTGAAATTAACATAATAATAAAATAACGATATGAAATCCAAATAATATGCTAATACGAGTGTTACTAAAATATCAATAATAATGACAAAATAAAAATAATAATATATAGGTAGTGATGAAATGAAAGTGTTACGATAATAGATGTTTATTAATGGTAGTAGAAAATAATGATAAAATAATAACGATGATATAAAAAAAATAATAATAACGGTAGTAATGGTGGTAATTAATAAATGAAATAATATATAGAATTAATAAAAATACATATAAAAAATAATAATATAATAATAGTAATAATAATGATAATATAATGATAAAAATAAATAATAATAATGAAAATAAAAAATAATAATAATAGTAATAATAATAATAAATAAAATAATAATATTAGTAACAGTAATAATAATAGTAGAAGAATAAAATAATAATAACATAAATAATAACATACAATAATAATTATAAAAAGGTAATGAAATTTAAGGGTAAAATAATTAAAATAATAAAAGGACTAAAATTGAATTAAAATGGTTTTTTTGGGAAAATCTGAAATAAAAACAAAATAAAAGGGCCTATTTGAAGTGCGCGGATTACATGGGGGACTAAAATGGGTAATAACCCATTCCCTCCCAAAACGCGCAACAGCATAGGGGCCAAAATAGAATTAGAATAAAATATGGGGCCAGAATTAAAAAAAAAACTGAAAACTTGATTTCAAGATCAAAAAAGGCGGAGGGGCTGCGCGCGCAAATTTCCCTCTTTGTTAAAACACGCGGATCCTACCTGGAGCGGGTCGGGTAATCGGGTCGGAGGCGTGAAACGACGTCGTTTTGGGGCTTGTGGACGCCGGTCAAAACGGCGTCGTTCCGATTAGCTATATAAGCCAAGTTTTTTGCAAAAAAAAATTCATTTCTCTCCTGTTTTTTAAAAAAAAGTTAATCCTGCTTCCTTTTTTTTTCTCTGCAGGTCTGGGCCAGTGGGATTCCGGCACCGTTCCGGTTGTGTTCCACCGTGGGCTCTGTCGCCGGCTCCGCCGTGCACGACGATCGGAGCTCTGACGAGGTAAAAATTTTATTTTATTTTATATTTTTTTATGCTATTTAAAACTATGAGTATACATGCATATATTTAAAAAAAGGAAAAGAAAAGGGATTTTCGAAAGTGATAAAGAAATATCACCTCTTGTGGCTTCCGTTCTTTATTTTTTTGTGGTTTCTTAGTGTTTAAACTTTTCTCTTTTTGTTGTTTAATCTCGGCTCGCTGCTTTTGATTTCTCTTTTTTGTTTGGATCTGTTCTTTTGTGTTCGAAAATGCTTGTGTTGTATTAAAAAAAACTTTTTATTTTACAAAGAAATTAATCGGCTTTTATAGCCTTTGCTTCTTTACAACTTGTTTGCTTTCTGTCTTTTCTCATTTACTCTTTGCAGTGCTAGTGGTGTGGGCGGTGGAGATGTGTGACGGTGGCGGTGGTGGGTGGCTGCAGCAGCGTCGAGTAATGCCGTGGGTCGAAGTCGATGCCCCTAGGTGCGGCGCACCTAGGTTTTCTTTGTTTGTGTGTTTTTTGTTTAATTTTTCGAAATGAGCTAGGTTTAGGTTATTGTAATTGGGCTGATTAGTTTTGGGTTTTGGTTGGGTTTAATTGGGGGTATTGGGTTGCTGTTTCGGACTTTAGGCCCGGGCAATTTGGGCTTTCTACAATGGATTTTCGGAATTATTTTTTCAAACTTATTGGTATATACATGAAAGGGGGTTGGGGAATTCTACCTTGATATTCTGAATAAAGAGGGCTCTCTTGAAGGTGTTAATATGACAAATATAGTTCTTATTCCAAAGGTGGCCCATCCAACAAACCTTAAAAACTGTCGTCCTATTAGTCTATGCGCAGTTCTTTATAAATTATTTAAAAAATGATAGCAAATCGTCTCCAAAAAGTTTTACATATATGCATTGACGAAGCCCAAAGTGCATTTGTTCTAGGAAGACTCATTACTGATAATATCTTGCTTGCATATGAATTGATGCACACTCTCAAAAAACAAAGGATGGGACAACACGGAGGCTTGGCACTAAAACTAAACATGAGTAAAGCATATGATAGAGTTGAATAGATGTTTCTAGAAAAAGCTATGCTAAAGATGGGCTTTGTAGAGTCTCTTGTGGATTTAATCTTAAGATGCATCAGCTTAGTAAGCTATTCGATATGTATAAATGGAGAGATGGGGGGTCGGTTTAAACCAGCTAGGGGTTTACGACAAGATGACCCCCTAAGCCCCTATTTGTTTTTAATTTGTAGTGAAGGACTCTCGTCTCTAATGAGATTAGCTTTGCAAGAGGGTAGAATCAAAGGAGCAAAAGTGTGTCGCAGAAGACCGATTGTTACTTATCTTTTATTTGTAGATAATTGTATCCTATTCGGAGACGCTAAAGAGAGAGGAGCTCAAAATTTAAAGACGATTCTAAGAGAATATGAAATATGCTCGGGACCGTGTATAAATTTTGAAAAATCAATTGCTTATTTTAGCTCTAATGTTTCGGAGCAACGGAAGGAACACATTGTAAATATATTAGAGGTAAGAACTTCACGAAACCCAGAAAAAGTATTTGGGCTCGCCTAATATGGTGGGAAGGGACAAAAAGAGATATTTTCAAATTCTGAAAGACCGAGTACTAAGTAAAATCAATGGGTGGAGCACAAGGCATCTCTCACACGATGGCAAGGAAGTCTTTATTAAATCAGTTTTACAGGTAATCCTTACTTATTCTATGGTGTGTTTTCTGTTACCAAAATCTTATTGTGTTGAATTGGAAAATTTAATGGGGCGATTTTAGTGGAAAAAGAAACATAATAAGAGGGGAATTCATTGGTGCGAATGGAGGAAACTGGATGAATTAAAAGAAGATGGAGGTATGGGTTTTCGTGTTTATCAAAATTCAATATAGCATTTTTAGCAAAACAAGGATGGCATTTAATGAGTTATCTAGATTCTTTATTAGCAAAATCCGTAAAAGCTAAGTATTACCCGCAGTCAAATTTTATGAATGCACAATTGGGAAACTTACCATCTTAAACATGGAGGAGTATTTGGTTAGCCAGGGGACTTCTTGACAAAGGGATATGCTGGTGTGTTGGTTCGAGGGATCAAATATCGGTTTGGACCAATGCATGGATACCAGGTGCTATGGATCACAATGTGAAAACATTAGAAATAAACTAGAATATCAAACGAGTTTTTGACTTAATAGATCAAATGTCAAATCGCTAAAATGAGGATTTAGTCAAAAGTAAGGGTGAGCGTTCGATCGAATCGAATCGAATTGAATAAAAAAAATTCGAGTTAATCGAGTTGACGAATCATATTTTATCATCCTAATTTGATTTGAAATTTTCTCGAATCGAGTCGAGTGAGATGGAATTCGAATCGAATCGAATCAAATATATTTGTTCGAGTTAAATTTTAAAAAATAATTTTAGGTCCTTGTAACCATTGTCACCCATCGTAATAAAATTTGTCCACCTTAACCAATTTTTTTATTAACTTTCATCACCAAATAATTTATTTATTAATCTTTTATATACGGGTTAGCTTCTTTGCTTGCTTAGTTGTTTCAATTATCTTCAGATTCTTGTCAATATGTATTTTAGAATTAAAAAATATATTAAATGTAATAATGTGATTTTTTAATGAAAGTTATTTTAAAGATAAAATGTGAAATTGATACCAATATAAAATTATAACACGAATATTTTATGGCATAATTAATAATTCAATTTTAATATAAATATTCAATATGACTAAATAATTCAATAATATAAATAATATAAAATGTGAAATTTAGTTTAATAATATAAATAGTAGATATAAATAAAATTATTACTATTTATGTTTGTCGAAACCAATTTTTATTAGTTTTGAAAAACGGGGATCGACTTTAAAATGACAAATGGAGTCGCCACCGATCTTTTGTTTAGGTGTAATCGGATCACTTTATAAAAATTTTATTGGTCTATGGAATTAAATAAAAGGGTTCGGGAGTCGGTTACGTACGAGGAAGGGTTAGCACCCCATACGCCCCAGAACGGGTACCAAATCAATTAATTAGTGTCCTTGTGTTAAAAACTTGAAAATATTTAAGGTAAAAATTTTAAAAGAGAATTAATTAACCTTGAATTGAATCTCAAGATTAACTCGTTTCAAAGGAATAAAATATCATACCCAGTACGTTAGGATATAACATATTTATACCTCGACATCGAGATCATCTTTGACCTTCAAAACATGCAAATAAGAAGGGTATTCGGCTATTTGGTTGGACGGAAAATTAACACCCAGTACGTTAGGGCATAATTTTCCGACCTTCCAAACGCACAAACATTGCCTTATTTTGGGCAAAAAGTTTAAATACACACTCTTAAACCCGGCTCAGAATGCATTATAAATGAAATGGAACGTTTAGTATAGATTTGAATACATTAGAAATCGAGGCGCAATACAATGATAAGATGCATAGACATTAATCACGAATTACACACAAATTAAATATCATATTAATAATAGGCAATATAACTCTTTTTAAAGAAGGTTAATTTAAGATGAATTTGAATCTCAAGATTAGCTCGTTCGAAAGAATAAAATATCATACCCAGTACGTTAGGATATAACATATTATACTTGACACACGAGATCATCTTTTATCTTCAAAACATGCAATTAAGAAGGGTATTTGGCTATTTGGTTGGACAGAAAAATCGACACCAAAGACGTTAGGGCATAATTTTCCGACCTTCCAAACATACAAATATTACCTTATTTTGGAAAAAGTTTTTAAACACACAATCCTAAACTCGGTTCAAAATGCACTTTTAATGAAATAGAACATTTAGCTGAGACTTGAATACATTAGAATTCAAAATATAATACAAGGATAAGATGCATAAATATTAACCATGAAATACACAAATTAAATATCACATTAACAATTGACCATGGCAAGTTAACATAAAATAAAACCTTGGATGCTAGCAAAAATATTTAAAATAAATAAAGTAGTTGATTTTGAAATTAACATTTTATGGAATTATTTTCAATGAAATAATTTATGAATGAATTTATGAAATGTGAATAAAAATTTTGAAATGGATCATACAAAACAAAAACATAATATGTGAATTTAAACATATATAAAATCATATATAAGTAATAGTGTATAAAATGTTTGAAATAAGTTAAAATATACAATAAAATATCATCCTTCAAAGTAATAAATTATGTATACTAAACTTAGAATAGAAACATATATATATATATATATACATATATAAGTAATTTTAAAAGAAACCAAATATACATATAGATAGTTTAAGAGGAAGTATATACATAAACTAATGTAAAATCAATAATATATATCAAAAAAACAATCTTCGTTATATATATATATATGTATAAAATAATAACATATAATTGTATTTAAATTAAATATTATGTAGATCGTTAAAAAGTTCCTAATATATGCTTTTTTAAAAAAATATTTGTATAATACCAATTAACCACATATATAAACAAAATAAATTAAAACATTATAGAATCAATTTTCAAAATAATTTAATTAAAATAGCTTGAATGGTAAATAAATTTAATGCCATCAAAAGAATTTACAAAATTAACACCTAATTGAAGTAAAAATAAAATTAGAAGTCTATTCCATGAGTAAACAAAATTATCTAAACAAAATAGAAGATTATATTGAACTTCGCATAAAAATAAGGGATCAACTTGGGAAATATTCCAATATCCAAAGCGCCGCACGTACGTAAAACGAGGTCATTGAAATAGCGCATAAATTATATAGCTCAATTAAAAGAATCAACGAAATGTATAACATATGGAATTGAACAACAGTATATCAGAAAGGATTAAATGCGCAAATTATCCATTTATTGTGGAAACACGCGGATCCTGTGTATGGATCGGGTCGGACGAATCGGGTCGTGATGTTATGCGGCGTCATTTTCTTAATGTGAGAAGTTTCCTTTTAAAACCCGATTAAAAAAAAAAACCTGTCATCCCCATTTTTTAAAACAGAACCCTAGCCCCTTTCTATCTCCGCCGCAACCCAAATCCTTTCCGTTCACCACTAAATCGCCACTGCAAACGGCGAGAAATGGTTCACGAAAATTCAATTCGGCCGACCACCTCTTCGTCCAGCCCCGATTGTGACGGAGGGAACAAGAGCAGGATCTTTCGAAGGTAACCTCTTATTTTCCTTACTCCTCTTTTATTTACGAATAAATACCAACAAAAGAAGACAGAAAGAAAAAGAAAACACAAGAAAATCACCTCTCAAAACTGGATTTAATTGCTTTTTTCTTTGTATTCAATATGTGAGTATTCGTGTATATAAAAATCGGATCCTCTACAATGTTAAACAATCGGCTTTATATAGCCGGAAAAAAATGAAGAAAAATAATCAAAAATTAAAATCTTTTTTTTTTCAATTTCTGTTATTTCTCTGCTGGCTATTTCCTTTTGCTGTTGTTTGTTTCCCTCGTTTGTTGCAGGTACAGCTAGGAGGAGGCGTTCGGGCGTGTGAGGCTACGCTCACGTTGAACAGAGAGCGCTGAGAAGACCCGGAAGCCTCTAGAGTTTCTGAAGCTTTCAATTGGGTCGGATCATTTCTACATTCGGGTCTTGTTAAGAATTGGGCTAGGTTGGTTATAATTTGGGCTAGCTGAAAGTTTAGGTAGTTTGGGCTTATTTGGTTTGGGCCCTGGTACTTGTAAAAAATGAACTAGACATTGAGTTGTTACTGGATTTTATTGGTTAATTTTGGTTTATTATTGGGTTAATGGGCCCGGGTATAAATTGGGTATTACAGCTGCCCCTCTTTGCTTATTATCGTGTAACAAGAATGGAGCAAAGACCTTTAAAAAAAGCCAATTTTTGCCCGGTCTTGCTGAATCTTTCCTTCTTTGGTGCTTTTCCTCTTCGAGTAGCTTCATTCCATCCCACTGCATATTCAAGGGTATAGGAACTAGAGCTTTGATCCAATTCAAGGGATTAAACTTGTAGCTTCAATCTGCTCCGCCATAACTCTGGGGAGATAAGACTTGCTATTTTCAGTTTGTTTAACTGCAACTTCAGGAAGATGAGACTTTCTATGGTAACTTCAATCTGACCTACTGCAACTTCAGAGGTATAGGGTTCGTTGTTTTAATTTGCTCCACTGCGACTTCAGGGAGATAGGATTAACTGTCTTCAGTCTGCTCTACTGCAACTTCAGGGAAATAAGACTTGTTTTGATCTGCTCTACTGCATCTTCAAAGAGATAAGATCTGTAACTTATAGCTTCAATCTGTTCCATTGCAACTTCAGGGAAATAAGATTCGTTATCTTCAGTCTGCTCCACTGCAACTTTAGGGAGATAAGACTTGTGTGGTAAATTCAATCCGACCTACTGCAACTTCAGAGGTATAGGATTCATCATTTTAATCCGCCCCACTGCAACCCAGGAGATAGGATTAATCGTCTTGATCTGCTCAGAATGTAACCGGGGAGATAAGACTTGTGACTTCAACCTGCTCCACTGCAACTTTAGGGAGATAAGGCTTGTTTTGATCTGCTCTACTGCAACTTTAGAGAGATAAGATCTGTAATTTATAGCTTCAATATGTTCCACTGCAACTCCAGGGAAATAAGATTCGCTATCTTCAGTCTGCTCCACTGCAACTTCAGGGAGATAAGACTTGTGGTAAATACAATCCGTCCTACTGCAACTTCAGAGATATAGGATTCATCATTTTAATCCGCCCCGCTGCAACTTCAGAGAGATAGGATTAGCTGTCTTCAGTCTGCTCCACTGCAACTTCAGGGAGATAGGATTAACTGTCTTCAGTCTGCTCCACTGCAACTTCAGGGAGATAAGACTTGTGACTTCAACCTGCTTCACTGCAACTTCATGGAGATAAGGCTTGTTTTGATCTGCTCTTGCAACTTCAAGAATGCCAGATCTGCTATCTTCAATCTGCTCCACTGCAAACTCAGGGAGACAAGATCTTGATGCGCTCCACCGCAAACTCGGGTGTGCGGACTAGTATCTTCGATCCGCGGCGCAAACTCGTGAAAGCGAGATCCGCTAATTCACCGATATTACGACCCGTTCTGCGGGAATCTATCCTGTAAAATTGATTTTATGTGTTTATGCTTATGCAAAATGGTTAGGATGCAATGATCAGAATGAATCTAATGCTCCTAACTAAATGTATTATGGACGACATTTGCATGAATGCAGAATGTCATGAGAATGATTAGGATGCAATGATCAGAATGAATCAAATGCCCCTAACTAAATGTGTTTTGCATGAATGCAGAATTTTATGAGAATGATCCCTGCTTAAGGTGTCATCATTCATTGTTCATCAGGGTAATATGCTACCCTTTTGTTCGGTTGGTATTCTTGACAGAAAACCCGAGAAAACCATTATATCTTGCTCAAACAGATTTGCCCCACTGTAACTTCAGGGTTCATCTCATTATGACTCTGGAGTATAAGATCTGAATCTTTTCCAATCCATCCCACTGTGAGTCCAAAATGTAGGATTTGTTTCTTCTTCAACCCATCCCATTGTTATTCAAAGGTACATGGCCTGTATCATTTTCCATTCATACCATCACAACTCAGGGGCAGAGGACTGTAACTTGTTCCATCAACTGGTCGCTCCCCAGGTAACCTAACCAAATGTGTATGCATGATATTTGCATGGATTCAGAATATCATTTTTTCTTGCGAATGATTCCCCTTTTACACTTGGGTTAACATTGCCCATTTTTCGTCAAGATTGTATTACTGACGCAATATCTTGTCACCATTTTGTCAAAAATCCGGAAAGATAGTCTCATTCTAGACTCTTCCCTAAACTTGGTGAGTTTTAAACAATAGTCCTGTTTCAAGTTCTTGTATTATTCAGAAGCTTCCAGAGTAATATGCGAAACTCCTTTTATGAAAGTGTTATTAGTCCACTAATCGTTATTTCAATACAAAATGCTTGAAAGAGATCATAACAATGGACAAGAAGGAAATTATTTAGGAGCACAGCTCGAAACAAATAAGCTAAGCAAAGATAGCAATCGCGATCAAGAAGAAAATTTATTGTGAACATATTTTGAAAAGAATAATATAATCACAAATAACAAATTTAAAATGGGTAAAATGGAAACTAGGTGCCCCAGATATCGCAGCCTGAGCTTCTTTGTTCAAACTTCTTAAGGACCATTCTGAGTTCAATATGTGTTTTAGGGAATCCGGAGTACTTTGTCGATGCCCCAAGACGTAACATATTTCCTTATTGTTAATTTAAGCGTAGCGAGACTACCACATGCCCCTCCTTTGATCAAAATTTGAGCTGCCCTTATCGGGTTTTCAACTCAAATCCCTTTTGGTCTCAAAGCGCCCTTTGCGGGTTTTCGCCTTAGCCTCTCCTTTTTCTTTCTTCTCTTTTTTCTTTCTCTTTTTATTTTTCTTTTTTGAATTTTTATTTTTTTTTATTCTCTTGAATTTTTTTTAAAAGGTCTCAAGGTGCCCTTTGCGGGTTTTCACCTTGGCGTCTCCTTTTAGATGAAATCTGAATTCACCAGCTTGAGCATGTCCTTGCCATCAATCTTGGTCAACATTAATGATCTTCGAGAACAAACCTTCTTTACTACATTAGGTTTTTCCAAATTTGGCATTTACTTTCTTCTGAAGTCTTTTGTATGAGAAGGATTCTTCTTAATACCAGGTCCCCATCATGAAATTCCGTTGGGCGAATCTCTTTGTCATAAGCCCGTATCATCCGTTTTGAATACTTTCAATCAAGCTTACTAGAAACATTCTGTTTTCTTAATTCAATCAAAATTTGGAGGAAATGAGTCTTAACCTCTAACAATTGCTTCCTTTTTATAAACCAATGAGAAAGATGTTGCCCCAGTGAAGGTCCTGACCAACGTTCAAGAAACATAGAGGGTAAATGGTAACTTTTCTATGCCAACCTTTACAAGTCTCAGTCATTTTTCAAAAAATTTTGAATGGGTTTTTTTTGGCTACTTTTGCTGCTCTGATATGGTGTCTGATCTTTGAACAGACTGTAAATATTTGACATTGTGCAATTATGTTTCTTTCTGACATTCTTTATTGCCACTTTTTGTTTTTGTTTTTTTTTTTAATTTGAATTTGAATTTGGCTTTGAATTTGAATTTGGATTTGAATTTGATGACTGCTGACTTTGTAATTTTGGCATATGAAGCAACCTTCACCCTCTTAGTGAAGTAATTGATAACCACGAAGATGAATTGGTATCGGCTAGATGCTTTTGAAGAGATCTGCCTCATAACATCTATGCCCCACCTATAGAAAGAATGGAAGAGGCACATAAGTCTTGTCTCCCCAATTTGGCATTTATGTCGTAACTGATGCAATTTCCTTTTCTTGGTAAACCAGTAGCCCAATCCTTTTGATTAGCCTGACCATCGTAGAACAGCATACCCACATTTCAAGCCTGGTGTTCCTCGATATGGTTCTATGAAAACATCTTGGAATTCTTGAAAATAGCTCAATGATGTCTTGCCTTATTTCTGTGGTGAGCTAGGCTTCGATCTTCACTCTTTTCCTAGAATTATAATGTCCACTGACCTTTTGCAAGGTAGAGTCTATTTTCATCTTGTTCTACCATCCTTAACAAATCAAAAGATAGGCTACGATCTCTGTCATCTTCCAAGTCCTTAGATCCCTTAGGCCCATATCCTATTCAAAAAGGGTGTCAGTAACAACGTTGCTCATGTCATTGATATCTGGGTACCTAGATAAAAAGGCAATCCAAAGAATAAATGATTCTAAGGATGATTATTTTTATAGTATGGTCATGAATAAAGAATGAAAGAATATTCTAAAACACAAAAGAATGTACAGTATTAAATAAAAAACATTTACTTAAAAAGATGCATTTTATTGAAATAAAAATTCTGGACACAAGCCCATTTCACAAAAGGATTCTTATTGCTTCTAGGCTTAAAGCAACAAGCATATTTTGAATATTACTCTAGATTAACTCTAAAAGTACAGGTATCCCTTCCATAGTCCCATTATTTAAAATCTTCCCAAGTATGTAAGGGCTTTGGAAACTTTTATTCCCCGATTCTTTCTTCGGATATGTCATTAATGCAGACATTGCCCAAAATTGCTGTAATGTCTTCTTCCTTCGGCGCCTTTTGCTCAGCATGAATGACCCCTCCTGACACAAAGGTTTTGGATATGTGCGGAATTATCATGGGTTCCCACTTGGTTTCCTTGCCACTCAAACGAGCCCGTCTTCTTTCTTGCCTTTTTTCTAATTCTTTCTTTCTTTGTTTTGCATCTGGCCTGAACCCTAAGCCAAAGTGATCTTGCTTTTCTTTCAATGTTGGAGCCAAAACTCTCCCCTAAAGATACTTTCCAAGCCCTTTTCCCGGTAAAGCTCATTTTCCTACGGTCATCTGCAATCCCATTCTTGTGGTTTCGGAGATTCTCGGTATCAGAATTCTGTTTCCTTCAGTGATAAATGTTGCATTTACAAATTCCAAAGATCAAAATGAACATTCAATTGCTTCGTCATCTGTCTCCAAATATGGCGCATCACTAATTACAGTGGCAATAATATCTTCCTCAGCATTTATCGTTATCAACTGCCCCTCTGATACTAACTTCAACTTCTGATGCAACGATGAAGGCACTACCCCGGCTGAATGTATCCAAGGCCTTCCCAATAGGCAGTTATACGAGGGTTTAATATCCATCACTAAAAAGTCCACCTCATATGTAGTTGGGCCAATCAACAAAGGTATTTCTATTCACCCCATGACTCTTCTTTCTGTGCCACCGAATGCCCGTACTATATTCTGACACCCTTTCATGTGTGAACTATCTATGGGTAATTTATTTAGTGTAGACAAAGGTAATACATTCAATGCTGACCCATTATCTATTAGAACTCCCGGCAATGTGTATCCCTTACATCTGGTAGTTATATGCAAGGCTTGAGTAGATCCCATACCTCCTAGGGGTACCTCGTCATCGTTAAAGAAGATGAAATTATCAGCACTTATGTTATTCACCAGTCTATCCAGCTTGTTGACCGAGATATCATTGGTCACATATGTCTCATTTAATACCTTCATCAGTGCGCTTCTGTGTACCTCTGAACTTAAGAGCAAAGCTAAGATAGATATACGAGCTGGCTGTTTATGCAATTGCTCCACTACACTATATTCGCTATGCCTCAGAAATTTCAAGAATTCTTTAGCTTCCTCCTCATTTACTGGTTCATTAATGGGCGACTCAGATTCGACTTTCTTTTGTTCCTTTGTCAGAGCTTTTTCTTTTGCAGGTTCTGTTCGGGCATTTACCAAGTCGTAGCGTCTTCCACTACGCGTGTGAGACCTTATATTCTGATCTTCAGTGCTGGTTGAACCCTCTTTTCCCGAAACTGTCACATTACAATTGTAGTTCCAAGGGACTCTATTGTTATCCTTATAAGAGAAAACAGTTGGTTTCTGAATTATAACCTTCTATGTCTGAATCCCAACTCTATTTTTAGGACATGAAATAATGACCTTAGGACAATTGACTTTCATCGTTGATTCTGACGTGCATATACTCCCTTCCTCCTTAACCTCTTCGTAAAACTCCATTTCTTTACAGTCCATCAAATTTTACACTATGGCTCTGAACTCAGTTCAGTAGACTTTCGTCGGTTCCCCAGGTTGCTGAAATAATTTTTAGTCAATTAGAGTCTTTCTACGAATTGTAATGCATGTGATATGATGTAATGCAAATGCATGAAATGCAATGCAAATGCATGGAATGAATGCAAAAAGAAAGAGAGGCGTTGATTATGAATTCAATTCCATTAGAAGAACTTTTCTAGAAAATAGATTTCTTTACATAAAACGGATTGCATATGCGGCTTTGTCCTTATAGTCCAGGTGAAAAAACCAATCCTTTTCTTCGTATCCGGATGTTATGGACGTCCCGTGAACTTTCTCAATGGATGCCTCTTCTAGCTCCTTGTTGCTTGGTCCAGGCCGTACCTCTTCACTCACTTATCCTCCGTGATGTCCGTTAGCTCCTTTAAGAAAGTTGAGATGTGACGGCTCTTGAATAGTCCTTGTCGGCTTGAATCCTTGGGGAAAGTCTTGTACTCTTCTGCGGACTATCAGCCTTCTCTCGTTGTTTACCTGGACTATGTTCGAACGACCGTATTATAATCCACTTTATCAAGTAACCCATTTCCTTATGACAAACTCTTCTATTTAGCAATCGAATATGAATCAACACCTCTTTTCTAAGATGATGCGATGCAATGCAATGCAATGCAATGCAATGCAAACATAAATAACACAAAACACGTTAGCACAAAAAAAATAAACAACCAAAATAGATTACCTAAATGGGTGACCACTAGGGTTTGGCACGGCTCTACTTAAGGTGGGCTCCTAAGGTTCGCTATATGCGGTTTAGTTCTAAAGTAAGGTACCTGAACCAGCAAATTCCTCAATCCTCACCCATTATAGGCTCATATGGATTGAGTTCGATTCAGGGGAATACATTTCCCTATGGCCATGCGGAGATGAAAATCTCACGAAGCACATAGGTACGGATGTATCCCGGAAGTAGTCCACTAGCCCATGCGGAGGTGAAAACCTCACAAAGGCATAGTTTCTCACTCCCACTTAAAGGTGTAACCACAACAGTCATGCAATGCAGATGCAAGTATTCTACCAAAAATATCATAGTACCAGCAAATGCATTAAAAGATACATGATTTTTCAAAACAATTTTCCAAATTTTCAATCAAAAGGACAAAAATTAATCAATCTATGGCCTAACTCTCAACATGTCCCCAGTGGAGTCGCCAAGCTGTCGAAACCAATTTTTATTAGTTTTGAAAAACGGGGATCGACTTTAAAATGACAAATGGAGTCGCCACCGATCTTTTGTTTAGGTGTAATCAGATCACCTTATAAAATTTTTATTGGTCTACAGAATTAAATAAAAGGGTTCGGGAGTCGGTTACGTACGAGGAAGGGTTAGCACCCCATACGCCCCAGAACGGGTACCAAATCAATTAATTAGTGTCCTTGTGTTGAAAACTTGAAAATATTTAAGGTAAAATTTTTAAAAGAGAATTAATTAACCTTGAATTGAATCTCAAGATTAACTCGTTTCAAAGGAATAAAATATCATACCCAATACGTTAGGATATAACATATTTATACCTCGACATCGAGATCATCTTTGATCTTCAAAACATGCAAATAAGAAGGGTATTCAGCTATTTGGTTGGACGGAAAATTAACACCCAGTACGTTAGGGCATAATTTTCCGACCTTCCAAACGCACAAACATTGCCTTATTTTGGGCAAAAAGTTTAAATACACACTCTTAAACCCGGCTCAGAATGCATTATAAATGAAATGGAACGTTTAGTATAGATTTGAATACATTAGAAATCGAGGCGCAATACAATGATAAGATGCATAGACATTAATCACGAATTACACACAAATTAAATATCATATTAATAATAGGCAATATAACTCTTTTTAAAGAAGGTTAATTTAAGATGAATTTGAATCTCAAGATTAGCTCGTTCGAAAGAATAAAATATCATACCCAGTACGTTAGGATATAACATATTATACTTCGACACCGAGATCATCTTTTATCTTCAAAACATGCAATTAAGAAGGGTATTTGGCTATTTGGTTGGACAGAAAATCGACACCAGTACGTTAGGGCATAATTTTCCGACCTTCCAAACATACAAATATTACCTTATTTTGGAAAAAGTTTTTAAACACACAATCCTAAACTCGGTTCAAAATGCACTTTTAATGAAATAGAACATTTAGCTGAGACTTGAATACATTAGAATTCAAAATATAATACAAGGATAAGATGCATAAATATTAACCATGAAATACACAAATTAAATATCACATTAACAATTGACCATGGCAAGTTAACATAAAATAAAACCTTGGATGCTAGCAAAAATATTTAAAATAAATAAAGTAGTTGATTTTGAAATTAACATTTTATGGAATTATTTTCAATGAAATAATTTATGAATGAATTTATGAAATGTGAATAAAAATTTTGAAATGGATCATACAAAACAAAAACATAATATGTGAATTTAAACATATATAAAATCATATATAAGTAATAGTGTATAAAAATGTTTGAAATAAGTTAAAATATACAATAAAATATAATCCTTCAAAGTAATAAATTATGTATACTAAACTTAGAATAGAAACACATATATATATATATATATATATATATATACATATATAAGTAATTTTAAAAGAAACCAAATATACATATAGATAGTTTAAGAGGAAGTATATACATAAACTAATGTAAAATCAATAATATATATAAAAAAAACAATCTTCGTTATATATATATATATATATATATGTATAAAATAATAACATATAATTGTATTTAAATTAAATATTATGTAGATCGTTAAAAAAGTTCCTAATATATGCTTTTTTTTTAAAAAAATATTTGTATAATACCAATTAACCACATATATAAACAAAATAAATTAAAACATTATAGAATCAATTTTCAAAATAATTTAATTAAAATAGCTTGAATGGTAAATAAATTTAATGCCATCAAAAGAATTTACAAAATTAACACCTAATTGAAGTAAAAATAAAATTAGAAGTCTATTCCATGAGTAAACAAAATTATCTAAACAAAATAGAAGATTATATTGAACTTCGCATAAAAATAAGGGATCAATTTGGGAAATATTCCAATATCCAAAACGCCGCACGTAGACAGGTCCAGATTGAAATAGCGCATAAATTATATAGCTCAATTAAAAGAATCAACAAAATGTATAACATATGGAATTGAACAACAGTATATCAGAAAGGATTAAATGCGCAAATTATCCATTTATTGTGGAAACACGCGGATCCTGTGTATGGATCGGGTCGGACGAATCGGGTCGTGATGTTATGCGGCGTCGTTTTCTTAATGTGGGAAGTTTCCTTTTAAAACCCAATTAAAAAAATAAACATGTCATCCCCGTTTTTTAAAACAGAACCCTATCCCCTTTCTATCTCCGCCGCAACCCAAATCCTTTCAGTTCACCACTAAATCGCCACTGCAAACGGCGAGAAATGGTTCACGAAAATCCAATTCGGCCGACCACCTCTTCGTCCAGCCCCAATTGCGACGGAGGGAACAAGAGCAGGATCTTTCGAAGGTAACATCTTCTTTTCCTTACTCCTCTTTTATTTTCGAATAAATACCAACAAAAGAAGACAGAAAGAAAAAGAAAACACAAGAAAATCACCTCTCAAAACTGGATTTAATTGCTTTTTTCTTTGTATTCAATATGTGAGTATTCGTGTATATAAAAATCGGATCCTCTACAATGTTAAACAATCGGCTTTATATAGCCGGAAAAAAATGAAGAAAAATAATCAAAAATTAAAATCTTTTTTTTTCGATTTCTGTTATTTCTCTGTGGCTATTTCCTTTTCTTTGTTGTTTGTTTCGCTTGTTTGCAGTACTGACTAGGAGGCGTTCGGGGCGTGTGCGAGGCTACGCGTCGTAACAGAGAGCGCCAGAAGACCCCAAAGCCTCTAGAGTTTCTGAAGCTTTCAATTGGGTCAGATCATTTCTGCATTCGGGTCTTGTTAAGAATTGGGCTAGTTGGTTATAATTTGGGCTAGCTGAAAGTTTAGGTAGTTTGGGCTTATTTGGTTTGGGCCACTGGTACTTGTAAAAATGAACTGGACATTGAGTTGTTCTTTGGATTTTATTGGTTAATTTTGGTTTATTATTGGGTTAATGGGCCCGTGCATAAATTGGGTATTACAATGTTTAGTGATTTTTTTTGGATAATTTTGATTTTTTATTTGAGAGTAAAGGGTGAGAAGTAAAAGTTTAGGGAAAAAATAAAAAGTTTTGGAGAATAAAAGTTTGAGGGAAAGTAAATAGGGGGAGTAAAGTTTTGAAGGGAAAATATTAAAAAAAAATTGGAGGGGAGATGGGTTTGGGGTAGATGGGAGGTGAGATGGGAAGGGAGTAAAAGTTTTAGGGGAAAAGTGGGAGGGAGTAAAAATTTCGGGGGAAAATAAAAAGTTTTGAGGGTTTTTAGGAGTAAAATTTTGAGAAAAAGTAAATGGGAGAGTAAAATTTTGGTGGGAAATGGATTTTGGGTAGATTGGGGGGTTGGGATAGGAGGGGAGTAAAAGTTTTGGGGAGAAAGTGGGAAGGAGTAAAAATTTTGAGGGAAAAGTAAAAAGGTTTAGGAGTTTGGGGTAAAAATGTAAAATATTATAGTTTGATATTCGAATTATTCGAATTATTCGAGTTATTCGAATTCGAAAACTCAACTCGATTCGAACTCAAAATTCGAAAAAAAATCGAGTTGACTCGAATAACTCGATTAACTCGAATAACTCGATTCGTTTAACTCGAAATTTGAAATTTTTTTCGATTTTTTCGAGTCGAATCGAGTTTTGCTCACCCCTAGTCAAAAGTACCTTTTGTGAGGAAGATGCGGAAAGAATATTATGTATACCCCTCATAGTTGATCCACATGAATACAAGTTGGTATGGCGCAGAGAAGCCTCAGGAGACTATTCAGTGAGGAGTGGTTACAAAATCTTATTACAAAACGACAACACAAATTTACAAATTGGCCAAAATAATTACAAACCGATGTACAAAAAATTATGGCTACTAGATTTACCCTCTAAAATCAAAATTATGGTATGGAAGCCCACAAACAACTATTTACCGAATCTATTCAACCTATATCAACAGAGGTTAGTAAGCTCGACAGATTGCCCAAAATGTCAAGGCCATACGAAGAGTGTGGAGCATGTCTTTAGGGACTGCCCTACAGCATCAAAAGTTTGGTCAAAATTGCAGATTGAGTGGCCACAAGAGCAAAATTATACACAGTACAATGAATGGATGCAATTTCTTTTTAATAACTACCCGAGCCAAAAATGCAGAACAATTGCATGTACTATATGGGCATTACAGACAATAAGAAATACATTATTTCATGAGAGAAAACAACAAACAAGAGAGGAGATAAAGCGCTTTATTGAAAATTATTTACTAGAATTAAAAGGAATCAAGAATAAACTACCTGTTCGGAGAATAGCGATTGAACGGTGGAGACCACCGGAGCCCATGCATGTCAAGATAAACTTTGATGCTGCATATCAACAACAAAACAAGAAATCATGTACAAGAATAATGATTCGGGATGAAGAAGGTCAGGTTTTAAAAGCTAAAATATACCTAAACAAATACATACCAAATGCATTTGCAGCAGAAGCCCTGGCTTGTGTACAAGCAGTCTAATTTGGAGCCAAATCTGGTTATTTAAGAGTCGAAATCGAGGGTGATGCCTTATCAGTATTAAGAAAATTACAGGAAGACTTAGACGATATATAAAAAATCAGAGCCTATATTCTTAATGTTAAGTGCTTAAAGAGAAACTTTATTAACTGCAAATTCAAATATGCTTCCAGAACAGGGAATAATGTGGCACATACCATTGCAAAAGAGGGACTAAGGGTAGGAGACGATACTTATCTGAATAACAGACTTTCTGGGGCAGTGTTAGCCGTTGTGGTAGAGGATTGTCGACGATTGCTGCGAATAGGTAAGAGACTTCAGCGAAAAGGAAGAACAATGTGCGGGGATCGAAAGAGACAGTACATCTGAAGCAAAGTCCAGGAACAACGAATTGAGTGAGTCAGAGAGGTAGATGCTGAAGAAGAAGGACTTGGGAAAATGGAATGGAAACAGTAAGAACTAAGTAAAGGCATTTTAGTATGGGCAGATCGGTAAACGGAATTGGATCGGTGAAGAGAACTTGGCCATGGCTGGGATGCCCCAAGAAACTAGAGGTGTACATGGGCCGGGCCGGGTTCGGGCCAGGCCCAACTAAAAATTTAGGCCCGTTCATTGGGCTCGGGCCGACCGGGCCCAAAAATGGGCCTAAAATTTTGCCCAAGCCCGGCCCATATAAAAATGCTAAAACCGCCCTACCCATTTACCAGTATTAATTTTTATATTATTTTATATAATTTTTAAATATATATAATACATCAAAAATACTAAAAATCAAAATAAATATTTTTCAACAAATTGAAAATAAATTTTAAAAAATATGTAGACTTAAATAACACTAAAATAGATGTAACTTAATAAGCAAATGCCTCTAAAATAATAACAAAATTAACAAATGTCTTTAAAATAATAACAAAATTAACAATAAAATAAGTTTTATATAATATCTAAACAAAAACAACAAAATAATAGAAACATAATAGTAAAATGGTAACAAAATAAGGAGAAAAATAATAAGAAAATAATATTAATTTTTTTTTTTCATTTAGTGAATTCGGGCCGGGCTCGGGCCAAAAATGCCTTACCCGAGCCCGGCTCATTTTTTAAACGGGCCTTATTTTTTTGTCCAAGCCCATTTTTCGGGCCTATATTTTTGCCCAAACCCTCCCACATTTCTGGCGGGTCTTCGGGCCGGGCCGGGCCGCCCAGCCCATGTACACCTCTACAAGAAACAGAGTTCTAGAAAGGTCGGTCAGATCATAAGAAATGATAAAGTTAAAAGAGAAATGAGGGAGAGTGACCAATAAGTTTTGGTGGCTGGCTACGACTTTGTCTTAGGGTTTTAGGAAAAATATGGGATAAAGTTTAGGATAAGGGCTTTTAGGCTGATAGGGCCTTGGTCCGTTTTGTTTTAAGGATTTTTGGTTAAGATGATGTTTAATTTGGGCTTTATGGGTTTTGTTATTGATCTATGTTTTGGTGCTGTCTTTTTAATAATGAGCAATCCAACATTTTCTTAAAAAAGTAATTTGTAATTTGTATGTTTTATATTAAAAAAATGCTATAATTTCTTTTAACAAGTAAATTTAAAGTTTTCATGTTTTAAAATAATCTAAAATTTAAAATATAAAATAACATACTATTTTAAAATATAATTTTAAAGGGAAAGAACCTCTCAATAAATTTGATAAGTTTCAAGAGTCATTATGATGTTAAAATGATGTTTTGCGAAAAAAAAAAAAAACTAGAAAAGCCTTGTAGGAATGACATTTTGTAAAAATAGACATGATGTTTTGTCGTTGATATTATTCCAAGAAAACAAATAACCCTTTTAAATTTTAATTACAACATATTTCAACACGCTGTCAAGTTGATATTAAACTTATGTAAAGACTTGATTAATATAATATTAATATTTTAAAAATTCAATTAAAATATTTTAAAGTTTAAAGATCAATTTTAAATTTGAGTTAATTTAAATGTATAGAGTGCAATTAACCCGTGTTGGATATATTAATAAATATGATTATAATTTATTTAATATTAAAAAAATTATATGAACTATTATTTTTAGAATAAGATTTTTTATGAATTATTAAATACATAAAAAAATTAAATGCCAAAAGTTTTACTGCATTTTTGGTTGGTTCTATTTACTTGGGTCCCCAGCTATATTTGTGTTCGTTAATACTATCTAAACCTACCTAAATCTTTTACATTTGTTTCAAACCAAGTTTAGCGAATCGGGCTGATTTACCAAAGCACCCTTCATTCACTAGTAAAATCTGAAACAGTACCTCACTGGTATGATGGTTAAGAGTTACAGCCCAGCAGCCAATAACTACGCGACACGTCATACTACAGACGCATGATGGATGTCGCCAAGTATCATCCTACATACATGCAATCAATATCATGTCATACATAGACATGTATTTTCTTTCTTTTATTTTTATTTTTATTTTTTTACATTTCAGTAAACGATCCAAAATCCCTAATTTTTAGATAGAAAACAATTAAAAAAAAAGAGGTTAAGCTCAGCGTTACAGACACTGTAAGAAAAGGAAAATCATCCCTTTTTTTTTTTTTTGGCTGCTCTACCTTGTTTTCTGCTGTTATTTATTTCCATTTCGTTTTCTCCGTAGTGATCTCCAGGTTGGTTTTTAGTTTTGCTCGTCATCAATGGAGATGAATGTAGCCTTGGCTTAGTTTCCGAAACGATTCTATCATTTTTATATTCCCTACATTTCACAACGCCATTTAAAAAGAAATCATTTTTTTTTTTTTTTTTTTGATGTTTGGGCTTATAAATTTCAGGTCCTTTTGTTATCAGTCGATAAAAGATTTTTTTTTTTTTTTTTTTGGGAATAATCATCAGGCCATGGCAGTAGTTGAAAATGGTTCGAATCAAGATGCGGCTGCAACAGCAGTGGCATCAAACGATCAGGATCAGTCAAAGCAAAACCATGTTGGGTCAAGAATTGATCCGAGCTTACACCAGAACGATCAGGGGTTGTACGACAAGATCGGTGCCCCCCATCATCGATCCAACGTTGGGGATTTACAGATGAGCAATGGTGGTACTGGGGATAACGTTGGGGATAGCTTCAAGAGAGACATGAGAGAGTTGCAAGAACTGTTCTCTAAGCTTAACCCCATGGCTGAAGAGTTCGTGCCCCATTCAATTGCTAACCATGGACTTAATGGAGGGTTTTTCATTAACAACTCTTTTCTGCAAAACAACACCAACATCTCGAGGAATGGTCATGCTATTGGAAATGGTGCTGGTAGGCGGGTATGCCATCAAAAACCCATTTGTTGATTGATTGATGTGTTTACTGTTTTTTATTAAGAATTTTAGTCATCTTGAAGGAAGAAAATTAGCAGATAAAATAAAAAGAATAAAATTTGTTTGTTCGGGGTTTTAAGGATGAAGGTTTTCAAGTTTCTGTTTTGTTATTGAGTGCGTTCTGCATAAGAAAATTTCATGTGTTTTTTCTTTTGGTTAATTTTAGTGGAGGCTACGGTTCATGTACATTTTAAGTGGCATGAAATTTAAAGGTCCAATTTCCAAATGTTATCAAATTTTTGTTATACATAATCTCAATTGTAGATGAGAGAATCATCTAATCTCATGGATTTGTTCATTGGTTTTTGTATTTTCTCAGAAGAAAAATTTCAATCAAGGTAAAAGGAGATTGAACAATAGGACAAGTATGGCCCAGAGAGAAGAGGTTATCCGTAGGACTGTTTATGTCTCTGATATTGACCAACAGGTTTGAGCTTGTTAGGATGCTGAAATTAATTCTACAATTTCTGCTCTTTGTTATTTGGATTCATGCAGTCTTTTGCTTGTTGGGATGTAGGTCACTGAAGAGCAGCTTGCAGGTTTATTTGTGAGTTGCGGGCAGGTGATATGGTTTTCTTTGCTTCTTAGCAGTTTTCATCAAAAGCAATGTATCTGAATGAATTTTGTTTCTTATGAAGGTGGTTGATTGCCGCATATGTGGTGATCCTAATTCTGTGCTTCGTTTTGCCTTTGTTGAGTTCACTGACGAAGGTGATGTTTAGATACGGTTATTTGATGCATGATTTAAGGATTGTGAATTTAACTGTAAAACTTGATATTTACATGCTACTGCATGGTGGTTTGACCGTTCAGAAGGTGCGCGAGCTGCTCTGAATCATGCAGGGACTATGCTTGGATTCTACCCAGTTAGGGTGCTACCTTCGAAAACAGCTATTGCACCAGTTAACCCAACATTTTTGCCGAGGGTGAGGCTCATTTCTTCAATTTATTGTGCTGGATCTCATTTATAACTTGAGTAATTGATGCATAAGCCATTCTCCTCTCCTATTCAGTTTGTTAAATGTTTTGTTATTTCTTTTTCAGAATGAAGATGAACGGCAGATGTGTGCAAGAACTATCTACTGTACAAACATTGACAAGAAGGTGAGAAGCTTTTAGCATTCTGGGATGTTGATTATTAATAATAGTCCTGATTGCAATAAAGGCTCTTTACATTTATTACATGATTTTACACACTGCAGGTTACTCAAGCTGATGTTAAGCTCTTTTTTGAAACAGTCTGTGGGGAGGTTTGTTATTCCATGACTACAAAGTTTTGTTTCTTTTATTTATTACATCAAAAACCTAAGTGAGGATGCATTTAGAAGGACATATTGTCTCATGTAGGTTTATCACCTGAGGTTGCTGGGGGACTACCACCATTCAACTCGCATTGCTTTTGTTGAGTTTGTAATGGTAATTGTTTCTTCCTCTGTATTCATGCTATTCTTTGAACATGCCTGAACAAATTTCCTCTGGTTTTTGACGGATATGAAAAGGGTTTTCTAGGTCTTTGTGTGACCTTACTTTAAGATCTTAAAGATGTAAGCTAGCCAGCAAGAAAGAAGTTTTGTGTTAGCTCAAAATATTGGGGTTTCTGATCCTTTCTATACCAACATTTTGTTCAAAAGTTCAGGGTTCTATGGATAGGAAGTAGGGGAAACAAAAAAAAGGGAAAGGCAAGATAGTGAAATGAAACTAAAGACTGTACCAATAATTTGGTTCTTGGGGAATGGCCAAAAATTTCCTTTTTTCCTGTATCTTGGGAAAAGTCCTTGACTCCTTGTTAAAGGTAGGAGAGGAAAGTTCTAAGAATACTTCTTGTGTTTTGTAGCACCTTTTCCTTCTAAAATTTTACCTAAAATGAAATAAGCCTGAGGTATCTTCAATTGAGTTATTGACGGGAAGAATATTGGAGCAAATTTTTTTATTAGGTGTCAGAAAAATAAATTGATAAGCTATCTAGTTGATCTATTTTTTTAATAGAAGCAAATCTGCTTGTTGCTAGTAGATACAATGGATTTGCATTTGAAACCAAGTGTATAACACATTATTGTCTTCTAGGGAAATTTGTGCCTGTATAATCCTATTTTGCGTAGATAGCAGTGACCCTCCTTTCTTTGAATCTTTCTTGTGCTCAAAGATGGCATGCTGTGCTTCCTTTTTCTCTAATGCAATGATGCAAAGTGGCCGGATTAATTGTTTCCCATGATGTATGTTCCTTTTAAGTTGATTTACGTGTGATGTTCTGTCTATTAAGGGTAATGTTTGTGTAGCTTCATTTCTGCATGTCCTATATACTCTCAAGCATTTCAATGCTGTTTATGGACCCCTTGCCATAACAATCCTCCTACTAAATCTTCCACCTGTGGCAATACAATCAAACTTTTCTGTTTTAACATGGGTCGGATTGTCTTATGTGCATGAAACTTTTGAAGAGTGTATTCTGCTCTTGCACTGAGGACTTGCTTATCAACTATTATACATTTATACTCTTTGCTCCGGTGCTTCCTACAGTTGTGATGATGCAATGCTTGGTCATATTTAGAGCTTTGGTTTAGTTTGTGCTGATTGAAATCCAGAGGGTACCTCAAATACTAGTATTTAGTTATATTCTAGAGTATTCTAGGTATTTGCATTTCCATAGCATTGCAGTTTTGCTTGTTAAATTACAAAATGTTTCATTTGTATAGTAGCAACTTGCTAATTACTGTAGCTTTGCCTTGCATTAGAAGCAAAGGAATACTTATTATCAAAATATGATGTGTTTGTTACTGGAAAAGGAATTATTTGAAGTGGTTTGGATTGGGATGGCAAGTGATTTTGTGAATTATTTCTCGATTGTCTGCCCTCTTTGGTCAGTAAACTGATGTTGGCTTATCAGAGACGATGTCCTAGTTTTCAAATCAAGTGATATGTAGCTGCTTTTAGACCATCTTGAGAATGGGTTGCTTGACTGTTCATGAATGAATGAATCCGTAATATTCTATTATTCACTTGCAGGCTGAAAGTGCAATTGCTGCTCTCAACTGTAGTGGTGTGGTTCTGGGGTCATTGCCCATAAGGTTAGATTCCTGTTTTTTCCATCAGTTCTCCAAATGATTTTTTTTGCTATAATTTATCTGCAAAGATTGATTAAGCATTTATTCCCATTGTGTTCTGAGTATATTATTGTTGTTGTGTATGATCAGGGTAAGCCCATCAAAGACCCCAGTTCGGCCGCGCACCCCTCGCCTTCCCATGCACTGAATCATCATGGCACTCCAACTGATTTTAGTACTGGTTTATATATATTTAAAATCCATACACACACCCATGTAAAGATGTTTCCCATGTTGATGGCTTGTCCATTTATATTATATATATTGTCCTCTGCAGCGCTTGGTTGTTTACCCTAGGTGTTGTTGTCTTTTGTTTATTCTTGCAACTTGCAGTACATAGAGTTGGATGGAACTTCGAGGCTTTGAAAGATATTATGCATTATTACTCACTAATGTGGACAGGGTTTGTCCCAAATTGAACTTTTTGCACATTCTGGGCTATGTAATTGATGGAGTGGTTCTCTAGTACTTTTGTGTCACTGGTACTGTGCCAAGCTTCGGCTTGATGCCACTGGAGATGAGATGCCCACTCTATCGACTCTTTTTCCTCCTCTCCTATTCAGTCTTAAATTTGTGTTATTTCATTTGATCTTTTGGGCGGCATTAGTTAAAAATTCATGCTAGTTGGATTTTTTCTTGGGTGCATGAACTATATGATCTGCTCTGCTTTACGCCAATATCAATCAAGTCATTGAGAATTCCAGGTTGTACGTTCATGGAGGCTCCGAACTTCCAAAGAAAAATAATATAGTTGGGATACCAAATTGATCGATAGAAGTTTTACATCATCTAACAAGCAGGAAATTTGTGGGGGACTCAAGCTGAACAGAAGCACCGTAAATTTAAGAAAATTTTACTACAAACAAGCCAGTAATTGTGAATCAACCGGCACCTATATGATTTTATTTATATAATTTTATTGCGTAAAAGCTCAGAGGTGCAGAAGGCATCTAAGCGATTTCCCCTCGATTAGCAGTTGAAAAGCTTCATTTATGTTGTGGAAGGGAAGCTCATGTGTGATAAACTCGTCCAAGTTCAGGGTCTGGAATCATATTCCAAAAACTCAGTTTGATTGTAAGTAAGAAAGAAGCAGGGCTTGAATTGATGATTTAACTTCTACTTACCCCACACCTGCATTGTTCGGCCAACTTTGGCAGTTGGGTTTTGCCTTTGAAGCCTCCAAAGATGGATCCTACAATTTGGCGTCCGTTAAATAACTCCATTGGATGGAGAGGCAGCAACATTGGGCTTGAGTGAATCCCCAGTAGTACAGTCAGTCCCCATCCCTGTATATGCATGCCACACTTCGATGAATAAAGGGGGACAACAATAGATGAAACTGGGAAATCAGAGGCAGGGTGATAAGAGGAGGGAGTTACGGTATGGGTGGACAAAAATGCCTCTCGAAGAACTTCAAGGTTTCCTACACATTCGAAGCTGTAGTCTACACCTCCCTCTGTAATAGCTCCGATTTTCTGCGCTCACTCATTTGCTTTTTTAAGTCTATTATATTCCACAGTTGCATAAATGATGATTACTAAATACTAACCTCATGCACTGGCACGCCTAGATCCTTTGGGTTTATGAATTCTGTAATTCCCACGGCTTTGCCTGCTCCACCGCCACCCACAACATTATATAACCTTCCAATATTAATTTACTCATAAAACACTAAATCTTGCCATCGCTAGAAAAGATGGAGGGGAATAAATACCTTTGAAAAATTTGCTAGGGTTGATATCAACGCCTATTATTTTCGATGCACCTCTTACTCGTGCTCCTTCAGCTACCTGCTCCATTCCAATTTGCCATTACTTCACTATTTTATATCTTTAGCACATGGGATGATTCATGCTACGTACTATGTGATATACTTGAAAAATATGCATTTCTATTTTATGTTAGATTCAGGAAAAAGCAAAAGTGGCAAGGAAATCAGAGCTGTCCACATATAAATTTTATGTATTATTTATTTATTTCCAGCTTATCCGGTTCACGCTAGATTGCATGGTTTGAATCTTTTCACTTCTCAGTAACGTCCAACGCTGTATTCATACTAAAATATGAATTTTATTGGGTCAGCAAAGCGACTTACAGCGAGTCCCACGGCACCCAACCCAAAGATTGCCACGCTTGAGCCAGGCTGCACGTTGGCTACATTCCAAGCTGCTCCCACGCCTGACAAATTGACAGTCAGTCAGAGACATTACTACGAGTTGAATATAGGCCAACAGAGAGGGATTTTTGTTTTTTTTGGTGATTAGTTTATACCAGTTGAGACACCGCAACTTAAGAGGCTCATTTTCTCGAGGGGGGCCTTGGTGTCAATCTTGACTACACAGGCAGAATCAAGAACGGTGTACTGGCTGAAAGTGGAGGTGTTGAGGAAATGAAAGATGGGGTTCCCATCCATGGTGGAAAACCTCGTCTTCCCATCATTTACCATTACGCTCTTCAATGGATTCACTCCAAACTTTTGGCAGAGATTAGTTTTTTGGCTTCTGCAACAGATGCAGGTGCCACACTCCCCTTGGAAGAAAGGGATGACATGGTCACCTATTTTCATGTCTTCAACACCTTCCCCAACGCTCTCAACGATCCTGGAACAAACACCAGCATATCCTTCATTCATCAGTAATACGCTTTCATAGTTTTCTTTGGGGGAAAACAAATATGATTAGTTCCTGGTCACATACCCTGCAGCTTCATGGCCTAGAATTCGAGGATATGCTCTCTGTGCTTCATTCTTTAAAACAAAAGCCACAAGGGTCAGAGGTTGAGACTAAAGAGTTAAAAACAAATGATTGATGGGTCTAATTACCTCGCCTTTCCAAGAACTGAGATCCGTGTGACAGATTGAAGTGAAGAGAACCTTGACCCTCACCTCCATCTTTTGAGGGGGCGCCACTTGAACATCTTCAATGACGAGAGGCTGTCCAGGACCCCATGCTACAGCAGCTGCAACAAGGGAACATCACATTCAATCTAAATCCCGGATTGTTGATCTTAGGAAAATAGAGAGAAAACCAGAGGCGCCTTTTGTTTACCTTTGCAAGTGATGACTTTCCCTGCAGTGTGGGTTGACTCAGTCTCATACGAATGGTAACCAACATCCATGTTCTTCTTCTCTCTCTTAATGAACCAAGCAGCTGAGATTGTATCAGAAACCTGGTGTAGAGTTTGTTTTGATGTGAAAAGGCGGGTGTTTGAAGATTCATTCTGGGTAATATTTATAAGCTTAGATAAGTAATCTCACATGGCTTGATGATTAAAAAAAGACTGTTTAATTCGTGTGGAATTGTCTAATCCCTGATTAGTGTTTCTTTTATTGCGCAATTAATTTGTGGGGGTACGCACCAGTTTTAATCTAACAGTCAAAATATTAAAATTTTATAATCAAATACGCTATCATTTTTTAATCTGACATGTGATATATTCATATTTTTTTTTAAAAAATGAGGCGGTCATATTGATTGAGACGACCTATGTTTTCAAACAATATTTTGGAAGAAATAAGAAATCCCCAGAAACAAAATTCTCAGGAACCAAACATACCAAAAGCAAGAAGGAAATTAAAATGATAATAAAAACCCCCTTAGATCCTCAGAATTTAACCATAAACCTATCAATATCTGATAATATAATTTTTATATCAATTCAAGTCAAATCCCGATGATATTATTGTTACCAGTTTTGCTTCCAAGCAGTTCCTTTCAAGAGAAAATATAAAGTCAATAAAGTGCATTATTGACTTTTAAACAGGACAGGAAAGGGGATAGGAAATAGGAATATAGATGAAGCCTTTAGATATCACGTTCCAAGGTTGGGTCAGGCTAAAATTAATTTTAGGTTTATTTTTTAGGTTAAGTACTTATTTGAAAAATGAGTTTAAAAGTTTGTTTAAATTTAGCTCAAATAAAAATTATTATATCTGAATTTAGCTTGATCGGTATTAAATTTTTTTATATAAAATAAATTTTAAAAATATAATACATCAAAATACGATAAAAATATTAAAATAAATATTTCCCAATAAATTGAAAATATATTAAAAAATTATTTATACTTATATAACACTAAGGTAGTTGCAACTTAAAATTGAAAATATATTAAAAAAGCCTTTATATTTAAATAACACTAACATAGTTGTAACTTAACATACAAATACCTCTAAAATAATATTAAATTTAATAATAAAATAAAAATTATTTAATATCCAAATAATAATAATAAAATAATAATAATATAATAGAAAAATAATAACAAAACAATAGTAGAAAATAACAGTGAAAATAAAACTAGACAAATTCAGCTCGATTGGGCAAAAAAATAAGGGCTCCTTTGGTTTAGTTGTTAACATCAATGTGGTGCAGTTGGGGCTACCAAACTCACTGATATGCTGTTTGGTTCAACAGCACAGTCCAGTGAAAAATAATTTCAGCCACACTGATATGCTGAAAAGTGGCTGAGGGTTTTAAAGAAGAATTAAACCAGAGTGGGATAGTAGGTATTTTTAAGAGACAAAAATACCCATACTTTTAGATATTACTTTACCATTTTATCCTTGAAACTTAAATTAATTTCTTTCCCAACCTTAAAAAAAATATTTATCTAATAAATAATTTAAATTGATTATATAATTCATTAAAATATTTATAATAAAATATTGAAAGATACATTTTCATTTTATCTAATAAATAATTTAAATTGATTATATAATTCATTAAAATATTTATAATAAAATATTAGAAGATACATTTTAATATTTTATTAAATGAATTTATAAATTCATATATTTTAATAATTTTATATAAGTAAAATAATTTAAAAACTTCTATTATATATAAATTCTAATCTGATGTTCTTAATAGTCATTTTTTATTTTCACCTCCGCTCACAATTTGCGTTTGAATCCAAACACACACTCCACCATTGTTTCTAATCTCTCTTTGCTACTGATGTCCAATCTCACCTCTACTGAAGTAACTAATCTCACCGCCACCGCTGTTTTTAACCTCACCAGAGGTAAACACACCATCCATCCAAACTAAGCCTAAGTTGGCCCATGCACATGACATTGACTCCCACCAGACTTAATTTAAGAGGTTGAGATGGGAAGTATCCCGATTCAGATGATTATTTTTTAAGTAAAATTTATTTTAAAATTGTTTTATTTTTTATGAATAAAATTAAGATGGAAATCAGTTTTAAACCAAAGTGATAGTTTAGAAGCTCCTAGTCATGCAAAGGAAACTAGCCAGTAATTTCTTCGTTTTCCCCTTTTTTTACTTTTTAAGTCGGGTCTCTTCCGCATTTTCTTTCTTGGTTGCAAAAGTAAGAGAGGATTAAGGAAACTATAAATAATAATGGCTTAATAGCAGCCATAATGTGAATACCATAACAAAATAGGGGTCAAATTGACTTGGTCTCTAGACTTCCTTTGTTTGATACCTCAATCACAAAAATTCAAACCTACTAATGTAATTTTCCTCCTGTAATGTACTAAAACAAAAGAAATAACAATCCTCATAATTGGCATCATCACAACCTATCTATAAAATTAAACCATAATGACAAATTTAGTACTTAATATTTACATTTTTTGTTAATTTAACTTTTTTTTTAAAAAAATTAAAGTTAATTATTAGCCTTTCAAAAAGACTCAAATCGTTTTTTTTTTCAGCGAAAATACTAACCAAAACATTAACTTTTTAACGATATTAGTGTGGCAACCCATGTAATAATCCACTTATACTTTATGCTGATACAACACTATTTGTCTTATATACCATGTCAACAAATAATTTAAAAATTATAAAAATATCTAAAATTAATATATATATATATATATAAGGTTTATAAAATTAAAAAATTAACATGAAGTACATGTGGATTATCATGGGGGTTGCCATTTTTAAAATTTTAATGTTTTAGTCAATATTTCTGTTAAAAAAATGAAAAATTCAAATCTTTTAAAAAGAGTTGAATTG
The DNA here is from genome assembly GCA_025698515.1 of Gossypium sturtianum. Lineage (NCBI taxonomy): Eukaryota > Viridiplantae > Streptophyta > Magnoliopsida > Malvales > Malvaceae > Gossypium > Gossypium sturtianum. The sequence goes on along the minus strand of CM046950.1, from coordinate 67,874,434 downwards.
AAAAGGTTGATGGTCAAATTCAACTCTTTTTTATCTATTTGGGACTTAAAATGGGATGACACCTTATGAATTGTAGAGAGGAGGGGAAACCGTCTGTAGGATGCTTTTATCTGTTTAGGAGTGTATGTTATATACTTAGAGATAAAACATACCAATAGAAGTTTAGTGCAGACAACGTTGAGGGTATTTTCCTTGGGTACTTTACAAATAATAAGACCCATAGAGTGAACAACAAGTGCACCAATGTAGTTTCAAAGTTGTACCAAGAAGTCCCTTATCTAGTGAGTATGCAAGTAAAAAAACTATGGAGCCAGTTGTAGAAGAAGTTGCAACTAGGCAAATTGTTAGTACTAACAAACTTGCACATGTCTTTTCCTAACCACAACCATCCCCAAGGGTAGGCAAAAACCATCCTTTGGATAGTGTAATTGGTAAAAATGATGGTAAAATCAGGACTAGGGACAAGCCTAGCCCAAACTATCGTGACATTGTTAGGGTGGTGTGTTGCACTTCTTCCATGGAGCCCAAGAAGTTTGAAGAAGCTCTCAAAGATGAGCATTGGATTCAGGCCGTGCAAGAGAAGATGAATCAATTTCAAAGGAATGATGTATGACAATTAGTCCCTAGACCTGAATGATGAAATGTAATTGTGACAAAATGGATATTTAAGAACAAGAATGATGAGCATAGGAACATCACTAGAAACAAAACTAGACTTGTGGCTCAAGGTTACACACACATGGAGGGAGTTGGCTTTGAGGAGACTTTTACACTTGTAACTCGTTTGGAGGCCATTAGACTATTGTTGGTTGTTGCAACTTTCCTAGATATCAAATAGTTCCAAATAGATGTGAGGACTGTGTTCTTAAATGGTTTCATCAGTGTAGAAGTGTTCGTGAAGTAGCCTAAAGGATTGGAAGACTCCAAGCATCCCAATCATGTTTACAAACTCATTAAGGAATTGTATGGATTAAAGAAAACCGCAATGACATTGTATGAGAGGCTTTTTAAGTTCTTACTTAAACAAGTTTATATAAGAGGTAATATGACAAAGCATTACTCATCAAGAAAGAGAGACGATTGATCACAATAGCTTAGATTTATGTAGATGATGTCATTTTTGGCTTAATGATACATGCATAGATGGGGTGAAATTTATTAAATTCAATTCACTAGAGTCGCCAATTTTAAAGTTTGGAAAATCAATCGACTTGCAACAATTTTTAGATACGATCCAAGCATTTCTAGGTTGATATGCATTCATAGCATTTAAAGACCTATCTCTTAACTTCGAAACACACTTGGAATCACTCGATTTTGAGTTTGGAAGATCAAGTTATGACCATTTTAGTGAAGACTGTGCAAGCAAAATTTCTGGACGAAATTGTTATGGGAAATTATGAGTTTCGATCTTTAATTCCAGTTTAAATCATGTTGTGTTCAATTTTAAGGTTTAATTTTGATTATATATGAGCTCAATATTGTATCTATTAGGTTTTATATTATTATTATTTATTTATTTTGAATTTTAAGATATTTTTTAAGTATTTTAAGTTGTTTAGAAGTTTTATATTTCTTAGTCAACAAGAAAGTTTAATTCCATTAGAACTACGTTTTATGTAGTTTAATTAGAGTTTTATTCTACTTAGTAGTTTTATTTTGATTTAATTAGTTAGCCTATATAAAGGCCTCTTTATTATTCATAAAATATATATTGATTAATAAATTTCAACTCTTTGATTTAATTCTCTTTGTGAGATTTTTCTTTTATTTATTTTAGAAGTAGGTTTTCTTTTTAGTTTTCTCTTTGAAGTCGTGGGAAAACTCTTCCCACCCCCTCAAATTTCCCATGGTTTGGCCTTAGGGGGTTGTTTAGGGCCATTTGTGAAGCTTGTTGAAGTTTCTTCTTCAAAAGGTTTCATAGGACATCTGCTTTTGATCATCACTATTGGTTGCTTTTATTGAAGCTTTGTTCTTCAAAGGGGATAATCTTTCCAGCATCCACCTTATTTTCGTCTTCTTCTATTCAATATTTTTCCATCTCACCCTAATCTTTATCTTTCTTGATTTTATGCTTTGTTTTTCTTTTTATTTTCATTGTTTCTAATTTTTTTGTCTTCTTCGAACCCTAATTTTTTTTCAAGATTTATTGGATAAAATGTTTTGATATAACATATTGAAGTGTTTTTGAATAAAAGCTAAAATTGAACAAAATTGACAAAATGATTTGTTTAAAATTGAAGTTTAAGAGATAAAATTTTGAATATCTATTTTGAACTCTTAGAATATTTTTGAAACAATTTTAAAATCAAGTTAAAATGATTTTGACTAAGTAAGAAAGCCCTTTATCATTTTATCAAGTCAAAATAATTTTCAAACATGACAAAATAGCTTCAGGCAAAAAAGTATCGATATTTTATGAATTATCGATACCCTTCTTAAAAGTGATACCAAAATGACATTCTGTTTTTCACAAACCCTATCAAGTATCAATACCTTTTTATTAAGTATCGATATTTTCTGAAATATTGATACCCCTTTGTAAAAATGATACTAAAACAACATTCTGTTTCTCACAAAACTTACAAAGTATTGATACCTTTTTATAAAGTATCGATACAATTGTTTTGGTATCGATTACAAAACTCCAACGGTTATTGAATTTAGCATTTATTGTAAAAATTATCAGTATCTTTTTATATGGTATTGATACTCGGTGTTGCAGGTGAATTAAATGCTCTGGTTTTTACATCCCCAACGGCTCTATTCATGACTACAACAACCTCAACGGTTGGAAATCAATTAGGGGTATAAATACCAACTTCTAAAGTTACTACAACAATAAGAAAACACTTCCAAGCAAAAATCATCAATCAAATAACATTTGAGCTTATTATTTCCATATTCTTTTTACATACACTTGTGAGCTTTACTTCTACTCTTTTGCTTAAGTGTATTTCATTGTATTTGAGCTTAATTTGCAAACACTTTGATCTTGTAAGGATTATCTCTTTATTTGCTTATTTGTATTTCCTTAAGAGGGTTTGTGTCTTAATATTTGGGGTAGAAATCTTAAGAGAGTTGTAAGGTTAAACCTTGTCCTCAAAGGTTATCAAATTAGTGAATTTGGGAAAATCCTTAGTTGTGGAAAGCTAAGGTAGTGGAGTAGGCAATTGGGGCCAAACCACTTTAAATTATCGTGTTCATCTTTCAATTTTCTTTCTAGCTTTTACAAAATTTTTAAAAGCCAATTTACCACCTTCTTGGCAATTTCGGTTTGATTTATCGAGCTAACAATTGGTATCAGATCTAGTCTTTAAAAGACGGTCTAATAACCAAGAGAAGGTCCTCGAGGTAGCTCAACTTACTTCTATTCAAACAGTACAAGATGACATCTTCTTCCAACTCCATTATGATTGGTGAGTCTCAATTCATTAATAAACCTTCTTACTTCAATGGTGCAAATTATTTATATTGGAAGACTAGAATGACACTGTTCATTCAAGCCAAGGATCTTGCAGTGTGGAACATCATCATGGATGGTCCAATCATTGCTCAAAAGTAAGAAGGAGAGAAGTTAGTTTCAAAGAGTAAGAAGGAATGGAATAAGGAAGATATGAGAAACATACAACTCAATGTCAAGGCCATGCACACTCTCTTTTGTGCACTTGGTCCGGATGAATATATCAGAGTTTCTTCATGTTTCAATGCCAAGGAAATTTGGGACAAATTGGAGGTCACTCATGAGGGTGCCGATCAAGTCAAGAAATCAAATGTGAGAATTTTCACTCTCAATTATGAGACTTTAACGATGAAGCCTGAGGAGGACATCAAAGCTATGTCCGATAGATTTACCATCATCATCAATGAGCTCAAATCCTATGGGAATGTAACATCTTGGAATTAGGGGTTCTGCATTTTATGTGTTTTTGTGTGTTTTGTTTATTCTGCATGTTAATTTACTGTGTTTGGGGGTTCTGGGTAGGCCCGGGGTTAAGTCAGGGCCATGGCAAAAAAAATTGTTTTTAGACACTTTAGGGGAGAGCTAGCTGAGGTAGGCCTTAAGGGTAATTACTTGTGTTGGGTGACACAAGAAGTGGTAGGCCTTAAGGGTAATTACTTGTGTTGGGTGACACAAGAAGTGGTTTCAGAGACAGAGGAAAAGATTAGATTAATTCGAGCTCGGTTGAAGGAAGCTTCCAACAGGCAGAAATCTTATGCTGACCTGAAGCGTAAGGATATAGAATTTGCAGGGGGTGAGCAGGTTTTCCTAAAGGTTTCACCGTGGAAAAAGGTTTTAAGGTTTGGACAGAAGGGCAAGTTGAGCCCCAGGTTCATCGGGCCGTATCGTGTGTTGAAGCGTGTGGGACCAGTAGCATATCAGCTCGAGTTACCTTTGGAATTAAGGCAGATACACGATGTATTCCACGTTTCAATGTGAAGGCGCTACAGTTTGGATCCATCTCACATAGTGCCAGTGGAGGAAATTGAAGTGAGACCTGATTTATCTTTTGAAGAGGAACCAGTTCAGATTTTAGATCGGGATGTTAAGGTATTACGGAGGAAAACAGTTCCATTGGTTAAAGTGTTGTGGCAGAATCACGGTTCAGAGGAAGCTACGTGGGAGCCGGAGGATGTTATGCGGCAGCAATACCCTCACCTCTTTTGACCAGGTAAATTTTGAGGCCGAAATTTCTTTAAGGGGGTAGAACTGTAACATCCTGGAATTAGGGGTTCTGCATTTTATGTGTTTTTGTGTGTTTTGTTTGTTCTGCATGTTAATTTGGTGTGTTTGGGGGTTCTGGGTAGGCCCGGGGTTAAGTCAGAGCCTTGGCAAAAAAAATTATTTTTAGGCACTTTAGGGGAGAGCTAGCTGAGGCAGGCCTTAAGGGTAATTACTTGTGTTGGGTGACACAAGAAGTGATGTGGTGAAGTGGCAAGGAGATGCCACTTAAGGTGCAGGGAAGTGGCGCCACTGGGTAGCAGCAGGGGGAGGAGGTTTGAATCCTATAACCCTCACTTTAAAGCTTTATTTTTGGCACCTAGTTGGAAAGAAGGTGGATTCGGCAGGGACTCTTCAAGGATGATGGTTGAATGAGTCAAAGAGTTTGAATGTGTGGCCATGAGGAAGTAGTGGAGTTTGAATTATTCAAATTTGTTCAAAGGAGTGAAGGGGAGTGAGTTAAGGAGGAAATCGTGGGATTTGAGGGTGAGAGGAAGTGGTTGGCCGAATGTGGGGTTTGTGGGAAGGAGGAATTTGGCTAGGGGGTTTGGGAAGTATTTTTTTCGGGTTACTTAGTTGTGATGTGTGCCGAAATTCCCTAGTTCATCCAAGGTCTTTTCTTGAGGAATTCTTTTTGGTTCTTCTCTACTTCTTCTCATTCTTTTCGGGTTGTGTTAGACTTTTCTTTTGTGCATTGTTATTCGTTAGAGTCACTAAAGGCACTCTTGGCCGAAACTCTCCTCATCATCTTCCCTTTTCATTTCATCTTCTTTTTCTTCTCTTGGCTACACTTTTCGCTAAAAGTCGAAACCTTCTTTCTCCTCTACCATCCTCCTTGCTAGCTTAAACTTCTTGAAGCCACCCCCTCTGCCGAATCTTTTCTTTCATTTATTTCTCTTAAACCTCATAACTGAAACCTTCACCTCACTTCTTGGTGTTTCATCTTTCTCATCTATTTCTTCTTCTAAAGCCGAAACCTATTTCTCATTCCCTCCTCTTTGTGTTTCGTTTTTACTTTTCACCATAGCCAGAATCTTACGGGGGGTGAATCGATATCTCTGTTGTGCCGATTACAAGAGGCGAGTCTTTGGAAATCCTAGGTTGCTGAGAGCCTATACAATCGGTTTTGGTTGATCAAGGTAGGGGACTCTCTTGTTAGTTTCTTTTCATCTCCTTTACTTTTATTCAACAAACCAATCATTTATTCTTCTATAACTCGTTCTGCCATTCTTCACGGCTTGAAGTCGAATATCAGGAAGAGAAGTGCTGAGGCTTCTCTAGTTGCCGAAAGCTTTGTCCCAAGCAGTTTTGCTCATTTGCGTTAGTAACAAAGGTAAGGAATTCTTTAGTCTTTCACATTTGGTCTCTCTCTTCCGTTATACTCTGTATTAATCGAATCTTTTGGTTAGCCAATCAAAGGTTCTCTTTGACCACTGATCAAGTCCATTTATGGATGCAAGAAACGGTCAGGTTGAGGACGGGAGTGTACCTATAGTATCCATTCCAAACTTTAAGAGGCGTCTTTGTGTCGGTGGTTCGAGATTTTCTTCGCAGTGTGTGGTAGAGAGCCAACGTCTGCCTGGAATAGGCAAATAGCCGTTGTCTCTGCTAGTGGGAGCGTCGACATAGAAAGCTTAGTATTGCACGTTATCAGGTGTGTAAATTTCACACTCTGTTATTAAATTATGTTATTAAGCGTATCAATTTGGAAGCAAAGAAGTGGTATGTGTGAGCGATCGTGATACCCTTTGTGGGTAAAGTTGGTGACACCAGGGTAAGTGCCTATACCGTTCTATTAATGAGTATATGAATGTATGTTATAATTCACCACTCTGCTTTGTGAGCATGTTTGCATTCATTGTATGATGTAACATATGCATGGGCTTGGGATATGATGCGAAAGGGGAAGTGTTAAGTAAAGACTGTCACCAGTGGTTTGGTACCACAAGTGGGTTGGCCCCACATAATTCATACTGATGATTATGTCTCGGTGGTTTGGAACCACCAGTGGTTTGGTACCACATATATACTATTTCTGTGACTTGTCCCAGTTGTTTGGTACCACAGTGGGTTGGCCCCATATATGTTATCAGGGATTGTCACCAGTGGTTTGGCACCACAGGTGGGTTGGCCCCACATGTTATATTTAGTGACTTTGTCACCAGTGGTTTGGTACCACATATGAGTTGTGTAGCGGATGGAGGGTTGATTGTAGAAATCCCCACAGGTGTGTTTTGGCTGGTACGGGTGGCGTGTAGAGGATGGAAAATTAGGTTGGGTTGGGTTACATTGCACTCATATCTTTTGTATGCCATATTGTGTGGGCTAGGGCCCAACGTGCCATTGTGGGCTTGAGCCGTTTGTGTTATATGGGGGAATTACACACTGAGTCTTGGTGACTCACCCCTCCGCTTGACCTGCAGTGTCAGTAGATCGTGGATCCGGGAGCCGAAAGCGGACTCGTGGTGGCCATGAAATGTTTCTTTTAAGTAAACTCATTTCTTTCCTAAAAACTTTTATAATTGGGATTCTGTTATGTAATAAGGCCACTTTAACTTTAATTTGGGTTTCTGCTTTAATTCAGTTATCACATTTTTTTTTGAACCGTCAAAAAGGGGGTTTTTCCTAAAGTAAAAATAAATACCATCATTTTCCTAAAAAGGTGATAACAAAAGATGACATGCGATTGACTAATTAATTTGAAGGTTTTTATTAAAACCGCAACAATGTTTTCAACTGTCACCTTTCTGAAGTTTCCCTAAGTACGACTTTTACAAAATAAACCCGTTTTCAACTCTTAGTTATTGTAATACGAAGTTGGTAAGATATTCTCAAACAGAATTCTAAATTATCTTTAAAATAGAATCACTAAACGAAAAGCTTTTATTAAAATACGATGTTCTGTTAAAAATTTCAAAATTTCCTTTCCTTGTAACATACCAGATTTGGTCGTAACATATTGACCGGGTTTGGGGTGTTACAGGGAAGATCTATCCCAATGAAGTAGTCCGGAAGATGCTTAGAAACTTGCCTTTGTCTTGGGATGCCAAAGTTACAACCATAGAGGAAGCTAAAAATTTTAAGACTCTTTCATTAGATGAACTAATTGGTTCTTTGCTCACTCATGAAATGAGACTCAAATGAGTGAATAAAGGAGAACAAAAAGTTGAAAAAAAGAAGGTTGGAGTTGACCTCAAGTCCACAATAGAATAAGGTAATTCAAATAAAGATATGGATGAGGATGAAGAGATGACCATGTTTGCAAGAAGATTCAAGAGGTTTATGAGCTCCAGCAAATGAAGAAAATTTCAAAAGAAGGAAGGACCCAAGATTGAATCTACTAAGGAGAAGGACCCCATCATATGCTATAAATGCAAGAAGTCGGGACCCATCAAGTTTGATTGTCCTCAATGGAAGAAAAGAGGGTCAAGCAAACAAAAGCTTAAGGCTCATGTTACTACTTGGAGTGATGAGGACTCATCCCACAATGAAGATCAAGAAGTAGTCAATCTTTGCCTTATGGCCATCGATGACTCTAAGGTAACTTCTAACTCATCTAATTTAAATTCTTATTCTTTTGATGAGTTACAAGATGCTTTTGATGAATTGTGTTTGGAGTTTGAATTAATAGTTTCAAAATATAAAGAAACTATTTCAAAACTTAAAGATGAAAACAATTCACTCTCCAAAGTCAAGAATGATCTTGAAAGTAAAATAAATGATACACAAGCTAATATAAAAGATTTTGAGAAAAAGAATTTTGACTTGCACAACTTACTATCTAAACTTCACGATGATCATCAAAAACAACTTGAAGTGAAAAAATTCACTCTAACAAAGTTTTTGAAAAAGGAGAGAATTCAAAACAAAACTTTGTTAAAAATAACTTTAATTTCTATAAACATAGAAGTCCCTAAAACTTTTATAAAAAAAAGTATTAAAATTTTATGGGTCCTTGAATGACTCATAACTTCTCAAGATAAGAACTTGATTTCTAAATGGATACCTAAAGGGACTAAAATTATAGAGACTATTGCTTATGGACCCAAAAGAATTTGGGTACAAAAAACCAAAGTTTAATTCAATGTTTTTAGGAAATGGAGCATTACTTCAAGGTGGAGAATTCACTCAAAAACTCATGGTACCTTGATAGTGCATGTTCAAAGCACATGATTGGTGACAAGAGCCATTTTGTCAATTTGAAGCCTAAAAATGGAGGAACGGTTACATTTGGTGACAACTCTAAAGGACAAGTAGAAGGAATAGTCTCTATTGGTAAAAAACTCTTCAACTCTTATTGAAAATGTGCTTTATGTCAATGGTCTTAAGCATAATCTACTTAGTATTAGTCAATTGTGTGATAGTGGTCCCAATGTCATTTTTGAATCTAATGGTTGTAAAATAGTTGACATTGTGTCTAATAAGATTATGCTTGTAGGACCTAGGATAAGAAATGTTTATATGGTGCATTTTGAAGATTGCATGATTCACTCATATGCCTAGTTGCTAAAAATGGAAATAATTCTTTATTATGGCATATAAAATTAGGATATGCTAGCATGAGCATATTGCATAAACAAGTTAAAAATGACTTAGTGAGAGGTTTGCCTAAAATTGATTTTGAATTAGATAAAGTTTGTGATGCATGTGTTAAGGGTAAACATAAAAAAGTTTCATTTAAACCTATTAATGATGTATCAACTAGTAGAGTTCTTCAACGAATTCACATAGAATTTGGTCCAATTAGGAAAACTAGCTTGGGTGGAACACAATATGCTTTTGTGCTTGTTGATGACTATTCTAGATTTACTTGGGTTCTTTTCTGAAGTACTAAAGATGAAGCTTTAGAAAAATTCAGAACATTTTAAAAAATGAACAAAAATGGAAAAGGTTACTCTATCACTAGTGTTAGAAGTGACCATGGAACTGAATTTCAAAATCTTGGTTTTGAAAACTTTTGCAACTCAAATGGAATTAGCCATAATTTTTCTGCACCTAGAACCCCTCAACAAAATGGAGTTGTTGAGAGGAAAAATAGAACTTTAGAGGAAATGGCTAGAACTATTCTTTGTGAAAATAATTTACCAAAATATTTTTGGGCAGAAGCCACAAACACATCTTGCTATGTTTTCAATAGAGTAATGATTAGGCCTATTTTAAAGAAAACTCCATATGCACTTTTTAAAACCAAAAAGCATAACATTAGCTATTTTCATCCCTTTAGATGCAAGTGTTTTGTTTTAAACAATGGCAAAGATAATCTTGGTAAATTTGATGCAAAGAGTGATGAATGAATTTTTCTTGGTTATTTTTTAAGTTCTAAAGCTTTTCGAGTGTTTAACAAAAGAACTTTAGTAGTAGAAGAGTCTATACATGTTTTTGATGACTCTAACCCTCCTAGAAAGAATTCTTTTTTTGATGATAATTATGCATAAAATTTTAATAATAATCATAAAGAGGATCAATCATCAATTGAGAAGATTCAAGAACAAACACAAGATGCTCTAGAAGAGCTTCCAATAGAGGAAAGGGAAATCACTGATCCAAGAGAATTCAACTATATGGTAAGATATTGGGAGATCCATCAAAAGGGGTAACTACTAGATCTTCTCTTAAAAATACTTGTAATTTTGTTGCATTTATCTCATGCATTGAGCCTAAAAGTATCAACGAAGCATTAAATGATGAATATTGGATATTGGCTATGCAAGAAGAGTTAAATCAATTTGAGAGAAGTAAAGTATGAACCCTAGTTGAAAGACCTTATGATAAATCTACGATAGGTACTAAATGAGTTTTTAGGAATAAGCTAGATGAGAGTGGTAACATTTTGAGGAACAAGGCTAGAGTTGTTGCTCAAGGTTGCACTCAAGAAGAAGGAATAGATTATGATGAAACTTATGCTCCCTTAGCTAGGATGGAAGCCATTAGAATATTTTTAACTTTTGCATGCTTTAATGATTTTAAATTATATCAAATGGATGTAAAAAGTGATTTTTTAAAATGGTTTTATAAATGAAGAAGTGTATGTTGAGCAACCACCCGGTTTTGAAGATTCAAAATTTTCAAACCATGTTTTTAAACTTTCAAAAGCTTTATATTCTCTGAAACAAGCTCTCAGAGCTTAGTAAGAAAGGTTATCAAATTTTATTATTGAGAAAGGTTTTAGCAAAGGGAAGGTTGACACAACACTCTTTATTAAAAGAAAAGACAAAAATTTATTAGTAGCTCAAATTTATGTTGATGATATTATTTTTGGTTCTACTAATGATCTTCTTTGTCAGGATTTTTCTAAGTTAATGTAAGGTGAGTTTGAGATGAGCATGATGAGAGAACTAAATTTCTTTATAGGACTCCAAATCAAGCAAAGAAAGGATGGCATATTCATCAATCAAGCTAAGTACACAAAGGAAATGGTCAAGAAGTTTGGGATAGACACTCTCAAACCACAAGCTACTCTTATGAGCCATTCTACAAAGCTTGATAAAGACGAGGAAGGTAAATGTGTTGACTTAAAATTATATAGGTCAATTATTGGTTCTTTGCTTTATCTTACTACAAGTAGACCCGACATTATGTTTAGTGTATGCTTGTGTTCTAGATATCAATCTTGTCCTAAGAAATCACATTTACAAGCCCTTAAGAGAATCTTTAGATACCTTATAGACACTCCAAATTTAGGCCTTTGGTATCCTAGAGACTCATCCTTTAGCTTGCATGCATTCTTGGATGTGGATTTTGGAGGTTGCAAATTAGATAGGAAAAGCACCTCCGGTACTTGTCAATTCCTAGGCAACATGCTAATACCATAGTTTCCAAATAAACAAAATAGTATTGCTTTGTCCACCACCGAAGCGGAATATATTTCTGCCGGTAGTTGTTGTGCTCAAGTTTTATGGATGAAACAACAACTTAAGAACTATTGAATTGATATAGATACCATTCTTATCAAGTGTGACAATACTAGTGCTATTTGTCTCACTAAATATCCCATCCAACATTATAGGACTAAACACATTGAAATTAGACATCATTTCATTAGGAATCATGTCCAAAAGGGTGAAATGATTCTAGAGTATATAAACACCTTGAACCAATTAGTTGACATTTTTACAAAACCATTGGACAAAGAGGGATTTTGGACACTTAGGAGAGAACTAGGTTTAACCACCTTGCCTTGACTTTGTGTTGAAACTTTTTATGTTCTTTGATTATTTTTGTTGCAAAAAGCTTGTTAAGTAAAGATTTCATGGCTCTTGTATGCATAAAGATAGGGGGAGTTTATGTAGATATTTGATCTATTTTGACCGTATTTATCTAGCATGACTTTCTCTTGTGATGTTTTTGAACTTATTAAATTAGTCTCATTCTTACTAATTTAGTCATTTTTCTTTAAAATCTAAGTTTGCTTTATGAGTTATATGCATCATGCTTACATTTTGAATTTCCATGCATATGAAACATTTAGGGATGATCTTAGAGTCATTTTAGGACCCTTAGAACCTCTAAAGACTCAAAAATCTCAGTTTTGCAATTTTCATTGTACTTGGAAAATAGAATTGCAATTTGGTATATATACCAATTTCAAAATATCGATACTCGTGAGAAGTTATCGATACCAAGGGGTGTTTTAAGATACCTGCACCAGTTTCTAAAAAAAAATTTCAAAAGACCTAAATTTTTTTTTCTTCCTTCCACTGAAAACCTCTCAAATCTTCTCCAAAGTTTCTTCATTTTTTAATTAAATCTTGGCTTTTCAACACCTTCAAACATTTGTAACAACCCGATTTTGGGTCTAGTCGGAACAGTGGTTTCGGGACCACGAATCCGACAGAGTGAAATTTATTTTTATTATATTTTTATGGTCTATAATTTTATGGAATGATTTATTGAAAATTTTGTTCGAAAATTTTGATGTTTGGGCACTCAATTTAGTTAAAAGGACTAAATTGCAAAGGGTGCAAAATGTGTGTTCTAGAAGCTAGAGGTGATTAATTGCTATGAATTTTCAAATTGGAGGTCCTTAGATGGTAATTAGACCATTGGTTAAGTTGGTGGACAAAAATGGACATGAATTAGGTGAAATTTGGATGTTTTAAAGAAAGAGCATTTTGGTCATTTGGTAAATAAAGACAAAATAAAACAAATAAAAGTGTCCATCTTCTTTAATTTAGTCCCTTGCGCCGAAAATTGAAGAGAAGCCATAGCTAGGGTTTTGTCCAAGCTTTCAAGCTTGATTGTAAGTCTGTCTTTGTCCCGTTTTTAAAGATTTTTACGTTTTTGTGAATGTTGTAAATTGATTTAGCTATTTCAAGGACTAATTTGAAGAGATGTCAAAGTATAAAATTTTACCCATGTTAGATATTTGTGTATTTTGATGTTTAATGGTAGATTATGCAAGTTTGATGTTGGATAAACAACTTTTACTAAGTGATTTTTGATGAAAATGCCTAAAAAGGACCTATTTGTAAAAGTTGTAAAATGTGTGTAAAAATGTGAATAAATGAAAAATGTGAGCTTTTATGAGCAAGAAATAGTTTCGACTAGGCTTGGGTGTGATGAAATTGAATGAAAATAATTTTACGAGCCTAGGGACTAAAATGTAAAAAGTTGAAAAGTTAGGGGTAAAAATGTAATTTTGTCATAATGTGATTTTTGGGCTGAATTGAATAATGTGAGTATTAAATGAGTTAAATTTGCTATTATAGATCAAGAAAAACGAGGTTCAGACCTAGATCGGGGGAAAAACAAAGTGTTTGACGATTAGGTCCATTTTCACTATTTTTTGTACCGAGGTAAGTTCGTATGTTAATAATGCAATGTTATATTTGTACTTTAATGTTTTGATATTGCATGGATTGTATGATTGATTTTATGAGCATATTCGACGAAGTTCCAGCAAGAGAGAAATCCCGGTTGAACCTTAGGAATAGATTAGAATACAAGTGACATGTCACTAGGAACCCATGTGAATATGTAATTATGTGATTTATGTGTCCCGGGTGCTGGTCCTGTACGTCCTACCGGTGGCTGGGTATACCGACATATGTTGCGGATACCTGACAGCTTGTGTGAGCAGTACTGCGTAGCTACGTCTCGACTGACAGCTTGTGTGAGCAGGCCCGTTGATAGCTCGAGAGCGAGCCTATAAGTGTTATAAGATTTGTGGTAGCATTGGCTACATATGTGGCACTTATGTGCAAATCTTTCCGTGTATCCGATAGTATTCCAAGTGGTTCAACGGGTATGTCAAAGATGAGAAAGTATGTGATTATGTTACGAGTTAGTACAAGTATGTACGAAAAACTCAAAGGAAATAGATTCGGTATATGACGAACTATTGGTAAGAATATGATTGAGTATGTTATGTTCATGAAGTTTTAATGACATTTATGTTGATTCATATTATGTTATGTATATGATAAATGTATAATTAATGTTTTTTATTATTTGCATATGAACTTACTAAGCTATATAGCTTACTCCCCTTTCTTTCCCTTATCTTATAGTGTCACCAAGCTAGCTCGGGGATTGGAGATTGTCGGAGATCCATTCACACTATCAACCATTCTTTTGGGTATCATTGAAATGTCAATATTTTGAGTTATGGCATGTATAGGGACTTGGTCATTTTGTTATGTGTTATTGGTAATGTGGCCAAATGTATTGGCTTATAATGGTTAATGATTTCATTTTGTATATAGCCATGAAAGTTGGCTAAGGTTGGTTATAAGTATATTTATATGTTGATACCATTCATGAATATGGAAACTTGCATGGTTTTTGAATTGATAAATTATGATGTTAAAGCATGTTAGAGGTTAGTATGTGGATGTAATGTTTTGGCCATGATTGTGGATGTTTTGGTTGCCTAAGTATGCCATGAATTGTGCCATTGAATTGGTGTAAGTGTAGGTGTAAATGAGGGTGGCAAATGGCTTGGTAAATAGCCTTTATTTTTATCCACACGGGCAGACACGCAGGCGTGTGTCTAGGTCGTGTGTGACACACGGTCTGCCCCACGGGCATGTGTTTCGACCGTGTGTCCCCTGCACCTTAATTTTGAAAAATAGAATGTTCAGAATATAGCACACGGGCAGAGACACGGGCGTGTGTCTCAGTCGTGTGTGCTATACTGCCTAGAACACAGGCGTGTGTCTTGTCCGTGTGAAACCTGCACTTAATTCGAATTAAATTAATTAAGCACACGACCTAGCACACGGGCATGTGGCACGGACGTGTGGCACAAGTCAGAGAGCACCCTAATTTGAACACGGTCTGAAGCACGGGCGTGTCCCAGGGTCACACGGGCGTGTGAGCCCTGTAGTTAGCAAAAATTTTCTAAGTTTTGTAAAAATTTCTTGAGTTCTCGGTTTAGTCCCGAACCACTTCTAAAGTACATTTTGGACCTCGTAGGTTCGTATTAGGGACTTTATGATCGAATATGAATGGTTTTAATTTGGACGCAAAATTTATGACTCGGAATTGTGTGAATGTGTAACACCCCTTACCCGTATTCTACGCTGGAACCAGGTACGAGGCGTTACCGTACTTAACTCACATAGTCAAACAACTTTAGGTTATCAAATTTCATTCCAAATTAAAACTTTTCCATTCACATATCTAACATCCTTATAATGGGCCTACGAGGCCTTAAACATACTTTCGAAAGGTTTCTAAATCAATCCGGGAACTTTTACTCACTTAGAAAAATTTTGCTTGAACAGCGGTCACATGCCTGTGCTGCTCAAGGGACACGCCCGTGTACCCCTAAGGCATGCCCGTGTTCTCCACCTGTGGTCGACACTGACTTATTTCACACGGCCGGACACACGCCCGTGTCCCTCACACGGCCTCGACACGCCCGTGTCTTAGCCCGTGTGCCAAAACCTTGGCGTTCTGTTTATGACGTCATCATCTCACTATGGTCACACGGCCAAGGCACACACCCGTGTCCTTAGACCGTGTGTCGAATTAAATTCCAACTTCAAGGTGCAGACTTCACACGGCCTGGGAACACACCCATGTCCGTAGCCGTGCCTCCCACACGGCTGAGATACACGTCTGTGTCTCTGCCCGTGTGTTTACTATTGAGCTTACTAACTTGCAATTCTAACGTGCAAGGGGACACATGGCCTAATCACACACCCATGCAATTGACAGTGTGTCACACACGGCCTAGACACACGCCCGTGTGCCTACCCATGTGGACAAGAACAAGGGTATTTTCCAAGATCCTTTTATCACCTTAGCTCACACAACATAGTCCCATTCAACAAATCACTAGATAACCCAAATTTGCAACATACACTTCTATGAATAACTTCTTCTTTTCATAAATTAGTAATAATGAGCCATCAACTATGGAAATATACAAAAGAGTTCATCTTTAAAGGAGCCAATACATACTTGGCCAAAACAACAAAACAATTCACCTAGTCTAGCCCCTATACATGCCATACTCAATATACTAAGTCTAGATATACCGAGATTGAGCTGATAGTGTGGATGATCTTCTAATTATCTTCGTATCCTGACCCGGCTCTTTGACACTATAAGACAAGGGAAAAGAAAGGGAGTAAGCTTTAAGCTTAGTAAGTTTACATATAAACAATAAACATCATAATATGTGCCAATCAATAAATAGCATTTCATAATAAGTAAGAACATTCCACATTCCAAGATCATGCTTACTCGTTTCATCTCTTACCACACTCCAACCATATCACAAGCCAAATGTTCATATTATTTAACATACATCCCTACACTTATCACCACATGATCACATGAACAACACATCACAATTTCACAATAAGCCATTCTTAGTAATACTAAGCACTCGGTGGTTTCGCACTTAGCCCACCATTAATCTTTAACAGGGTGGTATCGCACATAGCCCAACAACAAGAATAAGTACGGTGGTACCACACATAGCCCACCAAATGTTCATACAAACGATGGTATCACACACAACCCATCGTGAATAAGTAATAAGGTGGTATCGCACATAGCCCACCAACAAGAATAATTAAGGTGGTGTCGCACACAGCCCACCATTAATTACTACGGATAATATTCCACATTTTCAAATCTAATTCATTATCGACCAAATTCAATCCATTTAGAATCGTAAATATTCTCAATCACACAATGCACCAATGAGCAACAACATATGTATTTAAGATGCATCGTTTACACATAAACTTACCTCGGTGCAAAATGTGTTAATCAACGGTCTATTCCGTAACCTTGCCTTTTCCTCGATCAAGGTTGACTCCACGCTCTTCGTGATCTATAATAGTGAAATTCACTCATTTAATCACTTTATAAATCATAATACATCGTAATCTCTACTTAGGCAAAAATGACCATTTTGCCCTTGTACTATGGTAAAATTACAATTTTGCCCCCAGGATCGTAAATCATTTTTCATCACATTTTCTCAGTAAACAAGCCTAGCTAAACATTTATTACTCTTACAACTACTCAAAATTCCAACTATTTCATGCATTTATTACACAATTTCAACTTTTACAACTTAGTCCCATTTAGGTGTTTTCATGACAACATCTTTCACAAAAGTTGTTTCTCACCTCCCAAACATTCATTTTCTTCCATAAAAACTCAGTAAACAACATAAAATCTCTCATGACAAGTCCTTATACTTTCAACCATATTGCAAATTAGTCCCCTCATTAGCTAGCTTAAGCTTTGGGGCTTCCAAAAGTACAAAAATTATCAAATAAAACCACCAAAATCACTTACTTGCAAGAGATTTGTGTTGCTAAAAATTTTGAACTCCAAGAACCCTTATTTCCTATAAAATTTTTGTGGTAGAAGAAGAAGGAATAGTAAAAGATGATATCTCATCTTTTTATCTTATTTTATTCATTATTTTACCACCTAATTCCACCAAACTTGACCAAAATTTAATATCATTGTCTCCCTAGTCTCTATGGCCGGCCAACACACCCCAATTGGCCTATTTGCACTTTAAGGACCTCCAATTTAATATTCTATGGCTATTAGACACCTCTACCTTGTATAATGGAACTTTCGCACTTTATGCGATTTAGTCCTTTTTCACAATTAAGCATACAATTGCTAAAATTAAAGCACCAAAATTTTCATATAGCCATATATTAATGCCATAACACATAAAATAATAAAAAAAATAATTTTATTCACCCTCGGATTAGTGGTCCCGAAACCACTGTTCCGACTAGCCCCAAAATCGGGCTGTTACAGAATGCTTATGTTGTAAGTCTAGTAATACCTCGTACCCTGTTCCGGCGTTGAATATGGGTAAGGGGTGTTACAACATCATTTCCTCAAGATTTGTTCAACATTGCTTAGAGATTTTGACTATTTCAACATTTTTGAGGTCAAACCATAAAACTTTCAACTTGTTGATTTTATAAAATGTGGGTTGAAATAGTGCTTGTTGATGGTTTACTGGGTTGTTTTGAACACTATATATTATGTTTTGTTGCAGAAGTTTACCTATTTCTAAATATTTTCTTAACATTTTTACCCAAAACCCTTTCCCACCAAGTGTTTGTTAAAATTCCCCAAAGAGTTTTCTTTTGAGTCTTAGTGTTTCTAAGTGTTTAATTAGATAGAATGACTCCTAAGAAAATGCCAAGAACTAGTGCATCGTCATCTAACCCATCTAGTAGGGTAGAGTCATCTTTTAACAAGTGTTTTCAATCCTCAAACTCTCGATCTCTTTGTAATTAAAAATTTGCTTCGAAAAAGGTTTGAGAATCTAGAAAAATAGATGTTAGTATGCTTGAAGCAATACATTTTATTTATCTATCTATTTTTCAAGATTGGGGTTGGATGAATTTCAAAAAAAATTTCTTCGTTGACGTTTTATAACATTGTTCAAGCCTTTTATTCAAATTCCAAGCTTGAAAATGATGAGTCCGGTGATCTTGTTGTTGTCATCACCTCATTTTTAATGAACACTCCCATTCGCCTCACTATTGAAGAGTTTGGAGATTTGTTACACTTGCCTTCTGGAGGTAACTCCAATGAAAATGGACCTTTAAATCAGGCTCTTTTCATTCAGTCCAGTTCAGCTTTTGAACTTTTTCTGCAAGATCGAGTCTTCCACTTTATCCTAACTTGGAATTTATGTCCTATTATGAAACATGCCAAGCTTCGAAACCCCGATGTGGCTCAATTCTGTCCAAAATAATAGGCATCCCGACCTTGCTCTTATTATGTTTAATGACACTACTAATGCTGTAACACCCCTTACCCGTATTCATCGCCAGAATCGGGTACGAGGCATTACCGAACATAACTCACTCGAACATACAACTATGGACTATAGAATTTCATTCCAAATTATAAATTTTCAATTCATATTCATAACACCCTTAGTATGGGCCTAAGAGGCCTTAAACATGCAAATGGAAGGTCTCAAAATAAACTGGGAACTTTGATACACCTAGAAAAGTTTTGCTTTAACAGTGCCACACGCCCGTGTGGGCAGGCCGTGTGGTCACACACGCCCATGTCCCTAGCCCGTGTGGGATTTATTTTCCATTTCAAACCTACAGGGGTTTTCACATGGCCGGACACACGCCTGTGTCTTTGGCCTGTGTCCCTCACACGGCCTAGACACGCCCGTGTCCTCACCCGTGTGTGAAAACTTGGGTATTCTGTTTATGGCGTCAGCAACCTCATAAGAGGCACACGGCCTAGGCACACGCCCGTGTGTCTAACCTGTGGTCGACACTGACTTGAAATACTAGCATGCAGGGGACAGACGGCCTAGTCACACTCCCATGAGACTGACCGTGTGTCACACACGGCCTAGACACACGCCCGTGTGCCTACCCGTGTGGACAAGAACAAGGCTATTTGCCAAGCTCTTTTATCATAAAATCCCATTCAACCATTTACCAAGCAACCCAAACAAACATCTAACACATTCATGAAATACTTCTTCTTTTCATAAATTAGCATTAATGAGCCATTAACTATGGCAATATACAAAAGAGTTCATCTCTAGAAGAGCCAACACACTTGGCCAAAAAAACAAAACATTTCATTAAGCCTAGCCCCTATACATGCCATACTCAAAATGCTAAGTCTAAATATACCGAGATGAGTCGATAGTATGGGTGATATTTCGATTATCTTCGAATCTCGAACTAGCTCTTTGACACTATAAAACAAGGGAAAGTAAAGGGAGTAAGCTTTAAGCTTAGTAAGTTTACATGTAAACAATAAGCATTATAACATATGCTAAATAATCACTAACATCATATACTAGCAAGAACAATTCACAATTCCACAATCATGCTTACTTAATTCATTTCTTACCATAATCCAACCATATGACAATTTTATAGCTCACAATCACTTGTACACATTCCCTGCACTTGTCACCACAAAGCAACATGAAACATTCACTTATACAAATTCTCAATGAACCCCTCGGAATAATACTAAGTACCCGGTGGTTTCGCACACAGCCCACCTTTAATCAATACTAGGGTGGTATCGCACATAGCCCACCAACACAAATATTTACGGTGGTATCGCACATAGCCCACCAAATGATAATATAAATGATGGTATCGCACACAACCCATCGTGAATAAGTAATAAGGTGGTATCGGACACAGCCCACCAAAAGAATAATTACGGATATTTTTTCGCACTCACATATATATTTTGAGGTTCATACGGGAATTACTCACTATCTATCAATTTCAATCATAAACGATCTCGTTCTTACAATGCACTAATAAATAACAACATATGTATTAAAGACATATCATTTACACAAACTTACCTCGATGCAAAATGTATAAGTCGACGACTTAATCCGTAACCTTGCCCTTTCCCCGGTCAAGGTTGTTTCCATGCTCTTCTTGATCTATAATAATGAAATTCACTCATTTAATCACTTTATAATGCATGATACACTAAAATTTCTACTTAGGCAAAAATGACCATTTTGCCCTTATACTTTGGCAAAATTACGATTTTACCTCTAGGCTCGTAAATCATTTTTCATCACATTTTCTCATTAAGAAAGCCTAGCTAAACATTTATTCCTCTTACAAATACTCACAAAATCAATTATTTCATGCATTTATTACACAATTACTACCTTTACAAATAAGTCCTATTTAGGTGTTTTCATGATAACACCCTTCACAAAAGTTGTTTCTTAACTCACTAACATTCATTTTCTTCCATAAAAACTCAGAAAACAACATGAAAACTCTCATGGCAAGTCCCTAAAATTTCAACCATTTTGCAAAATAGTCCCCTCATTAGCTAGCTTAAGCTTTGGGGGTTCCAAAAGTACAAAAATCATCAAATAAAACCACCAAAATCACTTACTTGTAAGAGGATAAGTTGCTGAAATTTCAAAGCTTTGAAAACCCCCTTTTTGCTGGTATTTTCAGTGGGAAAAAGATGAAGAAAAATGGGTGATATCATCTTTTCTTATTATATTCATTTCCTCCAATTTAATCCACCTAACCCACCCAAGTTTTGACCAAATTGAGTCTATTGTCCCCTATGGCCGGCTAACAACATTAGGAAGGTCTAATTGCACATTCAAGACCTTGAATTTAAAGTTCCATAACTATTTAATACTTCTAGCTTGTAAAATAGAACTTTCGCACTTTATGCGATTTAGTCATTTTTCGAAATTAAGCATTCAATCGCTAAAATTAAAGCACCAAAATTTTCATACATCCATATAATTATGCCACAATACATAAAATAATGTCAAAATAATTTTCTTCAACCTCAGATTAGTGGTCCTGAAACCACTATTCTGACTAGCCCCAAAATCGGGCTGTTACAACTCTCCCCCTTTAGAGATTTTCGTCCTCGAAAATCTTACCGGTAAAGAGGTTTGGGTACTGTTCCCTCATGGCTTCTTTCGGTTCCCACGTAGCCTCTTCCACACCATGTTTTTTCCATAACACTTTCACTAAGGCTATGCTCTTATTCCTCAATTGTTTAACCTCTCGGGCCATTATCTTAATTGGTTCCTCTTCATAAGTCATATCCGGTCGTATCTCAATTTCTGTTGGAGGGATCACATGGGAAGGATCAGAACGATATCGCTGCAACATCGACACATGAAACACGTTGTGTATTCTCTCTAACTCTGCCGGTAAAGCTAACCGGTATGCTACTGGCCCAATCCTCTCAATAATCTCATACGGCCCTATGAATCGTGGACTCAATTTTCCCTTTTGACCGAATCTCAATATTTTCTTCCACGGAGATACTTTCAGGAATACTTTGTCACCCACTTGAAACTCGATTTCTTTCTTTTTAAAATCCGCGTATGACTTTTGTCGATCCGAAGCAGCTTTCAGACTAACTCAGATTACTTTCACTTTCTCCTCAGTCTCTTTAACTAAGTCAACCCCATGAATTTACTTCTCACTAAGCTCGGTCCAATACAAGGGAGTCCGACACTTGTGACCATATAAAGCTTCGTACGGTGCCATCCGTATACTCGACTGATAACTGTTGTTATAGGCAAACTCAACTAAAGGTAGATATTTTTCCCAACTACCTTCGAACTCTAACATACAGCATCGAAGTAAATCCTCAAGGACTTGAATCACTCTTTCAGATTGGCCATCAGTTTGAGGATGAAAAGCAATACTAAAATTTAATTTTGTACCCAAGGCTTCTTGCAACTTCTTCCAAAACCTCAAAGTAAATCTCGGATCTCTACCCGAGATAATAGATATAGGCACCCCATGCAGTCTTACCACCTCAGCAATATACAACTCGGCCAACTTATCAAGTGAGTAATCCACACGTATAGGTATAAAGTGAGCCGACTTTGTTAATCTATCAACAATGACCCACACAGCATCATTCTTTCTCGGAGTCATAGGTAACCCCGTTGCAAAATCCATTGTGATTCGATCCCACTTCCACTCTGGAACCATTACCGGCTAAAGTAATCCCAAGGGCATTTGATGCTATGCTTTCACTTGTTGACAAACTAAACATTTCGTAACAAATTCAGAGATGTCTCTTTTCATACCCGGCCACCAATACAATTTCTTTAAATCATTGTACATTTTTGTACTGCCCGGATGTACTGACAAACAACCACTGTGTGATTCATGTAAAATTTTTCGGATTAACTCATCATCCTTGGTACACAAATTCTATCATGAAACATCAAGCAATCCTTAGAACTAACTAAAAAATTTGAGTTATTCCCCGATTCGCACTGAGCTCTCTTAACTTGCATCTCACTATCATTCTTTTGAGCTTCACATATCTGCTGAATAAATAATGGTCTAGCCCTCAACTCGGCCAATATAGCACCGTCATCAGACAACGCTAAGCTCGTACTCATAGCTCTCAAAGCATACAGGGATTTTCTGCTCAAGGCATCCGTAACCACATTCGCTTTCCCCGGATGGTAATTGATTACTAACTCGTAATCCTTTAATAATTCAAGCCACCGCCTTTGTCGCAAATTCAAATCCTTTTGGTCCATTAAGTACTTCAAACTCTTGTGATCAGTGAAGATTCGGCACTTCTCACCAAATAAATAATGACGCAAAATATTCAAAGCATAGACGATTGCAGCCAACTCCAAATCATGAGTCGGATAATTCTTTTCATGCGGTTTTAGCTATCTCGAGGCATAAGCTACTACCTTACCCTCTTGCTTCAACACACAGCTTGTAGACCATAAAATCTTTCCCCGACTTAGGTTGTACTAAAACCGGTGCCTCAGTCAACAATGCTTTCAATCTCTCGAAACTTCGTTGGCATTTCTCAGTCCATTCAAATTTAACATCCTTGTGCAACAGTTTCGTCATCGGGGTAGCAATCATGGAGAACCCTTTTACGAAACGTCTGTAGTACCCCACTAAACCCAAAAAGCTCCTAATCTCAGACACATTCCTTGGCAGTTTCCACTCCATAATAGTCAAGATCTTACTCGGGTCAACTCTTATGCCATAGCCCGACACAATGTGTCCTAAGAACCCGACCTTTTGGAGCCAAAACTCACTCTTACTGAATTTAGCATACAACTGCTTGTCTCTTAAAGTCTCCAAAATAATTCTCAGATGCTCTGCATGCTCACTCTCATCCCGAGAATAAATTAATATGTCGTCGATAAAAACAACCAAAAAAGTATCCAAATACGGTCGGAAGACGCGGTTCATTTGATCCATAAAAATCGCAGGAGCATTCGTTAAGCCAAATGGCATAACAAGAAAATCATAATGGCCATACCTCGTCCGAAATGTAGTTTTCAGCACATCTTGCTCCTTAACCCTCAGTTGGTAATAGCCAGACCTTAGGTCTATCTTGGAGAACACCGTAGCTCCCTTCAATTGGTCAAATAAATCATCTATCCTTGGCAAAGGATACTTATTCTTCACTGCCACCTTGTTGAGTTGTCTGTAGTCTATGCACAACCTCATCGGCCCATCTTTCTTCTTTACAAAAGGTACCAAAGCACCCCACGGTGAATAGCTCAGTTTTGCAAAGCTCTTGTCCGTTAACTCTTGCAACTAAACTTTCAATTTCAACTCCAATGGTGCCATCCTATACGGGGCAACCGAAATAGGTGTTGTACCCGGAACTAACTCAATCCCAAACTTGACCTCTCTAACTGGAGGCAATCCGGGTAATTCTCCCAGGAACACATCTAGATACTCACATACCACCAGAACTGATTCAATTTTTATCTCTGATTCTTGGGTATTCAGTACAAAGGCGAGATAGGACTCGTACCCTTTTCTCAAGTATTTCTCAGCTACTATAGACGAGATCACTACAGGCAAACTATCCGATTTACCTGATTCAACCCGAATGACATTTCCATTCACACATCTCAATTCAATAAACATACTACCACAGTTTACTAAAACATTATGAGCAGTCAACCTGTAACAGCCTGATTTAGGGGCTAGTCGGAACAGTGGTCTCGGGATCACTAATTCGGGGTCAGAGAAAATTTATTTTAATTTTATTTTATGGGTTATAGCATGATTATAAGGGTGCATGAAAATTTTGGTGCTTTAATTTTAGCGATTTCATGCTTAATCGCGAAAAAAGGACTAAATCACATAAAGTGCGAAAGTTCTATTTTATTTGCTAAAGGTGCCCAATAGCCATAGAATTTTAATTGGAGGCCCTTAATGTTAAATTAGGCCTTTTTAAAGGTCATAGCCGGCCATAGGGGGGACAAGAAAGGACTTTGTCATTTGTTAGGTGGAAATTTGGTGATAAAAATTAATTTTTAATCATAAAATAAAGAAAAGAAAATATCATCTTTCCTCTCCATCCTCTCCATCGAAAATGAGCAGCCAAAATGGTGGTTGAGAACTCAAAATTTCAGTCAAGCTTTCCTCCTTGCAAGTAAGTGATTTTGGTGACCTTTCTTGAAAATTTTTGTAGTTTTGGAACCCCCAAAGCTTAAGCTAGCTAATGAGGGGACTATTTTGCAAAATGGTTAAGAGTTTAGGGTTTTTCCATGAGAGCAATTGATTTTTTTGCTGTATTTTTATGAAAGAAAATGAGTCTTAGTTGTTAGATAAACAACTTTTGTGAAGGGTGTTATCATGAAAACACCTAAAAGGACCTTTTTGTAAAGGTTGTGATATGAGTGGTAAATGTGTGTAATAGTTGAAATTTTAAGTTGCTATAGAATGGAATATGAATCGGCTAGGCTTAATTAGCAAAGAAGTTGGATGAGAATTGATATACGAGCCTAGGGGCAAAATCATAATTTTGCCAAAGTTTAAGGGTAAAATGGTAATTTTGCCAAAATATAATTTTTACAATGTATTAATTAGTGTGGTGATTAAATGAGTAAATTTTATTGTTCTAGATCAAAGCAAACGAGATTCGGACCTAGAACGGGAGAAAAGAGAAATATGGACAAATAGGTCCCTTTCTACCCTTTTCGGTATCGAGGTAAGTTCGTGTGCTAATAATTCAACTATAGTGAAGTATTTAATATTTTGATGATGTATGAATTGTATATTGACTCTATGAATATATTAATTACGTTTTGACGAGATGTCAAGAATTGAAAGTCTTCAATTGAATCTAAGAATAGAGGGAATGCAAATAGCATGATACTATGATAATTAAGGTCCGTGTAAGACCATATTTGGAATATGGCCTCGGTGTGAGATTTTGTATAAGACCATGTCGTGACATGGCATCGATATGATATTTCATGTAAGACCCTATCGGGGTATGATGTTGATTTGGTACTATATGTATGAAATTCAAGAGTGTTCTTTAGCATTTTGAATAATTCAATGTGTATGTTGAAAATGAGAAAGTATGAGGTTATACTATGAGAGGTGCGTGTATGTGCCTAGAACTCATTTGAGGTGAATTTGTATATGAGGAAACCATGGTGAGTTATGCGTTAACGATGCACCCTGTTTGCATATGTTATATTTATAAATGCATTTCGTGAATGCGAATGATTATTGTAGAAATCTATTTAAGAATGATAGTGTGTGAGGATATTCTTGGATAAACATTCGAAATAGGAAAATGTATGTGGATAAATATCCGTGAATGTGTAATAATGGTGGGTCAAAGTATACCACCTTATTAGTTATTAAATGGTGGGCTATGTGCGATACCACCTTATAAATTGTTAGCGATGGGCTGTGTGCGATACCATCGCCAATATTATCAATGGTGGGCTGTGTGCGATACCACCTTATTATTTGTTACTGATGGGCTGTGTGCGATACCATCGTGTTTAGTATAAATGCTGGGCTGTGTGCAAATTAATTATTGAATGGTGGACTGTGTGAGAAACCACCGAGTATTTATTATTATTATTCCGGGGTGATAACAAGAAACTTGATTAAGTGAATTTTTTATGTGGCTTTGTGGTGATAAATGCCAGTAAAGATGAACAATGTTTTATGATATGAGTTTGTGGCAGGTGAAAGTTTAGAATGAGTAAGCATTATGAATGATTGAGTGGGTAACTATTACCTTTAGTGTAAATCTCATTATATTACCTTGTGGTTGAGGGTAATAGATAAATGACAATAGTTGCTTATCATTTGCATATGAACTTACTAAGCGTTATTACTTACTCCTCTTCCTTTCCTATCTCTTATAAGTTAACTTAAGTAGCTCGGGTTGGGAACCGCCGGAGATGCTTTCACACTATCGAGCAGACACTTGGGTATGAGATTCAAGTCTTCTTGAGATATGGCATGTATAGGGATCTTATTTTGGTTTAATTAAGTCTTAGTTAAAGTAGCCAAATTTGTTGGCCTAAAAGAGTTTATGGTTCGGTTGTGTATAGCCATAGATGATGGCTCAAGCCGATTGTAATTATACTAGTAATAGTTCTCCCTCGTATATGGGATGAAGATTTGATTTTCATGATTCAAATGTGATAATTCAAGAGTTATAATTGATGATTTGAAAATGTATTTGATGATGTGTGAATGTTTGCAAGTGAGGGTGGCTAAATGGCTTGGAAAATAGCCTTGAATTGGTCCACACGGGTAGACACACGGGCTTGTGTCTAGACCGTGTGTGACACACGGTCTGTCCCATGGGCATGTGAATTGGCCGTGTGTCCCCTGCATGTTAGTGTTGCAAGTCAGTGTCGACCACGGGCTAGACACACGGGCGTGTGCCTAGGCCGTGTGTCCATAAATGGGTTGCTGACGTCACAAACAGAATTCTCAGGTTTTTACACACGGGCGAGGACACAGGCGTGTCTAGGCCGTGTGGAGCACACGGGCCAAGAAAACGGACGTGTGTCCGGCCGTGTGAAAACCCTTGTAGGTTTGAAAAGAAAATAATTCTACACGGGCATGGAACACGGGTGTGTGATATGTCACACGGGCGTGTGGTCCAATTTTATGTCAAAATTTTTAAAGTGTGTAAAAGTTTCGGTTTGGTCCCTCAACATCCCGAGTATATGAAAAGGGTTTTGTAGACCCATGATAGGGGCGTTATGATTGTAAATGAAAAAGTTTTAAATTGGGACAAATTTTATAGCCTAAAATCGAATGCTCAAGCAAGTCAAGTCCGGTAATGCCTCATACCCGGTTCCGGAGTTTAATACGGGTAAGGGGTGTTACATTTAGTGGTATCAGAGCTATGGTTTAGTCGATTCTCGGACTAACCTAGCATACGAGAGTTTAGTTATACATTCCATATTACTACTCATGATAGTGTGATATCTCCCGGCTCTAGCGAAATTATTTTGTTAAGACAGAGATGATTTCCAACCGAGCTGTTTTTGATAATGTTGAAATTGATAACGAGACAATTGAAATGTGTTTATGATGTGATGAATTCAGAATTGTATGAATAGAAGTTCATGACATGTGTGTGGTAAGGTATGAAATGAGATCATCCTAGGTTGATGAATGAAATGAAAGTTATATGGTGATAAGCTTATCTATGTTGGTTCGACATGCACACGGTGTTATATGCTCAACATATTTGATTAAGTGAATATGATGAGTAAACTTACCCAGTGAACGAGATATGTGTACATGTACATTTGTTTGAATGATGTATAATCAGTATGTCCACATAGTTGAATCTCATGTGTGACGGTTGAATTAGAGGATGTGTAATGTTTTGTTTTATGACTCTGTTATGAAGCCACGAATATTATAATAGTGTGGGAGTTGAATTGGGAAGTTAAATTAAGTAGAACGCAGGAGATGAGTACGGTCGTTCAATGATAAATTGATGAATAAGACCATGGTTGGACCATGGCAGTACATGTGATCCCATATAAGACCATGTCTGGGACATGGCATTGGCAACGATATGTGATTTCGTGTAAGACCATATCTGGGATATGGCGTTGACATTGACATAAGATCCCGTGCAAGACCATATCTAGGATATGGCATCGGCATCGACATGTGTTTCAATGTAACTATATCTAGGATATGGCATTGGTATCGATACGAGATTTCGTGTAAGACCATAGTGTGGCAATGGCATCGTGACGACGTGTGAGATTAAAACTGGGCTATGATATTGTGATACGAGTAAGACCATAGTTGGACTATGGCAATCTAGTAAACGACATACTCAAACCCATAAGACGTCCTCTAATTTGATAAGTGATGGTAAGAGAAATCAGAGTTAAATGTTGAATACTTGAATAGATATTACTATGGAGCCTGCATTAGTAAAATCACTGTTCTAAATTACGAATGATAGAAACATTTGTATCATTAGTAAGTGTGGAAAATTCGCTTGGAGCGAGTTGAGTAATTATGATGATATTTCATTAATGAAGAATGTTGAGTCATATGTGTACAGTCATGAAAGACAAGTTAGAGGCATTATGACCTCACCCCCTTACCACTGTTGATTTATAATGATATTTTTACGAGAGTCAAGTTAAACAAGTTCATGAGTATGAAATAAAAGAGTTCAGTGGCGAAACAGTTAGTAATGTATATAGAGATAAAGGTAGTTGGAAGGTGAGAAGAGTTTTGGAAGGAATATTTGAAGGTTTTAAAGATTGTACTGATTATGCAATGTTACGAGCGAAGAGAAAGTTGGCCTCGGCTATTAACTCAATTGAGTAGGAAGCATGAGGTGTGTACTTAACGAGATCTTTCCGAACTGATGTTCATTAGTGAAAGGAATAATAAAAGTGGTTGATTATGATAATCATGGTTGAATAGGTTATAATGATCTCTTTGAGTATTCTGTATAGATATCTATTTCCTTTCAGGGGTTATGTGGTTGTTCATTTTTATGAAATTACGATCGCGTGAAAATGTTTGCTGATTGTAAAATCAGACGAAGTGGTTGTCGATTTGGTTGATTTAAATCGATATTCCTTTATCTCATCGTAATTCTATTTTTGGTATTTTGAGGATGAAGTTGGTAATAAAATTTTTTTTATGTGAGACTACCCTTATGTTTCTGCTGACCATGGTTATCTTTAAAGTGTGTTCTTCAAGTTATGATAGTTATATCTACCATGATTACACTTTTAGTTTGATCATAGAAAGGTGCTAATTCTAGTATATGAATATCTCTGATTTTCGTATAAGATGTTAATATTGACAAAAGTATAAGAAGTGAAATCACAAGTTTCAATTTGAGCAATGGATTTTTCGGGTAAGTCAGATAAAGTTAATGCATTCAATTGAGATATCCCTGTTACCTTGAACTAAGGCGATAGTAAAGGTTTTTGATTAGCATAACAAGAGAAATTCAAAGGATTGTGTGTTTGAACTGTATTCTCAGTATGGAGAAAAGAGTAGATTGACTTATTGAAATATTATTTGAGCTATGTGTATACTTACGCATGCTTCAACAAAGAGAATAAATTCGTGTATTCACTAGTAGGAGATGGATAGTCCGAATGAGGAAATTAGATTCTAGGAGCATAATATAGAGATATGCTTATTGAAATTTTCTAACCGGGGTGATAAAGTTAAAAGCTATTGAAGGTACTATTACCTGAAAGTTCTAGTACTGAGTTCAGTTTGAATCGAGAAAAAGAATTTATGAGATTTAGTGATGCGCTAATGAATAAATTGAAAGGTGTTTTAATACCAGAGTGTTAAGAGGTAGTTTACATCTTTGGGTGGTTAGAGTTATGTCGAAAAGAATTGTTAGATTGGTGATCCAGAGACGATCACTTTTGTACCCGTGTTGTAACACCCCTTACCCGTATTCAAGTCGGAACAGGGTTTAAGGAATTACCAAACTAATCTTGCTTAAACACCTCGAACAGGGTCATAAGATTACGTTTAAGCCCATCACTTGCACACACTCGGCCCAAGAGGCCCTAAACATACTTCCAAGAGGTATCGGTAGTATTCTGGGAACTTTTACGAGTTCGAGAAACTTTTCAACAAAACAGGAACCACACGCCCGTGTGGGTCTAGGGACACGCCCGTGTGCCCCTAAGACATGCCCGTGTCTTTCACCTGTGGTCGACACTGCCTAAATTCACACGGCCTTGGCACGCCTGTGGCCCTGGCCCGTATGCCAAACCTTGGCATTCTGACTTATCCACACGGCATATACACACGTCCGTGTGATTCCGCCGTTTGACGATTTAAATTCCAAGTGCAAGGTGCAGACTTCACATGACCTGGGCATACGCCCATGTGCTAGCCGTGCCTCCCACACGGTCTAGACACACGCCCGTGTGTCTACCCATGTAGACAATTAGCAGGCTATCTACCAAGCCCTTTGCCATCCTACATTGCACACATACAAACACCAATCCAATTCAACATAATTCATAACCCAAAGGCATATCTAAGTACTCAATTCAACAACCATACACAAGGGCATACACTTCAAGAAAATCACTTTCATTAAGCATAAGAATTTGCCAAGTATCGGCCTAACTTAATAGATCATTACAAAAAGAAGACTTTAATACCTTACAAGCCAACACTTTGGCCAAAAATTATGACCTAACAAAATACTCGAGTCTTATACATGCCATACTCAAAATAAGTCTAAATTGTTATACCAAAGTGGTGTCAATAATGTGATTTTCCAAACTCCTACGTCCTTGTTCCTCGAGTTATCTTGGCAATACTACAAGGAGAAAGAGTAATGAAAGGGGTAAGCATAAAGCTTAGTAAGTTTGCATGGATATAAATAGCAATAATAAGCTCATAAAATAATCTATCCATGACATTAACTAACCATACATAAGTCATAGGCTTCTTACCATACATACTCACTATTGCCCTTATTTAGCACATACCGTGCCACATGTCGTAATCGTTTCTTCGTGACTCATTCACGAGTACCTATATTCACTCATTCATATGACTTTAGTACAAATCTCATTTCTACTTCTAAACTCGTCTACTTATCCCTTTAATCACTAGGGATAGTCAAAGACACATATTCAACGTCATTCATGTAGGGACGAAGCCAATGCCACATCCCCGAGGTGGTCTTACATGGAGTCACTTCTAAATGCCAATGCCATATCCCGGATATGGTCTTATATGGACTTTCACATCAAGTATCGATGCCGTATCCCGGATATGGTCTTATACGATTTTTATATTCATTACCGAAGCCATATCCCGAATATGGTCTTATACGGGATCTCAACTCCGTGCCGAGGCCATGTCCCAGACATGGTCTTATACGGGACCTTATCTATTTCATATCTCGATGATAGCATTTTCATATTCACATGGTCCACTAGGACTTCAACATCTCATTCAACATCAATTTAATGGAGTATCATGCATCAATATGATATCAAGTATTCTCAATTATGCTAATATAAATGTTGCATTAATCACATACAAACTTACCTCGATTTCAAAATGAGCTAGCTCGACGGTTTAGTCCGAGACTTTGTTCTTACCCCGATCGAGGCAAATTCTCAGTTCTTCTTGCTCTATAATAGCAATTTAGCTCATTTTAATCACCACATTAATAAAAGCATTTCAATAATCATGCTTAGGAAAAAATTACTATTTTGCCCCTAGGTTTTGGCAAAATGACCATTTTGCCCCTAGGCTCGGAAATAAATTCTAATCACATTTCTACCTTCAACAAGCCTAGGTAAACATTTAATACTCTTATAGCTATCATCAAAACTCAACATTTCACATAATTACCACAATTTTGTAACCTTTTCATCAAGGTCCAATTAGGTGTTTTCATGGCAACACCTTTCACAAGAGTTGTTCATCTAACAACCAAGACTCATTTTCTTCCATAAAAATGCAGCAAATAACTATGATAGCTCTCATGGAAAAACTCTAAACTTTTCACCATATTGCACAATAGTCCCCTCATTTGAAAGCATAAGCTTTAGGGGTCCCAAAAGTACAACTATTTTCAAGAAAAGATCACTAGAACACTTACTTGAATGGATGAGAGCTTGCCGAAATTTTGAGCTTTCAAAAACCCCTATTTTCTTGCTATTTACGGTGGAGAGGGATGAGCAAAAAGATGGACATCATCTTTTCTTTATTCTAATATTAAACTAACAATTTAGTCCACCAAACATCACCAACTTTGACCAACTTGGTCAAGTCTTGTCCCCTATGAAGTCTATGGCCGGCCAAGCCAATATTGGGGGTCTAATTTCCTTTTAAAGACCTCCAATTATCAATCTATAGCTATTTGGTACCTTTAGCTTATAGAATGGAACTTTCACACTTTATGCGATTTAGTCCTTTTTTTCGCGATTACACATAAAATCGCTAAAATTAAAGCACCAAAATTCTCATGCACATATACTATCATGCACTGACTCATAATTTAACATGAAAATGAATTTATCAAATCTCGAATTAGTGATCCCGAGATCACTGTTCTGACTAGCCCCTAAATTGGGCTTTTACAATTCTCCCCCTTAAGGATTTTTGTCCCCGAAAATATTACCAGTGAAAAGGTTGGGGTATTGGTTTCTCATTGTTTCCTTGGGCTCCCATGTAGCCTCTTCTATTCTGTGCCTTTGCCATAAAACTTTCACAAGGGCTATGCTTTTGTTTCTCAACTGCTTGACCTCTCGCGCCAAAATCTTAACCGGCTCTTCACCATAAGTCAAGTCCGGTTGTATCTCTACCTCTATTGGTACAATGACATGTGAAGGATCTAAACGGTATCGGTGCAACATGGATACGTGAAAGACATCATGAATATTTTCTAGTTCAGGTGGCAAGGCCAACAGATAAGCTACCGGTCCTATCCTCTCGGTAATTTCATAAGATCCGATAAAGCACAGACTTAATTTGCCCTTCCGGCCAAATCTGAGGACTTTCCTCCAAGGTGATACTTTCAAGAACACTTTATCATCGACTTTGAATTCTATCTCTTTCCTTTTCAAATCTGAATAGGAATTTTGCCTATCTGAGGCGACTTTCAGACAGTCACGTATCACTTTTACTTTTTCTTCAGTTTCCTTAACCAAATCGACCCCGTGTATCTATTTCTCTCTGAGCTCTGACCAATACAAGGGCGTTCGGCACTTACGCCCATATAATGCCTCATAAGGCGCCATCTTCAAACTTGACTGAAAACTGTTGTCGTTGGTGAATTCCACCAAAGGTAAGTATTTCCCCCAACTACCTTGGAATTCTAAAACACAACATCGAAGCATGTACTCAAGTATCTGGATTACCCTCTCCGACTGTCCGTCAGTTTGTGGATGGAAGGCTGTACTGAAACTCAATTTTGTGCCCAAGGCCTCTTGCAGCTTTTTCCAAAACCGTGACATGAATCTTGGATCTCTATCCGAAATGATCGACAACGGTACACCATGAAGTCTTACTATCTCTGACATGTACAAGTCTGCCAATTTATCAAGCGAATAGTCGACTCGCACTGGTATAAAATGGGCTGACTTTGTGAGTCTATCAACCACTACCCATACTGCATCTTTCTTCTTTGGAGTCAATGGTAAACCCGTCACAAAATCCATGGTAATGCGGTCCCATTTCCACTCAGGGACCATAATGGGCTGAAGTAAACCCGAAGGTACTTGATGTTCAGCCTTCACTTGCTGACAAATAAGGCATTTCGATACAAACCTGGAAATGTCTTTCTTCATACCAAGCCACCAATTCCATTTCCTCAAATCATTGTACATCTTCGTGATACCTGGGTGTACATTCAAACATCTACTATGCACTTCATGCAAGATTCTACAAATAAGCTCGTCATTTCTGGGTACACAGACCCTATCTCGAAATGTCAGACACCCATCAGGATTTACTCGAAAATCTGACTCAACATTCGACTCACATAAAATTCTCTTGGCTTGCAAACTGTTATCATCTTTCTGAGCTTCACAAATCTCTTGGAGGAACAATGGCTTAGCCCTCAATTCTGCTAAAATGGAACCATCATCCAACAAAGTCATCTGAGTACTCATGGCTCTTAGTGCAAACAATGATTTTTTGCTCAAAGCATCAGCGACTATGTTCGCCTTCCCCGAATGGTAGTCAATCACCAATTCATAATCCTTAATCAGCTCTAACCACCTTCGTTGCCTCAAATTTAAATCCTTTTGAGTCATGAAATATTTTAGACTCTTATGGTCGGTGAAAATCTGACACCTTTCACCATATAAATGATGTCTCCAAATTTTTAACGCAAACACAATTGCGGCCAACTCTAAATCATGAGTCGGGTAATTCTTCTCGTGCGGCTTCAATTGCCTAGAGGCGTATGCAATCACCTTATCCTCTTGCATAAGTACACAACCCAATCCATTCAGGGATGCATCACTAAAAACCACAAATTCTCTTCCTAATTCAGGTTGCACCAAAATCGGAGCCTCAGTCAACAATGTCTTCAATTTCTCAAAACTCTGTTGGCACTTTTCTGTCCACTCAAACTTCACATCTTTTTGCAATAGTCTCGTCATCGGGGTAGCTATTATGGAAAAACCCTTGACAAAACGCCTATAATAGCCGGCTAGGCCTAGAAAACTCCTTACTTCTGTCACACTCCTCGGCAGTTTCCAATCAACAATCGCTGAAATCTTACTCGGGTCTACTCTAATTCCATCCCCCGAGACAATGTGCCCCAAAAATCCCACTTGCTTGAGCCAAAATTCACTCTTACTGAATTTGGCATACAATTTCTCATCTCTCAGAACTTGCAAAACTGTACTCAAGTGCTCGGCGTGTTCGTTCTCATTTCGAGAGTAGATCAATATGTCATCGATGAAGACCACGACAAATTTATCCAAGTATGGCTGAAAAACGTGATTCATCAAATCCATGATTACTGCAGGGGCATTCGTTAGACCAAAAGGCATGACCAGAAATTCATAGTGGCCATACCTAGTCCTAAATACGATTTTCGGCACATCCGAGTCCTTGACTCTCAGCTGATAGTACCCTGGCCTCAAATCTATCTTGGAAAATACTGTGGCTCCCTTCAATTGATCGAATAGATCATCGATCCTCGGCAACGGGTACTTGTTCTTCACAGTTACCTTGTTGAGTTGCCGGTGATCTATGCATAGTCTCATAGAACCATCTTTCTTCTTCACGAATAAAATTGGAGCACCCCACGGAGAAAAACTTGGCCTTGCAAAACTTTTATCCGTTAGCTCTTGCAACTTTTCTTTTAGCTCATTTAGCTCGGTTGGAGCCATTCTATAGGGAGCAATAGAAATAGGGGCAGTACCCAGAGCTAACTCAATCCCAAATTCGATCTCTCTAATCGGAGGTAGTCCTAGCAACTCTTCCGGGAAAAATCTAGGTACTCGCATACTATGGGTACCGACTCAATTCTCAAATCAGTCTCTTTAGTGTTCAACACAAAGGCAAGGTAAGCCTCGTACCCCTTTCTCAAATACTTTTGAGTCGACAGAGTTGATATCACTCATCGGTGACCTATCCGGCTTATCCGATTCAACACGAATAAAATCCCCTTTTTACTTTTCAACTCAATATGCTTCTCCCCACAATTCACAATTACCCCATGCGTAACTAACCAATCCATCCCAAGGATGACATCAAACTCGTCAAATGGCAATAGCATAAGATCAATCGAAAAACAATGACCCTTAATCAACAAAGGGCATCCTTTGCATACTCTATCAACCAATACATACTTACCTAGAGGATTAGACACTCTTATGATGAACTCGGTAGACTCTATAGGCATGCTCATGATAGAGACTAATTTCATGCATATGTATGAGTGGGTGGATCCCGGATCAATTAAAGCTATAACACGAGTATTATAGAGAGAAAAGGTACCCGTCATTACGTCGGGAGAAGATGCCTCTTCACGAGCACGAATGGCATATGTCCTCGACGGTGCTCTACCCCCGACTCTAGCAGCTTGCTCTCTAGATGGATTCTTGCTACCCATCTCATTTCTCGGGTTTCTCAGTGGTCTTCCCCTAGCAGTACTTCTCGATCTTACATTCTGAGGCTTCTCTTTCTCGTCCACCTCAGGGCAGTCTCTGATAAAGTGGTCTAAGGACCCACATCTGAAACAAGCTTTCTCATTAGCTCGACACTCACCAGAATGGCGCCTGCCACACTGAGGGAATTCTGGTCTACTTGGTCAAACGTTGCCCACACTAGCAACTGATGTGGTCTGCCCTTTCGACCCCAAAAATTGCTTGCCTTTACTTCGAGTTGAAAACCCCGCTGAAGTGACTGATCGAGTAATGAAATCCCTCGACTTCTTAGATAGGATTGGCGAGACTTATTTAGTTGTGTCTTCCTCGAGTCACGAGACTCATTCTCAGCTCTTCTCTTCTCTTTAGCCAACTCTTCGGCTTTACAGGTTCTATCTACCAACACTACAAATTCCTTTAGTTCGAGGACTCCTACATATAATCGGATATCTTCATTTAATCCATCCTCGAATCTCTTGCACATGACGGCTTCGGTAGACACGCACTCCCGTGCATACTTGCTAAGCCTTACGAACTCCCGTTCGTAATCAATCACTGACATGCGACCTTGCTTCAGTTCCAAGAACTCCTTCCTCTTGTGGTCGATGAACCTCTGTCTGATGTACTTCTTCCGGTATTCCTCTTAGAAGAATTCCCAGCTAACTCTCTCCCTTGGCACCACCGACACTAGGGTGTTCCACCATCGGTAGGCTAAATCTCTCAGGAGAGATACCACACACTTTAAGCACTCCTCAGGCGTGCAGGATAACTCATCGAATACCCTGATGGTATTCTCGAGCCAAAATGTCACTCTCTCCGGGTCATCGTCCTTATTTGCCCAAAATTCCTCGGCTTCTTGCTTCTGGATCTTATCCACTGGAGGCCTTTATCTTCTCACCACCTCAACCACTTGAGGAGCTACTGGAACGGGTTGAGGAATTGGTGGGGGTGGAGGGGGTTGAGCGTTAGGATTTGCTCGGGTATACTCAGTATACCAGTTGCTCATCATGTGGAGAAAGGCTTCTCAAGCCTCTTCCCCCTGACCCAAGGTCTCGGGTCTACTATAAGCTGGCGCGGTCCCTTGAGCGGGAGCCGGCGCGTTACTCGCAGCATCATCGGCTGCAGTTCGGTCTGGATCAGAATCTATATACTACATAAAAAACAATTTTATACGTCAGGAGCCATCACACTATATTTACTCAGACACTCTTACATATGGCATGTATAGCTAGACTCGTACTTACGCTACGTTAGTCCTAGAACTGACTAAACCGTAGCTCTGATACCAATAAATGTAACACCCCTTACTCGTATTCAAGCCGGAACAGGGTTTGAGGCATTACCTAACTAATCTTGCTTAAACACCTCGAACAGGGTCATAAGATTTCGCTTAAGCCCATCACTTGCACACACTCGGCCCAAGAGGCCCTAAACATACTTTCGAGAGGTATCGGATCTATTTCGGGAACTTGTACGAGTTTGAGAAACTTTTCAACAAAACAGGGACCACACGCCCGTGTGGGTCTAGGGACACGCTCGTGTGCCCCTAAGACATGCCCGTGTCTTTCACCCGTGGTTGACACTGCCTAAATTCACACGGCCTTGGCACGCCCGTGGCCCTGGCCCGTATGCCAAACCTTGGTATTCTGACTTATCCACACGGCATATACACACGTCCGCGTGATTCCGTCATGTGACGATTTAAATTTCAAGTGCAAGGTACAGACTTCACACGACCTGGGCATACGCCCATGTGCTAGCCGTGCCTCCCACACGGTCTAGACACACGCCCGTGTGTCTACTCATGTGGACAATTAGCAGGCTATCTACCAAGCCCTTTGCCACCCTACATTGCACACATACAAACACCAATCCAATTCAACATAATTCATAACCCAAAGGCATATCTAAGTACTCAATTCAACAACCATACACAAGGGCATACACTTCAAGAAAATCACTTTCATTAAGCATAAGAGTTTGCCAAGTATCGGCCTAACTTTATAGATCATTACAAAAAGAAGACTTTAATACCTTACAAGCCAACAGTTTGGCCAACAATTACGTCCTAACAAAATACTCGAGTCCTATACATGCCATACTCAAAATAAGTCTAAATTGTTATACCAAAGTGGTGTCGATAGTGTGATTTTACAAACTCCTACGTCCTCATTCCTCGAGTTATCTTGGCAATACTATAAGGAGAAAGAGCAATGAAAGGGGTAAGCATAAAGCTTAGTAAGTTTGCATGGATATAAATAGCAATAATAAGCTCATAAAATAATCTATCCATGACATTAACTAACCATACATAAGTCATAGGCTTCTTGCCATACTTACTCACAATTGCCCTTATTTAGCACATACCGTGCCACATGTCGTAATCGTTTCTTCGTGACTCATTCACGAGTACCTATATTCACTCATTCATATGACTTTAGTACAAATCTCATTTCTACTTCTAAACTCGTCTACTTATCCCTTTAATCACTAGGGATAGTCAAAGACGCATATTCAATGTCATTCATGTAGGGACGAAGCCAATGCCACATCCCCGAGGTGGTCTTACATGGAGTCACTTCTACATGCCAATGTCATATTCTGGATATGGTCTTATATGGACTTTCACATCAAGTATCGATGTCGTATCTCGGATATGGTCTTATACGATTTTCATATTCATTACCGAAGCCATATCTCAAATATGGTCTTATACGGGATCTCAACTCGGTACCGAGGCCATGTCCCAGACATGGTATTATACAGGACCTTATCTATTTCATATCTCGATGATAGCATTTTCATATTCACATGGTCCACTAGGACTTCAACATCTCATTCAACATCAATTTAATGGAGTATCATGCATCAATATGATATCAAGTATTCTTAATTATGCTAACATAAATGTTGCATTAATCACATACAAACTTACCTCGATTTCAAAATGAGCTAGCTCGACGGTTTAGTTCGAGACTTTGTTCTTTCCCTGATCGAGGCGGATTCTCAGTTCTTCTTGCTCTATAATAGTAATTTAGCTCATTTTAATCACCACATTAATAAAATCATTTCAATAATCATGCTTAGGCAAAATTACTATTTTGCCCCTAGGCTTGGGCAAAATGACCATTTTGCCCCTAGGCTCAGAAATAAATTCTAATCACATTTCTACCTTCAAAGAGACTTGGTAAACATTTAATACTCTTATAGCTATCATCAAAACTCAACATTTCACATAATTACCACAATTTTGTAACCTTTTCGTCAAGGTCCAATTTGGTGTTTTCATGGCAACACCTTTCCCAAGAGTTGTTCATCTAACAACCAAGACTTATTTTCTTCCATAAAAATACAGAAAATAACTATGATATCTCTCATGGAAAAACTCTAAACTTTTCACCATATTGCACAATAGTCCCCTCATTTGAAAGCTTAAGCTTTAGGGGTCCCAAAAGTACATTTATTTTCAAGAAAAGATCACTAGAACACTTACTAGAATGGATGAGAGCTTGCTAAAATTTTGAGCTTTCAAAAACCCCTATATGCTTGCTATTTTTGGTGGAGAGGGATGAGAAAAAAGATGGACATCATCTTTTCTTTATTCAAATATTAAACTAACAATTTAGTCCACCAAACATCACAAACTTTGACCAACTTGGTCAAGTCTTGTCCCCTATGAAGTCTATGGCCGGCCAAGCCAATATTGGGGGTCTAATTACCTTTTAAAGACCTCCAATTATCAATCTATAGCTATTTGGTACCTTTAGCTTATAGAATGGAACTTTCGCACTTTATGCGATTTAGTCCTTTTTTTCGCGACTACACATAAAATCGCTAAAACTAAAGCACCAAAATTCTCATGCACATATACTATCATGCTCTGACTCATAATATAAAATGAAAATGAATTTCTCAAATCTCGGATTAGTTATCCCGAGATCACTGTTCTGACTAGCCCCTAAATCGGGCTGTTACACGTGTTGTGAAATTGATGATTGATCGCTGTGAATCAGAGCTTTAAAATTTATACAAAGAACGATCGAACCTGGAAACTAACTCTGACAACGATTAAAGGCAAGTGTACCTATCAAACATTAGTATAGCTTAGGCAAGACCGGATTATCAAACCCCAAAGAACTAAAAGTACTAATACTAACTTTCTTTTTATTATTTAACCTAAAATAAGTGAAGTTGCTTTTAATCTAAAATTAACGAACTACTAAGCTAAGGAAACAAAGACGAAAAAGATTAAAATTGGGGAGATAACTTTTAGAAAAACTCAGTTGATTTAGATGATACCCTCAGGAAGAATCCACCTAGACTTCACTTGTTATCTATCACTCAACCATATGATTTTATTTACTTAGTTTGATCCGTAAGACTCCCTAACGTATATTAAACCCTCTCTCGAGGCGAATAACGTCTAACCCTAAGTTAATTAGTGGAACTCTCGTTCTCTTATAATAACCCCCTAGAATAGCAGTAAACCGATCTATGGACTCCCATATTAGGTTTCACCCTAATCCGGCAAAATCTCGTCACCCTATCTCTAGGCGTGCGATCAACTCCGCTTAATTATGCTAGATCTACTCTTAGGCAGGGTATATTCCTCCTCCACCTAAGCACATTAAATTTGGATAAAGCTCACCTAATTAAGAACAAACTAAGTATTTATCATATAATTTAGAAAATAATAACAAGATTCATCATAGGTTTCATATCCTTCAGGTATCTGAAGGATTTAGTTCATAACTAAATAAGAAAACATCTCAAGAGAAAAGATAAAACAAAACATAAGAAATCCCTAGAACTCCCTGAAGGAATTGAATGAGAGATCCACCGTCTTGAGTAGAATCCCGGCTTCTTGAGATGGATCAACTGGCTACCTTCGAGTGATTCCCACAACTCTGACCTTTTCAGCTTGGCTCCTTGGCCTAGCTCACCGCCCGACAAAAGCCCCGCGTAAGGCTTCACGAACTCCCGATTAAGTTGCCCCCTAGGGTGTTTTTATAGGCTTTGAGATGTGTTACTTGGCCTCCAAGTATCCTAATTTGAGTGCAATTCCTAATTGGGGTTTAATTAGACTTTGGAGTGTGTTTCTTTGCCACCAAGTATCCAAATCCGAGTAAAACTCCTCTTGGCCGCGGCAGGGGCACGGCCATGGCACACGCCCGTGTGAATTGTGGTCAGGCCGTGTGGACTTCGTTGATGAGGCACGACCGTGTAAATCGTGCTCCAGGCCGTGTTCGAGATCTTTTAAGGAGGCACAGCCGTGTAATCTTTGGTCCAGGTCGTGTCGATTTCATGCTTGGGCCCATTTGTCCTGTTTTAAGCCCGTTTTGCGTTCTTTTCATCCCCTGGTGCTTTCCTGAGTATATAACATGAAAAGAAAGGATTAAGAGCACCAAATTACATAAAATAAGGGATAATTCATCCAAAAGCATACTAAATGTGGGTCTAAAATGTGTTACTATTTCGGTTTATCAAATACCCCCACACTTAAGGCTTTGCTTGTCCTCAAGCAAAATTCTCAACTCATAATTAAAACGAACTTCCCTCAAATCATAATAGTCATTAATAGTGTTTCATCATAATTCAGAGATAATTCATACATGGATAATTCAACTCAAAGAGTCCTAAAGATTCAAACAGTCTAAGTCATACATTTGTAGCACAAAACATAGGTGTTTCCCTTCATCTAAACAATTACCTCTGATTTAAAATCGACAAGGATTGACATCCTCACTTAAAGATTCACTCAAATCACTCAAAGTGTTTAAGGTTCAAAATTATGCACTCAAAAGTCAAACATGAAGAGTTAATCCCATAGGCTTGCATGAGAATCAAATCTCCACCACTAAAATATAAGATGAAACACAAATCAAAAGGTCTTTGAAAGGGTTGTAACGGGGCTTGGGTTAAAGGTGTGGAATAAGGCTGAATTAGAGGGTTAGAATCGAGACTGAATTGACAAATTACCTAACTAGAAAAAATGAACTGATAAATAAATAATTATATGAATTGAAACTTTGAAACTAATAATACGAGCTTCTTCTTCAATATTTAGAATTCAAACGTATAAGCTCACTTAATCACATAACTAATAAAAACTAATAATGAATATACTTCATTTTTTTAAGAACAAATCAAGTAATAATAAAGAACTTTAACAACTGAAATATAGAACATAGTTAGGCAACTACTCAAAATCAAATCTCGACAAAAAGGGAGTCAAGGAATGGTGATAACAAA
The DNA here is from genome assembly GCA_025698515.1 of Gossypium sturtianum. Lineage (NCBI taxonomy): Eukaryota > Viridiplantae > Streptophyta > Magnoliopsida > Malvales > Malvaceae > Gossypium > Gossypium sturtianum. Next base: position 67,831,574 of record CM046950.1, on the reverse strand, counting down.
TATACAAAGGGTTTTGGGTTAATATTAGTGGGTGAGTCAATAAAAAGGGTTGTTAGGATCAAAGGGGTTCACTAGGGGTTAATTATGAAGGTGGGTTTTTAGTGGAGTAAGTAGGTTAAATCCTAGGTGCCTTTATCATTTCTGTATATCAAATCAAAAAGTGTGGTCTCGACATGTATAATCGATGCAAGTTCTAGAATAACAGATCAATGTTGACACACTCATAATCAATAAAGTGAGCAAGAAAAAGAATTTATGCTCTATAAGGCTCAAAATCTCACAAAAATTATGGGTGTTTTGATGTCAACCTTGTAACACCCCATACCCGTTTCTGAGGCTAAACCCGGATACGAGACATTACTATGCTTGAAATTCCTTTAACATATACTTACGGGCTATAAAATTTTGTTCCAAATTAAAAACTTCTCTTTCTTAGTCAAGTCATTCGTATTGTGGGCCTACGAGGCCTTAAACTTGCGTTCGAAAAAAATTTTACGAGTTAAAGGAAACTTTTCTTTAAAATAGGGGCCACACGCCCGTGTATAATGAGACACGCCTGTGCGTAGACACACACGGCCATGCTCAACAATCGTGCTTAAAAACCCAAGCATTCTGCCAAATGCCCCGCGGTTAAGGCACACGCCCATGCGGTTTGGGAACACGCCCGTGTGCCCTTAAGACATGCCCGTGCTTTCCACCCGTGGTCGACACTGACTAAATCCACACGGCCTTGACACACCCGTGTACTTAGACCGTGTACTATACCTTGACATACTGACTTATTTCGCACGACCGAGAGCACACGCCCATGTTCCAACCGTAACATGCACGGCCTTAACACGGCCATGGGATTAGCCCATGGCCTATCGACTTATAAAACTAAGGTGCGAGTTACGCGACGCCCCTGACACACGCCTGGTGTGTCTATCCGTCTTGGCACTTAGAGGCTATCTACCAAGCCTTTTCCACCCACATGCATACATTCATACCTCATCACATAACTACACATAGTATCAACATTACTCTTGAATTAAAGACGTTTGATTAGAAAAGAATGAGGTCTTTATCCCATACACTAGAGAGAACTAATTCATATATAATTACAAACAACTTAGGCCATCATCTATGGCTATACACAAACAAACATAAGTTCTTTTAGGCCAACATAATTTGGCCACATCAACAATGACTTATTCAACCTTAGGTACTAGCCCTATACATGCCATAACTTAAAGAGACTTGATACATCATACCAAGTGTCTGCTCGATAGTGTGAAAACATCTCCGGCGGCCTCCAACCCGAGCTAAGTAATAAAACCTATAAGAGATGAGAAAAGTAAAGGAGTAAGCAATAATGCTTAGTAAGTTCATTTGTATAATTTGACAAATATTGATATTCACTGAATATACATAACACCAAGGCAATATGTTGAGTTTTTCTCATCAACTCATGGCTACCTACTCAACCATTCCTGAAACTTACTCATTCAATCTCTTACCACATTCTCACCATATCACAAGCCAATTCGCTCGTTTAATTAGCATACGTTCCTGTACTGATCGTCACAAGATCATATATAACAACACATCAAGCATTTTTAATAAGCCGCTCATGCAACTAATATCTCGGTGGTTTCGCACTTAGCCCACCATTCCTTTATAAGTGATGATATCACACATAGCCCATCGATCAATAATCAATAAGGTGAAATTGCATATAGCTTTCCGTTATTTACATTCATGGATAATAATTCACAAGTATATCTCTATTTCAAATGTTCATTCAAGAACATCCTCACATGTTCCCATTTTTACTTAACCTTTTACGATACTCGTTCTCATTCACACAGTGCATCAAATACACATACCCCACCAGGGGTTCATCATTTATTGAATTCATCTCAATTCAATTCTACACCTACTTGTGCTACTCATAGTACAACTACATACATTCACATATACATTGAATCATTCGAATGGTTAAATAACTCTCTTGAGTCTCATGCACATAGTTCTCATTGTCACTCTACCCCAATTGGGTTTTACATACTCTAACATATCGATGCCATGTCCCTGACATGGTCTTATACGAATTCTTACACCGAGGCCATATCCCAATATGGTCTTACTCGAGCCTTTAACCATTGTTCTATCGTGCTATACACCTTTCCCATTATTCTAAATTCGATTTCATTGACATCTCATCAAGAGACATTTCATACATTCACATAATAATATTCATTCCATACAACATTGGAATACTAAATAAGCTCATACGTAATTTCGACATTTGCACATGAACTTTCCTCGATGTCGAAAGAGCCGAAAATGACTTTTTGCCCACATTTCTCTTTTCATCCGTTCTAGGTCTGAAACTCATTTTTGTTGATCTAAAACAATGAAATTTACTCATTTAATCACTTAATGATCGTATTACAACATAATCTCTACTTAGGCAAAAATGACCATTTTGCCCTTATACTTTGGCAAAATTACGATTTTGCCCCTAGGCTCGTAAACAAATTTTCATCACATTTTCTTGTTAAAAAAGCCTAGCTGAACATTTAATCCTCTTACAACTATTCTCAATTCCATCAATTTCATGCCTTAATGAACAAATTACAACTTTTGCATTTTAGTCCCAAATAGGTGTTTTCACAACAACACCTTTCACAAATGTTTTTTATCAACATCCTATCATTCATTTTCTTCCATAAAAACTCATCAAACAACATGAACTCTATCATGGCAAGTCTCTAGACTTTCAACCATTTTGCAAACTAGTCCCCTCTTTAGAAAGCTTAAGCTTTGGGGACTCCAAAAGTACAATTTTTATCAAGAAAGATCATCAAAATCACTTACTTGTGAGGAGAAATGCTTGCTGAAATTTTAAGCTTCCAAACCCCCCTCATGGCTGATATTTTCGGTTGGAGAAGAAACAAAAATAAAAAGATGATAACTTTTACTTATATCATCTTATTTTATTTCTTTTTCCAACTAATATCACCAACTAAACATCATAATAAATGCACTTGTCCCCTATGCAATATCATGGCCGGTCAACACATTTAACAAGGCCAAATTGCACATTTGGGACCTCCAATTAATATTCTATGACTATTTGGCACCTCTAGCAACTAAAATAGAACTTTCGCACTTTATGCGATTTAGTCCTTTTTCACAATTTAGCTAGAATTCGCTAAAATTAAGACACCTAAATTTCCATGCATCCTTATAAACATGTTATATAACATAACATATCATGAAAATAATTTTCTCTAACCTCAAATTAGTGATTCTGAGATCACTGTTCCAACTAGCCCCTAAATCGGGTTGTTACAATTCTCCCCCCTTAGGGATTTTCGTCCCCGAAAATCTTATAAGGAGGGTTAGCTACCAACATTCTTAAAATGTTTCCATCAAATCTTCAATATCGCAATTCCACTTATCCTCAAATTCCTCTTGCCAAAAACTCTTAAGCTGTGATACATAAGATCGAAACGTAACTTGAGACCTAGGTTATTCTTCCTCTGGGGCTTATACTATATCCAGAAATCCATTAATTCGGAACACCGTACGTGCCCAAATGATCGTTCGGATCTTCACTGGTTGATTCACTACAATTCGAATGACATCCCCTTCCTAGGGAATCTTGTCAAACTGAATTTGAAATCTATAAGGTTTCATCTCACTTTCTCATTAAAGCATTCACCGACTGTAATAGTCCTGAGTTGTACGCTTGAAAACTCAGCTTTTAGTGATCAACTACTTCTGATCATAAACTCAATCTTAACATGGAATGTACTCTATTGTCGAAACATTTATGCACATAACTACATTTCCTTATTCTCGCATTAATAGATATGCTACTATTAAATCTCATACCAAAACTCTTGTATAAGTTCTTAATTCATCATCATTCACTTCCTATCTCGAGGAAGCACCAACAACAGAAACCTTATCCAACATGGATAACTTTCATTCAGACATCTGTACTATGTCTACTATTTGAGTAGTATCACAATAACTATACCCACCATTATAATAGCTCAAACCGTTTCACTATTTCATTTTCCAAAATCTTCTGTAGCATATGATACTCTTTCATCATAAAAAAAAAATCAGAAAATACACATCGATGATCCCATGGATCAATACATAATATCTAACCCACAACACAGACACAAAAGTGATCATCTCTGGATTACCAACCTGTCAACTCTTTCTCTCGATTCAGACTGATCTCAGTACTAGAACTTTCAAATAAATAGTTCTTTCAACTCAACCATCATGGTTTGAACATTTCGATGAGCATATCTTTATATCATGCTCCCTACTCACGTACACACAGAATTTTATTCTCTTTACTGATTCATGCGTGAATATACACAGAACTTGAATCATATCTCAATACCTTAATCTACTCTTTTCTCCATACTGAGAACATATTTTAAGAACACTCTCATCTGAGTTTCTCTTGCTATGCCAATCTAGAACCTTTACGATTGTCATATCTCACGATAGCAGGGACATCTCGATCGAATTCGTTAACTCTATTCAGCTTACCCGAAAACCCATCACACAACGTGAAACTTGTGATTTCACCTCTTATACACGAATCATCACCAATTTCCCCCTCAATTTACCCAATTAAGGTCATGAGGAGGTAAAGGAAATGTCAATTTCAATTTCAATTAACTAAATTGACAACCGTTTTGTCTGATTTTTACTATCAGTCACTATTCTCACACAATCACAGGTTATGAAAAGAACAACTGCATCAGCCCTGAAAGGCAACAGATATTTACACAAAATACTCAAGGAGATTATTATAATCCCTTCATGGCATCAACTAACCATGCACCACTACAGGCTTTGAGCCAACTTACTCATACTTGCCATTTATTTAGCACATATCGTGCCACACATAGTACTAGTTTCTTCGTGATTTATTCACGAATATCTGCATTCACTTCATCACATGACTTTAGTACTAATCTCATTTACACTTCTAGACTCATCTATTTGTCCCATTGATCACTAGGGATAATCAAAGACGCAAATTCGTCGTCATTCATGTAGGCACGAAACCAATGCCACACCCAGGGTGGTCTTATATGCAGTCACCTCTGGGTGTCAATGCCAAATCTCAGATAAGGTCTTACACGGACTTCCATATCAAATATCGTTACCATATTTTGAATATGGTCTTATACGGGATCTCAACTCGGTGCCGAAGCCATGTCCTAGTCATGGTCTTATACGGGACCTTATCTCTTTTATATATCAATGATAACTCCTTTTTACTATAGTCCCCAAGGACTTCAATCTCATTTTCAAAAAAAATTACTCTATATAGTAGAGTATTATGTATCAATGTGATACAGAGCATTCTAAATTATACTAACATAATTATTGCATTAATCGAATGCAAACTCACTCAACTTAACTCTCATAACATTTCATCATAATCCAACAGTGGTAAGGGGGCGAGGTCGCAGCGTCCCATAACTTGACTCTCGTGACCACACACCTATGATTTATCATTCATCATCAATGAAATATCATCATAGTCACACAACTCACTCCAAGTGAGTTTTCGCATTTTTCATGCCACATTTATTTCTATTACTCGTACTTTCGAACAATGACTTTACTTACTCAAGTTCCACATTAATATCTACTTGAGCATTCAACATTTGATTCTACTTCCCCTTACTATTGCTTATCAATTTAGAGAATGTCTTACGGGTTTTTAGTACGTCATCTACTTGATTGCCACAGTCCAACTATGGTCTTACATGTCGTCACGATGCCATAGCCTCGCTATGGTCTTACACAAAATCTTATATCGATATCGACGCCATATCCCATATATGGTCTTACACGATCTCATACTGAAGCCAGGTCCCAAACGTTGTCTCACACGGAATTACTATTTGATATCGATGCCATATCCCAGATATGGTCTTATACGGGATCATACTTAGATGTCGATGTCATGTCCCAGACATGGTCTTATACGAGATCTTTCTTTGGTGCTGAAGCCATGTCCCAGACGTGGTCTCACACGGAATTACTATTTGATGCCGATGCCATCTCCCAGATATGGTCTTATACGGGATCATACTTAGATGTCGATGCCATGTCCCGGACATGGTCTTATACGAAATCTTTCTTTGGTGCTGAAGCCATGTCCCAGACATGGTCTTACACTAGCACACGTGTCAATGCCGATGCCATGTTCCAAGCACGGTCTTACACTGACCCTCATAATACGGTCGATGCCATGTTCCAAACATGGTCTTACACTGACCCTCATAATACGGTCGATGCCATATTCCAAACATGGTCTTACACTGACCCACATAATACGGTCGATGCCATGTTCCAAACATGGTCTTACACTGACCCTCATAATACGGTCGATGCCATGTTCCAAACATGGTCTTACACTGACCTTCTCATTGCCATGGTCTAACCATGGTCTTATTCATCTTTTCATCGTTGAATGACCGTACTCATATCCTGAATTCTACTAAATCGAACTTTTCGCTTTTTAATCATGTGAACATATTTATCATAAACAATGGCATCACAAATTGCAAGTACTTACTTACTCTTATCGCTTTTCACATACATCATGGCACCTACTAGTCTCATGCTTGTAAGGTAAACAAAGTACTGTAACACTTGATCACATAGATCGGTATGCTTTACTATAATAAACATAATCTCAAAGATCATCATTCATAACATGAATTATACTTGTTAGTCACCTTAACTAGCATGACATAATATCAACTTTACTACTAACTTTATTGCTATCTCATTTAAGCTTTACTTGTTTGCCCGATGAATTTCTATGAATAACGAGAGGATTTGAATCTCATCTCACATAACTCGATGCCAAAGCCATATCCTAGATATACGGTCTTACATGGAATCTCTCTTCTTGGTTTCGAGGCCATGTCTTGACATGGACTTATACTGAAGTCTTTCTCGTGAGTTCCCTTGGGAACTTACCATTGCCATGTCTTGACATGGTCTTACTTGGTATCTTTACTCATGAAATGGTCGATGCCGAGCCTTGGCTTGGACTTACATGAAATCTCTTTCTCTTGATAGCTTTTCAATGTCAAGCTTGCCTTGGACTTACATGATAACTTGCTTGTTTGCCGATGCCATGTCTTGACATGGTATTATACGGACTTTCTTGTCTCATGTGTAATTCATTTTCAATCGGGACTTTCATATACATGCTCTTAATAACTTCTTTGTTTAATAAATCATTAAACACTTTCATGGAAATAATGTGCATTTAGCAACATAGCAAGAAATTCAATGAAAATATCCATGAAGCTTGGGAATCATACAACTTACTAAAATTAGCTCGGTTCGGAATCATCACTGTCTTAACAAAATAATTTTGTTAGAGTCGGGAGACATCACACTATCACTGTCCACATATGGCGACTCTTACTCACGTTAGCTTAGTCCTAGAACCGACTAAACCATAGCTCTGATACCACTAAATGTAACACCCCATACCCGTTTCTGAGGCTAAACCCAGATATGAGACATTACTATGCTTGAACTTCCTTTAACAAATACTTACGGGCTATAAAATTTTGTTCCAAATTAAAAACTTCTCTTTCTTAGTCAAGTCATTCGTATTGGGGGCCTACGAGGCCTTAAACTTGCGTTCGAAAATTTTTTTACGAGTTAAAGAAAACTTTTCTTTAAAACAGGGGCCACACGCCCGTGTATAATGAGACACGCCCGTGTGTAGACACACACGGCCATGCTCAACAACCGTGCTTAAAAACCCAAGCATTCTGCCAAATGCCCCACGGTTAAGGCACACGCCCATGCGGTTTGGGAACACGCCCGTGTGCCCTTAAGACATGCCCGTGCTTTCCACCCGTGGTCGACACTGACTAAATCCACACGGCCTTGACACGCCCGTGTAATTAGACCGTGTACTATACCTTGACATACTGACTTATTTCGCACGACCGAGCACACGCCCATGTTCCAACCGTGTAACATGCACGGCCTTAACACACGGCCATGGGATTAGCCCGTGGCCTATCCTGACTTATAAAACTAAGGTGTAGGTTACGCACGGCCTAGACACACGCCCGTGTGTCTATCCGTGCGGGCACTTAGAGGCTATCTACCAAGCCTTTTTCCACCCACATGCATACATTCATACCTCATCACATAACTACACATAGTATCAACATTACTCTTGAATTAAAGACGTTTGATTAGAAAAGAATGAGGTCTTTATCCCATACACTAGGGAGAACTAATTCATATATAATTACAAACAACTTAGGCCATCATCTATGGCTATACACAAACAAACATAAGTTCTTTTAGGCCAACATAATTTGGCCACATCAACAATGACTTATTCAACCTTAGGTACTAGCCCTATACATGCCATAACTTAAAGAGACTTGATACATCATACCAAGTGTCTGCTCGATAGTGTGAAAACATCTCCGGCGGCCTCCAACCCGAGCTAAGTAATAAAACCTATAAGAGATGAGAAAAGTAAAGGAGTAAGCAGTAATGCTTAGTAAGTTCATTTGTATAATTTGACAAATATTGATATTCACTAAATATACATAACACCAAGGCAATATGTTGAGTTTATCTCATCAACTCATGGCTACCTACTCAACCATTCCTGAAACTTACTCATTCAATCTCTTACCACATTCTCACCATATCTCAAGCCAATTCGCTCGTTTAATTAGCATACGTTCCTGTACTGATCGTCACAAGATCATATATAACAACACATCAAGCATTTTTAATAAGCCACTCATGCAACTAATATCTCGGTGGTTTTGCACTTAGCCCACCATTCCTTTATAAGTGATGATATCACACATAGCCCATCGATCAATAATCAATAAGGTGACATTGCATATAGCTTTCCGTTATTTACATTCATGGATAATAATTCACAAGTATATCTCTATTTCAAATGTTCATTCAAGAACATCCTCACATGTTCCCATTTTTACTTAACCTTTTACGATACTCGTTCTCATTCACACAGTGCATCAAATACACATACCCCACCAGGGGTTCATCATTTATTGAATTCATCTCAATTCAATTCTACACCTACTTGTGCTACTCATAGTACAACCACATACATTCACATATACATTGAATCATTCGAATGGTTAAATAACTCTCTTGAGTCTCATGCACATAGTTCTCATTGTCACTCTACCCCAATTGGGTTTTACATACTCTAACATATCGATGCCATGTCCCTGACATGGTCTTATACGAATTCTTACACTGAGGCCATATCCCAATATGGTCTTACTCGAGCCTTTAACCATCGTTCTATCGTGCTATACACCTTTCCCATTATTCTAAATTCGATTTCATTGACATCTCATCAAGAGACATTTCATACATTCACATAATAATATTCATTCCATACAACATCGGAATACTAAATAAGCTCATACGTAATTTCGACATTTGCACATGAACTTACCTCGATGTCGAAAGAGCCGAAAAGGACTTTTTGCCCACATTTCTCTTTTCATCCGTTCTAGGTCCGAAACTCATTTTTGTTGATCTAAAACAATGAAATTTACTCATTTAATCACTTAATGATCGTATTACAACATAATCTCTACTTAGGCAAAAATGACCATTTTGCCCCTATACTTTGGCAAAATTACGATTTTGCCCCTAGACTCGTAAACAAATTTTCATCACATTTTCTTGTTAAAAAAGCCTAAATGAACATTTAATCCTCTTACAACTATTCTCAATTCCATCAATTTCATGCCTTAATGAACAAATTACAACTTTTGCATTTTAGTCCCAAATAAGTGTTTTCACAACAACACCTTTCACAAAAGTTGTTTATCAACATCCTATCATTCATTTTCTTCCATAAAAACTCATCAAGCAACATGAACTCTATCATGGCAAGTCCCTAGACTTTCAACCATTTTGCAAACTAGTCCCCTCTTTAGAAAGCTTAAGCTTTGGGGACTCCAAAAGTACAATTTTTATCAAGAAAGATCATCAAAATCACTTACTTGTGAGGAGAAATTCTTGCTGAAATTTTAAGCTTCCAAACCCCCCTCATGGCTGATATTTTCGGTTGGAGAAGAAACATAAATAAAAAGATGATAACTTTTACTTATATCATCTTATTTTATTTCTTTTTCCAACTAATATCACCAACTAAACATCATAATAAATGCACTTGTCCCCTACGCAATATCATGGCCGGTCAACACATTTAACAAGGCCAAATTGCACATTTGGGACCTCCAATTAATATTCTATGACTATTTGGCACCTCTAGCAATTAAAATAGAACTTTCGCACTTTATGCGATTTAGTCATTTTTCACAATTTAGCTAGAATTCGCTAAAATTAAGGCACCAAAATTTCCATGCATCCTTATAAACATGTTATATCACATAACATATCATGAAAATAATTTTCTCTAACCTCGAATTAGTGATTCTGAGATCACTGTTCTGATTAGCCCCTAAATCGGGTTGTTACAAACCTCGTAAATTTTAAACTTCAAAGTAATATTTAAATTCAGGTAGACATCCTAAAGAATTTTTTATTCTTGAAAAATAGACTTATCATGCCTGATTCTCTAGTATTCTTAGAATTTAATTATCAATGCACAATTATCAATGACTTACTCTAAAACATATCAATAAAAATCATAAATCATCAGAAATTTCATTCTAATCATAATATGAGAAACTTACTTTAAGACAAGGCATAATTCAAGGATTTTCAAATAATACTATAGTTAACCCCCCCACACTTAAGATGTACATTGCCCTCAATGTACAAAGATAGATAATAGCAAAATAATCATAAAATCATAAGATAGGGAGAGAAGTGAAACTTCCTGAATTTTGGATGAAGTCAATGAAAAGAAACCAGATAGGATTGGAGGTGAACGTGGGAAAGCGTCTCGAACCGGTAGAGTCCTCGAAGCAGCCATCCTAATTTTATTGTATCCTAAGCTAAATCTAAATGGAATGAATAATAAGAAGAAAATAATAAAGAAAATAAAAGAAAATTAAAAGAAATAAAAATAAAAATAAAAGTAAAAGTAAAAGTAAATAATGGAAAATGAAAAAAAAAAAAGAAAAACAACTGGAAAAGAAAACGGAAGAAGGGGGTTAAATAAGAATTATGGATCTGGTGGTTGCCCCCGCCCTTGTACCTTCCTGTGGTGGCCACACGGCCACGGCCATGGCCGTGTGTAAGGCCGTGTGGTCTGGATATCTGCACTTTGGTTAGTTTATAGTTAGGTGCTAAAAATGGAAAATAAAAGTAAAAGAAGAAAAAATGTAAAAATTAATGGGGTTAGTGCTCGGGTTGCCTCCCGAGAAGCGCTCGTTTATAGTCTTAAGCTAGACTTTACCTCTCATTCGTGTGGTCAAGGTGGTTTGAGGAGGTGGAAATCCTTTCTCATGCGATCAATTCGGTTGTGGATATAAAGTTTAAGTCGAGTAATGTTTACCTCAAAAGTGTTGAATTTAGGATTGCTTACCTCGACTGTGCCGTATTGGAAGACATTAAGTACCTCAAAAGTGATTTCTTCGTTTGTCTTGAGGTCTGAATTGGTGATTCGAGGGTGTTCCTTATTCAACAATACCGATCCCCTATTTTGAAGTGATTTGTTGTTCCTATCAGCCTCGTGCAGGGTTTCCTTGATTTCACTTCGTGTATTCCTAGTTTCTCTTTAAAGTGTGTTTTCCACTTGTCTAGTTCATCGCCCTGAAGCCTTAGTCCTTCATGAATTATTTCTTTATGGGTACGAGATCTAAGATCTAGCTCAGCTAGGTGATTTCGTGATGCTTCCTGTAAAGAAGGTTGAACCAAATGGTTATCAATAGAATTAACGTTCGTACCTTTATTACTCGATGTCCTAGTTGAGTCAAGAGCTTGAAGAGTGATTGTTTCGTCGTCTACACGAAGTGTGAGTTCACCTACTTCTTCCTCTGTGTGGTATTTCTTTATTGCATCAGGATATGGCACACGAGGTTGGTACTCTGTAATTGTCAATTTTGGTATATCATGGCACACCTCAACCTTACCTTCACTTACCACAGGTTCTTCCCTTGGGTTTGGTTCGTCTAACCCTTCACTATCGTAAATGGCTTGATTTTGCTCTCTCGGGTTAGTTTCAGTATTGCTTGGCAAGCTTCCTTGTGATAGTTCTGAGATCAGCTTAGCAAGTTGTATAACTGACTTAGTGACTTCCCTAACTTGGCTCTCGATCCCTTTGATCGATGCTTGTTGGGTCTTAAGGGTGGTTTCAGTGTCTTGGAGACGGTTGTCTGTGGCTGCCATGAATTTTATCAGCATCTCCTCGAGGTTCGACTCCTCTTCCTGTTGGTAAGGTGGTTTTTGAAAATTTGGAGGAAGTTCCGGTCCTTGGCTACTTTGATCATCCCACGAGAAATCTGCATTATAAGTGTCATTATAAAAATTATTTTGAGGTTTAGAATAGTTACCCGTATATTGAGCTTGCTCGTTTTCCATGCCATATCCGTAGAGTGGGTACTCAGGATTCGCCACGCCTCCTAAATTCGAATCATAATGTATTTCTGGGTGTACCTGCGAGAGACTATTCAAACCATCAATTTTTTTATTCATCATCTCTAACTGATTAGACAACCTGGTGACCACGTCGAGGTTGAAGGCACTGGCTGCTTTAGTAGGAATTGTCCTCATCGCTTGCCACTGATAATTATTCAGTGCCATCTTCTCTAAAAACTAAAATTATCTGCCAAAAGCAAATGGAGGAAAAATTAGCAAAGTAAAAAAAAAATAATAACAATGAAAATAAATTGCAATAAAAAAATGGCTAAAGTAATAAAAATAGAGCTTTCTTAATATTTTAGTTCCCCGACAACGGCGCCAAAAACTTGATCGCTGTGAATCAGAGCTTTAAAATTTGTACAAAGAACGATCGAACCTGGAAACTAACTCTGACAATGATTAAAGGCAAGTGTACCTATCGAACAATAGTATAGCTTAGGCAAGACCGGATTATCGAACCCAAAGGAACTAAAAGTACTAATACTAACTTTCTTTTTATTATTTAACCTAAAATAAGTGAAGTTGCTTTTAATCTAAAATTAACGAACTACTAAGATAAGGACACAAAGACGAAAAAAGACTAAAATTGGGGAGATAACTTTTAGAAAAACTCAGTTGATTTAGATGATACCCTCAGGAAGAATCCACCTAGACTTCCCTTGTTATCTATCACTGAACCATATGATTTTATTTACTTAGTTTGATCCGTAAGACTCCCTAACGTATATTAAACTCTCTCTCGAGGCGAATAAAGTCTAACCCTAGGTTAATTAGTGGAACTCTCATTCTCTTATAATAACCCCTAGAATAGCAATAAATCGATCTATGGACTCCCATAATAGGTTTCACCCTAATCCGGCAAAATCTCGTCACCCTATCTCTAGGCGTGCGATCAACTCTGCTTAATTATGCTAGATCTACATGATAACTTGCTTGATTGCCGATGCCATGCCTTGGCTTGGTATTATACGGACTTTCTTATCTCGTGTGGTAGATCGAGTATCCTAAGTAATTCAACTTCAATCGGGACTTTCTTATGCTTAATCTCATTGATTTCTTTATTTAACATAGATATAAGCATTTCTATGGTAATAATGTACATTATACTAAGAAATTCAATGATAATAATCATAAAGCTTAGAAATCATACAAACTTACCTCAATATACAAAATGTATGTAGATATGCAATTTAGTCCTCGACTTTGTTCTTGCCTCGGTTTCGATCCGAGCTTCGTTTTTCTTGATCTATAATAATAATTAGATCATTTAATACTCATATTGCCTAAATTGACTCTTAACTCATACTTTGGCAAAATTACTATTTTGCCCCTAAACTTTCTCATATTTGCACTTTTGCCCCTAGGCTCGTAAAATAATTCTCATTCAACTTTCTTAAACATCATGTTTAGCTGATTCATTTTCTCTACTATAACAATCATCAATTCTCACTATTTCTAATAGGTATGACCAATTTCATAACTATTACAAATTAGTCCATACTATCATTTTTCATGAAATTCACTAAGGAAAAGATGTTTATCTAACATCAAACTCCCATAATCTTCCATAAAATATCATTTTACATGCATGATACACATGGGTAGATTTTTGAACATGCTTCTTAGCTCATCTTATAGCTAAAAATAGCTAATTCATAATACTGAGGACTCAAAAATACGAAGAATATTAAAAGCGGGGCTAGGATGACTTACTTGCAAGCTTCAAAAATTTGAAGAACCCTAGCTATGGAGTCTCCCATTTTTCGGCACAAGGAAGAAGATGAATGAAATTTTTATCATCTTTTTTCCTATTGTAATCATTTAATTGGTAAATGACCAAAATGCCCTTCTCTTTAAAATTTTACAATTTACTAACTCATGTCCATTTTTGTCCAAAACTTATAATTTGGGAAAATTGCTATTTAAGGACTTCTAATTAATATTCTAAAGCTATTTCATACAAAAAGCTTCTAGAAACTCATATTTTGCAACTTTTTCAATTTAGTCCTATTTGATCATTCCATGCCAATTTCACAAAATTTCTACATGGAACTTTAAGACTATCATGCAAACATGTCATAAACCGTAAGAACTCAATTTACTAAATCAGATTTGTGGTCTCGCACCACTATTCTAACTAGGCCCTGAATCGGGATGTTACAAGAAATATGAGTTTTATGATTTTTATGAGGCTTATAACATGTTTGCATGATTATGTGAAAATTTCATGAAGAAATTTTATGAATTGGTGATCAATTTATTCATGAGGACTAAATTGCAAAGATCGAAAAATATGAGATTCTAGAAGATTCAAGTATGAAATAGCATAAAAAAATTTTAGAAGTCCTTATTTAGCAATTAGACCATTATAACTTATGATGGACAAAAATGGGCATTGGAAGGAAAAATCTCAAGAAAGGGGCCTTAAGGGAAAAATGGTCATTTGGTTAATAAAAGAATTAAAAAGGAAAAATAAGTCAAAATTGTGTTCATATTCTTCCCCTAAGTGCCGAAAATTTCAAGCTCTCCATAGATAGGGTTATTTCATCTTTCAAGCTTGATTGTAAGTGTCTCCTAGCCTCGTTTTTAATGTTCTTCGTATTTTTTAGATCCTTGTAGCTCGACATGCATGAAAATTTAACCATGCATGACATGCGTGTGATATGCTCACACGGGCCTGTCATTTCTCTCACACGGGCGTGTGGCCCTGTTTTGAGTCAAAATTTCCCAAGTGTTCGTAAGTTTCTGGTTCAGTCTCGGATCACTTCATGTTTATGTCTTGGGTCTCGTAGGCCCATAATAAGAACATTAAGAGATTGAATGAAGAAGTTTAAGTTGAAAAGAGAGTTCATTACCCGATTTTGTACGAATAAGTAAGTTAAGTCTGGTAACGCTTCGTACCTGGTTCTGGCGTCGGATACGGGTAAGGGGTGTTACATTTAGTGGTATTAGAGTTACGGTTTAGTCGATTCTCGGACTAATGTAGCGTAAATACGAGTCTAGCTATACATGCCATGCGTATGAGTATTTATATAGTGATAGTGTGACGACTCCTGACAGCTTAAATTATGTTTTCATATAGTAAATGGATTCCGAAAGAGTAGTGGCGGATGGTGTAGAAAGTAACGCGCCGGCTCCCGCCCAAGGGACGATGCCGACTGAAAATGAGAATAGACATGCAACTATGAGTCAAAGAGGAGGAGAAGAGGCTAGGGAAGCCTTTCTCCACATGATGAATAAATGGTATACGGAGTTCATTCGAACGAACCTGAATGCGCAACCCCCTCCTCCCCCACCTATTCCTTAGCCTACCCCTGTAGCTCCCCAAGTTGTAGAAGTGGTAAGAAGGGAAAAGCCCCCTGTTGATAGAATCCGAAAACAAGGAGCTGAAGAGTTTCGAGCTAATAAAGATGATGATCCGGAAAGGGCAGAGTTTTGGCTCGAAAATGCCATCAGGGTATTTGATGAACTATCATGTACACCTGAAGAGTGTATGAAGTGTGTCATGTCTCTTTTAAGAGATTCGGCTTATCAATGGTGGAACACCCTTGTGTCGGTTGTACCAAGGGAAAAAGTTAATTGGAAATTTTTCCAAGAAGAGTTTAGAAAGAAGTATATTAGCCAAAGATTCATCGACCAGAAAAGAAAGGAATTCCTTGAGCCGAAGCAAGGACGAATGACGGTAACTGAATACAAACGTGAGTTCGTAAGGCTTAGTAAATACGCCCAGGAGTGCGTATCCACAGAGGCCATCATGTGCAAAAGGTTTGAGGACGGACTAAATGAGGATATCCGATTGTATGTTGGTGTCCTAGAACTGAAGGAATTTGTCGTGTTAGTATGTAGAGCTTGCAAAGCCAAGGAGTTGGCCAAAGAGAAAAGAAAGGCTGAAATTGAGTCTCGTGACTCGAGGAAGAGACAATTGGGTAAGTCATTTCAATCCTCATCCAAGAAATCAAGAGAGTTTACTACCCGATTAGCCACTTCAGCTGGGTTTTCAAATCGGAGTAAGGGTAAACAATACTCGGGGTCTAAAGCTCAGACCACTTCGATTGCTAGTGTTGGTAATGCTCGACCAAGTAAACCAGAATGTTCACAGTGTGGCAGACGTCATCCCGGTGAGTGTCGAGCAATTAAGAGAGCTTGCTTCAGGTGTGGATCCCCAGATCATTTTATTAGAGATTGTCCCGAGAGGGACGAGAAAGAGAAATCCCAGAGTGCAAGATCAGGAAGTACTGTTAGAGGAAAGTCACAGAGAAATCTGGGAAACGGAATGAGTGGTAAGAATACACCTAGAGAATAGACTGCAAGATCTGAGGGTAGAGTGCCTACGAGGACTTATGCTATTCGCGCTCGCGAAGAGGGGTCATCCCCTGATGTAATTACGGGTACATTTTCTCTCTATGATACAAATGTTGTTGCTTTAATTGATCCCGGATCTACCCACTCATATGTTTGCATGAAATTAGTAACTAGTATGAGCATGCCTGTAGAGTCTATAGAATTTGTGATAAAGGTGTCAAATCCCCTAGGCAAGTGTGTGTTAGTTGATAAAGTATGCAAAGATTGCCCTTTGATGATTAGAGGTCATTATTTTCCGGCAAATCTCATGCTATTGCCATTTGATGAATTTGATGTAATCCTTGGTATGGATTGGTTAACTACTCATGATGTGATAGTAAATTGTGGAAGGAAATTTATTGAGTTAAAATGTGAAAATAGGGATATTCTCCGTGTTAAATCAGATGAACAAGACAAATTGTCTGCAGTGATTTCTTTCATGTCTGCTCAGAAGTACATAAGAAAGGGATATGAAGCTTACCTTGCTTTTGTGATGAATGCTAAAGAGACTGAGTTAAGAATTGAGTCAGTGCCAATAGTATGCGAGTACCAAGATGTATTTTCGGAAGAATTGCCAGGGTTGCCTCCGATTAGAGAGATTTAATTTGGCATTGAGTTAGTCCATGGTACTGCGCCTATTTCGATTGCTCCGTACAGAATGGCTCCAATTGAGTTGAAAGAATTGAAGGCACAGTTACAAGAGTTGACGGATAAAGGCTTTGCAAGACCAAGTTATTCTCCGTAGGGTGCTCTTGTATTATTTGTGAAAAAGAAAGATGGTTCCATGAGGTTATGTATAGATTATCGACAACTTAATAAGGTAACCATAAAGAATAAGTACCCCTTACCAAGGATCGATGATTTGTTTGACCAATTGAAGGGAGCCACTATGTTTTCCAAGATAGACTTGAGATCTGGAGATTATCAGTTGAGAGTTAAAGACTCAGATGTGCCGAAAACCGCATTTCGGACAAGGTATGGTAATTATGAATTTTTAGTCATGCCTTTCGGTCTAACAAATGCCTCCGCTGTGTTTATGGATTTGATGAACCGCATCTTTCGACCATATTTGGATAAATTTGTTGTGGTCTTTATTGATTATATTCTAATTTACTCTCGAAATGAGAGCGAGCATGTTGAGCATTTGAGGACAATCTTGCAAATTTTACGAGATAATCAGTTATATGCCAAGTTTAGTAAAAGTGAATTTTGGCTTAAAGAAGTCGGGTTTTTTGGGGCACATTGTCTCGTGAGATGGAATTAGAGTTGACCCAAGTAAGATTTCAGCAGTTGTGGATTGGAAGCCACCAAGGAATGTATCCGATGTTAGAAGTTTTCTGGGTTTAGCTGGTTATTACAGACGGTTTGTCAAGGGATTTTCTATGATAGCCACTCTGATGACGAGGCTATTACAAAAAGATGTAAAGTTTGAATGGACGGAAAAGTTCCAACAGAGTTTTGACAAACTAAAGGCAATGTTGACTGAAGCTCCAGTTTTAGTACAACCTGAACCAGGAAAAGAATTTGTGGTCTACAGTGATGCATCCTTGAATGGATTGGGTTGTGTACTCATGTAAGAGGGCAAGGTGATAGCTTATGCCTCTAGACAGTTAAAGCCGCACGAGAAGAATTACCCAACCCATGATTTGGAGTTAGCTGCTATTGTGTTTGCACTGAAGATATGGAGACACCATTTGTATGGTGAGAAATGTCGGATATTTACTGATCAAAAAAGTTTAAAGTATCTGATGACTCAAAAAGAGTTGAACTTAAGGTAACGAAGGTGGTTAGAGTTAATAAAATATTATGAGTTAGTGATCGACTACCACCTGGGTAAGGCGAATGTGGTCGTCGACGCCTTGAGTAGGAAATCCTTGTTCGCATTGAGAGCCATGAATACACGGATGGCTTTGTCAGATGATGGTCTTATTCTAGCCAAGTTGAGAGCTAGACCAATGTTTCTCTAAGAGATTTGTGAAGCTCAAAAAGGCGATGGCGAATTAGAGGCCAAAAGAGTTCAGTGTGAGTCGGGCGTTGAGTCAGACTTTTGGATTAATTCTAGAGGATGTTTGATGTTTCAAGATAGGGTCTGTGTACCCAGAGATGATGAGCTTATTTGAAAAATTTTGCATGAAGCACATAGTGGATGTTTATCTGTACATCCAGGCAGCACAAAGATGTATAATTATTTAAAGAAATGGTATTGGTGGCCGAGTATGAAGAAAGATATTTCTGAGTTCATATCGAGATGCTTGATTTTTCAGTAAGTAAAAGCTGAGCACCAAGTACCTTCGGGTCTACTTCAGCCTATTATGGTTCCCGATTGGAAATGAGACCGTATTACTATGGACTTTGTGACGGGTTTGCCTTTGTCACCGAAAAAGAAGGATGTCGTATGGGTTGTAGTTGATAGACTCACAAAGTTGGCCCATTTCATACCAGTACGCATTGATTATTCGCTTGATAAGTTGGCAAATTTGTATGTTTCAGAAATTGTAAGATTGCACGGAGTGCCTTTGTCGATTATATCGGATAGAGATCCGAGATTTACATTACGATTTTGGAAAAAGTTGCAAGAAGCCTTGGGCACAAAATTAAGTTTTAGTACAGCTTTTCATTCGCAAACTGACGGACAGTTGGAAAGGATAATTCAAATACTTGAAGACATGCTTCGATGTTGTGTTTTAGAATTTCAAGGTAATTGGGAAAAGTACTTACCATTAGTAGAATTTGCCTACAATAACAGTTTTTAGTCGAGCTTGAAAATGGCGCCTTATGAGGAATTATATGGGTGTAAGTGCCGAACGCCCCTGTATTGGACTGAACTCAAAGAGAAATAGATTCACGGGGTCAATTTAGTTAGAGAAACTGAAGAGAAGATAAAAGTGATTCGTGATTGTTTAAAAGCTGCTTCTGATAGAAAAAAGTCTTACGCGGATTTGAAACGAAAAGAAATTGAGTTTCAAGTTGGTGATAAGGTATTTCTGAAAGTGTCACCATAGAGGAAAGTTCTCTAATTTGGCCGAAAAGGCAAGTTGAGTCCGCGCTTTATCGGACCGTATGAAATTACCTAGAGGATAAAGTCAGTGGCCTATCGTTTGGCATTGCCATCTAAGTTAGAAAAGATTCATGATGTATTTCACGTGTCCATGTTACGACGTTACCGATCAGACCCTTCGCATGTGATTGTACCGACAGAGATTGAAATTCAACTGGACATGACTTATGGCGAAGAGCCGGTTAAGATTTTGGCTTGAGAAGTCAAACAGTTAAGAAATAAAAGTATAGCCCTTGTGAAAGTACTATGGCAAAGACATGGGGTAGAAGAGGCTACATGGGAGCCCGAGGAGGCCATGAGAAACCAATATCCCAACCTTTTTACCGGTAAGATTTTCGAGGACGAAAATCCCTAAGGGGGAGAATTGTAACAGCCCGAATTAGGGCCTAGTCGGAATAGTGGTTGCGAGACCACAAATTCGAAGTAGAAATATGAGTTTTATGATTTTTATGAGGCTTATAACATGTTTGCATGATTATGTGAAAATTTCATGAAGATATTTTATGAATTGGTGATCAATTTATTCATGAGGACTAAATTGCAAAGATCGAAAAGTATGAGATTCTACAAGATTCAAGTATGAAATAGCATTACAAAAATTATTAGAAGTCCTTATTTAGTAATTAGACCATTATAACTTATGATGGACAAAAATGGGCATGGGAAGGAAAAATCTCAAGAAAGGGGCCTTAAGGGCAAAATGGTCATTTGGTTAATAAAAGAATTAAAAGGGAAAAATAAGTCAAAATTGTGTTCATCTTCTTCCCCTAAGTGCCGAAAATTTCAAGCTCTCCATAGCTAGGGTTTTGTCATCTTTCAAGCTTGATTATAAGTGCCTCATAGCCCCGTTTTTAATGCTCTTCGTATTTTTGAGATCCTCGTAGCTCGATTTAGCTATTTCTACCTATATTTTGAGCTAGGGTTCATGTTTAAAAAATTTAACCATGCATGACTTGCATGTATTTTGATGATTAATGGAAGAATATGAAAGTTTGATGTATGATAAACATCTTTTTCTAAGTGATTTTCATGGAAATTTCATAAAAAGGACCTAATTGTAAAAGTGATGAAATGTGTAGTAAAAATTAGTTTTGAAGGAAAATATGAGCTATTCTACGTCTAAAATAGGTTCGACTAGGCTTGGGTAACCAAAGAAATGGGTGTATTTCAATATACGAGCCTAGGGACCATTTTGTAGATATGAGAAAGTATAGGGAAAAAATTGTAATTTTGCCAAAGTATGATTCATGGTTCGATTTAGTCAATGTGATTATTAAAAGAGTGAAATTTTCATTATAGATCAAGAAACACGAAGTCCGGACCGAAACCGAGGAAAGGACAAGGTGGTGGACTAAATCGAACATTTATACCCATTTTGATAACGGGGTAAGTTTGTATGTAATAAATTAACCTTATGACATTATGTATTGAGATGCTTGAGATTGCATGGTATGTACATTATTTTTATGAAAACTGACCGATGATGTCCGATGAGAAAATGATAAAGATTTATGAGATGAAAGTCCCGGTTGAACTTATGAATAGAAAGGATACTATTGTTAAGACATGAGATTTATAAGATCCCGTATAAGACCATGTCTAGGACATGGCTTCGGCACCGAATTGAGATCCCGTGTAAGACAATATCTGGGATATGGCATCGGCATCTAAGAGGAAAATCATGTAAGACCATGTCTGGGACATGGCATCGATATATGATCTCGTATAAGACCATATCTGGGATATGGCATCGACATCGATATGAGATCCCGTATAAGACCATATCTGGGATATGGCATCGGCATCAACAAGTGATCCTATGTAAGACCATATCTGGGATATGGCATTGGCATCTTAATACGAGTAAGACGAATTCCGGGTATCCTTCGATATTCCAAGTGGTTCAACGGGTAAAGAGCTAAGTTCATGCTAAAGATGATAAAGAGCTAAGTTCATGCTAAAGATGATAAAGAGTTAAGTTCATGTTAAAGATGATAATGAGCTAAGTTTGTATCCATGATTGCAAGAGTGCTAAAGTTATGTGATGAGAGTTACAAGTATACATGAGTAAAGTACGAGAAATAAGTTTCGATGTATGATGTGTTATTGGTAAGAGTAAGCATGAGTAAGCCATGTTGATGCACTTGAGAACTTGTATTATTATGTAAAGTAAAGTATGAATGTATCATGAGATTTTATTTGCTTATTTATTGCATGCAAACTTACTAAGCTTTATGCTTACTCCCTCTCTTTTCCATTTCTTTGTAGTATCGCCAAGCTAGCTCAGGGATCGTAGGACGTCAGAGTTTGGCTTACACTATCAAGCTATTCTTTTGGTATAGTAAAGTTTGATTATTTTGGGTATGGCATGTTTAGGTACTTGGTCATTTTATTATGTCATACTGGTTGGCCAAGATGTTGGCTATTAATGTTACTCAATACATTTTGTAAATGGCCATTGGAATTGGATAATATTTACTAAGTTATATATATTAAATGATGATGAAATTTATGAAGTACAAGTTGTGAAATCAATTGAGTTATGTGTGAAGTATATGCATGATGAATGTAGTGAGGAATTAAGGTGTGGATGTCTTGATTTTGAATATTAGAAGTGCCTTATTATAATTTTGTTTGTTGCATTGAAATGGTATAAGTGTGATTGCTTTTCAGGGTGGCAAATGGCTTGATAGATAGCCTTGCATTTGTCCACACGGGTGACACCTGCAGGCGTGTGTCTAGGCGTAGATGACACACCTTACCGCCACATGGGTGTGTAGTCTGGCCGTGTGTCCCCTGTACTTAATTTGCGAAAAATTCAATTCGTCACACGGGCCAGCACACGGGCGTGTGGCTTGGCCGTGTGGTCCTAATTAGTTGCTGACGTCATAAATAGAATACCCCCTTATTTTGGACACGGCCTGAAGCACGAGCGTGTGATATGCTCACACGGGCGTGTCATTTCTCTCTCACGGGCGTGTGGCCCTGTTTTGAGTCAAATTTCCCAAGTGTTCGTAAGTTTCCAGTTCAGTCCCGGATCACTTCATGTTTATGTCTTGGGTCTCGTAGGCCCATAATAAGAACGTTAAGAGATTGAATGAAGAAGTTTAAGTTGAAAAGAGAGTTCATTACCCGATTTTGTACGAATAAGTAAGTTAAGTCTGGTAACGCCTCGTGCCTGGTTCCGGCGTCAGATACGGGTAAGGGGTGTTACAAATACAGTTGTAAAATAAAATAAAAGTAAAATCCATATAGAACTACACTTCTTTTATTTTATTTTAGAATAAGTTTTTTTTACACCTTATTAAACTCCATCTATTTGATATTGATTAAAATAAGGTGTTTCAATCTTACTACACTCCTATTAGAATATGATTTTATAAGCCTATAAATAGACATAGTCTACTCCTCTTGTAATCATTAGAATTCGATATAGTGAATTTTCTTATCCTCTTCCCGTGGTTTTTTCCCAAAAGGGTTTCCACGTAAAAAATTGTGTGTTCTTTATTTGTATTTCTCTTTTCTTTGCGATATATTATTATTACCGACATTTTATTTTTACAAATTGGTATCAGAGCTTCCGAGTTATTCATCTCAATCACGGTAATGGCGTCTTTGAAGTATAAAATTTCACTGTTGGATCGCAACACCAGATTCGTGTTGTGACAGATAAAGATGCAGGCAGTTCTTGCACAGATAGAATTAGAGGAAGCCCTGCTAGGGGTAGATAAGATGCCTTCGACATTGACGGAGGAAGACAAGAAGCGCAAGGATAGAAAGGCGTTAACACAGTTACATCTGCATTTGTCTAACGAAATTTTGCAAGATGTGATGAAAGAGATGACCGCCGCTTGATTATGGAAGAGGTTAGAACAAATATGTATGTCGAAAACTCTAACTAGCAAGTTGCATATGAAGCAGCGTCTTTATGCTCATCGTTTGGAGGAAGGTGCATCTATGCACGAACACTTAACAGTGTTTAAAGAAATTCTCTCAAACTTGGAGGCCATGGAGGTTTAGTATGATAAGGAAGATCTAGGGTTGATTCTCCTTTGTTCATTGCCCCTGTCTTATTCAACCTTTAGAGACACAATTTTATATAGTCGCGAGCCTCTCATAGTTGATGAGGTTTATGATTTTTTGACCTCGTATGATAATATGAAGCATCTTGTGGTTAAAATCGACTCTCAAGGAGAGGGTCTCATTGTTCGTGGAAGACAAGATCGAAATGTTGATGATGATCGTAGAAGGACACAGGAACAGAATCATCGCAGTAAATCTAAAGGTAGATCGAAGTCTTGAAACAGAGGTAAAACTTGTAACTTCTACAAGAAGAAAGGAAACATTAAATCTGAGTGCTATAAGCTACAGAATAAGATCAAAAGGGAGGCTGCGAATCAAAAGGGAAAACAACCAGAAAATTCTGGTGAAGCTGATATTGTAGAAGACTACAACGATGGTGAACTTCTAGTCACTTCTGTCAACAATTCTAAAATGAGCGAGGAGTGGATCCTTGATTCGGGCTGCACCTTCCACATGAGTCCCATTCGGGATTGGTTTACAACTTACGAAATAGTTTCTGAAGGTGTTATTTTGATGGGAATACTTTGTGTAAAATTGCAGGTGTTAGAATAATTAAAGTTAAGATGTTTGATGGAGTTGTTAGAACACTTAGTGACGTACGACATGTTCCAGAATTGAAGAGAAATTTAATTTCATTGAGTACTCTTGATTCAAAAGGGTACAAATACACAGTTGAAAGTGGGGTTTTGAAGATTTCTAAAGGTTCCCTCGTTGTGATGAAAGGGCAGAGAAATACTGCCAAGTTATATGCTCTGCAGGGTTCTACTGTTACTGGTGATGCAGCTGTCGCTTCCTCTTCCTTGTCAGATGATGATATTACTAAACTTTGGCATATGCGCCTAGGGCATATGAGTGAGAATGGCATGGCAGAATTGAGCAAAAGAGGACTTCTTGATGGGTAAGGAATTTGCAAACTGAAATTCTGTGAGCATTGCATTTTTGGGAAGCAAAAGAGAGTTCGATTCACTAGAGGAATCCATAACACGAAGGGAACATTGGAGTATATTCATTCTGATCTGTGGGGGCCATCCAGAGTGCCTTCGAGAGATGGAGTTAATTATATGCTAACTTTTATTGATGATTTTTCCAGAAAAGTTTGGGTGTTCTTCTTGAAGCAGAAAAACGATGTGTTTTTCTCATTTAAGTCTTGGAAAACTATGATTGAAAAATAGACGGGAAAACAAATAAAATACCTCTGCACAGACAATGGCTTAGAGTTCTGTTCTGATGAGTTTAATAAACTGTGCAAGTTAGAAGGGATCGTGAGACACTTGACAGTTCGTCATACTCCACAGCAAAACTGTGTTGCACAATGAATGAACAGAACGATCATTGAGAAGGTTTGATGTATGTTGTCAAATGTCAACTTACCAAAGTCATTGTAGGCCGAAGTAGCCTCTACTGCATGTTTTTTGATCAACCGATCTCCATCCTTTGCCATTGAGAAAAAGACTCCACAAGAGGTATGGTCTTGTAATCCTACTGACTATTCTGATTTAAAGATCTTTGGGTGTCCTACGTATGCTCATGTTGATAATAGAAAATTGGAACCGAGATCCATTAAATGTGTTTTTCTTGGTTATAAAACTGGTGTAAAAGGGTATAAGTTATGGTGTCCTAAAAATAGAAAAGTTGTGATTAGTAGAGATGTTATTTTTGATGAAACTGCTATACTACCTAGCTTATCTATTAAAGACTCTTCCAATAAAGAAAATCAAAAGCAGGTGGAGCATCAGATTAATCCAGAATCTACAATAGAGTCGACTCCTCAAGCCAGTACAAAAATTCAAAATAGAGTTGCTTCTTCAGCACAATACTCTATTGCCAAAAATAGAGCTAGAAGAGAAATTAAACCTCTAAAAAAGTATGCCGAGGATGATCTAGTTGCTTATACTTTAAATGTGGCTGAAGATATAGATGCAAACCAAGAGCCATCTAATTATTCTAAGGCGGTTAGCTGTGAAGACTCAGAAAAGTGGATGTTTTCTATACAAGAGGAGATGAAATCACTCCATAAAAACATAACATAGGATATTGTGAAACTTTCTAAAGGTAAAAAGGTTGTTCGTTGTAAATGGGTGTTTAAAAAGAAAGAAGGAACTTCAGGATTTGAAGAACCCAAATATAAAGCAAGGCTTGTTGCAAAGGGTTACAGTCAACTTCCAAGAATGGACTTCATAGATGTATTCTCCCCAGTTGTGAAGCATTGTTCAATTCGAGCTTTGCTTGGTATTGTGGCCATGCATGATTTGGAGCTTAAGCAGTTAGATGTAAAAACTACATTTTTGCATGGAGAACTTGAGGAGGATATTTACATGCAATAACTAGAGGGTTTTACAGTCTTAGAAAAAGAGGATTATATTTGCTTGCTGTAAAAATCCCTTTATGGTTTGAAACAGTCACCAAGACAGTGGTACAAGAGGTTTGATTCATTTATGACTTTTCATGATTTCAAAAGAAGTAGTTTTGACAGTTGTGTTTACTTTAAGAAAACAGTGATGGTTCTTTTGTATATCTACTCCTTTATGTTGATGACATGTTGATAGCAGCAAAAGATAAATGAGAGATAAGAAAGGTCAAAGGCCAACTAAGTGAAGAATTTGAGATGATAGATTTGGGACCAGCAAAGAAGATACTTGGTATGGAGATTTTCAGAGATAGAAAAGCAAGTAAATTGTACCTAAGTCAGAATGGGTACATTGAGAAAATTCTTTGCAGGTTCAATATGCAGAATGCTAAGCCTGTTAGTACTCATTTAGCAACCCATTTCAGACTTTCATCGGCTTTGTCTCCACAATCAGATGATGAGATTGAGTACATGTCACATGTTTCATACTCAAGTGCAGTGGGATCTCTCATGTATGCTATGGTTTGTTCACGTCCAGATTTATCATATGCAGTCAGTGCAGTTAGCAGATACATGGCGAATCTCGGTAAAGAGCATTGGAAAGAAGTTCAACGGATTTTAAGATACTTATGAGGTACTACTGATGTTTGCTTACAGTTTGGAAGAATTAGAGATAGAGTCATTAGGTATGTTGATGCTAATTTTGCTGGAGACCTTGATAGAAGAAGATCTCTCACAGGTTATGTCTTTACAATCGGAGGTTGTGCAATAAGTTGGAAAGCCACTTTGCAAACTACAGTCGCTTTGTCTACCACTGAAGCTGAGTATATGGCGATTACTGAGGCTTGTAAAGAAGCCATTTGGTTGAAGGGACTCTTTAGTGAACTCAATGAAGACCTTCAGATCGATCTGAGTATTTTGTTGTGATCCACAGTGCCATCTTCCTTACAAAAAATCAAATGTTTCATGAGAGAACAAAATACATTGATGTTCGGTATCATTTTGTTCGTGATATTTTTGCTCGTGGTGATATTGTTGTGAGCAAAATTAGTACTCATGAAAATACTGCAGATATGATGACTCACTTCCTATAACCAAGTTTGAGCATTGCTTAGATTTGGTTGGTGTTCATTGTTGAAGTTAAACCCTTAAGGGGTTTTATTGAAGAGGTGGAGAACTTATTCGTTAAGAGTTTGCGATGAAGAACTTGTTCATTGAGAATTCATGTCAATGTAGAGATTGTTAGAATTGAGTGATTCGAATCCTTATTTAAATAAAATACAGTGGTAAAATAAAATAAAAGTAAAATCCATATAGAACTACACTTCTTTTATTTTATTTTAGAATAAGGTTTTTTTACACCTTATTAAACTCCATCTATTTGATATTGATTAGAATAAGGTGTTTTAATTTTACTACACTCCTATTAGAATATGATTTTACAAGCCTATAAATAGATATAGTCTACTCCTCTTGTAATCATTCGAATTCGACATAGTAAATTTTCTTCTCCTCTGCCCGTGGTTTTTTCCCGAAAGAATTTTCACGTAAAAATCTGTGTGTTCTTTATTTTTATTTCTCTTTTCTTTGCGATATATTGTCATTACTGATATTCTATCTTTACACTTTGCTAAAGATCGATAATAACTTCCATAAATCATTTTTGGCATATTCCTAATCAAGCTTTTTTTCCTCTCATATATATGAAATAAAAAGTTTATTTAGCAAAGTATATAGGAGAGTAAATTATTTGGAGAAATAGTTGAATTCGGATCTTGGGGTAACCGACTTCAAAGTTGGCCCCTAGGGTAATCGACTTCCATAAGGTTTTCTTTTCGAATGGAAAATGGCATAATGTAAAAAATGATCTCATATTTTATCAATTTTAGCTACTTTCAATTATTTTTTTGCCAGTTTCAATACAAAATTAATAGGTTTCAAGTCAAGATTTTGGTGGGAATTATAAATAAATAAGACATTGATTTTATTAATTTATTTTTTAATAATTTATCTTAAAATATTAATAAAATTATGAAAAAGTATTATAATGAAAATTTGATAAAATATGGGCTATTATTTAAAGTAACTGAAATTGTTATAATGAAAATTTTATAAAATATGGGGATTGTTTTTTATATTAAACCAATTTTAATTTAGGACGAAAGAAACTTAAGGGAGTCGGCAACCCTAAAGTCCCACTGTCAGATATATTTTTGTTTATTTCAGAGTAAAAAAAGAAGGCACCTAATGGTATTAAATGGGAAAAGGTTAAAAGGTCTGTTATCCCTCGAGATTGTCACCTGGACTGTAGTGTGACATATACAACTGTTACAAATCTTTTCAACCTTCAACCTTCAACCTTCAACCTTCAACCTTCAAAACAAGAGCTGCAGTCAATCGCGTCCGGCTGCCAGCCTCAGAAGTGAAGAGATGTACCGACCGTTGTAGGGCAGTTGGGGACCTCTCCGCCATTATTGATGAATTTATTTTTCTGTTTCGAAAAAATCTTCTATCTATAATATAAATAAATATGACTGTCTTCCTCATTTAGGCTAAGCTATGAATCTTATGGTAAAATAATTAAAAAAGGTGCTATATTTTCCCTCATCCAACCATATATAAGAAAAAAGTTAAAATTCCTTGAGGTATTGGTATGTTTGAGTATTCACTTCAACTCTGCGATTCTTCCATGATTAATATAAAAAGGAAACATTCCAAAGCCAAAGACGCGCTTTTGTTGCCTTTTCTTCTCCCAATGCTTAGAAATATGTCCAAAAAACACATCCACCCAACCTAAAGCAATCTAACTCCCAAAGAGAAAACAACAGAATCTTCATTAAATGTTTAGATTTGATTTGACAATTGTGTACACGTACACCTCTTTATATTTATTATTTTTAATATTTTATATTTAATTATGGTTTATTTTCACATCTATCCACAACTTATTTTATATTTATATTTTTTAAAAACTTTTTATGTCATTTCTTTTCTCTATTTTACTTTTGTTAAGAATTACTAATAGTTTTTTTTGGTCCTTTCTCTTTGGGGTTTATGGTATCGTAGGAATAAACTATTCTATGAGGGTGTTAAATTCTCTTTGCAGGAAACGTTGGGGTTTCTAAAAGGGTACAACCAAGATCTTAATAGCAATCGGGAGGTTTTATTTTCGTCTATCAGTTCCTTGGGGAACGAGATTTAGAAACCCCCAGAATTTGGTTTTACTAAACTTAACTTTGATGCAGCTTACCAAACTGACACTAAAATCGCTATAACAGCGGTTTTAGCTAGAAATTCTGAAGGAAATATAGTGGGGGCGGAGACTTATCTTTTTACGGAGGTGACTGATGCTTTTGTGGCGGAGGCAAGGGCATGCGAACGGGCTCTCATTCTAGCGGTAGCGCTGGGTTTTCGGCGAGTGGTCGTGGAAGGAGATTCGTTAACTGTTATTAAAAGTATTAAGAAAGGACAGAATGACAAATCAGTTCTTCGACCGATAACACAGAATATTTTCTTCATGGAAGCAGGTTTCGAGGACATTTCTTACCGTTTTGTCCCTCGCTCGGTGAATACTGCGGCCCATTCTCTAGCTTTGGAGGGTCGGAGAAGACAAGCCTTTAGAGTTTGGAACGATGGGGTGCCGGACCTGTTCAGACATCGGTGTTGAAAGATCAATCGGTTTGGACTCATCGGTAGCAGGGAATTTCTTGATTTGCTTTGATGGTGGAGAAGGTTCGCTGAATCTCCATAGTGTTTTCGAAGCAAGTGTTTCTTCTCTCTTTTCATCTGCCTTATTGAATGAGAAGAAATATCTTTGGCTGATATTCGGTTCTTGAAGATTGCTGTGGGCGCTGGTGGTTTTTTTTTCCTGGTTTTATTTGTTGTTTCTAGGTATTTTTATGTTTTACAGCTTTTATTTTATTTGTTTGTGGCTTTCTGTCTGCTTGACGCTTCATTTACTTTACCTATTATTTGTTTTGCTTTTTGCCTTGGCCCCCAGTAATAAATATCAGTCAGATTTATCAAAAAAAAAAAAGAATTACTAATAGTTATTGTTTAATAAATTGAAAAATGAAATATTAAAAATTCAAGTTATAAAATTTATTTCATATATTTTTTAAAATCAAATATGAAATACAATATAATTAGACTATTTGATAAATATAAAATATAAAATTTGTTAGAAGTGGTAATTTTGAACTTCGAACATCGTAAAATGGATATGAAGGATACAAAAAGTATAAGTTGATTTAAATAAATATGCTGACATTTTTTTTAAATTTAAGGATATGTGCTGGTTTTTTTATTTTATATTTACTTATATATGTTGTTTTTGGAGAGAGAAAGTAAAAACGTGTCTTATAGGATACGTTTTCACTAAAAATTAACAACTTATCTTTTTTGGTTAGATGGTTAAATGTTAATATTTTTGTCTTTAAGTGCCGGGAATAATTGTGGTTTCGCCTTTCAATCCTAGGCTCAATTTCTCTTATAAGCATTTTTTTATTTTTTATTTAATTTGTTTAAAGTTTTTTTAATTAATAACTCTTTTTTTTATAAAATCAAATAATAAACATGTAATTTTTTTTTTAAACATCAACTAATTCTTTTGACATATTTTTCTTTATATATAATATTTATATGTCAAATATTTATTTTCTCTAATTTCCTATATATTTTAACAAACTGAATAATAGATTAAATTACATACTATTTATTATAAATTTTTAATACTAAATATAACTGAATTACATAGCATTTATTATTAATTGTTTATACTTGGTTAAAGACCAATTGATGATTATAAAGAGTATATGTTTAATTTTAGAGAAAAACCCAAGAAATATGAAATGTTAGAATAATTAGATAAAATTGCATACGATGTTTATTTTTCTTGTTAATCATATTAGTAATCATATTATCTAATTCTTTTTTGGATTAATGTATTATATTTGACGGTTTGATTTTAAGTTTTGCTACTTTGTTAGAGATTTGTTTCTCAAGTATTATTGGTAATTTTTATAATAATTAATATTTTATATAAATTAAAATTGTGTAATTGTATAATTACAATTTATACCACAAAAAATGAAATGGGAAATTACAATGTAATTACACTTTATTAGTCAAACACATTTTAGAGAATTAAAATTCTTTCTAATTACGAGAACACTATCCTAGTAACACTTTCATCTAATTACTCTGTGATGTGGTGGTAAGACACACTATAATCATAAGAAAAGAATTCGTGTTCAAATAGTAGAGATAATATTGTTGAAGTCATTGCAAGGTTTTTATCTAATGTTTTTAAAAAATCTTAAATTTCATAAAAAAATAGAAAAATAGAAAAATAATAATAAATAAAAATAAATAATAAAAGGAGCATAAACATTTTCTTTATAAATTATAAAAATAATCGATTTTAACTTTTTTTTTACGATTTAACAGATTCAACCAGTTTTGTGCTAGTTTAATTTTCTTCTGATTTTTTTTTTGTACTAATTGAACCAGTTAGACTATCAAATCTCAATTCCACCAATCAAATCAGTCCAGTTCCAACAACCATGACTTTACTTGAATATCACCATAATCTAAAAATGATTAGTTTCAAATCATAAAAACAAATGAGAATACCTGTGGTTAAACAAAAAAAAAATTATTAAAAAGAGTAACCACAAACCTCCAAAAAAGTTAATCTTTATAGACCGTAAAATAGACATAAAAGAAACTTTGATCATACTAAAATATAAAATAAATTATATTGATGAATAAACTAAAATTAATTTTTATATAAGTGGGATGGAGTGAATATAAATGTTGAAAACACCCGTATAAGAGTAGAAGAGATGCATTTAAGAGAGAAGCATTTAATAGAGCTCATCGCAAAGGATCAACAAATCCCTGAAAGAATGAAACAAGTCCACTAGACAAATTCAAGTTAAGGTTAGTGAAAACATGATTATTCCTCTCTTTCGAATATGTTCTCTCTTTCTTTATATTCTCTTTTTCAATGTGAACTGAACTCTCCAATTTTACCTCATAGAATTTTTCACTCACCAAAGTTGGATCATCAAATTGACTTTTATTGCTCAATGTCTCTTTTCTTTGAATCGTTTTCCATGAAACATCCTCATTTTCCTTCAACCCCTCACAAAAATTTTGAACATTGAATTCATCATAATATAAATCTGTATGAGAAGAATAGATGTCTAACCCATCCAAATTCGTACACTTTAGGAAACAATTCTCACTATTAACTTTTTCTGGTTCACAAAGTTCACTATCACTATCATCATAGTTTGCACTATTACTATCATCATAGCTCGCACTATTACTATCAACTTCTTCGACATCAACTTTGAAACAAGGTGCAGTGTTAGATCCAGACTCAACATTAGGCACAAAATCACACTTACTGTCTTTACAAACGGTGTCACTCGAAGTTTCTTGCTCATTTATATCATCATCGTCAATGATAGCTGTAACACCCCTTACCCGTATTCATCACCGGAACCGGGTACGAGGCATTACCGGACATAACTCACTTGAACATACAACTTTGAGCTATAGAATTTTATTCCAAATTAAAACTTTCCAATTCACCTTCATAACATCCTTATTATGGGCCTACGAGGCATTAAACATGCAAACGGAGGGTCTCGAAATTAAACCGAGAACTTTGATATACTTAGAAAAAATTTCCTTAATAGGGCCACACGCCCGTGTGAAATGGGACACGCCCGTGTCGGCAGGCCGTGTGGTCACACACGCCCATGTCCCTAGCCCGTGTGGGATTTATTTTTCATTTCGAACTTACAAGGGTTTTCACACGGCCAGACACACGCCCGTGTCTTTGGCCCGTGTCCTTCACACGGCCTAGACACGCCCGTGTCCTCACCCGTGTGTGAAAACCTGGGTATTCTGTTTATGACATCAGCAACCTCATAAGGGGCACACGGCCTAGGCACACACCCGTGTGTCTAGCCCGTGGTCAACACTGACTTGAAACACTAGCATGCAGGGGACACACGGCCTGGTCACACGCCCATGAGACTGACCGTGTGTCACATACGGCCTAGACACACGCCCGTGTGCCTACCCGTGTGGACAACAACAAGGCTATTTGCCAAGCTCTTTTATCACCCTAACTCACACAACATTAATCCCATTCAACCATTTACCAAGCAACCCAATCATGCATCTAACATATTAATGAATAACCTCTTCTTTTCATAAATTAGTAATAATGAGCCATCAACTATGGTAATATACAAAATAGTTCATCTTTTAAAAGAGCCAACACACTTGGCCAAAACAACAAAACATTTCATTAAGCCTAGCCCTATACATGCCATACTCAAAATGCTAAGTCTAATTATACCGAGATTAGTTGATAGTGTGGATGATCTTCCGGTTATCTTCGTATCCCGAACTGGCTCTTTGACACTATAAAACAAAGGAAAAGAAGGGGAGTAAGCTTTAAGCTTAGTAAGTTTACATGTAAACAATAAGCATCATAACATATGCTAATCAATCAATAACATCACATACTAAGCAAGAACAATTCACATTTCCACAATCATGCTTACTCATTTCATCTCTTAACACGTTCCAACCATATAACAATTATATTCCTCACATTCACTTGTACACATTCCCTGCACTCAATACCACAAATCAACATGAAACATTCACTTATACAAATTCTCGATGAACCTCTCGGAATAATACTAAGTACCCGGTGGTTTCGCACACAGCCCACATTAATCAATAATAGGGTGGTATCGCACATAGCCCACCAAATGATAATATGAACGATGGTATCGCACACAACCCATCGTGAATAAGTAATAAGGTGGTATCGCACCTGACCCACCAAAAGAATAATTACGAGTGTATCGCATACATCCCCACCGAATGATTAGTACGTATATTTTTCTGCACTTACATATCTATTCCGAGGTTCATACGGGAATTATTCACTATCTATCAATTTTAAACATAAATGATCTCATTCATACAATGCACCAATACATAACAACATATGTATTAAAGACGTATCGTTTACACATAAACTTACCTCGGTGCAAAATGTATAAATCGACAACTTAATCCGTAACCTTGCCTTTTCTCCGGTCAAGGTTGTTTTCGATCTCTTCTTGATCTATAATAATGAAATTCACTCATTTAATCACTTTATAATGGATGATACACCAAAATTTCTACTTAGGCAAAAATGACCATTTTGCCCTTATACTTTGGCGAAATTACAATTTTTCCCCTAGGCTCGTAAATCGTTTTTCATCATATTTTCTCATTAAACAAGCTTAGCTGAACATTTATTTCTCTTACAAGAACTCACAAGACCAATTATTTCATGCATTTATTACTAAATTACAACATTTACAACTAAGTCCCATTTAGGTGTTTTCATGGTAACACCTTTCACAAAAGTTGTTCCTTAACTCACCAACATTCATTTTCTTCCATAAAAACTCAGCAAACGACATAAACACTCTCATGGAAAGTCCTTAAACTTTCAACCATTTTTCAAAATAGTCCCCTCATTAGCTAGCTTAAGCTTTGGGGGTTCCAAAAGTACAAAAATTATCAAGAAAGACCTTTAAAATCACTTACTTGCAAGAGTTTTGCTTGGCTAAAAATTTGAACTCCAAATACCCTTATTTCCTCTTCAATTTTCGGTAGGGAATAAACATGAATAGTGAAAGATGATATCTCTTCTATTTGTCTTATTTTATTCATTTTTTATCACCTAATTTCACCAAATTTGACCAAAATTTAATACCCTTGTCTCCTTGTCTCTATGGCCGGTCAACACACCCTTAATAGCCTAATTGCTCTTTAAGGACCTCCAATTCAATATTCTATGGCTATTAGACACCTCTACCTTGCATAATAGAACTTTCGCACTTTATACGATTTAGTCATTTTTCACAATTAAGCATGAAATTATCAAGATTAATGCACCAAAATTTTCATACATCCATATAATTATGCCATAACACATAAAATAATATCAAAATAATTTTTCTTCAACTTCGGATTAGCGGTCCCGAAACCACTGTTCCGACTAGCCCCAAAATCAGACTGTTACAACTCTCCCCCTTTAGAGATTTTCGTCCTCGAAAATCTTACCGGTAAAAAGGTTTGGATATTGTTCCCTCATGGCTTCTTCCGGTTCCCACGTAGCCTCTTCTACACCGTGTTTTTTCCATAACACCTTTACAAAGGCTATGCTCTTATTCCTTAACTGTTTAACCTCTCGAGCCAATATCTTAATTGGTTCCTCTTCATAAGTCATGTCCATTCGTATCTCAATTTCTGTTGGAGGGATCACATGTGAAGGATTGGAACGATATCGTCGCAACATCGACACATGAAACACGTTGTGTATTCTTTCTAACTCTACCGGCAAAGCTAACCCGTATGCTACTGGCCCAATCGTCTCAATAACCTCATACGGTCCCATGAATCGTGGACTCAATTTGCCCTTTCGACCGAATCTCAATATTTTCTTCCACGGAGATACTTTCAGGAATACTTTGTCACCCACTTGAAACTCAATTTCTTTCCTTTTTAAATCCGCGTATGACTTTTGTCGATCCGAAGCAACTTTCAGACTATCTCGGATTACTTTCACTTTCTCCTCGGTCTCTTTAACTAGATCGACCCCGTGAATTTGCTTCTCACTAAGCTCGGTCCAATACAAGGGAGTTCGACACTTGCGACCATACAAAGCTTCGTACGGTGCCATCCGTACACTCAACTGATAACTGTTGTTATAGGCAAACTCAACCAAAGGTAGATATTTTTCCCAACTACCTTCGAATTCTAACACACAGCATCGAAGCATATTCTCAAGGACTTAAATCACTCTTTCGGATTGGCCATCAGTTTGAGGATGGAAAGCAGTACTAAAATTCAACTTTGCACCCAAGGCTTCTTGCAACTTCTTCCAAAACCTCGAAGTAAACCTCGGATCTCTATCTGAGATAATAGATATAGGCACCCCATGTAATCTCACCACCTCAGCAATATACAACTCGGCCAACTTATCAAGTGAATAATCCACACGCACTAGTATAAAGTGAGCCAACTTCGTTAATCTATCAACAATAATCCACACAACATCTTTCCTTCTCAGAGTCGTAGGTAACCCCGTTACGAAATCCATTGTGATTCGATCCCACTTCCACTCTGGAACCATCACCGGCTGAAGTAATCCCAAAGGTACTTGATGTTCGACTTTCACTTGTTGACAGATCAAGCACTTTGTAACAAACTCGGAGATGTCTCTTTTCATACCCGGCCACCAATACAACTTCTTCAAATCATTGTACATTCTTGTACTGCCCGGATGTACTGACAGACAACCACTGTGTGCTTCATGTAAAATTTTCCGGATTAACTTATCATCCTTTGGTACACAAATTCTATCATGAAACATCAAGCAATCCTCTGAACTAACCCAAAAATCAGAGTTATTCCCCAATTCGCACTGAGCTCTCTTAACTTACATCTCACTATCATTCTTTTGAGCTTCACATATCTGCTGAATAAATAATGGTCTAGCCCTCAACTTGGCCAATATAGCACCATCATCAGACAACGCTAAGCTCGTACTCATAGCTCTCAAAGCATAGAGGGATTTTCTGCTCAAGGTATCCGCAACCACATTCTCTTTCCCTGGATGGTAATCGATTACTAACTCATAATCCTTCAATTATTTGAGCCACTGCTGTTGTCGCAAATTCAAATCCTTTTGGTCTATCAAATACTTCAAACTCTTGTGATCGGTGAAGATTCGGCACTTCTCACCATATAAATAATAACGCCAAATCTTCAAAGCGAAAACAATCGCAGCCAACTCCAAATCATGAGTCGGATAATTCTTCTCATGCGGTTTTAGCTGTCTCGAGGCGTAAGCTACTACCTTACCCTCTTTGATCAACACACAGCTGAGACCATTTAATGACGCATCACTGTAAACCACAAACTCTTTCCCCAACTCAGGTTGTACTAAAATCGGTGCCTCAATCAATAATGTTTTCAATCTCTCGAAACTTTGTTGGCATTTCTCAGTCCATTCAAACTTAACATCTTTATGCAACAGTTTTGTCATCAGAGTAGCAATCATGGAGAACCCTTTTTACGAACTGTCTATAGTACCCCGCAAAACCCAAAAAGCTTCTAATTTTTGACACATTCCTTGGCGATTTCCACTCCACAATAGACGAGATCTTACTCGGATCAACTCTTATGCCATCATCTGATACAATGTGTCTTAAGAATCTGACCTCTTGGAGCCAAAACTCACTCTTGCTGAATTTAGCATACAACTGCTTGTCTCTTAAAGTCTGCAAAACAATTCTCAGATGCTCTGCATGCTCATTCTCATCCTGGGAATAAATTAATATGTCGTCAATAAAAACAACCACAAACTTATCTAAATACGGTCGGAAGATACGGTTCATTAAATTCATAAAAATTGCAGGAGCATTCGTTAAGCCAAATGGCATGACAAGAAACTCATACCTTGTCCGAAATACAGTTTTCGGCACATCTTGCTCCTTAACCCTCAACTGGTAATAGCCAGACCTTAGGTCTATCTTAGAGAACACCGTAGCTCCCTTCAATTGGTCAAATAAATCATCTATCCTTGGCAAAGGATACTTATTCTTCACTGTCACCTTGTCAACTAGCATATGTTTGCCTAATGGGTTTGACACTTTTACTACAAATTCCGTAGACTCAACAATCATACTCATGCTAGATGCCAATTTCATGAAAATGTAAGAATGGGTAGACCCCGGATAATTCAAAGTAACTACAGAGATATCATGAAGAGAAAAAGTACCCGTTATCACATCTGGAGATGATGCCTCTTCGTGAGCTCGAATGGCATAAGTCCTCATAGGTACTCATCCCTCTGACCTCACAGCAGAGTCTCTAAGCACACCTCTACTACTAGTCCCACCTCCTGGGTTCTTTTGTAATCTACCCCTCGAAGATACATTGCTTGATCTTATGTCATGCTTTCTTTCCTTCTCATCCCTCTCTAGACAATTCCTGATGAAATGGTCGGGTGAACCGCACTTGTAACAATTACGGTTGTTTCCCCAACACTCCTCAGTGTGTTGCCTACCACAATTTGGGCATTCCGATTTATTTGACTTTGGATTGCCCACGCTTACCATCGAGGTGGCTTGAACTCTCAAGCCCGAGTATGTATTACCTCGATCTCGATGTGAATATGCAACTGACGCAATCGTTCGAGGGTTCATTTCCTTAGACTTCTTTGATTGAGTTTGATACGATTTACTCATTGGCCTCTTTCTTGCATCTCAGGCCTCACTCATGGCTTTTCTCTTTTCATTATTCTGCTCCTCGGCCTTGCATGCCCTATCAACCAACACCACAAATTCTTTCAATTCCAAGGTCCCAACTAGAAGTATGATACCCTCATTCAGCTCATCTTCAAACCTCTTGCACAAGATAGCTTCTGTAGACACACACTCTTGTGCATACTTGTTGAGCCTAACAAACTCGCGTTCATATTCTGCCACAGTCATTTTGCCTTGCTTCAGTTCAAGGAATTCTTTCCGTTTCTGATACAAATCTATGACTTATATACTTCTTTCGAAACTCTTCCAAAAAGAAGTCCCACGTCACTCTCTCCATTGGAACTACCAATGTTAACGTTATCCACCAATGATATGTCGAGTCCTTCAACAATGACACGGCACATTTCAAGCTCTCCTCAAGTGTGCAGGAGAGTTCATCAAATACCCTCATTGAGTTCTCAAGCCAGAACTCCGCCCTCTTGGGGTCATCGTCTATGTTAGCCCTAAAATCCCCGGCCCCTTGCTTCCGAAGCTTATCTACCGGGGGTTTGGTCGTTCTCACCAAATCTATACCTTACGGAGCCACGGGGACTGGCTGAGGTATAGGAGGGGGTGGAGGAGGTTGGGCATTAGGGTTCGCTCGTACATACTCCATGTACCAATTACTATTCATATGGAGAAAGGCTTCCCGAGCCTCTTCTCCTTGACCCATAGTCTCGGGTCTACTCTCCACAGGCGCGGTCCCTTGCGCGGGAGCCGACGCGTTACTAGCACCGTCATCAGCAGTAGTTCGATTGGGATCCATTTACTATATGGAAACAAATTCTAAAATTGTTAGAAGTCACCACACTATCAATGTACGGTTATGGCATGTATAGCTAGACTCTTACACACGCTACGGTAGTCCGCGAACCGACTAAACCATAGCTCTAATACCACTAAATGTAACACCCCTTACCCGTATTCATCGTCGGAACCAGGTACGAGGCATTACCGAACATAACTCACTTAAACATACAACTTTGAGCTATAGAATTTCATTCAAATTAAAACTTTCAAATTCACCTTCATAACATCCTTATTATGGGCCTACGAGGCCTTAAACATGCAAACAGAGGGTCTCGAAATTAAACCGGGAACTTTGATATACTTAGAAAAATTTTACCTTAACAGGGCCAAACGCCCGTGTGAAATGGGACACGCCAGTGTGGGCAGGCCGTGTGGTCACACATGCCCATGTCTCTAGCCCGTGTGGGATTTATTTTTCATTTTCAACTTACAGGGGTTTTCACACGGCTGTACACACGCCCGTGTCCTCACCCGTGTGTGAAAACATGGGTATTATGTTTATGATGTCAGCAACCTCATAAGAGGCACACGGCCTAGGCACACGCCCATGTGTTTAGCCTGTGGTCGACACTGACTTGAAACACTAGCATGCAGGGGACACACGGCCTGGTCACACGCCCATGAGAATAACCGTGTGTCACACACGGCCTAGACACACCCCCGTGTGCCTACTCGTGTGGACAAGAACAAGGCTATTTTCCAAGCTCTTTTATCACCCTAACTCACACAATATTAATCCCATTCAACCATTTACCAAGCAACCCAATCATGCATCTAACACATTAATGAATAACCTTTTCTTTTCATAAATTAGTAATAATGAGCCATAAACTATGGTAATATACAAAAGAGTTCATCTTTTAAAAAAGCCAACACACTTGGCCAAAACAACAAAACATTTCATTAAGCCTAGCCCCTATACATGCCATACTCAAAATGCTAAGTCTAATTATACCGAGATGAGTTGATAGTGTGGATGATCTTTTGGTTATCTTCGTATCCTGAGCTGGCTCTTTAACACTATAAAACAAGGGAAAAGAAGGGGAGTAAGCTTTAAGCTTAGTAAGTTTACATGTAAACAATAAGCATCATAACATATGCTAATCAATCAATAACATCACATACTAAGCAAGAACAATTCACATTCCCACAATCATGCTTACTCATTTCATCTCTTACCACGTTCCAACCATATAACAATTATATTGCTCACATTCACTTGTACACATTCCCTGCACTCAATACCACAAATCAACATGAAACATTCACTTATACAAATTCTCGATGAACCTCTCGGAATAATACTAAGTACCCGGTGGTTTCGCACACAGCCCACATTAATCAATAATAGGGTGGTATCGCACATAGCCCACCAAATGATAATATGAACGATGGTATCGCACACAACCCATCGTGAATAAGTAATAAGGTGGTATCGCACACAGCCCACCAAAAGAATAATTACGAGTGTATCGCACACATCCCACCGAATGATTAGTACGTATATTTTTCTGCACTTACATATCTATTCCGAGGTTCATACGGGAATTATTCACTATCTATCAATTTTAAACATAAATGATCTCATTCATACAATGCACCAATAAATAACAACATATGTATTAAAGACGTATCGTTTACACATAAACTTACCTCGATGCAAAATGTATAAATTGACAACTTAATCCGTAACCTTGCCTTTTCCCCAGTCAAGGTTGTTTTCGCGCTCTTCTTGATCTATAATAATGAAATTCACTCATTTAATCACTTTATAATGCATGATACACCAAAATTTCTACTTAGGCCAAAATGACCATTTTGCCATTATACTTTGGCGAAATTACGATTTTTCGCCTAGGCTCGTAAATCGTTTTTCATCACATTGTCTCATTAAACAAGCTTAGCTGAACATTTATTTCTCTTACAACAACTCACAAGACCAATTATTTCATGCATTTATTACTAAATTACAACCTTTACAACTAAGTCCCATTTAGGTGTTTTCATGGTAACACCTTTCATAAAAGTTGTTCCTTAACTCACTAAAATTCATTTTCTTCCATAAAAACTCAGCAAACAACATAAACACTC
Source organism: Gossypium sturtianum (assembly GCA_025698515.1). NCBI lineage: Eukaryota > Viridiplantae > Streptophyta > Magnoliopsida > Malvales > Malvaceae > Gossypium > Gossypium sturtianum. The sequence goes on along the minus strand of CM046950.1, from coordinate 67,789,801 downwards.
TTATGGAAAGTCCCTAAACTTTCAACCATTTTTCAAAATAGTCCCCTCATTAGCTAGCTTAAGCTTTGGGGGTTCCAAAAGTACAAAAATTATCAAGAAAGACCTCTAAAATCACTTACTTGCAAGAGTTTTGCTTGGCTGAAAATTTGAACTCCAAATACCCTTATTTCCTCTTCAAATTTCGGTGGGGAAGAAACATGAATAGTGAAAGATGATATCTCTTCTATTTGTCTTATTTTATTCATTTTTTATCACCTAATTTCACCAAAATTGACCAAAATTTAATGCCCTTGTCTCATTGTCTCTATGGCCGTTCAACACACCCTTAATGGCCTAATTGCACTTCAAGGACCTCCAATTTAATATTCTATGGCTATTAGACACCTCTACCTTGTATAATAGAACTTTCGCACTTTATGCGATTTAGTCCTTTTTCACAATTAAGCATGAAATTACCAAGATTAATGCACCAAAATTTTCATACATCCAAATAATTATGCCATAACACATAAAATAATATCAAAATAATTTTTCTTCAACTTCGGATTAGCGGTCCCGAAACCACTGTTCCGACTAGCCCCAAAATCAGGCTATTACAATAGCAATAGACGAAGACTCCTCAGTAAGCTCTATGCCATACTTACGTTCCTTGGCTTGCATAGATGCTTTCTTTAATGAATATATTAGACATTCAAAGGCTTTGTGACCCTTTGCATTGTACCACATGCACTTGTTAGCTTTTTCTCTTTGTTCTGCCATAAGTCGTTTAAGCTTGCAGAAAATGTTATGTTTTTTCTACCAATGTCTTTCTTGACAATTCCATGAACAATGGAAGGTTGAACGACATCGGGAACAACATGTCCTTATGGGTTTTTTTACAAATATGACATCTATGTCTTGCTCAAGGTTTATCATTGTTAGTTTCCATTTGATCCAAAGTTTGACTAAAAGTTTGTTAAACCACCTCGTGATGAAAGACTTGAGATTGCAATGTGTCGAACTTATTTTCCAAATGCTTTTGTGCCTCTTTGAAATCTTTTCATGGTTCATCGAACATAACTTTAAATTGGTCCATGGTAACCAGGGATGTATTATGCTTCTCGTCCTTACTACGTGTACGTACCATTATTAAAGGCTAAAAAATAAACACTCAAAAAAACTTTGATCAAAGAAAATTAAACCTCATCATTATATACTCGCAATAAAATAAATAAAAAACTCTAAGAGACAAAGAAAAGAAGCTAAGATTTTCTCACTTGTAACTTTTAAAGAGCAATCATGTAACACCCCCCTTACCCATATTCAACGCCGGAACAGGGTACGAGGCATTACTAAGCTTACATACAATCTATTATACAATTTAAAAACTTGACCTTTCTTTCCCAATTTAAAACTCTTACAAACACCTCCTAAACAAGCCTACGAGGCTTAATTCACGGTCTAGGAATGGTTCGGGATCGAATTGAGCTCTTTTGAAGCTCTCTGGAAGACCTTAGAAAATTCTCTCTAAATAGTCCACACGCCCGTGTGACATATCACACTCTCGGGTTCCACATCCGTGTGGAATTATTTCTCAGTTTGAACCTACAGGGGTTTTCACATGGCTAGACACACGCTTGTGTCTTTGGCCCGTGTCCTTCATACGGCCTCGACACGCTCGTGTGCTCCATCCGTGGTCGACACTGACTTGCATCACACGGCCTGTCACACGCCCGTGTGTCTGGCCCGTGGTCGACACTGACTTGTACAACTAACATGCAGGGGTCACACGGCCTATCCCCACGCCCATAAGGCTGACCGTGTGTCACACACGGCCTAGACACACGCCCGTGTGCCTACCCGTGTGGACAAGAACAAGGCTATTTGCCAAGCTCTTTTTATCACCCTAACTCATACAACATAAATCACATTCAACCATTAACCAAGTAACCCAATCATGCATCATACACATTTATGAATAACCTCATCTTCTCATATATTAATAATAATGAGCCATCAACTCTGGCTATATACAAAAGGGTTCATCTTTAAAAGAACCAACACACTTGGCCAAAACAACAAGACATTTCACTAAGTCTAGTCCCTATACATGCCATACTCAAAATGCTAAGTCTAACTATACCGAGATGTGCTGATAGTGTGGGTGATCTTCTGATTATCTTCGCATCTCGAGCTGGCCCTTTGACATTATAAAACAAGGGAAAAGAAAGGGAGTAAGCTTTAAGCTTAGTAAGTCTACATGTAAACAATAAGCATCATACTATATGCAAAGCAACCACAACCATTATATATTATGTAAGAACAATTTACATTTTCATAATCATGCTTACTCATCTCATATCTTACCACATTCCAACCATATAACATATATATTGCTCACATTTACTTGCACATATCCCCTGCACTCATCACCACAAAGCCACATGAAATATTTACTTAGGCAAGTTTCTCGATGAACCCTTTGGAATAATACTAAGTGCCCGGTGGTTTCGCACACATCCCACCATTAATCAATAATAAGGTGGTATCGCACACAGCCCACCAACAATGATAATTATGGTGGTATCGCACATAGCCCAACAAATGATAATATAAACGATGGTATCGCACACAGCCCATCGTGAATAAATAATAAGGTGGTATTGCACATAGCCCACCAACAATTATAATTACGGTGGTATCGCACACAGCCCACCAAATAATAGTTACAGATATTTTTCTGCACTTACATTTCTATTCCGAGGTTCATACGAGAAATTACTCATTATATATCAATTTCAGTCAATCTCACTAATAATTGATCTCATTCATACAATGTATCAATAGGTAACAACATAAATATTAAGGATGTATCGTTTACACGTAAACTTACCTCGATGCAAAATGTATTAATCGACGGTTTAGTCCGTAACCTTGCCTTTTCCTCGGTCAAGGTTGTTTCCGCGCTCTTCTTGATCTATAAAAATAAAATTTACTCATTCAATCACTATATAACTCATGATACATTAAAATTTCTACTTAGGCAAAAATTACCATTTTGCCCTTATACTTTGGCAAAATTACGATTTTGCCCCTAGGCTCGTAAATCATTTTTCGTCACATTTTCTCATTAAACAAACCTAGCTAAACATTTATTTCTCTTACAACAATTTATAAAACCCATCATTTCATGCATTTATTACACAATTACAACCTTTACAAATAAGTACCATTTAGGTGTTTTCATGGTAACACCTTTCACAAAAGTTATTCCTTAACCCTCTAACATTCATTTTCTTCCATAAAAACCAGAAAAAAAACATGAACACTCTCATAGAAAGTCCCTAAACTTTCAACCATTATGCAAAATAGTCCCCTCATTAGCTAGCTTAAGCTTTAGGGGTTCCAAAAGTACAAAAATTATCAAGAAAGACCACTAAAATCACTTACTTGCTAGGGAATAGCTTGGCTGAAAGTTTAAGCTCCAAAAACCCCTATTTTCTCTTCAAATTTCGGTGGAAGAAGGAAGGGGAATAGTGAAAGATGATATCTTCTTTCTTTATCTTATTTTATTCATTTTTAGTCACCTAATTTCACAAAATTTTTGACCAAAATTATTGCTCTTGTCTCCCTTGTCCCTATGGATGGCCAACACCCTCTCATTGGCCTAATTTCACATTATGGACCTCCAATTTAATATTCCATAGCTATTAGACACCTCTAGCTTGTAAAATGGAACTTTTGCACTTTATACGATTTAATCCTTTTTCGAAATTAAGCATACAATCACTAAAATTATAGCACCAAAATTTTCATGCATCCTTATAATCATGCTATAGCACATAAAATAATATTAATATAATTTCCTTCAACCTCAGATTAGTGGTCCCGAAACCACTATTCCGACTAGCCACAAAATCGGGCTGTTACAACTCTTCCCCCCTTTAGAGATTTTCGTCCCCGAAAATCTTATCGATAAAAAGGTTTGGGTACTGTTCTCTCATGGCTTCTTCTGATTCCCACATAGCTTCTTCTACTCCGTGTTTTTGCCATAACACTTTCACTAAGGCTATGCTCTTATTCCTCAACTGTTTATCCTTTCGAGCCAAAATCTTAATTGGTTCCTCTTCATATGTCATGTCCGGTCGTATCTCAATTTCGGTTAGAGGGATCACATGCGAAGGATCGGAACGATATCGTCACAACATCGACACATGAAACACGTTGTGTATTCTCTCTAATTCTGCCGGTAAAGCCAACCGGTAAGCTACTGGCCCAATCCTTTCAATAACATCATACGGCCCTATGAATCTTGGACTCAATTTGCCCTTTTGACCAAACCTCAATATTTTCTTCCATGGGGATACTTTCAGAAATACTCTATCGCCCACTTGAAACTCGATTTCTTTCCTTTTTAAATCTGCGTATGACTTTTGTCGATCTGAAGCAGCTTTTAGACTATCACGAATCACTTTCACTTTCTCCTCGGTTTCTTTAACTAGATCAACCCCGTGAATTTGCTTCTCACTAAGCTCGGTCTAATACAAGGGAGTTTGACACTTGCGTCCATATAAAGCTTCGTATGGTGCCATCTGTATACTCGACTGATAATTGTTATTGTAAGCAAATTCAACCAAAGGCAGATTTTTTTCCCAACTACCTTCGAACTCTAACACACAGCAACAGAGCATATCCTCAAGAACTTGAATCATTATTTAGGATTGACCATCAGTTTGAGAATGGAACGCGGTACTAAAATTCAATTTTGTACCCAAGGCTTCCTGCAACTTTTTCTAAAACCTCGAAGTAAATCTTGGATCTCTATCCGAGATAATAGATATAGGCACCCCATGTAATCTCACCACCTCAACAGTATACAGCTCAGCCAACTTGTCAAGTGAATAATCCACACGCACCGGTATAAAATGAGCCAATTTCGTTAATCTATCAACGATGACCCATACAACATCTTTCTTTTTCGGGGTCACAGGTAACCCCATTACGAAATCCATCGTAATTCAGTCTCACTTCCATTCAGGAATCATCACCGGCTGAAGTAATCCCGAAGGTACTTGATGCTCAGCTTTCACTTGTTGACAGATCAAACACTTTGTAACAAACTCGGAGATGTCTCTTTTCATACCCAGCCACCAATACAACTTCTTCAAATCTTTGTACATTTTTGTGCTGCCCGGATGTACTGACAAGCAACCATTGTGTGCTTCATGTAAAATTTTCTGGATCAACTCATCATCCTTTGGTACACAAACTCTATCATGAAACATCAAACAATCATCTGAACCAACCCGAAAATCAGAGTCATTTCCCGATTCGCATTGAGCTCTCTTAACTTGCATTTCTCCATCATTCTTTTGAGCTTCACATATCTGCTGAAGAAATAATGGTCTAGCCCTCCACTCGGCCAATACAGCACCATCATCAGACAATGCTAAACTCGTATTCATAGCTCTCAAAGCATACAGGGATTTTCTGCTCAAGGCATCTGCCACCACATTCGCTTTCCCCGGGTGGTAATCAATTACTAGATCATAATCCTTCATTAATTCAAGCCACCGCTATTGTCGCAAATTCAAATCCTTCTGGCCCATCAGTACTTCAAACTCTTGTGATCAGTAAAGATTCGACATTTTTCACTATACAAATAATGACGCCAAATCTTCAAGGCAAAAACAATCGCAGCCAACTCCAAACCATGAGTCGGATAATTTTTCTCATGCAGTTTTAGCTGTCTCGAGGCATAAGCTACTACTTTACCCTCTTGCATCAACACACAGCCAAGACCATTTAATGACGCATCACTGTAGACAACAAACTCCTTCCCCGACTCAGGTTGTACCAACACCAGAGCTTTAGTCAATAAAGCTTTCAATTTCTCCAAACTCTGTTGGCATTTCTCGGTCCATTCAAACTTAACATCTTTATGTAACTGTTTCGTCATCGGAGTAGCAATCAGGGAGAACCCTTTCACGAAACGTCTGTAGTAACCCGCTAAACCCAAAAAGCTTCTAATTTATGACACATTCCTCGACGGTTTCCACTCCACAATAGCCGAGATCTTACTTGGATCAACTTTATCACCCGACACAATGTGTCCTAAGAATCCGACCTCTCGGAGCCAAAACTCACTCTTGCTGAATTTAACATACAACTGCTTGTCTCTTAAAGTTTGCAACACAATTCTCAAGTGTTCTGCATGTTCACTCTCATCCTGAGAATAAATTAGTATGTCGTCAATAAAAACGACCACGAACTTATCCAAATACTTCCGGAAGATACGGTTCATTAAATCCATAAAGATCGCAGGAGCACTCGTTAAGCCAAATGGCATGACAAGAAACTCATAATGGCCATACCTCGTCCGAAATGTAGTTTTCAGTACATCTTGCTCCTTAACCCTCAATTGATAATAGCCAGATCTCAAGTCTATCTTAAAAAACACCGTAGCTCCATTCAGTTGTTCTAACAAGTCATCTATCCTTGGCAAAGGATACATATTCTTCACTGTTACCTTGTTGAGTTGTCTGTAGTCTATACACAATCTCATCGATCCATCTTTCTTCTTCACAAAAAGTACCGGAGCACCCCATGGTTAATAGCTCGGTCTTGCAAAACCCTTGTCTGTTAACTCTTACAACTGAACTTTTAACTCTTTCAACTCTAACGGTGCCATCCTATACGGGGCAACCGAAATAGGTGCTGTACCCGAAACTAACTCAATACCAAACTCGACCTCTCTAACTGGAGGCAATCCGGGTAACTCTTCTGGAAACACATTCGGATACTCGCACACCACAGGCACTGATTTAATCTTTACCTCTGATTCTTGAGTATTCAACACGAAGGCGAGATATGACTCATACCCTTTTCTCAAGTATTTCTCAGCTACCATAGACGAAATCACTACAGGCATATTATCCGATTTACCAGATTCAACCCGAATGACATCTCCATTTACACATCTCAATTCAATAAACTTACTACCACAGTTTACTAAAACATTATGAGCAGTCAACCAATCCATACCAAGAATCAGGTCAAATTCATCAAACGGCAACAACATGAGATTTTCCGGAAAATAATGACCTCTAATTGTCAAAGGACAATTCCTACACACCTTGTCAACTAGCACATGTTTGCCTAACGGGTTTGACATTTTTACTACAAATTCCGTAGACTCAACAATCATACTCATACTAGATGCCAATTTCATGCAAATATAAGAATGGGTAGACCCCGGATCAATCAAAGCAACAATAGATATATCATGAAGAGAAAAAGTACCCGTTATCACATCTGGAGATGATGCCTCTTCGCGAGCGCGAATGGCATAAGCCCTTGTAGGTGCTCGACCCTCCGATCTTACAGAAGAGTCTCTAGGCACACCTCTACTACTAGTCCCACTCCTCGGGTTCTTTTGTGGTCTACCCCTTGAAGATACATTGCTTGCCCTTACTTCTTATTTTCTATCCTTCTCATCCATCTCTGGACAGTTCTGAATGAAATGGTCGGGTGAACCACACTTGTAGCAATTACGATTATTTCCCCAACACTCCCCCGTATGTTGTCTACCACAATTTGGAAACTTCGATTTATTAGACTTTGGATTGCCTACGCTTGCCATCGAGGTGGCTTGAACTCTTGAGCCCGAATATGCATTACCTCGATCTCAGTGTGAATACCCAACTGAAGCAGTCATTCGAGGGTTCGTCTCTTTAGATCTTTTTGATTGAATTTGGAGCGATTTACTCATTGGCCTCTTCCTCACATCTCGGGCCTCAACCATGGCTTTTCTATTTCCTTATTCAACTCCTCAGCCTTACAAGCTTTATCGACCAACACCACGAATTCTTTCAATTCCAAGATCCCAACTAGTAGTCTGATATCCTCATTCAGCCCATCTTCGAACCTCTTGCACAAAATAGCTTTCGTAGACACACATTCTTATGCATACTTGCTGAGCCTAACAAACTCGCGCTCATACTCTGCCACAACCATTTTGCCTTGCTTCAATTTAAGGAATTCTTTCTGTTTCTAATCTACAAATCTCTGACTTATGTACTTCTTTCGGAACTCTTCTAGGAAGAAGTCCCATGTCACTCTCTCCCTTGGAACTACCGATGTCAACGTTTTCCAAAAACGATATGCCGAGTCCTTCAGCAATGACACAACATATTTCAAGCTCTCCTCAGGTGTGCATGAGAGTTCATCAAATACCCGCATTGAGTTCTCAAGCCAGAACTCCGCCCTCTCGGGATCATCATCTATATTGGCTCTAAATTCCTCAGCCCCTTATTTTTGAATCTTATCGACCTGAGGTTTAGTCATTCTTACCAAGTCTATACCTTGATGAGCCACGGGAACTGTAACAGCCCAATTTAGGGCCTAGCCGGAATGGTGATTGCGAAACCACAAATCTGAAGTAGAAGTATGTGTTTTATGATTTTTATGAGGCTTATAATATGTTTGCATGATTATGTGAAAATTTCATGAGAAAATTTTATTTATTAGTGATCAATTTGTTCATTAGGACTAAATTGCAAAGATTAGAAAATATGAGATTCTAGAAGATTCAAGTATGAAATAGAATTATAAAAATTATTAGAGGTCCTTAATTAGCAATTAGACCAATATAGATTATGATGGAAAAAAATAGACATGGGAAGGAAAAATCTCAAGAAAGGACCATTAAGGGCATTTTTGTCATTTGGTAAATAAAAGATTAAAAAGGGAAAAAGAAGTCAAAATTGTGTCCATCTTCTTCTCCCATGGCCGAAAATCACTAAGGAGCCATAGCTAGGGTTTCTTCAACTTTCAAGCTTGATAGTAAGTGCGTCTTAGCCCCGTTTTTAATGTTCTTCGTATTTTTGAGATCCTCGTAGCTCGATTTAGCTATTTCTAGCTATATTTTGAGCTAGGGTTTATGTTCAAAAATTTACCCATGTATGACATGCATGTATTTTGATGATTTATGGAAGAATATGAAAGTTTGATGTATGATAAACATCTTTTCCTAAGTGATTTTCATGAGAAATTCATAAAAAGGACTAAATTATAAAAGTTATGAAAGTGGTCATACATGGGTGAAATAGTGGAAATTAGAGGTTGTTGTAGTTAAGAAAAAGATTCGGCTAGGCCTAAAATATAAGAAAGTTGAATAAAAATCATTTTACGAGCCTAGGGGCAAAAGTGTAATTATGTGAAAGTTTAGGGGAAAATTATAATTTTTGCCAAAGTATGATGCATGAGTCAATTTAGTTAATGGGAGTATTAAACGAGTGAAATTGTTATTATAGATCAAGAAACACGAAGCCCGGACTGAAATCGAGGCAAGAATAAAGTGTTGGACTAAATCGAACATCTTCACACATTTTGAGTACCGAGGTAAATTTGTGTGGATTTATAGCTACGTGATATCAATATGCTTTTAATTACCTTATTTTATGAGAAATGAATATAAATTACATGAAATTGATTTATGATGTTTCAATAAGATTATAATGAGATTATGCTAAGTTGAAGTCCCGGTTGAAGATTCAGAATAACGAGGATACCTATACCACTACATGAGATAAGGACGGTCCCGTATAAGACCATGTCTGGGACATGGCATCGGTACCGAATGTAGGTCCTGTATAAGACCATGTCTGGGACATGGCATCGGCACCGAATAAGGAAGGTACCGTATAAGACCATGTGCGGGACATGGCTTCGGCACCAAATGAAGATCTCGTGTAAGACCATGTGCGGGACATGGCATCGACATCTATATGCGATTCGTATAAGACCATGTGCAGGACATGGCATCGACATCGAGCTAAGAGATCCCGTGTGAGACCATATCTGGGATATGGCATCGGCATCAAGAGGTGATCTCATGTAAGACCATATCTGGGATATGGCATTGGCATCGTGATACATGTATGATGAGATTGAGTATCCTCCGACATTCCAAGTAGTTCAACGGGCAAGAGAGCTAAGTATACAAAAATGGCTAGAGTTAAGCTATACAAAGAGTTACATTTAAGTGAAAGATAGTTACGATTTAAGTTTATGTTTATGATAGCATAAGTGCTAAAGTATGTGATGAAGTGATATAGGTACCATGAGTAAAATACTAGTTATGAAACTCTAATGTGATATGTAATTGGGTAAGCGTAAGTACAAGTCTGTATGTCAAAGTACTTGAGAACTTGTGTTATTATTATTATTCTATGAGATGAATGGATTTTACCATGAGTACTTATGTTGCTATTTTAATTCATGCAAACTTACTAAGCTATATACTTACCCCTCTCTTTTCCCTTTTCCTTGTAGCATCGCAAAGCTAGCTCAGAGATCGTAGGACATCGGAGCTCGGATCACACCATCAACTATTCATTTGGTATATTAAAGTTGATTTATTTTGAGTATGGCATGTATAGGAACTTGGCCATTTTGTGTTATGTCATATTTGAAAGCCAAAGTGTTGGCTATTAATGTTATACACTCATTTTGTAAATGGCCATTAAGAATTGGCCAAGATTTGTCAAGTTTTATAACTTAATGATGATGAGATCTATGTTGGGCATGAATGATGATTTGTGAGTCTTCATAGTGTATTATTGCCATGTTATGTGTTGCTTGTGTTGGTATATGCTTGTTTATGTTTCAAGGTGGCAATAGGCTTGGAAAATAGCCTTCTAATTGTCCACACGGGTAGACACACGGGCGTGTGTCTAGGCCGTGTGTCACACACAGCCAACCCCATGGGTGTGTTGATAGGCCGTGTGTCCCCTACATCAAATTTGCGAGAATTCAATTCGCCAAACGGGCCAGCACACGGGCGTGTGCCTAGGCCGTGTGCTATTAAGGGTATGCTGACGTTATAAACAGAATACCCAGGTTTTCACACACGGGTAAGGATATGGGCGTGTCTAGGCCGTGTGAGGGATACGGGCCACAGACATGGGCGTGTGTCCGGCGTGTGAAAACCCCTGAAGGTTTGAAATGAAAAATAAATTCCACACGGGCTGGGATCATGGGCGTGTGTGACCACACGGCCTGCCCACACGGGCGTGTTCCATTTCACATGGGCGTGTGGCCCTATTTTTGGTACAAATTTTTTAAGTGTTCAAAAGTATCCGGTTTAATCTCGAAACCTCCTGAATGTATGTTTAGGGCCTCGTAGGCCCATAATGAGGATTTTAAGAATATGAATGAAAAGTTGTAAAGTTGAAACAAAATTTTATAGCCCAAAGTTGTATATTTGAGTAAGTTAAGCCAGGTAATGCCTCATACCCTGTCCCGGCATCGGATACGGGTAAAGGGTGTTACAAGAACTGGCTAAGGTATAAGAGGGGGTGGAGGAGGTTAAGCATTAGGGTTTGCTCATAAAAACTCAGTGTACCAATTACTCATCATGTGGAGAAAGGCTTCCCGCGCCTCTTCTCCTTGACCCAAAGTCTCGGGCCTACTTTCTACAGGCACGGTCCCTTGCGCGGAAGCCGTCGCATTACTAGCAGCACCATCAGCAGCAACTCGGTCGGGATCCATTTACTATACGAAAACATAGTTAAATATGGTCAGGAGTCACCACACTATCAATATATATTTATGGCATGTATAACTGGACTCTCACACGCTACGGTAGTCCAAGAACCAACTAAACCATAGCTCTGATACCATTAAATGTAACACCCCTTACCCGTATTCAACGCCGGAACAGGGTACGAGGCATTACTAAGCTTACACGCAATCTATTATACAATTTAGAAACTTGACCTTTCTTTCCTAATTTAAAACTCTTACAAACACCTCTTAAACAAGCCTACGAGGCTTAATTCACGGTCTAGGAATGGTTCAGGATCGAATCGAGCTCTTTTGAAGCTCTCTGGAAGACCTTAGAAAATTCTCTCTAAACATTCCACACGCCCGTGTAGAAGAAGGGACACGCCCGTGTGACATATCACACTCCCATGTTCCACACCCGTGTGACATATCACACTCCCGTGTTCCACACCCGTGTGGAATTATTTCTCAGTTCGAACCTACAGGGGTTTTCACATGGTCGGACACACGCTCTTGTCTTTGGCCTGTGTCCTTCATACGACCTCGACACGCCCGTGTGCTCCACCCGTGGTCGACACTGACTTGCATCACACGGCCTGTCACATGCCCGTGTGTCACACGCCTGACACACGACCTATCCCCACACCCATAAGGCTGACTGTGTGTCATGCACGGCCTAGACACACGCCTGTGTGCCTACCCGTGTGGACAAGAATAAGGCTATTTGCCAAGCTCTTTTTATCACCCTAACTCATACAATATAAATCACATTTAACCATTAACCAAGTAACCCAATCATGCATCATACACATTTATGAATAACCTCATCTTCTCATATATTAATAATAATGAGCCATCAACTCTGGCTATATACAAAAGGGTTCATCTTTAAAAGAACCAACACACTTGGCTAAAACAACAAGACATTTCATTAAGTCTAGTCCCTATACATGCCATACTCAAAATGCTAAGTCTAACTATACCGAGATGTGCTGATAGTGTGGGTGATCTTCTGATTATCTTCGTATCCCGAGCTGGCCCTTTGACATTATAAAACAAGGGAAAAGAAAGGGAGTAAGCTTTAAGCTTAGTAAGTCTACATGTAAACAATAAGCATCATACCATATGCAAAGCAACCACAACCATTATATATTATGTAAGAACAATTTACATTTTCATAACCATGCTTACTCATCTCATCTCTTACCACATTCCAGCCATATAACATATATATTGCTCACATTTACTTGCACATATCCACTGCACTCATCACCACAAAGCCACATGAAATATTTACTTAGACAAGTTTCTCGATGAACCCTTTGGAATAATACTAAGTACCCAGTGGTTTCGCACACAGCCCACCATTAATCAATAATAAGGTGGTATCGCACACAGCCCACCAACAATGATAATTACGGTGGTATCGCACATAGCCCACCAAATGATAATATAAACGATGGTATCGCACACAGCCCATCATGAATAAATAATAAGGTGGTATCGCACATAGCCCACCAACAATTATAATTACGGTGGTATCGCACACAGCCCACCAAATAATAGTTACGGATATTTTTTCGCACTTACATTTCTATTCCGAGGTTCATACGAGAAATTACTCATTATCTATCAATTTCAATCAATCTCACTAATAATTGATCTCATTCATACAATGTACCAATAGGTAACAACATAAGTATTAGGGGTGTATCATTTACATGTAAACTTACCTCGATGTAAAATGTATTAATCGACGGTTTAGTCCGTAACCTTGCCTTTTCCTCGGTCAAGGTTGTTTCCGCGCTCTTCTTGACCTATAATAATAAAATTTACTCATTTAATCACTATATAAGTCATGATACATCAAAATTTCTACTTAGGCAAAAATGACCATTTTGCCCTTATACTTTGGTAAATTAAGATTTTGCCCCTAGGCTCGTAAATCATTTTTCGTCACATTTTCTCATTAAACAAACCTAGCTGAACATTTAGTTCTCTTACAACAATTTATAAAACCCATCATTTCATGCATTTATTACACAATTACAACCTTTACAAATATGTCTTATTTAGGTGTTTTCATGGTAACACATTTCACAAAAGTTATTCCTTAACCCTCTAACATTCATTTTCTTCCATAAAAACTCAGCAAACAACATGAACACTCTCATGGAAAGTCCCTAAACTTTCAACCATTATGCAAAATAGTCCCCTCATTAGCTAGCTTAAGCTTTAGGGGTTCCAAAAGTACAAAAATTATCAAGAAAGACCTCTAAAATCACTTACTTGTTAGGGAATAGCTTGGCAGAAAGTTTAAGCTCCAAAAGCCCCTATTTTCTCTTCAAATTTCGGTGGAAGAAGGAAGGGGGATAGTGAAAGATGATATCTTCTTTCTTTATCTTATTTTATTCATTTTTAGTCACCTAATTTCACCAAAATTTTGACCAAAATTAATGCTCTTGTCTCCCTTTTCCTATGGCTGCCCAACACCCTATCATTGGCCTAATTGCACATTAAGGACCTCCAATTTAATATTCCATAGCTATTAGACACCTCTAGCTTGTAAAATGGAACTTTCGCATTTTATGCGATTTAGTCTTTTTTCGAAATTAAGCATACAATCGCTAAAATTAAAGCACCAAAATTTTCATGCATCCCTTATAATCATGCTATAACATATAAAATAATATTAAAATAATTTTCTTCAACCTCGGATTAGTGGTCCTGAAACCACTGTTCCGACTAGCCCCAAAATCAGGCTGTTACAAATCAAACTCAATAATATTCAAAAAGATGTGGGATCACTCTCTAACAAAGTTGACCTAATGCTCTAAGAAGCCAAAGAAAAACTCGACTCCAAAGGAAGTAAGTTGCGCGGAGAAAGGAGAGGCAACTCTTTTCGTACCTATTAACATAAGAAACAAAAATGTGTTAGAATGCGTAATAGAATAAGTGTAATGCCTCGAATTCTGGGCCTAGAAGTTTTGAGTTTTAAGCATAGGGACAGTGGGGAGGGTGCACATATGTGTGTGGATGTGCAGTCTAGTGTCAGAATGGGCCTGCTGGTCTAGTGGTTAAGAGAGTGTTAGGGAACCTCATGGTTCCAGGTTCGAGTCTTAGTGTGAACGTTTTGGTAGGTATTTTATTTTGTTTTTAGTTAATAATTTTAATTATTTATAATTATTAAATTATTAGTTTATGACTAAAGCTTCTTTTATTTTTCTCTTTTATTTTATTTTCGGATTTTCTATTTTCACGTTCTCCTCTCCTCCCCTCTCTTCTACTTTCTAAATATTTCTGAAAATGATTGATTGGTGGATTAGGGAATTTTGTGCCTCTGTCGTCCTATTCGATCGCAAACTGGTGTGGGATTCAAACTTTTACTACACTGTTTTATTCTTTACAAAGTTTATGTCGGTTTCTATTGACTATAGGCTAAACCGTTGGATTTTGGGTTTTAGTCGATGGAAGTGATGGAAAATTGTCACTTTCCGATATATGTTGATAGGGCGAAGGTTAGGGGCGGTTCTAGTGGCTGAAACGGCAATTTTGGGGCTGTTGTAGGGTGGTTTTGTGATCACCCTGATGGCCACACGAGCGTGTACCCTGGCACACGGCAGTGTGGATTTGGGAATTAGGGTTTTCGGGCCAAATTGGGTGCCACACGGCTGTGTGGCCGATTTGGGGATTTTTGTCGACTTTCAGACGGCCTTGCCCCTTGGGCACACGGGCGTGTGAGATTGGGAATTAGGGTTTTAGAATTTTGGGGTCACACGATCTGGCCACACGGTCGTGTGACTGATTTGGGGATTTAGGGATCCCACACGGGCGTGTGTTTCAGAACACACGGTCGTGTCTGATGGGCACACGGGCGTGTGAGATCCTCACACGACTGTGTCTACCCTGCACTTGATTTTAGCGAAATTGGACAGTGAATTACACGGCCTGTTCACACGGTCGTGTCCCTACTTCACACGAGCATGTGCCTCTGTCACACGGCCGTGTGCTACCCTTCACACGGGCGTTTGGACCCTCACACGGCCTGGATTGCTCCACACGGCCGGAGCACATAGGCGTGTGGCCCTATCTCGCCAAATAATGGTTTTAGGTAAAATTTTAAGTGTAATCACAACTCTGTGTGTTCCAACCCTCAACTGAGCTTTAAAGAGGGTAATTTTGACTCTGACCTGGGCTTGATGTGTGTGTTATTTTTGATTGCTTGTGCGATAAGCTTGATACTGAACTCGAGTTATGAGTGTACACATGTCGATTCAGAATCGATCGATTGGATGTGAGTGTACGCTTCGATTAGCTGTCATGAAAGGCGGTATTACGATCGTGTACATCTGACTGCATACATACATATGCATATACTATTTTTGGGTGGGATTTTGAAGAGAAGGAAGATTGACTGAACTGGCAGCTGTTCTGCTGGTTACTGATTGCCCCTAATACCCAGAGGGTCGAGGGCGGTCCCAATACCCTGAGGGTCATGGACTTTACTGATAATGGTATAGCGGATTACCACATTGCACTGTACCGCATGTATTTTAGCTATGCTACTTACCACTATCTGATCTGGCAGTTCATACTGCATGTCTGTACTGCGGTTTACCGCATTGCACAATAAAGCTTATACGCTAGCTTTGCTGCGTAATATACGTGACTGGTAGACTATCTGCTTACTGCTAGCCCAATACCCAGAGGGTCAAGGGCAGTCCCAATACCCGGAGGGTCGTGGACAATGCTGATGGCCATCGTTGTCGGGCAACCCAGGATGGCATCATATGGAGTGTAGGGTTGGATGGGCTTTTCGAGGTCCTATATGGAGTGATTGGTTGGACGAGCTTAATAGCTCTATTGAAGAGTGATAGGGGACGGAGAGGTGTGTTGGCTAGATGGGTGGGTTTTCTTTAACTCAACTGCATTCATATGCATCTTATTGACTATTTTGTGAGTGCAACAGTTTGTTTTACAGTTCGACTGAAAAGCATTTATGACACTGTGAAATTGTTAAACTCTGATTGTATCTGACTGACTGAATTGTGACTAGTGACTATTGAGAGTTTTGTTATTGGACTGAGTAGTATTTGTAATTGTGTAACTGAATGTGATTTCGATATGCTCTAAAAAAAATATTGCTGTCTGCCGGTACGTCCGTTCGAACGTACCAACTGTTTCTGTACAACTCTGTAAGTATGTTCCATTTCAGGACTACTGGTGGTTTTCTATGTCTGATTCCGTAGTTAATTGGTTTTGATCTCACACTGAGCTCGAGTAGCTCACCCCCTCTTTTATTTCCCCGTATAGGTACATTTTAGAATTTTGGACGCTGGACTCAGTACGCGGAGGTCTCGGACAGACTTGTGAACAACAATCATGCACTTTTTGTTTAATGATACTATCTTGGTATTTGTTCATTTTGAACTGTAAGATTTTATAAAGCTGTGGTACAAATTCTGTTTTAAGTTTTATACACTTTTATTCCGTTAATATAAACATATATTTTAACTGATTTTTTTTTTCTGACCAGATTTTAAACGATTAAACGGTACGACTCAACATGTTAGCTTGTTTTGCAAAAAATCACCTACGATCACTTCGGTGATCAATGTGGCATCCCGGATTTGGCCTAGACTTCTAGGCCGGGTTTGGGGTGTTACAATAAGAAAAGCTAAAACAAAAGAAAACCTAATGCTAGAATCAAAGAAAATAAACTACCCCAATGAAAACCCGAAATAATGGAAAACAACTTGAATTTTAAGTTATAAAATTCATTTCATATATTTTTTAAAATCAAATATGAAATACAATATAATTAGACTATTTAATAAATATAAAATTTAAAATTTATTGCAAGGGGTAACCCTGAACTCCGAACATCGTAAAATGGATATTAAGGATACCAAAAAGTATAGGTTGATTTAAATAAATATGCTGACATTTTTTTAAATTTAAGGATATGTGTTGGTTTTTTATTATTATATATATATACCTATATATGTTATTTTTGGAGAGAGAAAGCAAAAACGTGTCTTATGGAACGCGTTTTCACTAAAAATTAATAACTTACATTTTTTGGTTAGATGGTTAAATGTTAATATTATTTTCCTTGAGTCCCGGGAATAATTGTGGTTTTGCCTTTCAATCTTGGGCTCAATTTCTCTTATAAGTATTTTTTGTATTTTTTTATTTAATTTGTTTAAAGCTTTTTTATTTTTAATTAATAACTCTTTTTTTTATAAAATCAAATAATAAACATGTAATTATTTTTTTTAAAACATCAACTAATTCTTTTGACATATTTTTCTTTATATATAATATTAATATGTCAAATATTTATTTTCTCCACATATATTGTGGGTATGCTGATTTCTAATATGGATTGAAAAATAAATATTACGCATATAAAAATTATATTTACTAAAAATAATGATATTTGTAATAATTATTAGATTTTATAAATAAAAGAATTATTAATTAAAAAGATGAATTAAAAATAAAAAAAATTGAAAAAAATATATTTATTAATTATAAACATTAATTAAAAATAAAAAAAAAGCTTGAAACAACATGAAATAAAAAAATACATATTAAAATGCTTATAAGAAGAAATGAACTTGAGACTCAAAAATGAAATTATAATTATCTAATCATCTAACTTAAAGAGCTAATATGTTAAAAATATTAATTAAAAATACAAAAAAAACTTGAAACAACATGAAATAAAAAATAAAAATGTAAAAGAGAGGAATTGAACCTGAAACTTAAGGAGAAAAGCACCAACATTTAACCATCTAATCAAAAGAGCTAAATCTATTAATTTTAGTGAAAATGCATCTTATAGGGCGTGTAACAGCCCGTTTTTCAATGTTGTCAGAAACTGTGGTTTCGGGACCACAAATCCGACGAGTAAATTCATAAATATTATTATTTAATATTTACGAGTCAAATATGATTTTAAAAAGGTTTTTGATATGGTAATTTATGTTATATAAATGATTAATTAGGTTCAAGTGGTATGACCCTAAAGTCAAGTGGTTTTAGAAAATGAGGTAACAGGACCTCGTTTCTATAAACCAAGCCATATAAATATTTACGGAGTGTTATTAAGGTTGTATTATAGTTTTGTTAAGAAATTTTAATGTTTGGATAGTTAATTAAGCAAAATGGACTAAATCATAAAAATTGAAAAAGTCAATCGCTATTAGTTTAAAGGTGTTAATTTATTAAAGGATTATAATTGGATGGCCTTAATGGGTAAATTACCCATTCTTAAGATGGTGGACGGTTTAATTTTTAATTTCTTTTAATTTTATAAGTTTTATAAGTTATTTTATTATTAAAATAAAGAATAAAGGTTAAACAAAATAAGAAAACATAAGGTTTTCTTCTTCATTTTGTTTGTTTACCACCGAATACACCATATGCATGCTTCAAGGTTCCTCTATGGCTATTTATTTGCATGGTAAGTCATTTTTCATCTGTTTTTAATAAATTTTATGTTTTTGAGATCGTTGCAATTAGGTCCAATTAGCCCATACCTTCATTTTTTAAACTGTTAAAGATTTTGAATGTTTCCATTGATGAATCTTTGTGATTTTAGATGTTAAATGATGAATTTGAAGTATTAGTTGTTATTTATAAATATTTTGTTAAGTGATTTTTGATGTGTAACAGCCCAAACCCTGCCCATGCGGTATGACCGGATCTGACATGTCACATGAAGAAAATGTATAAAGAATTTGCGATTCTTACTAAAGTAGGCGTTATTTAGTCATAGTTAAGAAAACAAGTTTGATTAGAAATATTCGATAAAAATTCTACTAATCTAGAGAGGTTGATTGAAGAATCAATTATTCAAATTAGTGATCTTTTAGAAACCGTGACTTCTGAAAATATTGTTGATAATTCGAAGGAAAATACAAGTTAAATTATTCGTACATATTTGTTATGAAATCCGTTTGTTGATAAATTTTAAGAAAAAGCATTTGTTTATGATCTCGAGAAAATCCTCGTTTAAAACAATTCATGGAAGATAATAAGTACGTCAAACATAAAACAAAATAAAAATCCAGAGGCCTTATTACAACTTTAAACCCAAAATAGTAAAAGTACTTGAAATAAAGCGGAAAAGAAATTTACTAAAGTTTGAAAATATCATTCCAAAAGTATGGCCTCCACCGAGTTATCCATGGTCCCAAGTCTCAAATCCTTTGAGCATCACCTGCAAGGATTTAGAAAAAGAAATGGGGGTGAGTTTCAAGAACTCAGTGTATAATCCCCTTACCATCATCCATTGGGCCTGATCCCGCATAGCATAATCTTGGGCCTAAGCCCATTTACATAGTAATAAATAAATGAAATGAATGTAACCCAACCCATCCATCCATCACACCCCCGACCAGCCAATCACACCTGTGGGGATCAAGTCAACCCACCCTACCGCTCACACCAATTTGCAGTCGAGCTGCTATTTGTATAATATTTTGTGGTCAAGCCATCGAAATCATAATTAAGCACAATAATAAACGAATTGTGGCTATGCCACCAGGCTACACTGCTCTCCATACAATTTTTCCCAACCCATGCAATATGTAAAGATGCAACATAATAAAAATATATCCACATATATAACAACCATTAATCTAATGAAATATTTCGATGAATCGGTCCATTAAAGCACTTTGGTAATTCAGCCCACTAAGGCATTCTAGCAAATCGGCCCGTTAGTGCATTTTGGTAAATTGGCCCATAGGGGCATTTTCGTAAAAATGGCCCATTAGAGCTTTTTAGTAATTCAGCCCATAAGGGCATTTTGGTAATTTTACAAATTAATACCGATTTTGACAGATCTTAGAATTAACATTGTTTAAGCAAGTTACTCGATTCATGCCATATTACGGTTATTAGATTCGTAAGCAACATCGATCTATTTTTCCAACATGATGGTGAATCAGTTCTGAGGATTTCGGTGTGAGATTACACACCTGATTACGGTAAGAACTAAACTTTCTTGATCGTTGGCACCTATGACACCATAACACTCGATTAACTAACAAAAATAGTGTCTTAATCCAAATCTAAATCATACGATCTAAAGAAATGCTTACCCTTAATATCGTGAACGACCACGATTTGCCTACTCTCACCAGAAGATGGTCCACAACCTGGTTGGAAATCCCGAACTGCCGATACCGCCCTACGTTTGAACTTGGGAGTAGAGATTGCAAGTCCACTCTCCTATCGATTTTCCCTTAATAACTCTACCAGTTGCCTCCATTGAAAGAGTCTCGATCAGAATAATACTACAATGAGAGAAAGTAGTTGTTTAGGGAGAGGATTTCGGCTTACCACTACTTTCGAAGGGTCAACAAGTAGAGAAGAACGAGTGATTTAGTCCCTAAAATAATCGATTAGTCATAACCTTCGATCCGATTTGCAAAATAACCGAGTAGAGAGATATCGAATGAACCAAGAAGAAACTCCTTACCTTATCGATGATGAACCCGACTCCCACCGATTCGACTTAAGGCTAAAGATGAGTCGGCAAGGATGTGATATTCGGCCAACCTATTAGAGCACTACAAAAATGAGATGATCACGATATGAGAGAGTAGAAGGGAATGGTGTTTCAGTTTAGAAACAAAGTGAAACAATCGAATGATGATGGACACACATTCGGCTAGGGAGAAAAGAAGATGAAAGGAATAGAATGAAGCCACTTACCCGATTCAACCAAGGAAGAAATGTCCAACGCGCAAGAATGGAGAAGAGATAATGGCTAAGAGTATTCGACTACTTTGAGAGAAAGAAAAGAGGAAGATTCATCCTCCAAATATGGTCAACTAAAGAAAGAAGAGAGAAAGATAGGAGGAATGGTGAGAAAAAAAACAAGAAAAGAAGAGCAAAATGGCTTGAGTGTTTCGGCAAAACAAAGGAAAAAGGTGAACAAGTTGGCTTGAGTGTTTCGGCAAAACAAGGGAAAAAGGTGAACAAATTGGCTTGAGTGTTTCGGCAAAACAAGGGAAAAAGGTTGGAAAAGAAAGTACCAAAATGTTAAAAAGAAACAAAACCTTTCATGCACAAACTTGCAAATAGGCTATTGGAAATTCGGCTCCCACATTCCCCTACCAAAACCGTATACCTCTAACACCATAAAGGTAATGGTTGACCAAAAATTCTTTCCCCAAGCACCTCCCAAAATTCGGCCAACATATCCCCCCTTATCTCTTTTCTTTATTTCTTTCCTTATTTTCTCCTTGATCTCCTCCTTACTCTTCTCCTTAGTGTTCTTTCCATCATTTGAAAGTCTTCGTTTCCTTCTTTAGAGCCATGGCTGACACTTACCATCTTCCTCCTGATTAGCACAAAAAAAAAATAAATTAAATCCACAAGTTGCAATAGGTGGGATTCGAACTCCACTCCATAAGCCTCTTCATGTAACGCCACACCACTCTGCTACTAGCTCCACTTGTGCTAGCAAAATACACACTTATTCTTTTAAGTCTTGACACCATTTACCTTCTCCCCCCTTAAGTGCTTAAATACAAAAATTCTACCAAGGCCCAACTCAACCCTAAGCCTTCTTAGGGCCCCTAAACATACACAACTAACACTCTTAACTAGCCTAACGCATAGTATCAAGCAAAACATAAAATCTCGAATTTCAGGATGTTACAATTCTACCCCCTTAAAGAAATTTCGGCCTCAAAATTTACCTGATTAAAAGAGATGAGGGTATTGTTGCCAGATCGTGTCCTCAGGCTCCCATGTAGCTTTCTCTGACTCGTGATTACGCCATAATACTTTGACCAATGGAACCGACTTCCTTCTCAGCACCTTAATATCCCAATCTAAAATCTGCACTGGCTCTTCTTCAAAAGACAAGTCAGGTCTTATTTCGATTTCCTCCACTGGCACAACATGAGACGGATCCGAACGATAACGCCTTAACATCGAGACATGGAATACACTATGTATCTGACTTAACTCCGGAGGTAACTCAAGCTGATAAGTCACTGTCCCAACACGTTTCAATACATGGTAAGGTTCGATAAATCTAGGGCTCAACTTGCCATTCCAACCAAATCTTAAGATTTTTTTTCCAAGGTGATACCTTCAAAAAGACCTGATCACCCACAGAGAACTCTATCTCCTTCCGCTTCAGATCCGCGTATGATTTCTGGCTATCTGAAGCTTCTTTTAACCGAGCCCGAATTACCTTAACTTTTTCCACCGTCTCCGAGATCAATTCTGGACCCAATAATCGCCGCTCCCCGTTCGATCCGGCAAAGAAGTAAGAAATCACGACACCTACGACCATACAACGCCTCATAGGGTGCCATCTGGATGCTGGATTGATAACAATTGTTGTATGCGAACTCTGCCAATGGTAGAAAATCTTCCCAACTTCCCCTAAAATCGATTACACAACCCCTTAACATGTCTTCTAAAATCTGGATTACTCTTTCCGACTGACCATCAGTCTGTGGATGAAACGCCGTGCTGAAATTTAGTCTTGTACCCAACGCTTCATGTAAAGCCTTCCAGAACTGTGATGTAAACCTAGGATCCCTGTCCGATATAATAGACTCTGGTACCCCATGCAACCTCACGATTTCTGCTATATACAACTTGGCCAACTTCTGCAACGTATAATCCGTACGAACAGGTAGGAAATGAGCAGACTTCGTTAACCGATCCACTATTGCCCATACTGAATCTTTCTTAGTAGGCGTTAAAGGTAACCCACTAACAAAGTCCATCGTTATCCTTTCCCAATTCCATAGTGGGATTTTCACCGGTTGTAGCAACCCTGAAGGCAGTTGATGTTCCGCCTTCACTGGCTGACATGTCAAACACTTGCCCACGAAGTCAGTAACCTCCCGTTTCAACCCTGGCCACCAATACTGCTCACGGAGGTCTCAGTAAATTTTGTTTCCCCCAGGGTGCATAGCATATGGGCTACTATGCACCTCATGCAGAATCATTTGTCTCAATTCCGAATCCCTGGGCATACAAACTCTTCCGCGGAAACACAATACTCCATCACTATTTAATCCAAAATCCCCTTTCTCACCACCTTCCACTTGCTGAAGCCGAGAACCCAACATTTCATCTAACAACTGCTTTTCCTTAATCTGACTTACCCACGCAGGCTTCACTTGAAGTTCAGCTAACAACCTACCATCTTCATAAAGGCTGAGATGAGCGAACATCGCTCTCAAATCCGATATCACCTTACGACTCAACGCATCTGCCACTACGTTAGCTTTACCTGGGTGATACTCGATTGAGCAGTCATAATCTTTCAATAATTCTATCCACCTCCGCTGTCTTAAGTTCAACTCCTTCTGGGTAAGGAGGTACTTCAGACTCTTATGGTCCGTGTAGATAATCGACTTCTCCCCGTACAGATAGTGTCTCCATATCTTCAGAGCAAACACCACTGCAGCTAACTCCAAATCATGAGTGGGATAGTTCACCTCATGCGGCCTTAATTGACGAGATGCATAAGCCACCACTTTCCCCCTTGCATCAACACACATCCCAAGCCCGTGTGTGATGCATCACAATAAACAATAAACTCTTTACCAGCCTCAGGCTGAATCAATACTGGCTCTTCTGTCAGAATCTTCTTCAATCTCTCAAAACTTTCTTGCTTCTTATCTGACCACACAAACGGTACTCCCTTACGCAATAGCTTAGTTAGGGATATAGTAATCAACGAAAACCCTCAACGAAATGCCTGTAATACCCAGCCAAACCTAGAAAACTTCAAATTTCTACCACTGACTTTGGTGGCTTCCAGTCCAATACAGCCTCGATCTTCCGAGGTTCAACTATAATTCCCTCGACAGACACAACATGCCCCAAAAATGTCACTTCCCTTAGCCAAAATTCACACTTACTGAATTTAGCATACAGTTGCTTCTCCTTTAATATCTGCTATACGACCCGTAGATGCGAATCATGCTCCTCTTCTGTCTTTGAGTACACCAAGATGTCATCTATGAACACCACTACAAACTGATCTAGATAGGGTTGGAAGACTTGGTTCATCATGTCCATAAATGCAGCTGGTGCATTTGTCAACCCAAATGGCATCACCAAGAACTCGTAATGCCCATAACGAGTTTGGAACGCAGTCTTGTGAATATTCGCCTCCTTGACCTTAAGCGGGTGATACCCCAATCTCAAGGTTATCTTCGAGAAAACCGAAGCTCCTCGCAGCTGATCGAACAGATCATCGATCCTCGGTAACGGGTACTTGTTCTTGATCGTCAACTTATTCAATTTTCTATAATCGATGCACATACGCATCGACCCATCCTTTTTCTTAACGAACAAAATCGGCGCTCCCCACGGTGACACACTTGGTCGAATAAATCCACGATCCAACAACTCCTAAATTTGAGCTTTAAGTTCCACTAGCTCCTTCGGCGCCATTCTGTAAGGAGCAACGGACACTGGAGCCGTTCCTGGCAACAGCTCAATACCAAATTCCACTTCCCGATCCGGAGGCAATCCTGGAAGCTCCTCGAGAAAGACGTCTGAAAACTCTTTCACCGTTCTAACACTCTCTATCGACAACTCTTTGGCATCCAAAGCACTGATAAAGGCTAAGAACGCTTCACACCCCTTTCGTACCAACCTTTCCGCCTTTAAAGCAGATACCACATTAGATAGATAATTTCTTCTTTCACCTATCATCATCACTTCCTTATCCTCTGAAGTTCTTAGTACCATCCGTTTTGCAGTACAGTCCAAGTTTGCACGATGCTTAACTAGCCAGTCCATGCCCAATATAAGGTCGAACTCCCGGAACGGCAGTTCCATCAAATCCGCCAGAAATACTACTCCCTGAACTTCTAAGGGCACATCCCTAAACAATTTATTTACTACCACCGACTATCCTAAAGGGCTAATCACAGTTGTTTCTCTAGCAGTAATCTCAGATCTAATATTCAAAGTTCCAGACACAGCACATGCAACATACGAATGGGTGGATCCAATGTCTATCAAAGCGGTAAAAGGTACATCAGATATGAAAAATGTACCGGTTATGACGTCTGGTGCATCACCATCTTCTTGACGTCTGACCGCATAGACCAAACCTGGCTGTCTCGCCTCCGTGTTACCCCTATTACCGGTACCTCTACCCGGTGCACCCTGACCTCGTCCTATGCCATTACCACCTCGACCTGGCCCACGGCCTCTCGGCGGCTGCTGAGCGCCTCCTGCTGGCCGCGTAAATCTGTTACGAACTACCTGAGTCTGAGTAGGCTCTCGAGGGCAATCCCTAAACCGATGGTCTTTAGATCCAATCTGAAACAACCACCAGTTCTCTTCCAACATTCACCCGAGTGAAGTTTTCCACAATCCACACAAGGTTGTAACTGATTGGTAGTAGCTAGAGCACTCACTCGAATTGGTCCCTCATTCCTGGGCCTTTTTTAAAATCCTCTAGTAGAACCTGAATATCCAGAGTCTCTCTTGTTCCCGCCTCTATCCTTGTCTCGATTTTGCCGTTCCGAATGTTTTACTTCTTCAGCAATCTTAGCTTTTTCAACCAGTGTAGCAAAATTCCTCTCCTTCTGTGGGGCTATCAATACCCGTAACTCATCACGCAACCCGTCCTCAAAACACACACAATGTTCGTAATCAGTCGGAACTATTCCCCGGGCATACCGGCTCAGACGCAGAAACTCCGCCTCGTATACTGCTACAGATCTACTTCCCTGAATCAGATTTAGGAATTCCTTTCTTCGGGCATCTACATAGCTAGCCCCGGCATATTTTCCCTGGAATGCTATCTTAAAGAAATCCCAAGTAATACGATCAGCCTGAGTGCCTTCCCGAATAGTGAGCCACCACTGATACGCCTCGTCTCTTAGCAATGACACAACCCCTTTCAGTTTCTGCTCAGCTGTGCAATCCAGATCGTCCATAATTTGCTCCACCACCTCAAGCCAGTACTCTGCTACACTAGGGGCTACACTCAAAATACCCCTAAAAACTTTGGACCCATTCGATCTAAGTCGCTCAGATATCGACCCACGAGCTGCCGGCCCAGTTTTTGCCCCAGCAACCTTTTCTAGAACTTGCAACATCGCTTGGGACAGAGCGTCGTCCTCTTTCATTCGATCATGTGACCCAGCTTCAGTTACTGGTGACGCATGTGCGTCCATTTCCGGCATATGTCTAGATGCCTCAGATACAACTCTAGCACCTCAGCCTCTACCACGTCTACGTCTACCGCGTCCACATCCTCTAGCGCTCATGTTTGCTAAGTCGATTTAATCAGATTAAAAGTCTTATGAATCAGTATGCTATTCAATGTTTATTAAACAATGTTTTATGTAGTATAGGAAGTAAAGTTATTTTCGCAAAACGTATCCTAAAGTCTCAATCTCTATAGTTTCAGCTCCTAAAGCTAAAAGTTCTAGAGTATCTCTATTTTGTGAAGTTTTCTTACTACAATTATACCACAATAATCATAAAATGAAAACAAAAACTTACTGACTTTGTGCCGGATACTCGTGGTGCCATACTTCCTCTAAGGTATGTATTTATAATTCAAATTTCAAGCAGTTTTAGAAAAGATTTTTGAACCCAAACCACATCCGAGTTTTGCAACCAGGCTCTGATACCATAAAATGTAACACCCCAAACCCGGCCCATGCAGTTTGACCGGATCTGACATGTCACATGAAGAAAATGTATAAAGAATTTGCGATTCTTACTAAAGTAGGCGTTATTTGGTCATAGTTAAGAAAACAAGTTTGATTAAAAATATTCGATAAAAATACTACTAATCTAGAGAGGTTGATTGAAGAATCAATTATTCAAATTAGTGATCTTTTAGAAACCGTGACTTTTGAAAATATTATTGATAATTCGAAGGAAAATACAAGTTAAATTATTCGTATATATTTGTTATGAAATCCGTTTGTTGATAAATTTTAAGAAAAATCGTTGTTTATGATCTCAGAAAATCCTCGTTTAAAACAATTCATGGAAGATAATAAGTACGTCAAACAAAAAACAAAATAAAAATCCCAGAGGCCTTATTACAACTTTAAACCCAAAATAGTAAAAGTAATGAAATAAAGCGGAAAAGAAATTTACTAAAGTTTGAAAATATCATTCCAAAAGTATGGCCTCCACCGAAGTTATCCATGGTCCCAAGTCCTCAAATCCTTTGAGCATCACCGCAAGGATTTAGAAAAAGAAATGGGGTGAGTTTCAAGAACTCGAGTGTATAATCCCCTTACCATCATCCACTGGGCCCGAACCCGCATAGCATAATCTTGGGCCTAAGCCCATTTACATAGTAATAAATAAATGAAATGAATGTAACCCAACCCATCCATCCATCATACCCCGACCACCTAATCACACTGTGGGGATCAAGTCAACCCACCCCGCCGCTCACACCAATTTGTCAGAGTCGCTATTTATATAATATTTTGTGGTCAAGCCATCGAAATCATAATTAAGCACAATAATAAACGAATTGTGGCTATGCCACCAGGCTACACTGCTCTCCATACAATTTTTCCCAACCCATGCAATATGTAAAGATGCAACATAATAAAAATATATCCACATATATAACAACCATTAATCTAATGAAATATTTCGATGAATCGGTCCATTAAAGCACTTTGGTAATTCAGCCCACTAAGGCATTCTAGCAAATCGGCCTGTTAGTGCATTTTGGTAAATCGGCCTATAGGGGCATTTTCGTAAAAACGACCCATTAGAGCTTTTTAGTAATTCGGCCCATAAGGGCATTTTGGTAATTTTACAAATTAATACCGATTTTGACAGATCTTAGAATTAACGTTGTTTAAGCAAGTTACTTGATTCATGCCATATTAGGGTTATTAGATTCGTAAGCAACATCGATCTATTTTTCCAACATGATGGTGAATCACGGATTTACAGGATTTCGGTGTGAGATTACACACCTGATTACGGTAAGGACTAAACCTTCTTGATCGTCGGCACCTATGACACCATAACACTCGATTAATTAACAAAAATAGTGTCTTAATCCAAATCTAAATCATACGATCTAAAGAAATGCTTACCCTTAGTATCGTGAACGACCACGATTTGCCTACTCACACCAGAAGATGGTCCACAACCTGGTTGGAAATCCCGAACTGCCGATACCGCCCTACGTTTGAACTTGGGAGTAGAGATTGCAAGTCCACTCTCCTATCGATTTTCCCTTAATAACTCTACCACTTGCCTCCATTGAAAGAGTCTCGATCAGAATAATACTACAATGAGAGAAAGTAGTTGTTTAGGGAGAGGATTTCAGCTTACCACTACTTCCGAAGGGTCAACGAGTAGAGAAGAATGAGTGATTTAATCCCTTAAATAATCGATTAGTCATAACCTTCGATTCGATTTGCAAAATAACTGAGTAGAGAGATATCGAATGAACCAAGAAGAAACTCCTTACCTTATCGATGATGAACCCGACTCCCACCGATTCAACTTAAGGCTAAAGATGAGTCGACAAGGATGTGATATTCGGCCAACCTATTAGAGCACTACAAAATTGAGATGATCACGATATGAGGGAGTAGAAGGGAATGGTGTTTCAGTTTAGAAACAAAGTGAAACAACCGAATGATGATGGACACACATTCGGCTAGGGAGAAAAGAAGATGAAAGGAATAGAATGAAGCCACTTACCCGATTCAACCAAGGAAGAAATGTCCAATGCGCAAGAATGGAGAAGAGATAATGGCTAAGAGTATTCGGCTACTTTGAGAGAAAGAAAAGAGGAAGATTCGTCCTCCAAATATGGTCGACTAAAGAAAGAAGAGAGAAAGATAGGAGGAACGGTGAGAAAAAAAACAAGAAAAGAAGAGCAAAATGGCTTGAGTGTTTCGGCAAAACAAAGGAAAAAGGTGAACAATTTGGCTTGAGTGTTTCGGCAAAACAAGGGAAAAAGGTTGGAAAAGAAAGTACCAAAATGTTAAAAAGAAACAAAACCTTTCATGCACAAACTTGCAAATAGGCTATAGGAAATTCGGCTCCCAGATTCCCCTACCAAAATCATATACCTCTAACACCATAAAGGTAATGGTTGACCAAAAATTATTTCCCCAAGCACCTCCCAAAATTCGGCCAACATATCCCCCCTTATCTCTTTCCTTTATTTCTTTCCTTATTTTCTCCTTGATCTCCTCTTTACTCTTCTCCTTAGTGTTCTTTCCATCATTTGAAAGTCTTCCTTTCCTTCTTTAGAGCCATGGCCGACACTTACCATCTTCCTCCTAATTAGCACAAAAAAAAATTAAATCCACAAGTTGCAATAGGTGGGATTCGAACTCCACCCCATAAGCCTCTTCATGTAACGCCACACCACTCTGCTACTAGCTCCACTTGTGCTAGCAAAATACACACTTATTCTTTTAAGTCTTGACACCATTTACCTTCTCCCCCCTTAAGTGCTTAAATACAAAAATTCTACCAAGGCCCAACTCAACCCCAAGCCTTCTTAGGGCCCCTAAACATACACAACTAACACTCTTAACTAGCCTAACGCATAGTATCATGCAAAACATAAAATCCCAAATTTCAGGATGTTACATGATGAATTTAACGATTAGGGATTAAATTGTTGAAATAGTAAAAATACAAGGGCTTGATGTGAAAATTTTACAAATATGGGCTGTAATGGAAGCTATGAACATTCGGTTGACATGGTTTTTCAATAAAAATGGTTAATTTGCATGTTTTAAGCTCAGGGACTAAATTGAATAAAAGTAAAATGTTGGGGGAAGTTTTGTGAAAATGTCAAAAAGAACTAAATTGTATAAAATGAATTGGTTTTGCTTTCTAAATTAATGAATTTATTAAAATTTTTAATTTAGATCAAAATCGAGGAGAAGGAAAAATTATCAAATAGCCCCTGTACTTTGACATTTCTGCAATTTAGCCAGGTAAGTTCATAGTGTTTCAATACATAAATAAATTTCTACTTGAATTTTTATAATATAGTTCTTTAATTAAATGTTCATAGTTAATTATTGAATGATTGCACTTATGTGCCCCTGTTTGTACTTCGGTACCCCTAATTGCACTTATGTGCCCCTATTTGTACTTCGATATGCCTAATTGCACTTATGTGCCCCTATTTGTACTTTGGTACATTTGTACTTCAGTACTCCTGATTGCACTTACGTGCCCCTATTTGTACTTCAGTAGCCCTAGTTGCACTTCCGTGCCCCTGGTTATACTTCGGTAACTCTACATCAAATTTTATATGAACTATATCATGCATTAATGAAAAGGAAAGGAACGCTAAGTGATCAAATTAACTATATCATGTATTAATGAAAAGGATTGAAATGGTCAACTTCAATGGAAATATGCTTATGTTCATGAAAAGGTTGTATGACTCAAATGATGTATTTTCTCATGAATTGGCTTATCATGTGGTTGAACCAAAAAGAGTTATGTATAAATGCACTAACTTGTGTAATGATGATGATGTTTAAGCTTGTGCCAAGCTTGTGGTTATGGTTAATGTTTATGCTTATGCTTTGTACTATGCAAATGAAACGGTAAGTTCATAATTGGGATATAATATGATGATATGGTAATGTTAATGAATAAAATTTTATGTTCATAGATGGTAAATTTCATATATTATGGATGATCTTATATGTAACATGATGTTATATGTCAAAAGAGATTGATAAATTAAATGATGTGCTTATATGTGAGAATTCTACATATGTTATGGAAGAATTTACCTATATCGTGGATAAGTACATTAACTCGTGAATTGATAATGTCGTTTAGACTTATGCTAAGCACTTAGAGTGGAATGGTAAGTAAGTAAATGTAATGGTTCATAGTTTTATGAAAAGGTTAATGATTATGTAATACAACTTGTAAAATCCTATTATGTTATGAATAAAAAGTATATCTGATGTTGAGAGACTTACCCATTTGTGAGTTGATGGTTATGTAGTTTTATGAATCTTATAGAATTGGTATAGGTTTATATTTATTCTATAAAGTTCAGTATTAAAATGAAATATTATGTTTAAATTTATACGAGCTTACTAAGCATTCATTGCTTACGTAGTTATTTTTCTTTTACTTTACAGATTATTGGAAGCTCGATTAGTTTGGAAGCTCGTCGAAGATCTATCACACTATCCAGCGATTATATTGGTAGTTTCTATGTGTTGGTTAAGGTTATAATGACATGTATAGGAGGACTTATGGTTGATGTTTAGATGAATGAGTACTGATGATTTTGGCATGTATATGTCATTTTGGTGGATGAAATTTTGGTACTATTGGTGCCTTGCTGATCTGTGTGATTATGGCTAAGTTATGGTGCATGCTTGAGTGACTAAATGGTATGTCTATGTGGAAGTTCTAATGGTCATAATTATGGTACAAATGGTAAGTTTATATTGTCATGGAATAGGTTAAGTTGATTTATAGTTTTATGACCAAAGTGGTATGTGTTGGTATGTTTGTAATGTGGTCAATTATGGTATGCTTTGATATGGAATTGATCTAAATGTGTTTGGTTGAAATATGACCAATTTGACATAAGTTTAGATATAATTGCTTGGTTGTAATTAAGGTGCCTATAAGGCATATTGGTTGGATGGATAAATGGCTTATTAAATGGGTCTTATTATGCATGTTTTGGGTAGGTTTTAATGCCTTGATCATATGTGCAAATGATTTTAGGTGCATGTTGAGATGGGTGATAAAAATGGCTTATTCTTGGCCAATTTCTTGTCCACACGACCTAAGACACGGGCGTGTGTCTCAGCCGTGTGTGACACACAGCCATGTGACACGGCTGTGTGTCCCCTGTAAATTTTAAAGGTTGCACTTCGAATGTTACACGGCCAGGCATACGGCCTGGCACACGGGTGTATAAGGCCATTTCGAGTGTTACACGGCCTGACACACGGGCGTATGGCTTGGCCGTGTGACCCAAGTCAAAGAGTTACACAGGCATGGACACGGGCTGGGACACGACTGTGTGTCCCTATTTCAAAAGTCACAGGGCTTGAGCCACGGGCGTGTGTCTTAGCCGTATGAGTCACATGGCCTGGCCACACGGTCGTGTGACCCCTGCAATGTGAATTTTTCTAACTGTTTCCTCAATGTTTCAAATGTTCTCGATTTAGTCCCGAATCGTTTCTAAAGTGTTTCCAAGGCCTCGAAGGCTTGAATAAGGGATGATTTCCATGTGTATGAATGGATTATGCTATGATTAATGAAAGTCTGGAAATGAATGTTTTTAAGTTATGTTTTTACGGTAATGCTCCGTAACCCTATTCTGGTGATGGATACAGGTTACGTCAGCTGAAAACGTGCCCTGTAGGATGCGTTTTCACTTCTTCTCTCCAAAAATAGCATATATCGATAAATATAAAAATATCAGCACAAATCCTTAAATTTTTTTAAAAAAATCAGCATATTTATTTAAATCAACAAAAAAAAAAAATAATGTTAAAATGAATAAAATAATTCATTTAAAATATTTTCCATTAAGGAAGCCTTTGGAAAGTCACCTAGTAATTGGATTTAAGTGTAATTGTTTATAATTTACACATGTATGACATGTGTGGGTAACTGTTGTAATTAGTAGGTGTTGCTAAATTGAGTGTAATTAAAGCACCCTAATTCTCTCCTACAATTTTCAAGGGAGGGTGAGAATTAAATCCAATTACCCTATGACTTCTCAAACATGCACGTACACAATTTAAGTTTTAAAAGTTATTTTTATAAAATAATAATTGCATTTTAATTTTAGCATATATGTTTTATTTTATTTAAATACAATTATACATAATTTTATTAATCTTGTTTAAATAATCTAAAATTTTTATTGATGAGAGATAATTTCCTATATATTTTAACAAACTGAATAATAGATTAAATTATATACTATTTATTATAATTTTTTTATACTAAATATAACTAAATTACATAGTATTTATTATTAATTGTTTATACTTGGTTAAAGATCAATTGATGATTATAAAGAGTATATGTTTAATGTTAGAGAATAACCCAAGAAATATGAAATGTTAGAATAATTAGATAAAATTGCATGTGATGTTTATTTTTCTTGTTAATCTTATTAGTAATCATATTACTAATTCTTTTTTGGATTAATGTATTATATTTGGCTGTTTGATTTTAAGTTTTGCTACTTGTTTAGAGATTTATTTTCTCAAGTATTATTGATAATTTTTATAATAATTAATATTTATAGAATTTAAAGTTGTGTAGTTGTATAATTACAATTTATACCACAAAAAAATGAAATGAGAAATTACAATGTAATTACACTTTATTAGTCAAACACATTTTAGAGATTTAAAATTCCTTGTAATTACGAGAACACTATCCTAGTAACATTTTCATCCAATTACTCTGTGATATAGTGATAAGACACACTATAATCATAAGAAAAGAATTCTTGTTCAAATAGTAGAGATAACATTATTAAAGTCATTGCTATTGCAAGGGTTTTATCTTGTAACATCTTGGAAAGGGCCTATGCATTTTCGATTTAATTGTACGAAGTGACATGTTTTGTGTACTAAGAATAAATTTTGAACATTTTTGGAAACTAGGAAATGTAAGGAAATGATGTGGAAATGATTCAAAAGAGGAAAGTGAACATTTCTGGAAAACTTGGAAATGTAAGGAAATGTCAAGTTTACAGAGCCAAACGAAAATTTTTGGAAACTTAGAAATGACTTAGAAATGTCGAGTTTTAAAGTTTAAAAGAGGAAATTAAGGCAAGGTGGCCTTAAAAGAAAAAGTTTGTGAAATTTGACACACAAACAGGGCTTGGAAAAGTGGCACGAGATGCCACTTAGGGCCTCTGGAAATGGAGCCACATGTAAGGTGTTGGGCACTGAGTTCGAGTCACTTGGGAAGCAAATAAAAGGAGTTTTATTTTTGCTTCTGTGGACGGCACAAGCCTTCTAGAAAGGAGGAGTTTTATTGTCATAAATATTCGATTAATAAGGTGATAAATAAGGGATTTAATTTGGATTATTTTTGAAGAGATAATAAAGGATTATTCTCTAATTATTTTAAATTAAGGGATTATTATTTTGATAATTCAAAGGATAAAGCTATCAAATAAAGAAGAGTGGTGGCCAAGTAAGGGATTCGAGTAGTAGTTTCGGCTATAAAAGGAAGAAAATAGGGCTACTCATCAAATTTTCTTCCTCCTCTTCTCTCTCTGCTGAATTTCGAGTACTCTCCTCTCTTCTCTTCTCTTTTCTTTTGTCAAGCCGAATCTATAGTCCACCATTGTCAAAATTCTCAAGTTTTCTTTTCTTCCTATTTCTTCTTACCAATCCATTCAAAAGCCGAATCTTGGAAAGGCTTCAAGCATAGGTGCTGTCGATTTCTTCAAAGGTAAGAACAAGTTTGATTTCCAATCTTTTCTTTTAGATTAGCCGAGAGATAATCTAACCCTATACATATTATGGTTGCCGAATATGGAAGGACCTTTCGGGATTTTCAGAGTAGTCGACTGAAAAGAGGAGTATTCAGGATTTCTAAGATTAAGGTAAGACATGTGAATATTCGGCCAAAGGCCTTGATTTATGTTTTGATGATTAAGATTAAGTCTAACGTAAGGTTTTAAGGATTTCGACATTCCTAGGAAACAAGGAACAGTTTGGGATTTGTTGGTGTTCCAATCGGCAACAAGGTAAGAATACTAATCCTACTAGGATTTGGAATTTTGGCCGAATGGCTTTTTATTAAGGTAATAAGTGATAAATCAATGTAGGGATTAAGGATCTAAGCATTAGATCAAGCTTTTCGGGATCTCAAGGAAATTTTAAGCGAATCAGGTGTGTACCCCACACTATCCCATAATATGTTTTATGGCATGATTAATTAATATATGTGATATTAAGTATATGAAAGTGGCTAAGGTACCATGTTATGGTACAAAGTACTCAGCACGTTTCCTACTTCTACTAGGAATATGAAAGATGTTATTTGTAACATGAGAATATGATAAGAATGTGAACTCGGCATATTATGCATATTATTATATGGGGCATATGGGTTATTGAAAGGGGAAGTGAATGTGGTGACCTAAGACCACGAACACGGTGACCTAAGACCGTGATATCTGAAAAGTGGTGACCTAAGACCACGATGTCGAAAGTGGTGACCTAAGACCACGGTATGCGGTGACCTAAGACCATGATTTGGAGTGTAGCGGAAGGATGGTCGACTTAGTAGTCCCCATGGTGTGATTTGGCGAGTGCGGGGGGTGTGTAGCGGATGGACAATTAGGTTTGGGTTTGGGGATGCATCATAACATGTATTCTATGTTTTGAATGTGTAATATGTGATATGCCTGATTCTATTATGATTTAATGTCGTGTACACATTGAGTCTGTTTGACTCACCCCGTTGTGGGACTATGTTTCAGGTGATGAACAGTGATGGACCGGGACGACAGAACTTGTGGTGGCCATGCTCAACATGAAGTTTATATTTTTATGGACTCTTGAATTTATTTTAGTACTTTGAATTATTTTTGGGAATTTTTTTTGATGTAATAAGGCCATAAGGCCATGATGAACGATTTTATTTCTACTTGTTGTTTTATTGTGTTACAAATTTTGATTAAGTTAAAGACTAAGTATTTTATTTTAAAATATACTCGATATGTTTATTACTTAAAATTAAAAAGGGGTTTTCAAATTTAAAAATCCACTTTGTTTTCAACATAAGCCCAACCCAAACTATTTTTTTTAAAAAAAAATCACACAAGTTTTTCACCAAGTAACGAAAGAATTTGAATCGGTTTACTTGAGGAACATACCAAATCTGGTCAAAGCTCGTGGGCCGGGTTTGGGGTGTTTCAATTTGGTATCAGAGCCCAGTTTTAAACTCTCGGCCTGTGGGCTAAGGCCAAAACGTTTTCAAATCAAGCCAAGTAAGTTTTTTTTTTTGAAATAAGCAGGTCTTCCGGCATGGCACCCAAGTCTCCGACCCGCAGTCCACCAGGTAAGTACCCCTAACCATCTGTATGATTATGTGATTTACGAATTATGGAAGGGTAGAAAAGGCATGGAACGTAGAATAGTAGGATAGGAACTTGAACCCTAGGACTAGATTACCCCAACTATTACATAAGACTTGATACCTACTTAAACAAACCTATGGCTAAGTCGTCGAGTTAGGGTGTGGCAACCTCTGTTCGCATGTCTAGGAATGGTTTTGGTGGGAGCTAGGTATTTAAGCAGTCCGCGTGACTCACCTCCTCTCCATTCGAATCCTGCCTGGTGCGTAGCTTTGGTTCACCCTGACCAAGAGGACTCGGTCATAGGCTAAACGCAATGACTAAAACCCGAAAGGGAACTAGCCGTATTTCTATAAAAACCCTAGTTTTAAAACTCTTAAAATTACTCTTTTAAATGGTGAGAACTATTTTTACAAAATTTTTCGAAAAATTTCCGAATTGCAAAGTTACTAAAATACCCCTAGTGGTAAAATTACAAAAATGCCCTTGGATTATGAAATTTCTAACCCACTCGCAATTTTATCAAAATTACATTTCTTTATAAAATGTTAAAAAATCCTAACTTGCAAACTATCAAAAATACCTTGATTTTGGAAAATTACAAAATTGCCCCTAACTTACAAAATTACCAAAATGACCCTAATTTCCAAAATTTTTGCAACATCATCGTTTTGAAAAATACAATTCTCAAAAAGAACCCCTAAAGTTTTGCAACCTTTGAAATATTCCTGATTTATTAAATTCTACAAACTTACCCCGGTTTGTGAAAAATTACCGAATTACCCCCGAGGTCTAAAATTACCGAAATACCCCCAGGTAGTGGAAAAGCAGCAACAATGAAAACTACAACATTTCTCTGAATGAACGAAAGTTCATAATTGTTTGATGGATGTATGAATGAATGAGAAGACTGTGTGTATGTATGAATACGAAAGAACCACTCCTAAATTCTTTTTCATAAAACTTCTTCGCGGGTAATCAAGTGAAACAAAAAGTACTAATTCATAAAACTTCTTAATCAGATCTCGACATTAGAAATGAGCTCTAGAGGACGTGGTCGTCGGGGACGAGGTAGAGGAAGGATGACTGTGTCAGAACCCGTTAGATCGGGTCAAGGGACTGACAACGAAATACCACCGCCACCACCACCCCCAGCTGTTGGTGTTGAGCAGCAAGCTCAGACGGGGGAAGATGCTGTGTCACAGGCTGTGCTGCGAGTTTTGGAATTGGTGGCTGGTGCAGGAGGAAATTCGGGAACCCGAAAGTCTGTGCCTGAGCGGCTCCGAGCTAATGGAGCCGAAATGTTTCGAGGAGTATCTGGAGTGGCACCCAGTACAGCTGAGTATTGGTTGGAAGCAACGGAGCGCATAATGGATGAGCTTGATTTGACCCCGAGGAGAAGTTAAAGGGAATGGTGCAGCCGTTACGCGATGAAGCGTATCGGTGGTGGTTAATCGTTCGGGATGGTGCCACGGTGAGGATCGACACAGGAATATGTTAAGGAGGCATTTCAAAGGAAGTATGTGGGAACCAAGTATCTTGATGAGCAAAGGAAGGCTTTTTAGGGCTGGTTCAAGGAACAAGTGCATGCGTAGAATATGAGGTGAATTCCTGAGGTTGAGCCGTTATGCTCGAGGTGTAGTGGCAACTGAGCATGAGTGCTGTATCCGTTTTGAGGACGGGCTAAGGGATGATCTGAGACTGTTGATAGCACCGCATCAGGAGCGGGAGTTCTCTGCTTTGGTAGAAAAGGCCAGGGTGGCCGAGGGAATCAAGGATTCTACAAAGCAGGCTATGGATAGGAATAGGCCCAAAAGAGGTTTTGGATCATCTGGAAAGGTTCATAAGAGGCCTAGAGTTGATGGGCCGCAAAGTCAGCAAGTTGGTCTAGAAGAGCGGTATCGACCTTGTGATGTGTGTGGAAAGAAGCACTTAGGAGAGTGCTGGAAGAAAAGAGGAGGATGCTTTAGATGTGGGTCCAAGGACCATGTGATCAAGGATTATCCCAAGAACTCAGAGGAAAGCCGACCAGCAGCTCAGAATGTTAGTCAGGCTGGTAGAGGAGGATCGCAGCCTCAACGAGGTCGTGGTTCGAGTAACCGAGGTAATGGTACTGGCAGAGGCCGTGGAACACAGGGCAGAGGTGCTGCTAATGCTGAGGCAAGGCAACCGGGTTTGGTTTATGCGGTTCGTCGGAGGGAAGATGGAGACGCGCCAGATGTTATAACCGGTATGTTCTTTATTTTTGGCAAGCCCTATTTTGCTCTAATTGATGTGGGTTCGACTCATTCATATGTTGCATGTAGTGTAGTGGAAACACTAGGCCTAGACTCTGAACTTTCTGATAGGCAGATGACTGTAGTAAACCCATTAGGCCTAACTGTAGTGGTGGATAAGATCTTTTGGAATGTACCCCTAGAGATTCAGGGAGTGAACTTTTGGGCTGACTTAATGGAACTACCTTTTGGGGAGTTTGAACTTATACTTGGAATGGAATGGCTAGTAGAGCACTGAGCCGTGTTGGATTGTGCGGCTAAACGAATGGAACTAAAGACCCCGGAGGATGAAGTAGTAGTAATGATCGGAGAGAGAAGAAACTACCCGTCCAACGTAGTTTCTGGCGTTGAAGGTGAGAAAATGGTTAAGAAAGGGTGCAAGGCGTTCTTAGCCTTCGTAAGTGCGTTAGGTGGAAAGGAAGAAGGTGTCGGTGGAGTTAGAACGGTGAAAGACTTTGAAGATGTATTTTTGGAGGAATTACTGTGAATACCCCGGATAGGGTGGTGGAGTTTGGAATAGACTTACTACGGAACACTCCCGTGTCAATCGCTCCATACCGAATGGTGCCAAAGGAGTTAGTTGAGCTCAAGGCTTAAATCCAAGAGTTGTTGGATCGTGGGTTCATACGACCAAAGTGTGTCTCCATGGGGAGCACCCGATTGCATTTGTAAAGAAGAAGGATGGAACTATGCGTATGTGCATAGATTATC
Organism: Gossypium sturtianum; assembly: GCA_025698515.1. NCBI lineage: Eukaryota > Viridiplantae > Streptophyta > Magnoliopsida > Malvales > Malvaceae > Gossypium > Gossypium sturtianum. The sequence continues at coordinate 67,750,174 of CM046950.1, read as the reverse complement.
GTCGATTGAATAAAGTGACCATTAAGAACAAGTATCCCTTGCCCGGATCGATGACTTGTTCGATCGGTGAAGAGGCCACAAAGATTTTCAAAGATAGACTTGAGGTCAGGATATCATCAGTTGAAGGTGAAGGAGACAGATATCCATAAGACCGCGTTTAGGACAAGATATGGCCATTTTGAGTTTGTGGTAATGCCGTTTGGATTGACGAACACTCCAGCCGCGTTCATGGATATGATGAACCGGGTTTTTCAACCCCACTTGGATAGGTTCGTCGTTGTGTTCATCGACGATATCTTGGTGTACTCTAAGTCTGAAGAGGAGCATGATGAGCATCTCCGGGTTGTGCTGCAAGTGTTAAGGGGGAAGAAGCTCTATGCCAAATTCAGCAAGTGTGAATTTTGGCTTAAGGAGGTGGCATTCTTAGGACATGTGGTATCCGCAGAAGGAATAAGAGTGGATCCTAGGAAGATCGAAGTAGTGTTGGATTAGAAACCACCTGGGTCCGTGGCTGAGATCTGAAGTTTCTTGGGTTTGGCAGGATATTATAGAAGGTTCGTAGAAGGATTCTCGTCAATAGCCGCGCCTTTGGCAAAGTTGCTGAGGAAGGAAGTACCCTTTGAATGGGTGATAAGCAACATAAGAGCTTTGAAAAGCTTAAGAAGGTGTTGACGGAGGCTCAGGTGTTAATTCAACCGGAGGTCGGGAAGGATTTTGTGGTGTATCTGTGACGCCGCATACGGGATTAGGATGTGTCCTAATGCAAGATGGAAAATTAGTCGCTTACGCGTCTCGGCAGCTAAGGCCTCATGAGGTTAATTACCCAACTCATGACTTAGAATTGGCAGCAGTGGTTTTTGCCCTTAAGGTGTGGAGGCACTACCTTTATGGAGAAAAGTCAATAATCTACACAGACCACAAGAGCCTTAAGTATCTGTTGATTCAGAAGGAGTTGAACTTGAGGCAGCGAAGGTGGGTGGAGTTATTGAAGGATTATGATTGCTCGATAGAGTACCACCCGAGCAAGGCAAATGTGGTAGCTGATGCCTTAAGTCGGAAGGTTGTGTCGGATCTAAGGGCTATGTTCGCTCACTTGAGCTTATATGATGATGGAAGCCTGTTGGCAGAATTGCAAGTCAAGCCCACATGGCTGAAAGAGGTGAAAGAGGGACAGTTGGCTGATAAGGACTTAAGTGCTAAGTTACAGCAAGTACAGAATGGAGGATTAAAGGATTATGGCGTCAGCGACGAAGGAGTATTGTGCTACAAAGGAAAGGTCTGTATGCCAAGAGACGAGGAGTTAAGACAAAGGATTCTTCGGGAGGCGCATAGTAGCCCTTATGCTATGCATCCCGGAGGCATTAAGCTGTACAGAGATCTAAGGGAACAATTTTGGTGGTCTGATCTTAAACAATAAGTTACTAAATTCGTGGAAAAATGTCTGACGTGCCAGCAAGTTAAGGCTGAACACCAAGTTCCATCAGGATTGCTTCAACCCATTAAGATCCCGCAGTGGAAGTGGGAGAGAATTACCATGGACTTCGTTAGTGGGCTTCCCCTTACGCCTACTAAGAAGGACTCAGTATTGGTGATAATGGACCGTTTGACCAAGTCCGCGCACTTCATTCCGGTAAGAGTTGACTATTCTCTTGAAGTTGGCCAAGTTATATGTGGCGGGAGTTGTGAGGTTACATGGAGTACCGATGATCGATCATCTCCGATAGAGACCCAAGGTTTACGTCTCGGTTTTGGAGGGCGCTTCATCAAGCTTTAGGCACTAAGTTGGACTTCACTACGGCTTTTCATCCACAATCGACAGGCGACCGAACAGGTTATACAAGTGTTGGAGGATATGTTGAGAGGTCGTGTGATGGATTTCCGAGGAAGTTGGGAAGATTACTTGCCTTTAGCCTGAGTTCGCCTACAACAAACAACTATCAGGCTAGCATTCGGATGGCACCATATGAAGCATTGTATGGGCGAAAGTGTAGAACTCCTACTTGTTGGACTGAGTTAGGAGAACGTCGAGTTTTGGGTCCAGAGTTAGTGGCAGAAACTGAAGAGAAGGTTGAGATAATTCGAGCACGATTAAAGGAAGCCTCTGATAGGCAGAAGTCGTACGCAAACCTCAAACAAAAGGAGATAGAATTTGAAGTGAGAGACCAAGTGTTCCTGAAAGTCTCGCCTTGGAAGAAGGTAATAAGGTTCGGTCGCAAAGGGAAGTTAAGCCCAAGGTTTATAGGGCCCTATCGAGTACTAAAGCGAGTTGGGCCAGTGGCATACCAACTGGAGTTGCCACCAGAGTTGCAGCAGATGCATAACGTATTCCATGTATCCATGCTACGTCGTTACCGATCGGATCCATCTCATGTGGTACCTGTTGAAGAAGTGGAGCTAAGGCCGGACTTATCCTATGAGGAAGAGCCGATCCAGATATTGGAACGTGATGTGAAAGTGCTACGGAGGAAGTCAGTTCCTCTAGTCAAGGTGTTATGGCGCAATCATGGAGCGGAAGAGGCTTCGTGGGAACTAGAAGAGGCGATGCGACGACAATACCCTCAATTATTTTAGATAGAAAATTTCGAGGACGAAATTATTTTAAGGGGGTAGAACTGTAACATCCTGGAAAGGGCCTCTGCATTTTCGGTTTAATTCTACGAAGTGACATGTTTTGTGTACTAAGAATAAATTTTGAACATTTTTGGAAACTAGGAAATGTAAGGAAATGATGTGGAAATGATTCAAAAGAGGAAACTGAACATTTCTGGAAAACTTGGAAATGTAAGGAAATGTCAAGTTTACAGAGCCGAACGAAAATTTTTGGAAACTTAGAAATGACGTAGAAATGTTGAGTTTTAAAGTTTAAAAGAGGAAATTAAGGCAAGGTGGCCTTAAAAGAAAAAGTTTGTGAAATTTGACACACAAACAGGCTTGGAAAAGTGGCCTGGAGATGCCACTTAGGGCCTCTGGAAATGGCGCCACATGTAAGGTGTTGGGCCTAAGTTCGAGTCACTTGGGAAGCAAATAAAAGGAGTTTTATTTTTGCTTCAGGTGGACGGCACAAGCCTTCTAGAAAGGAGGAGTTTTATTGTCATAAATATTCGATTAATAAGGTGATAAATAAGGGATTTAATTTGGATTATTTTTGAAGAGATAATAAAGGATTATTCTCTAATTATTTTAAACTAAGGGATTATTATTTTGATAATTCAAAGGATAAAGCTATCAAATAAAGAAGAGTGGTGGCCAAGTAAGGGATTCGAGTAGTAGTTTCGGCTATAAAAGGAAGAAAATAGGGCTACTCATCAAATTTTCTTCCTCCTCTCTCTCTCTGCTGAATTTCTCGAGTACTCTCCTCTCTTCTCTTCTCTTTTTCTTTTGTCAAGTCGAATCTATAGTCCACCATTGTCAAAATTCTCAAGTTTTCTTTTCTTCCTATTTCTTCTTACCAATCCATTCAAAAGCCGAATCTTGGAAAGGCTTCAAGCATAGGTCTTTGTCGATTGATTCCTTCAAAGGTAAGAACAAGTTTGATTTCCAATCTTTTCTTTTAGATTAGCCGAGAGATAATCTAACCCCATACATATTATGGTTGTCGAATATGGAAGGACCTTTCGGGATTTTCAAAGTAGTCGACTGAAAGGAGGAGTATTCGGGATTTCTAAGATTAAGGTAAGACATGTGAATATTCGTCCAAAGGCCTTGATTTATGTTTTGATGATTAAGATTAAGTCTAACGTAAGGTTTTAGGGATTTCGACATTCCTAGGGAAACAAGGAACAGTTTGGGATTTGTTGGTGTTCCAATCGGCAACAAGGTAAGAATACTAATCCTACTAGGATTTGGAATTTTGGCCGAATGGCTTTTTATTAAGGTAATAAGTGATAAATCAATGTAGGGATTAAGGATCTAAGCATTAGATCAAGCTTTTCGGGATCTCAAGGAAATTTTAAGCGAATCGTGTGTGTACCCCACACTATCCCATAATATGTTTTATGGCATGATTAATTAATATATGTGATATTAAGTATATGAAAGTGGCTAAGGTACCATGTTATGGTACAAAGTACTGTGCACGTTTCCTACTTCTACTAGGAATATGAAAGATGTTATTTGTAACATGAGAATATGATAAGAATGTGAACTCTGGCATATTATGCATATTATTATATGGGGCATATGGGTTATTGAAAGGGGAAGTGAATGTGGTGACCTAAGACCACGAACACGGTGACCTAAGACCGTGATATCTCGAAAAGTGGTGACCTAAGACCCACAGAATCTGAAAGTGGTGACCTAAGACCACAGTATGCGGTGACCTAAGACCGCAGATTTGGAGTGTAGCGGAAGGAGGGTCGACTTAGTAGTCCCCACGGTGTGACTGGCAGGTACGGGGGTGTGTAGCGGATGGACAATTAGGTTTGGGTTTGGGGATGCATCATAACCTGTATTCTATGTTTTGAAGGTGTAATATGTGATATGCCTGATTCTATTATGATTTAGTGTCGTGTACACATTGAGTCTGTTTGACTCACCCCGTTGTGGGACTATGTTTCAGGTGATGAACAGTGATGGACCGGGACGGCAGAACTTGTGGTGGCCATGCTCAACATGAAGTTTATATTTTTATGGACTCTTGAATTTATTTTAGTACTTTGAATTAATTTTGGGAATTTTTTTTTGATGTAATAAGGCCATAAGGCCATGATGAACGATTTTATTTCTACTTGTTGTTTTATTGTGTTACAAATTTTGATTAAGTTAAAGACTAAGTATTTTATTTTAAAATATACTCGATATGTTTATTACTTAAAATTAAAAAGGGGTTTTCAAATTTAAAAATCCAGTTTGTTTTCAACACAAGCCCAACCCAAACTATTTTTTTAAAAAAAAATCACACAAGTTTTTCACCAAGTAACGAAAGAATTTGAATCGGTTTACTTGAGGAACATACCAAATCTGGTCAAAGCTCGTGGGCCAGGTTTGGGGTGTTTCATATCTAATGTTTTTAAAAAATCTTAAATTTCATAAAAATTCAAAAATAAGAAAGAAAAATAACAAAAAATAATAAATACAAATAAATAATAAAAGGAACATGAATATTATCTTTATAAATTATAAAAATAATCGATTTTTACGATTTAACAGATTCAACCAGTTTTGTGCTAGTTTAATTTTCTTCTAATTTTTTTTTGGGTACTAATTAAACCAGTTAAACTATTAAATCTCAATTCAACCAATCAACTCATTCCAGTTCCAACAATCATGACTTTACTTGAATATCACCATAATCTAAAAATGATTAGTTTCAAATAATAAAAATGAATGAGAACACTTGTGGTTACACAAAAAAATATTTATTAGAAAGGGTAACCAAAAACCTCCAAAAAAGTTAATCTTTATAGACTGTAAAATAGACATGAAAGAAACTTTGATCATACCAAAATATAAAATAAATTATATTGATGAATAAAATAAAATTAATTTTTATATAAGTGGGATGGAGTGAATATAAATGTTGAAATCACCTTTATAAGAGTAGAAGAGATGCATTTAAAAAAGAAAATAAATGAGATAGTCTCCACCAAATCATTTCATTATCATCACAATGAATTTAAATAAGTTATGGGGGGTGTTAGAGTTGAGTGTCTCGAATCCTTGTTAAATTAAAATACAGTGGTAAAATAAAATAAAAGTAAAATCCATATAGGACTATACTTTTATTTTACATTGATTAGAATAAAAATTTTCAACGTTACTACACTTCATCTATTTGACATTGATTAGAATAAGGTTTTTCAAACTATAAATAGATGTAGTCTAAACTCCTCTTGTATCATTTGAATTCGACATTAGTGAATTTTCTTCTCCTCTGCCCATGGTTTTTCTCGAAAGGTTTTTCACGTAAAATTTGTATGTTTTATTATTTTTTTCTTATTGCTTTGCGATCGTTCTATATTGCCATTATCAATGATAGTTTCTACAAACTGGTATCAAGAGCTTTTCAAGTTGCTTGTCTCGATAACGGTAATGAAGACTTTAAAGTATGATATTCCACTGTTGGATTGCAACACCAGATTCACGTTGTGGCAAATAAAGATGCAGACAGCTCTTACTCAAATGGATTTGGAGGATTCCCTGCTAGGGATAGATAAGATGCCTTCGATAATGACAGAGGATGAGAAGAAGTGTAAAGATTGAAAGGCTTAACGCAATTACATCTTCATTTGTCGAATGAAATTTTATAGAATGTGATGAAGGAGAAGACCGCCGCTGCATTATGGGTAAAGCTGCAACAGCTATGCATGTCGAAAACCCTAACTAGCAAGTTGCATATGAAGCAATATCTTTATGCTCTTGTTTGGAGGAAGGCGTGTCTATGCACAAACAGTTAACTATGTTTAAAGAAATTCTCTCATATCTAGAGGCCATGAAGGTTCAGTGATGAGAATTGGAGCGGAGAAAGCAAAAAAATGATAATTGTTCGACTCAAGAAGGAAAGATTTCAATGTGATCTGAAAGGAAGAAACCAAATAAATTTAAAAAAATAAAAAAATAAGAAAAATTCAAAAAAATAAAGGATAAAATTTCAAAATAATAACTAAATAGAGAAAAGATAGATTAAAGTAAAGTGGAAGATGAAATGATAAACCGATGGATATGATGGACAGAAGGATAAATTCCCAATTGAACCTTCTGAGATATAAATCCCAACAAACTCAATTATTGGCTCTAATCAACCTTCTAAGAAATAATTCTTAGAAAATTCAAGGGTGAAGAATGAATTCCCACAACTCTTTGAAGAAAATCGAGAAGAAAACTACTTCTAAAAATCACAAGAAAGAAATGTTACACAAGAAACTAACTCCCAGAGTTGAGAACTTTATTATTGAGAAATAATCATCTTTAATGAAAAATGAAGAAGCCTTTATAGAGGCTAGCTAAATAAATCTAAATAAAACTCTTAAGTATACTAGACTCTAATTAACCTAAACAAGAAGTAGTTTTAAACTAAACTTTCTTGTTGACATAAAACTCTTAAATAACTTAAAATACTTAATAATAATTAAAAATTCGGAATAATAAAATAATAAGATCTGATAAATATAATATTTGACTCATACATAATAAAAATTAAGCCAAAAACCTGAACCCAATATGATTTAAACTTGAATTAAAAGCCCGAAACTCATAATTCTCGTCATAATCCTGTCCATAAATTCTGCTCACGTAGTCTTCACTAAAATAGTCATAACTTGAGATCCCAAACTTAAAATCGAGTGATTCAAAGTGCATTTCGAATCCAAGAGATAGATCTTCGAAAGTCATGCAAATATCTTAACCAATAAATGCCAGGGTCCCATCCAAAAAGTCATCGCAAGTCTAATGATTTCCCAAACTAGAGAATTGGCAGCTTCGATTAATGAAATTTAATAAATTTCATCCCATCTGTGCATGTATCATTCAATATGATAAAGAATATTTAGGGTTAATTCTACTTTTTTCGTTGCCCCCGTCTTATTCAACCTTTAGAGATATGATTTTGTATAGTCGCAAATCTCTCACAGTTGATGAAGTATATGCTTCCTTAACCTCGTATAACAAGATGAAACATCTTGTGGTTGGATTCGACTCTCAGGAAGAGGGTCTCATTGTTCGTGGGAGACAAGAATGAAATATTGATGATAATCGTGGGAGGACACAAGAATGAAATCCTCGTAGTAAATCTAAGGGTAGATCGAGATCTTCAAATAGAGGTAAAACCTGTAACTTCTTCAAGAAGAAAGGGCACATTAAATCTGAGTGCTATAAGTTGCAGAACAATATTAAAAGGGAGGCTACGAATCGAAAGGGAAAACAACTAGAAAAATCTGGTGAAGCTGATGTTGTAGAAGACTTTAGCGATGGTGAACTCCTAGTTGCTTCTGCCGACAACTCTAAAGTAAGCGAGGAGAGGATCCTCAATTCTGGTTGCATCTTCCATATGAGTCCCAATTGGGATTGGTTTACAACATATGAAATAGTGTTTGAAGGTGTTGTTTTGATGGGGAATAATGCTTAATGTAAAATCATAAGTATTGGCACGATCAAAATTAAGATGTTCGACGGAGTCGTTAGAACACTTAGTGGCGTACGACATGTACCGAAATTGAAGAGGAATTTGATTTCATTGAGTACTCTTGATTCAAAACGGTACAAGTACACAACTGAAAGTGGGGTTCTGAAAATTAGTAAGGGTTCCCTAGTTGTGATGAAAGGGCAGAGAAAGATTGACAAGTTATATGTTTTACAAGGTTCTATTGTTATTGGTGATGCAACCACCGCTTCCTCTTCGTTGTCAGATGATGATGTTACTAGACTTTGGCATATGCGTCTAGGGCATATTAATGAGAACAACATGACAGAATTAAGCAAAAGAGGACTTCTTGATGGACAAGGCATTAGCAAACTGAAGTTTTGTGAGCACTGCGTTTTTGGGAAGCAAAATAGATTTCGATTCACCAGAGGGATCCATAACACGAAGGGAACGTTGGATTATATTAATTCTGATCTTTGAGGACCATCTAGAGTGTCTTCGAGGGGATACGCTAATTATATGTTGACGATCATTGATGATTTTTCCAAAAAAGTTTGGGCATTCTTCTTGAAGCAGAAAAGTGATATGTCTTTCGTGTTTAAAGCTTGGAAAACTATGATCAAGAAGTAGACAGAAAAATAGATAAAACACCTCCGTACATATAGTGGCTTGGAATTTTGTTCTGATGAGTTTAATGAATTGTGCAAATTAGAAGGAATCGTGAGACAATTGGCAGTTCATCATACTCCACAGCAAAATGGCATTGCAGAACGGATGAATAGAATAATCATGGAAAAGGTTTGATGTATGTTGTTGAATGCTTGTTTACCAAATTCGTTTTGGGCTGAAGTGACCTCTACTGCATGTTTTTAGATTAATCGGTCTTAGTCCGTTGCCATTGAGAAAAAGACTCCACAAAAGGTATGGTTTGGTAATCCTGCTGGTTATTCTGTTTTGAAGATTTTTTGGTGTCCTGCATATGCTCATGTTGATAATGGGAAAATGGAACCTAGATCCATTAAATGTGTTTTTCTTGGTTATAAGGTTGGTGTTAAAGGGTATAAGTTATGGTGTCTTGAAATTAGAAAAGTTGTGATTAGCATAGATGTTATTTTTTATGAAACTGCTATGTTACCTAACTTATCTCTAAAAGACTCTTCCAATAAATACCAGCAAAAGTAGGTGGAGCTTCAGATTGATCCAGGATCTACAACAGATTCTACTTCTCAGGTTAAAATAAAAACTCAGAGTAGAGTTGCTTCTTTACCATAGTCAGTACCACAATTGTAACATCCTAAAATTTGGGGATTTTATGTTTTACATTATATCATGCGTTAGGCTAGCTAAGAGTGTTAGTTGTGTATGTTTAGGGATCCTAAGAAGGCTTGGGGTTGAGTTGGGCCTTAGTAGAATTTTTGTGTTTAAACACTTAAAGGAGAGAAGGAAAGTGGCGTCAAGACTTAAGTGAATAAGTGTGTATTTTGCTAGCATAAGTGGAGCTAGTAGCAGAGTGGTGTGGCGTCACATGAAGGGGCTTAAGGGGTGGAGTTCGAATCCCACCTAATGCAAATTTTTGGGATTAATTTTTTTGTGCTAATCAAGTAATTGATGGTAAGTGTCGGCCAAGTTTTAAAGAAGGAAAGGAAGACTTTTTATTGATGGAAAGAACACTATGGAGGAAGGTAAGGAGGAGATCAAGGAGAAAATAAGGAAAGAGATAAGGGGGGATATGTTGGCCGAATTTTTGAAAGGAGCTTGGGAAAGAAATTTGGTCAACCCTCATCTTTTTGGTAAAGGAGGTATACGGTTTTAGTAGGGAGAAAAGCGGAGCCGAAATTCTTTTGGTCATTTTGCAAGTTTGTGCATGAAAGGCTTGTTTTCTTTGTAACATTTTGGTGCTCTCTTTTCCGATCCTTTCTCTTTGTTTTGCCGAAACACTCAAGCAATTTGTTCACCTTTTTTTTTCCTTGTTTTGTCGTACTACTCAATCCATTTTGTTTATTCTTCCTTGGTGTTAGCCGAAACCCTCTAACATTTCTCTTCCATCTTTTCTTTTCTTTTTGACCAATTCTTCAACCTTTCTCTCTTTTCTTAAATCGACATTACCTTGTGACTGAATCTTGTTTGTTCATTCCCTCCAATAGCCGAACCTTTTAACCCATAATCTCTTCTTCATTATTTCTTTCTCTTTCGTGTTGGCACTCTCTTCTTTGATCGAATCGGTAAGTGGTTTCATTCTCCTATTTTCATTTTCTTTTCTCCCTAGCCGAATTTGTGTCCCTCACCATTCGGTTGTTTCACCTTGTTTCTAAACCGAAATGGCGTTTCCTCCTACTCTCTCATATCTTAATCATTTTCTTTTTGTAGTGTTATAGTGGGAAAGCCGAATCTTATACCTTTGACTCATCCATAGCCATAAGTCCAATCGGTGGGAATCGGATTCGTCATCGTTAAAGTAAGGAGTTTCGTCATGGTTCATTTTGATCTATTTCATTGCTCGATCAGTTTGCTAAACGGATCGATGGATTTGACTAATCGGTTATTATAGGGTCTAGATCACTCGTTCTTATCCACTCGTTGTTCCTTCGGAAGTGGTGGTAAGCCGAAATCCTCTCCCTAAACAATTACATTCTCTCATCATAGTATTATTCTAACCGTGACTCTTTCAATGGAGGCAAGTGGTAGCGTTATTAAAAGAAAATCGATAGGAGGGCAAATAGGGAGTGGAATTGCAACCTCTACTCCCAAGTTCAAACGTAGGGCGGTATCAGCGGTTCGAGATTTCCCACCGGGTTGTGGACCATCATCCGGTGAGAATAGGCAAATTGTGGTCGTTCACGATCCTAAGGGTAAGCATTTTTAGATCGTTGATTTAGATTTGGATTAAAAAAATGTTTTTGGTTGGTTAATCGAATGTTATGGTGTCATAGGTGCCGACGATCAAGAAGGTTTAGTTCTTACCGTAATCAGGTGTGTAATCTCACACCGAAATCTCGTAAATTCGTGATTCACTATTATGTTGGAAAATAGATCGTTGTCGATTACAAATCTAATAACCGTGATATGGCATGAATCGAGTGACTTGCTTATTTAACACTATTTCTAAAGATCTGTCAAAATCGGTATTAATTTACTAAATTACGAAAATGCCCCTATGGGCCGATTTACCAAAATGCCCCTATGGGCCGATTTACCAAAATGCCTCTATGGGCCGAATTGCTAGAATGCTTTAGTGGGCCGAACTATCAAAGTGCTTCAATGGGTCGATTCACTGTAATAATTCACTAGATTAATGGTGGTTATATATATATGTGCATATTTTATTTTATTATGTATGTTGCATTCTTTTTTTTTACATTTTCTATGGGATGGGAAAAATTGTATGGAGAGCAGTGTAGCCTGGTGGCATAGCCACAACTTGTTCATTATTATGCTTACTTATGATTTCGGTGGCATGGCCACAATAATAATATATTATAGCAGCTCGACTGCAAATTGGTATGGGCGACGGGGTGGGTTGACTTGATCCCCACAGGTGTGATGGATGGATGGGTTGGGTTGCATATTTTTCATTTATATACTGCTATGTAAAATGGGCTTAGGCCCAAGATTATGCTATGTGGGTTCGCACCAAAGTGGATGACGGTAAGGGGATTATACACCGAGTTCTTGTAACTCACCCCTCTTTTCTTTCTTAATCTTTGCGAGTAATGCTCGAAGAATGAGGACTTGGGCCCATGGATGACTCGGTGGAGGCCATACTTTGGAAATAATGTTTTGAACATTAGTAAACTTCTTTTCTTTTTTATTTCGTTACTTTTACTATTTTGGGTTTTAAAGTTGTAATAAGGCCTCGGAATATGTTTTATTTTGCTTTATGTTTAGACGTATTTAATATCTTTCTTGAATTGTTTTAAATAGGGATTTTCTAAAATCATAAATAACGGTTTTCCAAAAAAAAATTGATTAACAATTGGATTTCATAACAAACTTGTACAATTAATTTAACTCGGAAATTCTCTTTCGAATTATCAACAATATTTTCAAAAGTCACGGTTTTAAAAGATCACTAGTTCAATTATCGATTCTTCAATCAATCTTTCAAGATTAGTAGTATTTTTATCAAATATTTCTAATCAAATTTGTTTTTCTTAAATTATAACCTAATAATAACATCTTTAGTAAGAATCACAAGTTCTTTACTCATTTTCTTCATGTGACATGCGAGATCTGGTCATACCGCATGGGTCGGGTTTGGGGTGTTATATTTTATGGTATCAGAGCCCGATTGCAAAACTCGGCTGTGGTTTGGGTTGAAAAATGTTTTCTAAAACTTCTTGAAATTTAATTTATAAATACATGTTTTAGAGGAAGTATGGCACCACGAGTATCCGGCATCAAGTCAGTAAGTTTATGATTTCATTTTATGATTATTGTGGTATGACTGTGGTAAAAAAACTCCACAAAATAGAAATACTCTAGAACTTTTAGCTTTAGGAGCTGAAACTATAGAGATTGAGACTTTAGGATACGTTTTACGAAAACAACTTTACTTCCTATACTCCATAAAACATTGCTTAATAAACATTGAATAGCATACTGATTCATAAGACTCTTAATCAGATTAAATCGACTTAGCAAATATGAGCGCTAGAGGACGTGGACGTGGTAGATGTGGCCGTGGTAGAGGCCGAGGTGCTAGAGTTGTATCTGAGGCATCTGGACATATGCCTGAAATGGACGCACCTGCGTCACCTGTGACTGAAGCTGGGTCACATGATCGAATGAGAGAGGACGACGCTCTGTCCCAAGCTATGTTACGAGTTCTAGAAAGGGTTGCTGGGGCAAGAACTGGGTCGGCAGCTCGTGGGTCGATATTGGAGCGACTCAGATCGAATGGGGCTGAAGTTTTTAGAGGTATTTCGGGTGTAGCCCCAAGTGTAGCGGAATACTGGCTTGAGGCGGTGGACCGGGTTATGGATGACCTGGATTGCACCGCTGAGCAGAAATTGAAAGGGGTTGTGTCATTGCTAAGAGACGAGGTGTATCAGTGGTGGCTCACTAATCGGGAAGGCACTCAGGCTGATCATATTACCTGGGAATTCTTTAAAACAGCATTCCAGGGAAAATATGTCGGGGTTAGCTATGTGGATGCCCGAAGGAAGGAATTCCTGAATCTGGTCCAATGAGGTAAATCTGTGGCAGCATACGAGGCAGAGTTTCTGCGTCTGAGTCGGTACGCCCGGGGAATAGTGCCGACTGATCATGAACGCTACGTGTGTTTTGAGGATGGATTGCGTGATGAGTTACGGGTACTGATAGCCCCACAGAAGGAGAGGAATTTTGCTACACTTGTGGTAAAAGCTAAGATAGCTGAGGAAGTTAAGCACTCGGAACGGAAAAATCGAGACAAGGATAGGGGCAGGAACAGGAGAGACTCTGGGTATTCAGGTCCTGCTAGAGGATTTCAGAAAAGGCCCAGGAATGAGGGACCAGTTCGAGTGGGTGCTCCAGCTACTACCAATTAGTTACAACCTTGTGTGGATTGTGGAAAACTTCACTCGGGCGAATGCTGGAAGAGAACTGGTGGTTGTTTCAGATGTGGATCCAAAGACCATCGATTTAGGGATTGCCCTCGAGAGCCTGCTCAGACTCAGGTAGTTCGTAATAGATTTGCGCTTGATCAAGCAGAGGCACTCAAGGCACCGAGAGGCCGTGGGCCAGGTCGAGGTGGTAATGGTGTGGGACGAGGTCAGGGTGCACTGGGTAGAGGTACCAGTAATAGGGGTAACACGGAGGCGAGACAACCAGGATTGGTCTATGCGGTCAGACGTCGAGAGGATGGCGATGCACCGGACGTCATCACCGGTACGTTCTTCATATCTGATGTACCTTTTACCGCTTTGACAGCTATTGGATCCACCCATTCGTATGTTGCATGTGCTGTGTCTGGAACTTTGAATATTAGATCTGAGATTACTGCTAGAGAAACAACTGTAATTAGCCCTTTAGGACAGTTGGTGGTAGTAAATAAGTTGTTTAGGGATGTGCCCTTAGAAATTTAGGGAGTAGTATTTCTGGCAGATTTGATGGAACTACCGTTCCAGGAGTTCGACCTTATATTGGGCATGGACTGGCTGGTTAAGCATCGTACGAACTTGGACTGTGCTGCAAAGCGGATGGTACTAAGAACTTCAGAGGATAAGGAAGTGATGATGATAGGTGAAAGAAGAAATTATCTATCTAATGTGGTATCTGCTTTAAAGGCGGAAAGGTTGGTACAAAAGGGGTGTGAAGCATTCTTAGCCTTTATCAGTGCTTTGGATGCCAAAGAGTTGTCGATAGAGAGTGTTAGAACGGTGAAAGAGTTTTCAGACGTCTTTCCCGAGGAGCTTCCAGGATTGCCTCCGGATCAGGAAGTGGAATTTGGTATTGAGCTGTTGCCAGGAACGGCTCCGGTGTCTGTTGCTCCTTACAAAATGGCGCCGAAGGAGCTATTGGAACTTAAAGCTCAAATTCAGGAGTTGTTGGATCGTGGATTTATTCGACCAAGTGTGTCATCGTGGGGAGCGCCGATCTTGTTCGTTAAGAAAAAGGACGAATCAATGCGTATGTCCATCGATTATAGACAATTGAATAAGTTGACGATCAAGAATAAGTATCCGTTACCAAGGATCGATGATCTGTTCGATCAGCTGCGAGGAGCTTCAGTTTTCTCGAAGATAGACTTGAGATCGGGGTATCACCAGTTAAAAGTCAAGGAGGCGGATATTCACAAAACTGCGTTCCGAACTCGTTATGGGCATTACGAGTTCTTGGTATTGCCGATTGGGTTGACAAATGCACCAACTGCATTTATGGACATGATGAACCGAGTCTTCCAACCCTATCTAGATCGGTTTGTGGTGGTGTTCATAGATGACATCTTGGTGTACTCAAAGACAAAAGAGGAGCACGATTCGCATCTACGGGTAGTATTGCAGATATTAAGGGAGAATCAACTGTATGGAAAATTCAGTAAGTGTGAATTTTGGCTGAGGGAAGTGACCTTTTTGGGGCATGTTGTGTCTACCGAGAAAATTAGAGTTGATCCCCGCAAGATAGAGGCTGTATTGGACTGGAAGCCACCGAAGTCAGTGGCAGAAATTCAGAGTTTTCTAGGTTTTTTTGGGTATTCTGAGCGATTCGTTGAGGGGTTTTCGTTGATTGCCGCACCCCTAACTAAGCTGTTGCATAAGGGAGTACTGTTTGTGTGGTCAGATAAGCAGCAAGAGAGTTTTGAGAAATTGAAGAAGATTCTGACGGAAGCGCCAGTATTGATTCAGCCTGAGGCTTGTAAGGAGTTTACTGTTTATTGTGATGCGTCACACACGGGCTTGGGATATGTGTTGATGCAAGGAGGAAAAGTGGTGGCTTATGCATCTCGTCAATTAAAGCCGCATGAGGCGAACTATCCCACACATGATTTGGAGTTAGCTATAGTGGTGTTTGCTCTAAAGATATGGAGACACTATCTGTACGGAGAGAAGTCGATTATCTACACGGATCATAAGAGTCTGAAGTACCTCCTTACCCAGAAGGAGTTGAACTTAAGACAGCGGAGGTGGATCGAATTGTTGAAAGATTATGACTCCTCAATCGAGTATCATCCAGGAAAAGCTAACGTAGTGGCAGATGCGTTGAGTCGTAAGGTGATATCAGATTTGAGAGCGATGTTTGCTCATCTCAGCCTTTATGAAGATGGTAGCTTGTTAGCTGAACTTCAAGTAAAGCCTGCATGGGTAAGTCAGATTAAGGAAAAGCAGATGTTGGATGAAAGGTTGGGCTCTCGGCTTCAGCAAGTGGAAGGTGGTGAGATAGGGGATTTTGGATTAAATAGTGATGGAGTATTGTGTTTTCGCAGAAGAGTCTGTATGCCCAAGGATTCGGAATTGAGACAAATGATTCTGCGTGAGGCGCATAGTAGCCCATACGCTATGCACCCCGGGGGAAGCAAAATGTACCGAGACTTTCGTGAGCAGTATTGGTGGCCAGGGTTGAAACGGGAGGTTACCAACTTCGTGAGCAAGTGCTTGACATGTCAGCAGGTGAAGGCGAAACATCAACTGCCTTCAGGGTTACTGCAACCGGTGAAAATTCCACTATGGAAATGGGAAAGGATAACGATGGATTTTGTTAGTGGGTTACCCTTAACGCCTACTAAGAAAGATTCAGTATGGGTGATAGTGGATTGGTTAACGAAGACTGCTCATTTCCTACCTGTTCGTATGGATTACTCGTTGTAGAAGTTGGCCAAGTTGTATGTAGCAGAGATCGTGAGGTTGCATGGGGTACCGATGTCTATCATATCAGACAGGGATCCTAGGTTTACATCACGGTTTTGGAAGGCTCTACATGAAGCTTTGGGTACAAGGCTAAATTTCAGCATGGGGTTTCATCCGCAGACTGATGGTCAGTCGGAGAGAGTAATCCAGATTTTAGAAGACATGTTAAGGGGCTGTGTGATCGACTTCAGAGGTAGTTGGGAAGATTTTCTACCATTGGAAGAGTTTGCATACAACAACAGCTATCAATCCAAAGATCCGGATGGCACCCTATGAGGCGTTGTATGGTCGTAGGTGTCGTACTCCTACTCTGCCGGATCGAAATGGGGGAGCGACAACTATTGGGTCTTGAGTTAATCTCGGAGATGGAGGAAAATGTTAAGGTAATTCGGGCTCGGTTAAAAGATGCTTCGGACAAAAAGAAATCGTACGCGGATCTAAAGCAGAAGGAGATAGAGTTCTCTGTGGGTGATCAGGTCTTTTTGAAGGTCTCACCTTGGAAAAATATCTTAAGATTTGGAAGGAAGGGCAAGTTGAGCCCTAGATTTATCGGACCTTACCGTGTATTGAAGCGTGTTGGGCCAGTGGCTTATCAGCTTGAGTTACCTCCGAAGTTAAGTCAGATACATAGCGTATTCCATGTCTCGATGTTAAGGTGTTATCGTTCGGATCCGTCTCATGTTGTGCCAGTGGAGGAAGTTGAGATAAGATCTGACTTGTCTTTTGAAGAAGAACCAGTGCAGATTTTAGATCGGGATATTAAGGTGCTGAGAAAGAAGTAAGTCCCGTTGGTCAAAGTATTATGGCGTAATCACAGGTCAGAGGAAGCTACATGGGAGCCAGAGGACACGATCCGGCAGCAATATCCTCATCTCTTCTAATCAGGTAAATTTCGAGGCCGAAATTTCTTTAAGGGGTAGAATTGTAACATCCTGAAATTTGGGGATTTTATGTTTTACATTATATCATGCGTTAGGCTAGCTAAGAGTGTTAGTTGTGTATGTTTATGGACCCTTAGAAGGCTTGGGGTTGAGTTGGGCCTTAGTAGAATTTTTGTGTTTAAACACTTAAAGGAGAGAAGGAAAGTGGCATCAAGACTTAAGTGAATAAGTGTGTATTTTTCTAGCACAAGTGGAGCTAGTAGCAGAGTGGTGTGGCGTCACATGAAGGGGCTTAAGGGGTGGAGTTCGAATCCCACCTAATGCAAATTTTTGGGTTTAATTTTTTTGTGCTATTCAAGTAATTGATGGTAAGTGTCGGCCATGCTTTAAAGAAGGAAAGGAAGACTTTTTATTGATGGAAAGAACACTATGGAGGAAGGTAATAAGGAGATCAAGGAGAAAACAAGGAAAGAAGTAAAGGAAAGAGATAAGGGGGGATATGTTGGCCAAATTTTTGGAAAG
This sequence comes from Gossypium sturtianum, assembly GCA_025698515.1. Classification (NCBI taxonomy): domain Eukaryota; kingdom Viridiplantae; phylum Streptophyta; class Magnoliopsida; order Malvales; family Malvaceae; genus Gossypium; species Gossypium sturtianum. The sequence continues at coordinate 67,732,370 of CM046950.1, read as the reverse complement.
AGCTTGGGAAAGAAATTTGGTCAACCCTCATCTTTTTGGTAAAGGAGGTACATGGTTTTAGTAGGGAGAAAAGGGGAGCCAAAATTTTTTTGGTCATTTTGCAAGTTTGTGCATGAAAGGCTTGATTTCTTTGTAACATTTTGGTGCTCTCTTTTCCGATCCTTTCTCTTTGTTTTGCCGAAACACTCAAGCAATTTGTTCACCTTTTTTTTTCCTTGTTTTTCCGTACTACTCAATCCATTTTGTTCATTCTTCCTTAGTGTTAGCTGAAACCCTCTAACATTTCTCTTCCATCTTTTCTTTTCTTTTTGACCATTTCTTCAACCTTTCTCTCTTTTCTTAAATCGACATTACCTTGTGGCCGAATCTTGTTTGTTTATTTCCCTCCAATAGCCGAACCTTTTAACCCTTAATCTCTTCTTCATTATTTCTTTCTCTTTCGTGTTGGCACTCTCTTCTTTGATCGAATCGGTAAGTGGTTTAATTCTCCTCTTTTTATTTTCTTTTCTCCCTAGCCGAATGTGTGTCCCTCACCATTCGGTTGTTTCACCTTGTTTCTAAACCGAAATGGCGTTTCCTCCTACTCCCTCATATCTTAATCATTTTCTTTTTGTAGTGTTATAGTGGGAAAGCCGAATCTTATACCTTTGACTCATCCATAGCCATAAGTCCAATCGGTGGGAATCGGATTCATCATCGTTAAGGTAAGGAGTTTCGTCATGGTTCATTTTGACCTATTTCATTGCTCGATTAGTTTGCTAAACGGATCGATGGATTTGACTAATCGGTTATTATAGGGTCTAGATCGCTCGTTCTTATCCACTCGTTGTTCCTTCGAAAGTGGTGGTAAGCCGAAATCCTCTCCCTAAACAATTACATTCTCTCATCATAGTATTATTCTAACCGAGACTCTTTCAATGGAGGCAAGTGGTAGTGTTATTAAAAGAAAATCGATAGGAGGGAAAATAGGGAGTGGACTTGCAATATCTACTCCCAAGTTCAAACGTAGGCGTGTATCGGCGATTCGGGATTTCCCCCACCGGGTTGTGGACCATCATTCGGTGAGAATAGGCAAATTGTGGTCGTTCACGATCCTAAGGGTAAGCATTTTTAGATCATTGATTTAGATTTGGATTAAGAAAATCTCTTTGGTTGGTTAATTGAATGTTATGGTGTCATAGGTACCGACGATCAAGAAGGTTTAGTTCTTACCGTAATCAGTGTGTAATCTCACACCAAATCTAAATAAATTCGTGATTCACTATTATGTTGGAAAATAGATCGTTGTCGATTACAAATCTAATAACCGTGATATGGCATGAATCGAGTGACTTGCTTATTCAACACTATTTCTAAAGATCTGTCAAAATCGGTATTAATTTACTAAATTACGAAAATGCCCCTATAGGTCGATTTACCAAAATGCCCCTATGGGCCGATTTACCAAAATGCCTCTATGGGCCGAATTGCTAGAATGCCTTAGTGGGCCGAACTATCAAAGTGCTTCAATGGGTCGATTCACTGTAATAATTCACTAGATTAATGGTGGTTATATATATATGTGGATATTTTATTTTATTATGTATGTTGCATTCTTTTTTTTTTTTACATTTTGCATGGGATGGGAAAAATTGTATGGAGAGCAGTGTAGCCTGGTGGCATAGCCACAACTTGTTCATTATTATGCTTACTTATGATTTCGGTGGCATGGCCACAATAATAATATATTATAGTAGCTCGACAGCAAATTGGTGTGAGCGGCGGGGTGGGTTGACTTGATCCCCACAGGTGTGATTGGCTGGTCGGGGGTGTGATGGATGGATGGGTTGGGTTGCATATTTTTCATTTATATACTGCTATGTAAAATGGGCTTAGGCCCAAGATTATGCTATGCGGGTTCAGACCCAGTGGATGACGGTAGAGGGGATTATACACTTCGAATTCTTGTAACTCACCCCCTCTTTTCTTTCTTAATCTTTGCAGGTAATGCTCGATGAATGAGGACTTGGGCCCATGGATGACTCGGTGGAGGCCATACTTTTGAAATAATGTTTTCGAACATTAGTAAACTTCTTTTCTGTTTTATTTCAAGTTACTTTTACTATTTTGGGTTTTAAAGTTGTAATAAGGCCTCTGGAATATGTTTTATTTTGCTTTATGTTTAGACGTACTTAATATCTTTCTTGAATTGTTTTAAATAGGGATTTTATAAAATCATAAATAACAATTTTCCAAAAAAAATTGATTAACAAATGGATTTCATAACAAACTTGTACAATTAATTTAACTCGGAAATTCTCTTTCGAATTATCAATAATATTTTCAAAAGTCATGGTTTTAAAAGATCACTAGTTCGATTATCGATTCTTCAATCAACCTTTCAAGATTAGAAGTATTTTTATCTAATATTTCTAATCAAATTTGTTTTTCTTAAATTATAACCTAATAATAACATCTTTAGTAAGAATCACAAGTTCTTTACTCATTTTCTTCATGTGACATGCGAGATCTGGTCATACCACATGGGCCGGGTTTGGGGTGTTACAACAATATTCTATTACTAAGGATAGATTAGAAGAGTAATTAAACCTCCAAAAAGGTACGCCAAGGCTGATCTAGTTTCTTATACTTTAAATATCGTTGAAGATATAGATTCAAATCAAGAGCCAACTATTTATTCAGAGGCAGTTAGCTATGAAAATTCAGAAAAGTGGATGATTGTCATGCAATAAGAGATGGAATCACTTCATAAGAACAGAGCATGGGATCTAGTGAAGATTCCTAAAGGTAAAAATGTTGTTCATTGTAAATGGGTGTTCAAAAAGAAAGAAGGAACTCTAAGAGTTGAAGAACCCAGATATAAAGCAAGGCTGGTTGTAGAAGGTTACAGTTAGATTCCAAGTGTAGACTTCAAGATGTGTTTTCTCCAGTTGTGAAGTATAGTTCGATTGGAGCCTTGCTTGGTATTGTGGCCATGTATGATTTGGAGCTTGAGCAGTTAGATGAAAAAACAACGTTCTTACATGGAGAACTTGAGGAAGATATTTACATGCAACAACCAGAGGGTTTTACAGTCTCAGAAAAGGAGGACTATGTTTGCTTGTTGAAAAAGTCCCTTTATGGCTTGAAATAGTCACCAAGGCTGTGGTATAAGAGGTTTGATTCTTTTATGAGTACTCATGATTTCAAAAGAAATAGCTTTGACAATTATGTTTATTTTAAGAAAAACAGTGATGGTTTTTTTGTGTATCTATTCTATGTTGATGACATGTTGGTAGCATCCAAAGATAAAAGGAGAGATAAGAAAGGTTAAAGCCCAACTTAATAAAGAATTTGAGATGAAGGATGAAGGATTTGGGAGTAGCAAAGAAGATGCTTAGGATGGAGATTCTCAGAGATATAAAAGCATATAAATTGTACCTAAGTTAGAAAGGGTACATTGAGAAAGTTCTTTGCAGGTTTAATATGCAGAATGCCAAGCCTGTTAGTACTCCATTAGCGGCCCACTTCAGATTTTCATCGTCTTTGTCTCCATAATCAGATGATGAGATTGACTACATGTCACATGTTCCATATTCTAATGCAGTGGGATCTCTCATGTATGCTATGGTTTGCTCATGTCCAGATTTATCATATGCAGTTAGTGTAGTTAGTAGGTGCATGTCGAATGTCGATAAAGAACACTGGAAAATAGTTTAGTGGATTTTTAAATACTTACGAGGTACTACTGATGTTTGCTTATAGTTTGGAAGAACTACAGGTGGAGTCATTGGGTATGTTGATTATGATTTTGCTGGAGACCTTGATAAAAGAAGATCTTTCACAGGGTATGTCTTTACTATTGGGGGTTGCACAATCAATTGGAATGCCACTTTGCAAACTACAATTGTTTTGTCTACTACTGAAGCTGAGTACATGAAGATTACTGAGGCTTGTAAAGAAGCTATTTGGTTAAAGGGATTCTTTAGTGAACTCAGTAAAGACCTTCAGATCAGTTCAGTGTTTTGTGATAGTCAGAGTGCCATCTTCCTTACGAAAGATCAAATGTTTCATGAGAGAACAAATCACATTGATGTTCAGTATCATTTTGTGCGTGATATTATTGCTCGTGGAGATATTGTTGTGAGCAAAGTTAGTACTCATGAAAATCCTGCAAAAATGATGAATAAGTCACTTCCTATAACCAACTTTGAGCATTGCTTGGACTTAGTTGGTGTTCATTGTTGAAGAACACCCCTTAAGGGGATTTCGTGGAAGAGGTGGAGAACTTGTTCGTTGAGAGTTCGTGGTGAAGAACTTATTTATTGAGAATTTGTGTCAAGGTGGAGATTGTTAGAGTTGAGTGACTCGAATCCTTGTTAAAATAAAATACAATGGTAAAATAAAATAAAAGTAAAATCTATATAGAACTATACTTCTTTTATTTTACATTAATTAGAATAAGGTTTTTCAACCTTACTACACTTCATGTATTTAACTTTGATTAGAATAAGGTTTTTCAACCTATAAATTGATTTAGTCTAAACTCCTATTCTATCATTCGAATTTGACATTAGTGAATTTTCTTCTCCTCTGCCTATGATTTTTCCTGAAAGGGTTTTCACGTAAAATTTATATGTTTTATTTCTATGTTTCTTATTACTTTGCAATCGTTCTATATTGCCATTATCGACGTTAGTTTCTACAGGGGAAATAACTTAGCTCCACACTAACAACTTTTTAATGATAGAGCATCTATAACTATTGTAGATATTGGGCCTTCAACTTTTAATAGCTTCCCCTTTTTATTTTAGTAGTTGGGGACATTGGACGAAAGATCAATTAAAAAGAGGAGCGAAAGTGGGGAGAAAGAAAGAGATGAGAAGAAAAAGAAGTTTGATTCTTGAATTATAATTATCTTCTTCTTCCTCTTTGATTGCATTAGTTGATTATATTTTTTTCAATGAAAGAGTGTGGAAAATGATAAGTGGATAAAAAATTATTTATCACTTAATGTAATTTTTTTTTAATTCTTTTAATTTTAATTCTTTTAACATTACTTTACCTTCAAAATTTTAAAATTACCTTTACCAAACAACTCTTCCCCCTTCTTTTTATAACATAATTTTAAGAAATATACTAACATATTTTATAACTTAAATTCAAAACACAATTTTTTAATAGTTAATTTTTCATCTATCAACTCTTCCCCCTTCTTTTTCATACCAAAAACCAAGTACAAAATTTGAAGTCCTTTTGGATTAACAATAAGCACAAAATTATAATCATATAATAACATAAATCTATTTCACTAGTATTTGATATCTTGAAAATCAAGTGCTTTATAAAGATAAAATCTACATATGGATTGAAGTAATATATACAAATTGGAGGAGAGACGAGAGAGAAGAGTATGTGATGGCAGCGATGGTAGGTTGCCCACTCATGATGGCTGGTCGAAGGAGATTGATGGTCGTCATGGCAAGTGGTAAGAAGATTCCAAAGGGAGAGAGTTTAGGTATCAAAATGGGCTAAAAATGTTTAGGTATCAAAATGAGAATGGGTATAGTTTAAGGGCTAAAGTGAGAGTAAAGCTAAAAAAAAAGAAATATACCAAATAAATTTTATAACTTAAATTTAGTACATAATTTTTTTTATAACTTAAATTCAGTACACAAATTTTCAATACTTAATTTTCATTGTATCAAACAACACCTTAGTCTTTTAGACACTATTGATAGTAACCTAACCCCTCCCCCTTCCCTTTTTTCCAAAAACCAAGTACACAAGTTTGAAGTCCTTTTGGAATAGCAATAAGCACAAAATTATAATAATATAATAACATAAAACTATTTCAACCATAGATGAGAATACTAGAGTTTGTTGTCCCATATATTTCATATGAGGGAGTTAGGCCTTTCCTATACTGGATTCCCAATTCTAATTCCATTAAAATCATGACAACTTTACCGTAAAAGAATCTATGAGAAAATATATTTAATTTTCTACATTCAGTTGGATTCACAATGACCAATTAATTTAAATCCACTTTCGAACTTCAATTAATTAATTAATTAATAATTCAAAAAACCATAAATTAATTCTCAGGTCATTTCCATACATAGTGAGAAAACCTTATTCATTTTCGAATGTAACCCATTTCTCTAACTTTATCGTTTCTGTTCATTTGATTCATCCTGCAATTCATTTTTGGTTTCAATGAGCTAGTGGAGGGACCAATTGGACATATGCAATTGAGGCTCAAATGATTTATAATTAAGTTACAGCTTTTTGCTTATTAATTATAAACTTATTTAGTCATGAAGTCATTCCACTATAGTATTATGACTGAGCTCTCCCCAACAGCATACCATTACGAATGCAACTTGATCAGTGCTCATCCAATGACCTTGTCATAAGTGTGTTACCCTCATAAGATATTCTTAACCTCTTTGGGATAATATTCTTCTCCAAATATGATCCTATTTTATCTCATGGTAACCATTACATCTTCATTTGTTAAAAGTCAATTACTACCAAATAGTAATCAAGTCATTCATCACAAAAACGAATGACCTATTGCCATATTTACTTTTCATCAATCATATAGTGCCAATGAGAGGATATCATTTACCCATTTCTCGGGTTAAGAATTCCACTGCTATGAACGACACTACATACTGTAGAAGTCATAAACCCAACGCACCAGCTTTCTGTAACATCCCAAAATTGGGCCTAGTAGAATTGGACCTATTGGGCCCATTGGACCTTGAGCGTAGAAGCGTTTTAAAATTCATGGGAATTTTAGAACGGCGTTATTTCAAGTTGGACTTATTAGGAAGGTGATTTTGGAGAGTTACGAGGTTTCTAGGAAGTTCCGGGTTCAAGTTAAGTAATAGGAAAAATTTTGTGTTTAAGCACTTTAAGGAGAGATAGTAAGTGGCATCAAGGCTTATGGAAATAAGAGAGTAATTTGCTTGCATAAATGAGCTATTGGTAAAGGGTTATGGCGCCACATGTAGTACCTTGAGGGAAGAGGTTCGAATCCCTTTGTGTGCAATTTTGACTTTTATTTTTGCATTCCTTCCTTAGTGTCGGCCAAGGTATATATATGACAAGGTGGACTTCTTAATTTTTGGTATGGTGGCTAAAGGAATTAAGGAAAGGTTGAGGTTGGGGAAAGGAATCAAAAGGAAAAGGCAAGTAAGGGGAACAAGTGGCTTATTTCATGGAGAATGTTATGGAAAGTATGGTTGGCAAAATTTTGACCCTTATGGCTATGCATGTGGACGGTTTTGGGGGTAGATAGGTAGCTGAAATTTTACTTTGGCTTTTGGTAAGGTTTTGGTATTGTTTTGGCCAAAAATCCCATTTGCAACTTTGTGTCATTTTCTCCCAAATTGCTACTCTCTTTGCCGAAATCTTCTAGCATAATAGTGCATTTTTTTCTTCTCTTTGGATTGGTCACATATTCATCTTTTGTCCATCTTGCTTGATAGCCGAAACAAGTTGATATTAAACAAATTCTTCTTCTTTCTTCTTGATTGCCGAAACTCTAAAGCCATTAGTGAGTACTTTTCTTTCTTTGTTTTGCCGAAACCACCTAGCCTAATTGATCATCTTCTCCATCTTCCAAGTTGGGTTTTTCTTTCTTGATTAAACCGGTATTCTAGTGGATTGGCCGAGTACCACATCATTGCCTAATCATCTCAAGTCATAAGTCAATTGGTGGGAATTGGGATTATCATCTATTAAGGGATGAAATCACTCGATATGTTCTACCTTCGGACATAGTGGTCATCGACGAGTGGTTCGTTAGGAAATCAAAATCAGGTGTGTAATCCCATACCTTTCGAATACATGTTTGATATGGTGTGTAATCTCACATCTCTCTGAAAGTTTGTATGATATGTTCTGTGATTTGGTCAAAATACCGAAGAAAACCAAAAACCGGCATCCGTGATCACTCGGGCGTGCGTATGATCGTAGTCGTAATCGTATTTTGTAATAAAATAGTTTCGGTTAGAAGCAGTGATTCTTATTTGAAAAATCACGAAAAATAGGAGAAAGGGAATTAGATAGTGAATAAGATATAGAATTTAAGCTTCCTGTGTCTATTTTGATAAGGAAGAAACGGAGAAGGAAAAGGAATTCTATATTCTGAGATATCTTAATTTTAGTGAGACTGGTTCTGAATGACTTCGTGTTTCCCTGTTCTGTCTTAGAAAAATCGTATAAAATTGTACAAAGTTAATTAAGAGTTATAATTAATATGTATGGATTCCTCCTTGAGCCTATTTTCAATAGAAACAAGTGGGAGCAGTATATGAAAACCGTACAGTGAGATATTTGAAATTAGGGTAAGAGAGGTCAGAATCTTTGGACAATGAAACAAGGGAAATTTAAGGAATAAACTGTACTAAATGGTTAAGTCAAAAATTATGGAAAAATTTTCTTAAGAATATATATGAGTCTAGTTTCAAGGAAAATTTACGGATCTAAATTTCGAGGTTTCTAACTCGTGTTATAGTCAGTTTAGTCAGTATGACGCAGATGGACAGTTTCAATCTTTTTGCCCCAAATTAGTAATTAAGTCTGGGTTGCGAATTTATCAAATTACCTTTGGAAGGTAAATTATCGAAATACCCCTGGGTTGCAAGATTACCGAATTACCCTTAGTGGGTAAGATTATCGAATTACGAAAATGCCCCTAACAGGCCGAATTACGAAAATGCCCTAATGGGTCGATTTGATATATTGCTTAATGGGCCAATTTGTTATATTGCCTTAATGGGCCGAATTGATATATTGCTTAATGGGTCGAATTGATATATTGCTTAATGGGCTGAATTGATATATTGCTTAATGGGCCGATTTGATAAATTGCCTTAAAGGGCCAATTTGTAAAGTGTTAATGGGCTGAACTTTTGTCTGAATTAATTATTGTTGTTATATTTGTAAATATCATGATTTGCTATGTATGATGCATCTACATGAATTTCATGGGTTGGGAAAATGTTGAAGAGAAGAAATTCTGGTGGCACTGCCACAAATATTATGAAAAGCGATTTGATCGCAATGATACATTCTCGATTCGTGGCTCGCCACAAATTTCGATAATGGCTATGTGCCAACCTAAATATGGCTTTGTGCCATCATGATTATGGCTTTGTGCTAAACGTATTTACCCAGGGCTATGTGCCTAACATATGAATTAATGACTTCTGGTCGATCATTTTTACCAAGGTCGTAGTGCTCAGGTTATATTATCAGATATGATATTCTAGTGGCTCGCCACAAACATGTTTGATAATATGATACTCTGAGATTCTGGTGGCTTGCCGACAATTAAATTTGTTACAAAAGGCATAATGCCTGCGATTGGTGTGTTGGCGGGGTGGGTTGACAAAAGATCCCCACAGGTGTGATGGATGGTACGGGTGGTGTGTAGCGGATGGATTATTAGGATGGTTTGGGTTGCATACATTCATACGTTGCACATATATAAATATATTTTGTTTTGTAAATGGGCTTCGGTCCAAGTGTATGTTAAATGGGCTTAGGCCCATGATATTGCAATATGGGTTCAGGCCCAGTGGATGATGGTAAGGGGTTTCACACTGAGTTCTTGTAACTCAGTCCCCCTTTTCTTAACCCTTGTAGGTAATGCTCAGTGATGTGGACTTGGGCCATGGATGACTCGGTGGAAGCCATACTTCAGAAATGGTGTTTTATTTTGAACTTTAGATTTTTATTTCCGTTCACTTTACTATTTTGGGTTTTTATGTTGTAATAAGGCCTCTGGAGTATTTTATTATTTGCTTTATGGTGGATATTCTTATTATTTTGCTTAAATTGTTTAAAAAGGGAATTTTCTAAAAATATAAATAATGGTTTCCAAAATTGATTAATAAATGGATTTTATAGCAAACTTTTTTACAAATGATTTAATTCAGATTCTCTCTTTCAAAATTATCTACGACATTTTCAAAAGTCACGATTTTAAAGCTCACTACCTCGATTTTCAACTCATCAAACGATCTTTCAAAATACTTGTATTTTATCTACGTTTCCGCAACGATTTAAAAATGCTTCTACAACTCTATTTCTAAACATCACCTTTTTGTAAATTGTTTATTTCAAATATGCTTTCGCCACCAAAAAGGTTTTTAAAGATAATTACGTTTTCAAGTAGTTAACAATTGCTTAAGTGTTTTGGGTTTTAACAAAGAATTTGTAATTCTCAAACAAGTTTTTTTCCATGTGACACGCTGATTCGGGCCTAACTTCTGGGCCGGGTTTGGGGTGTTACATTTTATGGTATCAGAGCCCGATTTCAAAACTCGGCTGTGGTTTGGGTTCAAAAGTGTTTTCAAATGCTGTATGAATTTTAAATTATAGATATATGTGTTAAAGGAAGTATGGCACCACGGGTATCCGGCACCAAGTCAAGTAAGTATGTGTTTTTATTTTATGATTATTGTGTTAGTACTGTGGTAAGAAAATTTCACAAAATAGAATACTCTAGAACTTTTAGTTTTAGGAGCTGAAATTATAGAGATTGAGACCTTAGATACGTTTTGCGAAAACAACTTTACTTCTTATACTCCATAAAACATTGTTTAATAAACATTGAATAATTATACTGACTCATAGGACTCGTAATAAGATTAAATCGATTTAGCAAACATGAGCGTTAGAAGACGTGGACGCGGTAGACATAGACATGGTAGAGGCTGATGTGCTAGGGCTAGATCTTCAACATCGGGGCATGTTTCCGAAAGGGAGGTGTTGGCATTGCCAGTGGCTGAGACGGAGTCTTATGATCGAGCTGGGGTGGATGAGCTGACTCAAATAGTTAAGGAGGTATTGAAGGAGGTTAAAGGAATTGGTGAAGCACTTCGAGTTGGGTCTATGGACTGTAAGAAGAAATTAGATCGCGGTTCTTTTGGGTCGCAGTCTCGTTCCGTAAAGCATGTTAAGGCACGTCCAAACTTTCTGGCTTGCGATTATTGCAAAAGGCGTCATTCGGGAGAATGCTGGAGGAGGTAAAGAGTATGTTTGAGATGCGGGTCTAAGGAGCATAAGGCTCGGGAATGTTCCATCACCATTAAGTCAGGTATGTCTTGGTTGGATGGAGTGTTTGAGTGAAGAAAATCTTATGAATGCGTGATAAGTACTTGTTTACTTCTGTGGTTAGATTCTTTGGTTGTGTGAAAGAGGGATTCAAGATTATGTTAAAAGTACATTAGTGTTAATAAGATCAGAGTGCACAGCGAAATCATAGTGGTATGATTTAAGCGGTGCAGTTAGTAGTTGGTTGGAAATTTCGAGGACGAAATTTCTTTAAGGGGGTAGAATTATAACATCCCAAAATTGGGCCTAGTAGAATTGGACCTATTGGGCCCATTGGACCTTGAGCGTAGAAGCGTTTTAAAATTCATGGGAATTTGAGAACGACATTATTTCAAGTTGGACTTATTAGGAAGGTGATTTTGGAGAGTTACGAGGTTTCTAGGAAGTTCCGGGTTCAAGTTAAGTTATAGGAAAAAATTTGTGTGTAAGCACTTTAAGGAGAGATAGTAAGTGGCATCAAGGCTTATGGAAATAAGAGAGTAATTTGCTTGCATAAATGAGCTATTGGTAAAGGGTTATGGCGCCACATGTAGTACCTTGAGGGAAGAGGTTCGAATCCCTTTGTGTGCAATTTTGACTTTTATTTTTGCATTCCTTCCTTAGTGTCGGCCAAGGTATATATATGGCAAGGTTGACTTCTTTATTTTTGGTATGGTGGCTAAAGGAATTAAGGAAAGGTTGAGGTTGGGGAAAGGAATCAAAAGGAAAAGGCAAGTAAGGGGAACAAGTGGCTTATTTCATGGAGAATGTTATGGAAAGTATGGTTGGCAAAATTTTGACCCTTATGGCTATGCATGTGGACGGTTTTGGGGGTAGATAGGTAGCTGAAATTTTACTTTGGCTTTTGGTAAGGTTTTGGTATTATTTTGGCCAAAAATCCCATTTGCAACTTTGTGTCATTTTCTCCCAAATTGCTACTCTCTTTGCCGAAATCTTCTAGCACAATAGTGCATTTTTTTCTTCTCTTTGGATTGGTCACATATTCATCTTTTGTCCATCTTCCTTGACAGCCGAAAATTCAAGTTGATATTAAACAAATTCTTCCTCTTTCTTCTTGATTGCCGAAACTCTAAAGCCATTAGTGAGTACTTTTCTTTCTTTGTTTTGCCGAAACCACCTAGCCTAATTGATCATCTTCTCCATCTTCCAAGTTGGGTTTTTCTTTCTTGATTAAACCGGTATTCTAGTGGATTGGCCGAATACCACATCATTGCCTAATCATCTCAAGTCATAAGTCAATTGGTGGGAATTGGGATTATCATCGATTAAGGGACGAAATCACTCGATAAGTTCTACCTTCGGACATAGTGGTCATCGACGAGTGGTTCGTTAGGAAATCAAAATCAGGTGTGTAATCCCGTACCTTCCGAATACATGTTTGATATGGTGTGTAATCTCACATCTCTCTGAAAGTTTGTATGATATGTTCTGTGATTTGGTCAAAATACCGAAGAAAACCAAAGACTGGCATCCGTGATCACTCGGGCGTGCGTATGATCGTAGTGGTAATCGTATTTTGTAATAAAATAGTTTCGGTTAGAAGCAGTGATGCTTATTTGAAAAATCACGAAAAATAGGAAAAAGAGAATTAGATAGTGAATAAGATATCAAATTTAAGCTTACTGTGTCTATTTCGATAAGGAAGAAACGGAGAAGGAAAAGAAATTCTATATTCTGAGATATCTTAATTTTAGTGAGACTGGTTCTGAATGACTTTGTGTTTCCCTATTCTGTCTTGAAAAAATTGTATAGAATTGTACAAAGTGAATTAAGAGTTATAATTAATATGTATGGATTCCTTATCAAGCCTATTTTCAATAGAAACAAGTGGGAGCAGTATATGAAAACCGTACAGTGAGATATTTGAAATTAGGGTAAGAGGGGTCAGAATCATTGGACAGTGAAACAAGGGAAACTTTAAGGAATAAACTGTACTAAATGGTTAATTCAAAAATTCTGGAAAAATTTTATTAAGAATATATATGAGTCTAGTTTCAAGGAAAATTTACGGATCTAAATTTCGAGGTTTCTAACTCGTGTTATAGTTAGTTTAGTCAGTATGATGCAGATGGACAGTTTCAATCTTTTTGCCCCAAATTAGTAATTAAGTCTGGGTTGCGAATTTACCAAATTACCTTTGGAAGGTAAATTATCGAAATACCCCTGGGTTGCAAGATTACTGAATTACCCTTAGTGGGTAAGATTATCGAATTACGAAAATGCCCCTAATGGGCCGAATTACGAAAATGCCCTAATGGGCCGATTTGATATATTGCTTAATGGGTCGAATTGATATATTGCTTAATGGGCCGAATTGATATATTTCTTAATGGGCCGAATTGATATATTGCTTAATGGGCCGATTTGATAAATTGCCTTAAAGGGCCAATTTGTAAAGTGTTAATGGGCTGAACTTTTGTCTGAATTAATGATTGTTGTTATATTTGTAAATATCATGATTTGCTATGTATGATGCATCTACATGAATTTGCATGGGTTGGGAAAATGTTGAAGAGAAGAAATTTTGGTGGCACTGCCACAAATATTATGAAAAGCGATTTGACCGCAGCGATACATCTCGATTACCGTGGCTCGCCACAAATTTCGATAATGGCTATGCGCCAACCTAAATATGGCTTTGTGCCATCGTGATTATGGCTTTGTGCTAAACGTATTTACCCAGGGCTATGTGCCTAACATATGAATTAACGACTCTGTGTCGATCATTTTTACCAAGGCTGTGTGCCGGTTATATTACCGTATATGATATTCTAGTGGCTTTGCCACAAACATGTTTGATAATATGATACTCTGAGATTCTGGTGGCTTGCCCACAATTAAATATGTTATAAAAGGCATAATGCCTGCGATTGGTGTGTTGGCGGGGTGGGTTGACAAAAGATCCCCACAGGTGTGATGGATGGTACGGGTGGTGTGTAGCAGATGGATTATTAGGATGGTTTGGGTTGCATACATTTATACATTGCACATATATAAATATATTCTGTTTTGTAAATGGGCTTCGGTCCAAGTGTATGTTAAATTGGGATTAGGCCCATGATATTATAGTATGGGTTCAAGCCCAGTGGATGACGGTAAGGGGTTTCACACTGAGTTCTTGTAACTCACTCCCCTTTTTCTTAACCCTTGTAGGTAATGCTCAGTGATGTGGACTTGGGCCATGGATGACTCAGTGGAAGCCATACTTCAGAAATGGTGTTTTATTTTGAACTTTAGATTTTTATTTCCGTTCACATTACTATTTTGGGTTTTTATGGTGTAATAAGGCCTCTGGAGTATTTTATTATTTGCTTTATGGTGGATATTCTTATTATTTTGCTTAAATTGTTTAAAAAGGGAATTTTCTAAAAATATAAATAATGGTTTCCAAAATTGATTAATAAATGGATTTTATAGCAAACTTTTTTACAAATGATTTAATTCAGATTCTCTCTTTCAAAATTATCTACGACATTTTCAAAAGTCACGGTTTTAAAGCTCACTACCTCGATTTTCGACTCATCAAACGATCTTTCAAAATACTTGTATTTTATCTACGTTTCCGCAATGATTTAAAAATGCTTCTGCAACTCTATTTCTAAACATCACATTTTTGTAAATTGTTTATTTCAAATATGCTTTCGCCACCAAAAAGGTTTTTAAAGATAATTACGTTTTCAAGTAGTTAACAATTGCTTAAGTGTTTTGGGTTTTAACAAAGAGGCTGTAATTCTCAAACAAGTTTTTTTCCATGTGACACGCCAGATTCGGGCCTAACTTCTGGGCCGGGTTTGGGGTGTTACACTTTCGGTTCCTTATCTATTGAAACTCAGGCATTTACTTACACCAAAGTGTACGAGTCATGCATATATGGTCTGTCATCCATTCAGGATTTAGATATGTCACACTATGAATGTCACAAGTGAATAAACCCATAAACAAATTTAGGATCTATTCTTCTTGGGTCTAGGTCGATGTACTACCAGTCTAGTCAATCAGATCTATGTCTTTATCTTTTGGGAGTCATCCGCTCCGATGCCCAAGACAAACCATCTCCCCAATTGGACTTGATGGATGACATATTAGTCTTTCAATCAGTTTGCTCATTTTCGATTACACTAATGACATGTTTAGTTCCATCTACTGATATAATTTGTCTTTTCGTATTACGATCTGACCACGTAATATCACATAGTATCAATTAAACATTAGATAACCAATGAGTAACATATGCTTCCATTTTTTCTTTGCATGCAAAACCCATAAAAGGAAAATTATACAAAGTATATCAGTGAATTTGTTTTATTAACGAATCTATTCGAAAAAATTACAAGTTTGCAAATGAATATACTTCACTCAGAGCACCAGATCAAATAGTATTATCCGTCATATTAATATAACAGGTTCTGTATATACATACCTACAAACTTATATGTTATACCAAAATTTAAAACGATATAATCACACACACAACTTAGAATTATCTATCGCTAAGAAATCAACAAGCTTAGTTAATTAATTAAATTCATGAAAAGAAAACAAATTAGGAAAGTACAAACTGATATCGCTAATCCTCGATGGCTTTTGCCTTCCCTTTATTTTTTGACAAATCAAATTTGTCTTTAGCTCTGTTAGATAAATTAAATATGAGTACAACATCAAAATCTCATATTCGATGTAACGCCCCAATTTTTCCTATTTCTGCTTCTGTGTAATTTTGACACAAGTGTGTATCTGCTTCAGTGGTTAAGTGTTCTGGGTATGCGTAAGAGGTCTCAAGTTCAAGCCTTACCTTTAGCAAATTTTGTTATTTTTGGAATTAAGCCCTATCTTTGTTCTATGGTCTTATATTTAATTGCCTGTAATTTCATATCAGAATGAGCCTGTTGGTTCGAGTGGTAAGGGTGTTGGTGTGATGGAGGTCTTGTGTTTGAATCCCTGCGCGAGCGTGGGTGTTATTTTTGCTCGGCTCTGTAATAAAGTTCAAGTTGTAGTAGAATTCTGAGTAGTGGTGGTTATGATTGTGGATGTAGTGGGATTTGGGTAAAACTTGTTTTCCCAAAAATCTCTCTTGGAAAAAAACCAGACGTCTCTCTCTCTCTTTCTCTGCAATCCTTTTTTTATTGTTTCCTCTCATCATTCTTTTCTTTGTTTTGGGCAAATTGGGTCCTAATTTCGGTGTTTCAATTCAAGGTATTATACGTTGGTAAGTGAGCATAGAATTTTCTGCTCGAATAGGGGTTTTTCTTTAAATTCGTTTCTTGTATTTTTGAATCTTTTCGATTGGAACCTTATTCTCTATTTTGGCAGCAGCAAATCAAGAAGTAAGGGGTTCTCCTCGTGCAAATCATAATCAAAATTGTTCGGGGTGTTGGGGTAAGTGTTGGTTGGTTGGTTGGTTGAAATTGTTGTCGGATTTGTGATTACGATTCTACCGTGTATTAAGTCTGATTCTGAGTGTTGGTATGCCAATTTTTAGGTTCTAGAGTGTTCGTGTTTACAGTAGCATCAAAATCGTACCAGGTGTGTACCCCAACCACAGAAAATGAGGTTTCGAAAAAAAGCCAAAAAGCTATTTTGTCGATGCCACACGGGCGTGTGGTCACCCGTGTGGTAGGCCGTGTGCGAGAACACGACCGTCTGGTCGAAAAAGGCATGGTCGTGCACAGCACACGGCTGTGCGGTGGCGAGTGTGGCCGCGTAGGCCACACAGGCGTGTGGGCCCACACGAGCATGTGGGCCCATTATTCTAAAATATTCCCTAGGGTCGCGCGGGTCGTTCTGTTCGCCTGTGGACCTACCGTAGGATCGGTAAGGGCTAATTAAACCCCTATCTGTATGCTATGAAATCCTGTTAGACTGATCTGATTAGGATACTAATGTATGCCTGATTATACTGATATATGTGAATCTGTTATTTGTATAAAGCATGTTAAGCATGTGTAGTCTGATAAATCTGTATCTGATATATGCATCTATTTTGGGGTGGGTTTTATATATATGTGGAGGAAGTGTTCTGTATGGCGATCATCGCCTATTTTCTGGCAGCTTGGCTACACTATATCTGATACGTGTCGTAACGACACAATATGCTGTGTAGGGATGGGTAGGTGTTTTTAACACCACATGGTGTGATGGGATGGTCGGAGTTGGTGTGTAGAGGATGGGGGTAGGAATTTGCATATCCAAATATGTTATCTGATCTGTACATCTATTTCTGTATCTGATTGTCTGAAATGTTTTTGTATGTTTGCTTGTATAATTCTACTGGGTTACACACTGAGTTTACGTAAACTCACATCTATTTGTCTGTTCTATCAGGTAATCCACAGATTTAGGCGGATCGGTGCGGCGGAGACATAGCGGTAACCACTATATCATAAAACAGTTAAACTTAGTACTTTTAGTTTATTTTAAATGTTGGACTTATTTGAGAGTTGTAATTTTTGGGGACTCTCGCGACTGTTTGGTTTTTAACGTTTACTTTTTGGATTGTTTGACAATTTGATTGCTTGGGTAAAATTGTTTTATTAAAACGACAGTTTTTATGCAAACAACAATTTTTCTAAAAACACGGCTGCATTTTCAAACTATAACGATTAAGGTTTCCGCTGTAATAAGTTTGGTAAAAAAACTAAATAAAATGCGGTTTTAGTAAATTTTAAATAATTATGGTTTACCATGTCAACACAATTTTCAAAACCCATTTCTTGTGACGTCACCAGATTCAGCCATAACGTCTAGGCTGGATTTGGGGTGTTATATTTAGTGGTATCAGAGCCAGGTTACAGAACTCGACTGTGAATTTTGGGTTACAAAATTTTGATTTAGAAAGTATTAGATTTTGATTGATTTAAATTGAGAAAGTATGTGGTTCACTGAGTCTCCAGCGCCGATCCAGTAAGTATCTCTGTACTTAGACTAAATTATTCTGAAACACTGTAGTCAGTATCTTTTGAAACTGTACTGAGCTAGTTAGAAGACTGAAATCCTTGAAATATCTCTAAACTTCTGATAATTTATGCATAAAACATCTGCTAATAAATACTGAAACTGATGCATAAAACTTTTAATGTAGATTAAAACTTGAATTTACGATGAGCGCTCGTGGAACTCGCGGACGTGGTATTAGAGGTCGTGGTAGAGGCCATAGAGGGCTCGAGCTGAGTCTTCCTCAATGGGTAGTATGCCACATCTGGATACATGTGAGACGCTAGTTTTGCCTACTACTGAGACTGGGTCTCAAAGCTATTCGGCTGGGGGCGACGCACTGTCCCAGCCCATGCTGAGGATATTAGAGAGGGTCGTTGGACCCCATTTTGGAGCTGGGGGCCGTGGGTCGGTAACTGAAAGACTCAGGTCTAATGGTGTTGAGCTGTTTAGGGGTGTCACTAGAGTCCCCCCTAGTATGGTCGAGTATTGGTTGGAGGCCACCGAGAGAATTATGAACGACTTAGACTGCACTCCCGAGCAGAAATTTAAGGGTGCAATCTCCTTGCTTCGCGACGAGGCATACAAGTGGTGGTTAACGGTTGAGGAGGGTACTCATCCTGATCGTCAAACTTGGGATTTCTTCAAGACCACCTTTCAAAGTAAGTATGTGGGCACGAGCTATGTGGATGCTCGTAGGTGTGAGTTCATTAGATCTGTGGCCGAGTATGAGGCCGAATTTCTGAGGCTGAGCCGCTACACTCGAGGCATGGTGGCGACTGAGTGTGAGAGGTGCGTCCGATTTGAGGATAGCTTAAGGGATAATTTTAGGGTGCTGATAACTCCACAGAGGGAGCGAGAGTTTGCTATCCTGGTTGAAAAGGCGAAGATCCCCGAGGATGTTAGGCGCGTGGAGCACCAGAATAGGGACAAAGAGAGAGGTAAGAATAAGAGGGATTTGGAGCCCTCTAGTTCTGTGCAGAGGCCTAAGAAAAAGGCCAGATCTGATGGGCCGGTTAGAGTTGGGGTTTCTGCTGCTCCTACTGGGATTCAGCCGTGCAGTGACTGTGGTAGGCGCCATCCGGGCGAGTGTTGGAGGAGGATTAGGGTTTGTCTGAGGTGTGGGTCATTAAAGCACCGTATTAGAGACTATCCACAGCGGGCAGATCAGATGCAAGCTTCAGCTCCGGGTTCTATGCAGCCTCAGAGGGCAGTTCAGCAACCACCTAGGGGCCGTGGTGCGACTAGGGGTGGTAATGGTTTGTGCCGTAGACAGAGAGCATCGGGCAGAGGTGCTAATCAGACAGAAGCGAGACAGCTTGCACTTGTTTATGCTGCTCGACGCTGAGAGAACAGAGATGCTCCAGACGTTATCACCGGTACGTTCTTAATTTCTGATGTACCTTATACTGCTCTGATAGACATAGGATCCACACACTCCTACGTACCTAGTACTATATTTGAAACTCTAGGGATTTCTGTTGAGAGCACTTCTATTGAGGTTACTTTACTGAGTCCATTGGGACAGTCTGTTCGGGTTAGTAAACTCTATATGGATGTTCCTCTAATGGTGCAAGGGGCTATTTTTTTGCCAAATCTAATGGAGCTTCCGTTTTGGGAATTTGATTTAATTTTGGGCATGGATTGGTTGGTTAAGCACCGGGTTAGTTTGGATTGCGTGACTAAGAGGGTCGTTCTGATAACTGAGGATAATTTAGAGGTGGTGATGATTGGTGAGCATCGAGATTATTTGTCCAATGTGATCTCCGCTCTTGTGGTTGAGAAGCTAGTCCGAAAAGGGTGTGAGGCGTACTTGGCTTACGTCAGTGTTTCTGATTCTGGGAGTTCTGCTGTTGGGGATATCAGAACTATACGGGATTTTTCAGATGTTTTTCCTGAGGAGTTACTGGGTTTACCTCCGAATCGAGAGGTTGTGTTTGGGATTGAGCTTCTTCCGGGTACAGCTCCGGTGTCCATCGCTCCTTACCATATGGCACCAAAAAAGCTTACAGAGCTTGAGGCTCAACTTCAAGAACTTCTAGACTATGGTTTGATCTGTCCTAGTGTGTCTCCGTGGGGAGCACCAATTTTGTTTGTTAAGAAAAAGGATGGCACCATGAGGATGTGTATTGATTATCGGTAACTGAATAAGTTGACCTTAAAGAATAAGTATTGCTTCCGAGGATCGATGACCTGTTTGATTAGTTTCGAGGGGATTCGGTGTTTTCTAAAATTGATCTTTGATTTGGGTATCATCAGTTAAGGGTCAAGGAAGCTGATGTTCATAAGACTGCATTTAGGACTCGATATGGACATTACGATTTCTTAGTTATGCCTTTTGGTCTGACGAATGCTCCGGCCACATTCATGGATCTGATGAACTGAGTGTTTCAGCCTTATCTGAATCAATTCATCATTATCTTTATCGATGATATTCTTGTTTACTCTAAGACTGATAAGGAGCATGATGAGCATCTTAGAGTAGTGCTTCAGATACTCCGAGAAAAGTAGCTATACGCTAAGTTGAGCAAGTGTGAATTCTGGTTGTGAGAGGTAACTTTTCTGGGGCACGTGGTTTCTACTGAAGGGATTCAAATTGATCCTTGAAAGATTGAGGCTATGCTTGATTGGAAACATCATAAGAATGTGTCTAAAATCAGTAGTTTTCTGGGTCTAGCAGGTTATTATCAATGTTTTGTTGAGGGGTTCTCTTTGATTGCAGCTCCTCTTACTAAGCTTCTGTGTAAGGGTGTCCCTTTTGTTTGGACTGATGCGCAGCAATCGAGCTTCGAGAAGCTCAAGTCTGTTTTGACACAGGCTCCTGTTCTGATACAGCCTGAATCCGGTAAGGAGTTTGTGGTCTATAGTGATGCATCACATGTCGTTTTGGGATGTGTATTGATGCAAGATGGGAAGGTTGTGGCTTATACATCCTGTCAGCTTAAGACACATGAGGAGAACTATCCGACACATGATCTTGAGTTGGCTGCTGTGGTATTTGCATTGAAAATCTGGAGGCATTATCTGTATGGTGAGAGGTGTATCGTCTACACTGATCACAAGAGCCTCAAGTACCTCCTTACTCAGAAGGAGTGGAATCTTAGACAGCGTTGATGGATTGAGCTACTCAAAGATTATGACTACACAATAGAGTATCATCTCGGTAAGGCCAATGTGGTGCCCGATGCTCTAAGTCGTAGAGTGATGACTGATTTGAGGGTGATGTTTGCTCGCCTTAGTCTGTTCGATGATGGGAGTCTGTTAGCCGAGTTGCAAGTTAATCCAACTTGGATTGATTAGATTCGAGATAAGCAGCTAGGGGATGAGTCTCTGGGTTTGTGACTTCGTTAGATTGAGAGTGGTGGTACTTCAGATATTGGGGTGAATAATGATGGGGTGCTATGTTTCCGAGGTTGGATTTGTGTGCCGAATGATTTGGATCTGAGGTAGTCGATTCTGAAGGAGGCGCATAGTAGCCCTTATGCTATGCATACAAGTGGTAATAAGATGTATAGGGATCTCCGTGAACTGTATTGGTGGTCGGGTTTGAAGTGTGAAGTTACTAATTTTGTTGCTCGATGTCTGACGTGTCAGCAAGTTAAGGCTGAGCATCAGCTGCCTTCGGGTTTGCTACAACCTGTTAAGATTCCTTTATGGAAATGAGAACGAGTGACGATAGACTTCGTTAGTGGGTTGCCTTTGACACCCACTAAGAAGGATTTTGTTTGGGTCATCGTGGATCGATTGACCAAGTCTGCTCACTTTATTCCGGTTCGGACGGGCTATTCTCTACAGAAGCTAGTGAAACTCTACATCTCTAAAATTGTAAGACTGCACAGGGTTCCTGTTTTGATTATTTCTGATAGAGATCCTCGTTTCACATCTCGGTTCTAGAAGAAATTACATGAGGCTCTGGGTTCAAGATTGGACTTCAATACTGCGTTCCATCCTCAGATCGATGGTCAATCTGAGAGAGTGATTCAGATACTGAAGGATATGCGTCGGAGTTGTGTGATTGATTTTTGAGGTAGTTTGGAGGATTATATACCACTGGCTGAGTTCGCCTATAATAACAGCTTCCAGGCTAGCATTCAGATGGCACCTTACAAGGCCTTGTATGGTCGTAAGTGTACCACTCCGCTATGTTGGACTGAGTTGGGTGAGCGTCGGGTTTTGGGTCTTCAGTTGGTTTCTAAGACTGAGGATAAGGTTAGACTGATTCGAGATCGTCTGAAGGTGGCATCTAATAGGCAGAAGTCTTATGCAGATCTGAAGAGAAGGGATACTGAGTATTCGGTGGGGGACTTCATGTTTCTTAAGGTTTCTCCATGGAAGAAGATTCTGAGATTCGGTCGTAAGGGCAAGTTGAGCCCTAGGTTCATAGGGCAGTATCAGATTCTGAAGCGTGTGGGACCGGTTGCTTATCAGTTGGAGCTACCTCTAGAGTTAGACTGTATCCACGACGTCTTCTATGTTTCGATGTTGAGGCGGTATCGGACTGATCCTTATCATGCTGTTTCTTTTGAGGAGATCAAGGTTAGGCCGGATTTGACTTTCGAGGAGGAGCTGCTTCAGATTCTAGATCGCGACGTTAAGGTCCTGAAGAGGAATTTCATCCCTTTAGTGAAAGTTCTATGGCGGAATCATGGCTCTGAAGAAGCCACGTGGGAACTTGAGGACTCGATACGTCAGCGGTATCCTCATCTGTTCTGATCAGGTAAATTTTGAGGTCGAAATTTCTTTCAGAGGGTAGAGCTGTAACACCCTAATTTTTCCTATTTCTCTTTGTGTAATTTTGACACAAGTGTGTATCTGCTTCAGTGGTTAAGTGTTCTGGGTATGTGTGAGAGGTCCCAAGTTCAAGCCTTACCTTTAGCAATTTTTTTTTATTTTTGGAATTAAGCCCTATTTTTGTTCTGTGGGCTTATATTTAATTCCCTATAATTTCATATCAGAATGAGCCTGCTGGTTCAGTGGTAAGGGTGTTGGTGTGATGGAGGTCCTTTGTTCGAATCTTTACACGAGCGTGGGTGTTATTTTTGCTCGGCTCTATGATAGAGTTCCAGTTGTAGTAGAATTCTGATTAGTGGTGGTTATGATTGTGGATGTAGTGGGATTTCGGTAAAACTTGTTTTCCCAAAAATCTCTCATGGAAAAAAATCTGACGTCTCTCTCTCTCTCTGCAATCCTTTTCTTTTTGTTTCCTCTCATTATTCTTTTCTTCATTTTGGGCAAATTGGGTCCTAATTTCGGTGTTTCGATTCAAGGTATTGTACATTGGTAAGTGAGCATAGAATGTTCTGCTCGGATAGAGGTTTTTCTTTAAATTCGTTTCTTGTATTTTCAAATCTTTCCGATTGGAACCTTATTCTCTATTTTGGAAGCAACAAATCAGGAAGTAAGGGGCTCTCCTCATGCGGAATCGTAATCAAAATCATTCGGGGTGTTGGGGTAAGTGTTGGTTGGTTGGTTGAAATTGTTGTCGGTTTTGTGATTACAATTCTACCGTGTATTAAGTCTGATTCTGAGCATTGATATGCTGATTTTTAGGTTCTGGAGTGTTCGTGTTTGCAATAGCATCAAAATCATACAGGTGTGTACCCGAACTGCAGAAAATGAGGTTTCGACAAAAGCTGAAAAACTATTCTGTCGACGCCACTCATGCGTGTGGTCACCTGTGTGGTAGGCCGTGTGCGAGAACGCGACTGTCTGGTCGTCAAAGGCATGGCCGTGCACAGCACACGGTCGTGCAGTGGAGAGTTTGGCCTTGTGGGCTATACAGGCAAGGCCAATCTGGGCGTGTGGGCCCACACGGGCATGTGGGCCCATTATTCTGAAATATTCCTTAGGGCCGTGCGGGTCGTTCTGTTCGACTGTGGACTTACTGTAGGGTCGGTAAGGGCTAAATAAACCCCTATCTGTATGCTATGAAATCCTATTAGACTGATCTGATTAAGATACTAATGTATTCCTGAATGTACTAATATATGTGAATCTGTTATTTGTATAAAGCATGTTGAGCATGTTTAGTCTGATAAATCTGTATCTGATATCTGCATCTGTTTTGGGGTGGGTTTTATATATATGTGGAGGAAGTGTTTTGTATGGCGATTATCGCCTATATTCTGGCAGCTTGGCTGCACTATATATGATACGTGTCATAACGACACAATGTGGTGTGTAGGGATGGGTGGGTTTTTTAACCCCACATGGTGTGATGGGATGGTCGGAGTTGGTGTGTAGAGGATGGAGGTAGGACTTTGCATATCTGAATCTGCTATCTGATCTATACATCTGTTTCTGTAGCTGTATCTGAGATGGGCATAAGCCCAATTCTTTATCTGATTGTCTGAAATGTTTCTGTATGTTTGCTTGTCTATTTCTACTGGATTACACACTGAGTTTATGTAAACTCACATCTGTTTGTCTGTTCTGTCAAGTAATCCACAGACTTAGGCGGATCGGTGCGGCGGAGACACAACGATGACTACTATATTGTAAAACAGTTAAACTTAGTACTTTTGGTTTATTTTAAATGTTGGACTTATTTGAGAGTTGTAATTTTTGGGGACTCTCGGGACTGTTTGGTTTTTAACAGTTAATTTTTGGATTGTTTGACAATTTGATTGCTTGGGTAAAATTGTTTTATTGAAACGATGGATTTTATGCAAACAACGGTTTTCCTAAAAACAAGACTGCGTTTTCGAACTATAACGAATAAGGCTTCCGCTGTAATAAGTTTGGTAAAGAAACTGAATAAATGCTGTTTTAGTAAATTTTAAATAATGATGGTTTACCAAGTCAACACGATTTTCAAAACCCATTCCTTGTGACGTCACCAGATTCAGCCATAACGTCTAAGCTGGATTTAGGGTGTTACATTCGGGGTCTCGGATGATACAAATTTTGATTAACTAGCTAACACATTTGAATTTTGTTCTCACTTAATTAACAATACACAATAGTCTATACTAGCATATATATCCTTTAAAATCGCTATTTTACAATCTATTTAAAAGTTGACTATCAAACTTGAGAATTTTTGACTTGATGAAACCCCTGAGGCATAACCTCTAAGAGCGTCCCTCTATGCGCATGTTAAAACTACCACTTCCTTCTCCTTCAATTTGGCAAAGTCTAGTTCAAATCTTCACTCGAATTCCAAGTGAAAACTTTTATCTTGCAAATAAACAGATCGTTGGTAAGTTTGATAGAACTTAGTGATTTTTTACGTGACTGTTGTATAATGAAATTTAAACGTAACGAATGAAACATAGGGAAAATATTTTATTATTTTCTTTCACTCATTGGTTGCCCTTAGCCATTAGCTGATTGTATCAATATGGTCTTTGTCTTCCTCTTTTTCCTGAAGTCCACCGCTGATCGACTCTTTCTTAATCAGTAGCATGCACAAATTCTCTTTGAGGTAGAGGTTCACATGGAACACCTACATGAACACACCTCATCCAAGTCTTTCCCCCATTCACAACATGGGATGAGAGACCTAATGTCGGTAATTTTTCATTTGAAATTTACCTATTTAAGTTTCAATTTCTTATCCTCCCTATTTCCGGGCAGACTGTCCACCCCAGATAAACCCTTGGTGAATTCCTTCCTTTGCTAGTCTAAGTGACTTAGCCTTTACCCACAAACCCTTAAGTTTTGCTATCTCATTTGGTGTATTCTCTTGTTCGATAAGCCTTATAACCCATTCCTTTTCATTATCTTTACCAAAATTGATCATCGAGCTTAGATTTTACACCTCATAAATTCTCGGGTTCACCATACCGATTGAGTCTTCATGATGCCATAACCGGGCTATGATCCTTCATTATTTTTCCCTAAGCTAAATGTCCTGGCTGACGTTCCCAAGTCTTTTGACTTGGCGGATTGCACCATGTTTACTGTCCCAGCGGACTCTCTATGCTATCATAGTCGAGCTATTGGCTTACACAGTATAAACCATGTTTAATTTCTTGGCAGACTCCATTGATAGCCAGAGCCAAACTATGGTCTTACACCCCATAATCCCCATGTTTATTGTCCTGACAGACTATCTATGATGCCGTAGCGTCTTCCAACTATGGTATTACTCAATATAACCCTGTGTTTACTGTCCCGACGGACTACCAAAGAATGCCATAGAGTCTTTCAGCTATGGTCTAAGTCCTATTTACCGTTTTGGCGTGCTTTCATATGATGTCATTGCGTCTTTTAGCTATGGTCTTACTCATTTTTAGGCGTATAGCCTCTGATTAGACCTATGGCCTAGCCATGATCTTTCTTATTTACTTTCCCATTGTATTCCATCCATTCCTCCATTTCACCATTCCTAACATTGATGCTCAAACACCGCAGCGTCCCCTCTGTAAGATCTAGAGCATCGCACATCACGAGTGCTCACAACAACACCGTATGGCAGTATCTAACAGAATCACCCATTGTTCCCCGATACTAACTTCATCTAAACCATTTATAATCCCCTCTCATGTACCACCATCAATAAATAGACATTACAAGGAATTCATAATACCATGCTGGCGGATATTCATAACTTAATTAACCCTAAGCAGACAACCATTCTCATGCAACAGAGGTCATACATTATCATGGAACTCACTCTAGAATTAACACATACTCATGCTAAACACACAACATACCATAAAAGGAATATAGAAACTCACCTTGCTTCCTTATCCTTAACAACTTAGCTCGTCAACCAAAGCCTAATTCATCTTGACAGCTAAGCATAACAGCTCTTTATCGATTAGTGTGAAGACATTCAAACTTTAAAATCTAGAATTTATAATTATACAAAAGCTTAGAGGATTCTTACTCTACTCTTTTTCTTCAATCCACGAGTTCAGAGGGATAAAGAAACTTACCAATTCCAAATCTTTCTACTTTAAGAATCAAATCCGTATGATCGCTGCAACATGCAGAACTTCCTTCAGCTACATCCTCTTCTTTTTCAGAGCAACTAAAAAAGACGATGCTTAGAGAGAAAGATTTAGAAAGAAAAAATGAGAGGAATTTCATTCCCACACACACCTATATATACTCCATCGACACGGTCTCTACAAACCATTTCTGCCACTCAATCTCAATCATTATGTCTCACACTATAGAACCAGTCGATTCTAATCTAACTAAACCAAGATTGTAATTTAATCATCCCCCAACCTGGCACTTAAGTTTTCTACATATCTCATTAGAGTCTTCTAATTCTTTTTCTCATCCAATTGGCTCCCAGACTTTTCTTTAAGTTCGAGTCCTCAAGGGGACCGAGTGTGACACGATACCTCATAGCAAGTATTGATACATTCCCTATTGTATCGATACTATAGGCTTAACGGTCATTAAATTTAGGCATTAAATGTCAAATTATCGATATCCCTTCAAATGTATCGATACCTTTTGTTGCATTAGTCATTAGTGCTCTGGTTTTTACACCTCTAACAGCTCAATTCATTTTCCCAACAACCCCAACAGTTGAAAATCAATGAGAGACTATAAATATCAGTTTCCAAAGCTTCTACAACAAGAGAGAGATTACAAGAGATTAAAAGTTATTAGAAAATCTATTATCAACCTTTTGTACTTAAAATTTTCACCTTTCTCTTGCAAACACTTGTGAGCATACATTGTATTTTCTTAACTCAAGTGTTTTTATTAGGTGTGTGATTCATTTGCAAACATTCTAATCTTGTGAAGATTGTTTCTTTATTTGCTTATTTGTTTGCTCTTTTGAAAGGGTTTGTGTTTTAAGATTTGGGTAGAAATCTCAAGGGAGTTCTAAGGTTAAACATTGTCCTCATAGGTTCATCAAATTAGTGAATTTTGGAAAATTCTTGGTGGTGGAAAGCTAAGGTAGTGACATAGATAATTGGGGAAGAACCACTCTAATATCATTGTGTTCATTGTATTATTTTATTATCCTTGCTTTCACAAAATTTATAAAGGCATAATTCAACCCCGTCTTTAAAAGTTCTAAAATTGGTTGATCGATTGAGCTAATAGGTGTAGTTGTAATTTAAAATTTAAATTAAAAATATTTTTTTCTTTCTTGTACCAATTTCATAATATTATATCAATTTTCTAACTTTTTTCAATATATAATATTTCTGTAAATATTACATTTGTCACACCCCTAACCCGTATCCGTCGTCGGATTTGGGTTACGGAGCATTACCGTACAATCGAAACATTTAAACATACATTTCATATACTATCATAAACATAATATAAACCAATCATTAACATACATATCGTCCTTAAATCGAGCCCTCGAGGCTTGAAAAACACCTTGGAAACAATTTGGGACCAATTTGAAATCATTTGGAAAGTTTATGAAAAAGTTGCAAACTTTGGAATACAGATGTCACACAGCCGTATGGCCAGGCCGTGTGCCTCACACGGCTGAGACACACACCCATGTCTCAGGCCATGTAACCTTTGAACTAGGGACACAGGACCGTGTCCCAGCCCATGTCTTCACTTGTGTAACTCTCTGAGTAGGGTCACACGGTCGTGTCACACGCCCGTGTGTTAGGCTGTGTAACTCTTGAAATAGCCCCAAACGTCCGTGTGACATGCCGTGTAACTCACTGACTTGCATACAAAGGAACCTATGGGAGACACATGGCCATGTCACCAGGCTGTGTGTCACATATGGATGAGTCACACGCCCGTGTCTCAAGCTGTGTGGACCTAAAATTTGTCTAAAATCAAGGCATTTCCAACACCAATTCATGCATAATCCTTTAGCCCTTTTGTGCTCATAATCAAGGCATCAAAACCCTATCTCAACATACATATAATGACCAAATCAATAGTCCTAAATCAACTAAACAATATTCCATTCAAGGCACCTCAAATGCAATCATCAAGACTTGCCTAAACATACATTTGTTACCATATTTCAATCATCAATTACTAGCTCAATGCTTTTTGAAGACATGCTATAACTTAACCATATTCAAGCTACCTCAAAACATACCACATAAGCCATTCTAAAACATGCATCATAAGATAGCTATAACAACATAATTTGGCAAGCATCAAATGGTATCAACCAAGACAACTTATTCATATCTAATCATCAACTAAACATTCAACAAAATACCATTACAAGTCCACCTACACATACCATTATAACCTTGGCCAAAACATTCAAAAACTACTGATATTTATGCTAGATAGTGTGATAGGTCTCCGACAAGCTTCCAAACCGATCGAACTTCCGATAATCTATAAAACAATAGAAATAAACTACGTAAGCACATAATGCTTAGTAAGTTCGTATAACATAAACATAACTTACAATTTCATTTGCATAATGTAAATAGCATAATCATAACACCAACTAATACCATAAGCTTGGCATAATGCCTAGACAACATCATCAAATACACAAGTTAGTGCATTTATACATGGTTCAAATGAATTCATCCATAACAAGTAACTTACACATTTGTTCATCTCATTTAGATCACCATTTCCTTTTCATAAGTACATGATACATTCCATTTGAACACTTACCATTCCTTTTCTTTTCATACCCGTCGAACCATCTAGAATATCATTGGATACACGGGAAATCTCACATGAAGTGTGCTTAAACATATAACTGTAACCTTTCCTTTACATCGTTACTTACACGAGCTGCGAAATGGGCCTGCTCACACAAGTTGTGGGCCGGAATGTAAGCTACACGATGCTGCTCACACGAGCTACGGAGTACCACAACGAATGCAGGACCTCAGCCATCGATAGGACATTCAATACCAGTACCCGAAACATGAAATCCCAAATGACATGTCATTTGTGTCCTACGAATTCCTAAGTTTCAACCGGGACTTAATATCTATCATTTCATCATAACATTGATAGAATTATACATTAATCCATTTACATTAAAAATAACATAGTAAACATTCAAAGTAAGCAACATTAATTCGATAACTGTTCATACGAACTTACCTCGACAACTAGGGGCGTAGAAACGAAGTTGAACTAACCTGAGGCTTTAGCTTTTCCCCGATCTAGATCCGTACGTGGTCTATCTTGATCTAGATAGACAATTTCAATCCATTTAATACCTCTAGTGTTCAATTTAGTCTACAATTCATATTTATACAAAATTACCATTTTACCTCCAACATTTTAACTTTTTCACAATTTAGTTCTTAAGCTCATAAATTGAAATCTAAGCATTTTAATTTCCCTTTCAAGCTAACCAATTTCTCTAGCGACTTAAACTAGCCCATACCAATCATCAATTCATAAATTTAACATGAAATTTTACTATTTTTACAAACAAGTCCCTAAATACAATTTTCATCAAAAATCACTTTACAAAACTTGTTTATTTATCAACAAGGACTCATAATATTTCATTAAAATTCAAGAATCATACAAAAGCATTCATGACATAACCCTCAATCTTTAACAATTTTACAAATTGATCTCCGGGCTAGCTAGATTAAGCTAAAACGATCTCAAAATTATAGAAATCATTAAAACGGGGCTTGAAAACACTTACATGCACCAAAGGAAGCTTGGTCGAACATAGAAATATCTTCAACGGTGAATTTCGATTGAGGAATGTGAAATTGAGGAAGATGAATGCAATTTTTTTTAGGTTATTTTAACTTTAATTACCTATTTACCATTTTAACCTTTAAAAACTTTCAAAATTTCAATAAAACATTGCCATGAATATCCAATAACTATAGAAATGGTCTAATTACCATCTAAGTCCACTCAATTTAAAGTTTCATAACCATTTGACCCTTTTAACTAATGGAGCTCTATTTTTACACTTTTTACAATTTAGTCCTTTTCACTTAATTAATCATGTATACATCAAAATTTCTTAACGAAATTTTAACATGGCCTTACTAACATCCCATAAAAATTAAAATAATAAAAATAATAATTTACTCATTAGATTTGTGGTCCTGGAACCACTGTTCCAATTTCACTGAAAACGGGCTAATCCAACTCTCCCCATAAAGGAATTTTCGTCCTAAAAAATCTTAACAGAAAATAAGTTCGGGTATTGCACTTAGCTTCTTTCAGTTCCCATGTAGCTTCTTCTATTCCATGACGTTGCCAGAGAACTTTCACTAAAGCTATACTTTTATTTCTAAATTCTTTAACTTCTCGAGCTAGAATTCTGATCGGTTGTTCACTGTACGCCATATCAGGCTGAATCTCAACATCTACTGGAGATATTACGTGCGAAGGATCTGATCGATACCGTTGTAACATCGATACGTGAAATACATTATGAATCTTTTTTAACTTTGACGGCAAAGCCAATCTATAAGCTACTGGCCCAATTCTCTCAATGATCTCGTACGGCCTGATAAACCGCGGACTAAGCTTTCCTTTCTGGCTAAATCGAAAAACTTTCTTCCAAGGTGATACTTCCAGGAATACCTTGTCGTCGACTTGAAACTCTATATCTTTTCTTTTCAAATCTACATAAGATTTCTATCGATCTGAAGCTACTTTCAAACTGTCTTTGCAGTACAAGCTGTCATCTGAACCAACATGAAAATTTGAATCAGAGGTTGACTCAATTTGTTTTCGTTTAGCGATCAATTCGGCATCATTCTTTTAAGCTTCACAAATCTGTTGTAAAAATTTCGGTCCATCTTTCAATTCAACTAAAATTGAACTATCATCAATCAACGTCAATCGTGTATTCAATGCTCGTAAAGCAAACAGAGATTTTTTACTCAGTGCCTCAGCAACAACATTAGCCTTTCCCAGATGATAATCAATGATCAAGTTGTAATCTTTCAATAACTCAAGCTATCTACGTTGTCTCAGGTTCAAATCTTTCTGTGACATCAAATACTTCAGGCTTTTGTGATTTGTGAAGATATGCAATTTTTCTCCGTACAAATGGTGTCGCCAAATCTTTAAAGCAAATACAGTAGCTACAAGCTCTAAATCATGAGTCGGATAATTCTTTTTGTGCGTTTTTAACTGTCGAGAAGTAAACGCTGTCACTTTGCCTTCTTGCATTAAAACACAACCCAAACCATTCAATGAAGCATCACTATAAATCACAAATTCTTTACCGGACTCTGGTTGAACTGACACAGGTGCATCGATTAACAAAACTTTCTACTGATTAAAACTTTGTTGACATTTCTCAAACCATTCGAACTTAACATCTTTTTGAAGCAGCTTCGTCAACGGCGTGACAATCATCTAAAATCCCTTGACAAATCTTCTATAATATCCGGCTAAACCCAGAAAACTTCTGACTTCTAACACATTTCTCGGAGGTTTCCAGTCCACCAAAACTAAGGTTGTACTCAGATCAACTCTAATACCATCTGCTGACACTACATGTCCTAAAAATCTGACTTCTCAGAGCTAGAACTCACATTTGCTGAACTTAGCGAACAATTATTTTTCGCATAAAGTTTGTAAAACAATTCTCAAATGCTGGGTATGCTCTGTCTCATCTCGTGAATAGATCAGAATGTCATCAATGAATGCAACAACAAATCTATCTAAATACGATCTGAATATTCTGTTCATCAAGTCCATAAACATAGCATGTGCATTAGTCAAACAAAATGGCATCACAAGAAACTCATAATGTTCGTACCTGGTTCTGAATGCAGTTCTCGGCACCTTTGAGAATACCAGAATGAAGATCGATCTTTGAGAATACTGTCGTAGCTTTCAACTGGTCAAACAAATCATCGATACGTGGCAATGGATACTTGTTCTTGATTTTAACTTTGTTGAGATGAAGATAATCGATACATAATCGCATTGACCGTCCTTTTCATTGACAAACAACACAGGAGTACCCCAAGGAGAAAAATTGGGTCGAGCAAAGCCCTTATTTGTCAACTCTTGTAACTGTACTTTCAACTCTTTTGATTCAGTAGGTGCCATTCTATACGGAGCTATCGATATCGGAGATGTTTTTGGCATTAAATCAATAGCAAACTCAACCTCTTTGATTAACGGTAACCTTGGTAATTCCTCTAGAAATGCATCTGTAAACTCACATATAATCGGAACCGGTTCTAGATTCAATTCTGAAATTCCAGAGTCAAATATATAAGTGAGATACGCTTCACAGCCTTTTCTAACATATTTTTGCGCCGTCATATCTGAAATAACATAGATGTGCTATCTAGTCTATCTGATTCGATTTGGATCTTTTCATCATTCTAACATTTTAACACGATATGCTTTTGTCTACAATTCACAGCAGCATCATGCAGAGTTAACCAATCCATACCCAGAATCACATCAAACTCATCAAAGGGTAATAGCATCAAATCAGCCGGAAAGTTACAACCCTGAACCATTAAAGGACAATTTTTACAGACTTTATCAACTAACACATACTAACCTAAAGGGTTCGTTACTTTAACCACAAACTCAGTAGAATCGAAAGGTATTTTTTTATCTGACACTAAATTTGTACAAAAATATGAGTGCGTTGACCCCGGGTTAATCAAAGCATTAACATTAGTATCAAAGATAGAAAATGTATCGGTGATCACATCAGATGCTGAAGCTTCCTCTCTAGCACGAACCGCGTAAGCCCTAACTGGTGCCTGTGCCTCAGGTCTCATGGCAGAATCTTTCGTCCCACTACGAATGTTACCTACATTTCAAGTGTTCCAGGGTGGTCTCCCTCTCGCAGCTGTATTACTCGGTCGAGTAGTCTGAGCCTTTTCTTTGTCAAACCTTTCAGGGTAATCTCTGAGATAATGCTCATAAGAATCGCATTTAAAACACGACCCATCTTTCAGTCTGCACTCTCCAAAATGTCATCTATTACATTGCTGACATTCAGGATTTTTTTTTACACTGCCTACACTCGCTACGGATGTAGCCTGAGGTTTCGAGCTCAAATGCTATTTTCCTCTATCTCTCCTAGAATAACCCACCGAAGCTAATGAACGACTTTGAAATTCTTTTCACTTCTTCGATAAAGACGAGAAAGATTTTCCCATAGGCCTTTTTCCCGAATCACGAGTCTCAGAATCCACTTTTCTTTTTTCTTTGCTGAGTTTTTTAGCCTTGTGCTCTCTGTCAACCAGAACTACAAATTCTTTCAACTCAAGAATCCCGACTAGCAACTTGATATCCTCATTTAGACCGTTTTCAAATCGAGTGCACATAGCAGCCTCTGTCAGTATACATTCCAGGGCATACTTACTGAGTCACACAAATTCCCTCTCGTACTCAGCTACTGACATACGACATTGCTTCAACTCAAGAAAATCTTTGTGTTTCTTATCTAGGAACCTCTGACTCACATATTTATATTTTAACTCTATCTGGAAGAATTCCCAATTTAAACACTCCTTCGGTAGTACCACGACCAACGTATTCCACCACTGATAAGCTGAGTCTTTTAACAAAGAAACAACACATTTCAAGCATTCTATCGATGTATAAGACAATTCATTGAAAACCATAATTGTTTTTTCTAACCAAAACTCGACTCTCTCTGGATCGTCTTCAACTGTACCTCAAAATTCTTCAGCCCTATACTTTTGGATTTTATCAACTGGAGGCTTGCTTAATCGTACTGGTTCCAAACCTTGAGGAACTATGGGAACCGGTGGGGGTGGAGGTCGTTGAGCTATTGGGTTCGTTTGCACGAACTCTGAAAACCACTCGGACATCATCTGGAAGAAGGCTTCTTTAGCCTCTCCTTCCCAGCCCTCAGATACGGTCCTACTACCACTAGAAGCTACCCCGTGAAAGGAGGCTTGCGCATTAATTTCTACTTCTTCAGAATCGACTCGGTTGGATGACATCTTATCTATATGAGAACATAGTTCAATTTGTGTCAAGAGTTATCACACCATCGCTGGTTATATAATGGTATGTATTTTAAGACATATACATGCTACGTTCAGTCTGAGATCCGACTAAACTGTAGCTTTGATACCATTAAATGTAATGCTTCGTAACCTTAATCCGGCGACGGATACGGGTTAGGGGTGTTACAACATTATTGTTTAATATGTTATATTTTTTAAAAAGTAATATAGTCTGACTTCAATATTGATTTTAATTTCATACATACTCTTTTTCTTTATACAAATTTATCGGTTTATATCATTTAAATTTTGTACATACTATTTTTCATTATACAAATTTATCAATTTTCATATACAACTTTTTGCAGATTATCCTGATGAGAAGATTAAGAAGTGCACATTTGTCGTTAGCCTTGCAAATTAAATGGAGGAGAGACACTAAACAAAATGGTTAGTTAAAGAGGACTAGTTAAGCGATTTTAGTGACTAAATTGAATAAAATGTGAAAAATTAAGGGGATAACGAATAATGAAATTGAACTGGTACATACGTATAATATATTATTATAAGATGTTTGGAATTGATAAATCGAACTGAATTTTTATATAGATTGGGAATTGAACCAAGATGATCGTGTAACACCCCAAACCCGGCCTAAACGTTATTTAATAGGATACCGTATGTCACAAGGAAAAGTTGTTTTAAATAACTTTGAAAATTTAAAAGAGAAACATTCTTCGCGTTGTGTTAACCCTTTTTGAAAATCAAATTCGGTCGGAGTTACGTATTACGTAAAATCGAAATCTAGTGGTATTCAGAAACGTGATATGTTGAAAGCAGTGTTTGTTGGTTTAAGAAAAATTTTCGAATTTAGTTAATTAACCGCTTGCTATCTTTTGTTAACACTTGAAAACATGATTGTTTAGATTTTTATCTTAGAAAACTTCGTATTTGACAGTTCATAAAACATGCTATAACCAATTTAAAGCAAAAACCCAAATTAAAGTTATGGAGGCCTTATTACATTGCAAAAATCCCAAAATGAAAAAGTAAGTTTAAATAAGAAACGAAAGTTTACGAGAAAATAGCGCATGGCCACCTCAAAGTCCGCCTCGGCTCCAAATCCACGATCTAGGGATTACCTGCAAAATTAAGTAGAGGGGTTAGTCACTGAGACTCAGTGTGTAAATCCCCATTAAACGAAATCTGGGCCTTAAGCCCACAGATGCACATTGGGCCTTAGCCCACTCAATATAGCATATATCATATGAATGCAATGCAATTTCACCCAACCTAGTTTTCCATCCTCTACACACCGAATCATCCAAACACCGTGGCATTATGCCACCGTGGTTCTAGACCACCGTGGTCCCGGACCACTCGTGACAAAGTCACTAAAATATATAATCGTGGGGCCAACCTAATCGTGGTTTCAGACCACCATGACGATCTCTGATAAGTTTATGTATACGTGGGGCCAACCCACTGTGGTCTTAGACCACCGAGACAAGTCACTGATATATGTATACGTGGTTTTAAACCACCGTGGTTCTTAGACTACCGTGACAATAGTCACTGATTCACACTTCTCCTTTCATTCAATCCCAAGCCCATGCTCATTTTATCATACTAAAAATGAATGGAAACATACTCTCAATGTGTAACAGATAATTATTTCATACATGCATATAATCGAAAGTATCATCATAGCAGAACTTACCCGGTGTCTCCAACCTTACCCACGAGAGTATCTCGACTATCAACGCAGTCGTTTCGGCTTTCAGCCTACATAGTTAATAACACAAAATAGTAAAGAATCGTGTGCGTATTACACACCTGATAACGTGTAAAACTAGACTCTCTACGTCGACACTCTCACTAGCAGGGATAACAGCTATTTGTCTATCCCAGGCAGACGTCGGCTCTCTACCACAACCTGGCGGATAGTCTCGAACCGCCGACACAGTACGTTTTTTAAATTTGGCAGCAGGGATTACGGGTTCACTCCCCACCACAGCTTAACCAACACTTGCATCCATGAAGAGATTTGATCAGTATTCAGAGTGAAACGCCGCTTGTCTAACAAGAGAATTGATTAAGGCAGACTACAACCGATAAGGGATATAATAACCAAGAACCAAAAAGAAGTGACTCCTACCTTGGTAAATGATGAACCACACAGAAACTGGTTCATCCTTGAATCAAAGATGAGTTGTGAGAGAACCAAAAGTTCGGCCTAGCAGTAAAAGTTACCACCTTGAGTAATCAGCTAGAAGAAACTTAAAGAAGGAAAATATATCGTACGAGATTACCTTGCATTATTGATGATGAAAAACCAAGATAGATTTGACAGAGAAGAATAGCCCTTCACGCCTTAGGCTATACGAGCAGCATCGATTCGAGTTGACAAAGAACCAGAGGTTCGGTTAGTGAAGAAAGAGATAGAAGATTCGGTTTTTAACAAAAGATAGAAAAGAAGATCATTACCTTCAACCATCGAGTAACAGGATGAAACTGATTCACTTGACCAAAGGAGCTATTCGGCTAAAGAGAGAAAAGAAAAGGTGTCAATGGAGGAGGTGCAAGGTTTCGGCTAAAGAAGAAGATGAGGAGAAGAGAATAAAATGAGGAGA
Organism: Gossypium sturtianum; assembly: GCA_025698515.1. Lineage (NCBI taxonomy): Eukaryota > Viridiplantae > Streptophyta > Magnoliopsida > Malvales > Malvaceae > Gossypium > Gossypium sturtianum. The sequence continues at coordinate 67,694,866 of CM046950.1, read as the reverse complement.
AACAAGATGAAAAGGAAGCAAAGAGTAGGCCGAGGTTCGACTATGGAGAAATAGAGTGTAGAAATAAATATAGAACAAAAGAAGAAGAAAGTTGTATGAGCAAGAAACAAAAATAGTGAGGAGGGATTCGGCTAGCAACAACAAAGATGGTTCGGTTATGGAGAAGAAGATGTTTACTAGAAGATGGAAGAGAAAAGAAATGCTTTGATAAGAGATAGAGTACTTGCCGAAAATGAAGAAGGGAAAAACAGTAATGAACTTATGGACTTTTGGCACTCACAAAGAATAGGCAACCTGAAATGAACCTCAAAGGTGCTCTCTTTCACAACGGCACACACTCACTCCCTAAGACCGAAGATGCCAAAAAGATATATCCTCAAAATAAAGCAAATTTCGGCACACACCTCTAGCAACTAAATCAAAAATGCTCAACCATAAAAATCCCCTCACTTTTACCCACTTGACCGAATTCACCCCCTCATACATCCCAACTTTCGGCCAACTCCACAACCAACACCCAAATCCCACGATTTCCTCCTACTTTCACTCCCTCTCACCCATTCAAACTTGTTGAACCAATCAAACACCACAAGCACCTCTCCACCACTCATTCAAAAACATTTGACTCATTCAAAAACCACCATGAAGAGTCCATCCAAAAACCAACACCTTAGCTCCCTAAGCACAAAAATAAAGCTTTTGGATGCTGCTGACGAGACTCGAACTCCTTCCCCCTGCTGCTCCCTTGTGACGCCACTTCCCTTGCACCCTAAGTGGCGTCGCCTTGCCACCACACCACACACTTTCTTGTGTCAACAAACACAAGAAAATACTCTTAAGACCTGCCTCAACCAGCTCTCCCCTAAAGTGCCTAAAAAAATTTTTTTTACCAAGGCTCTAGCTTGACCCTGAGCCTTCCCGGGACCCCCAAACACACCAAATTAACATGCAGAACAAGCCAAACACATAGAAAACATAAAATGCAGAACCCCTAACTCCAGGATGTTACAGATCATGTTGTCTTATCTACTAATCCAGCAGCTGTTGAGAGATATATCATTGTGCATGGTCAGATAATACTACAGCTCTTTGCAGATATCTTGATGAAAAGATTAAGTGCACATTTTTTTAGGCCTTGCAAATAAAATGGACAGACACCATACAAAATGGTTAGTTAAAAAAAACTAGTTATAACTATTTCAATTTTAGGGACTAAATTGAATAAAATGTGAAACTTTAAGGGGCATAAGAATAATGAAATTGAACTCATACTTAAATATAATAGATTGTTATAAGATGTTTGGAATTGATAAATCGAATTGAATTGTTATATAGATCAGGAATTTAACCAAGATGATCTTGTTTTATATCTACTAATCCAACAACTGTTGAGAGATATGTCGTTGTTTAATTGATACATACATATAATAGATTTTTATAAAATGTTTGAAATTGATAAATCGAACTGAATTTTTATATAGATTGAGAACTGAACCTAGATGATTATGCTTTTATATCTACTAATCCAACAGTTGTTGAGAGATATGTCGTTGTGCATGGTCAGATAATACTACAACTCTTTGCAAAGTATCTTGATGAGAAGATTAAGAAGTGCACATTTGTTGTTGGCCTTGCAAATAAAGTGGAGGAGAGACACCATACAAAACGTTTAGTTAAAAAGTACTAATTATAACTATTTAAATTTTAGGGAATAAATTGAATAAAATGTGAAACTTTAAGAGGTATACAAATAATGAAATTCAACTAATACATACATATAATAGATTGTTATAAGATGTTTTGAATTGAACGAAGATGATCATGCTTTTATATCTACTAATCCAACAGCCGTTGAGAGATATGTCGTTGTTTAATTGATATATATATATATATATATGATAGATTTTTATAAAATGTTTGAGATTGATAAATTGAACTACACTTTCATATAGATTGAGAATTGAACCTAGATGATCATGCTTTTATATCTACTAATCCAACAGTTGTTGAGAGATATGTCGTTGTGCATGGTCAGATAATACTACAACTCTTTGTAGAGTATCTTGATGAGAAGATTGAGAAGTGCACATTTGTCGTAGGCTTTGCAAATAAAATAAAGGAGAGACACCATACAAAATGGTTAGTTAAAAAGGACTAGTTATAACTATTTCAATTTTAGGGACTAAATAGAATAAAATGTGAAACTTTAAGTGGCATACGAATAATGAAATTGAACTGATACATATGTATAATAGATTGTTATAAGATGTTTGGAATTGATAAATCGAATTGAATTGTTATATAGATCAGTAATTGATCCAAGATGATCTTTCTTTTATATATACTAATCCAACAGTTGTTGAGAGATATGTCGTTGTTTAATTGATACATACATATAATAGATTTTTATAAAATGTTTGAAATTGATAAATAGAACTAAATTTTTATATAGATCGGGAATTGAACCTAGATGATCATGCTTTTATATCTACTAATTCAACAGTTGTTGAGAGATATGTTGTTGTGCATGGTCAGATAATACTACAACTCCTTGTATAGTATCTTGATGAGAAGATTAAGAAGTGCACATTTTTCGTAGGCCTTGCAAATAAAATGGAGGAAAGACACCATACAAAATGGTTAGTTAAAAAGGACTAGTTATGACTATTTCAATTTTAGGGAATAAATTAAATAAAATGTGAAACTTTAAGGTCATACGAATGATGTCACTCCTGATATATTGTGCTTGAGTTTTGATAGAGCCAATTGTCAACATGCCATAATGTTCTATTGATGCTGAGGTTGAAGCCTTTGTTGTGTTGATGGAGTTTGTCCTTCAGCGCGTACAATGGGTGTTTGTTATTTTCCCCACCCCTTAAATTGTATGCGCTCATTCATTGAATGAATTAATGAATTTCCCTTTCAAAAAAAAATGTTTTAAGGACAAAATTGATAGATTTTGATTTTAGTATTGAAAAAGTACTCAATTGTAAAACCAATTGATGATTTTGTGTAATAGGGATTAATTGAAAATTTTTCAAAATTTGTGGCAGAAATGAAAAATTAGAAGTTAAATTAGGCCTCAAGTAAAATCGGTGTAAAAATTGGATGAAGTGTATTTATGTATTTTCCATTAACAGAATATTGAGGGAACCTCCCTTTGATTTTGTCACATTCGACTGAAGCTTGAGGGAAAAGAACATATTTACACAGGTAACATTACGTATTGATAACTTGTTGAGACCAAATGTTGTGCAAGCATGATTTATAGTTCGAGACACACGTGTATTTACGTTGATCATTATAAATCTTCTTGTAATATTTTTTTGTCAGCTGTTCCATCTCCAAAACGGTAATAATTCCTCATACTTTATGCGGTATATTTATGTATTTTCCCTTAACAGAATACTGAGGGAACCTCCCTTTACTTTTGACACGTTCAACCAAAGTTTGAGGGAAGAAGAACGTATTTATACCGGTAAAATAACGTATTTATAACTTATTAAGATCGAATGTTGTGCAAGCCTAATTTATAGTTCGAAATACTAAACAAACCTTGGCATTGATCTTCAGAAGTAGATTTATAAGGTATTGATCATTCACTCTAGTTGGTGTCACCATACACTAAGTCACAATGCCAAACTCAGAAAGATTCTTTCGCTTCCATGGCCTTTGAAAACTTTAATCAACTTTATATGCAAGGAATAGACTTTAAGATAAACATGGATGCTAAAAGTATGAAAAGAGAGATTTTGCTAACCATAACGATTAGAGTGTTTCCTATTAGAAAGTAGACAAAGAAGGAACGGCAAAGCTACAGGAAGTTTAGATTGTATATGTTTAAACATTTTTCCAACTCTAACCATAGCTGAAAGGCGTCTATTCTGGTTCATCTCTTTGAATACATCAAATGAAGGATCAATATGCTGAAAAAGAGAGAACAAAAAGAATTTTAGAAAACAAGTGTTATCACTGATGTGAGTAAATAAATATGCAAAATATATTTCTTAAATTTCGTATAAAAAATTAAAAGATTATGAATCATAATATTATAAGTTTAAATCTTATCATAAATTATTTTTATTATTTTTATATATAAATATAAAAAAACAAGTGTTATCGCTGATGTGAGTAAAAATTATGTGAAATATATTTATTAAAATTTCATATAAAAAATAAAAGATTATGAATCATAATATTATAAGTTTAAATCTTATCATAAATTATTTTTATTAATTATATATAAATATAAAAAATAAAAATACTCCTAATTAAATAATATATATTTATTCAAAAAAGTAATAATATAGACAAGCACACGTTACATAAACAACATTGAAACACATTTGAAATACTTGTCCTTTAAGCCATCGGTATTGTAGGCATTAAATGCGAGTTGATTGATTTGCATAGCAAAGAACATTTCCCGTTTACCAAGTTTCCTCAGTCCTAATCCCTGTCGCCTACTTCCTCTATCCCTTAGCTTGGCGGTCATCTATTGCTTCGCCTACTGCCATTCAGGTAAGAAACCTTTCCCTCTCATGCATGTTGACCCTCCCCCAAGTTTCCTCAGTCCTAATAAAATCTCCCTTTCGACTGAATCCTATCACCAACAGACATTGCTAAAAACAATCATCGGAAACCATTACCAAAAACCATCATTCTCACTTCATCTCTTTCAACATCGAGGCTGGAAAACCATCATTCTCGTTTCATCTTTCGTTTCATTTGAATAATAGTGCTGATTTTTAACACTATTAAGTAAAATTTGCTTTGATTTTTCCGCTACCAACATTGCTATCTCTGATTTTTCTATTATGACTACAATGTTGATTTTTCCATTGCTTGTATGCTACTAGCTTGAACTCCTGTTGTGTCTTTATTGCCATATATCCTATTGCCATAAGAATTTTTCTATTCTGAGTACAATGTTGATTTTTCCATTGCTTGTATTCTACTAGCCTAAACTGTAACACACCTTACCCGTATTCAACGCCGAAATCGAGCTCGAGGCGTTACCGTATTAAAACCTCATGATCACCACTTAGGCTCAATGTGACTACTCTCTTAAGTCACCTCAACATCTCATTCTCGACTTACGAGGCATCACTCATACACACGAGGGCTCTCGAGACAATATCGAAACTTCTACGATTTTTCAAACTTTTCCATCTATACAGGGATCACACGCTCGGGTAAGATTTGGCACTCCCGTGGAGGTCACACACGCCCATTGTCACTACCCGTGCATGAAAACTCAAGCATTCTGCCAATGCCCTACGATTAGGGCACACGCCCGTGCTCTCCACCCGTGGTGCATACTGCCCACCTTAACACGGCCTCGAGTCTAGACACACGCCCGTGTGGCTAGCCCATGGCAAACACTGATTAACACACACGTTCTAGGCACACGCCCGTGTGACTAGTCCGTGGTCTATTCTGATTCAAAATACTAACATGCAGGGTGTAACATCCCGATTTAGGGCCTAGTCAGAATAGTGGTGCGAGACCACAAATCTGAGGTTTATGAATGAGTTTTTGAGGTTTATGCTATGTATGCATGCTAGTGTGAAAGTTTCATGAAGCAATTTTTGTGAAATTTCCGTTGAATTGTCAAAAAGGACTAAATTGTAAAAGTTGCAAAATGTGAGATTCTAGAAACTATTTGTGTGAAATAGCTTTAGAATATTAATTAGGGGTCCTTAAATAGACATTTTCCCAATTTCTAATTTTTGGACAAATTTGGGCATGGATGAGTTAAAATAGAAAGTTTACCAAAAAGGGCATTTTGGTCATTTAACAATTAAGTGATTAAAATAGGAGAAAAGATGACAAAATTCACTCATCTTCTTCTCCAAGGCTGCCAAAATTTTCAAGAGCCATTGTTAGGGTTCTTCAAAAATTTCAAGCTTGCTAGTTAGTGCATCTAGCCTCGTTTTTGATATTCTTTGTATTTTTGAAGTCCTTGTTGCATGAGTAAGCTATTTTTAGCTATTTGATGATCTATGATGGATGTTCAAAAATGTGGCCATGTATGACATGCATGTATTTTGATGTTTTATGGAAGATTATGAAAGCTTGATGTAGTAGAAACATCTTTTGCTAAATGAGTTTCCATAGAAAATGCATGTAGGGACTAGTTTGTAAAAATCTTGAGTTTGGTCATACATGTGTGTTGTGATGAGAATTGATGATTGCTTTAGTTGAGTAACTGGTTCGGCTAAGCATGAAAGGCTAGAAAGTTGAATAAAAATCACTTTACGAGCCTTGGGGGCAATAGTGTAATTATGAGAAAGATTAGGGGCAAAAGAGTAATTTTTGCCAAAGTATGAGATGTGGGTCGATTTAGTCAATGTGTGTATTGAATAAGCTGATTTATTCATTATAGATCAAGAAAGACAAAGCCCGAATCGAAACCGAGGCAAGAGCAAAGTGGTGGACTAAATTACACGTTTCTATACTTTTGAGTATCGAGGTAAGTCTATGCATAAACAATGCATTCATATTTACAATTTGCTAATGCTAGATAGTGTATAGCATGGTTGAGAATGATTGAAAACCTATGTGGTTCAAATGAAATGAATGGATGAATGATTAAGTAAGTAGAATTGTGAATGTGTTGTGATAATGCTAAATGGTGGGCTAAGTGCGATACCATCTTAATGCATATTGGCGATGAGCTGGCTATGTGCGATGCTATCGTTAGGTATATTATCTAGTGGGCTATGTGTGAAACCACTATGAACACTTTGTTGGTAGGCTAAGTGCGATACTACCTTATCAATTGATTGTGGTGGGCTTAGTGCAGAACCACCGAGAGATTCGCTGTGTGGATGTGATAGTGAGTAGCATAGCTGTGTGGATGTATATTGTGTAAATGTTATATTGAATGCAGGGGTGCATGTCAATGGTTATGAGTAAGCGACTCATGATATGTCGGAAATGTGGTAAGGGATAGAAAAGTAAGCATAGTTGTACATTATATGTTAGTATAATGCTAATTGTTGTTTAGCTTATACTATGTTGCTTAATTGTTTATGTGTAAACTTACTAAGCTCAAAGCTTACTCTCTTTCTTTTCCCTTGTCTTATAGAGCAAAAGTGTTGAATCGAGATACGAGGATCAATTGGAAGATCGCCCAAACTATCAGCACACTCTGGTATATTAGACTCAATGTTTTGTATATGGCATGTATAGGGGCTAGACAATTTAGTGAATTTTGTTGTATATGGCAATGATGTGTTGGCCTTTAGATGGATAATCTATTTTGTATAATGCCATAATTGTTGGCACTTTTTTTATATGAGAAGATGTGGTTATCTATGTGAGATTGTAAGGTTTTGAGTTGATGATGGATGTGTTGTATGAGTGCATGATTGTGTATTCTAGATGGGTGAAAATAACTTGGCAAATAGCTTTGTTCTCGTCCATGCGGGTAGACACACGGGCGTGTGTCTAGGCCATGTGTGACACACGGTCAGTCCATGGGCGTGTGACTTGGCCGTGTGTCCCCTGCCTGTTAGTATTTGAAATAAGAATAGACCACGGACTAGTCACACGGGCGTGTGCCTAGAATGTGTGTGTTAATCAGTGTTGGCCACGGGCTAGCCACACGGGCGTGCGTCTAGACTCTAGGCCGTGTTATGGTGGTCAGTGTGCACCATGGGCGGAGAGCACAAGCGTGTTTTCTAGCCGTGGGGCATTGGCAGAATGCTTGAGTTTTCATGCACGGGTAGTGACCATGGGCGTGTGTGACATCCACGGGCATGCCAAATCTTACACGGGTGTGTGAGCCCTGTTTAGATGGAAAAATTTTAAGATCGTAAAAGTTTTTGATATGGTCTCGAGAGCCCTCGTGTGGTTGAGAGAGGCCTCGTAAGTCGGGACTGAGGTTGTTGTGATGACCAAAGAGAGTGGTCATGTAGTGCCTAAGTGGCGATCTTGAAGTCTTTAATTCGGTAACACTTCGTGCCCGGTTCCGGTGTTGAATACGGGTAAGGGGTGTTACATTTTGTGGTATCAGAGCTATGGCCTAGTCGGTTCTAGGACTACCGTAGCGGGTGTAAGAGTCTAGCTATACATGCCATATGTGTACAATGATAGTGTGGTGGCTTCTGATGATTTTAATTCTTGTTTTATATAGAATATGGATTCCGATCCATTGACTGCTGATGAAGCAGCTAGTAATGCGCCGGCTCCTGCGCAAGGAACCGTGCCTGTTCAAAGTGGACCCGAGGCTAGGGGTCAAGGGGAAGGGGCTCAAGAAGCCTTTCTCCAAATGATGAGCAATTGGTACTCAGATTATGTTCGAGCGAATCCTAATGCTCAACCTCCTCCTCCTCCTCCTATACCTCAGCCAATTCCTGTGGCTCCTCAAGGTATTGATGTAGTGAGGATATCGAAACCCCCGATAGATAAGATTAGAAAACACGGGGCTGAGGAGTTTAGAGCTAAGGTTGATGATGACCCTGAGAGGGCAGAGTTCTGGTTAGAGAACTCTATGAGAGTAATCGATGAACTCTCTTGTACACCTGAAGAGAGCTTGAAGTGTGTCATATCCTTGCTGAGGGACTCGGCATACCATTGGTGGAAGACGTTGACGTTAGTGGTCCCGAGAGAGCTGGTAACATGGGACTTCTTTCTGGAAGAGTTTCGGAAGAAGTATATAAGCCAGAGGTTTACTGATCGGAAAAGGAAGGAATTCCTTGTGTTGAAGCAAGGAAGAATGTCAGTAGCGGATTATGAGCGTGGGTTTGTTAGGCTTAGCAAATACACTCAAGAATGTGTGTCGTCAGAGACCATGTTGTGTAAGAGGTTCGAAGACGGACTGAATGAGGACATCAAACTCCTAGTGGGTATATTGGAGTTGAAAGAATTTGTGGTGTTGGTCGAAAGGGCAAGTAAGGCCGAAGAGTTGAGTACAGAAAAGGGAAAGGCTTTGAGTGAAGCCCGAGATGCTAGAAAGAGGCCGATGGGCAAGTCGTATCAAGCCCAGTCGAAAAGGTCCAAGGAAGTGAGTCCTAGGACGACAAAGACCACGATGGGTTATTCGCATCGAGACTTGGGCAATAGTCGTTCGGGTTCGAGAGTCCAAGCTACCTCGATGGAAAGTGTGGGCAATCCGAAGAGCAAACTGGAGTGTCCAAGTTGTGGTAGATATCACACTGGAGAGTGTTAGGGTAACAGTCGGAACTGTTATAAGTGTGGTTCCCCCTACCATTTTATCCGAAATTGCCTCGAGAGGAATGATAAGGAAGAGAAGCAGGAGATGAGATCCAATGATGTGTCTGCAAGGGGTAGACCACCAAGGAACCCGAGAGGCAGGAATAGTGGTAGAGGTGCATCTAGAGACTCTGCCGTGAGACCGAAGGGTCGAGCACCTGCGAGGACGTATGCCATTCGCGCTCGCGAAGAGGCATCCTCCCCTGATGTAATAACGGGTACTTTTTCTCTCTTTAACACCCTTGTTATTGCTTTAATAGATCCAGGGTCTACTCATTCTTATATTTGCATGAGATTGGCATCTAGTTTGAGTATGACTGTTGAGTCTACAGACTTTGTGGTTAAGGTGTCAAACCCGTTAGGTAAGCATGTATTAGTAGACAAGGTGTGTAAGAATTGTCCTTTGATGATTGAGAGTCATTGCTTTCTGGAAAACCTAATGTTGTTGCCATTTGATGAGTTTGATTTAATCCTAGGCATGGATTGGTTGACTACCCATAGTGTCTTAGTGAACTGTGGTAATAAGTTTATTGAATTGAAATGTGTGAGTGGAGATGTGGTTCGGGTTGAATCAGGTGGATCGGATAGTCTACCATTGATGATTTCTTCCTTAGTGGCTGATAAATGCTTGAGAAAAGGGTGTGAGTCCTATCTTGCTTTTGTGTTGAATACTCGAGAGGTAGGAGTAGAGTTCGAAATAGTGCCAGTGGTATGTGAGTATCCAGATGTATTCCCGGAAGAGTTACCCGAATTACCTCCAGTGAGAGAGGTTGAGTTTGGGATTGAGTTAGTTCCGGGAGCGGCACCTATCTCGATTTCTCCGTATAGGATGGCACCTTTAGAGTTGAAAGAACTGAAGGTTCAGTTGCAAGAGTTGATAGATAAGGGTTTTGCAAGACCGAGCTACTCACCGTGGGGTGCTCCGGTATTGTTTGTGAAGAAGAAAGATGGGTCTATGAGGTTGTGTATAGACTATAGACAGCTTAACAAAGTGACGGTTAAGAATAAGTATCCTTTACCAAGAATTGATGATCTTTTTGATCAACTAAAGGGAGCTACAGTGTTCTCCAAGATAGACCTGAGGTCTGGTTACTATCAGTTGAGAGTGAAAGAGCAGGATGTGTTGAAAACTACATTTCGGACGAGGTATGGCCATTATGAGTTTTTGGTTATGCCGTTTGGTTTGACGAATGCACCAGCGATTTTTATGGATCTGATGAACCGTGTTTTCAGACCATATGTGGACAAGTTTGTAGTTGTCTTTATTGATGACATATTGATCTATTCTCAGGATGAGAACGATCATGAAGAACATTTGAGAATTGTCTTGCAAACTTTAAGAGATAAGCAGTTGTACGCTAAGTTTAGCAAGAGTGAGTTTTGGCTTCTAGGGGTCGGATTCCTAGGACACATTGTGTCGGGTGATGGTGTTAGAGTTGACGCGAGTAAGATATCGGCTGTTGTGTATTGGAAAGCGTCGAGGAACGTGTCAGAAATCAGAAGTTTCTTGGGATTAGCAGGATATTACAGATGTTTCGTAAAAGGGTTCTCTGTGATTGCTACCCCGATGACTAAACTACTGCACAAAGATGTCAAGTTTGAATGGACTGAGACATGTCAACAGAGTTTCGAGAGACTGAAGATATTACTGACTGAGGCACCGGTTTTGGTTCAACCAGAATTAGGGAAAGAGTTCGTGGTTTACAGTGACGCGTCGTGATGCAAGAAGGTAAGGTAGTCGCTTACGCCTCGAGATAGTTGAAACCGTACGAGAAGAATTATCCAACTCATTATTTAGAGTTGGCTGCGATTGTTTTTGCGTTAAATATTTGGCGACATTACTTATATGGTGAGAAGTGCCAAATCTTTACGGATCACAAGAGTTTGAGATATTTGATGGATCAGAAGGATCTGAATTTGTAACAGAGACGGTGGCTTGAGTTGTTGAAAGACTATGAGTTAGTCATTGATTACCTCCCGGGAAAAGCGAATGTGGTTGCGGATGCCTTGAGTAGGAAATCCTTGTATGCTTTAAGAGTTATGAGGACGAGTTTGGCATTGTCTGATGATGGTGCTATTCTGGCAGAGTTGAGAGCTAAGCCACTATTTGTTCAACAGATATGTGAAGCTCAGAGAAATGACAGTGAGATGTTAGCTAAGAGAGATAAGCGTGAGTCAGAAAGTGATTCCAATTTTCGAGTGGGCTCGAATGGTTGTTTGTTGTACCGTGACAGAATTTGTGTACCTAGAGATGAGGAGTTAATCCAAAAGGTTTTGCATGAGGCCCACAGTGGATGTTTGTCAGTACATCCGGGCAGTACAAAAATGTATAATGACTTGAAGAAGTCTTATTGGTGGTCAGGCATGAAAAGAGATATGTCAGAGTTCGTGACTAAGTGTCTTATTTGTCAACAAGTGAAAACTGAGCATCAAGTGCCTTCGGGATTGCTTCAGCCAGTGTTAGTACCCGAATGGAAGTGGGATCGGGTTACCATGGATTTTGTGACGGGGTTGCCGATGACTCCGAATGAGAGAGATACTGTGTGGGTTGTTGTGGATAGACTAACGAAGTCGGCTCACTTTATTCCAGTACGTGTTGATTATTCAATGGATAAGTTAGATGAGTTGTATGTTGCAGAGATAGTGAGGTTACATGGTGTACATGTGTCTATAATATCGGATAGGGATCCGAGGTTCACTTCGAGGTTTTGGAAGAGGTTGCAAGAGGCTTTCGGAACAAAGTTGAATTTTAGCATCGTTGCGTTCCATCCAAAAAACCGATGGTCGGCTTGAAAGAGTGATTCAAGTTCTCGAAGATATGCTTCGATGCTGTGTGATAGAATTCGAGGGTAGTTGGGAGAGATATCTACCTTTAGTTGAATTTGATTACAACAACAGTTATCAGTCGAGTATACAGACGGCACCGTATGAGGCCTTGTATGGTCGTAAGTGCCAGACTCCTTTGTATTGGACCGAGCTTAGTGAGAGGCGGATCCATGAGGTCGATCTAGTAAAAGAGACCGAGGAGAAAGTGAAAATAATTCGTAATAGTTTGAAAGTTGCTTCGGACCGACAGAAGTCGTATGCGGATCTGAAAAGAAAGGAAATTGAGTTTGAAGTGGGCGACAAAGTGTTTTTGAAAGTGTCCCCATGGAAGAAGATTATGAGATTTGGATGAAAAGGAAAATTGAGTCCAAGATTCATAGATCCGTATGAGATTACCGATAGAGTTGGGCCAGTAGCATACCGGTTGGCTTTTCCGGTAGAGTTGGAAAAGATTCATAATGTGTTCCATGTGTCGATGTTGCGGCGGTATTGCTCCGATCCTTCACATGTGATTCCTTCGACGGAAATTGAGATAAGACCGGATATGTCTTATGATGAAGAGCCGATTAAGATCTTGGCTCGACAAGTGAAATAGTTGAGAAATAAGAGCATAGAACTAGTGAAAGTGTTATGGCAGAAACACGGTGTGGAAGAGGCTACGTGGGAAACGGAAGAAGCTATGAGAGAGCAACATCCAAACCTCTTTACTGGTAAGATTTTCGGGGGCGAAAATCTCTAAAGGGGGCGAGAGTTGTAACATCCTGATTTAGGGCCTAGTCAGAATAGTGGTGCGAGACCACAAATCTGAGGTTTATGAATGAGTTTTTGTGGTTTATGCTATGTATGCATGCTAGTATGAAAGTGTCATGAAGCAATTTTTGTGAAATTTCGGTTGAATTGTCCAAAAGGACTAAATTGCAAAAGTTGCAAAATGTGAGATTCTAGAAACTATTTGTGTGAAATAGCTTTAGAATATTAATTAGGGGTCCTTAAATAGAAATTTTCCCAATTTCTAATTTTTGGACAAATTTGGGCATGAATGAGTTAAAATAGAAAGTTTATCAAAAAGGACATTTTGGTCATTTAACAATTAAGTGATTAAAATAGGATAAAAGATGACAAAATTCACTCATCTTCTTCTCCAAGGCTGCCGAAATTTTCAAGAGCCATTGTTAGGGTTCTTCAAAAATTTCAAGCTTGCTAGTAAGTGCATCTAGCCTCGTTTTTGATATTCTTTGTATTTTTGAAGTCATTGTTGCATGAGTAAGCTATTTTTAGCTATTTGATGAGCTATGATGGATGTTCAAAAATGTGGCCATGTATGACATGCATGTATTTTGATCTTTTATGGAAGATTATGAAAGCTTGATGTAGTAGAAACATCTTTTGCTAAATGAGTTTCCATAGAAAATGCATGTAGGGAATAGTTTGTAAAAATCTTGAGTTTGGTCATACATGTGTGTTGTGATGAGAATTGATGATTGCTTTAGTTGAGTAAGTGGTTCGGCTAAGCATGAAAGGCTAGAAAGTTGAATAAAAATCACTTTACGAGCCTTGGGGGCAATAGTGTAATTATGAGAAAGATTAGGGGAAAAAGAGTAATTTTTGCCAAAGTATGAGATGTGGGTCGATTTAGTCAATGTGTGTATTGAATAAGCTGATTTATTCATTATAGATCAAGAAAGACAAAGCCCGAATCGAAACCGAGGCAAGAGCAAAGTGGTGGACTAAATTGCACGTTTCTATACTTTTGAGTATCGAGGTAAGTCTATGCATAAACAATGCATTCATATTTACAATTTGCTAATGCTAGATAGTGTATAGCATGGTTGAGAATTATTGAGAACCTATGTGGTTCAAATGAAATGAATGGATGAATGATTAAGTAAGTAGAATTGTGAATGTGTTGTGATAATGCTAAATGGTGGGCTAAGTGCGATACCATCTTAATGCATATTGGCGATGAGCTGGCTATGTGCGATGCTATCGTTAGGTATATTATCTAGTGGGCTATGTGCGAAACCACTATGAACACCTTGTTGGTAGGCTAAGTGCGATACTACCTTATCAATTGATTGTGGTGGGCTTAGTGCGGAACCACCGAGAGATTTGCTGTGTGGATGTGATAGTGAGTAGCATAGGTGTGTGGATGTATATTGTGTAAATGTGATATTGAATGCAGGGGTGCATGTCAATGGTTATGAGTAAGTGACTCATGATGTGTCGGAAATGTGGTAAGGGATAGAAAGAGTAAGCATAGTTGTACATTATATGTTAGTATAATGCTAATTGTTGTTTAGCTTATACTATGTTGCTTAATTGTTTATGTGTAAACTTACTAAGCTCAAAGCTTACTCTCTTTCTTTTCCCTTGTCTTATAGAGCAAAAGTGTTGAATCAAGATACGAGGATCAATTGGAAGATCGCCCAAACTATCAGCACACTCTGGTACATTTGACTCAATGTTTTGTATATGGTATGTATATGGGCTAGACAAGTTAGTGAATTTTGTTGTATATGGCTATGATGTGTTGGCCTTTAGATGGATAATCTATTTTGTATAATGCCATAATTGTTGGCACTTTTTTTATATGAGAAGATGTGGTTATCTATGTGAGATTGTAAGGTTTTGAGTTGATTATGGATGTGTTGTATGAGTGCATGATTGTGTATGCTAGATGGGTGAAAAGAACTTGGCAAATAGCTTTTGTAACGGCCCGATTTAGGGGCTAGTCAAAACGGTGATCTCGAAATCACTAAATCGAGGTTAGAGAAAATTATTTTCATGATATGTTATGTGTTATAACATATTTTTAAGGATGCATGAAAATTTTGGTGCCTTAATTTTAGCGATTTCTAGCTTAATTGCGAAAAAGGACTAAATCGCATAAAGTGCGAAAGTTCCATTTTAATTGCTAAAGGTGCCAAGTAGCTATGGATTATTAATTGGAGGTCCTTAAAGTGCAATAAGGCCATGAGAGGAGTGATGGCCGGTCATAGGGGGCAAAGAAAAGACTTGGTCAATGGTTAGGTGGAAATTGATGATAAAAATTTATTTTTATCATAAAATAAAGAAAAGAAAATATCACCTTTCTCTCCATCTTCTCTCCATCTAAAATACTAGCAAAGAGGGGGTTTTGAAAGCTTGAAAATTTCAGCAAGCTTCTCTTCACTCAAGTAAGTGATTTTGATGGCTTTAGTTGTTAATTTTTGTATTTTTGAGACCCCTAAAGCTTAAGCTTTCTGAAGAGGGGACTATTATGCAAAATGGTTGACAGTATAGGGAATTTCCATGATAGAGTTCATGTTGTTTGTTGAGTTTTTATGGAAGAAAATGAATGATAGGATGATGAGAAACAACTTTTGTGAAAGGTGTTGTCAAGAAAACACCTAATGGGGACTAAAATGCAAAAGTGGTAATTTGTTCATTTAAGCATGAAATTGATGGAATTGAGTATAGTTGTAAGAGGATTAAATGTTCAGCTAGGCTTGTGTAACAAGAAAATGTGATGAAAATTTATTTACGAGCCTAGGGGCAAAATTGTAATTTTGCCAAAGTGTAGGGGCAAAATAGTAATTTTGCCCAAAGTGTAGAATATGGTGTATTATGAATTATAAGTGATTAAATCAGTGAATTTCATTATTCTAGATCAAAGAAAACGAGTTTCGAACCTAGAACGGATGAAAAGAGAAATGTGGACAAAAAGTCCCTTTTTGGCCCTTTCGACATCGAGGTAAGTTCATGTGCGATTGTTGCAAATATGTACAAGTTAATTTAATATTCCAATGTTGTATGGAATGTAGATTTACTCTATGAATGTATGAAATATCTTTGATGAGATGTCAAGAGAATTGAATTTAAGAGTAATGGAAAATGTATGTAGTATGATATGATAATGGTTAAAATCTCGAGTAAGACCATATTGGAATATGGCCTCGATATAAGAGTTCGTATAAGACCATTTCAAGGACATGGTATCGATATGTCAATATGTGTAAGACCCCATTGGGGTATGATGTCAAAGAAAACTATGTGTATGAAACTCAAGAGAGTTATTTAACAATTTGAATGATTAACGGATGTGTTGAACGTATATGGTTGTGCCACGAAGAGTACAAGTAAGTGTTAGAATTGAGTGAGATGAATTTAAGATACGATGAACCCCTAGTGGGATATGTGTTATTAATGCACCTTAGTTGCATGAGATAGATTTATTGATGCACTGTGTGAATGCAACGAGTATCGTAGAAAGTCAAGTAAGAATGATAGTGAGTGAGGATGTTCACGGATGAACTTTTTAATTAGAGGAATTGTATGTGGATAAACATTTGTGAATGTATAGTAACGGTGAGCTTGTGTAAATTCACCTCATTGATGGTTGTTGATGGGCTGTGTGCGATACCATCAACTATATTATTATCGGTGGGTCAGTGTGTGTGCGCACACCGATAAATTAGTAATCGATGGGCTGTGTGCGATACCATCGTTTATAAATGATTGGTGAGCTAAGTGCGATATCACCATTAGTATTAAGTGATTGGTGGGCTGAGTGCGATACCACCCTATAAGAGATTCAATGGTGGGCTAAGTGCGTAGCCACCGAGAGATTGGTAGTATGAGTGGTTTATTGAGAATGCATGTTGTATTGTTTTATATGGTCTTGTGATGATCAGTGCAGAATGTATGCTAATTAAACGAGCGAATTGGCTTGTGGCATGGTAAGTTAATGAATGCGAGCAGTAAGCCGAGATATGGTTAGAATGTGGTAAGAGACGAAATGAGTAATCATTATAAATGATTGAATAGGTAACTGTGAGTTCGAGAGTAAAACTCATTCTAATACCTTGTGATTGGGTATAAGCATATGAATATTGGTAGTTGATTCTTAGTTGCATATGAACTTACTAAGCATTATTGCTTACTCCTCTTTCTTTCTCATCTCTTATAGGTTAATTTAGCTAGCTCGGGTGGGAGACCGCTAGAGATGTTTTCACACTATCGAGGAGACACTTGGTATGAGGTATCAAGTCATTATGAGTCATGGCATGTATAGGGCTAGTACATGAGGTTGATTAAGTCATTGTTATTGTGCCAAGTGTGTTGGCCAAAATGAGTTATTGGATAATTGTATAATTCCATAGTTGTTGGCTATTATGTTTTATGAAAAGATGTATTTATCTATGTGGGATGGCATTTTAACTTGAGTAATTATGAATGTGATGGATGAGTATAAGTTGTGTAAGCTATAGAAGTGCAAAGAGCTTGGCAAACGGCCTTGTTCTGGTCCACACGGGTAGACACACGGGCGTGTGTCTAGGCCGTGTGAGACACACGATTAAGCCATGGGCGTGTGCCCTGGCCGTTTGGAGTCTGCACCTTGGAATTAGAATTTGAATGGTCACACGGTTAAAGCACACGGGCGTCTTTGAGGCCGTCTTTGAATAAGTCAGAATACTAAGGTATGGCACACGGTTTAGGCCCACGGGCGTGTCAAAACCGTGTGTGATTAGTCAGTGTCGACCACGGGTGAAAGGCACGGACGTGTGATAGGGTACATGGGCGTGTTCCCAAAATGCATGGGCGTGTGCCTTAACCGTGGGTAAATTTGTAGAATACTGGGTTTTTAGGCACGGTCTGGGGACATGGGCGTGTGTGCCTATGCACGGGCGTGTCTAATCTTGCACGGGCGTGTAAGACCTGTCTGGAAGAGAAAAATTTTAAGGTTGGAAAAAGTTCCGGATTAGTCTCGAGAGCCTTCGTATGTATGAGTGAGGTCTCGTAAGTCGAGGCGGAGGGTATAGAGAGTAATTACGTTGAGCCTATGTGGCGATCAAGTGGCTTGAGTTCAGTAACGCCTCGGGCCCAGTTCTCGGCGTAGAACCCGGGCAATGGGTGTTATAGCTTTGTTCTCGTCCATGTGGGTAGACACACGGGCGTGTGTCTAGGCCATGTGTGACACACGGTCAGTCCATGGGCGTGTGACTTGGCCGTGTGTCCCTTGCATGTTAGTATTTGAAATCAGAATAGACCACGGACTAGTCACATGGGCGTGTGCCTAGAACGTGTGTGTTAATCAGTGTTGGCCATGGGCTAGCCACACGGGCGTGCGTCTAGACTCTAGGCCGTGTTAAGGTGGTCAGTGTGCAGCACGGCTGGAGAGCACAGGCGTGTTCCCTAGCCGTGGGGCATTGGCAAAATGCTTGAGTTTTCATGCACGGGTAGTGACCATGGGCGTGTGTGACATCCACGGGCGTGCCAAATCTTACACGAGCGTGTGAGCCCTGTTTAGATGGAAAAGTTTTAAGATCGTAAGAGTTTTCGATATGGTCTCGAGAGCCCTCGTGTGGTTGAGAGAGGCCTCGTAAGTCGGGACTGAGGTTGTTGTGATGGCCAATGAGAGTGGTCATGTAGTGCCTAAGTGGCGATCTTGAGGTCTTTAATTCGGTAACACTTCGTGCCCGGTTCCAGCGTTGAATACGGGTAAGGGGTGTTACACAGGGGACACACGGCCAAGTCACACGCCCATGGGCTGACCGTGTGTCACACATGGCCTAGACACACGCCCGTATGTCTACCTACATGGACAAGAACAAAGCTATTTGCCAAGTTCTTTTCACCCTTCTAGCATACACAACATGCACTCATTCAACACATCCATAATCAGCTCAAAATCTTACAATCTCACTTAGATAACTACATCTTTTCATATAATAAAGTGCCAACAACTATGGCATTATACAAAATAGATTATCCATCTAAAGGCCAACACATCATAGCCATAAACAACAAAATTAACTAACTTGTCTAGCCCCTATACATGCCATATACAAAATATTGAGTCTCATGTACCAGAGTGTGCTGATAGTGTGGACGATCTTCCAATTGATCCTCGTATCTCGATTCAACACTTTTTCTCTATAAGATAAGGGAAAAGAAAGGGAGTAAGCTTTGAGCTTAGTAAGTTTACACATAAACAATTAAGCAACATAGTATAAGCTAAACAACAATTAGCATTATACTAACATATAATGTACAACTATGCTTACTCTTTCTACCCCTTACCACATTTCCAACACATCATGTGTCACTTACTCATACCCATTGACATGCACCCCTGCATTCAATATCACATTTACACAATATACAACACATCATTATTTCTCAATAATGCATCCACACAGCTATGCTACTCACTATCACATCCACACAGCAAATCTCTCGGTGGTTCCGCACTAAGCCCACCACAATCAATTAATAAGGTAGTATCGCACTTAGCCTACCAACAAGGTATTCATAGTGGTTTCGCACATAGCCCACTAAATAATATACCTAACGATAGCATCGCACATAGCCAGCTCATCGTCAATATGCATTAGGATGGTATCGCACTTAGCCCACCATTTAGCATTGTTACTACCCATTCACAAATCTACTTACTTAATCATTCATCCATTCATTTCACTTGAACCACATAGGTTCTCAATCATTCTCAACCATGCTATACATTAGCTAGCATTAACAAATTGTAAGTATGAATGCATTGTTTATGTATAGACTTACCACGATACTCAAAAGTATAGAAACGTGCAATTTAGTCCACCACTTTGCTCTTGCCTCGGTTTCGATCCGGGCTTTGTCTTTCTTGATCTATAATGAATAAATAAGCTTATTCAATACACACATTGACCAAATTGACCCACATCTCATACTTTTGCAAAATTACTCTTTTGCCCCAAAAATTTCTCATATTTATGCTATTGCCCGAAGGCTCGTAAAGTGATTTTTATTCAACTTTCTAGCCTTTCATGCTTAGCCGAATCACTTACTCAACTAAAGAAATCATCAATTCTCATTACATCACACATGTATGACCAAACTCAAGATTTTTACAAACTAGTCCCTACATGCATTTTCTATGGAAACTCATTTAGCAAAAGATGTTTCTACTACATCAAGCTTTCATAATTAATATTCTAAAGCTATTTCACACAAATAGATTCTAGAATCTCACATTTTTCAACTTTTGTAATTTAGTCCTTTTGGACAATTCAACCGCAATTTCACAAAATTGCTTCATGAAACTTTCACACTAGCATGCATACATAGCATAAACCTTAAAAACTCATTCATAAACTTCGGATTTGGTGTCTCGTACCACTATTCCGACTAGGCCCTAAATCGGGATATTACAACTCTCCCCCTTTAGAGATTTTTGCCCCTGAAAATCTTACCAGTAAAGAGGTTTGGATGTTGCTCTCTCATAGCTTCTTCCGTTTCCCACGTAGCCTCTTCCACACCGTGTTTCTGCCATAACACTTTCACTAGTGCTATGCTCTTATTTCTCAACTGTTTCACTTCTCGAGCCAAGATCTTAATCGGCTCTTCATAATAAGACATATCCGGTCTTATCTCAATTTCTGTCGAAGGAATCACATGTGAAGGATCGGAGCGATACCGTCGCAACATCGACACATGGAACACATTATGAATCTTTTCCAACTCTACCGGCAAAGCCAACCGGTATGCTACTGGCCCAACTCTGTCAGTAATCTCATACGGTCCTATGAATCTTGGACTCAATTTTCCTTTTCGTCCAAATCTCATAATCTTCTTCCATGGGGACACTTTCAAAAACACTTTGTCACCCACTTCAAACTCAATTTCTTTTCTTTCAACTTTCAGACTATTACGGATTATTTTCACTTTCTCCTCGGTCTCTTTTACTATATCAACCCCATGGATGCGCTTCTCACTAAGCTCGGTCTAATACAAAGGAGTCCGACACTTACGACCATACAAGGCCTCATACAGAGCCATCCGTATACTTGACTGATAACTGTTGTTGTAAGCAAATTCGACTAAAGGTAGATATCTCTCCCAACTACCTTCGAATTCTAACACACAGCATCGAAGCATATCTTCGAGAACTTGAATCACTCTTTCACATTGACCATCAGTTTGCGGATGGAACGCAGTACTAAAATTCAACTTTGTTCCCAAAGCCTCTTGCAACCTCTTCCAAAACCTCGAAGTGAACCTCGGATCCCTATCCGATATTATAGACACAGTACACCATGTAACCTCACTATCTCTCGCAACATACAACTTCGGCCTAACTTATCCGGTGAATAATCAAGACGCATTGGAATAAAGTGAGCCGACTTCATTAGTCTATACACAACAACCCACACAGCATCTCTCTTTTTTGGAGTCATCAGTAACCCCGTCACAAAATCCATGGTAACCCGATCCCACTTCCATTCGGGTACCAACACTGGCTGAAGCAATCCCAAAGGCACTTGATGCTCAGCTTTCACTTGTTGACAAATCAGACACTTTGTCACGAACTCTGAAATATCTCTTTTCATACCCGGCCACCAATAAGACTTCTTCAAGTCATTATACATTTTCCTTTGCCGGATGTCTTGAAAAACATCCACTGTGGGCCTCATACAAAACCTTTCGGATTAACTCCTCATCTCTAGGTACACAAATTCTGTCACGGTACAGCAAACAAACATTCGAGCCCACTCAAAAATCGGAACCACTTTTTGATTCACACTTATCTCTCTTAGCTGACATCTCACTGTCATTTCTCTGAGCCTCACATATCTGTTGAGCAAATAATGGCTTAGCTCTCAACTCTGCTAGAATAGCACCATCATCAGACAATGCCAAACTCGTCCTCATAACTCTTAGAGCATACAAGGATTTCCTACTCAGGGCATCCGCAACAACATTCGCTTTTCCCGGGTGTTAATCAATAACTAACTCATAGTCTATCAACAACTCAAGCCACCGTCTCTGTCACAAATTTAGATCTTTCTGATCCATCAAATATCTCAAACTCTTGTGATCCGTAAATATTCGGCACTTCTCACCATATAAATAATGTCGCCAAATATTTAACGCGAAAACAATCGCAGCCAACTCCAAATCATGAGTCGAATAATTCTTCTCGTGCGGTTTCAACTGACTCGAGGCGTAAGCGACTACCTTGCCCTCTTGCATCAACATGCAACCGAGACCATTAAGCGACGCCACGTCTTTGTAAACCACAAACTCTTTCCACGATTCTCGGTTGAACCAAAATCGGCGCCTCGATCAACATTGTTTTCGGTCTCTCGAAACTCTGTTGACATGTCTCAGTCCATTCAAACTTGACATCTTTGTGCAATAGCTTCGTCATCGGGGTAGCAATCACAGAGAACCCCTTTACGAAATGTCTATAATATCCCACTAATCCCAAGAAACTTCTAATTTCTGACACGTTCCTCGGCGGTTTCCAATCCACAACAGCCGATATCTTACTCGGGTCAACTCTAACACCATCACCCGACACAATGTGTCCTAGGAATCCGACCTCACGGAGCCAAAACTCACTCTTGCTAAACTTAGCGTACAATTGCTTATCTCTTAAAGTTTGCAAGACAATTCTCAAATGTTCTTCATGATCGATCTCCTCCCGAGGATAGATCAATATGTCGTCAATGAAGACAACTACAAACTTGTCCACATATGGCCTGAAAACACGGTTCATCAGATCCATAAAAATTACCGGTGCATTTGTCAAACCAAACGGCATAACAAAAAACTCATAATGGCCAACACATCCTGCTCCTTCACTCTCAACTGAAAATAACCTGACCTCAAGTCTATCTTGGAGAACACTGTAGCTCCCTTCAGTTGATCAAAAAGATCATCAATCCTTGGTAAAGGATACTTATTCTTAACCGTCACTTTGTTAAGCTGTCTATAGTCTATACACAACCTAATAGACCCATCTTTCTTCTTCACAAACAATACCGAAGCACCCCACGGTGAGTAGCTCGGTCTTGCAAAACCCTTATCTGTCAACTCTTGCAACTGAACCTTCAGTTCTTTCAACTCTAAAGGTGCCGTCCTATACGGAGTAATCAAAATAGGTGTCGTTCCCGGAACTAACTCAATCCCAAACTCAACCTCTCTCACTGGAGGTAATCCGGGTAACTCTTCCAGGAATACATCCGGATACTCACATACCACTAGCACTATTTCAAACTCTACTCCAACCCCTCGAGTATTCAACACAAAAGCAAGATAGGACTCACACCCTTTTCTCAAACATTTCTCAGCCACTAGGGAAGAATTCATCACTGGTAGACTATCCGATCCACCTGATTCAACCCGAAAAAATCTCCACTCTCACATTTCAATTTGACATACTTACTACCACAGTTCACTAAGACACTATGGGTAGTCAACCAATCCATGCCAAGGATTAAGTCAAACTCATGAAATGGAAACAACATAAGATTTGCCTGAAAACATTGACTCTCAAACATCAAAGGACAATTCTTACACATCTTGTCCACTAACACATGTTTTCCTAACAGGTTTGACACCTTAACCACAAAGTTCGTAGGCTCAACGGTCATACTCAAACTAGATGCCAGTCTCATGCAAATATAAGAATGAGTAGACCCTGGATCTATTAAAGCAATAACAAAGGTGTCAAAGAGAGAAAAAGTACCCGTTATCACATCAGGGGAGGATGCCTCTTCACGAGCGCGAATGGCATACGTCCTCGCAGGTGCCCGACCCTCCAGTCTCACAGTAGAGTCTTTGGATGCACCTCTACCACTAGCCCCACCACTCGGGTTCCTTGGTGGTCTACCCCTTGCAGACACATCGCCGGATCTCATCTCTTGCTTCTCTTCCTTATCATCCCTCTCGGGGCAATTTCGGATAAAGTGGTCGGGGGAACCACACTTATAACAGTTTCGACTATTTCCCTAACACTCTTCGGTGTGATATCTACCACAACTTGGACACTCCAATTTGTTCTTTGGATTGCCCACACTTTCCATCGAAGTAGCTTGGACTCTCGTACCCGAACGAGTATTTCCCAAGTCTCGATGCGAATAACCCACTGGTGCTGTCGTCCTAAGACTCACTTCCTTGGACCTTTTTGACTGGGCTTGATACGACTTGCCCATCAGCCTCTTTCTAGCATCTCGGGCTTCACTCACAGCCCTTCTCTTTTCTGTTCTCAACTCTTCGACCTTACTTGCTCTTTCGACCAACACCACAAATTCTTTCAACTCCAAAATACCCACTAGGAGTTTCATGTCCTCATTCAGTCCATCTTCGAACCTCTTACACAATATGGTCTCTGTCGACACACATTCTTGAGTGTATTTGCTAAGCCTAACAAACTCACGCTCATATTCCGCTACTGACATTCTTCCTTGCTTCAACTCAAGGAATTCCTTCCTTTTTCGATCAGTAAACCTCTGGCTTATATACTTCTTTCGAAACTCTTCCAGAAAGAAGTACCACGTCACCCGCTCTCTCGAGACTACTGACGTCAACGTCTTCCACCAATGGTATGCCGAGTCCCTCAACAAGGATACGACACACTTCAAGCTCTCTTCAGGAGTACAAGAGAGTTCCTCAAACACTCTCATCGAGTTCTCTAACATGAACTCTGCCCTCTCAGGGTCATCATCAACCTTAGCTCTAAACTTTTCAGCCTCGTGTTTTCTAATCTTATCTACTGGGGGCTTCGATATCCTCACTACATCAATACCTTGAGGAGCCACTGGAATTGGCTGAGGTATAGGAGGTGGAGGTGGAGGAGGTTGAGCATTAGGGTTCGCTCGAACGTAATCCGAGTACCAATTGCTCATCATCTGGAGAAAGGCTTCCCGTGCCTCTTCCCCTTGACCCCTAGCCTCGGGTCCACTTTGAACAGGCACGATTCCTTGTGCAGGAGCCGGTGCATTACTAGCTGCTTCATCAGCAGTCAATGGATCGGAATCCATATTCTATATAAAACAAGATTTAAAATCATCAGAAGCCACCACACTATCATTGTACACTTATGGCATGTATAGCTAGACTCTTACACCCGCTACGGTAGTCCTAGAACCGACTAAACTATAGCTCTGATACCACTAAATGTAACACCCCTTACCCGTATTCAACGACGGAACCAGGCCTGAGGCGTTACCGTATTAAAACCTCATGATCGCAACTTAGACTCAATGTGACTACTCTCTTAAGTCACCTCAACATCTCATTCTCGACTTCCGAGGCCTCACTCATACACACGAGGGCTCTCGAGACTATATCGAAACTTCTACGATTTTTAAAACTTTTCCATCTATACAGGGATCACACGCCCATGTAAGATTCTGCACGCCCGTGGAGATCACACACGCCCATGATCACTACCCGTGCATGAAAACTCAAGCATTCTGCCAATGCCCCACGGTTAGGGCACACGCCCGTGCTCTCTACCCGTGGTGCACACTGACCACCTTAACACGGCCTCGAGTCTAGACACACGCCCGTGTGGCTAGCCCGTGGCCAACACTAATTAACACACACGTTCTAGGCACACGCCCGTGTGACTAGTCCGTGGTCTATTCTGATTCAAAATACTAACATGCAGGGGACACACGGCCAAGTCACCCGCACGTGGGCTGACCGTGTGTCACACATGGCCTAGACACACGCCCGTGTGTCTACCCACATGGACAAGAACAAAGCTATTTGCCAAGTTCTTTTCACCCTCCTAGCATACACAACATGCACTCATTCAACACAGCCATAATCAACTCAAAATCTTATAATCTCACTTAGATAACTACATCTTTTCATATAATAAAGTGCCAAAAACTATGGCATTATACAAAATAGATTATCCATCTAAAGGCCAACACATCATAGCCATAAACAACAAAATTCACTAACTTGTCTAGCCCCTATACATGCTATATACAAAACATTGAGTCTCATGTACCAGAGTGTGCTGATAGTGTGGGTGATCTTCCAATTGATCCTCATATCTCGATTCAACACTTTTGCTCTATAAGACAAGGGAAAAGAAAGCGAGTAAGCTTTGAGCTTAGTAAGTTTACACATAAACAATTAAGCAACATAGTATAAGCTAAACAACAATTAGCATTATACTAACATATAATGTACAACTATGCTTACTCTTTCTATCCCTTACCACATTTCCAACACATCATGTGTCACTTACTCATAACCATTGACATGCACCCCTGCATTCAATATCACATTTACACAATATACAACACATCATTATTTCTCAATAATACATCCACACAGCTATGCTACTCACTATCACATCCACACAGTAAATCTCTCGGTGGTTCCGCACTAAGCCCACCACAATCAATTAATAAGGTAGTATCGCACTTAGCCTACCAACAAGGTATTCATAGTGGTTTCACACATCGCCCACTAAATAATATACCTAACGATAGCATCGCACATAGCCAGCTCATCGTCAATATGCATTAGGATGGTATCGCACTTAGCCCACCATTTAGCATTATTACTATACATTCACATATCTACTTAATCATTCATCCATTCATTTCACTTGAACCACATAGGTTCTCAATCATTCTCAACCATGCTATACATTAGCTAGCATTAACAAATAGTAATTATGAATGTATTTTTTATGCATAGACTTACCTCGATACTCAAAAGTATAGAAACGTGCAATTTAGTCCACCACTTTGCTCTTGCCTCGATTTCGATTCGGGCTTTGTCTTTCTTGATCTATAATGAATAAATCAGCTTATTCAATACACACATTGACCAAATTGACCCACATCTCATACTTTGGCAAAATTACTCTTTTGCCCTAAAAATTTCTCATATTTACGCTATTGCCCCAAGGCTCGTAAAGTGATTTTTATTCAACTTTCTAGCCTTTCATGCTTAGCCGAATCACTTACTCAACTAAAGCAATCATCAATTCTCATTACATCACACATGTATCACCAAACTCAAGATTTTACAAACTAGTCCCTACATGCATTTTCTATGGAAACTCATTTAGCAAAAGATGTTTCTACTACATCAAGCTTTCATAATCTTCCATAAAACATCAAAATACATGCATGTCATACATGGCCACATTTTTGAACATCCATCATAACTCTATAAATAGCTAAAAATAGCTTAATCATGCAACAAGGACTTCAAAAATACCAAAAATATCAAAAACGAGGCTAGATGCACTTACTAGCAAGCTTGAAATTTTTGAAGAACCCTAACAATGGCTCTCTCAAATTTTCGGCAGCCTTGGAGAAGAAGATGAATGAATTTTGTCATCTTTTCTCCTATTTTAATCACTTAATTGTTAAATGACCAAAATGCCTTTTTTGATAAACTTTCTATTTTAACTCATCCATGCCCAAATTTGTCCAAAAATTAGAAATTGGGAAAATTGCTATTTCAGGACCTCTAATTAATATTCTAAAGCTATTTCACACAAATAGCTTCTAGAATCTAACATTTTGACACTTTTTCAATTTAGTCCTTTTAGACAATTCAACCGAAATTTCACAAAATTGCTTCATGAAACTTTCTCACTAGTATGCATACATAGCATAAACCTCAAAAACTCATTCATAAACTTCAGATTTGTGGTCTCGCACCACTATTCCAACTAGGCCCTAAATCGGGATGTTACAACTCTCCCCCTTTAGAGATTTTCGCCTCCGAAAATATTACCAGTAAAGAGGTTTGGATGTTGCTCTATCATAGCTTCTTCCGTTTCCCACGTAGCCTCTTCCACACCGTGTTTCTGCCATAACACTTTCACTAGTGCTATGCTCTTATTTCTCAACTGTTTCACTTCTCGAGCCAAGATCTTAATCGGCTCTTCATCATAAGACATATCCGGTCTTATCTCAATTTCCGTCGAAGGAATCACATGTGAAGGATAGGAGCGATACCATCGCAACATCGACACATGGAGCACATTATGAATCTTTTCCAACTCTACCGGTAAAGACAACCGATATGCTACTGGCGCAACTCTGTCTGTAATCTCATACGGTCCTATGAATCTTGGACTCAATTTTCCTTTTCGTCCAAATCTCATAATCTTCTTCCATGGGGACACTTTCAAAAACACTTTGTCGCCCACTTTAAACTCAATTTCTTTTCTTTTCAGATCCGCGTACGACTTTTGTCGGTCCGAAGCAACTTTCAGACTATTACGGATTATTTTCACTTTCTCCTCGGTCTCTTTTACTATATCGACACCATGGATCTGCTTCTCACAAAGCTCGGTCCAATACAAAGGAGTCCGACACTTACGACCATACAAGGCCTCATACAGAGCCATCTGTATACTTGACTGATAACTGTTGTTGTAAGCAAATTCGACTAAAGGTAGATATCTCTCCCAACTACCTTCGAATTCTAACACACAGCATCGAAGCATATCTTCAAGAACTTGAATCACTCTTTCAGATTGACCATCGGTTTGCGGATGGAACGCGAAGATCAAATTCAACTTTGTTCCCAAAGCCTCTTGCAACCTCTTCCAAAACCTCGAAGTGAACCTCAGATCCCTATCTGATATTATAGACACAGGTACACCATGTAACCTCACTATCTCTGCAACATACAACTCAGCTAACGTATCCAGTGAATAATCAACACGTACTGGAATAAAGTGAGCCGACTTCGTTAGTCTATACACAACAACCCACACAGCATCTCTCTTTTTTAGAGTCATCGGTAACCCCGTCACAAAATCCATGGTAACCCGATCCCACTTCCATTCGGGTACCAACACTGGCTGAAGCAATCCCGAAGGTACTTGATGCTCAGCTTTCTCTTGTTGACAAATCAGACACTTTGTCACGAACTCTGAAATATCTCTTTTCATACCCGGCCACCAATAAGACTTCTTCAAGTCATTATACATTTTCGTACTGCCCGGATGTACTGACAAACATCCACTGTGGGCCTCATGCAAAACCTTTCGGATTAACTCCTCATCTCTAGGTACACAAATTCTGTCACAGTACAGCAAACAACCATTCGAGCCCACTCGAAAATCGGAACCACTTTCTGATTCACACTTATCTCCCTTAGCTGACATCTCACTGTCATTTCTCTGAGCCTCACATATCTGTTGAACAAATAGTGGCTTAGCTCTCAACTCTGCTAGAATAACACCATCATCAGACAATGCCAAACTCTTCCTCATAACTCTTAGAGCATACAAGGATTTCCTACTCAGGGAATCCGCAACCACATCCGCTTTTCCCGGGTGGTAATCAATGACTAACTCATAGTCTTTCAACAACTCAAGCCACCGTCTCTGTCACAAATTCAGATCCTTCTGATCCATCAAATATCTCAAACTCTTGTGATCTGTAAAGGTTCGACACTTCTCACCATATAAATAATGTCGCCAAATCTTTAACGCGAAAATAATTGCAGCCAACTCCAAATCATGAGTCGGATAATTCTTCTCGTGCAGTTTCAACTGTCTCGAGGCGTAAGCGACTACCTTGCCCTCTTGCATCAACACGCAACTGAGACCATTAAACGACGCATCACTGTAAACCACGAACTCTTTCCCCGATTCTGGTTGAACCAAAACCGTGCCTCATCAACATTTTTTTGATCTCTCGAAACTCGGTTGACATGTCTCATCCATTCAAACTTGACATCTTTGTGCAATAGTTTCGTCATCGGGGTAGCAATCACAGAGAACCCCTTTACGAAACGTCTGTAATATCCTGCTAATCCCAAGAAACTTCTAATTTTCGACACGTTCCTCGGCGGTTTCCAATCCACAACAGCTGATATCTTACTCAGGTCAACTCTAACACCATCACCCGACACAATGTGTCCTAGGAATTCGACCTCACGGAGCCAAAACTCACTCTTTCTA
Organism: Gossypium sturtianum; assembly: GCA_025698515.1. Lineage (NCBI taxonomy): Eukaryota > Viridiplantae > Streptophyta > Magnoliopsida > Malvales > Malvaceae > Gossypium > Gossypium sturtianum. The sequence goes on along the minus strand of CM046950.1, from coordinate 67,665,090 downwards.
AACTTAGCGTACAACTGCTTATCTCTTAAAGTTTGCAAGACAATTCTCAAATGTTCTTCATGATCGTTCTCATCCCGAGAATAGATCAATATGTCGTCAATGAAGACAACTACAAACTTGTCCACATATGGCCTGAAAACAGAGTTCATCAGATCCATAAAAATTGTCGGTGCATTCGTCAAACCAAACGGCATAACCAAAAACTCATAATGGCCATACCTTGTCCGAAATGTAGTTTTCAACATATCCTGCTCCTTCACTCTCAACTGATAATAACCATACCTCAAGTCTATCTTGGAGAACACTGTAGCTCCCTTCAGTTGATCAAAAAGATCATCAATCCTTGGTAAAGGATACTTATTCGTAACCGTCACTTTGTTAAGCTGTCTATAGTCTATACACAACTTCATAGACCCACCTTTCTTCTACATAAACAATACCGGAGCACCCCACGGTGAGTAGCTCGATCTTGCAAAACCCTTATCTGTCAACTCTTGCAACTGAACCTTCAGTTCTTTCAACTCTAAAGGTGCCATCCTATACGGAGCAATCAAAATAGGTGCCGTTCCCGGAACTAACTCAATCCCAAACTCAACCTCTCTCACTGGAGGTAATCCGGGTAACTCTTCTGGGAATACATCTGGATACTCACATACCACTAGCACTGTTCCAAACTCTACTCCAACCTCTCGAGTATTCAACACAAAAGGAAGATAGGACTCACAGCCTTTTCTCAGACATTTCTCAGCCACTAGGGAAGAAATCATCACTGGTAGACTATCCGATCCACCTGATTCAACCCGAACAACATCTCCACTCTCACGTTTCAATTCGACATACTTACTACCACAGTTCACTAAGACACTATGGGTAGTCAACCAATCCATGCCAAGGATTAAGTCAAACTCATCAAACTGCAACAACATAAGATTTGCCTGAAAACATTGACTCTCAAACATCAAAGGACAATTCTTACACATCTTGTCCACTAACACATGCTTTCCTAACGGGTTTGACACCTTAACCACAAAGTTCATAGGCTCAACGGTCATACTCAAACTAGATGCCAGTCTCATGCAGATATAAGAATGAGTAGACCCTGGATCTATTAAAGCAATAACAAAGGTGTCAAAGAGAGAAAATGTACCCGTTATCACATCAGAAGAGGATGCCTCTTCGCGAGCGTGAATGGCATACGTCCTCGCAGGTGCCCGACCCTCCGGTCTCACAGCAGAGTCTTTGGATGCACCTCTACCACTAGCCCCACCTCTCGGGTTCCTTGGTGGTCTACCCCTTGCAGACACATCGCCGGATCTCATCTCTTGCTTCTCTTCCTTATCATCCCTCTCGGGGCAATTTCGGATAAAGTGGTCGGGGGAACCACACTTATAACAGTTTTGACTGTTTCCCTAACACTCTCCGGTGTGATATCTACCACAACTTAGACACTCCGATTTGTTCTTTGGATTGCCCACACTTTCCATCGAAGTAGCTTGGACACTCGAACCCGAACGAGTATTGCCCAAGTCTCGATGCGAATAACCCACTGGTGCTGTCGTCCTAGGACTCACTTCCTTGGACCTTTTCTATTGGGCTTGATACGACTTGCCCATCGGCCTCTTTCTAGCATCTCGGGCTTCACACATAGCCCTTCTCTTTTTTGTACTCAACTCCTCGGCCTTACTTGCTCTTTCGACCAACATCACAAACTTTTTCTACTCCAAAATACCCACTAGGAGTTTGATGTCCCCATTCAATCCGTCTTCGAACCTCTTACACAATATGGTCTCTGTCGACACACATTCTTGAGCGTATTTGCTAAGCCTAACAAACTCACGCTCATATTCCACTACTGACATTCTTCATTTCTTCAACTCAAGGAATTCCTTCCTTTTTCGATCAGTAAACCTCTGGCTTATATACTTCTTCTGGAACTCTTCCAGAAAGAAGTACCACGTCACCCGCTCTCTCGGGACTACTGATGTCAACGTCTTCCACCAATGGTATGCCGAGTCCCTCAACAAGGATACGACACACTTCAAGCTCTCTTCAAGAGTACAAGAGAGTTCCCTAAACACTCTCATCGAGTTCTCTAACCAAACTCTATCCTCTCAGCATCATCATCAACCTTAGCTCTAAACTCCTCAGCCCCGTGTTTTCTAATCTTATCTACTGGGGGTTTCGATATCCTCACTACATCAATACCTTGAGGAGCAACTGGAATTTGCTGAGGTATAGGAGGAGGAGTTTGAGCATTAGGGTTCGCTCGAACGTAATCCGAGTACCAATTGCTCATCATCTAGAGAAAGGCTTCCTGTGCCTCTTCCCCTTGACCCCTAGCCTCGGGTCCACTTTGAACAGGCACGGTTCCTTGCACAGGAGTCGGGGCATTACTAGCTGCTTCATCAGCAGTCAATGGATCGGAATCCATATTCTATATAAAACAAGATTTAAAATCATCAGAAGCCACCACACTATCATTGTACACTTATGGCATGTATAGCTAGACTCTTACACCCGCTACGGTAGTCCTAGAACCGACTAAACCATAGCTCTGATACCACTAAATGTAACACCCCTTACCCGTATTCAACGCCAGAACCGGGCTCGAGGCGTTATCGTATTAAAACCTCATGATCGCCACTTAGGCTCAATGTGACTACTCTCTTAAGCCACCTCAACATCTCATTCTCGACTTACGAGGCCTCACTCATACACACGAGGGCTCTCGAGACTATATCAAAAGTTTTAAAATTTTTAAAACTTTTCCATCTATACAGGGATCACACGCCCATGTAAGATTTGGCACGCCCGTGAAGGTCACACACGCCCATGGTCACTACCCGTGCATTAAAACTCAAGCATTCTGCCAATTCTCCACGGTTAGGGCACACGCCCGTGCTCTCCACCCGTGGTGCACACTGACCACCTTAACACGGCCTCGAGTCTAGACACACGCCCGTGTGGCTAGCCCGTGCCCAACACTGATTAACATACACGTTCTAGGCACACGCCCGTGTGACTAGTCCGTAGTCTATTCTGATTCAAAATACTAACATGCAGGGGACACACAGCCAAGTCACACGCCCATGGCTGACCGTGTGTCACACATGGCCTAGACACACGCCCGTGTGTCTACCCGCATGGACAAGAACAAAGCTATTTGCCAAGTTCTTTTCACCCTTCTAGCATACACAACATGCACTCATTCAACACATCCATAATCAACTTAAAATCTTACAATCTCACTTAGATAACTACATCTTTTCATATAATAAAGTGCCAAAAACTATGGCATTATACAAAATAGATTATCCATCTAAAGGCCAACACATCATAGCCATAAACAAAAAAATTCACTAACTTGTCTAGCCCCTATACATGCCATATATAAAACATTGAGTCTCATGTACCAGAGTGTGCTGTTAGTGTGGGCGATCTTCCAATTGATCCTCAAATCTCGATTCAACACTTTTGCTCTATAAGACAAGGGAAAAGAAAGCGAGTAAGCTTTGAGCTTAGTAAGTTTACACATAAACAATTAAGCAACATAGTATAAGCTAAACAACAATTAGCATTATACTAACATATAATGTACAACTATGCTTACTCTTTCTATCCCTTACCACATTTCCAACATATCATGTGTCACTTACTCATAACCATTGACATGTACCCCTGCATTCAATATCACATTTACACAATATACAACACATCATTATTTCTCAATAATACATCCACACAGCTATGCTACTCACTATCACATCCACACAACAAATCTCTCGGTGGTTCCGCACTAAGCCCACCATAATCAATCAATAAGGTAGTATCGCACTTAGCCTACCAACAAGGTATTCATAGTGGTTTCGGACATAGCCCACTAAATAATATACCTAACGATAGCATCGCACATAGCCAGCTCATCGTCAATATGCATTAGGATGGTATCACACTTAGCCCACCATTTAGCATTATTACTACACATTCACAAATCTACTTACTTGATCATTCATCCATTCATTTCACTTGAACCACATAGGTTCTCAATCATTCTCAACCATGCTATACATTAGCTAGCATTAACAAATTGTAAGTATGAATGCATTGTTTATGCATAGACTTACCTCGATACTCAAAAGTGTAGAAACGTGCAATTTAGTCCACCACTTTGCTCTTGCCTCAGTTTCGATCCGGGCTTTGTCTTTCTTGATCTATAATGAATAAATTAGCTTATTCAATACAAACATTGACCAAATTGACCCACATCTCATACTTTGGCAAAATTACTCTTTTGCCCTAAAAATTTCTCATATTTACGCTATTGCCCCAAGGCTCGTAAAGTGATTTTTATTCAACTTTCTAGCCTTTCATGCTTAGCCGAATCACTTACTCAAATAAAGCAATCATCAATTCTCATTACATCACACATGTATGACCAAACTCAAGATTTTTACAAACTAGTCCCTACATGCATTTTCTATGGAAACTCATTTAGCAAAAGATGTTTCTACTACATCAAGCTTTCATAATCTTCCATAAAACATCAAAATACATGCATGTCATACATGGCCACATTTTTGAACATCCATCATAGCTCATCAAATAGCTAAAAATAGCTTACTCATGCAACAAGGACTTCAAAAATACAAAGAATATCAAAAACGAGGCTAGATGCACTTACTAGCAAGCTTGAAAATTTTGAAGAACCCTAACAATGGCTCTCTCAAATTTTTGACAGCCTTGGAGAAGAAGATGAATGAATTTTGTCATCTTTTCTCCTATTTTAATCACTTAATTGTTAAATGACCAAAATGCCCTTTTTTTTATAAACTTTCTATTTTAACTCATCCATGCCCAAATTTGTCCAAAAATTAGAAATTGGGAAAATTGCTATTTAAGGACCTCTAATTAATATTCTAAAGCTATTTCACACAAATAGCTTCTAGAATCTCACATTTTACATCTTTTGCAATTTAGTCCTTTTGGACAATTCAACCGCAATTTCACAAAATTGCTTCATGAAACTTTCACACTAGCATGCATACATAGCATAAACCTCAAAAACTCATTCATAAACTACAGATTTGTGGTATCGCACCACTATTCTGACTAGGCCCTAAATCGGGATGTTAAATAAACCTCATGTTGTGTATTTATTGTCATATATGCTATTGCCATAAGAATTCCCTGGTATAAACTTCAATTTTTCTTGACAACTCAGGTAAGAAATATCCCTTTCCTTCTCATTTTGCAATAGTTAGTCTGGTTTTTATTTAGTTAAGGGCTTATTTATCATTATGTCTGTGACTTTATAGTTTTTACTTCTTTCTTGTATTTTTTTATCTTTATGTCCATGGATTGATAGTTTTTACTTATTTCTTGTATTTATTTTTTCTCTATAGGTATTTTCTAACCTTTCCTTTCTTCTCCTGTAGTTTAAGTATGTCCTTATTTATTTTATTTTCTGTTTCTTTGTTTGTAATTTCAGACGGATCATAGAAGTGGGTTTTCGTTGTTTTCATCATTTTTCTGTTCCTTTTGTTACTTGCCTTGGCAATTTGTTTGGTTATGCTGCAACAGAAAAATGATGAATTTGTCAAACCGGTGCAGCCAGTCAACTCTGAACAACTTGATATTGAGTCTCAAACACAACTAAGAGTCATACTCCCTCTGCAACCAAAGATTGCACGTAGAGTGTTTTATAAATTTTCCTTTGATTTAGAAGGCTTAACTTGTGTATATAGATGATGATGTGGCATGACTTGTATTTATTTCTATAGAGAAAATTACGTGGACCATAGGCGTTACTTTTTATATTTTTTGTTTGAGTAATTTTTTTCTATTTTTTGTGTATTTTGAGTCTTCTCTTACCTCTTCTATCTTATTTCACAGATATTTCTCCACAAAATTTATATGTATTGCAAATTTTGGAAACCTATGCACTTTACTATGTTTAATTAAACTGTATATATTAACGACTCACATTTACAGAGCTGTGAAATGTTGTTTTCTATCTTTTACCCTAAGTGTGTTTTACTTCCTCATAGCTATAATGAGGAATGGTTTCTATGTTTTGTCATATTTCTTAAGGATTTGTTTGCGTTATAGGAATTCTAACATAGCTAGTTAGAAGCTTGTGTATCTAATCTTTCTAGGATTTTTGGGATGACTGTTTCTCCTATAAACTTAAAAGGTGACTCTTTCAAGCTTATAGTTTCATTATTGGTTATATGTGTTCCCTTTTTTTATGGTATTTGAACCTTTTACCCCTCTCTATTACCTCAGGGACAAACTCTGCAGATAGCTAATAGTGGCTGGTGTAACCCACCTCGTCCTCACTTTGACCTCGCCATGCCCATAATCTTTAAGATTGTTGAGTACCGTGATGGTATTGTTCCTATTTCCTACCGCTGGTATGCCACTCTGTTTCCTTACCACCCTTTTTCTTTCTAATATTAATTTGGTAATGATGTTTCATGTTTAATTTATTTAATGGTCACTTGTTAGTAACATAAAATGCTACCAAATTAAATTTAGGAAGTGTGTTTTCTTTTCTTTGCATATGAGGATTCAAAGGCAAAAAAGTATGGATTTCTTTTTCAAATTGAATTTAGTTGTACCACAACATAGAAATGGTGAATTTGTCAAACTGGTGCTAGTCAACTCTGAACAGCTTGATCTTGAGTCTCAAACAGAGCAGAGAGTCATACTCCCTTTGCAACCAAATATTGCACCTAGAGTGTTTTATAAATTTGCCTTTGATTTAGAAGGCTTGAATTGTGTATATAGATGATAATATGGCATGACTTGTATTTATTTCTTCAAGAAAATTACTTGAGCCATAGGGGTTACTTGATTAATCTTGTCAATTAAAAACCTAAATTTCTAGATCTGTAATTTAGGGAAATTTTAAATATTTTAAAGGTATTTTTCCAGATTTTTAATGGATATTTAAATCTTTTTTAAATTAGCCTCGAATTTGGCCACCGCGGGTGGTGGTGCGTGCGCTTATGTGCAAGAAAAGAGGTTGTTTTGTTTCTTGGCTCTTGCCCATCTTTTCCCAGCATTTATTTCAGTTTTGGAACCCTCCTAATCATCCGTTAATCACATATTAATTAGGGAAAGACATTCTTGATCAATTAGCCAATCAGATCTCACAATTCGGGAAGTGTAAGTGCGATTAATTGTAAACTAGTTTGTTGTTCCGAAAAAGTTGTTGGGAAAAGGTTATGTATTGATTAAATGAGGGATTTTAATCATTATTAGCTACTGATTTTCCAGTATTTAATTGCATTAGGTGCTGACCGGAACACCCTAAATCAACTGTAAAGCCGAAAGACGTTCGTGCACATGATTCGCAACAAAATAGTGTAAGAAATCTAACTAGTTTGGATTCGTAAAATAGTAGTAATTTTGACGATTGGTTGGAACCCATAAGTGGGTGTTTAAGGGCTAGTTAAGAGATGAATTGATGGAATTTATACAGATTTTTTTACTAAGGCTCGTTTTAAGGTTTATTAAGGAAATTGGAAGATTCGCTAATATGCTACGAAAAAGCATAAAATAAGGTGTAGGTCCTAAACTCAAAAACTTAATTAAAAATGATACTTTTTTTTATATATTTGATGACTTAGCTTGTTGATTGGATTGGCTTAATAGCAAAATAATTAGTTTTATAAGTGGCCGAACCAGGTACGTTTCGAGCCCTAAAAGATTGATATGTTAGCAAAGTTGCTAGTTTGACAGTGTGACTGTGTGAATGGTATTGTCATGCATGATTGTGTTATTTAGTATGAGATTGATTGTATATATAGCATGATTTGCTTAGATATGAGTTTATGCATGATATAATTGCATGGATAGTTTTCTATGTTATATTAGAAATGTTGCTATACATGCACGTTGGAAAATCGTAAAAATATATGAAATTGTATAATGTTGAATGATATCATCTTAATGGTAATTTGAAAGTTTGTACACTGTTTCCATTTACTGAAAGTATGTCATTATTGAGGGTATGTTGAACATGTCAAATAAATGTGAAAAGTATTGAGATATGATTATGTATGAGTTTGTGTGACATATTACATTTGCATTGGGATGGGATATCTTGTGGTTGATGGAGGAGTTCCTTGGAGTACTGGCGGCATATTAAGTCCGCATTTATATGTAGTAAGTGCACTGCACCTGGAGTACCGAGGGATTTGGCGATTTTATCGCAAATTATATGTTATTGGCGATTGTATCGCACTATTTGATATCCGATAGATTTTCTGCATTATTGATTATTCGGTGGTTTTACCATATCGAGCTATGCTTACATTTGTTGAAGTTTGGTGGAAACACAAAAATAGACTTTTTCATGCCCTTTTTAACTCAAATTCATGCAGTTTCGTAGTAACTTTTGTTGAAGATTATAATATAATTATAAAATAATTAAATTGCACGTAAATTATTAACATATTGAATTTTAATTAATTTTATAATAAATTTTTCATAAATTTTGATTTATTTTCGACAGATTTGCACAAAGGGAGAAAATTGGCTCGGCAGACATTGCTAGAAGCTCAAACCGTGAAGCGATTTTTGAAGCGTTGAGGCGAATTAATTTTTCAGTGTAAGATGGTCCAAATTATGAATATTAATACATAATATAATTAATTTTAATTCTAATCCAATTTATTTTGGGTTAAATAATTATTATTGATTATATTATGGAAAGGAGGCTCAGTTGTGCTAAAACGAAAGATTGATCCAAACGAGCAATCGGGCTGCCCAAACCCGTCCAAAATGCTAACCCAATCAGCTCAAATCAGCTGATTTATTGACTTACAAATTAGCCCTTGAAGTCTCCTTTAAATTGCATTCAAACCCCTCCACTTATCATGCTTTTGTAAATTTGCCCCTAGCCAAATATAGCAAGTTTAAATCATCAACAAATGCATGAGTGGTGGCCGGCCATGGGGGAGTTGTAACAACCCGTTTTTGGTCAAATCGGAACAATGGTTTTGAGACCACAAATCTAAGGTCAAAATATTTATTTTATTATTATTTTAATGTTTACAGCATGATTGAATGATTGTGTGAAAATTTCGTTAAGAAATTTTATCGTTTAAATGGTCAATTTGAGAAAAAGGACTACATCACGTAAAGTGCAAAATTGATGTTCTATTAGCTAAAAGTGCCTAATAGCTATGGAACTTAAAAGAGGAGGTCCTTATGTTGTAATTAGACCATTAATAGCATGATTGGACATTTATGGGCATAGAATGGATGTTTTAAATGGTTATTTATTAAGGTTATATTTGTAATTTGGTAATTTAACTTAAAATAAATAAATAAAAACAATTTTCTATTCTTTTGTCATCTTCTCCAACCAAACTAGGGTGCAAAATAAGCCATTTTTAAGCTCTCATATTTGGCTATCTTCAATCATTGCATTTAGGTATGATTTTTGTCTTGTTTTTAATGATTTCTATGTTTTTGAGATCGTTGCAGCTTAGTCTAGCTAGCCCAGGGACTAATTTACAAAACTGTTAAAGATTTTAAATGATGCCATTGATGAATACATGTGTGTTTTGATGTTTGATGATAGATTTTGAATGTTTGTTGATAGATATACAAGTTTTGTTAAGTGATTTTTAAAGAAAATGCAAATTAGGGGCTAAATTGTGAAATGTGCAAATTTAGGGGTTAAAATGTGAAATAAATGAGAAATATGGGTTGATAGGAGTACTATAGAAATTTGGCTAGCATGGGTTAGTCTTGAAATTCATGAATTGGTAATTTTATGAAATGAGGACTAAATTGTAAAAATGTTAAAGTTTAGGGGCAAAATGTAAATGTGCCTTAAAGAGTGTTTTGGACTAAATTGAATGAATATATGATTAAATAAGTTAATTTTTAATATATTTAGATCAAGAAAAGTGAAATACAGACTTGGATTGGGGAAAAGATAAAGTTATCGACTGATCGACTCATTTCGTAGTTTACACATCCGAGGTAAGTTTGTATGTAACAAGCATTATTATAATTATGATTTAAATGCTTTGATATTGCATAAATTGTGTATACGAGATTAAAGTTATGTTTGAAGACGATTCGGCTATATATGGCACTTAGTGTACGATTCGACATAGCTTCGGTTATATATGGCACTTAGTGTGCGAGAACGAGATAGCTTCGGCTATGTACGGCACTTAGTGTGTGAGATATCGAGTATTCAACGGTATTTCAAATATGTACGAGCTTGTTACGAATTGGTACAGGTATTTACATGCATAGTATGAACTTTAAATCGAAGAAGTTATGAAGTTTGCATATAAGCATATGAATAAGCATGTGAAAGGTTTCTTAGTAATCATGAATTACTTGTTAATATGTTTAAATTGATGAATGCTGTATTTGTGATTAGTTAAGTTTATATCATACGAGCTTACTAAGCTATAAAGCTTACTTTGTTTATTTTCCATGTCTTATAGTGATTTCAAAGCTAGCTCAGATTCGGGAATTATCGGAGGCTATGTCACACTATCCAACGATCACTTTGGTACTTTTGAGCTTATGGTTTGGTCATATGGCATGTATAGGAACAATTTTCATGTTGGTTATGTTTTGGTAGTGAGTTTTTCCATTTGAGATGGCTTGTAAATGTATATGTTTTGGTTTGTGTATATAGCCATGAAAGTTGGCTTGTTTTGGAATGTTTGAGCCTAGTGTATGTACATATAAATATATGACTTATATTATGAGGTTTGTGGAGTTAGTATCATGCTTGTGAATTGGTACAAAATGATATATGTTTGGTAAATGTTTATAGATGTGCTAATGCTATTTTGTGATGTGTTTAATCTTCCTTGGAAATGGTTGATGAATTGATGATGTTTGTGATTGAGGTTTAAGCTAAGAAATGCTTAGATGAAATGGTAGGAATTATGTTTGATTTGGTTGTTTTGGGTTGCCTATTATGCTTTGTTTTGGGGCCATATGTGTAGGTGAAGGTATGTATCAAATGGGGTGGCAAAATGGCTTGGTAAATAGCTTATTTTTGTCCAATCGGGTGTGTTTCTTAGCCGTGTGTGACACACGGTCGTGTGTCCCCTGGTGTTGAAATTGAAATAAAGTCAGTATGCTCCATACGGTCTCACACACGGGCGTGTGATCGGCCGTGTGGCACAAGTCAATATACCCCCTAATTGGCACACGGTCTAGCACACGGGCGTGTGACTTGGCCGTGTTGCATAAGTTAGTATACCCTACAGGTTTGGCACAGCCTAGCACACGGCCTGGCACACGGGCGTGTGTGGCCACTTCGAAGGGCACACAGGCTAGACACACGAGCGTGTGGTTGGCCGTGTGACCCAAGTCAGTAACCTCACTTGTTTGGACACGGGCTGGGACACGGCCATGTGCTCCCATTATGAATGTTCACACAGCTTGTGACACGGGCGTGTCTCTCACACGGCTTGACCACACGGGCGTGTGTCCCTTGTTTTGAGAAAAATTTTCTAAGTGCTCAAATTGTTTTAAAAGTTATTGGTTTAGTCCCAAACCATTCCCGATGCATGTTTAAGTCCAAGTAGGCTCGTTTAAGGGACATTGTGATTGGTTATGATTGAATTGTTTTTAAATTGATAATTGTATGAGAAAAGTATGTATAAGTGTGTTGTAAGTCTGGTAATGATCCTTAACCCTATTCTGGCTTTGAATACGGGTGTGGGGTGTTACATTTATTGGTATCAGAGCTACAGTTTAGTCGATTCTAGGACTAACGTAGCGTGTGCGATAGTCTAGCTAAACATGCCATATATAAACTGTGATAGTGTGATGACTCCTGACATTTGAAAATGTGTTTTTTATATAGCAAATGGATCCCAATCGAGCGATGGATGATGAGGTTGAAAGTAATGCACCTGCTCCCGCGCAAGGGACATCATCGTCTAAATCTAGACCCGTAACGGGTAGCCAGGGAGGAGAGGCTAAAGAAGCCTTCTTCCGAATGATGAATGAGTGGTTCACTTAATAAATTTGTACGAACCCGACTGCTCAACAACCTCCACCCCCTCCTAATCCCCAAACGGTTCCTGTAGCTCCTCAAGGAGTCAAACTTTTAAGATTAAATAAGCCTCCAGTTGATAACATCCCTAAACACGGGGCTGAAGAGTTCAGAGCTAATGTTGATGATGACCCTGAGAGAGCCGAGTTTTGGCTTGAAAATACAATCAGAGTGTTTGATGAACTTTCTTGTACATCGGCCGAATGCTAAAAGTGTGCTATTTCCCTTCTGAGAGACTTTGTGTATCAGTGGTGGAATACGTTAGTATTAGTGGTGCCGAGAGAGAGAGTCACCTGGGAGTTCTTTCAGACCGAGTTCCAGAAGAAATACATCAATCAATGGTTCCTGGATCAAAAGCATAAAGAGTTTTTAAAACTAAAACAAGGCTGTATGACTGTAACTGAGTATGAGAGAGAATTTGTGCGGTTAAGTAAATATGCTCGAGAGTATGTTTCTACTAAAGAGATAATGTGCAAGCAGTTTGTTGATGGGCTAAACGAAGATATTAAACTTCTGGTTGGAATTTTAGATTTGAAAGAGTTCGTTGTGTTAGTTGACCGGGCCTACAAAGCTGAAGACTTTAATCGAGAAAAGAGAAAGGTTGATTCAGAGGCAAGAGATTCAAGGAAGAGATCGATGAGTAGACCTCATCATTCCTCGTCAAAGAAATCAAGAGATCATTTTAACCGATCGACCACTTCAGCGGGATATTCCAATAGAGATCGCGGAAGGCAATACACCAGCCCTAAAAGTCAAGCCACATCAGTATCGAGTGTTGGCAACGTAAAGGATACCAAACCCGAGTGTCAAAAGTGTGGAAGACGGTATTTTGGAGATTGTTGGGTGAAAAATAATAACAGAGCTTGTTACAGTTGTGGTTCACGAGATCATTTTATCACAGATTATCCCGAGCTAAATGAAAAAGATAAATCTCAGAATGCAAGATCGAGTAATACAACTGCTCGAGGGAGGCCGCCAAGAAATGTGGGTAGTGCCAGTGGTAATCGCGGTACAACGAGAGATTCTAAAGTGAGATCTGAGGCTAGAGTACCTGCTAGAGCTTACGCTATTCGCGCTTGCGAAGATGCGTTATCACCAGATGTCATTACCGGTACATTCTCTCTTTATGACACTAATGTTATTGCATTGATTGATCCTGGACCGACTCATTCGTATATATGTATGAATTTGGTGTCTAATAAGAGTTTTCCTGTCGAGTCTACTGAGTTTGTGATTAAAGTATCGAACCCCTTAGGCAAGTATGCTCTAGTTGACAAAGTATGCAAGAACTGTCCTTTAATGACACGGGGTTATTGTTTTTCGGCTGACTTGATGCTTTTACCATTTGATGAGTTCGATGTGATTCCGAGTATGGATTGGTTGACTCTACATGATGCTGTTGTGAACTATAGACGAAAGACTATAGAATTGAAGTGTCAGAATAATGAAATTCTTCAGATTGAATCTGATGAGTCAAGTGGATTGCCTATAGTGATTTCATTGATGTCGGCTCAGATATATGTGAGAAAAGGTTGTGACGCGTACCTAGCATATGTTTTAGATACCAAAGTGTCTGAATCAAAGATTGAATTAGTGCCAGTTGTCTGTGAATATTTGGATGTGTTTCCTGAAGAATTACCAGGGTTGCCACCTATCAGAGAGGTTGAATTTGCTATTGAATTAGTACCGGGAACTTCACCGATATCTATAGCTCCGTATAGAATGGCTCTGATCGAGTTGAAAGAGTTGAAAGCTCAGTTGCAAGAGTTAACAGATTGAGGTTTTGCACGACCGAGTTTTTTACCTTGGGGTGCGTCAGTATTGTTTGTTAAGAAAAAGGACGGATCAATGAGAATGTTTATTGATTATCGTCAGCTCAATAAGGTTACGATAAAGAATAAGAATCCGTTGCCGAGAATAAATGATTTGTTTGATCAGTTGGAAGGTGCAACAGTGTTTTCAAAGATTGATTTAAGATCAGGTTATTATCAGTTGCGAGTTAAAGACTCATATGTGCTGAAAATTGCGTTCAGAACGAGGTAAGAACATTATGAATTCCTTGTTATGCCTTTTGGACTAACTAATGCTCCTGTCATTTTTATGGATTTGATGAATCGGATCTTTAGACCGTATTTAGACAGATTTGTTGTTGTGTTCATTGATGACATTTTGATTTATTCACAAGATGAGTCTGAGCATGCCGAGCATTTGAAGATTGTGTTGCAGACCTTGAGAGATAAGCAATTGTATGCTAAATTCAGCAAATGTGAGTTCTGGCTCCGGGAAGTTGGATTTTTGGGACATATTGTTTTTGCGGAAGGTATAAGAGTTGATCCGAGCAAGATATCTACAGTTATTGATTGGAAACCACCTAGAAATGTATCCGAGGTCAGAAGCTTTCTGGGATTGGCTAGTTACTATCGATGTTTCGTTAAAGGATTCTCAATGATTGCTATACCGATGACCAGATTGTTACAGAAAGATGTAAAGTTTGAATGGTCTGAGAAATGTCAACAAAACTTCGATCAGTTAAAAGCATTGTTAACTGAAGCACCAGTGTTGGTTCAACCTGAATCGGGTAAAGAATTTGTGATTTACTGGGACGTGTCATTAAACGGTTTGGGTTGCATTTTGATGCAAGAGGGAAAATTTGTAGCTTATGCCTCCAGAAAGTTGAAATCGCATGAAAAGAATTATCCGACGCATGATTTAGAGTTGGCTACTATAGTTTTTGCATTAAAAATCTAGCATCATCATTTGTACGGTGAAAAATGTCACGTCTTTACTGATCATAAGAGTTTAAAGTATATTATGACTTAGAAAGATTTGAATTTGCGACAACAGAGATGGCTTGAGTTACTAAAAGACTATGAGCTAGTAATTAATTATCACCCGGGGGAAAGTGAATGTGGTCGTAGATGCTTTGAGTAGGAAGTCTTTGTTTACCCTGAGAGCAATGAATACACAGTTGAAATTATCCGATGACAGTTCAATTTTAGCTGAGTTAAAAGCTAAACCAATATTTCTTCAGCAAATTTGCGAAGCTCAAAAATGTGATAGTGATTTGCAAACTAAAAGAGTTCAATGCGAGTTGACTAGTGATTCAGAGCACCAAATTGGATCCAATGATTGTTTAATGTTCCGAGATAGAATCTGTGTACCGAAAAATCCGGAGTTGATTCAAAAAATTTTACACGAGGCACATAGTGGTTGTTTATCAGTTCATCCCGGAAGTACAAAAATGTACAACTATTTGAAATAGTTATATTGGTGGTCGGGTATGAAACGAGACATTTCTAAATTTGTAGCGAGATGTTTAGTGTGTCAGCAAGTTAAAGCTGAACACCAAGTACCTTCAGGTTTGCTTCAGCCTGTGATGATACCGGAGTGGAAATGGGATAGAGTGACTATGGATTTCGTATCGGGATTACCCTGTCTTCGAAAAAGAAAGATGTAATTTGGGTTGTCGTTGATCGAATGACGAAATCAGCACATTTTATTCCAGTACGTACTGACTATTCACTCGATAGATTAGCTGAATTGTATATTGCTGAGATCGTTAGATTGCACAGGGTGCCAGTTTCAATTATTTTAGATAGAGATACGAGAATCACATCGCGGTTTTGGAAGAAATTGCAGGAAGCTCTGGGTACGAAATTGAATTTCAGTACAGCTTTTCATCCGCAATCCGACGATCAATTTGAGTGAGTAAATCAGATTCTCGAAGATATGCTTCGATGTTGTGTTTTGGAATTCGAAGGCAACTGGGAGAAATATTTTTCGCTGGTTGAATTTGCGTATAATAAAAAATTTCAATTGAGCATAAAGATGGCACCGAACGAAGCTTTGTATGGTCGTAAATGTCGGACTCCATTGTACTGGACCGAGCTTAGCGAGAAATAGATTCACGGGGTTGATTTGGTTAGGGAAAGTGAAGAGAAAGTGAAAGTAATTCGCGACTGTTTGAAAGCAGCTTCAGATCGTTAGAAATCGTACGTAGATTTGAAACGAAAAGACATTGAATTCCATATCGGTGACAAAGTGTTTCTAAAAGAATCTCCGTGGAAGAAAATACTTCGTTTTGGTCGAAAAGGCAAATTAAGTCCGCGATTCATCGGGCAGAATGAGATCATCGAAAGAATAGGGCCAGTAGCATATCGATTACCCTTACCATCCGAGTCAGAAAAGATTCATAATGTATTTCATGTATTGATGTTGCGCCGGTATAGATCTGATCCATCACATGTGATTTACCCATCACATGTCATACAATGAAGAACCGATCAAAATTCTAACTCGAGAGATCAAAGAGCTGAGAAATAAATGCATAGCTTTAGTAAAAGTCTTATGGAAACATCATGGTATTGAAGAGGCAACATGGGAGCCTGGTGAAGCTATGAGAAAATAGTACCCTAACCTATTCACTGGTAAGATTTTTGGGGACGAAAATCCATAAGGGGGACAGTTGTAACAGCCCGTTTTTGGTCAAATCAGAATAGTGGTTTTGGGACCACAAATTCGAGGTCAAAATATTTATTTTATTATTATTTTAAAGTTTACAGCATGATTAAATGATTGTGTGAAATTTTCGTTAAGAAATTTTATCGTTTAAATGGTCAATTTGAGAAAAAGGACTAAATCACGTAAAGTGCAAAATTGATGTTCTATTAGCTAAAAGTGCCTAATAGCTATGGAACTTAAAAGAGGAGGTCCTTATGTTGTAATTAGACCATTAATAGCATGAGTGGACATTTATGGGCATAGAATGGATGTTTTAAATGGTTATTTATTAAGGTTATATTTGTAATTTGGTAATTTAACTTAAAATAAATAAAACAAAACAATTTTCTATTCTTTTGTCATCTTCTCCAACTGAAATAGGGTGCAAAAGAAGCCATTTTTAAGCTCTCATATTCGGCTATCTTCAATCATTGCATTTAGGTATGATTTTTGTCCCGTTTTTAATGATTTCAATGTTTTTGAGATCGTTGCAACTTAGTTTAGCTAGCCCAGGGACTAATTTGCAAAAATGTTAAAGATTTTGAATGATGCCATTGATGAATACATGTGTTTTTTTATGTTTTATGATAGATTTTGAATGTTTGTTGATCGATATACAAGTTTTGTTAAGTGATTTTTAAAGAAAATGAAAATTAGGGGCTAAATTATGAAATGTGTAAATTTAAGGGTTAAAATGTGAAATAAATGAGAAATATGGCCTGATATGAGTACTAGAGAAATTTGGCTAGCATGGGTTAGTCTTGAAATTCATGAATTGGTAATTTTATGAAATGAGGACTAAATTGTAAAAATGTGAAAGTTTAGGGGCAAAAATGTAAATTACCTTAAAGAGTGTTTTGGACTAAATTGAATGAATAGATGATTAAATAAGTTAATTTTGAATATATTTACAACAAGAAAAGTGAAATACAGACTTGGATTAGGGAAAAGATAAAGTTATCGACTGATCGACTCATTTCATAGTTTACAATCCGTGGTAAGTTTGTATGTAACAAGCATTATTATAATTATGCTTTAAATGCTTTGATATTGTATAAATTGTGTATACAAGATTAAATTTATGTTTAATGATGATTCAGCTATATATGGCACTTAGTGTGCGGTTCAACATAGCTTCAGTTATATATGGCACTTAGTGTGCGAGAACGAGATAGCTTCGGCTATGTATGGCACTTAGTGTGCGATTTGAAATAGCTTCGGCTATGTATGGCACTAAGTGTGCGATTTGAGATAGCTTCGGCTAATACGGCACTTAGTGTGTGAGATATCGGGTATTCAACAGTATTTCGAATATGTATGAGCTTGTTACGGATTGGTACAGGTATGTACATGCATAGTATGAACTTTAAATCGAAGAAGTTATAAAGTTTGCATATAAGCATATGAATAAGCTTGTGAAAGGTTTGTTAGTAATCATTAATTACATGTTAATATGTTTAAACTAATGAATGGTGTATTTGTGATTAGTTAAGTTTATATCATATGATGACATCACGAACTAACTAAAATACGACAAAGGCAAGCGCACCTATCGAATGGTAGTATAGCTATGGTGAGTCGGGAATATCGTATCCACGAGGGCTAAAAGTACTAGTAGTTACTATCTTTTTATTATCTAGTCGAATAATTTGAAGGGATTTATTTTAACCTAATCTTAACTAACCTAATTACTAAGACGAAACAAATAATAAAGTAGGAAAATATTTAAAGAAAACCGATGAGAGAGACAATGCCCAGGAAAGAATCCGCCTAGACTTCACTTATTATTCTAAATCTGAATTAAACGATTTATTCACTTGTCATAATCCGTAGAAATCCCAAACTTATGTTAATATCTTTTTCGAGAATAAAAACAACTGACTCTAGGTTGATTAATTGAAATCTCTTTCTAATTAAAACCCATATTATCGCATTAACTCGATCTATGGATTCCCCTATTAGATTTGACTCTAATCCGGTAGATTTATGTCATCCTATTTCTAGGATTGCATGCAACTCCACTCAATTATGCAAGATCTACTCTTAAACAGGGACTTTTGCTCTACTGAATAAGCACATCAATCATGAATTAATATTCTGAAAACATTAAAACATGAAATAAGAACACATAATTAAGATTAAGAACAAATACTTATCATGTAATTCAGAAACATCTAATAATAAGATCTGTCTTAGGTTTCATCTTCCCTAGGTATCTAGGGAGTTTAGTTCATACTTTGGGAGTAAAACATCTCAAAATTAGGAAAACAACAAAACATAAACAAACCCAAAAACTTCGAGAGAAATTGAATGGAGATCCTCAGTCTTGAAAGATATCCTACTTCTGAGTTGAATATGTAGGTGTTCTTCGAGTCTTTTCTTCGTTTAGCTCTGAGGTCTTCTTCTAATATGTATTTATAAACTTTAGAATGCTCAGAAACCCTAAAAATTGGGTTTTACTGCGTAACAGGGAAGCAAGGTGCGAAATCGACACGGGCTGGCACGTGGGCGTGTGGCCAGCCCGTGTGGAATTGCCCAGGCCGTGTGTATCCTGGAAACATCTCCTTTTGCCTGATTTTGGCTCGTTTTTTGCTCATTTCGCTCCCTTATGCTCACCTAAGTATAGAAACATGAATTTAAAGGATTAGGAGCATCAAATTCACAAATTCACATAATAAATCATCCAAAAAACGCATCAAGAATGGGATTAAAAACATGTTACTTTTATGGTTTATCATCATACGAGTTTACTAAGCTATAAAGCTTACTTTATTTATTTTCCATGTCTTATAGTGATTTCTAGGCTAGCTCGGATTCGAGAATCATCGGAGGCTACGTCACACTATCCAACCATCACTTTGGTACTTTTGAGCTTATGGTTTGGTCATATGGCATGTATAGGAACAATGGTCATGTTGGTTATGTTTTGGTAGTGAGTTTTGCCATTTGAGATGGCTTGTAAATGTATATGTTTTGGTTTGTGTATATAGCCATGAAAGTTGGCTTGTTTTGGTATGTTTGAGCCTAGTGTATGAACATATAAATATATGACTTATATTATGAGGTTTGTGGAGTTAGTATCATGCTTGTGAATTCGTAAAAAATGATATATGTTTGGTAAATGTTTATAGATGTGCTAATGCTATTTTGTGATGTGTTTAATCTTGCTTGGAAATGGTTGATGAATTGATGATGTTTGTGATTGAGGTTTAAGCTAAGAAATGCTTAGATGAAATGGTAGGAATTATGTTTGATATGGTTGTTTTGGGTTGCCTATTATGCTTTGTTTTGGGGCCATATGTGTAGGTGAAGGTATGTATCAAATGGGGTGGCAAAATGGCTTTGTAAATAGCCTATTTTTGTCCACACGGGCAGAGACACGGGCGTGTGTCTCAGCCGTGTGTGATACACCGTCATGATACATGGCCGTGTGTCCCCTGGTGTTGAAATTGAAATGAAGTTAGTATGCTTCACACGGTCTCACACACGGGCGTGTGATCGGCCATGTGGCACAAGTCAATATACCCCCTAATTGGCACACGGTCTAGCACACAGGCATGTGACTTGGCCGTGTTGCATAAGTCAGTATACCCTACAGGTTTGGCACAGCCTGGCACACAGGCGTGTGTGGCCACTTCGAAGGGCACACGGGTGTGTGGTTGGCCGTGTGACCCAAGTCAGTAACCTCACTTGTTTGGACACAGGCTGGGACACGGCCATGTGCTCTCATTACGAATGTTCACACATCCTGTGACACAGGCGTGTCTGGTGGCCGTGTGTCACACGGCCTGACCATACGGGCGTGTGTCCCCTATTTTGGGAAAAATTTTCTAAGTGCTCAAATTGTTTTAAAAGTTATCGATTTAGTCCCAAACCAATCCCGATGCATGTTTAAGGCCAAGTAGGCTCGTTTAAAGGACACTGTGATTGGTTATGATTGAATTGTTTTTAAATTGATAATTGTATGAGAAAAGTATGTATAAGTGTGTTGTAAGTCTGGTAATGCTCCTTAACCCTATTCCGGCATTGAATACGAGTGAAGGGTGTTACAGGAGTGTTAATGGCTGATATTTATTTGCTAAAATTAGTAGCCAATCCCACCTATAAATACCTCCCTTTTCAACTCATTTCATCGTTGAACTCAACTTAATTCATTCACAACACATTCTCTCTTCACTCACTTTTCTCCCTTTGTTTTCCATTTTCTTTCTTGTCCCTTCCTTTGCAGATTTCTCCTCTTGAGAAAAAGCCTTCTTCTACCTTGGAGTAGCAGCACTCGAGTGTTCGTAGAGGCCTAAAATTGAAAAAACGAGCAGAGAAGAAGAGGATCGCGCTAGTGACTTTAGAGAGACACTGGATTTGTTTCTAGTTCCCTACTCTTTTATTTTCTTGATTATGTTATGATGAATATGTTAGATTTGTAAAATAAATCTAAAATAAAACTGAATAAACCAGGATCTATCATGTCAAATCTTCAAGAATAAATCAAAAATAAAACTAAATGCGGAAGCGTACCTGAATCCATGAATTCCTTGAAGTTTTATCATATTTTGGGGATTTGATTTTCCAAATTAGCACACAAGAAATTCAGAGAATATCTTCTCTCTCTTCCCTAATGATGGGATATTAGAAAAGATATCTTGTGTATAATTTGGGGACCATAACCCTAATATTTATAACCTTGGCATATTAGTTCTAATCAAATTCTAATTAGACCATCATTAATTAGTATTTGATTAGAACTCAATTACTAGAGTATCTACACATATTTGACCCATACTTTATTTAATAATTAAAGCCCAATAAAATTCTAACCAAATTAGATCACTTTTAATTTGGGCTAACCTATCATGATAGTAAATAATAGCATGTAATTACTCTTATTATATATATGATGTCCATATTTTCCAATAACCTCCCACTTGGACCACATATATATACTAATTACTCTATAATTACATGTCATTATATAACCTTATGAGGTCAAAATTTTACTATCATATCCAAAAGGTATTCCGTACAATCTCGTCCATTAATTATGTTAACATAGAACCAAGGCGACTTTCGTTACA
This sequence comes from Gossypium sturtianum, assembly GCA_025698515.1. Classification (NCBI taxonomy): domain Eukaryota; kingdom Viridiplantae; phylum Streptophyta; class Magnoliopsida; order Malvales; family Malvaceae; genus Gossypium; species Gossypium sturtianum. The sequence goes on along the minus strand of CM046950.1, from coordinate 67,643,463 downwards.
TATATCGTAACTAAATCCATCCATGATCACATATATTAACACAACCAAATGACATAGATCAAGTATGGATGTGTAGCATAGAAATTACATGCAATATGATCTAAACATGTCTATTTCAAACTAGTCCTCTATAAACTTAAGTGAGGTCAATTTCAAAACAATAAACAGAGTGAATAAACTGAATACTTCATTTCTGATAAGAAAATAACCAAATACATAAATGTCTGAAAACAAATAAAATATAAACTCCCACTAAATCATGATATCCTCAAACAATGTAACACCCATGTGAGCAGTGTGCTCATGAAAGACCTTGGGTGGTAAACCTTTTGTGAGCGGATCTGTAACACCCCTTACCCGTATCCTATGCCGGAACAAGGTACGAGGGGTTACCTAACTTAATAACATGCATACAAACATTTTTGGGTTATGAAATTTTGTTCAAATTTAAAACTTTTCAAACTTCATCTTAAAGTCCCTAATATGGGCCTACAAGGCCCAAAACATTCTTTAGGAATGATTCGGTACTAAACCAGGCACTTTAGAAAACTTTGGAAAATTTCACAGAAAATAGGGGCACACACCCGTGTGGTAAGGGACACGTCCGTGTGGGCAGACCGTGTGGTCACACACGCCCATATCCTTAGCCGTGTGGATTTATTTTTTAATTCGAACCTATAGGGGTTTTCACACGGCCTGGCACACGCCAGTGTCCATGGCCGGTGTCCCTCACCCGGCCATGACACGCCCGTGTGTTAAAACCTTGACATTCTATTTTTGATGTCAGCAACATTTTAGGGTCACACGGCCAAGGCACACGCCCGTGTGCTAGGTCGTGTGGCAAATTTAATTTCGTATTTAAGGTGTAGACTTCACATGGCCTGGGCACATGCCCATGTATTATGGCTGTGTCATCCACACGGTTGAGACACACGGCCGTGCCTCAGTCCGTGTGGTTACTACTGGGCATTCTGTTTTACCAAATTAAGGTGCAGGGGACACACGGCCAGACTACACGCCCATGGGGCAGACCGTGAGTCATACACGGCCTAGACACACACCCATGTGTCTACCCGTGTGGACAAAAACAAGGCTTTTTACCAAGCCCTTTTGCCACCCTTACTTGCACCAACATAAGCCACATCAAGTAACACCAATCCACACATAAACATCTGACCAAATCAGCCACAATCAAGACATACACACATATTTCACCATGCAAATTGCACATTCATGAAAGACATCATCATTTGCATATATCAATAACAAGTATTAGCCATCATCCATGGCCTTATACAAAATGAATCAATCTTCAAGTCAAGGCAACACATTTGGCCAAAACAATATGACACTTGACAAAAGACCAAGTCCCTATACATGCCATACTCGAAATGATAAATCTAACTATACCAAATGTTCAGATTGATAGTGTGATCGATGCCTCCGACGTCTGTTGATCCCCGAGCTAGCTTGGTGGCACTATAAGAAAATGGAAAAGAGAGGGAGTAAGCACAAAGCTTAGTAAGTTGCATGTAAATAAGTAACAACATCAACCATGCATCTTTAAACACATAGTATAATATAAACCAGCACATCATTCTTGATTTTGCAATGGTAGATTTACTACATATTTACACATCACAAATATAAGCCAAAGATTACAAAATCGTCCCAAAATCATTCTCGTAAATAGAACTTACTCAATTTCATCCTTACCATTAAGGCATCATAACTAAGCTCATATCTCATGAGTTTCGAGTAAGAACCTGTACCACTCACAACATGATCATATCCTTTCATATCTTTATCATAAGCTTTAAATAACCTGTGGGACCATTTGGAATTCTAAAGGATATCCTATAAGCCTCACACAAGAGGGTAAAATGCCGATGCCATGTACCAGACATGGTCTTACACTAGCTCTCGTCTCAATGCTAATGCCATGTCCCAGACATGGTCTTACACTGGCTCTCATAATGTGGCCGATGCCATGTCCCAACCATGGTCTTACACTAGCACACATATCAACGCCGATGCCATGTTCCAGACATAGTCTTACACTAGCACACATATCACCTAAATGTCATGGCATGGATATCCAATCTCTTCCTAAGGTTCAACCGGGAGTTTTTACTACATCAATTCTCATCATACAAATTCACAACAATAATCATACACTTTATGCCATACTAATTGTTCAATACATAATAACAATAAAGTTGTATTATTTACGTACAACTTACCTCGGTATACAAAATATGGGCGACTAGTTCGATTTAGTCCAATAGCTTGGTTTTCCCCCGGTCTAGGTCTGGACTCCATTTTTCTTGATCTATAATGACAAATTCACTTATTTAATCACTACATTAATCAAGACAATCCAAAATTCCTACTTTGGCAAAATTACCGTTTTGCCCTTAGACTTTCTGTAACATCCCAAAATTGGGCCTAGTAGAATTGGACCTATTGGGCCCATTGGACCTTGAGCGTAGAAGCGTTTTAAAATTCATGGGAATTTGAGAACGGCATTATTTCAAGTTGGACTTATTAGGAAGGTGATTTTGGAGAGTTACGAGGTTTCTAGGAAGTTCCGGGTTCAAGTTAAGTTATAGGAAAAATTTTGTGTTTAAGCACTTTAAAGAGAGATAGTAAGTGGCATCAAGGCTTATGGAAATAAAAGAGTAATTTGCTTGCATAAATGAGCAATTGGTAAAGAGGATATGATGCCACATGAAGGACTTTAAGGGAAGAGGTTCAAATCCCACCAAGTGCAAATATTTTGGATTAAATTTTTGTACTAATAAGGTAAGTGTCAGCCAAGGCTTTAATATGGTATGGAAGACTTTTTAATTTTGGAAGGGAGGCTAAGGAATATGGTAAGGAGGAAGATAAGGGAAAAAGAGGGGGAAGAAATGAAAGAATAAGGCAAGTAAGGGGAACATGTGGCTTATTCCATGGAGATTGTTTTGGAAAGTTTGGGTGGCCAAACTTTTGTCCTTTAGGGGCATGAATGTGGACGGTTTTGGGGCTATAGGGTGATAGCCGAATTTTTCTTGATGCTTTGGTGAGACTAAAGTGTTAGTTTTGGTCAAAATACCATTGGCATCAATTGTGTCATTTTCTCAAAATTTCTACTCTTTGTGAGTTTTGGTTTTTCTTCTATTCTCTCCTCTTTGCCGAATCCTCCTAGCACAATTGTGCATTTTTCTTCTCTTTTGTTTGGTCAAAATATTCACCTCTTGTTCATCTCCCTTTGATAGCCGAATCACCTAGCATCCATTCAACCTTCCATTCCTTTCTTTTAAACATTCCTTCAATCTTTCCTCTTCTCTAAATCGACACCACCAAAAGAGCACATCTTCTTGTTTGATTATCCCCATAGCCGAATATTAATATACATTTTCCTCTATAACCGAACTTTCATCTCTTCTCTATCTTTTCTTCTCATCCGTATTAACACTCATTCCTTGATAAATCGATAAGTGGTTCTCTTCAACATTTTATTTTCTTTCTCTTAATGCCGAATTATGCCTTGGTTTGGGAGGGTCATATTGACCGAGACCATCATTTTATTCTACTCTCTCAAACCAGATCACTCTCCCTTTTGTAGTATTCTAGTGGGAGGCCGAACATCATTCTAGCCTTAAGTCGAACGGAGAAATCGGATCCAATATTAATAAGGTAAGGAGTTCTTATGGATTATTGATATTATTCAATATTCGATTGGTTGCTAACGGAGTAATAATTTGAAATAATCGACTATATGTTTTAGGGACAAATCACTCGATATATTCTACCTTCAGACATAGTGGTAAGTGATTCAAGTGTAAGTGATACAAAATATTTTGGAAACCCGAGGCTAACTTTTGGTTAGTATTGTTCTAGGGTCAAAGAAGAGTGGTTCTTAAGGAAATCCAATTAAAGTGTGTAATCCCGTACCTTCTGAATACATGTTTGAAATGGTGTGTGTTCTCACATCTCTCTGATTGTTTGCATGAAATGTTCTGTGATTTGGTCGTAATACCAAAGCAAACCGGAAACCGGCTTCCGTGATCACTCGGGCGTGCGTAGGTTCATAGTGGTAACCATATTTTTGCAATGAAACAGTTTTGGTCAGCAGCAGTGACGTTATTTCGAAAAATCATGAAAAATAGGAGAAAGGGAATTAGAAAGTGAATAAGATATCAAATTAAATCTTACTGTGTCTATTTTGATATGGAAGAAACGAAGAAGGAAAAGGAATTTTATATTCTGAGATATCTTAATTTTAGTGAGACTAGTTCTGATGGACTTCGTGGTTCCCTGTTCTGTCTTGGAAAAATTTGTTAAAATTGTAAAAAGTGAATTATGAGTTATAGTTTATATGTATAGATTTCTTAGTGAGCCCATTTTCAATAGAAACAAGTGGGAGCAGTATATGAAAACCGTACAGTGAGATATTTGAAACTAAGGTAAGAGAGGTCAGAATCGTTGGACAGTGAAACAAGGGAAACTTTAAGGAATAAACTGTACAAATTGGTTAAGCCAAAAAATTTGGAAAATTTTTAGTACGAAGATATAGGAGTCTAGTTTCAAGGAAAATTTACAGATTTAAAATTCGAGTTTCCTAACCCGAGTTATAGTCAATTTAGTCAGTATGACACAGATGGATAGTTTCAGTTTTTATGCCCCAAATTAGTAGTTAAGTCTGGGTTGCGAAATTACCATAATACCCTTAGAGGGTAAATTACCGAAATACCCCTAGATTGCGAGATTACCAAATTACCCTTAGTGGGTATAATTACCAAATTATGAAAATGCCCTTATGGGCCAAATTACGAAAATGTCCCTATGGACCGATTTACCGAAAATGCCCCTATGGGCCGAATTACGGAAATGCCCCTAAAGGGTCAATTTGTTATATTGCCTTAATGGGCTGATTTGTTATATAGCCATAATGGGCCGATTTGATAAATTGCTTAATAGGCCAATTTGATAAATTGCTTAATGGGCCGATTTGATATATATTGTTTTGTGGGCCGATCTGATATATTGTTTAATGGGCCAATTTGACATATGGCTTAATGAGCCAATTTGATATAATGCCCTAATGGGTTGATTTTGCAAAGTGTTAATGGGCCAAATTGTTTGTAATAAATCTCTGAGTTATTAATTATCGTGGTTATATTGTAAATATCATGATTTACTATGTATGTTGCATTTACATAAGTTGCATGGGATTGGGATATTGATGATCGGGAAGTGAAATTTGGTGGCTCTGCCACATAATCCGTGACTGTCACATTTTGTCAGTGGCTAAGCCACGTATATTCTGTTATTCGGTGGCTTGTCCACAATCCGAATTTGATATAAATGGCTAAATGCCTATGATTGGTGTGTTGGCGGGGTGGGTTGACAAAAGATCCCCACAGGTGTGATGGATGGTACGGGTGGTGTGTAGCGGATGGATATCTAGGTTCGGTTGGGTTGCATACATTCATACATTTGCTTCATTTTAAGATTGTTATGCAAAAGGGCTTAGGCCCAAGATGATTGCTATATGGGTTCAGTCCCAGTGGATGACGGTAAGGGGATTTCACACTGAGTTCTTGTAACTCACCCCCCTTTTTCTTAACCCTTGTAGGTAATGCTCAGTGACGAGGACTTGGGCCCATGGATGACTCGGTGGAGGCCATACTTCAAAAATAGTGTTATTGAATTTTAAATTTCTATTTCCGTTTATTTTATTATTTTGCTATTTTGGTTTAAGTTTTAATAAGGCCTCTGGAGTATTTTATTATCGCTTTATGGTTGATATACTTATTATTTTGCTTAAATTGTTTAAAACGGGAATTTTTCTAAAACTTAAATAAAGGTTTTCCAAAATCGATTAACAAATGGATTTCATAATAAACTTTATAAATATTTTAACACAGAAGTTATTTTCTTGAACTATCAAACAATATTTTTAAAAGTCACGGTTTAAGTTCACTACCTTGATTGTTGACTCATCAATCAATCTCTCAAAAATATTTGTATTTTATCTACATTTCCGAAATGATTTCAGAATACTTCTGCAACTCTATTTCTAACATCACATTTTTGTAAATTGTTTATCTCAAATATGCTTTTGCCACCAAAAAGGTTTTTAAAGATAATTACGTTTTCAAGTAGTTAATAAATTGCTTAAGTGTTTTGGGTTTTAACAAAGAGGCTGAAATTTTCAAACGAGTTTTTTTTGTGTGACATGCCAGATTCGGGCCTAACTTCTAGGCCGGGTTTGGGGTGTTACACTTTCACATAATTACAATTTGCCTCTAGGCTCGTAAAACAATTTTAATCAAATTTCCTCCTTTATCAAGCCTAGCCGAACCTTTATTACTATTATAGCAACTCACAATTTCCAATTATTTCACACATTTACAACCTATTTTATAAACTTCACAAAATGGTCCTTTCAGGTGTTTTCATGAAAACCCCTTTCACAAAAGTTGTTTATTTAACAACCAAGATTCATTTTCTTCCATAAAATTTCAGAAATCAACATAAATACTCTTATGGCAAGACCCTAGACTCTCAACCATTTTGCAAAATAGTCCCCTCATTAGCTAGATTAAGCCATATGGGTTCCAAAAATAAAAAAATTAACAAAAACAACCACAAAAATCACTTACTTGCAAGAGAAAAGCTTGGCTGAAATTTGAGCTCTCAAAACCCTAAAGTTTGCTGTAAATTTGGGTGGAAGAGGAAGAAGATGGGAAAAGATGATAACTTTTTCTTTGTTTTATTTTATTTTATTCATTTAGTCACCTAATGCCACCAAACTTTGACCAATTTCATGAATTAAAAATTCATGTCCAGCCACTATAATTTCATTGGTCTATTTACTCAATAAGGACCTTTACTTTAGTGTTCTATAGCTATTTAACACCTTTAGCTTGTAGAACAAAACTTTCGCACTTTATGCGATTTAGTCCTTTTTCGAAATTAAGCAAGAAATCACTAAAATTAATTCACCAAAATTTTCATGTACTCATATAATTATGCTATAACACATAAAATAATATTAAAAATATTTTCTTTGGCCTCAGATTAGTGGTTCTGAAACCACTGTTCCGACTAGCCCAAAAATCGGGCTGTTACAAGATCCGGTATCATAGAGTTTGTCCCAATGTGCTCTATGGATATTTGACCATTTTGCACTATTTCTTTTACAACTAGGAACATTATGTCAATATGCTTTGACTTAGATGAACTCCTGTTGTTATTGGAATAGAGCACTGCTGACTTATTGTCACAAAATAATTTGAGTGGTCTTTCTACATTCTCCAAAATGCGCGGCCCTGTGACAGAGTTCCGCAACCATATTTGTAACACCCCTTACCCGTATTCGATGCTGGAATAGGGGTCGAGGCATTACTAAACTTATACGTAAACAATCAATCCACATCAAAACCTGACTTTCTATTCCCAATTAAAACTTTTGAAAGCACGTCTGAAACAAGCCTACAAGGCTTCATTTATGGTTTAGGAATGATTCGGAATCAAATAGAATTCCTTTGAAGCTCTTCGGAGGACCTTGGAAAATTTTCTCTTACCATATATTCTAATCAAGAAAACCATTAGCATTATATACTAAGCAAGAACAATCCACATTCCATAGTCATGCTTACTCATTTCATCTCTTACCACATTCCAACCATATAACAAGCATAATGCTCACATTTAATAGCATACATTCCCTGCACTTATCACCACAAAGTCACATGAAACAAACACTTAAACAATTTCTAAATGAACCATTAAAATAATACCATACACTCGGTGGTTTCGCACATAGCCCACCATCAGTTTATATTTAGGGTGGTATCGCACATAGCCCACCAACAAGAGTATTTATGGTGGTATCGCACATAGCCCACCAAATGATAATATAAACGATGGTACCACACACAGCCCATCGTGAATGATTAGTAAGGTGGTGTCGCACTTAGCCCACCATTAAGAATATTTACGGTGGTATCGCACATAGCCCACCATTAATCTATAATTAGACTAACACTGAGATTACTCAATATCTATTGAATACAATCCATCTCAATCATAAATAATTTCATTCATACAATGCACCATTTAATAGCAACATGTATACTCAAAATGAATCGTTTACACATAAACTTACCTCGGTGCAAAATGTGTTAATTGGCGGTTTAGTCCGTAACCTTGCCTTTTCCTCGGTCAAGGTTGTTTTCGCGCTCTTCTTGATCTATAATAATGAAATTCACTCATTCAATCACTTTCTAAATCATAATACATCAAAATCTCTACTTAGGCAAAAATGACCATTTTGCCCTTACACTATGGAAAAATTACGATTTTGCCCCTAGGCTCGTAAGTCATTTTTCATCACATTTTCTCATTAAAATAGCCTAGCTAAACATTTATTCCTCTTACAAAAACTTACGAAACCATTTATTTCATGCATTTATTACACAATTTCCATCTTTACAAATAAGTCCTATTTAGGTGCTTTCATGATAACACCTTTCACAAAAGTTGTTTCTCATCTCACTAACATTCATTTTCTTCCATAAAAACTCAACAAACAACATAAACTCTCTCATGGAAAGTCCCTAAACTTTCAATCATTTTGCCAAATAGTCCCCTCATTAGCTAGCTTAAGCTTTGGGGACTCCAAAAGTACAAAAATTATCAAATAAAACCACCAAAATCACTTACTTATAGAGAAGAAGAGTTGCTGAAATTTCAAGCTTCAAAACCCTTGCTCTTGTTAGTAATTTCAGTGGAAGAGGAAAGATGAATAGTGAAAGATGATAGCTTCTTTTATTCATCTTATTTTATTCATTTTTATCACCTAATTTCACCAAATGTTGACCAAAAATAAATGCTCTTGTCTCCCTTGTCTACATGGCCGGCCAACACACTTATAATGGCCTAATTGCACTTTAAGGACCTCCAATTTCATATTCTATGGCTATTAGACACCTCTACCTTGTATAATGGAACTTTCGCACTTTATGCGATTTAGTCTTTTTTTCCTAATTAAGCATGAAATCACCAAAATTAATGCACCAAAATTTTCATACATCCATATAATTATGCTACAACACATAAAATAATATGAAAATAATTTTCCTCAACCTCAGATTAGTGGTCCCAAAACCACTATTCCGACTAGCCCCTAAATCGGGCTGTTACAACTCTCCCCCCTTTAGAGATTTTCATCCCCGAAAATCTTACCAGTAAAAAGGTTTAGGTAATGCTCTCTCATGGATTCTTCCGGTTCCCACGTGGCCTCTTCCACACCGTGTTTTTGCCATAACACTTTTACTAAGGCTATGCTCTTATTCCTCAACTGTTCAACCTCTCGAGCCAATTTCTTAATTGGTTCCTCTTCATAAGTTATGTCCGGTCTTACCTTAACTTATGTTGGAGGAATTACATGAGAAAGATCGAAACGATATCGCCGCAACATTGATACATGAAACACATTGTGTATTCTCTCTAATTCTGCTGGCAAAGCCAACCGGTATGCTACTGGCCCAATCCTTTCAATAACCTCATACGGTCCTATGAATCGTGGACTCAATTTGCCCTTTTGACCAAATCTCAATATTTTCTTCCACGGGGGTACTTTTAGAAATACTTTGTCGCCCACTTGAAACTCGATGTCTTTCCTTTTTAAATTCGCGTATGACTTTTGTTGATCTGACACAGCTTGCAGACAATCACGGATCACTTTCACCTTCTCCTCAGTTTCTTTAATCAGATTGAACCCGTGAATTTGCTTCTCACTAAGCTCAGTCCAATACAAGGGAGTCCGACACTTGCGACCATATAAATCTTCGTACGGTGCCATCCGTATACTCGACTGGTAACTGTTGTTGTAAGCAAATTCGACTAAAGGTAGGTATCTTTCCCAACTACCTTAAAATTCTAACACACAGCATTGGAGCATATCCTCAAGAAATTGAATCACTCTTTCAGATTGGCCATCGGTTTGAGGATGGAATGCGGTACTAAAATTTAGTCTCGTACCCAAGGCTTTCTGCAGCTTCTTCCAAAATCTCGAAGTAAATCTCGGATCTCTATCCGAGATAATAGATATAGGCACCCCATGCAATCTCACCACCTCATTAATATACAACTCAGCCAACTTATCAAGTGAGTAATCCACACGTATCGGTACAAAGTGAGCCAACTTTGTTAATCTATCAACAATGACCCACACAACATCTTTCTTTCTCGGAGTCATAGGCAACCCCGTTACAAAATCCATGGTGATTCGATCCCATTTCCACTAGGGAACCATCACCGGTTGAAGTAATCCCGAGGGCACTTGGTGCTCGGCTTTCACTTGTTGACAAACTAAACATTTCGTAACAAACTCGGAGATGTCTCTTTTCATGCCCGACCACCAATACAATTTCTTCAAATCATTGTACATTTTTTAGCTGCCCTGGTGTACTGACAAATGACCACTGTGTGCTTCATGTAAAATTTTTTGGATTAACTCGTCATCCTTTGGCACACAAATCCTGTCATGAAACATCAAACAACCATCTGAACTAATCCAGAAATCAGAGTCATCTCCCGATTCGCACTGCGCTCTCTTGTATCTCACTATCATTCTTTTGAGCTTCACATATCTGCTGAATAAATAATGGTCTAGCCCTCAACTTGGCCAATATAGAACCATCATCATACAACGCTAAGCTCGTACTCATAGCTCTCAAAGAATATAGGGATTTTCTACTCAAGGCATCCGCAACCACATTCACTTTCCCTAGATGGTAATCGATTACTAACTCGTAATCCTTTAATAATTCAAGCCACCGCCGTTGTCGCAATTTCAAATCCTTTTGGTCCATTAAGTACTTCAAACTCTTGTGATCGGTGAAGATTCGGCACTTCTCGCCATATAAATAATGACGCCAAATCTTCAAAGCAAAGACAATTGCAGCCAACTCCAAATCATGAGTCGGATAATTCTTCTCATACGGTTTTAATTGTCTCGAGGCGTAAGCTACTACCTTACCCTCTTGCATCAACACACAGCTGAGACCATTTAATGACGCATCACTGTAGACTACGAACTCTTTCCCTGACTCAGGTTGTACCAAAACCGGTGCCTCATTCAACAATGCTTTCAATCTCTCGAAACTTTGTTGGCATTTCTCAGTCCTTTCAAACTTAACTTCTTTTTGCAACAGTTTTGTCATCGGGGTAGCAATCATGGAAAACCCTTTGACAAACCGTCTGTAGTACCCCGCCAAACCCAAAAAGCTCTTAATCTCAAACACATTCCTTGGCGGTTTCCATTCCACAATATCCAAGATCTTACTCGGGTCAATTCTTATACCGTCACCTGACACAATGTGTCCTAGAAATCCGACCTCTTGGAGCCAAAACTCGCTCTTGCTGAATTTAGCATATAACTGCTTGTCTCTTAAAGTCTGTAAAATGATTCTCAAATGCCCTTCATGCTCACTCTCATCTCAAGAATAAATTAGTATGTCATCAATAAAAACAACCACAAATTTATCCAAATACGGTCAGAAGACACGATTCATTAAATCCATGAAAATCGTAGGAGCATTCGTTAAACCAAATGGCATGACAAGAAATTCATAATGGCCATACCTCGTTTGAAATGCAGTTTTCAGCACATCTTGCTCCTTAACCCTCAACTGGTAATAGCTAGACCTTAGGTCTATCTTGGAGAACACCGTAGCTCCCTTCAGTTGGTCAAATAAATCATCTATCCTTGGTAAAGGATACTTATTCTTCACTGTCACCTTGTTGAGCTGTCTATAGTTTATGCATAATCTCATCGACCCATCTTTCTTCTTTACAAATAGTACTGGAGCACCCCACGGTGAATAGCTCAGTCTTGCAAAACCCTTGTCTGTTAACTCTTGCAAATGAACTTTCAATTCTTTCAACTCCAGTGGTGCCATCCTATACGGAGCAACCGAAATAGGTGCCGTACCCGGAACTAATTCAATCCCAAACTCGACCTCTATAACTGGAGGTAATCTGGGTAACTCTTCCGAAAATACATCTGAATACTCACATACCACCGGCACTGATTCAATCTTTACCTCTGGTTCTTGAACATTCAACACAAAGGAGAGATAGGACTCATATCCCTTCCTCAAGTATCTCTCAACTACCATAGATGAAATTATCACAGGCAAACTATCTGACCTACCTGATTCAACCCGAATAACATCTCCATTTTCACATTTCAATTCAATAAATTTACTACCACAGTTCACTAAAACACAATGAGTAGTCAACCAATCCATACCAAGAATCAAGTCAAATTCATCAAACGGAAACAGCATAAGATTTGCTGGAAACCAATGACCTCTAATTGTCAAAGGACAATTCCTACACACCTTGTCAACTAGTACATGTTTGCCTAATGGGTTTGACACCTTTACTACAAATTCTGTAGACTCAACAATCATACTCATACTAGATGCCAATCTCATGCAAATGTAAGAATGGGTAGACCCCGGATCAATCAAAGCAATAACAGAGGTATCATGAAGAGAAAAAGTACCCGTTATTACATTTGGAGATGATGCCTCTTCGCGAGCGCGAATGGCATAAGTCCTTGCAGGTGCTCGACGCTCCGGTCTCACAGCAGAATCTCGAGGCACACCTCTACTACTAGTCCCTCCTCCCGAGTTCTTTTTTGATCTACCCCTCGAAGTCACATTGCTTGATCTTATCTCTTGCTTCATTTCCTTGTCATCTCTCTCAGGAAAATTTCGGATGAAATGATCGGGTGAACCACAATTGTAACAGTTTCGGTTGTTACCCCAACACTCCCCAGTCTGTTGCCTACCACAGTTTGGACATTCTAGTTTATTAGACTTTGGATTGCCTATGCTTTCCATCGAGGTGGTTTGTACTCTCGAGCTCGAGTATGTATTACCCCGATCTCGGTGTGAATATCTAACTGATGCAGTCGTCCGAGGGTTTATTTCTTTGGACCTCTTTGAATGAGCTTGATACGATTTACTCATTGACCTCTTTCTTGCATCTCGGGCCTCGCTCATGGCTTTTCTCTTTTCCTTATTCAGCTCCTCGATTTTGCATGCTCTATCAACCAACATAACAAATTCTTTCAGTTCTAAAATCCCAACTAAAAGTCTGATATCCTCATTCAATCCATCTTCAAACCTCTTGCACAAGATAACTTCTGTGGACACGCACTCTTGCGCATATTTGTTAAGCCTAACAAACTCGCGCTCATACTCGGCCACAGTCATTTTACCTTGCTTCAACTCGAGGAACTCTTTCCATTTTTGATCCACAAATCTCTGACTTATGTACTTCTTTCGGAACTCTTCCAAAAAGAAGTCCCAAGTCACTCTCTCCTTTGGAACCACTGACGTCAACATCTTCCACCATCGATATGCCGAGTCCTTCAGTAATGACACAGCACATTTCAAGCTCTCCTCAGGCGTGTAGGAGAGTTCATCAAATACTCGCATTGAGTTCTCAAGCCAGAACTCCGCCCTGTCGGGGTCATCATCTATGTTAGCCCTAATTTCCTCGGCCCCTTACTTTCGAATCTTATCTACCGGGGGTTTTGTCACTCTCACCAAATCTATACCTTGAGGAGCCATAGGAACTGGCTGAGGTATAGGAGGAGGTGGAGGAGGTTGGGCATTAGGGTTCGCTCGTACATACTTCGTGTACCAATTACTCATCATCTGGAGAAAGGCTTCCCGAGCCTCTTCTCCTTGACCCATAGTCTTGAGTCTACTCTCTATAGGCGCGATCCCTTGCGCGGGAGCCGGCGCGTTACTAGCAGCGTCATCAGCAGCCGCTCGATCGGGATCCATTTACTAAATAAAAACAAGGTTTAGAATTGTCAGAAGCCACCACACTATCAATATACATTTATGGCATGTATAGCTAGACTCGTACACACGCTACGGTAGTTCGAGAACTGACTAAACCATAACTCTGATACCACTAAATATAACACCCCTTACCCGTATTCGACGCTGAAATAGGGGTCGAGGAATTACTAAACTTATACGTAAACAATAAATCCACATCAAAACCTGACTTTCTATTCCCAATTAAAACTTTTGAAAGCACGTCTTAAACAAGCCTACAAGGCTTAATTTATGGTTTAGGAAAGATTCGGAATCAAATTGAATTACTTTGAAGCTCTCCGGAAGACCTTGGAAAATTTTCTCCAAATAGTCCACATGCCCGTGTGGAGGGAGGGACACGCCCGTGTCACATAACACACGCTCGTGTTCGACACCCGTGGTCGACACTGACTTGCATCTGCTCGCTCTGTCACACGCCCGTGTCCGCCCGTGGTCGCTCTCGACTTGTATCACACGGCCGAGCCACACGCCCGTGTCCGTCGACCGTGTGGCAAATTAAATTCCAAATTCAGTGCGCATTTCACACTTCACGGTGCACGCTGCGCCCGTGTCCTGGCGTGCCTTCCACCTGCAGTTGAGACACATGGCCGTGTTCTGCGCGCGTGTGTTTACTATAGAGCTTCTCGACTTGTAAAACTAACATACAGGTACACACGGCCTAGCCACACACCCTTGGGCTGATCAGTGTGTCACACACGGCCTAGACACACGCGCCGTGTGCCTACCCGTGTGGACAAGAAAAGGCTATTTGCCAAGCTCTTTTTATCACCCTAGCTCATACAAACATATGTCACATTCAAATATCAACCCATTCATATATGTCTTAACCAAGCAACCCAATCATTTACCACACACACACTCATGAATAACCTCATATTTTCATAGATTAATAATAATAACGAGCCATCAACCATGGTCATTTACAAAAGAATTCATCTTAAAGGAGCCAACACATTTGGCCAAAACGACATAACATTACACTAAGTCTAGCCTCTATACATGCCATACTCAAAACACTAAGTCTAAATATACCAAGATGAGCTGATAGTGTAGGTGATCTTCTAGTTAACTTCGTATCCCGAACCGGCTCTTTGACACTATAAAACAAGGGAAAAGAAAGGGAGTAAGCTTTAAACTTAGTAAGTTTACATGTAAACAATAAACTTCTTAATATATGCTAATCAAGAAAACCATTAGTATTATATACTAAGCAAGAACAATCCACATTCCATAGTCATCCTTACTCATTTCATCTCTTACCACATTCCAACCATATAACAAGCATAACGCTCACATTTAATAGCATACATTCCCTGCACTTATCACCACAAAGTCACATGAAACAAACACTTAAACAATTTTTCAATGAACCATTGAAATAATACCATACACTCGGTAGTTTCGCACATAGCCCACCATCAATCTATATTTAGGGTGGTATCGCACATAGCCCACAAACAAGAGTATTTATGGTGGTATCGCACATAGCCCACCAAATGATAATATAAACGATGGTATCGCACACAGCCCATCGTGAATGATTAGTAAGGTGGTGTCGCACTTAGCCCACCATTAAGAATATTTACGGTGGTATCGCACATAGCCTACCATTAATCTATAATTAGACTAACACAGATATTACTCAATATCTATTGAATACAATCCATCTCAATCATAAATAATTTCATTCGTACAATGCACCGTTTAATAGCAACGTGTATACTCCAAATGAATCGTTTACACATAAACTTACCTCGTTGCAAAATGTGTTAATTGGCAGTTTAGTCCGTAACCTTGTATTTTCCTCGGTCAAGGTTGTTTCCGCGCTCTTCTTGATCTATAATAATGAAATTCACTCATTCAGTCACTTTATAAATCATAATACATAAAAATCTCTACTTAGGTAAAAATGACCATTTTGCCCTTACACTATGGCAAAATAATGATTTTGCCCCTAGGATCGTAAATCATTTTTCATCACATTTTCTCATTAAACCAGCCTAGCTAAACATTTATTCCTCTTACAACAACTTACAAAATCATTTATTTCATGCATTTATTACATAATTTCCATCTTTACAAGTAAATCCTATTTAGGTGCTTTCATGATAACACCTTTCACAAAAGTTGTTTCTCATCTCACTAACATTCATTTTCTTCCATAAAAACTCAGCAAACAACATAAACTCTCTCATGGAAAGTCCCTAAACTTTCAATCATTTTTCCAAATAGTCCCCTCATTAGCTAGCTTAAGCTTTGGGGACTCCAAAAGTACAAAAATTATCAAATAAAACCACCAAAATCACTTACTTGTAGAGAAGAAGAGTTGCTGAAATTTCAAGCTTCAAAACCCTTACTCTTGTTAGTAATTTCGGTGGAAGAGGAAAGTTGAATAGTGAAAGATGATAGCTTCTTTTATTCATCTTATTTTATTCATTTTTATCACCTAATTTCACCAAATGTTGACCAAAAATAAATGCTCTTGTCTCCCTTGTCTACATGGCCGGCCAACACACTTATAATGGCCTAATTGCACTTTAAGGACGTCCAATTTCATATTCTATGGCTATTAGACACCTCTACCTTGTATAATGGAACTTTCGCACTTTATGCGATTTAGTTCTTTTCTCCAATTAAGCATGAAATCACCAAAATTAATGCACCAAAATTTTCATACATCCATATAATTATGCTACAACAAATAAAATAATATGAAAATAATTTTCCTTAACCTCTGGATTAGTGGTCCTAAAACCACTATTCCGAATAGCCCTTAAATCGGGCTGTTACAATATTCTATGGTTTGATGCCTCATAGCATGCTACAAACTCTGCTGCCATAGTGGACGAAGCTACAATTTTCTGTTTGACACTTTTCCAAGATATAGCTCCTCCAGCTAACAGATAAATATAGCCTGATGTAGATTTCCTACTATCTTGGCACCCAGCGAAATCAGAATCAGAATACCCTACGACCTCCAAAAGATCTGATCTCTTATAAGTAAGCATGTAATCTTTTGTTCTCTAAAGATATCTCATAACCCTTTTGGCTGCTATCCAATGGTCTATACCAGGGTTGCTTAAATATCTGCCTAACATCCCAACAATGTACGCAATATCCGAACGAGTACATACTTGAGCATACATTAAACTCCCAACAGCTGATGCATAGGGAATCTTTTGCATTTCCTGAATTTCAAGGTTACTTTTAGGGCATTGAGTAAGACTAAATTTGTCTCCTTTAGCGACAGGGGTGTCACCTGGTCTACAACTCTACATGCCAAACCTTTTGAGTACTTTATCGATATAGCTCTTTTGTGATAATCCAAGAATGCCTCGCGATCGATCTCGATGTATTTGAATTCCTAAATCAAAAGAGGCATCCCCAAGATCTTTCATCTCAAAATCCTTAGATAAAAACCTCTTGGTTTCATGCAATAAGCCTAAATCATTAGCGGCAAGCAAAATGTCATCAACATATAGAACCAGAAATATGTACTTACTCCCATTGAATTTGTAATACACACAATCATCAACAATATTCATCTCAAAACCGAACAAAACAATTATTTGATGAAACTTGTGGTACCATTGACTAGAAGCTTGTTTGAGTCCATAGATGGATTTTGTCAATTTGCAAACCATATTCTTTGAGTCTTCCGACTCAAAATTTTCTGGTTGCACCATATAAATTGTTTCTTCAATGTCGCCATTAAGAAACGCAGTATTAACATCCATCTGATGTAACTCAAGATCAAAATGAACAACAAGCGCCATGATTATCCTAAAGGAGTCTTTCGATGAAACTGGAGAGAAAGTCTCTTTAAAATCAATACCTTCTTTCTGAGTATATCCTTTAGCTACAAGACGCGCCTTATACCTCTCAACATTACCATTTGCATCCCTCTTGGTTTTAAATATCCATTTACAACCAATTGGTTTTGCACCTTCAGGTAATGGTACAAGTTCCCAAACTTTATTGTCTTGCATAGATTTATACTCATCTTTCATGGCATCAATCCACTTTTGAGAATTAGAACTTTTCACGGCTTGATGAAAGTTGATTGGATCATCTTCCATCATTCCATTATCATCCTCATGTTCTTGGAGAAATATAATATAATCATCTGGAATAGCATTTCTCTTTTCTCTTGTGGACCTCCTTAATGGAACTTGTTCTTGAGGTTGTTGAGTTTGTTCTTCTGGAACAATTACCTCATTTTGAATTGGGAGTTGTTCAACATTGTCTTGTAGAGGTTCTGGATTCACTTCTTGATCAATGATAGGTATAAGAACCTGAACATCGTCAAAAGTGATAGTAGGAATTGAGTTAGAATCCAATTCCTCCTCAAAAGCAATGTCTCTAACCTTATTTTTCCCCCCAAACTCAACGTCCTCAAAAAATGTTGCAGTTCTCGTCTCAAAAATATTTCTTATTATGGGATCATAAAATTTATAACCCCTAGATCGCTCAGAATAACCAATAAAGTAGCTGCTTACTGTTTTGGAGTCCAATTTCTTTTCATGTGGCCTATATAGCCTTGCCTCAGCTGGACATCCCCAAATGTGAAAGTGCTTTAGACTAGGCTTTTGACCTATCTAAAGCTCATAAGTTATTTTTGCAACTGCTTTATTGGGTACTCTATTCATAATGTAAGTTGCTGTCTTTAATGCTTCTCCTCAGAGGGACTCAGGTAAGGTAGAATGAGCAATCATGCTCCTTACCATATCCTTAAGAGTTCTATTTCATCTTTCAACTACACCATTCATACTAGGTGATCCTGACATGGTGTACTGTGGGACAATACCGCATTCCTCTAGGAATTTTTTAAATGGTCCTGCACATTGTTCACCTGAGCCTCATATCTACCGTAGTACTCACCACCACGATCAGATCTGACTTTTTTAATCCTTTTTTTGAGTTGATTCTCAACTTCAGCTTTATAAGCTTTGAACATGTCCAAAGACTGAAATTTCTCTTGAATGAGATTTAGGTACTCATAACGTGAGTAATCGTCTATGAATGTTATGAAATATTATTGACCATTCTAGGATGCCGTAGGAAATGGCCCATAAATATCTGTATGAACTAATTCTAAGACGTCTGAAGATCTGTTGGCACCCAATCTCTTGGTTTTGGTCTGTTTTCCCTTAATGCAATCGACACAGACATCAAAGTCTGTGAAGTCAAGGGACTCTAAAATACCATCAAACACAAGTCATTCAACTCTACCTTTTGAGATATGACCTAAGCGCTTATGCCATAATGATGCTGAACTTTCCTTATTTAATTTGCGTTTAATACCACGTGACTCCACATGCAAGGTTTCATTATAGGATGCAACTGTTTCTAGCAAATAAAGGTTGTCATAAGTATTTAAATAACCAGTTCCAATAACATTTGAATTTAAAGACAAATTAAATTGATTGTTTCAGAATGAACAATAATATCCAAATTTGTCCAACGAAGAAACAGAAACTAAATTCCGTCTAAATGACGGTACAATAAAAGTGTCTTTTAAATCCAAATAAAAACCAGTTCCTAATAACAACCTAAAATGCCCAATCGCTTCCACTTCTACCGATTTTCTATCGCCCACAAAGATGTGTCTTTCACCATCACTTGGCTTTCGGTAACTCAGGCAACCCTGCATAGAAACACTTATGTGAGTAGTAGCACCAGAATCTATCCACCAAGTGTTTCTAGGTACCAAAGCTAAATTAATCTCAGAACATACCAAAATAAGAATTATATCTTTTTTTGCACGCCAAGCATTAATCTTTGGACTAACTTATTGCTCACATAAAATACCTTATACTTGTCACACATTTATCACCACAGATGTCTTTGAAATTCTGCCAAATATTAACTTACCTTTGGGCCAATCAATAAACGCATGAATCACAAATACATATAATCATCTTAATATTTCAAATAAACTAATCTACACAAAAGAGGTCACTTTGGCGGCATTTTGTTTCAACTAATTTATTTAAAATATTAGACATCCTTAATTAAAAGCCAAAATCTAAATTTATTTGTTTCAAAATATTTACCTTAATTTCATCTTTCAATCAAATTAAAAGATAATCATATATATTTATATAATTTTCCAAAACTAACATGCATTAAACCAATCAAAGCATGTATATATTATATATTTATACATACGAAACTACAACATGCATTAAACCAATCAAAGCATGCATATATTATATATTTATATACAATAATATATATATTAAATAATTAAGCCATGTGTATATGTTAACTTTTTTTTTTAAACATCAAAATAAATTCCTTATACCATTAAAAAAATAAAAAAAAATATAATGCTTTCAAAGAAAAAGCACAAAGTGACAGAAACATGATTTTGCAAATACAGTAGCACAAATCATGAATAAAGAAAACAATTGAATCGCAAGAAAAAGATTAAAACACAAAAACTTTTGTAATTGAATTCATCAATTCAAAAATCACTCAAATTAAAAAATTAAAACAAAACCCTAAAAGTTTTAAGATGAATTCAAGATAATCAAGATCTTAAAAAAATTTACTTTAATATAAACCTTCAAAGATCAATATATAAACCCATGAAATTTCATGAATCAATTATTCAAAAGAAGAACCTTAATCAATTCTGAATGATTCGATATGACGAGGCTCGGATGCCGCTTATTAGATTTGTAAAATAAATCTAAAATAAAACTAAATAAACCAGGATCATCATGTCAAATCATCAAGAATAAATCAAAAATAAAATTAAATGCGGAAGCGGAAGCGTACCTGAATCCATGAATTCCTTGAAGTTTTATCGGATTTTGGGTATTTGATCTTCCAAATTAGCACACAAGAAATTCAGAGAATATATTCTCTCTCTTCCCTAATGATGGGATATTAGAAAAGATATCTTGTGTATAATTTGGGGACCATAACCCTAATATTTATAACCTTGACATAATAGTTCTAATCAAATTCTAATTAGCCCATCATTAATTACTATTTGATTAGAACTCAATTACTAGAGTATCTAAACATATTTGACCCATACTTTATTTAATAATTAAAGCCCAATAAAATTCTAGCCAAATTAGATCACTTTTAATTTGGGCTAACCTATCATGATAGTAAATAATAACATGTAATTACCCTTATTATATATGTGATGTCCATATTTTCCAACAGAATGCTCATTGTTTCGTTACTCTTGATTTAATTAAAATGGCTTAAATTTAATTCGTGTTAGATTGATTGCGTTCTATTGCTTATTTTATTAAAAATCATGTTTGTGTTGTTATAGGCTTTGTTGATTTGTTCAATTAAATAAAATCATGTTTATGTTATGCTTGTATTTAAATTGTAAGGTAACAATTGAATTAATTATTAAGCAGATTGAAATTGTAATTAATGGACACAATATTTAATTGGTGCATGTTTAATCTTCTAAGGTAGCTGAAGGTTAAATTAGCGATAGTATTAAACAATATATTAGCCTTGCATAACTTGTAGGATTTTGTGATTAAATTGTTTCAATATAGAGATATATTGTTACCTCACTTAATCTTTTACTTGCTTATGAAAATTGAATTAATTGTTTGAATTGGCATAGAGATATGTACAAGAGATTATTTTAATTTCATAAGTATGTATGTGCATTAACACATTTGCTTATTCAAATTTGTTTTGTCAGTTGAATTGATATAGAGATATAGTGAAGGGATAAATGGATTTTGGTAGGTGAGTATGTTCATAAGTTAGCAAATTGCCGAGTTGCCATGAATTAAATTTGTAACAAACATGAATATGGTTCTGATAATGTTAAGTTAAAGAATGCAATTGATCTAGCACATTCATTTCATATTGATTAAAACTTGTTTTGAAATCGTGCATTGGAAATTGTTATTTTTATTTTATTTTACGTAGTTTAACTTTTAATCTTAATTAAACCCCTTTTCAAATCATCAATTTTTCAGCACCAACTTGTTAAATTATTTATTTCATAAATATTTCTTTGCACAGTTCCTATGGGTACGATAACTCAACATTTACTTGTCACTTTATTACTTGTTGCGATTACGTACACTTGCACATTTCCATCGTTCCAAGTTTTTGGCGTCGTTGTCGGGGACTGTTTTAAAAAGTCATTATTTATGAAATTGTTAATTTTGCATTTTGGTTTATTTTTCTTTTCAATTTTAACTTAATTAATTTTTCTGTAATTGTTTCATGTGTTTATGAGTATTGATCAAATTATCGATTTACTCCCCGTAGATCCTAAAATTGAAAGAACTTTTCAACAAAGAAGAAGACAAGCAAGTCAAAGAATGACCGAAGAGATGAACTTTGAAAATCCGAATCAAGGAAATGGAGAAAACCCTGCTCAAAATCCTATCCTTATTGCGGATGATAGGAATAGAGCTCTAAGACAGTATCTCATGACAGTGTTTCATAAGCTTAATCTAGGTATTAGGGGACTCGAAATCAAGGCACAACAATTAGATCTGAAGCCAATCAAGTTCCAGATGCTTTAGACAGTGGGCAAATTCAGTGGAATGCCTACCGAAGACCCTCACCTTCACTTAAAACTGTTTATGGAGGTGAGCAATTCTTTCAAGCTAGCCGGAGTACCTGAAGATGCACTACGATTAAAGTTGTTCCCATATTCGCTAATGGATAGAGCTCGAGCCTGGTTGAACTTATTGCCAGTACATTCCATTACCACATGGCAAGTGTTAGCAGAAAGAGTCCTTATGAAATACTTCCCACCTAGCAAGAATACTAAGTTAAGTAACGAGATCACTACTTGCCAACAAATGGATGAAAAGTCCTTATATGAGGCATGGGAAAGATACAAAGAATTATTACAGAAGTTCCCTCATCATGGAATCCCGTATTGCATTCAACTTAAGACATTCTTTAATGGTTTCAATGCTCACACGAGAATGGTAGTACACGAATCAGCTAATAGAGCTCTCATTTCTAAGCTTATAATGAGGCCTATGAAATCATTGAAAAAATTGCCAGCAATAATTATCAATGGCCAACCAATCGAGTAGCGTCAGGAAGATGAGTCACTGGAGTTCATGAAGTGGATGCTCCCACTTCATTAGCATCTCAGGTATCTTTGATTTCCTCAATGCTTAAAAATTTTACCACTAATGGGTTTAATAATTCTGCAGCTTAGCCACCGAATAAATAGGAAAATGTAGCCTGTGTTTATTATGGGGAAGGACACTTGTTCGAAGAATGTCCATCAAACCCAGAATCGGTGTATTACATGTGTAACCAAAACCAAAACCGAGGAAAGCAAGGACTTCAATCCAATTTTTATAACCCATCTTGGCGAAACCACCCTAATTTCTCTTGGAGTAACCAAGGAACTGGGCCCAGTAACACTTATGCACAACCCAGACCAACCCAGCAAACTGGATTTACCCAATAAGTTCAGGAACCAACCCAAGTTGAACCATCCAATAGTTTGAAAAACCTGTTAACGGTATACATAGAAAAAAATGATGCATTAGTCAAAGCCAAGTAACCATATTGAAAAACCTTGAAAACCAAGTGGGTCAACTTGCCACTAAACTCAGAAACCGTTCACAAAGTGTTTTGCCTAGTGATACGGAGAATCCGAGAAATACTGGGAAGGAGCATTGTAAAGCGTTGACATTGAGGAGTGGAAAGACGTTAGAGCCTAACACTGTCAAAATTGAAAAGGAGCCAGCTGATACTCAAGATGCAGTGGAAGTTTAACCAAGTGTTGAAACTCCAATCTCACTATAACCAGAACCTGTGAACTCTGGAAAGGTAACTTCGAAACTAGTCAACTCTGATAAGCTAACAACTTCGTTAGATGTAGAAGTGCCATGGAAGACGAATCGGCCAGTTCAAGTAAAGAATCCTCCACCACACAACCCTCAAAGACTTTAGAAGCAGAAGAAGGAAATCCAGTTCAAGAAGTTCCTAGACATACTCAAGAAACTTCATATCAACATTCCGTTGGTAGAAGCACTTGAACAGATGCCGAATTACGTCAAATTTATAAAGGATATCTTTTCCAAGAAACAAAGACTTGGAAAATTTGAGACGGTAGCCCTGACAAAAAAATGCAGTGCATATCTTCAAGACAAACTACCCCCAAAGTTGAAGGATCTTGGATGTTTTACCATACCTTGCAACATTGGAGCAATTTATTGTGGTAAGGCATTATGTGATTTTGGTGTGAGCATTAACTTGATGCCCATGTCAATATTTAGAAAGTTGGGGATAAGTGAAGTTAGGCCTACTACGGTTACACTTCAATTAGCAGATCGATCTTTTGCACATACAGAAGGAAAAATCAATGATTTATTGGTACGTGTAGAGAAATTTATTTTTCCTGATGACTTTGTTATCTTAGACTTTGGAGCAGATAAAGAGGTTTCATTTATCCTAAGAAGGTCTTTCCTAGCAACTAGAAGGACCCTTATTGATGTGCAGAAGGGCAAACTAACCATGCATGTAACACCCCTCACCTGTATTCAATGCCAAAATAGGGTTACGGAGCATTACCGGACTTATAACACATTTAAACATACTTTCACAAACATTCAATCAATACATGTAATCATCATTCAATTTCAATCACTTTGTCCCTAATACGAGCCTACGAGGCCTTAAACATACATTGGAAATGGTTCAGGATGAAACCGATAACTCGGGAAATTTTTCAACACTTATAAATTTTTTTCTCTAAAACAGGGGACACACGCCCGTGTGACCAGGCCGTGTGTCTCACACGGCCACCAGACACACACGGCCACCAGACACTCCCGTGTCACAGGCCGTGTGAATATTCAAATTGGAAGCACATGGCCGTGTCGCAGCCCGTGTCCTACCCCGTGTCCAAACAAGTGAGGTTACTGACTTGGGTCATACGGCCAACCACACGCCCGTGTGTCTAGCCCGTGTGCCCTTCGAAGTGGTCATACACGCTCGTGTGCCAGGCCGTGTGCTAGGCTGTGCCAAACCTATAGGGTATACTGACTTATGCAACACGGCCAAGTCACACGTTCGTGTGCTAGGCCGTGTGCCAATTAGGTGGTATACTGACTTGTGCCACAGGGCCGATCACACGCCTGTGTGTGAGGCCATGTGGAGCATACTGACTTCATTTCAATTTTAACACCAGGGGACACACAGTCGTGTAACATATATATGTATGTGCCCCCTGGTTGGATAGTGTACATATGTATGTATGTGTGTTAATGCTTCTTAGGAATGTGGTTCATGTTTGATTGAAAATGGTTGGTTTAATGTAATTCTAAGGGTAGCTAATGGTTAATGAATTGAGATTGGTTATGTTTTTGAATTAGTGCAAAGTGATGTATTGTGGGTAAAGGCTTAGTTAGTTGGTTAATATATGTGTATTGGTATGAATGATGTATGATTGAGGTTGTATAATGCCTTTAAGTGTTATGTTTTTGGTGCCATTGAATTTGGTTTAGGTGTGCATAATTTGGGTGGCAAATTGGCTTAGTAAATAGCCTATTTTTGTCCACACGGGTAGAGACACGGGCGTGTGTCTCTTATGCCCCTAGCAGCCCATATTTTTCATTTATTTCACATTTTAACCACAAAGTTTCAACATTTCTCAATTTAATCCCGATTTTGCATTTTCACTAAAAATTACTTAACAAAACTTGTATAACTCACAATCAACATTTATAATCTATCAAGAAACTTCAAAATACAAGCTTATTCATCAATGGCAACATTCAAAATCTGTAATAGTTTTGCAAAATAGTCCCTAGGCTAGCTAGTACTAGATGCAACGATCTCAAAAACATAGAAATCATTAAAAACCGAGTCAAAATCACTTACCAATTTAGCTTTGCAAGTTCTGAACCCTAAAACAACTTCTATGACTTCTTCTTCTTTGTATTTTCGGCTAATGAAGATGAATGAATTAAATTTTATGCTTTTGTTTTATTAAATTATAACTTAATTGCTCATTTACTATTTTAACCTTATTATAAACCATTTAATATCATCCATTTAATGTCCATATATGTCCACTCATGCTATTAATGGTCTAATTACAACATAAGGACCTCCTCTTTTAAGTTCCATAGCTATTAGGCACTTTTAGCTAATAGAACATTAATTTTTCACTTTACGCGATATAGTCCTTTTTCTCAAATTGACCATTTAAATTATAAAATTTCTTAACGAAATTTTCACACAATCATTCAATCGTACTGTAAACATTAAAATAATAATAAAATAAATATTTTCACCTCTGATTTGTGGTCCCGAAACCACTGTTCTGATTTGACCAAAAATGGGTTGTTACAATGCATGTTCAGGACAATCAGGTAACGTTTAATTTTTTTAAATCCATGCGATTTTCTGATATAGTTGATGATTGTTCCGCAGTATCTAAGTTAGAGGAATTAGTCATGGAAGAGGAACTCAACTCTACTGAGAATCCTTTGGAACAAATTTTGTTCTTAGACCATCCTAGTGATGATGATAGGGAGGAACACTTAGCTTTGCTAGAAGCTAACCAGAGGGGATTTAATCCACAATCCCATTTTGAGCCTTTGGGATTAGAATGCAGAGATTATGTTCAACCAAAAGCATCAATCGAAGAGCCACCTAAATTATAAATCAAGGTACTTCCTTCACATTTGAAATATGTTTATTTAGGTGATGCCTCTACTTTGCATGTGATTGTTTCAGCTCAGCTAACTAAAGAACAAGAAGAAAAACTTATTCGAGTGTTGAAACAATTCAAGAAGGCTATCGAATGGACCAAAGCCAACATTCGTTGTATTAGTTCATCTGTGTGCATGCATAAGCTCATCCTAGAAGATGATAAGAAAGGGACGATTGATGGACAATAGAGACTGAACCCCATTATGAAGGACGTGGTAAAGAAAGAAATCATCAAGTGGTTAGGTATGGGTATAATTTACCCCATTTCTGATAGCTCATGGGTAAGTGCGGTCCGATGCGTGCCAAATAAATAAGGTATCACGGTCGTAGAGAATGAAAACAACGAGCTGATACTGACTAGAACGGTTATGGGATGGAGAATTTTCATAGATTATCGAAAACTGAACAAGGTGATAAACCGTAATATATACATATTTTAATCCCACATTTAGCATACTTTTGGATGATTTAATCTCTTGAATTGTGAAATTTAATGCTCCTAATCCTTTAATTTCATGTTTTATACTTAGGAGAGCACCGGAGGATGAAAAGAACAAGAAACGGGCCAAAAACGGATAAAATCGGCCAAAGTGAGAAATTCACACGGCCTGGAGTTCACCACACGGCCGTGCCACCTTAGCAGGCCCGAACACGGCCTGAGCTCGATTCACACGGGCGTTGCACGCGGGCGTGTCCCTGTCGTGGCCAAGATAAGTTTCATTCAGATTAGGATACTTGTGGGCCAAGTAAGGCATCCCGAAAGCCTATATAAACACCCTAGAGGACAACCTAAAGGGGGAGTTCAACAGAAGCCTTCTGTCAGGGCTTTTGACGAAGGGGGGAAGCCAGAGAGGGCTGAACACAAGAAATTACTCGAAGACATCCAGTTGATTCATCCCAGAAGCCGGAATCACACTCAAGACGGAAGATCTTCCCTTCGATTTCCTTCAGGGGGTTTTAGGGTTTTTCTTATGTTTTGTTATTTACTTTCTTCTGAGATGTATTCTTTATTAAACATGAACTAAACCCCTCAAATAACCGAGGGGGATGAAACCTAAGATGGATCTTGTTATTGTTTTCTGAACTGTATGATAAATACATGATTTGTTCTTAATTATGTGTTCTTAATTCTTGTTTTAATATTTTAGGATATTGATTCAAGTATTGGTGTGCTTAGGCAGTGGAGCAAAAGTCCCTGTTTAAGAGTAGATCTAGCATAGTTAAGCGGAGTTGATTGCAACCCTAAAGATAGGATGATGAAAATCTGTCAGATTAGGGTCAAACCTAATATGGGAGTCCATAGATCGAGTTAATGCAACACTAGGGGTTTTAATTAGAAAGAGATTTCAATTAATCAACCTAGGGTTAGACGTTATTAGTCTCGAAAGGGATAATAATATAAATTAGGGAATCCTACGGATCAAGTCAAGTGAATAAATCGTCTGGTTCAGAGTTAAATAACAAGTGAAGTCTTGGTGGATTCTTCCTCGGGTATTGTCTTAATCAACTGGTTTTCCCAAAAGTATTTTCCCAATTTATTCTCTGTGTCTTAGCATCCTTAGTTTAGTAATTAGTTAATTAAACATCGATTTTTTAATACTTAGGCTAGATAATAAAAAGATAGTAACTACTAGTACTCTTGGTCCTTGCGGATACGATATTCCAGTCTTGCCATAGCTATACTACCGAACGATAGGTGCGCTTGCCTTATTCGTTGTCATAGTTAGTTTGGACACGATCAAGTTTTTGGCGCCGTTGCCGGGGACTAAGATATTAGGAAAACTAAATTTTTATTACATTGGCCATTTTATTTATTTGCAATTTATTTTTATTTTTTATTTTATTTTAACTTTGCTAATTTTTCTTTTATTTGCTTCTGGCAGGTAATTCTAGTTTATGACTAGAAGGAACCCGCCAGGACCATTACTCTTTGATAGTGATATAGAAGGAACCGTTTGCAGAAATCGAAGAGAGATAAGGCGAAGCCTACAATACATACAAGAAGAGTAAGAGGATGATACTAATAACACGGAAGAGATGGCTGATCCCCAGAATAATCCACTTCCTCCTGTGGTGGCCGAGAAATCCTATTCCTCGAACTATGTATGATTATGCTAAACCTAGTTTAACAGGAACCGAATCAAGTATTGTTAGACCTACTATTGCTGCAAATAATTTTGAACTGAAACCTAACACTATATAAATGATCCAGCAATTTGTTAAGTTTGTTGGTTTGCAAGATGAGGATCCAAACCATCACTTGGCAAATTTTCTTGAGTTTTGTGACACTTTCAAAATAAATGGCGTTTCTGATGATGCCATTCTTCTTCCGTTGTTTCGCTTTTCGTTGAGGAACAAAGCTAAACAGTGGTTGAACTCGTTACCACGAGGATCAATCACTACATGGGAGCAAATGACCGAAAAAATTTTGTTAAAATATTTTCCGCCGGCTAAAATGGCTAAGTTGAGGAATGATATCTCTTCTTTTGTGCAGATGGATTTAGAGACACTTTACGATGCATGGGAGAGATACAAGGATTTGTTGAGAAGGTGCCCACACCATGGGTTACCTCTATGGTTAAAAGTTCAAACCTTTTACAACGGTTTGAACCCCTCAACTAGGCAACTGATAGATGCTATCGCCGTTCGAACCCTGAATAAAAAAACTCCTGAAGCGGCTTACGAATTCATTGAAGAGCTGTCAATGAATAACTATCAGTGGCAAGTGATGAGGACGAAGCCAACAAAAGCCGCCGGAGTTTTTAACCTCGACACAGTGACAATGCTATCAAACCAGGTAGAGCTTTTAAGTAAAAAAATTGATGGTTTATGTGGTTCTTCGCAGGTATATCAAGTGATGCAGTGTGATACAAATGGAGGAGGGACGAACAATACAGAATACCCACCCTACAGCCCTGGCATAGAAAGCGAGCAGATGAACTATATGGGTAATACTTCTAGACTTCAAAATAACCCTTATAGTAATAATTACAATCCAAGTTGGAGGAACCACCCAAACTTTTCGTGGGGTGGCCAAGGAAATCAAAGACAACAACCCCCTCCAGGCTTTCAACAGCAACCCTACCAACAACAGAAGAAGCAGAACCTTGAGGAGATGCTAACGAAATTCATCGCGGTGCCAGAAACCCATTTCCAAAACACCAAAACAGCACTTAAAAATTAGCAAGCGTCAATTCAAAGGCTCGAGAACCAAATAGGCCAGCTTGCTAAGCTGATCTCAGAACGACCACAAGCAAACTTTCCAAGCAACACTGAAACTAACCCAAAGGAGCAAATTCACGCCATTACTGTTCACGATAGTTAAGGGTTAGACGAACCAGAGCTGAGGCAAGAGAATGTGGTAGAGGAAGGTAAGGTTGAGGTAAGCCATGATAAACCAAAATTGATAATTGCAGAGTACCAACCTTGTGTGCCATACCCCAATGCGATGAAGAAAGATAACACAGATGAACAATTCGGTAAGTTTCTTAAACTTTTAAAGAAATTACATATTAACTTACCGTTTCTTGAAGCTCTTTCGCAGATGCCAGATTCAAGGAAATTTTTAAAGGAGCTTCTCGCAAACAAACGGAAGTTAGACGATGCGTCGTACGTGGAGTTAAACGCAATTTACTCAGCCCTTTTACAAAATAAACTACCCAACAAATTAAAAGATCCAGGGAGTTTTACTATTCCTTGTTTAATTGGTAGTTTAGATGCTAGCAATGCCTTGGCTGATTTAGGGGCAAGTATTAACATCATGCCTTATAAAATGTTTAAGCAACTAGGTCTTGGGAAACCTAAACAAACTAGGATGAGCATTCAACTAGCAGATAAAACTATTAGATTTCCTAGGGGAATTGTTGAGGATGTGCTTGTAAAAGTCGATAAATTTATATTCCCAGTTGACTTCGTTGTCCTAGACATGGATGAGGACAATAACGCACCTTTAATTTTAGGGCGACCCTTTTTAGCAACTGCTAAAACTAGAATTGATGTTGGTACAGGTGAACTCACACTTCGTGTAGGTGATGAAACGATCACATTTCAAGCTCGTGACTCCGTTAGGATATCTAGTGATAAAAATGATATTACGAGTTCTGTTAATGTTAATGACCTTGTGGCTCAACATTCTTTGCAGGAAACACCTCGAAAAAATGTGATAGAACCACAGTCTAGTTTATATGACACAAACAGCACAAATCATGAAGAAAGAAGACTACAAATCGATGATCTAGATGAATGGTGGACACACGACAAGTGGAAATCAAAAATACACGATGAACCAAAGCAGCTCCATGACGAGCTTAAAGGAGGAAAAAATCACTTCAAGGTTGGGGACCAGGTACTGTTAGATTCAACCGATCCTCGAATTATCACCTCAGAGCTTAAAGCGAACAGAGAAATTCCTTTTACGGTATTTAAGGTCTTTCTATACGGAATGGTCAAGGTAACTCATTCTAATTTCAGCACTTTTAAGGTAAATATTACCCGACTCAAACCATATGTTGGTAGAATTGATAGTAGGAAAAAGGAGTTTCGACTCTGTAAACCACCACGACCATACGAATAAGAGGTAAGTCGAGCTTAGACTCTAAATAAGTGCTTCTCGGAAGGCAACCCGAGCACTAACCCCACTAACGTCCATATTTTCGAATTTTAGCATCTAACTAAAAACTAACCAAATTTTTAGGCGCAGGTTTCCCTACCCACACGGCCTTACACACTGTAACAGCCTGATTTAGGGGCTAGTCAGAATAGTGATCTTGGAATCACTAATTCGAGGTTAGAGAAAATTATTTGCATGATATGTTATGTTTTATAACATGTTTATAAGGATGCATGAAAATTTTGGTGCCTTAATTTTAGCGAATTCTAGCTAAATTGTGAAAAAGGACTAAATCGCATAAAGTGCGAAAGTTCTATTTTATTTGCTAGAGGTGCCAAATAGCTATGGATTACTAATTGGAGGTCCCAATTGTGCAATTTGGCCTTATTTAAGTGAGTTGGCCGCATAGGGGACAAGAGCATTTATTATGATAGAAAATTGGTGATATTAGTTGGAAAATTGAATAAAATAAGATGATATAAGCTAAAGTTATCATCTTTTTATTTATCTTTCTTCTCCAACCGAAAATATCAGCCATGGGAGGGGTTTGAAAGCTTAAAATTTCAGCAAGCTTTACTCCATTCAAGTAAGTTAATTTGGTGTTTATTTTTGATGATTTTTGTATATTTGGAGTCCTCAAAGCTTAAGCTAGCTATTGAGAGGACTAGTTTGCAATATGGTTGAAAGTCTAGGGACTTACCCTGATAGAGTTTATGTTGTTTGATGAGTTTTTATGGAAGAAAATGAATGATAGGATGATGAGAAACAACTTTTGTGAAAGGTGTTGTCATGAAAACACCTAATTGGGACTAAAATGCAAAAGTTGTAATTTGTTCATTAAGGCATGAAATAGTTGGAATTGTGGATAGTTGTAATAGGATTAAATGTTCAGCTAGGCTTTTTTAACAAGAAAATGTGATGAAAATTTATTTACGAGCCTAGGGGTAAAATTGTAATTTTGCCAAAGTGTAGGGGCAAAATAGTCATTTTTGCCTAAAGTGTAGATTATGGTGTATTATGATTTATAAGTGATTAAATCAGTAAATTTCATTATTCTAGATCAAAGAAAATGAGTTTCTGACCTAGAACGGATGAAAAGAGAAATGAGGGAAAAAGTCCCTATCTACTACTTTTCGACATCGAGGTAAGTTCATGTGCGAATGTTGCAATTACGTATGAGTTAATTTAATGTTCCAATGTTGTATGGAATGTATATCTACTCTATGAATGTATGAAATATCTTTAATGAGAGGTCAAAATAATTGAATCTAAGAGTAATGGGAAATGTATGTAGAATGATATGATGATAGTTAAAGTCTCGTGTAAGACCATATTGGAATATGGCCTCGATGTACGAATTCGTATAAGACCATGTCAGGGACATGGCATTGATATGTTAATGCAAGTAAGACCCTATTGTGGTATAAATTCTATGTGACATTATGAGTATGAGACTCAAGAGAGTTATTTAATAACTTGAGTGATTCAACGTATATGTGGAAAGGAAGAAAGTATGTGGTTGTACCACAAAAAGCACAAGTGTGTGTTAGAATTGAATTGATATGGATTCAGTGTATGATGAACCCTTAGTGGGTTATGTGTATTCAATACACTTTAGTTGCATGAGATAGATTTATTAATGTATTGTGTGAATGCAAACGAGTATCATAGAAAGTTAAGTGAGAATAGAAGTGTGTGAGAATGTTCTTGAATGAATATTTGAAATAGAGATATATATGTGGATTACTATCCATGAATGTAAAATGAAAGGTGGGCTAAGTGCGGAACCACCATAAGTATAAATGATTGGTGGGCTATGTGCGATACCACCCTATTAAAGATTCAATGGTGGGCTAAGTGCGAAACCACCGAGATATTAGTAGCATGAGCAGTTTATTGAAAATGCTTGATGTGTTGTTTTATATGATCATGTGGTGATCAGTGCAGGAATGTATGCTAATTGAACGAGCAATTGCTTGTGACATGGTAAGAATGTGGTAAGAGATTGAATGAGTAAGTTTCAAGAATATTTGAGCAAGTAACCGTGAGTTAATGAGAAAACTAGGTATGATACTTTGTAATTATGTATATTCAATGAATATCAATATTTGGCACATTATGCAGATGAGCTTACTAAGCATTATTGCTTACTCCTTTACATTTCTCATCCCTTATAGGTTATTTTAACTAGCTCGGGTTGGAGACCGCCGGAGATGTTTTCACACTATAGAGCAGACACTTGGCATGAAGTATCAAGTCCTTATGAGTCATGGCATGTATAGGGATCCTTTTAAAGTTGATTAAGTTCTAACCGATGTAGCCAAATTGTATTGGCCTAAGAGAATCTAGAGTTGGTTGTGTATGACCATAGATGATGGCTTAAGTTGGCTGTATTTGTATTGGGAGTAGTTCTCCCTAGTGTATGGGACAAAGGCTTTATCTCTTTAATGATTAAATGTGTTAATTCATGTGTTTTAATTGATGATTTGAGAATGTTTTGAAGTAGTATATGAATGTATGCAAACGGGAGTGGTAAAAGGCTTGGTAAGATAGCCTCTAAGTGCCCACACGGATAGACACATGGGCGTGTGTCTAGGCCGCGGTGTCTCCCTGCACCTTAGTATCTTAAGTCAGATTAGACCACGGGCTGGTCACACGGCCGTTTGTTCAGGCCGTGTGATACACACGGTTGGCACATGGGCGTGTGCCAAGGCCGTGTGAAGTCTGCACTTGGCACTTAGAAATTCAATTGTCACACGGCAGGCACGCTGCAGGCGTGTGTGTGGGGCCGTGTGAATAAGTCGAGAATGCTAAGGTTTGGCACATGGGCGGGGGCCACGCGGCGTGTCAAAGCCGTGTGTAATTTGCCAGTATCTTCCACGGGTGAAAGACACGGGCATGTTTTAGGGGTGCACGGGCGTGTCCCAAGTCACACGGACGTGTGACCCCTGTTTCGAGAGAAAGTTTTCAGATGAGTTCTGAAAGTTTCGGGACGTAAGTCTGAGTCCTCGTAGGCCCATGAAATGTCTGATTTGACTAAGAAAGAGAAGTTTTTAATTCGGAACGAAATTCTATAGCCCGTAAGTACATGTTTAAGAAAGTTCAAGCATAGTAATGTCTCGTATCCGGTCTTAGCCTCGGACTTGGGTATGGGGTGTTACACACACAGGCGTGGCCGCGGCTGTGTAGAAACAGGACAAAACTGATCCCAAAACACGGGCTACGATAAAACGCCACGGCCGTGCGATTCAGCCGTGGTCGAAACTGAGAAATCTACACGGGCGTGCGACACGCCCGTGGGACCTTTGAGTCCATTTATTTTTTCTTATTTTCATTTTTAATGTCTTTTCTTTTATATTTCTCGTCTTTGATTTATATTATTATATTTTGATTTCTTTAATTTAAGTTCAAGGGGCTGTTAATGAACGACCACACCACCACCAGAGTATCCTCCCCATCTTCACCTCTCTCCAACTTTATCGTTTTGTTTCATTGACTCCATCCAAAATTCAGGAAGTTTCACTGCTCTCCCTATCTTATGATTTTATTACTATATTGCTATTATCTATCTTTGTACATTGAGGACAATGTACATCTTAAGTGTGGGGGGTTAACTACAGTATTATTTGAAAATCCCTAAATTATGTCTTATTCTTAAGTAATTTTCTCATATTACTGTTAGAATGAAACTTCTATTAATTTATGATTATCATTGATATGTTTTGGATTAAGTCATAGTTAATTATGCATTGATGATAAGTCTAATTTTCAAAATTAAAAATTTTTTAGGTTGTTTCCCTAAATTTAAATATTACTTTGAAGTTTGAAATTTGCAAGGTTGACATCAAAAACCATAATTTTTGTGAGATTTTGAGCCTTTTAGAGCATATTCTTTTCTTGCTCACTTTATTAATTATGAGTGTGTCAACATTAATTTGTTATTCTAGAACTTGCTTCGATCATACATGTCGAGACCACACTTTTGATTTGATATACAGAGATGATAAAGGCACCTAGGATCTAACTCACTTACTCCATAAAAAGCCTACCTTCATAATTAACCCCTAGTGAACCCCTTTGAGACTAATAAACCGTTTATTGACTCACCTATTAATATTAAGCCAAGACCCATTCTTTTTGATTCATTGAGAATTTTTCCTTCTTGTTTTAACCCTTTTTGTCGAGATTTGATTTGAGTAGTTGCCTAACTATGTTCTCTATTTCAGTTGTTAAAAGTTCTTTATTATTATTTGGATGTACTTATTCTTAAAAAAAATTGAAATATATGTTACTATTAGTTCCATGTTATCTGAGCTTAAGTGAAAAATCTCTTATTTTGAAAAGAAGCTCGATATTATTGATAAGTTTCAATTGATGTAATTATTCAAGTTTTAGTTTATTTTTCTAGTTAGGTAATTTGTCAATTCAATCTCGATACTAACCCTCTAATTCAGTATTTATCCACACCTTTAACCCAAGCCTCATTACAACCCTTTCAAAGACCTTTTGATTTGTGTATCATCTCATTTTACAGTGGTGGAGATTTGATTTTCAGGCAAGCCTATGGGATTAACTTTTCATGTTTGACTTTTGAGTGCTTAATTTTTGAACCATAAACACTTTGAGTGATTTGAGTGAATCTTTAGTGAGGATGTCAATACTTGTCAGTTTTGAATCAGAGGTAATTATTTGGGTAAGGGGAAACACCTATGTTTTCATGTTATAAAAATCTATGACTTAGATTGTTTGAATCTCTAGGACTCTTTTAGTTAAATTATCCATGTATGAATTATCTATGAATTATGATAAGATATTGTTGATGAGAATTATGAATTGAGGGAAGTTAATTTTAATTGTGAGATGAGAATTTTGCTTGAGGACAAGCAAATGCTTAAGTGTGGGGGTATTTGATAAACCGTAATATATACATATTTTAATCCCACATTTAGCATACTTTTGGATGATTTAATCCCTTGAATTGTGGAATTTGATGCTCCTAATCCTTTAATTTCATGTTTTATACTTAGGAGAGCATCGGAGAATGAAAAGAACGAGAAACGGGCCAAAAACAGAGAAAAAGGGCCAAAGTGAGAAATTCACACGGCCTGGAGTTCACCACACGGTCGTGCCACCTTAGCAGGCCCGAACACGGCCTGTGTAACACCCCAAACCCGGCCTAGACGTTATGGCCAGATCTAGCGTGTCACATCAAAATGTTATTTGAAAACTACGCGTTCATTGAAAACCCTTCTTTAATTTAAAACTTTCTACCGTTTAAAAATCCCATTTTTCGTTGCTTAACAAAACAAGATTTGCTCAAAGTCAATCCCTTGTAAAAATATTATTATTTTTAAAACCTTGTTTGTAGCGAAAGTCTGACTTAAACAGTTGCGGTTGAAAACAGTAGTTATTTTTTAAAAAAACTCGTGTTTAATAGCCTAGCAGTTTGTAATCGAAAGAAGTACCAAATAAAAGATAAAATGAAAATCCCAATGGCCTTATTACAAAAATTATTAACCCAATAATTAAAACAAAGTAAAAATAGAGTCGCTAAGTTCAGCTTTAAAACATGTCGGTCGTGTGGCCACCTCTAAGTCCCTCACAGCTCCAAATCCTCTACGACTAGGGATTACCTGCACAGTTAAAGAAAAAGGGTGAGTTACGAGAACTCAGTGTGTAATCCCCTATTACGGTCATAGTTTGGGCCCGAGCCCATACGGTATCAGTCTGGGCCTAAGCCCTATTCGGTAACAATCTGGGCCTAAGCCCTATATCATAACAATGCAATGGACATGTAACCCAACCCTTAACCACCAATCTCTCCACCCGAACCAACTAATCTCTCCATGTGGAGACCATGTCGACCCACCCAGCCAAACTCTCCAATGGTGCAGCCTAGCTGCTAACAACTGTGATATCGTGCGTGTTGAGCCACTAGAATCAGAATACGTGGCAATGCCACTATAACGGTACTTCCTCCAAATCAGAAAAACCTAACCCAATGCAATATGTCATGTATGCAGTGTATCACAATCATATACAGTTATATAAATATCACATAAACATCATTTAAACTACCACTAAGGGTATAACGGTCATTTTGTCATTTAGGGGTAAAACGATAATTTCACCCCTCGGGGGTATTTCGGTAATTTTACCCACCAAGGGTATTTCGGTAATTTACCCACCAAGGGTATTTCGGTAATTTTACCCGTGAAGGGTAATTCGGTGCAATTGGGCCTAAAGCCCAATTTCAACCCAAGCGGGCCCACACGCTCGTGTGGCCCATTCAACCCATTTTCGATCACAGATATGAGATTCACATAGACCAGTCCAATATCTACTACACAATCATACAATTTATTCATATGGGCCCACGAGCCCATTGGGCCCACTCGGCCCAAGGTAGCCTAAACCCATGAGAACACTCATGAGGGCCCCAACTATCGCGTCAAAGCTCCCACACGTGCGCTCGCACGCTCGTGTGGCTACCATTGCCGTGTGACCGGCATTTCGGCATTTGCCGCTCTACAGCTAGAGTAGTGCGAAATACACACCTGATAGGAATCTGGAGTTAATCCGCGCTCTGAACACTATTTTGTGCAGAAGCCCACAATGATCGCACCCTTGACCCCCAAGGGGTGTGTCGATCAACTTCGGTCACTACCACCGCGACCCAATGGCATACAGATCAACGAATGATCCAACGCCTAGCCCAAACGAGCACACCACAAAGCGAAAGGGATAAGCCAAGAGAGGTATTCTTACTCTCCTCATGGTTTGCTCTATTTAAAGCCAGCTTCTTGCCTACTCTCATGCCAGCTTCCCGATGTGGGATCCCCCTTCAGCAGAGTTTAAATCCAACAAAAACTCTGGCCGTCCAATCCGCAAAATAAACGCTTTCTTGCTTGACATGAGATTCGAACCCTTGCCCTCTCCTATGCTCCAGACGCTACATGCCACCACAACACAAGCTCCTTTTGTGACTTAGAACATGAGCAACTAAATATAAGCCTATGGGCCAAAGTCTAAGTTCATTTAAAAGAAAAACAAAATCAATTGCAAGCGCCAAGACTTGAACCTTGGACTCCCTTGCCTGCTAATGACGCCACCTCCCTGCTCCCTAAGTGGCGCCACTTTGCCACTTCACCACAACTCCTTTTGTGTCTTTTTTTCCCATAATTTATTCTTAAAGCCTACTTACTTACCCCCAGGGCTTTATTCACCTAAAACCAAAATTTTTCCTAAAGCCCAGGTTTGAACCCAGGACTTCATGGAAGCCCCCTAACCTTCCAAAATCACTCACCTAATAGGTACAACTTGCATTAGTGCCGTTCTCTTGTTATCAAAAATTTGAAACACTCCCATGCCCAAGGCCCAATAGGCCCAATTCTACTAGGCCCAAATTCGAGGCGTTACAACATGGGCTCGATTCACACGGGCGTTCCACACGGGCGTGTCCCTGCCGTGGCCAAGATGAGTTTCATTCGGATTAGGATACTTGTGGGCCGAGTAAGGCATCCCGAAAGCCTATATAAACACCCTAGAGGACAACCTAAAGGGGGAGTTCGAAAGAAGCCTTCTGTCAGGGCTTTTGACGAAGGGGGCGAAGCCAGAGAGGGCTGAACACAAGAAATTACTCGAAGACAGCCAGTTGATTCATCCCAGAAGCCGGAATCACACTCAAGACGGAAGATCTTCCTTTCGATTTCCTTCAGGGGGTTTTAGGGTTTTTCTTATGTTTTGTTATTTACTTTCTTCTGAGATGTATTCTTTATTAAACATGAACTAAACCCCTCAAATACCAGAGGGGGATGAAACCTAAGATGGATCTTGTTATTGTTCTTTGAACTGTATGATAAATACTTGATTTGTTCTTAATTATGTGTTCTTAATTCTTGTTCTAATAGTTTATGATATTGATTCAAGTATTGATGTGCTTAGGCAGTGGAGCAAAAGTCCCTGTTTAAGAGTAGATCTAGCGTAGTTAAGCGGAGTTGATCGCAACCCTAGAGATAGGATGACTAAAATCTACCGGATTAGGGTCAAACCTAATATGGGAGTCCATAGGTCGAGTTAATGCAACACTAGGGGTTTTAATTAGAAAGAGATTTCAATTAATCAACCTAGGGTTAGACGTTATTAGTCTCGAAAGGGATAATAATATAAATTAGGGAATCCTACGGATCAAGTCAAGTGAATAAATAAATCAGTTCAGAGTTAAATAACAAGTGAAGTCTTGGTGGATTCTTCCTCGGGTATTGTCTTAATCAACTAGTTTTCCCAAAAGTATTTTCCCAATTCATTCTCTGTGTCTTAGCATCCTTAGTTTAGTAATTAGTTAATTAAACATCGATTCCCTTAATACTTAGGCTAGATAATAAAAAAGATAGTAACTACTAGTACTCTTGGTCCTTGAGGATACGATATTCCGGTATTGCCATAGCTATACTACTGAACGATAGGTGCGCTTTCCTTATTCGTTGTCATAGTTAGTTTGGACACGATCACAAGGCGACTAGGAAAGATCATTTTCCTCTGTCGTTATTGGATCAAATGTTGGATAGACTCGCAGGACGAGACTACTACTATTTTTTATATGGGTACTCAGGGTACAATCAGATTACAGTAGCACCGGAGGATCAACACAAACAACATTCACATGCTCGTATGGTACGTTTGCATTTAGACGCATACCATTTTGTTTATGTAATGCACCTGCTATGTTTCAAAGATGCATGATGGTTTTTTTTCTTGACATGGTTGAGAAGTACTTGGAAGTTTTTATGGATTATTTTTCAGTGTTCGAGATACTTATGATGATTTCTTAGCCAATCTAGCGAAGGTACTAAAGCGGTGCAAAGAAAGAAACCTTGTACTGAATTGGGAAAAGTGTCATTTCATGGTACCATAAGTTATTGTTTTAGGGCACCAAATAACAAGACAAGGGATCGAGGTTGATAAAGCCAAGGTAGATGTCATTGAGAGACTCCCACCTCCAACATCTGTAAAGGGTGTTAGGAGCTTTTTAGGACATGTCGGACTCTATCGTAGATTAATCAAAGACTTTTACAAGATTGCTAAACCTTTGTGCAAATTATTGGAAAAGGATACAGCATTCAAATTTGATGAACAATGTTTGAAAGCTTTTAATGATCTAAAGAATCAGCTAGTTTCGACACCAATTATCGTCACACCAGATTGGGAATTGCCATTTGGGTTCATGTGTGACGCAAATGACTTCGCGGTAGGAGATGTGATAGGCCAGTGAAGGAACAAAATTTTTCATCTCATCTACTATGCAAGTCGGGCTTTGACGAGAGCTCAACTGAATTATACGGTAATCGAAAAAGAATTACTTGCTATTGTTTTTGCTTTTGAAAAGTTTCGATCTTATCTTATAGGTACTAAAGTGACTATTTATACGGATCATTCAACAATTAAATATTTGCTCGCTAGGAAAGATGCCAAGCCGAGATTGATCTGATAGATACTTCTACTTCAAGAATTCAATTTAGAAATTCAAGATCGGAAAGGGGTAGAAAACCAAGTAGCAGATCACTTATCTAGATTGGACCCGCAAGAGGGAACTTCTACTCTTGTACCCATACAAGAAACATTCCTAGATGAACACATACTTAAGGTAAGTCATGTTCATAACACCCCTTGGTTTGCTGATTTCGCTAACTATTTAGCTTGTGGTTCAATGCCCTTTGATAAGACATATCAGCAAAGGAAAAAGTTTATTGACGATGTGAAGTACTATTTTTGGGAAGAGCCATACTTGTTCAAGAAGTGCACATACCAGATGATCAGGAGATGCATGGTAGAAGATGAGGTACATGAAATATTATATCAATGTCACACAGCTCCGAGTGGTGAACACTTCAGAATTTCATGTACTGCAGCCAAAGTACTACAAGCCGGATTCTTTTGGCCAACTTTATTTAAAGATTCGTACGCCTCTATAAAAAGTTGTGATCGATGCCAAAGGGTTGGAAATGTTACTAATAGAAACAAGATGCCCTGAACAAACATCATTGAAGTAGAATTGTTCGATGTTTGGGGTCTTGATTTCCTTGGTCCATTCCCTCCTTTTGGTAACAAGTACATATTGGTAGCAGTAGACTACATATCTAAGTAGGTTGAGGCCGAGGCGTATCCAAAAAAGATGCCAAGGTGTGACGAAGTTCTTGCAGAAACATGTGTTCACAAGGTTTGGAACTCCTAGGGCTATCATTACTGATGAGGGGTCCCATTTTGTGAACAAATGGCTGAAATGGTTACTCGATAGACATAGAGTGAAGCACAAGGTTGTCACAGCTTACCATCCGCAGACAAATGGGCAAGCTAAACTGGCAAACAAAGAGATAAAGGGTATACTCGAGAAGGTAGTTTGTTCGAACTGATGAGATTGGTCCAAAAGACTGGATGACGCTTTATGGGCCTACAGGATAACATATAAAACACCTTTAGGGATGTCTTCCTATAGGTTGGTAATTGTGAAAGCCTTTCATTTACCCTTGGAGTTAGAACATAGAGCTTATTAGGCTCTTTAGCGACTCAACTTATATCTCAAGCTTGCTAAAGAAAAAGGGATGCTTCAACTTAACGAGTTAGAAGAATTCCAAATGTTCTCATATGAAAATACCAAGTTATGCAAAGAGAGATTAAAAAGATGGCATGACAAGCACATTCGAGTCCGAGAATTTAAAGCAGGTCAGCAAGTCTTGCTATTTAATTCCAGGTTAAAATTCTTTCCATGTAAGTTGAAATCACGTTGCTCTGTTCCATTCACCATTCATCAAGTTTTTCCATATGGAGTTGTTGAACTCCACTATAAGAGAGGTAATTTTCAAGTCAATGCTCAGCGTTTGAAACACTATTGGGGGGATAAAATTGAACGGGACAAATCATCGCTCATTTTATCAGATATTTAATTTTTCTTGTTTTTATTAAATAAATGACTTAGGCTATCCTTTCTGGATTAGTATGTCAAAATAAATTCTGTCTAGGAGATTAGAACTTAAGCGGGACCGCTTGTGACCCCTCCAATCTTTCCTGGGAATTGATTTTTACATAATATTCTGAGAAATTATGTCCTAAGAGACAAAATAAATTTTTATTTTTCAAATAAAAGGGTAAATATTGATCCAAGTTTTAATTACAACTCTAATTTCAAATTTTCTTTAGGTTCAGGTACT
Organism: Gossypium sturtianum; assembly: GCA_025698515.1. NCBI lineage: Eukaryota > Viridiplantae > Streptophyta > Magnoliopsida > Malvales > Malvaceae > Gossypium > Gossypium sturtianum. Next base: position 67,601,026 of record CM046950.1, on the reverse strand, counting down.
TAATTGAATTATTTGCAAAATTTGATTGTGTTTTTTTCTAAATATCAAAATTAAATGTCTCTTTTTATAAATATTTTTTAAAAAATAGCTAAAATAAAGGTTTTTAATTTTTAATTTTTAATGTAACGCCCCGAATTTGGGCCTAGAAGGAATGGGCCTTGAGTGGGGGATCAGCTAAGAGACTACACATAAAAGTTTATGTGTGCAAGAAAATGACACAAATTGCTTGTTTGCTTTAGTGGCTAAGTGATTTAGGAAGAGTTGGGAGTGTTGGAGAAGTCATGGGTTCAAACCTGGGCTTTAGAAAATTTTTTACTTTTTTCTCTTAAGTGAATCTTGGCCTTAGCTTGAAGCCTTTATAAATATTTTTGGTGAAATAATGTCACAACGAGTCTGCTGGTAAAGGTGGAAAGTGGCGTGTGGAGTGTGCTAGTGGTCTGAGGTTCGAATCCCTTTTTATGAAAATGGAGATTATTTTTACTGTTGGCCATGGGAGGAGTTTGTGTTTGACTGAAACACCAGAAGTTTGAATAGATTTGAATGGGGTTGTTGTTAGCCGAATTTGGGGAGTGAAAAGGGGGATTTTCGGTTGTTGAGGTTTGTGAACAGGAGTGATCTTAGGAGGAAAAAGGGGAATTCGAATTTGGTGGGAGTAGTGGTGCCGAAATGGGACTCTAAGGCCTTAGGAAATTCGGCTGAGGGGTTTTCTCTCAGTTTTGGTCAGTTTGTCATCGGTTTCTGAAACTATGAAGGCTCTTTTCTTTCTCTGGTCTCTTGTGCCGAATTTGCAAGTGGCCATTTGTGCATTTTGGGTATTCGACTCCTACGATTCGGGTAAATTAAACTATTTTGTTTTCATGTCCATTCCTCTCCCCTCTTTTGCACCAACATCTGCCGAAACCTCCCCTTCTTCTCTATTCTTTTCAAGTTTCGGCCAACTGCCTATTTCATTCCTTCTTGTCTATTGATTTCTTTCGGCCGAACCTATCACCCTAGCCCCTTGTGACTCTTTCCCTTTTTCGGCTTGTGACTGAAAGTTCTCTCCTCCCTTTTTGATTTGGGTTCTTCTCTTCTCTGGGTGGTTCTTACTTTAGCCGAAACTCAACACTGTCCCCTCTCTGTTTTGGTTCTGCAAGTATTTCTGACAAGTCGGTAAGTGGTTGTATTCCCTCCTTCCATTCAAATCTAGTTTCGTTAAACTTTTCTAAAAAGCCGAATGTTCATTTGTTTGAGAAGATGGTATTCGTGGATTTAAGCCACATTTACAATCGATCCTATCTAACAAGATTTGTTTATAATTCAGATTCTCGACAAGGCGTGTGATCAATTTTGGGTTAGCAATCTTAGAGGATTAAGCCACCCTCATTCAATCAAGGTAAGGTGGTGTCTTTTTGGGCTAAAAGTTAAGAAGTGGTTAACTTGAACCGTCGGTTAATTAACTGAAGGTCTTGTTGAGTGTAGGTTCGGTACACGTGGAATTCTTCGCGCGTCTCGTTAAACAGGTGTGTAATCACACTATCATTTCTGTGAGTCGGCAAAAGCTGAAAAGCCGAAAAGCTAAAACTTCGGCATTTGAGGCCTCACGAGCGTGTGATCGCTCGTGTGGTAAACCGAGTCCATAATCATGGGCGATAGACTGTAGAGGCCACCATAAGCGTCCTCAAGCTCTTGGGCCATTTTAGGCCTCGTTTGGCTGAAATGGGCCGTGTGGGCTCAATGGGCTCGTGGGCCCCACAAGGACTAAATCCACGATAAGTGGCAAATACTGGACTGGGCTATATCGTTCGCATAGCCGTGACTAAAATTGGGCTGAATGGGCCACACGAGCGTGTGGGTCCACTTGGGCCGAATATGGGGCTTTGGGCCCATTTACACCGTCTTGACCATATATGTTATCTGTGTCGCTCGAGGTGACTGTAAACCTTCAGGAAGGTTGTTAAATGACTATAATACCCCTGTAGGGTAAAATGACTGTAATACCCTTGTAGGGTAAAATGACCGTAATGCCCCTATAGGGTAAAATGACCGAAATACCCCCATAGGGTAGAATGACCGTGATACCCCTGTAGGGTAAAATGACTGTAATACCCCTGTAGGGTAAAATAACCGTAATACCCCTGTAGGGTAGAATGACCGTGATGCCCCTGTAGGTAAAATAACTGTAATACCTCTGTTAGGTGAAGTGACCGATATACCCCCAAAGGGTAAAATGACTATTTTGCCCCTCGAGGGTAAATGATTGATTTGTCTGCGATGTAAGCGATTGATCTGTCTGTGATTTGTATGACTGATTCTGAGCATGGCATTTTGTATACACGACATACTGCATGGGGTTGGGATACTGTTATGGAGGAAGTACTGTACTGGTGGCTCTGCCACAATCACTGTTACTAGTGGCTTTTCCATATATCGTTATCGCAACTTTGCTGCGATATCGCGCATCGCGGCTTTTTGCTGCGATACCGTTCTTTGGCGGCTTTCTTTGCGCGACGCTCATCGATGCCTTTGTGCTGATCAACTTACCGCATTCGATGGGTGTATGCGATCATATCATCGCTCATCGATGGCTCTGTGCCGATCATATTACCGTTACTGATGGTTGTGTGCCGATCATATTACTACTACTGATGGCTTTGTGCTAATCATATTACTGTACTCATGGCGTTGTGCCATTCTGTTTATGGCTTTTAGCCATTTTGTTTATTCTTGGCGACTTTCTTCGCGATCATCGATTAGTGCCGCATGGCCGGTGCGATATTGGTGTGATGGTGGGTGGGTCGATTTTATCCCCACATGGTGTGTTGGTTGGTACGGGTGGTGTGTTGTTTGGATTGGGATGGGTTGCATGATTGCATTGTTGCATTTTTGCATCGACATCATCATCCTTTGTATTGGGCTTAGGCCCACATGTATTATGTTTCTGATTCTGATACTGTAATGGGCTAAGCCCACACTACACTGTTATTATTTTGGGTTAAAGCCCATACTGCACTGTTACTAAATAGGGCCAAGGCCTGCATCATTATTGCATATATTATCGATCGAATGATAGGGGATTACACACTGAGTTTTCATGAACTCACCCTTTCTTTTAACTGTACAGGTAATCCCCAGCCTTAGACGATTTGGAGCCGCGAGGGACTCGGAGGTGGCCACACGTTTGCTGATGGTTGTTTTAGAATTATATATTTCTTTTATATTGGGCTATTGATTTTGGTAATAAGGCCTTTGGTGGATTTAATTTTCTGTTTGATTGGGTTTTTAATTTCTTATTCTGAACTGCCAACCTGATAAAAACAAGTTTAAAAAAAAATAATAATTATTTTGAAGACAAACACGCATTTTCAAACTGCAAGATGATTTTGATTAGAATAGCTTCCGCGAATTTTAATTAACTAAGAAACAAACGGTAACAAACATGGAAATCGTTTTAATAAGCGATTTTTCAAACTTAATAACTTAATTTGCAAAAAAAATTCTCAAGCAATAAAAACTAAATGGGTTTTTACTTAGAAACGGTTTTCTAGCAACAAACCTTGATTTGAAAGATACTTCGATGTGACACGTCGGATTCGGTCGAAACGTCTAGGCCGGGTTTGGGGTGTTACATTTAGTAAATTGATAATAACTAATATATAATTATCTTTATTATAATATATATTAATTATTATCAAGTTTTTATTGGAATAGAATTGCTTTTAATTTACTTAAGAGTTTTTATTTTAATAAATGAAGTGATAACAAATAATATATTTTATTATATGTTAATTGTTATTAACTTATTGTAGCATTAGGACTTATAATATTTTATAATCAAATTACTCTAGGAATTTAAGTTGAATTCCTTTCTCCCTTCCCTATAAGTTCCACCAACCTTCTCCCCCAATCAGATCAGTTTAACCAACCATACCCACACCCACCATCGGTATACCAGCACCCGCCTAGTAGCCCCAACGCACACGCCTGCTCCTACCCATGTTCGTGCGCACCGACTGGTTACTTCAGTCGACCATCGCGCGCTGCTGCTGCCTTGCACGCCATTTCTGCTTTCAACTTTGGCACGCCATTGCTGCTTTCAGCTCCAGCTCACGTGCGTCAACACTACCGTGCCTCATGCATGCCTTGCGCGCTACTGATGCTGCTGTTGTCGAGTGCACCCTTGCCTTGCACGCACCATACAATCAAGACACCCTCCAATTATCCCTAAACCAACCTCTTTAGCTTTATATTTATTTTCTTTGAGTTTTTTTCCATACAAAGGTGGTAAGAAAGTTTTCTCCTAAATTTTAATTTGTTTTAATTATTTAACCATTTAATTTATTTTGAATTGTTAATATTTTTTACTAATTAAATTTTGGGAAAATATTATTTGTCTTCATCTTATGTGACAATCAGGTTAAATTGTGTCTCGCAAAAGAACTCGTGTCTTTGTCCAAGTTGAAGAATCACAAAACAAATTTCACTATGAAGAAGCCAAAGCGAGATGTGATAGCGTTCAAGAATCAACAAATGATCCCGGAAAAAGGCTTTACACTAAATGAGAGCAACTATACCAATTTCATGGCGCGCATTCGACAAATTGTTGAAGCCCTCAATTAGGAGTTGTTTTGTGAGAAAAGACCAAGTGCAGATGAAGAGTTAGTTCGTGAATTTTATGCGATTTGACCTCAAGCGAATTAACGTAAGTTTCTGTTCGAGGAATCAAGGTACTAATTAGCTCAAACTCTATTAATGAATTCTTTGAATTACCCGATTTTGAAGACGATGAATATTCTTCTTTGATGAGATATATTGAGGCTGAAAAATTGAAAGAAATTCTCGAGGAACTTATATTTCTAGGTTCTAAGTGGACTGTGTCAAAGCATGGACCTCACGCTTGTCGTACAGAATATTTGACACCATTAGCGAATGTGTGGTTCTATTTCATTTAATTCAGCCTTATGCCTATTTCATATGGGACCACAGTTTCATTAGAGTGAATGGTCTTGTTATACTCAATTTTAACGAAAAAGACCATTAATGTGGGAAAGATCATTCTGAAAGAAATTAAAAATTTTGCCGCTAGATTTTCGGGTCCAGCATACTTTCCCTTTACGATAACAATTTTGTGCTTGAAAGCTAAAATTCTTGCAAACATAAAGAACAGAGGTTATAGCCAATGCATAATCACAAATTGAGACCTCTACCAAATAGCCAGAGATTTTGTTCTGCAACAACGAGTTGAATTGAGCAAGGATCCCGAAGAACAAAAAGAAGAAGATCCTACAGAGGTCGAACCAATGTAATCATCTGGAATCCCTGATAAGGCAAAACCAATAACCGAACCTGACATGGAAACCTCAACATTCAAAACTCAATCGCCTTGCCCAGATCCTTGTGATGAGCTGTCAAAATTGATGGACATAATGCAACATATGCAGTGGCAGCAACAAGCTTACTAGAGATATTCAAAAATACGGGATAACTCAATGAGAAGCGCTTGTACGAAAATATTTCATGACACATTTATTTTTATGCCTGAGTTTCTAGATTTTATATTTGAACCATGGAGTCCAATATCGAAAAGGGAATGAAGAAATTCATGCAAAAACAAAGACAATGGAGCAAAAGATGAGTCGGATTCTGAGGGATTTGCAAATAAATAAGAAGGGGGATCTTTACTTTATATTATTTTCTTTCCTAGGATATTTAATGTTTTCAGAATTAGGTTCTATTAGGATTTTTATTTCTCGTATAATAAAATAAGAGGTAGAAATCATAAATAAAAATGAACAAGTTACAAAATAAGAAGTGTGGCAATAGATATGTACATGTCTAGGATTGTATCTAGAGAGAGCTTGGTACTTAAGCAGTCAAATTGACTCCCCTCCTCTTTTTTAGAATCTTACCTGGTGTATAGTATCTTTTCAGTTCTAACAATGAGGACATTGTTCATCTTAAGTAGGGGGACCAAAAAATTGAAATTATTTCCTCTCAGAATAAATTTTTCTTTTAATTATGGTTAGGTTATATTTTGTTCAAAAATTTGAAATTTTGTTAAGTATGCTAAACTTTAGTATGAATAAAGTTCTATTATCTCAATAATTGTTATGTTAGCTGGATTATGACATAAATATACCTTTAATAAATCATGTAAATCATACCTTTAAATTTTTAGTTCTTTAAGAAAGTTAGGCATGCATGAAAGTTTAAGTCTCTAGAATTTACTTAGTCATTTCTTGAGACAAAATCCTAGGAAGCATGGAATGTTGAAAATGATTTAGGCAAACTTTTGTTTGGACCGTTTGAGCCTTTCAAACCAACCTTGATGAATATTTATCCCTTGAAACCAACTTTAAGACTATATGGCCTAATTTTTTTTGAACCTCTGCAATATTTAGCCATCACTTCTCTCATAATTATCTTTAAATTATCCCAAACACTAGACTTAGTCTATTCAGAATATTCTTTAAAAATAAGTTTGGGGGAGTTGAAAAGAAGTATCAAATTATCAAAAAAAAAAGAGCATATGTACTCGAAAGAAATAGATGTACAAAAGAGCAGGTAAGAGTAAAATGAGTTGGTGTATTGAAGGTAACTATTCCGAAGGTCCGATGCAAGCTGAGTCTAGGGCTTTTAGCCTAAATTTATCTATCTTTTACCTACCACTAGCCTAGCCAGGCTACAACCTATTTAAAAGACCTACTGATTCAAGTTTCTGTGCTACCTACATTAGTGGAGAGAAATTGCTATGTTCAACATATGAAGGCATAAATTAAACTTAATGATTGCAGCTTAATCTTAAATAAAGGAATAATATCAAATTGGTAGGGATTTAACATGTCTTTATTGAGAAAGATGTTAGTCTATTTTTGCTATCATAATAATTTAGATTAATTTGAACGATATGTATACTTAAGTGGCATAAATCTCTAAATTTTTTGTTCTTGAGCATAAGTATACTAAGTTCATAATTATGGGAAGAATGTTTTCTGAAGGAATTTTTCAAAGGTGTTTCCAAGAGAGTCTTTTAAATTTTTGCATTACTCGGGATGAACAATGAATTAAATTTGGGGGTGTGGAAACAAAAAATATATAAACTTTTTCATGCCCTTTTTTAACTCAAATTCATGCAGTTTCTTAGTAATTCTTGTCGAAAAATATAATATAAGTATAAAATAATTAAATTGTACTTAAATTATTAACATATTTAATTTTAATTAATTTTATAATAATTTTTTCATAAATTTTGACTTATTTTCGACAGATTTGCACAAAGGGTGAAAATTAGCTCGACAGACATTGCTAGAAGCTCAAACCGTGAAGTGGTTTCTGAAACGTTGAGGCGAATTAATTTTTCAGCCTAAAACGGTCCAAATTATGAATATTAATACATAATATAAATAATTTTAATTTTAATTTTAATCCAATTTATTTTGGGTTAAATAATTATTATCGATTATATTATGGAAAGAAGGCCCAGTTGTGCTAATACAAAAGATTGATCCAAACGAGCAATCGGGCTGCCCAAACCCATCCAAAATGCTGACACAATCAACTCAAATCAGCTGATTTATTGACTTGCAAATCATCCCTTGAAGTCTCCTTGAAATCGCATTCAAACCCCTCCACTTATTATACTTTTGTAGATTTGCCCCTAGCCAAATATAGCAAGTTGAAATCATCAATAAATGCATGAGTGGTGGCCGACCATGGGGGGGAGTTAATGACTGATATTTCTTTGCTAAAATTATCAGCCAATCCCACCTATAAATACCTCCCTTTTCTACTCATTTCATCATTGAACTCAACTCAATTCATTCACAACACATTCTCTATTAACTTACTTTTCTCCCTTTGTTTTCCATCTTCTTTCTTGTCCCTTCCTTTGCCGATTTCTCCTCTTGAGAAAGAGCCTTCTTTTGCCTTGGAGTAGCAGCACTCGAGTGTTCGTAGAGGCCTCAAATTGGCAGAATGAGCAGAGAAGAAGAGGAGCGCGCTAGTGACTTCAGAGAGACACTGGATTTGTTTCTAGTTCCCTACTCTTTTATTTTCTTGATTCTGTTATGCTGAATGCTCATTGTTTTATTACTCTTGATTTAATTAAAATGGCTTAAATTTAATTCGTGTTAGATTGATTGTGTTCTATTTCTTAATTTATTAAAAATCATGTTTGTGTTGTTATAGGCTTTGTTGATTTGTTCAATTAAATAAAATCATGTTTATGTTATGCTTGCATTTAAATTGTAAGGTAACAATTGAATTAATTATTAAGCAAATTGAAATTGTAATTAATAGACACAATATTTAATTGGTGCATGTTTAATTTTCTAAGGTAGCTGAAGGTTAAATTAGCGACAGTATTAAACAATACATTAGCCTTGCATAACTTGCAGGATTTTGTGATTAAATTGTTTCAATATAGAGATATATTGTTACCTCACTTAATCTTTTACTTGCTTATGAAAATTGAATTAATTGTTTGAATTGGCATAGAGATATGTACAAGAGATTATTTTAATTTCATAAGTATGTATGTGCATTAACACATTTGCTTATTAAAATTTGTTTAATCAATTGACTTGACATAGAGATATAGTCAAGAGATAAATGGATTTTGGTAGCTGAGTATGTTCATAAGTTAGAAAATTGTCGAGTTACCATGAATTAAACTCGTAACAAACATGAATATGGTTCTGATAATGTTAAGTTAAAGAATGCAATTGATCTAACACATTTATTTCATATTGATTAAAACATGTTTTGAAATCGTGCATTGGAAATTGTTATTTTTACTTTATTTTACTTAGTTTAACTTTTAATCTTAATTAAACCCCTTTTCAAATCATCAAATTTTCACCACCAACTTGTTATATTATTTGTTTCATAAATATTTCTTTGTACAGTCCCTATGGGTACGATAACTCAACATTTACTTGTCACTTTATTACTTGTTGCGATTGTGTACACTTGCACATTTCCACCGTTCCATTTGGCAGGCAGGTTCTTAGGAACTCGTGGTGTGTAGCGGATGGTATGGGTAGTAACCTTTTTGCATTGCATCATGCTCACGATATATTCGAATGTTATTGATTTATGATACGTATTGTATTGTGTTGTATTGAATAGTATCGAAATTGATGATTGTTACTCGAATGAATGGTGACCCATGCTCATACACCGCTTGACATCAATTTGATAATGGTTATGTAATGATATGAAATTTCAATGATGGTTCTGTGTTCTTCTGTTAAAGCTAATATGTCTCACTGTATTTTATATTTATGTCTATTTTAATAATTTTGGACTCACACTGAGCTTTCATAAGCTCACCCCCAATAGTGTTTAACTTTTCAGGTAAACCTCGAAATTAGAAACGGACTCAACATTCAAAGAATCACCTTGGACCTTGGACTATTCTTAATAAGTTTTATTAGGTCTTTATTGGTTTTGGTTTGTAATTTTTAATTATTTCTGGTCTTTGGCTTGGTAAGTTTTCTTTTAGGGATTTTTGCATGCATGGATTACTCAAGCATAATAACCGAAAAAATGCATGATATTGGGCATAAGTCAAATTTGACATTGTTCCCTAATTTCTGCTTCATTGCAAATGAACCGTTTTCGAAAAACAAATCGATAAGGCAACTAAGTTTCCAAAATTACTTAAAAAATGGTTTTTCTGCTGCATTAGTTTAACATCGAGTTTTTACAAAGAAAAGTCACAAGCAAATGATTTTTTTTCTTAAACAACACTATCAATAATAAAATGAGTCTTAAGTACAGATTATCTAATAAATGAACTCTTTTAAACTAACTCAAAGTGCAAATACTATTTTTCTCTAAAATGAGTTTATTTAAAGTCTTCAAAAGTAACGTAAGTTAGCTTAGCCATTTAGGTGGCTAATGTAGCCTTCTCAATCTAGCCATAACATCTAGGCCGGGTTAGGGAGTTTACAAATCAATAATTTTGGGTCAATTTTGAAAAAAAAAACAAAAGAATGGAAAAGCATTGCAACAAGTATTTTGAGTATTTTCCAAGCAACCTGAACGACAACCAGAGTATTTTGAGTAGCAGAATAGGTAGCCTAAATTTCCTTAGACCTAATCTCTCCGCCTACTTCTCTGCCGCTTAAGCAACTTCCTTCCTTTATTCAAAGAAAAAGCGAGAACTCGAACCCAACTCAAGTAAGAAATCTCTCTTTCCCTCCCATTTTTCAAGATTACCAGATCGAAGGTTAATATAATAAAACATGAAGTGTAAATTGTATATGTTCAAACATTTTTTTCAACTCTAACCATAGTTGAATGGCGTCTACTATGGTTCATCTAATTGAATACATCAAACAGAGGATCACTACGCTGAAAAAGAGAGAACAAAAAGAATTTTAGACAACAAGTGTTACCACTGATGTGAGTAAAAAAATATGCAAACTACATTTCTTAAAATTTCGTATAAAAAATTAAAAGATTATGAATTATAATATTATAAGTTTAAATCTTATCATAAATTATTTTTATTAATTTTATATATAAATATAAAAAAACAAGTGTTATCGCTGATGTGAGTAAAAAATTATGTAAAATATATTTATTAAAATTTCATATAAAAAATAAAAGATTATGAATCAGAATATTATAAGTTTAAATCTTATCATAATTTATTTTTATTAATTTTATATATAAATATAAAAAAATAATCCTAATTAAATAATATAAATTTATTCAAAAAAAGTACTAGTATAAACAAGCACATGCTACATAAACTACATCGAAACACATTAGAAATACTTGTCCCTTAAGCCATCGGTATTGTAGGCATTAAATGAGAGTTGATTGATTTGCAGAGCAAAAAACATTTCTCGTCCCCCAAGTTTCCTCAGTCCTAATCCATGTCGCCTACTTCCTCTGTCGCTTCGCCTGTCAGTCGCCTACCGCTTCGTCTGCTTCCTCAATCCTAATAAAATCTCCCTTTCGATTGAATCCTATCACCAACAAACATTACTAAAAACCATTGCAGAAAACCATCATTCTCGCTTCCTCTCTTTCAACATCGAGGCCAAAAAACCATCATTCTCACTTCATCTCTCGCTTCATCTGAGTAACAGTGCTAATTTTTAACACTACTAAGTAAAATTTGCTTTGATTTTTCTGCTACCAACATTGTTATCTCTGATATTTCTATTCTGAGTATAGTGTCATTTTTCCATTTCATATATTCTACTAGCTTGAAGTCCCTATTGTGTCTTTATTTCCATATATGTTATTGCCATAAGAATTTTTCTATTTTAAGCATAATGTTAATTTTTCCATTGCTTGTATTCTACTAGCCTGAATTTTGTGTTATGTCTTTATTGTCATATATGCTATTGTCATAAGAATTCTCTGGTATGAACTTCTATTTTTCTTGAAAACTCAGGTAAGAAATCTCCCTTTCCCTCTCATTTTGCAATGGTTAGTCTACTTTTTATTTAGTTAGGGCAATATTTATCTTTATGTCCATGGCTTTATAGCTTTTACTTCTTTCTTGTATTGTTTATCATTATGTCCATGGATTGATAGTTTTTACTTCTTTCTTGTATTTGTTTGTTCTGTCTAGGTATTCTCTAACCTTTCATTTCTTCTCCTGTAGTTTAAGTATGTTCTTATTCATTCTATTTTCAGTTTCTTTCTTTGTAATTTTAGATGGATCATGGAAATGGGTTTTTGTTGGTTTTCATCATTTTTTTGTTCCTTTCGTTATTTGCCTTGGCAATTTCTTTAGTTGTGCCATAACAACTAGTGCAGCCAGTCAACTCTGGACGGCTTGATCTTGAGTCTCAAACAAAGCCGAAAGTCATACTCCCTCTACAACCAAAGACTGCACCTAGAGTGTTTTATTAATTTGCCTTTGATTTAGAAGGCTTGACTTGTGTATATAGATGATAATGTGGCATGACTTGTATTTATTTCTTCAGAAAAAAATTACTTGAACCATAGGGGTTACTTTTGTATTTTTGGTTTTTAGTAATTTTTTTTCTATTTTTTGTGTATTTTGAATCATCCCTTACCTCTTGTATCCAATTTCACAGATAGTTCTCCAAAAAATTTATATGTATGGAAAATATTGGAAAGCTATGCACTTAACTATGTTGAATTAAATTGTATACATTGACGGCTCACACTTTTGTCAAATGTTGATTTCTATCTTTTACCCTAAGTGTGTTTTACTTTCTCATAGCTCTAGCCAGGCATGGTTTCTATGTTTTCTCATATTGCTTAAGGATTGTTTGCGTTATACGAATTCTATCATCACTTGTTAGAAGATCGTGTATCTAATCTTCCTAGGATTTTTGGGATAACTACTTATCTTATAAACTCAAAAGGTGATTCTTTCAAGCTTTTAGTTTAGTTATTGGTTATATGTGTTCCATTTTTTTATATAGTATTTGAACTCTTTTCCCCTCTCTATTACCTCAAGGGTAAACTCTGGTGATAGCTATGGCGGCTAGTGTAACCCTTCTCGTCCTCACTTTAACCTCGCCATGCCCATAATCCTTAAGATTGTTGAGTACTGTGATGGTATTGTTCCTATTTCCTACCGCTGATATGCCACTTTGTTTCCTTACCACTTCTTTTTCTTTCTAATATTAATTTGGTAATGATGTTTCATGTTTAATTTATTTAATGGTCACTTGTTAGTAACATAAAATGCTACAAAATTGCATTTAGAAATAGCGTTTTCTTTTCTTTACATATGAGTATTCAAAGGCAAAAAAGTATGTATTTCTTTTTCAAAACCTTTTTAAGAGTCAAATCATTATTATATATATTTTTCAAAGAAGAATAATCCCTATAGAACTACACTTATTTTATTTTATTTTTCCAGTGTATTTTATTTAAATAAGGATTTGGGTCACTTAATTCTAACAATCTCCACCTTGACGCGAATTCTAAATAAACAAGTTCTTCTTCGCGAACTCTCAACGAATAAGTTCTCCACCTCTTTCATAAAACCCCTTAAGGGTTTAACTTCAACAATGAACACCAACCAAGTCTAAGCAATGCTCAAACTTGGTTATAGGAAGTGACTTAGTCATCATATCTGCAGGATTTTCATGAGTACTAATTTTGCTCACAATAATATCACCACGAGCAATAATATCACGAACAAAATGATACCGAACATCAATGTGTTTTGTTCTCTCATGAAACATTTGATCTTTTGTAAGGAAGATAGCACTCATCATGTCGCAAAATATTGTCTTTGATTTGAAGGTCTTCATTGAGCTCACTAAAGAGTCCCTTCAACCAAATAGCTTCTTTACAAGCCTCAGTAATCGCCATGTACCCAGCTTCAGTGGTAGACAAAGCGACTATAGTTTGCAAAGTAGCTTTCAACTGATTGCACAACCTCCGATTGTAAAGACATAACCAAGTGAGAGATCTTCTTCTATCAAGGTCTCCAGCAAAATCAGCATCAACATACCCAATGACTCCATCTCTAGTTCTTCCAAAGCGTAAGCAAACATCGAGTAGTACCTCGTAAGTATATTAAAATCCATCGAATCGCTTTCCAATGTTCTTTACCAGGATTCGCCATGTATCGCTAATTGCACCTCGATTGCATATGATAAATGCGGGCGTGAACAAACCATAGCATACATGAGAGATCCCACTACACTAGAGTATGGAACATGTGACATGTACTCAATCTCATCATCTCGATTGCGGAGACAAAGCCGATGAAAGCTTAAAATAATTTGCTAAAGGAGTACTAATGGGCTTAGCACTCTGCATATTGAACTCGCAAAGAACTTTCTCAATATACCCTTCCGACTTAGGTACAATTTACTTGATTTTCTATCTCTAAGAATCTCCATACCAAGTATCTTCTTTCTTTGGTCCCAAATCTTTCATCTCAAATTCTTCACTTAGTTGGGCTTTGACCTTTCTTATCTCTCCTTTATCTTTTGTTTGCTATCAACATTTCATCAACATAAAGAAGTAGATACACAAAAGAACTATCACTATTTTTCTTAAAGTAAACACAACTGTCAAAACTACTTCTTTTAAAATCATGAGAAGTCATAAAAGAATCAAACCTCTTGTACCATTGTCTTGGTGACTGTTTCAAACCGTAAATGGACTTTTTCAGCAAGCAAACATATTCCTCTTTTTCTGAGACTGTAAAACCCTCTGGTTGTTGCATGTAAATGTCTTCCTCAAGTTCTCCATGCAAAAATGCAGTTTTTACATCTAACTACTCAAGCTCTAAATCATGCATGGCCACCATACCAAGCAAAGCTTGAATCAAACTATGCTTCACAACTGGGGAGAACACATCTGTGAAGTCCACTTCTGGAATTTGACTGTAACCTTTTGCAACAAGCCTTACTTTATATCGGGTTCTTCAACTCCTGAGTCCCTTCTTTCTTTTAAACACCCATTTACAATGAACAACCTTTTTACCTTTAGGAAGTTTCACAAGATCCCATGTTCTGTTTTTATGGAGTGATTCCATCTCCTCTTGCATAGCAAACATCCACTTTTACGAGTCTTCACATTCTTAACCGCCTCGAGAATAATTAGATGGCTCTTGGTTTGCATCTATATCTTCGGCCACATTTAAAGCATAAGCAACTAGATCGACAGCATACTTCTTTGGAGGTTTAATTTCTCGTCTAGTTCTGTTTTTGGCGATAGAGTATTGTGGTGAAAAAGCAACTCTATTCTCAATTTTTGTACTGGCTTGAGGAGTTGACTCTGTATTAATCTGATGCTCCACCTGCTTTTGATTTTCTTTATTGGAAGAGTCTTTAAGAGATAAGTTAGGTAGCATTGCAGTTTCATCAAAAACAACATCTCTGCTAATCACAACTTTTCTATTTTCAGGACACCATAACTTATACCCTTTTACACTAGTTTTATAACCAAGAAAAACACATTTAATGGATCTCGGTTCCAATTTTCCATTATCAACATGAGCATACGCAGGACATCCAAAGATCTTTAAATCAGAATAATTAGCAGGATTACCATACCACACCTCTTGTGGAGTCTTTTTCTCAATGGCAATGGATGGAGATCGGTTGATCAAAAAACATGCATGAGAAATTTGTTTGGCCCAAAATGACTTTGGTAAGTTGGCATTTGACAACATACATCGAACTTTCTCCATGATCGTTCTGTTCATTCGTTTCTGCAATTTGTTTTGTTGTGGAGTATGATGAACTGTCAAGTGTCTCACGATCCTTCGACTTTGCACGTTTATTAAACTCATCGAACAAAACTCTAAGCCATTGTCTGTGCGAAGGTATTTTATTTGTTTTCCCGTCTGTTTTTCAATCATAGTTTTCCAAGACTTAAATACAGAAAACACATCACTTTTTTGCTTTAGGAAGAATGCCCAAACTTTTCTGGAAAAATCATCAATAAAAGTTAGCATATAATTAGCTCCACCTCTTGAAGGCACTCTTGATGGCCCCCACAGATCAAAATGAATATACTTCAATATTCCCTTCGTGTTATGGATTCCTCTGGTGAATCGAACTCTCTTTTGCTTCCCAAAAACGCAATGCTCACAGAACTTCAGTTTGCAAATTCCTTGCCCATCAAGAAGTCCTCTTTTACTCAATTCTGCCATGCTATTCTCACTCATATGCCCTAGGCGCATATGCCAAAGTTTAGTAATATCATCATCGACAAGGTAGAGAAGCGGCAATTTGCATCACCAATATGATGATAGAACCACCGCAAAACATATAACTTGGCGGTCTTTCTACGCCCTTTCATCACAACGAGGAACCTTTGGAAATCTTCAAAATCCCACTTTCATTTGTGTATTTGTACCCTTTTGAATCAAGAGTACTTAACAAAATTAAATTTCTCTTCAATTCTGGAACATTTAAAGACGTCACTAAGTGTTCGACAACTCTCAATCAAACATCTTAACTTTAATTGTTCCAACACTGCGATTTTACACGAAGCATTATTTCTCATCAAAACAACACCTTGGACATTGTTTTCGTAAGTTGTAAACCAATCTCGATTGGGACTCATGTGGAAGGTGCGGCTGAATCAAGTATCCACTCCTCGCTCACTTTAGAATTGTTGTGAGCGACTAGAAGTTCACCATCGTTGTAGTCTTCTACAACATCGACTTCACGGAATTTTTACGGTTGTTTTCCCTTTGATTCATGACCTCCTTTTAATCTTGTTTTGTAGTTTATAGCTTTCAGATTTAATATGCCCTTTCTTCTTGCGAAGTTACAAGTTTTACCTCTGTTTGAAGACTTGATCTACCCTTAGATTTACCGTGATGATTCGTTTCTGTGTCCTTCCACGATCATCATCGAGCATTCGATCTTGTCTCCCACGAATAATGACACCCTCTCCACGAGAGTCGGGTTTAACCATAAGATGCTTGATCTTATCATACGAGTCAAAGAATCATAAACCTCATCAATCGTGAGAGACTCACGGCTATATAAAATGTGTGTCTCTGAAGGTTGAATAAGGCGGGGGTAACGAGCAGCAGTAGAATCAACCCTAGATCTTCCTTATCATCTTGAACCTTCATGGCCTCCAAGTTTGAGAGAATTTCTTTAAACATCATTGTTAAGTGTTAGTCGTACCTGACGGACCTTCCTCCCAAGCGATGAGCATAAAGACGTTGCTTCATATGCAACTTGCTGGTTAGAGTTTTCGACATACATATTTGTTCTAGCCTCTTCCATAATGCCGTGGCGGTCTTCTCCTTTAGAGACACGATTTTATATAACCGTGAGTCTCTCACAGTTGATGAGGTTTATGATTCTTTGACCTCGTATGATAAGATCAAGCATCTTATGGTTAAACCCGATCAGAGCTTCTAGATTTTTTTTATCTCGATCACGGTAATGGCATCTTTAAAGTATGAAATTCCGCTGTTGGATCGCAACACCAGATTTGCGTTGTGGCAAATAAAGATGCAGGCAGTTCTTGCACAGACTAGGGGTAGATAAGATGCCTTCGATATTGACGGAGGAAGAGAAAAAGTGCAAGGATCGAAAGGCATTAACACAGTTACATACGCATTTGTCTAACGAAATTTTGTAAGATGTGATGAAGGAGAACCGCGCGCATGACATTATGGAAGAGGCTAGAACAAATATGTATGTCGAAAACTCTAACCGACCAAGTTGCATATGAAGCAACGTCTTTATGCTCATCGTTTGGAGGAAGGTGTGCGTGTGCACGAACACTTAACAGTGTTTAAAGAAATTCTCTCAAACTTGGAGGCCATGGAGGTTCAGTATGATACGGAAGATCTATGGTTGATTCTACTTTATTCGTTGCCCCCGTCTTATTCAACCTTCAGAGACACAATTTTATATAGCCGCGAGTCTCTCATAGTTGATGAGGTTTATGATTCTTTGACCTCGTATGATAAGATGAAGCATCTTGTGGTTAAACCCGACTCTCAGGGAGAGGGTCTCATTGTTCGTGGGAGACAAGATCAGAATGTTGATGATGACCGTGGAAGGACACATGAACAGAATCCTCGCGGTAAATCTAAGGGTAGATCGAAGTCTTCAAACAAAGGTAAAACTTGTAACTTCTGCAAGAAGAAAGGGCACATTAAAGCGAGTGCTATAAGCTACTGAGAACAAGGTTAAAAGGGAGGCTGCGAATCAAAGGAAAACAACCGAGAAAATTAGGTAAAGGCGATGTTGTAGAAGACTACGGCGATGGTGAACTTCTAGTCGCTTCATCAACAATTCTAAAGTGGCGAGGAGTGGATACTTGATTCGGGTTGCACCTTCCACATGTGTCCCAATCGGGATTGGTTTACAAATTACTAAGCTTGATGTCCGAAGGTGTTGTTTTGATGGGAAATAATGCTTCGTGTAAAATCATTTGGTGTTGGAACAATTAAAGTTAAGATGTTTGATGGAGTTGTCGGAACACTTAGTGACGTACGGCATGTTCCAGAATTGAGGAGAAACTTAATTTCGTTGAGTACTCTTGATTCAAGAGGGTACAAATACACAGTGAAAGTGGGATTTTGAAGATTTCTAAAGGTTCCTCGTTGTGATGAAAGGGCAGAGAAAGACCGCCAAGTTATATGTTTTTGGTGGTTCTCTCTGTTATTGGTGATGCATTTGTCGCTTCCTCTTCCTTGTCGGATGATGATATTACTAAACTTTGGCATATGCGCCTAGGGCATATGAGTGAGAATGGCATGGCGAATTGAGTAAAGAGGACTTTTGATGGGTAAGGAATTTGCAAACCGAAGTTACGTGAGCTTTGCATTTTTGGGAAGCAAAGAGAGTTCGATTCACGAGAGGAATCCATAACACGAAGGGAGCGTTGGAGTATATTCATTACGATCCGTGGGGCCATCAAGAGTGCCTTCAAGAGGTGGAGCCAATTATATGCTAACTTTTATTGATGATTTTTCGAGAAAAGTTTGGGCATTCTTTCTGGCGAAAAAGCGATGTGTTTTTACGCATTTAAGTCTTGGAAAACTATGATTGAAAAATGAGCGGAAAACAAATAAAATACCACCGCATGGACAATGGCTTAGAGTTTTGTTCTAATGAGTTTAATAAACTCGTGCAAGTCGAAGGGATCGTGAGACACTTGACAGTTCGTCATATTCCACAACAAAATGGCGTTGCGAGCGAATGAACACGAGCGATCATGGAGAAAGTTCGATGTATGTTGTCAAATGCCAACTTACCAAAGTCATTTTGGGCGAAGCGACCTTTCTTGCATGTTTTTGATCAACCGATCTCCTTCCATTGCCATTGAGAAAAAGACTCCACAAGAGGTATGGTCTGGTAATCCTACTAATTATTCTTATTTAAAGATCTTTGGGTGTCCTGTGTATGCTCATGTTGATAATGGAAAATTGGAACCGAGATCCATTAAATGTGTTTTTCTTGGTTATAAAGCTGGTGTAAAAGGGTATAAGTTATGGTGTCCTGAAAATAGAAAATTTGTGATTAGCAGAGATGTTGTTTTTGATGAAACTACTATGCTACCTAACTTATCTCTTAAAGACTCT
This sequence comes from Gossypium sturtianum, assembly GCA_025698515.1. Lineage (NCBI taxonomy): Eukaryota > Viridiplantae > Streptophyta > Magnoliopsida > Malvales > Malvaceae > Gossypium > Gossypium sturtianum. The sequence continues at coordinate 67,582,017 of CM046950.1, read as the reverse complement.
TCCAATAAAGAAAATCAAAAGCAGGTGGAGCATCAGATTAATATAGAGTCGACTCCTCAAGTCAGTACAAAAATTGAGAATAGAGTTGCTTCTTCACCACAATACTCTATCGCCAAAAATAGAACTAGAAGAGAAATTAAACTTCCAAAGAAGTATGCTGAGGCTGATCTAGTTGCTTATGCTTTAAATGTGGCCGAAGCTATAGATGCAAACCAAGAGCTGTCTAATTATTCTGAGGCGGTTAGCTGTGAAGATTCAGAAAAGTGGATGTTTTCTAGGCAATAGGAGATGGAATCACTCCATAAAAACAGAACATGGGATCTTGTGAAACTTCCTAAAGGTAAAAAGGTTGTTCGCTGTAAATGGGTGTTTAAAAAGAAAGAAGGGACTCAGGAGTTGGAGAACCCGGATATAAAGCAAGGCTTGTTGCAAAAGGTTACTGATCAAATTCCAGGAGTGGACTTCACGGATGTGTTCTCCCGGTTGTGAAGCATAGTTTGGTTCGTGATATTATTGCTCGTGGTGATATTGTTGTGAGCAAAATTAGTACTCATGAAAATCCTGCAGATATGATGACTAAGTCACTTCCTATAACCAAGTTTGAGCATTGCTTAGACTTGGTTGGTGTTCATTGTTGAAGTTAAACCCTTAAGGGGTTTTATGGAAGAGGTGGAGAACTTGTTCGTTGAGAGTTCGCGATGAAGAACTTGTTTATTTAGAATTCGTGTCAAGGTGGAGATTGTTAGAATTAAGTGACCGAATCCTTATTTAAATAAAATACAATGGTAAAATAAAATAAAAGAAGAATCCTATAGAACTACACTTCTTTTATTTTATTTTAAATAAGGTTTTTTAAACCTTATTAAACTCCATCTATTGGATATTGATTAGAATAAGGAGTTTCAATCTTACTACACTCCTATTAGAATATGGCTTTACAAGCCTATAAATAGACATAGTCTATTCCTCTTGTAAACAGATTCGAATTCAACATAGTGAATTTTCTTCTCCTCTGCGTGGTGGTTTTCCGAAAGGGTTTCCACGTAAAATCTGTGTGTTCTTTATTTTTATTTCTCTTTTCTTTGCGATATATTTGTCATTACCGACGTTATATTTTTTCACAGTTATAATGAGACCGACATAAGATTAGAAAGGGTGGGTGTTTTGATTTAAATTACGTAAGGTGCCAGGCCAGAAAATAGAAGGGATAAGGTTCACATTCAACGGATTTCGATACTTCAACTTGGTGTCGACCTTCAACATGGCGGGTGCAGGGGATATCGTGAAGGCTAGCGTGAAAGGATCAAAGACAGGGTGGATGAGCATGAGCCAAAATCAGGGTTAGAACTGGCAGTCAAATGCTGTACTGGTTGGTTAGTCACTCTCATTCAGGGTCACAAGCAGTGACAGGTGCACTTCCACCTGTTGGAACATCATCCCCACCCATTTGCAACTTGGTAAAACATTCACTGGCAAGAATTTCAGAGTTTGATCTCCCCATAAGTTAACGCATATGTTACAAACATATGTTAGAAAAAGAAAAAAGTTAGCACATAATACATTTCTAGTTTTCCCCTTGACTGACTCCAAGTTTTCAATACTTAATTGCACTGGTGTAAATACTTTCTTCATCCCTCAAATGCTTGCACGGAAAGTTTAATTCAATTTAAAATACTTAAATCGCGTTAAAATGGTCAAATTCAATTTTAATTCGATTCTAAAATATTTTAAAGGCGATTTAAATTTAATTTCAAAAGGAGATAGACCTAACATGCAAATAGACAAAAAGTTTAAATTTTCGTACAAGATTTTGCAAGCGGGTATTTTTATAATTAATCAATAATTTTGGGTCAATTTTTAAAAAAAGCCAAAAGAATGGAACAACATTGCAACTAGTATATTGAGTATTTTCCAAGCAACTCGAACAACAACCGGAGTATTTTGAGTAGTAGAATAGGTAGCCTAAATTTCCTTAGACCTAACCTCTGGCGCTTTCTTCCTCTTTCGCTTCATCTACTTCCACTATTGCAGTAAGACTGAGAACTCGAGCCCAACTCAGGTAAGAAATCTCTCTTTCCCTTCCATTTTGCAAGATTACTGGATCGAAGGTCAATATAATAAAATCTCCCTTTCGACTGAATATTCTCACTAAAATCCATCATTCTCGCTTCACCTCTTTCAACATCGAGGCTGAAAAACCATCGTTCTTGCTCAATCTCTTTCAACACCGAGGCCGAAAAACCATCATTCTTGCTTAATCTCTTTCAACATCGAGGTTCATTATTAGGTAAAATTTGCATTGATTTTTCCACTACCAACATTGTTATCTCTGATTTTTCTATTCTGAGTACAGTGCAAATTTATCCATTGCTTGTATTTTACTAGCTTGAACTCCCTATTGTGTCTTTCTTGTCATAAAAGCATTTATGTGTTCAATGCAAAAATTGTTATAGATTAAATTATAAGAAATTGTATAAGTTAAAAATGAATATTTGTGAAAAATGTGGAAGTTATATCTGTTATGCTCGATTGGTATATACTTTCTTATAATTATACTTTTCATTTGAATTTTTAGGTAAATTTTGCTTTAATTTTTCAGCTACCAACATTGTTATCTCTAATTTTTCTATTCTGAGTACAATGTTGATTTCCATTGCCTAGTATTCTACTGTCCTGAACTCCATGTTGTGTCTTTATGCCAACATTGTTATCTCTGATTTTTCTATTCTAAGTACAAAGCTTATTTTTCCATTGCTTGTATTCTACTAACCTGAACTCCCTGTTGTATCTTTATTACCATATATGCTAGTTCCATAAGAATTCCCTGAATATGCCCTTGATATGAACTTCTATTTGTCTTGATAAATTGTTGAGGTGGCTGGCTTGTACAAAACTCTATTTATAGTCGTCTTATCCTTGCCTTTCATTTGTTTTGTTCTGTTTTGTTGTGCATTGCTGGTCATTTTGACTTTTCTTATTATTTGATGATTCAATATTTTGCTCAATGTTTTTTAGATCAAATATTATACTTTTTTAACACTACTAATAAGTTATATATAACATCCTTTTCACTTTCCAATACTCGCCAATAAAAAAAATGGATCGCCAATGTTAAAAAATTCCTAAGTACGCTTTGCACTTTTCACATGTTTTTGTTTAATATTGTTGATAACTTGATGCTTAACTGCAGTTTGATTGTTTTGTAGGTTTGTGTTAAGTGTTTTCAAGAATGCTGAAAATTTGTTGCCAATACATTTAAGTTTTTACCCGATTGTAGAGCTAAGATTACGGGGAACGGGCTTCGATAACCTATTGAAGCTCACAAGTCCTTCACGAAATTTTCTGTCATGTATAACAATAGAGGTAGATATATATAGTGTAAATGATAGATGTTTTGTTTTTGGAAGGGAAAGTTCTCCTATTAAGCTTTTCATGGGATTAAGGGATGTTCTTAGGATTACTAGCCTATCGATACATGGTTGGCCTATTATAGGAAATGAGAAAGATGTAAATTTAAAGGACTTGTGTATAGAATGTTTTGGCATAGACGAGTGCCTAAGCGAAAAAAAAAGTGGAATTCCTCTATCTTGGCTTAAGAAAACTTACGGGCATTGGGACGAGAACCTTGTTCTTGAAGGCCAAGACCTTGAGCGCTATGTTAGGGTCGTAGTGCTCTACATCATAGGTATATACTTGACTTTTTTTATTTTTCTTCAACCATCATTGTTATCTCTTATTTTCTATTCCGAGTACAATGTTGATTTTTCCATTGCTTGTATTCAATTAGCCTGAACTCCCTGTTGTGTCTTGATTGTCATATATGCTATTGTTATAAGAATTCCATGAATATGCCATTGGTATGAACTTTTGTTTGTCTTGATGAATTGTTAGGGTGATTGGCCTGTGGAAAACTTTGTTTATAGTTGTCTTATACTTGTTTTTCATCCATTTTATTCTTTTATGCTCGATTTGTATATACATGCTTATAATTATACTTTTCATTTATTCATTTTGAGAGTTGTTCAATGTTTTAGTTGTGCATTGTTGGTCATTTTAGATTATACTTTTTTAACACTACTAACAAGTTATATCAGTTATGCTCGATTGGTATATACTTGCTTATAATTATACTTTTCATTTGAATTATTAGGTAAAATTTTCTTTGATTTTTCCACTACCAACATTGTTATCTCTGAATTTTTCTATTCTGAGTACAATTCTAATTTTTCCATTGCTTGTATTCTACATCATAGGTTCTATTGTATTCCCTAGTAGTGCTAAGGTGGTGTTTCCATTTTATCTAACATTCTTGAGGAATGTTGATGATATTGGAACTTATGCATGGGTTGCAGCCATGCTAGCAACTCTCCATCGTAGCTTGGAAAACTACAAATCAAAGGAAAGAGATCTATATGGAAATTTTCATTTTGGTACGGTGAGGATAGAAGTTATATTTATAGTTTCATTTGTTTAGTAGTTTTTCTCTTTATTTTATGTGGATTAACATTTTATTTTTCTTTGTTGTAGGTATTTATAATAGAGCACGTACCGTAGGTTGCATCCCAGTTCCTTCATTCGCCGCTAAAGAAATAAATGAAATTTTCATAGCCAAGGATAAGGAAAATTGTCCTAAGGACTTCTCGCTACTAGTTGGATGGCATGAAAAGCTGATCATACCACCCAAGAACCACAAAAATCACCCAATTATTTTTGAATTTGATAAGTATTTTAGAAAGTTGAGGTCAACTAGAGTAAGTGAAATCATTTTCTTCTTTCTATTGATTTGATTTTAATTCTTTCAAATGACTTTTATTTTTTATTCTTTCCTATTTCAATGTTTCAAACAGGTTGTCTGGACCCCCTATTCTAGACTACCCAGAAATTTTTTACCTTCTCTATATGATGGTCAAGTGCCCCTACAATGGGCTTTGACATCTCCTATATCTTTGGAGAAGGTAATTATCCATGATCCTGTGGTGTCGAAGCAAAAGCAGCTACATGTATTTGATCATCTTCAATCCATGATGGGTTTTATCCTTACTATTCACAAAAGACATGATAATTGTAAAAAAAAAACACAAATATATGGGAGGAAAGAAGAGAGATTGAACCCTTGTACATGAAAAATTCATTTCAGTATTGTTTGATTGTTGGCAATGTTTATATATTGCAGGTAGTCCTGAAATGTTTCTTCTTTTGTATTCTAATTTTTTTTTCTTGCTTGTTACTTCCTTTGTATTTTGATTTTTTTTGGAATGTCATAGATGTAAAGGATGATCAGTTGGGGCATGATGACCCCATGCAACAAGAACAAATGATTGCTAGCTCCCAGAGCAGATATGGACAAGTATATAGCAGAGGTACTAGTTTAAGGAGGAATCCTCTCAATGAAATTGTAAATAAGAAACCTAAGTGGAAGACTTATTTCTATAAAGAAGAATTGGAAAATATTCTACCCACTAGCATAAAAAGACAATTGTGAACGCCACCCTTTCTTTCAAAATCCATATTCAGAAGGGGCAGTACTATTGTAACACCCCTAAATCGTCTCCGTCGTCGGACTGAGGTCACGAGGTATTACGATAACTTTTCTGACATTTAAAACTACTTACAAAACAAATATTCAATTGAATTTACAAATTATCAAATCACAATCCATTCACAATAAACATACATTTACGAGCCTTAAATCGGGTTGACAAGGCCCTAAAAATAGATTGGAAACATTCACGGGATCAATTCAAAACAAAATGGAAAAGTTAGGAAAAAGTTAAAGATTTTGAAAACAGGGGACACACGACCGTGTGACCAAGCCGTGTGTCACAGCCCAGACTGTGTGGATATTCGAAGTCCAGACACACGATCGTGTCCCAGCCCATGTGTCCGCCCGTGTGTATATTCGAATTAAGGTCACACGACCGTGTCGCAGGCTGTATGCTTGACCGTATTCAAAACTATTTTGATACATACGACCGTGTCGCAAGCTGTGTGTCAGACCGTGTGTACCTTGCACCTAAAATCATTAAGACACACGGCTGTGTGCGTCACACGGCCATGTGACAGTCTATGTCTTAGGCCGTGTGTACTCAAATTTGCTTCCTAAACAAGGCATAAATCACACCTATCTTAAGTAACAAACCGAGCATAAACATCCATATAAACATCACCAAAAACACTCCTCAAATAAGAAAAACAAGTCAATTTCCTATAATTTATGTGCCTAACCAATATGTCATTCAAAGGCACCTCAAACAAAGTTTAACATTTCATAAAAAAGTTAAGAACATATGACATAATCCACTCATTCATACTCAATCAAACTTCAACCAAATAGCAAAATATAACCAATCTCAACAAGTTTCCATATACTAAACATTTACCGATTCACATCAACATTTATACACATTCAAAAGAGTCAAGTTCATAACCATTTACAAGCTTTTGTTTCAAGACAAAACATAACTCAAAAATTTATATGACATTCAATGCAAGTAACCATATATCAAAAGACCATTACTCAAATATCATTATCCTAGGTACATGCCAAGTCATACAAAAAGAAATACATCACCAACATTGAGTTCGGGATTGATTTGATTCGCCAATCAAAATAAGTACCTAACCTGCACACAAAGGAATGATCAACTATAGATTAATTTAAATAGCTACATAAAAGTTTAATACTCTATCAATTCTCATATCTAATATATTTATATTGGTTGTTACCACATAGTGCACAATAAGTCCTCTTGACATTTCATATGCAAATTCAAGTCATCATTCATTTACTAACTATCATCAAGGGATCATACAAACATTTTCAATATTAGCCAACCTGTTATTAGCACCCAATGCTCTACGGATTAACTGTAATAGTGTTTTGCACCCAGCGCTAGTCAAGTAACCAACAATAGTTGTGCCTTGCACTAGTCGAATAATCGACAAATAATTGCAGCCAATGCTAGTTGGATAATCGAAAATATCAATTACACCCTTGCAAGTCCATAATATCACATTAAATAATTCAATATCACATTTCATAATTCAATATCACATTCACCTCAATTAACTACTAATCATACATTGATTAATTCCATAATGCCACATTTCATATACATAATTATATAATCTTATCAATATCCATTCAATAGAAATTATCCAATTACACAATTAAGAATATAGTTCAATAATAATTAAAAATTATCTAATTAAATTAAATAAATTACATTCGAGTTCTAGGACCGCGAACTTACCAAAATACGATAGATGCCAAGGATCGGAGATAGCTACTCGGTGACATTTTCCTTTTCACGGTTGATACCCGATCTATTCTTCTCTTGATCTAAGTTTAACAATTTAATTCAATTACTCCATTTGAATACCATAATTTTTATTTCAATTCAATCAATTACTCTTAAATCATATTTATACATTTAACCCTCAACGATTGGGAATTACACCATCAAAATTAACTTAATCACATCTTCATCTAATTTCCATAGCTAACCAAATATACATATAATTTATTAACAATCCCTACATTCTTGAATTTTATAACTTAACACCATGCTAATTTAATTTATAGCATTTAATTCCTTAAAAGCTAATACTAACAAAACTCATGGTACAAAATATTTTAATTGCTCACAAAACTTAGTAATTCAACCCAAAATTTTCAGCACAAAGAACAACTTCCAAAACAATCCCTAAACTTCACATAATTAAACAAATTAACCCCCATATTTTCAATTTTTTTCCATAATTTAGTTCTCAATGTACAATTTCATGAATTGACATTACAAATCATCTCACATTCCTTCCAACTTTAAAAATTTACCAAAATAATATTAAGAACTTAGATTTTCTACCATAGTAATTTTTATTAACTACATTCATTCTACAAATTTCAACATGGGTATGCTAGTTCATGCTATTGGTTTCCAAAAACATAAAATTCAAGTAAAAAGAACTAAAATATACTAACCAAATGAAGCTTGCAACAATTTCAACCCTAATGCCGAAAGTTCTATCTTCTCCCTTAAATATTCGGCTTGCATGAAGAATAATGAAAATTGATTTTCATTTCATTTAATTTCCCCACTAACTATGATTTGTTATTAATAATGTTTTTATATTATAAAATATTTATTAATAATAAATTTATAACATTTAAAACATTTTAAGCCCCCACCATCGTCCGCTACATAAATACATAGGTATAATTGCATTATAAATCCCTTAGTTTTGATTTACATTATAATATTAGTTAACATAATAATAACTAAACTTTATAATATATATTCAAATGCATATATAATAAAGTCATAGTCGGCCACAAATAAGATCACATATCTTATGGTCTATTTATTATGTAAGTCCTATATATTTAATTCTATTTATAAATCCTACTTTATTCAATTATGCGATTTAGCCCATGTACTCTAATTAAACACTCTTTCGTCAAAATTATATAACCAAAATTTAATTCACTACTAAAATAAATCTGTAAATATTTAATAAAAATATTCACGAGTCCTGTTTATGGAAACGAGGTCCCGATACCTCAATTTCCATAATCATCGACTTTAGAACCGATACATTTGTACCTTGTCTAACTTTCCAAATAATTAAAATTATTAGATCAACCTCAATATAATATTGTAATACCTTCCTAACTATGAGTAAATAATATTCACTAATTCTATCATCGGAAAACAACATTCTGAAACCACCGTTTCCAACTTCACTGACTTTTGAGTCGTTATAATTATTACTAGGCTTTAGAAGTGTCATTGTTGTTCAATTATGATTCAATATTACCTCTTTAAAAATATATTTCTTTAATGTTTCATTCTTTTTTATATATAATTATAATTCATTAATAATAACTACATCTATATTTTATCGAGATTTTTCTTAAGGTATATGTCACGCCCGAAAATATAAGGGGTTAATTGAAATAGACAATTAAGAAATGACTTTGGCTTGAAGGTTAAGTTGTTAGTTCATTCCTTAGAGATCCTAGGTTTAAATCACTCATCTCCCGTTTCTTTTCTTTTTTTTTTTAATTTTAGCAAACTAGGATAAAAATCACACTAAAATAAATATTATTTGGTCAAGAAACTTGACAAGGATAGGCAGTAGTCTAATGGTCATCATGCCACATTCCCCCCTTGCATACTTGAATTCAAGTCACCCCATCCTCAAAATCGTCCCTTTTATTTCTCTTTTAAATTTTTAGAAAATTGCTTTTGCCACCCTAGGGTTCCCAGACCCTAGAAATTGAATCCAATCCCTAATTGAGCTAGGATTTTGTTTTCTCTTCAAGCCCAAATAGGATTTTCTTCCTTTTCCCCATTTCTTCTCTCTCTTTTTTTTTCTTTCCTCTCTTTTACATCAAATTTTACATATTTTAGCTCTTGAATATTTTTTTTTATCTTTAAATTAAAATATCCTCACTTCGATCGTTCTGCCCACCGGTTTTAGAGTTATCATCAATAGAATCTCGATCTTTGTCAAGAATCGGTAAGTACAATTCAATCCCGATAATTAAACCCAAATTCTCGTAGTATTTACACCTAATGTCAATATTTCATTCAAATTGATGAATCTTTTATGAATCTTGTCGAAATTCCCGGTAATCTTGACAAATCTTGGACACAAATGTTAACCCGTGTATAAATATCATTTGAAGGACCCGTTTTAGGTGCATCGGATCATATTGGAACGTGAGAGATGACGTTCGGGCTCCCGATAAAAGGTGTGTGCTCTTTTACTAGTGAATCGGGGCTAATCGTGCCTAGGTTTGGGCCCATACGGCCGTGTAACCCTTTTGCACGGCTTGGCCACATGGTCATGTGACCCATATTTTGCAAATTTTACAGTTTTACCCAAAATTTTATGTTATATTTAGTTTAGTCTATGTATATTCCCTGAATTGTTTCTAGAGTTTCTTTTTGCTCAATTAAGTCCCTGATATTACATTAATTCTGGATTTTGTGATTTAAGGCCTAAAGTGTTATTCATACATCACATGATACATGAATGTTATATGCTTTCTATTAAAGTGAAATTGATAAACTATTAATATTGTTATCACCCTACTAAGAACATGATAAGCATGTCTACTGTTATTGATGAATTGAGTACATGTTAAAACATGTCTACTGTTATTAACGAATTGAGTACACGTTATACATGTCTATTGCTAGTGTTGAGTTGTTTTGTTACAAAACATGGCATATTACATTGCATGGGGTTGGATGATATGTACGGAGGAAGAATTGGCAATTTATCTGCAAATTTACTATGCACCCACAGCCCAATGGAAGTACTGTTCCTATTAACTGCAAATATGTTGTACATTCACAACCCATCGACAGCTTTTACCTACAAATATGTTGTGCATCTACAACCCAATGGCAAATTTTATCTGCGATATTTTGCTATGTATTCACAGACCAGTGGAAAATTTTATCTGCGAATTTTGCTGTGTATCCACAACCTAGTGGCAGATTTTATCTGTGAATCTTGCTGTGCACTCCCAACCCAGTGGCAGTTTATTTGCAAACCAGTGATGGTTAAACCACAACCCAGAGTAATAAGGATGTTTGAGTTCAAGGGAACTCCCAGTGAGGTGTGTTGTAGAGTTGGGTAAGATCTATTTTCTGATAAATTGAAATTGCATTGCATTCAAAAGCATTTACATGGCTATGAACACTGGGATATTATGTTGACTAGTTTATCTGAATTATCGATATTTTGTGTTGCTAATTAATTGTGATTTATTCTATGAGTTAATATTCTGCATGATTTGTCTACTGTTTACACTGGTTTTCTTATGATTGAATCACACTGAGCTTCATAAGCTCACTCCCCTATTATTTCCATCTATACAAATAACCCACTAGAATAGGGCGCAGGCTCGGCATATGGAGAGCTAGGCTCGAATTAATTTTTATTAAAAACTATTTTAGATTTTCTACTTGAAATTTCTGTTAATTTGGGAACTGTATTGCTTTATTTGAATTGTGGCATGAGACTTCTATTTTGGATTATGTAGCATGCATGGTATTTAATTCAATTTTAGGATATTGAACTATGGATTTTAAATTATACATGAAATATGATTTTTATTTAAACTAAATTAGATATCACTTTTTGCTACTAGATTATAAATAAAATTTTGAATAATAATTAAATTGGAAATTAACTAAGTTTTCAAAAATAGTCACCGTTACAAGAAATACGTTTTACTTAAACGGTTTTGATAAACTTGTGAGTATTTATGAAAATTGGCTAAATTTTTCTTCTAAAATAAACAAATGTTTAAATATGGTTGTTTTATAAGTCACTGATCATACTAGGCTATTTCAGTGGCCAATGTAATCTCCCGAATTCCAGCCTAACTTCTAGGCTAAGTTGGGGAGGTTACAATATATGCCTAACTACTGTCTTTGATGCTTGTGTTTATCTCTATTCTCTCAAATGGTATTGTACCCCACGATATAGTGTAAGAATTTCTTTTCTATTTGCATAACTAACATCTACTAAATAATATTTTCCTAAAAAAGAACATTCAACAATCTGAAACTTTTATAAGAAAAATAAAATAAATAACGAAAAGGTGATAATAATATTAATGGATTGCACAATGTAATTTTTAACTTATTTTGAGATATCTCCCTAACAATATTTCTTAATTCTTAGAACTCTAAAATATTATGTGGAAACCAACATTGGAATCATTTAATTATAATGGTGTTTATAAATCTAATTAGTAGTTGACTTATTCTAGAGTTTCCAATAACAAACCAACTTTATGATCCTATTTATAGTATTTCGATTACTATCATCCTACGTAAATTAAGCAAAATAATAATATAGAATTTATAATATCAGCTTTATAAAAAAATGTTATATAGAGTGTTTAATAACTTTTATTATATTCTTTATAAAATGTTTAATGTCTTCTTCCACGATGTGTCTCACAAATAGTGAAGACTCCTTAAGAATAATTAAAAGATCAGCATCGCTAGCAGCTTCTGTTGCAATATAGTCAAAAACCATGTTGTGCTGTATCAACATGCATCAAAATATAGAATTTATTATTTTATACTTATATTATATTATATATGATATATTATATTTGTCGCATTTGCATTGTTATATAATAAAATTTAACATTATGTTAAACTAACAGTTAAAAAAAATGGAAATGAAATAGATTGAAAATGGAAGATTTGTTAATAAATTTTAAAAAATGAAACTTGTCAAAGTAATATTTGTTTAATCTTTGAGTATTTAATTGAAGCAGTTAAAAGATTTTGTATGACACCTAGATCACGAGTGTTTAAAGCTTGTCATCTTCTAAAAAATAATTTGAAAGTTTCACATATTGTGGGTAAATAAAATTATATAAACATGTATTTATAAGTGTTTCTATTAACACTAGGTTTTGGAAATGATAAACTTAAGGATTTGGGCATCCTATTGTGTACGAGCAACGTATGAAACAATTATTTAATATTTATTGATTGAATTTTAGTTCGATTGGTATAAGTATTGTTATTAATGCATGAGGACGTAAGTTTGAGTGCGTTGAAGCACATTATCTTCTTATTTAAAGGTTATGGAGGGGCTATTAGTAATTCTAAACATTGTGCTAAAAAATAGCAAATATGATCAGAACTTATAATGAAATTGATAAAAAAATTATTTAGTATTTAATAAAATAAGATACTATAAATTTATTTATCCCTTAATAGTTACGAAGCATTAAAAAAAGAGTAACAGGAAAACAAAGGTAAGAATGAACAATTTTTAGTGGAATTAGTTAAAATATTCAGCGAACATGATTTAAGAAAATTGATAAATTAAAACATTAGTCACTAAATTATGGGTAGATTTTCGTTTTGATCACTTAACTAAAAAAGTTATAATTTGGTCACTAAACTATTTAAAAGTTTTCATTTAAGTCATTAGGTTGTTAAAATCGATGTTATATGGCTTTCTTTGTTCACACTATCTGCACCAATTGAAAGCTCTCTTTTCCTTTCTCTTCTATAATTCAGTTTTTTTTTATGAAAGAACTTTGGACATCACGAATCTACGAATCAAAATTTAATTTTTTTTCCGATCTCCAACACTGACCGTTAGATTGACTTGGATCTAAGGTATATTCTTCTACTTGTTGATGGGTACTGATCCACCATACCAATCGTTAAATCATTACTTGGAGCTCACTAGTGAAACTTAAAAAAAAAAAAAAAAACTTAATAGCCTAGTGACTCCAAACTTTTGAATAGTTCAATGACTTAAATGAAAACTTTCGAAAAGTTCAATAACCAAAACGAAAACTTACCCATAGTTTAGTGACTAATGGTGTAGTTTACCCTAAATTTTTTATTCAGTGCACAAAAGAATATCCTAACAACACCTAAAATTGCAGTGGGACTCTCCAATTGACACGCACAAGGTTGTTTATAAATCCAAGGGTAAGCTGATTGAGTCTTAACTTGAGTGACATCGACATTATTGCCAATGCAGGAGGACGTGAGTTTGAGCGTGTTGAAGTGCATTAGTCCTCCTATTTAAGGGTTAGGGAGAGGATATGGGTAGGGGTAGTTAACGGAATTATATAAAATGTAACGTCCTAATTTATTTAACTTTGATTATGTGATTTTTTTCATAAATGAGTATCTGTTTTAGTGGTTAAGTGATCTCTGTGTGTGTTTGAGGTCTTGGGTTTAAGTTTCATTTATGGAAAATTCTGTTATTTCTGAACCTAGTCTTATCCTTGGCGGTTTGGCTTATATTCTATTGCTAGTCAAATCATATCAAAATGAGCCTGCTGGTTCGAGTGGTAAGGTGTTAGCTTGCTCTGTGGTCTTGTGTTTGAATCCTCGCACGAACGTGAATGATAATTTTTATTGCGGTTGTCTGATAAAGTTTCAGTAGAGTTGGACTTCTGAGGTTGTTGAATGTGAATTGAGGTGTCGGATTTGGTGGGATTAGGTTGGTTAGTGGGTTAGTGGGGAGTTGGGGGGGAATTAGTGTTATTGTGTTAAAATTTTTATTTTTATTTTTATTTATTTTTCTTTTCCCAAAAATATTTCCTCTCTTCTTGACGTTTCCCATTTTTCCCTTCTCTGCAATTTCTTTTCTTTTTCGTTTCCATTCAAATATGTCCACAACCTGTTATTCTTATCGTTGCGTTTGGATTTTCGGTGTTCTTCGTGCGGTTTTGGTAAGTGGGGTTTCACTCGTCTGTAGGTTTCAATTTCTGTAAGGTCGTTTGGATTTCTTATTTTTGTAAAAGCGTAATGGTGTAGTTAGGGAATCTGATTTTCTGCGACCATTGTTATGTAGGAGAAGGCTATGAAGTAGTGGGTTTCGTTCCAACTGCCTAAACTGTGTTAGCAGAGGTTTTTTTCGGCAGTAAGTTGGGTGCTTTGTCGGATTATTGTTGATGAATTCGTAAATTAAATTGCTAAAACGGTGTTTGGTATACTATTTTAAGGTTCAAAAGTCTCGGGTTTAATGTGGCATCAAAAACAAACTAGGTGTGTAACAAAAATGCAAGAAAATGAAGTTCGGTGAAAGCTGAAAAAGTGCCCTGTCGACACCACACGGTTGTGTGCCTGGCTATGTGGTCGGTCGTGTACGAGACACGGTCGTGTGGCGAGTGAGTGTGTAGCCGTGTGGGTCACACGGCCTAGGCCAATTTGGGCGTGTGAGCCACATGGGCAAGGCCAATTTGGGTGTATAGGCCACACGGGCATATGGACCCAAAATTTAGTCTTTTACCCTAGGGTCACACAAGTCATTTCGATCGATTGTGGGCCTATCGTAGGGTCGGTAAGGGCAAAACAAACCCTAATGCATGAGATCTGCTAATTTGGTAGACTGATTTGAGTATTTAGAAAACTAATATGTATGATTTGACTATTTTGTATAAGTATGTATGATATTTGAATACAAGCATACGAAGCATGTTAATTCTGTAATATTTGTTTATCTGTTATATGTATCTGTATATGGGGTAGGATTTGTATATGTGGAGGAAGTGTTCTGTGAGGAGACATTTCGCCGATATACTGGTAGCTTGGCTGTAAACTGTTCTAATAAGTGTCGTATAGACACTATGTGGTGTGTAGGGATGGGTGGGTGTTTTATATCCCACGTGGTGTGTTAGGATGGTCGGAGTTGGTGTGTAGAGGATGGGGGTAGGACTTTGCATATCTGCATAATTCTAATATAATCTGATTCTGTTATGGACTTATGTCCGCTTCTGTTCTGTTATGTTGGAAATCTGACTTATATGCATGTATGTTTCCGTTGAGTTACTCATTGAGTTTTTGAAAACTCACTTCTATTGTCTGTTCTGTTTAGGTAATCCTCAAGCATAGGCAGGTCGGTGAGATGGAGTCTCAGTGGTGACCACTAGTCCACGAACTGTTTTTAATTTACGGTTATATTTAAATTTTTGGTTTTCCTTGAGAGTTTTGTAATTTTGGGACTCTTTGGACTTTGGGATTTCTTTTGGTTTTGTTGTTGGTTTTGGTTTTGATTAATTTTTCTACTATGCACAACAAACAATTTCACAGAAATAACATTTTCACGCAAATAAACATTTCAGAAAATACAACTTGGTTTTCAAAATATAAAGACTCTTAAGATTACTTGTAACACCCCTTACCCGTATTCACCGTCAAAATAGGGTTACGGAGCATTATTGGACTTTCAATACCTTTAAACATACATT
Source organism: Gossypium sturtianum (assembly GCA_025698515.1). NCBI lineage: Eukaryota > Viridiplantae > Streptophyta > Magnoliopsida > Malvales > Malvaceae > Gossypium > Gossypium sturtianum. The sequence goes on along the minus strand of CM046950.1, from coordinate 67,566,251 downwards.
TCATATACAATTCAATCACAACCAATGATAGTGTCCCTTAAACGAGCCTACGAGGCCTTAAACATGCATTAGAAATGGTTCGGGACTAAACCAATAACTCGGGAAATTTTTGTGAAACTTAGAAAATTTTGCTTCAAACAGAGGACACACGCCCGTGTGGCCAGGCTGTCTCACACGACCACCAGACACGCCCGTGTGAAAACAGAGGGTACATACTGACTTTGGTCACACGACTAATCACACGCCCGTGTGTTTAGCCCGTGTGCCCTTCGAAGTTGCCACACACGCCCGTGTGCCAGGCCATGTGCCAATTAAGGGGTATACTGACTTGTGCCACACAGCCAATCACACGCCCGTGTGTGAGACCGTGTGGAGCATACTGACTTAATTTTAATTACAACACCAGGGGACACACGGCCGTGTAACATAACCGTGTGTCACACACGGCTAAGACACACGCCCGTGTCTCTGCCCGTGTGGACAAAAATAGGCTATTTGCAAAGCCACTTTGCCACCCTATTTTCATATACCTGCACAAGCATAATTTGCAACATTTTATAACTCAATAGGCAGCCAACCCATAACATTTCATACACATATTTGAATACTTATATGCAACCAAAGTATTATACCAAATTAAGCCAAATCAAATGGCTTTACTTTATACCACAACATGTACCCAAAATCACTAGTTCAAGTAACCATAACTATCATTTTTATAACTAGCCTATACATGCCATATTTACATATATCCATGAGTTCAAAAGTACCAATCGGCAACTAGATAGTGTGATGCGTATCTCCGACTTTATCCGAATCGAGCGAGCTATCGAACCTCTATAAAACATAGAAAAGAAATAGAGTAAGCTTTATAGCTTAGTAAGCCCGTATAATTTAGAATTAAACTTACCATTTAAACATGATCAAGACAATAAATAAGGTGTACTCAATTCAATTATCAAATGCCTAAACACAAGCATTTATCAACAAGTTAGTCACATAAGTGCATATAATCATTCATTAACTCAATTTAGTACTTAATACATTGTATCATATCAAATTTATTTATCATGTACATCATTTGTAACATTTCACTCTTAATCATATAATCAATAATTCATCCGCTAACAGTAACTCATTCTTATAAATAGTAATTCATCTGTATAAACAGTAATTCATACGTATAAACACATAGTTTTATCATATAACCAATAACAGAATTTATACCTGTTGAACCTATTAGAATATCGAGGGATACTCGAGTGATATACTTTATGTATATAAATCAATAATCCGTCAATTCATTATCATTTCCGCTCTTTCGAGCTATGATCAATAAACTCCTCCGGTGATGGGATGATAAGCTCCATCGAGCAGTGAAACAGTAAGCTACGACGAGTGAAAGCTTGAAGCTCTTACGAGCTAATATATCAGTAAGCTCATACGAGCTGTGGTGAGTCTGCAACATATGCAGGATCTCAACCAAAATGGTAACCCTAGTGACATGTCACTCGTATCCTACGACTTTCTACGGTTCAAACGGGGCTCGGTAACCATCAGACTATATCAATAAGGAATTCGAATTTCAATTAGATCATTTACTCAATTACATACATTCATTTCAAATAATTACAAGTATTTAAAAGTTCGATTCTAATTATACGAACTTACCTCGTATCGCTCGGATAACAAATATTGGCTAATCGTCAACCTTTCCTTTTCCCCGATCTAGATTCGATCCTTGCTTATCTTGATCTATATATATTTCAAAATTAGCACATTCAGTATTCGGTCTATTCAATTTAGTCCAAATTTCACTTTAAGGCATTTTTACACATTTGCCCCTAATATTTCACATCTTTTACAATTTAGTCCCTATCACATAAAATTCCAAATTCATGCAATTAATCACAAACCCATGCTTAGCCGAATTTTAATGGAGTCCCTAACAGCCCATATCTTTTATTTATTTACACTATTACCCACATAATTTTACATTTTCACAAATTAATCCCTTTTTAACATTTTTGTCAAAAATCACTTTACAAAACTAGTAAATCTATCAATAAACTGTCATAATCTATCATAAATATCAATTTAATCAAACATTCAACAATGGAAACATGTTAAATCTTTAACAGTTTCGAAATCGAAGGTACGGGCTAACTAGATTAAGCTGCAACTAACTCAAAAACATAGAAATCATTAAAAATTAAGAAAAATCGTACCTTAATCAAGGATTCAAGTGGCCGAACCTTAAAAGAAAAAAAATGGCTATTCTTTCTTCTTAGTTTCGGTGAAGGAAGATGACAATGAATAAAAATAACTTTTGGTTTTATTAAATTAACCTTTATTTACCAAATTACTAAATTAAACTTTAAAAATATTATAAATTACACCAATTGCCATGCTATTATCATCCACTAACCCATAAATGGCCTATTTACCACTTAAGGACCTTTACTTTAATGTTCTATAGCTATTTGACACTTTTAGCCAATAGAACACAAGTTTTACGCTTTACGCGATTTAGTCCTTTTTACCGAATTAAGCATTCAAACAGTAAAATTTCTTTACGAAACTTTCACACAATAATTCTATCATGCTGTAAACTCTAATAAAATAATAAAATAAATATTTTGACTTTAGATTTGTGGTTCTGAAACCACTGTTCTGATTTGACTAAAAACAAGCTATTACAACTCTCCCCCCTTAGGGATTTTCGTCCCCGAAAATCTTACCAGTGAATAGGTTAGGGTATTGTTTTCTCATAGTTTCCTCGGGCTCCCACGTAGCTTCCTCGATCCCGTGTTTATGCCAAAGAACCTTCACTAGGGCTATGCGTTTATTTCTTAATTCTTTGTTTTCACGAGCTAAAATCCTAATCGATTCTTCACTATATGTCAAATCAGCCTGTATCTCAACATCTATCGGAGAAATCACATGTGACGGATCGGATATGTATCGACGTAGCATAGAAACGTGAAATACATTATGAATCTTTTCAAGTTCTGACGGTAAAGCTAGTTGATATGCTACAGGCCCTATTCTTTTGATGATATCATACAGTCCGATAAATCGCGGACTCAGCTTTCCTTTACGGTCGAATCGAAGAACCTTTTTCCACGGTGACACCTTTAGAAACACTCGGTCCCCAACTTGAAACTCAATTTCTTTATGTTTCAAATCCGCGTATAATTTCTGTCGGTCTGAAGCTGCTTTTAAACTATCGCGAATCGTTTTCACTTTTTCTTCAGTTTCTCTGATCAATTCAACCCCGTGAATCTTTTTCCCACTTAGTTTAGTCCAGTATAGCGGAATTCGACATTTGCGACCATATAAAGCTTCGTATGGTGCCATCTTTATACTCGTCTGAAAATTGTTGTTATACGCGAACTCAATCAACGATAAGTATTTTTCCCAACTGCCCTCAAACTCTAAAATACAACATCTCAACATGTCTTCAAGAATCTGAATAACTCTCTCGGTCTGACCGTCAGTCTGAGGAAGAAAAGCAGTACTGAAGTTCAACTTTGTTCCCAGAGCTTCTTGCAGTTTCTTCCAGAATCGCGACGTAAATCTCGGATCTCTATAAGAAATAATAGATAGTGGCACCCCGTGCAATCGAACAATCTCAGAAATGTACAATTCAGCTAGTCTATCAAGTGAATAATCTATACGTACCGGTGTGAAATGAGCAGATTTCGTTAATCAATCAATGACAACCCAGATAGTATCTTTCTTTTTCGGAGTTAGGGGCAATCCCGATACAAAATCCATTGTAATTCTATCTCATTTCCACTCGAGAATCATCACAGGCTGCAATAAACCCGATGGTACTTGATGTTCAGCTTTCACTTGCTGACAAATCAAACATTTAGAAACAAACTCTGAGATAGCTCGTTTCATGCCTTGCCACCAATAAAACTGTTTCAAATTGTTGTACATTTTGGTACTCCCCGAATGAATAGATAAATAGCTATTGTGCGCTTCGTGCAAAATCTTCTGAATGAGTTCTGAATTTCTCGGTATGCAAATTCTATTTCGGAACCTTAAACAATCATCAGCTCCAATCTGAAACTCTAAATTAGGGATAGTCTCACATTGAATTCGTTTAACTTGCAATTCATGGTCATCTTTTTGAGCTTCACAGATTTGTTGAAGAAATACCGATTTAGCTTTTAATTCAGCTAAAATAGACCCATCAGCACAAATCATCAACTGGGTATTCATTGCTCGTAATGCAAACAAAGATTTTCGACTCAGGACATCAGCAACAACATTAGCTTTCCTCGGGTGATAATCAATCACAAATTCGTAATCTTTCAATAACTCAAGCCGTCTTCATTGTCGCAGCTTCAAATCTTTTTGTGACATCAGATATTTTAAGCTTTTGTGATCCGTATAAATGTGGCATTTTTCACCGTATAAGTAGTGTCGCAGAATTTTCAATGCGAACACAATTGCACCCAACTCTAAGTCGTGCATCGGATAGTTCTTTTCATGAAGTTTCAATTGTTGGGAAGCATAAGCTATAACTTTTCCTTCTTGCATCAAAACACATCCCAGACCGTTTAATGACGCGTCACTATAAATCACAAACTCTTTCCCCGATTCAGGTTGAACCAAAACTGGTGCTTCAGTTAACAATACTTTCAACTGTTCGAAACTCTGCTGACATTTTTCTGACCATTCAAATTTCACATCTTTCTGAAGTAGCCGTGTCATCAGTGTCGCAATCGTCGAAAATCCTTTCACGAATATTCAGTAATAGCCTGTTAAACCCAGAAAACTACGGACTTTAGACACATTTCTTGGAGGTTTCCAGTCAACAATAGCAGAAATCTTACTCGGGTCAACTCTAATACCTTCAGCTGAAGTAATATACCCCAGAAATCCAACCTCTCGGAGCCAAAACTCACATTTGTTGAACTTTGCAAATAATTTCTTATCACGTAGAGTTTGTAACACAATTCTCAAGTGCTCGGTATGTTCAGATTCATCTCGCGAATAAATCAAAATGTCATCAATGAATACAACAACAAATCTGTCTAAATACGGTTTGAATATCCGGTTCATCAAGTCCATGAAAACTACAGGAGCATTAGTTAATCTGAAAGGCATAACAAGGAATTCGTAATATCTGTACCTCATTCTGAACGCGGTTTTCGGCACATCCGACTCTTTAACTCGCAACTGATAATAACCCGATCTCAAATCAACCTTTGAAAATACTGTAGCCCCTTTCGACTGATCAAATAAATCATCAATCCGCGGTAGAGGGTATTTGTTCTTTATAGTTACTTTATTCAGCTGTCTGTAATCGATACACATTCTTATCGTGCCATCTTTCTTCTTTACAAACAATACCGGTGCACCCCAAAGCGAATAACTCGGTCGTGCAAAACCTCTGTCTGTCAATTCTTGCAACTGAGCTTTCAACTCTTTTAATTCTGTTGGAGCCATTCTGTACGGAGCTATCGATATCGGTATTGTTCCCCGTACTTATAATGCCAAATTCAACCTCTATGATCGGTGGCAAACCCGGTAATTCTTCTTGAAATACATCTGAAAACTCACAAACAATAGGTATTGATTCAATCTTTGATTCAGACACCTTTGTATCCAATACATATGCAAGATATGCATCATAGCCCTTTTTCATACATTTCTGAGCTAACATAGACGATATCACAGTAGGTAATTCACTCGAATCATCAGACTCAATCCGAAGAATTTCACCGTTTTGACATTTCAATTCGATAATCTTTCATCTACAATTCACAACGGCGTCATGCATAGTCAGCCAGTCCATACCCAGAATCACATCAAACTCATCGAACGGTAGAAGCATTAAGTCAGCTGAAAAATAGTAACCTCGAGTCATCAAAGGACAATTCTTACAAATCTTATCAACTAAAACAAACTTGCCTAAGGGGTTCGATACTTTAATTACAAACTTTGTAGACTCGACATGTAAACTCTTTTTAAATGCAAAATTCATACAGATATATGAATGGGTTGATCCAAGATCTATCAATGCAATTATATTAGTATCAAAAAGAGAAAAAGTACCGATAATAATGTCTGGCGATGATGCCTCCTCCCGTGCACGGATAGCATAAGCTCGGGCAAGTACTCGTGCCTCAGATCTCACAGCAGAATCTCTCGTAGCACCTCGGTTACCACTCGTATTTCTAGTGTTTCGGGGTCGTCTCCCTCTAGTAGCCGTATTACTTGCTTTCGTCGGTTGATCTCTTTTAGCTATAAACTTTTCTGGACAGTCTCGAAGATAATGATCAAGAGATCCACATCTAAAACAAGCTCTGCTCAATATTCTACATTCACCGTAATGTCGCTTATTGCAGTGCTTACATTCAGGTCTAACATTTCTAACACTACCCACGCTGGTAACAGATGTCGTCTAAGGTTTAGAGCTGAAATGTCTCACATCTCTATCTTTGATCGAAATCCCCGCAGAAGCAGTAGAACGAGGATGATATTCTCTAGATTTCTTTGATACTGACTGATGTGATTTGCCCGCAAATCTCTTTCTAAAGTCTCTAGCCTCATAATCGGCTTTTCTTTTCTCTTTGCTAAGCTGTTCGGCTTTACAAGCTTTGTCAACTAGAACGACAAACTCTTTTAGCTCAAGAATCCCAACTAACAGTCTAATTTCTTCATTAATCCATCTTCGAATATTTTACACATTATAGCCTCAGAAGAAACACATTCACGAGCATATTTACTGAGTCGTACAAACTCTCTTTTCGTGATCTCATTCGACATACGCCCTATTTCATTCAAAAATTTCTTTCGTTTTTGATCGATGAACCGTTGGTGATGTATTTCTTTTCGAATTCAACTTGAAAGAATTCCCAAGTAACTCTTTCTCGCGGAACTATGGATATCAAGGTATTCCACCACCGATACGTGAGTGTCTCTCAATGATGATCAAACACATTTTAAACATTCTTCAAGGGTACAAGAAAGTTCATCAAATACCCGAATCGTGTTCTTAAGCCGAAACTCGGCTCTCTCAGGGTCATCGCTAACAGTGGCTCTGAATTCTTCAGCCCCATATTTTCGTATCTTATCAACAGGGGGTTTATTTAATCGTAAAGGATCCATACCTTAAGGAACTACAAGGATCGGTTGGGGAATAGGTGGGGTGGAGGTTGTTGCATAGCCGGATTAGCTCGAACGTACTGCGTGAACCATTCGTTCATCATTTGGAAGAAGGCTTCTTTAGTCTCTCCTTCTTGACTACCCGTCACGGGACTGGAATTAGACAGCGTTGTCCCATGAGCGGTAGCAGGCGCATTATTTACAACCTCATCAGCTATCGCTCGATTGGGATCCATTTGCTATATAAAAACACATTTTCAAATGTCAGAAGTCATCACACTATCACAGTTTATATATGGCATGTATAGCTAGACTCTCACATATGCTATGTTACTCCTATAATCGACTAAACCGTAGCTCTGATACCAATAAATGTAACACCCCTTACCAATATTCACCGTCAGAATAGGGTTACAGAGCATTATCATACTTTCAATACCTTTAAACATTTCATATACAGTTTATCATTTCATATACAATTCAATCACAACCAATGATAGTGTCCCTTAAACGAGCCTACGAGGCCTTAAACATGCATTAGAAATGGTTCGGGACTAAACCAATAACTCGAGAATTTTTTGTGAAACTTAGAAAATTTTGCTTCAAACAGAGGACACACGCCCGTGTGGCCAGGCCGTGTGTCTCATACGGCCACCAGACATGCCCGTGTCATAGGCTGTGTGAAAATAGGGGTACATACTGACTTCGGTCACACGGCCAATCACACGCCCGTGTGTTTAGCCCGTGGGCCCTTCGAAGTGGCTACACACGCCAGTGTGCCAGGCCGTGTGCCAATTAGGGGGTACACTGACTTATGCCACACGGCCAATCACACGCCCGTGTATGAGACCGTGTGGAGCATACTGACTTCATTTAATTACAACACCAGGGGACACACAATCGTGTAATATAACCGTGTGTCACACACAGCTAAGACACACGCCCGTGTCTCTGCCCGTGTGGACAAAAATAGGCTATTTGCAAAGCCATTTTGCCACCCTATTTTCATATACCTGCACAAGCATAATTTGCAACATTTTATAACTCAATAGGCAGCCAATCCATAACATTTCATACACATATTTGAATACTTATATGCAACCAAGTATTATACCAAATTAAGCCAAATCAAATGGCTTTACTTTATACCACAACATGTACCCAAAATCACTAGTTCAAGTAACCATAACTATCATCTTTATAACTAGCCTATACATGCCATATTTACATATATCCATGACTTCAAAAGTACCAATCGAAAATTGGATAGTGTGATGCGTAACTCTGACTTTATCTGAATCGAGCGAGCTATCGAACCTCTATAAAACATGGAAAAGAAATAGAGTAAGCTTTATAGCTTAGTAAGCTCGTATAATTCAGAATTAAACTTATCATTTAAACATGATCAAGACAATAAATAAGGTGTACTCAATTCAATTATCAAATGCCTACACACAAGCATTTATCAACAAGTTAGTCACATAAGTGCATATAATCATCCATTAACTCAATTTAGTACTTAATACATTGTATCATATCAAATTCATTTATCATGTACATCATTTGTAACATTTCACTCTCAATCATATAATCAATAGTTCATTCGATAACAGTAACTCATTCTTATAAACAGTAATTCATCTGTATAAACAGTAATTCATACGTATAAACACATAGTTTTATCATATAACCAGTAACAGAATTTATACCCGTTGAACCTATTAGAATATCGAGGGATGCTCGGGTGATATACTTTACATATATAAATCAATAATCCGTCAATTCATTATCATTTCCGCTCTTTCGAGCTATGATCAATAAACTCCTCTGGTGATGGACGATGAAGCTCTATCGAAGCCGAAGCAGTAAGCTCGGACGAAAGCCGAAAGCAAGAAGCTCTTACGAGCTGAAAACAGTAAGCTCTTACGAGCTTATATATCAGTAAGCTCATACGAGCTTTGGTGAGTCTGCAACATATGCAGGATCTCGACCAAAACGGTAACCCTAGTGACATGTCACTCGTATCCTACGACTTTTTACAGTTCAAATGGGGCTCGGTAACCATCAGACTATATCAATAAGGCATTCGAATTTCAAGTAGATCATTTACTCAATTACATACATTCATTTCAAATAATTACAAGTATTTAAAAGTTCGATTCTAATTATACGAACTTACCTCGTATCGCTCGGATAACAAATATCGGCTAATCGTCAACCTTTCTTTTTCCCCGATCTATATTCAATCCTTGCTTATCTTGATCTATATATATATTTCAAAATTAGCACATTCAGTATTCAGTCTATTCAGTTTAGTCCAAATTTCACTTTAAGGCATTTTTACACATTTGCCCCTAATATTTCACATCTTTTACAATTTAGTCCTTATCACATAAAATTGCAAATTCATGCAATTAATCACAAACTCATGCTTAGCCGAATTTTAATAGAGTCCCTAGCAGCCCATACCTTTTATTTATTTACACTATTACCTACATAATTTTACATTTTCACAAATTAATCCCTTTTTGACATTTTTGTCAAAAATCACTTTACAAAACTAGTAAATCTATCAATAAACCTTCATAATCTATCATCAATATCAATTTACTCAAACATTCAACAATGGAAACATGTTAAATCTTTAATAGTTTTGAAGTCGAAGGTACGGGCTAGCTAGATTAAGCTGCAACTAACTCAAAAACATAGAAATACTTAAAAATTGAGCTAAAATTGTTCCTTAATCAAGGATTCAAGTGGCCGAACCTTAAAAGAACAAAAAAGGATATTCTTTCTTCTTATTTTTGGCGAAGGAAGATGACAATGAATAAAAATAACTTTTGGTTTTATTAAATTAACCTTTATTTACCAAATTACTAAATTAACCTTTAAAAATATTATAAATTACACCAATTGCCATGCTATCATCATCCACTAACCCATAAATGGTCTATTTACCACTTAAGGACCTTTACTTTAATTTTCTATAGCTATTTGACACTTTTAGCTAATAGAACACAAGTTTTACGCTTTACGCGATTTAGTCCTTTTTTCTGAATTAAGCATTCAAACGGTAAAATTTCTTTACAAAAATTTCACACAATAATTATATCATGCTGTAAACTCTAATAAAATAATAAAATAAATATTTTTACTTTGAATTTGTGGTTCCAAAACCATTGTACCGATTTGACTAAAAACGGGTTGTTACATTACTACTGCAAATTTACGTTTTACTTAAAAAGACAAACAAACGACGGTTTTATAAAAGAGTGCAATATGTTTTTTCCTAAAATGTAGACTCTTTTAGTAACAAATTAAACAGGATTTTCATTAGTACAAGGTTGGTTTTATAAATCTCTTTCGTAACATCTCCAAATTCGACCATAACGTCTAGGTTGGGTTTGGGGTGTTACATTTAGTAGTATCAGAGCCAGGTTGTAAAACTCGGGTTGTGAATTTTTTGTTCAAATTTGTATTTGTAAAAGACTTTTCTTTCAAACAAAGTTTGTTTCTTTTTTAGTAAAGTATGTGGTACACCGAGTCTCAGGCGCCAATACTGTAAGTACTTATAAACTTAGAAATATTGTAGTTAGAAAACTCTGAATTGTCTGAAACTTTACTGAGTTAGTTAGAGACTAAAACTTTTGGAAAATTTCTGAAACTTCTGATAAGTACTTGAAGCATAATATACTTGCTAATAAAAACTGAAACTAATGCATAAAATTTCGTAATGTGGATAAAACTTTGAAAACGATGAGCGCTCATGGAACGCATGGTCGTGGTACTCGTGGGCGCAGCGGGCACCGTAGGGGGACTCGAGTTGAGTCTTCCTCATTTGGAAGTATGCCAAATCTGGATACAAGCGAGACTCCAACTTCACCTACTGCTGAGACCGGGCCTCAAAGTCGCTCGGCTGTAGACGACGCACTGTCCCAAGCCATGCTGAAAGTTTTAGAGTAGGTCATTGGGCCCCATTCTGGATCTGGGGGTCGTGGGTCGGTAACTGAACGACTCCTGTCTAATAGAGCTAAACTATTTAGGGGCGTCACTGGAGTCACCCCTACTGTGGCTGAATACTGGTTGGAGGCCACCAAGAGAATAATGAATGATATTGATTGCACACCTGAGTAGAAATTGAAGGGTGTAGTTTCTTTGCTTCGCGACGAGGCATACCAGTGGTAGTTATCGGTTGAGGAGGGTACTCAATCGAATCGTCTTAATTGGGATTATTTCAAGACCGCTTTCCAGGGGAAGTATATGGGCGCGAGCTATGTAGATGCTCGTAGGCGTGAGTTCATGAATCTCACGCAAGGAGATAGGACTGTGGTCGAGTATGAGGTTGAATTTTTGAGATTGAGCCATTACGCCCGAGGGATGGTGGCATCTGAGTACGAAAAGTGTGCTCATTTTGAGGATGGTTTGAGGGATAGTCTGAGGGTTTTGATACTTCTACAGAGGGAACGAGAGTTTGTCGTTCCGATAGACAATGCGAAGATCGCCGAAGAGGTTAAGCGCGTGGAGCGCCAGAATAGGGACCGAGAGAAAGGCAAGAAAGAGGGATTTGGAGCCCTCTAATTCTGCTCAGAGGCCTAAAAAAAGGGGTCAAACCTGATGGGCCTTATAGAGTGGGAGTTTCAATTGCTCCTACTGGGGTTCAGCCATGCAGTGGCTGTGGTAGGCACCATCCGGGCGAGTATTGGAGGAGATTTGCGTTGTGGGTCAATAGAGCATCGGGTTAGAGAGTGCCCACAGCATTCTGATCAGAAGCAAGCTTCAGTTCCGGGTTTTGCCTGGCCTTATAAGGCCATTTAGCAGCCGCCTAAGGGCCATGGTCTGGCCAGAGGTGGAAATGGATTGGATAGAGGGCAAAGAGCACCAAATAGATGCGCTAATCAGACTGAGGCGAGATAGCCTGTACTGGTATATGCTGCTCGACACCGTGAGAACAGAGACGCCCCTGACGTGATTATGGGTACATTCCTTATTCATGATGTTCCTTATATTGCTCTGATAGACATAGGGTTAACACACTCTTACATAGCTAGTTCTGTCTCTGAAAACTTGGGGATTACTGTTGAGAGTACTTCTGGTGAGATTTTTGTATTGAGTCTATTGGGTCAATTTATTTGAGTAAACAGACTGTATAAGAGTGTACCGCTGGAACTACAAGAGGTTGTGTTTCTGAAAAATCTGACGGAGCTATCATTTAGAGAATTTGATTTGATTTTGGGAATGGACTAGCTTGTAGAGCACTGAGTAAGTTTGGATTGCACGACTAAGAGAGTAGTTCTGAGAACCGAGGATGATGTGAAAGTTGTTGTGATTGGCGAGCGTCAGGATTACCTGTCAAACATAATCTCTGCCCTAGTGGTCGAAAAACTAGTTCAAAAAGGGTGTGAAGCATATTTGGCTTACATAAGTGTTTCAGATTTTGTGGACTCTTCTGTTGAGAACATCAGAACAGTGAGGAAATTTCCAGAAGTTTTTCCCGAGAAGTTACCGGGTTTACCTCTAAATTAGAAAATTGTGTTTGGCTTTGAGCTTTTACCGGGTACAGCTCCGATGTCTATCGCTCTTGATCGTATGGCACCTAAGGAGCTTATAGAGCTAAAGGCTCAGCTTCAAGAGCTTTTGGATCGTGGATTCATCTGTCCTAGTGTGTCTTCGTGGGGGGCACTGGTTTTGTTTGTAAAGTAAAAAGACAGTACCATGAGGATGTGTATCGACTATCGACAGTTGAATAAGCTAACTGTGAAGAATAAGTACCCACTTTCGAGAATCGACGATCTGTTTGATCAGTTTCGTGGGGCTTCGATATTCTCTAAGATAGATCTCCGTTCTGGGTATCATTAGCTTAAGGTTAAGGAAGTTGACGTTCATAAGACGGCTTTTAGGACCCGTTATGGGCATTACGAGCTCCTAGTCATGCCCTTTGGTTTGACGAATGCTCCGACTGTATTCATGGATCTGATGAACCGGGTTTTCCAGCCGTATTTGGATCAGTTCGTTGTAGTATTTATCGACGATATTCTAGTGTACTCTAAGACCGAAGATGAGCATGATGAGCATCTTAGAGTAGTACTTCAGATACTTCGAGAGAAATAGATCTACGCTAAGTTGAGCAAGTGTGAATTCTGGTTGTGGGAAGTAATATTTATGGGGCACGTGGTCTCTACTGAGGGTATCCGAGTTTATCATAGGAAGATTGAGGCAGTACTTGATTGGAAACAGCCTAAGAATGTTTCTGAGATCTGTAGTTTTCTAGGTCTTGCAGGTTATTATCAGAGGTTTATTGAGGGGTTCTCGTTGATTGCAGCTCCTCTGACTAAGCTTTTACGCTAGACTGCTCCTTTTGTCTAGACTGATGAGCAACAATCAAGCTTTGAGAAGCTCAAGTCTGTTTTGACTTAGGCTCCTGTTCTGATACAGCCTGAGTCCGATAAAGAGTTCGAGGTTTATAGTGATACGTCACATGTCGGGTTGGGATGTGTTCTAATGCAAGATGGTAAGATTGTGGCGTATGCTTCCCGACAGCTTAAGTAACACAAGGAAAATTATCCGACGCATGATCTTGAGCTAGCTGTCGTGGTTTTTGCTTTAAAAATCTGGAGGCACTATCTGTATGGTGAGAGGTATATCATCTGCACCGATCACAAGAGCCTCAAGTACCTCCTTACTCAAAATGAGTTGAATCCTACGCAGCATAGATGGATCGAGCTACTTAAAGATTATGACTACACAATAGAGTATCATCTTGGTAAGGCCAATATGGTGTCCGATGCTATTAGTCGTAGAGCCATGTCTGATTTGAGGGCGATATTTGCTCGCCTAAGTCTATTCGAGGATGGGAGTTTGTTAACCGAGTTGCAAGTTAAGATAACTTGGATTAATCAGATTCGGGATAAACAGTTGAAGGATGATTTTTTGGTTTTACGTTTCGAGTATCTACTTTACTGGTTAAGTGATTTGTGTGTGTGTTTGAGGTTTTGGGTTCAAGTTCCATTTATGGAAAATTTTGTTATTTTTGAACCTAGCCTTATCCTTGGCAGTTTGGCTTATATTTTATTGCTAGTCAAATCATATTAGAATGAGCCTGCTAGTTCGAGTGGTAAGGTGTTAGCTTACCCTGTGGTCTCGTGTTTGAATCCCCGTACGAGCATGAATGATAATTTTTTCTGCGATTGTCTGACAAAGTTTCGGTGGAGTTGGATGTGGATTGAGGTGTCAGATTTGGTGGGATTAGGTTGGTTAGTGGGTTAGTGGGGAGTTGGGGGGAAATTAGTGATATTGTGTTAAAATTTTTATTTTATTTATTTTTCTTTTCCCAAAAATATTTCCTCTCTTCCTGACGTTCCCCATTTTTCCCTTCTCTGCAATTTCTTTTCTTTTTTGTTTCCCTTCAAATCTGTCCACAACCTATTATTCTTATCGTTGCGCCCGAATTTTCGGTGTTCTTCGTGCAGTTTTGGTAAGTGGGGTTTCACTCATTTGTAGGTTTCGGTTTATGTAAAGTCGTTTGAATTTATTATTTTTGTAAAAGCGTAATGGTGTAGTTAGGGAATCTGATTTTCTGTGACCATTGTTATGTAGGAGAACGCTGTGAAGTAGTGGGTTTCGTTCCAACTGCCTAAAATGTGTCAGCGGAGGTTTTTGTCGGCGGTAAGTTAGGTGCTTTGTCGGATTATTGTTGATGAATTCGTAAATTAAATTGCCAAAACAATGTCTGGTATACTATTTTAGGGTTCAAAAGTCTCGGGTTTGTTGTGGCATCAAAAACGAACCAGTTGTGTAACGAAAACGCGAAAAAATGAAGTTCGGTGAAAGCCAAAAAAAGTGGCCAGTCGACGCCACACGAGCTTGTGCCTGGCCGTGTGGTTGGCCGTGTGGCGGGTGAGTGTGTGGCCGTGTGACCAATTTGGGCGTGTGGGCCAAAATATAGTATTTTTCCCTAGGGTCAGACATGTCGTTCCGATCGGCTGTGGGCCTTTTGTAGGGTCGGTAAGGGAAAAACAAACCCTAATGCATGAAATCTGCTAATCTGATAAACTGATTTGAGTATTTAGAAAACAAATATGTATGATTTGACTGTTTTGTATAAGTACGTATGATATATGAATACGGGCATGCGGGACATGTTAATTCTGTAATATCTGTTTATCTGTTATCTGTAAATGGGGTGGGATTTGTATATGTGGAGGAAGTGATCTGTGAGGCGACATTTCGCTGATATACTGGCGGCTTGGCTACAAACTATTTTGATAAGTGTTGTATAGACACTATGAGGTGTGTAGGGATGGGTGGGTGTTTTATACCCCATGTGGTGTATTGGGATGGTCGGAGTTGGTGTGTAGAGGATGGGGGTAGGACTTTGCATATCTACATGATTCTGATATGATTTGATTCTGTTAAGGACTTATGTCCGCTTCTTTTCTGTTATGTTGGAAATCTGAATTATATGCATGTATGTTTCCATTGAGTTACACATTATGCTTTTGAAAACTCACTTCTGTTGTCTGTTCTGTTCAGGTAATCCTCAGGCATAGGCGGGTCGGTGCGACGAAGGCTCAATGGTGACCACTAGTCCGCGAACTGTTTTTAATTTACGGTTATATTTAAATTTCTGGTTTTTCTTGAGAGTTTTGTAATTTTGGGACTCTCCGGACTTTTGGATTTCTTTTGGTTTTGTTGTTGGTTTTGGTTTTGATTAAGTTTTCTGCGATGCACAACAAACCATTTCACAGAAATAACGTTTTCACGCAAATAAACGTTTCGGAAAATACAACTTGGTTTTTAAAAGATAACGACTCTTAAGATTACCGCTGCAAATTTACGTTTTACTTAAAAAGACAAACAAATGACGGTTTTATAAAAGAGTGCAATAATATGTTTTTCCTAAAATGTGGACCCTTTTAGTAACAAATTAAACGGGATTTTCATTAGTACAAGGTTGGTTTTATAAATCTCTTTCGTAACATCTCTAGATTTGGCCATAACGTCTAGGCCGGGTTTGGGGTGTTACATAAAAAAATTCATGGGATAAAATTTTAATCCCTCAACTTGTTAATTTTTTTCAATTTGGTCCTTAATACTTTTTTTGGTCATATTAGTCTCAAAACTTGACAATTCTTTTAATTTAGTTTCTAAATTTGAATTCCATTATAGTGTGTAATGATGTGACACTCTTATAAATGCAATGTCATCTACTGAAAATTAAAAAAATTTATTAAAAATTTTTAGGTGATAACATGCCACAAACTCATAGTGCCATACTATCACAATTTAATGGAGTCTAAATTTAAGGATTAAATCAAAAAAATTGTCAAATTTTGAGACTAATATAATTAAAAAAAATCACATTTAAAAAATTACAATATAAGGATTAGATGTTTTATTCAAAATCCATGTGCAACCTTGGTTGACTTAGAATATTTAAACCACCATTATTGTCATTTAATAAGCAACGTCGCCTTTGTTCACATGCACTTTTGCATTTTATTACCTCAACCATTTTATATAGTAATTGTGTTTATTACGACTCAACTACTTGGAAATATATAATTCTTCAATTATGAAGAAATAAATAAAAGAAAAGGCCGTGGTTAGAATGCTAAAATAAAAAATAAGGTTTAATTATTCCTTCAGTCCCTATACTTTTTGGACATTAAAACTTAATCTTTCTGTTTTTATTTCTAGGTATTTGTCTTGTTTGTTAATTCCATTAATGAAATTTCATAAAATTTAATTATTAAGATTCAATTGATAATACATATTCAATTATTAATTGGATTTGTATTTTAAAATCATAGAGATCAAATTCTTGGAGACAAATGTTTTTGAACATTGAATAAGGAATTTTATTAGGGAGTAGTTGTCCGTGATCATAGTTCTGACGGAGAGGCGGCATTTTCAGCAATGGGGGATATTATTAAATGAAAAATGCAGTCAAGGTGAAGTGTGCAATTTTGAATTTATTTTACTAAATTTATAGTTGGAACAAATCAGCACTTTTCATGTGTGTGTTGACTTGGACGTCCACTATTGTTTTGGGCCGAAGCAGAAACCATTTTTTAGCTACTTTGTCGGCCGTTTTCGTGGGGGAAGAAACACATGTGAATGGAAGACCAATTACAAATTCACAATTAAATATTTATTTTGATAATTCATAAATAAATATAGAAAATTAACTATTTATTAATATTTTTCTTTAAAACAATTCAATTAAAATTGCATACCAAATTAGAAAAACAATGCATAAAATTGGAATAGGATCAAATTTTCAAAAATTTCAAAATAATTCTTTTGGCCTTTGTAATATGCAAAAATTCTCAATTTGGCACCTCAATAATTTTTTTGGTCACTTTGGCCCATGTGCTTTCCTTTTATTCATCACGTTGCCCCAATTTGAATTTCTGTTAAGAAAATCTCCTCGGCTAATCAAACACTGCCGCATGTCAGGAAAAATTCAAATTTCCTTTAAAACATATAAAAAAAATCTTAAATATTAACAAAAACCTAGAAATACTAAAAAATACAAAGAATTTTTTAAAAGTTTTCATAAAATTCTGAAAAATTAAAAAAAAATCAAACTCTAAAACGACCCATTTACCCAAAAAGGCTCATTTTCAAAAGAAATTACGAAAATGGGCCAAATTAAAAAATATTTACGGAAAAGGGCCAGTTTTGGCAAAACGCGCCTACGTAGCTGCGTTTAAGGGGGGAATTTCCAGCAAAGCACGCCTTTGGGGGAGCGCTTTGTGCCACGTCAGCAAATCGCACCTACGTGGACGCATTTTGATGACGTGGCACAAAGCGCACCCCCAAGGGCGCGCTTTACTCCGTGTTTTATATTTAAGGTTATTTGCATGTTTAGTCCCTAGGGTTTTTTAGGGTTAGGGTTTTTAAGATTTAGGGTTTTAAGGTTTAGAAAATTTATTTAAATTAGGGTTTATGGTATTTAAATAAATTAAGTAAATTAGGGTTTAGGGTTTATGGTAAATTAAATTAGGGTTTTAAATAAATTAAACTAGAGTTTATGGTGTTCAAATAAATTAATTAAATTAGGGTTCTAGGATTTTAATTAAATTAAATTAGGGTTTTAAATAGGGTTTATGGTTTATGGTGTTTAGATAAATTAGGTTTAGGATTTAGGATTTAGGGTAAATTAAATTAGGGTTTTAAATAAATTAAACTAGGGTTTATGGTGTTCAAATAAATTAATTAAATTAGGATTTAGGGTTTTAATTAAATCAAATTAGGGTCTTTAATAGGGTTTAAGGTGTTTAAATAAGTTAATTAAATTAAGGTTCTAGGGTTTTAAATAAATTAAATTAGGGTTTAAGGTTTAGGGTTAAAATTAATTAAATTAGGGTTTTTTTAAAAATAACATCGTGATTATTATTTTTAACAAAATTGACTATTTTGACCATGGAAAAATAATTTTGAGGAGACGTTTCTGAACAAATAGTGTCAAAAACGCTTCAAGAAGGATGCACTGTCAACAAAATTACTGAAAAAAGCTTCCACGTGGACGTTCTTTTTCTACAGTAGTTCATGCTTGGTCTTAGGCTATAAACGAGGCAAATATCATTCTCAGGTTGCATAAGTTACAACAAGAAAAATTAGAGAGGCTAAGCAGAATAGAAATTGAAGATGAGTGAACGTATTAGTGCTATTATTTACTATGATGATAAGGTCCATGACACCGAGAACGGTGTTGTTTTTTTATCGGAGAACACAGCACGAATGATTTTTAACCAAAGTAGATTTTACAGAATTTCATAAAAGAATTAGGCGCAAAATCTTCGGAACGATGCCAAGTAGGGTTTCTTCTATTAAATATCGATTTTGTGATTCGATTGATCCCGTGACATATGATGCATTTGATATCAAAGGTGTTTGTAGCTTTGAGGCGATGGTGCAGACTCATCTCGCTAGTGGATCACCTATCTTGAGGTATATGTTCAATTTTCATCTCCAAATGAAGCATTTCTGACTTCAACATCAACTACTGTTCAAAAGGAATACACGACCCCTAGCCGACACTCCGTTAGTGGGAGGAAGAACACGGAAGCGCCCGTGTTTGGTGAGAGTATGCAAAACACAACTCCTGCATGACACTCGATTAGTGGATGAGACATGCACATCGGTGGGTCGATGTTCGATGCTGGAAATATGTATTGGGGAATGACATCAACTTCTAGTGGTTGGCAATCCACATCTGATTAGGGACGTTACGAAACGTCCACAAGAAGGGATGATGTACTCCTAACGACGTTCGCCGGCAAGGAGACCTCGTACGTTGCAGATCATGGTGGGTTAGATGATGAGTCCGATGTGGATCCACCTCGAGAGCCCGGCCCCGATGGTGCAGAAGTTGTATTATTTTCTGAACCGGAGCCTGTTCCATCCGAACCTGAAGACGTTGAAGGGGGTTCAGATGAAGAAGAAGAAGATCCGCGATTTAGGGCATACTCGCCTCTAGCCCACATGCATAATGTCGACATATCGGCAGATGATACGTTGAAGTTTCCAGAGCTACCACACAGAACCCGTTACCGTACAAGTTCGTTATTCGATTCGGGTGATTTGGAAGTTGGTAAAGAGTTTTCCAGTAAAGATAGTTTTCTTGGTGCTTTGAAACAATATAGCATCAACTACGGGGTTAACTACAACGTGGTTAAATCCAAATCAGAGAATTTCAAGGCCAAGTGTGCAGTGCAAGACGGTACATGTTCATGGAAAATCATGGCTTCTCTTAGGAAAAAGACAAGCTTGTGGGAGATGAAAAAATACAAAGGTCCACATACCTGTGTTGCCGGTATAGTATCACTGGGTGTTTAGGGTTTTGAATAATAATGTTATTACTTAATGTTGTATTATTTAACGTACTTCGTTGACAGGTGTTTCTCAAGATCATCTCAAGATGGATTCAGGTATGATAGCTACCTTAATACTACCGATGTTGAAGGCGAAACCCAGAACTTCTGTGTCATGCATAATTGCCAGTATTCGTAGCCAACTGAGGTACATGCCCTCTTACCGCAAGGTTTGGATAGCTAAGTAAAAGACGTTGGAAAAGATGCATAGTGGGTGGGATGCTTCATATAATGAGGTTTGGCAGTGGTGTCAGGTGCTGGAGAGGTACGTCTTAGGTTGCATAACAGACCTTGAAACGGTCCCTACGTACTACAACGATCGATTGCTCTGTGGATGCCAAGTGTTCAAACGTCTGTTTTAGAGCTTTAAGCAATGTCGGGATGCATTTGTGTACTGCAAGCTATTGGTACAAATTGACGGTACATTTATGTATGGTAGATATACCCATCGGCTATTGCTAGCTGTGGCACAGGATGGCGGTGGGAGAATCCTTCCAATTGCATTTGCAATAACACCGGGAGAGTCAGCTGATGACTGGGATTTCTTTCTTTCTAGGTTAAGGAGGCATGTATGCCCCCAACCTGATATCTGCGTTATACCGGATCGGGGCACTAGAATACTAGCCGCAATTGAGCGACATTGAAGCCTATATGATCGCACACACCATCGGTATTGTCTAAGGCACGTTGCGTCTAACTACTACGGGCAATATCAGTCTACGACTGAACGAAAGCAAGTGACCAGCATGGGTATTTAATCTCTATTAATATACTTTCGGTTGTAATATTCAATTTAATCTGAATAAAATATTGGTATTGGCATGTAATTTTCGCTGTCAACTTATATTGGTAGGGTACGAGATTAATAAAGACCGTTTTCATGAGATGTTGGGGATTTTGCATTCAATTAACGATCAAGGCGCAGAGTACCTCTGTAGCATACCTTTCGAACAGTGGACACAAGCATACGACAACGACTTACGATATGGTCATATGACTACAAACCTGGCTAAATGCATAAATTTTGTTCTAAAAAGAACGCGTCATTTGCCGATAACCTCGGTTGTGCGAGAGACATATTTTCATTTGGCGGAACTATTTCCAAAGCGAGTAGCGAGTTATAAAGGCCAAATGCAGGGAGGCCATGTATGGTCTCGAAAGGTATTGTAAGAAATTAACAAGGCGAAGGTGCGGGCCAACACCATGCACACAGTGTGTCACGATCGTGACAACCTATGGTTTCTTGTGACGAATTTTGATAGACCGAGCCAATGTATTACCGGCGGGCAATATCGTGTACACTTGATAAATAGGACTTGCGACTGTGGGACGTTTGACGCACTTCGTTATCCATGCGCTCATGCAATTGCAGCTTGTCAGAATCTCCGTTTGGATCCCATGAGATATGTCGACGAAGTGTACAAAATAGAAAACATGTACAATGTGTGGAGACACGTATTCCCACCGATCCCAGATGAACGAAAGTGGCCGTCTATATCGCTTGCTCCGTTTAAGCTGTTGCCGAATAGAGAATTGCGTCACAAACCGAAAGGTCGACCTTGCTCGAGTATAATACGTAATAATATGGATATCCGAGAAAGAACGAACTAACGAAATTTGTGTGGATGGTGTAGGAACCCAGGGCATACAATTCGATCATGTCCAAACCGAAATAGTTGATAATTGCTATAACGAAACGATGTTGCATTATTTCTATTCCGCCTTATTCAAAAGAACTTATATTTTATTAAAAATATAAAATTAATTTACAATTAAAATATTAAAAACAACTTCTTTTTTATTAAATGAAACAATATAGAAACATCGTCTACAAATATATTAAAAAAATCAATGTATATGCTGGTCGGAATCAGTGCCACATGAGGGTGGACGACGATTACGCGCTGGATTCCTCATTGATTGCTCCGGCGGGGGTTGTGGTTGCTCCGTTTGGGGGTGTTGGGAAGAAAACCCACATTGGTAGAATAAAGAATGTGGAGGTGTTTGTGTAACATCCCCAAACCCGGCCCATTCACTACGACCGAATCTGGTTATGTTATGGGAAAAACTTATTGGCGAAAACAGGTTGCCGTTTAACTTTTGTCTAAACTCCTCTAGACTAGTTTTACTTGCGAAATCCTCGGGCATGTTTGTTTGCAAACCGTTAGGTTACTTTGAAATCTCGGGGTTTCGTTTTTAAAACTCTTAGTTGTCAATTTGCTTAGGTTGGAAAACGTTTAAAACATCGAGGCTCAAGTGGCTTATGCTTAGTTCATAAAAGTAACATTATTCCCAAATCTCTTTAGACATAAGTTACCAAAAGAAAACCAAATAACTTAAGAGGCTCTTATTACAACATAATGATTCCAAGTACTTGGTAATAAAGTGCATAAAGAAAATATTAGAACGTCCTTTGCATGGGCCACCTTGTATCCACTCCAACCCGGTCCGATCATCCTTCCACTGCGATGTTGGATAAGAGATTGGGTGAGTCATAATGACTTTCAGTGTGTAACTAAACCATCGAAATCCACCCACATGCTAACCACATAACATCCCAATTATCAAATGCAACATGCAAGTATAATTATTACCACAATCTTGGGCTTGGCCCACCTTCAATTATTATTACAAAAGCTGGACCAGGCCCTTTCCACATTAGTCCACATATCAACCGGGCTTGGCCCATGTCCACGTATGTCCCCAAAACATACCTATTCATTGGGCTTGGCCCATTCTCATATTATTTCATAAACGGAATAATGCAATCATGAAACCCACCCAAACCTAGGGTCCATCCGCTACACACCCCTTATCGACCTACCACACACTGGGGACTATCGAGTCACCCTCTCTTTTTCCTCCAAAAGGCAACCAATGCCATCCACGATGTAGCATATAGCTAACATCAAACCACGATGGAGCACACAAAGCAATCCATCAAGCCACGATATGGCATAAGCCGATATCAATCAAGGTAACCACGCCGAACTAAATCGCAAAGATCCACAACGCGACCTCGATCGGCGCCAATCCACGATGTAGCACAAAGTCGACATCAACCACGTACTCGAAGTACACGTACCTTCTTTTCATAAACCCACCCATGCACATGTAACATAATATAATGCGTAGATGATGCATGTGCATGCTATTCACAATCATAGGCATACTCACACAATAAAATCGGTGTTCACATAATTACAAACTTTGCTACTAACTTTGATCGATCATCGTCATACCCCTTTTTGGGTATTTATCACACTTTTACCATCGCACTTATTAGTAAGCATATAACATAAGCGGATATACTCAAAATCCGGAAACAATGGTTAATTACACACCTTATTACTAGGAGTTCTAGACTCTCGATCCTCGACGCTATCGTCCAGCGAAACTACGGCTATTTGCTTAATGCTTCCTGCTGCCGCCCACACCCGGTGGCCAATCACGCATGCAGAAACCGCTCTTTTCTTAAACTTTGGGACAGGGCCTTCCCTTGCCCACTGGATTTGGTTGTGGCCTCCATGGAAAAGCTTAATCAGTAAACAGTTAACCCTCAAAACACCACTTAAGCATTTAACCTTAATAAATAATCTTACCTCCACTTGATCAAACTGATTGCTACAACGGAGGCTTGGCCAACCACTAAAACCCCAAGTATCTCGATCCACGGAACTCGAAAGATCTAAGCTAACACTCGGCCCCAAGTGCTATCAAGTTGAGGGAAGGAAATTCGGCAAAGGGGTGATGGATGTAGATTCGGCTATTAATTAAATAAAGGTGAGGGAATAGCAATTTCGGCCAAAGAGGTATTTTAAAGGAGGGACAAAAGAAGTGTGGGGTGTACTTTGGTTTTGAAGTGAAAAGGGAAGGGAAATAGGAGAGTGGAGGGTTGGCTAACAAGCTTTGGAGATGGGGAACAAAATTCGGCAAAGGAGAGGAGAAGAGA
This sequence comes from Gossypium sturtianum, assembly GCA_025698515.1. Classification (NCBI taxonomy): domain Eukaryota; kingdom Viridiplantae; phylum Streptophyta; class Magnoliopsida; order Malvales; family Malvaceae; genus Gossypium; species Gossypium sturtianum. Next base: position 67,542,293 of record CM046950.1, on the reverse strand, counting down.
GGAGAAGAGGCAGGATGGATGAATGAAATGAGCATCCCCCTCCCCTATTTATACTAGAAGGCCAAGCTCCAACCCCCAAAAATAGCTCCCAAAATCTTCCTAGAATAGCTCCCTACCACCTATTTTAAAAGTTTGAATAAGTCAAACTTTTACTAATAAATTTAAAAAAAGATGACCAAGTCTTCTCCACTTTTTAAGCCTTTCAAACCGTCCATCCACCCCACCAAAATGACGCAAAAACAAGGCCAAAATGCTACCCTTGCGAATCGAACACGAGCCCTTCCCCCGCAAATGGCGTCACTTCTCCATGCTCTAAGTGGCGCCTCCTTGCCACTCTACCAAGCCACTCTTTATGCCAAAATTCCACCAAAAATTCTCTTAAGGCCCCCTCTATCCAAGTTCTCCTTTTTAGCCCCTAAAACTAAAAATTTTCTAAGGCAACCTACCACCACCTAGGGTTCTCAGGACCCCTAAAACTTACCCAACCACACACTGAAGTGTGCCAACACTCAAGCTAAGTACCAAAAATCTAGCCCCTAAAACTAGGGTGTTACAATTCTACCCTCCTTAAAATAATTTCGTCCTCGAAATTACTTTACTAACAAATGTCCATACAACCTATCTCACCACCTTACGCTTATGCTGCGCACTCTGATCTTACTAAGGCTATCGTCCTACACAATCTCCAAATTCGCGCTCAAAACTCGAAACGCCTCTCTTAGCAACACCGGAAAGGCTAACTCATAAGCAAACAAAGCAATTAAAGCAAGTACCCAAGCAAAGGAGCTTACCTAGAATCACATCCTTGGCTGACCCCGACTAGAACCACTCCTTCCAAGACTTGAACCACGACCCCTCGTCGCTTGAGGGCAATTCTTGACCAAATGTGCCTTAGATCCACACCGAAAACATTCTTTACTATTTCCCCAGCACTCTCCTGTGTGAGATCTTCCACATCGAGCACAAGAACGATTCCGATTCACTGGTACAAGTGCACTTACAGGATTCTCGATCTTTGGTCTTTTCTGGGCCTTACCTAACGATGCTGACGACCCAATATTTCTCTTATTCTCGTTCTTACTCTTTCCTCGGTTTTCCCTTACCGTCCTCTTAACTTCTTCGGCTATACGAGCTTTCTCCACTAGCACCGCGAAGTCTCTTTCCCTCTGCAGAGCGATCAGCACTCGAAGCTCATCACGCAATCCGTCTTCAAACCGGACGCACCTCTCATAGTCAGTGGCCACAATTCCCTTAGCATACTGACTTAGCCGTACAAACTCTGCTTCGTACTCAGCTATCGACTTACTTCCTTGTACTAGATTTAGAAACGTCTTCCTTTGCGCATCTAAGTAGCTTGCTCCAACGTATTTTCCTTCAAACTTTTCCTTAAAGTAGTCCCAATCCAATCGATCTGCCGGTACACCTTGTTTGATAGTGAGCCACCATCGATAAGCCTCATCAGAAGAAGCGAAACAAAGACCTTTCAACTTTTCCTCTAGGGCACAATCCAAGTCATCCATAATTCTCTCGACTCCTTCTAGCCAATACTCGCTACGTTCGGGGCTACTCGGATACTCCCTAAAAACTTCAGCCCGTTGGACCTAAGCCTCTCGGGCACCGACTTAGAGCTCCATTTCCCATACTAGCTCTTGCCACTTCTTTGAAAGCACGCGTAACATAGCTGCGACACTGCGTCCTCTTCACTTACCGGATCTTGTTCCTCTACATCCCTTCTTTGGCGGCACTTCGCTTTCGACCCATAGCTGGACCCTCACTGGTTCGAAAGTCGTCATTCTACCTCTACCACGCGGCCCCTAGAACTCATCTCTAGCGCTTGATTTAATCTGTTTAGAAAGTTTTATGAATTAGAAATTATTGTTTCACTGTTTTATCCACGAGCAATCTTATGCAATGAAGGTTTCGAGAGTAGTTCTTTCGAGCAATCAAGTTTCCTTTTCCTACCCAGGGGTAATTTCGTCATTTTCCTACAGAGGTATTTTTGGTAATTTTGTAAATCGAGAAAACATCTTTCAAAAACTGATTTAGAGCTTACAAACCCAAGGCGTAGAGTTGAAAATTTTAAAACAGGGAATTTTAAAAAAAATAGCAAGACTAATTCCCTTTCGGGTTTTAATAATTGGTTTAGCCTATGAACAAGTCCTCTTGGTTAGGGTGAACCGTAGCTACGCACCAGGTAGGATTCCTGCGAAGAGGAGGTGAGTCACGAGGACTGCTTAAGTACCTAGCTCTCCCGGATCCACTCCTAGACATGCGCACACAGGTTGCCACACCTTAACTCGGCGACTTACTTCACAGGTTTGTTTAGTAACTTAAGTTTTATGTATATATTTGAGTAGACTATTCCTAGGGTCTAATAGCCCTAATATTCTAATCTACGAGCCCAAATAAACCCATAACAATTCATACAACCAAATCACTTCAAAAGTCAGAAGTACTTACAGTGGACTTTGGTCGGAGGTACAGTGCCATGCAGTTACAGAAAAATTTCTTAAAAGCCCTCTTTGAAAAGGTTTTGGGCCCAAAACCCTCAAAGCCGAGTTTTGAACCAGGGCTCGATATTAAAGCGTAACATCCCCAAACCCGGCCCATTCACTACGGCCAGAACTGGTTATGTTATGGGAAAAACTTATTGGCGAAAACAGTTGCCGTTTAACTTTTGTCTAAACTCCTCTAGACTAGTTTTACTTGCTTGAGAAATCTCGGGCATGTTTGTTTGCAAACCGTTAGGTTACTTTGAAATCTCGGGGTTTCGTTTTTAAAACTCTTAGTTGTCAATTTGCTTAGGTTGGAAAAGCGTTTAAAACATCAAGCTCAAGTGGCTTATGCTTAGTTCATAAAAGTAACATTATTCCCAAATCTCTTTAGACATAAGTTACCAAAAGAAAACCAAATAACTTAAGAGGCTCTTATTACAACATAATGATTCCAAGTACTTGGTAATAAAGTGCATAAAGAAAATACTAGAACGTCCTTTGCATGGGCCACCTTGTATCCACTCCAACCCGGTCCGATCATCCTTCCACCTGCGATGTTGGATAAGAGATTGGGTGAGTCATAATGACTCAGTGTGTAACTAAACCATCGAAATCCACCCACATGCTAACCACATAACATCCCAATTATCAAATGCAACATGCAAGTATAATTATTACCACAATCTTGGGCTTGGCCCACCTTCAAATTATTACAAAAACTGGACCAGGCCCTTTCCACATTAGTCCACATATCAACTGGGCTTGGCCCATGTCCACGTATGTCCCCAAAACATGAAACCCACCCAAACCTAGGGTCCATCCGCTACACACCCCCTTATCCAGCCTACCACACACCAGGGGACTATCGAGTCACCCTCTCCTTTTTCCTCCAAAAAGGCAACCAATGCCATCCACGATGTAGCATATAGCTAACATCAAACCACGATGGAGCACACAAGTAATCCATCAAGCCACGATATGGCATAAGCGATATCAATCAAGGTAACCACGCGAACTAAATCGCAAAGATCCACAACGCGACCTCGATCGGCGCCAATCCACGATGTAGCACAAAGTGACATCAACCACGCACTCGAAGTACACCCGCATCTTCTTTTCATAAACCCACCCATGCACATGTAACATAATATAATGCGTAGATGATGCATGTGCATGCTATTCACAATCATAGGCATACTTACACAATAAAATCGGTGTTCACATAATTACAAACTTTGCTACTAACTCCGATCATCGTCATACCCCTTTTTGGGTATTTATCACACTTTTACCATCGCACTTATTAGTAAGCATATAACATAAGCGGATATACTCAAAATCCCGGAAACAATGGTTAATTACACACCTTATTACTAGGAGTTCTAGACTCGATCCTCGACGCTATCGTCTAGCGAAACTACGGCTATTTGCTTAATGCTTCTGCTCTTTGGCCACACCCCGGTGGCCAATCACGCATGCCAGAAACCGCTCTTTTCTTAAACTTTGGGACAGGGCCTTCCCTTGCCCACTGACGGTGGTTGTGGCCTCCATGGAAAAGCTTAATCAGTGTAAGCAGTTAACCCTCAAAACACCACTTAAGCATTTAACCTTAATAAATAATCTTACCTCCACTTGATCAAACATTTGATGCACAACGGAGGCTTGGCCAACCACTAAAACCCCAAGTATCTCGATCACACGGAACTCGAAAAGATCTAAGCTAACACTCGGCCCCAAGTGCTATCAAGTTGAGGAAGGAAATTCGGCAAAGGGTGATGGATGTAGATTCGGCTATTAATTAAATAAAGGTGAGGAATAGCAATTTCGGCCAAAGAGGTATTTTAAAGGAGGGACAAAAGAAGTGTGGGGTGTACTTTCGGTTTTGAAGTGAAAAGGAAGGGAAATAGGGAGAGTGGAGGGTTCTGGCTAACAAGCTTTGGAGATGGGGAACAAAATTCGGCAAAGGAGAGGAGAAGAGAGGAGAAGAGACAGATGGATGAATGAAATGAGCATCCCCCTCCCCTATTTATACTAGAAGGCCAAGCTCCAACCCCCAAAAATAGCTCCCAAAATCTTCCTAGAATAGCTCCCTACCACCCATTTTAAAAGTTTGAATAAGTCAAACTTTTACTAATAAATTTAAAAAAAGATGACCAAGTCTTCTCCACTTTTTAAGCCTTTCAAACCGTCCATCCACCCCACCAAAATGACGCAAAAACAAGGCCAAAATGCTACCCTTGCGAATCGAACCTGAGCCCCTTCCCCCTGCAAATGGCGTCACTTCTCCATGCTCTAAGTGGCGCCTCCTTGCCACTCTACCAAGCCACTCTTTATGCCAAAATTCCACCAAAAATTCTCTTAAGGCCCCCTCTATCCAAGTTCTCCTTTTTAGCCCCTAAAACTAAAAATTTTCTAAGGCAACCTACCACCACCTAGGGTTCTCAGGACCCCTAAAACTTACCCAACCACACATTGAAGTGTGCCAACACTCAAGCTAAGTACCAAAAATCTAGCCCCTAAAACTAGGGTGTTACAGTTTGTATCACCCACGGCGGAGGTGTTTGAATCCCATAAGGCGATAGGGAATGGTAATGAGATGAGCTCGCCGACGGTGCCTCGTGCAATCCCTCCTGTGACGATGGGCTATATATCATCGGTTGAGTAGTCGGAGTCATCGGGAAAGGAGATGCACCGGGCCATGCATTCCAACCTGCCATAGAATTGGGAAAAGGAAACATATAAGGGTTAGGATACATATAAGGGCTAGGATACGCACCTAGCATAAGCTGAAAGGGCTGTGATGTGGGTGTCATCGATTGAGGCATTGGGCCTGGTGATTGTGTGGGCGCTATTGACGGGCGCGGTGATTGTGTGGCCGCTGTTGATGAGCCTGGTGATTGTGTCGCCGCTGTTGATGGGCCCGTGTCGTCATCCCGTCTCCTTGAATTTAAGGGGCCCCGTCGTTCCCTTTCCACACGGATTTGCCGACGCCTCTGCTCTTCCGACAGCAAATATGGCTTGCCATGGATCCTAAAACATGGCATGTAATCCGGGGTACACGCTAACTCTGGGACGATGATCGGTTTGCGGTCAGGTATATGATCATACCTGTTTTCCCAAATTTTGATATATTCCGACCAGTATACCGGCCAATTCGTATTCGTTAGCCGTAAGTCGATTTTGTGCTGTTCATCGAGCACCTCAGGTTCCTCAGGAATCAGTTGTCGAAATCCAAATTTCCGTAACACTCTATCCGTCTAGTGCATCTCGACAATAGCATAGTTGACCAATGGGACCTTAACGTGCCAAATGTTCAGATTTTGAAAGAATTCTTCCGGAATTACTACCCGTATTGCTAGATCATCGTATGGCGTCCATTGAAACTATATGAACGGGATAAAAATATTAGTTATATACATAATATTAAATACTAAATACTAAGTACTAAATATGAAACGACTATTTTATGTATATATATTTTATTTAATACTTACTTGCGCTTCCGACCGTTGGTCTAATAGAATCCGTATATCTTCAAGGGCAGTAGGTATTCTAATATAACTCGCCGGATGTTTCCACCTAATTAAATAAATTTTCAGCATACAATTTTATTTTAAATCTATGGAATAATTGTAAAATCAAATAAAAATTTTACTTTTAAATCTATGGAATAATTGTAAAATCAAATAAAAATTTTACCTCATTATGAGTGGGAATGTATATGGGTGGTTCACTCGAGGACGTAAAAATGGAAAGCGAAATCGAGCCCATGATTGTAGTAGTGATAGACAACCTCCAATTTTGGCTTTATTTGGTCGCGTCGCCCCGCACATCTCCCGGTACAATGTTGCCAACACGGCAGACCCCCAACTAAGTTCGTTAGTTGCTCTAAAATCAACGAGTTTCAGCAGCCACCTCAGATGTACGAGGTTTCGTGACAAGTCCGGCATCAGATAACCTCCAATCATCTCAAGGATGTATGCTCGAGCATATCGTATTCTTTCTAATTCATTCGAATCATTCCCTGGCTCCAGAAATGTGTCTCATAACCAGCTCATCTCGATTCGACCTCCAGAAATATTATCCGGAATCGCACCCAAAAGATCGTAACATATGGCTCCCCAATCAGCACATTGAACGGACCCGGTGACTGCGGCCCCATCCATCGGCAATCCTAATTGTAACTGGACGTCCTCCAAAGTTATAGTACACTCTCCGCATGGAAGATGGAATGTGTGCGTTTCCGGTCTCCACCTCTCTATTAACGCGCTGATGAGTTTCGGGTCCAACTTGCACCCTCGGCCTATAGTGGCCGCGTGCCAAAAACCCGCTTCCCTCAAGTAATTTTCTATCAACGGTGATGGCCAACCAGACATGTTATGAATATAACATTGTAACACCCGATCTACATACTGTTATAAAAAAATATAAAATACAAATTTATTAAATTTACATAAATGAAAAAAATATTCAATAATATTCAAAAATTAAAATTAATTAAAATTACATAAATGAAAAAAAATATTAAATAATAATCAAAATTTAAAATAAATTGTTACCATTTTCATTTGTTCGACGGAGATATGTTTATGATCGAGACGAATTAATTCCCTGGCCATTTCTAACACGATCAAATATTTTTGAAATTATAAAAAAATAGTAATTTAAAAAAATAAAGTAAATAACTAATTATAAATAGTTTTGAGAAATTTAATGAGAAATTTAAGAGCTTTAGGGAGAAATTGTAGAGATTTTTAGATAATTTTTGAAGAAATTATGTGTGAAATATAAGAAAAGGGGGGTTTATAGTTTTTTTTTTACCGTTGGACCCCCCAATGGTAAAAAAAAATTAAAAAAAAAAATAGTTGGTGCCAGCAAAGCGCGCCCCTAGGGGAGCACTGTATGCCACGTCATCAAAACGCGTCCACGTAGGCGCGATTTGCTGACGTGGCACAAAGCGCTCCCCAAGGGCGCGCTTTGCTGGAAATTTCCCCCTTAAACGCGGCCACGTAGGCGCATTTTGTCAAAACTGGTCATTTTCCGTAAATATTGTTTAATTTAGTCATTTCCGTAATTTCTTTTGGAAATGGGCCTTTTTGGGTAAATGGGTCCTCTAAAACAAACCTAAGAATTTGAGATTTTTTTTTATTTTTAAATTAAAAAATAGTATGAAATTAATAGAAATACAATTTATGACTTGAACATAAAAAAGTACCAGGTTCATCCCATCAAAAATTTAAAAAATATTTTAGAATATTATTATTTGATGAACCCGACGTACCTTTGCCAAGATTTATTCTGGAAGCATTTTTCAACAATTTTATACTTCATTGTAATTTCAAAATAAATTCTCAATTTTCCATTTTGAATTTTTTTTGGAACATTAGGTTTTTTATTTTATTGGAATCTTTTGAAGTTCTACATAATTATGATTTTTAAAAATATTTATTATATTTTTCATTAATAAATTATTAGATTTTCAATTTTTTAAATACTTTAAGGTTTTTTTTTATCATTTATGATTTTTTTTTAAATTTTTGAAGTTTCTCATAATTATCATTTAGAAAAAAATATATATATTTTTTTAAAATAAATTATGAACTTCTAAGTTTTTAGAAATTTCAAAGTTTTCAGATATTGTTTTGGATTTTTTATGATTTTATTGAATTTTTATAGAATTTAACCAATTTTTACTTTTTTTTTCTTGACATGTGTCAACGTTTCATTGATTAACTGAACATTTTTTAAGGAAAATTTAGAATGGGTTACCAAATGGATGAAAGGAAATTACACGGGCTAATCTTTTTTTTTTTCAAAATACCAAATTGAGAATTTGTCTATAATACAGGGGCCAAAATAGGTATTAAGTCAATTTTAAATGATTGGTATTTTTTTAGGCTTAATGCTGACTTTGCCCCCCTCCCCTCAACGTACAATTATTTTCCCTTTTGATACTTAAAACTTTTCTTTATCTCATTTTAGTACCTAATTTTTCCTTTTATTATCCGATTTAATTCAATTTTTGTTACGACATTAAAAATTCAGTTGACATGCGACGTGAATCAGAATATACTACATGACACTTTCAGCCAATAAAAATGTGCCATATATCATTCAGGTTTATTAAAATATAAAATATAAAATATAAAAAAAGTATTAAAAAATTAAATATTTCTAAAAAGTACCTTTGGATAGTTCACCATGTTGACTGGCATTGACGGATTGTAGTCCTGTGTTTACTTTGAATTTTAAATAATTTCAAATGTTCATAATTTTTAAATATATATACTTTTTTGTAATTTTTTAAAATTATTAAAATTTTATAAAAATTATATATTTTGGTTTTTTTTTTCAAATTTTGAATTAAATTTTTCAAAATTTCAATTTCTAGACTTTATATTTTTTTAGTTAAACTTTTTTTCTATTTTTTGAATTTTTGATTTATTGTTTTCAATTTTTAGAATTTAGTGTTTTTTATTTTTTTAAATTTATTAAAAAATTTCTAGAATATATATTGAGAGAAGAATATGTTTTTTTTTATTTTAAGTTTTTTTTGCAATTTTCTAAAATTTAAATATTTTTTCCATTTTTTACAAAAAATTCAATTTTTATATATTATTTTGACTTTTTAGAATTTGTATGTATATATTTTATAATTTTATAAAATTTTAATTTTTTTTTGAAAATGTGAATTATTTATATATTATATATGATTTTTTTTTTTTACTTTTTAATCAATTAAAAAGATATAAAAAGACAGACGTGGCCTATTCTATTGGTACAATGTGTCCGTCTTTCTATTTTCAATGGTGTGGGCCAATTTGAAAAATAGAGGATGGTTTAAGTATAAAAAAAATAATTAAGCATTAAAGTGAAAGGGAGCATTAAGTTTTTTGTAATGAGAAATGTTATTTAGGAAAACCCTCCTTCACTAGACTTACGGCATCAAATTGCATAACAATATAAACAAGTGGACCTTTGATTCAATTATCAAGTTGGAAACCTAAATTGTAAAATCTGAGGTTCTTGCTATATATATCTTACCTTCAACAATGGCGGCCAGAAGTTGTTTTCTTTGATTCAAGCTTAATTTCTCGACGCACTTTTGTTATATATTCATAACACTTGCTAACCATTAAGGAGCCAAGTAGCCAAATTCTAGCGGGATTCATTACATGGGCCGACAAAATGGCTCTTCTCACGGATTCCGCGGTCTCCCACTATCCTCTTCTTTCCCATATTGTCGGTTAAAGTATAAATTTGTTATGCATTATTATGTTGTTGTTTTTTTTCTCTCACCAAAAATTCATAATTTTATAAGAATTGGTTGTTATATTAATTTAGTTTCTATACTATTAAAAATAATTAAATGAGTTTTATAATAGAGTTAATATTTATTATAGAAAAAATATCTTTAATTTTCTTTTTCAATAGCATTTCTATTTCAAACAAAAAAAATTCATTTATAGAATAATAAAAATATTAACTCTATTAAACAGTAAATGTTAATTTTACCAATTTAACCTTATTTAATTCTTTTTAATAGTATAAAAATTAAATTGATTCATTTAATGATAGAGGGACGGATTTGGTTAAATCCCAATAATAGAGGGATTCTAAAAATAACAAAGATTTTAATTTTAATTTCATAGATACGGCAACCAAGTGATTAGTTGTGATATATTAATACTCTGGATATGGTGCATATATTAATTTAAAAAGTTATGTTTCAATTATTTTTATTAAAGTAGTGTTTGGAAAGGCGTTTAATAATTGAATTTGGATGTAACTGTTTGTAATTACACAATTGTGACATGTTTGGGTAACCATTATAATTGTTGGATCCCATTGAATTAGGTGTAATTAGAGCACCCCAATTACACTTTCCAATTTTTAGGGAGAGAGTGAGAATTGGAGTAATTACACTCAAATTCAATTTTAAAAAACTATTTTTATACAAGTTATATAAATTATATTATAAGCATGAGCACGTATAAGTGTTTGGAAGTGTTATATAAAAAAATATTATATTGTAAATCTTAAGAAATTATATTATAAAAATATTTTTGTATTTTATAAAGTTATAACAAAAAATTATGTTATTTAAATCTTAAAAAATTCTAAAGTTATGGTGAAAAAGTTTATAATTTACATGTTATAATATATTTATTTATAAAAATTCATGGCCAAGTATGGAGATAACTTATTTATTTATCCATCAGTGGCAAAGTTAGAAAAAAAAATTTTGAGGCAGAATTAAATTATATATTTTTAGTAAAAATACAATTTCACCATTTTAATAATCTATATATTTATAATTTTTAAATGATTAAATCAAATTTTTATTATTTTTGGGGGTCAAAGTGCAATTTTACTATTACTAATTTAAAATTTTATAAATTATAAAGGGCCTAAATGAATTTTTTCTATTTTAGAGGGGGTCGGGGCCCTGCTAGCCCCCTTGGTTCCACCACTGTTATCCATACTATATATTATAAAAAATATATACTTATTCATAAAAAAAATGTTATAGCTTTTTTTTATCATAACTTATTTATAAAAAATATTTTTTTAAAATTATGGAAAAAATTATATCATTTATAAGAAGTGTAATAAAATTTTTGGATAATCTATAAAACCTTTTTGATAAAGGTTATATATGATAAATTTTATATTTTTATTTTTATTTAAATTACATATTATAAAAAGGATATAACTTAATATAAGCTTTTTCCCAAATTAATTTTATATAATTAAAACTACAAATTATTTAGACTGTGAACTCAAATATTATTAGGACGATACTACTTATATAAATGGAAAACTTTTCTTGCATCATATTGTGAGATATTATACTATTTGAGAAAAATTGTGCCAGACACAAGCACCATAGACAACTTGCGAGCTCCTTAATTTGAGACAATTAAGGTTTCAAAACGTGATTGAGAATATATTTGTTATTCTAAAAAAAAAATTCTCGTATTAACAACATCACCTTAGCATGCGTATTTCATAACATCAATTGTAACCTCTACAACTCGACCTAAACATTAGACTCGAATTTAGGAGATTACATCAATTTTTTATTTAATAATTTGTTATGAAAAAAGAATGTATTACATTTAGAAACCATTGAAGAAACCTACAAATTGGTCATTGGTGTCATTTTTGTCTCTTTTATATTTAACTTTAGTTCCCAAAGCTGTCAAAGTAAATTGACGAAAAAGTGATAAAGAAGCTTGAATGGACCTGTTTTTTTGTTCATTGACCATTGCTTTTTTGCTTCCCTCTAAATGCTTATCTGCCCCATTTATGTTGCAATAAACACATAACTAAATCATATTTTTCTTTTGAATAATATCATTTTTTAGTATATTTAAATTAGAGATAATAATAAATTTAGCTCTCAATATTTATATTTTTTTTATTAATTTAGTTCTTATTCTTTTTTAAAGTTAAATTTAACCATTAAAATGTTAAACTAAAATATTAATTTTTACCGATGTTGATGTGATAATCAATGTGAGTCCACATATACTTAATGCAGACATGTTAGAACTTATCTTGTATGGGCATCATTAAATATTGTAAAAAACCTCAAAATTCAAAAAATTAAAAATAAAAAGTTGATAAAAAAAACCGGTAAAAACTTATACTAGACCTTTAAACTAAGAACAAGATCCGGTAAAAAAGAACAAGGGCCAGTTTGTTTTCGGCTCTGTTGATCTCTAGGATTCTCGGGCTACATGGGTCCCAAAAGACCGAAGAGTTGGCTTAGCCGCACCATTTTATCTTAGGAGCTGCTAGTGATGTGATGACTGATGAGGCTTGGTTTATTTATTTCCATGTTATCATGCCAAATAGAGAGTAATAAATCCTCTTCTTTTATTTTTCATATCATAGAGATAATTGTAGGAATAAAATAAATTATATTTGATTTTAGAAAACCTTGCTTTCCATGTATGAATAGTTGGGCCACTAACTAATAAACCTAATGATGATAGTGGTGGCATATCTTCTTTTATTTTTTTTTCTTTTCTTTATGCTTTATTTTTTTTTTTTTTGGATTTGTGTTATCAATGGTTGGATTGAGGAAGGTCTAAAGAAGAATCCCACCGACGATATATTTTTTCTTTCGCTCCATAACTTTCCCTCCCTTTAATACTACTCCATTTACAATTTCAACATACAAAAAACCAAGAAAAGATCATACGGTCTTTGAGATTGTTGTATGACAACAAGATGGGGAACTGTTTGTTTGGAGGCTTGGGGGAAGGTGATGGAGTGATCAAAGTCATAACATCAAACGGTGGAGTCATGGAGTTTTCAGGTCTCGTTACGGCAGGAACCATCACAGATGAGTTCCCAGGGCACGCCATTTTTCGAAGCCAAGATCTCTTTTGGAAACCACTGTTTCACCATGAAGAACTCCTCCCTGGGAAATCCTACTATCTACTTCCACTTCACAGCAAAGAGGGTTCAGGTAATAGCGGCCAGATTGTGCGAGAAGGCCACCTAAGGTCGAACAGCATCCCGGCATCTCTTGTTGCGCCTTACAGGATGTCATGTGATTATCAGGGTCAGGGGACACTGAAGAGGTCTCATACGGATGTTTTGTCGAGGCATGACGACAATGGGTTTTGGAAAGTGAAGTTAGTGATCACCCCAGAACAGCTGTTGGAAATTTTGTCACAGGAAGCTCGGACTCAAGAATTGATTGAGAGTGTTAGGACTGTCGCTAAGTGTGGAAATAGAGTTGAAACTTCTGTTGGATTTTCGGATCAATGGAGTTTGTCAAGCAGTAGGAATGCTTCTTCTAACAAAGATGGCTTGTTGTTAGACATCTAGAATTACAGTCTTACATTTTTCCTTCAACATTAGACGATGTAAACAATTGAAATGTAGTATGACTACCTGTGGTTGGATTATGAATGGGAATGGAGCGGGGGCAAGCTTCATGTTTGCATTAATGTTGGTTATATTCATAATTGTTAAATGCACAAATTTAATTGTTTATCAAAACAAATGAACTACATTTTGAAAATCTTTAACATGATTTTAAGGGCACTATTCTTTTGACACTTGAAATAAGTGCCAGTAATTTAATGGCACTATTAAACCCAAATTAAAATGTCACATCGTTTTTGTCTTGATATGTTCTCTCTGTTCTTTCCTGCTATCAACTACTCTCTGAAATCTTCTCTGTTGATTCAAAATGAATCCTTAAATCTCTTTTTTTTCTTTGCTTACAGCCCCTAATTTTTTTTTTGTCAAAATAATTAAATATCAGCCTCCATTCCTAAGAATTCTCATATTTTTCTCTTGAATCCCTAATTTTTCCCACTCTAATCTGCTGATCTATCGTCTTCGTCTTCGTCTCCATCTCCATCACTATTATCTATTTGGCAAGGTACCATAAGCTATGCTAGAGGTAGATTTTTCTTAGAATGTTTGATATAAAGGATAACATTATTTGATCATTTTCCTTTTCTTATTAAATGCTTTTAAGTTGAATCTATATCTTGACTTTTTTTATTATCTCAAGCTAAGTTTGAGTCTTTCTTCACATTATACAGGGGAAAATCAAACCATCTAGCGGACAATGGGATTAAGAGTAGGTTTCTGCATTGCTAAGGCTTTAGATTATCATCGTAGCGAGGACCACCCCTTATACCATGATCTAAATGCCTCCTACTGATAGAATTTAGAAGTTGCCTTTTGAATTTCGTGCACATCAAATTGGACTGCCATCATTGACTTTGTATGCAATAAGTTGCACTTTTATTGTCAATTTTTGTAAGAAATGCTTTCTAGATCGTTTTGTGGTGGCAATATCTACTTCATTTAACATGTTATCCTCAACTATTATGCAGTACTTAAAAAAAGCATTTCTGGTTCCAAAAATATTATTGGAAAGAAAAGCTGTGTGAAACAAACTACTTTTGGCTGAAATTTTTAGTTTTTCATCTCCCCAAAACACTTTTAGTGCTTTACTTTTTCACCCCTCCAATAACATAGTACTTTCCCTTTTTTTTCTTGGTGCTTAATTACAAATGTGTTAAAATCACTAATTAAAAATAAAAAAAATACTTTTTAAAATACTAATTACAAATATTTAATGGCTATATTTAAATATTTAAAATATAGTTTATATATTCTAATTAAATATTATAAATAATTAATATTTATTGCTTAAAAATATTTAAAATTTATATTTCATATATTAAAATATTAACAAGAAGTTACTATAATTTTTTTATATTCTTACTAAAATATAATAATATTAACTAATTTAAATATTATTTAAATGCATATTTGTTACTTGATAATAACATGTCTAAAATGGACATTTTATTTCTCAAAAGCACTTTTTGACGGTAATGCTAAACACTTAAATTTTAAACCAAACTCCTCAAAAACACTTCTCAAAAGCACTTTTCTACGGCACTTTTCAAATATATTACCAAATTAGCCCTGAATCTAAATCCCCTCTTTTCATTATTTTCCCATTTGTAGCTGCCACTCGTCCTGTTCTTTCATAGAAGAAAAAGGTGCTTATGTAGTCTGATGTAGGGGTGTTCAATCGGTTAACCGACCCGAAATAACATTAACCGAATTAACTGACCTTTCAAAATTTTTAACCGTTAACCGAACCGAAATTTTTTCAAAAAAATTAACCGAATCGAAATTTTTTCGGTTAATTCGGTCGGCTAACCGAATTAACCGAAAATTATATGTTTTTTATTTTTGGTTAAAAATTAACCGAATTAACCGAATTACCCGAATTAACCGAATTACCCGAATTACCCGAAATGAATCACTACATAATTAAAAAGATTACATAATTTTAGTTTTAGTTTTAGAATTTTATTTTTATTTATTAAATTATTTGTAATTTTTATGATTGGGTTGGGTTGGGTAATTGGGTTGGGTTGGATATTTGGGTTTGGATTGGGTTTAGGGATTGGGTTTAGGTGAATAGTGGGCCTATTTATATATTATAATTTTATTTATTAATTTTTTTGGTTAAACCGAAAAATTCGATTAACTCGACCGGTTTTGAACCGAATTAACCGTTAACCGAAAAATCACAAAATAATTAACCGACCCCCGACTGAAAAATTTCGGTTAACCGACCGATTAACCGAATTCGGTCGGTTAATCGAATTTTTTTGGTTTTACCCGAATTTTGCACACCCCTAATTTGATGGCTTCATTCCGATGATGGTCATCACTACTTAAAAATTTCATTTTCTAAAATATATATATATATATATATATAGATCTTAATTCAGGAGGACCAAAAGACAGCTGCTGAGTTGGCTAATACAATGTTTAACTCAAATAAGGGGGGAGGCCCAGGTATCATATATTACCTTTGGCTGACTATGGTTATCCTAACGCTTGTGTTTCTAATAGATGCTCTTACAAGGTCATGTATATTAAGGTAAAGAGCCGCCTCAATCCATTGCACTTTTTCAACCTATGGTGGTCCTTAAGGTATTCAATTTGACCTCAAACTTTTAGAATCTCATTAGCTATTTACGTTTGCTTGGGGAGTATTTGGTTTGAAATCCTATATGTCATTTCTGCCCTGGATTCACTCCAGTTTTGTCAAAAAAGCTAATGAACAACCCTCTTTTTATCAACAAAGTAATGTATCACTTCTAATTAGTGTATTTGTTTTGTTTAAATATATCTTTTATTGAATGAATCCTACTAAGAAACTTGATTCTCAGGGTCGTAACAAGATGGTTGATAATGGAGCTTTTGAGGTTGAGGTATTCAAAATTATATCATATTGTGTGTAACATGAATCTCTTTTGTTGATTGTTTCCTTTTCATTTGGTGGCAAAACTCCTGTAATTGGGAATTGATTAGACTGCATTAGGCTAAACCGGTTCCCTCTTGAACTGTTTATAGGCCAACAGCCGATTTTAGATGTCGTAGCATATTTCATGCATTTTAATTAGGGTTGGTATTTGATATACTATGTAGTGTGGCACTTTAATGCAGACCCCACAAATGAAGAACTTGTTGATTAGTACTCGAGTAAAAGGATTGCCTCGAAAAAGATTGACCTGGATGTCACCAAAGATGCTGATCTTTATAACATTGAACCATGGGATCTTCAAAGGTAGCAACAAACCCCGTTTTGTCTTTAATGATTCACTTTCTGTTGTCAAGAGAAGTTACATGTACAATGATAATTTCATTGTTTTCTTTTCTTGTATTTGATCTTCCTTGTAACTTCAATATGAGATACATACATTAGCATTATAAAATCCATAGTTAAAGGTGTTATGCTATTTTTTTAATAAAAGATTTTAGTGTTTTCTTTTTTTTCCCCTTATTTTGGCATTTATAAATGTCTTAAAAAATATAGTGAGGGATAAAAGTGCCGTGAAAACTTTTGCCAACAAATGTTTTTATTTTACCAGTATTCATGATCAGCTTGCCGGGTACTTTTTACGAGCATCGACCTAGCTGGTGGTCAAAGCCGGCGACTTTCTTTACTTTTACCAACGCTTAAAAATGTCAATAAAAGTGAGATTTTTTGTAGTGTTAATTGTTATAAAATAAAGAGAGATGGACATAATCAAGAACAAAGAAAATATGAAAGTAATAGAGAATATACTTTATTGATAAAAAAGGGTGATTTACAATACTCTATCAGAGTCTTTCACTACACCAAAACAGACTTTTAGCGGCGTTTTTAGTGGCGTTTTAAAGGAAAACGCCGCTAATATTACACATTAGCGGCGTTTGAAAGAAAACGCCGCTAAAAAATGAGCAATAGCGGCGTTTATTTCGAAAACGCCGCCAAAAAGGATAAATAGCGGCGTTTTTTAGTAAAACGCCGCTAAAAGTCCGATCTTTAGTGGCGCTTCTGGAGAAACGCCGCTAAAAGTCTGGTCTTTAGCGGCGCTTCGCGAAAAACGCCACTAAAAGTCTGGTCTTTAGCGGCGCTTCTGGAAAAACGCCGCTAAAAGTCTCAGTCTTTAGCGCGCTCTCGAAAACGCCGCTAAAGTTGGTCTTTAGCGGCGCTTCTGCGAAAACGCCGCTAAAAGTCTGGTCTTTAGCGGCTCTTCTGGAAAAACGCCGCTAAAAGTCTGAGTATATATTAATTTTAATATATTAAATTAATTATCATTATAGTTTAGGGTTTATGATTTAGCATATAAAATTTAGGGTGTAAGGTTTAAGAGTTATATTTTAAATGTTTAGGGATTATGGTGTATAGTTTATGGTTTAAAGTTTAGGGTTTCATGGGTTTAAGGGTTATGGGTTAGGGGTTAATGGTTAGGGGTTAGGGGTTTATGTTGTATGATCATTTAGGGTTTATGAGATATAAGATAGAGGTTTAAGGTTTAGAGTAATTAGTCTCTTTTAATTTATATATTAAATAATTTATTACATAATTGTAAAATAGATATATTAATTTTAATATATTAAATTAATTATCATTATAATTTAGGGTTTAGGGTTTAGCATAAATAATTTAGGGCGTAAGGTTTAGGAGTTTCTATTTTAAATGTTTAGGGATTATGGTGTATAGTTTGTGGGTTAAAGTTTAGGGTTTCATGGGTTTAAGGGTTAATGGTTAGGGGTTAGGGGTTTATGTTGTATGATTTAGGGATTATGAGATATAGGATAGGGGTTTAGGGTTTAGAGTAATTAATCTCTTTTAATTTGTATATTAAATAATTTCTTACATAATTGTAAAATATATTAGTAGTATAAAAAATATTTTATTCTTTGAAATAGTAAATTAAAATGATTATAATAAATAGAGATGTCAAAAGTATGTAAATTAATTATAATTAATGTATGTAAATTAATTATAATTAACTGTAACAGAAAGAATTTTATTATGAAAATAATAACAATAAGATTAATTTTAAAAAAAAGTCCTTATAATTGTAATAATTTAAAAGTTATTTTATTCAAAAAAATTTAAAATATATATTCTTTTTCAAAATTATTGAAAAGATTTAATATTATTTTAATACCAATTCAATTTAAAAATTACTAAATAATATTATTTTAATATTCAAGGTATTTAGCGGTGTTTTTGAGCAAAAACGCCGCAGTAAAGCTAACTAAAAAGCGACCATCATTTACTTTTGTATTAGCGGCGCTAGAGATAAAAACGCCGTAAAATAGGATTAATAGTGGCGTTTGTTTTTCAAAAACGCCGTGAGAAAAAAATAAAATTGAATTGAAGCAGGCGCGATTTTTATTTTCTCAAATTTCTCAAATTTCGGCTAAGTCTTCTTTTCTTCTTCCCACAGATATCTCCTTACGCCTAGGTCTTCATCCCCTTTCCCAACCTGGTAATCCCCCTTTCTTTCTTCCCTCCTTTCTCAATTTTAATGCTTTGTGTTTTTCTTAAGTGGTTTGATTGAAAACTTTTAATTCGAAACTCTGAAAAATTTGAAGGATGAATTGTTAGATTTGAAACTTTTTGGGTATTTTTTTAGGCATTTGTTTGTTATTGCTTAGGTTACAGTGGGCAAACATCCCGAGAGAGTGATAAGCATTCAGCCTCCAAATGCAGTCTACTCCGATTCGCTCTACTTTCGCCAAACAAACGCAAGATTTGTACATTCATTTCTCGTCTCTCCGCCTCCGAATCAATGGTGAGCCCCTCGCTCTTTCTCTTCTTTTTTTTTGGTTGTTTTCTATATCTTAACTATAATCTAGGGTTTGTGTCAAGATAGATCTTGATTTCGGGTTCAGGTTGAGCCAACTTTGCTTCCAATCATGCAAAGAATCGACAACCGATGGACAAGGTCATGCATGTCTCTTTCTCTCAACCTGTCCAGAATGATTATTTTTATTTGTTTTATTTTCTCAATAGTGAAATGTACCGTTGATAAACTACATTATCGTTGATAAACTACATTATCAAATAGTTTATGGGATGGCTCTTTGCATTTCATACATGCCAAATTTGACTTTTATGAGATGGTATTTGGTATATATCATTTTATAGGGTCATTTTATTGAACCTTTTCTTTTTGTACTCTTTGTAGAGGTTTTTGAAGAAGTCTTGGAGATTGTTTCATATATGACATTCTTTTCTCCAACTATATCCTTGGAAATGTGAAGCCTTTGGCCTTTGATGATTGAAGCATTAGCTGATTGGGCAATTGACTTCTTTCCAAGTATGATTTGATTTGAATTGATATTTCTTTTTTGCCTCATATCTGAATGTTTTAGGATTGTTATGTAGACTTTTTATCTTAGCCTTTGGTGGTTATTTTACTCTGTTTTTTCTTTCCCGATATATATTCCTTTGTTTGAGGAACAATGCTGGTAATTCTCCAAGACAAGCATCAATTACAACTCAATGGTTTTCGTCAAAACCATCAAAGGTTAATTTGTCATTGTTTATTGAAATTGTTTTGCTTCTAGTACATTTTGCTTTCACCGCTTTTATGTCATCTTAGCATAGTGGCTATAAGTAATTTATTTATTTATATTTTAATGCTTATTTGATTCTTTATTTTACTTTTGAGCATAAGTTTGAAAACATTTGAATTTGAATTAGTTTAATTTATCTAATATATGATATATAAACATATATGGGTATTAAAAGTTTATCTTTTAATTCATCTAGAATCTAGAACGGATTGAAAGAGTGTTATGTCCTTTTTTTACTATTCATTACTATCTTTAAGTCTTAGTTATATATTATCTTTGTAGTATAGCACTTTGTTACTATGATGCTTAAATAAGTTGTAGGAATTAATCGTTGCATGCATAAGAACCTCGTTCATCCATATTTGTTTTATGCTTTTGATCTTATAAACCACGAATTAAAGCGATAATAATTTAATTCATTTTTATTTTTCAAGTGATTTAGTCTTCAAAAAGCAAGTCATTCACTTCATATTTCAATGTTAATTGAGGTGTTTAAATGTGTTAATTGAGGTGTATAATTGTGTTAATTGGGATGTTAAAGTGTTGTAAGTTGAGGTGTTTAAATGTCTGTAAATTGAAGTGTTTAATTGCTGTAAATTGAGGTGCTTAATTGATGTAAATTGAAGTGTTTAATTTCTGTAGATTGAGGTGCTCAAATGATGTAAATTGATGTGTTAAAGTGTTGCAAATTGAAGTATTTAAATGTTGTGAATTGAAGTGTTAAAGTCTTTGCAAATTGAAGTGTTTAAATCTTTGTGAATTGAAGTGTTAAAGTGCTGCAAATTGAAGTGTTTAAATGCTGTAAATTGAAGTGTTAAAGTGCTGCAAATTGAAGTGTTTAAATGCTGTAAATTGAAGTGTTAAAGTCCTGCAAATTGAAGTGTTTAAATGCTGTAAATTGAAGTGTTAAAGTGCTGCAAATTGAAGTGTTTAAATCTTTGTGAATTGAAGTGTTAAAGTGCTGCAAATTGAAGTGTTTAAAGTGCTGCAAATTGAAGTATTTAAATGCTTTGAATTGAAGTGTTAAAAGTGTTGCAAATTGAAGTGTTTACATGTTGTAAATTGAATTGTTTTGTACTTGTATACTTTAAGCTGATTTTTTTAATATTTATTTTTGGTGATTAAAAATTTCATTTTAATACATTATAGTTTATTCTTAGTATATAATACCAATAATTGGTTAGAGTATTATTTTTTTCCACATGTTTTAGTTATTAGTTAACTATAAATTAACTATAATTAGTAATTTAGCTAACAAGGTTTTTCCTCTTTCCTTATTGGAGGATGGGGCATGTGAATTGTTCCCACAAGAATTGATCTGAGAGTGGGAGGAAAGGGTGAATGTACGCCATATAATTTGGATTTAATCCATTTGGTTCATGCATTCAATTTTATGAGCTTGAAACTTTGTCTTTACTGACCACTTCCTCTAAATATGCTATAGTCACAATTGGTTTTATTAATCGTTGTGGTTTTTGTTAGCAGGTTTCTTTTCTTTGCTACCCATAAATAGAAACTATTTCATAACTTGTGAGGAAATCTTGCCTTATATTAATGTTGATCTTTTGATTTCTTGGTATTAGGATTTATTTGGTTCATTATTTAGGCTTTACTTTATTCAAATGAGGTCCTTTTTTGATGCATTTCTATTTAAATAATGTAAATGAAAATTTAACAGATGCATTTCTATTTAAATCACATGGAAGAAGTGATCAAGTTTTTTGAAACATATCACAAGGTAATCAAATCTCTATCAAGTATATAATTAACCACTCCATGCATCATTATTCTTTTCTTTTCTTTTCTTTTCTCGGCATTTCCCGATTAATGTTATTTTTACAATTTTTCCATCAAAATTTGTCTTATGATTGCTTCTTGTAGTAATTTACTAAGACATATTGATTTTTGTGATGTTTCTTTGTTGGGGCTTTACCATTTATTTCCTAAATAGATGGCAAGTTCGTTGTTCGGCATCATAAGTTGAACAAAAACAATTTTTCTCTAGTTTGTGTTAGTTTTTTTTCAAGTATTTGAGATATATTAAACATCTTACAGGACCTGTGTGCAATGATATATTAAACAATAAAGATATGATTTTTATTATTATTTGAGTTAGTTTAGTTATTATTATTTAATATTCAATAATTGACTATTATTTAATTTTAATAATAGTGAATATCATTTACCATTATGTTTCAAAGGTAATGTAATGGCTTTTGTAGGTGAATTTTCTACTCATACTCGAATGAAAAATTATTTGATCTTATTACTTGATATTTTACTATAGGTTGTTTACCCTTTTCTTCATTTTCATTACTTGATATCTTATAACGCCTCTTTTATTGGATTTTGGTTATATAACTATGTAGTCAAGAGAAACATTGTGATTTTGTTCATTACGTATTTTTTTCTTTGGAGATTGCCTTCAATTCCTTTGTGTAAGTTTTAAATAAAAAATTATTAGGAGTTCACTATTTATGGGTGACTTCCATTGAAGATCTTGATACGTATTCCTTTTTCTCTTCTTTTGTGCATGCACGGCCAATACCAAGCAATTCCAGTTCTTTCAATGTAAGTGCAATTTGTTTCATAGTTGTAATTTATTCAAGCTTCTTGATTTGGTTTGTAAACATTTTTATTTTTATTTTTTTGCACTTTGGTATGTCGGTTAAGACTTTCTAAGTATAGGAGTCATTTACATGAAATGGTTGCTGAAAAAATACTATGAGAACTTTCTGTTATCAATTTAATATAATCTTTCTTTCCCTTTCACAAACATTGGAGTCATTAAATTATAGATTTCTTGATGTAGGTTTTAGAACTTGTTAGAGTAGAGGCAAATGGCGGACATTTGTTTTGCATTTTAGCCTACTAGTCTACTTGTAGTTTTAAGTTAAGATTTTAAGTAAGCTTGGTGTAGTTGTACCTCAATGTTCTTGATATCATAAGAATCTCTCTGTTGTGAATTTATGATAATCTTCCCTTCTTGCGTATGAAATGGGTACTGAATTTGACATTCATTAACTAGTACTTCTAATTATTATTCTTGCTGCTATTAATATACTTTTTTATGCATCATTCAAACTTATGTAAATTTTAGAAGGGCCATATCGAAATTCTAGATTCTTGTTAGTTCTCGCATACTTTTCTAGATGAAACTATCTGTGTTCTAAGTTGCATAATTTGCTATATGTAATTAAGGATCCTCAATACTTGGAGAATGAAAAGTGATATGAAGAGTTGAAGAAATCCATGGTGAGGAGTACGAGGATGAAAAGGGTTCAGATCATGAGTTCAAGTGATTTGCTAAAGTGTTATGAAGAGTTGAAGATATCCATCCTTGCTTCTTTTTTAAAATTCTTGTTGAATTTTGTTTGCTATCGATTTCCTTTTTTGGTTTAAATGTTAATGGGCTGAAAAATGTTTAATTTTTATTATTTTTTCCTTAAATATTTTTATAATATTTTAATTTTATTCCTTTTATAATATTTTAATTTTTTTAATTTTCATGACTTTTAGTGGCGTTTTTGGGAAAAGCGCGCTAAAGCCCTTACACTTTAGCGGCGTTTTTGAGAAAAGCGCGCTAAAGCTCTCTACCTTTAGCGGCGATTTTTGAAAAGCGCGCTATACCTTTAGCGGCGCTTCAAAAAAGCCGCTAAAAGCCCTACCTTTAGCGGCGCTTTTCGTAAAAGCGCGTTAAAGCTCCTACATTTAGCGGCGTTTTCTGAAAATCGCCGCTAAAAGCTCTACTACCTTTAGCGGCGTTTCTCTTAAAAGCGCGCTAAAAGCCCCACCAGAGCGGCGATTGTCTTAAAAGCACCGCTAAAAGCCCCTACCTATAGCGGCGTTTGTCTTAAAAGCGCCGCTAAAAGCCCCTACCTATAGCGGCGTTTTTTCACAAAAACGCCACTAAATTTTGCGGCGTTTTCTTACGCGGCGTTTTTATGGCGCTGAAAGCGCGCATAAACACGATTAGTGGCGCTTAAAAACGCCGCTAAAGGCCCAAAAAAACGCCACTAAAAGTCTGTTTTGGTGTAGTGTTTATTTATATGCATAAGAAGTATAAAAGAAGTAGAGATCTAATTCTAATAACTATTAGAATTTAAAGTACATCAAAACTTTATCTTGAACATGATGGTCATCCACTTAATAAGATATTCATAACACCCCCTTGGATGTCCATTGGTAGATAATGTGCCTCATTAAAACCTTATTAGGAAAAACCCTATGGGATAAAAACCTAAAGAGGGAAAAAGAGTACACAATCTATAGTAAGCATACTATGTTGCCTCATTAAAAATCTTATCAGGAAAACCCAATGGGACAAAACCTCAGTTAAAGGAAAAAGAGTACAACGCGTATTTACTCCCCCTAATGAAAACATCACATACTTCCTCATATTCTACGTATTCAATCTTGATTACTAGTTTTTCAAATGACTATTTGAATGTATTTCCTAAGCATTTATATTACCATTCTTTTAAAAGTCATGAGTGAGGAAAATTTGGGGAAATATATTTTGATCTCTTCAGGAGATTCAACAATAATCATAACAAACTTTACTCATGATTCTTTTATAAAAACACAAATAGGTATTTTGGATCATTTTATAATCCTCCTTCAATTACTATTCACTAAGTCAAATTTACCACATATATTCAAATTATTTCAATTCATATAAATGAACAATTTCTCGAGAACTTCAATATGCTTCTAGCATCCTAAATCCTTTAAGGATTTTAATATAAACTTTACTATATAGTGATTCATAAAAGGTTGTAACAATAACCATTAGACGCAAGTTAAATCTTTTATGAATTGTCAATTTATTAATATATCTAAATGTTATTGCATCCACCACAAAAGAATATTATATCTTTTCATAATCAATGCCAGGACTTAGCGAATTTCTTTATATTTTTATTCCGCTTTTGCAAAACTACTTCAATTGCACCCTTGCTGGCTTTATACCTTTAGATATTTGGACTACTAGTACAAAAACTCCATGAATTTAATTGTACTTGAGTTGTGTCTTTATATTTTGATCAGTTTATTCTATATATATATATTTCTCAATAGTTTTATTCAGGATCCTCCTTTTATTTCATTATTTTCAATAATAATATTGCATGCAAAATCATTGTCGACCACTTTTATTATTCGGTTCCACATTTTCTCGAATTGACATAACTTATCGAGATCTCTTATTTTCATTATTTTAAAATTCAGTTTCAGGTACTTGAATCTCTTCTCATTAGTTATGTCTTAGGTCTCTTTTGGAGCACCCGCCTCCACTATATGACCATCTAGAAGAATTTTCATATTTGGAATCAATCAATCTTATATTTATTCCAATTGATTGTCCTACTGGGATTTTGATTAAAATTAAAATATGAGATGGTATATAATACTTAGTTATTCTCATTAAGTTTGTAAATACATCTAATAGTTAACTTGTAATGACTTATCCTTATTGAACTTCTGGTTCAAATTACTCTCCCCCTAACTTATTACAAGTTATTATTTCTCTTCCCCTAATGTCGGGAAAACTATCGAATCAAAATTGTAATCACAGATAATGTCATAATTGAATCTCCAATGCATTCGAAACATCTAAAAATACAAAGAAACATGTAATTAATATATATTCCCAACTTTGTTTGAGGATTCACTCATCTTTGTGCGTTGTGGTGGAGCAATTGGAACATATACACACATACAAAAATTCAAAGATGAGAAAGATTTAGCTCTTGATCAAAAACCAATTGTAATGGGAGTATTTATAACTTATTGGCTTAATGCATACAACATATAAATCAACATAATCTCATGCTGAAATAGAAAGTTTAGTTCTCATAAGTAATTATTTAACTATTAGTTGGAGGCATTTGATAAACAATTCAGCTAAATCATTTTGTGTGTGAACATGAGCTATATGATGTTCAACTTTTATCCCAATTGACATGCAATAATCATTGAAAACTTGGAATGTAAACTCACCAACATTAGCAAGATGAATTGTTTTAATTGCATAATCTGAAATTAATCATTTAAACAAGCAATCTCGCAAACGATAGGTTGCGAGTTGATAACGCATGTGATTATTTTGTAGATGCATCTACCAAAATCATATAATATTAAAACCATCCACATGCTGGATGAATAGGCTCATAATTGTTTCAGAAATGCAAGACAATAAATCTCAACTTTAGCTAGTGAGTTTCTAATAATCAATTTTCATTGAGAACAAGCAACATATGAGAATTCTTTTAAATTAAAGAATCTTCTGGTTCTTTAAAGAATATCCATATGAATTCTCAATTAATTTTCGTATCATATATGATCCAGGATGGTCTAAATGTTCACGCCAAGTAGTAAATAAATTTGTATTAGTAAACTTCTAGTTTACTTTAACATGTGTTTTAATTGTACTAAATTTGTAACATCCCGATTTAGGGCCTAGTCGGAATAGTGGTGTGAGACCACAAATCCGAGGTTATGAATGAGTTTTTGAAGTTTATGCTATGTTTACATGCTAGTGTGAAAGTTTCATGAAGCAATTTTGTGAAATTTCGGTTGAATTGTCCAAAAGGACTAAATTGCAAAAGTTGCAAAATGTGAGATTCTAGAAGCTATTTGTGTGAAATAGCTTTAGAATATTAATTAGAGGTCCTTAAATAGCAATTTTCCCAATTTCTAATTTTTGGACAAAATTGGGCATGGATGAGTTAAAATAGAAAGTTTGTCAAAAAGGGCATTTTGGTCATTTGACAATTAAATGTTTTAAATGGGAAAAGATGATAGAAATTCATTCATCTTCTTCTCCAAGGCAGCTGAAAATTCAAGGAGCCATTGTTAGGGTTCTTCAAATTTTTCAATCTTGCTTGTAAGTGCAACCAAGCCCCGTTTTTGATATTCTTCATATTTTTGAAGTCCTAGTAGCATGAGAAAGCTATTTTTAGCTATATGTTGAGCTAAGATGGATGTTCAAAAATGTACCCATGTATGACATGCATGTATTTTGATGTTTTATGGAAGAATATGAAAGCTTGATGTAGTAGAAACATCTTTTGCTAAGTGAGGGACTTGTGTGTGAAAGTCTTGAGATTGGTCATACATGTATGATTTAGTGAGAATTGATGATAGCTTTAGTTGAGTAAATGGTTCGGCTAAGCATGAAAGGCTAGAAAGTTGAATAAAAATCACTTTACGAGCCTTGGGGCAAAAGTGTGAATATGAGAAAGTTAGGGGCAAAATAGTAATTTTGCTAAAGTATGAGATAATGGTCAATTTAGTCAAAGTATGTATTGAATAAGTTGATTTATTCATTATAGATCAAGAAAGATGAAGCCCGGATCGAAATCGAGGCAAGAGCAAGGTGGTGGACTAAATTGCACATCTCTATACTTTTGAGTGCCGAGGTAAGTTTATGCGTAAACAATGCATTCATACTTACAATTTGTTAATGCTAGCTAGTGTGTAGCATGATTGAGAATTATTAAGAACCTATGTGGAATGAATGTGGTAGAAATTGTGAATGGATGTATGATTGAGTAAGTAGATATATGAATGTGTAGTGATAATGCTAAATGGTGGGCTAAGTGCGATACCATCCTAAGGCATAACGACGATGAGCTGGCTATGTGCGATGCTATCGTTAAGTATATTGTCCAGTGGGCTAAGTGCGAAACCACCGAGACATTAGCTGTGTGGATGTATTATCGAGAAATAATGATATGTTGTATATTGTGTAAATGTGATATTGAATGCAGGGATGCATGTCAATGGTTAT
The DNA here is from genome assembly GCA_025698515.1 of Gossypium sturtianum. NCBI lineage: Eukaryota > Viridiplantae > Streptophyta > Magnoliopsida > Malvales > Malvaceae > Gossypium > Gossypium sturtianum. The sequence continues at coordinate 67,514,576 of CM046950.1, read as the reverse complement.
GAGTATGTGACTCATGATGTGTTGAAAAGGTGATAAGGGATAGAAAGAGTAAGCATAGTTGTACATTATATGTTAGTATAATGCTAATTATTGTTTAGCTTATACTATGATGCTTAATTGTTTATGTGTAAACTTACTAAGCTCAAAACTTACTCCCCTTCTTTTCCCTTGTCTTATAGAGCAAAAGTGTTGAATCGAGATACGTGGATCAATTGGAAGATCGCCCACATTATCAGCACACTCTTTGGTACATGAGACTCAATGTTTTGTAAATGGCATGTATAGGGGCTAGACGAGTTAGTGAACTTTGTTGTAAATGGCTAAGACATGTTGACTTTTAGATGGATAATCTATTTTGTATAATGCCATAGTTGTTGGCTACTTTATTATATGAAAAGATGTAGTTATCCATGTGAGATTGTAAGATTATGAGTTGGTTATGGATGTGTTGAATGAGTACTCGTTGTGTATGATTGAGGAGTGAAAAGAACTTGACAAATAGCTTTTTTCTTGTCCATGTGGGTAGACACACGGGCGTGTGTCTAGGCCATGTGTGACACACGGTCAGCCCATGGGCGTGTGACTTGGCCGTGTGTCCCCTGCATGTTAGTATTTTAAGTCAGAATAGACCACGGACTAGCCACACGGGCGTGTGCCTAGAACGTGTGTGTTAATCAGTGTTGGCCACGGGCTAGCCACACGGGCGTGTGTCTAGACTCTAGGCCGTGTTAAGGTAGTCAGTGTGCACCACGGGTGGAGAGCACGGGCGTGTGCCCTAACCGTGGGGCATTGGCAGAATGCTTGAGTTTTCATGCACGGGTAGTGACCATGGGCGTGTGTGACCTCCACGGGCGTGCCAAATCTTACACGGGCGTGTGAGCCCTGTATAGATGGAAAAGTTTTAAAAATCGTAGAAGTTTCGATATGGTCTCGAGAGCCCTCGTGAGTATGAGTGAGGTCTCGTAAGTCGAGAATGAGGTGACTTAAGAGAGTAGTCACAATGAGCCTAAGTGGCGATCTTGAGGTTTTTATTATGGTAACGCCTCGGGCCTGGTTCCGGCGTAGAACCCGAGTAAGGGGTGTTACAAAATTGTAACAAATTGATAATTTTATTATCATTCCTTTTAATTTGTATCCACATATAAGTACTATTGTGACATTTACTACTGGAAATGTCTAAATCAATGTGAAGTCTATAATGCCACCAAGTCAATAAATATAATTTCCAAATAATTATATGCAATATTAACTTCAGGGAATATGCCAAAATCTTCAAATGCCCACAAAACTATTAATAGCAAAATTTGAGAGTGGTTATTATTTCTAAGTGTACAACAAGTACATAACCAATGACTTTTCATACATAAGTTTTCTCTCTTACAAGTTCTCATCAATAGTATTTTACCATGTAATTTTAATTGAGAACTTATTCTAAATACTGTAGAGTTATACTCACGTTTTTTTTTAAAAAAAAAACTTGCAACTTTAGGTGCATCCAACCATAATAAGCTTTAGATAGAATTAACATATTCTATCGCTCATAAGTAGATCTTTCACAGTCAAATATTTTGCTTTCAATCCTTTAATAGGGATGATGACAAAAGAATATTATAAATATTATAAAATAAATATAAATTATAACCCAATCCCCTTTTTTATTCATATGAAATATAATATTTTTCTCATTCACAATCTCAATATGAGATCCATTACAAATAACTTTTAAAAGTAATGTATTAACCATCACAAATTTTGTGCTTTTTAGATAGTGATATATTAGCTCTTCTAGAGCTTTTGACTAATTTTGTACTATCAAATATTGGAATAATATTTGTTTGCTTTAGTACCAAATAAGATAAATATTTTCTATCTATAATGATAGAATTCATTACTACATTTTCATATCTTCCTCAAAGAATATTAACAGAAACAAAATATTTGGGCATACGCCACATATGTGGCCAATAATTTTTTCATATCACATTGATAACAAAAGTTATCTTTACCCTTTGAAAAGTTATCTTGAGAACTCTCATTATTCTCTTATTTATTACTATGTTCCCACTTTTAGTTGTCCATGAATATATCTTTTATTTTTTTTATGTTTACATTCACTTCAGGGAATACAATAGATTTACTAGGACAAACTTATAAATGTCCCAATAGATTCTTTATTTCATAATCACTCATCTATATTAAGCTTGTATCTTTCTACATTACAATTGTAACACCCCAAACCCGGCCCAAACGCTACGACCGAATTTGGTTTGCTACAGAAAAAACAATTTGAGAACCATTTTAAAACCGATTTAAGTTTTGTCGAAAACCTTGTGTTTTCAAGTCTCTTGTTAAAAACCATACTTAGTGTTACTTAGAAATATTTATTAAGTCGGGTTGTTTATAGATTGCAAATGTGCCCGATGGCATTTTTAAAACATTTTACGTTTGATTGGGAAAAACATGTGAATTCATTTTTAACATAATTAAGTATTTTAAACAAATATTCAAAGCATGTAACAATAATAAAATAATTCTAGGAGGCCTTATTACAACTTAACAAAAATAAAAGACTTAGAAAATAATTGATTTCAACAATGGCAAGGTAAATCAAATCCAACGATAAGCATGGCCGCCTCGAGTCCTCTCGGCTCCATCTCCGCGTTCTACTCATCCGCAAAATGGTAAAGGAAGGGGTGAGTCACCAAGACTCAGTGTGTAATCCCCACCCGGTAAGATAACTCATACACAAGTCATTAATAAACATGCACATGCAACCCAACCTAACCATCCATACTCCTTTCCTCCCCCCGTGTGGTCAAAACCACTGGTGGTCAAAACCACCGATGACTTAGAGTCACAAATCGGATGATGGGGCCAACCCATCGTGTGGTCAAAACCACCGATGACCATAGGTCACAAAATATCAAGTGTGGTCAAAAACCATGGTGGTACCAAACCACCGGGACTTAGTCGCGAATATTCAATCGTTGTGGTCAAAACCACCGATGACCATAGGTCACAAATAATCTGATGGGGCCAACCCATCTTGTGGTCAAAACCATCGACGACAGATCCATATTTCATCCCCTCCTCTCATCAATCCCACCATCACATGCTTACACATCAAATTTCATGTATCATGTCATAGTATTAAACATCATGTGATGGCATGCAAACATATAAAAATTACAAGTTAGGGGACTTACGAAATCCATGATTATGCCACAAACTAACCACAACCAAAAGATCTAAGGCAAATAATAACAGCATGTAAATTAATAAAGTGTGTATAGAGATCTTACACACACACGGTTACTATCGTAATTCCTAGATCTGAAAAGCCGATCTACGATGCTAGATCTCTTGTCCTTGAACGGATTTGATTTCCAAACAAATCTCAAGTCTTAATTTGCCCCTTCAAAAATCGATTTAAAAAGAAAGCCTCCACCCTTGTTCAATATTCAGCCAAAACAAGAAGTAAAAGAAAAGGGAATTAAGAATGGGGATTCGGCAAGGAGAAGTAGAGAGAGTTTTGAAACAAAGAAAGAAAGGTAAAGGATTAATGGTGCCGTCGGTTTTGATAGAGATTGAAAAGGAGTGAAAAGAAAAGACTTAAAAAAAAAAAATATAATTGCTTTAGCTTGAAATTACCAAGTAATTGGCTAAGCAAATTCAAACACTAATGTCCCTATACCGCCGTCCACTAAGAGTTTAAAATTCAACAACTACCTACAATTTCTCTTGGCCACTAAATTTAAACTATTCAAAATAATAGAATAAATTAAAGGCCTAAATTTTCTCCTTGGAATTAATCAATTAAAAAGCAATTAAACCAAATAATATCCTTATCCCTTCATCACCTCTTCAATTTAAAATACACATTAAAGAGGACCCATGTGCTCATCAATTTCAGCCGAATATTAAGCAACAAAATAAAAAAATATGCCTTATCTCTAATCAATTTAAGAGTCCTAAACATCGCTAACTCTACCCTCTTCATGCCAAAGCAGCAGAGGGAAGGAAAAATAAAATCAAGGTCTTGCTCCCGGGGTTCGATCCAGCGACCCCAAGCGGCGCCTCCCCTATAAGCGCCCACCCAACTCTCCCATTTGACTTTCGTGTCAAATAACCGCAATATTTTTATATAAGGCCTTCCAACTTGAGCCCAAAGACCGCATAAAAAAATTAAAACACAAACCTCGGCCCCAACTACTCGAACCTAGGACCAGTTAGGTCCCTTGTCGCATGATGCGCCCCAAACCAACTCTTCCACCGCCTTTCATGTCAATTAGCCCCCGATTTAATTATAAGGCCTTCCTAGGCCTAGCGCCCAAAAACCCAAAAATTAAAACACCCTTGTTGCCGCGGCCTCGAACCCAGAGCCCTCTTTAGCGCCACTTCCAGCTCTTAAGCGGCGCATGGAGCGACTTTGCCAACTACACTTTCATGTCCATTTCCCGGCTATTTATTTTTAAAGCATACCGCCCAATTCCCTTAATTGACGCAAAAAGTGAAACCAAATCACGCCTTTGCGATTCGAACTTGAGACCCTAGCAATCTTTTAGGCGCACCACGCCACTTCTACCAACCCATTTCTTGCGACATAAACCCACCTAAATTACTTATAACCCCTAACTCGCCTAGCTTCCTCCTTTAAACACAATAAAAATAAATTTTAATACTAAGTCGCTTAGCTGGGATTATTTTTAGGTCTTAAAACATGCCAAATAAATCATAATATTTATTCTTCAGCACCCACATGGGAAATTAATTAAATTACACACAACCCCTAATTTAGGATGTTACAATTCTACCCCTAAAAATAATTTCGTCCTCGAAATTACTTACTAACGAATAATCGTACATCCTAACTCACCGTACTACGCTTATATATGCGCACTCTGATCTTAACAAATCTAACACATCCCCTAGAACTCATTTCTAACGTCGCGATTTAACTGATTAAAGAGTTTTATGCATTAGTACTTTTGTTCCACTTTGTTAATCCATGACAGTTTTATGAAACGAAGTTTTGAAGTTGTTCTTTCGATCAATCAAAGTTTCAGTTCAAATTCACTATTCTAATTCAGAGAATCACATTCACATTCATCCACAACATTCACTTCACTACTTTGGACATTTCGATCATTCCCTACCCGGGGTAGTTTTGATAAATTGTCAATCGGGGATAATTTTGTAAATTTCAAAAGTCAGGTATTATTTTGAAATACAAATTTTGAGAATTTATTGAAATCGGGGTAATATGGTAAATTCTAAAACAAAGGGCATTTTCGTAATTTTTCCACTAGGGGCATTTTGGTAATTTTGATAAATCGAGAATATTTTGAAAATTTTCCAAAAATAAATTTGTCCTACTATTTAGAAGAGATATTTTAGTGATTTTAAAACTAGAGTTTTCCTTAAAACATGGCTAATCCCTTTCGGGTTTTATTTAGCGTGTTTAGCCTAAGACCGAGTCCTCTTGGTTAGGGTGAACTGAAGCTACGCACAGTAGGAATCCCATGAAGAGGAGGTGAGTCACGAGGACTGCTTAAGTACCAAGCTCTTAGGATCCAATCCTAGACATGCGCACAAGGGTTACCACACCCTAACTCGGTGACTTGGTCGTAGGTTTGTTTAATTAGGCTTTTAAAGTCTTATGTCCTTGTTTAGGGTAACTAGTCCTAAAGTTTAAAGCACTTATCATACTATCTACGTTCCATGCTTCCTACCCTTCTACTGAGAAAATAATTCATGAAGTTAGGAGTACTTACAGGCGGATTGGTGCCAGGAGACTCGGGCCATCTTTGTTCAAACACCTAAAATCATTCCATAAGGCCTACCAAAACATTTTTGGGCCTTGGGCCCTACAGTAGAGCTTTGAACTGGGCTCGATACCATTTTGTAACACCCCAAACCCGGCCCAAACGCTACGACCGAATTTGGTTTGCTACAGAAAAAACAATTTGAGAACCATTTTAAAACCGATTTAAGTTTTGTCGAAAACCTTGTGTTTTCAAGTCTCTTGTTAAAAACCATACTTAGTGTTACTTAGAAATATTTATTAAGTCGGGTTGTTTATAGATTGCAAATGTGCCCGATGGCATTTTTAAAACATTTTACGTTTGATTGGGAAAAACATGTGAATTCATTTTTAACATAATTAAGTATTTTAAACAAATATTCAAAGCATGTAACAATAATAAAATAATTCTAGGAGGCCTTATTACAACTTAACAAAAATAAAAGACTTAGAAAATAATTGATTTCAACAATGGCAAGGTAAATCAAATCCAACGATAAGCATGGCGCCTCGAGTCCTCTCGGCTCCATCTCGCGTTCTACTCATCTCGCAAAATGGTAAAGGAAGGGGTGAGTCACCAAGACTCGGTGTGTAATCCCCACCCGGTAAGATAACTCATACACAAGTCATTAATAAACATGCACATGCAACCCAACCTAACCATCCATACTCCTTTCCTACCCCGTGTGGTCAAAACCACGGTGGTCAAAACCACCGATGACTTAGAGTCACAAATCGGATGATGGGGCCAACCCATCGTGTGGTCAAAACCACCGATGACCATAGGTCACAAAATATCAAGTGTGGTCAAAACCCACTGGTGGTACCAAACCACTTTGGGACTTAGTCGCGAATATTCAATCGTTGTGGTCAAAACCACCGATGACCATAGGTCACAAATAATCTGATGGGGCCAACCCATCTTGTGGTCAAAACCATCGACGACAGTCCATATTTCATCCCCTCCTCTCATCAATCCCACCATCACATGCTTACACATCAAATTTCATGTATCATGTCATAGTATTAAACATCATGTGATGGCATGCAAACATATAAAAATTACAAGTTAGGGGACTTACCTGAAATCCATGATTATGCCACAAACTAACCACAACCAAAAGATCTAAGGCAAATAATAACAGCATGTAAATTAATAAAGTGTGTATAGAGATCTTACACACCGGTTACTATCGTAATTCCTAGATCCCGAAAAGCCGATCTACGATGCTAGATCTCTTGTCCTTGAACGGATTTGATTTCCAAACAAATCTCGAAGTCTTAATTTGCCCCTTCCAAAAATCGATTTAAAAGAAAGCCTCCACCCTTGTTCAATATTCAGCCAAAACAAGAAGTAAAAGAAAAGGGGAATTAAGAATGGGGATTCGGCAAGGAGAAGTAGAGAGAGTTTTTGAAACAAAGAAAGAAAGGTAAAGGATTAATGGTGTAACGTCGGGTTTGATAGAGATTGAAAAGGAGTGAAAAGAAAAGACTTAAAAAAAAATATAATTGCTTTAGCCGAAATTACCAAGTAATTGGCTAAGCAAATTAAACACTAATGTCCCTATACCGCCAGTCCACTAAGAGTTTAAAATTCAACAACTACCTACAATTTCTCTTGGCCACTAAATTTAAACTATTCAAAATAATAGAATAAATTAAAGGCCTAAATTTTCTCCTTGGAATTAATCAATTAAAAGCAATTAAACCAAATAATATCCTTATCCCTTCATCACCTCTTCAATTTAAAATACACATTAAAGAGGACCCATGTGCTCATCAATTTCCAGCCGAATATTAAGCAACAAAAAAAAAAATATGCCTTATCTCTAATCAATTTAAGAGTCCTAAATCATCGCCAACTCTACCCTCTTCATGCCAAGCAGAGAGGGAAGGAAAAATAAAATCAAGGTCTTTGCTCACGGGGTTCGATCCAGCGACCCCAAGCGGCGCCTCCCTAAGCGCCAGTCCAACTCTCCCATTTGACTTTCGTGTCAAATAACCGCAATATTTTTATATAAGGCCTTCCAACTTGAGCCCAAAGACCGCATAAAAAAATTAAAACACAAACCTCGGCCCCAACTACTCGAACCTAGGACCAGCTAGGTCCCTTGCTGCATGATGCGCCCCAAACCAACTCTTCCACCTGCCTTTCATGTCAATTAGCCCCTGATTTAATTATAAGGCCTTCCTAGGCCTAGCGCCCAAAAACCCAAAAATTAAAACACCCTTGTTGCCGCCGCCTCGAACCCAGCCCTCTTTAGCGCCACTTCCAGCTCTTAAGCGGCGCATGGAGCGACTTTGCCAACTACACTTTCATGTCTATTTCCCGGCTATTTATTTTTAAAGCATACACCGCCCAATTCCCTTAATTGACGCAAAAAGTGAAACCAAATCTGCGCTTTGCGATTCGAACTTGAGACCCTAGCAATCTTTTAGGCGCACCACGCCACTTCTACCAACCCATTTCTTGCGACATAAACCCACCTAAATTACTTATAACCCCTAACTCGCCTAGCTTCCCTCCTTTAAACACAATAAAAATAAATTTTAATACTAAGTCAGGCTTAGCTCGGGATTATTTTTAGGTCTTAAAACATGCCAAATAAATCATAATATTTATTCTTCAGGCACCCACATGGGAAATTAATTAAATTACACACAACCCCTAATTTAGGATGTTACAACAATAATAGATATAGATAGTATGGTAGAAAGATTCATATTTTTTTTCTACCATACTATCGAGTTTTATAGGATACTGCAGATTCTAGTCCATTCATTTTATTTAAGACGTGAGATTTGAATCCTTTTTTTCTTAACTCCTTGATCTTGATAAAAAGTCAAGTTTCATTCAAATTAATCACTTTGACTGACAGTTTTTACGTATATTATAAGTAAAAAAGCGATCGCAAACATGCGTGGATTTTAAATTAAAATCTATCTATTCATATTATCATGATTAGTCTCCAATTATAATAAATATGATATAATAAATAAATCATAGTAAAATATACCTGGAGATCTTTAACATCATCGTCATCACCTTGACTATTATCAAAAGCACTATTACAAGTAGTAAAACAACTTTGTTTTCGTAATAACATTTATAATCTAATAGTAAAAATTATTTAATAAATAATCAAAATTTTCATGTACGATGCTTGAAAATTATCCGATACACATTGTATCAAATTTCAATACCATATATATATATTATAAAATCTTATCTTGCTCTAATAAAATATTTATAAGTTCAATTTAAAAGATATCATACAATCATTCAACATTAGCAAGTTAATAAGACTCAATATATCCTATCAAATTTCCTTTTAATAAGCAATGGTAGGTTAATAACACTTTCCACCATAATTAAAATTTTAAGAATATTTAATAACAAGAATTTAATAATCAAAACATCTAAATATTATGCATAATATAACTTAATTTAAAAAAAAAACTTAAAAAATAATGATTTACCAAAAAATAAATATAGAAAACATACCATATTAATAGCAAACATATCTAATCAACAATTATGTCTTTTACATAATAAAAAATTAACCTAGAAAGGCAAAAATCAAATACCATTAGAACGTGAAATTTATGTCAAATAAAAATTAATAGTAGTCATACCTTAATTGAAAAAGAAAATATAGTCGAAATATAAAAGTTTCTTACCAAATCTATATTTTACCTATGCTTGTACAATAAATCAAAGATCGGGAATAAGAACTATAGTCCATTTTGAGATTGAATCTTACTTCTCGATTTCATATAGATAACAGTATCAAATCTTTCACCATCCTTAAGAACAAAAAGTAAAATAAGTTAATCAAAACAATGATAACGTATAATGGAAGAAGAATGAAAAATAATAATCAGATACGAAACATTAAATAAAAGAAACTTCCTGTAAAAATTTTGCATCTTGCTGTCAAAGATATTGAAAATCATGAAGGATAAATTTGATGGTTGATAAAAGGAACTATCACTTTGAGTAAGATCGTGCTGATAACGTGTTATAAAATAAAGAGAGATGGAGATAACAAAAAAACAAAGAAAATATGAAAGCAATAGAGAATGTACTTTATATCAAAAAGGGTGATTTACAATGATTCATCAGAGTCTCTATTTATAGCTATAAGAAGTATAAAAGAAGTAGAGATCTAATTCTAATAACTATTAGAATTTAAAGTACATCAAAACTTTATCTTGATCATGATGGACATCCACTTAATAAGATATTTATAACATTAATATATTTTTCACTTGATATTTTATATATTTAATTTTTTGATAATGTTATATTAAGTTTGTATTTTAAAATTTGTTTACTTTATAATATTTTAAATAAATTTGTTAAAGAATAACTAAAATCTTAATTTTTTTTTAAATTTTTTACTATTTTAAACTATATTTTAAATAATATATTATAGTTATTTTAAACTTTATATTTTAGAATTTTTTTAAATTAATATTCCTTAATAATTTAGTTCTTTTATACTATTTAAATTTTGTTTAACATTATCTAAAAAATTGTAGACTTGTTTTTAAATATCTATTTAGAAGTGTTTATTTATATATTATTCCAAAAAAGAAAATTACTTTTAGATATATATATATTTTAAAAAAATTATAACATAAATTAATTAAAAATATTTTAAAATTTTAAAATTCAATATTTAAATTAAAAATGAACTAATTTACAAAGAGTGTATCAAAGTAAAAAATAAAAATAAAAGAGCAATAGTAAATAAAAATAAAAATATAAAAAATAAAAATAATAAATTTAATATAGGATGTGCTATATATTATTAACATTTTCAATCACAATTTAAAAATATTTAAATTATGAAATTATTTTTATTTTAAAATTATTATAGAACTTATATTCCAAAAGATATTATAAAATCCATTTTGAATGAGTAAAATAAGAAAATATTTTTTGATGAAAAACATTTTGTTATTGCGTATTTCTAAAGTATTATAAAAATGCCGATTATAAAAAAATCATTAAAAAATAATAACAAAATAATTTATTTGCATATAAATAAATTCTAGTTTATTAAAAATTATAATTAACATGCTTTAAAATAAAAGTAAAATGAAAACATTGTCCTATATTTTAAACTTATTATTAAAAATATTTAGTCTAATAAAAAGACATTCTTGTTATGAATATCTTATTAAGTGGATGTCCATCATGATCAAGATAAAGTTTTGATGTACTTTAAATTCTAATAGTTATTAGAATTAGATATCTACTTCTTTTATACTTCTTATGCCTATAAATAGAGACTCTGATGAAGCATTGTAATCATCCGTTTGACCAATAAAATACATTCCGTATTACTTTCATATTTTCTTTGTTCTTTGTTCTCTCCATCTCTCTTTATTTTATAACACGTTATCAGCACGATCTTGCTCAAAGTGATAGTTCCTTTTATCAACGATCAAATTTATTCTCTATGATTTCCAAGATCTTTGATGGCAAGATGCAAAGTTTTTACAAGAAATTTCTTTTATTTAATGTTTCATATTTGATTATTTTTAGCTAATTCATGATCCATTATAAATATTTTGATAAACTTATTTTATTTTTATGTTATTAAGGATGGTGAAGGATTTGATATTGCTATCTACTGAAATTGTAAAATAAGATCATCAAGACTTCATTGAACAAGAAAGGTACATAAACTTAATTAGATCTCTATCTTTACACTTTTTCTCAATAATAGCATCTTTAGATGTTAAATAAATTTGATATATTATTTAAATATTTGAGATGATTTTGTTTTAAGTTTTGGTTCCATGAGTTACTTATGGTTTCAAACATCTTCTTTGTTCATGAAAATGAATATTGATTGACTTCTTTACATTGCTATAGTAAGTTTTATAATTAAATAATGTATTTGGCTAAAAACATATTAGTATGTAAAGTTGTGTTGATAAAGCTATGAAATTTATGATTGTTCAGATTTGATTTAAATCGAATATCGATTTAAAGACAATGTTTTGAGGAATGTCTAAATTGATTTTTGGGTTGGTTCTAATATTGAATTTCAAGGTTCATTGTTGTCATTTTTAATTCTTGAATTATTTTGGTTGAAAACATTTTCATAAACTTAAATAAAAATTACTATATTAATTTGACCGTTTGCATTTCTACGAATCTCGTTTGTATTAACTAATTGTTGTTTGATAAGAAGCATTAAAACAATTCATGTGGTTTGATTTTATAAATGCCTTATATTTTCTTACTATACAACCTTGGGAAACTTGTTATTTTCGTAAAGTTGTTAAAGGTAGTTCATACACTTTATATTTGTTAATTATTTAGAGAAATTATATGAGCAATTATAAATGGAAAAGTTTTAGTGAATATGAGATGTATGATTTTGAAGTAAATTTCATACAGGTATGCAATGGTTTATGAATTGTTTTTGTTGGCACTAGCATTATATCAAGTTTGATATTTTAAATGTCAGTGTTATCCATACATTTGATTTGTAATAAACTCCATGCATGATTTGGTTGTTTTTTTTCTAGTTAATTGATGATGAAAAACTCTTGTGAAAAAGGGCTTTAAAGGTATTTTGGATTGATCTAATGCCTTTTTAAGGTCAAACATAATAATAAATTATTTGTTCCATTGATTTTGCACATTCCTTGAAGTGAATGACTGCAATAAATATAACAAATTGTATAATCACTTTTTATTATTAATGTCAATTTGAACATTTGAAGATTTTGACATATTCCCTAAAGTGAATATTACAAATTATATTTCTTTTATTGAGTCAATAACATTATGAACTTCACATTGATGTAGACATTTCTAGAAGTAAATGACACAATATTGCTTATATATGGATACAAAATAAAAGGAATAACGATAAAATTATCAATTGTCAAAATTTATATTGACATTATTAGTACAAATAAAAATATGTTAAAATAAACCAGAAGTTTACTAATACAAATACATTTACTATTTGGCGTGACCAGTTAGACCATCTTGGATTATATATGATGCGAAAATTAATTGAGAATTTGTATAGACATTTATTAAAGAACTAGAAGATTCTTTAATTTAAAGAATTCTCATCATCGGGTATTCGGGTTGATCCGAACATGGTTTTGGCTATACTAGATTGGAAGCCTCCTAGAAATGTATCCGAGGTCCGAAGTTTTCTGGGATTAGCTGGTTACTATAGACGGTTCGTAAAAGGTTTCTCTATGATTGCAACATCAATGACGCGACTACTTCAAAAAGATGTTAAGTTCGAGTGGTTAGAAAAGTGCCAGAAAAGTTTCGATCAGTTGAAAGCTTTGTTGACTGAAGCTCCGGTGCTAGTTCAGCCAGAATCGGGTAAAGAATTCGTAATCTTTAGTGTTGCATCTTTAAATGGTTTGGGCTGTGTTTTGATGCAGGAAGACAAAGTTATAGCATATGCCTCGAGACAGTTAAAGCCGCACGAAAAGAACTATTCGACACACGATCTGGAATTGGCAGCTATTGTGTTTGCATTGAAGATATGGTGCCACTATCTGTTCGGTGAGAAATGTCATATTTATTCTGATCACAAAAGCTTGAAATATTTGATGACTTAGAAAGATTTGAATCTACGACAGTGGAGATGGTTAGAGTTGCTAAAAGATTACGAGCTTGTAATTGACTACCATCCGGGGAAAGCCAATGTTGTTGCTGATGCTTTGAGTCGAAAATCGTTGTTTGCCCTACATGAAATGAATACTCAATTGGCTCTATCCGATGACGATTCGCTTGTAGCTGAGTTGAAAGCGAAACCGTTATTTATTCAACAAATTTGTGAGGCTCAAAAAGTTGATAACGAATTGATAGAAAAACGAGCTCAATGTGATGTGAATACTGATTCAGAGTTTCGAGTTGATACTGAATGTTGTTTAAGGTTTAAAGACCGAATGTGTGTTCCGAGAAATCCAGAGTTGATTCAGATGATTTTGAATGAAGCTCATAGCAGTCAGTTATCTGTTCATCCGGGTAGTACGAAAATGTATAATGATTTGAAACAGCTTTACTGGTGGCCTGGTATGAAACAAGACATCTCTGATTTTGTTTCAAGATGTTTGATCTGTTAACAAGTCAAAGTCGAGCATCAGGTACCTTCTGGGTTACTTCAGCCGATTATGATACCCGAATGGAAATGGGACAGAGTTACGATGGATTTTGTATCGGGTTTGCCTTTCTCACCGAGTAAGAAAGATGTATTCTGGGTTAGTGTAGATAGATTGACTAAATCGGATCATTTTGTTCTGATTCGCACAGATTACTCGCTTGATAAACTTGCTGAATTATATATTTCTCAGATTGTGAGATTGCACGGAGTACCTATTTCTGTTGTTTCGGATAGAGATCCGAGGTTCACATCGCGGTTTTGGAAGAAACTACATGATGCATTAGGTACGAAACTACATTTTAGCACTGCTTTCCATCCACAGACAGATGGTCAGTCCGAACGAATTATTCAGATACTCGAAGATATGTTGAGATGTTGTATTCTCGAGTTTGAAGGTACATGGGAATGATACTTGCCATTGATTGAATTTGCGTATAATAATAGCTTTCAATCGAGTATCAAAATGGCACCTTACGAGTCTTTGTACGGTTGTAAATGTCGAACACCTTTGTATTGGACTGAGCTCAGTGAAGATAAGATACATGGGGTCGATTTGATCAAAGAGACTGAACAGAAAGTGAAAGTGATTCGCGATAGTCTGAAAGCTGCGTCAGATCGTCAGAACTCGTACGCCGATTTAAAACGTAAAGATGTTGATTTTCAGATTGGGGACAAAGTGTTTTTGAAAGTCTCACCGTGGAAGAAAATACTCAGATTTGGTCGTAAAGACAAGTTGAGTCCAAGATATATTGGGCCGTATGAGATTATAGAGCGTATCGGGCCAGTTGCTTACAGATTGTTGTTGCTATCTAAGTTAGAAAAGATCCATAATGTATTCCATGTTTCAATGCTTCGACGATACCGATCCGACCCATCACATGTTATTTCTCCAACTGAGGTGGAGATTCGATCCGATATGACATACAAGGAAGAACCGATCTGGATTTTAGATCACGAGGTGAAAGAATTGAGGAATAAGAAAATTTCTCTAGTAAAAGTCTTATGGCATCGACACGGGGTTGAAGAAGCTATGTGGGAGCCCGAAGATGCTATGAGAGAATGATACCCAAACCTATTCACCGGTAAGATTTTCGGGAAAAAAAATCCTGCAAGCGCGGAATTGTAATGATCGGTTTCGACCCTAATCGGAACAGTGGTTTTGGGACCACAAATTCGAGTTAGAAAAATAATTAAATATTATTATCTATGTTTATACTATGTGAATTGATATCTGTGGAATTTTCGTGATTTAATTTTATCGTTTGAGTGTCTGATTTAATAAAAGGACTTAATCGCATAAATGGTAAATATAACGTCCCAAAAATTAGGGCTTGTAATTTTGTTTAAAATTCATGTTATGCTTGAACGGCTAGCTATTTGAGTGTATTTGGGGGTTCTAAGGAGGCCTGGGTTCGAGTCTGAGGTTTGGAAAAATTTTAGTTTTTGGCCCTTAAGAGGAGAGGGCTGTTAGGAGTAGGACTTAAGTATATTTGTGCGCGTTTAGGTGTCACAAGATGAGCATGTGACTTGTGGCTGTGGCGTCACTGAAGTAGCATGGGGGAGTGGGGTTCGAATCCCATGGAAAGCAAATGAGAGCTTTTATTTTATGTCATGGGAGTGGAAGAAGTAGAGTTTGGATCAAACTCTACAAGGGAGGTTGAAGACTTGGTCAAAAATTTCAAATGGAAGGATGGGAGCAGTTCTAGGAGATTTTGGTGGAGAAAATTAGGGAAGTGATGTGTGTGGGAGAGTTGGCCGAATTTGGGAGTGTGGCTAAGTGAGAAATTTCGGCTAGAGGGGTGTGATTTGGGGGCATTTCGACAACCTTGAGTGTGAGTATAAATTGAAATCCCTTTTTGCCTTTCAAGTTTTCTTTTTGTTCATTTTGGGTTTTCTTTCGGTGGTGACGTCTCGGGTTTGTTTTGTTTTCTTCTTTTCATTTTTGACCTCTGCCGAATTCACTTCTTCTTCCATTCTTCTTCTTCTTCTTCTGCACTTTTGGCTATTTGTCGAATTGATAGGCCTATCCTCTTTCACCTTCTTTTCTTCTTTTCTTCGTTACATCATTATCTCGCGATTGCTGCCCATTTGCTGCTGAATCCCATTTCTCTTTTCGGTTCTCCTTTGGCCGAACACACAACCTTTCTTTTCCTCTTATTCCTCTCTTTAAACTAGCCAAACATTAAGCCTTGATTCTTTTGTGTAGGCCGAATCTATTAGGGCCTGGGTATCTCTTCCTTTTCTGTTCTAACCGTTGCCGAAACTCTTCGATTCGTAGGTAGGTGGTGACTATATCTAGGCTGGTTTTCTCTTTATTCGATTCTGGCTAACACTCTCTTTTTCGTCGATTATTGCTAGGGACTCGTTTTCCTTAGCCACGGAATAGGGTCGATTACCGTTACACTGTGGGAGATCGTGTCTCATGGGAAGTAAAGTTAGTTAAGTAAAGTATTTCAATATTTTGGGTTACCAAAGGTTGAGACTAACTAATGGTCAATTGTTATCATAGGTGCCTCGGAAAGTGTCTCAAACCGCAATCCATAGCAGGTGTGTAATTGTACACCTACTTTAGTTCTGTCAATGCGATGAACGAATGTGTGTATTCACACCCTGATGAACTACGAATCGGCTAAAGTCGAATAACCGATAAGCCGAAACTTCGGCATCCGAGATCACTCGAGCGTGCGAGCGCTCGTATAGATAAACCGAGCCACAATTGATGGCGATAGACCGTTGGGAATGCCACGAACTTTCTCGTGGGCTTAGGCCGCAATGGGCCTTGTTGGGCCGAAGTGGGCCCACAAGGGCAAAATCCATGGTAAGTACCGGATAATAGATGTGGCTGCGAGGCTCGCAGAACCGTGATCGAAAATGGGGTGAATGGGCCACACGAACATGTGGGCCCGCTTGGGCCGAAAATTGGGCTTTAGGCCCAATTGCACTGTTTTGACCAGAAAGGGTATCTGTGTCACTCGAGGCGACTGTAGGCCTCTGGAGGGGCCGTTAGATGACTAAATTACTGAAATACCCTCGGTGGGTGAAACTACTAAAATACCCTTAGTGGGTGAAATTACTGAAATACTCTCAATGGGTGAAATTACTGAAATACCCTCGATGGGTAAAATTACCGAAATACCCTCGAGGGGTGAATTACCGCTTTACCCCCAACCGACCAAATGACCGTTATACCCTTAGTGGTAGTATAAGTGATGTATGTGTATTTTGTATGATTGATTATGATTATGATATACTGCATACATGGGTTATATATGACATGACATGCTACATTGGGTTGGGTTTTGTATTTTGGAGGAAGTACTGTACTGGTGGATATGTCACGATTTACTGATTTAGTGGCTTTGCCACGTATACTGATTCTAGTGGCTCAGCCACGTTTACTATTATTAGTAGCTTTGCTGCGTTGATATTAGCAGCTCGACTACGTTATTGGTGTGTAGGGCTGGGTGGGTCGACTTGGTCCCCACATGGTGTGTAGGGTTGGTACGGGTGGTGTGATGGTTGGACTGGGTTGGGCTGCATTCTGTTTGTATTGACATGATTTTGGGCTTGGACCTACTCTGATTCTGTATAGGGCTAAGGCCCAGACCGAGCTGTATTGATTAGGGCTTGGGCCTGCATCGACATGTCGTAGGGGATTACACACTGAGTTCTCGTAACTCACCCTTTTCCTTAACTGTACGGGTAATCCCCAGTCTTGGACGATTTGGAGCCACGAGGGACTCGGAGGTGGCCACACGCTCAATATGTTTTTAACGTAAACTTAGTTATTTTAGTTAATTTTAATATATTGGGCTAATCATTTTGTAATAAGGCCATTTGGGATTTTTAACTTTTAATTGGTATTTTCTTTGCGTTACTACCTGTTAGACTAGGAAACGCGGGTTTTAAAATGACAACGATTTTTAAAGGAAATTACGATTTTCAAATTTACAACTTGAACGAGCTTCCGCGATATTTAATTTTGTTAAACAAATAATTTAATTAATAAGGAAATAATGTGCTTTTGAATTTACTACCCTAAAAGTCTCAAAGAGAATAAATGTTTAGTATTGAGCTTTTACTGAACTAGTCGATTTTCGAACGACACTTTGATGTGACACATCAGATCCGATCGTAACTTCTAGGCCGGGTTTGGGGTGTTACATTTAGTGGTATCAGAGCCTAGTTGCAAAACTCGGCTGTGGAATGGGTTTTGAAAAAATTTCTAATCTGTCTAAATTTTGGTTTGGAAAGAAATGTGGTTACTTAAAGTGTGGCACACCAAGTCTCCGGCACCAAATATGTAAGTTCTCTGACACTGTATTCTGTTATATACTGCAATGACTATACTGAAAAACTACTAGGGATAGTAGTAGTACACTAAAACTCCTTAGTTAGAGTAAACTGAGACTGTAGGAGACTGAAAACTGTAGTGAGATTTCGATCTGCGAAAACAACCCTACTTACTGTTCGTCATAAAATACCTACTAATAATTATGAGAATTATAAGATGATGCATAAAACTCTTAAAATAGATAAATACGCTACATCGATATGAGCACAAGAGGTCGCGGAAGGGGTACACGTGGCCGCGGTAGAGGCCGAGGTACTAGGGCTGGGTTTTCAGTGTCGGGACACATGCCTGCTAGGGAAGCGCCAGCCTCACTAGTGATTGAGATGGGGTCTCATGATCGAGCCGGTGGGGATGATGCCCTGTCCCAAGCGATGTTGTAGGTTCTGGAAAGGGTTGCTGGAGCAAGTACTGGGTCAGTGGGCCGAGGGTCAATTTCTGAACGACTCCAGTCGAATGGGGCAGAAATTTTCAGGGGCAAAAATTTTCAGGGGCATCTCTGGTGTAGCCCTGAATGTGGTAGAATATTGGTTGGAGGCTGTCGAGCGAATAATGGATGACCTCGATTGTACTGTGGAGTAAAAATTGAAAGGAGCAGTGTCTTTACTGCGAGATGAGGCATATTAATGGTGGCTTACTGTGAGGGAAGGCACGCAGGCCGACCGGTTGACATGGGGCTTCTTTAAGGCAGCTTTCCAAGGAAAATATGTTGGGGCAAGTTATGTGGATACCCGGAGGAAGGAATTTCTGAGTCTGATCCAGGGGAATAAGTCTGTAGCAGAGTATGAGGCAGAGTTCCTGCGGTTGAGCCGGTATGCTCGGGGCATAGTCGCGACTGAGTATGAGCGCTGCCTACGTTTCAAGGATGGTCTTCGAGATGAGTTGCAGGTACTGATAGCTCCGCAGAGGGAAAGAGACTTTGCTGCCTTGATTGAGAAGGCAAAGATTGCCGAGGATGTGAAATGCTCAGAGCGTCGAAACCGTGAGAAGGAAAGGGGCAAAAATAATAGGGATTTTGGGCCCTCAAGTTCTTCTGGTGGGCCTAAGAAGAGGCCTAGATTTGATGGGCTAGTCCGAAAGTGGGGTTCTCTTTGTTCTTTGTCGGACCATGACCTTTGCATCGTGTGTGGAAGATCGCACCAGGGTGAGTGTAACATCCCGGTTTAGGGCCTAGTCAGAATAGTGGTGCGAGACCACAAATTCGAGGGTTATAAATGAGTTTTTAAGGTTTATGCCTTGTATGCATGCTAGTGTGAAAGTTTCATGAAGCAATTTTGTGAAATTGCGGTTGAATTGTCAAAAAGGACTAAATTGCAAAAGTTACAAAATGTGTGTTTCTAGAAGCTATATGTGTGAAATAGATTTAGATTATTAATTAGAGGTCATTAAATAGCAATTTATCCAAATTCTAATATTTGGACAAAATTGGGCATGGATGAGTTAAAATAGAAAGTTTATCAAAAAGGGTATTTTGGTCATTTAACAAATAAGTGATTAAAAAGGAGAAAAGATGACAAAATCATGCTCATCTTCTTCCCCTCATTGCCGAAAAATTGAAGGAAACCATAGCTAGGGTTCTTCATTTTTTCAAGCTTGCTAGTAAGTGCATCTAGCCTCGTTTTTGATATTCTTTGTATTTTTGAAGTCCTAGAAGCATGAGTAAGCTATTTTTAGCTATTTGATGAGCTAAAATGGATGTTCAAAAATGTGGTCATGTATGACATGTATGTATGTTGATGTTTTATGGAAGATTATGAAAGCTTGATGTAGTAGAAACATCTTTTGTTAAGTGATTTTCTATGAAAATGCATGTAGGGACTTGATTGTGAAAATCTTAAGTTTAGTCATACATGTGTGTTTTAGTGAGAATTGATGATAGCTTTAGTTGAATAAGTGGTTCGGCTAAGCGTGAAAGACTAGAAAGTTGAATAAAAATCACTTTACGAGCCTTTGGGGCTAAAGTGTAAATATGAGAAAGTTTAGGAGCAAAATAGTAATTTTGCTAAAGTATGAGATGTGGGTCAATTTAGTCAATGTATGTATTGAATAAGCTGATTTATTCATTATAGATCAAGAAAGACGAAGCCCAGATCGGAACCGAGGCAAAAGCAAGGTGGTAGACTAAATTGCAAGTCTCAATACTTTTGAGTACCGAGGTAAGTCTATGCATAAACAATGCATTCACACTTACAATTTGTTGATGATAGCTAGTGTGTAACTTGTTCGAGATTGATTGAGAACCTATGTGGTTCAAGTAGTAGAATTGTGAATGGATGTTTAATTGAGTAAGTAGACATGTGAATGTGTAGTGATAATGCTAGATGGCAGGCTAAGTGCGATACCATCTTAATGCATATTGACGATGAGCTGGCTATTTGCGATGCTATCGTTAGGTATATCGTTTAGTGGGCTAAGTGAGAAACCCCTATGATTACCTTTGTGGTAGGCTAAGTGCGATACTACCTTATTAATCGACCGTGGTGTGCTAAGTGCGAAACCACCGAGACATTTCTTCGTGTGGGTTAAGCGTGTGGATTAGCCATGTGATTGCATTATTGAGTAAAGAAGCTGTGTGGATGCATTATTAAGTTAATTAGCTATGTGGATGAATTATTGAGAAATAATGATGTGTTGTATATTGTGTAAATGTGACATTGAATGCAGGGGTGCATTTCGATGGTTATGAGTATATGACTCATGATGTGTTGGAAATATGGTAAGGGTTAGAAAGAGTAAGCATAGTTGTTCATTACTTTTGGTAGTATAATGCTAATTTTTGTTTAGCTTATACTATGATGCTTAATTGTTTATGTGTAGACTTACTAAGCTCAAAGCTTACTTCTTTTCTTTTCCCTTGTCTTATAGAGTAAAAGTGTGGAACCGAGATACGAGGATCAATTGGAAGATCGCCCACACTATCAGCACACTCTGGTACATGAGACTCAATGTTTTGTATATGGCATGTATAGGGGCTAGAAAAGTTAGTGAATTTTGTTGTAAATGGCTAAGATGTGTTGGCCTTTAGATGGATAGCTTATTTTGTATAATGCCATAGTTGTTTTCTATTTTATGTTATATGAAAAGTTATAGTTGTCTATGTGAGATTGCAATTCAATTTAAGTTGATTATGATTGTGTTAGATGAGTATATGTTGTGTATGCTAGAGGGTGAAAAGAACTTGGCACATAACTTTGTTCTTGTCCATGTGGATAGACACATGGGCGTGTGTCTAGGCCATGTGTGACACACGACCAGCCCACGGACGTGTGACTCAGCCGTGTGTCCCTTGCATGTTAGTATTTTAAATCAGAATAGACCACGGACTAGTCACACGGGCGTGTGCCTAGGGCGTGTGGGATTAATCGGTGTTGGCCACGGGCTAGCCACACGGGCGTGTGTCTAGACTCTAGGCCGTGTTAAGGTAGGCAGTGTGTACCACGGGTGGTGAGCACGAGCGTGTGCCTTGGCCGTGGGGCATTGACAGAATGCTGGGTTTTTAGGCACGGTTTGGGGACATGGACGTGTGTGTCCATGCACAGGCGTGTCTAATCTTGCACGGGCGTGTGAGACCTATAAAAAAGAGAAAAATTTTAAGATCGGAAAAAGTTCCGGTTTAGTCTTGAGAGCCCTCGTGTGTATGAGTGAGGCCTCGTAAGTCGAGAATGAGGTTGTTGAGATGACTTCAGAGAGTTGTTACGACGAGCCTAAGTGGCGATCAAGTGGTTTGAGTTTGGTAACTCCTCGGGCCCAGTTCCGACGTAGAACCCGGGTAAGGGGTGTTACATTTAGTTGTATCAGAGCTATGGTTTAGTCGGTTCTAGGACTACCGTAGCGGGTGTAAGAGTCTAGCTATACATGCCATAAGTGTACAATGATAGTGTGGTGGTTTCTGATGATTTTTAATCTTGTTTTATATAGTATATGGATTCCGATCCATCGACTGCTGATGAAGCAGCTAGTAATGCGCCAACTCCTGCGCAAGGAACCGTGCCTGTTCAAAGTGGACCCGAGGTTAGGGGTCAAGGGGAAGAGGCACGGGAAGCCTTACTCTAGATGATGAGCAATTGATACTCGGAGTATGTTCGAGCGAACCCTAATGCTCAACCTCCTCCACCTCCTCCTCCTATACCTCAGCCAAATCCAGTGGCTCCACAAGGTATGGATGTAGTGAGGATATCGAAACCCCCGGTGGATAAGATTAGGAAGCACGGGGCTGAGGAGTTTAGAGCTAAGGTAGATGATGACCCAGAGAGGGCGGAGTTCTGGTTGGAGAACTCGATGAGGGTGTTCGATGAACTCTCATGTACGCATGAGGAGAGCTTGAAGTGTGCCGTATCCTTGCTGAGAGATTCGGCATACCATTGGTGGAAAACACTAACGTTGGTAGTCCCGAGAGAGCGGGTGACGTGGGACTTCTTTCTGGAAGAGTTCCAGAAGAAGTATATAAGCCAGCAATTTACTGATCGAAAAAGGAAAGAATTCCTTGAGTTGAAGCAAGGAAGGATGTCAGTAGCAGAGTATGAGCGTAAGTTTGTTAGGCTTAGAAAATACGTTGAAGAATGTGTGTCGACTGAGACCATCTTGTGTAAGAGGTTCGAAGATGGGCTGAATGAGGACATCAAACTCCTAGTTGGTATTTTGGAGTTAAAAGAATTTGTAGTGTTGGGTGAAAGGGAAACTAAGGCCGAAGAGCTGAGTTTAGAAAAGAGGAGGGCTGTGAGTGAAGCCCGAGATGCTAGAAAGAGGCCGATGGGCAAGTCGTACCAAGCCCAATCGAAAAGATCCAAGGAAGGGAATCCTCGGACGACATCACCAGTGGGTTATTCGCATCGAGACTTGGGTAATACTTGCTCGGGTTCGAGAATCCAAGCCCCTCGATGGAAAGTGTGGGCAATACGAAGAGCAAACCAGAGTGTCCAAGTTGTGGTAGATATCACACCGGATAGTGTTGGGGAAATAGTCGGAAATGTTATAAGTGTGATTCCCCTGACCACTTTATCCGTAACTGTCCCGAGAGGGATGATAAGGAAGAGAAGCAAGAAATGAGACCTAGTGATATGTCTACAAGGGGTAGGCCACCAAGGAACCCGAGAGGCGGGAATAGTTGTAGAGGTGCGCCCAGAGATTCTGCTGTGAGACCAGAGGGTCGGGCACCTGCAAGGACATATGCTAATCGCGCTCGCGAAGAAGCATCCTCCCCTGATGTGATAACGGGTACTTTTTCTCTCTTTGACACCTTTGTTATTGCTTTAATAGATCCAGGGTCTAATCATTCTTATATTTCCATGAGATTAGCATCTAGTTTGAGTATGACCGTTGAGTCTACGAACATAGTGGTTAAGGTGTCAAACCCATTAGGAAAGCATGTGTTAGTGGACAGAGTGTGTAAGAATTGTCCTTTATTGATTGAGAATCATTGTTTTCTGGCAAACCTTATGTTGTTGCCGTTTGATGAGTTTGATTTAATCCTAGGCATGGATTGGTTGACTACCCATAGTGTCTTAGTGAACTGTGGTAGTAAGTTTATTGAATTGAAATGTGAGAGTGGAGATGTGGTTCGGGTCAAATCAGGTGGATCGGATAGTCTACCAGTGATGATCTCTTCCCTAGTGGCTAAGAAATGTTTGAGAAAAGGATGTGTAACACCCCTAACCCATATCCAACACCGGATTAGGGTTAAAGGTGCTACCGGATAGATCGGAAACTTACACAACATTTCATACATTACATTCATCATTAACGATCATAGTGTCCCTTATATGAGTCATCGAGACCCAAAGCATGCATATAAATCGAGTTGGGACTAAACTGAAACACATATGAAATTTCATGAAAATTAAAAACTTTTCTAACTTTCAGGGGAGGCACGCCCGTGGTAGGAGATCGTGTGCCCTCCACGGCTTCTAAACACTCCCGTGTGTCCATCCGTGTTTACATACTGACTATATCAACACGGTTACTTGGCATGTCCGTGTGCCATGACCGTGTGCTACCAAACCATATACTGACTTTTCCAACATGGCCAACAACCACGCCCATGTGCCATGGCCGTGTGCTCTTAGCTAGCTACTGACTTATACACCACGACCAGCTGACACGCCCATGTCGAGGCCGTGTGCTATTAAAGCTACATTCTGCCAATTCAACCACGGTCTTAGGCACGCCCATGTGCCACAACCGTGTGGCGTTATAGGCCATTTACAAGGCCAAAATGCCACCCATAAGGGTCAACCTACAAGCAACATTATCCATCTCATTTCATGCATATATGGCAACCAAAAACATATCAAATTACAAACTAAAACCCACATCATCTCAAGCATATATCATCCATTTGCTTATCCAAAACTTAACCAATTCATAAGCATCAAAACATATCAAAACTTGCATCATATAACTCATTCATTCAAGCATGTTACCAAAACACATGGCTAAGTTCACTTCATAAACATTTACACATATTTGTCATATACATGCCATGTTTAGCTAAATTCATTATCAAAAAGGTACCAAAATAAGTTTAGTAGCGTGATGATGATCCTTAACGGTCCCGAGCCTTCAGTAGCTTGACGACCTATAAAACAGAGAAAACACACACACAGAGTAAGCTTTCCAAAAGCTTAGTAAGTCATATACAAATAAACTTAATAGACAAGTATAGAAGCATATAAAAATATAGGCACATTTCATATACATAACATCTTCTCACATATATACTTTGGTTCATTCTATTGGCCACATTTGCCACATTCATCAATTCCAAAAGTCTCTTATGCATAAAACTATTTCAAAGGTTCATAACCATCATAGCAAGGTTACACAGGAACTTACCCTATATACACACTTAGTGTATGAATCAATGTACCTGAATCGGATTCACTATTTACATGGCTATTTCGTATCACAAACTTGCCCGTTAAACCGTAAGGAATCTAGTAGGATACTCAGAAAGCTCAGAATGGTCATACAATGCCAACGTCCCAGACGAGGTCTTGCATGCACTCAGACATTGATGCCGCTTGTCCTGCATGTGGTCTTACACATATCAATACGATGCCGATGTCCCGCATATGGTCTTACACGCATGCCTTATATCGATGCCAGCGTCCCAGACGTGGTCTTATACATAAAACTTATATCGATGCCAACGTCCTAGACGAGGTCTTACACGAAGCCTCAAATCAACGCCAACGTCCTAGACGTAGTCTTACATGATAAAACAGAACAAATACCTATGTCATGACATAGCTAATCCTCTCTATTCCTAGGTTCGCACGGGCTTTTTAGACTTTATCGCTATATCATCCTTATCTCGTAATTCATATGCACAACCTCTCATAAGCATTCATTATCTACATTAGTCATATGAACAAATACAATTGCATACATATACGTTCATTTGCATAGTGACTTACCTCGGATTCGATTTATCGGAATGAAAACGGCTACTCGGTTACTTTCGCTTTCCCACGATCTAAATCCGTTTTCCTCGGTTCTTGATTTAAACAAATTCAGAATTAATCCTTTTATTCACTAATTCAACCAAATCAATCCAAAGACACACATTTAGGGCTATTTGCAATTTAGCCCTCACATTTGCATATTTTATCAATTTAGTCCATTTTTCTAAAAACATCAAATTCACAAAAATCTACCCATACATTTGCTTAGCTGAATCTTCATACATCACATATAAGCCCATGTTTTTCATCAAATTCACAAATTAGTCCCTCAATTTGCCATTTTCTCAATTTAGCCCTATTAAGCTAAATTCATCAAAACTTCAAGAACAAAACATGTTCATCTAGCTCATATCTTTCATTTGACACCAAAAATCATCAAAAAGCTTGACATATCATCAATGGCATCTCACACAAACATCATCAATAATCGAAATTGATACATGGGTTTTGAAGCTCTCAAAGCAACGATTACAAAAACGTAAAAATTATCAAAAACGGATCAAAAACTAACCTTGAATTTGTGCCTCAATCTAACCGAATGTAACAAAGCTCAACCTTATTCTTTTGTTTTGATTTTCGGTGATAGATGGATGAATAAAATCCACTATCATACTCATTTGTTTTGTTTACTAATAACATAATTATTAAATTACCCTTTTACCCATTTAATAATCATATAAAACAAACATATATAATGGCTATCATGTCATTCCCCCATCCACTAACTAAGTAGTGGTTCAATTGCCATTTAAGGCCATAACTTTAAAAAGCCACAACACATTAGTACTTAAACAATTAGCAAGCAACTTCCACATTCAATGCAAATCAATCCTTTGCTCAGATTAAACACATGAACAGACAAATTAGCTTACAGAAATTTACCACATGCTTAGTCACATATTAACGGCACAGAAAATAATATTAGAATATTATACGGACTCAGATTCATAGTCCCAAAACCACTGTTCTGACTAGGGTAGAAACCAGACTGTTACAGGATGTGAGTCCTATCTTGCTTTTGTGTTGAATACTCGAGAGGTTGGAGTAGAGTTTGAAACAGTGCCTGTGGTATGTGAGTATCCAGATGTATTTTCGGAAGAGTTACCCGGATTACCTCTAGTGGGAGAGGTCGAGTTTGGAATTGAGTTGGTTCCGGGAACGACACCTATTTTAATTACTCCATATAGAATGGCTCCTGTAGAGTTGAAAGAACTGAAGGTTCAGTTGCAAGAGTTGACAGATAAGGGTTTTGCAAGACCGAGCTACTCGCCGTGGGGTGCTCCAGTATCATTCGTGAAGAAGAAAGATGGGTCTATGAGGTTGTGTATAGACTATAGACAACCGAACAAGGTGACGGTGAAGAATAAGTATCCTTTACCAAGGATTGATGATCTTTTTGATCAACTGAAGGGAGCTATAGTGTTCTCCAGGATAGACTTGAGGTCTGGTTATTATCAGCTCAGAGTGAAAGAGCAAAATGTGTTGAAAACTGCATTTCAGACAAGGTATGGCCATTATGAGTTTTTGGTTATGCCGTTTGGTTTGACGAATGCACCTGCAATTTTTATGGATATGATGAACCGTATTTTCAGACCATATATGGAAAAGTTTGTAGTTGTCTTCATTGACGACATATTGATCTATTCTCGGGATAAGAACAATCATGAAGAGCATTTGAAAATTGTCTTGCAAACTTTGAGAGATAAGTTGTTGTATGCTAAGTTTAGCAAGAGTGAGTTTTGGCTCCAAGAAGTCAGATTCCTAGGACACATTGTGTCAGGTGATGGTGTCAGAGTTGACCCGAGTAAGATATCGATTGTTGTGGATTGGAAACCGCCGAGGAACGTGTCTGAAATTAGAAGTTTCTTGGGATTAGCAGGATATTACAGACGTTTCGTAAAGGGGTTCTCTATGATTGCTACCTCGATGACGAAACTACTGCACAAAGATGTCAAGTTTGAATGGACTGGGACATGTCAACAGAGCTTCGAGAGACTAAAAATAGTGTTGACTGAGGCACCAGTTTTGGTTCAACCAGAATCGGGAAAAGAGTTCGTGGTTTACAGTGACGCGTCGTTTAATGGTCTTGGTTGCATGTTGATGCAAGAGGGTAAGGTAGTCGCTTACGCCTCGAGGCAGCTAAAATCGCATGAGAAGAATTATTCGACTCATGATTTGGAGTTAGCGGCGATTATTTTTGCGTTAAAGATTTGGCGACATTACTTGTATGGTGAGAAGTGCCGAATCTTTACGGATCATAAGAGTTTAAAGTATTTGATGGATCAGAAGGATCTGAATTTGCGACAGAGACGGTGGCTTGAGTCGTTGAAAGACTATGAGTTAGTCATTGACTACCACCCGAGAAAAGCGAATGTGGTTGCGGATGCCCTGAGTAGGAAATCCTGTATGCTCTAAGAGTTATGAGCACGAGTTTAGCATTGTCTGACGATGGTGCTATTTTGGTAGTGTTGAGAGCTAAGCCACTATTTGTTCAACAGATATGTGAGGCTCAGAAGTATGATAGTGAGATGCAAGCTAAGATAGCTAAGTGCGGATCAGAAAGTGGTTCTGATTTTCGAGTGGATTTGAATGGTTGTCTGATGTACCGTGACAGAACTTGTGTTCCCAAAGATGAGGAGTTGATTCAAAAGGTTTTGCATGAGGCCCACAGTGGATGTTTGTCAGTACATCCGGGCAGTATGAAAATTTACAACGACTTGAGGAAGTTGTATTGGTGGACGGGTATGAAAAGAGATATTTCAGAGTTTGTGACAAAGTGTCTGATTTGCCAATAGGTGAAGGCTGAGCATCAAGTGCCTTCGGGATTGCTTCAGCCAGAAATGGTACCCGAATGGAAGTGGGATCGGATTACCATGAATTTTGTAATGGGGTTGCCGATGACTCCGAGAAAGAGAGATGCTGTGTGGGTTGTTGTGGATAGATTGACGAAGTCGGCTCACTTTATTCCAGTACGTGTTGATTATTCACCGACAAGTTAGCTGAGTTGTATGTGGTAGAGATAGTGAGGTTGCATGGTGTACCTGTGTCTATAATATCGGATAGAGATCCGAGGTTTACTTCGAGATTTTGGAAGAAGTTGCAAGAGGCTATGGGTACGAGATTGAATTTCAGCACTACGTTCCATCCGCAAACTGATGGTCAGTCTGAAAGAATGATTCAAGTTCTGGAAGATATGCTTCGATGCTGTGTGTTAGAATTCGAAGGTAGCTGGGAGAGATATCTACCTTTGGTCGAATTCGCCTATAACAATAGTTATCAGTCGAGTATACAGATGGCACCGTATGAGGCTTTGTATGGTCGAAAGTGTCGGACTCCTTTGTATTAGACCGAGCTTAGTGAGAAGCGGATCCATGGGGTCGATCTAGTGAAAGAAACCGAAGAGAAGGTGAAAGTAATCCGTAATAGTCTGAAAGCTGCTTCGGACCGATAGAAGTCGTACGCGGATTTGAAAAGAAAAGAAATTGAGTTTGAAGTGGGCGACAAAGTGTTTTTGAAAGTGTCCCCGTGGAAGAAGATTATGAGATTTGGACGAAAAGGGAAATTGAGTCCAAGATTCATAAGGCCGTATGAAATTACGTGCATGTGATTAGACACAGTAGCATACCGGTTGGCTTTGCCGGTAGAGTTGGAAAAGATTCATAATGTGTTCCATGTGTTGATGTTGCGACGGTATCGCTCCGATCCTTCACATGTGATTCCTTCGACAGAAATTGAGATAAGACCGGATATGTCTTATGATGAAGAGCCGATTAAGATCTTGGCTCGAGAAGTGAAACAGTTGAGAAATAAGAGCATAGCACTAGTGAAAGTGTTATGGCAGAAACATGGTGTGGAAGAGGCTACGTGGGAAACGGAAGAAACTATGAGAGAGCAACATCCAAACCTCTTTACTGGTAAGATTTTCGGGGGCGAAAATCTCTAAAGGGGGGAGAGTTGTAACATCCCGGTTTAGGGCCTAGTCAGAATAGTGGTGCGAGACCACAAATCCGAGGGTTATAAATGCGTTTTTGAGGTCTATGCCTTGTATGCATGCTAGTGTGAAAGTTTCATGAAGCAATTTTGTGAAATTGCGGTTGAATTGTCAAAAAGGACTAAATTGCAAAAGTTGCAAAATGTGTGTTTCTAGAAGCTATATGTGTGAAATAGCTTTATATTATTAATTAGAGGTCCTTAATGAGAAATTTTTCTAATTTCAAATATTTGGACAAAATTGGGCATGGATGAGTTAAAATAGAAAGTTTATCAAAAAGGGCATTTTGGTCATTTAACAAATAAGTGATTAAAAAGGAGAAAAGATTACAAAATCATGCTCATCTTCTTCCCCTCATTGCCGAAAATTTGAAGGAAGCCATAGCTAGGGTTC
Organism: Gossypium sturtianum; assembly: GCA_025698515.1. Lineage (NCBI taxonomy): Eukaryota > Viridiplantae > Streptophyta > Magnoliopsida > Malvales > Malvaceae > Gossypium > Gossypium sturtianum. Next base: position 67,484,413 of record CM046950.1, on the reverse strand, counting down.
TTCAATTTTTCAAGCTTGCTAGTAAGTGCATCTAGCCTCGTTTTTGATATTCTTTGTATTTTTGAAGTCCCGGTAGCATGAGTAAGCTATTTTTAGCTATTTGATGAGCTATGAAGGATGTTCAAAAATGTGGTCATGTATGAAATGCATGTATTTTGTTGTTTTATGGAAGATTATGAAAGCTTGATGTAGTAGAAACATCTTTTGTTAAGTGATTTTCCATGAAAATGCATGTAGGGACTTGATTGTGAAAATCTTAAGTTTGGTCATACATGTGTGTTTTAGTGAGAATTGATGATAGCTTTAGTTGAATAAGTGGTTCAGCTAAGCATGAAAGACTAGAAAGTTGAATAAAAATCACTTTACGAGCCTTTGGGGCTAAAGTGTAAATATGAGAAAGTTTAGGGGCAAAATAGTAATTTTGCTAAAGTATGAGATGTGGGTCAATTTAGTCAATGTATGTATTGAATAAGCTAATTTATTCATTATCGATCAAGAAAGACGAAGCCCAGATCGAAACCGAGGCAAAAGCAATGTGGTGGACTAAATTGCAAGTCTCAATACTTTTGAGTATCGAGGTAAGTCTATGCATAAACAATGCATTCATACTTACAATTTATTGATGATAGCTAGGGTGTAGCTTGTTCGAGATTGATTGAGAACCTATGTGGTTCAAGTAGAATGAATGTAGTAGAATCGTGAATGGATTTTTAATTGAGTACGTAGACATGTGAATGTGTAGTGATAATGCTAGATGGCAGGCTAAGTGCGATACCATCCTAATGCATATTGGCGATGAGCTGGCTATGTGCGATGCTATCGTTAGGTATATCGTTTAGTGGGCTAAGTGAGGAACCCCTGTGATTACCTTTGTGGTAGGCTAAGTGCGATACCACCTTATTAATCGATTGTGGTGTGCTAAGTGCAAAACCATCGAGACATTTGCTGTGTGGGTTAACTGTGTGGATTAGCCATGTGATCGCATTATTGAGTAAAATAGCTGTGTGGATGTATTTTTAAGTTAATTAGCTGTGTGGATGAATTATTGAGAAATAATGATGTGTTGTATATTGTGTAAATGTGACATTGAATGCAAGGGTACATTTCGATGGTTATGAGTATGTGACTCATGATGTGTTGGAAGTGTGGTAAGGGTTAGAAAGAGTAAGCATAGTTGTTCATTACCTTTGGTAGTATAATGCTAATTGTTGTTTAGCTTATACTATGATGCTTAATTGTTTATGTGTAAACTTACTAAGCTCAAAGCTTACTCCTTTTCTTTTCCCTTATCTTATAGAGTAAAAGTGTTAAACTGAGATACGAGGATCAATTGGAAGATCGCCCACACTATCAAAGACACTCTGTACATGAGACTCAATGTTTTGTATATGGCATGTATAGGGGCTAGACAAGTTAGTGAATTTTGTTGTAAATGGCTAAGATGTGTTGGGCTTTAGATGGATAGCTTATTTTGTATAATGCCATGGTTGTTGGCTATTACATTATATGAAAGAAAGATGTAGTTTTCTATGTGAGATTGCACTTCAATTTGAGTTGATTATGATTGTGTTAGATGAGTATATGTTGTGTATGCTAGAGGGGTGAAAAGAACTTGGCACATAGCTTTGTTCTTGCCCATGTGGATAGACACACGGGCGCGTGTCTACGCCATGTGTGACACACGGCCAGCCCACGGGCGTGTGACTCAGCCGTGTGTCCCCTGCATGTTAGTATTTGAAGTCAGAATAGACCACGGACTAGTCACACGGGTGTGTGCCTAGGGCGTGTGAGATTAATCAGTGTTGGCCACGGGCTAGCCACACGGGCGTGTGTCTAGACTCTAGGCCGTGTTAAGGTAGTCAGTGTGCACCACGGGTGGTAAACACAGGCGTGGGCCTTGGCCGTGGGGCATTGGTAGAATGCTGGGGTTTTAGGCACGGCTTGGGGACATGGGCGTGTGTGTCCATGCACGGGCGTGTCTAATCTTGCACGGGCGTGTGAGATCTGTATAAAAGAGAAAAAGTTTAAGATTAGAAAAAGTTCCGGTTTAGTCTCGAGAGCCCTCGTGTGTATGAGTGAGGCCTCGTAAGTTGAGAATGAGGTTGTTGAGATGACTTTAGAGAGTTGTTACGACGAGCCTAAGTGACGATCAAGTGGTTTGAGTTCGGTAACTCCTCGGGCTCGATTCCGGTGTAGAACCCGGGTAAGGGGTGTTACAGTGAGTGCTGGAAGAGAACTGAAGCGTGCTTTAGATGTGGGTCTAGGGACCATAGGGTTAAAGGCTGTACTCAGAGGCCTGGTCAGATGCAAGCTACGGATCAGGGCTATGTTCAGCCAGGGAGAGGTGGTCAGCAGCCACCGAGAGGTCGGGGTCGGGCTAGAGGGGGTAATGGTTTGGGACGAGGTCGTGGAGCACCGAGCAGAGGTGCTGGTAACACGGAGGCGAGACAGCCAGCGTTGGTCTATGCTGCTCGACGCCGAGAGGATGGCGATGCCCCTGATGTTATAACTGGTACGTTCCTCATTTATAATGTACCATATACCGCTTTAATTGATATTGGGTCTACACACTCGTATGTTGCATGTACTATGTCTGGGTCGTTGGGTATACAGTTCAAAATTACTGATAGAGAAACATCGGTGGTAAGTCCGCTGGGATAGTCGGTTAGAGTGAATAAACTATTTAGAGATGTACCCCTAGAGGTCCAAGGGGTTGTCTTTTCGACGGATTTGATGGAACTGTCGTTTGGCGAATTTGATCTTATTTTGGGTATGGATTGGTTAGCGAAGCACCGTGCAAATTTGGATTGCGCTGCTAAGCGTATGGTATTGAAGTCTTCGGAGGATGAGGAGGTGATTGTGATAGGGGAGTGAAGGGATTATTTAACTAATGTAATCTCGGCACTAAGGGCCGAGAAACTGATTCACAAGGGTTGCGAGACATCTTAGCTTATGTCAGCATTTCTGATTATGTGGGTCCGTCTATTGGGAATGTCAGAACTGTAAAGGAGTTTCCGGATGTATTCCCCGAAGAGCTTTCGGGGTTGCCTCCAAATCATGAGGTCGAATTCGGCATTGAGCTTCTACCTGGAACGGCTCTGGTGTCCATTGCCCCTTATAGGATGGCACCGAAGGAGTTGGTAGAGTTAAAAGCTCAAATCCAAGAGCTACTAGACCGAGGATTCATCCGACCGAGTGTGTCTCCTTGGGGAGCACCGGTATTGTTCGTGAAGAAGAAGGATGGGTCCATGCACATGTGTATTGATTATCGTCAATTGAATAAATTGACGATAAAGAACAAGTACCATTACCAAGGATAGACGATCTGTTTGACCAGTTGCGAGGAGCTTCGACTTTCTCCAAGATAGATCTTAGATCGGGGTACCATCAGCTAAGAGTTAAGGAGGCGGATGTGTACAAGACTGCATTCAGGACTCGTTATGGACATTACGAGTTTCTGGTTATGCCACTTGGGTTGACGAATGCACCAGCTGCTTTCATGGATATGATGAACCGAGTTTTCCAACCCTATTTGGACCGGTTCGTAGTGGTGTTTATAGATGACATTCTTGTGTATTCAAGAACCGAGGAGGGTCATGATTCGCACCTCTGGATTGTTCTACAAATACTAAGAGAAAAGCAGCTTTATGCCAAGTTCAGCAAGTGCGAGTTTTGGCTACGAAAGGTGACATTTCTGGGTCATGTAGTGTCTGCCGAGGGGATTAGGGTTGATCCTCGGAAAATTGAGGCCGTATTGGACTGGAAACCACCAAAGACTGTATCCGAGATTCGAAGTTTTTTGGGTCTGGCTGGGTATTACAGACGGTTCGTTGAGGGATTCTCACTGATTGCTGCACCCCTAACTAAGTTACTGCGTAAAGGGGTACCATTTAATTGGACTGATAAATAGCAGGAGAGTTTTGAGAAACTGAAGAAGATTCTGACTGAAGCCCCGATATTAATACAGCCAGAGTCTGGAAAGGAATTCATTGTCTACTGTGATGCGTCGCACACTGGTTTGGGTTGTGTGCTGATGCAAGAGGGTAAGGTGGTGGCATATGCGTCTCGACAGCTTATGCCGCACGAGGTGAGTTACCCCACTCATGACTTGGAATTAGCTGCGGTGGTTTTCGCATTGAAGATTTGGAGACACTACTTGTATGGGGAGAAGTCGATCATTTATACCGACCATAAAAGCCTCAAGTACCTCCTTACTCAGAAGGAGTTGAATCTTAGGCAACGAAGATGGATAGAGTTGCTTAAGAATTATGATTGCTCGATTGAGTATCATCCGCGAAAAGCTAACGTAGTAGCAGATGCGTTGAGCTGTAAGGTTGTATCTGATCTAAGAGCAATGTTTGCTCGCCTCAGCCTGTTTGAGGATGGTAGTCTGTTAGCTGAACTTCAAGTGAGACTGACTTGGATTGATCAAATGAAGGAGAAGCAGTTGCTGGATGAATCGTTGATTCCTCATTTCCGACTGGTGAAGAAGGGAGAAACTGTGGACTTTGGGCTTAATAGTGAGGGAGTATTATGCTTCCGTGGGAGAGTTTGTGTATCGAGGGATTCTAAGTTAAGGTAGTCCATACTGCGGGAAGCGCATAGTAGTCCATACGCTATGCATCCTGGTGGGAACAAGTTATACCGAGACCTGCGTGAACTATACTGGTGGCCAGGGCTTAAGCGTGAGGTTACCGATTTCGTAGGTAAGTGTTTGACATGCCAGCAAGTGAAGGCTGAGCATCAACTACCTTCTGGATTACTGCAACCTATTAAAATTCCACTCTGGAAGTGGGAGAGGGTAACCATGGATTTTGTTAGTGGGCTACCCCTGACGCCTACTAAGAAAGATTCGGTATGGGTTATTGTTGATCGACTGACTAAGTCCACCCACTTTATATCGGTTCGCACTGATTACTCATTGCAGAAGTTGGCCAAGTTATACGTGGCTGAGATTGTAAGGCTTCATGGGGTACCAGTGTCTATCATTTCAGACAGGGACCCCAGATTCACGTCACGGTTCTGGAGAGTGTTACACGAAGCTTTGGCTACAAGGTTAGATTTCAGCACGGCATTTCATCCTCAGACTCATGGTCAGTTGGAGAGGGTAATTCAGATATTGGAAGACATGCTAAGAAGCTGTGTAATTGATTTCAAGGGCAGTTGGGAAGACTATTTGCCATCAGCAGAATTTGCATATAACAACAGCTACCAATCCAGCATTTAGATGGCACCATACGAGGCGTTATATGGTCGTAGGTGTCGTACCCCTACTTGTTGGATAGAACTGGGTGAGCGGCGAATGTTGGGACCAGAGCTAGTGTCTGAAACCAAGGAAAAAGTAAAGTTGATTCAGGACCGGTTAAAAGAAGCATCCAATAGGCAGAAGTCGTATGCTGATTTAAAACGTAAAGGGATTGAGTACTCGGTGGGAGATTATGTCTTCCTGAAAGTCTCACCATGGAAGAAGATTCTAAGATTTGGACGGAAAGGCAAGCTGAGCCCTAGATTCATCGGACCTTACCGGATATTAAAGCATGTGGGACCGGTCGCCTATCAGCTGGAGCAGCCTCCTGAGTTAAATCGTATACATGATATGTTCCATGTCTCTATGTTGAGGCGATACCGTTTCGATCCCTCTCATATAGTGCCGGTGGAGGAGATTGAGGTAAGACCTGATCTGACTTTTGAGGAAGAACCGGTACAAATACTGGATCATGATGTTAAAGTGTTAAGAAGAAAATCTGTCCCGTTAGTCAAGGTGCTTTGGCGTAATCACGGTTCAGAGGAAGCCACGTGGAAGCCTGAGGAGGCAATGCGACAGCAATACCCTCACCTTTTCTGATCAGGTACATTTCGAGGCCGAAATTTCTTTAAGGGGGTAGAGTTGTAACGTCCCAAAAATTAGGGGCTGTAATTTTGTTTAAAATTCATGTTGTGCTTGAACGGCTAGCTATTTGAGTGTATTTGAGGTTTCTAAGGAGGCCTGGGTTCGAGTCTGAGCTTTGGAAAAATTATAGCTTTTGGCCCTTAAGAGGAGAGGGTTGTTAGCATAGGACTTAAGTATATTTGTGTGCGTTTAGGTGTCACAAGATGAGCATGTGACTTGTGGCTGTGGCGTCACTGAAGTAGCATGGGGGAGTGGGGTTCGAATCCCATGGAAAGCAAATGAGAGCTTTTATTTTATGTCATGGGAGTGGAAGAAGTAGATTTTGGATCAAACTCTACAAGAGAGGTTGAAGACTTGGTCAAAAATTTCAAATGGAAGGATGGGAGCAGTTCTAGGAGATTTTGGTGGAGAAAATCAGGGAAGTGATGCGTGTGGGAGAGTTGGCCGAATTTGAGAGTGTGGCTAAGTGAGAAATTTCGGCTAGAGGGGTGTGATTTGGGGGCATTTCGACAACCTTGAGTGTGAGTATAAACCAAAATCCCTTTTTGCCTTTCAAGTTCTCTTTTTGTTCATTTCGGGTTTTCTTTCGATGGTGACGTCTCGGGTTTGTTTTGTTTTCTTCTTTTCATTTTTGACCTCTGCCGAATTCATTTCTTCTTTCATTCTTCTTCTTCTTCTACACTTTTGGCTATTTGTCGAATTGATAGGCCTCTCCTCTTTTACCTTCTTTTCTTCTTTTCTTCGTTACATCATTATCACGCGATTGCTGCCCATTTGCTGCCGAATCCCATTTCTCCTTTCGGTTCTCCTTTGGCCGAACACACAACCTTTCTTTTCCTCTTATTCCTCTCTTTAAACTAGCCAAACATTAAGCCTTGATTCTTTTGTGTAGGCCGAATCTATTAGGGCCTGGGTATCTCTTCCTTTTCTGTTCTAACCGTTGCCGAAACTCTTTGATTCGTAGGTAGGTGGTGACTATATCTAGGCTAGTGTTCTCTTTATTCGATTCTGGCTAACACTCTCCTTTTCGTCGATTATTTCTAAGGACTCGTTTTCCTTAGCCAAGGAATAGGGCCGATTACCGTTGCACTGTGGGAGATTGTGTCTCGTGGTAAGTAAAGTTCGTTAAGTAAAGCATTTCTATATTTTGGGTTACCAAAGGTTGAGACTAACTAATGGTCAATTGTTATCATAGGTGCCTCGGAAAGTGTCTCAAACCGCAATCCATAGTAGGCGTGTAATCGTACACCTACTTTAGTTCTGTCAATGCGATGAATGAATGTGTGTATTCACACCCTGATGAACTGCGAATCGGCTAAAGCCGAAAAACCAATAAGTTGAAACTTCGGCATCCGAGATCACTCGAGTGTGAGAGCGCTCGTAGAGATAAACTGAGCCACAATCGATGGCGATAAACCGTTGGGAATGCCATGAACTTTCTCGTGGGCTTAGGCCGCAATGGGCCTTGTTGGGCCGAAGTGGGCCCACAGGGGCAAAATCCATGGTAAGTGTCGAATAATAGATGCGGCTGCGAGGCTCGCAGAACCTTGACCGAAAATGGGCTGAATGGGCCACACGAGCATGTGGGCCCGCTTGGGCCGAAAATTGGGCTTTAGGCCCAATTGCACCGTTTTGACCAGAAAGAGTATCTGTGTCACTCGAGGCGGCTGTAGGCCTTTGGAGAGGCCGTTAGATGACTAAATTACTAAAATACCCTCTGTGGGTGAAATTACTGAAATACCCTCAGTGGGTGAAATTACTGAAATACCCTCAATGGGTGAAATTACTGAAATACCCTCGATGGGTAAAATTACCGGAATACCCCCGAGGGGTGAATTACCGCTTTACCCCCAACTGACCAAATGACTGTTATACCCTTAGTGGTAGTATAAGTGATGTATGTGTATTTTGTATGATTGATTATGATTATGATATACTGCATACATGGGTTATATATGACATGACATGCTGCATTGGGTTGGGTTTTGTATTTTGGAGGAAGTACTGTACTGGTGGCTATGCCACGATTTACTGATTCAGTGGCTTTGCCACGTATACTGATTCTAGTGGCTCAGCCACATTTACTATTATTAGCAGCTTTGCTGCGTTGATATTAGCAGCTCGACTGCGTTATTGGTGTGTAGGGCTGGGTGGGTCGACTTGGTCCCCACATGGTGTGTAGGGTTGGTACGGGTGGTGTGATGGTTGGACTGGGTTAGGCTGCATTCTGTTTGCATTGACATGATTTTGGGCTTGGACCCACTCGATTCTCAGATAGGGCTAAGGCCCGCATCGAAATTTGTATTGATTAGGGCTTGGGCCCAGACTGACACTGTAGTAGGGGATTACACACTGAGTTCTCGTAACTCACCCTTTTCCTTAACTGTGCAGGTAATCCCCAGTCTTAGACGATTTGGAGCCGCGAGGGACTCGGAGGTGGCCACACGCTCAATATGTTTTTAACGTAAACTTAGTTATTTTAGTTATTTTAGTTAATTTTAATATATTGGGCTAATCATTTTGTAATAAGGCCATTTGGGATTTTTAACTTTTAATTGGTATTTTCTTTGCGTTACTACCTGCTAGACTAGGAAACGCGGGTTTTAAAATGACAACGGTTTTTAAAGGAAATTACGATTTTCAAATTTACAACTTGAACGAGCTTCCGCGATATTTAATTTTGTTAAACAAATGATTTGATTAACAAGGAAATAATGTGCTTATGAATTTACTGCCCTAAAAGTCTCAAAGAGAATAAATGTTCAGTATTGAGCTTTTACCGAACTAGCCGATTTTCAAATGACACTTTGATGTGACACGTCAGATCTGGTCGTAACGTCTAGGCCGGGTTTGGGGTGTTATAGTAAAAGTTGCTAACTATTTGTTAAAGTGCTAAATTGATTTGTTCTTTTAATGAGAGGTGTTTATGTTGCAATTATACCTTATGAATCATGCATGGACGGTTAAGTTCATTATATATATGATATTTTATGTTAATAATAAAGGTTAATTTAGTAAAGTTTAAATTATATGTTAATTAAATAAAACATAAAATAAAAAATCAACATGCATTCATCTTATTGTTGGCCGAATATACAAAGATAAAAGAAAAAGAAAAGAAAGCTAGGTTCGACCTTGTATTTTCTTCAATTAAGGTATGTTTTTGTTTTGGTTTCTGATAATTTTTATGTTTTTGAGATCGCTGCTATGAAATGTACAAAGCCCATGCTTTAATTTTTGATTTTTATGAATATTTTGAGTTAAGCCATTGATGAATTTATGAGTTTTGTGATGTTAGATGATAGACCATGAAAGATATGTTTTGGATTAATATGTTTTGTATTGGAAATTTTGATGATTTTGAGTAGTTAGGGTTAAATTGTAAAAATAATAAATTGAAGGACTAAAATGTAAAATAAATGAAATGTATGGACTTGTATGAACATGGGGTAAATTCGGCCTAAGCATGGGATATTGAAATTTTGCATATTTTGTGTTTTATGCAATAGGAACTAAATTGTGAAAAGTGTAAAATGTCAGGGGCAAAATAGTAATTTACCCATTTATGTGTTTTTAGACTAAATTGAATAAAATGGTGTTTAAATAAGTTTAATTTGAATATGTTTAGATCAAGAACCAAGGAAAACAGACTTGGATCGGGGGAAAACAAAAATAATTGAATAGTCGTTTTATTTCGTCCGTCGATATCCGAGGTAAGTTTATAAGCATATAAATGTTGTTAATTTTGAATATATGTAAATTTTATATGTCGAATTGAATTTTATGAATATGTATAAGTTTTGGCCGAATGTCCATAAGCTTGGGAGCTATGTTTACGAGATTGATTCAATCGAGTTACGATGTCCGAAAGTCCCGTACGAACTTTAGGAATAGCTAGGATACATATGTCATGACATAGGATTTTGTTATGTGTTATCGTGTAAGACCACGTCTGGGACGTTGGCATCGACTTGTGACATACGTGTAAGACCCTGTCTGGGACAGTGGCATCGATATGTGATTACATGTAAGACCACGTCTGGGACGTTGGCATTGTACGAAATGTTTGACTATCCGAGTATCCTTTTTAATTTCGAATGGTTCAACGGGCAATGATAATTTAAGATCGAGTGTAAAATCGAGTTAAAAGGCTCAGGTATGTACTTATACTGAGTTATGAAAATATGGTAAGTTGGATGTTTGAATTGATGATATAATATTATATGTAAATGTGAATTATGTGTATATATATGTGAATGTATATATATTCGGCCTAATGATGTATTTGTGTTATAGAAAGTAAAGGTTAAATATACTAATGTTCAAATGAGTATTCGGCCAAAGGAAAGTTTATGCAAGTTATATATGTTTTGATATATGAAATTATAAGTTGGAATATATATGAAATTATGATGGCTTATTACTGTTTATCTAGATTAAATTATGTATATGATTAAATGTTTCATTTGCTTATGACTTACTAAGCTGTGATAGCTTACTGTGTGCATTTGCTTTTCGTTTTATAGATTTTGGAACTTGGTTACGAGCTCGGGGATCGTCAGAGAAGTCTATCACACTATCGACTATTTTCGGTATTTTATTAAGTTTGAATTCAAACTTATGGCATGTATAGACTAGTTAATATACTTGAATTTTGGGGTATGTAAATATGAGCCTTGCGAAAATGGCTTAAAATTATTTTAATGTTTGTGCGTTTTCAGTCATGGTATAAGTTTGTTTTGGTAATTAAGTTGCATGAAGTCATGAATGATATTTTAATTATATGGTTTGATTGAATATGTCATGAATGACTTATAAGTTAACTAATGTCGATATATATATACTTATGATGGATGGTCTTATAATTCGGTTTGAGTAATGAGATAAGGGATGAATGTATGTTCGGTTATAGCATATAAGTGGTGTAAGTTTGGTATGTCTTGTTAATCCTTGAAATTTATTATGGCTTAAGTTTATTTGGATAATAATATCATGCATATATAAGGTAATGTTTGATCATGTGTTTCGGCAATATGCTAAGTAGTGGATGTTAGTTAAGATACATTATGTATTAGTTAGATAATAGACAGGTCATACCTATATGCATGTGGAGTACTAAATAAACGTTTGAATTACTAATGCAAGTGGTCTTAACATTTGGCTTTGTATTTGTAAAATGATATGAATTGTATAGATATTTGGATATGGCTTAAATGGTTAATTCAAATGCGCAAACTTATAATAGAATAATATGCATGTTTTTGGTCTTTTAAATGATATATCAATGTCTTTTAAATAGGCTTAAAGTTAATAAATAAGGTTCATACAAATTTGGGTAATGATAGTTAAATGAATTATGCATGTTTGAATTTAGCTTTTATAAATTTATTGGATTAGCTGAATAGAGGATAAGTTGATTTGTATTGTGCGTATATAGTTTATAAATGAATGATTCAATTGATATGGTTATATGCGCATAAATTTGTGATAAGAGATGAAGTATATTTGGTCTTGAAATGAGGCTTGTCTATGTGTAATATATATTTTTATATGTCTAGTATGCTGTGGATAACTCAAATTAATTAATATGCTAGCCGAATAGTTCATGAGATGCATGGTTAAGTAAATGTGGGTTGGTTTGGTTAATGAAATTGCAAGTTGAGTAAACTATGATTTGAATTATGCATTTTCTTTAAATGGTTCAAAATGATTAGGTAAAATGTGCATATGACTTTGATATTTAAAATTTTATACTTGTTCATTTAGTGAAGTTGCTATTTCCGAATACGCTTTGGTTTATAAGCTGTGTAATATTGATTATTAAGTTTATTATACGCGTGTATAGATGTGACTGATTTACGAGGGATGAATTGCAATGAATGTCTGTTTTGAGTTGTATTCTGTTTGGTAATGCCTCGTAACCCTAATCCGATGACGGATACGGGTTAGGGGTGTTACATCATTCCTCACTTTTGTATGGGTATTTTCTTTCTTTTCATATTCTTTTTCCTTGTGAGAACTCTCCAATTTTACCTCATATGGATTTTCACTCACAAAGTTTGGACCATCAAGTAGACTTTTATCACTTAAGGGCTCTTTTCTCTCGGTCTTTTTACATGATATTTCCTCACTTTCCATATCCCCCTAACAAGTATTGTGAATACTCAATTCAATACAATACATCTCAGTAGGAGAACATGACGTTTCTATCTCATCTGATTCCATAGATTCGACGAAAAAATTATCGCTATCATCTTTTTCCCGTTCACAAAGTTTGCCATCACATATCTTTTTTCCACTAAATTAAGAATCGACAAAAGGTACACAGTCATACTTACTTTATTCTCTTGTTGGATATTTAATTGGACATTGGAAACCCTTATGATCTTTTGAACTACACCAATAACATTGCACAAAAGGTGATAGCTCAATCTTATTCTCTCTATTTGGATATTTAATTGGACATCGGAAACCCTCATGATCTTTTGGACTACACCAATAACATTTCACAATAGGTGAGAGATCAATCGTACTCCTCTTTTTGTTTGACCATCTCCCTTTGTCTAATAGTTCCTCTATTTTTCCTTTGCAACTTCTCAATCATAGTATTGCAAATCATTATGAAAGCTTAAAAAGAACACAACACTCAAGAAAAGAAAAATTAAACAAACCTCACTGTTATGCACTCGGAAATAAAAATCAAATTCTCAATGAGGTAAGAATTAATCTTGTGAGTCTTTGAGGAGTATTTATGACAACCAATCAGAATGTTAAAAAATCTAGCTACCAAACACCCTAACGGCACTAGGAGTCCAAAAGTGGTTGTTTTGCAATGGAAATCAATTTAGAAATCAACCATGAACACCCAAAACGCTCAAATCTGACACCAAATGATAAAGAATGAGGTAGATGAATGCGAAAACGGATTGTAAAGTTTGTCAAAGTCGCGGATTTATCCTAGATCTCTAGACAAACGTAAACTGAAACGAGAAAAAAATGAAAACAGATTAGTCGTCACAAAGGAAAGTCAAACAAAATTAAAAAAAGAAAGATGAACCGACTGATAAAATGTCCAAAAGAGAACGAATTAAGATTTCTTGGATGGAAAGAAATTGTCCTTGGACCTAAAGAAAACACCCCAACCAGATCTGGAAAAACAAAACACAAACAGATTTGATAAAAGTGATTTTAAAGACAAAAGGAAACTATTTTGTGCAAGAATGTTTGAAACAAGAAGAAAAAATTAAAGCTCCTAATTTTGATGTGTTTCTTGATGGAACAAGATAGGAGAACGTCTTTCTTGAAGCAAGTTTAACCTAGAACGAAAATCAATAAAATCAGCAATCCAAAATAGCAAGAACTAACTTAAATAAGCAAGAGATGATAAATTAAGGATATAAAAGAGAAGATGACGTCCTAAGAAGCCTTGGAAACATTAAGAATCCACAACTCCTGTCAATGGCTCTAATTCCCCCTCTAAGAAAAAGATCTTGGCAAGAAAAAACTTGATGATTCCCACAGCCTAAAAGATTGTTAAAACAGCTTCTAAAAGAAGCTCGTGAACAATTCTTGAAGAAAAACTCAAAGAGAATTATCATTAACTCAAAAAAACATAAATCAATAGTGTGTCTATAAGGGTGGATGTCCATGTTACTATAAGCCCCCAAAATAAGTTTTCCTAACCCTAATGGAATAACTAACATGACAACTCATCAAACTAAATAATTCCAAGTGTGGATTTTTAATGGGAATTCAGCCAAAGCAATTAAATGGGCTCTTTGGGTTGAATTCTTACGTGACGATCCACCTATTAAAATAAAATTGGACCTATAGTTTAAATATTTTACAATTTAGGTCACTTTGATAATTTGGCCTGATATTCAATTAAATTACTTTCCAAACTTTAGGATGGGCTTGTAGACATCTTAATGGGCCATTTTTTCAAGAACTTAGTCTTGTGATCCGTTTGCTCTCGAAATTGGCTCGTTCAAGCTCGTACATGAAATCCAATGCGTCTTGGTTGCAAGATTCAGTTTCTTGGGCCAGGATTTCCAATATTTGAAATATTGATTTTCTTGATTCTTGAGATTGTCTAAAACAGTAAAATTGGACGAAGATTCGATTTCTTGATTTTCTTGAAAACAAGAAAGTGAATCTTGATTTTCTTTTTCGGTCGTGTGCGCAGCTAGGGCATTGGTAACGAAGTCTTGGATGGTCTCATTCAATCTTGCTCAAATTTGCTTAGCTTTCAACCTCGTTATTAGGCCTTGAGGAAATTTGAGCCCATCACGTTCATGAGCCTGATTTTGGGCCTTGCGACTCGTATTAGCTTTACCTCCTATTTTTTATGAAGAAAATGAATCTTATTATTGAAGGGTTAGAAAAAAAAAGATCCGGATCTCCTGCATGAATGATTTCGAAGATCCAAAACCAAAAATAGTGGTATTTGCTAGTAAAAACATAATGGATTGGCCTGATCAATTTGACTAGCTCAATCGGTTAAAAACCAATTCATTCATATATATATATATATTATATAAACTATTTTTTTAAAAGTCAAAGATTTATTTTTCTTTTTAGGTAACATAAATTTCTTAGAAAGTGTATTTCTATAATTTTCACGTTTTCTAAGGAAATAATAAATAAATTGTTTACTACTTTGGAAAGTGAAATTCGAGAGGAAATCAAATAAAATAAGTAAAAACAAAAAAACTTAAATTCTAAAGCCTCAGCCTTCATGTCATTCTCTCTTCGAGTTTCTATCACATTTTCTCTCTTTAATATTCTCATATTTTCTTCAAATTTTTATTTTTTTACATCTCAATTTTAATTTCCTTTGTTTTTCCAATCTCACCCCCACAACGGTGGCTACGATTTCAAACGATGGTCAACGACAGATGGGATGGTACAAGTAGAAGCAGTCGACAATAAGAAAGAGCAAGGGGAGGGCTAAACGACAAAGAGGCAAGGGTAGACAGGGAGAAAATGTTTATTTTTATTTATTTATTTTAGGGTTAGTATGTTTGGGTTGGTGTCAATAATAGGGTTTTTTCTATTTTTATATGGGGTTTTATTTTTTCCATGATTTCGTTCAAGAAAATTTAACCCAAATATATTAAAATTAATTCAACCGGTTTGTCCGGTCAATGATTGTAACACCCCTTACCCGGGTTCTATGTCGGGAACCGGGCCCGAGGCGTTACCGAACTCAAACCACTTAATCGCCACTTAAGCTCAACGTCATTACTCTCTATAACCTCATTCTTGACTTACGAGGCCTCACTCATACACACGAGGGCTCTCGAGACTAATCCGGAACTTTTACGATCCTTAAAATTTTTCTATTTTATACAGGTCTCACACGCCCGTGCAAGATTAGACACGCCATTGCAGGGACACACACGCCCATGTCCCCAAACTGTGCCTAAAAACCCAGCATTCTGCCAATGCCCCAAGGCCAAGGCACACGCCCGTTCTTACCACCCA
The DNA here is from genome assembly GCA_025698515.1 of Gossypium sturtianum. Classification (NCBI taxonomy): domain Eukaryota; kingdom Viridiplantae; phylum Streptophyta; class Magnoliopsida; order Malvales; family Malvaceae; genus Gossypium; species Gossypium sturtianum. The sequence continues at coordinate 67,469,037 of CM046950.1, read as the reverse complement.
TGGTGCACACTGACTTCACACACACGGCCTCAAAGCCTAGTCACACGCCCGTGTGGATAGCCCGTGGACTATCCTGATTTAAAATGTTAACATGCAGGGGATGCACGGCCACAGCACACGCCCGTGGGCTGACCGTGTGTCACACATGGCCTAGACACACGCCCGTGTGTCTATCCACATCGTCAAGAACAAGACTAAGTGTCAAGTTCTTTTCACCCTTCTAACATACACAACATATACTCATCTAACACCATCATAATCAACTCAAGTTGAAGTGCATTCTCACATAGAAAACTACATCTTTCTTTCATATAATGTAATAGCCAACAACCATGGCATTATACAAAATAAGCTATCCATCTAAAGGCCAACACATCTTAGCCATTTACAACAAAATCCACTAACTTGTCTAGCCCCTATACATGCCATATACAAAACATTAAGTTTCATGTACCAAAGTGTACTGATATGTGGGCTATCTTCTGATGATCCTCGTATCTCGATTCAACGCTTTTAATCTATAAGACAAGGGAAAAGAAAGAGAGTAAGCTTTGAGCTTAGTAAGTTTACACATAAACAAATAAGCATCATAGTATAAGCTAAACAACAATTAGCATTATACTACCAAAAGTAATGAACAACTTTGCTTACTCTTTCTGACCCTTACCACATTTCCAACACATCATGAGTCACATACTCATAACCATTAAAATGCACCCCTGCATTCTACGTCACATTTACACAATATACAACACATCATTATTTCTCGTAATACATCCATACAGTTTATCCACATAACTTATCCACACAGTCTATCCACACAGTTTATCCACAAAACTTATCCACACAGTCTATCCACACAGCTAGTTCACATAACTAATCCACACAGCTATTACACACAGGTAATACACACAGTTAATCCACACAGGCAATATCTCAGTGGTTTCGCACTTAGCACACCACAATTGATTAATAAGGTGGTATCGCACTTAGCCTACCACAAAGGTAATCATAGTGATTCAGCACATAGCTCACCAAACGATATACCTCAGGTTAGCATCGCACATAGCTAGCTTGTCGTCAATATGCATTAGGATGGTATCGCACTTAGCCCACCATCTAGCACTATCACAACACATGCACAAGTCTACTTACTTAATCATTCTCGATCATACATTCATTCCACATTTTCTACTACATTCATCCCACATAGGTTCTCAAACATGCTACACACTAGCTAGCATTAACAAATTGTAAGTATGAATGCATTATTTATGCATAGACTTACCTCGATACTCAAAAGTATGGAAATATGCAATTTAGTCCACCACCTTGCTTTTGCCCCGGTTTCGATCCAGGCTTCGTCTTTCTTGATCTATAATGAATAAATTAACTTATTCAATGCTTCATTGACTAAATTGACCCACATCTCATACTTTAGCAAAATTACTATTTTGCCCCTAAACTTTCTCATATTTACACTTTAGTCCCAAAGGCTCGTAAAGTGATTTTTATTCAACTTTCTAGTCTTTCATGCTTAGCCGAACCACTTATTCAACTAAAGCTATCATCAATTCTCACTAAACCACATATGTATGACCAAACTAAAGTTTTTCACAAACTAGTCCCTACATGCATTTTCATGGAAAATCACTTAGCAAAAGATGTTTCTACTACATCAAGCTTTCATATTCTTCCATAAAACAACAAAATACATGCATGTCAAACATATGTACATTTTTGAACATCCATAATAGCTCACCAAATAGCTAAAAATAGCTTACTCATGCTACTAGGACTTAAAAAATACGAAGAATATCAAAACCGGGCTTAGGAGAACTTACTAGCAAGCTTGAAAAGTTGAAAGAGCCCTAACAATGGCTTCTCAAATTTTTGGCAGCTAAAGGGGAAGAAGATGAATGAATTTGTCATCTTTTCACCTATTTTAATCACTTATTTGATAAATGACCAAAATGCCATTTTTGATAAACTTCAAATTTTGACTCATCCATGCCCATTTTTGTCCAAAAATTAGAATTTGGGTAAATTGCTATTTAAGGACCTCTAATTAATAATCTAAAGCTATTTCACACAAATAGCTTCTAGAAACACACATTTTGCAACTTTTGCAATTTAGTCTTTTCGGACAATTCAACCACAATTCCACAAAATTGCTTCATGAAACTTTCACACTAGCATGCGTACATAATATAAACCTCAAAAACTCATTCATAACCCTCGGATTTGTGGTCTCGCACCACTATTCCGACTAGGCCGTAAACCGGGATGTTACAACTCTCCCCCTTTTAGAGATTTTCGTCCCCGAAAATCTTACCAGAAAAGAGGTTTGGATGTTGCTCTCTCATAGCTTCTTCCGTTTCCCACGTAGCCTCTTCCATGCCATGTTTCTGCCATAACACTTTCACTAGTGCTATGCTCTTATTTCTCAACTGTTTCACTTCTCGAGCCAAGATCTTAATCGGCTCCTCTTCATAAGACATATCCGATCTTATCTCAATTTCCGTTGAAGGAATCACATGTGAAGGATCGGAGCGATACCGTCGCAACATCGACACATGGAACACGTTATGAATCTTTTCCAACTGTACCGGCAAAGCCAACCGGTATGCTACAGGTCCAACTCTATCTGTAATCTCATACGGCCCTATGAACCTTTGACTCAATTTCCCTTTCTGTCCAAATCTCAAAATCTTCTTCCACGGTGATACTTTCAAAAAATACTTTGTCGCCTACCTCAAACTCAATTTCTTTTCTTTTCAAATCCGCATACGACTTCTATCGGTCCGAAGCAGCTTTCAGACTATTACGGATTACTTTCAATTTCTCTTCGGTCTCTTTTACTAGATCGACCCCATGGATCCGCTTCTCACTAAGCTCGGTCCAATACAAAGGAGTCCGACACTTACGGCCATACAAAGCCTCATACGGTGCCATCTGTATACTCGACTGATAACTATTGTTATAGGCGAATTCGACCAAAGGTATATATCTCTCCCAACTACCTTCAAATTTTAGCACACAGCATCGAAGCATATCTTCAAGAACTTGAATCACTCTTTCAGACTGACCATCGGATTGTGGATGGAACTCAGTACTGAAATTCAATCTCGTTCCCATGGCTTCTTGCAACTTCTTCCAAAAACTCGAAGTAAACCTCGGATCTCTATCCGATATAATAGACACAGGTACACCATGCAATCTCATTATCTCTGCCACGTACAACTAACCTAACTTATCCAGTGAATAATCAACACGTACTGGAATAAAGTGAGCCAACTTCGTCAATCTATCCACAACAACCCACACAGCATCTCTCTTTCCTGGAGTCATCGGCAACCCCGTTACAAAATCCATGGTAACCCGATCCCATTTCCATTCGGGTACCATTACTGGCTGAAGCAATCTTGAAGGCACTTGATGCTCACCTTTCTCCTGTTGGAAAATCAGACACTTAGTCACAAACTCTGAAATATCTCTTTTCATACCCGGCCACCAATACAACTTCCTCAAGTCGTTGTACATTTTCATCTTGCCGGATGTCTTGACAAGCATCCTTTGTGGGCTTCATGCAAAACTTTTGAATCAACTCCTCATTTTTAGGAACACAAATTCTGTCGCGATAAAGCAAACAACCATTCGAACCCATTCGAAAACCAGAATCACATTCCGACCCGCACTTAGCTATCTTAGCTTGCATCTCGCTATCATTTCTCTGAGCTTCACATATTTGTTGAACAAATAGTGGCCTAGCTCTCAACTCTGCCAGAATAGCACCATCATCAGACAACACTAAACTCGCTCTCATAACTCTTAGAGCATACAGGGATTTCCTACTCAAGGCATCCGCAACCACATTCGCTTTTCCCGGGTGGTAATCAATGAGTAACTCATAGTCTTTCAACAACTCAAGCCACCATATCTATCTCAGATTCTGATCCTTCTGATCCATCAAATACTTTAAACTCTTTTGATCCGTAAAGATTCGGCACTTTTCACCATACAAATAATGTCGCCAAATCTTTAACGCAAACACAATCGCAGCCAACTCCAAATCATGAGTCGGATAATTCTTCTCGTGCGGCTTTAACTGCCTCGAGGCGTAAGCGACTGCCTTACGCTCTTGCATCAACATACAACCGAGACCATTAAACGATGCATCACTATAAACCACAAACTCCTTCTCCAATTCTGGTTGAACCAAAACCGGTTCCTCAGTCAACATTGTTTCCAGTCTCTCGAAGCTCTGTTGACATGTCTCAGTCCATTCAAACTTGACATCTTTATGCAACAGTTTCGTCATCGGGGTAGCAATCACAGAGAACCCCTTTACGAAACGTCTGTAGTATCCCGCTAATCCCAAGAAACTCCTGATTTCTGACACGCTCCTCGGCAGTTTCTAATCCAAAACAACCGATATCTTACTTGGGTCAACTCTGACACCATCACCTGACACCATGTGTCCTAGGAATCCAACCTCGTAGAGCCAAAACTCACTCTTGCTAAACTTAGCATACAACTGCTTATCTCTCAAAGTTTGCAAGACAATTCTCAAGTGCTCTCCATGATCATTCTCATCCCGAGAATAGATCAATATGTCGTCAATAAAGAAAACCACAAACTTGTCCACATATGGTCTGAAAACACGGTTCATCAGATCCATAAAAATCGCAGGTGCATTCGTCAAACCAAACGACATGACCAAAAACTCGTAATGGCCATACCTTGTCCGAAATGCAGTTTTCAACACATCTTGTTCTTTCACTCTGAGCTGATAATAACCAGACCTCAAGTCTATCTTGGAGAACACTGTAGCTCCCTTCAGTTGATCAAAAAGATCATCAATCCTTGGTAAAGGATACTTATTCTTAACCGTCACCTTGTTCAGTTGTCTATAGTCTATACACAACCTCATAGACCCATCTTTCTTCTTCACGAATAATACCGGAGCACCCCACGGTGAGTAGCTCGGTCTTGCAAAACCCTTATCTGTTAACTCTTGCAACTGAACCTTCAGTTCTTTCAACTCTACTGGTGTCATTCTGTATGGAGCAATCGAAATAGGTGCCGTTCCCAGAACCAACTCAATTCCAAATTCAACCTCTCTCACTGGAGGTAATCCGGGTAACTCTTCCGAAAATACATCTGGGTACTCACATACCACTGGCACCGTTTCAAACTCTACTCCAACCTCTTGAGTATTCAACACAAATGCAAGATAGGACTCACACCATTTTCTCAAACATTTCTCAGCCACTAGGGAAGAAATCATCACTGGTAAACTGCCCGATCCACTGATTCAACCGAACCACATCTCCACTCTCACATTTTGATTCAATAAACTTACTACCACGGTTCACTAAGACACTATGGGTAGTCAACCAATCCATGCCTAGGATTAAATCAAACTCATCAAACGGCAACAACATCAGGTTTGCCGGAAAACAATGATTCTCAATCAACATAGGACAATTCTTACACACTTTGTCCACTAACACATACTTTCCTAACGGGTTTGACACCTTAATCACAATGTCCGTAGACTCAACGGTCATACTCTCATGCAAATATAAGAGTGAGTAGACCCTGGGTCTATTAAAGCAATAGCAAGGGTGTCAAAGAGAGAAAAAGTACCCGTTATCACATCAGGGGAGGATGCCTCTTCGCGAGCGCGAATGGCATACGTCCTCGAAGGTGCCCGACCCTCTGGTCTCACAGCAGAATCTCTGGGCGCACCTCTACCACTAGCCCCACCTCTTGGGTTCCTTGGTGGTCTACCCCTCGTGGTCACATCACTAGGTCTCACTTCTTGCTTCTCTTCCTTATCATCCCTCTCGGGATAGTTACGGATAAAGTGGTCAGGGGAACCACATTTATAACATTTCTGACTGTTTCCCCAACACTCTCCGGTGTGATACCTACCACAACTAGGACACTCCGGTTTACTCTTTGTATTGCCCACACTTTCCATCGAGGGGCTTGGACTCTCGAACCCGAGCGAGTATTGCCCAAGTCTCGATCGAATAACCCACCAGTGCCCGTCGTTCGAGGATTCACTTCCTTGGATCTTTTCGATTTGGGCTTGATACGACTTGCCCATCGGTCACTTTTTAGCATCTCGGGCTTCACTCACGACCCTTCTCTTTTCGAACTCAATTCCTCCGCCTTACTTGCCCTCTCAACTAGTACCACAAATTCTTTCAACTCCAAAATGCCCACTAGGAGTTTGATATCCTCATTCGACCCATCTTGAACCTCTTGCACAAGATGGTCTCTGTCGACACACATTCTTGAGCGTATTTGCTAAGCCTAACAAACTCGCACTCGTGATACTCTCACATCATCATCCTTCCTTGCTTCAGCTCAAGGAATTCTTTCCTTTTTCGGTCAGTAAACCTTTGGCTTATATACTTCTTTCGAAACTCTTCCAGAAAGAATTCCCACGTCACCCGCTCTTTCGGGACTACCAATGTCAGTGTCTTCCACCAATGGTATGCTGAATCTCTCAGCAAAGATACGCCACACTTCAAACTTTCCTCAGGTGCACATGAGAGCTCATCGAACACCCTCATCGAGTTCTCCATCCAGAACTCTGCCCTCTTAGGGTCATCATCTACCTTAGCTCTAAACTCCTCAGCCCCGTGCTGCCTAATCTTATCCACTGGGGGTTTCGATATCCTCACCACATCCATACCTTATGGAGCCACTGGATTTGGCTGAGGTATAGGAGGAGGTGGAGGAGGTTGAGCATTAGGGTTCGCTCGGACATAATCCGAGTACCAATTACTCATCATTTGGAGAAAGGCTTCCCGTGCCTCTTCCTCTTGACCCCTGACCTCGGGTCCACTCTCAATGGGTGCGGTCCCTTGCGCAGGAGCCGGCACGTTACTCGCTGCTTCATCAGCAGTCAATGGATCGAAATCCATATACTATAATAAACAAGATTTAAATCATCAGAAACCACCACATTATCATTGTACACTTATGGCATGTATAGCTAGACTCTTACACCTGCTACGGTAGTCCTAGAAACGGCTAAACTATAGCTCTGATACCACTAAATGTAACACCCCCTTACAGGTTCTACGCCGGGAACAGGGCGAGGCGTTACGAACTCAAACCACTTAATCGCCACTTAGGCTCAACGTCATTACTCTCTATAACCTTATTCTCGACTTACGAGGCCTCACTCATACACACGAGGGCTCTCGAGAATAATTCGGAACTTTTACGATCCTTAAAATTTTTCTCTTTTATACAGGTCTCACACACCCGTGCAAGATTAGACACGCCCGTGCAGGGACACACATGCCCATGTCCCCAAACTGTGCCTAAAAACCCAGCATTCTGCCAATGCCCCACGGCCAAGGCACACGCCCGTGCTTACCACTCGTGGTGCACACTGACTTCACACACACGACCTCAAAGCCTAGTCACACGCCCGTGTGGATAGCCTGTGGACTGTCCTGATTTAAAATGTAAACAGGCAGGGGATGCACGACCACAGCATACGCCCGTGGGCTGACCGTGTGTCACACATGGCCTAGACACACGCCCGTGTGTCTATCCACATGGTCAAGAACAAGACCAAGTGTCAAGTTCTTTTCACCCTTCTAACATACACAACATATACTCATCTAACACCATCATAATCAACTCAAGTTGAAGTGCATTCTCACATAGAAAACTACATCTTTCTTTCATATAATGTAATAGCTATCAACCATGGCATTATACAAAATAAGCTATCCATCTAAAGGCCAACACATCTTAGCCATTTACAACAAAATCTACTAACTTGTCTAGCCCCTATACATGCCATATACAAAACATTAAGTTTCATGTACCAAAGTGTACTGATAAGTGGGCTATCTTCTGATGATCCTCGTATCTCGATTCAACGCTTTTAATCTATAAGACAAGGGAAAAGAAAGAGAGTAGGCTTTGAGCTTAGTAAGTTTACACATAAACAAATAAGCATCATAGTATAAGCTAAACAATAATTAGCATTATACTACCAAAAGTAATGAACAACTTTGCTTACTCTTTCTGACCCTTACCACATTTCCAACACATCATGAGTCACATACTCATAACCATCAAAATGCACCCCTGCATTCTACGTCACATTTACACAATATACAACACATCATTATTTCTCGTAATACATCCACACAGTTTATCCACATAACTTATCCACACAGTCTATCCAAACAGTTTATCCATATAACTTATCCACACAATCTATCCACACAACTAGTTCACATAACTAATCCACACAGCTATTACACACAGCTAATACACACAGCTAATCCACACAGCCAATATCTCTGTGGTTTCGCACTTAGCACACCACAATTGATTAATAATGGGGTATCGCACTTAGCCTACCATAAAGGTAATCATAGTGATTCAGCACATAGCTCACCAAATGATATACCTCACGTTAGCATCGCACATAGCTAGCTCATCGTCAATATGCATTAGGATGGTATCGCACTTAGCCCACCATCTAGCATTATCACAACACATGCACAAGACTACTTACTTAATCATTCTCGATCATACATTCATTCCATATTTTCTACTACATTCATCCCACATAGGTTCTCAAACATGCTACACACTAGCTAGCATTAACAAATTGTAAGTATGAATGCATTATTTATGCATAGACTTACCTCGATACTCAAAAGTATGGAAATATGCAATTTAGTCCACCACTTTGCTTTTGCCTCGGTTTCGATCCGAGCTTCGTCTTTCTTGATCTATAATGAATAAATTAACTTATTCAATGCATTCATTGACTAAATTGACCCACATCTCATACTTTAGCAAAATTACTATTTTGCCCCTAAACTTTCTCATATTTACACTTTAGTCCCAAAGGCTCGTAAAGTGATTTTTATTCAACTTTCTAGTCTTTCATGCTTAGCCGAACCACTTATTCAACTAAATCTATCATCAATTCTCACTAAATCACATATGTATGACCAAACTAAAGTTTTTCACAAACTAGTCCCTACATGCATTTTCATGGAAAATCACTTAGCAAAAGATGTTTCTACTACATCAAGCTTTCATATTCTTCCATAAAACAACAAAATACATGCATGTCAAACATATGTACATTTTTGAACATCCATAATAGCTCACCAAATAGCTAAAAATAGCTTACTCATGCTACTAGAACTTTAAAAATACGAAGAATATCAAAACCGAGCTTAGGAGCAGTTACTAGCAAGCTTGAAAAGTTGAAAGAGCCCTAACAATGGCTTCTCAAATTTTAGGCAACTAAAGGGGAAGAAGATGAATGAATTTGTCATCTTTTCACCTATTTTAATCACTTATTTGATAAATGACCAAAATGCCCTTTTTGATAAACTTCAAATTTTGACTCATCCATGCCCATTTTTGTCCAAAAATTAGAATTTGGGTAAATTACTATTTAAGGACCTCTAATTAATAATCTAAAGCTATTTCACACAAATAGCTTCTAGAAACACACATTTTGCAACTTTTGCAATTTAGTCCTTTTGGACAATTCAACCATAATTCCATAAAATTGCTTCATGAAACTTTCACACTAGCATGCATACATAATATAAACCTCAAAAACTCATTCATAACCCTCGGATTTGTGGTCTCGCACCACTATTCTGACTAGGCCCTAAACCGGGATGTTACAATGATTCACTACAGTTTTTTTCGATTCGCAGGTCAAACAAGTTTTTATCGTACTCAAAACTAGTTTACTGATCGATTCTTGATCTAATCGGTTCTGTTGATCAGTCCGATCCGATTTCAATAGCATTGCTATTACTATTTCTAATGTGGCATGTAAAAAAAAAAGACATTTTTTTATCTTTCAGCATTTACATTGTATGTCAATTTCATCCTGAAATGTTTGTAATAATATTTTTTTATAAAAATTAAATTATTAAATATAATTGTAATAATTAAGCACCGCATGAGCCAAAAACTAATGATATTTATAACTAAGATGAACGTGATGTGATTGAAATACGTCCACAATTTTATTAAAAATAGAATATTGTAATTGACCAAATGTTATGTAAGATGTTTCTTAAATTGCGATGATTAAGTGTAAATTCGAAATTATATAGGTTTTTTTTTGTATATTTTTATCACCTTTTTACTTAATAAATATGTTAATCTTGAGTAATTGTTATTAAAATAAGTGAATTTTACTTAATTATTAAGATTGGACATGAATTTATAAAGTATGTGAAATTATGCTTAATTTTATTATTTTTGTACAGATTTTATATCATTTCATGTTAATTTATTAATATGTGAATTTTCACTATGTAAGAGGACCATTGAAGGTGTGATTAATATGAATGAAACATGGACAACTCAATTCACGTGGACGGCAAGACCATACAAACTGGGTCATGAGGTTGATAATTTGACCCAGTAAAAGATGTACTAAAAGATGGACATGTCTGATTAATTATTGGACTAGGAAACCGTCCAACAAGGAGAATTAAAGCCCAGTTTTGGCACAAGTAGATGGCTGCCCAAAAGCAAGCTTTGGGGTATTTAATTGAAGGTCCTTACAGTTGAAAAATAATCAGAAATCAACCCAACAAATTTGTTGTTGAAACCGTCCACCCTATGGCTATTAATAGCCTTGGTTTGAATTCAAAATGAGGAGACTAAGTCATCCCCTTTTCCATGAATTGTGGCCGGCTATATGTGAGAGAAAAGAAAAGAATTTAAATTCTATTTTTAGCAAATTCTACCCCTTACCTTCACTTATAAATACCATACAAATCCCACTTATCAAATCATCCCTCAACACTCATCTCTCATTCATTCTCTCATTCATCATTTTCTCTCATTTCCCTTTTCCTTTCCCTTGCATAGCCACTAGCTCCCTTTCCACCCTTTAGCAAATATAATCTTTGTCAAAAACATTCTTTGGCTGGCCACCTTGAAACCCTTAGCAAAGAAGCATCGATCAGAATAGAGGAGCACATCAGTCAGAATAGATCCGAAAGGCTGCTAAACTGAATAGAGTTTACTCTTTCCTCTTGTTATTTATTTCGATTATGTTTGCTTTGAGTTTATTGTTTTTGACATCAACTATGGTATTTTAAATCTTATTTTCTAGGATGATTATGTTAATTTAATAAGATTTATTTTATTCATGTCTAATATGTTTAGGCCTCAATCGATCATGTTTTCAATTAATATCATGATGCACTTCATTCATATGTGATTGGGTGCATTCAGATTAGTTAAGCCTTCCTAACCAAACAACGGCTAGTAGACACATAATTGAAAAGTGTAATGCTCAATTTAGATCATTAAAGCCAACTAATTTGAGGTTCATAATATCTTTAGTTAACTCTATTATCTTGCATAGTTTTTAGGTTTATGTGATTAAACTGTTGCAAACGTAAATGTCCCTGTGACCTCGCATAAATGCTAAGAAACCCTTAGTCTAATATGATAAGTAAAATGCATATTTCACTAAGTAAAAGATCCAAGAGAACTTAATTTGGTTTCCAAACTCATGAAAGATCGAGTTGCCATGGAAGTATTTTCGAACATTGTTAAGAATGACAAAGTAAATTGAATTGATTAATATAATTATCCTAGCCCATTTAATGTTGATTGTTTTTGTTGCTAAATCCATTCATCCATACATTTAGGTAAATTGCATCTAGATTAAAATTGCATTAGGGATCACTCTTTGCATCTAGTTAATTTCACTTAGTCTAAACATCACCATTCAAATTATTGTGTTTTTATACCAAATTGTGAATTTATAATTATACAAATAATCGATTAACATACACAGTCCCTGTGGAGACGATAACCCATTTTACTTACTTATTACTTGAACAACTGTGTACAATTGCACAAAACACATTACAAGTGTTTTAGCATCGTTGCCGGGGACTATTGCCTTAATCATTCTTTGTGAAATTATTTTTTGTAGTTTGGTTTTATTTAATTTCCAACTTTACTAATTTATTCTTTATTCTTTATTTGTGATTTATTTATTAAGTGTTTATGAGCATAGATTGAATCATCGATCTATTACATGTAGACCCTAAAATTGAGCGGACATTTAAACAAAGATGACGCGAGAGATTTACTCAAAGAAAAGTCAAGATGGACTTTGGAAATCAAAATGATGGACAAGGTAATGGAGTCAATCATATGCACAACCCAATCCTTATTGCTGATGATAGGGATCATGCCATAAGACAATATGTTATCCCACTCTTCAATGAACTAAATCCAGGAATCAGGAGGCCGGATATCGAGGCACCCTAATTCGAATTGAAACCAGTGATGTTTCAAATGCTCCAAACGGTGGGCCAGTTCAATGGTATGCCCACAGAAGATCCATATCTTCACCTTCGATTATTCATGGAGGTGAGTGATTCGTTTAAGATAATTGGTGTGACTGAAGATGCATTAAGGTTGAAGTTGTTTTCATACTCGTTGTGAGATTGAGCACGAGCATGGCTAAATTCATTGCCACCAATTTCAATATCTACATGGAAAGAATTAGCAGAAAGGTTTTTGGTAAAGTAGTTTCCACCGAGCAAGAATGCAAAGTTGTGAAATTAGATAACTACTTTCCAACAATTGGATGACAAGTCCTTATACGAGACGTGAGAAAGATTCAAAGAATTTCTTTGTAAGTGTCCTCATCATGGGATTCCTCATTGTATTCAGTTAGAGACGTTTTATAACGGTCTCAATGAACATACAAGATTAATGGTAGATGCTTCTGCGAATGGTGTGATTTTGTCTAAGTCTTCTAATGAGGCTTACGAGATCATCGAAAGGTCACTAGCAACAATTACCAATGGCCGAAAAATCGAGCAGTTTCTGGAAGACAAGTAGCTGAAGTGCATGATGTAACACCCCTAACCTGTACTTGTCACCGAAACAGGGTTACGGAGCATTACTAGAGTTTATAGAATAATTTCACGTAATTCACGTCAATTACTATTCATATATGAAACTAATCATATTGTCCCTTAAATGTACCCTCGAGGCCCAATATAAACATTGGAACCGAGTCGAGACTAAATCGGGAACTCAAAGAATTTTTCACGAAATTTCTAAAATTTTTCCTAGATGCAGGGCACACACGCCCGTGTGGTCAAGGGACACGCCCGTGTGCCATAGGACACGCCCGTGCTGTAGGCCGTGTTCGACCCCGTGTAACTCTCTAATTTGTGCCAAACGGCCAGCCACACGCCCGTGTGCTAGGCCGTGTAGTTAATTTAATTTTCCAAAATTAAGTGCAGGTTTCACACGGCCAAGACACACGCCCGTGTTCTGGGCCATGTAGCACACACGGCTGAGACACATGACTGTGTCTCTACCCGTGTGCTCAATTCTAAGCATTCTATTTCTCAAATTTAAGATGCAGAGGACACACAGCCAAACCACATGCCCATGTGCCAGGTGTGTCACACACGGTCAAGACACACACCCGTGTGTCTACCCATGTGGACAAAATAAAGCCATTTCCTAGCTTTGTTTCTCACCCAAATTTGCCAATAACCTACACAAAAATTTACAAGTGTATACCAACCAATTAAAGCATTAAATCCAAGCCACTTCTAACATCTAATATGATATTTTATCATATGCATTCATGTTTATATTCTTACCTTTGTTTAACTTATATGTTAAGCATAACTTGATCAACCATACTTAATATACTTAACACATAGGTATTTGTCATAATATAACCTTATAAATATACCAAAACAAATCATTACTAGCCATTCCAATGGCTAGTTTACAAACAACATTTATAAGCCAGCAATGGCCAAGTTACCTATACATGCCATTATACCAAAATAAGTTTACTATTTATACCAAAACAAGCTAGTGGATAGTGTGATAATGCTCCAACCGATCTCCAACCTTCATGAGCTGAGCTTACGAGCACTATAAAATAGAGAAAATAAAACCAAGTAAGCATTTGATGCTTAGTAAGTTCGTATAACAGGAATTAAAACTTACCAATCACATTTATTAATGTTAAGCATACAATTAACATGCTTTTCATCAATTTGACAAGTTTACCTAAACACATATACTCAATCAAGCAAGTTAGTCATATATTACATTTTTCATCAAATAAGCATAGATGAGCTCATCATATAACCCTTCATCAAATAATTCAAAAGCATTCAAGGCGTACTTCTATTTACCTCATCATTTTTCTCATGTCGAGAGTTTTATCCGTTGAATTATTAAAATATCGATGGATACTCAAATAGTACACTCAAGGTGTACAAATCTGTAATCTGTCAATTTATAATCAGGGGTACCCAATAGGGCACTTAATCAGGAAGCACACTCTCGAGCCACATATCAGGATGCTCAGATGAGCCATGTAATCATGTAACAGAACTCTTATCCGGGCTAATCAGTAAACTCATAAGAGTTCTATTCAGGGAGTTCATAAAACTTATCAGATATATCCAAAGAGATAATATTAGGGAGCACCGGATAAGGTAACAGGGAATTCAAGCGAGCCATGTCAAGAAACTCTTAATAGTTCATATCAGGACGCTCACGTAAAGCTGCGTTTGTGTCCACACTATATGCGGGATTACAACCGATCGAAACATGTAACAAGACGCTCACAAAGAGCAGCGGTAGTGCGAAACACATGCTAAATCACTACCGATCAGGATGCTCGTAGGAGCTATACATCAGGATGCTCGAGAGGGCTACATCAGGATTACTCATCCGAGCTAAATCATGTCTGCAACATATGCAGAATCACATTCACATACGGGAAATCACACGTATCCATCAATTTTCACTATTCCAACGGAACTTAACATTTTAAAAACATTTCCAATCATGTGATCATTTCATGTATTTGTAACATTCATATAAATCACATAAACATATACCACATTCAATTGAAACATATTAACATGCATAATTGTAACATCCTGAAATTCAGAATTTATGTTTGTGCATTATATCTTGTGATAGATTAGTTAAAATATTAATTGTGTAGGTTTTTCAGGTTCTAAGAAGGCTCGGGGTTGAGTTGGGCCTTAGTAAATTTTTTGTGTTTAAGCCCTTAAGGGGGGAGAAGGTAGGTGGCATCAATGCTTATGGAAATAAGTGAGTAAATTGCTAGCATAAAATGAGCATATGGTAAAGAGGATGTGGCGTCACATGAAGGGCTTTAGGGGAAGAGGTTCGAATCCCACTTGGTGAAAATTGTGATTATTTTTTTGTGCTATTCATCCATAGTGTCGGCCAAGGCTTCAATTAGGGAAAGGAAGACTTTTTCTTTTAGGAAAGATGGCTAAGGAAATAAGGAAAGGATGAGTGGAAGGAAAGAAGAAAAAAGAAAAGGAAAGAATAGGGAACATGTTGGCTTAAAGTGTGGAAGATGTTTTGGAAAGAATTATGGTCAACATTCTTCCTTTAG
Organism: Gossypium sturtianum; assembly: GCA_025698515.1. NCBI lineage: Eukaryota > Viridiplantae > Streptophyta > Magnoliopsida > Malvales > Malvaceae > Gossypium > Gossypium sturtianum. The sequence continues at coordinate 67,453,550 of CM046950.1, read as the reverse complement.
GCAAAGTGATGCACGGTTTTGGTTAGGGAATAATGAGAGCCAAATTTCTCTTTTCTCTTTGGTCATTTTGACAAAATTTTGGTGCATGAGAGGTTATTTTTCTCCTTAGCATTTTGGTGACCTATTCCTTTTTCCAATTTCTTCCCTCTTTGCCGAAAACTCCAAAGCCAAAAGTGAGCATTTTCTTTTCTTTGTTTTGACTGAAACCTCAATGCATTTTGGTCATTCTTTCTTTGATAGTCGAAACACCTAGCCTAATTGTTCATCTTACTTCTTTGTTTTGCCGCAACACTCAACCCACTATTGTTCATTTTTCTATTCTTAGTCGAAACTAACAAAGCACTCCTCCTTCATTTTTTTCTTTTCTTTTGATCATTTCATCAACCCTTTTTCTATTCAAAAGCTGAAAATTGAACATCTTCTCCATCTTACAAGTTGGACTTTTCTTTCTTGATTAAACCGGGTAAGTGTTTCATTCAAATCTTTTCATTTTCTTCTCTCTTTAGCCGAATGAGTATTCCTCGTCACTTGGTTATCTCATCTTGTTTCTAAAACCCAAATGGTGTTCTTCCATACTCCCTCATATTTTGATAATCTTCTATTTGTAGTATTCTAGTGGTTTGGCCGAATACCACATCATTGCCTATTCATCCCTAGTCATAAACCAATCGGTGGGAATCGGGATCATCATCGATTAAGGTAAGGAGTCCTTTCATAATCCATTCGATATCGCTACTCAGTTATTATGTTAATCGGATTGAAAATTTGGCTAATCGATTATGTTGTTAGGGACGAAATCACTTGATATTCTCTACTTGTGGATTCTACGGAAATAGTGGTAAGCCGAACCCTTTTTCATTAGACAATCAATATATACTGTAATATCGTTTTGATTAAGACTTTTTCAATGGAGGCAAGTGGAACTGAGTTGAAAGGAAAAGCTATTGGAGAACACAAAAGGAGTGGATTTACGATTCCTACTCCTAAGTTCAAGCGTAGAGCGATTTCGACGATTCGAGATTTCCCACCGGGTTGTGGACCATCATCCGGTGAGAATAGAAAAATCGTGGTCGTTCACGATATCGAGGGTAAGCGTTTCAATAGATCGCTTGGTTTAGATTTATATTAATAAAAATCTCGTTCATTAGATTAATCGAGTGTTATGATGTCATAGGTGCCGAACGATCAAGAGAGTTTAATACTTACCGTGAATCAGTGTGTAATCTCACACCGTAATTTAAATGATTATGATTCGATAACAAGTTTGATAGTTGATTGTTATTATTATAAGGCTAAAAATCGTAATATGGCATAAATCGAGAAATTGCTTAAATTTCATTATTTCTAAAGATTTATCAAAATCGATGTTAATTTGTATAAATTACCGAAATGCCCCTATGGGCCGATTTGTTAAAATGCCTTAGTGGGCCGAATTATTATATTGCTTTAAAGGGGCGATTCATTAAAAGTATACAATAGATTAATGATTGTTATTATGTATGTTGCATCTCTACATATTGCATGGGATGGGAAAATTGAATGAAAAGAAGTGTAGCCTGGTGGCATTGCCACAATTTGTTTATTAATGTGCTTGATTATGACTCTGGTGGTTCAACCACAAAAAATATTATAAATGGCAGTTTGACTGCAAATTGGAGAGAATGGCGGGGTGGGGATTATACACTGAGTTCTAGTAAGGGGATTATACACTGAGTTCTAGTAAGGGGATTATAACGGTAAGGGGATTATACACTGAGTTCTAGTAACTCACCCCGTTTCCTTAACCCTTGCAGGTAATGCTCAGTGATGGGGACTTGGGCCATGGATGATTCGGTGGAGGCTATACTTCAGAAATGGTTTTTATTGAACTTTAGATTTCTATTTCTTTTCACCTTATTACTTTTACTATTTTTGGGTTTTTATGATGTAATAAGGCCTCTGGATTATTTTATTTTGCATTATGTTTGACGTATTTATTATGTTGCTTGAATTATTTTAAATGGGGATTTTCTAAAAGCATAACCAACGTTTTTTTTTCTCTTTTCTGATTTACAAATGGATTTCATAACAAACTTTTTCAAATATTTTAACTTGGAAATTTTCTCTCAAATTATCAACGATATTTTCAAAAGTCACGGTTTTATAAGATATCTAGTTCAAATTATCGATTTATCAACCAACCATCGAGGTTAGTAGTATTTTATCAAATATTTCAAATCGAACTTACTTTCTCGATTATAACAAAATAATACTTATCTTAGTACGAATAAAAAGGATTTAACATGTTTTTCCCATGTGACATGTCAGATCCGGTCATAACGCATGGGCCGGGTTTGGGGTGTTACATTTTATGGTATCAGAGCCCGATTGCAAAACGTGGCTGTGGTTTGGGTTCAAAAGCATTTTCCAAAGCTGTTTGAATTTTAAATTAGAAATGTTATTTTAAAGGAAGTATGGCACCCCGAGTATCCGGCACCAAGTCAAGTAAGTATATGTTATCATTTTATGATTATGATTATTGTGTTATGACTGTGGTAAGAAAACTCCACAAAATAGAAATACTCTAGAACTTTTAGCTTTAGGAGCTGAAACTATAGAGATTGAGACTTTAGGATACGTTTGCGAAAACAACTTCTACTCTTATACTCCATAAAACATTGCTTAATAAAAATGGAATAGTATACTGATTCATAAGACTTGTAATCAGATTAAATCAAACTAGCAAATATGAGCGCTAGAGGACGTGGACTCGATAGACGCGGCCGTGGTAGAGGCCGAGGTGCTAGAGTTGTACCCGAGGCATCGGGACATATGCCGGAAATGGACGCCCCTGCGTCACCAGTGACTGAAGCTGGGTCACATGATCGAATGAGAGAGGACAACGCTCTGTCCCAAGCGATGTTATGAGTTCTAGAAAGGGTTACTGGGGCAAGAACTGGATCAGCAGCTCGTGGGTCAATATCGGAGCGACTCAGATCGAATGGGGCTGAAGTTTTTAGAGGTATTTCGGGTGTAGCCCCTAATGTAGCGAAGTACTGGCTTGAGGCTGTGGAGCGGATCATGGACGGTCTGGATTGCACCACTGAGCAAAAACTGAAAGGAGTAGTGTCTTTGCTAAGAGACGTGGCGTACCAGTGGTGGCTCACTGTTCGGGAAGGCACTCAGGCCGATAGCATTACTTGGGAATTTTTTAAGACCGCGTTTCAAGGAAAATATGTCGGGGCTAGCTATGTGGATGCCCGAAGGAAGGAATTCCTGAATCTGGTCCAAGGAGGTAAATCTGTGGCAGCATACGAGGCGGAATTTCTGCATCTTAGTGGGTACGCTCAGGGAAGAGTGCCGACTGATTATGAACACTGTGTATGTTTTGAGGACGGGTTGCGTGATGAGTTGCGAGTACTGATAGCCCCACAGAAGGAGAGAAATTTTGCCACACTTGTGGAAAAAGCTAAGATAGCTGAGGAGGTTAAGCACTCGGAACGGAAAAACCGAGATAAGGATAGGGGCAGAAACAAGAGAGACTCTGGGCACTCAGGTCTTGCTAGAGGTTTTCAGAAAAGGCCCAGGAATGAGGGACCAGTACGAGTGGGTGCTCCAGCTGCTACCGATCAGTTACAGCCTTGTACGGATTGTGGGAGACTTCACTTAGGTGAATGCTAGAAGAGAACTGGTGGCTGTTTTAGATGTGGCTCTAAGGACCATCTGTTTAGGGATTGCCCTCGAGAGCCTGCTCAAACTCAGGGAGTTCGTAACATATTTGCACCACCAGCTGGAGGCGCTCAGCAGTCACCGAGAGGCCGTGGATTAGGTCGAGGTGGTAATGGTGTACGACGAGGTCAGGGTGCACTGGTAGAGGTACCAGTAATAGGGGTAACGCGGAGGCGAGAGACGCCGTGTGCAGTCTCACGCGGTCGACGTCGAGGACGGCGATGCACTGACGTTAAATGTCGATGCGTTTTTCATAGCTAATGTACTGTTATTGCTTTAATAGATATTGGATCCACCCATTCGTATGTTGCATGTGCCGTGGTCCGAACTACGAATATTAGATCTGAAATTTCGCTAGAGAAACAATCGTGATTAGCCCTTTAGGATGATCGGTGGTAGTAAATAAATTATTTAGGGATGTACCCTTAGAAATTCAAGGAGAAGTTTTTCTGGTGGACTTGATGAAACTATCATTCGGCGAGTTTGACCTTATTTTGGGCATGGACTGGTTGGTGAAACACCGTGCGAACTTGGATTATGCTGCAAAACAGACGGTACTAAAAACCTCAGAGGATAAGGAAGTGATGATGATAGGTGAAAGGAGGAACTATCTGTCTAATGTGGTTTCTGCTTTAAAAGTAGAAAAGTGGGTGCGAAAAGGGTGTGGAGCATTCTTAGCCTTTATTAGTGCCTTGGATGCCAAAGAGTTGTCGGTTGAAAGAGTTAGAACGGTGAAAGAGTTTTTGGACGTCTTTCCCGAGGAACTTCCGGGATTGCCTCCGGATCGGGAGGTAGAGTTTGGCATTGATCTGTTGCCAGGAACGGTTTTGGTGTCCATTGCTCCTTATAGAATGGCGCCGAAGGAGCTAGCAGAGCTTAAAGCTCAAATTCAGGAGTTGTTGGATCACGAATTTATTCGACCGAGTGTGTCACTGTGGGGAGCACCGGTCTTGTTCGTTAAGAAAAAGGATGGATCAATGCGTATGTGCACCAATTACAGACAACTGAATAAGTTGACGATCAAGAACAAGTATCCGTTACCGAGGATCGATGATTTGTTCGATTAGTTACGAGGAGCTTCAGTTTTCTCGAAGATAGACTTGAGATTGGGTTATCACCAACTTAAGGTCAAGGAGGCGGATATTCATAAGACTGCGTTTCGAACTCGTTATGGGCATTACGAGTTCTTGGTAATGCCGTTTGGGTTGACTAATGCACCAGCTGCATTTATGGACATGATGAACCGGGTTTTCCAACTCTATTTAAACCGGTTTGTGGTGGTGTTCATAGATGATATCTTGGTGTACTCGAAGAATGAAGAAGAACATGATTCGCATCTACGAGTTGTATTGCAGATATTAAGAGAAAAGCAACTGTATGCCAAATTCAATAAGTGTGAATTTTGGCTGAAGGAAGTGACCTTTTTAGGGCATGTTGTGTCTATCGAAGGAATTAGAGTTGATCCCCGAAAGGTCGAGGCTGTGTTGGATTGGAAGCCACCGAAGTCAGTGGCTGAAATTCAGAGTTTTCTAGGTTTGACTGGGTATTACAGGCATTTCGTTGAGGGGTTTTCCTTGATTGCTGCACCCCTAACTAAGTTGTTGCAAAAAGGAGTACCATTTGTGTGGTCTGATAAGTAGCAAGAGAGCTTTGAGAAATTGAAGAAGATTTTGACGAAAGCACCGGTATTGATTCAACCTGAGGGTGGTAAGGAGTTTATTGTTTATTGTGATGCGTCACACACGGGCTTGGGATGTGTGTTGATGCAAGGGGGAAAAGTGGTGGCTTATGCATCTCCTCAATTAAGGCCGCATGAGGTGAACTATCCCACTCATGATTTGGAGTTAGCTGCAGTGGTGTTTGCTCTGAAGATTTGGAGACACTATCTATACAGTGAGAAGTCGATTATCTATACGGATCATAAGAGTCTGAAGTACCTCCTTACCTAGAAGGAGTTGAACTTAAGACAGCGGAGGTGGATAGAACTATTGAAGGATTATGACTTCTCAATCGAATATCATCCCGGAAAGGCTAACGTAGTGGCAGATGCGTTGAGTCGTAAGGTGATATCGGACTTGAGAGCAATGTTCGCTCATCTCAGCCTTTATGAAGATGGTAGCCTGCTAGCTGAACTTCAGGTGAAGCCTGCATGGGTAAGTTAGATTAAGAAAAACAGGTTATTAGATGAAAGGTTGGGTTCTTTACTTCAACCAAGTGAAAAGTGGTGAGATAGGGGATTTTGGATTGAATAATGACGGAGTATTGGGGTTTCGCGGAAGAATTTGTATGCCCAAAGATTCGAATTTAGACAAATGATCTCGCATGAGGCGCATAGTAGTCCATATGCTATGCACCCTGGGAAATAAGATGTACCGAGATCTCCGTGAAGCGAGTATTGGTGGCGTGGTTGAAACGGGAGGTTACCGATTTCGTGAGTAAGTGCTTGACATGTCACAGTGAAGGCGAACATCAATTGCCATCGGGGTTGCTTCAACCGGTGAAAATTCCATTATGGAAATGGGAAAGGATAACGATGGACTTTGTTAGTGGGTTACCTTTAACGCCTACTAAGAAAGATTCAAGTATGGGTGATAGTGGATCGGTTAACGAAGATCGCTCATTTCCTACATTCGCACGGATTATTCATTGCGCGAAGTTGGCCAAGTTGTATGTAGCGAGAGATCGTGAGGTTACATGGGGTACCAGTGTCTATTATATCGCATGTGGACCCTAGGTTTACATCACGGTTTGAAGGCTTTACATGAAGCTTTGGGTACAAGGTTAAATTTCAAGACGGCATTTCATCCGCGAGACGGATGGTCATCGGAGAGAGTAATCCGATTCTAGAAGACATGTTAAGGGGCACCGTGATCGACTTGAGGGGTAGTTGGGAAGATTTTCTACCTTTGGCGGAGTTTGCATACAACAACGGCTATCAATCCAAGATCCGGATGGCACCTACGAGGCGTTGTATGGTCAGAGGTGTCGCACTCCTACTTGGCCGGATCGAGTTGGGTGAGCGCCAACTATTGGGTCTGAGTTGATTTCGAGACGGAGGAGAAAGTTAAGGTAATTCGGGCTCGGTTAAAAGAAGCTTCAGACAGACAAAAATCATACGCGGATCTGAAGCATAAGGATATAGAATTTTCGGTGGGTGATCAGGTGTATTTGAAGGTCTCACCTTGGAAGAAGATTTTTAGATTTGGGCGGAAAGGAAAGTTGAGCCCTAGGTTCATCGGACCATACCGTGTACTGAAGCGTGTTGGGCCAGTAGCTTATCAGCTTGAGTTACCTCCGGAGTTAAGTCAGATACATGGTGTATTCCATGTCTCTATGTTAAGGCGTTATCATTCGGATCCATCTCATGTTGTACCGGTGGAGGAAGTTGAATTAAGACCTGACTTGTCTTTTGAAGAGGAGCCAGTACAGATTTTAGAGCGGGACGTTAATGTGCTGAGAAGGAAGTCAGTACTGTTAGTCAAAGTATTATGGCGTAATCGCGGATCCGAGGAAGCTACATGGGAGCCTGAGGACACGATTCGGCATCAATATCCTCATCTCTTTTAATCAGGTAAAATTTCGAGGCCAAAATTTTCTTTAAGGGGGTAGAATTGTAACATCCTGAAATTCAAAATTTATGTTTGTGCATTATATCTTGTGATAGACTAGTTAAAATATTAATTGTTTAGGTTTTTAATGTTCTAAGAAGGCTCGGGGTTGAGTTGGGCCTTAGTAAAATTTTGTGTTTAAGCCCTTAAGGGGGGAGAAGGTAGGTGGCATCAATGCTTATGGAAATAAGTGAGTAAATTGCTAGCATAAAATGAGCATATGGTAAAGAGGATGTGGCGTAACATGAAGGGCTTTAGGGGAAGAGGTTCGAATCCCACTTGGTGAAAAATTTGATTATTTTTTTGTGCTATTCATCCATAGTGTCGGCCAAGGCTTCAATTATGGAAAGGAAGACTTTTTATTTTAGGAAAGATGGCTAAGGAAATAAGGAAAGGATGAGTGGAAGGAAAGAAGAAAAAAGAAAAGGAAAGAATAGGGAACATGTTGGCTTAAAGTGTGGAAGATGTTTTGGAAAGAATTATGGTCAACATTCTTCCTTTAGGCAAAGTGATGCACGGTTTTGGTTAGGGAATAGTGAGAGCCGAATTTCTCTTTTCTCTTTGGTCATTTTGACAAAATTTTGGTACATGAGAGGTTATTTTTCTCCTTAGCATTTTGGTGACCTTTTCCTTTTCCAATTTCTTCCTCTTTCTTTGCAAAAACTCCAAAGCCAAAAGTGAGCATTTTCTTTTCTTTGTTTTGACCAAAACCTCAATGCATTTTGGTCATTCTTTCTTTGATAGCCGAAACACCTAGCCTAATTGTTCATCTTACTTCTTTGTTTTGCCACAACACTCAACCCACTATTATTCATTTTCCTTTTGTTAGTCGAAACTAACAAAGCACTCCTCCTTCATTTTTTTCTTTTTTTTTTGATCATTTCATCAACCCTTTTTCTATTCAAAAGCCAAAAATTGATCATCTTCTCCATCTTACAAGTTGGACTTTTCTTTCTTGATTAAACCGGGTAAGTGTTTCATTCAAATCTTTTCATTTTCTTCTCTCTTTTGCCGAATGAGTATTCCTCATCACTTGGTTATCTCATCTTGTTTCTAAAACCAAAATGGTGTTCTTCCATACTCCCTCATATTTTGATAATCTTCTATTTGTAGTATTCTAGTGGTTTGGCCGAATACCACATCATTGCCTATTCATCCCTAGTCATAAACCAATCGGTGGGAATCGGGATCATCATCGATTAAGGTAAGGAGTCCTTTCATAATCCATTTGATATCGCTACTCAGTTATTGTGTTAATCGAAATGAAAGTTTGGCTAATCGATTATGTTGTTAGGGGCGAAATCACTCGATATTCTCTACTTGTGGATTTTACGGAAATAGTGGTAAGCCGAACCCTTTTTCCTTAGACAATCAATATATACTGTAATATCGTTTTGATTAAGACTTTTTCAATGGAGGAAAGTGGAATTGAGTTGAAAGGAAAAGCTATTGGAGAACACAAAAGGAGTGGATTTACGATTCCTACTCTTAAGTTCAAGCGTAGAGCGGTTTTAGCGATTCGAGATTTCCCACCGGGTTGTGGACCATCATCGGGTGAGAATAGAAAAATCGTGGTCGTTCACGATATTGAGGGTAAGCGTTTCAATAGATCGCTTGGTTTAGATTTAGATTAATAAAAATCTCGTTCATTAGATTAATCGAGTGTTATGATGTCATAAGTGCCGACGATCAAGAGAGTTTAATACTTACCGTAATCAGGTGTGTAATCTCACACCGCAATTCCGTAGATTATGATTCAGTAACAAGTTTGATAGTTGATTGTTATTATTATAAGGCTAAAAATCGTAATATGGCATAAATTGAGAAATTGTTTAAATTTCATTATTTCTAAAGATTTATCAAAATCGATGTTAATTTATATAAATTACCGAAATGCCCCTATGGGCCGATTTGTTAAAATGCCTTAGTGGGCCAAATTATTATATTGCTTTAAAGGGGTGATTCATTAAAAGTATACAATAGATTAATGATTGTTATTATGTATGTTGCATCTCTACATATTGCATGAGATGGGAAAATTGAATGAAGAGAAGTGTAGCCTGGTGGCATTGCCACAATTTGTTTATTAATGTGCTTGATTATGACTCTGGTGGTTCAACCACAAAAAATATTATAAATGGTAGTTTGACTGCAAATTGGAGAGAATGGTGGGGTGGGTTGACTTGATCCCCACAGGAGAGATTGGCTAGTCGGGGGAGAGATTGGCTGGATGGGATGGGTTGCATTCATGTCATTTATTTATTACTTTGTAATGGGCTTAGGCCCAAGATGTTGCTATATGGGTTCAGGCCCAGTGGATAACGGTAAGGGGATTATACACTGAGTTCTAGTAACTCACCCCGTTTCCTTAACCCTTGCAGGTAATGCTCAGTGATGGGGACTTGGGCCATGGATGATTCGGTGGAGGCCATACTTCAGAAATGGTTTTTATTGAACTTTAGATTTCTATTTCCGTTCACCTTATTACTTTTACTATTTTTGGGTTTTTATGATGTAATAAGGCCTCTGGATTATTTTATTTTGCATTATGTTTGACGTATTTATTATGTTGCTTGAATTATTTTAAATGGGGATTTTCTAAAAGCATATCCAACGTTTTTTTTTCTCTTTTCTGATTTACAAATGGATTTCATAACAAACTTTTTCAAATATTTTAACTTGGAAATTTTCTCTCAAATTATCAACGATATTTTCAAAAGTCACGGTTTTATAAGATATCTAGTTCAAATTATCGATTTATCAATCAACCATCGAGGTTAGTAGTATTTTATCAAATATTTCAAATCGAAATTGCTTTCTCGATTATAACAAAATAATACTTATCTTAGTACGAATAAAAAGGATTTAACATGTTTTTCCCATGTGACATGTCAGATCCGGTCATAACGCATGGGCCGAGTTTGGGGTGTTACAATAATTAAGTTACACGAACTTACCTCGATTATAGTTCGTATAAGAGAATCTACTAATCTGAAACTTTCTCTTTTCCTCGATATCATATTCAGTTGAATTCATTTTACACTCTAGGAAAAATTACCATTTTGCCCCTAAACTTTTCATAATTTCCAATTTCGTCCCTAGGCTCGGAAAATGAAATTCATGCAATTTAATCCTTATTTGAAGCCTAACCAAAATTTTAGTATAACATTTACAGTACATATATTTCATAAAAATAAAAAAATTTCCATGAATTTTACATTTTTATAATTTAGTCCCTAAATCACAATTTCATGAAAATCCACTTTGTAAAAGTTGTTTGTCTATCAACAACCTATCATTTTCTACCATAAATTTAAAATTTTAAGCATATTCATCCATGGAAAAATTTCTATACTTTGATAACTTTTCAAATTAATCCCCAGAATAGATAAATTAAACTATCCCGATCTAAAAAATATAAAACTTACTAAAAACGGGACAAGAATACTTACCCAATTAAGATTGATTAGTTTCCTATCTCTCTCCTAGGGTTTCCATGCAAATTTTGGGGATGATGAAGAAAACTAAGATGATATTTTCTATTATCATCTTTTAATTAATTCAATTTCCAATTTAGTCCTTGCCCTTTTCTAAAGTTCCATGGATGAATCATCCAAAAATATCTACTAAATTTTAATTAATGGTCTAATTCCATATAAGGACCTCAAGTTTTGAATTCCATAGCTATTTGATCCTTCTAGCTACTAGAATTCAACTTTTGCATTTTATGCAATTTAGTCCTTTCTGTAATTAAGCACATAATCAGTAAAATTTTCTTATCAGAATTTTCATATGACATTCCTATCATAATGCAGACCACATAAATCTATTAAAATAAATTTTCTTTCTAGCTCAGATTTGTGGTCCCGAAACCACTATTCCGATTTCACTGAAAATGGGTTGTTACAACTCTCCCCTTAAAAATTTTCGTCCTTGAAAATCTTACCAGTAAAGAGATTGGGATATTGCTTTCTCATGGTATCCTCTAGTTCCCAGGTAGCCTCTTCTATACCATGTCGTTGCCAAAGAATTTTTACTAAAGCCACCTTTTTGTTTCTTAACTCTTTTGTTTCACGTCCCAAGATTTGATCGATTCTTCACTGTATGTCATATCAGGCAGGATCTCTACTTTTGACGGAGAAATAACATGTGAAGGATCTGATCGATGCCGTCGTAACATAAACACATGAAAAACATTATGAATCCGATCAAGTTCTAGTGGTAAGGCTAACCGATATGCAACAGGTCCAATTCTTTCTGTGATTTCATATGGCCGATGAACTGTGGACTCAATTTTCCTTTACGGCCAAACTGGAGAACTTTCTTCCAAGGTGATACTTTCAAGAATACCTTGTCACCGACCTGAAATTCTATTTCTTTCCGTTTAAGATTAGAATAGGACTTTTGACGATCAGGGGTTGCTTTTAAACTGTCCTGGGTAACCTTTATTTTTTCTTCTGTTTCGTGAATCAAATCAACTCTGTGTATCTTTTCCTCACTAAGCTCTGTACAATACAATGGAGTTTTACATTTCCAACCATACAAAGCCTCATACGGTGCCATTTTGATACTAGACTGATAAGTGTTATTTTAGGAAAATTCAACCAAAGGCAAATATTTTTCCCAATTACCTTCAAATTCTAGTACACAACAGTGAAGCATATCTTCTAAAATCTGTATAACACGTTCGGTGTAACAGCCCAAATTAGAGGCTAGTCGGAATAGTGATCTCGGGATCACTAATCCGAGGTTAGAGAAAAATATTTTCATGTTATTTTATGTGTTATAACATGTTTATAAGGGTGCATGAAAATTTTGGTGCTTTAATTTTAGCGATTTCTTGCTTAATCGCGAAAAAGGACTAAATCGCATTAAGTGCAAAAGTCCTATTTTATTTGCTAGAGGGGACAGATAGCTATAGAGTGTAAATTGGAGGTCTTTAAAGTGCAATTATACCTTCCTAAGAGTGATGGAAGGTCAAGGGGACAAGGAATTGAAAAGTTGACAAGAGTTGGTGACTTTTGTTGACTAAACGAATAAAATAAGAGATAAATAAAGAAAAGAAAGGTATCATCTTTTCTTTTCTTCACAACCACCGAAAATTGGCAGCAAACAAGGGTTGGAGAGCTCAAAAATTTTAGCAAACATTTCTCCTCACAAGTAAGTGATTTTGGTGATCTTTCTTGATAAAAATTGTACTTTTGGAGTCCCCAAAGCTTAAGCTAGCTAATGAGGGGACTAATTTGCAATATGGTTGAAAGTCTAGGGACTTGCCATGAGATATTTTATGTTGGTTGCTGAGTTTTTATGGAGGAAAATGAATGTTAGGAAGATGAGAAACAACTTTTGTGAAAGGTGTTGTCATGAAAACACCTAATTAGGACTAAGATGCAAATGGTGTAATTTGTTCATTAATGCATGAAATAGTTGGAATTGTGGAAAGTTGTAAGAGGATTAAATGTTCAGCTAGGCTTGTTTAATAGGAAAATGTGATGAAAAGTGATTTACGAGCCTAGGGGCAAAATTGTAATTTTGCCAATGTATAAGGGCAAAATAGTCATTTTTTCCTAAGTATAGATTTTGTTGTATTATGTATTATAAGTGATTAAATGAGTAAATTCTATTATTTTAGATAAAAGAAAACGAGATTTGGACCTAGAACGGGAGAAAAGAGAAATGTGGGCAAAAGGGTCCCTTTCTACCCTTTTCGGCATCGAGGTAAGTTCATGTGTCAAATTGTACAACTCTAAGTGAAGTATTTTTAATATTTCAATGTTGTATAGATTGTTTATTGCCTCCATGTATACGTTAAATATGTTTTGATGTAATGTCAAGAAATGAAAGTCTTGAATTAAACCATGAATAGTGGAAATACAAATAGCATGATACGATGGTAATTAAGGTTTCGTGTAAGACCATATTTAGAATATGGCCTCGGTATGGGATTTCGTATAAGACCATGCCAGGGACATGGCATCGATATGTTAATTCATGTAAGACCCTATCAGGGGTATGATGTCAGTGTGACTTTATGTGTATGAGACTCAAAGGTGTTATTTAACAATTTGAGTGATTCAATAAGTATGTTGAAAATAAGAATGAATATGGTTGTACCACGAGAGGTACAGGTATGTGTTAGAACTGAATTGAGATGAATTCGGTATATGATGAACCCATTGTGGGTTATGTGTAAATGATGCACCTTGGTTGCATAAGTTATAATTATTAATGCATTGTATGGATGCGAACGATTATCGTAGAAAGCTAAGTAAGGTTGGTAGTGTGTGTGAGGATGTTCTCGGGAGGAGCATTTGAAATAGAGAAATGCATGTGGATAACTATCCATGAATGTATAATAACGGTGGGCTGTGTGCGTTACCACCTTAATAATTATAAATGATTGGTGGGCGAAGTGCGATACCACCTTATTAGAGATTGAGGGTGGGCTGAGTGCGAAACCATCGAGTAATTGATAGTATGAATGGCTTATTGAAAATATTCGATATGTTGTTTTATGTGATTTTATGGTGACAAGTGCAGGAATGTATGCTAATTAACATGAGCATTTGGCTTGTGGCATGGTTAGAATGTGGTAAGAGACAGAATGAGTAAGCTTCAAGGATGATTATGTAGGTAACCATGAGTTTAAGATGTAAAACTCATTATAATACCTTGCGATTGATTATAATCAATGATTATCAGTAGTTGATTATTATATGCATTTGAACTTACTAAGCATTATTGCTTACGTCTCTTTCTTTCTCACCTCTTATAGGTTAATTTAGCTAGCTCGGGTCGGAGATCACCGGAGATGTTTCACACTATCGAGCAGACACTTGGTATGAGGTTTCAAGTCCTTATGAGTTATGGCATGTATAGGGATCTCTTTTAAAGTTGATTAAGTCATAGTTGATATAGCCAAATGTATTGGCCTAAGAGAGTTTACGGTTAGGTTGTGCATAGCCATAGATGATGGCTTAAGTCGATTGTAATTATACTAGAAATAGTTCTCCCTCGTGTAGGGGATGAAGACTTCATTTTCATAAATCAAATGTGTTATAATCGATTATTTGAGAGTGTTGTGTGATGGTGTATGATTGTATACAATGTATGGTGGCAAAGGGCTTGGTAGATAGCCTGCTAATTGTCCACATGGGTAGACACACGGACGTGTGTCTAGACCTTGTGGGAGGCACGGCTAGAAAATGGTCGTGTGCCCAGGTCGTGTGAAGTCTACACCTTGCACTTGGAATTTGAATAGCCACATGGCTGAAGCACACGGGCGTGTGTATAGCCCGTGTGGATAAGTCTGAAAGCCAAGGATTGGCACACGGGCCAAGACCATGAACGTGTCAAGGCCACGTGAAATTAGTCAGTGTCGACCACGGGTGAAAGACACGGGCATGTCTTAGGGGCACACGGGCGTGTGGCCCCTGTTTCGTTGAAAAGTTTCTCGAACTTGTAAAAGTTCCCGGAATAGTTCCAATACCTCTCGGAAGTATGTTAGGGCCTCCTAGGCCGAGTATGTGTAAGTGATGGGTTTAAACGAAATTTTATAACACTATTTGAGATGTTTAAGCAAGACTAGTTAGGTAATGCCTCAAACCCTGTTTCAGCTTGAATACGGTTAAGGGGTGTTACATTCAGATTGTCCATCCGTTTGAGGATGGAATGCAGTACTAAAATGTAACTGTGTACCCAAGGCTTCTTGTAATTCACTCCAGAATCGGGACGTGAACCGAGGATCTCTATCTGAAATAATGGAGACAGGTACTCCATGCAATCTGACAATCTCATAAACATATAATTCAGCCAATCTATCCAAGGAAAAATTCATACATACCGGAATAAAGTGTGCAGACTTTGTCAACTGATCGACAATTACCCAAATGGCATCATTCTTCTTTGGAGATAGGGGTAAACCCGATACAAAGTCCATGGTAATTCTTTCCCATTTCCATTCTGGTATTGGAACTGGCTGTAATAATCCCGAAGGCACCTGATGTTCAGCTTTTACTTGCTGACATATCAAACATTTAGATATATATTCAGAAATATCCCATTTCATACCCTGCCACCAATACATCTTTTTCAGATCATTATATATTTTATTACTACCAGGATGAATAGACATGTTACCATTATAGGCTTCATGTAAAATCTTCTGTACCAATTCCGAGTTCTTCGGAATACATATTCTGCTTCTGAATAATAAACAATCATCAGACCCAATCTGAAATTTTGAATCAGAAGTCGATTCACACTGTATTCATTTTGCTTGTAACTTACTATCATCTTTCTAAGCTTCAGAAATCTGCTGTAAAAATGTCGGTCTAGCTTTTAACTTAGCTATAATGGAACCATCATTAGATAACGATAATCGGGTATTCATTGCTGGCAAAGCAAACAGGGATTTTTTGCTCAGAGCATCTGCAACCACATTAGCTTTTCCCGGATGGTAGCCAATAACCAGATCATAATCTTTCAATAACTCAAGCTACCTGCGCTGTCTCAAATTTAAATCTTTCTATGACATCAAATACTTCAGACTTTTATGATCAGTGAATATGTGACATTTTTCACCAAACAGATAATGTCGCCATATTTTCAATGCAAACACAATTGCTGCTAATTCAAGATTATGTATCAGGTAATTTCTTTCATGTGGTTTTAGCTGTCTTGTAGCATAGGCTATTACTTTACCTTCTTGCATCAAGACGCAGCCTAGACCATTCAATGATGCATCACTATAAATTACAAATTCCTTACCCGACTCAGGTTGAACTAACACAGGTGCCTCTATCAATAAAGCTTTCAATCTGTCAAAACTTTACTGACATTTATCCGGCATCTCGAATTTCACATCTTTCTGCAACAAACGAGTCATCGGAGAAGCTATCATCGAGAACCCTTAAACAAATCTCCAATAATATCCAGCTAGTCCCAGAAAACTTCTAACTTCAGACACGTTCTTCGATGGCTTCCAATTAACAATGGCTGAAATTTTGTTCGGATCCAATCGAATACCTTCTACAGATACTATATGTCTGAGAAATCCAACTTCTCGTAGCCAAAATTAACATTTACTGAATTTGGCATATAATTGTTTCTCTCGCAGTGTTTGTAACACAATTCTCAAATGATCTGCATGTTTATTTTCATCTCGAGAATACATCAGAATATCATCTATAAATACCACCACAAACCTATCTAGATATGGTCTGAAAATTCTGTTCATCAGATCCATAAACACTACAAGTGCACTTTTCAAACCAAACGGCATCACAAGAAACTCATAGTGCCCGTATCTGGTTCTAAAAGTTTTTTTTGGAATATCTTGTAACACCCCTCACCCATATTCAACGCGAGAATAGGGTTACAGAGCATTACCAGACTTACAACAGTTATAAACATACATTTCATACACCACTTATCAGTTCAAATACAATTCAATCAAAATCAATCATATTTTCCCTTAAACGAGCCTACGAGGCCTTAAACATGCATTCAGAGTGGTTCGAGACTAAACCAAAAACTCAGGAAATTTTTCAACACTTACCAAATTTTTCTTCAAAACAGGGGACACACGCCCGTGTGGTCACGCCGTGTGTCTCACACGGCCACCAGACACACCCGTGTCACAAGCCGTGTGGACATTCGAAATGGGAGCACATGGCCGTGTCCCAGCCCATGTCTAAACAAGTGAGGTTATTGACTTGGGTCACACGGCCTACCACACGCCCGTGTGTTTAGCCCGTGTGCCCTTCGAAGTGGCCACACACGTCTGTGTGCCAGGCCGTGTGCTAGGCTGTGCCAAACCTGTAGGGTATACTGACTTATGCAACACGACCAAGTCACATGCCCGTGTGCTAGGCCGTGTGCCAATTAGGGGGTATATTGACTTGTGCCACACGGCCGATCACACGCCCGTTTGTGAGGCCGTGTGGAGCATACTGACTTCATTTCAATTTCAATATCAGGGGATACACGGCCATGTATCATGACCGTGTGTCACACACGGCTGAGACACACGCCCGTGTCTCTGCCCGTGTGGACAAAAATAGGCTATTTACCAAGCCATTTTGCCACCCCATTTGATGCACACCTTCACCTACACATATGGTACCAAAACAAAGCATAATAGGCAACCCAAAACAACCAAATCAAACATAATTCCTACCAATTCATCTAAGCATTTCTTAACCTAAACCTCAATCACAAACATCATCGATTCATCAACCATTTCCAAGCAACATTAAACACATCTCAAATTAGCATTAGCACATCTATGAGCATTCACCAAACATATATCATTTTGTACCAAATTCAAAAGCATGATACTAATTCCACAACCCTCATAATATAAGTCATATATTTATATGAACATACACTAGGCTCAAACATACCAAAACAAGCCAACTTTCATGGCTATATACACAAACCAAAAAATATACATTTACAAGCCAATTCATTTGGCCCAAGTCATTACCAAACATAACCAAAATGACTCAAAGTCCCTATATGCCATATGACCAAACCACAAGTTCAAAAGTACCAAAGCAACGGTTGGATAGTGTGACGTAGCCTCCGACGATCCCCGAATCTGAGCTAGCTTTGAAATCACTATAAGACATGGAAAAATAAACAAAGTAAGCTTTATATCTTAGTAAGCTCGTATGATATAAAATTACCTAATCACAAATACACCATTCATCAATTTAAACATATTAACATGTAATTCATAATTACTAACAAACCTTTCACATGCTTATTCATATGCTTATATGCAAACTTCATAACTTCTTCTATTTGAATATCATACTTTACATGTACATACCTGTACAAATTTGTAACGAACTCATACCTTTTTGGAATACCGTCAAATACTCGATATTTCGCACACTGAGAGCCAATACGTAGCCAAAGCTATTATAATCTCGCACACTAAGTGCCTTACATAGCCGAAGCTATCTCAGTCCAGCACACTAAGTGCCATATATAGCCGAAGCTATTCTGAATCGCACACTAAGTCCCATATATAGTCGAAGCTATTTTGAATCACACACTAAGTGCCATATATATCCGAGTCATCATCAAACATGACTATAATCTTATATACACAATTTATGCAATATCAAAGCATTTAAAGCATAATTGTAACAATGCTTATTACATACGAACTTACCTCGGATACTAAAATGGAAAAACGAGTCAACTATTCCATAACTTTGTTCTTTCCCCAATCTAAGTCCGTATTTCGCCTTTCTTGATTTAAATATAGTCAAATTCAGCTTATTTAATCATCTCTATATTCAATTCAGTCCAAAATTCACCTTAAAACACGTTTACACATTTGCTAAATTAAGCTTACATGTAGCCGAACCCTAAAATGGACAAAGATGGTTTCTTCTCTTTTCGGTTGAAGAAGATGACTAAAAGATGGTAATGTATTTTTATTTCATTTACTTATTCTTATTTTACTATTTACTGATATAACCTTTAATAATAACCTTTAAACATTACAAAACCTTGTCCAAGAATGTCCACTCAAGTTTCAAATGGTTTAATTACCATTTAAGGCCACTATATTTAAAAACCAAAGCTACTTGACACCTTTAACTAATAGAACATCACTTTTGCATTTTACGCGATTTAGTCCTTTTTACCTAATTAAGCATTCAAACGATAAAATTTTTTAACGAAATTTTCACACAAACATATTATCATTCTGTAGACATTAAAATAATAGTAAAATAAATATTTTGACTTTGAATTTGTGGTCCCAAAACCACTATTCTGATTTGACTAAAAACGGGCTATTACAACTCTCCCCCCTTAGGGATTTTCGTCCCTGAAAATCTTACAAATGAATAGGTTAGGGTACTATTTTCTCATTGCTTCCTCGGGCTCCCGCGTAGCCTCTTCAACACCGTGTCGTTGCCAAAGTACTTTCATGAGAGCTATGCTTTTATTTCTCAACTGTTTAACCTCACGTGCTAGAATTCTGATCGGTTCTTCGTTATACGTCATATCAGGTTGAATTTCAATCTCTGACGGAGAAATCACATGTGATGGATCAGATCTATATCAGCGCAACATCGACACATGGAATACGTTATGAATCTTTTCTAATTTTGATGGTAAGACTAATCGATATGCTACTGGCCCTATTCGTTCAATAATCTCATACGACCCGATGAATCGCGGACTTAACTTGCCTTTGTGATCGAAACAAAGTATTTTCTTCCATGGAGATACTTTCAAGAACACTTTGTCTCTAATCTAAAATTCAATGTCTTTCGTTTCAAATCCGCATACGATTTCTGATGATCTGAAGCTGCTTTTAAACAATCACAAATTACTTTTACTTTCTCTTTGGTTTCTCTAACCAAATCAACCTCGTGAATCTGTTTCTCGCTAAGCTCGGTCCAGTACAATGGAGTCCGGCATTTACGACCATATAAAGCTTCATACGGTGCCATATTTATGATCGATTGAAAGCTGTTATTATACACAAATTCAACTAGCGGCAAATATTTTTCCCAATTACCTTCAAACTCTAAAACACAACATCGGAGCATATCTTCAAGAATCTAAATTACTCATTCAGATTGTCCGTCAATTTGCGGATGAAAAGCTGTACTAAAATTCAACTTTGTACCCAGAGCATCTTGCAATTTCTTCCAAAACCATGATGTAAATCTCGAATCTCTATCCGAAATAATCAAAACTAGCACCCCGTGTAATCTAACAATCTCAGCAATGTACAATTCAGCTAATCTATCGAGTGAATAGTCAGTACGTACCGGAATAAAATGTGTTGATTTCGTCAATCGATCAACGACAACCCAAATTGCATCTTTCTTTTTCGGAGACAGGGGCAATCCCGATAAGAAATCCATAGTCACCTTATCCAATTTCCACTCCGGTATCATCACAGGCTGAAGCAAACCTGGAGGTACTTGATGCTCGGCTTTCACTTGCTAACAAATCAAACACTTCGATACAAACTCAGAAATATCTCGTTTCATACCCGACCACCAATACAATTGTTTCAAATCATTGTACATTTTAGTACTCCCAGGATGAACAGATAAACAACCACTATGTGCTTCGTGTAAAATTTTCTGAATCAACTCTGAATTTTTCGATACACAGATTCTATCTCAGAATATCAAGCAATCATCGGATCCGATTTTGTACTCTTAATCACTAGTTGACTCGTATTGCACTCGTTTAGCTTACAGTTCACTATCACATTTCTGAGCTTCGCAAATTTGCTGAAGAAATACTGGTTTAGCTTTTAACTCAGCTAAAATCGAACCATCATCAGACAATGTCAACTGTATATTCATTGCTCTCAGGACAAACAACGACTTTCTACTCAAAGCATCTGTGACCACATTCGCTTTCCCCGGATGATAATCAATCACCAACTCATAATCTTTTAGAAACTCAAGCCATCTCTATTGTCGTAAATTCAAATCTTTCTGAGTCATAATATACTTTAAACTCTTATGATCAGTAAATATGTGGCATTTTTCACCGTACAAATGATGACGCCAAATTTTCAATGCAAAAACTATAGCGGCCAACTCCAAATCGTGCGCCAGATAGTTCTTTTCATGCGGCTTCAAATGTAAAGATGTGGCATTTTTCACCGTACAAGTATCATTTGCCCAGGATTGATGACTTGTTTGATCAGTTGAAAGGAGAAACGGTATTCTCAAAGATTGATTTGAGATTTGGCTACTATCAGTTGAGAGTTAAAGAGTCGGATGTGCCGAAAACTGCTTTTAAGACAAGGTACGAGCATTATGAATTTCTTATTATGCCTTTTGGATTAACTAATGCTCCTGTTATTTTTATGGACTTGATGAACCAAATCTTCCGACCATATTTAGACAAATTCGTGGTTGTGTTTATTAACAATATCCTGATTTATTCTCGAGATAAGACTGAGCATGCCGAGCACTTAAGAACGGTATTGTAGACTTTAAGAGATAAGAAATTATTTGCTAAATTCAGTAAAAGTGAGTTTTGGCTCCGAGAAGTTAGATTTTTGGGACATAATGTTTCTAGAGATGGTATTTAGGTTGATCCGAGTAAGATTTCAGCAATTGTTGATTGGAAATCGCCGAGAAATGTATCAGAGGTTAAAAGCTTTTTGGGCTTAGCCAGCTATTACAGATTTTTTGTTAAGGGTTTTTCGATGATTGCTACTCCTATGACTAAGTTGTTGCAAAAAGATGTTAAGTTTGAATGGTCCAAAAAATGTCAACAAAGTTTTGAGAAGTTGAAAGCATTATTGATTGAGGCACCAGTTTTAGTGCAACCTGAACAGGGAAAAGAGTTCGTGATTTATAGCGATGCGTCACTGAATGGATTAGGATGTGTATTGATGCAAGAGGGCAAAGTGATAGCCTATGCCTCGAGATAGTTGAAACTGTATGAGAAGAATTATCTGACGCACGATTTAGAATTGGCTGCCATAGTGTTTGCTTTGAAGATTTGGAGACATTATTTGTACGGTGAGAAGTGTCATATCTTTACCGATCATAAGAGTTTAAAGTATTTGATGACTCAGAAGGATTTGAATTTGCAACAACGGAGATGGCTTGAGCTACTAAAAGATTATGAGTTGGTAATTGACTACCATCCCGGAAAGGCGAATGTAGTCGCAAATGCTTTGAGCAGAAAGTCATTGTTTACCTTGAGAGCTATGAATATGAGGTTGACCTTATCTGATGATAGTTCGATTCTAGCTGAGTTGAGAGCTAGACCGGTATTCCTTTAGCAAATTTATGAAGCTCAGAAAAATGATAGTGAATTGCAAGCCAAAAGAGCTCAGTTTGAATCGACTAGTGATTCGGACTATCAAATTGGGATCGATGATTGTTTGTTGTTCCGAGGTAGGATTTGTGTACCGAAAGATACCGAGCTTATTCAGAAAATTCTTCATGAGGTACATAATGGTTGTTTATCTGTTCATCTGGGCAGTACAAAAATGTATAATGATTTGAAGAAATCGTATTGGTGGTCGGGTATGAAACGAGATATTTCAGAGTTTGTCTCAAAATGTTTGATTTGTCAACAAGTAAAAGCCAAACACCAAGTACCTTCCGGTTTACTTTAGCCAGTAATGGTACCCGAGTGGAAATTGGACAGAATTACGATGGATATCGTAACGGGTTTGCCTCTGACTCCTAAAAAGAAAGATGTCGTTTGGGTCGTTGTTGATTGATTGACAAAATCGGCTCATTTTATTCCGGTACGTATCGACTATTCACTTGATAAGCTAGCTGAATTGTATGTTGTTGAAATTATTAGATTGCACGGAGTGCCTATTTCTATTATTTCAGATAGAGATCCGAGATTTACATCTCGATTTTGGAAAAAAAAGTTGCAAGAAGCTTTGGGTACAAAGTTGAATTTTAGCACCGCATTTCATCCGCAAACCGACGGTCAATTTGAGGGAACAATTCAGGTACTCGAAGATATGCTTCGCTGTTGTGTTTTAGAATTCGAGTGTAGTTGGGAAAAATATCTACCTTTAGTCGAATTTGCTTATAACAACAGTTTTCAGTCAAGTATAAAGATGGCACCGTATGAGGCATTGTATGGCCGTAAGTGTCTAACTCCGTTGTACTGGACCGAGCTCAATGAGAGACAGATTCACAGGGTTGATATGGTTAGAGAAACCAAAGAAAAAGTTAAAGTAATTTGTGATTGTTTGAAAGCGACTTCGGATAGACAGAAATAGTACGCAGATTTGAAAAGAAAAGAGATTGAGTTTCAAGTTTGTGATAAAGTATTTCTGAAAGTATCTCCGTGGAAGAAAGTTCTAAGATTTGGTCGTAAAGGCAAGTTAAGTCCGCGTTTCATTGGGCCGTATGAGGTTATTGAAAGAATAGGGCCAGTAGCATATCGGTTAGCTTTACCGACAGAGTTGGAATGTAATATCCCGATTTTGGGTCTAGTCAGAATAGTGGTTTCAGGACCACAAATCCGACGTAGTAAAATTTATTTTTATTATATTTCTATGGTCTACAGTTTTATGAAATGATTTCGTGAAAATTTCGTTCGAAAATTTTGACGTTTCGGCACTCAATTTAGTTAAAGAGACTAAATTGCAATAAGTGCAAAACTTGAGTTCTATATGTTAGAAGTGTCCAATTGCTATGAGATTTTAAATTGGAGGTCCTTAGATGGTAATTAGACCATTATACTTTAAGTTGGACAAAAATGGACATGGTAGGGTGAAATTTCAGAGTTTGGCATTAAGGGCATTTTGGCCATTTGGGTAATAAAGACAAAATTAAACACATAAAAGATGTCATCTTCTCAATTTCATCCTCCCATGGCTGAAAATCACAAGGGGTCTCCATAGCTAGGGCTTGTTCATCTTCCAAGCTTGATTGTAAGTTCGTTCTTGTCCCGTTTTTAATGATTTTTACATTTTTGAGATCGGTGTAACCTAATCTAGCTATTTCAAGGACTAATTTGAAAGAAAATCAAAGTCTAAAATTTTACCCATGTTGTATATTTGTGTATTTTGATGTTTAATGGTAGATTATGCAAGTTTGGTGTTAGATAAACAACTTTTACAGTGATTTTTGATGAAAATGCTTAAAAATGACCTATTTGTAAAAGTTATAAAACATGTAGTAAAAGTGTGAATTAATGAAAAATGTGGGCTTTTATAAGAATGAGTAAGGTTCGGCTAGGCTTGGGTTTTGAAGAAATTGAACATATTTTATTTTACAAGCCTAGAGACTAAAATGTAAAAAGTTGAAAAATTAGGGGAAAAATGTAATTTTGCCATAATGTGATTTTTGGGCTAAATTGAATAATGCGAGTATTAAATGAGCTGAATTTTCTATTATAGATCAAGAAAAACGAAGTTCAGACCTAGATCGGGGAAAAAACAAAGTGTTTGACGATTAGGTCCATTTTCACTATTTTTGTACCGAGGTAAGTTCGTATGTAAATAATGCAATGTTATATTTTTATTTTAATGTTTTGATATTGCATGAAATGTATGATTGATTCTATGAGCATATTCGACAAAGTTTCGGCAAGAGAGAAATCTCGGTTGAACCTTAGGAATAGATTAGGATACAAGTGACATGTCACTAG
Source organism: Gossypium sturtianum (assembly GCA_025698515.1). NCBI lineage: Eukaryota > Viridiplantae > Streptophyta > Magnoliopsida > Malvales > Malvaceae > Gossypium > Gossypium sturtianum. The sequence goes on along the minus strand of CM046950.1, from coordinate 67,429,095 downwards.
GAACCCATGTGATTAAGGGATTTATGTGTCCCGGGTGCTGGTCCTGTATGTCCTACCGGTGGCTGGGTATACCTGCATATGTTATGGATACCTGATAGCTTGTGTGAACAGCACTGCGTAGCTATGTCTCGACTGACAGCTTGTGTGAGCAGGCCCGTGGATTTACTCGAGAGCGAGCTTATACGTGTTATGAGAATTGTGATAGCATTGGCTACATATGTGGCACTTATGTGCAAAGTTTTTCGTGTATTCGGTAGTATTCCAAGTGGTTCAACGGGTATGTCAAAGACGAGAAAGTAAGTGATTATGTTATGAGTTGGTACAGGTATGTACGAAAAACTCAAAGGAAATGAATTCGGTATATGATAAACTATTGGTAAGAATGTGATTGAGTATGTTATGTTCATTAGGTTTTAATGACATTTAGGTTGATATACGTATGTTACTTATATGGTAATTGTATGGTAATGTTGTTCATTATTTGCATATGAACTTACTAAGCTATATAGCTTACTCCCTTTTCTTTCCCTTGTCTTATAGTGTCACCAAGCTAGCTCAGGATTGGAGATTGTCGGAGATCCATTCACACTATCAACTATTATTTTGGTACCAATGAATTCAACATTTTGAGTTATGGCATGTATAGGGGACTTGGTCATTTTGTTATTTGTCATAATTAATTTTGCCAAATGTGTTGGCTTATATGGTTGAAAGTTCATTTTGTATAAGGTCATTGAAAAATTGGCTACAATTGCTATGAGAAATTTATATGATGATGCTTTTCATAGATGTAGGAATTTACATGATTTGAGTTGATAAGCATGTGATGTTTGTGTATGATAAATGGTAGCATGTGAATGATGTGTTGATGTCTTGATTGTGGCTGATTTGGTTGTATGTAAATGCTTAGATTGGTGCCATATGATGTTGTGTGTGTATGTACAAGTAAGGGTGGAAAAATGACTTGGTAAATAGCCTTATTATTGTCCACACGGGTAGACACACGACCTAGTCCACGGGCATGTGTTCCGGTCGTGTGTCCCCTGGACCTTAATTGTTTCAAAACAGAATGTCCAGAATTGAGCACACGGGCAGAGACACGGGCGTGTGTCTTGGCCGTGTGTGCTACACGGCCTTAGACACGGGCGTGTGTCTCAGCCGTGTGAAGTCTGCAGCTATTTTATGAAAAATTATGGAAATTAAATCGACCACACGGCCTAGCACACGGCCGTGTGGCACAAGTCAGAGAGCACCCTATTTTGGACACGGCCTGTAGCACGGGTGTGTCTAAGGGTCACACGGGCGTGTCCCTTGGACCACACGGGCGTGTGAGCCTTGTAACATGAAATTTTTTCTAAGTTTTGTAAAATTTTCTAAAGTTCTCGGTTTAGACCTGAACCACTTCCAAAGCATGTATTGAGCCTCGTAGGCTCATTTTAGGGATGATATGAATGTGTATGAAAAGTTTTAATTTGAATGGAAATTTATGACTCAAAAATTTATGTTTGCTTGTGTTTATGTCCGGTAATGCCTCGTACCCTGTTTTGGCATTGAATACGAGTAAGGTGTGTTACATTTAGTGGTATCAGAGCTACGGTTTAGTCGATTCTCAGACTAACGTAGCGTGTGTAAGAGTCTAGCTATACATGCTATATATGAACTATGATAGTGTGCTAACTCCTGACAATTTTAAACTATGTTTTCATATAGTAAATGGACCTCGACCGAGCTGTAGCTGATGATGTAGAAAGCAATGCACCGGCTCCCGCTCAAAAGGCAACGCCATCTGAAAGTAGACCTCGCATGGTTAGTCAGGGAGGAGGAGAAGGGGCTAGGGAAGCATTCCTCCACATGATGAACCAATGGTATTCGGAATTTGTTCGAACAAATCTGATTGCTCAACCCCCTCCACCCCTACCTATTCCTCAGCCGGTTCCATTACCTTCTCAAGGTATGGAATATGTAAGAGTGAGTAAGCCTCCGGTTGATAAGATTCGAAAGCATGGGGCTGAGGATTTTAGAGAAAATGTTGACAATAATCCCAAGAGGGAAAAATTTTGGCTTGAGAATTCTATCAGGGTATTCGATGAACTATCTTGCACACCAGATGAATGTCTGAAATGTGCCGTATCACTTCTAAGAGACTCAGCATACCGGTGGTGAAAAACCCTTATGTCAGTAATACCGAGAGAGAGGGTTAATTGGGAATTCTTCCAAGATGAATTTAGGAAGAAGTATATTAGCCAACGGTTCATTGATCAGAAACGTAAAGAATTTTTAGAGTCAAAAGCAGGCGTAATGTATCAGAATCGAGTTTGAACGAGAGTTTGTCAGGCTCAGTAAGTATGCTTAAGAGTGTGTTTCCACTGAGGCTATCATGTGCAAAAGGTTTGAAGATGGGTTGAATGAGGACATCTGATTGTTAGTTGGAGTTCTTGAGCTGAACGTATTTGTGGTGCTATTCGACCGAGCTTGTAAAGCTAAAGAATTAAGCAAGGAAAAGAGAAAAGTTGAGTCTGAGGCTAGAGATACAAGAAAAAGGACGATGAGTAAGTCATTTCAATCTCAGTCTAAGAAATCGAGAGATTTGTATGCTCGATCGAGTGCTTCAGCTTGGTATCCCAACAGAGATCGTGGGAAACAATACTCGGGTTCTAAAGCCCAAACTACATCAGTAGCGAGCGTTGGTAACGCTAAGTCTGGTAGGCCTGAATGTCTGCACTGTGGCAGACGACACCCCGGTGAATGTAGAATGTATGACCGGACTTGTTTTAAGTGTGGCTCTCACGACCACTTTATTAAAGATTTCCCAGAGGTGGTTGAAAAGGATAAATTTCAGACTGCAAGATCGGGCAACACTGCCTCTAAAGGGAGACCACCAAGGAACACGGGAAATGGAGCTAGTAGTAAATGTGTGACAAAAGATACAGCTATAAGATCTGAGGCCAGGGCACCTGCTAGAGCCTATGCTATCCGTGCTCATGAAGAAGCGACACCTCCCGATGTTATCACTGGTACTTTTTCTCTCTTTAATACTAATGTAGTTGCATTGATTGATCCTAGATAGACTCATTCTTATGTTTGCATGAAATTGGTAGCTAGCTGTTGAGTTTACTGAATTTGTGATTAAAGTGTCAAACCCCTTAGGCAAATATGTGCTAGTTGATAAAGTTTGCAAGAATTTTCCGTTGATGATTTGAGGTCACTGTTTTCCGGCTGACCTAATCTTGTTGCCATTTGATGAGTTTGATGTCATTTTGGGTATGGATTGGTTGACACTGCATGATGTTGTAGTCAATTGTAGACGGAAAATTATTGAATTGAAATGTGCGAATGGTGAAATTCTTCGAATTGATTCAAATGAGTTGGGTGAGTTACCTATTGTGATTTCTTCAATGACTGACCAAAGATATGTGAGAAAGGGTTGTCTTATCTAGCTTATATGTTGAATACAAAAGTGTCTGAATTGAAAATTGAATCAGTGTCGGTAGTTAGTGTATATCCAGATGTTTTTCTAGAAGAGTTGCCTGGGTTGCAACCGATTAGAGAAGTTGAGTTTGGTATTGATTTAATACCAGGGACTTCACCGGTATCAATAGCCCCGTATAGAATGGCTCCAACTGAGTTAAAAGAATTCAAGTCTCAGTTACAAGAATTGACGGAAAAGGGTTTTGCGAGATCGATTTTTTCACCATGGGGTGCACCGGTGTTATTTGTCAAGAAGAAAGATGGATCCATAAGACTTTGTATCGATTACCGACAGCTCAACAAGGTGACTATAAAGAACAAGTATCCTTTCCCAAGAATTGACGACTTGTTTGATCAGTTGAAAGGAGCAATAGTATTTTTGAAGATTAATTTGAGGTCTGGCTACTACCAGTTGAGAGGTAAAGAGTCAGACGTGCCAAAAACCGCTTTCAGAACAAGGTACGGGCACTATGAATTTCTTGTCATGCCTTTCAGACTAACTAATGCTCCTACTATTTTTATGTACTTGATGAACAAATTTTCCGACCGTATTTAGATAAGTTTGTGGTTGTGTTCATCAATGACATCCTGATTTATTCTAGAGATGAGTCTAAGCATGCCGGGCATTTAAGAACTGTATTGCAGACTTTGAGAGATAAGAAATTATTTGCTAAATTCAGTAAAAGTGAGTTTTGGCTCTGAGAAGTCAGATTCTTGGGATATATTGTCTGTGGAGGCGGTATTCGAGTTGATCCGAGTAAGATATCGACAATTGTTGATTGGAAACCGCCGAAGAATGTATCAGAGGTCAGAAGCTTTTTGGGCTTAGCTGGTTATTACTGACATTTTGTCAAAGGATTTTTGATGATTGCTACTCCTATGACTAATGATCCGAAAAATGTCAGCAAAGTTTTGAGAAGTTGAAAGCATTGTTGACCGAGGCGCCAGATTTAGTGCAACCTGAACCAGGAAAGGAGTTTGTGATTTATAGCGATGCGTCACTGAATGGGTTAGGATGTGTATTGATGCAAGAGGGCAAAGTGATAGCTTATGCCTTGAGGCAGTTGAAACCGCACGAGAAGAATTATCCGACACACGATTTGGAATTGGCCGCCATTATTTTTGCTTTGAAAATTTGGCGTCATCATTTGTACGGTGAGAAGTGCCACATCTATGCTGGTCATAAAATTTTAAATTATTTGATGACTCAGAAAGATCTGAATTTGCGGCAATGGAGATGGCTCGAGCTACTAAAAGATTATGAGCTAGTGATTGACTACCATCCCGAAAAGGCGAATGTAGTCGCAGATGCTTTGAGCAGAAAGTCCTTATTTGCCTTGAGAGCTATGAGTACGAGATTGACTTTGTCTAATGATGGTTAAATTTTGGCCGATTTGAGAGCTAGACCGATATTTCTTCAGCAGATTTGTGAAGCTCAGAAAAGTGATAGTGAATTGCAAGCTAAAAGAGCTCAGTGTGAATCGGGTAATGATTTAGACTTTCGGATCGGTTCGGATGATTTTTTGATGTTTCGAGATAGAATATGTGTACCGAAAAATGATGAACTTATTCAGAAAATTTGGAGAAATGGTTGCTTATCAGTTCATCCGAGTAGTACAAAAATGTGTAATGATTTGAAGAAATGGTATTGGTGGTCAGGTATGAAACGGGATATTTCGGAGTTTGTTCCGAGATGTTTAGTTTGTCAACAAGTAAAGGCCGAACACCAAGTACCTTCGGGCTTACTTCAACCAGTGATGGTACCCGAGTGGAAATGGGACAAAATTACGATGGATTTTGTAACGGGTTTGCCTTTGACTCTGAAAAAGAAAGATGTCGTTTGGGTCATTGTTGATAGGTTGACAAAATCGGCTCATTTTATACCGGTACGTACCGATTACTCAATTGATAAGCTAGTTGAATTGTATATTGCTAAAATTGTGAGATTGCACGGAGTACCTATGTCTATTATTTCGGATAGAGATCTGAGGTTTACTTCACGATTCTGGAAGAAGATGCAAGAAGCTTTGGGTACAAAGTTGAACTTTATTACCGCATTTCATCCGCAAACCGACAGCCAATTTGAGAGAACGATTCAGGTTCTAGAAGATATGCTTCGCTGTTGTGTTTAGGAGTTTGAAGGTAGTTGGTAAAAATATCTACCTTTAGTCGAATTTGCTTATAACAAAAGTTTTCAGTCGAGTGTAAAGATGGCACCGTATGAGGCATTGTATGGTCGCAAGTGTCGAACTCCATTGTATTGGACCGAGCTTAGTGAGAAACAGATACATGGGGTCAATTTGGTTAGAGAGACCGAAGAGAAAGTGAAAGTAATTCGTGACTATCTGAAGGCAGCTTCAGATCGACAGAAGTCACATGTGTAACACTCCTTACCCGTGTTCAATGCCGGAACAGGGTATGAGGCATTACCGGACAATAACACAAACATTCATGCAAAACTGGGCCATAAAATTTCCTTCAATTTAAAAATTTTCATATTCAAACATAAAGTCCCTAAAATGGGCCTACGAGGCCGAAAACATACTTTGGGAACGGTCCGGGACCAAACCGAGAATTTTAGAAACATTTGGAAAATCTACATAAAAACTAGGCACACGCCCTTGTGGCATAGGGACACGCCCGTGTGGGAAGGCCGTGTGGTCGCACACGCCCATGTCCCCAGCCCGTGTGGTTTTATTTTCCATCTCGAACCTACAGGGGTTTTCACATGGCCGAGCACACGCCTGTGTCCTAGGACGTGTCCTTCACATGGCCGAGACACACGCTCGTGCCTCTGCCCGTGCGCAAAAACCTGGGTATTCTGTTTATGACGTCAGCACACATCTTAGGTCACATGGCCAAGGCACAAGCCCGTGTGTTAGCCCGTGTGACGAACTTAATTTTTCGCAAATTAGGTGTAGGGGACACACGACCAGGCTACACGCCCATGAGGCAGACCGTGTGTCACACACGGCCTAGACACACGCCCGTGTGTCTACCCGTGTGGACAATTATAAGGCTATTTACCGAGCCTTTTGCCACCCTGATAAGCATCCACACTTATACCATTTCCAACCAAACTTAACATGCTATTATTAGACATTTATTTGTCCACATTAAGGGCATTCATGCACCAGTTAATAACCATACTCATCATGTATAACCACACTTATACTTTGCCATCACACATGCACCTACACAACCATTCACATGTCACACTTCCCACACTTCAATTTCATGCTATCATTCATTCCCACTTAGGCAAGCAAACTCATTCATGAAAGGCCTCATCATGGACTTATAACACAACCAATATTAGCCACATCACATGGCCTTTTACAAAATGGTATATCAAATGACATAGACCACATTCTTGGCTAATCAATTATGACAGTTACAAAATAACCAAATTCCTATACATGCCATAATTCAATGTAAATCTCAATATACCAAAATGTGTGGATAGTATGGATGATCCTCCGACGATCTTCGAATCCCGAGCTGGCTTGGCGACACTATAAAATAAGGGAAAAGAGAAGGGAGTAAGCTTTAAGCTTAGTAAGTCTATATGTAAATAATGAACATCACCACATACTTATCAATCAAGAACTTTACATACTAATCAAGAACAATTTAGATCCTTGTATTTGCTCTTACTCATTTCAAACCTTACCACATTCCAAATACATATCATAAACATTGCTCACAATTACATGCACCTATAATCCAGCACTTGTCACCACATTGTCACACGTAATTTCACTTAATCAAATTTTCCCAATGAACACTTCAGAATAATATTGGATACATGGTGGTATCGTACACAGCCCCCAATAATCACATATACACGGTGGTATCGCACACAGCCCACCAATAATCACATATACACGGTGGTATCGCACACAGCCCACCAATAATCACATATATACGGTGGTATCGCACACCGCCCACCAACAATAATAAATACGGTGGTATCGCACACAGCCCACCGATAATAATAAATACGGTGGTATCGCACACAGCCCACCAATAATAATAAATACGGTGGTATCGCACACAGCCCACCAATAATAATTAATACGGTGTTCATCCGTATGTTTTTTCTATTCCGAAGGTTCATCCGGGAACTTCCTCACTTTTCATCATTTTAATAAATATCAATAATATTCACTCAGATTTCACATAAGACATCAATATGTAAAAACATAAATAAAAAGGATGTATCGTTTACATATAAACTTACCTCGATACAAAATGTGTCAAGTTGCAATTTAGTCTGAAACCTTGCCTTTTCCTCGGTCAAGGTTGATTCCACGTTCTTCTTGATCTATAATGACACATTTAGCTTATTTAATATACACATTATTCAAATCAGTCCAAAATCTTTCTATGGCAAAATTTACAATTTAGCCCCTAACTTTCTTAATTTTTACACTTTAGTCCCTAGGCTCGTAAAATGAAATGTGTTCATTTTTCACACACCCAAGCCTAGCCGATTCATATTCTCTCTTATAACAGCTCACATTTTATACACATATTATTTCATCTTTTGCAAATAAGTCCTTTTTATCAATTTCACCAAAAATCATCTAGCAAAAGTTGTTTATCATACTTCAAACTTTCATATTCTACCACTAGACATCAAAATACATGTATGTCATCCATGGGTAAAATTTTAAACACAAGATCTAGCTCAAAATAGTGGTAGAAATAGCTAGATCGAGCTACGAGGATTTCAAAAATATGAAGAATATAAAAAACGGGGCTAGGAAGTACTTACAATCAAGCTTGAAAGTGAAACAAAACCCTAGCTATGGCTCTGATAAACTGTAATATATACATATTTAATCCCACATTTAGCTTACTTTTGGATGATTTAATCCATTGAATTGTGGAATTTGATGCTCCTAATCCTTTAATTTCATGTTTTATACTTAGGAGAGCATCGGAGGATGAAAAGAATGAGAAACGGGCCGAAAATGGAGAAAATGGGCCAAAGTGAGAAATCAACACGGCCTGGAGTTCACCAGATGGCCGTGCCACCTTAGTAGGCCCGAACACGGCCTGGGCTCGATTCACACGGGCGTGCTCCACGGGCGTGTCTCTGCCGTGACCCGTTGTAATTTACTCGGAAAAGGATACTTAGGGGCGAAGAAAGACATTCAAGTCTATATAAACACCCTAAGTATGACCTAAAAGGGGAAGAAGCCAGAGAGGGCTGAACACAGGGAATTACTCCAAGAAAGCCATCGATCCATCTCGAAGCGGAATCACACTCAAGACGGAAGATCTTCCTTCAATTTCCTTCAGGGGTTTTAGGGTTTTTCTTATGTTTTGTTATTTACTTTCTTCCGAGGTGTATTCTTTATTAAACATGAACTAAACCCCTCAAATACACGAGGGGATGAAACCTAAGACGGATCTTGTTATTGTTTTTTCGAATCGTATGATAAATACTTAATTTGTTCTTAATTATGTGTTCTTAATTCTTGTTTTAATATTTCAGGATATTGATTCAAGTATTGATGTGCTTAGGCGATGGAGCAAAAGTCCCCTGTTTAAGAGTAGATCTAGCATAGTTAAGCGGAGTTGATCGCAACCCTAGAGATAGGATGATGAAAATCTGCAGGATTAGGGTCAAACCTAATATGGGAGTCCATAGATCGAGTTAATGCAACACTAGGGGTTTTAATTAGAAAGAGATTTCAATTAATCAACCTAGGGTTAGACGTTAGTAGCCTCGAAAGAGGTATTAATATAAATTAGGGAATCCTACGGATCAAGTCAAGTGAATAAATCGTCTGGTTCAGAAATAAGTAACAATTGAAGTCTAGGTGGATTCTTCCTCAGGTATTGTCTTAATCAACTGGTTTTCCAAAAGTATTTTCCCAATTCACTCTCTGTGTCTTAGCATCCTTAGTAATTAGTTAATTAAACATCGATTCCCTTAATACTTAGGCTAGATAATAAAAAGATAGTAACTACTAGTACTCTTGGTCCTCGAGGATACGATATTTCCGGTCTTGCCATAGCTATACTACCGAATCATAGGTGCGCTTGCCTCTTTCGTTGTCATAGTTAGTTTGGACACGATCAAGTTTTTGGTCCCGTTGCCGGGACTCGAGATATTAGGAACACTTGATTTTTATTACTTTAGCTTTTCTATTTTAACTTTGCTAATTTTTCTTTTTCCTTGCTTCTGGCAGGTATTCTAGTTTATGACTAGAAGAAACCCGTCAGGACCTCTACTTTACGATAGTGATATAGAAGGAACCGTTTGCAGAAACCGAAGAGAAATTAGACGAAGCCTACAGTACATACAAGAAGAGCAAGAGAACGATACCAACACTACCGAAGAGATGGCTGATAATAATCCGCTACCTCCTATAGTTGTCGCAAACCCGGTTAATCAAAATCATATTCCTCGAACTATGTATGATTATGCTAAACCTAATTTAACAGGAATCGAATCAAGTATTGTTAGACCTGCTGTCGCTGTAAATAATTTTGAACTGAAACCTAACACTATACAGATGATTCAACAATTTGTTCAGTTTGATGGTTTGTAGGATGAGGATCCTAACACACACTTAGCGAACTTTTTGGAATTATGCGATACGTTTAAAATTAATGGCGTTTCTGATTATGCCATTCGCCTTCGGTTATTTCCCTTTTCTTTAAGGAATAAAGCCAAATAGTGGTTGAATTCTCTTCCACGAGGATCAATCCCTACATGGGAGCAAATGACCGAAAAATTTTTGTTACAATATTTTCTGCCGGCTAAAACGGCTAAGTTGAGGAATGATATCTCTTCTTTTGTGCAGATGGATTTAGAGACACTTTACGATGCATGGGAGAGATACAAGGATTTATTGAGAAGATGCCTCATCATGGGTTACCATTATGGCTACAGGTTCAAACCTTCTATAACGGTGTGAACCCCTCAACTAGGCAACTTATTGATGCAGCCGCCGGTGGAACCCTAAATAACAAAACCCCTGAAGTGGCTTACGAATTCATTGAAGAGATGTCACTAAATAACTATCAGTGGCAAGTTATGAGGATAAAGCCGACAAAAGCTGCCAGTGTTTTCAACCTTGACGCGGTAACCATGCTATCAAATCAGGTAGAACTTTTAAATAAAAAAATTAATGGTTTGTATGGTTCTACGCAGGTACACCCAATAATGCAATGTGACTCAAATCTAGGAGGTATGAGAAATACAGAATATCCACTTTACAACTCGAGCGCTGAAAACGAACAAGTTCACTATATTGGTAATAATCCTCAACCTCAAAATAATCCTTATAGTAACACTTACAATGCAGGGTGGAGGAATCATCCCAATTTCTCATGGGGAGGTCAAGGAAATCCAGGAAATCAAATACCACCACCCCCTCCGGGATTTCAGCAACCACCTTGCCGACAGGAAAAGAAACCAAACCTTGAGGAGATATTGGAAAAGTTCATCTCGACATCAGAGACTCATTTCCAGAATACCGAAACGGCATTGAAAACTCAACAAGAATCACTTCAAAGGATTTAGAATCAAATTGGACAGCTAGCCAAGTTAGTTTCCAAAAAGCAACCAGGTAATTCACCTAAATCAAAAGAGCATGTGAAAGCAGTTACACTAAGGAGTGGAAAGGAGTTGGTTGAAACTGAAAGGAAGATGCCAAAAGAAATTACTAAAGGAAAAGAAGAGGAAGTGAACGAGAATGTAACACCGGCACTTAAAGAACCACCAATTTCATATCCAGCACAGTTGAAGAAAGACCGCGTGGACGCACAATTTGGTAAGTTTCTTGAACTCTTTAAACAATTACATATTAACTTACCTTTTATTGAAGCTATTTTGCAGATGCCTACATACACAAAATTTCTAAAGGAGCTCTTAATGAATAAAATGAAGCTTAAAGAACTGTCAACCGTGGAGCTTAACGAGGAATGCTCAGCTATTCTCCAGAATAAGTTGCCAACCAAATTAAAAGATCCAGGAAGTTTTACAATTCCTTATTTAATTGGTAGTTAAAATATTGAGAAAGCATTAGCTGACTTAGGTGCCAGTATTAATTTAATGCCTTATAAAATGTTCAAGCATCTCGGTCTTGGGGAACCAAAACCCACTAGGATGAGTATCCAACTAGCCGATAGATCTATTAAATACCCTAGGGGAATTTTTTAAGACGTTTTAGTTAAAGTTGATAAATTCATATTCCCTGTTGACTTTGTTGTGCTCGACATGGATGAGGATGTGTAAGTACCTTTAATTTTAGGATGCCCATTTTCAGCCACTGCCAGGGCTAATATTGATGTAGGTAATGGTAAGCTTGCGCTTAGGGTAGGTGATGAGGAGATTATCTTTAAAATCTATGATGCTATGCGATACTCTAAAGAGCAAGATGATTCCTGTTATTTTATTGACTCTATTGATCATTTTATTCAAGATTCTTTTCAGGAAATAATACATAAAGACACGTTGGAACTGTGTCTTGTTCAAGGCGAGGAGGTAGATGGTGATGCCAATGAGATGCGGGAGACAAAATCGAAATAAATCCTAATAGTTCCTCCCTAAGACAAAAAGAGTATGAGGGCATTGAAATAAATGACGAATCTAAACAAAGGCCCTCTATTGAAGAACCCCCCAAATTGGAATTAAAATAGTTACCAACACACTTAGAGTACGTATTCCTTGGGAGCAATTCTACACTACCGGTAATTATTTCTTCAGACCTAGAACCCAATGAGAAAGAAGAGTTACTACAGGTGTTAAAGGAGCATAAAAGAGCCATAGCCTGGAAAATCTCTGACATTAAAGGGATAAGCCCATCGTTTTGCACCCACAAAATCTTAATGGAAGATGGATATAAACCATGTGTGCAACCTCAAAGACGATTAAATCCCAATATGAAGGAAGTTGTCAAAACCGAGGTAATTAAACTTCTAGATGCTGGAATTATTTATCCTATTTCGATAGTTCTTGGGTAAGTCCTGTGCGCAGTTGTTCCAAAGAAAGGAGGCATGTTGTCATAGCTAATGAAAAGAATGAATTAATTCCAACAAGAACGATCCACAGGTTGGAGAGTTTGCATCGACTATAGGAAACTGAACGATGCCACAAGAAAAGACCACTTTCCTTTACCCTTCATTGATCAGATGCTCGAAAGATTATCTGGGCATATGTACTATTACTTCCTAGACGGACTCTCTGGCTACTTCCAAATCCCCATAACTCCTGAGGATCAAGAAAAGACAACATTCACATGTCCATACGGTACGTTTGCTTATCGAAGAATGCCTTTTGGATTATCTAACGCTCCTGCTAGTTTTCGGCGCTGCATGCTAGCCATCTTTGACGAACTTGTGGAAGATATCATGGAGGTATTTATGGACGACTTTTCAGTATTCGGTAATTCGTTCCACCTTTACCTTAAAAATTTAAAACGAGTTTTAATGAGATGTGAGGAAACGAACCTTGTGCTTAATTGGGAAAAGTGTCACTTTATGGTTCGAGAAGGGATTGTGTTAGGTCATAAAATTTCTAGTAAATGGATTGAGGTCGATAAAGCAAAAATCGAAACCATAGAAAAATTACTCCTCCCAGATTCGATTAAGGCTATTAGAAGTTTTTAGGACATGCCGGTTTCTCTAGAAGATTTATTAAGGATTTTTCTAAAATAGCTAAGCCTTTGACGAAATTACTAGAAAAAGATGTACCTTTCAATTTTGATCAGGAATGTTTAGATGCATTTAATACTCTAAAAACTAAATTAACAAATACCCCAATTATTATTGCACTTGATTGGAATTTACCCTTTGAACTAATGTGTTATGCGAGTGATTTTGCAGTAGGTGCAGTTTTAGGTTAGCGAAGAGACAAGCATTTTCAACCGATCTATTACGCTAGCAAGACACGACGATTTACGACAAGAGAATTACACCACCACAGAAAAAGAATTGCTAGCTGTGGTTTTTGCATTTGATAAATTTAGACAATATTTAATATTATCTAAAGTCGTCGCTTTCACTAACCATTCAGCCATTCGTTATCTTTTAACTAAATCTGATGCCAAACCTAGACTCATAAGATGGATTCTACTTTTACAGGAATTTGATTTGGAAATTCAGGATAAGAAAGGAGTGAAAACACGCAAACAGACCATCTTTCTAGACTTGAAAATCCACATCTTAAAGAACTTGATGAGAGTGAGATTAATGACTCATTTCCTGAAGAACAACTCTTGGCTATATCTGACGCCGAGGTACCTTGGTTTGCAGATATCGTAAATTGTTTAGCTGCTAACGTCTTACCAAAATGGTTGACACATCAGCAAAAGAAGTGATTCTTTACTGATGTGAAAAACTATTTTTGGAAGGACCCTTTTCTTTTTCGTATATGTGCAGATCAAGTAATTCGGAGATGTGTCGCGAGGGAAGAAGCAAGCAAAATCCTAGAACATTGCCATTCAGGACCAACAGGAGGACATTACAGTGGGACGAAAACAACACATAAAACACTCGAATCAAGTTTTTATTGGCCCACTTTGTTCAATGACGCTAACATGTATGTTAATTCATGTGATAAATGTCAGAGAACATGTAATATTTCTAAACGCGATGAAATGCCTCAAACATATATGCTATCATGTGAAATATTTGATGTATGGGGTATCGATTTTATGGGTCCATTCCCTAGCTCATTTGGGAATAAATACATCCTCGTAGCAGTTGATTACATGTCAAAATGGGTGGAAGCTCAAGCTTTACCCACCAATGATGCAAGAGTGGTAGTGCGATTTCTTAAGAAACTTTTCTCTCGATTTGGAACACCTAGAGCAATTATTAGTGATAGGGGTACTCTTTTTTGTAACACCCAATTCGAGAAAATCTTAAAGAAATATGGAGTACACCATGTAAACGCCTACCCCTTATCACCCTCAAACCGGTGGACAAGTCGAAGTATCCAATAGAGAACTTAAACGTATCCAAGAGAAAACTGTAGAATCAAACAGGAAAGATTGGGCATCAAAAGTAGACGACGCTTTATGGGCCTATAGAACCGCCTTTAAAACTCCCATACAAACATCCCCATACAAACTTGTTTACAGGAAGAGCTGTCATTTACCATTTGAACTCGAACATAAAGCATTTTGGGCTATAAAATTCTTAAACTACGATCTTAAACTTGCAGGCGAGAAAAGATTGATGCAGTTGAACGAGCTTGATGAGTGGCGAGCGAACGCCTACGAGAGCTTACGATTATACAAAGAAGCAACAAAGCGATGCCATGATGCTCGTCTAAAGCGACCTAAACAATTCGAAGTTGGAGATCTCGTGTTACTTTATAATTCAAGACTCAAACTATTCCTTAGAAAGCTGAAATCAAGATGGTCAGGTCCAATCGTAATCAAAACTATTTTCCCCTACGGCACAATCGAGGTAACTCATCTGACTTATGGCACTTTCAAGGTAAACGGTCAGCGACTGAAAATTTATAACGGTGAAGATTTTAGGGATAAAAGAGAGGAGCTTCAGCTCCGTGAACCTTCATATAGAAATGAAAATAGGGTAAGTCTAGCTTAAGACTTTAAACGAGCGCTTCTCGGGAGGCAACCCAAGCACTAACCTCATTAACATTCATATTTTTTATTTTAGCATCTAACTAAGAACTAACTAATTTCATAAGCGCAGGATTTCCTTCCCACACGGCCATGTGAAACACCACAGGAAGAGACAAATGCGTGGCAGAGACCGTGTGGGCCAAGGAAGAATTTTTTTTTCCCAAAACGGGCTACGATAATACACCACGGCCGTGAGATGAGGCTGTGGCCGAAACTGAGTAAACGACACAGGCTGCAATTAAAGGGGCCATGGCCGTGCGATGCAGCCATGGTCGATACTGAGTAAACGACACGGGTGTGAGACATGCCTGTGCCCAGAAGCCGTGGTTGAAACTGAAATAACCACACGGGCGTGAGACACGCCCGTGCCTATAGGGCGTGGTCGACACTGACTAAATCAACACGGGCGTGCTAACGGTCACATGGGCGTGGGAGAAGCGAAGAAGATAGTACACGACCGTGCGATACGGCCGTGTGATCCAACACGCCCAGGTAACATGGGCGTGGGACACAACTCAGACGCGCTTAAACTTAAAATTCTCGCGACACACGGGCTAAATAAAGGAAACACGAGCGTGGTCCCTAACCGTGTTCCCTATTTCCTATTTAAACCAACCCACTATTAATCTTCTCCCCGATTCCTTAACCTCAAAACCCTAGCCGTTTCTCCCTCTCCCCTACTCAGTCCGACCATCACCATTAACATCCACCCCAAGCTTCCTCCTCTCTCTTTTTCCTCATTCCCTTTCTTCTTTTTCCCCTCTCTTGTTCTCCACACAAGTCCACGCCCGTGCAATTCCTGTCCCACAAACCACGCCCGTGCAACACTGCCACAACCGTGCGCCATCGCCACATCCGTGCCACCACTTCCCCCAACTCCACCGGTTCACCCTTGTCCACTATCGTTTGCTTATTTCTTTAATTTTTCATTATTTTATTTCATTTTATTATTGGTTTCATTGTTCTTATTTCATGATTTAGATTTTTATGATTTTCTTAGTATTTACTTTACTTAGTTTAATTCTATTATGATATTTCTTCATAGTTTTAGCATTCCTTGATGATTTACTTAATAAACTATTTAGAACTATTAGGAATTGCATTCTTGGCTGGCAATAATACTTGAATCATTGAATACCCTTTATTTTTAGGTACGTAATGACTCCACCACGAGGGAAAAAGACCGTCATTCCCGTTTCCAAAAAATGGAAAGGTACCAGTGCAACATCCTCAAGCGCTTCCGCCGAAGTGCGCCATCCATTCCTACGGTTTCCTCCGGGATCACAGGAGGACCTTTTTTAGATACTTCGCGCGCGACCCCTCGGCGTAGGGAGGTGCATTGATTGGACCGCTTTGGAGCAGGACCAACTAGCCGACGATGTTCGGGCCCTCCTGACTACCGACCCATGGGGGAAATTCTTTGAGATAATCGAGCCCACATATCTAGAGCTCAATTTAGAGCTCTGCTCCACATTCCACCTCCAGACGGTGATGATGAACCATGATGACCCCGACACAGTCCAATTCTGTCTCGGAGGCATTGTATGTGAACTGAGTGTCCCACAGTTCGGGGTCGCCTTGGGGCTCTACACCGACGAATTCATGGCGGACAATGATCTCGAGAACCTCCATCGCCACATCCATAACTCCCCTTCTAGATGTTGGAATAACATAGCCCCCGTCTCAGCCACCTATGACCCCAGTCACTCCAAGGCGACAGCTCTCGCCCCATCCCTGAGTGTAAAAAGGTTCAATGTGCCACTCAAGGAACGAACACATCACCTATGCCTAGTCATCCTGTTCATCATTGATCGTCCCCCAAGGATTTCATCCATAATTCAGGAAGTTTCACCTCTCTCCCTCTCTTATTACTTCCTTACTAATCATTATCTATCTTTGTACATTGAGGGCAATGTACATCTTAAGTGTGGGGGGCGAATTTTATTCCTAACTTTTTACATCCCTGAATCATGTCTTGTTCTTAAGTAAATGTTCTCATATTACTATTAGAATGAAATTTCCTTTGATTTATGATTTTTGTTGATATGTTTTGGATTAAGGCATAGGTAATTGTGCAGCGATGATTTAAACTTTAGGAAAATAGAGAATCAAGCATGATTAGTCTATTTTCAGAATTAAAAATTGATAGGTTGTCTACCTGAATCTAATTATTACCTTGAAGTTTGAAATTTACAAGGTTGACATCAAGAACCATAAATTTTTGTGATATTTCGCGCCTTTTAGAGCATATATTTTTCGTGCTCACTTTATTGATTATGAGTACGTCAACATTGATTTGTTATTCTAGAACTTGCTTCGATTATACATGTCGAGACCACACCTATGATTTGATATACGGAGATGATAAAGGCACCTAGGATTTAACCCACTTACTCCATAAAAAGCCTACCTTCATAATTAACCCCTAGTGAACCCCTTTGAGACTAACAAAACCATTTCTTGACTCACCCATTAATATTAACCCAAAACCCACTTTGTATTTGTTATCACCATTTCTCTTGACTACCCCTATATCGAGATTTGATTTGATCGGTTACTTAACTATTTTCTTTATTTCAGTTGTTAAATTCTATCTTATTATTATTGTACTTGATTTGTTCTTAAAAAAAATTTCTGGGAATCTATTCATTATTACTTCTTTATTATTGGAGCTTAAGCAGTTAATTTTACATTTTGAGAAGAAGCCCGTGTTATTAATTCTTAATTGATGTAATTATTTAAGTTTTAGTTATTTTTCTAGTTAGGTAATTTATCTATTCAGTCTCGATACTAACCCTCTAATTCAGCCTTTATCCACACCTTTAACCCAAGCCCCGTTACAACCCATAAAAGACCTTTTGATTTGTGTATCATATCATTTTACAGTGGTGGAGATTTGATTTTCATGCAAGCTTATGGGATTAAATTTTCATGTTTTACTCTTGAGTGCTTATTTTTTGAACCTTAAACACCTTGAGTGAATTGAGTGAACCCTTAGTGAGGATGTCAATTCTTGTTGATTTTGAATTGAAAGGTGATTATTTAGGTAAAGGGAAACACCTATTTTTCTTACTATAAAAACTATGACTTTGATTGTTTGAATCTTTAGGAACCTTCTGGTTAAATTATCAATGTATGAATTAGCTATGAATTATGATGGAACATTATTGATGAAAGTTATGAATTGAAGGAATTCAATTTTAATTGTGAGTTGAGGATTTTGCTTGAGGACAAGCAAATGCTTAAGTGTGGCGGTATTTGATAAACCGTAATATATACATATTTTAATCCCACATTTAGCATAATTTTGGATGATTTAATCCCTTGAATTGTGGAATTTGATGCTCCTAATCCTTTAATTTCATGTTTTATACTTAGGAGAGCATCGAAGGATGAAATGTAACATCCCGATTTAGGGCCTAGTCGGAACAGTGGTGCGAGACCACAAATCCGAAGTAGTAAAATGAGTTTTGAGGTTTAAGATACGTTTGCATGATAGTATGAAAGTTTCATGTAGAAATTTTATGAAATTGTCATTGAATGGTCCATCAGGACTAAATTGCAAAAGTTGCAAAATATGAGATTCTAGAAGCTTTTAGTATGAAATAGCTTTGGAATATTAATTAGAAGTCCTTAAATAGCAATTTTCCCAAATCATAATTTTTGGACAAAAATGGACATGAGTTAGAAATTTTGAAAGTTTAGTGAGGAGGGCATTTTGGTCATTTATCAATTAAATGATTAAAAAGGGAAAAAGATGACAAAATTCTTATTCATCTTCTTCCCCTTGTGCCGAAAATTAGAGAGACTCCATAGCTAGGGTTCTTCAATTTTTGAAGCTTGCTAGTAAGTGCATCCTAGCCCCGTTTTTAATATTCTTCGTATTTTTGGAGTTCTCGTAGCATGAATTAGCTATTTTTAGCTATAAGTTGAGCTAGAATTCATGTCCATAAATATACCCATGTATGAAATGCATGTAAAATGATGTTTTATGGAAGATTATGAGAGTTTGATGTTAGATAAACATCTTTTCCCAAGTGAATTTCATGAAAAATGTTAGTATGGACTAATTTGCAATAGTTATGAAATTGGTCATACATAATAGAAATAGTGGGAATTGATTGTTGCTATAGTTGAGAGAATGAATTAGCTAAGCATGAAGCTCATGAAAGTTGAAAAAAATCACTTTACGAGCCTAGGGGCAAAAGTGTAATTATGAGAAAGTTTAGGGCAAAATGGTAATTTTTCCAAAGTATGAGTTATGAGTCAATTTAGTCAATATGAGTATTAAATGAGCTAAATTATTATTATAGATCAAGAAAAACGAAGCCCGGATCGAAATCGAGGCAAGAACAAAGTCGAGGACTAATTTGCATATCTACATACATTTTGTATATTGAGGTAAGTTTGTGTGATTTCTAAGCTTTATGATTAATATCATTGAATTGCTTAGTATGATGTTAAATATATTTTAATTCCATGAGATTGTTTAATGCCATGTTAAACAAAGAAATCAATGAGATTACGCATGAGAAAGTCCTAATTGAAGTTGAATTACTTAGGATACTCGATCTATCACATGAGACAAGAAAGCCCATATAAGACCAAGCCAAGGCAAGGCATCGGCAATCAAGCAAGTTATCATGTAAGACCAAGACAAGTTTTGGCATTGAAGATTTATTATGAGATGAAGACCCATATAATCCCAAGCCAAGGCATGGCATTGGTGAATCTCCAAGCAAAGATGTCATGTAAGTCCAAGACAAGTCTTGGCATTGAAAAGCTATCATGAGATAGAGATCCCATGTAAGTCCAAGCCAAGGCATGGCATTGCTGAGTAATAAGGAAGATTTCATGTAAGTCCGAGCCAAGGCTCGGCATTGACCAATTCATTAGTAAAGATACCAAGTAAGACCATGTCAAGACATGGCAATGGTAAGTTCCCAAGGGAACACACAAGGAAGACTTCGTGTAAGTCCATGTCAAGACATGGCATCGATACCAAGTTGAGATATCCCATGTAAGACCATATCTAGGATATGGCTTTGGCATTGAGATATATGTGAGATGAGATTCAGTATCCTCGGTTATTCATAGTAATTCATCGGGCAAAAGAATAAAGAATAAATGAGAAAGCAAGAAAGTTAAGCAAGTAAAGCTATCATCAAAATATGCTAGTTAAAGTTAACTAAAAGTATTATTCATGTTATGAATGATGAAGTTAAGATTATGCTTACTAGAGCAAAGTGTGCTAATCTATGTGATTAAGTGATACAGGTACCCTGTTTACCTTACAAGCATGAGACTAGTAAGTACCATGAGATATGTAAGAATTATTAAGAGTAAGTGAGCTCAAACATATGAGTTCGGCAATGCCTTTATTTATGATGAATGAGTTATATTAAGCAAACATGTTGCTATATGCACTACATGCAAACTTACTAAGCTAAATGCTTACGTCTTTAATTCTTTCTTTCCATGTAGTCCCGCCAAGCTAACTCGTGGATCACTAACGTCGGAGCTCGGAACACATTATCAATCGCTATTTTGGTATAGCCAAGTTGTTTATATTAAGTATGGCATGTATAGGAAGCATTTCATTTTGAGTTATGTTTTTAGAAGAGCCAAAGTGTTGACTATCAAGTTTAGCATTGTTTTGTATATGGCTAAAGAGATTGGCCAATATTTGCCAAGTTTATTTATACCAATGTTGATGATTATGCATCATTGTTCATGTGTTCATGTAGTACTTGAGTTGTTGAATAGGGTATTAAATTGATCTTGATTTCAGAGTGGATAAAGGATTGGTAGATAGCCTCCTAATCTCCAACAGGAGTAGAGACACGGGCGTGTGTCTAGACCGTGTCGGAGGCACGGCTAGAACATGGGCATGTGCCCAGGCCGTGTGAAGTCTGCACCTTGCACTTGTAATTTGAATTGCCACACAGTTGAAGCACACGGGCGTGTGTATGGACCGTGTGGATAAGTCAGAATGCCAAGGTTTAGCACACGGGCCAGGGCCACGGGCGTGTCAAGGCCGTGTGAAATTAGTCAGTGTCGACTACGGGTGGAAGACACAGGCATGTCTTAGGGGTACACAGGCGTGTCCCAAGTCGCACGGGCGTGTGACCCCTATTTTGAGGAAAAGTTTACAAAGTGAGTAAAAGTTTTCGGTTGAACTCTGAAAGTTTTCGGACATGAGTTTAAGGCCTCGTAGGCCCATGAAATGTATGATTTGACTAAGAAAGAGAAGTTCTAATTCGAAACAAAATTTTACAGCCCGAAAGTACATGTTTTAGTAAGTTCAAGTATAGTAATGTCTCGTATTCAGTCTCAGTTTCGGACACGGGTATCGGGTTGTTACATGAAAAGAATGAGAAACGGGTCGAAAACGGATAAAATGGGCCAAAGTGAGAAATCAACACGGCCTGGAGTTCACCACACGGCCGTGCCACCTTAGCAGGCCCGAACACGGCCTGGGCTCGATTCACACGGGCGTGCTCCACGGGCATGTCTCTGCCGTAACCCGTTGTAATTCTACTCGGAAAAGGATACTTAGGGGCGAAGAAAGACATTCCGAAGTCTATATAAACACCCTAAGTATGACCTAAAATGGGGGTGAAGCCAGAGAGGGCTGAACACAGGGAATTACTCCAAGAAAGCCAGTTGATCCATCTCAGAAGCTGGAATCACACTCAAGACGGAAGATCTTCCCTTCAATTTCCTTCAGGGGGTTTTAGGGTTTTTATTATGTTTTTTTATTTACTTTCTTCTGAGATGTATTCTTTATTAAACATGAACTAAACCCCTTAAATACCTGAGGGGGATGAAACCTAATACGGATCTTGTTATTGTTTTCTGAACTGTATGATAAATACTTGATTTGTTCTTATTTATGTGTTATTCTTGTTTTAATATTTCAGGATATTGATTAAGTATTGATGTGCTTAGGCAGTGGAGAAAAAGTCCCTGTTTAAGAGTAGATCTAGCATAGTTAAGCGGAGTTGATCGCAACCCTAGAGATAGAATGCCAAAAATCTTCCAGATTAGGGTCAAACCTAATATGGGAGCCCATAGATCGAGTTAGTGCAACACTAGGGGTTTTAATTAGAAAGAGATTTCAATTAATCAACCTAGGGTTAGACGTTAGTAGCCTCGAAAGAGGTATTAATATAAATTAGGGAATCCTACGGATCAAGTCAAGTGAATAAATCGTCTGGTTCAGAGTTAAGTAACAAGTGAAGTCTAGGTGGATTATTCCTCGGGTATTGTCTTAATCAACTGGTTTTCCAAAAGTATTTTCCCAATTCACTCTCTGTGTCTTAGCATCCTTAGTAATTAGTTAATTAAACATCGATTCCCTTAATACTTAGGCTAGATAATAAAAAGATAGTAACTACTAGTACTCTTGGTCCTTGAGGATACGATATTTTCGGTCTTGCCATAGCTACACTATCGGACGATAGGTGCGCTTGCCTTATTCATTGTCATAGTTAGTTTGGACACGATCAGGCTCCTTGCAAATTTTCGGCTATGGAGGATGAAGATGGACAAAATTTTAGCCTTATTTTCCCTTTTATTTCTTTTATTAGCCAAATGACCAAATTGCCCTTCATTAATACTTTAGTTATTTTATCCCTCTATGGGCATTTTGTGTCCAAACTATAATATAATGGTCTAATTACCAACTAAGGACTCTCAACTTAAAAACCCATCTCAATCAAGTACCTTTATGGATTATAATACACACTTTTCACCCATTGTAATTTTGTCCAACTTATCAAATTGAACATTCAAACAATAAAATTTCTCAACCAAAATTTCACACAAACATTCAATCACTCAATAAACACTAAAACTCAATCGGAATAAATATTTTGACCTCAGATTCATGGTTTCGAAACCACTATTCCATTTAGGCCTTAATTCGGGCTGCTACAACTCTCCCCCTTTAGGGATTTTTGTCCCCGAAAATCTTACCGGTAAAGAGGTTTGGGTACTGTTTTCTCATGGCTTCTTTCGGTTCCCATGTCGCCTCTTCTACACCATGCTTTTGCCACAATACTATCACTAAGGCTATACTTTTATTCCTCAATTGCTTAACCTCTCGAGCCAAAATCTTAATTTGTTCCTCAACATATGTCATATTCATTCGTATCTTAATTTCTGTTGGAGGAATTACATGTAAAGAATCAGAACGATATCGTCGCAACATTGACACATGGAACACATTGTGTATTCTCTCCAACTCCACCGGCAAAGCTAATCGGTAAGCTATTGGTCCAATCCTCTCAATAATCTCATACGGCCCAATGAAACACGGACTCAACTTGCCTTGTCGACCAAATCTCAAAACCTTCTTCCACGGAGATACTTTCAGAAACACTTTATCACCCACCTGAAACTCAATTTCTTTTCTTTTCAAATCTGCATATGACTTTTGTCGATCTGAAGCAGCTTTCAGACAATCACGGATTATTTTCACTTTCTCCTCGGTTTCTCTAACTAAATCAACCCTGTGAATCTGTTTCTCACTGAGCTTGATCCAATACAAAGGAGTTCGACACTTGCGACCATATAATGCTTCATACGATGCTATCTGTATACTCGACTGATAACTGTTGTTGTAGGCAAATTCAACCAAAGGTAGATATTTCTCCCAACTACCTTCGAATTCTAAAACACAACATCGGAGCATGTCTTCAAGAACTTGAATTACTCTTTTGGATTGACCGTCAGTTTGCAGATGAAACGTGGTACTAAAATTCAATTTCGTACCCAAGGCTTCTTGCAACTTTTTCCAAAACCTCGAAGTAAATCTCGGATCTCTGTCCGAAATAATAGACATAGGTACTTCGTGCAATCTCACAATTTCATCAATATACAACTCAGCCAACTTATCAAGTGAGTAGTCGGTAAAAACTGGTATAAAGTGAGCCGATTTTTTCAATCTATCAACCATAACCCAAACGACATCTTTCTTTTTCGGAGTCAGAGGCAAACTTGTCACAAAATCCATCATGATTCTGTCTCATTTCCACTCGGGAACCATCACTGGCTGAAGTAAACCCGAAGGCACCTGATGCTCAGCTTTCACTTGTTGGCAAATCAAGCACTTTGTCACAAACTCAGAGTTGTCTCTTTTCATACCCGGCCACCAATACAACTTCTTCAAATCATTATACATTTTTGTACTGCCCAGATGTACTGACAAACAACCACTGTGTGCCTCGTGTAAAATTTTATGAATCAACTCATCATCTTTCGATACACAAACTCTATCACGAAACGTCAAATAATCATCTGAACCAACCCGAAAATCAGAGTTACTTCCCGATTCACACTGGGCTCTCTTAGCTTGCATTCTACTATCATTCTTTTGAGCTTCACAAATCTGCCGAAGAAACAATGGTCTAGCCTTCAACTCGGCCAATATAGAACCATCATCAGACAATGTCAAACTCGTACTCATAGCTCTTAAAGTATACAAGGATTTTCTGCTCAAAGCATCCGAAACCACATTTGCCTTTTCGGGATGATATTCAATCACTAGCTCATAATCCTTTAACAATTCGAGCCATCTCCGTTGTCGCAAATTCAATTCCTTTTGATTCATCAAATATTTAAAACTCTTGTGATCGGTAAAGATTCGAAATTTTTCACCATACAAATAATGATGCCAAATCTTCAAAGCAAAGACGATGGCGGCCAACTCCAAATCGTGCGTCGGATAATTCTTTTCATGCGGTTTTAGCTGTCTCGAGGCATACGCTACTACTTTGCCTTCTTGCATCAATACACGCCCAAGACCATTCAATGACGCATCACTATAGATCACAAACAATTTCCCCGACTCAGGTTGCACTAGCACTGGTGCTTCAGTCAATCTCGCTTTCAACTTCTCAAAACTTTCCTGGCATTTTTCAGTCCACTCGAACTTAACACTCTTTTGAAGCAACTTAGTCATAGGATAAGCAATCATCGAGAATCTGTAACACCCCTTACCCGTAATCCCCGCTGGAATCGGGTCCGAGGCGTTACCAGATTAAAACTACTTGATCGCCTCTTAGGCTCAACGTGACTACTCTCCTTAAGTCACCACGACAACATCATTTTCGAGTTACGAGGCCTTACTCAAACACACGAGGGCTCTCGAGACCATATCGGAAAATCTTACTATCTTAAAAATTTTCTCCATCTAGACAAGGACTACACGCCCGTGCTAGATGATACACGCTCGTGTGTAGTCACACACGCCCATGTCCATAACCCGTGCACAAAACTCAACCATTCTGCCAAAGTCCCACGGCTAGGTCCACGCCCGTGTTCACCACCCGTGGTGCACACTGACTACTTCACACAGCCTTAAAGTCTAGACATACGCCCGTGTGGCTAGCCCGTGGCCAACACTGAATAACTCACACGTCCTAGGCACACGCCCGTGTGACTAGTCCGTGGTCTATTCTGACTTAAAATACTAACATGCGGGGACACACGGCCAAGTCACACGCCCATGGGCTGACCGCAGTGTGTCACACATGGTCTAGACACACGCCCGTGTGTCTACCCACATGGACAAGAACAAAGCTATTTGTCATGCCCCTTCTCACCCCTCTAGCATACACAACATGTACTCATTCAACACATCCATAATCAAATCAATTTGTAACACAATCTTACATGGATAACTACATCTTTTCATATAATAAAATAGCCAACAACTATGGCATTATACAAAATAGATTATCCATCTAAAGGCCAACATAACTTAGCCATTTACAACAAAAATCACCGACTTGTCTAGCCCCTATACATGCCATATACAAAACGTTTAATCCAATGTGCGAGTGTGTTTGATAGTGTGGGTGATCTTCCAATTGATCCACGTATCTCGATTCAACTCTATTACTCTATAAGACAAGGGAAAAGAAAGGGAGTAATCTTTGAGCTTAGTCAGTTTACACATAAACAATTAAGCATCATAATATAAGCTAAACAACAATTAGCATTATACTAACATAAGTAATTCACAATTATGCTTACTCTTTCTATCCCTTACCATATTTCCAACACATCATGAGTCACATACTCATAACCATTGACATGCACCCCTGCATTCAAAATAGCATTTACACAATATACAACACATCATTTTTTCACAATAACACATCCACACATCTACACTACTCACTAATACATCCACACAGCTACTCTCTCGGTGGTTTTGTACTTAGCCTACCACAATCGATACAATAAGGTAGTATCACACTTAGCCTACCAATAAGGCAATCATAGTGGTCTCACACTTAGCCCACTAAACAATATACTTAGCGATAGCATCGCACATATCCCAGCTCATCGTTGCTAAGTATTGGGGTAGCATCGCACTTAGCTTACCATCAAGCATTATCACTACACATTCACATATCTACTTTGTAGTTCATTCATTCATTCGTTCACTATAACTAACTCATTCATTGCACATGAACCATATACGTTCTCAACCATGCTATACTCTAGCTAGCATTTACAAAGTATACGCATAATGCATCATTTATACGTAAACTTACCTCGGTACTCAAAAAGTATAGAGATGTGCAATTTAGTCCACGACCTTGCCCTTGACTCAGTTTTGATTCGGGCTTCGTCTTTCTTGATCTATAATGACAAATCAACACATTCAATACACACATTGACTAAATTGACCTTTATCTCATACTTTAGCAAAATCCCCATTTTGCCCCTAATCTTTCTCATATTTACATTTTTTCCCCAAGGCCCGTAAAGTGATTTTTATTCAACTTTCTAGCCTTTCATGCTTAGCCGAATCACTTACTCAATTAAAGCTATCATCAATTCTCACTAATTCTCACATGTACGACCAAACTCAAGACTTTCACAAACTAGTCCCTACATGCATTTTTCATGGAATTCACTTAGTAAAAGATGTTTCTACAACATCAAGCTTTCATATTCTTCCATAAAACATCAAAATACATGCATGTCATACATGGGTACATTTTTGAACATCCATTTTAGCTCATCATATAGCTAAAAATAGCTTACTCATGCTACTAGGACTTCAAAAATACGAAGAATATCAAAAACAGGCTAGAATACACTTACTAGCTAGCTTGAAAAGTTGAAGAGCCCTAACAATGACTTCTCTCAAATTTTCGGCAGCCTTGGAGAAGAAGATGAATGAATTTTGTCATCTTTTCTCCTATTTTAATCATTTAATTGTCAAATGACCAAAATACCATTTTTGACAAACTTCCTAATTTAACTCATCCATGCCCAAATTTGTCTAAAAATTAGAAATTGTGAAAATTACTCATTAAGGACTTCTAATTGATATTCTAAAGCAATTTCACACAAATAGCTTCTAGAATCTCACATTTTGCAACTTTTGCAATTTAGTCCTTTTGGACAGTTCAACCGCAATTTAACAAAATTACTTCATGAAACTTTCACACTAGCATGCAAACATGACATAGACCTCAAAAACTCATACTTATGCCTTAAATTTGTGGTCTCGCACCACTATTCTGACTAGGACCTAAATCGAGATGTTACAGAATCCCTCGACAAAATGTCTATAATACTCGGCTAAGCCCAAAAAGCTTCTAACCTCGGATACGTTATTTGGCAGTTTCCAATCAATAATCGCCAAAATTTTGCTCGGATCAACCCAAATACCATCACCTGAAACTATATGTCCCAGAAATGCAACTTCACGAAGCTAAAACTCACTTTCACTAAACTTAGCAAATAATTTCTCCTCTCGTAGAATCTGCAATACCATTCTTAAGTGTTCGGCATGCTCGGACTCATCTCGGGAATAAATCAATATATCATCTATGAACACTACCACAAACTTATCCAAATATAGCCAAAAAATTTGGTTCATCAAATCCATAAACATAGCTGGTGCATTAGTTAAATCGAAAGGCATCACAAGAAATTCATAGTGTCCATACCTCGTTCTAAAAGCAGTTTTCGGCACATCAAATTCTTTGACTCTCAACTGATAGTAGCCGGATCTCAAATCTATCTTTGAGAACCTTGTTGCTCCCTTCAATTGATCGAACAAATCATCAATTCTCAGCAATGGATAGTTGTTCTTTATGGTCACCTTGTTGAGCTGTCGATAGTCAATACAAAGTCTCATAGATCCGTCATTTTTCTTCACAAATAATACGGGAGAACTCCAAGGAGAAAAACTCGGTCTCACAAATCCCTTATCTATCAACTCTTGCAACTGAGCTTTTAATTCTTTCAATTTAGTCGGAGCCATTCTATACGGAGCAATCGAGATCGATGTAGTCCTAGGCAATAAATCAAAGGCAAATTCAATCTCTCTAAACGGAGGTAACCCAGGCAATTCTTCTGGAAACACATTTTGAAATTCACAGACTAATGGCACTGATTCAAGCTTTGACCCGAACATCTCAGTATTCAAAACATAAGCAAGATAAGCTTCACACCCTTTTCTCATGTATTTCTGAGCAGACATGTGCAAAATCACCACAAGCATCTTATTTGAGTCATCTGTTTCAACCCAAAGAATCTCACCATTTTCACATTTCAACTCAAGAGTTTTCTGTCTACAATTTACCTTGGCATCATGTAATGTCAACCAATCCATGCCCAAAATAACATCAAACTCGTCAAATGGCAACAACATCAAATTAGCCAGAAAATAGTGACCTTGAATCGTCAAAGGACAATTCTTGCAAACCTTATCTACTAACACATACTTGCCTAAAGGGTTTGATACTTTAATCACAAATTCAGTCAATTCAACAGGCACTTTCTTACTATTTACCAAATTCACACAGATATAAGAATGAGTGGATCTGGGGTCAACTAATGCAATAACACTAGTATCATAAATAGAGAATGTACCAGTAATCACATCGGGAGATGACGCATCCTCACGAGCACGTATGGCATAAGCTCTAGCAGGTGCTCTCGTTTCTGACCTTACAGCTGAATCCTTCATTATACTTTTACTACTAGCTCCATTTTTTGGCATTTCGCAGAGGCCTACCTCTGCTAGCAGTGTTACTCGGTCTAACACTCTGAAGTTTCTCTTCTTCAACTTTCTCAGGACAGTCTCTGATAAAATGTTCTCGAGAACCACACTTAAAGCAAGCTCGATTATTTCCCCAACACTCTTCGATATGTTGTCTACCACAATTCTGACACTCGGGTTTATTAGACTTCACATTACCCAAGCTTGAGCTTTAGAGCCCGAATATGTTTTACCACGGTCTCGGTGTGAATACCCAGCTAAAACTATCATCCGAGGATTCGTTTCTTTGGACCTCTTTGATTGGAATTGGAACGACTTACTCATCGGCCTCTTTCTTGCATCTCGGGCCTCAATCATAGCTTTTCTCCTTTCTTTATTCAGCTCTTCAGTCTTGCAAGCTCTATCGACCAATACCACGAATTCTTTCAACTCTAAGATCCCAACTAACAATCTAATATCCTCGTTCAGCCCATCTTCGAATCTCTTGCACATAATAGCCGGTAGACACACACACTCTTGAGCATACTTAATGCGAGTCCGACAAATTCACGTTCATACTACACGCCACTGACATTTTACCTTGCTTTAATTCGAGGAACTCTTTCTGTTTCTGATCGATGAACCGCTGACTTATATATTTCTTTCAGAACTCCTCTAGGAAGAAATTCCATGTCACTATCTCTTTCAGATATCAGCGTCTTCCACCAGCGATATGCCGAGTCCTTCAGTAATGATACAGCACACTTTAAGCATTCTTCAGGCGTGCAAGAAAGTTCATCAAATACCCGCATAAAATTCTCAAGCCAAAACTCTGCCTTCTCGGGATCATCATCTATGTTGGCTCTGAATTCTTTGGCCCCTTATTTTCGAATCTTATCAACCGAGGGTTTAGTCAATCTTACCAAGTTAATACCTTGAGGAGCTACGGGGACCGGCTGAGGTATAGAAGAGGGTGGAGGAGGTTGAGCATTAGAATTTGCTTGAACAAATTTAGTATACCAATTCAGTATAGAAAGGCTTCCCGAGCCACCTCTCCCTGACCCAAGGTCTCAGGTCTACTTTCTACTGGTGCGGTCTCTTGCGCGGGAGCCGGTGCATTACTTGCAGCATCATCAGCAACAGCTCAGTCGGGATCCATTTACTATATGAAAACACAGTATGAAATTGTCAGGAGTCACCACACTATCATAATATATTGATGGCATGTATAGCTAGACTCTCACGCACGCTACGGTAGTCTGAGAACAAACTAAACCATAGTTCTGATACCATTAAAATGTAACACCCCTTACCCGTGTTCAACGCCAGAACAGGGTATGAGGTATTACCAGACAATAACACAAACATTCATGCAAAACTGGGCCATAAAATTTCCTTCAATTTAAAAATTTTCATATTCAATCATAAAGTCGCTAAAATGGGCCTACGAAGCCCAAAACATACTCTGGGAACGGTCTGGGACCAAACCGAGAATTTTAGAAACATTTAGAAAATTTAAATAATAACTGGGCACACGCCTGTGTGGCACAGGGACACACCGTGTGGGAAGGCCGTGTGGTCGCACACGCCCATGTCCCCAGCCCATGTGGTTTTATTTTTCATCTCGAACCTATAGGGGTTTTCACACGGCTGAGCACAAGCCCGTGTCCTAGGACGTGTCCTTCACACGGTCGAGACACACGCCTATGTCTCTGCCCGTGTGCAAAAACCTGGGTATTCTGTTTATGACGTCAGCACACATTTTAGGTCACACGGCCAAGGCACATGCCCGTGTGTTAGCCCGTGTGACGAACTTAATTTTTCACAAATTAGGTGCAGGGGACACACGGCCAGGCTACACTCCCGTGTGTCTACCCGTGTGGACAATTATAAGGCTATTTACCAAGTCTTTTGCCACCCTGATAAGCATCCACACTTATACCATTTCTAACCAAACTTAACATGCTATTATTAGACTTCTATTTGTCCACATTAAGGGCATTCATGCACCATTTAATAACCATACTCATCATGTATAACCACACTTATACTTAGCCATCAAACATGCACCTACACAACCATTCACATGTCACACTTCCCACACTTCAATTTCATGCAATCATTCATTCCCACTTAGGCAAGCAAACTCATTCATGAAAGGCCTCATCATAGACTTATAACACAACCAGTATTAGCCACATCACGTGGCCTTATACAAAATGATATATCAAATGACATAGACCACATTCTTACTAATCAATTATGACACTTACAAAATAACCAAATTCCTATACATGCCATAATTCAATGCAAATCTCAATATACTAAAATGTGTGGATAGTGTGGATGATCCTCCGACGATCTCCAAATCCTGAGCTGGCTTGGCGACACTATAAAATAAGGGAAAAGAGAAGGGAGTAAGCTTTAAGCTTAGTAAGTCTATACGTAAACAATGAACATCACCACATACTTATCAATCAAGAACTTTACATACTAATCAAGAACAATTCAGATCCTTGTAGTTGCACTTACTCATTTCAAGCCTTACCACATTCCAAATATATATCATAAACATTGCTCACAATTACATGCACTTATAATCCTGCACTTGTCACCACATTGTCACACGTAATTTCACTTAATCAAATTTTCCCGATGAACACTTCAAAATAATACTGGATACATGGTGGTATCGCACACAGTCCACCAATAATTACATATACACGGTCGTATCGCACACAGCCCACCAATAATCACATATTCATGGTGGTATCGCACATAGCCTACCCATAATCATATATATACGGTGGTATCGCACACAGCCCACCAACAATAATAAATACGGTGGTATCGCACACAGCCCCCCAATAATAATAAATATGATGGTATCGCACACAACCCACCAATAATAATAAATACGGTGGTATCACACACAGCCCACCAATAATAATAAATACGGTGTTCATCCGTATCCTTTTTCTATTCCCAAGGTTCATCCGAGAATTTCTTCACTTTTCATCATTTTAATAAATATCAATAATATTCAATCACATTTCACATAAGACATCAATATGTAAAAACATAAATGAAAAGGATGTATCATTTACATATAAACTTACCTCGATACAAAATGTGTCAATTTGCAATTTAGTCCGAAACCTTGCCTTTTCCTCGGTCAAGGTTGATTCCACGTTCTTCTTGATCTATAATGACACATTTAGCTTATTTAATATACACATTATTCAAATCAGTCCAAAATCTTCCTATGGCAAAATTTACAATTTAGCCCCTAACTTTCTCAATTTTTACACTTTAGTCCCTAGGCTCGTAAAATGAAATGTGTTCATTTTTCACACACCCAAGCCTAGCTGATTCATATTCTCTCTTATAGCAGCCCACAATTTTAACTATTTTACATTTTATACACATATTATTTCATCTTTTGCAAATAAGTCCTTTTTATCAATTTCACAAAAAATCATCTAGCAAAAGTTGTTTATCACACTTCAAACTTTCATATTCTACCACTAGACATCAAAATACATGTATGTCATCCATGGGTAAAATTTTAAACACAAGCTCTAGCTCAAAATAGTGGTAGAAATAGCTAGATCGAGCTACTAGGATTTCAAAAATACGAAGAATATAAAAAACGGGGCTAGGAAGTACTTACAATAAAGCTTGAAAGTGAAACAAAACCCTAGCTATGGCTCCTTGCAAATTTTTGGCTATGGAGGATGAAGATGGAAAAAAATTTAGCCTTATTTTCCCTTTTATTTCTTTTATTAGCCAAATGACCAAATTGCCCTTCATTAATCCTTTAGTTATTTTATCCCTCTATGGGCATTTTGTGTCCAAACAATAATATAATGGTCTAGTTACCAACTAAGGACTCTCAACTTAAAAACCCATCTCAATCAAGTACCTTTATGGATTATAATACACATTTTTCACCCATTGCAATTTTGTCCAACTTATCAAATTGAACATTCAAACAACTATTCTGTTTAGGCCCTAATTCGGGCTACTACAGTATGCAAATTTGAAAAGAAAAGAGATCGAATTTCAGATTGGTGATAAAGTATTCCTGAAAGTATCTCCGTGGAAGAAGATTCTGAGATTTTGCCGTAAAGGCAAAGTTAAGTCCACATTTCATTGGGCCGTATGAGGTTATTGAAAGAATATGGTCGGTGGAATATCGGTTAGCTTTACCGATAGAGTTGGAATGGATCCACAACGTGTTTCATGTATCTATGTTACGCCGTTATCGATCAGACCCTTCACATGTGATTTCTCCGACAGAGGTTGAGATTCGACCCGATATGACTTATAGTGAAAAACCGATCAAGATTTTGGCTCGAAAAGTTAAACAGTTGAGAAATAAAAACATAGCCCTAGTTAAAGTTTTGTGGCAAAGACACGGAGTCAAAGAGGCTACGTAGGAGCCTGAGGAAGCTATGCAAAAATAGTATCCAAACCTATTTTCTGGTAATATTTTCGGGGACGAAAATCCTAAGGGGGGAGAGTTGTAACAGCCTGATTTTGGGTCTAGTCAGAACAGTGGTTTCAGACCACAAATCTGACGTAGTAAAATTTATTTTTATTATAATTCTATGGTCTAAAGTTTTATGAAATGATTTCGTGAAAATTTCGTTCGAAAATCTTGACGTTTCGACACTCAATTTAGTTAAAGGGACTAAATTGCAATAAGTGCAAAACTTGAGTTCTATATGTTAGAAGTGTCCAATTGCTATGAGTTTTTAAATTGGAGGTCTTTAGATGGTAATTAGACCATTATACTTTAAGTTCGACAAAAATGGACATGGTAGGGTGAAATTTCAAAGTTTGGCATTAAGGGCATTTTGGTTATTTGGGTAATAAAGACAAAATTAAACACATAAAAGATGTCATCTTCTCAATTTCATCCTCCCATGGCTGAAAATCACAAGGGGTCTCCATAGCTAAAGTTCGTTCATCTTCCAAGCATGATTGTAAGTCCGTTCTTATCCCCTTTTTAATGATTTTTACATTTTTGAGATCGGTGTAACCTAATCTAGCTATTTCAACGTCTAATTTGAAAGAAAATCAAAGTCTAAAATTTTACCCATGTTGTATATTTGTGTATTTTGATGTTTAATGGTAGATTATACAAGTTTGGTGTTAGATAAACAACTTTTACTAAGTGATTTTTGATGAAAATGCTTAAAAAGGACTTATTTGTAAAAGTTATAAAACATGTAGTAAAAGTGTGAATTAATGAAAAATGTGGGCTTTATAAGCATGAGTAAGGTTCGGCTAGGCTTGGGTTTTGACGAAATTGAACATATTTCATTTTACGAGCCTAGGGACTAAATTTTAAAAAGTTGAAAAATTAGGGGCAAAAATGTAATTTTTCCATTATGTGATTTTTGGGCTAAATTGAATAATGCGAGTATTAAATGAGCTGAATTTTCTATTATAGATCAAGAAAAATGAAGTTCGGACCTAGATCGGGGGAAAAACAAAGTGCTTGGCGATTAGGTCCATTTTCACTATTTTTGTACCGAGGTAAGTTCGTATGTAAATAATGCAATGTTATATTTTTATTTTAACGTTTTGATATTGTGATAGCCCGACTTAGGGCCTAGTCAGAATAGTGGTGCGAGACCACAAATCTGAAGTAAAAATATGAGTTATATGATTTCTACAAGGTTTATGAGGTGATTACATGATTGTGTAAAAATTTCATAAAGAAATTTTATTAATTAGTTATTAATTGGTCCATTAGGACTAAATTGCAAAGATTAGAAAATATGAGATTCTAGAATATTCAAGTATGAAATAGAATTATAAAAAATTTCTAGAGGTCCTTATTTAGCAATCAGACCAATATACTTGATGATGGACAAAAATGGACATGGGAAGGAAAAATCTTAAGAAATGACCATTAAGGGCATTTTTATCATTTGGTTAATAAAAGAATTAAAAGGGAAAATAAGGCCAAAATCATGTCCATCTTCTTCTTCTTGGCCGAAAATTTCAAGGAAGACATAGCTAGGGTTTCTTCAACTTTCAAGCTTGATAGTAAGTGCATCCTAGCCCCGTTTTTAATGTTCCTCGTATTTTTGAGACCTTCGTAGCTCGGTTTAGCTATTTCTAGATATATTTTGAGCTAGGGTTTATGTTAAAAAATTTACCCATGTATGACATGCTTGTATTTTGATGTTTTATGGAAGAATATGAAAGTTTGATGTATGATAAACATCTTGTTCTAAGTGATTTTCATGAAATATGCATAAAAGGACCAATTTGTAAAAGTTGTAGAAATTGTCATACATGAGTGAAATAGTGGAAATTGAATGTTTCTATAGTTGAGAATATGATTCGGCTAGGCTTGAAATGCAAGAAAGTTGAATAAAAATCATTTTACGATTCTAGGGGCAAAAGTGTAATTATGTAAAAGTTTAGGGGCAAAATTGTAATTTTTCCAAATATGAATTATGAGTTGATCTAGTCAATGTGTGTATTTAACAAGTGAAAATATTATTATAGATTAAGAAACACGAAGCCAAGATCGAAACTAAGGCAAGAACAAAATCGGGGACTAAATCGAGCATCGAGACACATTTTGAAGAATCGAGGTAAGTTTGTATGAAGTTAGAGTTTCATAATGTTTCGATATTTGAAACTAATTAATCTTATGACAATGTATGTTATTGTTATGAAAATCGAGTGATGAAGCCTCGATGAAGAAATGGTGAAAATAAGTTATGAGAAATTTCGAATAAAGATTCAGAATAATGAGGTTACCCATGTATTAGCATTGAATAAAGAAGGCTCCGTGTAAGACCATGTTTGGGATATGGCATCAGCACCAGAGGAGGATCTCATATAAGACCATGTCTGGGACATGGCATCGACATTCATGTACGATCTCGTATAAGACCATATCTGGGATATGGCATCGACATCGAGTTATAAGATCCCGTGTAAGACCATATCCGTGATATGGAATCGGCATTAAGGGGTAATCCCATGTAAGACCATATCCGGTATATGGCGTTGGCATTTAATTTTATGAACGATGAGTTCGAGTATCCTACGATAATTTGACTAGTTCATGGGCAAATGAGCTGAGTAAGTAAGATGGTATAGAGCCAAAACTATTTACGTATGACCTTGAGTTTCATTCATGTTATGAATGATTAAGATTTGAATTTATGCTCATGTTAGCATATGTGATAAGTTATGTGATTGAGTGATACAGGTACCATGAATAAGTACAAGTTAAGAAATCATATTGTGACATAAGATGAGTAAGAATAAGTGTGAGTAGGTATGAATAGATATGCCTAAGCATTTGAGATTTATGTTGCTATTGTTTCATGAGTTGGATGAATCTAGTTTGAGCAATTATGTCGCTTTAGAATTTCATGCAAACTTACTAAGCTATATGCTTACCCCTCTCCTTTCCCTTTTTCCTTGTAGTTACGCCAAGTTAGCTCGGGGATCATAGAACGTTAGAGCTCGGAACACACTATCAACCGCTCTTTTGGTATAGTAAAGTTAATTCATTTTGAGTATGGCATGTATAGGGATTTGATCATTTTGTGTCATGTCATGTGTAAAGGCCAAAGTGTTGGCTATTAATGTTTTACACTCATTTTGTACAAGGGTTATGGTGAATTGGCCAACATTGTCAAATTTACATTACAAAGTTGATGAGTTAAATGAAATGGATGTTCATGCTGGTAATTGAGCGAAATACGGGTGGAATGAATGACGAATTAAGGATTCTTAATAGCTTATTATTGCTGTGATATGTGCTACTTGTGGTGAAATGAATGAGTCTATGTTTCAGGGTGGCAAAGAGGTTTGGAAAATAGCCTCTAAGGGTCCACACGGGTAGACACACGGACGTGTGTCTAGGCCGTGTGTGACGCACGGTCAACCCATATAGGTGTGTTGATAGGCCGTGTGTCCCTTGCATTTTAATTACGAGAATTTGATTCGTCACACGGGCCAGCACACGAGCGTGTGCTCTGGCCGTGTGCTAATCAAGGTTTGATGACGTCATAAACAGAGAGCTCCACGGGCAGTAGACGCGGGCATGTGCTCAGCCATGTGAGATAAGTCAGTGTCGACCACGGGTGTTGAGCAGGGGCATGTCTTAAGGGCACACGGGCATGTCCCTTGGATCACACGAGCGTGTGGCCCTTGTTTAGGCAAAAATTTTCAAGAGTTTAAAAGTTTTCGATTTAACTCTGAAAACTTCCGAATGCATTTTTAAGGCCTCGTAGGCCCATGATTTGTATGTTATGATTTAGAAAGAAAAAATTTAAGTTGGAACGAAATTTTATAGCCCGTTATTACATGTTCAAGCAAGGTCAAGTATGGTAATGCCTCGTATCCGGTCCCGGCGTCGGTCACGGGTAAGGGGTGTTACATTTAATGGTATCAGAGCTACGGTTTAGTCGATTCTCGTACTAACGTAGTGTAAGTATGAGTCTAGCTATACATGCCATACGTAAGAGTATTTGTGTAATGATAGTGTGACGACTCCTGACGATTTGAATTACATTTTATATAGTTAATGGATCCCGATCTCGATCGAAGTTGTATGATGATCTTCGCAAATGTCGCGGCTCCGTCAAGGGACCACGCCAGTAGAGAGTAGACCCGAGACTTTATGTAACAGCCTGATTC
Source organism: Gossypium sturtianum (assembly GCA_025698515.1). NCBI lineage: Eukaryota > Viridiplantae > Streptophyta > Magnoliopsida > Malvales > Malvaceae > Gossypium > Gossypium sturtianum. The sequence goes on along the minus strand of CM046950.1, from coordinate 67,391,304 downwards.
AGGGCCTAGTCGGAATAGTGGTGCGAGACCACAAATCTGAGTTAGTAAATTGAGTTCTAAAGGTTTATGACATGTTTGCATGATAGTATTAAAGTTTCATGTAGAAATTTTGTGAAATTGACATGGAATGATCAAATAGGACTAAATTGCAAAAGTTACAAAATATGAGTTTCTAGAAGCTTTTTGTATGAAATAGCTTTAGAATATTAATTAGAAGTCCTTAAATAGCAATTTTCTCAAATTATAAGTTTTGGACAAAAATGGACATGAGTTAGTAAATCGTAAATTTTTAAAGAGAAGGGCATTTTGGTCATTTACAAATTAAATGATTAAAATAGGAAAAAGATGATAAAAATTTCATTCATCTTCTTCCTTATGCCGAAAATTGGGAGACTCCATAGCTAGGGTTCTTCAAATTTTTGAAGCTTGCAAGTAAGTCATCCTAGCCCCGTTTCTAATATTCTTCGTATTTTTGGAGTCCTCGTATTATGAATTAGCTATTTTTAGCTATAAGATGAGCTAAGAAGCATGTTCAAAAATCTACCCATGTGTATCATGCATGTAAAATGATATTTTATGGAAGATTATGGGAGTTTGATGTTAGATAAACATCTTTTCCTTAGTGAATTTCATGAAAAATGATTGTATGGACTAATTTGTAATAGTTATGAAATTGGTCATACCTATTAGAAATAGTGAGAATTGATGATTGTTATAGTAGAGAAAATGAATCAGCTAAACATGATGTTTAAGAAAGTTGAATGAGAATTATTTTTACTGAGCCTAGGGGCAAAAGTGCAAATATGAGAAAGTTTAGGGGCAAATAGTAATTTTGCCAAAGTATGAGTTAAGAGTCAATTTAGTCAATATGAGTATTAAATGATCTAATTATTATTATAGATCAAGAAAAACAAAGCCCGGATCGAAACCGAGGCAAGAACAAAGTCGAGGACTAAATTGCATATCTACATACATTTTGTATATTGAGGTAAGTTTGTATGTTTTCTAAGCTTTATGATTAATATCATTAAATTGCTTAGTATAATGTAGAATATATTTTAAATTCCATGAGATTGTTTAATGCTATGTTAAACAAAGAAATCAATGAGATCAAGCATGAGAAAGTCGATTGAAGTTGAATTACTTAGGATACTCGATCTATCACATGAAATGAGAAAGTCCAGTATAAGACCAAGCCAAGGCATGGCATCGGCAATCAAGCAAGTTATCATGTAACACCAAGACAAGTCTTGGCATTGAAGAGTTATTATGAGATGAAGACCCATATAAGCCCAAGCCAAGGCATGGCATTGGTGAGTCTCCAAGAAAAGTTATCATGTAAGTCCAAGACAAGTCTTGGCATTGAAAAGCTATAAAGAGATAGAGATCCCATGTAAGTCCAAGCCAAGGCATGGCATTGGTGAGTAACAAGAAATATTTCATGTAAGTCCAAGCCAAGGCTCGGCATTGACAAGTAAAGATACCATGTAAGACCATGTCGAGAAATGGCAATGGTAAGTTCCCAAGGGAACTCATAAGGAAGACTTCGTGTAAGCCCATGTCAAGACATGGCATCAATACCAAGTAAGAGATCCCATGTAAGGCTATATCAAGGATATAGCATTGGCATCAAGACACATGTGTTTTGAGATTTAGTATCCTATGTTATTCATAGTAATTCATCTGGCAAAAGAGTAAAGATTAAATGAGAAAGTAAGAAAGTTAAGTAAGTAACGTTATTATCAAGTTATGCTAGTCAGAGTTAATTAAGAGTATTATTCATGATATGAATGATGAAGTTGAGATTATGCTTATCATAGTAAAGTATACTGATCTATGTGATCAAGTGATACAGTATCTTGTTACCGCATTTGAGCATGAGAATAGTAAGTACCATGAGATATGTAAGAATCAGTAAGAGTAAGTAAGCTTAAATACTTGAGATTTTATAATGCCATTGTTTATGATGAATGGTTAATGTTAAACAAATATATTGCTATGAGAATTACATGCAAACTTACTAATCTAAATGCTTACGTCCTTTATTATTTCTTTCTATGTAGTCCCGCCAAGCTAATCTCGTGGATCATCGTCACCGGAGCTCGGAGCACACTATCAATCGCTATTTTGGTATAGCCAAGTTGTTTATATTAAGTATGGCATGTATAGGAAACATTTCATTTTGAGTTATGTTTTAAAACTAGCCAAAGTGTTGGCTATCAAGCTTAGTAATCTTTTTGTATATGGCCAAAGAGATGAGTCATGAATGATTAAGTATGTATGTTTTAATCTATCAATGAAGTATGCATCCTTGTTCATGTTAGATGTAATACTTGAGTTGCTGAATTGAGCATGAGTTTGGTCTTGATTTCAGGGTGGCAATTGGCTTGGTAAATAGCCTCTAAGTGCCCACATGGATGGACACACGGGCGTGTGTCTAGGCCGTGTGCACCCTGCACCTTTACATCTTAAGTCAGAATAGACCACGGACTAGTCACACGGGCGTGTGCCTAAGGAATGTGGGATTAATCAGTGTTGGCCACGGGCTAGCTACACGGGCGTGTGTCTAGACTCTAAGCTGTGTTAAGGTAGTCAGTGTGCACCACGGGTGGTAAGCATGGGCGTGTGCCTTGACCGTGGGGCATTGGCAGAATGCTGGGGTTTTAGGCACGGTTTGGGGCCACGGGCGTGTCCAGGCCGTGTGTAATTTTCCAGTATCCACCACGGGTGAAAGACACGGGCATGTTTTAGGGGTGCATGGGCGTGTCCCAAGTCACACGGACGTGTGACCCCTGTTCGAGAGAAAGTTTCGAGATGAGTTTCGAAAGTTTCGGGACGTAAGTCTGAGGCCTCATAGGCCCATGAAATGTCTGATTTGACTAAGAAAGAGAAGTTTTTAATTCAGAATGAAATTTTATAGCCCGTAAGTACATGTTTAAGTGAGTTCAAGCATGGTAATGTCTCGTATCCAGTCTTAGTCTCAGACTCGGGTATGGGGTGTTACATTTAGTGGTATGAGAGCTACGGTTTAGTCGGTTCTAGGACTAACGTAGTACGAGCACGCAGTCTAGCTATACATGCCATACGTAAGAATGTTTTTATAATGATAGTGTGACGACTCGACGACTTAAATTATGTTTATACATTTAGTAAATGGATCCCGATAGAAGTGTGGTGGATGACGAGAAAGTAACGCGCCGACTCATTGAAGGGATGGTGCTTAACGACGAAGCGAGAATAGACCCACTACGGTGAGTCAAGGAGGAGGAGAAGAGGCTAGAGAATCCTTCCTCCATATGATGAATACCGGTATACGAAGTTCGTTCGACGAACACGAATGCACAACCCCTCCACCCCACCTATTCCTCAACCTATCCCGGTGAGCCCTCAAGTAGTAGAGTTGGTAAGAGGAGAGAAGCCTCGGTTGATAGGATTAGGAAACATGGGGCGAGAAGAATTCCAGGCTAGAAAAGATGATGATCAGAAAAGGCTAAGTTCTGGATAGAAAATACTATCAGGGTATTTAATGAGTTGTCATGCACGCTTTGAGGAATGCATGAAGTGTGTAGTCTCTCTGTTAAGAGACTCGCTACCAATGGTGGAACACCCTTGTGTCGATGGTATCTCGAGAAAAGATCACATGGGAATTCTTCCGGGAAGAGTTCAAGAAAAAGTATATCAGTCAAAGGTTCGTGGACCAGAAAAGAAAGGAATTTCTAGAGTTAAAGCAAGGCAAGATGTCTGTGACTGATTATGAGCGTGAGTTTGTACGGCTCAGCAAATACGCTCAAGAATGCGTGTCCACCGAGGCCATCATGAGTAAGAGATTTGAAGATGGGCTAAATGAGGACATCACATTGTTTGTTGCTGTCCTAGAACTGAAGGAATTCGTTGTGCTAGTAGAGAGGGCTTGTAAAGCCGAAGAACTAGTAAAGGAGAAGATAAAGTTTGAAATAGTGTCTCGTGACTCTAAAAAGAGACAGTGGAATAAGTCATTCCAATCCACATCCAAGAAGTCAAGAGATTTCTCCACCCGATCGGCTACTTCCACTGGGTTTTCAAGGAAGGACAAGAGTAAGCAGTATTCGGGAAGTAAGGCATAGACAACCTCAGTTGCTAGTGTAAGGAACATCCGATTGGATAAACCCGAATTGTAACATCCCGATTTAGGGCCTAGTCGGAATGGTGGTGCAAGACCACAAATCCGAGGGTTATGAATGAGTTTTTGAGGCTTATATTATATATGCATGCTAGTGTGAAAGTTTCGTGAAGCAATTTTGTGAAATTGTGGTTGAATTGTCTAAAAGGACTAAATTGCAAAAGTTGCAAAATGTGTGTTTCTAGAAGCTATTTGTGTGGAATAGCTTTAGATTATTAATTTGAGGTCTTTAAATAGAAATTTACCCAAATTCTAATTTTTGGACAAAAATGGGCATGGATGAGTTAAAATTGAAAGTTTATCAAAAAGGGTATTTTGGTCATTTATCAATTAAGTGATTAAAATAGGTGAAAAGATGATAGAAATTCATTCATCTTCTTCCCATAGCTGCCGAAAATTAGCGAAGCCATTTTTAGGGCTCCTTCAATTTTTCAAGCTTGCTAGTAAGTGCTCTTAAGCCCGGTTTTTGATGTTATTCGTATTTTTGAAGTCCTAGTAGCATGAGTAAGCTATTTATAGCTATTTGGTGAGCTATTATGGATGTTCAAAAATGTACATATGTATGACATGCATGTATTTTGGTGTTTTATGGAAGAATATGAAAGCTTGATGTAGTAGAAACATCTTTTGCTAAGTGATTTTCCATGAAAATGCATATAGGGACTTAGTTGTGAAAATCTTAAGTTTGGTCATACATGGGTGATTTAGTGAGATTTGATGAATGCTTTCGTTGAGTAAGTGGTTCGGCTAAGCATGAAAGAGTAGAAAGTTGAATAAAAATCACTTTACGAGCCTTCGAGACTAAAGTGTAAATATGAGAAAGTTTAGGGGCAAAATAGTAATTTTGCTAAAGTATGAGATGTGGGTCAATTTAGTCAATGTGTGTATTGAATAAGTTGATTTATTCATTATAGATCAAAAAAGACGAAGCCCGGATCGAAACTGAGGCAAAACCAAGGTGGTGGACTAAATTGCATATTTATGTACTTTTGAGTATCGAGGTAAGTCTATGCATAAACAATGCATTCATACTTACAATTTGTTGATGATAGCTAGTGTGTAGCTAATTCGAGATTGATTTAGAACCTATGTGGTTCAAGTAGAATGAATGTAGTAGAAATGGTGAATGAATGTATGGTCGAGAATGATTGGGAATCTATGTGGTTTAAGTAGACTTGTGCATGTGTTGTGATAATGCTAGATGGTAGGCTAAGTGCGATATCATCCTAATGCATATTGACGATGAGCTAGCTATGTGCGATGCTATCGTGAGGTATACCATCTAGTGAGCTATGTGTCTTTGAATCACTACGAATACCATTGTGGTAGGCTAAGTGCGATACCACCTTATTAATCAAATGTGGTGTGCTAAGTGCGAAACCACCGAGATATTGGGCGTGTGTGGATTGACTTGTGTGTATTAAGCCGTGTGGATGAGTCATTGTGTGGATTAGTTATGTAAACTAGTTGTGTGGATAATTTGTGTGGATAAGTTATGTGGATTGATTGTGTGGATGTATTACGATAAATAATGATGTGTTGTATATTACGTAAATGTGATATTGAATGGGGGTGCATTTCAATGGTTATGAGTATGTGACTCATGATGTGTTGGAAATGTGGTAAGGGATAGAAAGAGTAATCATAGTTGTGAATTACTTGTTGGTATAATGCTAATAGTTGCTTAGCTTATACTATGTTGCTTATTTGTTTATGTGTAAACTTACTAAGCTCAAAGCTTACTCTCTTTCTTTTCCCTTGTCTTATAGATTAAAAGCGTTGAATCGAGATACGAGGATCATCAGAAGATAGCCCACATATCAGCATACTTTGGTACATGAAACTTAATATTTTGTATATGGCATGTATAGGGGCTAGATAAGTTAGTAAATTTTGTTGTAAATGGCTAAGATGTGTTGGCCTTTAGATGGATAGCTTATTTTGTATAATGCCATGGTTGTTGGCTATTACATTATATGAAAGAAAGATATAGTTTTCTATGTGAGAATGCACTTCAATTTGAGTTGATTATGATGGTGTTAGATGAGTATATATTGTGTATGTTAGAATGGTGAAAAGAACTTGACACTTATTCTTGTTCTTGACCATGTGGATAGACACACGGGCGTGTGTCTAGACAATGCGTGACACACGGTCAGCCCACGGGCGTGTGTTGTGGCCGTGCATCCCCTGCATGTTAATATTTGAAAATAGAATAGACCACGGACTAGTCACACGGGCGTGTGCCTTGGGCGTGTGGGGTTAATCAGTGTTGGCCACGGGCTAGCCACACGGGCGTGTGTCTAGACTATAGGCCGTGCGAGGGAAGTCAGTGTTCACCATGGTTGGGGAGCACGGGCGTGCCATGGCCGTGGGGCAATTGGCAGAATGCTCGAGTTTTTAGCACGGCTAGGGAACATGGGCGTGTGAATCCATGCACGGGCGTGTCTAATCTTGCACGGGCGTGTGAGACCTGTACAAAAGAGAAAAAATTTTAAGGATCGTAAAAGTTCCAGATTAGTCTCGAGAGCCCTCATGTGTTTGAGTGAGGCCTCGTAAGTCGAGAATGAGGTTATAGAGAGTAATCACGTTGAGCCTAAGTGGCGATTAAGTGGTTTAAGTTCGATAACGCCTCGGGCTCGGTTCTCGGCGTAGAACCCGGGTAAGGGGTGTTACACGAATGCCCAAAGTGTGGCAGACGTCATCTTGGAGAATGTCGAGCACATGAAAATGCATGTTTCAGATGTGGTTCCCAGGACCACTACATAAAAGATTGTCCAGAGACAATGAAAGAAGATAGAGCTCAGAACCCGAGATCCGGGAGTGTGGTCAGAGGAAGACCGCAGAGAAACCCAGGAAGTGGGGCAAGTGGAAGAGGTAACCCTAGAGAGCAGGCTGCGAGACCCGAGGGTAGGGCGTCTGCGAGGACTTATGCCATTCGCGCTCGCGAAGAGGCATCTTCTCCCGATGTTATTACGGGTACCTTTTCTCTTTATGATATCAAAGTTATTGCTTTAATAGATCCTGGATCCACACACTCTTACATTTGTATGAAACTAGTATCCAGTATGAATATGCCTATAGATTCTACAGAATTTACGATTAAGGTGTCTAATCCTTTAGGCAAGAGTGTGTTAGTTGATGAAGTATGTAAAGATTGTCCATTAATGATTAGAGGTCATTACTTTAAAGCAAATCTTATGTTGCTACCATTTGATGAGTTTGACATCATTCTCGGTATGGGTGGTTGACCACTCATGATGTAATAGTTAATTGTGGGAAGAAATATATTGAGATGAGATGTGAGAATGGGGATACTCTCCATATAGAATCAGATGAGCAAAGTAAATCATCGGCAATGATTTTTCACATGACGGCACAGAGATACGTAAGAAATGGGTACGAGGCATATTTGGCCTTTGTGATGAATGATAAAAAAACAGAGTTAAAGATTGAGTCGGTACCAATAGTATGTGAGTACGTGGATGTTTTTCCGAAGAATTACCAAGACTACCACCAGTTAGAGAGGTTGAGTTCAAAGCATTGAGCTAGCTCCGTGATCGTACCAATATCTATTACTCCTTACAGAATGGCTCCAACGGAGTTGAAGGAGTGAATTCACGATTGCAAGAGTTGTGAGATAAAGGCTTTGCTAGGTCAAGTTGTTCTCCCCGGGTGCTCGTTTTATTTGTGAAAAGAAAGATGGTACCATGAGATTGTGCATAGATTACCGTCAACTTAATAAAGTGACAGTAAAGAACAAGTACTCATTGCCAAGGATCGATGATTTGTTTGATCAATTGAAAGGAGCCCTTTGTGTTCTCCAAAATAGACTTGAGATCGAGTGGTACTATCGGTTAAGAGTAAAGGAATCGAGATGTGTCTAAGAATGACTTTTCGAACAAGGTATGGGCATTATGAATTTTTAGTCATGCCTTTTGGTTTGACCAATGCTCCTGCGGTATTCATGGACTTAATGAACCGCATTTTTAGACCATACCTCGACAAGTTTGTAGTCGTTTTCATTGACGACATACTAATTTATTCCCGAGATGAGAATGAGCATGCTGAGCACCTACGGACAGTTTTATAAACTCTTCGAGAAAATCAATTATATGCCAAGTTCAGTAAAAGTGAAATTTGGCTCAAGGAAGTAGGATTTCTAGGACATATTGTCTCGGGAGATGGAGTCCGAGTAGATCCAAGTAAGATTTTGGCCATAATGGACTGGAATCCACCGAGAAATGTCTCTGAGGTTAGAAGTTTCCTAGGCCTAGTGGCTATTATAGACGATTCGTCAAGGGGTTTTCTATGATTGCAACCCGATGACTAAATTATTCTGAGAAAAATGTGAAGTTTGAGTGGGACAGAAAGATGCCAACAAAGTTTCGAGAAACTGAAAGCGATGTTAATGTAAGCTCTGTTTTAGTACAAACTGAGACAAGGAAAGAATTTGTGATTTACAGCGATGCATCCTTAAATGGATTAGGCTGTGTACTTATGCAAGAAGGCAAAGTGATTGCTTACGCCTCAAGACAGTTGAAGCCACATGAGAAGAATTATCCGACCCACGATCTAGAGTTGGCTACCATAGTCTTCGCATTGAAGATATGGAGACACCACCTATATGGTGAGAGATGTCGGATCTTCACTGATCACAAAAGTTTGAAGTATTTGATGACGCAGAAAGAGTTGAACTTAAGGCAGCGGAGATGGTTAGAGTTGATAAAAGACTATGAATTGGTCATTGACTACCATCCCGGGAAGGCGAATGTGGTCGCCGATGCTTTGAGTAGAAAGTCCCTATTTGCATTAAGGGCAATGAATTCACGGATGACTTTATCCGACGATGGTTCTATTCTAGCTGAGTTGAGAGCTAGACCAATTTTCCTCCAAGAGATCATTGAAGGTCAAAAAGAAGATAGTGGATTGCAAGTCAAGAGTGCTCAGTGCGAGACAGATGTTGAGTCTGATTTCCGGATTAGTCCCAATGGAAGTCTGATGTTCAAAGATAGAGTTTGTGTATCGAGAAAGGAAGAGCTTATTTAGGGAATTTTACGTGAGGCTCATAACGGATGTTTATCTGTACATTCGGGTGGTACCAAGATGTATAATGACTTGAAGCAACAATATTGGTGGCCGAGAATGAATAAAGATATTTCAGAGTTCGTTTCCAAATGCTTGATTTGTCAGCAAGTAAAGGTTGAACACCAAGTACCTTCGGGTTTGCTTCAACCCATTTTGGTTCCGGAGTGGAAATGGGACCGTATTACTATGGATTTTGTAACGGGTTTACCATTGTCTGTGAGCAAGAAAGATATTGTATGGGTCGTGGTTGATAGACTTACAAAGTCAGCCCATTTTATACCTGTACGAGTTGATTACTCACTAGACAAGTTGGCAAACTTGTACGTTTCAGAAATAGTAAGGCTTCACGGTGTTCCGTTGTCAATCATCTCGGATAGAGATCCAAGGTTTACATCCAGATTTTGGAAGAAGTTACAAGAGGCCTTGGGTACAAAGTTAAACTTTAGTACCGCTTTTCATCCTCAAACTGACGGTCAGTCGGAGTGGTTAATTCAAGTACTCGAGGATATGCTCAGATGTTGTATTCTTGAATTTCGAGGCAGTTGGGAAAAGTTTCTCCCATTGGTAGAGTTTGCCTACAATAATAGTTTTCAGTCAAGTTTAAAGATGGCGCCTTATGAGGGTCTATATGGGCGTAAGTGCAGAACGCCTTTATTTTGAACTGAAATCAAGGAAAACCAAATTCACGGGGTTGATTTGGTTAGAGAAGCTGAAGAGAAAGTGAAAGTGATACGAGAATGTTTAAAAGCTGCATCAGATAGACAGAAGTCCTATTTGGACTTAAAGAGAAAAGAGATAGAGTGTCAAGTCAGAGATAAAGTTTTCTTGAAAGTGTCACCATGGAGAAAAGTTCTCAGATTTGGCCGGAAAGGTAAGTTGAGTCCACGTTTTATTGGACCGTATGAGATTACCGAGAAAGTTGGGCTGGTAGCTTATCGATTGGCTTTGCCATCAGAGTTAGAAAAGATTTACGATGTGTTTCACGTGTCCATGTTGCGATGCTACCGATCAGATCCTTCACATGTAATTACCCCGTCAGAGATAGAGATTCATCCCGACATGACTTATGGTGAAGAACCAGTTAAGATTTTAGCTCGGGAAGTCAAGCAGCTAAGAAATAAAAGTATTGCCTTGGTAAAAGTATTGTGGCAAATACATGGAATAGAAGAAGCTACGTGGGAACCAGAAAAGAGCATTAGAAACCAGTATCCAAACCTGTTTGCTGGTAAGATTTTCGAGGACGAAAATTCCTAAGAGGGGGAGAATTGTAATAGCCCGATTCAGGGCCTAGTCGGAATAGTGGTGCGATACCACAAATCTGAGTTAGTAAATTGAGTTCTTAAGGTTTATGACATGTTTGCATGATAGTATTAAATTTCCATGTAGAAATTTTGTGAAATTGACATGGAATGATCAAATAGGACTAAATTGCAAAAGTTGCAAAATATGAGTTTCTAGAAGCTTTTTGTATGAAATAGCTTTAGAATATAAATTAGAAGTCCTTAAATAGAAATTTGCCCAAATTATAAGTTTTGGACAAAAATGGACATGAGTTAGTAAATTGTAAATTTTTAAAGAGAATGGCATTTTGGTCATTTACAAATTAAATGATTAAAATAGGAAAAATATGATAAAATTTTCATGCATCTTCTTTCTTGTGCCGAAAATTGGGAGACTCCATAGCTAGGGTTCTTCAAATTTTTGAAGCTTGCAAGTGAGTCATCCTAGCCCCGTTTTTAATATTCTTCGTATTTTTGGAGTCCTCTATTATGACTTAGCTATTTTTAGCTATAAGATGAGCTAAGAAGCATGTTCAAAAATCTAGCCATGTGTATCATGCATGTAAAATGATATTTTATGGAAGATTATGGGAGTTTGATGTTAGATAAACATCTTTTCCTTAGTGAATTTCATGAAAAATGATAGTATGGACTAATTTGTAATAGTTATGAAATTGGTCATACCTATTAGAAATAGTGAGGATTGATGATTGTTATAGTAGAGAAAATGAATCAGCTAAACATGATGTTTAAGAAAGTTGAATGAGAATTATTTTACGAGCTTAGGGGCAAAAGTGCAAATATGAGAAAGTTTAGGGGCAAATAGTAATTTTATCAAAGTATGAGTTAAGAGTCAATTTAGTCAATATGAGTATTAAATGATCTAATTATTATTATAGATCAAGAAAAACAAAGCCCGGATCGAAACCGAGGCAAGAACAAAGTCGAGGACTAAATTGCATATCTACATACATTTTGTATATTGAGGTAAGTTTGTATGTTTTCTAAGCTTTATGATTAATATCATTAAATTGCTTAGTATAATGTAGAATATATTTTAAATTCCATGAGATTGTTTAATGCTATGTTAAACAAAGAAATCAATGAGATCAAGCATGAGAAAGTCCCGATTGAAGTTGAATTACTTAGGATACTCGATCTATCACATGAAATGAGAAAGTCCGTATAAGACCAAGCCAAGGCATGGCATCGACAATCAAGCAAGTTATCATGTAAGACCAAGACAAGTCTTGGCATTGAAGAGTTATTTTGAGATGAAGACCCATATAAGCCCAAGTCAAGGCATGGCATTGGTGAGTCTCCAAGAAAAGTTATCATGTAAGTCCAAGACAAGTCTTGGCATTGAAAAGCTATAAAGAGATAGAGATCCCATGTAAGTCCAAGCCAAGGCATGGCATTGGTGAGTAACAAGAATGATTTCATGTAAGTCCAAGCCAAGGCTCGGCATTGACAAGTAAAGATACCATGTAAGACCATGTCGAGACATGGCAATGGTAAGTTCCCAAGGGAACTCATAAGGAAGACTTCGTGTAAGCCCATGTCAAGACATGGCATCAATACCAAGTAAGAGATCCCATGTAAGGCTATATCAAGGATATAGCATTGGCATCAAGACACATGTGTTTTGAGATTTAGTATCCTCTGTTATTCATAGTAATTCATCTGGAAAAAGAGTAAAGATTAAATGAGAAAGTAAGAAAGTTAAGTAAGTAAAGTTATTATCAAGTTATGCTAGTCGAGTTAATTAAGAGTATTATTCATGATATGAATGATGAAGTTGAGATTATGCTTATCATAGTAAAGTATCTTGATCTATGTGATCAAGTGATACAGTATCTTGTTACCGCAGTACAAGCATGAGAATAGTAAGTACCATGAGATATGTAAGAAATCGAAGCGTAAGTAAGCTTAAATACTTGAGATTTCATAATGCCATTGTTTATGATGAATGGTTAATGTTAAGCAAATATATTGCTATGAGAATTACATGCAAACTTACTAAGCTAAATGCTTACGTCCTTTATTCTTTCCTTCCATGTAGTCCCGCCAAGCTAATCTCGTGGATCATCGTCACCGGAGCTCGAAGCACACTATCAATCGCTAATTTGGTATAGCCAAGTTGCTTATATTAAGTATGGCATGTATAGGAAACATTTCATTTTGAGTTATGTTTTAAAACTAGCCAAAGTGTTGGCTATCAAGCTTAGTACTCTTTTTGTATATGGCCAAAGAGATGAGTCATGAATTATTAAGTATGTATGTTTTAATCTATCAATGAAGTATGCATCCTTGTTCATGTTAGATGTAATACTTGAGTTGCTGAATTGAGCATGAGTTTGGTCTTGATTTCAGGGTGGAAATTGGCTTGGTAAATAGCCTCTAAGTGCCCACACGGATGGACACATGGGCGTGTGTCTAGGCCGTGTGCACCCTGCACCTTTGTATCTTAAGTTAGAATAGACCATGGACTAGTCACACGGGCGTGTGCCTAGGGCGTGTGGGATTAATCAGTGTTGGCCACGGGCTAGCTGCACGAGCGTGTGTCTAGACTCTAGGCCGTGTTAAGGCAGTCAGTGTGCACCACGAGTGGTAAGCACGGGCGTGTGCCTTGGCCGTGGGGCATTGGCAGAATGCTGGGGTTTTAGGCACGGCTTGGGGCCACGGGCGTGTCCAGGCCGTGTGTAATTTGCCAGTATCCACCACGAGTGAAAGACACGGGGATGTTTTAGGGGTGCACGGGCGTGTCCCAAGTCACACGGACGTGTGACCCTGCTCGAGAGAAAGTTTCGGATGAGTTTGAAAGTTTCCGGGGACGTAAGTCCGAGGCCTCGTGAGGCCCATGAAATGTCCGATTTGACTAAGAAAGAGAAGTTTTTAATTCGGAACGAAATTTTATAGCCCGTAAGTACATGTTTAAGTGAGTTCAAGCATGGTAATGTCTCGTATCCAGTCTTAGTCTCAGACTCGGGTATGGGGTGTTACACTTTGGGTCAGGGAGAAGAGGCTCGAGAAGCCTTTCTCTGTATGATGAGCAATTGGTACACAGAGTACACTCGAGCAAATCCTAATGCTCCACCTCCTCCACCCCCGCCTATTCCTCATCCTACCCATGTAGCGCCCCAAATGGTAGAAGTTGTAAGAAGAGAAAAGCCTCCAGTTGATAGAATCCGAAAACAAGGAGTCGAGGAATTTCGGGCTAGTAAAGATGATGATCCGGAAAGAGCCAAATTTTGGCTTGAAAATACCATTAGGGTATTTGATGAATTATCTTGCACACCTGAAGAGTGCATGAAGTGTGGGTTTCTCTTCTTAGAGGTTCTGCTTATCAGTCATGGAATACCCTTGTGTCGGTTGTACCAAGAGAAAGAATTACATGAGAGTTTTTGCAAGAGGAATTCTGAAAGAAATACATAAGCCAAAGATTCATTGATCAGAAGAGAAATGAATTCCTTGAACTGAAACAAGGTAAGATAACAGTAACTGAATACGAGCGCGAGTTTGTAAGGCTCAGTAAGTACGCTCGGGAATGTGTGTCCTCTGAAGCCATTATGTGTAAGAGGTTTGAGGACGGACTAAATGAAGATATCAAGTTGTTTGTTGGTGTCCTTGAGTTGAAGGAATTTGTTGTACTAGTGGGCCGGGCTTGTAAAGCTGAAGAATTAGTTAAAAATAAAAGGAAAGCTGAGATGGAATCTTGTGATTCAAGAAAGAGACAGTGAAGTAAGTCATTTCAGTCCTCATCCAAGAAGTCGAGAGATTTCTCCACCTGATCGGCTACTTCAGTCGGGTTCTCAAGTAGAGGCAAGAGTAAACAGTACTTCGGGTCTAAAGCCCAGACCACATTAGTTGCTAGTGTTGGCAACATCCGACCGGGTAGACCAGAGTGCCCACAATGTGGCAAACGTCATCCCGGTGAATGTCGAGCAAACGAAAAGGCTTGTTTTTGGTGTGGGTATCTAGACCATTTTATTAGAGATTGCCCAGAGGGGGATGAGAAAGAGAAACCTCAGGATGTAAGACTGGGAGGTATTGTCAAAGGAAGACCACAGAGAAACCCAGGAAGCGGGGAAAATAGTAAGAATTCGTACAAAGAGCAGGCTGCGAGACCTGAGGGTAGGACGCCTGCGAGGACTTATGCCATTCATGCTCGCGAAGAGGCATCATCTCCTGATGTGATTACGGGTACATTTTCTCTCCATGATACTAAAGTTATTACTTTAATAGATCCGGGATCTACCTATTCATACATTTAAATGAAATTAGTATCTAAAATGAGTATGCCTGTAGATACCGAATTTGTGATAAAGGTGTCTAATCCTTTAGGCAAAAGTGTGCTAGTTGATAAGGCATGTAAAGATTGCCCATTGATGATTAGAGGTCATTGTTTTAAGGCAAATCTCATGCTATTGCCATTTGATGAATTTGATATAATTCTTGGTATGGACTGGTTAACTACTCATGATATGACTGTAAATTGTGGAAAGAAATATATTGAGTTAAGATGTGAAAATGGGGACACTCTTCGTGTTGAACCAGATGATCAAAACATATCGCCGGTAGTGATCTCTCACATGTCGGCTCAGAGGTATGTAATAAAAGGGTATGAAGCGTATCTTGCCTTTGTGATGAATGCAAAAGAAACCGAGTTAAAGATTGAATCAGTACCGATAGTATGTGAGTACCCAGATGTTTTTCCCGAGGAGTTGCTAGGACTACCTCCAGTTAGAGAGGTCGAGTTTGGCATCGAGTTAGTTCCTGGTACAGTACCAATATCAATTGCTCCTTACAGAATAGATCCAACGGAGTTGAAGGAACTGAAGGCACAGTTACAAGAGTTGACGGACAAAGGTTTTGCTAGACCGAGTTATTCATCGTGGGGTGCTCCAGTACTCTTTGTGAAAAAGAAAGACGGCTCCATGAGATTGTGAATAGATTACCGACAGCTTAATAAAGTAACAGTGAAGAACAAGTACCCATTGCCAAGGATCAAAGATTTGTTTAATCAATTAAAGGGAGCCACTGTGTTCTCCAAGATAGACTTGAGGTCGGGATACTATCAGTTGAGAGTAAAAGACTCAGACATACCGAAGACTGCATTTTGAACGAGGTATGGGCACTATGAATTTTTAGTCATGCCTTTTGGTTTAACTAATGCCCCTGCGGTATTTATAGATTTGATGAACTGCATATTTTGGCCATTTTTGGATAAGTTTGTTGTGGTTTTTATTGATGATATATTGATATATTCCCGTGATGAGAGTGAGCATCTTTGAACACTTGGGGCGCTTTTCTGATTTTGCGAGATAATTAGCTGTATGCCAAGTTTAGTAAAAGTGAATTTTGACTCAAGGAAGTTGGATTTCTGGGACACATTGTCTCGGGGGATGGGGTTCGAGTTAACCCAGGTAAGATCTCAGCTATTATTGATTGGAAACCGCTGAAAAATGTATTTGAGGTTAGAAGTTTTCTGGGTCTAGCTGGCTATTATCGACGGTTCGTCAAAGGATTCTCCATGTTAGCTACGCCGATGACAAGATTATTACAAAAAGGTGTAAAGTTTGAGTGGACAGAAAAGTGCCAATAGAGTTTCTAGAAACTAAAGACATTATTGATAGAAGCTCCTGTATTAGTGCAACCTGAATCAGGAAAGGAATTTTTGGTTTACAGCGATGCATCTTTAAACGGATTGGGCTATGTACTTATGCAAGAAGGCAAAGTGGTAGCGTATGCCTCTAGACAGCTAAAGCCGCATGAGAAGAACTATCCGACACATGACTTAGAGTTGGCTGCCATAGTTTTTGCATTGAAGATTTGGAGACACCATTTGTATGGTGAAAGAAGTCGAATATTCACTGATCACAAAAGTTTAAAGTACTTGATGACTCAAAAGGAATTGAACTTAAGGCAACGAAGATGGTTAGAGTTGATAAAAGATTATGAGTTAGTCATTTACCACCCGGGAAAGGCGAACGTGGTCGCCGATGCCTTGAGTAAAAAATCCCTATTTGCCTTGAGAGTTGTGAATACACAGATGACTTTGTCCGATGATGGTTCCATTCTAGCTGAGTTGAGGGCTAGACCGATGTTTCTTCAAGAGGTCTATGAGGCTCAAAAAGATGACAGCGACTTACGAGCCAAAAGAGTTCAATGCGAGTCAGGTGTTGAGTCCAATTTTTGGATCAATCCAGACGGATGTTTAATGTTCAGGGACCGAGTATGTGTACCGAGGAACGATGAGCTCATTCGTAAAGTTTTGCATGAGGCACATAGCGGATGTTTATCTGTGCATCCGGGTAGCACCAAGATGTATAATGATCTAAAGAAATGGTATTGGTGGCCGAGTATGAAGAAAGATATTTCTGAGTTTGTTTCAAGATGCTTGATTTGTCAACAAGTAAAGGCTGAACACCAAGTACCCTCGGGTTTGCTTCAACCTATTATGGTGCCCGAGTGGAAGTGGGACCAAATTACCATGGATTTTGTAACAGGGTTGCCGTTGACACCGAGCAAGAAGGATGCTGTATGGGTCGCAGTCGATAGACTTACGAAGTTAACCCATTTCACACCGGTGCGTGTTGACTATTCATTGGATAAGTTGGCAAACTTGTATATTACCGAGATTGTGAGGTTACACGGAGTGCCCTTATCGATTATATCAGATAGAGATTCGAGATTCACATCCAGATTTTGGAAAAAGTTGCAAGAGGCCTTGGGCACAAAGTTGAATTTCAGTACAGCTTTTCACCCCCAAACCGACGGACAATTGGAGAGGTTAATACAAGTACTTGAGGATATGCTCCGGTGCTGTGTTCTTGAATTTCAAGGCAGTTGGAAAAAGTATCTACCGTTGGTAGAATTTGCTTATAATAATAGTTTTCAGTCAAGCCTAAAGATGGCGCCATATGAGGCTTTGTATGGGCGTAAGTGTCGAACGCCTTTATATTGGACTGAACTTAAGGAAAATTAGATCCACGGGGTTGATTTGGTTAGAGAAATCGAAGAAAAGGTAAAAGTGATTCGAGATTGCTTAAAAGCTGCTTTTGATAGACAAAAATCCTATTCGGACTTGAAACGGAAAGAGATTGAATATCAAGTCGGTGATAGAGTATTCCTAAAAGTGTCGCCATGGAGGAAAGTACTTAGATTTAGCCGGAAAGGCAAATTGAGCCCTCGTTTCTTCGGATCATATGAGATCACCGAGAGGATAGGGCCGGTAGCCTATTGATTGGATTTTCCATCTGAGTT
This sequence comes from Gossypium sturtianum, assembly GCA_025698515.1. Taxonomy (NCBI): domain Eukaryota; kingdom Viridiplantae; phylum Streptophyta; class Magnoliopsida; order Malvales; family Malvaceae; genus Gossypium; species Gossypium sturtianum. The sequence goes on along the minus strand of CM046950.1, from coordinate 67,373,511 downwards.
AGAAAATATTCATGATGTGTTTCACGTGTCTATGTTGCGACGCTATCGATCAGAACCTTCGCATGTGATCACACCGACAGAGGTTGAGATTCAACCCGACATGACATATGATGAAGAACCAGTTAAGATCCTAGAACGGGAAATCAAACAGTTGAGAAATAAGAGTATAGCCCTTGTGAAAGTATTGTGGCAAAAAAATGGGGTAGAAGACGCTACATGGGAGCCCAAGGAGGCTATGAGGAACCAGTACCCAAACCTTTTCCCTGGTAAGATTTTCGGGGACGAAAATCCCTAAGGGGGGAGAATTGTGACAGCCCAAATTAGGGCCTAGTTGGAATAGTGGTGCGAGACCACAAATTCGAAGTAAAAATATGAGTTATATGAGTTATACAAGGTTTTATGAGGTGATTACATGATTGTGTGAAAATTTCATAAAGAAATTTTATTAATTAGTGATTAATTGGTCCATTAGGACTAAATTGCAAAGATTAGAAAATATGAGATTCTAGAAGATTCAAGTATGAAATAGAATTATAAAAAAATTCTAGAGGTCCTTATTTAGCAATTAGACCAATATACTTGAGGATGGACAAAAATGGACATGGGAAGGAAAAATCTTAAGAAAGGACCATTAAGGGCATTTTTGTCATTTGGTTAATAAAAGAATTAAAAGGGAAAATAAGGCCAAAATCATGTCCATCTTCTTCTTCTTGGCCGAAAATTTCAAGGAGGACATAGCTAGGGTTTCTTCAACTTTCAAGCTTGATAGTAAGTGCATCCTAGCCCCGTTTTTAATGTTCTTCGTATTTTTGAGACCCTCGTAACTCAGTTAGCTATTTCTAGATATATTTTGAGCTAGGGTTTATGTTCAAAAATTTACCCATGTATGACATGTATGTATTTTGATGTTTTATGGAAGAATATGAAAGTTTGATGTACGATAAACATCTTTTTCTAAGTGATTTTCATGAAAAGTGCATAAAAGGACTAATTAGTAAAAGTTGTAGAAATGGTTATACATGAGTGAAATAGTGGAAATTGAATGTTGCTATAGTTGAGAATATGATTCGGCTAGGCTTGAAATGCAAGAAAGTTGAATAAAAATCATTTTACGAGCTTAGGGACAAAAGTGTAATTATGTAAAAGTTTAGGGGCAAAATTGTAATTTTTCCAAAATATGAATTATGAGTCGATCTAGTCAATGTGTGTACTTAACAAGTGAAAATATTATTATACATAAAAAAACACGAAGCCTGGATCGAAACCGAGGCAAGAACAAAATCGGGGACTAAATCGAGCATCGAGACACATTTTTGAAGAATCGAGGTAAGTTTGTATGAAGTTAGAGTTTCATAATGTTTCGATATTTGAAACTACTTAATATTACGACAATGTATGTTATTGTTATGAAAATCGAGTGATGAAGCCTCGATGAAGAAATGGTGAAATTAAGTTATGAGAAATTCCGAATAAAGATTCGGAATAATGAGGTTACCATGTATTAGCATTGAATAAAGAAGGCTCTGTGTAAGACCATGTCTGGGATATGGCATCGGCACCAGAGGAAGATCTCGTATAAGACCATGTCTGGGACATGGCATCGACATTCATGTACGATCTCGTATAAGACCATATCTGGGATATGGCATCGACATCGAGTTATAAGATCCCGTGTAAGACCATATCCGGGATATGGCATCGGCATTAAGGTGTGATCCCATGTAAGACCATATCCGGGATATGGCGTTGGCATCGAATTTTATGAACGATGAGTTCGAGTATCCTACGATAATTTGATTAGATCATGGGCAAATGAGCTAAGTAAGTAAGATGGTATAGAGCCAAAACTATTTACGTATGACCTTGAGCTTCATTCATGTTATGAATGATTAAGATTTGAATTTATGCTCATGTTAGCATATATGATAAGTTATGTGATTGAGTGATACAGGTACCATGAATAAGTACAAGTTAAGAAATCGTATTGTGACATGAGATGAGTAAGAATAAGTGTGAGTAGGTATGAATAGATATGCCTAAGCATTTGAGATTTATGTTGCTATTGTTTCATGAGTTGGATGAATCTAGTTTGAGCAATTATGTTGCTTTAGAATTTCATGCAAACTTACTAAGCTATATGCTTACCCATCTCCTTTCCCTTTTTTCCTTGTAGTTACGCCAAGTTAGCTCAGGGATCATAGAACATTGGAGCTCGGAACACACTATCAACCGCTCTTTTGGTATACTAAAGTTAATTCATTTTGAGTATGGCATGTATAGGGATTTGATCATTTTTTGTCATGTCATGTGTAAAGGCCAAAGTGTTGGCTATTAATGTTTTACACTCATTTTATAAAAGGGTTATGGTGAATTGGCCAACATTGTCAAATTTGCATTACAAAGTTGATGAGTTAAATGAAATGGATGTTCATGCTGGTAATTGAGCGAAATACGGGTGGAATGAATGACGAATTAAGGATTCTTAATAGTTTATTATTGCTGTGATATGTGCTACTTGTGGTGAAATAAATGAGTCTATGTTTCAGGGTGGCAAAGAGGTTTGGAAAATAGCCTCTAAATGTCCACACGGGTAGACACACGGGCGTGTGTCTAGGTTGTGTGTGACGCACGGTCAACCCATATGGGTGTGTTGATGGGCCGTGTGTCCCCTAAATTTTAATTACGAGAATTTGATTCGTCACACGAGCCAGCACACGAGCGTGTGCTCTGACCGTGTGCTAATTAAGGTTTGATAACGTCATAAACAGAGAGCTCCACGGGCAGGAGACACGGGCGTGTGCTCAGCCGTGTGAGATAAGTCAGTGTCGACCACGGGTGTTGAGCACGAGCATGTCTTAAGAGCAGACGGGCGTTTCCCTTGGATCACACGGGCGTGTGGCCCCTGTTTAGGTAAAAATTTTCAAGAGTGTAAAAGTTTTCGATTTAACTCTGAAAACTTTCGAATGCATGTGTAAGGCCTCGTAGGCCCATGATTTGTATGTTATGATTTAGAAAGAAAAGTTTTAAGTTGGAACGAAATTTTATAGCCCGTTATTACATGTTCAAGCAAGGTCAAGTATGGTAATGCCTCGTATCCAGTCCCGGCGTCGGTCACGAGTAAGGGGTGTTACAGATATTGCATGAAATGTATGATTGATTCTATGAGCATATTCGACAAAGTTTTGGCCAGAGAGAAATCTCGGTTAAAGCTTAGGAATAGATTAGGATACAAGTGACATGTCTCCAGGAACCCATGTGATTATGTGATTTATGTGTCCCTGGTGCTGGTCCTGTACGTCCTACCGGTGGCTGGGTATACCTGCATATGTTGCGGATACCTGACAGCTTGTGTGAGCAGCACTGCGTAGCTACGTCTCGACTGATAGCTTGTGTGAGCAGGCCCGTGGATTTGCTCGAGCGCGAGCTTATACGTGTGATGAGAATTGTGATAGCATTGGCTACATATGTGGCACTTATGTGCAAAGTTTTCTGTGTATCTGATAGTATTCCAAGTGGTTCAACGGGTATGTCAAAGATGAGAAAGTAAGTGATTATGTTACGAGTTGGTACGAGTATGTACGAAAAACTCAAAGGAAATGAATTCGGTATATGATGAACTATTGGTAAGAATGTGATTGAGAATGTTATGTTCATGAGGTTTTAATGACATTTAGGTTGATATACGTATGTTACTTATATGGCAATTGTATGGTAATGTTGTTCATTATTTGCATATGAACTTACTAAGCTATATAGCTTACTCCATTTTGTTTCCCTTGTCTTATAGTGTCACCAAGCTAGCTCGGGATTGGAGATCATCGAAGATCAATTCACACTATCAACTATTATTTTGGTACCAATGAATTCAACATTTTGAGTTATGGCATGTATTGGGGACTTGGTCATTTTGCTATTTTTCATAATTGATTTGGCCAAATGTGTTGGCTTATATTGGTTGAAAGTTCATTTTGTAAAAGGTCATTGAAAAATTGGCTACAATTGGTATGAGCAATTTATATGATGATGCTTTTCATAGATGTAGGAATTTACATGATTTGAGTTGATAAGCATGTGATGTTTGTCTACGATAGATGGTAGCATGTGAATGATGTGTTGATGTCTTGATTGTGGTTGATTTGGTTGTATGTAAATGCTTAGATTGGTGCCATATGATGTTGTGTGTGTATGTACAAGTAAGGGTGGAAAAATGGCTTGGTAAATAGCCTTATTATTGTCCACACGGGCGTCACACACGGCCTACCCCACGGGCATGTGTTCTGGCCGTGTGTCCCATGCACCTTAATTGTTACAAAACAGAATGTCCAGAATTGAGCACACGGGCATGTGTCTCGGCCGTGTGTGCTACACGGCCTTAGACACGGGCGTGTGTCTAGGCCGTGTGAAGTCTGCACCTACTTTATGAAAAATTATGGAAATTAAATCGACCACATGGCCGAGCACACGGCCGTGTGGCACAAGTCAGAGACCACGCTATTTTGAACACGGCCTGTAGCACGGGCGTGTCTAAGGGTCACACGGGCGTGTCCCTTGGACCACACGGACGTGTAAGCCTTGTAACATGAAAAATTTTCTAAGTTTTGTAAAATTTTCTAAAGTTCTCGGTTTAGTCCCGAACCACTTCCAAAGCATGTATTAAGCCTCGTAGGCTCATTTTAGGGATGATATGAATGTGTATGAAAAGTTTTAATTTGAATGGAAATTTATGACTCGGAATTGTATGTTTGCTTGTGTTTATATCGGTAATGCCTCGTACCCTGTTCCGGCGTTGAGTATGGGTAAAGGGTGTTACATGGAAAGGATCCATAATGTGTTTCATGTGTCGATGTTGCAACGATATCGCTCTGATCCTTCCCATGTGATTTTTCCAACAGAGATTGAGATTCGACCGGATATGACGTATGGTCAAGAACCGATCAAGATTTTAGCTCAAGAAGTTAAACAGTTGAGAAATAAAAGTATAGCCCTAGTGAAAGTTTTATGGCAATGACATGGGGTCGAAGAGGCTAAGTGGGAACCCGAGGAAGCTATGAGAAAATAGTACCCAAACTTCTTTTCCGGTAAGATTTTCGGGGACAAAAATCCCTAAGGGGGGAGAGTTGTAACAGCCCGATTTTGGGTCTAGTCGGAATAGTGGTGTCGGGACCACAAATCTGACGCAGTAAAATTTACTTTTATTATATTTTTATGGTCTACAATTTTACAGAATGATTTTGTGAAAATTTCGTTCGAAAATTTTGACGTTTGGGCACTCAATTTAGTTAAAAGGACTAAATTGCAATAAGTGCAAAATGTGTGTTCTAGAAGCTAAAGGTGTCTAATTTAAATGAAATTTTAAATTGGAGGTCCTTAAATGGTAATTAGACCATTATACTTTAACTTGGACAAAAATGGACATGGCTAGGTGAAATTTCAAAGTTTGGCATTAAGGGCATTTTGGTCATTTGGTAAATAAAGACAAATAAAACTAAAATAAAAGTGTCCATCTTCTCAAATTAGTCCCCCTTGTGCCGAAAATTTGAAGGAAGACATAGCTAGGGTTTTGGCCACTTTCAAGCTCGATTATTAAGAAAGACAAGGTTCTGACCTAGACCGAGAAAAGAACAAAGTTGTGGACTAAATGGAAATATTAGCCATTTTGTACTGAGGTAAGTTCGTATGTTAAATATAAGCTTTATAATTATTGTATTTAAATACTTTAATATTGCATGAATTGTATGTTTGATTTTGTGAATGAGTACAATCCTACGAATGAGTCCGAAGATGAATCGACAAGCAAGAAATCCCGTTGAACCTTAGGAATAGGTTAGGATACAAGTGACATGTCACTAGTGTTAGTATGTGTTATGTGATTATGTGATCCGTGTGCTGGTCTTGTACGTCCTACCAGTGGCTGAATATACCGGCATATGTTGCGAATACTTGACAGCTTGTGTGAGCAGTGTAACAGTCCAGTTTAGACCCTAATTGGAACAGTGGTTTCGAGACCACAAATTCGAGTCCGAAAAAAATATTTTAATATTATTTTCTGTGTCTGCAGTATATGATTTAGTATGTGAGGAATTTCTGTGAATTAATTTGATCGTTTGCATGCTTAATTTGAGGAAAGGATTAAATTGCATTGAATGCAAAACTTGTATGCTTTATGAAAAGACACTTATTGGAGATGGCTTTTAAATGGGAGGCCTTATGAGGCAATTATGCCATTAATAAGGATAGTGGAAGACTATGGACGGTTATGCCATTAATTTTATAAGTTATATATGTTTTATATTAAGGTTAATTTTGTTAATGGAATAATAACATAATATTAATTAAACAAAAGCCTTAATACAACATTTTTTCATCTTTTTGACTCATCCACCACCGAAATTCATAAAGAAAAGAGAGGGTTTGAACTCTTTTAACATTCGGCTAGCTTGTGGCCAAAATTAAGGTATGTTTTGACTTTGGTTTTTGATGATTTTTATGCTTTTGAGATTATTGCTTAGTCTAATATCAAGCACATGTTGTAATTTGAAGAATTGATGATGTTTATAAGATGTGCCATTGATGAAATGGTGAGCTTTGTGATGAGTATTTGGTGTTAAATGAAAGATATGTGTTTAATGAACATGTTTTGTTCTTGAATTTTTGGTGAATTTAGCTAATTAGGGCTAATTTGTGAAAATAGTATTTTGAAGGGCTAAATTGTGAATTGGATGAAAAATATGGACTTGTATGGTCCTTAGGGAATTTCGGCTATGCATGTGTGTGAATAAATTTTGTATTATTTGATGTTTTGTGAAATAGGGACTAAAATGTCCAAATATAAAAATATGAGGGTTAAAATGTAAGTTACCCTAAATAATTATTTTTGGATTGAATTGAATGATTTGATGAATGAATCGGTTAAATCTGTATATGTATAGATCAAGAATCGAAGAAAACGGATTTAGATCGGGGAAAGTCGAAAATCGTTGAATAGCCGTACGTTTCCTTCAAACCGAATCCGAGGTAAGTCAATATGCAAATAAATGTATTAGAATTGACTTAATTGTGCATATATGAAATTTGAATTACTATGAATATGCTCGAGATGAGATATATGTGAAATCCGAGAATTGGTATCGACTAAATATGGATGGCCGAGAAACCCCGTCTGAACCTAGGAATAGATAGGATAGTATATGTCATGACATAGGTGTCCGATACGTGATATCATGTAAGACCACGTCTAGGACGTTGGCATTGATTTGAGATTTCGTGTAAGACCACATCTGGGACGTTGGCATCGATATGAGATTTACGTGTAAGACCATGTCTAGGACATTGGCTGTAACACCCCTTACCCGGGTTCTACGCCGGGAACCAGGCCCGAGGCGTTACTGAACTCAAACCACTTGATCACCACATAGGCTCAACGTAATTACTCTCTATACCCTCAGTCTCGACTTACGAAACCTCACTCATACGTACGAAGGCTCTCGGGACTAATCCGAAACTTTTTCCAACCTTAAAAGTTTTTCTCTTCCAAACAGGTCTTACACGCCCGTGCAAGATTAGACACGCCCGTGCATAGGCACACACGCCCATGTCCCCAGACCGTGCCTAAAAACCCAGTATTCTGCCAATTTGCCCACGGTTAAGGCACACGCCCATGCATTTTGGGAACATGCCCGTGTACCCTGTCACACGTCCGTGCCTTTCACCCGTGGTCGACACTAACTAATCACACACGGTTTTGACACGCCCGTGGGCCCAAACCGTGTGCCATACCTTAGTATTCTAACTTATTCAACACGGCCTCGGCACGCCCGTGTACTTTAACCGTGTGACCATTCCAATTCTAATTTTAAACTGCAGACTTCACACGACCTAGACACACGCCCGTGTGCCTACCCATGTGAACCAGAACAAGGCTATTTGCCAAGCTCTTTGCATCCCTATAGCTTACACAACTTATACTCCTCCATCACATTTATAATCACTCAAATTGAATTGCCATCCCACATGGATAAATACATCTTTTCATATAACATAATAGCCAACAACTATGGCATTATACAATTATCCTATAACCCATTTAGGCCAACACATTTGGCACAATAACAATGACTTGATCAACCTCATATTATAGCCCTATACATGCCATGACTCATAATGACTTGATACCTCATACTAAGTGTCTCATCGATAGTGTGAAAACATCTCCGACGGTCTCCAACCCGAGCTAGCTAAATTAACCTATAAGAGATGAGAAAGAAAGAGGAGTAAGCAATAATGCTTAGTAAGTTCATATGCAATTAAGAATCAACTATCAATATTCATATGCTTATACTCAATCACAAGGTATTAGAATGAGTTTTACTCTTGAACTCACAGTTACCTATTCAATCATTCATAATGTTTACTCATTTCGTCTCTTACCACATTCTAACCATATCTCGGGCTTAATCTCGCATTCCTCAACTTACCATGCCACAAGCCAATTCGCTCATTTAATTAGCATACATCCTGCACTGATCATCGCAAGATCATATAAAACAACACATCATGCATTCTCAATAAGCCACTCATACTACCAACCTCTCGGTGGCTATGCACTTAGCCCACCATTGAATCTCTTATAGGGTGGTATCGCACTCAGCCCACCAGTCAGTTATACTAATGGTGATTTCGCACTTAGCTCACCAATCATTTATAAACGATGGTATCGCACACAGACCATCGATTACTAATTAATCAGGTGGTAACGCACACAGCCCACCGATAATAATATAGTTGATGGTATCACACACAGCCCATCAATTAATATATTGGGTGGTAACGCACACAGCCCACCGATAATAATATGGTTGATGGTATCGCACATAGCCCATCACTAACCATTAATATGGTGATATCGCACATAGCTCAGCATTATCATAAATTCATGAATAGTCATCCACATGTAACTCTTTATTTCAAATGTTCATCCAAGAACATCCTCACACTACTATTCTTACTTAACTTTTCCATGATATTTATTCGCATTCACACAATACAACAATAAATCTAACTCATGCAACTAAGGTGCATTAATTACACTTATCCCACTAGGGTTTATCATACATTAAATTCATATCAATTCAATCGTAACACATACTTGCTCTTCTCATGATACAACCACATACATTTAACATGTCCATTGAATCACTCAAATTGTTAAATAACTCTCTTGAGTCTCATGCACATAGTTCTCATTAACATCATACCCCCAACAGGGTCTTACATGCATTAACATGTCGATGCCATGACCCCGACGAGGTCTTATACAAAATATCTCATCGTTGCCATGTCCTTGACATGGTCTTATTTAATATCTCTCACCGAAGCCGTACTCCAATATGGTCTCACACGAAACCTTAACTAACTTCATTTCATACTATTTACGTTTCTTACTATTCTTAGATTCAATTCTCTTAACAACTCATCGACAAATATTTAATACATTCATTGTATAATTATACATTCCATACAACTTTGGAATATTAAAATAACTCATATGTAATCACAACATTTGCACATGAACTTACCTCGATGTCAAAAGGGCCGAAAGGGACTTTTTACCCACATTTCTCTTTTCACCCGTTCTAGGTCTGAAACTCATTTTATTTGATCTAGAATAATGAAATTCACTGATTTAATCACTTATAAATCATAATACACCTTAAGCTACACTTTAGGCAAAATTACCATTTGCCCCTACACTTTGGCAAAATTATGATTTTGCCCCTAGGCTCGTAAATAAATTTTCATCACATTTTCTTGTTAAACAAGCCTAGATGAACATTTAATCCTCTTATAACTATCCACAATTTCAACTATTTCATGCCTTAATGAACAAATTACAACTTTTGCATTTTAGTCCCAATTAGGTGTTTTCATGACAACACCTTTCACAAAAGTTGTTTATCATCATCCTAACATTCATTTTCTTCCATAAAAACTCAGCCACCAGCATAAACTCTCTCATGGCAAGTCCCTAGACTTTCAACCATGTTGCAAAATAGTCCTCTCTTTAGGAAGCTTAAGCTTTGGGGACTCCAAAAGTACAAAAATTATCAAGAAAGATCATCAAAATCACTTACTTGTGAGGAGAAATGCTTGCTGAAATTTTGAGCTTCAAAAACCCCATTCTTGCTGCTCATTTTCAGTGGAAGAGGAAAAGATGATAGCTTTTCTTATTTCATCTTATTTTATTCTTTTTAATCACCTAACATGACCAACATTTAATGCCCTTGTCCCCTTAACTTCTTTGACCGGCCAACTCACTTAACAAGGCCAAATTGCACATTTGGGACCTCCAATTTATAATTCATAGCTATTTGGCACCTCTAGCAAATAAAATAGAACTTTCGCACTTTATGCGATTTAGTCCTTTTTCGCAATTAAGCCCTCAATCGCTAAAATTAAAGCACCAAAATTCTCATGCCTCTTTATAAACATTTAATAACACATAAAATAATATCAAAATATTTTTCTTCAACCTCGAATTAGTGGTTCCGAGACCACTGTTCTGACTAGCCCCTAAATCGGGCTGTTACATTGGCATCGTATTTGATTCGTGTAAGACCCTGTCTGGGACAGTGGCATCGATATCTGAGTACATGTAAGACCTCGTCTGGGACGTTGGCATTGTACGACTATTTCGAGCACTCTGAGTATCCTATTAGATTCCGAACGGTTCAACAGGCAAGTCCAAGAAATAAATGATTATGTGAGTTGTACATATGTTTCAGGTACGTTTATACGTATGCTTTGTATAAGCATGAAAGGTGAGTAAATATGTACATCGATGCAGAGAAACATCTGAGATATATGTGTGTTTGAGATATGAGCAAATGAGATATTTGTGATATGGTGAATTGGTAAGCAATGGCAGATCAAGTGAGCCAAAGAGATTATTTATGTGCTTGTAAAGATGATATGTTAATGAATTCAAATGGCTATGCTTATGAATGATTTATGCTAAGCTTATTTGTATATGGCTTACTAAGCTTTTGGAAAGCTTACTCTGTGTGTGTGTTTACTCTGTAACAGATAGTCAAAGCTACTGAAGGCTCGGGGACCGTCGAGGATCGTCATCACACTACTCAAACTTGTTTTGGTACTTTGATAATGTGTATATAGTTAAATATGTCATGTATAGGCTAGTCATTTTGGGTATAAGTTGAGATATGAAATTAGCCATGTGATGTGGCTAGTTAAATGTTGATAATATGTATTTGTAAATGTGGTATATGATGTTGGTTTTGGTATGATCCCATGACTATGAAATGGTCAAGTTTATGGTAAGCATATGGATGAAATTTGAGTATGTATATGTGAGCAAAAGAATGATTATATGGAAGGTAAATGTAGATGAATCATGCATGAATGTATATGTGTTTTAGTTGTGCAAATCTGCATGAAAGGAAATGAGGTTGGATGTAAAGATTTGTTTATTAATTTAACATGTTTTTTAATGTCAACTGTGCATGAAATGATTTGGTATATTGCTTGTAGGGATGACCCAAGTGTGGGTGGTACTTTGGCCTTGCAAATGGCCTATTTTGCATACATGGTAATGGGACACGGGCGTGTGTCTCCACCGTGTGGCTCAAGGGCCACTTCGAAGTGTGCCTGGGCAGGTTACACGGCTGTGGCACACGGGCGTGACTGGTGGCCGTGTGAACAAGTCAGTAGCTAGCCTAATTTTACACGGCCATGGCACACGGGCATGTCTGGTGGCCGTGTGAATAAGTCAGTATACATGCTCTGTTTTGGCACGGCCAGGACACATGGGTGTGTCTAGTAGCCGTGTGAGGCACACGGCCTAACTGCACGGGCGTGTGACCTTAACAGTGTTAAAAAATTTTTAAATTTCTGAGAATTTTCATATGTGTTCGGTTTAGCCCCAGCCTTATTCTAAAGCATGTTAAAGGTCTCGTTGACCTATTTAAGGGACACTTTGATCTGATTGGTTGAATTCTATTATGAAATGTCTGTAAAAGTTTTCGATCTGTCTGGTAACGTCTTTAACCCTAAACCGGTGATGGTTACGGGTTAGGGGTGTTACAAGCAGCACCGCGTAGCTACGTCTTGACTGACAGCTTGTGTGAGCAGGCACGTTGATAGCTCAAGTGCGATCAACTATGTGATATGAGATTGAGGTAGCATTGGCTATATATGTGGCACTTTGTGTGCAAGAATCCCGAGTATCCGACAGTATTATTTCGAGTGGTTCACGGGTATGTCAAAGATGAGATTATGTGTAAATTCATTTCGAGATGGTACATGTGTATGTCAAAGATGAGATTATGTGTAAATTCATTTCGAGATGGTACATGTATGTACTTGAAGCTCATATCTATTAAATGCTTGAAATGATGAATATGAGGTAAGTTTTGTGATGGAATGAGTTATGATTATAAGACCATGGTAATTGTACATTTAATTATGTTATATTATTTGAATGTTATATGCGTGGTAAGGTTGCTTATTTCTTGCATACGAGCTTACTAAGCTATATAGCTTACTCCCTTTTCTTTCCCTTGTCTTATAGTGTCACCAAGCTAGCTCGGGATTGGAGATCGTCGGAGATCCACTCACACTATCAATCATTATATTTGGTACCATTGAAATGTCAATATTTTGAGTTATGGCATGTATAGGAACTTGGTCATTTTTTTATGTGTCATAATTGGTTTGGCCAAATGTGTTGGTCCATATTTGTTAATGATTCATTTTGTATATGTCATTGAAAGTTGGTCAATGATGGTTGTGAGTATATTTATATATTGATACCATTCATGATCATGGAAACTTGCATGATTTGAGTTGATAAGCTATGTGATGTTTATGTATGATAAATGTTAGCATGTGAATGATGTGCTGATGTCTTGGTTATGGATGATTTGGCTGTATGTATAAGCTTGAATTGGTGTTATGTTATGTTATGTAAGTGTGTGTATTAAAGGGGTGGCAAATGGCTTGGTATATAGCCTTATTTTGTCCACACGGGCGTGTGTCTAGGCCGTGTGTGATACACGGTCTGCCCCACGGGCATGTGTTTCAACTGTGTGTCTCATGCACCTTAATTGTTGCAAAACAGAATGTCCAGAATTGAGCACACGGGCAGAGACACGGGCATGTGTCTTGGCCATGTGTGCTATACGGCCTTGAACACGGGCATGTGCCCCGGCCGTGTGAAGTCTGCACCTATTTTATGAAAAATTATGAAAATTAAATTGACCACACGGCCTAGCACACGGGCGTGTGGCACACTCGTGTGGCACAAGTCAGAAAGCACCCTAAATTGAACACAACCTATAGCACAGGCGTGTCTCAGGGTCACACGGGCGGTGACCCCTGTAACATGAAAAATTTTCTAAGTTTTGTAAAATTTTCTAAAGTTCTCGGTTTAGTCCCGAACCATTTCCAAAGCATGTTTTGGGCCTCGTAGGCTCGTATAAGGGACTTTACGATTGAATATAAATGGTTTTAATTTGGACGAAAATTTATGACTCAAAATTGTGTGAATGCTTGTGTTATAAGTCCGATAATGCCTCGAGCCCCGTTCCGGCGTTGAATATGGGTAAGGGGTGTTACACAAACCATTCAATGACGCATCATTGTAAATCACAAGTTCTTTACCCGATTTAGGTTGAACCAACACTGGTGCCTCAGTTAATAAAACTTTCAACTGATCAAAACCCTGTTGACATTTCTCTGACCACTCAAACTTCACATCTTTCTGTAGCAATTTGGTCATCGATGTAGCAATCATCGAGAATCCTTTAACAAAACGTCGATAGTAACCTGCTAATCCCAGAAAAATTTTGACCTTGGATACATTTCTAGGTGGTTTCCCAATAACTGCAGAAATCTTGCTCGGATCAACTCGAATGCCATCCGCCGAGACTATATGTCCCAAAAATCCAACTTCCCGGAGCCAGAACTCACATTTGCTGAATTTAGCATTTGTTTACCTCTCAAGGTTTGCAACACAATCCTCAAATGCTCGGCATGCTCAGACTCATCTCGTGAATAGATCAGAATGTCATCAATGAACACAACAACAAATCTGTCTAAATACGGTCTAAAGATCCGATTCATCAAATCCATAAAAATGGCAGGAGCATTAGTTAGTCTAAAAGGCATAACAAGGAATTCATAATGTCCGTACCTTGTTCTGAATGCAATTTTCGGCACATCTGAGTCTTTAACTCGCAACTGATAATAACTAGATCTCAAATCAATTTTTGAAAACACTGTTGTACCTTTCAACTGATCAAATAAATCGTCTATTCTCGACAACGGATACTTATTCTTTATCGTAACTTTGTTAAGCTGACGATAGTCAATACACATTCTTATTGATCCATCTTTCTTCTTTACGATCAATACAGGCGCACTCTAGGGCAAAAAACTCGGTCGTGCAAAACCTCTATCTGTTAACTCTTGCAATTGAGCTTTCAACTCTTTCAACTCGGTCGAAGCCATTCTATACAGAGCTATAGATATCAGTGAAGTTCCCAGTACTAGTTTAATAGCAAACTCAACTTCTCTGACTGGTGGCAACCTCGGTAATTCTTCTGGAAATACATCCGGATACTCACAAACTATAAGCACTGAGTGTGAACACCACCGCAGCTAACTCCAAATCGTGAGTGGGGTAATTCACCTCGTGAGGCTTAAGCTGACGAGATGCGTAAGCAACCACCTTACCCTCTTGCATCAACACACAACCCAATCCAGTGTGCGATGCATCACTGTAGACAATGAATTCCTTCCCCGACTCGGGCTGTATTAACACGTGGGCTTGGTCGTAACTTTCTTGATTTCTCAAAACTCTCTTCGCCTATCACCCAATTAAACGGGTACCCTTTACGCAGTAACTTAGTCAGGGGTGCAGCAATCAGTGAAAACCCCTCAACAAAACGTCTGTAATACCCAGCCAGACCTAGAAAACTTCGAATCTTAGATACAGTCTTTGGTGGTTTCCAATTCAATACAGCTTCAATTTTTTGAGGATCAACCCTAATCTCCTCGGCCGACACCACGTGACCCAAAAACGTCACTTCTTGCAACTAGAACTCACACTTGCTGAACTTTGCGTATAGCTGATTTTCCCTCAGAATCTGCAAAACAATTCGAAGATGTACATCATGATCCTCCTCGGTTCTTGAATACACTAGGATGTCATCTATAAACACAACTACGAACCGATCCAAAAAGGGCTGGAATACCCGGTTCATCATATCCATGAAAGCAGCTGGTGCATTCGTTAACCCAAACGGCATTACTAGAAACTCGTAATGACCATAACGAGTCCTAAACGCAGTCTTATACACATCCGCCTCCTTAACCTTTAGTTGATGGTACCCAGATCGAAGATCTATCTTGGAAAAATTGAAGCTCCTCGCATTTGGTCAAACAGATCGTCTATCATCGTCAAAGGGTACTTGTTCTTAATCGTCAGTTTGTTCAGTTGAGGATAACCGATGCACATGCGCATGGATCTATCCTTCTTCTTCACGAATAACACTGGTGCTCCCTATGGAGACACACTCGGCCGAATGAATCCTCGGTCCAGTAGCTCTTTAATTTGAGCCTTTAACTCTACCAGCTCCTTCTGTGCCATCCTATAAGGGGCGATGGACACTGAAGCTGTTCCCAGTAGGAGCTCAAAACCGAATTCAACCTCACAGTTTGGCGGCAACCCAGGAAGCTCTTCAAAAAATACATCCAAAAACTCCTTAACAGTGCTGACATCCCCAACAGAAGGACCTTGAGAATCTGAACTGCTGACATAAGCTAAAAATGTCTCGCAATGTAACACCCCTAACCCATATCCGTTGCCGGATTAGGGTTACGGGGCATTACTTTTTAAGTCACAACTTTTATTCAATCACTTAAGCCATAAATAAACATACTTATATAATAATACAAATAAATTAAAACGATCACATATGCATATAAATGTATATTACATTTAATTTCATAAAACATACTTACCATACTAAACCTAAGTCATATGCGGCACAATCATCAAAGAACATAAGCCGAACATGCTATGTACATTTTATTCATACCACACAACAATGCAATTACCACAAGCCTCACTTACCGTAACTTTATTTATTTACTAAGTACTTAAACAACTAAACCAACCATATCTATCAAAGATAATTTAAAACATACTTCATTCAATTGACTAACCTTACCCAAGTATATCATGTACGTTATTAATTAGATTTAAGTTCATTTAAAAGATAATGTCATATCATTCAGTAAGACCAAAATACACTCGACTAACTATTATAAGTTTGTTCACATATATACTCCAAATGGGTCACTGCAACGATTGACGAAAGGTTCTATTCATTTAGTAATTAAAGCCACCTTAACTGAGTATACAGATGCTCATAATTGGTTCTTAAACTAGATAACAATCATGGCATTTAAATAAACATGTATGAAATCACATGTACATTGCTCATACCGAATTCAAATAGATCCAAACACTCAATCGAGCCAATGTACACCTTAATTCGTTTGCATGTGCATAATTGAACCAAAAATAATTATATGACTTATTCATTATTTTACATTCGCCAACCGTTCCTAATTTGCAAATCATTCAAGCATATTATATGTGCACACATTGCCTTTACAATTGAATCAAAACAATCAATACAAAAATCAAATATATATATATTCATTTTTATCCCTTTACTAAGTGAATTTTATAACCATACTCAAAAACAAGTCATACCAAGCATCAAGATTATCAAAAATGAGCTAATCATAAGCTATTCACATCATTTTCCAATCAAGCCATATAATCAAAATATTATACTCACATGCCATATAACATAGTTACCAAAATGAGCTTATAATATGACCGAATATGTATATACCACACTAACATCATGATCAAGCCATTTTCACATGGCTTATATACATCAACAAAATGTCGTTCGAACATTAAGCTAGCCTATACATGCCTTAAGTTCAAAAATTCAACTTTTTAGGTGCCAAAATAAGTCGATAGCGTGGATGACTTCGGTGACGATCCCCTGAGCTCGTAGTTTGACCAAAATCTATAAAATAGAGTGGAAACATATCACATAAAGTAACCTAACTAGCTTAGTAAGTCTTAAGCAAAAGTATTAAATCAAATAATCATTCAAGCATTTTCAAATCCAAAATTAATATCATAAAAATTCAAAACTTAGTACTTATATGATCTATTAATGTCGAATGCTAATACCCTTTTCTTTAACAACCTCAAAATAGCCTTATTTCACCCTAAATGTGCAAACTCACCGAATACACATAAATTTAATATGTATCCACATATAACCAAATCAAGTAAGTACAATATACATATTGACCACATATAATCGATTATACACATATGTACATATATCCATTTATCCCTACATTTTGCATTTACACATATGGCCGAATCTCAAAAACATAACCAAAATCGAATTTCAATATATTACACTCATTATTTGTAAAGCCGAATGCATACATTAAAATCTTACAAATATACCTAAACTATATCACATATTACTAGCATTGAATAGTAATATATCATCTTACCTTATTCCTTGCAACTATGAGGCTTATACGCACTGAACATTCACTTATTTGTTGTAATTAAATTCCACATTGATAATAATCCACGAACCCTCTATTTATAATAAATCACCGGCATTAAGCCTGCTAGCCAACAAAGCCCGAAACACACACCGGCACTAAGCCTGCTAGACCCGAGGTTTGAAATTTAGTCACCGGCATTTAGCTTGCTAGGCAATAAGCCTGATACACTTCACCGGCACAAGGCCTGCTAGGCTCGAAGCCCGAATATCGATATTATTAAACCATCTCATACACATTACATATTACCAAAATCACATATATCACACATAATTCCTATCACTTTAACATATCAACTCAATTAAATTTAACTACATTTCATTATTAAATCACTTACCACATTCGGCTTTGGCCAAATTCACATTTATAAAATTCATAATTCAGCATGTAATCAAGGTTATAACCGATATTAACGGTATTAAATTGCTTATAGACTTACCTCGGATATCGTCGGACGGCATAAATCGGCTATTCGATAATTTTCGCTTTTCCCCGATCCAAGTCCGTTTTTCTTTGTTCTTGATCTAAATATATTCAAATTAAGCTCATTCAAATACATTTTATTTCAATTTAATCCAAAAACACCTAAATGGGAAAATTAGCATTTTGCCCCTAATATTTCACACTTTTACAATTTAGCCCTATTTGCACAAAACACAAAATATCTCCCAACAACATAGCTAGGCCGAATCTTCCATATAATCATATAAGTCCATACATTTCATTTATTTTGCAATCTAGCCCCTCACAAATTTATTTTCACAATTTAGCCCTAATTTTCTAAATTCATCAAAAATTCAAGAACAAAATGTGTTCATCCAACACCTATCTTTCATTTAACACCAATAATCATCAAAAAGCTTGAAATATCATCAATGGCATATCACACAAACATCATCAATTCACAAAATTAGTACATGGGTTTTGAAGCTCTCAAAGCAACGATTACAAAAACGTAGAAATTATCGAAAACCGATCAAAAACTAACCTTTAATTAGACCAAGACCATGGCCGAACCCTTGCTTATGTTTTTTTCTTTCTTTTTTCTTCTTTAGTTTCGATGAAGAAGAATGAAATAATTAGTGGAGAAACACATGTCTTTTATTATAATATTATTAACATATTATATAACATTTTAACTTATATTTATATAATATATAAAAACATATTAACATGAAATTATAACCTCATGCCGCCCACTCACATGCAAAAAGGTAAATTTGCAACTTAAATACACTTATAAAAGAAGACAAATCAATTTAGCCACTTAATTAAATAAACGGGTACTTTTACCATTTACGCGATTTAGTCCTTGTTGTCTAATTAAGCACACAAACAATCAAATTTTTATACGAAACTTTCACACATGCTAATTCACACATAATTAATCACAAAAAATAATATTTAAATATTTTTTAGACTCGGATTCGTGGTCCCGAAACCACCGTTCCGATTAGGGTCAAATTCGGACTGTTACAACTCTCCCCCTTAGGGATTTTCATCCCCGAAAATCTTACCGTTAAACAGAGTCGGATATTGTTGTCTCATTAAATCCTCAGGCTCCCACGTAGCCTCTTCCGTTCCATGACGATTCCATAATACTTTTACTAATGGAATTTTCTTGTTTCTCAACTCTTTCACTTCACGAGTTAAGATATGGATCGGTTCCTCCTTGTACGTCATATCAGATCGGATTTCAATATCAGACGGGGCAATCACATGTGACGGATCAGATCTATATCTATGAAGCATCGAAACATGAAATACATTGTGTATCTTTTCTAGTTCAGCAGGCAACCTTAATCTATAAGCAACAGGCCCAACACGTTCGATGATCTCATATGGTCCGATGAACCTCGGACTTAATTTGCCCTTACGTCCAAATCGAAGCACTTTCTTCCACGGAGAAACTTTCAGAAATACCCGATCTCTGACCTGAAACTCAATGTCTTTACGTTTTAAATCCGCGTATGACTTTTGGCGATCTGATGCAACTTTCAAATTATCACGGATCATTGCCACTTTCTGTTCAGTCTCTTTAATCAAGTCAACCCCGTGTATCTTGTTTTCACCGAGCTCGGTCCAGTACAACGGTGTACGACATTTACGACCGTACAAAGCTTCGTAGGGTGCCATTTTGATACTAGATTGAAAACTGTTATTATAAGCAAATTAAATCAAAGGTAAGTATCGTTCCCACGCACCTTCAAACTCGAGGATGCAACATCTCAACATATCCTCAAGTATCTGAATGATTCGTTCGGATTGACCATCTGTCTGCGGATGGAAAGCTATGCTAAAATGTAGTTTAGTACCTAAAGCATCTTGCAATTTCTTCCAAAATCGCGACGTAAATCTCGGGTCTCTGTCCGAAATAATGGAAATCGGTACACCATGTAATCTCACAATTTGAGATACATACAACTCAGCAAGCTTATCGAGCGAATAGTCCATACGAACTGGAACAAAGTGAGCTGATTTGGTTAGTCTATCCACTATAACCCAAATTGCATCTTTCTTGCTCGGTGTTGTAGGCAAACCGGATACAAAATCCATAGCAATTCTGTCCCATTTCCATTCAAGTATCATGATTGATTGAAGTAATCCAGAAGGTACCTGATGTTCGGCCTTTACCTGCTGACAAACTAAGCACTTCGAGACAAATTCAGATATGTCTCGTTTCATACCGGGCCACCAATAGAACTGTTTCAAATCATTATACATTTCCGTGCTACCCGAATGTACAGACAATCGGCTACTGTGAGCTTCATTTAATATCATCTGAATCAAATCTAAATTTATCGGAACACACAGTTGGTGTTTGAACTTCAAACAATCATTCTCATCTATTCGAAACTCTGACTCAACACTGTTCTCACACTGAACTCGTCTTGCTAACAAATCTTTGTCAACTTTCTAGGCGTCACTAATTTGTTGAATAAATAACGGTCTTGCTTTTAATTCAGCTACTATCAAACCATCATCAGACATAGCCATATGCGCATTCAACGCACGAAGAGCAAATAATGATTTTCGACTTAGAGCATCCGTAACAACATTGGCTTTCCCCGGATGGTAGTCAATCACTAATTCGTAATCTTTCAACAGCTCTAACCATCTGCGTTGTCTCAGGTTCATATCTTTCTGAGTCATCAAATAGTTTAAACTTTTGTGATCTGAATAGACATGACATTTCTCCCCGAACAGATAATGACGCCAAATCTTTAATGCGAACACAATGGCTACTAGCTCTAAATCATGTGTCAGGTAATTTCTTTCGTGTGGCTTCAATTGTCTCGAAGCATAAGCTATGACTTTGCCTTCCTGCATCAAAACGCAACCCAAACCATTCAAAGATGCATCACTATAAACAACAAATTCTTTACCCGATTCAGGTTGGACTAACACTGGAGCTTCAGTCAAAAGAGCTTTCAACTGATCGAAACTTTTCTGACACTTTTCCGACCATTCAAACTTAACATCTTTTTGTAATAGCTTTGTCAACGGGGTAGCCATCATAGAAAAACCTTTCACAAAACATCTGTAGTAACCAGCAAGTCCCAGAAAGCTTCGAATTTCGGAAACATTTTTCAGTGGTTTCCAATCGAGTATAGCCGATATTTTATTTGGATCAACCCGAATACCTAATGCTGAAACAACGTGACCCAGAAAACTGACTTCACTCAGCCAAAACTCGCTTTTACTAAACTTTGCATACAACTGTTTATCTCGCAAAGTTTGTAGCACAAGCCTCAGATGCTCGGCATGCTCGGTTTCATTTCTGGAGTAGATCAGAATATCATCTATAAACACTACCACAAACCGATCCAAATACTGACTGAAAATCTGATTCATGAGATCCATAAAAACAGCAGGTGCATTAGTGAGTCCGAAAGGCATAACCAAAAACTCGTAGTGTTCGTACCTCGTCCGGAAAGCAGTCTTTGGCACATCTGAATCTCTAACTCGCAACTGATAATAACCCAACCTCAAATCTATCTTTGAGAACACTGAAGCCCCTTTCAACTGATCAAACAATTCGTCAATCCGAGGCAACGGATATTTATTCTTTATGGTTACCTTATATAGCTGTCGATAAATCAATGCACATTCGCATAGTCCCGTCTTTCTTTTTCACAAATAGAACTGGTGCTCCCCAACAGAGAAAAACTCGGTCGTGCAAAGCCCCTATCTGTTAACTCTTGCAACTGTGCTTTCAACTCTTTTAATTCTGTAGGTGCCATCCGATACGGAGCTATTGAAATCGGAGTCGTCCCCGGTACTAATTCAATGCCAAACTCTATTTCTCGAATTGGTGGTAAACCCGGTAATTCTTCAGGAAACACATCTGGGTATTCGCATACAACTGGTACGGATTCAATCTGCTTCTCAGTCACTTTACTATCCAGCACATAAGCCAAGTAAGCTTCATACCCTTTTTTCATATACTTCCAAGCTTACATCGAAGATATAACCGCTGATAACCCATTCAGATCATTAGATTCAATCCGAATAATTTCACCATTCTGACATCTCAAATCAATGGTCTTTATTTTGCAATTAACAACAACATCGTGCAAAGTTAACCAGTCCATTCCCAGAATTATATCGAATTCAGCCAAAGGCAACAACATCAAATCGGCTGGAAAACATGAATCCTGAATCATTAACGGGCAACTTTTACACACTTTGTTAACCAGAACACACCGGCCCAGGGGGTTGGATACTCGAATTACAAACTTAGTAGACTCAACAGGCAGAGTCTTACTGGATACTAATATTTCACACACATAAGAATGAGTTGAACTAGGATCAATCAACACAATAACTCTAGTATCATAAAGAGTGAAAGTACCGGTAATGACATCTGGGGAAGAAGCATCCTCACGAGTGCGTATAGCATATGCTCTAGCAGGTGCACGAGCCTCCGATCGAACCATTGTATCTTTTGTTCCCCCGCTGCCACCTACATTACCCGAATGTCCGGGTGGTGCGCCTCAGGTCTTGACACGTTGCTCGTCTCACATTCTCGAACAAGTGTTTTACTCGGCTAACATCGGGCACTCTCTAATAAAGTGATCCATCGATCCACACTTAAAACAGACCGATCATGAAATCTACAACTCCCAGAATGCCATTTTTCACAATGTTTACACTTAACCCGGTTCTGCTAAACATTACCAACACTAGCCATTGAAGTGGCTCGAGAACCCGCAGTGGTCGGTCTCGATCCCGTCTAGGAAAGTGCGAAGTGGCTTTGTGTCGATCGGATTCATCTCTAAACTTCTTTCGTCTTTGAATGAAAAGTCTTACTCGATGATCTTTTCGAACATCTCTAGCTTCAAACTCAGCTTTTCTTTTCTCTTTTCCAAGCTCTTCAGCTTTACAAGCTCGTTCAACAAGTACCACGAACTCTTTAATCTCCAGTATGCCGACCAGCAGCTTAATGTCTTCATTCAAACTGTCTTCAAATCTTTTACACATAATAGCCTCGGTTGAAACACATTCACGAGCATATCGGCTCAATCTCACAAATTTCCGTTCGTATTCAGTCATGGTCATACGACCCTGTTTCAATTCTAGAAATTCTTTATGCTTTTGATCGATAAATCTCTGACTGATATACTTTTTACGGAATTCAGTCTGAAAGAATTCCAATGTCACTTTCTCCTTCGGAACCACCAATACTAGTGTATTCCACCAGTGATATGCGGTGTCCCTCAATAGTGATATTGCACATTTTAAACATTCCTCCGGAGAACATGATAACTCATCGAACACTCGGATAGTATTTTCAAGGCACAACTCAGCTCGTTCTGCATCATCATCGTCATTAGCCTTAAACTCTTCGGCTCCGTGTTTCCTGATTTTATCTACAGGAGGCCTGCAAAATCTCATCGGATCTACTATCGGAGGTACCATAGGTATCGGAGATGGATTATTCGGGGGTGGAGGTTGTTGCATAGCCGGATTAGTCTGGATATATTGAGTAAACCATTCGTTCATCATCTGGTAGAAGGCTTGCTTAGCCTCCCCCTCATGGCTACTCGAAATAGGTCGAGAGTCTACCGGCACTGACCCATGCGAGGGATCAGGCGAACGCTCTCAACATCATCAGCTACTGCTCTATCGAGATCCATTTACTATATAAAAACACAATTCAAATGTCAGAAATCATCACACTATCGCATTATAAGTTAAGGCATGTATAGCTAGACTCACACGCGCTACGGTAGTCCTAAAATCGACTAAACCGTAAGCTTTGATACCAATCAAATGTAACACCCCTAACCCGTATCCGTCGCCAGATTAGGGTTACGGGGCATTACTTTTTAAGTCACAACTTTTAGTCAATCACTTAAGTCATAAATAAACATACTTATATAATAATACAAATAAATTAAAACGATCACATATGCATATAAATGTATATTACATTTAATTTCATAAAACATACTTACCATACTAAACCTAAGTCATATGTGGCACAATCATCAAAGAACATGTTTCTAACATGCTATGTACATTTTATTCATACCACACAACAATGCAATTACCTTAAGCCTCATTTACCGTATCTTTATTTATTTACTAAGTACTCAAACAACTAAACCGACCATATCAATCAAAGATAATTTAAAACATACTTCATTCAATTGACTAACCTTACCCAAGTATATCATGTACGTTATTAATTAGATTTAAGTTCATTTAAAAGACAATGTCATATCATTCAGTAAGACAAAAATACACTTGACTAAACTATTATAAGTTTGTTCACATAAATACTCCAAATGGGTCATTGCAACGATTGACGAAAGGTTCTATTCATTTAGTAATTAAAGCCACCTTAACCGAGTATACACATGCTCATAATTGGTTCTTAAACTAGATAACAATCATGGCATTTAAATAAACATATATGAAATCACATGTACATTTCTCATACCGAATTGAAATAGATCCAAACACTCAATCGAGCCAATGTGCACCTTAATTCGTTTGCATGCGTATAATTGAACCAAAAATAATTATATGACTTATTCATTATTTTGCATTCGCCAACCATTCCTAATTTGCAAATCATTCAAGCATATTATATGTGCACACATTGCCTTTACAATTGAATCAAAACAATCAATACAAAAATCAAATATATATATTCATTTTTATCCCTTTACTAAGTGAATTTTATAACCATACTCAAAAAAAAGTCATACCAAGGATCAAGATTATTAAAAATGAGCTAATCATAAGCTATTCACATCATTTTTCAATCAAGCCATATAATCAAAATATTATACTCACATGCCATATAACATAGTTACCAAAATGAGCTTATAATATGACCGAATATGTATATACCACACTAACATCATGATCAAGCCATTTTCACATGGCTTATATACATCAACAAAATGTCGTTCGAGCATTAAGCTAGCCTATACATGCCTTAAGTTCAAAAATTCAACTTTTTAGGTACCAAAATAAGTCGATAGCGTGGATGACTTCGATGACGATCCCCTGAGCTCGTAGTTTGACCAAAATCTATAAAACAGAGTGGAAACATATCACACAAAGTAAGCTAACTAGCTTAGTAAGTCTTAAGCAAAAGTATTAAATCAAATAATCATTCAAGCATTTTCAAATCCAAAATTAATATCATAAAATTTCAAAACTTAGTACTTATATGATCTATTAATGTCGAATGCTAATACCCTTTTCTTTAACAACCTCAAAATAGCCTTATTTCACCCTAAGTGTGCAAACTCACCGAATACACATAAATTTAATATGTATCCACATATAACCAAAACAAGTAAGTACAATATACATATTGACCACATATAATCGATTATACACATATGTACATATATCCATTTATCCCCACATTTTGCATTTACACATATGGCCGAATCTCAAAAACATAACCAAAATCGAATTTCAATATATTACACTCATTATTTGTAAAGCCGAATGCATACATTAAAATCTTACAAATATACCTAAACTATATCACATATTACTAGCATTGAATAGTAATATATCATCTTACCTTATTCCTTGCAACTATGAGGCTTATACGTACCTGAACATTCAGCTTATTTGTTGTAATTAAATTCCATATTGATAATAATCCACGAACCCTATATTTATAATAAATCACCGGCATTAAGCCTGCTTGGCAACAAAGCCCGAAACACACACCGGCACTAAGCCTGCTAGACCCGAGGTCTGAAATTTAGTCACCGACATTTAGCCTGCTAGGCAATAAGCCTGATACACTTCACCAGCACAAGGCCTGCTAGGCTCGAAGCCCGAATATCGATATTATTAAACCATCTCATACACATTACATATTACCAAAATCACATATATCACACATAATTCCTATCACTTTAACATATCAACTCAATTAAATTTAACTACATTTCATTATTAAATCACTTACCACATTCGGCTTTGGCCAAATTCACATTTATAAAATTCATAATTCAGCATGTAATCAAGGTTATAACCGATATTAACGGTATTAAATTGCTTATAGACTTACCTCGGATATCGTCGGACAGTAAAAACCAGCTATTCGATAATTTTCGCTTTTCCCCGATCTAAGTCTGTTTTTCTTTGTTCTTGATCTAAATATATTCAAATTAAGCTCATTCAAATGCATTTCATTTCAATTTAATCCAAAAACACCTAAATGGGAAAATTACCATTTTGCCCCTAATATTTCACACTTTTACAATTTAGCCCTATTTGCACAAAACACAAAATATCTCCCAACAACATAGCTAGGCCAAATCTTCCATATAATCATATAAGTCCATACATTTCATTTATTTTGCAATCTAGCCCTTCAAAAATTTATTTTCACAATTTAGCCCTAATTTTCTAAATTCATCAAAAATTCAAGAACAAAATGTGTTCATCCAACACCTATCTTTCATTTAACACCAATAATCATCAAAAAGCTTGAAATATCATCAATGGCATATCACACAAACATCATCAATTCACAAAATTAGTACATGGGTTTTGAAGCTCTCAAAGCAACGATTACAAAAACGTAGAAATTATCGAAAACTGATCAAAAACTAACCTTTAATTAGACCAAGACCATGGCCGAACCCTTGCTTATGTTTTTTTCCTTCTTTTTTCTTCTTTAGTTTCGATGAAGAAGAACAAAATAATTAGTGGAGAAACACATGTCTTTTATTATAATGTTATTAACATATTCTATAACATTTTAACTTATATTTATATAATATATAAAAACATATTAACATGAAATTATAACCTTACGTCGCCCACTCACATGCAAAAGGGTAAATTTGCAACTAAAATACACTTACAAAAGAAGACAAATCAATTTAGCCACTTAATTAAATAAACGGCTACTTTTACCATTTACGCGATTTAGTCCTTGTTGTCTAATTAAGCACACAAACAATAAATTTTTTATAGGAAACTTTCACACATGCTAATTCACACATAATTAATCACAGAAAATAATATTTAAATATTTTTTGGACTCAGATTCGTGGTCCCGAAACCGCCGTTCCGATTAGGGTCAAATTCGGACTGTTACACGCAACCCTTGCTAACCAGTTTCTCGGCCTTTAATGCTGAGATTACGTTAGACAGATAATCTCTTCACTCCCCTAACACAACCACCTCCTCATCCTCAGAAGACTTCAACACGATGCGCTTAGGAGTGCAGTCCAAATTCGCACGGTGTTTCACTAGCCAATCCATGCCCAATATAAGATCGAATTCATCAAACGGTAGTTCCATCAAATCCGCCGGAAAGACAACCCCTTAGACCTCTAGGGGTACGTCTCTAAACAACTTATTCACTCTAACCGACTGTCCTAGTGAACTTAACACAGTCATCTCACTATCAGTAATTTCAAACTGAAAACCCAACGTCCCAGACACAGTGCATGCACCATACGAGTGTGTAGACCCAATGTCAATTAAAGCAGTGTATGGTACATCATAAATTAGGAACGTACCGGTTATGACGTTCGGGGCGTCGCCATCCTTTCGCAACGAAAGCAAAGATAGACCAAAGCCGTCGTGTGTTGTTCGAGTGTTACCAAAGACTCTACCGGTGCTCCACGTCCACTTCCCAAACCATTTACCCCTCTGGCCTGACCATGGCCACTCGGTGGCTGCTGACCACCTCTCCTTGGCTGAACATGGCCCTGACCCGTGGCTTGCATCTGACCATGCATCTGAGTACAATTCTTGACCTGGTGATCCATGGACCCACATCTGAAACACGCCCCCGTTCATTTCCAGCACTCACCCCGGTGAGCTCTCCCACAATCTGCACAAGGCTGCGGTCTAACCATAGCAACAGGAACTGCTCGAACTGGCCCATCAAATCTGACCCTCTTTATAGGCCTTCCAGAATGACCTGAGGGCCCTGAATCTCTTTTAAATCTACCGTTATCTTTCTCACGATTCTGGCACTCAGAGCGATTCACATCCTCTGCAATTTTTGCTTTCTCAACAAGGGCAGCAAAGTCTCGCTCCCTCTGTAGAGCTATTAGCACTTGTAACTCATCCCGGAGGCCATCCTCGAACCGCACACAATGTTCATACTCAATTGTGACTATTCCACGAGCATAATGACTCAACCGTAAAAATTCTGCCTCATATACTGCCACTATCTTATTCCCCTAGGTCAGACTCAGAAATTCCTTTCTTCGGGCGTCCACTTAACTTGCGCCCACATACTTCCCTTGAAAGGCCATCTTGAAGAATTACCACGTCAAGCGGTCAGCCTGCGTACCCTCTCTTACAGTGAGCCACCATTGGTATGCCTCGCCTCGCAAAGAAAGACATCGCTCCTTTTAATTTCTCGTTTCTACAAAGATACCGAGGTCATCCATTATCCGCTCGATAGCCTCTAACCAATACTCTGCTACATTCGGGCTACACAGAAACACCCCTAAAGATTTTCGCCCATTAGACCGAGTCGCCGTAAATTGACCTCGCCCACTAACCCGAAGACTCGCCCAAAGAACCGTTTCAAGAACATGCAAAGATGGCTTGAGATAAAGCATCATCCCCAATTGCTCGGCCATGAGACCTGTTTGATTCATGGTGAGGTGGTGCCTCCCTAGCAGCATGTGACCCGATGTCAAGACTCACTCTAGTACTCGGCCTCTACCTCGGCCTCGTGTACCCTCTCGCGAGTACCTCTTGTGCTCATATCGATATAGCGTATTATCTGTTTTAAAAGTCTTATGAATTAGTTTATAATTCCAATAATTATTAACGGATGTCTTATAAAAATCAATATTTAAAGTCTTTGTTTTCATAGATCGAGTATCTCACTACAGTTTTCAGTCCTCTACAGTCTCAGTTTACCCTAACAAAAGAGTTTTAGCACAGTACTACTATCTATGGTAGTTTCTCAGTACAAAATTTTAGTCTATAGCAGTAAACAGTGTCAAAGAACTTAAAGATTTGGCGCCGGAGACTCGGGTGCCACACTTTCAGTAACAACCTTTCAATTTTCTTTCCAAAACCAACATTTAGACAATTTTAGAAGAACCCATTCCACAGCCGAGTTTTGCAACCTGGCTCTGATACCATTAAATGTAACACCACAAACCCAGCCTAGATGGTACGACCGGATCTGACGTGTCACATCGAAGTGTTGATTTGAAAACTGGTTTTGTCGATGAAAAATTTGTGACTAAAGTTTTAAATTCTTTTAAAAATAATTGCTATTGAAAACGTTAGGGTTGTAAAATCAAAACTTGTTAACCACTTATTGGTCATATTATTTATTACAAGTTTATTAATCTGAATTAAAACCATGTGAGCTTTTCTAGTTGTAAACCCTAAAATTTAAATAGCGTGATTTTCTTTGGAAAACAATTATTATTTTGAAAACCCGTTTTTCCTAATCTAGTAGGTAGAAATAAGGAGTTAAAACCAAATAAAAGTTAAACCTCAAATGGCCTTATTACAAAAATATCAACCCCCAAAATAAAATATTTAAACAACTAGGTATAAATTAAAATACTCGCGAACATGTGGCCACCTCCGAGTCCCTCGCAGCTCCAAATCATCTAAGGCTGGGGATTACCTGTACAGTTAAAAGAAAAGGGTGAGTTACGAGAACTCAGTGTGTAATCCCTTATCATGCAGTAATAGTCTGGGCCAGAGCCCTATTCAAGAATAATGATGCCGATGGGCCTCACCCTCAATACAAGAATAAATGTGGGTATAAGCCCAAAATAATAACAGTACAGTACAGAAATGCAACCCAACCCAATCCAGCCAACACACCATGTAGGGACTAAGTCAACCCACCCAGCCAACACACCAATACCGCAAAGATAGTCGCTACACAGAATGCAAAGAAAGTCGCTAGTAATAGTAAACGTGGCCTAGTCACTAAAATCAGAATACGTGGCGAAGCCACTAGAACAGTAAAAACGTGGCAGAGCCACTAGTACAGTACTTCCTCCAAAACAGAATCCCAACCCCAATGCAGAGTGTCGTGTCATAAATATTACGTGGATGCAGTATGTCATACTCATAACCAGTCACAGAGATATCATACACACATCAACTAAACTACCACTAGGGGTATAATGGTCATTTTGTCGGTTACGGGTAAAACGATAATTTCACCCCTCATGGTTATTTCAGTAATTCAACCTTACAAGGGTATTTCAGTAATTTTACCCTACAAGGGTATTTCGGTAATTCTACCCTACAAGGGTATTTTGGTAATTTTACTCATTAGGGGTATTTCAGTTATTTTACTCATTAGGGGGTCTAGGTACTGTTAACGACCTTTCCAATGGTCTACAGTTGCCTCGAACGACTTGGATAACCTATATGGCCAAAACGGTGTAATTGGGCCCAAGGCCCATTACTCAGCTCAAGTGGGCCCACACGCTCGTGTGGCCCGATCAGCCCAAATTCCTTCACGACTATACGAACTTTGCAGCCCAATCCATTATTAGTCACTTACCGTGGATTTTACCCATGTGGGGCCCATGAGCCCATTGGGCCCACACGACCCATCTCAGCCCAACGAGGCCCATTACTACCTAAGCCCACGAGAACGTTCGTGGTGGCCTCTACAGTCAAATGCCCTTGTTTGTGGGCTTGGTTCACCACACGCACGATCGCATGCTCGTGTGGCATCATGCGCCATATTTCTGGCTTTTTGGCATTTTACTGATGCACGGGAACACAAGGGCGTGAGTACACACCATTGTCCATCGTTTTAACAGTACAATACTGGGTGTATGATTACACACCTGTTCGTGAAACTAGCTAAGATCCACGCTCTCCAAATCCTACAATCAACCAAGATAACGTATCAGATTTACAACAAATAAGGTTAACGCATACCCTTAATTCACCACCTTTATTAACTTAAACCACAACCACTCACCTTACTAGAACTAACCGATACTAGCGCCTCCCTGCTGATCAAGGGCGATTCCCCCTCCTAACACGATTCGGCAGATCAAAAGTTGTTAGAAGACAACCATGCATTCGGCCCCCAAGAGAGAGAGAAGGAAAAACCGAAGCTTGTTAATAAAGCCAAAAGAAATCTGATTAAGAACGAAATAATAAAGTGATTGTAGTATCCCCTTACCAATACCAATAAACAAACGTATTTCGACAGTATTCAGTCAAGAAGATTTGGCCCGAACCAAGAAGAACAAGGAGATTTGAGAGGGAGAGAGTATGAGTATTTGGCCTAACAGAGAAAGGAAAATGAAATTTGTAAAAGAAGAAGAAATGGAAGTAAAGAGAAGAAGACTACCAATTCGGGAGAGAGAAAGATGTGGAGAAGAAAGAAAGGCTTCAAGGGAGAATTTGGCACCACAGAACATGGATGGTATTTGTGTTTGAAAAAAGTGAATAACAGTTGAGAGAAAGAAAAAGTTGAAGAAAGAAAGACCCGAATGGTCAAAAATGTTGCACGAGACGCCACAAAGAGAGAAAAACTGAAACGAAAAAGAGAAAAATCCTAAAATTGTAGAGAAAGAATTCAGCTTCTACACTCTCACCAACTGCCGAAATGCACCAAATGACATACCCCTAGCCGAAATCCCCCTACTCAAGCTCTCCCAAATTCAGCTATGACTCCTTTACATCCCAACTCCTTCAACCTCTCCACCGATTTCTCCTTGATTTGCTCCCAGCCTCCCATTCAAATCCATTCAAATTTGATGACCAAGTCTTCAACCACCTCTGCAGAGTTTGAATCAAACTCTACCTCTAACGCCACAAAGATATAAAATAAAACCTCCTTTTTGCATACCATGGGATTCAAACCCACTCCCTCTCACATGCCCTAACACGCCACTTGCCACCACAACACAGGATCACTTGTGTCACAAAACAAGCACACTTAATATATATTCCTTATAAGTTAACATCCAGGTTCATTTAAGGGGAAAAATAAAATTGTTGCAAGGGCCAAGACTTGAACCCAGGCTACTCAAATACCCCCATACACACCCAAATCACTTCGCCAGTGAAGCAGACAAGAGATTTTATCAGAACATGAAAAATTAAAGACCCTATATTTTTGGGGCGTTACACATCTATCACAATTTTTCACCTATGCATACACATCCTTGAACACTATAGGCCAAAAGAATCCTGCTTGTAAGATCTTAGCTGCAGTGCGGGAACCAGTAAAGTGTCCCCCACTCAGAGATGAATGGCAGTGGTACAAGATCTCATCAATTTCACTTCCTACTACACACTTCTCGATTATGTTATATGCACATTGTTTAAACAAAAATGGATCCTCCTAGAAATAATATTGACTATCGTGAAGGAATTTTTTCCTTTATTGATATGTCATTTCTCGAGGAATTATTCCACATGCTAAATAATTCGCATAATCAGCAAACCAAGGTATTTCATGAATTTAGTTTACCTCAAAGATATGCTCATCAGGAAAATTTTCATTAATTGGAACAACTGAATAAGTTACCTAGTTTTGTTCCAATCTTGACAGATGATCGACTACTTGATTCTCAACACCTTTTCTGTCTTGGATTTCAAGCTCAAATTCTTGCAGTAAAAGTATCCATCGAATTAGCCTCGATTTAGCATCTTTCTTTTTGAGTAAGTATTTAATGGCTTCATGGTCAGTAAATACGACGACTTTCATTCCTATGAGATAAGAACGAAACTTGTCAAAACCAATAACTATAGCAAAGAGTTCTTTTTCAATTACCGTGTAGCTAAGCTGGGCTCCTGTCAAAGTTCTGCTTGCATAGTAGATAGGGTGAAATACTTTGTTTCTTCTTTGCCCCATCACAGCTCCAAAAGAAAAGTCACTTGCGTCACACATTAACTCAAAAGGTGACTTCTAATCAGGTGTAGCAATTATTGGGGATGAGATTAGCTGACTTTTCAACTTTTCAAAAGCTTCTAAACATGCTTTGTTAAAATAAAAAACCGTATCTTTCTCTAACAACATACACAAGGATTTAGAAATTTTTGAAAAATCTTTTATAAACCTTCGGTAAAAACTAGCATGGCTTAATATACTTCAAACTCCTTTCACATTAACTGGTGGTGGTAATTTTTCAATTATGTCCACTTTCTCTTTATCAACTTAGATCTCATTTCTGGAAATTTTGTGTCCTAAGACAATTCCCTCCTTAACCATAAAATGGCATTTCTCCCAATTAAGGACAAGATTTGTCTCATCGCATCTCTTTAGTACCTTACCCAAATTAGTCAAACAAGCATCATAAGTATTACCAAAAATATAAAAATCATCCATGAAAACCTCAACAAAAGTTTCTACCATATCAGTAAATATTGCCATCATGCATCGCTGAAATGTGACAAGTGCATTACATAAACCGAAAGACATTTGCCTAAAAGCAAATGTACCATACAGACAAGTAAAAGTGGTTTTATGTTGGTCTTTCGGGGCTACAACTATTTGGTTGTATCCCGAATATCCATCTAAGGAACAGTAATATTCGTTACCTGCCAGTCGGTCTAACATCTGATCCATAAAAGGCAACGGGAAATTATCCTTCTGAGTTGCTTTGTTAAATTTTCTGTAATCAATACAGATTCTCCAACCCGTGATAGTTCTCGTCGGGATTAACTCGTTACATTCATTCTCAACAACTGTAATTCTGCTTTTTTTGGGTACACACTGTACTGGACTTACCTATGAACTATCTGAGATAGGGTAGATAATTCCCGCATCTAACCATTTGATCACTTCCTTTTGAACTACTTCTTTCATGATAGGATTGAGTCTCATTTACCCATCAATCCTAGCTCACTCACCCTCCTCTAAAATAATTTTATGTATACAGAAAGAAGGGCTTATACTTCCAATGTCAGCTATGGTCCAACCAATCACCTTTTTCAATTTCTTTAAAACTTCGATCAATTGCTCGTTTTGATGTTATATTAATTCTACTGAGACAATCACTAGCAAAGTAGAATAGTTACCTAAATAAACATATTTTAAACGGGAAGGAATACATTCAGTTCGAGTTTGGGTTGTTCTTCGATTGACAACTTTGGTTGCACAAACTCCTAAACTTGTATTTCTAGTGGTTTAAACCGTGATGGTTGAGCATAGCTCTTCGGATTGGCTTCCAACAAAGCCATGTTTTCATTACCTTTTTCATCTTCCAATGGCTCAGACCTTAAAGTGTTCTCCAATGGGTCTTCAAAATTATTCTCCCATTCCATAGAAACTAAGGTTTCTAGCTCCTCTATCACTGAACATTCCTCCATCAGATAGAGAAATTTCATTGCTTTAAGAACATTAAACGTTACTTGATCGTCTTGAACTTTCATGGTGAGTTCACCTTTTTGCACGTCTATTAACGTTCTTCTCCTAGTTAGGAAAGGTCTCCCCAGGATGATCAGCACTTCCTTATCTGTTTCAAAATCTAAGACAATGAAATCAACAAGAAAAATGAATTTATCAACTCTTACCAAAACATCCTCAATCTTTCATTCTGGGTATGCTAAAGATCGATCCGCCAACTGGAGTGTCACAATAGTGGGTCTTACTTCACCTATTCCAAACAGTTTGAAAATAGATTTGAGCATCAAGTTGATGCTTGCTCCTAAGTCGCACAAAGCTTTACCATAGTAAGATTCTCCGATTTTATAGGGTATGGTAACATTTCCAGGGTTCTTCAGTTTCGGAGGTAGGTTGTTCTGTAAGAACACACTGCACTCCTTCGTTAAAGCGATAGTGTCATACTCACTGAGTCTTTTCTTCTTCAAAAAAATGTCCTTCATGAACTTCACGTAATTGGGCATTTGCTCTAAAGCCTCTACAAACAGGATGTTAATGTGTAGTTGCTTTAGAACATCCAAAAACTTCTTGAATTGCACCTCCTATTTCTACTTATTTGGTTGGAACTTTTAAGGGATACAGAGGTGTTGGAACTTTGGGTTTAATCAGACAACTTTTCCAAGGAGATAAATATGCATCAAAGAAGATGTTAGCTTTTTAAAATTTGTTTGGTTAGATTTTACCTCATCAGACTTTTTAAGTTTTGGCTTTGCTGGTGCAGGAATTTCAACTGTTGATTGACTTCCCTTATTCTCAACAAGTTCATCTCCAATCAAAACTATCTTGGGCTCCAAAGTCTTACCACTTCATAAAGCTACTACCTTGCAATGTTCCTTACCCAATTTCTTTGGATTTTCTGTTTCGCTCGGCAAGGTTCCCTGCGGTCAGTTATGAAGCTTCGTAACTAACTGACCTATTTAGTTCTCCGAATTTTCAATGTTGCTGCTTGCATTTGTATTAAGGCGTCGTTCTTTGCCATGTATGCCTTCAACAAGTTCTCCAAACTATTAAATGGCTCAGCTTAAGGTGGTTTCGGAGCTTATTGATTGAACCTTTGGGATTGGTTAGGTTTATGCTGCATGTAGTTGTTGTCCGGTCTATTTCCTTTGTTACTCCAAGAAAAATTCAGATGATTGCGCCATGAAGGATTGTAGAAGTTGGACTATGGTCCTTGTCCACTTCTATTTTGGTGTTGATTCCTTACATAATATACTGATTCGGGATTTGATGGACAATCCTTAAAAGAATGGCCATTCCCACAATATACGCAGGAAATAACCTCAAATTAACTCGATGGTTGGGCTATAAAATTATTTAAAACACTAGCGATAAACTATTTCAACATTGAAAAAATAGAAGATACTTGAGCTGAGAGTGATGTTAGCTCGTCTACTTTGTGCACTCTAGCTACTCATCTTCCTAAAGTTGCTCAATTTGTTGGCCCTTGATAGTTGTTACTAGTAATCCTCTCAATAATCTCGTAAGCCTTATTATAAGACTTAGACAAAAGAGCACCATTCGTAGAAACATCTACCATCAATCTTGTGTGTGCACTGAGACCATTATAAACCTTCTCCAATTGGATGCAATGTGGAATCCCATGATGAGGACACTTACGAAGTAATTCCTTAAATCTTTCCCACACCTCGTACAAGGATCCATCATCCAATCGTTGAAAAGTGGTGATCTCATTTTGCAACTTAGTGTTTTTGCTTGGTGGAAAATACTTAACCAAAAATGATTTTGCTAATTCTTACCTTGTAGATATTAAACTTGGGGACACTGAATTAAGCCATGCTTGTGCTCGATCTCGCAACGAGTACGTAAAAAACTTCAACCTCAATACATCTTCAGTTACACCAGCTATCTTAAAAGAATCGTTCCCCTACATAAATAATCGAAGGTGAAGGTGTGGATCTTTCGTGGGCATTCCACTAAATTGGCCCACCGTTTGGAGCATTTGAAACGTCACTGGTTTCAATTCAAATTGTGGTGCCTCAATTTCTGGCCTCCTAATTCCTAGATTTAATTCATTGAAGAGTGAGACAGCGTATTGTCTTATGGCACGATCCCTATCATCAGCAATAAGGATGGGATTGTGCACATGATTGGCTCCATTTCCTTGACCATCATTTTAATTTCCAAGGCCCATCTCAGCTTGTCTTTGAGTTGATCTTTCATGTCTTCTTTGCCTAAATGTTTACTCAATTTTAAGGTCTACGGGTAATAAATTGATAATTCGATCTATGCTCACAAACACCTAAAAAATAATTCACAAAAAAAGAATAAAGATAACAAATTAATTAGTAAGGTTAGAAGTGAGATAAAAATGAAATAAAAACCAAATTGAAAAGAATAATTTCACAAAAATTATTAAGGTAATAGTCCCCAGCAATGGCGCTAAAAACTTGTAACACTCATGTTTGTGCAAGTGTATACATCGTTATCAAATAATACAGTAAGTAAAAGAGTTATCGTCTCCCCAGGGACTGTGTATGTTAATCAATTAATTGTAAAATTAAAGTTAAAATTTGGTGATAAAAACACAATATTTTGAGTGATGATGTTTAAGCTAAATTAAACTATCTAAATGCAAGTTGATCCCTAATGCAATTTAATCTAAATGCAAAGTATGAAATGAAATCTATGAGATGAGTTTAGCAGCAAAAACACAAAATTCAACAATCAATAACATGAATATACTAGGATAATTATACTATTCAACTTAGCTTATTTTCCTCATGCTTAACAGTGTTCAGAAAACATACCATGGCAACTCGATCTTTCATGAGTTTGGAAACCAAATTAAGTCATTTCAGAATCTTTTACTTAGTGAAATATGCATTTTATTGACCATATTAAACTAATGGTTCCTTAGAACTCATGTGAAGTAACAGGGACAGATCAGGTTTGAAACAATTTAATCACATAAATCTAAAAACTATGCAAGATAATAGAGCTCGCCAAAGTTATTATGAACCTTTAATTTAGTCAGATCAAAATCTGAATTAAGCATGCACTTCTCAATTATTGTGTCCATTAGCTGTCGTATGGTCAGGATCACTCAGCTAATTCAAATGCATCCAATCACGTATGAATTAAATACATCTTGAATTTAATTGAAAACATGATCGACTGAGGCACAAACACTATAAACATGATTAAAACAAACTTCATTGAATAAATGCAATCATCCCAGCTCAACAGATTTACGCTGCCATTGTTGATGGCAAGATCATAAAACACATTACGAACATGATTAAATCAAAATAACAAAGTAAAGGAAGAATAAACTCTATTCAAATCAGTAGTCTCGCGAACTTCAAATGAAGATGTTTTCCTCCGATCCTCATGATGCTCCTTTGCTAATGGCTCCTCAAGGTGACCGACCAAGAGATAACCTTATCACAGTTTTGCTGGCTAAAGTGCTAGGCA
The DNA here is from genome assembly GCA_025698515.1 of Gossypium sturtianum. Classification (NCBI taxonomy): domain Eukaryota; kingdom Viridiplantae; phylum Streptophyta; class Magnoliopsida; order Malvales; family Malvaceae; genus Gossypium; species Gossypium sturtianum. The sequence goes on along the minus strand of CM046950.1, from coordinate 67,335,524 downwards.
TGAAAAGAAGGAAGAAAATGAGAGAATGTAAAAAATGAATGGATGAGTAATGAATGAAGGAATGATGGATGATTTTTAGGGATGAAGGGATGTGATGAGAAAAAAAAGGAATGAGAAATGTAGAATGAATGTTGAATGAGGGATGTAGGGATGAATGAAAAGCTGAGAGGAGTGTGGTATTTATGCTTGAGGTTGGTGGCTGAATTTACTAAAAATGGCATCAAAGATCCTTTGGTTCTCTCACATTAATAGCCGACCATAACAAGTGGAAATGAGGGTGAGTTGCTTGCTTGATTTAAACATGGAATCATGCAAAATTTAGCCATGGGGTGGATGATTTCTTGAGCAATCTTCATGTGCTGATTTTTAATGATTTTCACAATGTAGGGATCTCTAAATAATTGTCACAAAGTTGATTTTTAGGCAGCCACAGGCTTGTGCCAAATTTGGGCTTGACTCCCCCTTATTGGATGGTTTCATGACCCAATAAATAACCAGGCATGTCTACCTTGTAACATCACTTTAACTGGGTCAAATTAATATCCTTATGACCCAATTTTGCATGGTTTTGTCATCCAAGTAGAGTGGATTTGTTCATGTCCATGAAATAATTGTACTTAGCTCCATATTATATCAACTTATGGTCTCACTACATTTTGAAAACATGGCACATTACTAAATAACATGAAAATGATTTAATTTATGCACAAAATTCATATAATAAAGCAAACATTTTCATATTTCATAAATTCACGTCAATGATTGAGATTTAAGCAAAATTCACTAAATTCATTAACCAGTGCTCGGGATTAATGTTATTTTTAAGTAAAAAGATGGGAGAAATGACTAGAAAAACCTTATACAATTTAAAGTTTACAAGCTCCCGCTCCGGGTTTGGTTCAACCACAAAGAGCAGTTCAGCAGCCACCTAGGGGCTGTGGCCAGGCTAAGGGTGGTAATGGTATAGGTCGTGGGCAAAAAGCACCGGGCATAGGTGCTAATTAGATTGAGGCGAGATAACCTATGATAGTGTATGTAGCGAGGCACCGTGAGGATAAAGATGTCACCGATGTAATAGTCAGTACATTTTCCATCTATTATTTTTCCTTCTTTTGCATTGATTGATGTTGGATCCATGCATTCGTACATAGCTAGTGGGGTTTCTGGTAATTTTTGGATTCATGCCGAGGATACTTCTAGTGTGATTTCTGTGATTAGTCCATTAGGTTAGTCTATACAAGTCATTAAAATGTATAGGAGGTATCCGTTAGAAATCCAAGTTGTTGTGTTTCCAACTAATCTGATGGAGTTACCATTCGGGGAGTTTGATCTGATTCTGGGTATGGATTAGCTTATGGAGCATTGAGTCAGTTTGGATTGTGCGACTAAGAGGGTAACTCTAAAACCAGAGGATGATGTGGAGATTGTAATGGTTGGTAAGCGTCCAGATTACCTCTCTAATGTAATCTTCGCTCTGGTAGCTGAAAAGTTAGTCCGGAAAGGGTGTGAAATGTTTCTAGCATATGTGCATGATATGAGTATTGTGGGGTCTTCTGTTGAGAGTATTCAAACAGTTAAAGAATTTTTAGACGTTTTTCCCGAGGAATTGCTGAAGTTACCACCGGATAGGGAGGTTGAGTTCAGAATTGAGGGATTGCCTGGGACAGTTCTGGTGTCCATCGCTCCTTACCGTATGGCACTAAAGGAGCTGAAAGAACTGAAAGTACAACTTCAGGAACTTCTCGATAGGGGGTTCATCAGACCTAGTGTGTCTCCATGGGGAGCCCCAAATCTTTTTGTTAAAAAGAAAGATAGGACGATGAGAATGTGTGTGGATTACCAGTAGTTGAATAAATTGACAGAAAAGAATAAGTACCCACTTCCAAGTACTGATGATTTTTTTGAGTAGTTCCATGAGGCTTCGGTGTTCTCAAAAATTAATCTCTGTTCTGGGTATCATCAGTTGAAATTAAAGGAGGTTGATGTGCATAAGACTACTTTTAGGACTCGTTATGGGCATTACGAGTTCCTTGTCATGCCATTTGGTTTGACGAATGCTCCGATTGCATTCATGAATCTCATAAATCGGGATTTTTAGCCGTATCTAGATCAATTTTTGTGGTTTTCATCGACGACATTTTGGTGTGCTCTAAAATTGTGGTTGATCATGATGAGCATCTTAGAGTGGTTTTACGAATTCCGTATGAGAAGAAACTCTATGCCAAGTTAAGAAAGTGTGAATTTTGGTTGAGGGAAGTCACTTTTTTGAGGCTTGCGGTTTCTGCCGAGGGTATCCGTGTGGACCCTAAAAAGATTGAGGTTGTTCTTGAGTGGAAACAATCTAGGAAAGTGTATGAGATTCGGAGTTTTCTCGATTTAACAGATTACTATTGGAGATTTGTAGAGGGGTTCTCGCTTATCACAGCTCCCTTAACTAAGTTGTTGCGTAAGAACACACTTTTTATAGGGGCCGATGAGCACCAATCGAGCTTTGAGAAGCTCAAGTCTGTTTTGACTCAAGCACTCTCTTTGGTACAGCCTGAATCTGGTAAGGCAACTATCCCACACATCCTACACGGGTTTAGTGTAACTGTAACGCCCCAAAAATCCTTAATATTTATTTTCGTATGTTTGTGACACAAATCTGTATTTGGTTCAGTGGTTATGTGTTCTTGGAGTGTTTGAGAAGTCATGGGTTCAAGCCTTAGCTTGGGTATTTTTTTATTTTTAGTTGAATAAACCCCTATCTCTAGTCAGTAGGCTTATAAATAAATGTTGGTAAAATATGTCAGAATGGGCCTGCTGGTCTAGTGGTTAAGTTGAGTGCAAATGAGCAGGAGGTCTGGAGTTCGAGTCCATGTGCAAAAAAATGAGTTATTTTGTTGCTTATGCTGTGTGAGTGTTTTGGTGTAGCCGAAATACTGAGTGGTTGAGTAGTTGTGGGATTGGTGGAGGAAAATAAGGAATTTGAGGTGTGTGGGGAAGTGTACGGTTAGTAGTGAGGATTTTGAGGAGAGGTTTAAGGGATGTGATGAGAGGTTGTACTAAACTTGAATTCTTTTTCCAAAATTTCGGCACCCTCTCCCCAAATTCCCTGTGTTTCGATAAAGAAATCCCTTTCCCCTCTTGGCCGAAATTCCTCCTAGTGCATCCCTTTTCTTTATTTTTCTCTTTTTGGTAAATTCAGTTTTTGCTTTTTGTTTTCTCTCAACTCTCTGTCAGCCACTCCTAGTTTTTTTGTAACGATTATTGTTATCTGATTCTACTGGTTGTTCTCCCTTCCTATATTCCCCTTTGTTGCTGTCGAAATATTGTTGTTTTTCTCTCTTTGATTTTTGTTTTGTCCATCCTTGCTACCGAAATCGTGTGTTCATTCTCTTCTCTTGGTTTTGTTTGTTATCATCTGCTCCACGTTCCTTAGCACTCTTTCGGTAAGTATTCGATTCTTCACCGCTCTATTACTTGAAGTTAGTTTTTGAAGGGTTGTGTATTGTTTTGATTAGAAGTCGACCGAGGGAATGGGGACCTTCGTTGACGCGTTGAGGGAGGGGAATCTTCTGGTATTGGATTGATGGTAAGGATTGTTCCGTGGGAAGTTGAATATCTTGTTTTGGTTTAGATTAATTCAGCTGTATAGTGATTAATTGAATGGGAAATTGATCAATTATTAGGTACTTGAAGTGTTCGCGTGTGGTTAGGCGACAAAAATAGACAGGTGTGTAAACACAACTCTACAAACAAAAATCGGTGAAAAGCCGAAAAGTGAGACTGTCGACACCACACGGGCGTGTGGCTGCCCGTATGGTAGGTCGTGTGACCGAACACGAGTGTGTGGCGACGAGGCAGGCCGTGTGCGACGCATGGGCCGGGCCGAATTGGGTCGTGTGGGATTATTGGGCCAGGCCGTGTGATCCATACGGCCAAGGCCATTTTGGGCCGTGCGGGCCACACGAGCATGGGCCCACACGGGTCGACAACATGGGCATGTGGGCCCAATTTTCACTGTTTGATTGCTCAGGTTGCACGGGTCGCCCGAGTCGACTGTGGACCTACTGTAGGGTCGATAAGATTACCTAAATCCCTAATTGATTGAATGACTATTATATCCATGTACTTTATATATATACATGTACGACTGTATTTTGAACATGCTGTTAAAACTGTACTGAATACATATATGATACCATGATTTGGCATGACATGATTGTATGATGCATTGCATGGGGATGGGTTTATATGGATTGGAGGAAGTGTACTGAAAGGCTTAGAGCCTAACCTACTGGCAACTCAGCTGCAAACTACTGTTTAGTGCCGCATTCGGTACTTTTTGGAGTGTAGGGATGGGTGGGTTGATTATATCCCCACATGGAGTGTAGGGTTGGACGGAGATGGAGTGTAGAGAGGTCGGGCCGGGTAGGACTTGTATATTGCATATTTTAATCATTGATCGACATCGATATCTTGAATGGGCTAAGGCCCAAATGCATGACTGCCTCTATACTGAGATGGGCTAAAGCCCAAACTGATATTGTCACTGATTCTGAAAAGGGCTTAGGCCCACACTGTGATTTCCTTCTGTATGTCTGTTTATTCTATATGGGATTACACACTGAGTTTTCGAAAACTCACCCTTCTGTTTTAACTGTACAAGTAATCCCCAAACATAGGTGGACCGGTGCAGCGGAGGACTCAGCGGTGGCCACACGACCCATTTCGTTCTATTTTAGTACTTAATTATAATTTTGATTTTATTTTGGGGTAATTTACTGTAATAATGGCCTCTTTTGATTTTCATGGTTAATTTGGGATTTCTATTGTTTCGATTTACAACTGCTGGAAGTAGGAATGATAGAGTTTTCAAAAAGAATCAAACGTTTTAACAAATACACAAACTGTTTTAAAAGCTTCCGCGATAAGTGACGTTTTGTAAATTAATAACGTTTAGAAAAAGAATAACTTTTTGACAATGAATTACGTTTTAAAATTTATCGACACGCCTTAAAATTAACATAAGAGAGTGTGAAGAAGCGATAAAGAAAGGAATTTCCTTTTGACGACAACTCACTTTTTGCAAAACACTGCCATGTGACATCGCCAGATTCGGCCATAACTTCTAGGCCGAGTTTGGGGTGTCACAGTAACACCTCTAACCAATCTCCATCATCATATTAGGGTTAAGGAGCATTACCGTACAAATCAGAACAATACATTCATTTAACATTAATTATTTATAACTCATTACCAATCTAACAAACATATACATTTGGGCCTTAAACCGAGCCTTTGAGGCCCTAAAAGTAGTTCAAAAACAATTCGGGACTAATTTGAAACAATTTGAAAATTTTGGAAAAAAAATTAAAACTTTGAAAACAGGGGTCACACGGCTGTGTGACTCATTGAGTTAGGTCACACAGTCATGTTGCAGGCCCTGTGCCAGACCGTGTAACTCTCTGACTTGTGACACACGGTCGTGTCGCAGGCCGTGTGCTAGACCGTGTAACTCACTGACTTGAAATAATAAGTGACCCACGACCGCGTGTGTCACACGATCGTGTGGCAGCCCGTGTACTCCACAATGTACCTTAAACATCAAGTTTACCATTTCAATTTTTCTTGAACACTAAGCAATCCATTCACTAGCCATTAGACCTATTCAAAATGCCATTAAACATGTTCAAATCATGCTAAATCAACCATCTTAAGTGCCTAACCAATGTACCCTCAATGGTACCACAAGTATACACACCTATACAACAATATAAATCATCAACCATTCAAACCTACAATCTTATCCATTTTAAGCTAAAAACTTAACCTTATAACTTGCCAAGTTAAGATCAATATGTACCATTTTTATTCCTAGCTATACTTACAAAAACTTAACCACAACTTTACAAAAAGAACTATACTCACCACCAAACCTAGCAACCATGTAACTATCATCACATTACAAGACAACATCGATCAAAAGATGAACTAGTTACATGTTTTATATAAATATATACATATCAAATGAGGTCATAGACATAACAACCTATTACATGCCATATAATCCAAAATAAACATTCAAAAACTACCAAAATTGGATGGATAGTGTGACTTGAGTGCTGATCTGGTCTTCCGTCCCAACCAAAATATATCTACAAGAAATGCAAAACAAACAAGTAAGCTTGTTGAAGCTTAGTAAGTTCGACGAACAAAAACCATGAATCTTACCAAAATAACTTAATTAATACATAATACAGAAATGTCATAAATCATAATCCTACCATTCATAACCAAATCACAAGTGAGTCATAAACTTGTATCCGAGTGAATTAATTCAATCAATTACGATATATCATTATCTATACCCGATGAATGTTGTAATGGATTAAGATACACGATTAACCAACCAAACACACCAAATCACTCAAATGAGCTAACCAATCGAGACACACCTGGGTACCAACTGCCAAGCCCGTAGGCTTTACATCCGCCCCTAAAACACACTTGAAATGCTGTAATATAACACGATAGTTCGCAACCAATGCTTAACTTCGGTATATTCAGTAAACATGAGTGAATCCATAATCATCATCTCAACATCAACCAACCCCGTACAGCGCGTGATATAACCTATTGGCATGCCAATCGTATCCTATCCTACGTTCATCGGCTCACATATTTGTCATTTAACCACATTTAATACAATCTCTTTTTCAAAACAATCTACTTACCACAATTCATTACTTTCAATTCAATTAAAAATTTTCAAACCACAAACGATTAAATATTTAAATTATACTAAAATTTAACTGTACGAACTGACTTGTACTGAATCGTAATAGTTGCAGAAGTTTAGGGACTATTTTGTAATTTTCCTTTTTCCACGTAAATCAACAGGGTCTTGATCTAAAATGTAAATTTTTCCATTTATTAGCTTACATTCCATATTCCAATTTATTCTACAATTTATACCCTTTTATTTTGAAAATTTACACAATTGCCCCTAACTTTTGCAACTTCATCCCTTAACTCGAAAATCATCAAATTAATCATTTTCTCAAGTTCAAATTTCATATTTGAATAATCTAAGCCCTTAAACAGTCCCCTTTAAACCTCTAAATCACCATCAAACCTTAAAATTTTGACATTTTATCAATTTAATCCTTAAATAAAAAACTAATAAAAATTACTTCACAAAATAACCAAATACCACAATCAAAGCTTCAAACACATAATTATCATAAAAAAAACAAAGATTCATCAATGGAAACTTCTAAAATTTTTAACAGATTCAAAAATGAAGGTACGAGTTAGCTGGACCTAATTGCAATGATCTCAAAAATATATAATTCATTAAAAACGAGACTCAAAACTTACCAATGCAAGGCTCAAACCATTTGAATGCTTAATCTTCTCTCCTAAGGTGTTTTCGGCCAACCATGAAAACAATGAAGAAGAATATGCTATCTTTTTCTAATTATTTTGTTTTAATTTTTATTTGAGTTACCATTTTGCCATTAAAACATGTGTTATTTCATTGTTTTTATTCCAATTGTCGTCCAACATTAATAACTAGGGTTAGGTCCTCCCTCATACGATAGTTAAGCTATTAAATAATCTAAATGCAATAATTACCAAGTTTTGCATCTTTTACAATTTAGTCCTTTTTCTTTAATTAGTTATCTAAACATTAAAATTTCTTAACCAAATTTTAATACGACTCTAATGACTCTGTAAAGATTCTATAAATAATATTTACAAGTTGACATGACAAAAATTTGTGGTCCCAAAACCAGTGTTTCGTCACCACTGAAAAATGAGCTATTACATTTAGGTTGTGTATTGATGCAAGAGGGTAAAGTGATGGCTTATGCATCCAGACAACTTAAGCTGCATTAAGGAAACTATCCCACGCACGATCTTTAGTTAACTACGGTTATCTTTGCACTAAAAATATGGAGGCATTATCTGTATGGTGAAAGGTGTATCATCTACACTGATCACAAGAGTCTCAAATACCTCCTTACTCAGAAGGAGTTGAATGTTAGGAAACATTGATGGATTGAGTTGCTTAAAGACTACGACTGTGTCATTGAGTATGATCCTAGTAAGGCTAATGTTGTGGCTAATGCTCTTAGTCGGAGATTGATGTCTAATTTGAGGGTGAAGTTTGCTCGCCTAAGTTTGTTTGAGGATGATAGTTTGTTAGCCGAGTTACAAATTAATTCGACTTGGATTGATCAAATTTGGGATAAGTAGTTATTCGATGATTCTTTGGTTCTTTGGCTTAAGCAGGTTGAGGAGGGTAGGGCTTCTGATTTTGGGTTGAATAGTGAGGGTGTTCTTTGTTTTAGAGATCGGGTTTGTGTGCCAAATGACATACAGTTGCAACAGTCTATCTTACGGGAAGTGTATAGTAGCCCTTATGATATGCATCCCAGTGGAAAAAAGATGTATTGAGATCTTTGATAGTTGTATTTATGGCCCGATTTAAAACACGAGGTAACTGATTTTGTTTCTCGTTGTCTAGCGTGCCAGCAGTTAAAGCTGAGCACCAACTACCTTCGGGTTTGCTTCAACCCATTATGATTCCGTTGTGGAAATGGGAACAAGTAACTATAGACTTCGTTAGCAGGTTACCCTTGACATCCACTAAGTAGGATTTTTTTGGGTTATAGTGGATCGATGACCAAGTCCGCTCATTTCCTTCCGGTTAGGACAGATTATTCTCTGCAGAAGCTAGCAAAGCTGTACATGTCCAAAATTGTTAGACTGCATGGGGTTCCAGTATCGATTATCTCTGATAGAGGCCTCCAATTTACATATCGGTTTTGGATCCCCTAGTTCAGATAACACGAAGGGAATGCTAGATTATATTCATGCTAATCTTTGGGGACCATCTAGAGTGCCTTCAAGGGGTGGCGCTAATTATATGCTGACGATCATTGATGATTTTTCCAAAAAAATTTAGGCATTCTTCCTGAAGTAGAAAAGTGATGTGTTTTCCATGTTTAAGGCTTGGAAAACTATGATCGAGAAGTAGACAATAAAATAGATAAAACACCTCAACACAGATAATGGCTTGGAATTCTGTTCTGGTGAGTTTAATGAATTGTGCAAATCAGAAGGGATCGTGAGATATTTGACAATTCGTCATACTCCACAGCAAAACGGCGTTACATAATAGATGAATAGAATAATCATGGAAAAGGTTCAATGTATGTTGTCGAATGCTTGTTTACCAAAGTCATTTTGGGCTGAAGCAGCCTCTACAACATGTTTTTTTAATTAATTGGTCTTTGTTCATTGCCATTGAAAAAAGGACTCCACAAGCGGTATGGTCTGGTAATCCTGCTGATTATTCTGATTTGAAGATTTTTGTGTGTCCTACGTATGCTCATGTTGATAATGGTAAATTTGAATCTATACCCATTAAATGTGTTTTCTTGGTTATAAGGTTGGTGTTAAAGAGTATAAGTTATAGTGTCCTAAAAATAGAAAAGTTGTGATTTGCAGAGATTTTATTTTTGATGAAACTGCTATGCTATCTAACTTATCTCTTAAATACTCTTCTAATAAAGATCAGCAAAGTTCAAAGACACATGTGAAGAAGGTGGAGCTTTAGATTGATCCAGGATCTACAACAGATTTTACTACTCAAGTTAGTACAAAAACTAAGAGTAGAGTTGTTTCTTCACCACAATATTCTATTGCCAAGAGCAAACTGTAACATCCCCAAACCCGGCCAATTCACTACGACCGAATCTGGTTATGTCACTGGGAAAAGACGGTTGAAAATCTTAAAATAAAACATCGTAGTTTGCTGAATTTTGGAAAACATATCTTTGGAATAAACTTTGCTATTAAACTCATTCATTTTTTTAAAACTTTAGTTTATAACATCCAATTTGAATAAATAGGTTGCAAACCATAAATCATTTTCACGTAGCAATTTAATTTAAATAAACCATAGTTAAAGCAATACCAAAAACATAAAATGGCCTTTATTACAACCCAACAATTCAAATAAAGTACTTATATCAAAATTAAGCATGGAATAATTGAACATCATCCTCGGCATGGGCCACCTTGTCCTCTCCGATCCCGGCCCGACTTTATGCACTACGAAATGGTTAATGAAAAGAGTGAGTCCACTGACTCAGTGCATAACCACAACACATATTTCCATCCGTATGGGCTTGGCCCATACCCACACAGCCATCGAAACAAATCATGCAAGAATGCATCTCAGCCCAACCCACTATCCAACCGTGACACCAACCTTAGCGGACTCCGCCAAGGCCGTGGCTAATCCACCGATCACAACCGAAAGTGATCCCACATATGTTACCTCGGCGGCACTGCTGCACAAGGCCGTGGTCGAGCCACCGATCACATCGTGATCCATAAATCTTACCTCGGCATTCCATTGCCGCCGAGGCCGTGGTCGAGCCACCGATCAACCAAAGTGATCCAAATATCGTAACCGTCTACGGTGATGCATATAGCAATCAACCGCCGAGATGGGCACCTAGCCAACACCTCCCTTGAGGTAGCACAAAGCTAACCCTCAAGCGCTAATGTAGCCTCGAGCTATCATTAGACCACGTACATCCCTGTGTACACTTCTTCCTTCTTCAATCCAATCCCATGCCCATGTGTCAATAAATCATGCAAGAATATCATATAGAATGAGTATTTATCACTTATCACTACCACATTGTACATATATAAATGTATATCAAGATTAACTTACCATCACGATTATTCATCACTTATGCCATTATAAACGGCTATTACACATAATACACACATAAACATGTTAGCAAACCAAACCACGTAAATAGTGCGATGATTACGCACCTAAATGATACCAAAACCCAAACGCTTATCGCTTCGCACCGCAGACTAACGGACTTACAAAAGGTTCCAACGATGTGCTCTTCTTCCCTACAATCGGCCAAAACTAAACAACAATGAACACTTAGGCCATTCGCCAAGACAAAACTATAGCACAAAGAAAACTAACACGCCCTTACCTTGCTAATCAACCTTTAAGGGTAAAATCGCAATTTTACCCACTAAGGGCATTTTTGTAATTTACCCACCAAGGGTATATCGGTAATTTCGACACGGAATGGCCTTTCCAAAGGCCCAGTGTCGCCCGAAGCGACCCAACTACCATTTCTGGTCGAATGGACTATTGGGCCTAAAGCCCAATTTCGGCCATTCGGGCCCACACGCCGTGTGGCCCACCTAACACAAATCTAGCCACGTTTATGAGATTCACCTAGTCTAGTTCACTATATACTACACCATCATACAATTTACTCATAAGGGCCCACGGGCCCATTGGGCCCACTTCGCCCATCGCGCCCAAGCAAGCGACCCAACCCACAAGAATACTAACGATGGCCTCAACTATCGCGCCGAAGCCCCACACGCGCGCCGCACGCTCGTGTGGCTACTATTGCCGTGGACCGGCACTTCCGGCATTTGCCGCTCTACAACTAGAGTAGAGAGAGTTACACACGATAGGACTGGGCTAATCAGCGCCCGATCACTCTTGTGCCCAAACGCCCTCCAAGATGTGTTTACTCTCCTCCTAGGATGCTCTTTATATAGCTAGCTCTTCACCTTCATTCTTTGTGTCTTTCCGATGTGGGATCCCTCCGTCAGTAGAGTTTAAATTCAACTGAAACTCTTGCCGTCCAATCCGCAAAATAAATACTCCATTGCTTGTCATGAGATTCGAACCCAGGCTCCCTTGCAACATAATCCACGCCACTAACCACTTAGCCACAAGCTCCTCTTGTGTCTCAAACCATGCGCAACTAAATATAAACCTATAGCCAAATTCTGAGGTCCAAGCAAAAAGAAACCAAAATGCAAAAGCCAAGACTTGAACCTTGGACCTCCTTCCTTCCCTTGTGGCGTCACCCCCTTGTCTCTTATGTGGTGTCACTTTTCCACTACACCACACACTCCACTTGTTTTATTTTCCTCCATATTTTATTCTTAAGGCCTATCTGCCAACTTCCAGGGTTTTTTCCACCTAAAATCAAAATTTCCCCAAAGCTAAAGTTCGATCCCGGGACTTCATAGAAGCCTTCTAACCTTCCAAAATCACTTATCCAATAGGTCCAACTTGCATTTAAGCCGGTCTCTTGTTCTCCAAAAATTTAAACGCTACTACGCCTAAGGCCCATTGGGCTCAATTCTCCTAGGCCCAATTCCTTTTCACCCTAAAAATCTAAATTTTCCAAAGCCTTCCCTTCTCATCCCAACATTCTTAGAGCCTCTAAAACTCAACCAAGCACTCCCAAAAACGTACTAACACTTGATTTATACCCCATATGCACAACCCTCTAAACCAGTGGTGTTACAATTCTACCCTCCTTAAAATAATTTCGTCCTCGAAATTACTTGTCTAAACTAATAAACCCATTCTCTCCACTACGCTATCGCTGCGCACACTGATCTCCAAGAGCTAACATACTTTACGAGCAACAAAACAAACAAATCACCAAAACCGCTCTACCACGCCCACGAGAAGTACGACCACGCCCCTAGAACTCATATCTAGCGTCGCGATTTAATCTGATTAAAAGTTTTATACATTAGAAATTTTGTTCCAATCGTTTAATCCACGAGCAAATTTTATGAAGTAAGTTTCGGAAGTCGTTCTTTCGAGCAATCAAAGTTTCGGCTTTCTAAAGTAATCCACTATTGCAATCATCCGATCACATCAATAACTCACAAGCAACAGTAAGGGGTACTTACCGTGGACTTTGCCTGAGGTACAGTGCCATGCCACTTAACTCGAAAACCTTTTCATAAAAACCCATATTTTTGAAAAGCCCACTTTGAAAATGTTTTTGGGCCCAAAACCCTCAAAGCCGAAGTTTTGACCTTGGCTCGATATTAAATCGTAACATCCCCAAACCCGGCCCATTCACTACGACCGAATCTGGTTATGTCACTGGGAAAAGACGGTTGAAAATCTTAAAATAAAACATCGTAGTTTGCTGAATTTTGGAAAACATATCTTTGGAATAAACTTTGCTATTAAACTCATTCATTTTTTTAAAACTTTAGTTTATAACATCCAATTTGAATAAATAGGTTGCAAACCATAAATCATTTTCACGTAGCAATTTAATTTAAATAAACCATAGTTAAAGCAATACCAAAAACATAAAATGGCCTTTATTACAACCCAACAATTCAAATAAAGTACTTATATCAAAATTAAGCATGGAATAATTGAACATCATCCTCGGCATGGGCCACCTTGTCCTCTCCGATCCCGGTCCAGCTTTATGCACTACCTGAAATGGTTAATGAAAAGAGTGAGTCCACCGACTCAAAGTGCATAACCACAACACATATTTCCATCCGTATGGGCTTGGCCCATACCCACACAACCATCGAAACAAATCATGCAAGAATGCATCTCACCCAACCCACTATCCAACCGTGACACCAACCTTAGCGGACTCCTCGCCTAAGGCCGTGGCTAATCCACCGATCACAACCGAGTGATCCCACATATGTTACCTCGGCGGACTGTTGCGACAAGGCCGTGGTTGAGCCACCGATCACATCGTGATCCATAAATCTTACCTCGGCATTCCCGCCGCCGAGGCCGTGGTCGAGCCACCGATCAACCAAAGTGATCCAAATATCGTAATCGTCTCTGGTGATGCACATAGCAATATACCACCGAGATGGGCACCTAGCCAACACCTCCCTTGAGGTAGCACAAAGCTAACCCTCAAGCGCTAATGTAGCCTCGAGCTATCATTAGACCACGTACATCCCTGTGTACACTTCTTCCTTCTTCAATCCAATCCCATGCCCATGTGTCAATAAATCATGCAAGAATATCATATAGAATGAGTATTTATCACTTATCACTACCACATTGTACATATATAAATGTATATCAAGATTAACTTACCATCACCATTATTCATCACTTATGCCATTATAAACGGCTATTACACATAATACACACATAAACATGTTAGCAAACCAAACCACGTAAATAGTGCGATGATTACGCACCTAAATGATACCAAAACCCAAACGCTACTTCGCGCTTCGCACCATGCAGACTAACGGACTTACAAAAGGTTCCAAATGATGTGCTCTTCTTCCCTACAATCGCCAAAACTAAACAACAATGAACACTTAGCCATTCGGCCAAGACAAAAACTATAGCACAAAGAAAACTAACACGCCCTTACCTTGCTAATCAACCTTTAAGGGTAAAATCGTAATTTTACCCACTAAGGGCATTTTCGTAATTTACCCACCAAGGGTATATCGGTAATTTGCACTGGAATGGCCTTTCCAAAGGCCCAGTGTCGCCCGAAGCGACCCAACTACCATTCTCGGTCGAATGGACTATTGGGCCTAAAGCCCAATTTCGGCCATCGGGCCCACACGCCGCGTGTGGCCCACCTAACACAAATCTAGCCACGCTTATGAGATTCACCTAGTCTAGTTCACTATATACTACACCATCATACAATTTACTCATAAGGGCCCACGGGCCCATTGGGCCCACTTCGCCCATCGCGCCCAAGCAAACCCCAACCCACAAGAATACTACACGATGGCCTCAACTATCGCGTCGAAGCCCCACACGCAGCGCCGCACGCTCGTGTGGCTACTATTGCCGTGGATCGCACTTCGGCATTTGCCGCTCTACAACTAGAGTAGAGAGAGTTACACACGATAGGACTCTGGGGCTAATCCGCGCCCGATCACTCTTGTGCCCAAACGCCTCCAAGATGTGTTTACTCTCCTCCTAGGATGCTCCTTATATAGCTAGCTCTTCACCTTCATTCTTTGTGTCTTTCCGATGTGGGATCCTCCGTCGAAGAGAGTTTAAATTCAACTCAAACTCTTGCCGCCCAATCCGCAAAATAAATACTCCATTGCTTGTCATGAGATTCGAACCTGTGCTCCTTGCAACATAATCCACGCCACTAACCACTTAGCCACAAGCTCCTCTTGTGTCTCAAACCATGCGCAACTAAATATAAACCTATAGCCAAATTCTGAGGTCCAAGCAAAAAGAAACCAAAATGCAAAAGCCAAGACTTGAACCTTGGACCTCCTTCCTTCCCTTGTGGCGTCACCCCTTGTCTCTTATGTGGTGTCACTTTTCCACTACACCACACACTCCACTTGTTTTATTTTCCTCCATATTTTATTCTTAAGGCCTATCTGCCAACTTCCAGGGTTTTTTCCACCTAAAATCAAAATTTCCCCAAAGCTAAAGTTCGATCCCGGGACTTCATAGAAGCCTTCTAACCTTCCAAAATCACTTATCCAATAGGTCCAACTTGCATTTAAGCCGGTCTCTTGTTCTCCAAAAATTTAAACGCTACTACGCCTAAGGCCCATTGGGCTCAATTCTCCTAGGCCCAATTCCTTTTCACCCTAAAAATCTAAATTTTCCAAAGCCTTCCCTTCTCATCCCAACATTCTTAGAGCCTCTAAAACTCAACCAAGCACTCCCAAAAACCTACTAACACTTGATTTATACCCCATATGCACAGCCCCTAAACCAGGGTGTTACACAAACTTAGAAGAGAAATTAAACTTCCAAAAAGGTACGCCAAGGTTGATCTAGTTGCTTGTTCTTTGAACGTGGTTGAAGATATAGTTACAAATCATGAGCCATCTACTTATTTCGAGGTAGTTAGCTGTGAATATTCAAGAAAGTGGATGTTTGCCATGCAAGAAGAGATGTAATCACTTCATAATAATAGAACATGGGACCTAGTGAAGCTTCCTAAGGGTAAAAAGGTTGTTTGTTGTAAATAAGTGTTCGAGAAGAAAGAAAAGACTCCAGGAGTTGAAGAACTAGATATAAAGCAACGCTAGTTGCAAAAGATTACAGTTAAATTCTAGGTGTAGACTTCACATATATGTTTTCTCTAGTTGTGAAGCATAGTTCGATTTGAGTCTTGCTTGGTATTATGGTCAAGTATGATTTGAAGCTTGAGTAATTAGATGTAAAAACATCGTTCTTGCATGGAGAACTTGAGGACAATATTTATATGTAGCAACCAGAAGGTTTTATAGTCTCAGAAAAGAAGGATCATGTTCGCTTGCTAAAAAAGTCCCTTTATGGCTTGAAACAATCACCAATGCAGTGGTACAAGAGGTTTGATTATTTTGTGACTACTCATGATTTCAAAAGAAACAACTTTGACAATTGTGTTTATTTTAAGAAAAACAGTGATAGTTCTTTTATATATCTACTCCTTTATGTTGATGACATATTAATAGCAACTAAAGATAAAGTAGAGATTAGAATGATTAAAGCCCAGCTTAGTAAAGAATTTGAGATAAAAGATTTTGGAGCAGCAAAGAAGATACTTGGGATGGAGATTCTCAGAGATAGAAAAGCATGTAAATTGTACCTAAGTTAGAAAGAGTACATTAAGAAAGTTCTTTACAGGTTCAATATGCAGAGTGCCAAGCCTATTAGTACTCCATTTGTAGCCCACTTCAGACTTTTATCAGCTTTGTTTCCGTAATTAGATGATGAGATTGACTACACGTCATGTGTTCCATATTCTAGAGCAGTGGGATCTCTCATGTATGTTATGGTTTGCTCACGTCTAGATTTATAATATGCAATTAGTGCAATTAGTGCAGTTAGTGGGAACTGTGGTAAAACTAGGGGATCTGTGGTGGGCTTAAGGGTTGTGTACGGACCATGCAACACAAATAGAATTTGTATAGAACTACACTTCCTCTATTTGACTTTGATTAGTATAAAGTTTTTCAACCTTTAAATAGATGTAGTCAAAACTCCTCTTATAACATTCAATTTTTAACATTAGTGAATTTCTCCTCCTTTGCCCGTGGTTTTTTTCCCGAAAGGGTTTTCATGTAAAATCTATGTGTTTTATTTTTCATTTTCTTTCTACTTTGCAGTCATTCTATATGTCATTATTGACATTAGATTTAACACTCTCAATAAACACAAACTTGGGCTCGTGATCAAAGCCTATGCTCAAATTTTTGGTGTAGTCTACTCAAACACATTTGCACCAGTGTCTAGACTGATAATCAAGTTGTTGCTCATTATTGCACCCTAAAAAGGCTAAAAGGTGTATAAGATGGATGTCAAGTTAGTATTTCTCAATGAAATATTACAAGAAGAGATCTATCTTGAGAAACCAAAAGAGTTTGTGGTAAAAGGGTAAGATAATAAGGTTAAATTGCTAAAATAGTGAATTTAATGGGTTGTTTAGTTGTCAGTAATGGTTAATTAGTGGTTATTAATCAGTTTCATGTTGTTGATCGTGTCTAAGTTAGTGGACCATGATCCTATCTTTAGTTATTTTTCATGTATATAAATAGGAGACTTTCTAAACTTTAATGTATCACTTTCAGTTCAGTTCAATTCAATCTCTTTCTATTGCTTCTATTATTATTTTTACCATTTTCCTTATTGATTTTACCTTAGTTGTGATATTACTCTTGTTTATAAAAAACCCTATCAAATAGCGCGAAGAGCTTACCATAAAATGGGTAAATGTATACAACAGTTAGAGCCAAACAACCAAATTATTGGATTTGTCTATTGCATTTTCACCAATA
The DNA here is from genome assembly GCA_025698515.1 of Gossypium sturtianum. Classification (NCBI taxonomy): domain Eukaryota; kingdom Viridiplantae; phylum Streptophyta; class Magnoliopsida; order Malvales; family Malvaceae; genus Gossypium; species Gossypium sturtianum. The sequence goes on along the minus strand of CM046950.1, from coordinate 67,317,902 downwards.
CATTTGCAAAGTCGTTAGCTTCTCTAAAGATATTAACTATGGAAAGCTATTTAACAACCAAAATTCCAAGATCAATACCATTGAATCCCTTCCAAATATGTGAATGTCTTCTTAAAAGGTTAGAACACCATTTGACCGCCACTGTAGAACCCGATTCAATAACAAGTTTAACCTTACTACTCATTCTCATGAGCAAAAATAGATCAATAGCAATTTTAATTGCCTAAAGCTCAGCAAAATTAGAATATATGAATCTTTATAGGATAAAATAATATCTACAACATATTACCATCATCATTCAAAAGGCCCTAACTTACCTTTCATTGTGCCATCAACATTAAACTTAAATGCACCTACAAGTGGAGACAACCCAAAGACTAAAGGCTTCGAGGACTTGTTCACTATGAATGAAGCACATGAATCAAATGCTCGAGGTGCTTGTATAATAATATATAGTGACAAAAATGTGGCACCCCAAACCTGGTCGGGACGGTCCGACCCAAATTTCAAACGTCACATTAGCCACTGAGGTGACTCTCCGTTTAAACCACCTCAACACACACCAATCAAACAATCACACTACACAATTAATCATGGAATATTTAAAAACCTAATATCATGCTTCCGTTGCACTACTGTGATCAACAATCAACAGTAAGACTAATTCCAATTTAATATTTAACAGACATTTGCTTCAAAAACTTTAGTTAAACATACATGCATGCAATAAGGTATTTCTTTAAAAGATTAAAATTGAAAGGATTTCGGAAACCATTTTATTTAAAAAAAAATGAATAGTTTTAAATCGTAATATAGTAAAAAGTTGGGAAAAGCTCCATATTACAAGGTTTGAAAATATTATTTTAGATTTATATATAAAAGTCTTGTTTAGAAATATTCATTAAAACATCGTGTACAAAAATAGTCATTTAACTAGTTTGCAGGAAACTAAAAATTTTGTCTAATTTTACATTCATGCATACTAAACATTCATTGTTTTCTAAAACACACTTATAACATCTAAGTCTTACCGTAATGTCCAACGGATCTTTAACCTACACTTACAAGTTAGTCGAACATTTATTCATACCATTCATCAAGCATTCACAAACCATTATTTAATCATCTATCTAAAACGGTAATAAAAGTTTCAAACTAAACTATTTAAAGACTCCATAATGTCCAATTACAACCCAACAATTATAACTAGATCTAATTCTAAATACCATAATTTTGTCCCACATTGCCTTCCTCATTTGGTTTGGGAACACATCAACATACCCATGTATAGCCTCGTTATGAATCACTTGGATGGCTCACTTCCCCACCTCTTTACAAGCTAAGTCACTACAATATTATAAAAGAGTGGGTGAGCTTATTGAAGCTCAGTGAGTGCTCAATCATATTACAAATAAACACATCAGTCAGGTTAGGGTAGGCATACAATAACAATTCACATATTATTAGAGTACACACAAAATAGTGACTCACATGACACTACAGTTCTCATAAATAAGCAGTGCACATAGACTAAGAAATTTACATAAGATAAGAAGTTCTCGTAAAATATCAGTTCATACCACATAAAATTTCTTGCAAAAATAATAGTTCATACTACATCATACTCATATATTTCAAATATAGATAAATCGACATTTTTGTGATTATGAAACATATAGGGGACTCTATTACCACCTATAAATGGACTCTATCACCACATATTGGATAAATGGATCTCCTCATAATGCCTCCTTTTGACTCAAAGAGCCCTGCGTTGTCTCCGATATAAGTGTAGCATGAATGCTAACACTCTCCTACGCTATAGATCCCTACGCTATCTCCAGTGATGGAGATATACTCTACATTCCCTTATCTCTCCAACGCATCTCCGGGCCACAATTCTAATTGCAATAATAAGGGTGAGTACTCACAATCATATGGCATGCTAACTATATCCAATGGTTCGATGAAGTCACAATGCCAACATATTCACGATATTCAGTATATTAGGCTAACAATTAAGCAGAGCTCACACATTATAACACAATTCGCAATTCATAGTTCGCAATATCACAATTCTTCGTTCACATTACTCACATTTCATACAAATTGCTATAAAGCATGGTTCTTAAGTAATATAGTTTGCATACAACATAGCTTGCAGACATAATCATAATTCGCATATCAAATTACTATAGGATCACATATCACTTTAGTGTAGGTTTGCATATCACTTAAGCATAGGTTCGCCATACGTATAACAGGTCTACATATCAAACACAATCACACAGCATAGGTTCGTACATCACATACAGTCAAATAACATAGGTTCGCACATCACATGCAGTCACACAACATAGGTTCACACATCACATACAGTCACATAGCATAAAAGGGTTCGCATAACATCCTAACAGGGTTTGTATGTACCATGTGATAGGGGTTCGTACATGACTAGAGATAGGGGTTCACACATGTCTGGTGATAAGGGTTCGAATGTTAATAAAACAAGGTTCACATACCAACACATAGCAGGTTCACATATTAATTAAACAAGGGTTCACATGTATTACCTTAGCCTGCGTACTAGATTTTAAATGCAATATACCAAACCACTCACCTTAGCTCTTGCTTCATCTACAATGCACAAATAAGCTTTTATAGGCCTTTTTCCATGCTTGTAGAGTCTCCCAAATGACTTGATACTTCACATACTTGTCAAATACATTGCAAAGGCATCACTCAAAGCAACAAACACAATTAAACTTAAAAACCACATATGACAACCTCTAAATCTCTATACGAAGAACTTAACTAGTTTTGCCAAAATATGTAACAGCCCGTATTCAGTAAAATCGAAACAGTGGTTTCGGGACCACAAATCTTAGTCAGAAAGAAAAATTATTTTAATATAATTGTATGGTCTGCATTATGATAGGAATAACGTGTGAAAATTTCATTAAAATTTTTTTACCGATTTCATGTTTAATTAGGAGGAAAGGACCAATTTGCATAAATTGCAAAAGTTGAATTCTAGTAGCTAGAAGGATCAAATAGCTATGGAATTCAAAATTTGAGGTCCTTATAAGGCAAATAGACCATTAAGAGAAGTTAATATATATTTATGATGATTCATCCATGAAAAATTAGAAAAAGAAAAGGAGTAAATTGGAAAGTTGAAAAATTAATGGATGATAAGTTAATTAAATGAATAAAATAATTTCATATCATCATCTTTCCCAAAATTTTCTATGGAAACCCTAGCTAAGAGAGAGAATTTCAAGCAAGCTTGATTAGGTAAGCAATCTTGTCCCATTTTTAGTAATTTTTACATTTTTGAGATCATAATAACTTAATCTATCTGTTTTGGGGATCAATTTGCAAAGTTATTAAAGTTTTAAAATTTTACCATGGATGAGTATCCTGAAATTTTGAAATTTATGGTAGAAAATGAAAGGTTGTTGATAGATAAACAACTTTTGTAAAGGAAATGTCCATGGAATTGTGATTTAGGGACTAAATTGAAAAGATGTAAAATTCATGGAAAATTTCTAATTTTTGTGAAATACATGAGCTGTAAATGTTATATGTAAAAATTGGCTAGGCTTGGAATAAGGACTAAATTGCACGAATTTCATTTTTCGAGCCTAGGGACGAAATTAGATTTAATTAAAAGTATAAGGGCAAAATGGTACTTTTCCTAAGATGTGAATTGAGTTGAATTGAATATGAATTGTATTAAATTGAGTTAAATTTACTCGTATAGATCCGGATAGACCTAGTATGGAGTTTGATCGAGAAAAATAAAAAGTATCGGATTAGTAGATTCTCGTATACAAACAAGTGTCGAGGTAAGTTTGTGTAACTAAGTTATGTGTATTTATATGTTTAAATTAAATGTTATGTATGTAAAATTGTATAATTGACATATATGTGAAAGTGATTAAATATCCGCAAATGCCCGATAAATGCTAAGTTCCGTTTGAACAAATGAAAATCGATGGATACAAGTTTCCCGTATTGGTTGTAGTCCTGCATATATTGCGGACACACCATAGCTCGAAAGAGCATCCTGTTATAAGCCCTCTTGAGCTTCCCATTATATGGTTCCTACGGGCATCCCGATAAGTATTGATCCTGCATGTGTTGCGAATATACCGCAGCTCTTTGTGAGCGTCCTGTTATATGATCGGTATTGATCTTGCATGTATTGCGGACATACAATAGCTCTTTATGAGCGTCCTGATGTAGGCTCTTTGAGAGCTTCCTCATACGGCTCACTTGAACTTCCTGTTATATGGCTATCCGGAGCTTCCTGATAATAACACTTTGGAGTTATCCCGTTAAGCTCACATGAGCTTTCTGTTTTAAACTCTTATGAGTTTCCTGTTATTAAGCTTGGATAAGCTTCTTGTTACATGGCTCACACGAGCTTCCTGTTATATGGCTTGAGAGAGTGGTTCCTGATTATGTGCTCTAATGAGTACCCTTTAAATACATGTGATGATATAGTTTTGGCTTGGTTTTAATGTCTTGAATTGGTTGGTGAATGTATTTAAGTGTTGTTGTAGGTTGAAGGCAAATTTGGGTGAGAAAAGTGGCCTTGAAAATGACCTATTTTCATCCACACGGGCGTGTGTCTCAACCATGTGTGACACACGGCCATGCGAATGGGTGTGTGGTTTGGTCATGTGTCCCCTACATCCTTAAAATTGAGAAACTGAATGCCCATGAATTTTCAAACGGGCAGAGACACAGGCGTGTGTCTCAACCGCGTGTGACACATGGCCTAGTACACGGGTGTGTAGCTTGGTCGTGTCAACCCTGCACCTAATTAATGCAAGTCAGTATGCTCACACGGCATAGCACACGAGCGTGTGTCTTGGCCGTGTGACCCAAGTCAGTAGCTACCCTAATTTTGAGCATGGGCTGGGACACAGCCGTGTGCCTTAAATCGAATGCCCACACGGCCTAAGACACGGGAATGTCACTTGGCCGTGTGAGCCACACGGCCTACCCACACGGGCGTGTGTCCCCTGCATCTAAGAAAATTTTTAAAATTTTGTGAAAAATTCCCTGAGTTTTCGATTTAGTCCCGACTTGTTTCTAATACATAAATTGGGCCTCGAGGGTCCATTTAAGGGACAATATGATTGAATATGATTGGATTCGGATATGAATAGTAAATGACATGAATTAATTATATTTGTTTTGTAAACTCTAGTAATGCTCCGTAACCCTATTTCGGCGACGAATATGGGTTAGGCATGTTATATTTATTGGTATCAGAGCTACAGTTTAGCCAATTCTCATACTAACATAGCGCGTACGAGTTTAGCTATACATACCATTATATAAATTATGATAGTGTGATATCTCCTGACCATTTTAAACATGTTTTTCATATAGTAAAGTCGTCCAACCGAGCTGAATCTGAGGAAGCTGAGAGCAATGCTCAAGCTTCAGTTCAAAGAGCTGTTTCTGGTAGTAGAATGCCCATATCAGAGGGCCAAGGCTAAAGAAGCCTTCTTTCAAATGATGAATGAATGGTTCACTGAATATTTGGGAACAAATCCAGCTGTACAACAACCTCCCTATAACACCCTTAACCTGTATCTGTCTACAGAATAGGGTTTCAGAGCATTACCGGACTTATCAATTAAACAATCATACAATTATCATATCAAAACAAATATCATTCAAATACAATCATATAGTCTTTAATACGAGCCCTCGAGCCTAAAACAAGCATTAGAAGTGGTTCAGGACTAAACCGAGAACTTAGGAAAATTTTGGAAAAACATAAAAAAAATTCAAAGTACAGGGGACACACGCCCGTGTGGCCCGGCCGTGTGAGACACGCCCATGTCACAGGCCGTGTGGACATTTGAAATGGGATCACATGGCCATGTCCCAGCCCATTTTCGATCCCGTGTAACTCACTGACTTGGGTCACACGACCAACCACACGCCCGTGAGACTATCCCGTGTACCCTTCGAAATGGCCTCACACGCCCGTGTGCCAAGCCGTGTGCTAGGCCGTGTGAAAACTGGAGGGTATACTGACTTATGCCACACGGCCAAGCCACACGCCCGTGTGCTAAGCCGTGTGAAGCTACTGACTTGATTTCTAAATAAGTATCAAGGGACACACGGCCGTGTTACCTTGCCGTGTGTCACACACGGCTGAGACACACGCCTGTGCCTCTGCCTGTGTGGACAAAAATAGGCTATGTTTCAAGCCACATTTCTCACCCAAAATTTTGTCAACCTAGGTTCAACAATGCACAAACAACCAATGCATAAATAGGTGTAAACAGAAAAATATATAGGATTTTTCCTATGTAATTTATCACCTTTTTACTTAAATCCGTTGTTAAAACTAAGTAATTATTTAATAAATTAATGAAATATGTGAAAATGTGAAATTAGGACATAGAAATTATTAAAATGTGATTTTATGCTTTATTATATAGTTTTCATGCAATAAGTGGCTTATTTTATAGTGGGACATGCATGATTAAATTAAATAATAAAATATAAAATTATATTTAATAATTTATTTTAAAGTATTTCATTAATAATTTGGGTTTTAATCCTTTAATTAAATTGGATAAATTTTATTCTTTGGTCCTCTAACTTGTTGATTTATTCTGGACAGGTCTGATAGCTTTGCAGGATTACAAAACCGTCCAAATTGGAGACCAAGTCAACCCAATATTCAGCTACACATGGTTGTCCATTTAAACCATTCTTTGGTTTAATTACACAAGGTCCTTGTAGTGTTGAAGAAATTAGAGATTTGCCCGAAGATTTACAATTGACCGAGTCTCAGTCCTGAGTTGTGTGGCATCCAAAATTGCTTAAAAATCAAGCAAAAATCAGGTCAAAAGCCACTAAGCATGGCCGACCACAATTTGAGGAGATTTGAAGAGGTCCACATCCACTATTTTTAGCAAACTATCCCCCTCTTCTCACCTATAAATAAGACCCTCTCATTCCCTCATTCATCATCCCTCAATCATTCTCATCATTCATCATTCTCTCTTCTCTACAAATTCTCTTAGCCTTTTCCATTCCCACGCCTAGCATCATCTCTTCATAGATATTTTAGCAATTAAGCCTCTTAAAGAACCCTTGGTCGGCCACCTTGGAGAGCCATCAGCAAAGGAGCAAAGCAAAGAAACAAATGAGCCTCGTCAGTCAGAGTCTTGGGTGATAGCCACTCTGAATTGGGTTTAATCTTTCTTTTCTTTATTTTAATCTAAAGATGTTTGCTATGTGTTCTTTTTTCTTGTTTACAAAAATGTTAGCTTAATTTTATTTAAGCTTGGATGATTGCTTTGATTCATGCTTATAATGTTTGTGCCTCAATCGATCATGTTTTCAATTGAAATCAAGTCTGTATTTCGTTCATACGTGATTGAAATGCACCTGAATTAGTTGAGCGATCGACTGCATTTACGACGGCTAATGGACACATAATTGAAATGTGCATGCTCAATTCAGATCGACCGATTAAATTGTAGGTTGCATAACAACTCGACCAAGCTCTCATATATCGCATAGTTTTTAGATTTGTGTGATTAAACTGCTCAAACTCGACACGTCCTGTTACTCTCACACGAATGCTAAAAACCCTTAGTAAATAAGGATCAAGTAAAATGCGTATTTACTAAGTAAAGGATTCCGAAAGGACCTAATGTGGTTTCCAAACTCATGAAAGATCGAGTTTCCATGGAATGTTTTTCCGAATGTTATTAAGCATGTTTATAATAAATTGAATTTAATTAAAGTAATTGTCCTAGTTTTTTTATGTTATTATTGTTGCAAATTGTGTTTAACTTTACTAAAATCTATTTCATTCATATAGTTTGCATACTTAGAATAATTTGCATTAGGGATCATTGCATTTAGTTTAATATATTTTAATCACCACTTCTCAACTATATTGTGTTTTTATTTACCAAATTGTTAATATAATTTTACAAATTAAGCGACTTAGCACAAATACAATCCTTGTGGAGACGATAACTCGATACTTATTTATTACTTGATAACGACTGTGTACACTTGCACAAACCTACGCGTTACAAGTTTTTGGCGTCGTTGCCGGGATTGTCAATTGTTGCCATAGTCATTTTTTTCGTGAAATTATTTATTTTCAATTTGATTTATTTCTAACATTACTAACTTATTCTTTTTAATTTTTGTAATTTTCTTTTCAGGTGTTTATGAGCATAGATCGAATTATCGATTTACTCCCTGTAAACCCTGAAATTTAGTGAACTTTCAGATAAAGAAGACGTGAACGGACAGCTCAAAGACAAGTCGAGATGGACCTTGGAAATTAGAATCAAGACCAAGGTAATGAAGCCGATCTTGTACAAAATCCCATCCTCATTACCGATGATAGGGATCGATGCATCAGGCAATATACTGTGCTACTTTTCAGTGAGTTAAACCCAAGAATTAGAAGGCCAGATATTGAGGCAACCCAATTTGAATTGAAACCAGTGATGTTTCAAATGCTACAAACGGTGGGCCAGTTTAGTGGTAGGCCCACGGAAGATCCACATCTCCACCTTTGATTGTTTATGGAGGTGAGTGATTAATTCAAGATAGCCGGTGTGACTGAAGACGTACTAAGGTTGAAGTTGTTTCTGTACTCGTTGGAAAATCGAGCACGGGCATGGCTTAATTCGTTTCCACCAATTCCATATCTACATGGCAAGAATTAGTAGAGATATTTTTGGTTAAGTATTTCCCACCTAGCAAAAACGCTAAGTTGAGGAACGAGATCACAACTTTCTAACAATTGGACGACGAGTCTTTGTATGAGGCTTGGGAGCGATTCAAGGAGTTTCTTCATAAGTGTCCTCGTCATGGGATTCCTCATTGTATCCAATTGAAGACATTCTATAATGGTCTCAATGCACATATAAGGTTGATGGTAGATTCTTCCGCAAATGGTGCAATTTTGTCTAAGTCTTATAATGAGGCTTATGAGATCATCAAGAGGATCGCGTGTAATAACTATCAATGGCCAACAAATCGAACAGCTTCAGGAAGACGTGTAGCCGGAGTTCATGAAGTTGACGCCCTCACTTCGTTATCAACTCAGTTATCGTCTATTTCCTCCATGTTAAAACAATTTACCGCTAATAGTGCTAATAATTTTGCAGCTCAGCCACCAAGTCCGTTTGAAGTAGTTCCTGTGTGTACTGTGGTGAAGGTCATTCTTTTGAGAATTGTCCATCAAATCCCGAGTCAGTATACTATGTGGGGAACCAATATCAAAATAGGAGTGGACAAGGACCCCAATCCAACTTCTACAATCCTTCATGGCGTAATCATCCTAACTTTTCTTGGAGCAACCAAGGAAATAGACCGAACCACAACTTATTGTAGAATAGACCCAACCAATCTCAAGGGTTTAATTAGCAAGCTCTAAGACCACCTCAAGCTGAGGCATCAAATAGTTTGGAGAACTTGTTGAAAGCGTACATAGCAAAGAAAGACGCTTTGATCCAAAGCCAATCAGCAACACTGAAAAATTTGGAAAACCAAATGGGTCAGCTAGCTGCGGAGCTTTGTAATAGACCACAAGGAACCTTGCTGAGTGATACTGAGAATAGGCACTTATAACCAACCAATTTGAAGCCAAAATCATATACTATCAATACCAACAACCAAAATGCTCATAAGCATCCCAAATAGCCATTCAAATTCATACCAAATTTCACAACCAAAAATCACCTAAATGATCAAACTCACCTATTAGACTTCGTGCCTAAATCAACATGCATAATACATTCCCAAATTCAACCATTTGCTACCTTCAATACCAAATCTCAACAAGACATTCACATAGCAAATATGAGCCACATATCAAAGGGCCATTTACACATATTTACATAAACAAGTATACCAAAATAAACCAAATCACATGGCTATACACCTAACCAAAACATACATTATTTAAAAGCCAAATCAATTGGCTATATACATTAAAAACATATAGGCCATATTAACCACAACACTTATACATGCCATATAACCAAGTACACAAGTTCAAAAGTACCAAAACGACGGTTGGATAGTGTGATGAGATCTCCGACAACTCCTAATCCGAGCAAGCTTTGAAATAACTATAAAACACGAAAAAGTAAACAGAGTAAGCTATTAAGCTTAGTAAGCTCGTATGGCTAATAAGTACAACTTACCATTTAATCACAATTTAAGTAAGTAAACATGACAGAATGGAACTCAATTTAATCCACAAGTCTAACACAAACTAATCCACATGGTTAGACATGAAGTTCACAAATTTCTTAGATTCAATGCTTATAAGATTCATGTACATACTTGTACTGATACGTATCAATCCCTTACTCTTTCATATTGTAATAGCCCATTTTCGGTGAGATAAGAACAGTGGTTTCAGAACCACAAATCCGAGTCAAAAATAAAAATTTATTTTATTTTATTTTATTTTATTTTATTTTATGGTTGGTATTATGATAGGAAGGTCACATGAAAATTTTGATACGAAAATTTTATCGATTGTGTGCTTAATTAGGTAAAGGACTAAATTGCATAAAATGCAAAAGTTGGATTCTAGTAGCTATAGGTATTAAATAGCTATGGAATTCAAAACTTAAGGTCCTTATATGGTAATTGGACCATTGAAGAGTAGTTAGTAGATATTTTAATGACTCATCCATGGAAAAATTAGAAAAGGCAAGGGACTAAATTGGAAATCACAAAAATTAAAAGATGTTAATTAAATAAAAATAAATAATTATCTATTTTCATATCATCTTCCCCAATTTTTCTATGGAAACCCTAGGAGAGAGGAAGTAGACCTTTCAAGCATAAAAAGGAATGAAATCAAGTCTCGTTTTTAATGATTTTTATATTTTTAGAATCAAGATAGTCTAATCTCTCTATTTATGGGATTAATTTGAAAAGTTATTAAGGTAAGACATTTGAGTCATGGATGAATATGCTAAAAATTAGAAATTTATGGTAGAAAATGAAAGGTTGTTCATAGATAAACAACTTTTACAAAGCAATTTTTGATGAAAACTTGATTTAGGGACTAAAATGAAAAAGTGGCAAAACTCGTGGAAAATTCTAAAATTTGTGAAATGTGTGTGCTTTAAAAATTGTTATTAAATTTAGGTTAGGCTTGGAAAGAGGACTAGATTGCATGAATTTCATTTTCCAAGCCTAGGGACAAAATTGGAATTTTTTTAAAAAAGTAGGGGCAAAATGGTAATTTCACCTTAGATATAATTGAATGCAAATGTTTATGAAATGTGATAGATTAATAGTTAAATTTATTCATATAGATCCGGAAAGACCAACTACCAAACTAGATCGAGGGAAACAAAAGGTTTCAGATAAATTGAAATTAAAAAACGAACCATTTTCAAGGTAAGTTCGTCTAACTTAAATATGTATGTTAAATGCTTGAGTTGAATTGTATGATTGTGCTGATATGTATGAGATGATATACATAATGAAATAATCATAAGTTCTGAAATGAGGACAAATTGTCATGTTCCGGTTGAACGTTGAGATTCGACGGAGTAAGGTGATATTCTCGGACGAGAATAACATTACACATGTTGTATAAAGGATTTAGCCCGGACGGGTAATCCTAATGTAAGCCCCCTTGACCATATAATATAGATTGGATTTAGCCCGGACGGGTAATCCAAATTAAGCTCCCTAGAGCATATGCTACGAATGGGATTTAACCTGGACTAGTAATCCTATTTTAAATATGTGGCTCAAGAGTGTGCCTTTATTTATGTGCCCTAATGGGTTCTTTTGCAAGTAAAATACTACTCGGACATCCATTGAAATCTCATTAGTTCAACGGAAAAGACTCTTAAAATATTGAAAGTTAGAATTAATGGAAGTTTGTATATAATGAGCTCATCTATGTCTACTTGATATTCTTATGAGATTATGTGACTAACTTGTTTGAATAAGGGCATGTGCTTAGGTAACTTACCCAAAATTTGATGGACTGTGTTTTGTGTATGCCTGTATTAATAAATATAACCGGTAAGTTTATTTCCCATTATACAAACTAACTAAGCATGAAGATGCTTACCCTGTTTAATTTTCCCTTGTTTTATAGTGCTTGTAAGCTCGCGAAGGTTGGAGGATCAGTCGGAGCATAATCACACTATCCACTATATCCTTTTTGGTATATTTAGAAATCTCATTTTGGTACAATGGCATGTATAGGCTTATTTGGCCAAATGATGACTTGTAAGTGATGTTTTATAATCTAGCCATTGGAATGGCTAGTAATGATTTGTTTGGTATGTTTATAAGTTATCTCATGATAAATGCTTATGTGTTAAATGTGGATGAATAAAGTATGTTTATCATGAATATGCACTAAAAGCATGATTATAAACATGAATTGCATGTGATATTATGCCATGTTAGATGTTAGTTTAGGATTGGTTTTAATGCTTGATTTGGCTGGTATGTATATGCAAATATTGCTGGAGGTTGTTGGCAAAATTGGGTGAGAAAATGAAGCTAAGAAATGGCTTCATTTTTTCCACACAGGTAGACACACGAGCACACACGGCCGAGTACATGGGCGTGTAGCCAGGCCGTGTGTCCCTTGCACCTAAAATTTTTTAGAAATAGAATGCTTAGAATCGAGCACACGAGCAGAGACACGGGAGTGTGTCTCAGCCGTGTGGGAGGCACGGCCATGTGAAAACTGCACCTAATTTTGAAAATAAAAATTTGCCACACGGCCTAGAACACGGGCGTGTGACTTGGCCGTGTGGCTTCAATTTCTTCATGCCTTAGAAGTCAGAGAGTTACACGGGTTAAGGACACGGGCGTGAGTAGTCACACGGCCCGACCACACGGGAGTGTCCCTAGACCACACGGACGTGTGGGCACTGTATGTAAGAAAAAAATTGAAATTTCACGAAAAATTCCCTGAGATCCGAATTTAGTCCCGATTCGTTTCTAATGCTCATATTGGGCCTCGAGGGCCCATTTAAGGGACGTTGTTTATAATCTTAGTGATGAATAATGATTAACATGAAATGTCTGTAAATGTTTTGAAAATTTTTGGTAACGCTCCGTAACCCTGTTCTGGTGACGGATACGGGTTAGGAGTGTTACATTTAGTGGTATCAGAGCTACTATTTAGCCGATTCGCGGACTAACGTAGTAGATACGGGTCTAGCTATACATGCCATTATATAAATCGTGATAGTGTGATATCTCCTGACCACTTTTAAATGTATTTTTATATAGTAATGTCTTCCAACCAAGCTCGAGATGAGTCTGAGGAAGCTAAGAGCACTGCTCAAGCTTCTGTGCAACGAGCCGCAACCAGTAGTAGTAGGAGGCCCATGTCTGAGGGCCATGAAGAGGTAAAAGCTACCTTCTTTGAAATGATTGATGAATGGTTTAGTGAATATATGAGAACATGCCCTGTTGTTCAACAACCTCCCCCACCTACTCCACAACCCGATGAAACACCACAGGGTACTGGACCCATCAGAATTGGTAAGGCTCCAGTTGATAAGATAAGAAAATATGGGGCTGAAAAATTTAGGGCTACGGCCAATGATGATCTAGAGAGGGCTAAGTTTTGGCTAAAAAATACTATCCAGGTTCTCGATGAATTGTCATGCACTCCCGTCGAATGTTTGAAATGTGCGATATCTGTGCTGAAAGATACAACTTATCATTGGTGGAAAACCATATCTTCTGTTGTACAGTGGGAAAATGTTACGTGGGAATTCTTCCAAATTGAGTTCAGAAAGAAATATATTAGTCAGAGGTTCCTAGATCAAAAAAAGAAAGAATTTTTAGAACTCAAACAGGGAAATATGACTGTAGCCGAGTATGAATGAGAGTTTGTTAGAATGAGCAAGTATGCTACTAAATGGGTTCAGATTGAAGCCGATATGTGCAAACGATTTGAAGAAGGGTTGAATGAAGGCATTAAGTTGTTGATTGGGATTCTGGAATTAAGGAAATTTACATATTGGCTAAAAGAGCCCACAAGGCCGAGGAATTAAGCAAATAGAAGAAGCAAACCAAAAGAGAAGCTCGGGTTCTGAGTAAAAGATTTATGAGCAAGACGCAATCATCTGCCTCAAAGAAATCAAGAAGTTACTAAGATCGTTTTGCCTCATCAGTGAGATATTTGGGAAAGGAAAGAAGTTTTAAACACTCCAACCCGAGGTCTTCATCTCTGCTAGCAACATATGTTGGGAGTGTTGGAAACCCCAAGCCACGATGCAATGTCTGTAACAAATTACATTTTGGAGAGTGCCGGATGAGAAGTGGGGCATGTTTTAAATGTGGTTCTCTCGACCATTTTCTTAAGGACTACCCGAAAAGAGTTGAGAAAGATGTTGAACAGACCCCGAAGCCGAGTAACCTTGTCTCGAGAGGTAGACCACCACGCTATCCCAAAAATGCTGGTGGTAGTCGTAGTGCTGCAAAGGACTCAACGGCTAAATCTGAGGCACGGGCTTCGGCGAGTACATATGCCATACATCTAAGGGATGATGCCTCGGCCCCAGATGTCATCACTGGTACATTCTCTTTACTTGATACTTATATTATTGCTTTGATTGTTCCTGGTTCAACGCACTCACATATATGCATGAAACTTGTGATTGATAAAAATATGATTGTTGAATTCACCAAATTTGTGGTTAAAGTTTCAAACCCCTTGGGTCAGCATGTTATGGTGGATAAAATCTGTAAGAATTTTCCGTTGATGATAAAGGGTCATTATTTTCTGGCTAATTTGATGTTGTTACCTTTTGATGATTTTGATGTGATTTTGGGAATGGATTGGTTAACCCAACATGATGTAGTAGTAAATTGTAAACGTAAATATGTAGTGTTGAAGTGTCAAAATGGTGAATTACTTCGGGTTGAATCTGAAAAACTAGATGGGTCATCTAATGTAATTTCAGCAATATCAGCACAGAGATATATTAGAAAAGGGTATGAGGCTTATCTTGCTTAAGTGCTGGATACCAAAGTGTCTGAGTTGAAAATCCAGTCAGTGTCGGTTGTTTGTGAGTTTCCTGAGGTATTTCCAGAGGAATTGCCTAATTTACCACCAGCTAGAGAGGTGGAATTTTCTATAGACCTTGTACCAGGGACGACACCGATATCGATAGCACCATATAGAATGGTTCTTACTGAATTAAAGGAGTTGAAAGTGCAGTTGCAAGAATTAATTGATAAAGGATTTGCTCGACCCAGCTTTTCACCATAGGGTGCACCGGTATTGTTTGTAAAGAAGAAAGATGGGTCATTGAGGTTATGCATCGATTACAGATAACTTAATAAAGTCACAATAAAGAATAAGTACTCGTTGCATCGTATAAATGATTTGTTTGATCAATTGAAAGGTGCCACTGTATTTTTGAAAATTGATCAACGATCTAGTTACTATCAACTACGGGTAAAAGATATAGATGTTCCGAAGACAGCTCTCAGAACCAGATATGGGCATTTTGAATTTTTGGTGATGCCATTCGGATTAACGAATGCCCCGGCGGTATTTATGGACTCAATGAACAGAATTTTTAGACCATACCTGGACAGGTTCGTGGTTGTTTTTATTGATGATATTTTGGTTTATTCCCGGGATGAAAATGAGCTTGTTGAACATTTGAGAAATGTATTGCAAACTCTGCGTGAGAAGAAATTTTATGCCAAGTTTAGTAAATGTGAATTCTGGTTAAAGGAAGTTAGTTTCCTTAGACATGTTGCATCTGTAGAAGGTATTCGGGTGGACCCGAATAAAATTTAAGCTATTGTAAGTTGGAAGCCACCGAGGAACGTTTCAGAAGTCCAAAGTTTTCTGGGGCTAGCCGGATATTATCGGAGATTCGTTAAAGGGTTTTCAATGATAGCTTCTCCGATGACTCGATTGCTAAAAAAGGATGTGAAATTTGAGTGGACTGATAAATGCCAACAAAGTTTCGATAAATTGAAAGCCTTACTGATGGAAGCTCCCGTATTAGTTCAATCTATATCAGGTAAAGAATTTGTAATCTACAGTGATTCCTCATTGAATAGTTTGGGTTGCGTATTGATGCAAGATGGTAAAGTTGTAGCTTATGCATCTAGACAGCTGAAGCCGCATGAAAGGAATTACCCGGTACATGACCTTGAGTTAGTAGCCATTGTGTTTGCACTAAAGATATGGCGGCATTATCTGTTCAGTGAAAAGTGTCATATCTTTATGGATAATAAAAGTCTAAAGTATTTAATGACACAAAAACAATCGAATATGAGACAACATAGGTGGTTTGAATTATTGAAGGATTATGATCTCGTTATTGATTACCATCCGGGGAAAGCTAATGTAGTGGCGGATGCCTTGAGTCAAAAATCTTTGTTTGCTTTGCGGGCATTGAACGCCCAATTGTCATTGTCTGATGATGATTCAATTATAGCTGAGTTAAAAGCTAGACCAATGTTTCGACAACAAATCTGTGAGGTTCAGAAGGATGATGATAAGTTACAGGCCAAACGAGTGCAAAGTGAGTTAGATCGTGATTTAGAGTTTCAGATGGTTGTTTGTTGTTCAGAGACAGAATATGTGTACCGAAGAATTCAGAACTAGTACAGAAAATTTTACATGAAGCGCACAATAGTATTATGTCTGTGCATCCTAGTAGCAACAAAATGTATAATGACTTGAAGAAAATGTACTGGTGGCCAGGAATGAAAAGAGATATTTCTGAATTTGTATCTAGATGCTTGTTATGTCAACAAGTAAAGGCTGAACACCAAGTGCCTTCAGGGTTATTACAGCCAATTACGATCCCAGAATGGAAATGGGAAAGGATTACTATGGACTTTGTATCAGGATTTCCCTTGTCGCCGAAAAAGAAAGATATTGTATGGGTAATTGCCAATCGTTTAACGAAGTCAGCACACTTTATCCCGGTACGTATGGATTTTTCTTTGGATAGGTTGGCGGAATTATATGTCTCTGAAATTGTAAGATTGCATGGAGTGCCAACCTCCATTATTTCAGATAGAGATCCTCGATTCACCTCCCAATTTTGGAGTAAATTGCAAGAAGCTCTGGGCACTCAGTTACGTTTTAGTACTGCATTCCACCCTCAAACATATGGACAATCAGAATGTGTGATATAGATTTTTGAAGATATGCTTCGGTGTTGTGTACTTGAATTTAGGGGTAACTGGGAAAAGTATCTCCCTTTGATTGAATTTTCTTACAATAATAGTTATCAGTCCAGTATTAAAATGGCACCGTATAAGGCTCTATATGGTCGCAAATGTAGAACTCCATTGTATTGGACAGAATTAAGCGAGAAAAAAATACACGGAGTTGACTTGATCCGTGAAAACGAAGAAAAGGTGATGATAATTCGAGACAGTTTGAAGGCCGCCTCAGACCGTCAAAAGTCCTATGCCATTTTGAAACGAAAAGAGATAGAATTTCATGTTGGTGATAAAGTGTTCTTGAAAGTATCACCATCGAAGAAAGTTCTCCGATTCGGTCGTAAAGGGAACTTGAGTCCACGGTTCATCGGACCATATGAAGTCATTGAAAGAATCAGGCCGGTTACAAATCAGATAGCATTACAACCTGAGCTTTATAATATTCACAATGTTTTCCATGTATCCATGTTACGACGATATTGATCGGATCCTTCACAAGTTATTCGTCCAACAGAAGTTAAGATTCAGCCTGATATAACCTACAATGAAGAACTAATCAAAATACTTGCATATGAGACAAAAGAGCTAAGAAATAAAAAGGTGGCATTGGTAAAAGTGCTCTGGCAACGGCATGGTTTAGAGGAGGCTACCTGGGAGCGGAAGGATATCATGAGGAGGCAATACCCTAACCTCTTTTCTGGTAAGAATTTTCGAGGATGAAAATTTCTAAGGGGGGAGAGCTGTAACAGCCCATTTTTTATGAGATCAGAACAGTGGTTACTGGACCCCAAATTCGAGTCAAAAATAAAATTTTATTTTATTTTATTTTATTTTATGGTTGGTATTATGATAGGAAGGTCACATGAAAATTTTGATACGAAAATTTTATCGATTGTGTGCTTAATTAGGTAAAGGACTAAATTACATAAAATGCAAAAGTTGGATTCTAGTAGCTATAGGTAATAAATAGCTATGGAATTCAAAACTTAAGGTCCTTATTTGGTAATTGGACCATTGAAGAGTAGTTAGTAGATATTTTAATGACTCATCCATGGAAAAATTAGAAAAGGCAAGGGACTAAATTGGAAATCACAAAAATTAAAAGATGTTAATTAAATAAAAAGAAATAATCATCTATTTTCATATCATCTTCCCCAATTTTTCTATGGAAACCCTAGGAGAGAGTAAGAAGACTTTTCAACCTTAAAAAGGTGTGAAATCAAGTCCTGTTTTTAATGATTTTTATATTTTTAGAATCGGGATAGTCTAATCTCTCTATTTATGGGATTAATTTGAAAAATTCTCAAGGTAAGACATTGGGGTCATGGATGAATATGCTGAAAATTATAAATTTATGGTAGAAAATGAAAGGTTGTTCATAGATAAACAACTTTTGCAAAGCAATTTTTGATGAAAACTTGATTTAGGGACTAAAATGAAAAAGTGGTAAAACCCATGGAAAATTCTAAAATTTGTGAAATGTGTGTGCTGTAAAAATTGTTATTAAATTTAGGTTAGGCTTGGAAAGAGGACTAGATTGCATGAATTTCATTTTCCGAGCTTAGGGACGAAATTAGAATTTTTGAAAAAGAGTAGGGGCAAAATGGTAATTTTGCCTAGGATGTAGTTGAATGCAAATGTTTATGAAATGTGATAGATTAATAGTTAAATTTATTCATATAGATCCAAAAAGACCAACTACAGAACTAGATTAAGGGAAACAAAAGGTTTCAAATTAGTTGAAATATAAAAACGAACCATTTTCGAGGTAAGTTCGTGTAACTTAAATATGTATGTTAAATGCTTGAATTGAATTGTATGATTGTGTTGATATGTCTGAGATGATATACATAATGAAATAATCATAAGTTGTGAAATGAGGACAAATTGTCATGTTCTGGTTGAATGTTGAGATTCGACGGAGTAAGGTGATATTCTCGGACGAGAATAACATTACACATGTTGTATAAAGGATTTAGCCCGAATGGGTAATCCTAATGTAAGCCCTCTTGAGCATATAATATAGATTGGATATAGCCCGGACAGGTAATCCAAATTAAGCTCTCTAGAGCATATGGTACAGATGAGATTTAACCTGGACTAGTAATCCTGTTTTAAATATGTGGCTCAAGAGTGTGCCTTTATTTATGTGCCCTCATCGGTTCTTTTGCAAGTGAAAATACTACTCGAACATCTATTGAAATCTCATTAGTTCAACAGAAAAGACTCTTGAAATATTGAAAGGTAGAATTAATGGAAGTTTGTATGTAATGAGCTCATCTATGTCTACTTAATATCCTTCTGAGATTATGTGACTAACTTGTTTGAATAAGTGTATGTGCTTAGGTAACTTACCCAAAATTTGATAGACTGTGTTTTGTGTATACTTGTATTAATAAATATAACCGGTAAGTTTATTTCCCGTTATACAAACTTACTAAGCATGAAGATGCTTACCCCATTTAATTTTCCCTTGTTTTATAGTGCTTGTAAGCTCGCGAAGGTTGGAGGATCGGTCGGAGCATAATCACACTATCCACTATCTCCTTTTTGGTATATTTAGAAATCTCATTTTGGTATAATTGCATGTATAGGCTTATTTGGCCAAATGATGACTTGTAAGTGATGTTTTGTAATCTAGCCATTGGAATGGCTAGTAATGATTTGTTCGGTATGTTTATAAGTTATCTCATGATAAATGCTTATGTGTTAAATGTGGATGAATAGAGTATGTTTATCATGAATATGCACTAAAAGTATGATTATAAACATGGAGTGCATGTGATATTATGCCATGTTAGATGTTACTTTAGGCTTGGTTTTAATGCTTGATTTGGCTGGTATGTATATGCAAATATTGGTGTAGGTAGTTGGCAAAATTGGGTGAGAAAATGAGGCTAAGAAATGGCTTCATTTTGTCCACACGGGTAGACACATAGGCGTGTGTCTAGGCCGTGTGTGACACACGGCCGAGTACATGGGCATGTAGCCAGGCCGTATGTCCCTTGCACCTAAAAAATTTTAATAACAGAATGCTCAGAATCGAGCACACGGGTACAGACACGGGCGTGTGTCTCAGCCGTGTAGGAGACACGACCTTGAACACGGGCGTGTGAAAACTGCACCTAATTTCAAAAATAAAAATTCACCACACGGCCTAGCACACGGGCGTGTGACTTGGCCGTGTGACTTCAATTTCTTCATGCCTTAGAATTCAGAGAGTTACATGGGTTAAGGACACGGGCGTGTGTAGTCCCACAGCTCGACCACATGGGCGTGTCCCCAGACCACACGGGCGTCCGGGCACTATCTGTAAGAAAAAAAATTAGAATTTTGACAAAAAATTCCTTGAGATCCCGATTTAGTCCCGATTCGTTTCTAATGCTCATATTGGGCCTCGAGGGCCCATTTAAGGGACGTTGTGTATAATCTCGGTAAATGAATAGTGATTAACATGAAATGTCTGTAAATGTTCTGAAAATTTCTGGTAACGCTCCGTCACCCTGTTCTGGCGACGGATACGGGTTAGGGGTGTTACACAAATCCTCTTTATACCCGTTGAACCATTTGGAATAATATCGGATACTCGGGAATCTCGCACCCTAAGTGCCAATACATGGTCGAAACCATCTCAATCTCATATCTCATATGTAAATGCTCATCTCGAGCTATCACTGGGTCTGCTCACACAAGTTGACGGTCAAGACGTAGCTACACAGTGCTGCTCACACAAGCTGACGAGTAACCGCAACACATGCCAGAAAACTCAGCCACCAGTAGAACGTACGGACCAACACCCAAAACACAATAACCCCTAATGACATGTCATTTGTATCCTATCTATTCCGAATGTTCAACTGGGATTTCACACGTCTCCAAATCTTCATCAAACATTTTCGTAAAGTCGTATTCATCAATATTACAATTATCAATCATTTAAAGTAGAATTACATTAATGCTTATTAACATACGAACTTACCTCGAATTTATACAGAGAGAATCGAGCTATCAATCAACTATTTTGTTTTTCCCTGATCTAATTCCGAACGTTGCTTTTCTTGATCTATATATAATCAAATTTAATTTTTTCAAAATACATTCTATTCAATTTAGTCTAAAAATCATGTTTTGGAAAAATTACACTTTTGCCCTTAAATTTTGAATTCTTTACAATTTAGTCCGAATCTCATAAAAATGAAAAATTCATGCAACTTAATCCATACCCATGCTAGCCGAATTTCATACAATCTTATAGTAGCCCATACATTTCATTATTTCACACATTTACCACATAATTTTCACATTTCTTAATTTAATCCCTATTTGACATTTTCAACCAAAATCACTTTACAAAACTTGTTTATCTAACAACAACCTTTTATTTTCTACCATCAAACATCAAAACACATACACATTCAACAATGGTGAAACCCTAATACTTTAACAGTTTCACAAATTACTCCATGGGCTAGCTAGATTAAGTTACAAATGTAACATCCTGAATTTTTGGGCCTATGCATTTAATGGGTGAATATGTGTAATGAGCTAATTTGAGCATTAGAGGTCCAAATTGGGCTCGTGGATTGGGCCAAGCCTTAGTTAAATTTTTGTTTGGGCACTATAGGGTTTAAAAGGTGGTATCTGAGTTTAAAATATCAAAATGGGCTTGTGGCCCAGTGGTCAGTGGCGCCACTTAGGGAGCAAGGAGGTGACGCCACACAAGGGAGTAAGAGGCCCAAATTTTAGTTACATGGAACCCAACTCTTTTAATTTAAGTTAGCTAAATTTTGGTATTAGGGTTAGGTAGAGTGGACGGCAACAAGGCTCAAAAATAGGAGGATTTATGTGAATGGGATAATGTAGATAATATAGTTGATAATATGGAAGAAAAAAAGAGGAGAAAAGATAGGAGCTATCTACAAGGCTAGGAGTTGGCCGAAATTCCATCACCTAGAGAAGTGAAGAAATCAGTTTCTTTATGGCAAAGGGGGTGCCGAATTTTTCCTTTTTATTTGATTAATTTTTAGTTATCAGAAAGGGCACTTTCGGTTTTTCATAGGTAAGTGCCGAAATTTCTATAAATAGGGAGGGTTCTCTTCTTTATTTTTTGGCATTTAGGGTTTCCACCTTTTCTTTCTCTTCTTTCTTCTAAAAGCTGAAAACTCCATTATTCTCTTCTTTCTTCTAAAAGCCAAAAACTCCATTATTCTCTTCTCTTCTTTCTTCTAAAAAGCCGAAAGCTGAAAACTCCATTATTCTTTTCTCTTCTTTCTTCAACTAAAAGCCGAAACTACTTGGATTTCTTCCTATCATCTTCTCTTCTGATCTTCTCAAAAAGCCAAAATCTCTAAGGGGTAGTCGAATTCTCTACGTTAAGGTGAGTGCCGATTTTCCTATCTCTTCAATCTCTCTTTCGATTTTTAAGAGACAAGGCCGAATGGCCACTTGGTTGTTAAGGCTACCGAATGAAGCTAATATTTCCTCTCTTTTGCGTTTGGGCGGCATTCCGGGATATGAAGGAAACCTGATCATCTAGATTTAAAAGCCGGAAATCGCTAGTATCCAATTTTGGGATTTTAGGGTAAGGTGATTTTCCCTAGATTTTCACTAGATTCGTTCATCGCATGCGAGATCTTAACTTTATGATGTGGATTAACGATCATATGTTGTGATAGTAGTCTTGACAAGGACTTGTGATGGAATTAAATATGGATCAGCAAAGGAGAGAATCCTAAGTTTAAGAAACGAAATGTGGTCGAAGACGGATTGGCCACCGTGTTGTGGACCGACTTCGAACAACACCTTAGGCAAGTAGCGCTTGTATCGACATCCGATAGTGTCGACATAGAGAGTGTCGTTCTAACAAAGAATCGTGTGTGTAGATCTCTAACACACTAATTAATCAGTATTAAATATATGTTATGGGCTAAAAGCCAGAAAAAGGCTATATAGTAATCTGTACTGAATATATGTTATGGGCTAAAAACCGGATAATAGGCTGTGTAGACAGTTGAATAAAACCCAAAAAGGGTAGGCAGGGGATGCCAGCACGTAATCATAGAAACTTCTCTATGTGTATCGATGTATGTGATAGATCGTGAACTTTTAGGTAGTATATTGTTTTGATTCTCGCATGTATGTATGCATGGGATGGGATTGATATGATGAAGGGGAAGAAGGTCGATAGCGATCGGTGGCTTTGCCACATAGGTCACATAGTGATCGGTCTTTATGACAAAGCCACTCGGTGTCGAAATGCTACGATGTATTCTTAAGGTCGCATGGCGATCGGTGGCTTTGCCACATAGGTCACATAGTGATCGGTCTTTAAGACAGTAAAGACACCGGCGATATGGTGTGTAGTGGTTGGAGGGTTGATTGTAGAAATCCCCAAGGTGTGATGGTTGGTACGGGTTGGTGTGTAGAGGATGGATTTCTAGGTGGGATGGGCCATGATGCATATATAGTTACCCTTGTATACGGACCAAGGCCATAATGTGTTTGTGGGCCAAGCCTTTGATGTGTTTTCGGGATTTACGCACTGAGTCTTGGTGACTCACCCTATTATTTTTCCCTAACTTTGCAGATGAGTAGTAGATCGTGGACATGGGAGCAAAGGCGGACTCGAGGGGCCATCAAGTTTTTATTCCTATAGATTATTTCGGTTTTTCCTTAAGTTTTTAATTTTGGAAACATTTATGTAATAAGGCCCCATAGTTTATACTCACTACTTAGTTTTTAATATTTGCAACTTATGGATCTTTGTCAAAGGTTTTATGATTCAAAATAATAATAATACAAGGTTTTCTTTTCAAAAGTCACTTGTTTATTCGAATTTTGCCTAATAACTTATGATTTACTAAAACCAACTTAGCAAAAGTTTTTAACGAACAACCCGTAGCATACCAGATCTGGTCGAAACTTATGGGCTGGGTTTGGGGTGTTACATTTTGGTATCAGAGCCCAATTCAAAACTCGGGCTGTGAAATGGGTCTAGTACTGTTTTAAAGTTGATAAGAATTTGGAAAAGTTTGGGTTGAGAAATGGCCTTCGAGTCTACCGGCACTCGATCCACGCAGGTAAGTATTCTAAACTTTTGGATGTGATATGTATGTGGGCTTGATGGGCTTGATGGACGTAGACTAGTATGTTAGGCATTGATGGACTATAGGCTTAGTTAAAACAACTCTTTCAATTCATAAGACTTAATCTATCCAAACAAACCCGTGAACAGTCGATGGGTTAGGGGTGTGGCAACAGCATACGCATGTCTAGGATTGGATTCAGGGAGAGCTTGGTGCATGGCAGCCCTAGTAACTCACCTCCTCTTCGCTGGAATCCTACCTGGTGCATAGTGACTGTTCACCCTAGCCACGAGGATTTGTTGACGGGCCAAAATCTATAACTAAAACCCGAAAAGGACCAGCCACCTAATTTTCACAAAATTACTGAGATGTCCCTAGTTTTAAAAAAAAATTTAAACACCCCGGTTGGCAAAATTACCAAAATACCCCCGAATTTTCAAATTACCAAAATACCCCCGAAATACAAAATTACCTTACTTCACAAAGGAACCCTATTTTAGAAAATTACGAAAATACCCATGTAGGATAAATTACGAAAATACCCCTGGGTAGTGAAACGATGAAGACACCCCTACGTGTTGAATGTGGGTTCATGGATGTCGTCTGTATGTTGATGGTTGATGTGTGTGGGTCCTAGAACGAGGAGACAAACTTGGGACTGAAACTTGTAGATGTAATTTCGAATTCGAAAGAACTACTCTTAAACTACTGATCATAAGATTGTTCGTGGTTAATCAGTGGAAGAAAATTAATAATTCATAAAATTTCTATTCAGATAAACGCTAATCGGAAGAATGAGTACAAGGGGACGAGGACGCTCCAGATGCGAATACCGGTGCGTACTCTATCTTATTATCCTAAGTGTTTCTTTTGGCTTTAAAATTAGAGATCGCAGCGGAAGCATAGTGGTGAGACGTGGGTAGTATGATTGATAGTTAGTTGGAAATTTCGAGGATGAAATTTCTTTAAGGGGGGTAGAACTGTAACATCCTGAATTTTTGGGCCTATGCATTTAATGGGTGAATATGTGTAATGAGTTAATTTGAGCATTAGGGGTCCAAATTGGGCTCAGGATTGGGCTGAAGCCTTAGTTAAATTTTTGTTTGGCCACTATAGGGTTTAAAAGGTGGTATCTAAGTTTAAAATATCAAAATGGGCTTGTGGCCCAGTGGTCAGTAGCGCAACTTAGGGAGCAAGGAGGTGACGCCACACAAGGGAGTAAGGGGCCCAAATTTAAGTTACATAGAGCCCAACTCTTTTAATTTAAGTTAGCTAAATTTCGGTATTAGGGTTAGGTAGAGTGGACGGCAACAAGGCTCAAAAATAGGAGGATTTATGTGAATGGGATAATGTAGATAATATAGTTGATAATATGGAAGAAAAAAAAGGAGAAAAGATAGGAGCTATCTACAAGGCTAGGAGTTGGCCAAATTCCATCACCTAGAGAAGTGAAGAAATCGGTTTCTTTATGGCAAAGGGGTGCCGAATTTTTCCTTTTTATTTGATTAATTTTTAGTTATCAGGAAGGGAACTTTCGGTTTTTCATAGGTAAGTGCCGAAATTTCTATAAATAGGGAGGGTTCTCTTCTTTATTTTTCGACATTTAGGGTTTCCACCTTTTCTTTCTCTTCTTTCTTCTAAAAGCCGAAAACTCCATTATTCTCTTCTCTTCTTTCTTCTAAAAAGCCGAAAGCCGAAAACTCCATTATTCTTTTCTCTTCTTTCTTCAACTAAAAGCCGAAACTACTTGGATTTCTTCCTATCATCTTCTCTTCTGATCTTCTCAAAAAGTCAGAATCTCTAAGGGGTAGTCGAATTCTCTGCGTTAAGATGAGTGTCGATTTTCCTATCTCTTCAATCTCTCTTTCAGTTTTTAAGAGACAAGGCTGAATGGCCACTTGGTTGTTAAGGCTGCCGAATGAAGCTAATATTTCCTCTGTTTTGCGTTTGAGTGGCATTCCGGGATTTAAAGGAAACCTGATCATCTAGATTTAAAAGCCGGAAATCGCTAGTCTCTAATTTCGAGATTTTAGGGTAAGGTGATTTTCCCTAGATTTTCACTAGATTCGTTCATCGCATGCGAGATCTTAACTTTATGATGTGGAT
This sequence comes from Gossypium sturtianum, assembly GCA_025698515.1. NCBI lineage: Eukaryota > Viridiplantae > Streptophyta > Magnoliopsida > Malvales > Malvaceae > Gossypium > Gossypium sturtianum. The sequence continues at coordinate 67,291,479 of CM046950.1, read as the reverse complement.
TAACGATCATATGTTGTGATAGTAGTGCTGACAAGGACTTGTGATGGAATTAAATATGGATCAGGCAAAGGAGAGAATCCCTAAGTTTGAGAAACGAGCTATGTTAGGAATACAGGATTGGCCACCAGGTTGTGGACCGGCTTCTGAACAACACCTTAGGCAAGTAGCAGTTGTATCGACTTCAGATAGTGTCGACATAGAGAGTGTCGTTCTAACGGTAATCAGGTATGTAGATCTCTAACACACTAATTAATCTGTACTAAATATATGTTATGGGCTAAAAGCCGGAAAAAGGCTGTATAGTAATTTGTACTGAATATATGTTATGGGCTAAAACCGGATAATAGGCTATGTAGACATTCGAATAAAACCCAAAAAGGGTAGGCAAGGGATGCCAGGTACGTAATCATAGAAACTTCTCTATGTGTATCGATGTATGTGATAGACTGTGAACTTTTAGGTAGTATATTGTTTTGATTCTGCATGTATGTATGCATGGGATGGGATTAATATGATGAAGGGGAAGAAGGTCGCATAGCGATCGGTGGCTTTGCCACATAGGTCACATAGTGATCGGTCTTTATGACAGGCAGCTCAGCTGTCGAAATGCTACGATGTATTATTAAGGTCGCATGGCGATCGGTGGCTTTGCCACATAGGTCACACACAGATGATCGGTCTTTAAGAGACAGCAAAGACAAATTGTCGATATGGTGTGTAGCGGTTGGAGGGTTGATTGTAGAAATCCCCAAGGTGTGATGGTTGGTACGGGTTGGTGTGTAGAGGATGGATTTCTAGGCTGGGATGGGCGATGATGCATATATAGTTACCCTTGTATACGGGCCAAGGCCATAATGTGTTTGTGGGCCAAGCCTTTGATGTGTTTTCGAGATTTACGCACTGAGTCTTGGTGACTCACCCTATTATTTTTCCCTAACTTTGCATATGAGTAGTAGATCGTGGACATGGGAGCAAAGGCGGACTCGAGGGGCCATCAAGTTTTTATTCCTATAGATTATTTCAGTTTTTCCATAAGTTTTTAATTTTGGAAACATTTATGTAATAAGGCCCCATAGTTTATACTCACTACTTAGTTTTTAATATTTGCAACTTATGGAACTTTGTCAAAGGTTTTATTATTCAAAATAATAATAATACAAGGTTTTCTTTTCAAAAGTCACTTGTTTATTCGAATTTTGCCTAATAACTTATGATTTACTAAAACCAACTTAGCAAAAGTTTTCAACGTACAACCCGTAGCATACCAGATCTGGTCGAAACTTATGGGCCGGGTTTGGGGTGTTACATTTTAGTATCAGAGCCCAGTTCAAAACTCGGGCTATGAAATGGGTCTAGTATTGTTTTAAAGTTGATAAGAATTTGGAAAAGTTTAGGTTGAGAAATGGCCTTCGAGTCTACCGGCACCCAATCCACGCAGGTAAGTATTCTAAACTTTTGGATGTGATATGTATGTGGGCTTGATGGGCTTGATGGACGTAGACTAGTATGTTAGGCATTGATGGACTATAGGCTTAGTTAAAACAACTCTTTCAATTCATAAGACTTAATCTATCCAAACAAACCCGTGAACGAGTCGATGGGTTAGGGTGTGGCAACAGGCATACGCATGTCTAGGATTGGATTCATGGAGAGCTTGGTACTTAAGCAGTCCTAGTGACTCACCTCCTCTTCGCTGGAATCCTACCTGGTGCATAGTGACTGTTCACCCTAGCCACGAGGATTTGTTGACGGGCCAAAATCTATAACTAAAACCCGAAATGGACCAGCCACCTGATTTTCACAAAATTACTAAGATGTCCCTAGTTTTAAAAATAAATTCGAAACACCCCGGTTGGCAAAATTACCAAAATACCTCCAGATTTTCAATTTACCAAAATACCCCCGAAATGTAAAATTACCTTACTTCACAAAGGAACCCTATTTTGGAAAATTATGAAAATAACCCTGTAGGATAAATTACGAAAATACGCCTGGGTAGTGAAACGTTGAAGACACCCCTACGTGTTGAATGTGGGTTCATGGATGTCGTCTGTATGTTGATGGTTGATGTGTGTGGGTACTAGAACGAGGAGACAAACTTGGGACTGAAACTTGTAGATGTAATTTCGAATTCAAAAGAACTACTCTTAAACTACTGATCATAAGAATGTTCGTGGTTAATCAGTGGAAGAAAATTAATAATTCATAAAATTTCTATTCAGATAAACACTAATCAGAAGAATGAGTACAAGGGGACGAGGACGCTCCAGATGCGAATACCGGTGCGTACTCTATCATATTATCCTAAGTGTTTCTTTTGGCTTTTGAATTAGAGTTCGCAGCAGAAGCATAGTGGTGAGACTTGGGTAGTATGATTGATAGTTAGTTGGAAATTTTGTGGACAAAATTTCTTTAAGGGGGTAGAACTGTAACATCCTGAATTTTTGGGCCTATGCATTTAATGGGTGAATATGTGTAATGAGTTAATTTGAGCATTAGGGGTCCAAATTGGGCTCATGATTGGGCTGAAGCCTTAGTTAAATTTTTGTTTGGGCACTATAGGGTTTAAAAGGTGGAATCTGAGTTTAAAATATCAAAATGGGCTTGTGGCCCAGTGGTCAGTGGCGCCACTTAGGGAGCAAGGAGGTGACGCCACACAAGGAAGTAAGGGGCCCAAATTTAAGTTACATGGAGCCCAACTCTTTTAATTTAAGTTAGCTAAATTTCAGTATTAGGGTTAGGTAGAGTGGACGGCAACAAGGCTCAAAAATAGGAGGATTTATGTGAATGGGATAATGTAGATAATATAGTTGATAATATGGAAGAAAAAAAAAGGAGAAACGATAGGAGCTATCTACAAGGCTAGGAGTTGGCCGAAATTCCATCACCTAGAGAAGTGAAGAAATCGGTTTCTTTATGGCAAAGGGGGTGCCGAATTTTTCCTTTTTATTTGATTAATTTTTAGTTATCAAGAAGGGCACTTTCGGTTTTTCATAGGTAAGTGCCGAAATTTCTATAAATAGGGAGGGTTCTCTTCTTTATTTTTTGGCATTTAGGGTTTCCACCTTTTCTTTCTCTTCTTTCTTCTAAAAGCTAAAAACTCCATTATTCTCTTCTTTCTTCTAAAAACCGAAAACTCTATTATTATCTTCTCTTCTTTCTTCTAAAAAGCCAAAAGCCGAAAACTCCATTATTATTTTCTCTTCTTTCTTCAACTAAAAGCCAAAACTACTTGGATTTCTTCCTATCATCTTCTCTTCTGATCTTCTCAAAAAGTCAGAATATCTAAGGGGTAGTCGAATTCTCTGCGTTAAGGTGAGTGCCGATTTTCCTATCTCTTCAATCTCTCTTTCGGTTTTTAAGAGACAAGGCCGAATGGCCACTTGGTTGTTAAGGCTACCGAATGAAGCTAATATTTCCTCTCTTTTGCGTTTGGGCGGCATTCTGGGATTTGAAGGAAACCTGATAATCTAGATTTAAAAGCCGAAAATCGCTAGTCTCTAATTTCGGGATTTTAGGGTAAGGTGATTTTCCCTAGATTTTCACTAGATTCGTTCATCGCATGCGAGATCTTAACTTTATGATGTGGATTAACGATCATATGTTGTGATAGTAGTGCTGACAAGGACTTGTGATGGAATTAAATATGGATCAGGCAAAGGAGAGAATCCCTAAGTTTAAGAAATGAGCTGTGTCAGCAGTACGGGATTGGCCACCAGGTTGTGGACCGGCTTCTGAAAACACCTTAGGCAAGTAGCAGTTGTATCGACTTCTGATTGTGTCGACATAGAGAGTGTCGTTCTAATTTGTAATCGTGTGTGTAGATCTCTAACACACTAATTAATCTGTACTAAATATATGTTATGGGCTAAAAGCCGGAAAAAGGTTGTATAGTGTCTCAGATTGAATATATGTTATGGGCTAAAAACTGGATAATAGGCTGTGTAGATAGTCGAATAAAACCCAAAAAGGGTAGGCAAGGGATGCAGTGCGTAATCATAGAAACTCTCTATGTGTATCGATGTATGTGATAGATCGTGAACTTTTAGGTAGTATATTGTTTTGATTCTGCATGTATGTATGCATGGGATGGGATTGATATGATGAAGGGGAAGAAGGTTGCATAGCGATCGGTGGCTTTGCCACATAGGTCACATAGTGATCGGTCTTTATGACAGGCAGCTTAGCTGTCAAAATGCTACGATGTATTATTAAGGTCGCATGGCGATCGGTGGCTTTGCCACATAGGTCACACATGATGATCGGTCTTTAAGACAGCCGCACACCGTCGATATGGTGTGTAGCGGTTGGAGGGTTGATTGTAGAAATCCCCAAGGTGTGATGGTTGGTATGGGTTGGTTTGTAGAGGATGGATTTCTAGGCTGGGATGGGCCATGATGCATATATAGTTACCCTTGTATACGGGCCAAGGCCATAATGTGTTTGTGGGCCAAGCCTTTGATGTGTTTTCGGGATTTACGTACCGAGTCTTGGTGACTCACCCTATTATTTTTTCCTAACTTTGCAGATGAGTAGTAGATCGTGGACATGGGAGCAAAGGCGGACTCGAGGGGCCATCAAATTTTTATTCCTATAGATTATTTCGGTTTTTCCTTAAGCTTTTAATTTTGGAAACATTTATGTAATAAGGCCCCATAGTTTATACTCACTACTTAGTTTTTAATATTTGCAACTTATGGAACTTTGTCAAAGGTTTTATTATTCAAAATAATAATAATACAAGGTTTTCTTTTCAAAAGTCACTTGTTTATTCGACTTTTGCCTAATAACTTATGATTTACTAAAACTAACTTAGCAAAAGTTTTCAACGGACAACCCGTAGCATACCAGATCTGGTCGAAACTTATGGGCCGGGTTTGGGGTGTTACATTTTGGTATCAGAGCCCAGTTCAAAACTTCAATGTGAAATGGGTCAGAAATCTTGTTTTAAAGTTGATAAGAATTTGGAAAAGTTTGGGTTGAGAAATGGCCTTGAGTCTACTCTAAGCACCCGATCCACGCAGGTAAGTATTCTAAACTTTTGGATGTGATATGTATGTGGGCTTGATGGGCTTGATGGACGTAGACTAGTATGTTAGGCATTGATGGACTATAGGCTTAGTTAAAACAACTCTTTCAATTCATAAGACTTAATCTATCCAAACAAACCCGTGAACGAGTCGATGGGTTAGGGTGTGGCAACAGGCATACACATGTCTAGGATTGGATTCATGGAGAGCTTGGTACTTAAGCAGTCCTAGTGACTCACCTCCGCTTCGCTGGAATCCTACCTGGTGCATAGTGACTGTTCACCCTAGCCACGAGGATTTGTTGACGGGCCAAAATCTATAACTAAAACCCGAAATGGACCAGCCACCAGATTTTCACAAAATTACTGAGATGTCCCTAGTTTTAAAAAAAAAATCGAAACACCCCGGTTGGCAAAATTACCAAAATACCCCCAAATATTCAAATTACCAAAATACCCCCGAAATGCAAAATTACCTTACTTCACAAAGGAACCCTATTTTGGAAAATTACGAAAATACCCCTGTAGGATAATTTACGAAAATACCCCTGGGTAGTGAAACGATGAAGACCCCTACGTGTTGAATGTGGGTTTAGGGATGTCGTCTGTATGTTGATGGTTGATGTGTGTGGGTACTAGAACGAGGAGACAAACTTGGGACTAAAACTTGTAGATGTAATTTCGAATTCGAAAGAACTACTCTTAAACTACTGATCATAAGACTGTTCGTGGTTAATCAGTGGAAGAAAATTAAAAATTCATAAAATTTCTATTCAGATAAACGCTAATCAGAAGAATGAGTACAAGGGGATGAGGACGCTCCAGATGCGAATACAGGTGCGTACTCTATCATATTATCCTAAGTGTTTCTTTTGGCTTTAGAATTAGAGTTCGCAGTGGAAGCATAGTGGCGAGACTTGGGTAGTATGATTGATAGTTAGTTGGAAATTTCGAGGACGAAATTTCTTTAAGGGGGTAGAACTGTAACATCCTGAATTTTTGGGCCTATGCATTTAATGGGTGAATATGTGTAATGATTTAATTTGAGCATTAGGGGTCCAAATTGGGCTCAGGATTGGGCTGAAGCCTTAGTTAAATTTTTGTTTGGGCACTATAGGGTTTAAAAGGTGGAATCTGAGTTTGAAATATCAAAATGGGCTTGTGGCCCAGTGGTCAGTGGCGCCACTTAGGGAGCAAGGAGGCGACGCCACACAAGGGAGTAAGGGGCCCAAATTTAAGTTACATGGAGCCCAACTCTTTTAATTTAAGTTAGCTAAATTTCAGTATTAGGGTTAGGTAGAGTGGACGGCAACAAGGCTCAAAAATAGGAGGATTTATGTGAATGGGATAATGTAGATAATATAGTTGATAATATGGAAGAAAAAAAAAGGAGAAAAGATAGGAGCTATTTACAAGGCTAGGAGTTGGCCGAAATTCCATCACCTAGAGAAGTGAAGAAATCGGTTTCTTTATGGCAAAGGGGGTGCCGAATTTTTCCTTTTTATTTGATTAATTTTTAGTTATCAGGAAGGGCACTTTCGGTTTTTCATAGGTAAGTGCCGAAATTTCTATAAATAGGGAGGGTTCTCTTCTTTATTTTTTGGCATTTAGGGTTTCCACCTTTTCTTTCTCTTCTTTCTTCTAAAAGCTGAAAACTCTATTATTCTCATCTTTCTTCTAAAAGTCGAAAACTCCATTATTCTCTTCTCTTCTTTCTTCTAAAAAGCCGAAAGCCGAAAACTCCATTATTCTTTTCTCTTCTTTCTTCAACTAAAAGCCAAAACTACTTGGATTTCTTCCTATCATCTTCTCTTCTGATCTTCTCAAAAAGCCAGAATCTCTAAGGGGTAGTCGAATTCTCGGCGTTAAGGTGAGTGCCGATTTTCCTATCACTTCAATCTCTCTTTCGGGTTTTAAGAGACAAGGCCGAATGGCCACTTGGTTGTTAAGGCTACCGAATGAAGCTAATATTTCCTCTCTTTTGCGTTTGGGCGGTATTTCGGGATTTGAAGGAAACTTGATCATCTAGATTTAAAAGTCGGAAATCGCTAGTCTCTAATTTTGGGATTTTAGGGTAAGGTGATTTTCCCTAGATTTTCACTAGATTCGTTCATCGCTTGCGAGATCTTAACTTTATGATGTGGATTAACGATCATATGTTGTGATAGTAGTGCTGATAAGGACTTGTGATGGAATTAAATATGGATCAGGCAAATGAGAGAATCCCTAAGTTTGAGAAACGAGTTGTGTCAGCAGTACAGGATTGGCCACCAGGTTGTGCACCGACTTCTGAACAACACCTTAGGCAAGTAGCAGTTGTATCGACTTTTGATAGTGTCGACATAGAGAGTGTCGTTCTAACAGTAATCAGGTGTGTAGATCTCTAACACACTAATTAATCTGTACTAAATATATGTTATGGGCTAAATGCTGGAAAAAGGCTGTATAGTAATCTGTACTGAATATATGTTATGGGCTAAAAATCGGATAATAGGCTGTGTAGACAGTCGAATAAAACCCAAAAAGGGTAGGCAAGGGATGCCAGGTACGTAATCATAGAAACTTCTCCATGTGTATCGATGTATGTGATAGACTATGAACTTTTAGGTAGTATATTGTTTTGATTCTGCATGTATGTATGCATGGGATGGGATTGATATGATGAAGGAAGAAGAAGGTCGCATAGCGATCGGTGGCTTTGCCACATAGGTCACATAGTGATCGGTCTTTATGACAATGACGACTCATTTGTCGAAATGCTACGATGTATTATTAAGGTCGCATGGCGATCGGTGGCTTTGCCACATAGGTCACATGATGATCGATCTTTAAGACGAGCGACACGGTATGGTCGATATGGTGTGTAGTGGTTGGAGGGTTGATTGTAGAAATCCCCAAGGTGTGATGGTTGGTACAGGTTGGTGTGTAGAGGATGGATTTCTAGGTGGGATGGGCCATGATGCATATATAGTTACCCTTGTATACGGGCCAAGGCCATAATGTGTTTGTGGGCCAAGCCTTTGATGTGTTTTCAGATTTACATGACCGATTCTTGGTGACTCACCCTATTATTTTTCCCTAACTTTGCAGATGAGTAGTAGATCGTGGACATGGGAGCAAAGGCGGACTCGAGGGGCCATCAAGTTTTTATTCCTATAGATTATTTCGGTTTTTCCTTAAGTTTTTTATTTTGGAAACATTTATGTAATAAGGCCCCATAGTTTATACTCACTACTTAGTTTTTAATATTTGCAACTTATGGAACTTTGTCAAAGGTTTTATTATTCAAAATAATAATAATACAAGGTTTTCTTTTCAAAGGTCACTTGTTTATTCGAATTTTGCCTAATAACTTATGATTTACTAAAACCAACTTAGCAAAAGTTTTCAACGTACAACCCGTAGCATACCAGATCTGGTCGAAACTTATGGGCTGGGTTTGGGGTGTTTCACAACAACTCTAGAAACATAAAAATCATTAAAAACCGAGCAAATTGCACTTACATGCATTAGAAATGTTGGCCGAAGGCTGCAAACCCTAACCATGGCTTCTCAACCTTCAATTTTGGTGGTGTTTTGCTTTTGAGAAGATGATACCTTAATTTTACTTATTTTAATTTGAAGTTATTTGGCTATTTACTAATTTAACCTTAACATATAACCTTTATAATTTCATTTTAATGGTCATAAAAGTCCACTCATAATAACAATGGTATAATTACAACATAAATCCCTTAACTACTTAATTTCATAGCCATTTAGTACCTTTAACTTATAGAACTCCAGTTTTGTACTTTACGCGATTTAGTCCTTTTTATCAAATTGAGCATGCAAACGATTAAATTTATTAATGAAATTTTCATATGACTCAATTAACATGCTGTAGACACTAAAATAATAATAAAGTAAATATTTCGACCTCAGATTTGTGGTCCCAAAACCACTATTTTGATTTGACTAAAAACGGGTTGTTATAACTCTCCCCCGTTAGGAATTTTTGTCCCTGAAAATCTTACCAGAAAATAGGTTAGGGTACTATTTTCTCATAGCTTCCTCGGGTTCCCACGTAGCCTCTTCAACACTATGACGTTGCCAAAGAACCTTTACCAAATCTATGCTTCTGCTTCTTAACTCTTTAATCTCTCGTGCTAAAATTCTGATTGGTTCTTCGCTATACGACATGTCACGCTAAATTTCAACTTCTGTTGGAAAAATTACGTGTGACGGATCTGATCTATATCGGCGTAACATCGACACATGAAACACATTATGGATCTTTTCTAATTTTGACGTTAAAGCTAGCCGATATGCCACTGGCTCTATTCTCTCAATAATCTCATATGGTCCGATAAATCGTAAACTCAAATTTTTTTTGCGACCAAATCGAAGAATTTTCTTCCACGGCGATACTTTTAAAAACACTTTGTCGCCGATTTGAAATTCAATATCTTTACGTTTCAAATCCACATACGATTTTTGTCGATCTGAAGTTGCTTTTAAACTGTCACGAATTACTTTCACTTTCTCTTCAATCTCTCTGATCAAATAAACCCCGTGAATCTTTTTCTCACTAAGCTCGGTCCAGTACAACGGATTTTGGCATTTACGACCATATAAAACTTCATTCGGTGCCATCTTTATGCCCGATTGAAAACTATTGTTGTATGCAAACTCAACCAATGGTAAATATTTTTCCCAGTTGCCCTCAAACTCTAAAACACAGCAATGAAGCATATCTTCGAGAACCTGAATCACTCTCTTGGATTGACCATCTGTTTGAGGATGGAATGCAGTACTAAAATGTAACTGTGTACCCAAAGCTTCTTGTAATTTCTTCCAAAATCATGACGTAAACTGCAGATCTCTATCCAAAATAATGGAGACTGGCACCCCTTACAATCTAACAATCTCAGAGATGTACAATTCAGCTAATCTATCAAGTGAAAAGTCTGTACGTACTGGAATGAAATGTGCAGATTTTGTCAGTCGATGAACAACAACCCAAATAGCATCTTTTTTTCAGAGATAGGGTAACCCCGATATGAAATCCATCGTAACTCTGTCCCATTTCCATTCTGGCATCATCACTAGCTGTAATAGTCCCGAAGGCACTTGATGTTTGGCTTTGACTTGTTGACAAACCAAGCATCTTGACACAAATTTTGAAATGTCACGTTTCATGCCCGACCACTAGTACATCTGTTTCAGATCACTGTACATCTTAGTACTCCCCGGATGAACAAATAAACAACCACTGTGTACTTCGTGTAGAATTTTTTGAATAAGCTCAGAATTTATCGGTACACAAATTCTACCTCAGAATAGCAAACAATCATCAGATTCGATCTGATATTCTGAATCAGTAGTCGACTCGCATTGTATTCTTTTAGCTTTCAATTCATTGTCACATTTCTGAGCTTCACAGATTTGCTGAAGAAATACCGGTTTAGCTTTTAACTCAGCTAAAACTGAACCATCATCAGACAAGGTTAACTATGTGTTCATCACTCGCAAAGCAAACAAAGATTTTCTACTCAGAGCATCCGCAACTTTGTTAGCTTTTCCCGGATGATAATCAATTACCAACTCATAGTCTTTCAACAACTCGAGCCATCTTCGTTGTCACAAATTCAAATCTTTTTGAGACATTAGATACTTCAAACTCTTGTGATCGGCAAAAATATGGCATTTTTCACCAAACAAATGATGTCGCCAAATTTTCAATGCGAAAACAATAGCGGCTAACTCTAAATTGTGTGTTGGATAATTCTTTTCATGCGATTTTAACTGTCTGGAAGCATAAGCTATCACTTTGCCTTCTTGCATTAAAACACATCCCAAACCGTTCAATGACGCATCACTGAAAAACACAAACTATTTACCTGACTCAGGCTGAACTAAAACTGGTGCTTTAGTTAACATTACTTTCAACTGTTCAAAACTCTGTTGGTATTTCTCAGACCACTCAAACTTCACATCTTTCTATAACAATCGAGTCATCAGTATAGCATTCATCGAGAACCCTTTTAAAAAAAACCGATAATAGCCAACTAATCCAAAAAAACTTCTGACTTCGGATACATTTCTTGGTGGTTTCCAGTCAACAACTACTGAAATCTTATCCAGATCAACTCGAATGCCTTCCGTCGAAACAATATGTCCCAAAAATCCAACTTTTCGGAGCCAAAACTCACATTTGTTGAATTTAGCAAACAGTTGTTTATCTCTCAATGTTTGTAACACAATCTTCAAATGCTCAGAATGCTCAGATTCGTCTCGGGAATAAATCAGAATGTCATCAATGAATACAACTACAAATCTGTCCAAATACGGTCTAAAGATTCTATTCACCAAATCCATAAAAATTGCAAGAGCGTTAGTTAATCCGAACGGCATAATAAGAAATTCATAATGTCCCTACCTGGTTCTGAACGCATATTTCGACACATCCGAATCTTCAACCTGCAACTGATAATAGCCAGATCTTAGATCAGTCTTCGAGAATACTGTTTTTCTTTTCAACTGATTGAAAAAGTCATCAAATCTCGGCAAAGGATACTTATTCTTAATCGTAACCTTGTTAAGCTGACGATAGTCAATGCACAATCTCATCAATCCATCTTTCTTCTTTACGAACAGTACTGGTGCACCCCAGGGCAAAAAACTAGGTTGCGTAAAACCTCTATCTGTTAACTCTTGCAACCGAGCTTTCAAATCTTTCAATTTTGTTGGAGCCATTCTGTACGGAGCTATCGATATTGGTGATGTTCCCTGTACTAACTCAATAGCAAATTCAACCTCTCTGATCTGTGGTAACCCGGGTAGCTCTTCTAAAAACACATCTGGATATTCACAAACCACTGACACTGATTCAATCTTCGATTCAGACACTTTTGTTTCAATTACATATGCAAGGTAAGCATTGCAACCCTTTCTCACATATTTCTATGCTAGCATCGTCGATATCACAACAGGCAACCCATTCGAATCATCGGATTCAATACGAAGAATTTCACTATTCTGAAATTTCAACTCGATAGTCTTTCGCTTACTGTTTACAACAGCATCATGCAGACTCAACCAATCCATACCCAAGATCACATTGAATTCATCAAATGGTAAAAGCATCAAATTAGCCAGAAAATAGTAACCCCGAGTCATCAAAGGACAATTCTTGCAAACTTTATCAACTAAGACATACTGACCTAAAGGGTTCGATACTTTGATCATGAAGTCAGTTGACTCAACAAATAAATTCTTACTAGACACTAAATTCGTATAGACATATGAATGAGTCAATCCAGGATCAATCAAAGCAATTACATCAATGTCATAAAGAGAAAATGCACCGGTGATAACACCTGGTGATGATGCATCTTCGCAAGCGCGTATAGCGTAGGCTCTGGCTGGTGCTCGAGCCTCAAGTCTCATAGTAGAGTCCTTTTTCGCACCTTTTCTACTAGTTACATTTCCAGTATTTCGAGGTGGTCTCCCTCTGGCAGCTGTAATACTCGGCCTTGTATTCAGAAATTTATCTTTCTCAGGTAACTCAGGACAATTCCAAATAAAATGATCTTGAGAGCCATATCTAAAACATGCTTTAGTATTAATCCAACAGTCTCCAAAATACTATCTTCCACACTGCTGACACTCAGGTTTGTTGGTTTTGACACTACCAACACTCGATACTAAAGTAGCTTAAGCTTTTGGACACGTCTTTTTCTTCCCACGATCTCTGTTAGATTACTCCACTGAAGCTGTTTTAAGGTTATAATAATCTCTTAATTTCTTTAAAGAAGAATCATAGGGTTTACACATTGACCTCTTTTTTGAATCTCTAGCCTCAGAATAGGCTTAATGTCTTCATTCAACCTGTCTTCGAACCGCTTACAATAATTTCTTTAGTAGAAACACACTCTCAAGCATACTTACTTAATCTTACAAATTCTCTTTCATACTCGGTCATAGTCATACGACACTGTTCCAATTCCAAAAATTCTCTTTCTGAACTCTGTCTGAAAGAATTCCCATGTGACTCGTTCTCTCAGCACCACAGATATTAAAGTGTTCCACCACTGGTATGCAGTATCTCTCAGAAGAGATACGATGCATTTAACACATTCCGCTGGCGTACAAGACAGTTCATCAAAAACCCGAATTGTATTCTTAAGTCAAAACTCGACTCTCTCAGAATCATAATCAACTGTAACTCTAAACTCTTCAGCCCCATACTTTTGAATTTTATCAACATGTGGCTTACTCATACGTAAAATTTCCAAACCTTGAGGAGCTACGGGAACCGGTTGGGGAATAGGTGGAGGTGGAGGTTGCTGAGGAGTTGGATTCATTCAGAAAAACTTAGAAAACCACTCATTCATCATTTGGAAAAAGGCTTCCTTGGCCTCTTCTTCACAACCCTCAAATACGGGTCTCTATTCAGACGACACTGCTCCATGAATGGAGGCTGGCGCATGACTTTCTACATCATCAAAAACTGCTCGATTGGGATCTATTGCTATATGAAAACATAATTTATAACTGTCAGAAGATATCACACTATCACTGGTTAAATATGGCATGTATAGCTAGACTCACACACGCTACGTTAGTTCGAGAATCGACTAAACCGTAGCTCTAACACGAATAAATGTAACACCCCTAACCCGTATCTGTCTCCAAAATAAGGTTTCGGAGCATTACTGGACATATCAATTAAACAATCATACAATTCTCATATCCAAACAAATATCATTCAAATACAATCATATAGTCCCTAATACGAGCCCTCGAGGCCTAAAACAAACATTAAAAGTGGTTCGGGACTAAACCGAGAACTCAGGAAAATTTTGGAAAAACATAGAAAATTTTCAAAGTACAGGGGACACACGCCCGTGTGGCTGGCCGTGTGGACATTGAAATGGGATCACATGGCCGTGTCCCAGCCCGTGTCTAACCCCGTGTAACTCACTGACTTGGGTCACACGGCCAACCACACGCCCATGTGACTAGCCCGTGTACCCTTTGAAATGGCCTCACACGCCCGTGTGCCAGGCCATGTGTTAGGCTATGTGAAAATTGGAGGGTATACTGACTTATGCCACACGGCCAAGCCACACGCCCATGTGCTAAGCTGTGTGAAGCTACTGACTTGATTTCTAAATAAGTATCAGGGGACACACGGCCGTGTTACCTTACCGTGTGTCACACACGGCTGAGACACACACCCGTGTCTCTGCCTGTGTGGACAAAAATAGGCTATGTTTCAAGCCACATTTCTCACCCAAAATGTTGTCAACCTAGGTTCAACAATACACAAACAACCAATGCAAAAATAGGCACTTATAACCAACCAATTTCAAGCAAAAATCATATACTATCAATACCAACAACCAAAATTCTCATAAGCATCCCAAATAGCCATTCAAATTCATTCCAAATTTCACAACCAAAAATCACCTAAATGATCAAACTCGCCTATTAGACTTTGTGCCTAAATCAACATGCATAATACATTCTCAAGTTCAACCATTTGCTACTTTCAATACCAAATCTCAACAAGACATTCACATAGCAGTTATGAACCACATATCAAAGGGCCATTTACACATATTTACATAACCAAGTATACCAAAATAAGCCAAATCACATGGCTATACACCTAAACAAAACATACATTATTTACAAGCCAAATCAATTGGCTATATACATTACAAACATATAGGCCATATTAACCACAACACCTATACATGCCATATAACCAAGTACTAAAGTTTAAAAGTGCCAAAACGACGATTGGATAGTGTGATGAGATCTCTGACAACTCCCAATCCGAGCAAGCTTCGAAATCACTATAAAACACGGAAAAGTAAATAGAGTAAGCTATTAAGCTTAGTAAGCTTGTATGGATAATAAGTACAACTTACCATTTAATCACAATTTAAGTAATTAAACATGACATAATGCAACTCAATTGAATCCACAAGTCTAACACAAACTCATCCTGTAACAGCCCAGTATAGACCCTAGTCGGAACAGTGGTTTCGGGACCACAAATTCGAGGTCGGAAAAATATTTTTAATATTATTTTTGGTGCTTATAATATGTGATTGAGCATGTGTGAAAGTTCTTTGTGAAAATTTTATCGATTGTGTGCTTAATTATGAAAAAGGATTTAATCGTATAAAATGCAAAAGCTGTGTGCTGATTGTTAATGTGCCTAATTGCTGTTGTCTTTATAATTTGGAGGTTTTATGATGCAATTAGCCCACTATTAAGGTTACTGGGTGGCAAATGACAAAATAACCTTAATGTATGTATATTTCATATGTTTAAATAAAAGGTTAATATAGTAAAAGAATTAATAATATATGTTATAATAAAACAAAAAGGAATTAAAAAGCCATTACCATCATCCTTAGCCTAATTTGAAGAAGAAAAAGAAAGGGATGGGTCTTTGAAACATTCGGCCACTTAAAGCTTTAATTGGTATGTGATTTTTGTTCGGTTTTTGATGATTTTTACACTTTTGAGATCGTTGCTTTGTGCTCTATCTAGCCCATGCTTTAATTTTAGAATTTGATGGTGATTTTGAGATATTCCATTGATGAATGCTTGAGCTTTGTGATAGTTGGTGATGAAATATGAAAGATATGTGAAAAATTAACATACTTTGTCTTTGAATTTTTGGTGAATTTGAGTAATTTGGGCTAAATTAAGAAAAGTGTAAATTGAAGGACTAAAATGTGAAAGAAATGAAATGTGTGGGCTTGTATTAGCATGGGAAGAATTCGGCTAAGCTTATGTGAATAGAAATTCGGTCTATTTTGTGATTTGATGAATTAGGGACTAAAGTGTTGAAATGTGAAAATGTGAGGGCTATTTTGCAAAATGCCCTAAATATGTGTGTGTGGACTAAATTGAATGAATTGGTGATTGAATGAGTTAAATTTAAATGTGTATAGACCAAGAAAGGAGAGGTTCGGATCGAGATCGAGGCAAAGACAAAGTGCTCGATTAATCGACCGTTTCGGTATTTCGACGTCCGAGGTAAGTTTGGATATAATACTTACCATTAAACTTGTATCTATGTGATGAGAAATGAATGAATTTATATTAATGAAATAGAAATGTGTTATATATGAACTCGAGTATTGAGGCACTAAGTGTGCGAATTTAGAAGCGAGACTGAGACGATTAGCACTGTGTGTGCGAAACAATAGAAGCTCGGCTTATTGAGTTGGCATTGTGTGTGCGATATCGATATAAGTTCGGTTTAACGTATTAGTACTAAGTGTGCGATGACAATTATGTTTGACTACGGAAATGGCACTAAGTGTGCGAATCAATCAAAAGAATAACAAAGGTTGGTCGAAATGTAAAGTCGAGAGGTTAGGTAGCATGATTGGTGAGTAACTATGTGTTGGCAAAGGTATGTATGATACCTATGTAGTGGGTGAATTTGAAAGTAGATGAATGGAAGGTTATATGAGTATTAGATATAGTTGAGCTTGTGTATCATTGGTAAATTATCTATGTGATGGTTCAATTTGTAGATTTATTTGATTTAATGAGTTAGTTGTATTATATTACGAACTTATTAAGCTTTTGAAAGCTTATTGTGTGATTTGTTTCTCTATTTTACAGTGTCAGTAAAGTTAGCTCGGATCCGGGGATCGTCAGCATCTCTATCACACTATGGGTAATCTATTTTGGTTACTTTTGAAAGATGTGTATATTTGAACATGGCATGTATAGGCTAGTTAATGTAGCATGTTTTGAAGGGTATAAACCTTGCCATGTGATATGGCTTAAGGGTTGAATAATGTTAGTATGAATGTGTGAGAACATATGAGTGATGAATGTGGTATGTTTTATGCTTAAATGGTTGATGAAAATTGTGGTTTGAATGTGATATGTGGTATGGTTTATGTAAATAGATGGTGTGGATGATGATTAATTGGTGTATATATATTGGTATGTTTTGGTTGCCATTTGAGGTATAAATGTATATGGTTTGATGCTTATAGGTAATCTCAAGTGTGGGTGGCAATTTGGCCTTATAAATGGCCTATAATTGCCCATAAGGTTGAGCACACGAGCGTGTGGCTCGACCGTGTTGTTTAAGTTTGCTAAGTGAAGCAAGTCAGGCTCGACCACGGGCTGGACACACGAGCGTGTGACTGGCCGTGTGGTGCAAGTCAGTGTCGACCACGGGTGAGGCACACGGGTGTGTCTCAGGCTGTGTGTACAAGTCAGTATGTATGCCCTATTTTGACACGGCTTGGACGTACGGGTGTGTTCGAGGCCGTGTGAGGCACACGACCTACCCACACGGGCGTCTGACCTCTGCAGTTTTGAAAAATGTTTAAATTTTTGAAAATTTTTATATGTGTTCGGTTTAGTCCCGACCTCTCTCTAATACGTGTTTAAGGTCTCGTAGACCTAAATAAGGGACTATATGTTTATATTTAAATATGTTTGATCGATGATTGACTTTGTGTTGTGAAATGGATGTGAAATGTTCTGATAGTTCGGTAATGCCTCTTAACCCTAATTTGGCGACGATTATGGGTTAGGGGTGTTACATTTTATTGGTATCAGAGCTACAGTTTAGTCAATTCTCGGACTAACGTGGCTCGTGTGAGTCTAGCTATACATGCCATATATATAATTGTGATAGTGTGATGAATCCTGACAGTTACAAATGTGTTTTCATATAGCAAATGGATCCCGATCGAGCAGTTGCTGACGATGTAGAGAGTAATGCGCCTGCTCCTGCTCAAGGGACAGCGCCGGCCACATCTAGGTCGAATGATAGTAGTCAAGAGGGAGAGGCTAAGCAAGCCTTTTTTCGAATGATGAGTGAGTGGTTTTCAAAGTTCGTTCGAATGAATCCATCTGCTCCACAACCTCCACCCCCACAAGTACCTGTGGTGCCACAAGTTGTAGATCCGATTCGATTGAATAAACCTCCTGTGGATAAAATTTGAAAGTACGGGGCCGAAGAGTTTAGGGCCACAGCTGATGATGATGCCGAGCGAGCTAAGTTTTGGCTCGAGAACACAATCCGAGTGTTCAATGAGATGTCGTTGACCCCTGATGAATGCATTAAGTGTGTAGTTTCTTTGTTGAGAGATATGGCTTATAACTGGTGGAAGACATTGATATCCGTAGTTCCGATAGAGAGAATCACCTAGGATTTCTTTCAAGCTAAATTTCGAAAGAAGTATATCATTCAACGATTCATAGATCAGAAACGTAAAGAGTTTCTAGAGCTGAAACAGGGTCGTATGACAGTTACGGAATATGAACGGGAGTTTGTGAGACTGAGCCAATACGCGCGGGAATGTGTTTTAACTGAAGCTACTATGTGTAAATGTTTCATTGAAAGGCTGAATGAAGACATTAAACTATTGGTTGGAATACTTGACATAAATGAATTTGTTGTGTTAGTTGAAAGAGCCTGCATAGCCGAGGAGCTTAGCAAAGAAAAGAAGAAAGCCGATTCTGAAGCTAGAGATGAAAGGAAAAGATTGATGAGCAAGTCGTCTCAAACTTCAGTGAAGAGATTTAAAGATGCGAGCAATCATTCAAATGCTTCATTTGGACATCCGAGTAGAGATCGTACGAGATAAAGTGTTGGTCCGAGAACTCAAGCTCCAATAGAATCAAGTGTTGGTAGTGTTAAAAGCAAAAAGCCTGAGTGTAGACAGTGTGGAAGATGACATGTGGGAGAATGCTGGGGCAAGTACAATAATAGAACTTTCTACAAATGCGGATCACGAGACCATTTCATTCGGGATTGCCCAGAGTTAGCTGAGAAAGACAATGTTCAGAGTCCGAGACCGAGCAATACGATGGCTAGGGGTAGACCTCCTAGAAACACCAGAAATGTGAGTGGTAATCAAAGAGGGACTATGGATACAGCTGTGAGATCAGAGGCGAGAGCACCTGCCCGAGCCTATGCTATACGCGCATGAGAAGAAACGTCATCTCCAGACGTCATCACTCGTACTTTTACTCTATTTGATACTGATGTGAATGCGTTGATAGATCCAGGTTCTACTCATTCCTATGTGTGTGTGAATCTAGTATCTAGTAAGACTCTACCTGTTGAGTCTACTGAATTTTTGATTAGAGTATCGAACCCCTTAGGCAAGTGTGTCTTGGTGGATAAAGTGTGCAAGAATTGTCCGTTGATGTTTCAGGATATATGCTTTCCAGCTAATTTGATGTTGTTACCTTTTGATGAGTTTGATATCATTCTCGGTATGGATTGGCTCACTTTGCATCATGCTATTGTGAATTGTAAACGGAAGAGCATTGATTTGAAAAGTCAGAATGGTGAGATAATACGAATTGAATCCAGTGATATGAATGGGTTGCCAGCTATTATATCTTCGATGAAAGCTTTGAATTATGTGAAAAAGGGTTGTGAAGCTTATATTGCATATGTAATTGATACAAAAGTGACAGAAAAGGAAGTTGAATCTGTACCTATAGTATATGAGTTCCCAGATGTGTTTCCTGAAGAACTACTAGGATTACCTCCGATACGAGAAGTTGAGTTTGGTATTGAATTAGTGCCGAGAACGACCCCAATCTCAATAGCTCCGTATAGAATGGCACCAGCAGAATTGAAAGAGTTAAAGTCGATTGCAAGAGTTGTGAGATAGAGGATTTGCACGACCGAGTTTCTCGCCTTGGGGTGCTCCTGTGTTTTTTGTGAAAAAGAAAGATGGCACTATGAGGATGTGTATTGATTACCGGTAATTGAACAAAGTGACGATAAAGAATACGTATCCTCTGCCACGTATTGATGATTTGTTTGATCAGCTGAAAGGAGCTACAGTGTTTTCTAAAATAGATTTGAGATCGGGCTATTATCAGTTGAGAGTTAAAGAATCAGATGTACCGAAGACTGCTTTCAGAACGAGGTACGGACATTATGAATTTTTAGTTATGCCTTTCGGACTAACGAATGCTCCTGCAGTGTTTATGGATTTGATGAATCGGATATTTAGACCGTATTTAGATCATTTTGTTGTGGTGTTCACTGATATTCTGATTTATTCATGTGATGAGACGCAACATGCCGAGCATTTGAAAATTGTGTTACAGACTCTGCTTGAGAAGTAATGGTATGCAAAGTTCAGCAAATGTGAGTTTTGGTTGCGCGAGGTCAGTTTTCTAGGACATATTGTATCAGCTGCGGGAATATGAGTTGATCCGGGTAAGATTTCAGCTATTTTAGAATGGAAGCCTCCGAGAAATGTGTCTGAAGTCCGTAGTTTTTTGGGACTAGCAGGATATTATAGGTGGTTTGTGAAAGGTTTCTCGATGATTGCGACTTCATTGACGAAGTTGCTACAGAAAGATGTTAAATTTGAATTGTCAGAAAAGTGCCAGCAGAGTTTTGAACAGTTGAAAGCACTGTTAACAGAAGCACCAGTGTTAGTTCAACCTGAATCGGGTAAAGAATTCATAGTTTGCAATGATGCATCGTTGAATGGATTGGGCTGTGTGCTGATGAAAGAAGGTAAAGTCATCGCTTATGCTTCGAGGCAGTTAAAGCCGCATGAAAATAACTATCCAACGCATGATCTTGAATTAGCCGCGATTGTATTTGCATTGAAGATTTGGCGTCATTACCTATTTTGTGAGAAATGTCATATTTATACTGATCACAAGAGCTTGAAGTACTTGATGACTCAGAAAGAATTGAATTTGCGACAGAGAAGATGGTTAGAATTGTTAAAAGACTATAAGCTTGTGATTGATTATCATCCAGGTAAAGCTAATAGTGTTGCTAATGCTTTGATTCGAAGGTCTATATGTGCTTTGCGAGCAACGAGTACTCAGATAGATCTATGTGATGATGGTTCGGTTTTAGCTGAGTTGAAAGTTAGGCCGATGTTTATACGTCAGATTTGTGATGCCCAGAAAAGTGATGATGAAATGATAGCAAAACGAACTCAATGTGATTTGAACTCTGATTCAGAATTTCGAGTTGATAATGATGATTGTTTGCGATTCAAAGATCGAATTTGTGTTCCGAGGAATTCAGAGTTGATTTAGTTGATTTTGAACGAAGCTCACAATAGTCGCTTGACTGTTCATCTGAGGAGTTCAAAAATGTATAACGATCTGAAATAGTTTTATTAGTGGCATGGTATGAAAAGAGATATTTCTAACTTTGTGTCGAAATGTTTAGTTTGTCAGCAAGTTAAAGCTAAACCTCAGGTTCCATCCGGTTTGTTACAACCTATAATGATTCCTCAGTGGAAATGGGAGAGGATCACGATGGACTTTGTGTCAGGATTGCGTTTATCTCTGGGAAAGAAAGATGCAACTGGGTGATAGTTAATGATTGATGAAATCAGCTCATTTTATTCGGTGAGAGCAGATTATTCACTTGATAAGTTAGCTGAATTGTATATCTCTGAGATTGTGAGATTGCACAGGGTGCCACTATCTATTGTGTCTGACAGAGATTCGAGATTTACCTCACGGTTTTGGAAGAAACTGCAAGAGGCGTTAGGCACAAAGCTGCATTTCAGTACTGCATTTCATCCGCAAACGGATGGTCAATCCGAGTGGATCATTCAAATTCTTGAAGATATGTTGAGATGTTGTATTCTTGAATTTGAAAGTACGTGGGAAAAGCATTTACGGTTGATTGAATTTGTGTACAATAATAGTTTTCAATCTAGCATTTAAATGGCACCGTATGAGGCTCTTTATGGTCGAAAATGTCGAACTTCATTGTATTGGACTGAACTGAGTGAGAGTAAGATTCACGGGGTTGATTTGATAAAAGAGACCGAACAGAAAGTAAAAGTGATTCGTTAAAGTTTTAAAGCGGCTTCAGATTGCCAGAAATCCTATGCAGATTTGAAATGGAAAGATATTGAATTTGAGATTGGTGATAAAGTGTTTTTGAAAGTGTCTCCATGGAAAAAGATACTTCGATTTGGCCAAAAAGGCAAGTTGAGTCCGAGGTTCATCGGGCCATATGAGGTCATTGAATGAGTTGGGCCGGTTGCTTATAGATTGATGTTGCCACCTAAGTTAGAAAAGATTCATAATGTGTTTCATGTGTCGATGCTTTGACAGTACAGATCTAATCCGTCTCATGTGATTGCTCCTACTGAGGTTGAAATTCAGTCAAATTTGTCGTATAATGAAGAACCGATTCGAATTTTGGCACGAGACACCAAAGAGTTGAGAAACAAAAGAATTTCTTTAGTGAAAGTGTTGTGGCACAAACACGGAGTTGAAGAGGCTACGTGGGAGCCTGAAGATGTTATGAGAGAGCAATATCCAAACCTATTCACTGGTAAGATTTTCGGGGATGAAAATCCCTAAGGGGGGAGAGTTGTAACAGCCCAGTATAGACCCTAGTAGAAACAGTGGTTCTAGGACCACAAATCCGAGGTCAAAAAAATATTTTTAATATTATTTTTGGTGATTATAATATGTGATTAAGCATGTGTGAAAGTTATGTGTGAAAATTTTATCGATTGTGTGCTTAATTATGAAAAAGGATTTAATCGCATAAAATGCAAAAGCTGTGTGCTGATTGTTAAAGTTCCTAATTACTGTTGTCTTTATAATTTGCAGGTTTTATGATGCAATTAGCCCACTATTAAGGTTAGTGGGTGGAAAATGACAAAATAGCTTTAATGTATGTATATTTCATATGTTTAAATAAAAGGTTAATATAGTAAAAGAATTAATAATATATGTTATAATAAAACAAAAAGGAATTAAAAAGCCATTACCATCATCCTTAGCCTAATTTGAAGAAGAAAAAGAAAGGGATGGGTCTTTGAAACATTCGGCCACTTAAAGCTTCAATTGGTATGTGATTTTTGTTCGGTTTTTGATGATTTTTACGCTTTTGAGATCGTTGCTTTGTGCTCTATCTAGCCCATGCTTTAATTTTAGAATTTGATAGTGATTTTGAGATATGCCATTGATGAATGCTTGAGCTTTATGATAGTTGGTGATGAAATATGAAAGATATGTGAAAGATTAACATACTTTGTCTTTGAATTTTTGGTGAATTTGAGTAATTTGGGCTAAATTGAGAAAAGTGTAAATTGAAGGACTAAAATGTGAAATAAATGAAATGTGTGGGCTTGTATTAGCATGGGAAGAATTCGGCTAAGCTTATGTGAATAGAAATTTAGTGTATTTTGTGATTTGATGAATTAGGGACTAAAGTGTTGAAATGTGAAAATGTGAGGGCTATTTTGCAAAATGCCCTAAATATGTGTGTGTGGACTAAATTGAATGAATTGGTGATTGAATGAGTTAAATTTAAATGTGTATAGACCAAGAAAGGAGAGGTTCGGATCGAGATCGAGGCAAAGACAAAGTGCTCGATTAATCGACCGTTTCGGTATTTCGACGTCCGAGGTAAGTTCGAATATAATACTTACCATTAAACTTGTATCTATGTGATGAGAAATGAATGAATTTATATTAATGAAATAGAAATGTGTTATTTATGAACTCGAGTATTGAGGCACTAAGTGTGCGAATTTAGAAGTGATACCGAGACGATTAGCACTGTGTGTGCGAAACAATAGAAGCTTCGGCTTATTGAGTTGGCACTGTGTGTGCGATACCGATATAAGTTCGGTTTAAAGTATTAGCACTAAGTGTGCGATGACAATTATGTTTGACTACGAAAATGGCACTAAGTGTGCGAATCAATCAAAAGAATAGCAAAGGTTGGTCGAAATGTAAAGTCGAGAGGTTGGGTAGCATGATTGGTGAGTAACTATGTGTTGGCAAAGGTATGTATGATACCTATGTGGTGGGTGAATTTGAAAGTAGATGAATGGAAGGTTATATGAGTATTGGATATAGTTGAGCTTGTGTATCATTGGTAAATTATCTATGTGATGGTTCAATTTGTAGATTGATTTGATTTAATGAGTTAGTTGTATTATATTACGAACTTACTAAGCTTTTGAAAGCTTACTGTGTGATTTGTTTCTCTATTTTATAGTGTCAGTAAAGTTAGCTCGGATCCGGGGATCGTCAGCATCTCTATCACACTATCGGCAATCTATTTTGGGTACGTTTGAAAGATGTGTATATTTGAATATGGCATGTATAGGCTAGTTAATGTAGCATGTTTTGAAGGGTATAAACCTTGCCATGTGATATGGCTTGAGGGTTGAATAATGTTAGTATGAATGTATGAGAACATATGAATGATGAATATGGTATGTTTTATGCTTAAATGGTTGATGAAAATTTTGGTTTGAATGTGATATGTGGTATGGTTTATGTGGTACTGAACCTATATAATTGGAATGTGAAATTGGTGGTTTTGGATAGGCTTATTTGTGTAACACCTCTAACCCGTATCCGTCGCTGGATTAGGGTTAAAAGCGTTACCGGACAAATCGAAAACCTTTACAGACATTTCATAATACAAGTCATCGATTGCAATCACTGTGTCCCTTAGATAGGTCACCAAGACCTTAAGCATGCTTTAGAGGAGGGTCGGGACTAAACCGAACACATACGGAAATTCTCAGAAATTTAAAACTTTTTGACACTGCAGAGGTCATACGCCCGTACAATCAGGCCGTGTGCCTCCCACGGCTACTAGACACACCCATGTGTCCTGGCCGTGCCATAACAGGGCATGTATACTGACTTATCCCCATGGCCACCACGCACGCCCGTGTACCATGGCTGTGTACTCTTATGCTATATACTAACTTAATCCCACGGTCACTAGGCACGCCCGTGTGCCACAACCGTGTATGCATAACAGGCCCTTTGCAAGGTCAATATGCCACCTACACTTAGGTTTACCCTACAAGCTACATACCAATTCATTTTATACACAATTAACAACCAAAGACATGTCAAATGATCAACAATTCTTCACATCCAAACTCATTTCTAATCATGCTAATTTGCACAACTAAATCATACATGTACATAAGCATGGTTTAACCACATTTACCCTTCATAGGAACATTCTTTTGATCAAACATGCATACTCATAATGCATTCATATGCTTACCATAACTTTGACTAATTCATTGGCTATCAAACCATTCCAAACTAAACATTATATAACATATTTACTCATGCATATTACCAACACTTATTAAGCCACATCTCATGGCTACTTTATACACATTTCAAAGATAATCCAAAGTGACTAGCCTATACATGCCATATCTAGCTATATACATTTCCAAAAGATACCAAAATGGTCTTAGGTAGTGTGATGACGATCCTCAATGGTCCTGAGCCTTTAGTAGCTTTGACGATCTATAAAACAGAGCAAACACACACAAAGTAAGCTTTCAAAAGCTTAGTAAGCAATATACAAATATTCTTAACATAATATGCACATAACAAAAATGATATAATAACATAATTGGTTCTCATAGCAAATTCATCACATAAATTCTATGGCTCATTTGCTTAGCCATATCTTACCATATTCTTCAACTCAAATATTACATATACACATAGTTCATTCAAGCATATCTTCACATATAATCTCATCATTTCCATATACATAATCATCTTAATAAGTTCATATGGATACTTACTTTTCATACACACTTAGTGTACATGTCAAACGTACCTAAAACGGATATACAATTCACATAATCATTTGTATCTCGAATTTGCCCGTTGAACCATTCGGAATCTTATAGGGTACTCAGAATGCTAAAAATAGTCAAACAATGCCAACGTCCCAGACGTGGTCTTACATGTAATCAGATATCGATGCCACTGTCCCAGACAGGGTCTTACACGAATCAAATACGATGCCAATGTCCCGGACATGGTCTTACACGTAAATCTCATATCGATGCCAACGTCCCAGACGTGGTTTTACACGAAATCTCATATCGGTGCCAACGTCCCTGACATGGTCTTACACGAAATCTCGAATCAACGCCAACGTCCCAGACGTGGTCTTACATGCTATCACATAACAGACACCTATGTCATGACATACGTAATTCCTATATATTCCTAGGTTTACACGGGACTTCTCGGACTTTATCAGCTTATCAACTTATTAGCCTACTCGGATTTCACATACATTCCATCTCAATGGATAATAATAATATTTCACATATCATATACACTCAAATAATTCAATACAAATACATTTATTTGTATATCGACTTACCTCAGATTCGGATAATCGTTCGGACTCGGTTATTCGACTACTTTTGCCTTCCCGCGATCAAATTCCGTTTTCTTCGGTTCTTGATCTATACATATTCAAATTCAATCTATTTATTCACCGAATCATTCAGTTCGATCCAAAAACATACATTTAGGTCTATTTGCAACTTAGCCCTCACATTTGTACATTTTATCAATTTAGTCCATTTTTCTCAAAACATCAAATATACACAATTTGTTCACACACATGCATAGCCGAATCTCCCTAGGGACTATACAAGTCCATACTTTTCATCAAATTCATGATTTAGTCCCTCAAAATGCTATTTTTACAATTTAGCCCTAATTAGCTAAATTCATCAAAAATTCAAGAACAAAACATATTCATTAAACACATATCTTTCATTTAACACCAAAACTCATCACAAAGCTCACCATTTCATCAATGGCACATCTCATGAACATCATCAATTCTCAAAATTAAGGCATGGGTTACAAAGTATACGAAGCAACGATTACAGAAACATAAAAATTATCGAAAACGATTAAAAACATACCTTAAATTGAGCTTAGAAGTGGCCGAATGACCTAACTAGTTTTCTTTCTTTTCTTTCCTTCAAAATTCGGCAATATGGATGAACAAATGCCACTATCTATTTCTTTTGTTTTATTATAAGTATGTTAATATACATTTTACCATATTAACCTTTCATTTAATAACTACAACAAACATACATTAAGGGCATTTTTGTCCTTTGTCCATCCACTATCTAAGTATTGGCACAATTGCCTCATAAGGCCTCCTTATTAAAAAGCCACATCAAATAGGTATATTTTCATAAAGCATGCAAAATTTGCCTTCAATGCAATTTAATCCTTTTATCAAATTAAGCATACAGACGGACAATTTATCTTACGGAACTTTATCACAGGCTAAATCACACACTACAAACACAAAAAATATTATTAAAATATTATTCTAACTCAGATTTGTGGTCCCGAAACCACTGTTCCGACTAGGGTCTAAACCAGACTGTTACAATTCTCCCCCTTAGGGATTTTCGTCCCCGAAAATCTT
This sequence comes from Gossypium sturtianum, assembly GCA_025698515.1. NCBI lineage: Eukaryota > Viridiplantae > Streptophyta > Magnoliopsida > Malvales > Malvaceae > Gossypium > Gossypium sturtianum. Next base: position 67,264,183 of record CM046950.1, on the reverse strand, counting down.
CCCGTCAAATAGGTTCGGATATTGCTGTCTCATTGAATCTTCAGGCTCCCACGTAGCCTCCTCAATTCCGTGTCGATGCCACAACACTTTTACTAACGAAATTTTCTTGTTTCCCAACTCTTTTACTTCACGAGCTAATATACAGATCAGTTCTTCTTCGTAAGTCATATCTGATTGGATTTCAATTTCAGACGGAACAATCACATGTGATGGATCGAAACGATATCTATGGAGCATCGATACATGGAACACATTATGAATCTTTTCTAGTTCAGATGGCAATAATAATCTGTACGCAACTGGCCTAATACGCTCAATGATCTCATATGGCCCAATGAACCTCAGACTCAATTTGCCTTTACGTCCGAATCAGAGTACTTTCTTCCACGGAGACACTTTCAGAAGCACTTTATCACCAATTTCAAATTCTATATCTTTTCGTTTCAAGTCCGCATAAGACTTCTGACGATCAGACGCTGCTTTCAAACTATCTCGGATCACTTTTACTTTCTGTTCAGTGTCTTTTATCAGATCAACCCCGTGTAGCTTATTTTCACTGAGTTCGGTCCAATACAGAGGTGTACAACATTTGCGTCCGTACAAAGCTTCATAAGGTGCCGTTTTGATGCTCGACTGGAAACTGTTATTATATGCAAATTCAATCAGTGATAAATACTATTCCCACATACCATCAAACTCAAGAATGCAACATCTTAACATATCTTCGAGTATCTGAATAATCCATTCAGACTGACCATCCGTCTGTGGATGAAATGCTGTACTGAAATGCAATTTAGTACCTAAAGCTTCTTGCAATTTCTTCTAGAACCGCGAAGTAAATCTCGGATCTCTATCAGACACAATGGATAATGGCACCCCGTGCAATCTCACAATCTCAGAAATATAAAGCTCAGCTAACTTTTCAAGTGAGAAATTAGATCGTACCAGAATAAAATGGGCAGATTACGTCAATCGATCTACTACAACCCAAATAACATCTTTCTTTCTCGGAGTCAGAGGCAATCCAGAAACAAAATCCATCGTCACTCTATCCCATTTCCACTCGAGAATCAGAATCGGTTGTAACAAACCAGATGGAACCTGATGTTCAGCCTTAACTTGTTGACAGATTAAACATTTCGACACAAAGTCAGAAATGTCTCGTTTCATACCAGACCACCAATAGTGTTGCTTCAGATCATGGTACATCTTTGTACTACCCGGATGAACAGATAGATGACTATTATGTGCTTCGTTCAAAATCAATTTAATTAACTCTGAGTTTCTCGGAATACAAATTTGATCTCGAAATCTCAAGCAATCATCAACAAGTCAAAATTCAGAATCAGAATTCAAATCACACTGAGTTCGTTTCGCTAAGAATTCATTCTCAATTTTTTGAGCATCACATATCTGCTGTAAAAACAACGGTTTCGCTTTCAATTCAGCTATCACTGAACTATCATCTGATAGATTTAATTGAGCATTCAAAGCACGTAGTGCAAACAATGATTTCCTACTCAGTGCATCGGTAACTACATTAGCTTTACCCGGATGATAATCTATTACAAGTTCGTAGTCTTTTAACAGTTCTAGCCATCTTCTCTATCGTAGATTCAAATCTTTCTGAGTCATCAAATATTTCAAACTTTTGTGATCTGAAAACACATGACATTTCTCGTCGAATAGATAATGTCGCCAAATCTTTAATGCGAACACAATCGCAGCTAACTCAAGGTCGTGTGTCGGGTAGTTCTTCTCATGTGGCTTAAGTTGTCTCGAGGCATAAGCTATTACTTTGCCTTCCTGAATCAAAACACATCCCAGACCATTCAACGAAGCATCACTGTATATCACAAATTCTTTACCCGATTCTGGCTGTACTAAAACTGGAGCTTTAGTCAATAAAACTTTCAACTGATCAAAGCTTTTCTGACATTTATCAAACCATTCAAACTTTATATCTTTCTGAAGTAATCTAGTCAACGGAGTAGCTATAATCGAGAAGCCTTTTACGAATCTTCGATAATAACCTGCAAGTCCAAGAAAGCTTCAGACTTCAGACACATTTTTAGGAGGTTTCCAATCCAGAATAGCAGAAATCTTGCTCAGATCAACTCGTATTCCAGAGGCCGATACAATATGTCCTAGAAAACTGACTTCACGCAACCAGAATTCACATTTGTTGGATTTTGTATACAATTGTTTTTCTCGCAGAGTTTGCAACACAATCCTTAGATGCTCAGCATGTTCAACTTTATCCCGTGAATATATCAAAATGTCTTCAATGAATACAACAACAAATCGATCTAGGTACGGTCTGAAAATTCTGTTCATTAGATCCATAAAAACAGCAGGAGCATTCGTTAGTCCAAAAGGCATAACTAAAAACTCATAATGCTCGTACCTCGTTCTGAAAGTAGTTTTCGAAATATTTGAATCCTTCACTCTCAACTAATAGTAACCCGATCTCAAATCTATCTTTGAAAATACAGTGGCTCCTTTTAGCTGATCAAACAAATCATCAATCCTGGGCAACGAATATTTATTCTTTATAGTCACTTTGTTCAATTGACGGTAATCAATGCACATTCTCATCGTGCCATCTTTCTTTTTCACAAACAGAACAGGAGCACCCCACGGTGAAAAACTCAGTCTCGCAAACCCTCTTTCAGTTAATTCTTGCAACTGTGACTTTAACTCTTTCAATTCTGCTGGTGCAATTCTATACGGAGCTATAGAAATAGGTGTCGTACTAGGCAACAAATCAATACCAAATTCAACTTCACGTATCGGAGGCAATCCCGGCAATTCTTCAGGGAATACATCAAAAAACTCACAAACAACTGGCACTGATTCAACTTCCTTCTCAGATACTTTTGAGTCAATCACAAAAGCAAAATGAGCTTCGTAACCCTTTTTCATATAACTCTGAGCTTTCAGCACAAATATCACAGCAAGCAATCCATTTAAATCATTCGACTCAATACGAACTACTTCACCATTCTGATGGCTCAAATCAATAGTCTTACTTTTACAGTTCACAACAGCATCATGCAATGTCAACCAGTCCATACCCAGAATTATATCAAACTCATCAAACGGTAATGACATCGATCGGCGAGGAAGCAGATATCTCAAAACATTAATGGACAGTTCTTGCATATTTTGTCAACCATGACACTTTTACCTAAAGGGTTCGATACTTTTATAACAAACTCAGTAGACTCTACAGGCAAAGTCTTACTGGATACTAAATTCATACATATATATTAGTGAGTAGAACCAGGGTCTATCAATGCAATCACAGAAGTATCATAAAGTGTAAATGTACCCGTTATAACATCGGGAGATGAAGCTTCCTCACGAGCTCAGATGGCATACACTCTAGCAGGCGCTCTAGCTTCAGATCTCGCAACGGTATCTCTCGTAGTTCTCTGACTACCACTGACATTTCTTACATTTCGTGAAGGTCTACCTCGCACTAGAGCATTATCTGATCTCGGATTCTAAACAGTCTCTGGTTCAACAGACTCTGGGCAATCACGAATAAAATGATCTAACGATCCACATCTGAAGCAAGTCCAGTCATTCAATCTACAACTTCCCGGATGTCTTTTACCATAATGCTTACACTCAGATCGTTCGGATCGAACATTTCTGACACTTGACATTGATGTTGCCGAAGCTTTGGAACTCAAATGTGATTTAACTCAATCTCTACTAGAATGTCCCACATTAGTCTTTGGACAACTATATTCATCTCTGAATTTCTTCAAAGCAGACTGAAATGATTTTCTCGAAAATCTTTTTCTCACTTCTCTAGCTACAGACTCAGCTTTGCTTTTGTCTTTCTCTACTGCCTCGGCTTTACATGCTCGATCAACAAGTACCACAAACTCTTTTATCTCTAAAATCCCGACTAGCAAGCGGATGTCTTCATTTAAACCATCTTCAAACCTCTTACACATTATTGCTTCTGATGATATACATTCTCGATCATACTGACTCGGTCTCACAAACTCTCTTTCATATTCAGTGACAGACATACGGCCCTATTTTAATTCCAGAAATTCCTTTCGTTTCTGATCGATGAATCTCTTACTGATGTATTTCTTCCAGAACTCAATCTGAAAGAAGTCCCATGTCACCCGTTCTTTCGAAACAACAAAAATCAGAGTTTTCCACCACTGATAGGCCGCGTCTCGTAGCAATGATACAACATATTTAATACTTTCCTCCGGAGTTAAGGACATCTCATCAAATACCCGAATAGTGTTTTCTAACCAGAACTCGGTTTTCTCGGCATCGTCATCATTAGTAGCCCTGAACTCTTCAGCCCCATACTTACAAATTTTATCAACCGGAGGCTTGTTCAACAGATTCAGATTCATAGTCGAAGGCATAGAAAATGTCTGAGGGGGATTAACCGGGGGTGGAGGTTATTAAATAGTCAGATTATTTCTTACAAATTGAGTGAACCACTCACTCATCATCTGGAAGAAAGCTTGTTTAGCTTCTCCCTCTTGACCGCCCGTAGTCGGTCTCGGATCAGATGGCACTGTCCCTTGCGCGAGAGAAGGCGCATTACTTTCTACATCGTCAGCTACGGCTCTTTCGGGATCCATTGCTATACGAAATTTACATTTTTCACGTCAGGATTCATCACACTATCATAGTTCAGATATATGGCATGTATAGCTAGACTCTGGCATGCTACGTTAGTCCAAAAATTGACTAAACCATAGCTCTGATACCAACCAAATGTAACACCCCTAACCTGTATCCATCACCGGAATAGGCTTAAAAGCGTTACCAAACAAATCAAAAACCTTTACAGACATTTCATAATACAAGTCATCGATTGCAATCACTCTGTCCCTTAGATAGGTCACTAAGACCTTAAGCATGCTTTAGAGGAGGGTCGGGACTAAACCAAACACATACGAAAATTCTCAGAAATTTAAAACTTTTTGAACACTGTAGAGGTCACATGCCCGTGCAGTCAGGCCGTGTGCCTCCCACGGCTACTAGACAAACCCATGTGTCCTGGCCGTGCCAAAATAGGGCATGTATACTGACTTATCTCCACGGCCACCAGGCACGCCCGTGTACCATGGTCGTGTACTCTTATGCTATATACTGACTTAATCCCACGGTCACTAGGCACGCCCGTGTGCCACAACCGTGTATCCATAACAGGCCCTTTGCAAGGTCAATATGCCACCTACACTCGGGTTTACCCTACAAGCTACATACCAATTCATTTTATACACAATTAACAACCAAAGACATGTCAAATGATCAACAATTCTTCACATCCAAACTCATTTCTAATCATGCTAATTTGCACAACTAAATTATACATGTACATAAGCATGGTTTAACCACATTTACCCTTCATAGGAACATTCTTTTGATCAAACATGCATACTCATAATGCATTCATATGCTTACCATAACTTTGAATAATTCATTGGCTATCAAACCATTCCAAACTAAACATTATATAACATATTTACTCATGCATATTACCAACACTTATTAAGCCACATCTCATGGCTACTTTATACACATTTCAAAGATAATCCAAAGTGACTATCCTATACATGTCATATCTAGCTATATACATTTCCAAAAGATACCAAAATGGTCTTAGGTAGTATGATGACGATCCTCAATGGTCCTAAGCCTTTAGTAGCTTTGACAATCTATAAAACAGAGCAAACACACACAGAGTAAGCTTTCAAAAGCTTAGTAAGCCATATACAAATAATCTTAACATAATACGCACATAACCAAAATGATATAATAACATAATTGGTTCTCATAGAAAATTCATCACATAAATTCTTTGGCTCATTTGCTTAGCCATATCTTACCATATTCTTCAACTCAAATATTACATATACACATAGTCTATTCAAGCATATCTTCACATATAATCTCATCATTTCCATATACATAATCATCTTAATAAGTTCATATGGATACTTACTTTTCATACACACTTAGTGTACATGTCAAACGTACCTAAAACGGATATACAATTCACATAATCATTTGTATCTCGGATTTGCCCGTTGAACCATTCAAAATCTAATAGGGTACTCAGAATGCTCAGAATAGTCATACAATGCCAACGTCCCAGACGTGGTCTTACATGTAATCAGATATCGATGCCACTGTCCCAGTCAGGGTCTTACATGAACCAAATATGATGCCAATGTCCCAGACATGGTCTTACACATAAATCTCATATCGATGCCGACGTCCCAGATGTGGTCTTACACGAAATCTCTTATCGATGCCAACGTCCCTAACGTGGTCTTACACGAAATCTCGAATCAACACCAACTTCCCAGACGTGGTCTTACATGATATCACATAACAGACACCTATGTCATGACATACGTAATTCCTATATATTCCTAGGTTCACACGAGACTTCTCAGACTTTATCAGCTTATCAACTTATTAGCCTACTCGGGTTTCACATACATTCCATCTCAATGGATAATCATAATATTTCACATATCATATACACTCAAATATTTCAATACAAATACATTTATTTGTATATCGACTTACCTCTGATTCGGATAATTGTTCGGACTCGGTTATTCGACACTTTCGCTTTCTCGCGATCAAAGTCTGTTTTCTTCGGTTCTTGATCTATACATATTCAAATTCAATCTATTTATTCACCGAATCATTCAATTCGATCCAAAAACATACATTTAGGGCTATTTGCAACTTAGCCCTCACATTTATACATTTTATCAATTTAGTCTATTTTTCTGAAAACATCAAATATACACAATTTGTTCACACACATGCATAGCCGAATCTCCCTAGGGACTATACAAGTCCATACTTTTCATCAAATTCACAATTTAGTCCCTTAAAATGCTATTTTTACAATTTAGCCCTAATTAGCTAAATTCATCAAAAATTCAAGAACAAAACATATTCATTTAACACATATCTTTCATTTAACACCAAAAATCCTCACAAAGCTCACCATTTCATTAATGGCACATCTCATGAACATCATCAATTCTCAAAATTAAGGCATGGGTTACAAAGTATACGAAGCAACGATTACAGAAACATAAAAATTATCAAAAACTGATTAAAAACATACCTTAAATTGAGCTTAGAAGTGGTCGAATGCCCTAACTAGTTTTCTTTCTTTTCTTTCCTTCAAAATTCGGCAATATGGATGAACAAATGCCACTATCTATTTCTTTTGTTTTATTATAAGTATGTTAATATACATTTTACCATATTAACCTTTCATTTAATAACTAAAACAAACATACATTAAGGGCATTTTTGTCCTTTGTCCATCCACTATCTAAGTATTGGCACAATTGCCTCATAAGGCCTCGTTATTAAAAAGCCACTTCAAATAGGTATATTTTCATAAAGCATGCAAATTTTGCCTTCAATGCAATTAATCCTTTTTATCAAATTAAGCATACAGACGGACAATTTATCTTACAAAACTTTATCACAGGCTAAATCACACACTACAAACACAAAAAATAATATTAAAATATTATTCTAACTCGAATTTGTTGTCCCAAAACCACTGTTCCGACTAGGGTCTAAGCTGGACTGTTACAATTTGAGTAGAAATGATGTATGGTTAGAGATGGTATAATTGATGATGAATTGGAGTTAATATTGGTATATTTGGATGCATTTTGAGGCATGATTTGGTATTAATTTGAGGCTTCTAGGTGATCCAAGGTGTGGGAGGCAAGTTTAGCCTTGAAAATGGCCTATAATTGCCCACAAGGTTGAGCACACGAGCGTGTAGCTCGACTGTGTTGTTTAAGTTTGCTAAGTGAAACAAGTCATGCTCGACCACGGGCTGGACACACGGGCGTGTGACTTGTCGTGTGGTACAAGTCAGTGTCGACCACGGGTGAGGCTCACGGGCGTGTCTCATACCGTGCCGTGTGGACAAGTCAGTATGTATGCCCTGTTTTGACACGACTTGGATGCACGGGTGTGTTCGAGACCGTGTGAAGCACCCGGCCTACCCACACGAGCGTGTGACCTCTGCAGTTTTGAAAAATGTTTAAATTTTTGAAAATTTTTATATGTGTTCGGTTTAGTCCCGACCTCTCTCTAATACGTGTTTAAGGTCTCGTAGACCTAAATAAGGGACTATATGTTTATATTTAAATATGTTTGATCGAAGATTGACTTTGTGTTGTGAAATGGATGTGAAATGTTCCAATAGTTCGGTAATGCCTCTTAACTCTAATCTGATGACAGTTATGGGTTAGGGGTGTTACACATCCACATGGTTAGTGTAACAGCCTAATTTAGACCCTAGTCAGAATAGTGGTTTCGAGACCACAAATTCAGGGTCAGAAAAATATTTTAATATTATTTTTAGTGTTGATTATATGTGTTATAACCTGTGTGAAAATTCTGTGTGATAATTTTATCAACTGTGTGTCAAATTGTGATAAAGGACTTAATCGCATAAAAAGTAAAAGATGTGTGCTGATTGTTTAAATGTCTATTTGTTATGGCTTTCTAAATGATGAGTCCTTATGAGGTTAATAAACCATTTGTTAGTTAGTGGAAGATGATAGCATGGTTTTAGTGTTATTATTAATGTTTACTAAGGGCAATTATGGAAATGAATAATTAAAATGATAATTTAATGAAACAAAAGCATGAAAGTGGTCATCTTTTGTTTATCTTGGTGCCGAAAATAGCAAAGAAAATAAAATAAAAAGAACACTAGGGTTAGGCTAGTTTAAAGCTTGATTAAGGTATGTTTTGACTTTGGCTTTTGATGATTTTTATGTTTTTGAGATTGTTGCTTAGTCTACTATCAAGCCCATGTTGTAATTTGAAGAATTGATGATGTTTATGAGATGTGCCATTGATGAAATGGTGAGCTTTGTTATGAATATTGGTGTTAAATGGAAGATATGTGTTTCATGAACATGTTTTGTTCTTGGATTTTTGGTGAATTTAGCTAATTAGGGCTAAATTGTGAAAATGATAAGTTGAAGGACTAAAATGTGAAATAAATGAAATGTGTGGGCTTGAATGAACTCAAGGAAAATTCAGCTAGGCTTGTGTAAAAAGAAATTGTGTGAATTTGATGATTTTGTGAAATAGGGACTAAAGTGTCAAAATGTGAAAATGTGAGGGCTATTTTGTAAAATGCCCTAAATATGTGTGTATAGATTTGGTAATTGAATGGATTGAGTTTGAATGTGTATAGACCGAGAGAGGAGAGGTTCGGATCGAGATCGAGGCAAAGATAAAGTGCTCAATTGACCGACCGTTGTGATAGTTCAACGTCTGGGGTAAGTTCGGACATAATACATATATTTAGTTATGTTAAATGCTATGAAATGAATGTCATGATGATATTGATATGTGGATGCTATGTGAGAGTTTGAGTTATGTGTCACTAAGTGTGCGTATTCAAAAACGTGACCGAGATGGTCAGCACTGTGTGTGCAAAATAATATAAGCTTCGACTTTGTGGTTGGCACTGTGTGTGCGATACCGATTGAAGAGCGGTTTGATATAAATGCACTATGTGTGCGATGTTAATTGAGCTTCGGCTAAATATCTGGGCACTAAGTGTGCGATTGAATCGAAGAAGAGACGGAAGTTGATCGAAAGGGAATAGTGAGTATTGAGTAGCAAATGTAATTGATTACTAAGTGTTGGCTAAGGTACGCTCGGATCCTATGTGGTTGATGAATCTATGTATGAGATTATGAAATGTTAAATGAGCATATTAGTTTTGGATTGTATGGTATATATATATGTGAAATAATCTATGTGATGATTTATTTTATTATAATGTATCATGTTACGAACTTACTAAGCTTTGAAAGCTTACCGTGTGATTTGTTTCTTTGCTTTGTAGTGTCAGTAAAGCTTGCTCAGATCCGGGAATCGTCAGCATCTCAATCACACTATCAGCAATCTATTTTGGTACTTTTGGAAAGATGTATATAGTTGAATTATGGCATGTATAAGCTAGTAGTTTGAAACATGTTTGAGATGTGTAAATAGCCATGTGATGTGGCTAGAAAAATGATGGTAATATGCATGTGTGGCTTTGATATATGATGCATATTTTGGTATAGCTTGTGGGTAAAGAAAATGTCTTATGAATGGTAATCTTTGTTATGGTATGATACTAGTATGATTTAGTGAATTTAGGGATGAATCATGTTTGGTATTGAATGTATTCAAGTTGTGTAATTTAGTTCCTAAGTTGACATGTTTAGAAATGAAATTATATGAGATGATATGTTGATCACTTGACATGAAAATTGGTTGCCAATTTGTGTGTGGAAGTATGCTTAAATGTGCTTGTACGTTTGACCCTTGTGTGGGTGGTAAATTGGCCTTGCAAATGGCCTGTTTTGCCTACACGGTTATGACACACGGGCGTGTCTAATGACCGTGGGGTAAGGTCAGTAGCTAGCTAGTTGTACACGGCCATGGCACACGGACGTGCCTAGTCGCCCTGTGAATAAGTCAGTATGTGGCTTAAGGGCACACAGCCTGAGTACACGGGCGTGCTTGGTGGCCGTGTGGAGAAGTCAGAATGCTTGCTCTATTTTGGCATGGCTTAGACACATGAGGGTGTCTGGTGACCGTGTGGGGCACACGGCCTGGTTACACGGGCGTGTGACCTCAACAGACTTGGTGAATATTTGAAATTTTGAAAACTTTCGTAAGTGTTCAGTTTAGTCCCGACCCTATTCTAGCATGTTTTTAAGGTCTTATAGTCCTCAATAAGGGACCATATGGTTGATAATGAGTATAGTTGATGGATGAGTGACTTAGTGTCGTGTAATGGTTATGTAATGATTTGATTGATCGGTAACGCCTCTTAACCCTATTTTGGCGACGGTTTTGGGTTAAGGTTGTTACATTTTATTGGTATCAGAGCTACAGTTTAGTCGATTCTCGGACTAACGTAGCGTGTGTGAGTCTGGCTATACATGCCATATATATGAAATTGCGATAGTGTGATGAATTCTGACAGTTATAAATGTGTTTTCATATAGAAAATGGATCCCGATCGAGCAGTTGCTGACGATGTAGAGAGTAACGCGCCTGCTCCAGCTCAAGCGATAGCGCCGGCCACATCTAGGCCGAATGAAAGTAGTGATGGAGGAGAGGCTAAGCAAGCCTTCTTCCGTATAATGAGTGAGTGGTTTTTGGAGTTCGTTCGAACGAATCTGACTGCTCCACAACCTCCACCCCCACAAGTACCTGTTATGCCACAAGTTGTAGATCTGATCAGATTGAATAAACCTCATGTGGATAAGATCCAAAAGTACGGGGCCGAAGAGTTTAGGGCCACAGCCAATGATGATGCCGAGAGAGCTGAGTTTTGGCTCGAGAATACCCTTCAAGTATTTGATGAGATGTCGTTGACTCCTGATGAATGTATAAAGTGTGCAGTTTCATTGTTGAGAGATACAGCCTATAATTTGTGGAAAATATTGATTTCCATAGTTTCGAGAGAGAGAATCACTTGGGACTTCTTTCAAGTTGAGTTCAGAAAGAAGTATATCAGTCAACGCTTCATTGATCTGAAACGTAAAGAGTTTTTAGATCTGAAATAGGGCCGTTTTTCAGTTACCAAGTACGAGCGAGAATTTGTGAGACTGAGCCAGTATGCACGGGAATGTGTTTCGATCGAAGCTACTATGTGTAAACGCTTCATAGAAGGGTTGAATGAGGATGTTAAGTTATTGGTTGGGATACTTAACATAAACGAATTTGTTGTGTTAGTCGAAAGAGCATGCAAAGCCGAGGAGCTAAGTAAAGAAAAGAAGAAAGCTGATTCTGAAGCTCGTGATGAAAGAAAAAGATCGATGAGTAGGTTTTCTCAACCTTCGACAAAGAGATTCAGAGATGCAAGCAACCGATCAAATGCTTCGTTTGGGCATCCGAATAGAGATCGCTCAAGACTAAGTGTTGGTCCGAGAACTCAAGCTCCAATGGAATCAAGTGTCGATAGTGCCAAAACAACAAACCTGAGTGTAGGCAGTGTGGAAGGCGACATGTGGGAGAATGCTGGGGCAAGTACAACAATAGAGTTTGTTATAAATGTGGATCTCGAGATCATTTTATTTGAGATTGCCCAAAGATGGTCGAAAAGGAAAATGTTTAGAATGAAAGACCGAGTAATGTGACGGCTAGAGGTAGACCACCCAAAAACACCAGAAATGTGAGTGGAAGCCAAAGGGGGACTACTGACACAGCTGTGAGGTCAGAGGCGAGAGCACCTGCCCGAGCTTATTCTATACGTGCACGAGAGGAAGCATCATCTCCAGACGTCATCTCTAGTACTTTCACTTTATTTGATACTGATGTCATTGCATTGATAGATCCAGGATCTACTCATTCATATGTGTGTGTCAATCTAGTATCAAGTAAGACTCTACCTGTTGAGTCTACTGAATTTGTGATTAGAGTATCGAATCCCTTAGGCAAGTGTGTTTTGGTGGGTAAGGTCTGCAAGAATTGTCCATTGATGTTTTGGGATGTTTGTTTTTTGGTTAATTTGATGTTACTACTATTCAATGAGTTTGACATAATTCTGGGTATGGATTGGCTTACTCTGCATAATGCCATCGTGAAATGTAAAAGAAAGAGTATTGAGTTGAAAAGTCAGAATGGTGAGCTAGTTCGAATAGAATCCAATGATATGAAAGGATTACCAGCTGTTGTATCTGCGATGAAAGCTATGAACTATGTGAAAAAAGGGTTGTGAAGCTTATTTGGCGTACGTGATTGATACAAAAGTGTCGGAAAAGAAAGTTGAATTTGTGCCTGTGGTATGTGGGTTTCCAGATGTGTTTCCCAAGAATTCTGGGATTACCTCCAATCGGGAAGTCAAATTTGGTATTGAATTAGTGCCGGGGACCACTCCCATTTCGATAGCTCCGTATAGAATGGCACCAACAGAATTGAAAGAGTTAAAGTCTCAGTTGCAGGAGTTGACTGACAGAGGATTTGCACGATCGAGTTTCTCACCCTGGGGAGCTCCTGTGTTATTCGTGAAAAAGAAAGACGGCACAATGAGGATGTGTATTGATTACAGACAGTTGAACAAAGTAACGATAAAGAACAAATATATGTTGCCTCATATTGATGATTTGTTTGATCAGCTTAGAGGAGCTACAGTGTTTTCAAAGATAGATTTGAGATAAGGTTACTATCAGTTTAGAGTTAAAGAATCCGATGTGCCGAAAACTACTTTCAGAACGAGGTACGGACATTACGAATTCTTAGTGATGCCTTTCGGACTAACAAATGCTCCTGCAGTGTTTATGGATCTGATGAATCGGATATTCAAACCGTATTTGGATCGCTTTGTAGTGGTGTTCATTGATGATATTTTGATCTATTCGTGTGATGAGACGCAGCATGCCGAGCATTTGAGAACCGTGCTATAAACTCTGCGTGAGAAATAGTTATATGCTAAGTTTAGTAACTGTGAATTTTGGTTGCGTGAAGTTGGTTTTATGGGGCATATTGTGTTAGCTGCCGGAATACGAGTTGATCCTAGTAAAATCTCTGCTATATTAGAATGGAAGCCTCCGAGAAATGTGTCTGAAGTCTGTAGTTTTCTGGGACTAGTGGGATATTATAGACGGTTTGTGAAAGGCTTCTTGATGATTGCAACTCCGTTGACGTAGTTGCTACAAAAAGATGTTAGATTCGAGTGGTCAGAAAAATGCCATCAGAGTTTTGAACAATTGAAAGTGTTGTTGACAGAAGCAGCAGTGTTGGTTCAACCTGAAGCGGGCAAAGAATTCATAGTTTACAGTGATGCCTCGTTGAATGGTTTGGGCTGTGTGCTGATGCAAGAAGGTAAAGTCATTGCTTACGCTTCGAGGCAACTAAAGCCGCATGAAAAGAACTACCCAACGCACGACCTTGAATTGGCCGCGATTGTGTTTGCATTGAAAATATGGCGTCATTATTTATTTGGTGAGAAGTGTCATATCTTCTGAGATCACAAGAGTTTGAAGTGCTTGATGACTCGAGAAAGAATTGAATTTATGATGCAGAGAAGATGGTTAGAGTTGTTGAAAGATTACGAGCTTGTGATAGATTACCACCCGGGTAAAGCTAATGTTGTAGCTGATGTTTTGAGCCGAAGGTCCATATGTGCTTTGCGAGCAATGAATGCTCAGAAAGATCTGTGTGATGATAGTGCAGTTATGGCCGAGTTGAAAATAAAGCCGATGTTTGTACATCATATTTGTGATGCTCAGAAAAGTGATGTTGAAATGATGGCTAAACGAACTCAATGTGAATCGAATCTTTGAATCGTAATTTTGAGTTGATAGTGATGATTGTTTGAGATTTAGAGATCGGATTTGTATTCTGAGAAATTCAGAGTTGATTCAAGCGATTTTAAAAGAGGCTCATAATAGTCGATTAACTGTACATCCTGGGAGTACGAAAATGTATAATGATCTGAAACAGTTTTATTGGTGCCATGGTATGAAACGAGACATCTCTGACTTTGTGTCGAAATGTTTAATTCGTCAACAAGTTAAAGCCGAACATTAGGTTCCGTCTGGATTGTTGCAACCGATTATGATTCCTGAGTGGAAATGGGAAAGGATCACGATGAACTTTGTGTCGGGATTGCCTTTATCTCCGGGAAAGAAAGATGCAATCTGGGTTATAGTTGACAGATTGACGAAATCAGCTCATTTTGTTTCGGTGAGAACAGATTATTCACTTGATAAATTGGCTAAATTGTATATTGCTGAGATTGTGAGATTGCACGGGGTGCCACTATCTATTATGTCGGACAGAGATCCGAGATTTACCTCACGATTTTGGAAGAAATTACAAGAGGCTTTAGGCACAAAATTACATTTCAGTACTGCGTTTCATCCGCAAACGGATGGTCAGTCCAAGCGAATCATTCAGATTCTTGAAGATATGTTGAGATGTTGTATACTTGAGTTTGAGACTACGTGGGAAAAACATTTACCATTGATTGAATTCGCGTACAACAACAGTTTTCAATCTAGCATTAAAATGGCACCGTATGAGGCTCTTTACGGTCGAAAATGTCGAACTCCATTGTATTGGACTGAGCTAAGTGAGAATAAAATTCACGGGGTCGATCTTATAAAAGAGACTGAGCAGAAAGTGAAAGTGATTCGAGATAGTTTGAAAGCGGCCTCAGATCATCAGAAGTCTTATGCAAACTTGAAACGAAAATATATTGAATTCGAAGTTGGCGATAAAGTGTTTTTGAAAGTATCTCCGTGGAAGAAAATACTTCGATTTGGCCAGAAAGGCAAGCTGAGTCTGAGATTCATCGGACCGTATGAGATCATTGAGCGAGTTAGGCCAGTTGCTTATAGATTGATGCTACCACCAGAGTTAGAAAAGATTCATAACGTGTTTCATGTGTCGATGCTTCGACGATACAGATCTGACCCGTCTCATGTGATTACTCCTACTGAGGTTGAGATTCAGTCAGACTTGTCGTATAGTGAGGAACCGATTCGAATTTTGGCACGAGAGACTAAAGAGTTGAGAAACAAAAGAATTTCCTTAGTGAAAGTATTATGGCACAAACACAGAATTGAAGAGGCTACGTGGGAGTCTGAAAACATTATGAGAGAGCAATATACGCATCTATTCACTGGTAAGATTTTCGGGGATGAAAATCCCTAAGGGGGAGAGTTGTAACAGCTCGATTTAGACCCTAGTCGGAACAGTGGTTTTGAGACCACAAATCCGGGGTCGAAAAAATATTTTAATATTATTTTTGGTGTTGATTATATGTGTTATAACCTGTGTGAAAACTCTGTGTGATAATTTTATGGACTGTTTGTCAAATTGTGAGAAAAGACTTAATCGCATAAAAAGTAAAAGCTGTGTGCTGATTGTTTAAATGTCTATTTGTTATGGCTCTCTAAATGAGGAGTCCTTATGAGGTTAATAAACCATTTTTTAGTTAGTGGAAGATGATAGCATGGTTTTAGTGTTATTATTAATGTTTACTAAGGGCAATTATGGAAATGAACAATTAAAATGATAATTTAATGAAACAAAAGCATGAAAGTGGTCATCTTTTGTTCATCTTGGTGCCGAAAATAGCAAAAAAAATAAAAGAAAAAGAACACTAGGGTTCAGCTAGTTTGAAGCTTCATTAAGGTATGTTTTGACTTTGGTTTTTGATGATTTTTATGTTTTTGAGATTGTTGCTTAGTCTACTATCAAGCCCATGTTGTAATTTGAAGAATTGATGATGTTTATGAGATGTGCCATTGATGAAATGGTGATCTTTGTTATGAATATTGGTGTTAAATGGAAGATATGTGTTTAATGAACATGTTTTGTTCTTGGATTTTTGGTGAATTTAGCTAATTAGGGCTAATTTGTGAAAATGATAAGTTGAAGGACTAAAATGTAAAATAAATGAAATGTGTGGGCTTGAATGAACTCAAGGAAAATTCGGCTAGGCTTGTGTGAAAAGAAATTGTGTGAATTTGATGATTTTGTGAAATAGGGACTAAAGTGTCGAAATGTGAAAATATGAGAGCTATTTTGTAAAATGCCCTAAATATGTGTGTTTGGACTAAAATGAATGATTTGGTAATTAAATGGATTGAATTTGAATGTGTATAGACCGAGAGAGGAGAGGTTCAGATCAAGATCGAGGCAAAGATAAAGTGCTCGATTGACCGACCGTTGTGATAGTTCAACGTTCGAGGTAAGTTCAGACATAATACGTATATTTAGTTATGTTAAATGCTATGAAATGAATGTCATGATGATATTGATATGTGGATGCTATGTGAGAGTTTTAGTTATGTGTCACTAAGTGTGCGTATTTGGAAACGTGACTGAGATGGTCAGCACTGTGTGTGCGAAATAATATAAGCTTTGACTTTATGGTTGGCACTGTGTGTGCGATACCGATTGAAGAGCGGTTTGATATAAATGCACTATGTGTGTGATGTTAATTAAGCTTCGGCTAAATATCTGGGCACTAAGTGTGCGATTGAATCAAAGAAGAGACGAAAGTTGATCGAAAGGGAATAGTGAGTATTGAGTAGCAAATGTAATTGATTACTAAGTGTTGGCTAAGGTACGCTCGGAACCTATGTGGTTGATGAATCTATGAATGAGATTATGAAATGTTAAATGAGCATATTAGTTTTGGATGGTATGGTTTATATATATATATGTGAAATAATCTATGTGATGATTTGTTTTATTATAATGTATCATGTTACGAACTTACTAAGCTTTGAAAGCTTACTGTGTGATTTGTTTCTCTGCTTTGCAGTGTCAGTAAACCTTGCTTGGATCCGGGAATCGTCAGCATCTCAATCACACTATCGGTAATCTATTTTGGTACTCTTGGAAAGATGTATTTAGTTGAATTATGGCATGTATAAGCTAGTAGTTTTGAAACATGTTTGAGATGTGTAAATAGCCATGTGATGTGGCTAGATAAATGATGGTAATATGCATGTGTGGCTTTGATATATGATGCATATTTTGGTATAGCTTGTGGGTAAAGAAAATGTCTTATGAATGGTAATCTTAGTGATGGTATGATGCTAGTATGATTTAGTGAATTTGGGGATGAATCATGTTTGGTATTGAATGTATTCAAGTTGTGTAATTTAGTTCTTAAGTTGACATGTTTAGAAATGAGATTATATGAGATGATATGTTGATCACTTGACATGAAAATTGGTTGCCAATTTGTTTGTGGAAGTATGCTTAAATGTGCTTGTAGGTTTGACCCTTGTGCGGGTGGCAAATTGGCCTTGCAAATGGCCTGTTTTGCCTACACGGTTATGACACACGGGCGTGTCTAATGACCGTGGCGTAAGGTCAGTAGCTAGCTAGTTGTACACGGCCATGGCACACGGACGTGCCTAGTCGCCGTGTGAATAAGTCAAGATGTGGCTTAAGGGCACACACGGCCCGAGCTTCTGGCGTGTTTGGTGGCCGTGTGGAGAAGTCGAATGCTTTCTGTTTTGGCACGGCTTAGACACATGGGGGTGTGCGGTGACCGTGTGGGGGCACACGGCCTGGTTACGGGCGTGTGACCTCAATGAACTTGGTGAATATTTGAAATTTTGAAAACATTCGTAAGTGTTCGATTTAGTCCTGACCCTATTCTAGCATGTGTTTAAGGTCTTATAGACCTTAATAAAGGACCATATAGTTGATAATGAGTATAGTTGATGGATGAATGACTTAGTGTCTTGTAATGGTTGTGTAATGATTCGATTGATCGGTAATGCCTCTTAACCCTATTTCGACGACGGTTTCGGGTTAGGGGTGTTACAGTTAGACATGAAGTTCACAAATTTCTTAGATTTAATGCTTATAAGATTCACGTACATACATGTACTGATACGTATCAATCCCTTACTCTTTCATATCCTCTATATACCAATTGAACCATTTGGAATAATATCGGATACTCGGGAATCTCGCACCCTAAGTGACAATACATGGTCGAAACCATCTCAATCTCATATCTCATATGTAAATGCTCATCTTGAGCTATCACCGGGTCTGCTCACACAAGCTGACGGTCAAGACATAGCTACACGGTGCTGCTCAGACAAGCTGACGAGTAACCGCAACACCTGCCGAAAAACTCAGCCACCGTTAGAACGTACGAACCAGCACCCAAATCACAATAACCCCTAATGACATGTCATTTGTATCCTATCTGTTCCTAATGTTCAACTGGGATTTCACACGTCGCCAAATCTTCGTCGAACATTTCTGTAAAGTCATATTCACCAATAATACAATTATAAAGCATTTAAAGCACAATTACATTGATGCTTATTAACATACGAACTTACCTCGAATTTATACGGAAAGAATCAAGCTATCAATCAACTATTTTGTTTTTCCCCCGATCTAATTCCAAATGTTGCTTTTCTTGATCTATATATAATCAAATTTAACTTATTCAAAATACATTCTATTCAATTTAGTCTAAAAATCATGTTTTGGAAAAATTACACTTTTGCACCTTAAATTTTGAATTCTTTACAATTTAGTCTGAATCTCATAAAAAAGAAAAATTCATGCAATTTAATCCACACCCATGCTAGCCGAATTTCATACAAGCTTATAGCAGCCCATACATTTCATTATTTCACACATTTACCACATAATTTTCACATTTCTCAATTTAATCCCTATTTGACATTTTCAACCAAAATCACTTTACAAAACTTGTTTATCTAACAACAACCATTTATTTTCTACCATCAAACAGCAAAACACATACACATTCAACAATGGTGAAACCCTAATACTTTAACAGTTTCACAAATTAGTCCCTGGGCTAGCTAGATTAAGTTACAACAACTCTAGAAACATAGAAATCATTAAAAACCGAGCAAAATTGCACTTACATGCACTTGAAATGTTGGCTGAATGCTTCAAACCCTAACCATGGCTTCTCAACCTTCAATTTCGGTGGTGTTTTGCTTTTGAGAAGATGATACCTTAATTTTACTTATTTCAATTTTAAGTTATTTGGCTATTTACTAATTTAACCTTAACATATAACCTTTATAATTTCATTTTAATGGTCATAAAAGTCCACTCATAATAACAATGGTATAATTACCACATAAATCCCTTAACTACTTGATTTCATAGCCATTTAGTACCTTTAACTTATAGAACTCTAGTTTTGTACTTTACGCGATTTAGTCCTCTTTATCAAATTGAGCATACAAACGATTAAATTTCTTAACGAAATTTTCATATGACTCAATTAACATGCTGTAGACACTAAAATAATAAAATAAATATTTCAACCTTAAATTTATGGTCTCGAAGCCACTGTTCTGATTTGACTAAAAATAGGCTGTTACATTCCTCCTCTTACTCCTCGACTAGTTTCTGAGATGCCACAAGGTGTTAAATCTGTTAGAACTGGAAAGCCTCCAGTAGATAAAATTTGTAAATATGGGGCAGAAGAATTTAGGGCTACTACTGAAGACGATCCGGAAAGGGCTAAATTCTGGCTAGAAAATACCATCAGGGTTTTGATGAATTATCTTGCATGCCTGACAAATGTTTGAAATGTGCTATATCCCTGCTAAATGATTCAACTTATCAATGGTGGAATACATTGGTTTCTGTTGTACTGAAGGAAAATTTTACATGAGAATTTTTCCAAACAGAGTTTAAAAAGAAGTAAATTAGCTAGAGATTTCTTGATCAGAAAAGGAAAGAATTTATAGAGCTCAAACAAGGGAATATGACTGTATCTGAGTACAAGCGGGAATTTGTTCGGTTAAGTAAATATGCCAGAGAATGTATCCCGACTGAAGTTGCCATGTGTAAATGTTTTGAAGAGGGATTAAATGAAGATATTAAGTTATTAGTTGGGATTCTGGAACTGAAAAAATTTATGGTATCGGTTGATCGGGCACATAAAGCCGAATAATTAAGTAAAGAAAAGAGGCAGGTAGAGATGGAAGCCCGAACTTCAAGTAAAAGATTTATGGAAAAATCACAATTGTCGGCTTCAAATAAATCAAAGAAATACCATGATCGTTCTGTCACATCTACGGGGTACTCTAGTAGAAACCGAAGTATGCAACGCTTTAATCCGAGATCTCCGTCCCCATCCGTAACAAGTGTAGGAAGTGTTGGAAACCCCAAACTAAGATGCAAACATTGTAATAAATTTCATTTCGGTGAGTGCCGTATGAGAAGTGGAGCCTGCTTTAGATGTGATTCTCTTGATCACTATTTTAGAGACTGTCCGGAAAAGCCTAAAAAATATACTGCTCAGGCTTCAAGGCCGAGTAATCCTGCCTCGAGAGGTAGACCGCCTCGTAACCCCAGCAATGTTAGTGGTAGCCGAGGTGTGACTAAAGTTTCAACTGTCAAATATGAAGCACGAGCACCAGCAAGGACATACGCTATACGTGCACGTGAAGATGCCTCTACACCTAACGTAATTACTGGTACTTTTTCTCTTCTTGATATTGATATTACTGGTTTGATTGATCCTGGTTCAACACATTCATACATATGCACGAATTTAGTGTCTGTCAAAAATTTACCTGTCGAGTCCACTGAATTTGTGGTTAAAGTTTCAAACCCCCTGGGCCAGTATGTGATGGTGGATAAAGTTTGTAAAAATTGTCCGTTAATGATACGGGGTTATTGTTTCTCAGCTGATCTGATGTTGTTTCCATCTGATGAATTTGATGTAATTCTAGGAATGGACTAGCTAACTCAGCATGATGCAGTGGTAAATTGTAAACAGAAGTATATTGTGTTAAAATGTCAGAATGGTGAATTGCTCCGTGTTGAATCTGATAAACTGGATGGGTTGTATAATGTGATTTCAGCTATATCAGTACAAAAATATATCAGAAAAGGGTATGATGCTTATCTTGCTTATGTAATGGACACTAAAGTATCTGAGTCGAAGACTAAGTCAGTGCCGATTGTTTGTGAGTATCTTGATGTGTTTCCAGAGGAATTACCCGGATTACCACCGGTTAGAGAAGTGGAATTTTTTATAGATCTTATTCCGGGAATAATTCCTATATCTATAGCACCTTACAGAATGGCCCCTACAAATTTAAAAGAGTTGAAAAAATAGTTGCAAGAATTGACTGACAGAGGTTTTGCTCGACCTAGTTCTTCACCTTGGGGTGCGTCAGTTCTATTTGTTAAAAAGAAAGATGGATATTTGAGATTATGTATTGATTACCAATAGCTCAACAAAGTCACAATAAAGAACAAGTATCCATTGCCTCGTATTGATGACTTGTTTGATCAATTGAAAGGTGCCACTGTATTTTCGATGATTGATCTTCGTTCTGGCTACTATCAGCTACGGGTGAAAGATTCAGATGTGCCAAAGATAGCCTTCAGAACCAGGTACGGGCACTATGAGTTTCTTATGATGCCGTTTGGATTGACTAATGCACCTGCGGTATTCATGGCTTTAACGAATAGAATTTTTAGACTGTATCTGGATAGATTTATTGTTGTGTCTATTGATGATATTCTGGTATACTTGCGAGATGAAAATGAACATGCTGACCATCTGAGAATTGTGCTGCAAACTCTGCATGAAAAATAGTTGTATGCTAAATTCAGTAAATGTGAATTTTGGCTTTGGGAAGTTGGTTTTCTTGGACATATAGTATGTAACACCCCTAACCCTTAACCATCGCCAGAATAGGGTATGGAGCATTACCGGACATTTCAGATCAAATGCGAACATTACATAAATATTTTACATACACATTATAATTAAATCATATTGTCCCTTTTATGAGCCCTCGAGGCCCAAAATACATGTTAGTAACAAATCGGGACTAAATCAGACATTCAGGAAATTTTTTGCGAAATTTAAAATTTTTTCCTAGAAACAGGGCACACACGACCGTGTGGACCTGGGACACGCCCGTGTTGCTATAGGACACACCCACGCCTTAGACCGTGTCCTACCCCGTGAAACTCTCTGACTTAGGTCACATGGCCAGCCACACGTTCGTGTGCTAGACCGTGTGCCTCACACAGCTGAGACACACGCTCGTGTCTCTGCCTGTGTGTAAATTCCTAGGCATTCTGTTTTGAAAATTTTAAGTAGCAGGGGACACACGACCAATTCACACGCCCATGTGTTAGCTGTGTGGACTCACTATGAGCCTTAAACATTAAGGTTACCATTCCCTACAATCTTATACATCAAGCAACTCAAAACCATTGATTCAACCAATTTAAAACTCAGTTAAACACACTCTAAACATGTCAAAATAGACATTCTAAGTACCTAACCAATGTACCTTCATAGGCACTCTACCTAATTTATTCAAACATGTATGTGCAAATTTTTACTAAATAATCTTCTTAAAACCAATTATCATATACCTATATGTTTACACACAACCAATATGCCTTTAGGCACCTCTTGTAACACCCCTTACCCGTGTTCAACACCGGAACAGGGTACGAGGCGTTACCGGACAATAACACTTGCAACTGAACAAAATCAAGGCATAAATTTTCGTTTAAAATTTAAAACTTTTATCTTATATTATCAATCCCTAAAATGGTCCTACAAGGCCCAAAACATGCTTTGGGAGCGATTCGGGACTAAAACGAGAACTTTTAAAACTTTTGGAACATTTAGAAAATTTCCTTGTTTTGAAGAGTCACACGCCCGTGTGGGCAGGCCGTGTGGTCACACCCGCCCGTGTGGCCCAGGACACGCCCGTGTCCTTCGCTCGTGTAACTCTCTATTTATGATGTCATCATTCTTTTTGGATCAAACGACCAAGTCACACACCCGTGTGCTAGATCGTGTCCTCCACACAGCTGAGACACACGGCCGTGTCTCTGCCTGTGTGGTCAAGAAGATGACTATTTTCCAAACTAAAATCTACCCTATCCTGCCCATACTTGAGTATAACTTGAATGACACATTTCATGACATATTAAAGCTACCAAAACATCCACCACACACATGTAACAAGTCATAGCATACAATTTACTCAACCATGGAATGAGTCATCATGAGTTTATAGCATAACCAATTCATTGGCCACATTAAATGGATTGATACAACAATGAACTCCGAATATCATGGGTCATTATTCTAGGACAACTCATAGTAACATATGCACATGACCAAGTTTCCTATACATGCCATAACCTTAAGTATAAAATCATCGATACCTAAATTGTAAGCTCAATAGTGTGATAGGTTCTCCGGTGACTTCCAACCTGAGCTAACCTGAGTACATTATAAACACGGAAAACAACGGAGTAAGCTATAAATCTTAGTAAGTACGTATGTAAATAATAAAAAATTGATTACCATGCTTTTAACAATCCTCATTATAAGCTCTCACGATAATACCATCATTATTGCATAAAATTTCAAAATTCATTTATGTTCATCTTGAGCTGTTTACTGAAGTTATAGTCACTAAATTATTTTTATCTGGAGCTACGGAACCTCAAATTAAGATCTTCTTATTTTCCCTGAAACTAGACTCACATATATTCTTACCATAAAATTTCCAGAATTTTTGGTTCATCCAATCGGTACATTTTATTCTTTAAAGTCTCCCCTGTTTCGCTGTCCAACAGTTCCAACCTTTCTTCACTAAAAATTAATTATCTCATTCTACAAAACTTGAATAACATTACCATTTGTTTATATTGAAAATATACTCATTAATAATTTCAAGAATATAAATTTTATCCCATGATTATTTTTTTACAATATTTAATGAATTTCCCAAGTCAGAATAGGGGATTCTGAAATCATTCTGACCCTGTCTCACTAAAATCCAATTATCTCACCATATGAAATTCTTTTGCTTATTCTGTTTCTTTTATGTAAAATTAGACTCAATAAGCTTTAATTTCATATCTCATTCAACCTCAAAATCTATTTAAACCATTTTTGGTAATTTTTCAAAGTTACACAACTGCTGCTGTCCAAAACTGTTTTATTTCAATTTTCACTCTTTCATAAAACATCATAACAATATGTTCACATTCAATAACATAATTTGATTAGCATGAATAATACAAAACTTTATCTCACTTACTCGTTTTAATCCTCACTGAAATTCATCACATATAGAATTCATTGCTCACATGAAATTCCATTTAGTCGAATTTTCCTGATGAACACTTCGGAGTAATTACGGATACATGGTGGTTTCGCACATAGCCCACCCATAATAATAGATACATGGTGGTTTTGCACACAGCCCACCAATAATAACATATTCACGGTGGTATCGTACACAGACCCCTAATAAAAATAGATACACGGTGGTTTCGCACACAGCCCACCAATAATAACATATTCATGGTGGTATCGCACACAGCCCACCAATATTAACAGATGCACGGTAGTATTGCACACAGCCCACCAATAATAATAGATGCTATCCGGTGCACATAGTAGCTTGCATTTAGTACTACACGTGTGACCATAGCTATTTTATTCCACAATCTCACATAGAACCATATCTCGATGCCATAGTCTAACTATGGTCTTACACGATTTCACTTAGTCACACTTTGCCACGACTCATTCTTGGTCTTTTCCGTCAATTCATCTTTTAGTACCGAACGAAAGTGTTCAACTTTGCGTTCGCTAGTCTCGAACATCGGATTTTCATTGTACAGCAAATATTATAATTAAATTCAAAAATTATTCATCAATTTATCAAATAAACATTTATGATTAACATACGAACTTACCTCGGTATGAAACGACGAAATAAGTCAATTACTCGATTATCTTGCTTTCCCCCCAATCTAATTCCAAATCTCATCTTCCTTGATCTATAACAACACATTTAATTTATTTATTCATCATGCTATTCAAATTATCCAAATTTCACATTTTTGGTAAAATTACATTTTTACCCCTAAACTTTGTCATATTTACACTTTTTCCCCTAGGCTCGTTAAATGAAATGTGTTCAATTTCTTTACTACCCATGCATAGCCAAACCTTTTTTATGCTTATAGCAACCCGCATTTTCCATTATTTCACACCTTTACTACCTATTTTACAACTTTTACAAAATGGTCCATTTTAGGTGTTTTCATGAAAATCACTTAACAAAAGTTGTTTATTTAACAACCAAGATTCATTTTCTTCCATAAAAATGCAGAAAACAACATGAATATTCTCATGGAAAAACCCTAGACTTTAAACCATTTTGCAAAATAGTCCCCTCATTAGCTAGATTAAGCTACAAGGGTTCCAAAAATACAAAAATCATAAAAAATGACCATCAAAATCACTTACTTGTGAGAGTTAGAAGTTGCTGAAATTTTCAAGCTTCCATAGCCATTTCCTTGGGTAAGAATCTGTGGAGAAGAAGAGAGAATGAAAAAGATGACAACTTTTTTCTTATTTTATTCTATTACATCAATTTAAGTCACCTAATTTCCACCAACTTTGACCAATTTGTATTTTCTTGTCCCCTATGGCCTGCCAATCTCTTTCCTAAGGGCCTAATTGCACATTAAGGACCTCCAATTTAAAGTTCTATAGCTATTTGACACCTTTAGCTTATAGAACAAAACTTTCATACTTAATGCGATTTAGTCCTTTTTCAAAATTAAGCATGCAATCACTAAAATTAATTCACCAAAATTTTCATGCACTCACATAATCATGCTATAACACATAAAATAATATTAAATAATTTCTCTGACCTCAGATTTGTGGTTCTGAAACCACTGTTCTGACTAACCCCAAAATCGGGCTGTTACACCTCTTATGCATATTCAACTACTATTTTACTTCTCATCATTTAATCACATCAATATTATAAGGCAATAATGCAAATACCACAATACCAAAACACAAGCCAAATACATGACTAATTTCAAAAAAACTCTTATAGACTAATATTTAGTCAAAATAACCTATTCGAGCCATTATAACCAAAATCAAGTCATCAGTAATTACCATTAGAACCAATGGATAGTGTGATATAGCTCCGATAAGCTTCCAACCTGTTCAAGCTTCCGATAATCTGTAAGGTAAATAAATAAAACAAACACGTACGCAAGAAATGCTTAGTAAGCTCGTATAATCTTTAATCATATTAATTCATCTCAAATATAAAATTTTACGTATAAAAAATATTCCAATATTGTTACCGTAATACTCATAAACTATATTCATTAATTCACAAGGTGAACTAATCCATAGTATCACACATATACTTATTACCCCCAATCTTAGTAGAATTTTATATAACTTTAACTCTTCCATACTTATTCCATATGAATGTAATACAAGTCATATGCATATCATTTAGCCATGGTCACAAATTAGTGCATCTAACCAAAGCCTTATTCTAATTGAACACATAATAAATCGTTCCATAAGAAATTGCATAATTTAAACCTTACCATTCTTTCCTGTGTACTAACTTATTTTCACTTAAATACTTACCATTTCAATGCATCAAATAAATAAACAAATTACTATTCAGCCAATAGCTTGGCACTTGCCTAAACATCAAGCAACAACAATAGTTAGTGTACTTGCACATCTTACATATAAATTCAATATTGATAAACTTATTTTCTCGACATGTCACCATATACATGCTTTCCTTGTATCAACATATCAAAGATAATCATATACTTACATGTCACTTTTTAATATATTAAGAAAATATCACTTCCAAGACACGTTTCAATATATCAATTAAATATCATTTCCAAGTATTTCAGGTATATACCGGTAATAACCATAAATCTTTCAATATTATTTTATATATATTTATAGATCACTCATAGCACATTCAATTCTCATTAATTTTCTATCTCAAAAGGTTTTTCACAATTAATACACAGTTTATATGTTTCATTTCCATTTCATATTTAGTATTATCAATTTCCATTCATAATATCATTTCATTTAATTTCCCCTATTAACACGACTAGAACTCTGACGGATACACGGATCCAACCAAAACACACTAGTTTGGCACCCAGTGCCTCATCAGATAATTCGAAGTAATAGATTGACACCCAGTGTCTCATCGGCCATGCTGAAGTAAGTTGGTACCATGTACCTCATCGAATTTATCCGAAGTAACAATTTGACACCCAATGTCTCATCGACTCGAAGTCAAAGTATCCCTGAACTCTTCCAATCCTATGGCATGCCAACTATATCCGACTCAGCCCGATACAGTTAATAGGGTTTCAATTCACTTTTCAATTGCCACAATTATTCAAATATCACGATTCCACATACATTCTATTCAATAACAATCAATATTCCATTTACCATTATTTTCATGAATTTTGTGTATATTTATTTCAATAATAATTCATAATCATGAATATACATAATTATCAGACAAGTTTCATATACATGAATTTTACATGTCACTAACCAAGTCTTTCCAAATCGGAAAACGACTACGGATATGAGTACATCGTTTTCTTTGTGCCATAACCGGGTTATCGTCTTTTCATTAAAATGCCATAGCCTAGCTATGGTCTTACATTTAAACATTGCCATGGTCCAACCATGGTCTTATCCGTCAATTCATCCTTTGCCACGAACGATGGTACTCAATTTTCGCGTTCCATTTAACCCGAACATTCACTTTAAATTTATTGTATAATAATATTCCGTATTTTAACCAAATAGTATAAATAAATACATAATACCATCCATCAATTCAATATAATTATCAAAGTTCAACCATACGAACTTACATGGGGTAAATTGTGGAAGTTGTAGTAATTTAGGGACTATTTGGCTAATTTCCCTTTTTCATGTTTGTCTTCGGATTCTTGATATGGTGCAAAAATATGAAAACCCAGCTTAGAGGACCTCTTATGGCATTTTGCTGAAGTTTTTTGAAGAGAATTTGTCTAGAATTCTCTTGTAATTTCAATTTCTAATTTTAATTCTGCAAAATTTCCAATTTTACCCCTTGTTCACACTATTTTTTGTCATTTCTTGTACACACATGCCGTCCAGCCCTATAATAATAGTATATTTTCCTTTTTGGTCCTCCTTTACCTACTATTTAAAGTATTTAATCATTTTAAAAAGTTTTGCACCTTTTTCAATTTAGTCCTTTTTAATTAATTGACTATCCAAACGTTAAAATTTCCTAACGAAACTTTAATACTAACTTAATGACACTCCGTAAATATTCTGCTCGGTTTATGAAATCGAGGTCTCAATACCTCATTTTCGAGACTAATTAACCTAATCATTCTTTTAATCCAAAAAATTCACTAATTCAAGAATATTTCTAAAATCACACTTGACTCATAAATAATAAATTTTAAAATTTTTAAACTCAATCGTCAAATTTAGTTGTCTCGAACCACTATTTTCGACACCACAAAAAATTGGGCTGTTACATAGTATCTGCTGAAGGCATCAGGGTGGATCCGAATAAAATTTCAGCAATTGTTAACTAGAAACCACCAAAAAATATGTCTGTAGTCAGAAGTTTTCTTGGATTAGCCGGTTACTATCGAAGATTTGTACAAGGGTTTTTGATGTTAGCTTCGCCGATAACACGACTATTACATAAAGATGTAAAATTTGAATGGACCAACAAATGTCAGCAAAGCTTTGATCAGTTGAAAGCCTTGTTGTCCAAAGCACCAGTTTTGGTTTAGCCTGAATCGGGTAAAGAATTTATAAATTACAGTGATGCATCATTAAATGGTTTGGGTTGTGTCTTGATGCAAGAAGGTAAGGTAATAGCCTATGCTTCTAGACAGCTAAAACCACATGAAAAGAACTACCCGATACATGACATGGAATTAGCAGCTATTATATTTGCTTTGAAAATTTGGCGACACTACTTGTTTGGTGAAAAATGTCACATATTCACAGATCATAAAATCTTAAAGTATTTAATGTTGCAAAAAGACTTGAATCTAAGACAACGCAGGTTGCTTGAGTTATTAAAAGATTCTTATCTGGTTATTTATTATCATCCGGGAAAAGCCAATGTGGTTGCAGATGCTCTGAGCAGAAAATCCCTGTTTGCCTTGCGAGCAATGAATACCCGGTTGTCTTTGTCTGATTATGGTTCAATCATAGCTGAGTTAAAAGCTAAACTGACATTTCTGCAGCAGATCTATGAAGCTCAGAAAAACGATGATGAACTATAAGCTAAACAGGTTCAATGTGAGTTAAATTTTGATTCAGAACTTCAGATTGGGCCTGATGATTTCTTGTTATTCAGAGGCAGAATATGTATACTGAAGAATTCAAAACTTGTACAGAAGATTGTACATGAAAATCAAAGTGGTACTATGTCTGTTCATCCGAAGAGTAATAAAATGTATAATGATTTGAAGAAGATGTACTGGTGGCCGGGAATGAAACGCGACATTTCTAAATTCGTATCTAGATGTTTGATATGTCAGCAAGTTAAAGCTGAACATCAGGTACCTTCAGGACTGTTACAACCAGTCACGATACCGGAATGGAAA
The DNA here is from genome assembly GCA_025698515.1 of Gossypium sturtianum. Lineage (NCBI taxonomy): Eukaryota > Viridiplantae > Streptophyta > Magnoliopsida > Malvales > Malvaceae > Gossypium > Gossypium sturtianum. The sequence continues at coordinate 67,234,114 of CM046950.1, read as the reverse complement.
TGGGAAAGAATTACCATGGATTTTGTGTCAGGATTACCCCTATCTCTGAAAAAGAAAGATGCCATTTGGGTAATCGTCGACCGTTTGACAAAATCTGCACACTTTATTCCGGTACTTACGGATTTCTCCCTGGACAGATTGGTTGAGTTATATGTTTCTGAGATTGTCAGATTACACGGTGTGCCAGTTTATATTATTTCTTATAGAGATCCAAGGTTCACATCCAGATTTTGGAATAAATTACAAGAAGCTTTAGGTACTCAATTGCATTTCAGTACTACATTCCATCCTCAGACAGATGATCAATCCGAACATGTGATACAGATTTTAGAAGATATGCTTCGGTGTGGTGTTTTAGAATTCGAAGGCAATTGGGAAAAGTATCTGCCTTTAGTTGAATTCGCATATAATAACAGTTATCAGTCAAGTATTAAAATGGCATCGTACGAGGCTCTGTATGGTCGTAAATGTAGAACTCTGTTGTATTGGACTGAGCTCAGTGAGAAAAAGATACACGGAGTTGATTTAATCCATGAGACTGAAGAACCGGTGAAGGTGGTTCGGGATAGTTTGAAAGCAGCCTATGATCGTCAAAAGTCTTATGCCGATCATAAACGAAAAGAGATAGAATTTCAAGTCGGAGACAGAGTATTTTTGAAAGTATCACCTTGGAAGAAAGTTCTTCGATTTGGCCGCAAAGGAAAACTGAGCCCACAGTTCATCGGACCATATGAGATCACCGAAAGAATCAGATCTATTTCATACCGATTGGCATTACCACCAAAGCTTGACAGAATTCATAATGTCTTTCATGTGTCTATGTTGCGACGGTATCGGTCAGATCCTTCACATGTTATTTCTCCAACAGAAGTTGAGATTCAGCCTGACATGACTTACGGTAAGGAGCCGATCAAAATTCTCGCATGGGAGACGAAAGAACTAAGAAATAAAAAGGTACCTTTAGTAAAATTTCTTTGCCAACGACATGGATTAGAAGAAACTACCTGGGAACTGGAGGAAACAATGAGAAAACAATACCCGAACCTCTTTACTGGTAGGATTTTTGAGGACGAAAATTCTTTAAGGGGGAGAGTTGTAACAGCCCGTTTTCAGTGAAATCGAATCAGTGGTTTCGGGACCACAAATTCGAGTCAGAAAGAAATTTTTTTTAATATTATTGCATGGTCTGCATTATGATAGGAATAACGTGTGAAAATTTTGTTAAATTTTTTTTACCGATTTCATGTTTAATTAGGAGGAAAGGACCAAATTGCATAAAGTGCAAAAGTTGAATTCTAGTAGCTAGAAGGATCAAATACCTATGGAATTCAAATTTTGAGGTCTTTATAAGGCAAATAGACCATTAAGAGAAGTTAGTAGATATTTATGATGATTCATCCATAGAAAATTAGAAAAAGAAAAGGACGAAATTGGAATGTTGAAAAATTAATGGATGATAAGTTAATTAAATGAATAAAATAATTTCATATCATCATCTTCCCCAAAATTTTCTATGGAAACCCTAGCTAAGAGAGAGAATTTCAAGCTTGCTTAATTAGGTAAGCAATCTTGTCCCATTTTTAGTAATTTTTACATTTTCGAGATCGTAATAACTTAATCTATCTATTTTGGGGATCAATTTGCAAAGTTATTAAAGTTTTAAAATTTTACTATGGATGAGTATGCTGAAATTTTGAAATTTATGGTAGAAAATGAAAGGTTGTTGATAGATAAACAACTTTTGTAAAGGAAATTTCCATGAAATTGTGATTTAGGGACTAAATTGAAAAGATGTAAAATTCATGGAAAATTTTTAATTTTTGTGAAATACATGAGCTGTAAATGTTATATGTAAAAATCGGCTAGGCTTGGAATAAGGACTAAATTGCACGAATTTCATTTTCCGAGCCTGGGGATGAAATTTGAATTAATTAAAAGTATAGAGGCAAAATGGTACTTTTGCCTAAGATGTGAATTGAATTGAATTGAATATGAATTGTATTAAATTGAGTTAAATTTACTCGTATAGATCCGGATAGACCTAGTACGGAGTTGGATCGAGGAAAACAAAAAGTATTAGATTAGTAGATTCTCGTATACAAACAAGTGTCGAGGTAAGTTCGTGTAACTAAGTTGTGTGTATTTATATGTTTAAATTAAATGTTATATATGCAAAATTGTATAATTTCCATATATGTGAAAGTGATTAAATATCCGAAAATGCCCGATAATTGCTAAGTTCCGTTTGAACAAATGAAAATCGATGGATACAAGTTTCCCGTATTGGTTGTAGTCCTGCATATGTTGCGGACACACCATAGCTTGGAAGAGCATCCTGTTATAAGCCCTTTCGAGCTGCCCGTTATATGGTTCCTTCGAGCATCTCGATCGATATTGATCCTGTATGTGTTGCGGATATACCGCAGCTCTTTGTGAGCGTCCTGTTATATGATCGATATTGATCCTGCATGTATTGCGGACATATCGCAGCTCTTTATGAGTGTCCTGATATAGGCTCTTTAAGAGCTTCCTGATATGGCTCGCTTGAACTTCCTGTTATATGGCTATCCAGAGCTTCCTAATAATAACTTTTTGGAGTTATCCCGTTAAGCTCATATGAGCTTTCTGTTTTAAACTCTTATGAGTTTCCTGTTATTAAGCCCGGATAAGCTTCCTGTTACATGGCTCACACGAGCTTCCTGTTATACGACTTGAGAGAGTGCTTCCTGATTATGTGCTCTAATGAGTACCCTTGAATATGAATTGATGGATTACAGTTTTGTACACTTTAAGTGTACTACATCTGTATCCATCGATATTTTAAATAAATTCAACTGGAAAAGTTCTGACATAGCTAAACTGAACTTGAGATGATTTATCATAGAAATGTATATGGAAATATGGAAATATGATAAGAAAATTATATGTGTATGAAAGTTATTACATGATGAGCTCATTCATGTTTCTTGGAAATTGTGTGAATTATAATGACTAACATATTTCGATGAAGTTGGGGGTTTAGGCTATTAGCCAAACTTATTTGATGCATTTTGCATGTTTATTTTAATAGAAATAAATGGTAAGTTAAATTTCTAATTATACGAACTTACTAAGTATTATATGCTTACTCTCTTTATTTTCCTTTGTTTTATAATGCTCGGAAGCTCGTAAAGGTTAGAAGTCGATTGGAGCATCATCACACTATCCTTCAGCTCGTTTTGGTATAAATAGCAAACTTATTTTGGTATAATGGCATGTAAAGGTTAAATTGCCTAATGATGGCATGTATATGGTTGGCTGTAACTAGCCATTGGAATAGCTAGTGATAGTATATTTGATGTTTGTAAGAGATTATATCATGTTTAATATATATGTTCTTGGTATGATAGATTGAAATTTTGATAAACTTATATGATTATACAAATAGGTAAGTTTGAATACTTAAGTACTTGTGATGATATATCATGTATAAGATTGGTTTTGGCTTGGTTTTAATGTCTTGAATTGGTTGGTGAATGTATTTAAGTGTTGTTGTAGGTTGAAGGCAAATTTGGGTGAGAAAAGTGGCCTTGAAAATGGCCTATTTTCGTCCACACGGGTAGACACACGGGCGTGTGTCTCAACCGTGTGTGACATACAGCCATGCGCACGGGCGTGTGGTTTGGTTGTGTGTCCCCTGCATCCTTAAAATTGAGAAACAGAATGCCCAGGAATTTTCACACGGGCAGAGACACGGGCATGTGTCTCAGCCGTGTGTGACATACAGCCTAGCATACGGGCATGTGGCTTGGCCGTGTGAACCCTACACCTAATTAATGCAAGTCAATAAGCTCACACGGGCGTGTCGCTTGGCCATGTGACCCAAGTCAGTAGCCACCCTAATTTTGAGCACGGGCTAGGACACGGCCATGTTCCTTACATCGAATGCCCACACGGCCTAAGACACGGGCATGTCACTTGGCCGTGTGAGCCACACGGCCTACCCACACGGGCATGTGTCCCCTGCATCTAAGAAAAATTTTATAATTTTGTGAAAAATTCTATGACTTTCTGATTTAGTCCCGACTTGTTTCTAATGCATAATTAGGGCCTCGAGGGTCCATTTAAGGGACAATATGATTGAATATGATTGGATTCGGATATGAATAGTAAATGACATGAATTAATTATATTTGCTCTGTAAACTCCAGTAATGCTCCGTAACCCTGTTCTGGCGACGGATATGGGTTAAGGGTGTTAGGAAATAGGTGCTCAACCACTCAAATCTCATTTCTAAGCTTATATTTCAACTTCCTATATCCTAAATACAATTTAATTGCATACCTAAACCATTAATTTTATTCAATTACATCTGTAACACCCCTAACCCGTATCCGTCGCCGGATTAGGGTTATGAGGCATTACCAAACTAAGCTCAATTCCGAAATAGACCTTCAACTGAATTTAAGCACAAGCAATGCAATCATTACTATATTATATAACATTACAATCTATTTAAAAATTAAAATAAATGTATAACGAGTTTTATTACCAATACTTAATACACACAAATGTCTGAATCACATAATTTAAACATTCATGGCACATATATATATATATATATATAAATTTGAACCATATCTCAACTTATGTCAAATTATAACATATATCGGGTATCAATCAAAATTCATATAACATAAGCTGAGTTTCATATATATATATATATTACTATAATACATATGCATATTAAAACAATTGAACCATTATACCATTTAATAATCAATTACATATACCAACATATTAATATTACCTCTTGCCGAATATACTATTTCACCTTTCATTTGGATTCAGAAACTAACCAATCAAGAAACATATTCATTTCTTACCATTAATAATTAGATCTATATAGCCAACTATCACATATATATGTCTCATTATAAAAGTATAAATATCACATAGCCAAATCACTTAAACATAGCATTATTTAATTCTTACTACACATATCAAGCATATGCTATTTATCATAAGGCCGAAACACATGTCTTACTCAAATATCATTAGTAAAACGTAATAAACAATTAAACATAAATTCACCTTAATCGCGATCATGCACGTATCATAAACATGGCAAACATGATTCACATATAAACCAAAACCAAGACTAAGTTTACTAAAACCATCACCTAATATACATATATATATATACCAATTTAGCACCTTCCACATGTGATATAGACCATTACCGAATTTAAAACATCCATTAACATTATGAACAAGCTATGAAATCCAAATTATAGAAATGATACTTAACCAAAAGAAATAGCCATTTTCGCAAGGCTATATTTATATACAAGATCAAACATCATATGTTTCAAAACTTAATCTAACCTATACATGCCTTCAAATCAAAACCAAGATTTTAAAATACCAAAAAGAGGCGATAGTGTGGATGACTTTCTTGACGATCCCTCTCGAGCTTGTAGCTTAACCAAAATATATAAACAAACAATTAAACAAAAGAAATCGGAGTAAGCTTACTAGCTTAGTAAGTCTCAAGTGTTAAAAATACTTAGTATCAAGCATAAAATACATAAATTCATGGTATTAAACATGAAATTTTAATTTATAATTACTTATACCAACTCTCATTACTTCATTTAACATAATATCATTGATCTCATCATCACATACTTAAACTTCGAACATACATAATTATCACATCCGTAGATACTCGATTCTACTCCCATGAACATATACATCACATCTATTTTTCACAACCAAGTGGTATAACATAATCTTTCATCCTCTATTCGAACATATCTATAACACACATATATATATATCTATATATATAACATTCATCAAGGTAATTAACTTCCACTTCTTCAGGTATTCGTTCGTTATTTTCTTGAGTAGCACGAAAATGAACTACTTACCTCTCTGTCGAATTAATACGTTTCAAAGCTGAAATTTCTTGACATGTGCATAAATCGATTTGCAAATATTCTGAGCTTAGATTACATTCACCGGCACTTGGCCTGCTGGACTCAAGGTCCGAAATTAATCACCGTAATAAACGCTAGGCATTAAGCCGAATCGTTTCACCGGCACGTGGCCTACTAGGCTAAAAGCCCGAATAACACACCGGCACAAGGCCTGCTAGGCTAAAAGCCCGAATAACACACCGACACAAGGCCTGCTAGGCTAAAAGCCCGAATAACACAGCTATAATTCATCAATTCACTATATTAACATCACATTATTATCGATTCATGTACTTAAACCACAATCACTTAACGTATTTTATACATACAAGTTTCCATTTCAAATTCAAATCACATTAAGTCCAATAGTGAACTTTAACATTCGGCTATCCTCAATTTAAATGCTCAAATAAATCAATTAATATCAATGACTATATTTGTAATTAACTCTTTCATGTACTTAGACTCAAGAACTTACCTCTACTGTCGATAGACCATCGTGTAAATCGGCTATTCGAGAACCTTCGTCTTTCCCGATCCAGTCTGTTTTTCTTTGCTCTTGATCTAAAACACATTAAATTAAGCTCATTCAAGTACATTTCAATTCAATTTAGTCCCAAATCACATAAATGGACAAATTGCCATATTACCCCTAATATTTCACTACTTTGCAATTTAGTCCTATTTGCATAACACACAAAATACACCAAATTAGCTAAGACTATACAAGGGACAAATATTCCTAGGGACTTTACAAGCCTTCACATTTCATTTATTTTGCAAATAAGCCCCTCTAAAATTTCATTATTACAAATTAGCCCAAAATACTCAAATTTACCAAAATTTCCAATGCAAATTATACTAATCTTTACCATATCATTTATATAAAATTATAAAACACCAAAAATTACAATAATATAGCAATGGCCGAATCTCATACATGCTCATTTTCAAAAATTCTAACATGGGTCGGGTACTATACAAAGCAACGATCTCAAAAACGTAAAATTTATCAAAAACAGATTAAAAACTAACCTTAAATCAAAGCTTGAAGTTGCCAAAATTTAAACAAGGTTTTCTCCCTTTCCTTTAACACATTCGGCCATGAAAAGAAATAAAATGCTAATGGCTTTTCTCATGTTTTATTTAACATATAATATAACATTTAATTAGTTTACTATTATAACCTCTAAATAAAAATAAAACTATTATATTTAATAAGGGCAATTGTGACTTTAGCCACCCACTAACTTTAAAAATGGACTATTTACCCTTTAGATGCTCCACATTAAAAAGCCATCACCATTCTAGTACTTTACACTATAGAATGCAACTTTTACGTTTTACACGATTTAGTCCTTTTATCAAATTAAGCACTCAAACAATAAAATTTTTCTACGAAACTTTCACACACATTAATTCACATATAAATAACACAGAATATAATATTTTAAAATTTATTGGACTCGGATTCATGGTCCCGAAACCACCATTCAGATTAGGGTCAAATTCAGACTGTTACAACTCTCCCCCCTTAAGGATTTTCGTCCCCGAAAATCTTACCGTTAAACAAAGTCGGATATTGTTGCCTCATTGAAACCTCAGGCTCCCACGTAGCCTCTTCAATTCCGTGCCGATTCCATAGTACTTTCACTAATGGAATCCTTTTGTTTGTTAACTCTTTCATTTCTCGGGTTAAGATACGAATCGGTTCTTCATCATATGTCAAATCAGATCGGATTTCAATCTCTGACGGTGTGATCACATGAGACGGATCTGATCTGTACTTACGAAGCATCGAAACATGAAATACGTCATGTATCTTTTCTAACTCAGAGGGCAACTTCAACCTATAAGCAACAGGCCCAATACGTTCAGTGATTTCATAAGGTCCGATGAATCTCGGACTAAGTTTGCCTTTCCGACCAAATCGGAGTACCTTTTTCCACGGAGAAACTTTCAAGAATACTCGATCTCCGATTTGAAATTCAATATCTTTACGCTTTAAGTCAGCATAAGACTTTTGTCGGTCTGAGGCAGCTTTCAAAGTATTTCTGATCATAGCCACTTTTTGTTCAGTTTCTTTAATCAAATCAACCCTGTATCTTATTCTCATTGAGCTCACCCAAAGATAATGGTGTTTGACATTTTCGTCCGTACAAGGCTTCATAAGGTGCCATTTTGATACTAGATTGAAAGCTATTATTGTAAGCAAATTCAATCAAAGGTAGGTATCGTTCCCACGTACCTTCAAACTCGAGAACGCAACATCTCAACATGTCCTCAAGTATCTAAATAGTTCGCTCGATCGATCGTCTGTCATGCGAATGAAAGGTCAGTACTAAAATGAAGTTTAGTGCCTAAAGCATCTTGCAACTTCTTCCAAAACCGCGATGTGAATCTCGGGTCTCTGTCTGAAACAATGGAACTCGGTACACCATGCAATCTCACAATCTGTGATACATACAATTCGGCAAGTTTATCGAGTGAATAGTCCGCATTTAACCGGGTACAAAATGAGTGATTTGGTCGGTCTATCAACTATAACCCAAACGGCATCTTTCTTACTCGGTGTCATAGGGAGACCGGATACAAAATCCATTGTAATTCTATCCCATTTCCATTCGGGTATCATGATTGGTGAAGTAGTCTGGATGGTACTTGATGCTCGCTTTTACTTGGCGACAAACTAAGCATTTCAAACAAATTCGGATATATCCCGTTTCATGCCAGCCACCAATAGAATCGTTTCAAATCGTTATACATTTTTGTGCTACCGGATGTATCGATAGTCGCACCACTATGGGCCTCACTCGAGAATCATCTCAGTATCAAACTCGAGTTCTTGAAACACACATTCGGCTTTTAAAAATTCAAGCAGTCATTTGCATCAATCTAAAAATCGATTCTCGCACCTTTTCACATCGAATTCGACTAGTAATAAAATCTTTGTCAACTTTACGTGCATCACAAATTTGCTTTGAATAAACATCGGTCTTGCTTGTAACTCGGCTATGATCGAACCATCACCGACATAGCTATCTGCTGCGTTCATTGCACGAAGAGCAAACAATGATTTTCGACTTAACGATCCGCAACAACGTTAGCTTTTCCGGATGGTAGTCAATCACCAATTCATAGTCTTTCAATAATTCCAACCACCGCGTTGTCTTAAATTTAGGTCTTTTTGAGTCATCAAATACTTCAGACTTTTATGATCCGAGTAAACATGGCATTTCTCGCTTGAATAAGTAATGACGCCAAATCTTCGCGAACACAATGGTCGCAAGCTCCAAATCATGCGTCGGGTAATTTCTTTCATGCAACTTCAATTGTCTCGATCGCGTAGGCTACTACTCCGCCTTCCCCGCATCAATACACAGCCCAAACCACTTAAGGAAGCATCCGAATACACAACAAATTCTTTACCCGATTCGAGTTGAGCTAACACTTGGAGCTTCGGTCAAAAGGGCTTTAACCGCTCGAAACTTTTCTCGACACTTTTCCGACCACTCAAACTTGACATATTTCTCGTAGTAGCTTTGTCAAAGGTGTAGCTATCACGTAAAAACCTTTCACAAACCGCTGTAGTAGCCCGCAAGCCCCGTAAAAACTTTGAATCTCGAAAACATTCTTGGTGGCTTCCAATCCAAAGATAGCCGAAATTTTGTTCGGATCGACTCGAATACACGATGTTGAAACAACATGTCCCAAAAAAGTGACCTTTTTCATCCGTAACTCACACTTACTAAACTTCGCGATACAATCGTTGATCTCTCAAAGTTTGTAGCACTAATCTCAAATGCTCGGCATGCTCGGTTTCATTTTTGGAATAGATCAAGATATCATCAATAAACACTACTACAAACCTGATCCAAAAAGCGCCTCAAAACTCGATTCATTAGATCCATAAAAACAAGCAGTGCATTAGTGAGTCCAAAAGGCATAACTAGAAACTCAAAATGTCCGTACCTCGTCCGAAATGCAGTCTTTGGCACATCTTTATCTCTCGACTCATGAATCGATAATAGCCTGATCTCAAATCTATCTTCGAAAATACTGAAGCCCCTTTTTAGCTGATCAAACAAGTCATCAATCCGAGGTAACGGGTACTTATTCTTTATAGTTACCTTATTTAGTTGCCAATAGTCGATACACATTCGCATGGTCCCATCTTTCTTTTTCACAAATAAAACCGGTGCACCCCAAGAAGAGAAGCTCGGTCGTGCAAAGCCCTTATCTGTCAATTCTTGCAACTGCGCTTTCAACTCTTTTAACTCCGTAGGTGCCATCCGATACGGAGCTATCGAAATTAGAGTCGTTCTCGGTACTAATTCAATGCCGAACTCAATCTCTCTCTTGGTGGTAAGTCCCGGTAGTTCTTCAGAAACACATCCGGGTATTCACACACACGATCAAGATTTCAATATGCTTTTCAGGACACTTTATTATCCGATTACATACGCCAAATAAGCTTCACACCCTTTTCTCACATATTTCGGGCTAACATCGAAGATATTCTTGTAGGAAACCCACTTAAATCACTGGATTCAATTCTGATGATCTCCCCGTTCTGACATCTCAAATCAATTAGCTTTCTTTTGCAATTCACCACTGCGTCATGTGAAGTTAACCAGTCCATTCCCAAAATTATATCGAACTCATCGAAGGGCAACAACATTAAATCGGCTGGGAAGCAAAAATCCCGAATCATCAACGGGCAACCTTTACACACTTTATTAACAAGCACACATCTACCCAAAGGGTTGGACACACGAATCACAAACTCAGTAGACTCAACTGGCAGAGTCTTACCGAATACTAGAGTTTCACACACATATGAATGAGTCGAACCAGGATCAATCAATGCAATCACAGTAGTATCATAAAGGGTGAAAGTACCGGTAATGACATCGGGGGAGGAAGCATCCTCTCTGGCACGTGTGGCATAAGCTCTAGCTGGAGCTCTAGCCTCAGATCGAACTACAGTGTTCTTCATTCCTCTCTAACTACCACCTACATTGCTTGAATGTCTGGGTGGCCTGCCTCGCGCTGATGTGTTGCTCGACTTAATGTTCAATCGTATTACGCTCAACTAACATCGGACATTCTCTAATAAAATGATCGACGATCCGCATTTAAAGCAAGACCGATCATGGAATCTACAACTCCCGAAATACCATTTCCCACAGTGCTTGCATTCAACTCGATTCTGTGGAACGTTACCAACACTGGCCATCGAGGTAGCTCGGGAGCCCACTAGAGGTCGATCACGTCTAGGTAAATCAAGTAGCTTTATGTCTGGTGAAGTCATATCCGAACTTCTTAGATGTGGAATGGAAATTCTTACCCGACGATCTCTTACGAGTGTCTCTAGCTTTCATCTCGACCTTTCTTTTCTCCTTCCCGAGCTCTTTGACTTTGCAAGCTCGCTCGACTAGTGTCACAAACTCTTTGATTTCAAGAATGCCAACAAGCAACTTTAAATCTTCATTCAAACAAATCTTGAACCTTTTGCACATAATGGCTTGGTTGATACACATTCCCGAGCATATCGGCTCAATCGCAAATTTTCGCTCATATTGATCCACGGTCATTTGCCCCTGTTTTAGTTCAAGAAATTCTTTTCGTTTTTGATCAACGAATCTTTGGATCGATATATTTCTTGCGAAATTCATGTGAAAGAAATCCCACGTTATTTTTCTTTCGGAACCACTAATACTAGTGTATTCCACGAGTGCTATCACTGTGTCCCAAGTAAAGATATAGCACACTTGGGCATTCATCCGAGTACAAGATAGCTCATCAAGTACCCGAATAGTGTTATCAAGCCACATTTCATTTCGCTCTGCGTCATCATCATCGTTGGCCCTGAATTCTTCGGCCCCAAATTTCTGATTTTATCAACCCGAGGCCTACTAGATCTCATCGGATCTATCATCGAAGTCTTTGAAGGTATCGGAGTTGGATTATTCGGTGGTGGAGGTTGGTGTACAACCGGGTTAGTCTCGAATAAACCGGGTAAACCACTCGTTCATCACGACGATAGAAGGCTTGTTTAGCCTTCCCTCGTGGCTACCCGAATCGGTCGAGAGTCTCACGCAAGATCGATCCGTGTGCACGGTCAGCGCTACACTCTCTACATCATCCGCTACGGCTCTTTCGGGATCGTGTCCATTTACTATATAAAACACGATTCGTAATGTCGAGGTCACCACACTATCAATATATGATCAAGGCATGTATAGCTAGACTCACACGCGCTACGGTAGTCCTAGAATCGACTAAACCGTAAGCTCTGATACCAATAAAATGTAACACCCCTAACCCGTATCCGTCGTCGGATTAGGGTTATGAGGCATTACCAAACTAAGCTCAATTCCGAAATAGACCTTCAACTGAATTTAAGCACAAGGAATGCAATCATTACTATATTATATAACATTACAATCTATTTAAAAATTAAAATAAATGTATAACGAGTTTTATTACCAATACTTAATACACACAAATGTCTGAATCACATAATTTAAACATTCATGGCACATATATATATATATATATAAATTTGAACCATATCTCAACTTATGTCAAATTATAACATATATCGGGTATCACTCAAAATTCATATAACATAAGCTGAGTTTCATATATATATATATATTACTATAATACATATGCATATTAAAACAATTGAACCATTATACCATTTAATAATCAATTACATATACCAACATATTAATATTACCTCTTGGCCGAATATACTATTTCACCTTTCATTTGGATTCGTAACTAACCAATCAACAAACATATTCAATTCTTACCATTAATAATTAGATCTATATAGCCAACTATCACATATATATGTCTCATTATAAAAGTATAAATATCACATAGCCAAATCACTTAAACATAGCATTATTTAATTCTTACTAAACATATCAAGCATATGCTATTTATCATAAGGCCGAAACACATGTCTTACTCAAATATCATTAGAAAAAGGTAATAAACAATTACACATAAATTCACCTTAATCGCGATCATGCACGTATCATAAACATGGCAAACATGATTCACATATAAACCAAAACCATGACTAAGTTTACTAAAACCATCACCTAATATACATATATATATACCAATTTAGCACCTTCCACATGTGATATAGACCATTACCGAATTTAAAACATCCATTAACATTATGAACAAGCTGTGAAATCCAAATTATAGAAATGATACTTAACCAAAAGAAATAGCCATTTTCGCAAGGCTATATTTATATACAAGATCAAACATCATATGTTTCAAAACTTAATCTAACCTATACATGCCTTCAAATCAAAACCAAGATTTTAAAATACCAAAAAGAGGCGATAGTGTGGATGACTTTCTTGACGATCCCTCTCGAGCTTGTAGCTTAACCAGAATCTATAAACAAATAATTAAACAAAAGAAATCGGAGTAAGCTTACTAGCTTAGTAAGTCTCAAGTGTTAAAAATACTTAGTATCAAGCATAAAATACATAAATTCATGGTATTAAACATGAAATTTTAATTTATAATTACTTATACCAACTCTCATTACTTCATTTAACATAATATCATTGATCTCATCATCACATACTTAAACTTTGAACATACATAATTATCACATCAGCAGATACTCAATTCTACTCCCATGAACATATACATCACATCTATTTTTCACAACCAAGTGGTATAACATAATCTTTCATCCTCTATTCGAACATATCTATAACACACATATATATATATCTATATATATAACATTCATCAAGGTAATTAACTTCCACTTCTTCAGGTATTCGTTCGTTACTTTCTTGAGTAGCACGAAAATGAACTACTTACCTCTCTGTCGAATTAATACGTTTCAAAGTGAAATTTCTTGACATTTGCATAAATCGATTTGCAAATATTACGAGCTTAGATTACATTCACCGCAAGACTTGGCCTTGGACTCAAGGTCCGAAATTAATCACCGGTAATAAAAACGCTAGGCATTAAGCCCGAATCGTTTCACCAAGACGTGGCCCGCTAGGCTAAAAGCCCGACAACACACCCCGGCACAAGGCCCGCTAGGCTAAAAGCCCGAATAACACACCCGGCACAAGGCACGCTAGGCTAAAAGCCCGAATAACACGACTATAATTCATCAATTCACTATATTAACATCACATTATTATCGATTCATGTACTTAAACCACAATCACTTAACGTATCTTATACATACAAGTTTCCATTTCAAATTCAAATCACATTAAGTCCAATAGTGAACTTTAACATTCGGCTATCCTCAATTTAAATGCTCAAATAAATCAATTAATATCAATGACTATATTTGTAATTAACTCTTTCATGTACTTAGACTCAAGAACTTACCTCAGCTGTCGATAGACCGTGTAAATCGGCTATTCGAGAACCTTCGTCTTTCCCCGATCCAATTCTATTTTTCTTTGCTCTTGATCTAAAACACATTAAATTTAGCTCATTCAAGTACATTTCAATTCAATTTAGTCCCAAATCACATAAATGGACAAATTTCCATATTACCCCTAATATTTCACTACTTTGCAATTTAGTCCTATTTGCATAACACACAAAATACACCAAATTAGCTAAGACTATACAAGGGCCGAATATTCCTAGGGACTTTACAAGCCTTCACATTTCATTTATTTTGCAAATAAGCCCCTCTAAAATTTCATTATTACAAATTAGCCCAAAATACTCAAATTTACCAAAATTTCCAATGCAAATTATACTAATCTTTACCATATCATTTATATAAAATTATAAAACACCAAAAATTACAAGAATATAGCAATGGACGAATCTCATACATGCTCATTTTCAAAAATTCTAACATGGGTCGGGTACTATACAAAGCAACGATCTCAAAAACGTAAAATTTATCAAAAACAGATTAAAAACTAACCTTAAATCAAAGCTTGAAGTTGCGAGAAATTTAAACAAGGTTTTCTCCTTTCCTTTAACACATTCGGCCATGAAAAGAAATAAAATGCTAATGGCTTTTCTCATGTTTTATTTAACATATAATATAACATTTAATTAGTTTACTATTATAACCTCTAAATAAAAATAAAACTATTATATTTAATAAGGGCAATTGTGACTTTAGTCACCCACTAACTTTAAAAATGGACTATTTACCCTTTAGATGCTCCACATTAAAAAGCCATCACCATTCTAGTACTTTACACTATAGAATGCAACTTTTACGTTTTACGCGATTTAGTCCTTTTTATCAAATTAAGCACTCAAACAATAAAAATTTTCTACGAAACTTTCACACACATTAATTCACATATAAATAACACAGAATATAATATTTTAAAATTTATTGGACTCGGATTCATGGTCCCGAAACCACCGTTCCGATTAGGGTCAAATTCAGACTGTTACAACATCAATCTAATTTTTCCAGAAAAATCACGTTCATTTTTAATCTCAATAAGAAAAATCATTTGATTCATGCAAATTCTTTAAGGGTTTGTTAAATCAAGGCTATAAACCTTTTAATTAGATCAAAATGAGTTAGAAATCACTTTAAAATAGTAGCTTAACCAAGTAATACGAGGTGTACCATTTTCAAGCCAAAAATCAACTTAAAATCAAGTTATCTATTGAGATCTTGATTAAATCATTCAAATCTCAAATTGAAATAACAACTCACTTAGTTTAATCATAAATAGTTAAAATCTCACCTTAATTTCACAAAATTGACGAGCTATGGAGCTAAATCAAGCTAAAACATTTGTAGACCTCTTGAGGATTTGAATATGAAAACATGATTAGATTCTATGTTTGGAGAGCTTAGAAATCAAAAAAAGATTAGCTAATTGTAGTAACCCATTTTGCCCGGGCCCATATACAGTTTAAAAATAAAAGAAAAAATTTCCATTAAACAGTCCTTTTACAAAGTGGCCCAAGACCAAACAAACTACCCAGACCCAATTACATTACACCCTTAGCCCAACCTATGGCCCAAACCTAATGGCCCAAAAATTTGTTCAGAAACTGGAAACCCTAGGTTTCCAGTTGCGCCGCAAAGGTCAGAAACCCAATTGTCACGCCGCAAGGTATGGAGCCTAATCGTCACAGCTAGAGTTGGACCGTCACACCTTCGTAGCTTGCTTGATCCACGCCGTGATCCGCGCTTAGCCACTGTCCTCCGTCTTCAAACCTGCAAAGGAAAGAAACAAGCAACAGAAAGGAAACAAATCGCAGACACAAATATGGAAAGATATGAAAAGATATCTTTTCCTTTTCTTTTATTTTGTTTTTGGGTATAAAACCCCTTGTAAAAACCTGTAATGAGGGGATTTTTTTTGGAGAGAGAAAAAAAAGCAAACACACGCATACGGACACCAATACTGTCACAACTTACAGAGAATCACACGAACACACAGAAGGCACAAAATCAGTAGGCACAATATACTGTCAGAGAGATTAGAAGAATAAAATATTTCGATTTCTTAGAGGTGATTTCTTATTCTATTTATTTTTTTTGTTTTCTTTTTATTTTATATATATATATATATATATATATATATATATATATTTGCGTGTATAACCATTGTGAAAAAGGATAAAAAGGAGTTACCTTTCGAAAGACGGGAAAAATCGAAATTTTTAAGCCTCTGGCCACCGGCCACGGAGGCGCGTGTGGCGCGTGGTGTAGAAATCTGACGGACGGTGCTCAGGCGAGGAGACGGACATTCTAGAGAGTTTTCAGAGTTTTTTTTTAAAACCTAAAGTATATGATTTTTTTTAAAAAAACTAATATTTATAAACGAAAGCAAACCGCGCCGTTTTGATTAAGCAGATCCGCGCGTCGACCCGATGACCCGACCAGGATCCGCGCATTTTTTAAAAAAAAAGAGAAAATTGCTATTTCAGTCCCTCCATTATTTTATTAGATTTAATTATGTCCTATTAACTAATTTATTTTTTTAAATTAACCTAGGAAATCTGTTTATATTTTAATTTAATCCCTTTTTTAAATTTTTTCTATATTACATATTTTAAATTGGTATTAAATTATATATTATATTAAATATTTTATATTTTAGTAGTTATCTATACTAATTTATTAAATTATAAATATCTATTATTTTGTCTAACTATATTTTGATTACATATTATTTTTAGTATTTATATATATATATATATTAGATATTATATTTTTTTAAAAGGCTACATATTATATAATATTATATCATATATTTGGTTAAAATTATTCGTAATATATTCATTTTTAATATCCTTTTTTTATTCTTTAAATTATTATATATTTTTTAACACATTGTTCATATTGTTGTCCTTTTTATCTATTTAAATTTGCATGAAATGTGTCCATAATTAATTTTATTGTTTATTATATTTGTCTATACTTCATCATATATTTGTAATTGCTTTAGTATAGGAATTATTATTCGTAGTATTTCATATTATTATTGCCTATCTTAAATGTTAGCATGTTATAATTGTTTTTTATTCGATAATGTACAAATGCAATACTGCCACATGGTTATGGTTTAAAATAAAAAATACATTTTCACAAAATTAATATTTTATTTAAAGGTTTTTAAGATGAGGCAATGTTTTGGTATTTAGAAATTCGGGAAATAATGCCCAATCGTGCTGGGTGTTGATTTTTTGTTTGGCTAAATAACTAAATATCCTTTTAACAAGTTTTATAAATTATGAGATAATCTTAGTGACGAGGCTTTAAGAATATCATGTCCAATCGTGCTGGATGTAATATTTATAATCTTTCGGATCGAAGAACTCTCATATATTTAAAGCAAATTGATCAAAATTTTTAGAAATCATATTTTTTTTAATACTTTTAAATTTCAAACATTTGGACATAATTTTATCGATTAGGTACCAATTTTTTGGCGTTATGAGGGTGCTAACCCTTCCTCATACGTGAATCGAACTCAAACCTATTTTCTATTTTTTTCATAGACCAAATTAAATGTTTTAAACAAAATGTTTTTCAAGGTGATCCAATCACACCTGAGTAAAAAGGATTGGTGGCAACTCCCATTTTGTTTTTTAAAAGTCGATCCCCATTTTTTCAAAACTCGATTTTAAAATGGTTTTGACAGCTTGGCGACTCCACTGGGGACCTATAAGAGAGTCAAGCCGAAAAATCGATTAGTTATTGTCCAAATGTCAAAAATTTTAAAGTTTTGGAAAGTCATGATTTTGTTTTGCATGTGATTCTATTTTATAAAAAGTTTCTGCATTGCACTACATGACCGTCATGGTTGTACCTTTAAGTGGGAGCAAGAAGCTATGTCTCCGTGAGGTTTTCACTTCCGCATGGGCTAGTGAATTGCTTTCAGGATACATCCGTACTTATGTCTTCGTGAAGTTTTCACTTTCGCATGGCCATAAGGAAATGTATTCCCCTGAACTGAACTCAGTCCGTATGAGCCTATAATGGGTGAGGATCAAGGAATCTCCTGGTTCAGGTACCTCAACTTTAGAACTAAACCGCATTTAGTAAACCCTAAGAACTTACCATAAGTAGAGCGATCCCAAATTTTAGTAGTTACCCAAATAAGTGTGTTTATTTCACTTGCTTTATGTTTCATTCTGCGATACTAACTCGTGGTGTTTCATTTTTGTGCATGCCATTTCATTTTTCTAGAGGTATTGATTCACGGTCAGTTTCTAAGTTAGAAAGCTGGTTATGGAGAATGGATTCCTTGATAAAGTAGGTGACAATGCAGCTGTTCGTGCTTGGTCAGAGCAAACACAATTCGAGAAGGGGAATAGCTTAATTGACGGGTATGTATCCAAACTTTGGGATTTTATTCGTATTAGTATTACACAGAGTGAGTTTAGAGAATTGAAAGATATATGGACTCAATGGAGTGATGAGGCAAAACAGCTCTTTTATCGTGATTATGGTGATCTACCTTATTTGCTTGACATCAAGGTAGATAAACATCTATTTCGGGCCATGACTCAGTTTTGGAACTCTGCTTATAATTGTTTCACTTTTGGGGAGATAGATTTAGTACCCACATTGGAGGAATATACGACTTTGCTTCGCTGCTCGAGGTTCCAAGCCGATAGGGTTTATTTCAGGGCTGCCAATGTCACGACTTTTGTGAAAAGATTGATGGGAATCACAGGATGAGTGAGCAGTGGAGTTCTGACTAGGATTCAAGAAAAGGTGAAAGCAAATGCATACCTTGGGTGAGTTTGAGGGATTTGATTCAGACACATCCAGATGAAAAGAAAAAGATTGACATCTTTGCTTTATGTATTTATGGATTGGTGATCTTTTCTAAGGCGCTACGACATATAGATGAAGCGGTTACCGACTTGTTCGATCGACTTAGAAAAGGAGTCACACCTGTACCTACCATTTTAGCGAGACATTCAGATCCTTGGGCGCGTGTCTGAAAGTGGTGGTGAGGTAGATTCATTGGATGTGCACAGATTGTTAATGGTTTGTTTTCATGACCATTTTTAGAAGGTTGATGAGTTTCTTACCGAGTGTTCTCTGAAAGTTATTCCCCTTTGAAGGAGGCCGCAGCTACGACAAGGAGAAACGATTTATCAGAAGAAAGTTGGATGGAAATTCTTCAAAACCTCCGAGAGGAAGATGTTGAGTGGAAAGCCCCTTGGTTGGTTCCTAACGAAGTCTTTTATCGGTGCGGAAATTTTGATTGGGTACCTTTGCCTGGAATTTAGGGAGCTGTAGGATATGCACTGTTACTCGTACTACGGCAATACAAAGCAGGCCAGTTCATACGGCAACGCATGGGTTAGCTCAGGAGCGAATTCTCATATAAGGGAAAAAATTATAAGACGAGGATTCGAGAGATTTCGAGGCTTGAAGCAGAGCTCATTGTGTATGAAGATTTTGACTCGAGGACCGATGGCAACTCCGGAATATAAAGAGTGGTTGAGAAAAAGGATCAACAATAACATTCCTGAGCCAAGTATGGAAGGGTCTTGATCACTGAATGAGTGTTTACAAGTCATCCCATCAGAGTTTGAGATTATAAAGCAGGATTTCGAAAGGCAAAGTTTAGAGTTTGGAAAGAAGATAGAGAAGTTAGAAGAAGAGAAGATGTACTTGAAGCTAGATGTGGATGCTCATAAATCGAAAGCCGAGAAAGCAAAAAAGGAGAAGAGAGTGATTGAGGAAGATCGTGATAGCTTGAAGATAGAATACAAAAAGATGCGCCTATCGATGAGGAATGCTGGATTACGGAAGACTTCGGAACAGTGGCGACAAGAGGTCCAAGAGGAAAATGTCAAGGCTGACTATTGGGAGAAAAATTTTCGAGAAATGCAAGTGCGAAGCGAGGCCCTAGAAAAGAATTTGGCAGAAAGTCTGAATGAAAAGGGAGAGTTAAAAGCTAGAGTGGCTGAGCTTGGACGGTCTCTTCATCACCATCAGAGCCGTAATTTTGTGATCGAGTTAAAGTCAAGCCCGAATACGATTGAGGAAATGAAGGGTAGAATTGAAGAGTTAGAGTCAAGATTTGCGATTATGAACTTCGAGAAGGACATTTGAGGAAGAGCTCCACCATTCACACAGATCAAGTTAGCAACCAGGGATTATCTCATGGGGAAGCCATAGTTCAAATTTGAGAGATAGCTGATCACCTCTGGACTTTGGCAAAGACAGTGACGATTGAGCATGAAGTATGAGCTACGATGTATGTAGCCAAGAATTAGTTTCGTTATTAGGGAAAATTAAGACCTTAGGACTTAGGGCGAAAGCTTATTTGTAATATGTTTTATGTAAAGGATTTTGTTTTCTAATAAAGTTTTCTACAATGAAGTTGATTAGAATCGATGTCTCTTTGCATTCATGCATTTGCATTACATAACATCACATGCATTCAAATCCATAGAGAGAGTCTAATTAGTTTAAATTATAGGAGAGAGAGAGAGAAAGAAAATCTGGAAGCTGAACACCCTTACGGTACACGAGCTAAGTCAAGAAAAATAGACCAAAGAATGGAGCAATTCCAGAGAGATCTGCAAGACCAGATGCAAGAACAGATGGCAAAGCTCCAGCAAGAGATGAGGGACCAACTATTGGAGGCCCAAAAGTTCATGATGGCCCAAATGGCCCAGATGATGAGTGGAATAATGGATAAGAGAAAGGGTCCTATAGTCAATGCTAAGGACAACGAGGATTTCCCTAGAGGATTCACTCCAACGCATGTGCAAGCACAACATGAAGAATATCCTAGAAGGCCATCTGTCACAATCAGGCCTCAGCAAGGGCAAACTGACACTAGAATGCCTACAAATTTCCAAGTGGGCATGGGATCCAACCCAGGGGACAACCCCGCTAATACTGTTGTCCCTGATTTAGACACGGTAGAAGGAGAGGGGATCAGAGTAGAATCTGCAAAACAGTTGGAGGATCGCTGTAGGTGGTTGGAGGAAAAATTTAAGGCTTTGGAGAATGCTGACCATCATCACGGTATTGACGCCAAGGACTTGAGTCTGGTCCCAGATTTGGTGCTTCCTCACAAATTCAAGATGCCGGAATTTGAGAAGTACAATGGAACTACTTGCCCTGAAGCCCACATCACGATATTCTGTAGACGTATGACGGGCTATGTGAACAATGATCAACTTCTGATTCATTGTTTTCAAGATAGTTTGATAGGAGCAGCGTCTAGGTGGTACAACCAACTCAGCCGCGCTAGCATTAGCTCCTGGAGGGACTTGGCCCAAGCCTTCATGAGGCAGTACAATCATGTCACAGATATGACACCTGATCGAATCATGTTGCAAAACATGGAAAAGAAGTCAAACGAGAGTTTCAGGCAATACGCGCAGAGATGGAGGGAAATAGCCATGCAAGTTCAACCACCTCTCCTGGAAAAGGAAACCACTATGTTATTCATCAACACTCTAAAGCCGCCACTTATCACTCATATGATAGGAAGTACCACTAAGAGCTTCGTGGATATAGTCATGGCGGGTGAAATGATAGAAAATGCCATAAGGGGTGGAAAGATTGAAGCAGGAGAGACCACTAGGAGATCTGCTCCTAGGAAAAAAGATAATGAGGTGAATAATGCAAGTGCGTACAACAAAGGGAACTCAAAGGTAGTTACTGTTAGTCAGCCTAAAGTAATTACTGCCGGACAACAGGGGTCTATAAGACAAGAATCAGGCCCCAGACAAAATGCTGAAAAGATCCAACTTACGCCAATCCCAATGACGTATAAGGAGTTGTATCTTACTTTATTAGAAGAATGATTGGTGTCCCCTTTTTATCTACAGCCATTACAACCCCCGTATCCTAAATGGTATGACTCAAACGCTCAATGTGATTACCATGCAGGAATAACGGGGCATTCAATAG
This sequence comes from Gossypium sturtianum, assembly GCA_025698515.1. Lineage (NCBI taxonomy): Eukaryota > Viridiplantae > Streptophyta > Magnoliopsida > Malvales > Malvaceae > Gossypium > Gossypium sturtianum. Next base: position 67,211,737 of record CM046950.1, on the reverse strand, counting down.
AAAATTGTAATGCCTTTAAAAGGGTAGTTGAGAAGCTTCTTAAGTTGGTAGTTATTGAGTTGAATGATACACCCAGTGTGGAGAACCCATTACCCAATCATGGGGATAAGGGAGTAAATGCGATTGGGGAAAATCTAATAAGAAGGACCAAGGGGGATATCTCGAAAGTAAAGTCCCCGTTAAGAATAATTTGGAGGGAAATGGCGAGAAAGGGGCTAATAAAATCAAGTCTCGAGGGAAGAAATAAAGAATCAAGGAACTACTGTGAGTTCCATGAAGCTGATGGACATGAAATCCAAGAATGTGCTAGGTTTAGGGCATTGGTACAGAGCCTTATGGATAATAAGGAGCTAGAGTTTTATGAAGAAGGCTCAGAGGGAGGACACATACATGCAACCGAGGGAGAATTGACAAGTCAAAAAGTCAATTATTCGAAAGTCATTATCTCCCGACCGAGGAATGCAGAAGGTGGAGCACGAATCGCGCCTAAAGTCATAATTCATAGACCTGTATCCTTTCCTTATAAGGATAACAGGATGGTACCATGGACTTACAATTGTAACATAGTGACACCGGGAATAGAAATCTCAGCTAATACTTCCAAGGAAGTTCAAAGAGAGGGATTTTATACACGAAATGGGAAGCGGTATGACTCAGTAAATGTCAGAGCGGAACCAGTAAAGGCAAAGGATGTGCCAATTGAGCCTGAGGAAAGACTTGATAACCTTATCAATGTACCTGTGAAGGAGGAAGAGGCTAAAGAATTTTTGAAATTCTTAAAGCACAGTGAATACAGTATGGTGGAGCAGTTACGCAAACAACCGACTCGTATTTTGGTGTTAGCCTTACTGTTAAGTTCGAAAGTTCATCGAGAAACTTTGATGAAGGTGTTGAATGAGACATATGTTACTAAATACATATCTGTCAATAAACTTGACCGATTAGTTAGTAACATAAGTGCCGACAATTTTATTTCCTTCAGTGATGATGAGATTCCACCTGGGGGTATAGGGTCGACCAAGGCCCTACACATAACTACTCGTTGCAAAGGATATACTTTACCGAGCGTGCTGATTGAAAATGGATCAGCTTTGAATGTTCTATCGTTGACGAAACTGAAGAGGTTGCCAATAAATAGTTATCACATGAAGACGTGCTAGAACATAGTGAGAGCGTTTGATGGTACTGAGAGAAGGGTTATGGGGAGAATTGACATACCGTTACAGATTGGCCCAAACACATATGAGGTGGACCTTCTGGTGATGGATATAAAGACCTCATACAATTTCTTGCTAGGAAGGCCTTGGATTCATTTAGCAGGAGCAGTGCCCTCATCTCTTCATAAAAAACTGAAGCTAGTGACGGAGGGTCGACTGGTCACTATAAATGCGGAAGAGGACATTATAGCGACTGTTACCAATAATGCGCCATATGTAGAGACAAATGAGGAGGCCATCAAATGTTCTTTCCATTCTTTAGAGTTCGTCAACGCAACGTTCATCTCGGAAGGGAGTAAAGTCCCAGTGCCTAAGATATCCAAGACCACGAGGATGGGTCTACAAATGATAATGGGGAAAGGAGCCTTACCAGGAAAAGGATTAGGCAGATACCTCCAGGGGGAGATTCAAGTACCGATGTTGAAGGAGAAGAGAGATTGTTTTGGCTTAGGTTTCAAGCCAGATGTTAAACAAAGAAGGAAGGACATAGAGAAGAAGCAGGAGAGAAGAAGGGTACGCTTGAATGGAGAAGATGTCCAGTGGAAACCGATGATATTCCCTCACATATCCTAAACCTTTGTATCAGGAGGGATAATTCACCCTGAGAGAGGGTTATTGGAAAGTCCTCGCATCAATGCCATACATGAGGAAGAACCTGAGCAAAGAAACCTAATGGGCATTCGCCCTTATGAACTTGGAAGCGTTTTGGACAATTTGACTGCAAAGGAACTTCCTGTAGTTTTTAGAAATTTTACAGAGTAATATTCAGAACGTTCTTGTTGTTTTTTAGCCTAGGAACAATAAGATTTCTTTTGTGAAATAGGCTCATGTTCAGGAGTTGTTATTTCAATAAAATACATTTTGATAATTAACTTGAGCGAATATTCTTTCATTCTTTTGTCTTTTAATTTTCATTCCAAATTTATTATTCATATCATGTGAATAATTGTCCTCGAATTCATTTGTTCTTTTTACATTCTTTCGTACCCATTACAGGTCTTTAGATATCAATGACATGAGCAACGATAATACGGATCTAGAGGTCCATTTTGAGCAAAACATGTGTTTAGAGGAATCTCGGGATTTTGAAGATGACCAAGATTGTGACTTATCTCCAGATTTGTTAAGAATGGTAAAGCAAGAGGAAAAACAGATCTTGCCCCATAAAGAAGAAATAGAGAATATAACCTTGGAAGAAGGAAAGGTTGTGAAAATTGGGACGCGCATAGTCAAGGAGACGAGACAAGATCTTATTGAGTTATTGCGAGAGTTCAAAGATGTCTTTGCATGGTCATACCAAGATATGCCTGGGTTAAATACTGATATTGTGGTACATCGCCTTCCCATCAGAGAAGAATGCAAGCCAGTTCAGTAAAAGCTACGAAGGATGAGGCCCGATATAGTATTGAAAATAAAAGAAGAAGTCCAGAAATAGTTTGATGCTTGTTTTCTAAAAGTAGTCAAGTACTCGGAATGGGTTGCCAATATTGTGCCTGTCCCTAAGAAGGACGGAAAGGTTCGGATGTGTGTAGATTATAGGGATCTAAATAAAGCTAGCCCAAAAGACAATTTTCCTTTGCCGCATATCGACACGTTGGTGGACAATACGGCAGGATTTTTATTGTTTTCCTTCATGGATGATTTCTCAGGGTACAATCAGATCAAGATGCACCCCAACGATATGGAGAAAACTACCTTCATAACACTATGGGGTACATTCTGTTATAAAGTAATGCCTTTTGGACTAAAGAATGCTGGGGCAACATATCAAAGGGCCATGGTTACATTGTTCCACGACATGATGCACAAGGAGATTGAGGTGTATGTTGATGATATGATTGCCAAATCTCAAACAGAAAAAGAACACATTGAAGTCTTGAAGAAGTTATTTTTGAGATTAAGGAAATTTCAATTGAAACTCAATTCGGCAAAGTGTACTTTCGGAGCTCGATCAGGAAAGTTACTGGGATTTGTGGTCAGTGAGAAAGGAATCGAAGTTGACTCAAGCAAGGTCAAAGCGATACAAGAATTACCTCCACCGCGCACTTAGAAAGAAGTTCGAGGTTTTCTTGGAAGGTTGAATTACATTACACGGTTTATTTCGCAATTAACTGAGAAATGTGATCCCATATTTTGTCTTCTCAAGAAGCACAACCAGGGTATATGAGACGATGAATGTCAGAAAGCTTTTGACAAAGTCAAAAAGTATCTATCAAATGCACCAGTACTATCTCCACCTAATCCAGATAGACCATTAATACTGTATTTGTCAGTATTCAATAACTCCATGGGATGTGTACTGGGACAACATGATGAGACAGGAAGAAAAGAAAAGGCGATATACTATCTCAGCAAAAAGTTCACTGATTGTGAAATGAGGTATTCGTCAATCGAGAAATTGTGTTGTGCTTTGGTTTGGACAACTAGGAGGTTGAGGCAGTATATGCTATATCATACTACTTGGTTGATTTCGAAGCTTGACCCGTTAAAGTATATGATGGAATCCACTGCTTTGAATGAGAGGATGGCTAGGTGGAAGATTTTGCTGTCTGAGTTTGATATAGTCTATGTGAACCAAAAGGCTATAAAAGGGAGCGTAGTAGAAGAATTCTTGGCTAGCAGAGCATTGGAGGATTACGAACCCTTGAGCTTTGATTTCCCAAACGAAGAACTGATGTATATGGCAAATACTGAAGATTGTCCGTGGAAACTCAACTTTGATGGAGCCTCAAATGCTGTGGGAAATGGAATTGGGGCAATTTTGGTATCCCCTAGTGGTGATCATTATCCATTTACATGCAAATTGGATTTTGACTGCACAAATAACATGGCAGAGTATGAAGCATGCATCATGGGCCTTCGAGCAGCCATAGAGCGCAAGATCAGAGTGCTAAAAGTATATGGAGATTCAGCCCTAGTATTCTATCAACTTAAAGGAGAGTGGGAGACAAGAGATCCCAAACTAATTGATTACCGAAAAGTAGTTCTGGGATTGATTGAGGAGTTCGATGACATTACCTTTAATTATCTCCCACGCGATGAAAATCAGATGGCGGATGCTCTGGCGACTCTGGCTTCTATGATTAAAGTAAACAGATCCGAAGATATGAGGCCCATTCAAATGAGCATCTTCGAGGTTCCAGCTCATTGTTATGATATAGAAGAAGAAGAAAGAGACGACCACCCTTGGTATCAGGATGTATTGCGATATGTGAAAAATCGTGAATACCCGGATAATGCCACTGAGAATGAGAAAAGGACTTTAAGAAGAATGGCCTCTGATTATGTCTTGGATGGAGATATCTTATACAAAAAGAGAAAAGATCAAGTGCTATTGAGATGTGTTGATGCTGTTGAAGCCAAGCAAATCCTTGAAGAAGTTCATGAGGGCGTTTGTGGAACACACGCTAACGGATTCACAATGGCCAGACAGATAATCAGATTTGGGTATTATTGGTCCACCATGGAAGGTGATTGTATTAATTATGCTAAGAGATGTCATAAATGCAAGATTTACGGAGATAAAATTCATGTGCCTCCGTCACCTTTGTATGTTATGACTTCTCCATGGCCTTTTTCCATATGGGGCATGGATGTTATTGGACCAATCTCACCAAAAGCTTCGAACGGGCATCGGTTCATCTTTGTAGTGATTGACTACTTTACGAAATGGGTAGAAGCTGCTTCATATGCTAACGTTACTAAGTCAACAGTTAGCCGATTCTTGAAGAAGGAGATTATTTATCGATATAAAATGCCTGAGAGGATCATATCAGACAACGCGCTGAACTTGAACAACAGTTCGATAGCAGAAATTTGTAACCAATTTGGGATCAAACACCATAACTCGTCTCCGTATCGTCCGAAAATGAATAGGGCAGTGGAAGCGGCTAACAAAAACATCAAGAGGATAGTGGGAAAAATGACTGAGACTTACAAGGATTGGCATGAGAAACTACCGTTTGCACTCTATGCTTATCGGACGTCGGTCAGAACCTCTACTGGGGCAACGCCTTATTCATTGGTATATGGGATGGAGGCTGTCCTACCCGTTGAAGTGGAAATTCCTTCTCTTCGAGTGCTGTCAGAAATAAAGTTGGATGAAGCTGAATGGATTCAGGCTCGATATGATCAGTTGAACTTGATTGAAGAAAAGAGACTAAGGGCTATTCGTCATAGTCAGATATACCAAAAACGAATGATGCGAGCCTATAATAAGAAAGTTCGCCCAAAAGAATTTTATGAGGGAGACCTTGTACTAAAAAGATCCTTCCAATACAAAAAGATTTCAGAGGAAAATGGATGCCAAATTGGGAAGGACCATATGTCATGAAGAAGGCTTTCTCTAGAGGAGCACTGATCCTGATCGAAATGGATGGGAAAAGTTTACCCAATCCTGTGAACTCAGATTTAGTAAAGAAATACTTTTCTTGAAAAGGATATGAGGCTAAAGTGAAAACCCGCAAAGGGCGCTTTGAGTTTCGCAAAAAAAAAAAAAGGAGAGGCTAAGGTGAAAACCCGCAAAGGGCACCTTGAGACCAAAGGGGTTTTGAGTTGAAAACCCGAAAAGGGCGACTCAAATTTTGAATGGACGCGTAGTCATCTCGCTACATTTAAAACAACAATGAAAGGAAGAATGTCGCATATTGGGGCATCAACAAAATACTTTGGGTCTTCTAAACACATGTTGAACTCAAGGCAGTCTTCATAAAGTTTGTATATGGAAGCTCAATCGGCGATATCTAGGGCATCTAATTTTTGTCCTATTCATTTTACTATCTTTGGATTCTTTTTCTTCTCAAAGATATGTTCCAGTTAATTTTTATTTTTATTCTTTTTACAATTTTATTCAAATTTTAATCCTTCTTTTGAGATTAATTTATTTGTTACCCATTATGCATAAATTTGTTGCATTGAAATAATGATTGATAAACTAATAATTTCACAAAAAGAAGTTTTACATATTACTTTGAAAATTTCTAGATAAGACAATAAGCCAAAACAGGACAATTGTTTGGAATTTCCATGTACATAGAAATATTTGAGAAAGAAGAGTCTGGATAGAGACTATTTCTCTGAGTTCTTTGTCCAATTGATAAGTGGGCGTGATGTCATCAGATCGTGACACTTGGGGGTGGTGCGATGGACTAAGAAATCCCGAATTGTGGTGGAATGGGTTGAACTTGAAATAAACCTTATACCCTAAAATTTGCAGAAGGATTAGATTGAAAGAGTTTCGACTCTCAATGTGGTAGGATGGAACAAGCCTTGTGTTCTCAGGATCCAAGCAAAGTTGACACGGAAATTACATTGGGACAAGCTGGTCAAGCAAAACGTGATTAATGAACAAAAATGAAGAACAAATGAGTGATAACACCTAGAGTAGGAATCATACTCATGACATTTTGTACCATAACAAATTTCATTAGGTGCATTTGATTCATTCCGGTCATGCTAATCATAATCACTTTCATGACATGTTGCATTCATATCACTCATAACACATGAAACCGAGTCTACAAGATATGTCCTTCAGTAGACGGTGTAGCGATATTGGTGAAGTTTCAGATCTTATCTTCCTGAAGTTGTAGGAAGCAGATCAAAAGACACTTTCGGTCTTATCTCTCTGAAGTTGCAGTAGAGCAGATTGAAGAAAGAAGATCTTATCTTCCTGAAGTTATAGGAAGCAGATCGAAGACGTTTTAGTCTTATCTCCCCGAGGTTGCAAATGAGTAGACTAAAAAGTAAGATTTTATCTCCCCAAGTTGCAGTGGCACAAATCGTAAAGCGTAAGATCTTATCTTCCTGAAGTTGTAGGAAATAGATCAAGACGTTTTTAGTCTTATCTCCCTGAGGTTGCAGCAGAGTAGACTAAAAACAGAAGATTTTATCTCCCTGAAGTTGCAGTGGAGCAAATCGAAAGCAGAAGATCTTATCTTCCTGAAGTTAAAGGAAGCAGATCAAAGACGTTTTAGTCTTATCTCCCTGAGGTTGCAGCGGAGTGGACTAAAAACAGAAGATTTTATCTCCCTGAAGTTACAGTGGAGAAAATCGAAAGCAGAAGATCTTATCTTTCTGAAGTTGTAGGAAGCAGATCGAAAATGTTTTAGTCTTATCTCCCTGAGGTTGCAGTAGAGTAGACTAAAGACAGAAGATTTTATCTCCCTGAAGTTGCAGTGGAGCAAATCAACCACAAAAGATCTTATCTTCCTAAAGTTGTAGGAAGCAGATCAAAGATGTTTTAGTCTTATCTCCCTGAAGTTGCAGTGGAGTAGACTAAAGACAAAAGATTTTATCTTCCTAAAGTTGCAGTGAAGTAGACTAAAAACAGAAGATTTTATCTCCCTGAAGTTGCAGTGGAGCAAATCGAAAACAGAAGATCTTATCTTCCTAAAGTTGTAGGAAGCAGATCGAAGACGTTTTAGTCTTATCTCCTTGAAGCTGCAGTGAAGTAGACTAAAGACAGAAGATTTTATCTCCCTGAAGTTGCAGTGGAGCAAGTCGAAAATAGAAGATCTTATCTTCCTGAAGTTGTAGGAAGCAGATCAAAAACATTTCAGTCTTATCTCCCTGAGGTTGCAGTGGAGTAGATTGAAGAAAGAAGATCTCATCTTCCTGAAGTTGCAGGAAGCAGATCAAAAAGACACTTTCAGCTTTGTTTCCCTGGGGTTGCAGTGGAGTTAGAAGCCACTTGAAGAAGACCAAGAAGCCAAGGCTCCGCTAAGGCCGGACAGAATTGGTCCTTTTATAGTCTTTGCTCTATTCTCGTTTCACAATAATGAGCAAAGAGGGGTAGTCAGAGTAACCCATTTTGCCGGGCCCATATACGGTTTAAAAATAAAAATAAAAATGTCCATTAAACAGTCCTTTTACAAAGTGGCCCAAGACCAAACAAACTACCCAGACCCAATTACATTACACCCTTAGCCCAACCTATAGCCCAAACCTAATGGCCCAAAAATTTGTTCAGAAACTGGAAACCCTAGGTTTCCAGTTGTGCCGCAAGGGTCAGAAACCCAATCGTCATGCCGCAAGGTATGGAGCCTAATCTTCACAGCTGGAGTTGGACCGTCACACCTTCGTAGCGCCGCCAGTCACACCGCGATCCACGCTTAGCCACTGTCCTCCGTCTTCAAACCTGCAAAGGAAAGAAACAAGCAACAGAAAGGAAACAAATCACAGGCACAAATATGGAAAGATATAAAAAGATATCTTTTCCTTTTCTTTTATTTTGTTTTTGGGTATAAAACCCCTTGTAAAAACCTGTAATGAGGGGATTTTTTTTGGGAGAGAGAAAAAAAAGCGAACACACGCATACGGACACCAATACTGTCACAACTTACAGAGAATCACACGAACACACAGAATGCACAAAATCAGTAGGCACAATATACTGTCAGATAGATTAGAAGAATAAAATATTTCGATTTCTCAGAGGTGATTTCTTATTCTATTTATTTTTTTGTTTTCTTTTTATTTTATATATATATATATATATATATATATATATATATATATATGCGTGTATAACCATTGTGAAAAAGGATAAAAAGGAGTTACCTTTTGAAAGACGGGAAAAATCGAAATTTTTAAGCCTCCGGCCACCGGCCACGGAGGCGCGTGGCGTAGAAATCCGACAGACGGTGCTCAGGCGAGGAGACGGACATTCCAGAGAGTTTTCAGAGTTTTTTTTTAAAAAAACCTAAACTATATGATTTTTTTAAAAAACTAATATTTATAAACGAAAGCAAACGGCGCCGTTTTGATTAAGCAGATCCGCGCGTCGACCCGATGACCCGACCAGGATCCGCGCATTTTTTTTAAAAAAAGAGAAAATTTCTATTTCAGGCCCTCCATTATTTTATTAGATTTAATTATGTCCTATTAACTAATTTATTTTTTTAAATTAACCTAGGAAATCTGTTTATATTTTAATTTAATCCCTTTTTAAAAATTTTCTATATTACATATTTTAAATTGGTATTAAATTATATTTTATATTTTATATTTTATATTTTATATTTTAGTAGTTATCTATACTAATTTATTAAATTATAAATATCTATTATTTTGTCTAACTATATTTTGATTACATATTATTTTTAGTATTTATATATATATATATATTAGATATTATATTTTTTTTAAATGCTACATATTATATAATATTATATCATATATTTGGTTAAAATTATTCGTAATATATTCATTTTTAATATCCTTTTTTTTATTCTTTAAATTATTATATATTTTTTAACACATTGTTCAAATTGTTGTCCTTTTTATCTATTTAAATTTGCATGAAATGTGTCCATAATTAATTTTATTGTTTATTATATTTGTCTATACTTCATCATATATTTGTAATTGTTTTAGTATAGGAATTATTATTCGTAGTATTTTATATTATTATTGCCTATCTTAAATGTTAGCATGTTATAATTGTTTTTTATTCGATAATGTACAAATGCAATATTGCCACATGGTTATGGTTTAAAATAAAAAATACATTTTCACAAAATTAATATTTTATTTAAAGATTTTTAAAATGAGGCAATGTTTTGGTAATTAGAAATTCGGGAAATAATGCCCAATCGTGCTGGGTGTTGATTTTTCGTTTGGCTAAATAACTAAATATATTTTTAACAAGTTTTATAAATTATGAGATAATCTTAGTGACGAGGGTTTAAGAATATCATGTCCAATCGTGCTGGATGTAATATTTATAATCTTTCGGATCGAAGAACACTCATATTTTAAAGCAAATTGATCAAAATTTTTAGAAATCATATTTTTTTAATACTTTTAAATTTCAAACATTTGGACATAATTTTATCGATTAGGTACCAATTTTTGGGCGTTATGAGGGTGCTAACCCTTCCTCATACGTAACCGACTCCCGAGCCTGTTTTCTGTTTTTTTTTCGTAGACCAAATTAAATGTTTTAAACAAAATGTTTTTCAAGGTGATCCAATCACACCTGAGTAAAAAGGATTGGTGGCGACTCCATTTTATTTTTTAAAAGTCGATCCCCATTTTTTTCAAAATTCGATTTTAAAATGGTTTCGACACTAATTTCGGGAGAAAAGTTTTAATTTGGTGTTTGGCAAAGTTTGAGAGAGATGTAAATGGGAGTGAAGGAGACATGGGGGGTTTAAATAACCAACCAATTTTTAAAAATTTGGCTTTTGCCCCTTTGACCACCTACAATTTCCTCCCTTTTCCAAATTGGTCCTTAGTTTCGATTAAAACTTATTTCTAAATTATTTTCAAATTTGATCTCGTTTTTAAAGTTCGTTTTAACTAACTTAATTTTCGGACACCTAATTTTAATTTCTTAACCTAAAATTTTTAATTTTAATTATTTTAAAATTTTACTTAATTAACTCCTAATTATTTAATTATTTACCTAATTACAATTTTTGGTTCACCAATCTGATCCTATTTATTTAATTTTACTAATCCGATTTTTGGGGTGTGACAAAAATGCACTAGCATGGATTAAAACTGATTTGCAAATATTGAAATTTAAATTCAAAACATATTTAATTTTAATAGTGGTTATATAAATCAATTAGAGATTATATAATAGTATTAATAATAATTTTCAATTAATATTAGAACTTTAGGACAAATAAAACACCCAATGAAATGAATAGGGTTATCGTCAATCAAGCAGCAAGGACCATTGGTGGGACTTGTTCGGAAGCACAATAGGTGTTAAAAAAGACGGTAAAATATGAGCCATATATATGCTAGCTAGCCCCATTGTCATATATTGTACCGATTACTTTATATTTGTATGTGTAGCACAATCCCCTTCCCCCGACCACATGATCATATATTTTGATACATCTGTACTAGGATCTCATTTGGCAACCACACCTAGCTCTGTCCAGGGATAACTGCGAATCAATCGAAGATTTTCAAGTGTATGGTCCAAGTTGAGACACCACCATGTGTCATTATGAACATAACATCTTGCTTTCCAATTCATAGGATTTTGCAAAAATCAAGATACAGATTATGAAATATACGTGTCACAAACTTTGCATCTACATTTGATTTGATATGATTTGGTTTTAGCAGCAGCTATATATGTAGATATATAGATCCATAGTTTGGGTGGTGCAAGGAATTAAGACGTGAGGGAAGGGGGTAATAGTGACCATTGAGATGAACCGTGACAAAGCGAAAAGACACTGGTTTAACAGAAATTTTGGACATATTTTAAAATGTTTGCAGGTAAAAACAACCTACTTTTTAATTTGGGTTTTGTTAAGGCTCTATAGGATTAAGACATGTCTTAAAAAGGTGGGTGTTTTCTTAACAGACGGTGAAGATCACAATCGATGTCTGAGACAATGGACAAAGTTGCTTTCGATGTGAAGGTACTTTTCGCGAAGTACCCTTTACGGTCGTTCAATGCATGTGCATTTCACGTGCCATTGACTAGGTTTTATTTTTTGAAATTAGGGTAAGCATAATCGATAATAGTGATTAATTATCTTATCACAGGTGTTCTTTGAAGAGGTAAATGACTAGTCATAAAATGTACTCCATTTTCATAGACGGGATTGAACCCTCGACTTTATTGTTAAAGGATGAGATGAGCAACTCCTAGACCTGTCCATGAGTCAGGCAACCCGACCTATCCTGAAGGCCTGCTCGAAAAGTAGGAGGGTTTGGGTAAAAATATAGGTCTAAAAAATAGACTTGGGCAAAAAACTAAAGCCCTTTAGAAAACAAGTCGGGCCTCGGATAAGGTTTTTTTGGTCCGAGCCCGCCCGATCCAAATTTGCAAAAAGAAAAAAAAACTGCTCAGCTGTTTTCTTTATTATTATTATTTTGCTGCTATTTTGTTTTTTTCTCACAATTTTGTTACAATTTTACTACTACATTGCTACTATTTTATTGTTATTGTTTAGATATTTTAAAACTCTTATTTTATTATTAATTTTATTTCTATTTTAAAGTTATTTGCTTGTTAAGTTGTACCTATCTTAGTATTATTTAAGTATACATATTTTTTTAATTTATTTGTAATTTGTCAAGAAATATTTATTTTAATATTTTTAGTATTTTTTATGTATTATATATTTTTAAAAAAGAATTATATAAAAAAATTTAATATGGGTGGCCCGAGTCAGACCCGAATTTTAGCATTTTTTATCTAGACCGAGTTCGAGCCCAATAAACGGGCCTAAGATTTTGATTGGACCTGACTTGATCCATGAACACATCTAACAACCATCACATCAATTGCTATTCACGAGTGACTCAACATATCTGCCCGTCACCCTTGCGTGTAATGTAATTAAAAGATTTGGTTTAAGCAAGAATTTAAGTTGAGACCAAAGAAGAAGGATGAGATGTCCAAAATTGTTCGCTGGTTATAAGGACTACTAACAAACATAGAGAGGAAGGGACAGCCTCTTTCAATGTGTTTTCCACTTATTAGAGATGAAAGTCTTACCAGTATGTGTTTTTGTTTGTTTTAGGTTGGTGCATCTGACTGAGATAGCTGCCCTCACTTAGATTTTGAAACCTACACCAGCTAAGCTGGATTTCTAATAGCAAAGGATAGCCAGTTTTTTGTTGTTTATTATATTTATGGTGGCCTATTTGCGACACCTTCTCATGTTCTTTATTTGTACTTATCGAACAGGCTAGATAAAAGCAACCAATCCATGTTCCACTATTTTAGCTTCCTGCTGTTTCACCTGGCGCTTTTAGTATTCCAATTTATATTGTATAATTTAGCAATTACTTCGTCCTTTGCCGACATGTTTTGTCGCCATCTATTATATGTACTTCTCTTTCTAAACTAAGGTTCAGTATGGTGGATAATGCACTGTTTTCTTTTTATCTATACAATGTTAGAGGATAGAGTAATACGATTCCAATTCCTATTAAATAATTGTTTAATAAAAGTTTTAAATACTGTTTTATTCAAAAGTTTTAAATAATTGTTGATATTTTGTGTATTGATTTTTTTTGCTCAGTCGAATAAAATAAGTCAAGAAAGACGTTGGAATCACCAACTCTTTCAAGAACGACAAGAATATAACAATAATACAACTGACAGCCAGATACAAAAACCTCCGCACAACAAGTACAAGAATGCGTTTAGCAAATTCACCATGAGACTTTAAAAAAATGAAGATCTCGATATACCTGCTTTCGTCAAAGCATCTGCCATACCATTACTTTGCCTATGAATAACCACGATTTGAAATTGAGCCAACTGCTTAGTGCCACAGTCGATGTCCCCAAACAATTTTCGTAACGACCACGATCTATAACTCTTATTTGTCAGCCATTCCGAAGCAACAAACGAGCATAATTCAATTATTAATGGAACATGCGCCTTCCGACTCGATCTAATATACATATCTACTAGTTTTTTAATTGCCATTATTTCTGCCATTTCCGTTCCCCTAGCTTCGATCCGCCCCAAGAATAGCACACAAGCCACTCTTTTATCATCTCTCAAAATCCCACCACAACCCATTTTATCCTCTAAAACAACCCTAACCACATTGTAAACAGTCATGTTTGTCATGTTTTGAATTTTGATAGGTATGTTTTCTTTTTTGTTTTTCAATGTTTTTAAATATACATATATATATATATATATATATATATATATATAAGTTTTTTAAATGTAAAATTTAAATTTATTAAAAAAATAACTAAGTGTTAATCTAAAATATCACATACAAGCTGGTATACACTAATACAAACTAATATTAATTAAAGCAAATTAAAACACATTAGAATTTTGATAGAAATGAAACTTGAATTATTTCGTATTAATTCAAAATCAAAACAATCGTAACAATCCGTATGATTAAGATAATATGATTAGGGGCGAAACTAAAATAGTTTTTTGGGGAACTAAATTATAAATTTTTTAAGACATCAAAGTATAATTTTATTATGTACTAATAATTTTTTTAAAGAATTAAATAAAATTTTTTATATTTAGGGAACTAAATTATAATTTTATTATTGAGAGTAAAATAAAATTTTTCGGGAGAGCCAAGCCATGCTAGCCTCCCCTAGTTTTCCCTCTTGAGTATGATATTGGTTACCATGCTTGATATGCTCAATGGCTTTCACGATTCCTTAGACTTCCTTCGACAGTTTAGAAAAAGACATTGCCACTGAGTATGATATTAGTTACCATATGCTTGATATGCACAATGGCTTTCACATCTCCTTAGAGTTCCATGGACAGTTTAGAAAAAGAAACTGCCGTTGACATGACTCTATTCAGAAACCTGTAGAGCTGTTAGTATATCTATAATATTTATAAAGTTTTTTATTGAGTCGGTTTCGTTCGTAAATTAAATTCCAATTTAGTTAATAAATTATAAAAAAAATATTTTATTTGCAAAATAGATTATATGATTATGTGGGTATTTTTTTTATTTTTTTATAAATCAATAAAAATTTATCCATAATGAGTATTTAACTAAAAATACTATGCATATAATTTTTTTTACCATTTAAACTAAAGTAACTTTTAGTTTTTTTATATGAAACTTCAATTAATATATATTATATAATTTTTTGTATATATTTATATGTTATTTTTAAGCACACCTTTGTGTTCTAAAGATATGGTTTCTACATGCATAAACATGTAATAAAATTTCTAATATCTATACAAATTAAATATTTGATTGAATTAATGTCATTTATCAATCGAATAAGGGCAAAGGTAAAATTTTATATTAAAAGAGGTCAAAATAAAATTAAAAATTCTTTGGAGCTGAAAGTATACATTTTAAACTAAAAAAAAAAACAAAGACTTTAATTAAATTATAATTTTTAGAAGGTCTAACATAGCAATGGGACCAAGGCCCTGCCTGCATTATTGGATTCACTTTTGGAATTGAGTACTAACTCAATTGGAGTTATTTTTATTAAAAATATTTTTTTATGATTTTATTTTTATTTTTCTATATTTTATATAAAATTAATAAAAAAATAACATATAATAAGATTTAAACATAAAACATAATAATTTATAACTATTGAACCTTACTATATAAATTTCTAATAATTTTTTTTATAATTTTTGTAACATGTCACGTGATCTTAAGCAGGATCCGAAAATGGCGTGTCACTGCCTTAAGATCATTTTCTTGAAAACCATATTTGACGTATACTAATTTATATTACAGTTTAAGTTAGTATAAAATATGAACTATTTATCATTCAAGAATAAATAACATAGCGTCCTTTGAAAACCATAAATAATTTATTGAAATATCATTAGAACCATAGGTTCATGATCATGAGTTAGATACAAATTAAATTCTTCAAAATGTAAATGTCTCGACACCACCCCCATGTCATGAATAATACAAAATATAATAAGTCTCACGATGACGATAGTCCTTTGGCGTAGTCTTTAGAGATTCTTTTACTTCGTTAGTAGGCCTGAAAAGGAAAGGTAACTAAGTAAGTTCAAAGAACTTAATGAGTTTCGGAGGAAAACAATGCAATAATCACACATAAATCGAGTAAACCTTTCTAACTCAACACAGTCACACAGTTCGCTAGTTGGCGAATACCAAACATAGACAGACTATACACCCGACATTATTCTTTTGGCGTGTACACTATGCCCATGCAATCATACAGACAACCTTCTTCGTGTTAGCCACAAACCTTGGTCCATGTTCAAAGTCATGTCATTCGTTCATTCCTTTTTCCTTTGTCGTGATTTGTCAATCTGGTTTGTAATAACACTTGCCCTACCAGAGGGTACACGACTGTTTTCATGTATCATGATCTGCCAGTTCAATGCTCATTTCATTGAAGGCATCGCCATGAATTCATTTCCTTTGTCATTCAGATCGTATGATTCATTTTAGAGTCAACGGATAATGGCTTAAGCACAAAGAAAGGTTCTTATATCTTTAATACGGGCATACCAAACTAGACCATTAACAATAAACATTGTCACTTATGCACAAACATTTCATCTTCACAGAATGGTATACTTACCTTAACCCAAACATAAACAAAAGCATTACACACACATAGAGTAAGAAGGAACTCACCAGAAAAATGTAGCAAATGTTAAACAACAGGACCTTTTCCCTTATCTCGGGAGCCTTCGGGAGTATCTTGAGCTATAATATAGGTAGTTAACTTATTAAATCGTTTCACTAGAAAATTAAACAAGTTTACAAGAACATTAACAGAAAACCCAAAATCTAGAAGTTTTTTTCATTACACTTAAAAATAATGCTTAAGAGCGCACCCTAAAGTCATGTAAATAACCATGAAAATAACCTAAGGTTCATCGACATTTACCAGGTGCTAAAATAGTGGGAGAGTTGGCTGAGTATAGTGAACCTAAATCTTCAAGCAAGTATCTGATCTTAGGCTTTTTGAGAGAAAATTGTAGAGAAAGTTTGAGAAGAAAATGTGAATACAAGAGAAGAAGTAAAAGCTTGCTCAAGAAGCTAATACCAACTTTGTACAGATAGATAAGAAAGCTAGGTTTAGTGGATAAATCTGATTATCCCACTAACCTCCTCAATTCCTACGACTAAAAGTTTTCTATCTCATCATAAATGCGAGTCTTATCGACTACAGTAACTTAGCTCTATTCTAACCAATTCTCATTTGTCTAACTAAATTGTTCAACCAAAATAATAATATAATAATATAATAAATGGTTCTATCAAACTGAGGACTTAACATATTCATCTAACAGCTAGAGTGGTGTATACTCTTTAGAAGAGTCTGCCAGACCATTAAGCTCGCCCATCACAAGCTTCGTCCTAAGGCGCACTCACAGACTTACATACTTAGTCACAATTAATGCCTTACCCACTCAGAAATTGCTCTAAACACCATACTTCAACAAACAGTAACTGAATAACTAGGACTACGCCAGGTGGGATGTTACAATTTTTTACCTAAATTATTAGTGTATTGTAGCGTTTATTAAAAAAATAAGACACAACACGATTATATAGTGAATTGTGACATCTGCGCCAAAAGTCCATAAAAACAAGATTATCTATTTGTAGAATTAATATATAGGAGGACTAATGTATCATTTGATATTTAAGTTTGGTTTTAAGGTCTAATTTGGTATTCAGATCAAAAGATATCATGTTACTTAATAAATGTTTGACACATGTGCTATAGCAAACAAACATAGGTAATTAATTAAGAAAAACTCAATACCAAACTGAACATTAAAACCAAACTCAAGTACTAAATTGAGACAAAATAATCCTTAAGTAGCAAAATGAAAAAAAATTTATGATACCAAACTAAATATGGAAACCAAACTTAGGTACCAAAAGAGTATATTAACATATATATAATCATTTACACCAGTGTAAAACTTGAGTGGTTTTACATCTTTTCATAACTTCTTATACAATTAATATTTTATCAATCCAATCATTCAATTTATTAAGATATTTGTATTTGTCTTGCATGTAAATTATTTAATCGATCTGATATATCTAAAATGTTGCTGTCACACACCAAGTATTTCTTGTCCGCGATTTGGTTGGTTGACTAAGTGAGGTTGGTGATGACTCATGTATGAGCTACTCAAATTCGCGATAATTGACTTGTTTCTTTTGGCAAAGTTTCTCTTGCGGAATGTTCCGCTAGGTTCCGCCATCTTGTTGATCCCTATTCCACATTTGGTGAGTTTTTTCGTTGTAAACCCACCATTGGTGAGTTCAAATTTTGCACATAGGTTAGTTGTTTTAGAATTCACAATTGGTAGGACACGTATAGGAAACATGTAAAGTTTTACATAGGAAATGTGTCATTTTGCATGACACATGTAGAGCCTTGTTAATGGTTATTGATTAGTGGAATTGTGGTTGATTAGTGGAATCATATGTGCATGTAAAGTGATTAGGTAACCCGTTATAGTGGAATTGTGGACAAATTCCTATATAAATAGGATGAAAGCTTAACGGATAAGGACTTTATGTTTTGTTTCTCTATTCATCCTTGTTCTTTTAGAAGAAACCTAGTGTGTTCTTCGCTGTGTGAAGAAGGTACTAGCTTTTAGCTTGATTCGTAGCTGACTTTTTCAGCTGCTGGTAAATTCTTGAGTCATTCTTTAGTTTAATATCAAGAAATGATAAGGTTGCAGAAACCACTTATATAAGTTTCTACTGGAGGTCAGAGGGAAGGGAACTTTCTTCGAGTTAACGCTTGCATGTTTTCAGTCCTTGCTTAGTTGTTTTTGTACTCAATAGAGTGTTTAATTTTATTTAGCTAAAGAAACTGGAGAAGGCCCTAGTGCAAAAGAGAAAGAACTGTAAAATGATCAAGGCTTTTCCTAGAAGTCTGTGTTGAGTTCCTTTCACTTGTATTCCTGTTAAATCCCAGCTAATTTCATGATAATGTTGTTTGTGAGGTAAGTAAGTTTGTTTGAAACCAACTGTGCATGTCTATGTTAACAAACTAAAATCATAACATTATATTCATGAATGGTTGTAAATGGACATTCTTTCTTGGCACACAAGCTCCGTATCCAAAATGGTGGAAGGGGGAAATGGTGGAAACTGTTGATATGTGGTGGGAGAAATGTATGGAGATTATGATATGATATGAGATTTACCTCCAGTAGGGCATGTAAATGCAAACAACAATTGGTGAACACCCCGACCATGCAGGGGAACACATTAGTGTTCGAATTAACAATGAGGATTTGAGGAGGTTTGGTTGGATAAATGAAATACTAGCTTAATAGAGAAATACTGTGAATACGAAACTGTGGCTTTTCGAAGTGATATGTGGATCAAAAGCTAACGCAAGGAAGGGGTCCATGAATAGTCCATGCAAAGAATGCAAGTGTTACATAAAGTTAATGCACAAGAATAGTGCTTAGATGAATGGGTATCCGTGTGATTGGTGCTTAACAGTGAAAAGTATCCACATGTGAACTAACCTTGGTTGTGGTGTGAATTTTTTTGTGTTTTGTGATCAGGCATGACTAATATTCGTATGAAAAATAAGTTATTGGTGATTGCATTTTGCAGCGGATAGTATCCGTCAATGAACCTTAATTGTTTGGTGTTATGAACCTGCCAATGTATCGTACGCAACTATATTGGGTATCTATATGTAGTTGTTTGTATTACTAAGTGTTGAAAAAGCCTGGCTTAATTTTACTTCTTGAGAACCTTATTCGAAAGTATATTATTTATACTTAGAACTCACTAAGTTTGTTATGAACTTACCTAGTTTCCCCTACCATTTTAGGATTTGTAGAGAAAGTAGACTTTTGAAGGGACTCAACTTTCTAGCTAACTTTTTTGTGAGTCATTCATCGTTCTGTTGTAACATGTATATCAAATCGGCGTGGCCTGTGGTCTAAGTGTCTTGAAATAGAATTATGTAAAATTGGATTTGAATTTCTTCTATATACTTGTTTGTATATAATGAATGATAACACTTTGCTAGTATATTAACCTTTATGTTATGTGAATTAAGGCTTACTCTTATTTTCCCTTAATTTGTGCCTTAATTATTTTTATCCATCGTATAACATTTGGAACATATATTGTTATTTTCTTCTGGTCTTGTTTCAAAACTACTACTTTGCTAAACATCATTTTAAGATTGTTTTATTAAAATCGTATTGATTGTATTAACTACTAAAAGAAAAGTTTTTGTCGCTACGAAATGTTTTCTGTTTTTTTTGGCAACATCATTGTTCGCTTGCCAAATGGTTGAATTGGGGTGTTAGAGTTTTATTGGTATTAGAGATTCTGTTTAGCCGATTCTCAGAATAGTGAATTTAGTAACAAGCCTCGATATACATGTTACAGGTCTCTGGCTAATCCCTTATTGAAATACTAATTTCAGTTTGTGTTTTGTAGTTAATATTGATCTAATGTCGACAAATCTTGAGCTACTATCAGTGAAGAGATATAGAGCAATTCCCCTTCACAATCTAGAGGTTTTGGCCCCTCAAAGAGTCAGGGAGCAGTACGTGGCAAAGCCCGTATAGCCCTGTTAGAAATGATGGTGCAGTGGTTTGATTGATTCGTAAATGTTGTTCCATCCTCCACTCCTTAAAGACATACTGAAATGATAAAACTAGTGGCTCCTACACCTCCTGCTCCAGCCATGAACCCGTATTAGGAAGTCCCTATAAAGGAAATGCGAAAAAAAAGAGCTAAAGAGTTCAATGGTGGAAAGGATGATGATCTTGTTGTAGCAAAGAATTGGCTTTCAAGAGTCTATCGGGTAACCAAAAAACTACAATGTACCCCATCCGACAGTCACCGTTGTATAGTCTCTTTGCTTGAAGAAGAGGCTTACCAATGGTGGCACACTGTGATACGCATAATCCCTCAAGATCAGGTGAATTGGGAATTTTTTCTGAAGAAGTCTCGTGAGAAGTACATTAATCAACTCTTCATCAAGAAAATAAAGAGAGAATTTTTAGAGCTCAAGAAAAGAAGGATGACAATCTTGGAGTATGAACGCAAAATCATTAGATTGAGAAAGTACTACCGAGAGATGGTACCAATAAATGAGGACCTTTGTATTAGGTTCGAATGAGGTTTAAATAAAGAACTCAGAGTGTTGTTGTCTGCACTAGAGATTAGGGGCTTCTTTGTTTTGACGGCTAAGGCCTAAATGAGGGAGATGACGGTCCATGAGAGGAATAAGGTCAGGGATCGTGAAAGGAACAAACATGGGGCAACTAGCTCAATTTTTGCGATTGGATTAAGAGGCCCATGGATGTAAAGAACTTTTCTCATGCACCTTCTAAAAACCTTTAGACAATTAGATTCCATCGAGATCGAAGTGTTCGACAAGCCACTTCCATGGCCAGCCCTGATGGCTCCAAGAAGGCAAAGGCTCCTACTTGCAACACTTGTAGGTGGAGTCATGTTGGGACTTGTTGGAAAGTGGATGACGCTTGTTATAGATGTGGATTACTTGATCATTTTGTCAGGGATTGCCCAAAAAAAAGGTGAAAATATTGAACAATCAGTGCAAATAGTTCGCGAAGCCCAACCTGGAAAGAGATCAGGAGTAGCCGTGAAGTCAGGTACCACTCAAGGAGTTCAAAGAAGGACTGTAGTGAACCCAAGTTTAAAGGCCTCTATTAGAGCCTATGTGATGCGAGCCAAGGAAGATGTAGATGCTCTAGATGTGATAACTAGTAATTTTACTTTATTTGGCATTAGCATTCATATATTAATAGATCTAGGGTCAACCCATTCGTATATTTGCACTAAGTTTGTAGATGATAAGAGTTTCAAAGTAGTCCCTACTAAGATAAGTGTGCTGGTTATCAACTCCCTAGGTCATATTACTGTTGTTAATGGAGTAATTCAGGATTATCTGCTAGAATTTGGTGGAAACATCTTTTCTGTGGATTTGTTATTGTTAAGCTTCCATGAGTTCGACGCCATCCTAGGCTTGGATTGGCTGGCTAGACATGATGTGGTTATTGACTAACGTGCCAAGGGTGTGTAATTTGTAGCTAGGGAGGGTAATGAAGTGCTTATTTCTGGAGTAAGATGCGACATTAGAAACCATGTGATTTTTGCTGTCCCTGCTTGAAGATTTTTTTTAAGAAGAGAGGATACCTATTGAGCTAAAATTTTGGACTCAACAGTGGCAAGGAAGGATATAGATCGAGTCCCAATCGTGAGTGAGTTTTCAGATGTGTTTCCAGAAGAAATTTTGGACATACCACCAAATAGGGATGTTGAGTTTTCGATTGAAGTCACACCTGATATCGCTCTTAGTTCATGTGCTCCTTATCGTATGACACCTCTAGAACTAAGAGAGTTGAAGGCTCAACTACAAGAATTTTTGGATAAGGATTTCATCAGACCTAGTGTCTCTTTAGGGGGTGCATCAGTACTGTTTGTGAAGAAGAAGGATGGGACACTTTAGTTATGCATAAAGTATCACAAGTTAAATAAGGTGATAGTTAAGAATAAGTGTTCGCTACCAAGAATTGAAGACTTGTTTGATCGACTAAAAGGTGTAAAACTATTTTCCAAGATTGGTCTCTAATCCGGATACTATTCAGTCAATATTAAGGGTGATGATGTTCCAAAGACCGCTTTCCGCGCCCGTTACGGGCATTATGAGTTCTTGGTAATGCCTTTCAGTTTGACGAATGCTCTTATGGTTTTTATGGATTTGATGAATGAGGTTTTTTAACCTTATTTGGATAAGTTTGTGGTCATCTTCATCGATGATATTTTAGTGTACTCCAAGAGTGAAGTTGATCATAAGGAACACTTGTGAGTAGTACTGAAAGAATCAACTTTTCGCCAAATTTAGAAAATGAGAGTTTTGGCTAAGCAAAGTCCACTTTTGGGCTATGTTTGTAACACCCCTAACCCATATCCGTCGCCGGAACAGGGTTTCAGAGCATTACTAGAATTTACAGATCATTTAACAAAATTTTCACTTCATATAATATTCATGCCTGAAATCAATCAAATTTAATCATAATGTCCCTTATGTGAGCCATCGAGGCCCGAAATATTTATCGAGACTAAACCGGAAACTCAGAAAATTTTTTGGAAATATTTAAAATTTTTCAACACTATAGAGATCACACGGTCGTGCCATCTGGCCGTGTGTCACACACGACTGAGATATACACCCGTGTCTCTGCCTGTGTGGATGAAATAGGCTATTTTTCTTAGCCTCATTTCTTGCCCAACTTGTCATCAAACTAACCAAACATTTTAAAATATCAATATTATAAAGCAGATTATGCATATACCAAAATACCAAAACACATATAGGCGAATATTTAATCAAAATAACCTATACATGCCATTATAACCAGAATTAGATTATCCAAAATTACCAATAGAATCGATGGATAGTGTGATATAGCTCCGACAAGCTTCCAAACCATTCGAGCTTCCGATAATTTGTAAGGTAAAAGAAACCAACTACGTAAGCAATGAATGCTTAGTAAGCTCGTATAATCTTTGACCATAATACTTCTTTTCATATATGAAGTTTATACATTTTAAGAATAATCCATTATTGATTCCACAATACTCATGGAGCTATATTCATCAACTCACAAGGTGAATAATTTCACAGTATCACTTATACATACTATCTTAAACTTAGTAGGATTTTATATAACTTTAACTCTTCCAAGTTTCTTTATTTTTATTTGCATTTCTTTACTTTCCACACTTATTTCATATGCATGACACTCAAGTCATAAACATATCATTCAACCATCAGCTTGACACTTGTCTAAGCATCAAACAACTTTGCACATATTTCATATAAATTCAACATTGATATACTTACTTTCTCGACATGTCACACTTGAGTTTAATACTCGTCTCAACTTACATAATTTCCTTATATCAACATATCAAAAATAATATTATATGTACATGTCATGATACATATCATTCTCTTACCGTTTCTTCAATAACATATATCATTCATTTCATTATATCAATATTTCATGTACCATAATTTCCATGTATTTCATGTCTATTTATTCCTGTAATGGTTCATATCGAACTTAACATTAATCAAATTCCATGTACATATACTTTCCACATCATGTGTCCATATAACATGTACAAATCATTATATATATATTTCAGGCATATACGGGTAATAATTCATTTCGTACTCATATTGTTTCATATTAGAATTTTTCCCATTAAATCAATTACAGTATCGATGATTACACGGGTAGTACACTCAAGGTATACAAATCTATAATCATAGATGAAATTATTCATCAAACAAATTCCATGTTCATATAGCATTACTTTATTCTTCTATATATTATGTTATCAATATTTTCATATGTTTCATGCAGATACATGTAAAAACCCATTTCTTTTCATGTCAGGATTTTACCCGTTGAATTACTAAAAATATCGATAGATACTCAGGAAGTACACACAAAGTGTACAAATCAGTAAATCCATCAATTCATATTCTGAAATACCCATTAGGGCACTTATTCAGCAAGCATACTCTCAAGCCACATATCATACAACAGGATTACTAGTCCAGGCTAAATCCTGTCTGTAACATAAGCTCTAAGAGTTTTGTCAAGATTACTAGTCCAGGCTAAATTATTTTTGTGAAAAATACTCTAAAGAGCTTAAGGATTACCAGTCTAGGCTAAATCCTTTCTGTAACATGCTTAATCTGGATTACCAGTCCAGGTTAAATCGATACTATAATATATGCTCAAAAGAGCTCAATTAGGATTACTAGTCCAGGCTAAATCCTAATTGAAACATTTTCTCGAGAGGCTTATATCAGGATTACCCGTCCGGGCTAAATCCTATATGTAATGAGGTCAATAGGATTACTCGTCCAAGATAAATCCCATCAGCAACAAATGCAGGACCTCATTCATTTCGGGAAATCACCTTTATCCATCGATTTTTTCATTTATTCAAACGAAATTTGACATTTATCAGTCAATTGTCGGATATGTGATCAATCTCATATATTTATGCATTTATGCAATTCATGTGTTCACATTCAACTCAAGCATAAAAATAACATTTTTATCATTTATCACTTATCAGGTATTATCATTTATTTCAGACACTTTCATTTATCGGGCTTTAACGAATATGTGATCATTTCACATATTTATGGCATTTATACAATTTATATACACAAAATTCAATTCAAGCATATAAATATATGCAATTTAGTTATACGAACTTACTTGGCTAAATTACAGAAATACCAAGATTCAGGGGCATTTTGGTAATTTTTCATTTTCCCTATTTTTCACCCGATCTTGATCTAAATTAATAATTTCATTCAATTTATTAATTTAGACAAAAAACAATTAATTTCCCTCAATTTGGTCTTTTTTGAATTTTTTACAAAATTGCCCCCTAAAGTTTTACTTTTATTCAATTTAGCCCTTGAGCCTAAAACATACAAATTAGCCATTTTTTAATATAAACTCATGCTAGATGAATATTCATATATTTTCCTCCTCCTCCTCTCCATTCCACATCCTTAATATATATAACATGCTTATAAGTAACATTATCTATAATTCCACTATTTACTTAAATGTTCATTCAAAGCTGTCCACTTGAGTCATAGTCACTAAATTATTTATATCTTGAGCTAAAGAATTTCAAATTAAGATCATATTGATGTTTTTGAAGCTAGACTCAAATATCTATCTACCATAAAAATTTCAGAATTTATAATTTAGCCAATAAGTACAGTAAAATCTTCAAATTTATCTCTGTTCTACTGTTTGCCAGCTTCGCCCTTTCTTTACTAAAAATTAATTATCTCTTAGTACGGCATTTGGATGATGTTTCTATTTGTTTCTCTTGAAAATAGACTCATTAAGAATTTAAACATATAAATTTAAACCCTCAAGTATTTTTATACAATTTTTAATGATTTTCCAAATTCAGAACATGGGAACCGGAAATCATTTTGACCTTATCTCACAAAAATTTATTATATCTCATAATTCACAATTCCATTGCTTATAACGTTTCTTCTATGAAAAAATAGACTCAATAAATTTAATTTCATATTTTATTCAACCTCTAATTCGATTTCCACAATTTTTGGTGATTTTTCAAAGTTAAACTACTACTGCTACCCAAAACTGTTTTAGTACAAAATGTTGATTACCAAGTTTATAACACCCTTATTCCCTTTCTCTATAATATTTCCCATCACTTTCTCTTATTTCCATTCACTAACATATCAAGAACACAGAACCTTATATAAGAAAACTCTACTATAACATCATTTCCATGCTTTTTCAATAATATCAAACTTAAAAATATATTGAAATCTTGATGTTCTTACCTTTTCCTATTGATTTCAACCTTTAACTTGATTTTCTCTCTCCTCCAGCTTCTATTTCTTGAATCTAACTTGATATTCTAGCTCCCCATAGTCTCCTTGATATTTTTATCTCTTGGTAGCTATGGAAATTCTTTTGATTTCTAAGTGAAAATGGCGAATTTTTTGTAAAAGGACCAAATTGTAAAGAAAAGAGAGTTTCTTTCTTTCTTTTCTCTCCATACGTTGGAATGCATGGGAAGAAGATGATGATTCTTCATCTTTCTTTCCTTATATATACTAAATAAAATAATAATAAAATAATAAAATATCATTTAAAAATCAAATCAAAATATTTTTAAACTAATATTTATTTATTTAATTAATCTAAAATATCTCTTACATCATCATTACCTTCTAGATTTCTCTTTCTTTCTAATTGACCATTTTTCCCTTTAATATCTTTTAAAATTCCATCCTTGAGTCATCACTTAATTTGGTAAAATTATGATTTAGTCCCTTATAATTCTTCACCTATTCAATTTGGTCCTAATTCATCCATTTTCCTTCGTTTCTAGATCATTCCACCCTAAAAATATTTGCAGTATTGGTCTTTCAAATTTTTTATATTTACACTTTAACCCGTCAAGTTTTGAGTATTTACTCTTAGGCAACAAAACTTTTCTCACTTTAACAATTTAGTCCTTTCTTGAATTAATATATCATAATATACTTCCCAATGTTGTCATAACTCAAAATTTCCCATTTTGTCACTTTATTTCCTTATTTTACTATATCAAAGATAATATCTTACTATAGTAATTTTCGGGGTATTACAATGTTATTTTTGCTGATGGTATCAATGTAGAACTTGATAAGATTAGAGTTGTTTTGGAATAGAGTCCGCCAAAGAACGTCACTAAAGTGATAAGCTTTCTGGGATTGGTGGGATATTATAGAAGACTTGTAACAGTGTTTTCCATGCTAGCGGCACTTATGACACAACTTTTAAGGAAAAGTGATAAGTTTTTGTGGAGTGACGCGTGTCAAGAGAGTTTTGACAAGTTAAAGATGGTTCTGACTGAAGCCCCAATTTTTTCTCAGCTTGAATTCGAGGCAGAGTTCATGGTTTGTATCGATGCATCCTTGAATGGCCTTGGACGCGTACTCGTGCAAAGTGGAAAGTCATCGCTTATGTGTCACACCAGCTTAAATCGCATGAGAAGAACTATCAAACGCATGATCTGAAATTGGCCTGTAACAGCCCAATTTTGGGGCTAGTCGGAACAGTGGTTCCGAGACCAGAAAATTATTTTAGTATTATTTTATGCATTATAACATGATTATAAGGTTTCATGGGAATTTTGATGCCTTAATTTTAGCAATTGGATGCTTAATTGTGAAAAAGGACTAAATCGCGTAAAGTGCGAAAGTTCTATTTTTCAAGGTAGAGGTGTCTAATAGCTATAGAATATAAAATTGAAGGTCCTTAAAGTGAAATTAGGCCATATGGGGTGTGTTGGTCGGCCATAGAGTCTAGGGAGACAAAGGCATTTAATTTGGTCAAAATTTGGTCATAGTTGGTGACTAAATGAATAAAATATGATAAAATAAAGGAAGGTTATCATCTTTTTCCCTTATCTTCTCCTTCCACCAATTTTTACATTCAAAGAAGGGTTTTGAAAGCTTTTAAATTTCAGCAACTTGTCCTCACACAAGTAAGTGATTTTGATGGTTTTAGTTGATAATTTTTGTACTTTTGGAGTCCCCAAAGCTTAAGCTAGCTAATGAGGGGACTAATTTGTAAAATGATTGAAAGTCTAGGGACTTGCCATGAGAGTGTTTATGTTTTTTGCTGAGTTTTTATGGAAGAAAATTAATGTTAGTGAGATGAGAAACAACTTTTGTGAAAGGTGATAGCATGAAAACACCTAAATAGGGTTTGAATGCAAATATTGAAAATGTGTAATAAATGCATGAAATAATTGGATTTATGAGTAGTTGTAAGAGTAATAAATGTTCAGCTAGGCTTGGTTAATAAGATAATGTGATGAAAAATGATTTACGAGCCTAGGGGCAAAATCATAATTTTGCCATAGTACAAGGGTAAAATGGTCATTTTTGCCTAAGTAAAGATTATGAAGCATTATGATTAGAAAATGATAGAATGAGTGAATTTTTGTTGTTATAGACCAAGAAGAGCGCGAAATTAACCTTGACGGGGAACAGGTAAGGTTTCGGATTAAACCGCAAATTAACACATTTTGCATCGAGTGTCAAAGAGACGGATCGAGATACGAGGATAATTGGAAGACCACCTACACTATCAGCTCATCCCGGTATATCTAGACTTAGTATTTTAAGTATGGCATGTATAGGGGCTAGATTAGATGAATTATTTTGTTATTTTGGCCAAGTGTGTATTGGCTCCCTTAAAGATTAATTCTTTTGTATATAGCCGTAGTTGATGGCTTATTATTACTAATTTATGCAAAGACAAGGTTATTCATGAATGTGTATGTTACATAATTTGTAACAGCCCGATTTAGGGGCTAGTCAGAACAGTGATCTCGGAATCATTAATTTGAAGTTAGAGAAAATTATTTTCATGTTATGTTATGTATTATAACATGTTTATAAGGATGCATGAAAATTTTGGTGCCTTAATTTTAGCGATTTCTAGCTAAATTGTGAAAAAGGACTAAATCGCATAAAGTGCGAAAGTTTTATTTTAATTGCTAGAGGTACCAAAAAGCTATGGTTTATAAATTGGAGGTCCCAAATGTGCAATTAGGCCATGGGAATTACCTTGGCCGGTCAAAGAAGACAAAGGGGACAAGGGCATTAAATGTTGTCATGTTAGGTAATTAAAAAGAAATAAAATAAGATGAAATAAGCAAAAAGTTATCATCTTTTTATTTCTTCTTTTCTTCAACTGAAAATATCAGCCATGGGAGGGGTTTGAAAGCTTCAAATTTTAGCAAGCTTTACTCCATTCAAGTAAGTGATTTTGATGCTTATTTTTGATGAAAATTGCATTTTTGGAGTCCCCAAAGCTTAAGCTAGCTAATGGGAGGATTAATTTGCAACATCGTTGAAAGTCTAGGGACTTGCCATGAGAGATTTTATGCTGTTTGATGGGTTTTTATGGAAGAAAATGAATGATAGGATGATGAGAAACAACTTTTGTGAAAGGTGTTGCCATGAAAACACCTAATTGGGACTAAAATGCAAAAGTTGTAATTTGTTCTTTAAGGCATGAAATTGATGGAATTGTGAATAGTTGTAAGATGATTAAATGTTCATATAGGCTTTTTTAACGAGAAAATGTGATAAAAATTTATTTATGAGCCTAGGGGCAAAATCATAATTTTGCCAAAGTGTATGGGCAAAATGGTCATTTTTTCCTAAAGTGTATATTATGGTGTAATATGATTTATAAGTGATTAAATCAGTAAATTACATTGTTCTAGACCAAAGAAAATGAGTTTCGGACCTAGAACGGATGGAAAGAGAAATGTGGGCAAAAAATCCCTTTTTGGGCCTTTCGGCATCGAGGTAAGTTCATGTGCAAACGTTGTAATTACGTACGAGTTAATTTAATGTTCCAATGTGGTATGGAATGTATATTTACCATATGAATGCATGAAATATCTTTTGATGAAATGTCAATAGAATTGAAATGTGTATAGCATGATATGATGATTGTTAAAGTCTCGAGTAAGACCATATTGGAATATGGCCCGGTGTGTAAGAGTTCAGTATAAGACCATGTCAGGGACATGGCATCGACATGTTAATGTATGTAGGACCTTATTGGCGTATAATTTCAATGAGAACTATGTGTATGAGACTCAAGAGAGTTAGTTAACAATTTGAATGATTCAACGGATATGTTGAATGTATGTGGTTGTACCACGAGAAGCACAAGTATGTGTTAGAATTGAATGGAGATGAATTCAATATATGATGAACCCCTAGTGGGATATGTGTAATTAATGCACCTTAGTTGCATGAGATAGATTTATAGATGCATTTTGTGAATGCGAACGAGTATTGTAGAAAGTTAAGTAAGAATAAAAGTATGTTAGGATGTTCTCGGATGAACATTTGAAATAGAGATATACTTGTGGATTACTATCCACGAATGTAAAATAACGGTGAGCTACATGCGGTATCACCTTATTGATGGTAGTGACGGGTTGAGTGCGATACCATCAACTACATTAATATCGGTGGCTATGTGCGTTACCACCTGATTAATTAGTAATCATCGGGGTAATGCGATACCATCGCTTATAAATGATTGGTGGGCTGTGTGCGATACCACCCTATTAGAGATTTAATGGTGGGCTAAGTGCGAAACCACCGAGAGATTTGTAGTATGAGTAGCTTATTGAAATTGCTTGATGTGTTGTTCTATGTGATTACCTGACGATCAGTGCAGGAATGTGTGCTATTTAACACGAGCAGTTGGCTTGTGGCATGGGGTGAATATGGTAAGAGATAGAATGAGTAAGCTTCAAGAGTGGTTAAGTTACCATGAGTTAATGAGAAAAACTCAGTATAATACCTTGTGGTTATATGTATTCAATAAATGTCGGTATTTTTCAGTTTATACAGATGAACTTACTAAGGCTTAGTTTGGATGAGCGGTGAGTTTACCTCCGGTGAGATTAAAAACAGCGGTGGCGGTGAGATTAGTTACTGTAGCGGTGAGATTGAATACTGTAGCGGTGAGATTAGAAACAATGGTGGGGTGTATATTTGGATTCAAACGCAGCTGTAGCGGTGAGGTGAGAATATGAAATGACTATTAAAGACATCAAATTAAAAAGGATATATAATAGAAGTTTTTTAAATTATTTTACTTTTACGAGATTATTAAAAATATATGAATTTTTAAATTTATTTAATAAAATATTAAAATGTATCTTTGACATTTTATTATAAATATTTCAATTAATTACATAATTATTTTTTATAAAAATCAACTTAAAAATATTATTTATTATCATGAAAATACAAACAATATTTTGTATTAGACTTGATTACATTTCATGGCAACTTGGCTTGGTCCTACAAATGAATATGCTTTTCTTTTAGAGAAATTTTATTGGTGGAAGAAAAAATATATGAAGTTGTGAGTTCTGTAGTATCTTCAACGATCGAAAAAGAAAATGCCGAGGGTCAAGATTCTATGAAGAACTCTCAACCTCTAAAAAAATAAAACAACAGAGAAGATTTTATGAAGTAACCTTAGAAACCGGCATTTGACTGGTAATGGTGAGGAAACATTCAACATGTTAGAATGCAAAGTGATAAGTGAATTTGGTCATGGGATCTTTGCCTAAAGAAATTTTTAAAAAGAAAATATCACCATAGGTTTAACTTGACATTTCACGATTCAAAGAAAAGGAAATAAAAATGGAGAGAAATGAGAAATCGAATTGAAAAGAAGAAGCAGCAAAGAGCAATAGCGATTTTGCCGTAAAGAAGCACTTTTGTTCTCGCGCGGATGAGTTGTTAAAATACCAAACAAAGAGCTTATAATCCCGGCCAAATCAAACTTAAGGTTATAGTGGGAAAATAGCTTTCCCACTGCAGTGAGTTTTTCCCCTTTGGTAGCTTTAGCTCCGATTAAAAATAAGACCAAAGATGAGATGAGAATTTTTAACCTCACCTCACCATTAGATATCCAAACATGCATTTGTTGAGTTTCATACCTTCACCTGCACCTCACTGGCACCAATCAGTGAACCAAAGGCAGCCTAAGCATTATTGCTTACTCCTTTTCTTTTCCCATCTCTTATAAGTTATTTTAACTAGCTCGAGTTGGAGGCCACCGGAGATGTTTTCACACTATCGAATAAACGCTAGGTATGTGTTTCAAGTTCTTATGAGTCATGGCATGTATAGAGATTCTTTTAGAGTTGATTAAGTTCTAATTGATGTAGCCAAATTGTGTTGGCCTAAGAGAACTTAGAGATTGGTTGTGTATAGCCATAAATGATGGCTTAAGTTATAATTGTAATTGTATTCGAAATAGTTCTCCCTAGTGTATGGGATGAAGTCTTTGTCTCTTTAAATAATTAAATGTCTTTAATTCAAGAGTTAAATTGATGCTATGTGGAGTTATGTGATGATGTATGAATTTATGTAAATGAGAGTGGTAAAAAGGCTTGGTAGATAGCCTCTAAGTGCCCACATGGATAGACACACGGGCATGTGTCTAGGCCGTGTGCATCCTGCACCTTTGTATCTTAAGTCAGGATAGACCACGGGATAATTCCACAGTCGTTTGTTTATGCCGTGTATGACACACGGTTAGGACACGGGCGTGTGCCCCAGGCCGTGTAAGGAAGTCAGTATATCAAGGTTTAGCATACGGTCTAAGTCCATGGGCGTGTCAAGGCCGTGTGTGATTAGTCAGTGTCAACCACGGGTGGAATACACGGGCATGTCTTAGGGACCCACGGGCGTGTCCCAAGTAACACGGGCGTGCAACCCCTGTTTTGAGGAAAAGTTCCTGATTGAACTCCGAAAGTTTTCGAACATGAGTTTAAGGCCTTGTAGGCCAATGAGATGTATGAGTTGTTTAAGAAAGAGAAGTTTTTAATTCAGAACGAAATTTTATAGCCCGTAAATACATGTTTAAGCAAGTTCAAGCATAGTAATGTCTCGTATTCGGCCTAAGCCTCAGACTCGGGTATGGGGTGTTACATTTAGTGGTATCAGAGCTATGGTTTAGTCGGTTCTAGGACTAACCTAGCGTGAGTAAGAGTCTAGCTATACATGCCATATGTGGACCGTGATAGTGTGATGTCTCCTGGCTCTAACGAAATTGTTTTGTTAAGACAGTGATGATTCCCAACCGAGCTGATTTCAGTAAGTTTGTATGATTTTCAAGCTTCATGAATATTTCATTGAATTGCTTGTGATGTTGTTATGTGCACATTAATTCCATGAAAATGTTTAATAATTTATTAAACAAAGAAGGAACTAAGAGCATGTATATGAAAGCCCAGACTGAAAATGAATTACTTAGGATACTCAATCTGCCACTTGAGACAAGAAAGTCCGTATAAGACCATGTCAAGACATGGCATCGGCAATCAAGCAGGTTATCATGTAAGTCCAGGACAAGTCTCGGCATTGAAAAGCTATCATGAGATAGAGTTTCCATGTAAGTCCAAGCCAAGGCTCGACATTGACCAGTTCATGAGTAAAGATACCAAGTAAGACCATGTCAACACATGGCAATGGTAAGTTCCCAAGGGAACACCCAAGGAAGACTCCGAGTAAGTCCATGTCAAGACATGGCATCGATACCAAGATGAGAGATTCCACGTAAGACCATATCTAGGATATGGCTTTGGCATCGAGTTATGTGAAATGAGATTTAGTATCCTCGACTATTCATAGAAATTCATTGGGCAAATGAGTAAAGCTTAAATGAGATAGCAAGAAAGTTAGTAGTAAAGTTGATATTGTGTCATGCTAGTGAAGGCTGACTAACAAGTATAATTCATGTTATGAATGATGATGTTGAGATTATGCTTATTATAGTAAAGTACATTGATCTATGTGATCAAGTGATACAGGTACCTTGTTTACCTTACAAACATGAGACTAGTAAATACCATGATGCATGTGAGAAGCAGTAAGAGTAAGTAGGCATTTGAGATTTGTGATGCCATTGTTTATGATAAATATGTCCACATGGTTAAAAAAATCACGTGTGACTGTTAAAGTAGAAAAGATATAATGTTTCATCTTATAACTGTAACACCCTGATTTAGGGGCTATGCAATTTGGGTATAATTCCAGTGTTGGAAGGTTTTGGGTGTTTTTGGATGAATTTTAAAGTTTTAAGAATGCTCGGATGAAAGGGGAAGGCTTTGGAAAATTTTGGATTTTTAAGTAATAAAGAGGGGGCTTGGTTTCTGAGGGTTTAAAAGAATTAATTGGGCGTTTAAGGCACAAGAAAGGATCTGGCAAAGTGGCTTCATGCGCTGCTTTAGGGGGCTGGAAGTAGCGCCAGTGGGGGGCTTGGGTTCGAGTCCAAGCGGCAGCAATTTTGTTTTATTTTCGCGTCAGGGGACTGGGCTAGGTAGGCCTTAAAAAATAAAAGGGCAGGTTTGATGGGCATGGAAGTCCAGTGGCAGAGTGGCACTCATGCGCCACTTAGGCGCTGGAGGGAGGAGAGAGCGCGGGTTCGAGGGCTTGGAGCGGCATTTTGGAGTTTTATTTCTTTGTTGTTTGGTGATGGGCTAAGATAGGAAGGGGTTAAAAATAAATGTTGGGGCTTTATGGCATAAAAATCAAGATGGCCGAGTGGCCTGGGCATTGGGGGTTAGGCGTGCGGCAGTTGGTCCCAGGTTCGAACCTGGAGAATGGCAATTGGAGTTTTAGTTTTTTTTTGTTATTTATTTATTTATTTTGGGCAGCAAATTGAAGGTGGACGGCATGTAGATTAAATTGGAAGATTAGGATGAGCTTTGTTTTATTCGGTGGGATAATGATTTGTTGTTTTATTATTTTAGATAATTATAGTTTTTTTTAATTAGTTTAAATTAGAGATAGGATGTGGATAGGATAATGGGGGGATTTGTTTAATTCAAATGGAATTGAATTAGTGGCTAGGAAGGTGTTGGCCGAATCTTGGAGTCTTCAAGGGGGTGGTGAATTCTATAAATAGAAGAGGGGTAGTGCCGAATTCTTCATTGAATAAGCACCCTTTCCCTGTTTCTTTCTTTTGTTGTTTGCCAAATTATTTCTAATTCTTCCCTTAGCCTCTTGCCTAAACCAAGTCAAGGGAAACACTTCCTCTTTTTCTTTTATTCTGTGGAAGCCATAGCCGAACCACTATAGCATTCACCTATTTTCGTTCTCGTGACTTGTTTTAAAGCAAGAAAGTGTTAGGTGTTTCTTTGTTGCTTGAAGCCGAAATCTCCTTGGTGTCCTAGTGTGGTCTTTATCGACATCTAAAGATTGTAGGTAAGTATCCTAGTTAATTGGTTAGAGGTAGAAACCGAATGGTTGGCCTTAGTGTTGGTTGGCCGAATGCTCTATAGGTTATAAGTGATGTGTTTTGCTTGTTTGTAGCAGCGCCAAGGAGTCTAAAGGAAGGTCTCGAATTGTTTGGACTCATCAAGGTAAGAGTGGTAAGGTATTCGGCCTTAGGCCTTATTGTGTAATATTGTGTTGACCAGAAGAGTGGCTATGTTCTTTTTAGGGGCATATCAACAAGAGCAAAAGAAGCTTCCGGGATCTCAGATTATTTCGGTAAGGATATTAGTAAGTGACTTAGAATTAGTTGATTATGACTTCGTTGATTAATCGTGTAGTTACGATTAAGTGACTTTCGATGGAGGCCAATACCGATCCAAGGTGAGCAAAGGAAAGTCCCCATCCCAAAGTTTAAGAAAAGATCCGTTTCTGCACATGACGAGATTGGCCACCGTGGTGTGGGCCAACAACGTAAAAACGTTAGGCAAATAGCGTAGTCTCACTAAACGATAGCGTTGAGGATCAAGAGTCTAGAACTCCAAGTAATAAGGTGTGTAGTTAGCCATTGTTTCCGGATTTGCGTGATATTTGCCTGTTTTATATGTTGCTAACAAATGCGAAAGAATGTGGGAATGATACCCTTGAAGGGGGTATGATGATGACCAGTTAGTAGCAAATTGGCTAATATGTGATAATTGATTTTTAATATGTGAGTATGCCTATGATTGTGAATAGCATGCACATGCATCATCTCCGCATTATATTATGTTACATGTGCATGGGTGGGTTTTTGAAAGAAGGTGCGGGTGTACTCGAGCACGTGGTTGATGTCGACTTTGTGCTACATCGTGGATTGGCACCGGCCCGAGGTCGCGTTGTGGATCTTTGCGATTTAGTTCGCGTGGTTACCTTGATTGATATCGGCTTTATGCCATATCGTGGCTTGATGGGTTGCTATGTGCTCCATCGTGGTTTGATGTTAGCCATGACGCTACATCGTGGATGGCATTGGTTGCCTTTATGGAGGGAAAAGGAGAGGGTGACTCGATAGTCCCCCGGTGTGTGGTAAATTTGGATAAGAGGGGTGTGTAGCGGATGGACCTTAGGATTGGGTTGGGTATCATGATTGCATGGTTTCGTTATGAATTGATATGGAAATGGGCCAAGCCCAATATGACTTGTGGATTTGTATGTTTTGAGAACATACGTGGAATGGGCCAAGCCCAGTGATCAGTGGATTGATGAGAAAAGGGCCTAACCCAGTATTTGATATGATTTGAATGTGGGCCAAGCCCAGGTTGTGGTAATGTTTAAATGATTATATTTATGCATTTTATAATTGGGTTGATTGGTGGCTAACATGTGGGTGGATATCAGTGGTGTAATTACACACTGAGTCTGTATGACTCACCCAATTATTTATCCAACATCGCAGGTGAGTCGTGAGTAATGGACCGGGTTGGAGTAGATACAAAGGTGGCCATGCAGAAGCAGATTTTCATGCAGAAGTAGACGTTTTGAATATTTTTATTTCAAGCATTTTAATTTGAAGTACTTGGTTTAATTTATTTGATGTAATAAGGGCCACTTTTGATTAAAGTACTCTATTTATAGTTGATAAAGGTTATATCGCATTTAGTAATATTTTTACAAAGGATTTATATTATAATAAATTATAATAAAGTTTAATTCACACCAAGCTTATATTATTTAATAGATTTTAATGGACTTACTTCCCGAAAGTTAACAAAATTTTCAAGTTTTACTCTAAAGACAAAGATTTTTAACCGTCATTCCGCAGATGACATAACCAGATCCGGACGAGACTTGTGGGCGGGTTTGGGGGGTGTTCTGATTTGTATATCGAGCCCGGTTCAAAACTCGGCTTTGAGGGTTTTGGGCCCAAAACATTTTCAAAATGGGCTTTTTAAAAATATGGGCTTTTAAGAAATTTTTCAGGTTAGTCTGGCATGGCACCTGTACCTCCGGCCCGAGTCCACCAGGTAAGTACTTCGGACTTTCTTGAAGTGATTTGTTTGTATGAATTGATTTGGGCTTAGTTTGGGCTCGTAGAATAGAATACTAGGATCTGTTGAACCCTAGGGCTAGTCTACTCAAACAATTGCATAAAACTGAAGGACCATTAAACAAACCTGTGATTAAGTCGCCGAGTTAAGGTGTGGCAACCATTGTGCGCATGTCTAGGAGTGGATCCGGAAGAGCCTGGTACTTAAGCAGTCCTCGTGACTCACCTCCTCTTCTTTGGAATCCTACCAGTGCGTAGCTACGGTTCACCTTAACCAAGAGGACTTGTTCATAGGCTAAACCAATTATTAAAACCCGAAAGGGATTTGCCTCACTGTTTTAAAACCCTTAGTGTTAAAATTTCCAAAATTTACCCCTTTGGTTTGTAAACCCTAAATCTAATTCTGAAAAACATTTTCTCAATTTACCAAAATTACTAAAATGCCCTGACTTTTAAAATTTCTGGTTTAACCCCAAACTTAATAAAATTTTCTTACATTGCAAAAGTATCCAATTTTACGTATTTCAAAATAATAATACGACTTTGAAATTCACAAAATTACCTGATTGACAAAATTACCAAAATACCCCTGGTTACCAAAATCCTGTTATACCTTTAATTTGCGGAATTTTCGAAAATACTCTTTAGTTTTGGGAATTTTAAAGATCCTGATTTAGTAAAGTTTTCGAAATCGCATTGATTTATTCACGAAAATACCCGGTAGAAAAATGACGGAAATACCCCTGGGGTAGAAACGGGCAGAAAGGTCCGAATAGTGAATGTGGGTGGTAGATACCACTGAATGTGCCTCTATTGAGGGAGAAATGTGTTCTTGTGGACGAATGAATGTGTGAGTGTGTAAATGTGATTCTTGGAAATTAGGGTAACAAACTGGAACTGAGACTTTGTGTGATCGAAAGAACTACTTTAAAATACCCTTCTTTCATAAAAATTTGCTCGTGGTTAAATAGTGGAACAATTTCTAATGCATAAAACTCCTTAATCAGATTAATCGCGACGATAAAGATGAGTTCTAGGGGACGCGGTAGAGGTAGAATGGCAGCTTCGGAACCAGTAGGGTCTGGCCATGGGTCAGAAAGTGAAGTGCCACCGCCAGCAGTGGTCGCGGAGGAGCAAGATCAGACGGAAGAAGATGACGCAGTGTCGCAAGCCATGCTACGAGTGCTACAGCAAGTGGCAAGAGCTAGTAGGGGAAATGGAACTCGGAAGTCAGTGTCCGAGAGGCTCAGGTCGAATGGGGCTGAAGTCTTTAGAGGAGTATCTGGAGTAGCTCCGAACGTAGCAGAGTATTGGCTAGAAGCAGTCGAGAGAATCATGGACGATTTGGACTGTACCAACGAAGAAAAGCTGAAAGGTGTTGTTTCGTTACTTCGCGACGAAGCTTATCGTTGGTGGCTCACTGTCAAACAAGGTGTACCAGCAGATCGATTGGATTGGAAGTACTTTAAGGAAAAGTTTGAAGGAAAGTACGTTGGAGCAAGTTACTTAGACGCGCAAAGGAAAGCGTTTCTAAACCTAGTACAAGGGAATAAGTCGATAGCAGAGTATGAAGTCGAGTTTGTGCGACTAAGTCGAAGACGCCAAAGGAATCGTGGCTCACGATTATGAAAGGAGTGTTCGATTCGAAGATGGGCTGCGAGATGAGTTGCGGGAGTTGATCGCGCCACAAAGAGAAAGGGATTTTGCCATTCTGGTAGAGAAAGCTCGGATTGCCGAAGAGGTTAAAAAGACTATAAGAGAAAACCGAGAGAAGAATAGGAACGAGGATAAGAGAAATATTGGACCGTCAGCATCGTTGGGTAATGCCCAGAAAAGATCAAGGACCGAGAACCCTGTACGTGCACTTGTACCAGCTGATCGAAATCATTCATGTGTTCAATGTGGAAGACCTCACACAGGAGAGTGTTGGGGAAATAGTAAAGAATGTTTTCGGTGCGGATCTAAGGCACATTTAGTTAAGAATTGTCCTCGAGCGACGAGGGGTCGTGGTTCAAGTCATGGAAGGAATGGTTCTAGTCGGAGTCAACCAAGGATGTGATATTAGGTAAGCTCCTTTGCTTTGGTACATGCTTTAATTGCTTTGTTTGCTTATGAGTTAGCCTTTTACGTGTTGCTAAGAGAGGTGTTTGAATTTTGAGCATGAACTTAGAGATTGTGTAGGTACGATAGCCTTAGTAAGATCAGAGTGCGCATAAGCGTAAGGTGGTAAGATAGGTTGTATGGACGTTTGTTAGTAAAGTAATTTTGAGGACGAAATTATTTTTAAGGAGGGTAGAATTGTAACACCACGATTTAGGGGCTATGCAATTTGGGTATAATTCAGTGTTGGAAGGTTTTGGGTGTTTTTGGATGTGTTTTAAAGTTTTAAGAATGCTCGGATGAAAGGGGAAGGCTTTGGAAAATTTTGGATTTTTAAGTAATAAAGAGGGGCTTGGTTTCGAGGGTTTAAAAGAATTAATTGGGCGTTTAAGGCACAAGAAAGGATCTCAGCAAAGTGGCTTCATGCTTTGCTTTAGGGGGTGGAAGTAGCGCCGGTGGGGGCTTGGGTTCGAGTCCAGCGGCAGCAATTTTGTTTTATTTTCGCGTCGGGGGACTGGGCTAGGTAGGCCTTAAAAATAAAAAGGGGAGTTTGATGGGCATGGAAGTCCGGTGGCAAAGTGGCACTCATGCGCCACTTAGGCGCTGGAGGAGGAGAGAGCGCGGGTTCGAGGGCTGGAGCGGCATTTTGGAGTTTTATTTCTTTGTTGTTTGGTGATGGGCTAAGATAGGAAGGGTTAAAAATAAATGTTGGGGCTTTATGGCATAAAAATCAAGATGGCCGAGTGGCACAGGCGTTGGGGGTTAGGCGTGCGTGATTGGTCCCGAGTTCGAACACGGAGAATGGCAATTGGAGTTTTAGTTTTTTTTGTTATTTATTTATTTATTTTGGGCAGCAAATTGAAGGTGGACGGCATGTAGATTAAATTGGAAGATTAGAATGAGCTTTGTTTTATTCGGTGGGATAATGATTTGTTGTTTTATTATTTTAGATAATTATAGTTTTTTTAATTAGTTTAAATTAGAGATAGGATGTGGATAGGATAATGGGGGGGGATTTGTTTAATTCAAATGGAATTGAATTAGTGGCTAGGAAGGTGTTGGCCGAATCTTGGAGTCTTCAA
The DNA here is from genome assembly GCA_025698515.1 of Gossypium sturtianum. NCBI lineage: Eukaryota > Viridiplantae > Streptophyta > Magnoliopsida > Malvales > Malvaceae > Gossypium > Gossypium sturtianum. Next base: position 67,171,466 of record CM046950.1, on the reverse strand, counting down.
GGGGGGTGGCCGAATTCTATAAATAGAAGAGGGGTAGTGCCGAATTCTTCATTGAATAAGCACCCTTTCCCTGTTTCTTTCTTTTGTTGTTTGCCAAATTATTTCTAATTCTTCCCTTAGCCTCTGCCAGAAACCAAGTCAAGGGAAACACTTCCTCTTTTCTTTTATTCTGTGGAAGCCATAGCCAGAACCACTATAGCATTCACCTATTTTCGTTCTCGTGACTTGTTTTAAAGCCGAAAGTGTTAGGTGTTTCTTTGTTGCTTGAAGCCGAAATCTCCCTTGGTGTCCTAGTGTGGTGCTGTCGACATCTAAAGATTGTAGGTAAGTATCCTAGTTAATTGGTTAGAGGCCGAAACCGAATGGTTGGCCTTAGTGTTGGTTGGCCGAATGCTCTATAGGTTATAAGTGATGTGTTTTGCTTGTTTGTAGCCAGCGCCAAGGAGTCTAAAGTAAGGTCTCGAATTGTTTGGACTCATCAAGGTAAGAGTGGTAAGGTATTCGGCCTTAGGCCTTATTGTGTAATATTGTGTTGACCGAAGAGTGGCTATGTTCTTTTTAGGGGCATATCGACAAGAGCAAAGGAAGCCTTCGGGATCTCAGATTATTTCGGTAAGGATATTAGTAAGTGACTTAGAATTAGTTGATTATGACTTCGTTGATTAATCGTGTGGTTCTGATTAAGTGACTTTCGATGGAGGCCAATACCAGTCAAGGTGAGCAAGGGAAAGTCCCCATCCCAAAGTTTAAGAAAAGATCCGTTTCTGCTGTACGAAATTTGCCACCAGGGTGTGGGCCAACAACAGGAAACGTTAGGCAAATAGCCGTAGTCTCACTAAACGATAGCGTTGAGGATCAAGAGTCTAGAACTCCAAGTAATAAGGTGTGTAGTTAGCCATTGTTTCCGAGATTTGCGTGATATTTGCCTGTTTTATATGTTGCTAACAAATGCAGTAAATGTGGGAATGATACCCTTGAAGGGGGTATGATGATGACCAGGTTAGTAGCAAATTGGCTAATATGTGATAATTGATTTTTAATATGTGAGTATGCCTATGATTGTGAATAGCATGCACATGCATCATCTCCGCATTATATTATGTTACATGTGCATGGGTGGGTTTTTGAAAGAAGGTACGGGTGTACTTCGAGTACGTGGTTGATGTCAGCTTTGTGCTACATCGTGGATTGGCGCTGACTGAGGTCGCGTTGTGGATCTTTGCGATTTAGTTCGCGTGGTTACCTTGATTGATATCGGCTTTATGCCATATCGTGGCTTGATGGGTTGCTATGTGCTCCATCGTGGTTTGATGTTAGCTATACGCTACATCGTGGATGGCATTGGTTGCCTTTATGGAGGGAAAAGGAGAGGGTGACTCGATAGTCCCCTGGTGTGTGGTAGGCTGGATAAGGGGGTGTGTAGCGGATGGACCTTAGGATTGGGTTGGGTATCATGATTGCATGGTTTCGTTATGAATTGATATGGAAATGGGCCAAGCCCAATATGACTTGTGGATTTGTATGTTTTGAGAACATACGTGGAATGGGCCAAGCCCAGTGATCAGTGGATTGATGAGAAAAGGGCCTAACCCAATATTTGATATGATTTGAATGTGGGCCAAGCCCAGGTTGTGGTAATGTTTAAATGATTATATTTATGCATTTTATAATTGGGTTGATTGGTGGCTAACATGTGGGTGGATATCAGTGGTGTAATTACACACTGAGTCTGTATGACTCACCCAATTATTTATCCAACATCGCAGGTGAGTCGTGAGTAATGGACCGGGTTGGAGTAGATACAAAGGTGGCCATGCGTATGACGATTTTCATGCAGTAGGCGTTTTGAATATTTTTATTTCAAGCATTTTAATTTGAAGTACTTGGTTTAATTTATTTGATGTAATAAGGGCCACTTTTGATTAAAGTACTCTATTTATAGTTGATAAAGGTTATATCGTATTTAGTAATATTTTTACAAAGGATTTATATTATAATAGATTATAATAAAGTTTAATTCACACCAAGCTTATATTATTTAATAGATTTTAATGGACTTACTTCCCGAAAGTTAACAAAATTTTCAAGTTTTACTCTAAAGACAAAGATTTTTAACCGTCATTCCGCAGTGACATAACCAGATCCGGACGAGACTTGTGGGCCGGGTTTGGGGGTGTTACAATAACCCTGTTACAAAGTCACACATATTATAGTGTGAGAGTTAAAACTGAAAAGTTTGACTAAGTAGAATGCAAGAGATGAGTACGGTCGTTCAATGATAAAATGATGAATAAGACCATGGTAGGACCATGGCGGTACATGTGATTCCATATAAGACCATATGCAGGACATGGCATTGGTGACGATATGTGATCCCATATAAGACCATGTGCAGGGCATGGCATTGGCATCGATACATGATCGTATAAGACCATATCCGGGATATGGCATCAGCATCAAATAGTAATTCCGTGTAAGACCATATCTGGGGTATGGCGTCGGCATCGAATAGTGATTCCGTGTAAGACCATATGCGGGACATGGCTTCGGCACCAAAGAAAGATCTCGTATAAGACCATATGCGGGACATGGCATCGACATCTAAGTATGATCTCGTATAAGACCATATCTGGGATATGGCATCGACATCGAGTTACAAGATCCCGTATAAGACCATATCTGGGATATGGCATCAGCATCGACATGAGTTTCCATGTAAGACCGTATCTAGGTTATGGCATTGGTATTGAAATGAGATTTCGTGTAAGACCATAGTGAGGCTATGGCATCGTGACGACATGTAAAGCAATAGCTGGACTATGATGTTGTGATACGAGTAAGACCATAGTTGGACTATGGCGATCAAGTAAACAACGTACTCAAACCGTAAGACATTCTCTAGATTAATAAGCAATAGTAAGATAAAGTAGAGTTAAATGTTAAGTACTCGAGTAGATATTAATGTGAAACTTGAGTTATTAAAGTCACAGTTCAAAAGTATGAGTGATAGAGATAATTGTAACGAGATAAACGTGAAAAATCACTTGAGACGAGTTATGTGACTATGATGATATTTCATTGATAATGAATAGTAAATCATATGTATGTAGTCCCGAGAATCAAGTTAGGGGCTCTACGACTTTACCCCCTTACCACTGTTGAATCATGATGAGATGTTTATGAGAATCAAATTGAGTACGTTTACATGTGATTAATGCAATATTTATGTTAGCATAATTGAGAATGCTTTGTATCACATTGATACATGATACTCTACTATGTAGAGTAATTGTTGTTGAACATGAGGTTGAAGTCTTAGGGGACTATAATGAAAAGGCTATCATTGAGATATGAAATAGAGAAGGTCCCGTATAAGACCATGTTCGAGGCATGGCCTCGGCACCAAGTTATGATTTCGTATGAGACCACATCCAGAATATGGTTTCGGTAATGGATATGAGAATCGTATAAGACCATATTTGGAATATGGCATCGATACTTGATGTGGAAGTCAATATAAGACCTTATCCGGGATATGGCATTGGCATTTAGAGGTGACTCCATATAAGACCACCTCAGGAGTGTGGCATTAGTTTCGTGCCTACATGAATGACGATGAATATGCTTCTTTGATTATCCCTAGTGATCAATGGGACTGATAGATGAGTCTAGAGGTAGAAATGAAAATTGTACTAAAACCGTGTAAATAAGTGAACACAGGCACTCGTGAACGAGTCAAGAATAAACGAGTACGATGTGTGGCACGATATGTGCTAAATAAATGGCAAGTATGAGTAAGTTGGCTCGAAGCCTGTCGTTTGTGCATGGTCAATTGATGCCAAGGATGGATTATAATAATCTCTTTGAGTATTAAGTACAAATATCTGTTGCCTTTCAGGGCTGATGTAGTTGTTCTCTTCATAAACCATGATTTTATGAGAATGTTAGCTGATTGTAAAAATCAGACAAAACGGTTGTCGATTTAGTAAATTGAAATCGACATTCTTTTATCTCCTCGTAACCCTATTCAGGTGCTTTGAGGGAGAAGTTAGAGATGATTCTAGTATAAGGAGTGAAATCATGAGTTTCACGTTGTGTGATGGTTTTTCGGACAAGCCGAATAGAGTTAATGAATTAGACCAAGATGTCCCTGCTATCGTGAGATATGGCGATAGTAAAAGTTTAGATTAGCATAGCAAGAGAAACTCAGATGAGAGTGTGCTTGAAATATGTTCTCGGTGTGGAGAAAAGAGTAGATTAATGTATTGAGATATGATTCGAATTCTATGTATATTCACGCATGAATCAATAAAAGAATAAATTTACGTGTGTTCGTGAGTGGGAGCATGATACAAAGATATGCTCATAGAAATGTTCAAACCGTGATGGTTGAGTTGAAAATTATTGAAGGAACTATTAATTGAAAGTTCTAGTACTGAGTTCAATCTGAATCGAGAAAAGAATTGCCAGATTGATGATCCAGAGACAATCACCTTTTGTGTCTGTGTAATGAGTTAGATATTATGAAAAGATCCACGTTATGCAATGCGAGTTAGTTACTCGGTTGACCTTAGTTGGTAATATCCTAGTTTCAGCAAGGTTAATGACTAGAGCAAATCTCCCTTTCAGAACAAAGGAGTTCAGAAGTGAGTTAATAAATGGTATTTAAGACGATAAAATCTAGATTGGATAAGATTTCCGTAGTCTATGTTTCCTTGAGATAGAATTTGAATAATGATGAATCCAAAACTTATACAGAAGTTTTGATATGAGATTTAGTAGTAGCATATCTACTAATGTAAGAATAAGAAAGTGCAATTATGTGCATAAATGTTGTGACAATAGAGTACATTTCACAATATGATTGAGTCTATGGTCAGAAGTAGTTGATCACTAAAAGCTGAATTTTCAAAGCGTACAAGTGAAGACTATTACAGTTAGTAAACGCTTGAATGAGAAAATGAGATACAACCTTATAGATTTCAAATTTGATTTGACAAATTCCCAAGAAGGAGAATGTCATTCAAATTGTAGTGAATCAACCCGAGAAAGATCCGACGATTATTTGGACATATCTGAGTTCCAAATTGGTGGATTCTTGAGTATATGCCCTAGAGGAAGAATAACCTAGGTCTCAAGTTACGTTTTGACCTTATGTATCACAGCTAAAGAGTTATTGGTAAGAGAAACTTGAGGATAAGTGGATTGGCGATTTTGAAGAGTAGATGGAAGCGTTTTAAGAATGTTGGTAGCAACTCCTCCTAATAAGATTTTCGGGGACGAAAATCCCTAAGGGGGAGAATTGTAACAGCCCGATTTTGGGGCTAGTCGGAACAGTGATCTCGGAATCACTAATTTGAAGTTAGAGAAAATTATTTTCATGTTATGTTATGTATTATAACATGTTTATAAGGATGCATGAAAATTTTGGTGCCTTAATTTTAGCGATTTCTAGCTAAATTGTGAAAAAAGACTAATTCGCATAAAGTGCAAAAGTTATATTTTAATTGCTAGAGGTACCAAAAAGCTATGGTTTATAAATTGGAGGTCCCAAATGTGCAATTAGGCCATGGGAATTACCTTGGCCAATCAAAGAAGACAAAGGGGACAAGGGCATTAAATGTTGTCATGTTAGGTAATTAAAAAGAAATAAAATAAGATGAAATAAGCAAAAAGCTATCATCTTTTTATTTCTTCTCTTCTTCAAGCGAAAATATCAGCCATGGGAGGGGTTTAAAAGCTTCAAATTTCAGCAAGCTTTACTCCATTCAAGTAAGTGATTTTGATGCTTATTTTTGATGAAAATTGCATTTTTGGAGTCCCCAAAGCTTAAGCTAGCTAATGGGAGGATTAATTTGCAACATGGTTGAAAGTCTAAGGACTTGCCATGAGAGAGTTTATGTTGTTTGATGAGTTTTTATGGAAGAAAATGAATGATATGATGATGAGAAACAACTTTTGTGCAAGGTGTTGCCATGAAAACACCTAATTGGGACTAAAATGCAAAAGTTGTAATTTGTTCATTAAGGCATGAAATTGATGGAATTGTGAATAGTTGTAAGAGGATTAAATGTTCATATAGGCTTTTTTAACGATAAAATGTGATAAAAATTTATTTACGAGCCTAGGGGCAAAATTGTAATTTTGCCAAAGTGTAGGGGCAAAATAGTCATTTTTTTGCCTAAAGTGTATTTTATGGTGTAATATGATTTATAAGTGATTAAATCAGTAAATTTCATTGTTCTAGATCAAAGAAAACGAGTTTCAGACCTAGAACGGATGAAAAGAGAAATGTGGGCAAAAAGTCCCTTTTTGGGCTTTTCGGCATCGAGGTAAGTTCATGTCCAAACGTTGTAATTACGTACAAGTTAATTTAACGTTCCAATGTGGTATGGACTGTATATTTACCATATAAATTCATGAAATATCTTTTGATGAAATGTCAATAGAATTGAAATGTGTATAGCATGATATGATGATGGTTAAAGTCTCGAGTAAGACCATATTGAAATATGGCCTCGGTGTAAGAGTTCATATAAGACCATGCCAGGGACATGGCATTGACTTGTTAATGTATGTAGGACCTTATTAGGGTATAATGTCAATGAGAACTATGTGTATGAGACTCAAGAGAGTTAGTTAACAATTTGAATGATTCAACAGATATGTTGAATGTATGTGGTTGTACCACGAGAAGCACAAGTATGTGTTAGAATTGAATGGAGATGAATTCAATATATGATGAACCCCTAGTGGGATATGTGTAATTAATGCACCTTAGTTGCATGAGATAGATTTATGGATGCATTGTGTGAATGCGAACGAGTATCGTAGAAAGTTAAGTAAGAATAAAAGTATGTGAGGATGTTCTCGGATGAACATTTGAAATAGAGATATACTTGTGGATTACTATCCACGAATGTAAAATAACGGTGAGCTATGTGCGGTATCACCTTATTGATGGTAGTGACGGGCTGAGTGCGATACCATCAACTATATTAATATCGGTGGCTATGTGCGTTACCACGATTAATTAGTGTCGATGGGTCGTGTGCAATACCATCGCTTATAAATGATTGGTGGGATGTGTGCGATACCACCCTATTAGAGATTTAATGGTGGGCTAAGTGTGAAACCACCGAGAGATTTGTAGTATGTGTAGCTTATTGAAATTGCTTGATGTGTTGTTCTATGTGATTACCTGACGATCAGTGCAGGAATGTGTGCTATTTAACACGAGCAGTTGGCTTGTGGCATGGGGTGAATGTGGTAAGAGATAGAATGAGTAAGCTTCAAGAGTGGTTAAGTTACCATGAGTTAATGAGAAAAACTAAGTATAATACCTTGTGGTTATATGTATTCAATAAATGTCGGTATTTGTCAGTTTATGCAGATGAACTTACTAATCATTATTGCTTACTTCTTTTCTTTTCCCATCTCTTATAGGTTATTTTAACTAGCTCGGGTTGGAGGCCACCGGAAATGTTTTCACACTATCAAATAAACGCTTGGTATGGTGTTTCAAGTTCTTATGAGTCATGGCATGTATAGGGATTCTTTTAGAGTAGATTAAGTTCTAATTGATGTAGCCAAATTGTGTTGGCCTGAGAGAACTTAGAGATTGGTTGTGTATAGCCATAAATGATGGCTTAAGTTATAATTGTAATTGTATTCGGAATAGTTCTCCCTAGTGTATGGGATGAAGTCTTTGTCTCTTTAAATGATTAAATGTCTTTAATTCAAGAGTTAAATTGATGCTATGTGGAGTTATGTGATGATGTATGAATTTATGTAAATTGGAGTGGTAAAAAGGCTTGGTAGATAGCCTCTAAGTGCCCACACAGATAGACACACGGGCGTGTGTCTAGGACGTGTGCAACCTGCACCTTTGTATCTTAAGTCAGGATAGACCACAGGATAATTCCACGGCCGTTTGTTTATGCCATGTATGACACACGGTTAGGACACGGGCATGTGCCCCAGGCCATGTAAGGAAGTCAGTATATCAAGGTTTAGCACACGGTCTAAGTCCACGGGCGTGTCAAGGCCGTGTGTGATTAGTCAGTGTCGACCACGGGTGGAAGACAGGGGCATGTCTTAGGGACACACGGGCGTGTCCCAAGTAACACGGGCGTGCGACCCCTGTTTCGAGGAAAAGTTTCTGATTGAACTCTGAAAGATTCCGAACGTGAGTTTAAGGCCTCGTATGCCAATGAGATGTATGAGTTGTTTAAGAAAGAGAAGTTTTTAATTCAGAATGAAATTTTATAGCCCGTAAATACATGTTTAAGCAAGTCCAAGCATAGTAATGTCTCGTATCCGGCCTAAGCCCCAGACTCGGGTATGGGGTGTTACATAATTGCTTTGCTTAGCAATTCGTTGAATGGGTTTAGGTTGTGTGATGTAGGGTGATGAAAAGAGCTTGGTAAATAGCTTTGTTCTTGTCCACACGGGTAGGCACACGGGCATGTGTCTAGGCCGTGTGAGACACCGGTCGATCCCATGGGGTGTGGTGGCTGATTTGTGTGTCCCCGCATGTTAGTTTTACAAGTCGAGAAGCTGCGGTAAACACACGGGTAGAGACACGGCCGTGTGTCTCAGCCGTGTGGAAGGCACGGCCAGGGACATGGGCGTGTGACTGGCTGTGTGATGTTAGTCAGAGGCGACCACGGGCCAGACACACGGGCGTGTGACGGGCCGTGTGATGCAAGTCAGTGTCGACCACGGGTGTCGAACACGGGCGTGCGGCACGTGACACGGGCATGTCCCTCTCTCCACACAGGCGTGTGGCCCTAGTGATGCAAAATTTTTAAAGTTTTCAAAACTTCTCGGTTTGATCTCGAGGCCCTCCATTTGCATGATTTAGGCCTCGTAGGCCCATAATAAGAATGTTATGGATGTGAATGAAAAGTTTTAAATTGGAAATGAAATTTGATAGCCCAGTGTTGTATGTTCAAATGAGATAAGTCCGGTAATGCCTTGTACCCGATTCCAGCGTTGAGTACGGGTAAGGGGTGTTACATGGCCGCTGTTGTTCTTGCTTTAAAAATTTAGAGGCACTACTTGTATGGGGAGAAGTATCGCATATTCTCTTATCATAAGAGCCTGAAGTATCTATTTACTCAAAAGGATTTGAACCTGCAGCAGCAACATTGGATGGAATTGCTAAAGGACTATGACTTGACGATTGAATACCATCCAGGAAAAGCAAATGTAGTGGCAGACGCGTAGAATAGAAAGTCAATAATAGGTTTGGCTTCTTTTCACGTGAGAGTTCACCTGACGGATGATGGGTTGTTGCTCGCTAAATTAATGGTACGACCTGTTTTCCTTTCCCAGATTGTGGAGTTATAGTCAAAGGATTCAAGATGCGGTGACTTAAAGTAGTGGATAGAGTTCGATGATGCAAAAAATTTTAACCTTAGAGTGGGTGGTGAACTGTGCTTTATGGAAAGGTTGTACGTTCATGAAGGGGATAATTTAAGGCAAGAAATTCTAAAAGTAGCTCATCAGGGACATTTCTCACTTCACCCAGGAAGCATCAAGATGTATCGTGATTTGAAAAGTCTGTATTGGTGGTCGGGGATGAAAAGGGAAATATATGAGTTCGTAGCAAAATGTCTAACATGCCAAATAGTTAAAGCGGAGCACCAAGTTCCCTTAGGAAAGCTTTTCTTACTAGAAATTCCAAAGTGGAAATAGGATATGATTACTATGGATTTTGTTTCCAGTTTACCAACCAGTGTGTCGAAGAAAAATGTAGTTTGGCTGATCGTGGATAAGCTTACCAAGTTGGCTCACTTTCTAGTTCTTCTTACGAACTATTCCTTGGAAAGACTCACGAAGATTTATATCTCAGAGATAGTTCTCTTGCATGGCATGTAACAACCTGGTTTTAGCTAAATTGGAACAGTGGTTTTGAAACCATAAATTTAATGTCAGAAAATTATTTTAATATTATTTTTTGTGTTTACAACATGTTATTTTATATGTGCGAAAATTTCGTGAGCTAATTTTATCGTTTAATTGCTTAATTTTAGAAAAAGGACTAAATCACGTAAAATGCAAAAGTTGCATTCTACTTGTTAAAGGTGTTAAATGGCTATGAAATCAAATTGTGGGAGTCCTTATGTTGATATTAGACCATTATAAGGTTAGTGGACATTTATGTCTATGGTTTAAGTGATATGTTAATGTTTTATAATAAGGTTAAATGTGTAATTTAGTTAATTAAGTTAATAAAATATAAAAAAAACAAATTTTGGGTGCTATCATCTTCTCCTAGCCGAAACTAAGAGAGGAAAAACACCATTAAAGGGTTTCAAAGGTTCAACCAACTATTAGCTTGATTAAGGTACGGTTTTTGCTCATTTTTAATGATTTCTATGTTTTTGTAATCGTTGTAGCTCAATCTAGCTAGCCCGTACCTTTAATTTTGAAACTGTTAAAGATTTTAAGAGTTACCATTGATGAGCTTATGTGTTCTTTGGTGTTTGAGGATGAAATATGAATTTTTGATGATATATTTTCATGTTTTGTTAAGTGATTTTTGATGAAAATGCATAATAGGGATTAAATTGTGAAATATGCAAATTGAGTGGTTGAAATGTGAAATAAATGAAAGTTTTGGGCTGTTAGGGGCACTATGGTAATTGGGCCAAGCTTGGGTTTAAAGAAATTATGTGAATTTTGTGTATTTGTGAAAGATGGACTAAATTGATTAAATGTGAAAGTTTAGGGGCTAAAGTTAAAATAGCCCTAAATGTATGTTTTGGACTAAATTGAAAGAATATATGATTAAATTAATTAATTTTGAATACATATAGATCAAGAAAGAAAGAATTCGGATTTAGATCTGGGGAAAAGCAAGGTTATCGAGTAGTTGATCCGATCCGTCAATTCTGAATACGAGGTAAGTTCGTATGTGGAAATTTCATTATAAATATATGTTAAATGCTTTGATATCGAATAAACTGTGCTTATGAGATATGGATAATGTTTGAATTGTGAATATGACTCTACGAATATGTTTGACGATGACATTGACAAGTGTAAATTCCCAGTTGAACCTTAGGAATAGTTTAGGATGCTAGTGACATGTCATTAGGTTATTGTGTTGGCTTCGGGCCACGATATCGACACTACGGGTGTGAGTGATACCTTGATTTGGCTATGGGCCATGATATAGGTATTTCGAAAAGGAGTTACCTTGATTTGGCTACGGGCCATCGTATAGGTACTCCGGGATAAGTTACCTTGATTTGGCTTCGGGCCATGGTATAGGTACTTATCGATTGAGATCCTTGAGTATCCAACTTCTATTCCAAATGGTTTAACGGGCAAATGAATGATGTGGTTGAAAAAGAGGTTAGTACGAGGCGATACAGGTCCGTACAGAACCTATTCGAGTATTAAATAGAGAAAGTTCGATGATATGGTATTTGATCATGTTTTGAGACATGAGAAAGGTTTGTAGTTAATGTGTATATGGTGATGTTATGTATAATTGGTTGATTTTTATTTATATGATGAATTAAGTTATTCACATACGAGCTTACTAAGCTATGAAGCTTACTTTGTGTTATTTTTCTATGTTTTATAGTGAATCAAGGCTAGCTCGAATCCGAGAGTCGTCGGGAACATCATCGCACTATCAAATATCTAATTGGTACTTTTGAGTTGTATAAATATGGTATATGGCATGTATAGGCTACTTGTGGTATTTTGGTTGTGAATATAGCCATGAGAGTTGGCTTGTAAATAATGTTAATATTGTTGTGTGTTTAGCTAATACAAATGGCTTGTAAATGCATATGTTTTGGTTGTATATATAGCCACGAGTGATGGCTTATTTTGGTATGTTTAGTATGAAAATGGTTATGATTTTATAGTTGCAAATGGTTAAATGACTTGTGAAGTATAAATGCTTGAGAAATGCTTTGATGAAGTATGATTTTAGAAGTTGAGTTGATAAAGTATTTGATTAGGTAAATGGCATTGAATTGAGTATTGAAATTGGTTGAAATGGATATGGTATTTGTGTATTTGGATGATGATTTTGGCTGCTTAGTTGTGTGATGAAATGGTGCTATTTAAGCTTGGATAGGTATGTGCATAAAGGGTGGCAAATTGGCCTTGCAAATAGCCTATTTTTTTCCACACGGGCAGAGACACGAGCGTGTGTCTCAGCCGTGTGTGACACACGGTCATGTTACACGGCTGTATGTCCCCTGGTATTGATATCAAATGAAGTCAGTATGCTCCACACGGTCTCACACACGGGCGTGTGACCGGCCGTGTGGTACAAGTCAGTATACCCCTAAATGGCACATGGCCTAGCACACGGGCGTGTGACTTGGCCGTGTTGCATAAGTCAGTATACCCTACAGGATTGGCACAGCCTAGTACATGGCCTGACACACGGGCGTGTGAAGGTAATTCGAAGGGCATACGGGCTAGACACACAGGCATGTGGTTGGCCGTGTGACCCAAGTCAGTATGTATGCCGTGTTTCCACACGGCTTGTGACACGGGCGTGTCTGAAGTCGTGTGAGGCACACGTCCTGTTCACACGGGCGTGTGACCCCTGAATGATTGAAAAATTTCTAAGTTTTTCAAGAATTTTGTATGTTATCGGTTTAGTCCCGAACCACTTCTAAAAGCATATTTAAGGCCTCGTAGGCCCTTATAAGGGACAATGTGGTTGTGTTGAGAGATTTATGAGAATGAATGCTTTATATTTAATAAATGTATACTATATGTTGTGAACTGATCGGTAATACCTCGTAACCCTAAATAGATGGTGAATACGGGTGAAGGGTGTTACATGGCATCCCCTTGTTCATCATATCTGACCAAGATCCGAGGTTTACATCTAGGTTCTGGAAACAACTACAAGAATCCTTTGAAACTAAACTTCGTTTCAACATAGCCTTCCATCCACAGACAGACGATCAGTCTGAGAGAGTGATACAAGTCTTAGAGGACATGCTTAGAAGCTTTATGATTGATTTTGGAATGAACTGGGAAAGATATTTTCCATTGGTAGAATTCGCCTACAACAATAGCCATCACGCCAACCTCAGCAGGTTTTCTTCTAAGGCCTTGTATGGAAGAAAGTGTAGATCACCAATATGCTGAATGAAGCTCAGTGAAAGAAAGCTAGTTGGCCCTGATATAGTTCGTGAGATAAAAGGAAAAATTCTAATTGTCAGAAACCATTTGAAGTCGGCTTAGGGTAGCCAAAAGTCTTATATGGATTGTAAAAGAAAGAACATCTTCTATGAAGTTGGTGATAAATTTTTCTTTAAAGTGTCACCCTAAAAGATCATGCATTTTGGTTTGAAAGGTAAGCTTAGACCAAGATTCATCGAGCCATACAAGATCTTGGAACGTGTAGGGCATGTTGCGTATCATTTAGCCCTTTCACCAAAATTATCCAAGATTTATAATGTTTACCATGTATCGATGTTGAGAAAATATCGTTTGGATTTAGGTCATCTGGTACAACTGGAGACCCTAGATGTGAAGCCAAACATATCTTATGAAGAATAACCTGTCCAAATTTTGGATATGGAAGTAAAAAAGCTTAAGAACAAAAGGATTCATTTGGTGAAGGTTCTATGGAGAAATCATAAATTGGAAGAGGCCACGTGGAAAGAGAAAGCGTTATGAAATAGCAATAGCTTTATCTCTTCGCAGGTAAGATATGTATGACCCAATTTATGCCCGGGCCCATTTTATAACCAAAAAACAAAAAAAAAATAATAAAAAACAATTAAACAGTCTAGTTCATTACATCAAACCCATTTTTTAGCCCGATTAATAAACCCAAAAACTGGCCCAAATTATATTTAACCCGAGCCCAATTACAGTGGCCCAATCGGCCTGGGTGACCCAAAACATTTAGGGTTTCAAAAAACCCTAAGAGCCTTCACGTCCTCCAAGCGCCGCACCGCTCATACAGCCTCCACAGCTGGCCACTGTACCTGCGAAAACAAGGACAAACAACAGCAACAAAAGCAATGGACAACAAGAAAAACAAAAGAAACAATTGTATTTTTGATTTGTTTTTTCTTTTCGGCTATAAAAGAAGGCCAGAAAACCACTGTAAAAGGACCGACGATTTTTAATACGCACACGAATATAGAGAAATACAAATCAGAAACAGAATTTCAAAGGTGTTTTCTTTTATTTCAATTACCTTCAACTTTCGAATTAATTTCTATTAGCTTTCGATTCTTTTCTTTTTCTTTTTGCATGCAGCAATAAAAAAGGAGAAGGAAATACCTGATTTGGGGCAGTGATGTCAGATGTAACACCCCCAAACCCGGCCCACAAGTCTCGTCCGGATCTGGTTATGTCACTGCGGAATGACGGTTAAAAATCTTTGTCTTTAGAGTAAAACTTGAAAATTTTGTTAACTTTCGGGAAGTAAGTCCATTAAAATTATTAAATAATATAAGCTTGGTTTGAATTAAAACTTTATTATAATTTATTATAATATAAATCCTTTGTAAAAATATTACTAAATACGATATAACCTTTATCAACTATAAATAGAGTACTTTAATCAAAAGTGGCCCTTATTACATCAAATAAATTCCCAAAATACGGATAATATCAAAAAAATTATTATTATTTAACTAAACAAGTAAAACATCTACTTCTGCATGAAAATCTGCTTCTGCATGGCCACCTTTGTATCTACTCCAACCCGTTCCATTACTCACGACTCACCTGCGATGTTGGATAAATAATTGGGTGAGTCATTCAGACTCAGTGTGTAATTAAACCACTGATATCCACCCACATGCTAGCCACAAATCAACCCAATTATCAAATGCATAAATATAATCATTTAGACATTACCACAATCTGGGCTTGGCCCACAATCAAGTCATATTCAAGCACTGGGCTAGGCCCTTTTCTCATCAATCCACTGATCGCTGGGCTTGGCCCATTTCCACGTATGTTCTCAAAACATACCTTTCCACATGTCATATTGGGCATGGCCCATTTCCATATCATTTCACAACGGAACAATGCAACATGAAACCCAACCCAATCCTAAGGTCCATCCGCTACACACCCCTTTATCCAGCCTACCACACACCAGGGGACCATCGAGTCACCCTCTCCTTTTCCCTCCAAAAAGGCAACCAATTCCATCCACGATGTAGCGTATAGCTAACATCAAACCACGATGGAGCACACAGCAATCCATCAAGCCACGATATGGCATAGAGCCGATATCAATCAAGGTAGCCACGCGAACTAAATCGCAAAGATCCACAACGCGACCTCAGTCAGCGCCAATCCACGATGTAGCACAAAGCTGACATCAACCACGTACTCGAAGTACACCCTGTCCTTCTTTCATAACCCACCCATGCACATGTAACATGATATAATGATAATATGATGCATGTACATGTCATTCACAAATATAGGCATACACTCATATCTAAATAAATGACAACATATTAACAATTTGCTACTTACCTGATCATCGTTGTACCCCTTTTAGGGTATCTATTACACTTTTACCACTGCACTTATTAGTAAGCATATAACATAAGCAGATATCACACAAAACCCGAAAACAATGGCTAACTACACACCTTATTACTTGGAGTTCTAGACTCTCGATCCTCGACGCTATCGCTAAGCGAGACTACCTGTTGCTCAGACGCTGGCCCACACCCCGGTGGCCAATCCCGAACCGCTGAGACAGCTCTTTTCTTAAACTTTGGGATAGGAGCTTTCTCTTGCCCTCCTTGACTGGTATTGGTCTCCATCAAAAGCTTAATCAGATAAACGGGTTAAACCTCCAAGTCATAAACTAAATGTTGAACCTTTACCAAATATCGCTTACCAAAATATCTTGAATCCCGGAGAATTGATCTATGTCCCTAAATATCCTTGCTCCTACACCAACCAATCACTAAGATGAGCAACATAGGCCATTCGGCCAAACCAAGCGAATCTCAAAGGGTTAACACATATCTCCCACCTCAAGGTGATTTGATTTCCAATCGAATCTCGGGACTACTGGAATGGTCCTTTTTGCAATCGACCACACCCTAAAACGCATAAATGATTAGCCTTAATAGCCTTCGGCTTTCGAATAATAAAAGAATAATTACAACATGGATCTTTACCACCACTTACCGAATCTGACTACCAACAGTTGAGGAGAAGAATCCGAAGAAATCTACACCACCCCTAGAATTCGGCCAAGGTGCAAACTAATAGGAGAGGAGAAGTTTCGGCTACCAAGGGATTAAAAGAGAATTAATAAAGAGCAACCACTGATTAAATGGTCAAAGAAGAAATCGGCAAGGGTATATGCTGCTTGGGGGTTTTCGGTTTCAAGAAAGAAAAAGAACTAAAATTTTCTTGGAGGTTCGGTCAACAAAGTATAAAAATATAAAAACGAAATCAAGGAGAAGTATTTTTAAGAAGAGTGAACTACAATTTGGAAAAAAAAGAGCACACCACCCTTAAATAATATTCGGCTACTCCCCCACCTGAAGAACCCAAGTTTCAGCCATCACCTATGGCCACTAATTCAAATTAATTTGAATTAAACAACTCCTATATTAATCTATTTAAAATAGCTTGAATGGTTTCAACAATTATCCCCACTTAATCCAATAAATAATAATAATCCTATACTTAAAATAACTAAGCAGATAAATAAATAAACTAATAATAAAACTTCATCCAATATCACCACTTTAATAAAATAAAAAAAACCAATCCAATAGCAGCCATTATCTCTTACTTCTAATTTAAAACCAACTAAAATAATCCTATATTTATCTAAAATAATAAACTAACAAAGCTATCCACCAGTAGAAATAAAAGAAAATGATTAAACAACCTTGGTTTAATCCTTATCCAATGAAGCTCCATGTGCCGTCCCACCTTCAAATTTCTTTTGCCAAAAAGAATAGATTAAAATTAAACTCCAAACGCAACTCTCTTGGTTCGAACTGGAACCACCACGCACACCTCTCCTCCAAAGCCCAGTGCCACTCGGCCACATTGTATTTCATAACATAAGGCCCCAACATTTATCTTTAAACCCTTCTTATCTCGCCCATAACCGCATATGAAAAATAAAACGCCAAAATCTTTGTTGCCCCCACTCACTCCAACCGCGCCCTTGCTCTCCTTCAGCGCCTAAGTGGCGCATGAGAGCCACTTCATGATTGAACTTTCATGTCCACCAACCTGGCCATTTATTTTTAAGGCCTTCCTGCCCTATTCCCCTTTTTACACTAAAAATCCAAAATTTTCCAAAGCCTTCCCCTTTCATCCGAGCATTCTTAAAACTCTAAAAGACATCTAAAAACACCCCAAAAATCTTCCAACACCTGAATTATACTCAAATTGCATAGCCCCTAAATCAGGGTGTTACATCGGAGCTCCATCTCCTTCGCCGAAAGCGCGCCCAAAGGAAATCGGAGCCTTCTCCGACCGCAATGGTGAATGCCCCGTCGTAGCTTTGGCCCGTTTTCTAACGAGGTTAAAACGGAGGGTATTTGTTCACTACTTGTCACCGATCAAAGCGGTGGAATGGTAGTCGGACGGCGTGGGCTCCTGGATCGACAGAATAGCGAGAGGGGGGGGCTCTGATTTTGTTTTTTTTAAGGCGGCTAGGGTATTTTGATTTCAACAAAAAAGGGGGCCGAATTCCTGATTGGATTTTAGGTTTATTAACCTATTTAAACCGAACGAAACGACGTCGTTTGAAGTCTGATTAAGTGGCTTCAAAATGACGTCGTATAGGGTGACCCGTTTCGACCCGACCCGATGTCCATGGGATCCGCGCGTTTTTGCGGTGATGGTATATTTGCGCGTTCGGTCCCTCTATTTTTGTATTGCCATTCAATTAGATTTATTATATGTTCTTTTTATTTCTTAATTGGTCCCTATAATTTGCGTGTCATTCCGATTCAATCTAGTCCATACGTTGCGCTTTTAATCACGGAAATATTTACTGATTTAGTCCCCGATAGTGTATTCGTATTTCTATTTGATCCTTGTGCATAGTTAAATGATTTTATTTATTTATAAAGTAGCCCTTTGATTTTATTTTTATTTTGATTAGGTACTTTCTCAACTTTTGTTCATAATCTTTGCAACTTTTTCTTCTTTTAATTTATTCCTTATCTATTTTTAAAAGCTGTTTTAATAAACTATTCTGAATCATTTTATTGATTTTACAAGGTATTAAGTGTTTTTTTTTCTTCCATTTGTATATAATTTATTTATTTGTCATATAAATATTTGATTTCGAATGTCCTATTTCTTTGTTTTAATAATTTGCATAAATTTTAACTTAAATACTCCTACGTATTATTACTTTACATATATACATATATAATTTATACTAAAATTATCTTATTTTATGTATACATTTCCTCTTAAACTTATTTATATGTACATTTAGTTTCATTTAAAATTGCTTATATATATATTTATTTCTTATTATTATTGAATAATTTATTTTAGATTCTTTTTAATACACGTTTAACAAGTTCATTTACAAATTATTCCATAATTTCATAAAGTGTTAATTTCAAAATCAATTTACTTTATTTACTTTAAATATATTTGTTAGCATCTAAAGTTTTATTTTATGATAATTTTCCATAATTAATTTTGTAGAATTATTATGTTTTATAGCCTATTGTTAATATGATGTTTAATTTGCGTGTATTTCATGATTAATATTTGTGCATCTTGTCATTGTATTATGTCTCAAATTCCAGTATATTCAAGCCTTTTACTAAATGTTTCATTTCATTAAAAAATTGTATATTGATCCATTTTTAAGATTATGTATTTGAAAATTTTTCAAGATAAGGCAATATTTGTATGTTTGGAAGTTCGAAAAATTACACCCTAACGTATTGGGTGTCAATTTTCTGCTCAACCAAATAACCAAATAGCCTTTTTAATTGCATGTTTTGAAGATCAAAGATGATCTTGGTGTCAAAGTATAAACATGTTATATCCTAACGTATTGGATATGATACTTTTATTACTATGAAACGTGTTAATCTTGAGATTCAATTCAAAATTAATTTACTTTCCTCAAAAAGAATTATATCTTAAGCATTTTCAAGTTTTCAATGCAAGGACATTAATTAATCGATTTGGTACCCGTTTTGGGGCGTTCGGGGGTGCTAACCCTTCCTCGTGCGTAACCGACTCCCGAACCCTTTTTGTCATTTAATTTCGTAGGCCAATAAATTTTTTACAAGGTGATCCAATCACACCTAAACAAAAAAAGGGTTGGTGGCGACTCCACATCATACTTTTAAGTCGACCCCATTTTTTCAAACTTAAAATAAAAATGGTTTCGACAGCTTGGCGACTCCACTGGGGACAGGTTGAGAGTCAGGCCATAGATTGATTAACTCTTGTCCTTTCGATTGAAAATTTGGAAAATTGTTTTGAAAAGTCATGTTTCCTTTGATGCATTTGATGTTTTTGGTAAAATACTTGCATCGGCATTGCATAACCGTTGTGGTTACACCTTTAAGTGGGAGTGAGAAACTATGCCTTCGTGAGGTTTTCACCTCTGCATGGGCTAGTGGATTGCTTCCGGGATACATCTGTACCTATGTGCTTCGTGAGATTTTCATCTCTTCATGGCCATAGGGAAATGTATTCCCCTGAACTGAACTCGATCCATATGAGCCTATAATGGGTGAGGATTGAGGAATTTGGTTCGGTACCCTCTCTTTAGAACCAAACCACATATAGTGAACCCTAAAAGCTAACCCTAGGTAGAGCCGTACCAAACCCTAGTGGTCACCCATTTAGGTAATCTATTTTGGTTGTTTATTTTTCTTGTGCTAACGTGTTTTGTGTTGTTTATGTTTGCATTGCATTGCATCACTTCATTCTTAGAAAGGAGGTGTTGGTTCATATTCGATTGCTAAATAGAAGAGTTTGTCATAAGGAAATGGGTTACTTGATAAACTGGATTATAATACAGTCGTTCGAACATAGTCCAGGTAAACAACGAGAGAAGGCTGATAGTCCGCAGAAGAATACAAGACTTTGCCCGAGGATTCAAGCCAACAAGGATTATTGGGGAGTCATCACGTCTCAATGAACATCGCGGAGGATAAGTAAGTGAAGAGGTACGGCCTGGACCAAGCAACAAAGAGCTAGAAGAGGCATCTATTGAGGAAGTTCACGGGACACGACCATAATATCCAGATACGAAGAAAAGGATTGGTGTCTTCACCTGGACTATGAGGACAAGACCGCATAAGTAATCCGTTTTATGTAAAGAAATTTATTTTCTAGAAAAGTTCTTCTAATGGAATTGAATTCAGAATCAACGCCTCTCTTTCTTTTTGCATTCATTCCATGCATTTGCATTGCATTTCATGCATTTGCATTATATCATATCACATGCATTAAAATTTGTAGAAAGACCCTAATTAGGTAAAATTAATTCAGTTAACCTAGAAGACATGGAACAAAGGTTGGAGAGATTTGAGCAAAGGCAAACACTGATGCAAGAGCAGTTGGCCAAAATTCAACGTGATATGCGAGATCAAATGAATATGATGTGCCAGTTAACTCAATTACTAGTCAGAGGGCTTGAAAAAAGGAGTGGCTCGGTGGTCAACAGTGTGGATGATGATGAAGACATCGTTTATTCCCCAATAAGTATCCCAACTCAACTAGACACGCATTCGCATGAGGTACCCATCATTATCAAACCCCGATATCAGACTGATACCTCGGCATTGTTGAGCTTCTCGATGGGTTCAGGTTTTAACCCGGAGGATGATCAAGCCAAACCGGTTGTACTGACAGAAATAAAAGAAAAAGGAGAGTGGACTTTAAAAGTCTCGAAGAAAAAGGAAAATAAAACGAATAATACGAGAAGGTATAACAAGGGTCACCTGGAGCTGATCACAGAGGGCCAGCCAAGGACTGCAATTACCAGCCGTCAGGTCTCCCCAAGGCAAGAACCCGATCCAAGACTGAACTCAGAAAAATCCCAATTCGCACACATCCCAATCACGTATAGGGAGTTGTACCAAATTTTGTTTGAAGCACATGTTGTATCCCCTTTTTACCCGAAATCGATGCAACCTCCATACCCAAAATGGTATGACCCAAATGCCCAGTGTGAGTACCGTGCGGGGGTCACAAGGTATTCAATAGAAAATTGCCTTGCTTTCTAGAAATTGGTGGAAAAATTCATCAACATGGGTGTTGTGAAGTTAGATGACGCGTCAAATGCAGAAATATGAGCCTGGGAGCGTTTTGGACAATTGGACTGCGAAAGAAATTCCTGTAGTATTTAGAGCTTACTCGGAGTAATGTACAAAATGCACTTGTTGCTTTAAGCCTAGGAGAAATAATACTTCTTTTGTGAAATAGGCTTGTGTCCAGAATTCTTATTTCAATAAAATGCATCTTTTAAGTAAATATGTTTTCATTCTTTTCATATTATACATTCTTTTGTTTTTCTCTCATTCTTTATTCATGACCATATCATACGAATAATCATCCGCAGAATCATTTATTCCTTGGATTTTTTGCCTTCGTACCTAGTTACCCAGATATCAACGACATGAGTGACGTTGTTACTGACTCCCTTTTTGAATGAGATATGGGTCTAAGGGATCTAAGGAATTTGAAGATGACAGAGAGTGTAGCCTATTTTCTGATTTGTTAATGATAGTAGAACAAGATGAAAATAGACTCTACCTTGCAAAAGGTCAGTGGACGTTGCAAGCTTAGAAAAGGGGCAAAGATCAAAGCCTAACTCACCACAGAAATAAGGCGAGACATCATTGAGCCATTTTCGAGAATTCGAAGATGTTTTTGCACAATCATATCAAGGCACACCAGGATACTGAAACATGGGTATGCTGAACCCATGTTAATGGTCCTACAATGGTCAAGGCTAATTGAGAGGTTCGAGCTACTAGTCTACCAAGAAAGGGAAATTGGGTCAGTTACGCCGCAAATGCCAAATCGAGAAGGACAAGACTTACATACCTCCTCTATTTTTTCTATATCTGGGGAATAGATGTTATAGGGCCGATCTCATCAAGAGCATTTAGTCGACACCAATTCATCTTCGTGGGTGTCAATTTCTTCACTAAGAGGGTGAAGGTCACTTCATATGCCAATATTACAAAGTCGATAGTCATTAGACCAAAAAAAAGAAAAAAAGAAAAGAATAAAAGAATAAAAAAAATGTCAAAAAGATCACATTCAACTGGACAATGTCAAAAGTCTGCGGTCTGTTCAAAGATTAAGTGCCACATATCAGTACAACAAAAGCAACCAAAAAGAAAAACAAAAGATCATAAATAGGACAGAGACTTGTAAAGATTGGCATACAGAAGTTACTATTTACCCTCTATGCTTATCAAATGTTGGACAAGACTGTCACCAGGGCAACCCATTTTTCATTGGTTTCGCCCATTGAAGTCGAAATTCCTTTTTACGAGTTTTATCAGAACTGAAGTTGGGTGAGGCAGAATGGATTTAATCCCGATATGATCAGTTGAATTTGAAGAGAATATGTTAAAAGTTATCTGTCACGGTCAGATGATGTGAGCTTACAAAAAAAAAGGGGTTCGCCCTAGAAAATTTCATGATAGGGCTTTGAAGAAGATTTTTCCCATGCAGAAGGGACTTTAGAAGAAAGTGGATGCCAAATTGGGAAGGACCTTATGCAGCAATGAAGGTCTGTTCTAGGGAAGCATGGATATTGTCTGAGATAGATGGCAAGGACCTGCCCAATTTGATGAATTCAGATTCAATAAAAAGTTTTTTAGAAAAAAAAAGTGAAATGAAAAATTCAATCAAAAGAAGAAGGAAAAAGGAGAGGCCAAGGCCAAAACCCGCAAAGGGCGCCTTGAGACCAAAGGGGATTTGAGTTGAAAACCCGAAAAGGGCAGCTCAAATTTTGATCGAAAGTAAGACATACAATAGTCTTGCTATTCTTGAATTAACGATAAAGAAGTACGCTACGTCTTGGGGCATCGACAAAGTACTACGGATCCCATAAACACATATTGAGCTTAAAATGGTCCTCAAGAAGTTGGAACAAAGAAGCTCAGGCTGCGATATCTGGGGTACCTAGTTTCCATTTTGTCCATTTCAAAATTGTTATTTGGATTATCTTATTCTTTTCAAAGAATGCTCCCAATAAAATTTCTTTACATTTGCTATCTTGAATTAACTTATTTGTTTCGAGCTATGCTCCAAATTAATTTCCTTCTTGTCCATGGTTATGATCTATTTCAGGCATTTTGCATTGAAATAACGATTAGTGGACTAATAACAATTTCACAAAAGAAGTTTCTCATATTACTCTAGGAACTTCTAAATAATACAAGAACCTGAAACAGGATTATTGTTCAGAATTCACCAAGCTTAAGGGTCAGAAATATTTGAGTCCATATTAAGGTTATCTCTTCGGATTTTTGTCAAAAATGGTGGTTGAACAAACGACAAGATATTGCGTCAGTGATACAATCTTGACGAAAAATGGGCAATGTTAACCCAAGTTTAAAAGGGGAATCATTCGCAAGAAAAAATGATATTCTGCATCCATGCAAATGTCATGCCTACACATGTGGTTAGGTCACCTGGGGAGCGATCAGTTGATTGAACAAATTACAGTCCTCTACCCCTGAGTTGCGGTGGCATGAATGGAAAATGATACAAGTCCTGTACCTTTGAATAGCAATGGGATGGATTGAAGAAGAAACAAATCCTACATTTTGAAGTCAATGTGGGGCAAATCTGTTGGGCAAGATATAATCATTTTCTCGAGTTTTACATGAAAATACCGGTAGATTAACAAGATGGCGACATAATACATCGATGATAAAGCCTTAATAAACAATGAGCGATGACACCTTAAACTTTTAAAAAGGGATCATTCTCATGAAATTCTGCATTCATGCAAAACACATTTAGTTAGGAGCATTTGATTCATTCCGATCATTTCATCCCAATCATTGTAAGAAATCATTCTCATGACATTCTGCATTCATACAAATGTCATCCATAAGACACATCTATTTAGGGGCATTTGATTCCTTCCGATCATTGCATCCTAATCTTTGTAAAAAGACCATTCTCATGACATTCTGTATTCATGCAAATGTCATCCATAATACATTTAGTTAGGAGCATTGGACTCATTCTGATCATTGCATCTTAACCATTTTGCATAAGCATAAACACATAAAACCGATTTTACAGGACAGGTCCCCCAGAGGACGGTGTCGCAACATTGGTGAGTCTGAAGATCTTGCCTTTCCTGAGCAAAGCGGATCGAAGATAGCAGATCTGACAATCCTGAAGTTGTAGGAGCAGATCAAAGACATCAGATCTTGTCTTCTTGAGCGAAGCGGATCGAAGATAGCAGATCTGGCAATCCTGAAGTTGCAGGAGCAGATCAAAGACATCGATCTTGTCTTCTGGCGAAGCGAGATCAAAGATATCGATCCGCAATCCACGAAGTTGCGAGGAGCAGATCGAAGACATCGATCTTGCCTTCGGCGCGGCAGATCGAGGATAGCGATCGGCAATCACGAAGTTTCGTGGAGCGAGATCAAAGACATCAGATCTTGCCTTCCTGAGTGAAGCGGATCGAAGATAGCAGGTCTGACAATTCTAAAGTTGCAGGAGCAGATCGAAGACATCAGATCTTGCCTTCCTGAGCGAAGCAGATCGAAGATAGCAGATCTGCCAATCCTGAAGTTGCAGGAGCAGATCGAAGACATCAGATCTTGTCTTCCTGAGTGAAGCGGATCGAAGTTAGCAGATCTGGCAATCTTGAAGTTACAGGAGCAGATCGAAGATAGCATATCTTGCCTTTTTGAGCGAAGCGGATCGAAGATAGCAGATCTGGAAATCCTGATGTTGCAGGAGCAGATCGAAGACATCAGATCTTATCTATCTGAAGTTGCAGTAGATCAGATCAAAACAAGCCCTATCTCCCTAACCAACAGTGGAATAGGTCGAAGATTGTAGATCATGTCACCCTAAGCAGTAGTGGACCAAGATCGAACGGAAAATCTTGCCTTTCTAAGCAGTAGTGGAACAGATTTAAGCCACCAATCTGGCATCCCTGAGATTGCAGTGGAGCAGGTTGAAGATAGCAGATCTGGCATTCCTGAAGTTACAGGAGTAGATCGAAGACATCAGATCCTATCTCCCTGAACCTGTAGTGGAGCAGATTAAAACAACAAATCCTATACCTCTGAAGTTGCAGTAGGTCGGATTGAATTTACCATACAAGTCTTATCTCCCTGAAGTTGTAGTGGAGTAGACAGAAGATAGCAAATCTCATCTCCTCGAAGTTGCGGCGGAGCAGATGGAAGCTACAAGTCTAATTTTCTTTAATTGGATCGAAGCGCTAGTTCTTATACCCCTAAAGATGCAGTGGGATGGAATGAAGCTACTCAAAGAGGAGAAGCACCAAAGAAGGCAAGATTCAGCAAGACCGGGCAAAATTGGCTCTTTTAAGGTCTTTGCTCCATTCTCGTTACACGACAATGAGCAAAGAGGGGCAGCTGTATGAACCAATTTATGCCCGGGCCTGTTTTATAACCAAAAAACAAAAAAAAATAATAAAAAACAATTAAACAGTCTAGTTCATTACATCAAACCCATTTTTAGCCCGATTAATAAACCCAAAAACTGGCCCAAATTATATTTAACCCGAGCCCAATTACAGTGGCCCAATCAGCCTGGATGACCCAAAACATTTAGGGTTTCAAAAAACCCTAAAAGCCTCCACCTCCTCCAAGCGCCGCACCACTCGTACAGCCTCCACAGCTGGCCACTGTACCTGTGAAAACAAGGACAAACAACAGCAACAAAAGCAATAGACAGCAAGAAAAACAAAAGAAACAATTGTATTTTTGATTTGTTTTTTCTTTTCGGCTATAAAAGAAGGCCAGAAAACCACTGTAAAAGGACCGAAGATTTTTAATACGCACACGAATATAGAGAAATAAAAATCAGAAACAGAATTTCAAAGGTGTTTTCTTTTATATCAATTACCTTCAACTTTCGAATTACTTTCTGTTAGCTTTCGATTCTTTTCTTTTTCTTTTTGCATGCGGGAATAAAAAAGGGGAAGGAAATACCTGATTTTGGGCAGCGATGTCGGAGCTCCGTCTCCTTCGTCGAAAGCGCGCCCAAAGGAAATCGGAGCCTTCTCCGACCGCAATGGTGAATGCCCCGTCGTAGCTTTGCCCCGTTTTCTAACGAGGTTAAAACGGAGGGTATTTGTTCACTACTGGTCACCGATCAAAGCGATGGAATGGTAGTCGGACGGCGTGGGCTCCTGGATCGACAGAATAGCGAGAGGGGGGGCTCTGATTTTGTTTTTTTTTAAGGCGGCTAGGGTATTTTGATTTCAACAAAAAAGGGGGCCGAATTCCTGATTGGATTTTAGGTTTATTAACCTATTTAAACCGAACGAAACGACGTCGTTTGAAGTCTGATTAAGTGGCTTCAAAACGATGTCGTATAGGGTGACCCGTTTCGACTATACCCGATGTCAATGGGATCCGCGCGTTTTTGCGGTGATGGTATATTTGCGCGTTCGGCCCCTCTATTTTTGTATTGCCATTTAATTAGATTTATTATATGTTTTTTTTGTTTCTTAATTGGTCCCTATAATTTGCGTGTCATTCCGATTCAATCTAGTCCATACGCTGCGTTTTTAATCACAGAAATATTTACTGATTTAGTCCCCGATAGTGTATTCGCATTTCTATTTGATCCTTGTGCATAGTT
The DNA here is from genome assembly GCA_025698515.1 of Gossypium sturtianum. Taxonomy (NCBI): domain Eukaryota; kingdom Viridiplantae; phylum Streptophyta; class Magnoliopsida; order Malvales; family Malvaceae; genus Gossypium; species Gossypium sturtianum. Next base: position 67,144,637 of record CM046950.1, on the reverse strand, counting down.
AAATGATTTTATTTATTTATAAAGTAGCCCTTTGATTTTATTTTTATTTTGATTAGGTACTTTCTCAACTTTTGTTCATAATCTTTGCAACTTTTTCTTCTTTTAATTTATTCCTTATCTATTTTTAAAACTTGTTTTAATAAACTATTTTGAATCATTTTATTGATTTTACAAGGTATTAAGTGTTTTTTTTCTTCCATTTGTGTATAATTTATTTATTTGTCATATAAATATTTGATTTCGAATGTCCTATTTCTTTGTTTTAATAATTTGTATAACTTTTAACTTAAATACTCCTACGTATTATTACTTTACATATATACATATATAATTTATACTAAAATTATCTTATTTTATGTATACATTTCCTCTTAAACTTATTTATATGTACATTTAGTTTCATTTAAAATTGCTTATATATATATATATATATTTCTTTTTATTATTGAATAATTTATTTCAGATTCTTTTTAATACACGTTTCACAAGTTCATTTACAAATTATTCCATAATTTCATAAAGTGTTAATTTCAAAATCAATTTACTTTATTTACTTTAAATATATTTGTTAGCATCTAAAGTTTTATTTTATGATAATTTGCCATTATTAATTTTGTAGAATTATTATGTTTTACATCCTATTGTTAATATGATGTTTAATTTGTGTGTATTTCATGATTAATATTTGTGCATCTTGTCATTGTATTATGTCTTAAATTCCAGTATATTCAAGCCTTTTACTAAATGTTTCATTTCATTAAAAAATTGTATATTGATCCATTTTTAAGATTATGTATTTGAAAATTTTTCAAGATAAGGCAATATTTGTATGTTTGGAAGTTCGGAAAATTACACCCTAATGTATTGGGTGTCAATTTTCTACTCAACCAAATAACCAAATACCCTTTTTAATTGCATGTTTTGAAGATCAAAGATGATCTTGGTGTCGAAGTATAAACGTGTTATATCCTAACGTATTGGATATGATACTTTTATTACTCTGAAACGAGTTAATCTTGAGATTCAATTCAAAATTAACTAACTTTCCTCAAAAAGAATTATATCTTAAGCATTTTCAAGTTTTCAACGCAAGGACATTAGTTAATCGATTTGGTACCCGTTTTGGGGCGTACAGGGGTGCTAACCCTTCCTCGTGCGTAACCAACTCCTGAACCCTTTTTGTCATTTAATTTCGTAGGCCAATAAAATTTTTACAAGGTGATCCAATCACACCTAAACAAAAAAAGGGTTGGTGGCGACTCCACATCATATTTTTAAGTCGACCCCATTTTTTCAAACTTAAAATAAAAATGGTTTCGACAAGAAATTTTGGAGAAGAAATTCTCTAAGGGTGGGAGAGTTGTCATGCCTTAAGTATTTCTTGTTTGCGTTTTATTGGTTGACTAAGTGGGGTTGGCAATGACTCATGCATGACCTAGTCAAATTCACGAGAATTGACTTGTTTCTTTTGGCGAAGTTTCTCTTGCAGAATGTTCCACTAGGTTCCTCCATCTTGCAGATTCCTATTCCATATTTGGCAAGATTTTCCGTTGTAAACTCGCCATTGATGAGTTCAAAAGTGGCGCATCTATTTGTTGATTTAGAATCCGCAATCGATAAGACACGTATAGGACATGTGTCAAGTCTTACATAGGAAACGTGTCATTTTGGATGACATCTATAGAGCCTCATTAATGGTGTTTGATTAGTGGAATTGTGATTGATTAGTGGAACCGTGTGTGATTATTGTAATTGTGTATGCAAGTAAAGTGATTAGGTAACCCGTTATAGTGGAATTATGGACTAATTCCTATATAAATAGGATGAAAGCTTAATGGAGAAGGACTTTATTTTCCGTTTCTCTGTTCATCTTTGTTCTTCAACTAGAAACCTAATATAGGGTTGCAGCTTGATTCATATCTGACTTTTTCAAGCCAACTGCTGGTAAATTCTTGAGTCATTCTTTAGTTTAATACCAGGAAATGATAGGGTTGCAGAAACCATTTATATAGGTTTCTATTGGAGGTCAAAGGGAAGGGAACTTTCTTCGAGTTAACGCTTGCATGTTTTCAATTCTTGCTTTTACATTAAAAGTTTAGTTGTTTCTGTACTTAATAGAGTGTTTAATTTTATTTAGCTAAACAAACAGGAGAAGGCCCTAGTGCAGAAGGGAAAGAACTTATAGAATAGGGAAGGATTTTCCTAGAAATCTCAGGGAAGTTCCTTTCACTTGTGTTCCTGTAAAATCCCAACTAATTTCATGATAATGTTGTCTGTCAGGTAAGTAAGTTTGTTTCAAACCAACTGTGCATGTCTGTGTTAACAAATTAAAATGATAACAGTATATGCATGAATGGTTGTATATAGACACTCTTCCTTGGTGCACAAGCTCTATATCCGGAATGATGGACGGAGGGAAATGGTGGAAACTATTGAGATGTGATGGGAGAAATGTATGGAGATTATGATATGATATGATATGTTATGCTATGCTATGCTATGCTATGATATGATATGATATGATATGATATGATATGATATGATATGATATGATATGATATGATATTTACCTTTAAGAGGTCATGTAAATGCAAATCGAGATTATTGAATATCCCGGACTTGCGAGGGAATACGTAAGTGTTTGAATTAATAAGGAAGATTTGAGGAGGTTCAGTTGGATATATGGAATACTCGCTCAATAAAACAATACTCTAAATACGAAATTGTGGCTCTTTAGAGCGATATGTGGATTAGAAGCTAACGCAAAGATGTAATAGTTCGTTTTTTAGTGATGTCAGAAATAATGGTTTTGGGACCACAATTCTAATGAGAGAGTTCATAGATATATTTAATTAATAATTATGATTTAAATATAGTATAATAGTAAATCGAGATTTAATAGTTTTAATTAATTGGTCAGTTAGTCAAGGTACAAGTGGTGTGTACCGAAAGTCAAGTGATTTTGGAAAATGAGGTATAAAGACCTCATTTCTGTAAACTAAACTTGTGAATATTTTTATTACATATTTACAGAGCTATTATATAGGTGAATTGAAGTTTGGTTCAAAAATTTTAGTGTTTGGATGGTTAATTAAGGAAAAAAGGCTAAATTGTAAAAATCGTAAAAGTTAACCGTTATTGTTTTTATTAGCTAAAATGTATTATTAGTGATTGTTCAAGGGTTTAAATGAAAATTAACCCTTATTTGAGTGTAATGAACGGTTAGTGCTTATTAATTAGCCATTTACATGTTAATTTTTTTAATGTTAAAATATTAATTAAAAGGTAATAAAATATAAAACAAATGTATTATCTATTCATTTCTTCTTTTTCACCAAAAAATCACCATGGATAAGTGAAGGAGAAGCTTCAAGCATTATTAGACATTCAGCCTTTCACATGATCAAGGATTGAATCGTACAAAGGAAAATCGGGGAAAAAGGCAAAATTGTAGAATAATCCCTACGAACAAATTTGTTTGTTGTTTGTGTAAGGTAAGTTCATAGCATATTAAAAAGTGTTATACATATTGTTTGCTGTTGAATTATTTTTATATTGTTATTGGTATTGTGAGTTGACATGGAAAATGTTATATATAATTGCTAATGTAAGGACTAAATTGAGAAATGTTAAATACTGGTGAAATATGAATTAGATGGATTTTTGAATGAACATGAATTGCTATAGCATATGTATTGATAATGTGAAAGTGCCTCTGATTATTAAATGTTACGAAATCTTGTTTAAATGCCTAGTTAAACATAGTAAACGATTAAGGTACAATTGGTATGCCATGTAACACCCCTAACCCATATCCGTCACCTGAACAGGGTTACGAAGCATTACTAGAATTTACAGATTTAAAAACAATTTACACATATCATTTACTATTCATGACCAAAATCAAACATATTCAATGTTTGACTTACACGCCCAAGTGACACACCCGTGTCTCAGGCCGTATGGACATTCGATGTGAGGCACATGGCCGTGTCCTAGCCCATGTCCATACCAGTGTAACTGTAACACCCCTTACCCGTATTCAACGCCGGAATAGGGTACGAGGCGTTACTGGACTTATATGCAAGCAATCAAACAAAACCGATACAAGACTTTCCACAAAAATTTAAAACTTTTCATAAACATTCATATCACCCCTTAAACGAGCCTACGAGGCCCAAAACATACATAAGGAGTGGTTCAGGACTAAACCGAAAATTTTAGAAACTTCTGGGAAAACTTAAAAAAAATTCATCAAAACGGTCCACACGCCAGTGTGGGAGAAGGGACACGCCCGTGTGGCATATCACATGCCCATGCTTCAGGCCGTGTCAAAAATAGGGGACATTCTGTTTATGACATCATCACCCAAATAAGGTCACACGGCCAAGACACACGCCCGTGTCCTTAGGCCGTGTGGCAGATTAAATTCCTAAAATCAAGTGCAGACTTCACACGGCCTGGGCACATGCCCATGTCCTATGGCCGTGTCTTCCACACGGTTGAGACACACGGCCGTGCCTCTGCCCGTGTGGTTACTACTGGGCATTCTGTTTTGCCAACTTTGTAACACCCCTTACCCGGGTTCTACGCCGGAACCGGGCCCGAGGCGTCACCGTAAAAAAAATATCACATGATCACCACTTAGGATCATTGTGACTACTCTCTTAAGTTACCTCAACAACTTCATTCTCGACTTACGAGGCCTCGCTCATACCCTTAAGAGCTCTCGAGACTATATCGAAACTTTTTTTGAATCTTATTTTTTTTTCTCTTTTATACAGGGCTCACACGCCCGTGTGTATACACACACGCCCATGCCTTCAACCCGTGTCTGAAAACCCAAGCATTCTGCCAATACCACACAGCTAAGGCACACGCCCGTGCCTCCCAACCGTGGTGAACACTGACTTTACCCACACAGCCTCAAAGCTTAGTCACACGCCCGTGTGACTAGCCCGTGGTCTATCCTGACTTAAAAGGATCAACTTGCAGGGGACACACGGCCAAGTCACACGCCCGTGGGTTGACCATGTGTCACACATGGTCTAGACACACGCCCGTGTGTCTATCCACATGGACAAGAACAAAGCTATATGCTAAGCTCTTCTCACCCCTATAACATACCCAACATGCACTCATCAAACACATCCATAATTAACTTAAAAGAAATCACAATTTCACATGGATAACTACATTTTTTTTCATATAAAATAACAGCCAACAACTATGGCATTATACAAAATAGATTATTCTACTATAGGCTAACACATCCTAGCCATTTACAACATAATTCCTGAACTTGTCTAGCCCCTATACATGCCATGACTCATAAGAACTTGAAACATTATACCAAGCGTCTATTCGATAGTGTGAAAATATCTCCGACGGCCTCTAACCCGAGCTAGATAAAATAACCTATAAGAGATGAGAATGGAAGAGGAGTAAGCAATAATGCTTAGTAAGTTCATATGCAAATAAGAATCAACTATTAATATCCATATGATTATGCTCAATCATAAGGTATTAGAATGAGTTTTACTCTTGAACTCACAGTTACCTATTCAATCATTCGTAATGCTTACTCATTTCATCTCTTACCACATTCTAACCATATCTCAGGCTTAATGCTCGCTTTCATTAACTTACCATGCCACAAGCCAATTTGCTCGTTTAATTAGCATACATTCTTGTACTGATCATCACAAGATCATATAAAACGACACATCACGCATTCTCAATAAACCACTCATACTACCAATCTCTCAGTGGTTACGCACTTAGCCCACCATTGAATCTCTTATAGGGTGGTACCGCACTTAGCCCACCATCGTTCTTTAATAGGGTGGTAACGTACTTAGCCCACCATTAATAACATTATTGATGGTATCGCACACAACCCATCACTAATAATTAGGAAGGTGGTATCGTACACAGCCCACCATCATTATACATTTACGAATATACATATATATCCACATGCATTTCTCTATTTCAAATGTTCATCTGAGAACATCCTCACACAATGACATTCTTACATAGATTTCTACAATAATCATTTACTTTTACGCACTGCATTTATAAAATCAACATTTGCAATTAAGATGCATCATACACACATGACCCACTATGGGTTCATCACATAGCAAATTCACCTTAATTTAGTTCTAACACATACCTGTACCTCTCATGATACAACTACATACATTCTCGTTTTCAACATACCTATTGAATCACTCAAATTGTTAAATAACACTCTTGAATCTCATACATATAATCTCACCTCAACATCATGCCTCTGATAGGGTCTCACATGAAATATCATATCGATGACATGTCCCCGACATGGCCTTATTCAATATCTCACACCGAGGCCATATTCTAAATATGGTCTTATACGGGACCTTAATTATCATCATATCTTATTATTTGCTTTCCTTATATTCCTAAATACAATTCTCTTGACATCTTGTTAAAATATATTCAATACACCCATAGTGTACTTATACATTCCATACGACATTGGAATATTAAATACTTCACTTAGAGTTACATAATTTAGCACATGAACTTACCTCGATGCCGAAAGGGCCGGAAAAAGGAACTTTTGCCCACCATTCCTCTTTTCACCCGTTCTAGGTCCAAAACTTGATTTCTTTAATATAAAACAACGGAATTTACCAATTTAATCACTTATAAATCATAATATATCATAATCTACACCCTAGGAAAAAATGACTATTTTGCCCCTACACTTTGGCAAAATTACGATTTTGCCCCTAGGCTCGTAAATAAATTTTTATCACATTTTCTCGATAAACAAGCCTAGCTGAACATTTAGTCCTCTTACAACTATCCAAAATTCCAACTATTTCATGCCTAAATGAACAAATTACAACATTTGCATCATAAGCCATTTTAGGTATTTTTCATGAAAATCCTTTCACAAAAGTTGTTTATCAAACAACTAGGATTCATTTTCTTCCATAAAAACTCAACAACCAACCTAAACTCTCTCATGGTAAGTCCCTAGACTTTCAACCATATTGCATAATAGTCCCTTCTTTAGAAAGCTTAAGCTTTGGGGACTCCAAAAGTACAATTTTTATCAAGAGAATCTAGCAAAATCACTTACTTGAGATGATGAGAAGTGCTGAAAATTTCAGCTTCCATGGGGGTTTTCTTCGTCAATTTCGGCAGAGAAAGGAAAATGGGGAAGGAAGATGACCACTTAATATTTTAATTAGCCTTTGCTTATGTCATCATGTACCAACCCATACCAAAATTTTGACTTTTCAACCTTTTATTTTCTACTTGGCCGGCCATCACCTTAAATTTGGCCTATTTGCCCATTAAAGACCCCCACATTATGCTCCATAACTATTTGGCACCTCTAGCAAATAAAATAGAATTTTTGCACTTTATGCGATTTAGTCATTTTTCACAATTTAGCTAGAAATCGCTAGAATTAAGGCACCAAAATTTTCATGCATCCTTAAAAACATGTTATAACACATATCATAACATAAAAATAATTTTATCTAACCTCGAATTAGCGATTCTGAGATCACTGTTCCGACTAGCATCTAAATCGGGCTGTTACAAACTTAGGATGCAGGGGGACACACGGCCAAACCACACGCCCATGGGGTAGACTATGTGTAACTCACGGTCTAGACACACGCCCGTGTGACTACCCGTGTGGACAAAATAAGGCTATTTACCAAGCCTTTTTGCCACCCATACTTGCACCAACCTACACAACATCAAAACCACACTAATCCAAATATATACATATAAATTCAAGGCACTTAATATAGCATAACTAAGTGCTTCACCATCATCAAACATCCATAATCACATGCAACATATCATCATTCAACCATCAATAATCATAGGCCATATCATAATGGCAATGACACATACATACATATATGAATAGATTTACATCCAAATAATCATTATGAGCCACATATCATGGCCTTATACAAAACGAATCAAATATCATTCTAAGCCAACACATTTGGCTAAACCAATATGACATATAACCAAAAAGATCAAGTCCTTATACATGCCATAATTCAATGAAAATCTCAATATACCAAAATGTGTGGATAGTGTGGGTGATCCTCCTACTGGTCTCCGTATCCCGAAAGTAGCTTCTTGACACTATAAAACAAGGGAAAAGAGAAGGAGTAAGCTTTAAGCTTAGTAAGTCTATATGTAAACAATGAACATCATACCACATACTTATCAATCAAGAACATTACATACTAATCAAGAACAATTCAGATCCTTGTAGTTGTACTTACTCATTTCAAATCTTACCACATTCCAAATACATATCATAAACATTCCTCACATTTACATGCACTTATACCCTACACTTGTCACCATATAGCCACACGAAATTTTACTTAGTTAAAGTTTCTCGATGAACACTTCGAAATAATACCGGATAGATGGTGGTTTCGTACACAGCCCACCATTAAGAAATAACACTGTGGTATCGCACACAGCCCACCAATAATAATAAATACAGTGGTATCGCACACAGCCCACTAACAATCACTTATTCACTGTTTTTATCCGTATCGTTTTCCTATTCCGAAGGTTCATCCGGGAATTTCTTCACTTTCTATCATTTTAATAGATATCAATAATATTCATTCACATTTCACATAATACATTAATATGTAAAAACATAAGTAAAAAGGATGTATCATTTACATATAAACTTACCTCGATACAAAATATGTCAATTTGAAGTTTAGTCCGAAACCTTGCCTTTTCCTCGGTCAATGTTGATTCCACGTTCTTCTTGATCTATAATGACATATTTAGCTTATTAAATAACCACATTAATCAAATCACTCCAAAAAATCCTATTTTGGAAAAATTACCGTTTTACCCCTAGACTTTCACAAAATTACGATTTTGCCCCTAGGCTCGTAAAATGAAATGTGTTCATTTTTTTCACATCCAAGCCTAGCCGATTCATATTATCTCCTGTAGCAACTCACAATTCCAATTATTTCACACATTTACTATCCATTTTATAACTTTTACAAAATAGTCCTATTAGGTGTTTTCATGCAAAAATCCTTTCACAAAAATTGTTCATTAAACAACCAAGATTCATTTTCTTCCATAAAATTTCAGCAAACACATGAATACTCACATGGAAAAACCCTAGACTCTCAACCACTTTGCAAAATAATCCCCTCATTAGCTAGATCATGCTACAAGGGTCCCAAAAATACAAAAATTATCAAATATGACCATTAAAACCACTTACTTGCAAGGATTAAAAGTTGCTGAAATTTTCAAGCTTCCATGGCCCTTTCTTGAGTGAAAAATTGGTGGAGAAGAGAAAATGAAAAAGATGATATCCTTTTTCTCTCTCTCTTTTTTTTTTATTTATCAATTAAGTCACCAAATACTACACCAAACCATTGACTATGTCATTTCTTTGTCCCTATGGCCGGCCACCACCCTAAATAAGGCCTATTTGCACATTAAGGACCTCTAATTTAAGGTTCTCTAGCTATATGACACTTCAAATTAGTAGAACACAAATTTCGCCTTTTATGCGATTTGGTCCTTTTTTTTCAAAATTTAGCAAGTAATCACTACAATTAATTCACCAAAATTTTCATGCACTCATATAATCATGATATAACACATAGAATAATATTAAAAATAATTTCTCTGGCCTCGGATTAGTGGTTTCAAAACCACTGTTTCGACTAGCCTCAAAATCGAGCTATTACAACTCTCCCTCCTTTAGGGATTTTCGTCCCCGAAAATCTTCCCGATAAAGAGGTTTGGGTACTGCTTTCTCATGGCTTCCTTCGGTTCCCACGTAGCCTCTTCTACACCATGTTTTTTCCACAAACACTTTCACTTATGTTATACTTTTATTCCTCAACTGTTTAACCTCTCGAGCCAAAATCTTAATTGGTTCCTCGTTGTAGGTCATATCCAGTCTTATCTCAATTTTTGTAGGAGAAATTACATGTGAAGGATCGGAACGATATCGTCGCAACATCGACACATGGAACACAATGTGTATTCTCTCCAACTCCGTCGGAAAAGCTAACCGGTAAGCTACTGGTCCAATCCTTTCAAGAATCTCATACGGCCCAATGAAACGCGGACTCAATTTGCCCTTTCTACCAAATCTCAATATTTTCTTCCACGGGGATACTTTCAGAAACACTTTATCACCCACTTGAAACTCAATTTCATTCCTTTTCAAATCCGCCTATGACTTTTGTCGGTCTGAAGCAGCTTTCAGAATATCACAGATCATTTTCACTTTCTCTTCGGTTTCTCTAACTAAATCAACCCCGTGAATTTGCTTCTTACTAAGCTCGGTCCAATACAAAGGAGTTCGACATTTGCGACCATATAATGCTTCGTACGGTGCCATCTGTATACTCAACTGAGAACTGTTGTTGTAGGCAAATTCGACCAAAGGTAGATATTTTTCCCAACTACCTTCGAACTCTAAAACACAGCATCGGAGCATGTCTTCGAGAACTTGAATCACTCTTTCGGATTGACCATCAGTTTGCAGTTGGAATGCAGTAATAAAATTCAATTTGTACCCAAGGCCTCTTGCAACTTTTTCCAAAACCTCGAAGTAAACCTCGGATCTCTATCCGAAATAATGGACATAGGCACCCCATGTAATCTCACACTTTCGGCAATATACAGCTCAGCCAACTTGTCAAGTGAGAAATCAGTACGTACTGGTATAAAGTGAGCCAATTTCGTTAATCTATCAACAATAACCCACACGGCATCTTTCTTTTTCAGAGTCATGGGTAACCCTGTTACAAAATCCATCGTGATTCGGTCCCATTTCCACTCGGGAACCATCACTGGCTAAAGTAAACCTGAAGGTACCTGATGCTCAGCTTTCACTTGTTGACAGATCAAACACATTGTCACAAACTAAGAGATGTCTCTTTTCATACCCGGCCACCAATACAACTTCTTCACATCATTATATATTTTTGTATTGCCCGGATGTACTGACAAACAACCATTGTGTGCCTCCTATAAAATTTTCCGAATTAACTCATCATTGTTCGGTATACATACCCTATCACGGAACATCAATCAATCATTTGGTCCGATTCAAAAATCTAAATCACTACTCGATTCACATTGAACTCTTTTAACTTGGAATTCCTTGTCTTTCTTTTGAGCTTCACAAATTTGCTGATGAAATAATGGTCTAGCCCTTAACTTAGCCAACATCGAACTGTCGTCAGACCAAGCTAAACTCATACTCATAGCTCTCAAAGCATACAAGGATTTTCTGCTCAAGGCATCTGCGACTACATTCGCTTTCCCCGGAAGATAATCAATCACTAGCTCATAATCTTTCAATAATTTGAGCCACCTCCGTTGTCGCAAATTCAAGTCCTTTTGGTTCATCAGGTACTTCAAACTTTTGTGATCGGTAAAGATTCGACATTTCTCACCATACAAATAATGACGCCAAATCTTCAAAGCAAAGACGATGGCGGCAAATTCCAAATCGTGCGTCGGATAATTCTTTTCATGTGGTTTTAGCTGTCTCGAGGCATAAGCTACTACTTTGCCCTCTTGTATCAACACACAACCAAGACCATTCATTGACGCATCACTATAGATCACAAACTCCTTTCCCGACTCAGGTTGTACCAAAACTGGTGCTTCAGTTAATCGTGCCTTCAACTTCTCAAAACTGTGTTGACATCTGTCGGTCCATTCAAACTTAAGATTCTTTTGCAACAACTTAGTCATAGGAGAAGCAATCATTGAAAATCCCTCGACAAAACGTCGATAATACCCAGCTAAGCCCAAAAAGCTTCTAACCTCGGATATGTTCTTTGGCGGTTTCAAATAAACAATCACCAAAATTTTGCTCAGATCAACCCGAATACCCTCACCTGAAACTACATGTCCTAGAAATCTGACTTCACGAAGCCAAAACTCACATTTACAGAACTTAGCAAACAATTTCTCCTCTCGTAGAATCTGCAATATCGTTCTTAAGTGTTCGGTATGCTCGGACTCATCTCGGGAATAAATCAATATATCATCTATGAACACTACCACAAACTTATCCAAATATAACCAAAAAATTCTGTTCATTAAATCCATAAACATAGCTGGTGCATTAGTTAAACCGAAAGGCATCACAAGAAATTCTAAGTGTCCATACCTCGTTCTAAAAGCAGTTTTTGACACATCGGATTCTTTGACTCTCAACTGATAGTAGCCGGATCTTAAATCTATTTTTGAGAACACGGTTGCTCCCTTTAGCTGATCAAACAAATCATCAATTATCGGCAATGGATACTTGTTCTTTATAGTTACTTAGTTAAGTTGACGGTAATCAATGCAAAGTCTCATTGTTCCGTCTTTCTTCTTTACAAATAATGCGGGAGCACTCTTGGGAGAAAAACTCAGTTTAACAAATCCCTTATCGATCAAATCTTGCAGTTGAGCCTTTAACTCTTTCAATTCGGTCGGAGCCATTCTATACGGAGCAATGGAAATCGGTGCAGTCCCAGGTATCAAATCGATAGCAAATTCAATTTCTCTAACTGGAGGAAACCCAGGTAATTCTTCCAGAAATGTAATATCCCGGGTTAGGGGCTATTTTGTGGTTGCATGTTTTGCATGTGTTTAGTGTCTTTGTGTTCTTTGTTGTGTAGTTTTGGGGCTTAATTGTAGGTTAGGAGTGTGCTGAGTAGGTAGGAGAATTTTTGTTTTTAGGCTTGATAGGAGAGGAGCCGAGGAAGTGGGTTTAAGAATATTATTTGGTGTTTGGTTGCACAAATGAGGAGGCGGCAAAGTGGCAAAGTATGTGCCACTTGGGGCTTGAGTGTGGCGTCAACTACAAGGGGAGAGATCCACGAGTTCAAGTCGCAGAGTTCCCCATTTTGGCTCTCATTTTGGGCGGCATGGAGGAAGAGTTAGAAGGCAATTCGAATTCTTCCTTGGACTTGGTCCACCCATTCAAATGGAAGGTGGAGAGCAAGTTGTGGAGGTAGACTTGGTCAAGCTAATTTGAATGTGTGGTAGGGAGTTAATGGGGGGAGTGGTGGTCAAATTTTGGGATGTTTGGAGGTGTTGGCCGTAACTTGGGAAGCTTGTTGGGGAGGCCGGTTGGTGAGTGTGTTAGGGGGCTAGTGCCGAATTTCCCTTGGATTGTTGGTGCATTTTCGGTCTTAGGAGGGTAGCAACATAGCTCTTTCATTTTTGTCAAAACAAGCCGAATCTCATAGTAAGTTTCACCTTTTGTTTTCTTTTGGCAACCAGAAAATGCAAGCACATTTGTGCCGAATTTCTTTGTTCTCTTGAGTAGGTGTAGCCGAATATCTCTTCCCATTTCCTCTTTTCTTTTCAAGTGTGTAAACCGAAACCTCTAATCTCTCTTCTTGCATTTTTGATTTTTCTTTCTTTCTTAAAAACTTTGTAGTGAAACTCTCTTCCAAAAACACATTCTTCATCTCTTTTTCTTTCAAAACCCAAAGGTACCTTCTCCTGTTCATTTTTGTTTCTCCTTAAAACCATTTTGTCGAAACTTTATTCTCATTTCACTTTATCCTTCTTGTTTTTTTACTCAAGCCGAATTCTCTTTTCTTTTGTTTAAGTTCTAGCCGAATCTTCCTCTTCTAGTAGTACTTTGTAGCCGAATTTTGAGTGGGGAGTAATCTCGTTTGTCTTCTTTCAAACGTTGGAGCAAGGTAAGTGGCTGGCCGAATGCTCATTTCTTTTCTCTCCCTAGTTTTCTACCAATTTTGGGGAGGTTCAAAGTTGACTTTCGGCATTGGTTGAAGGGTGTTAATCTCTTATGTCTTGACCGAATTCTTTTTAGGGCTTTCGGGATTCGAAGCAGTCAACGAAGCTGTTATCTGAACTCGATTGTTTGGTAAGTGGTGGTGAGATGTTGATTGTGGTTTATTTTTTTGAGTTTCGATTAAGTTTAGGGTATCAAGGGATTAATCATTTTTTTTCTTTTAAGGTGTAGCCGATTGCTAAAGGAGGAATCATTGTGGTTCGGGTTTGCTAAGAAACCGAACCAATAGCAAGGTGAGGGATCAACATTAACCCCTTTGGTTAATTAATGTTGGCCGAATGGTATAGATGGCTAACCTATGTTTGGCCGATTATAGGAGCAGAGTAATCGAGGGATTTAGACCGGTTCTTTGGAGCTAAGGCTTTCGTGTTAGCAGGTGTGTAAACTAACACACTATACTTAGTAATATTGTTATTAAACCTGTTTGCCTATTAAGATCATGTGAAGATGATGGATTATTGGATACCCAAACGGGGTATGTGTACGTATCAGGGTAAGTCTAATTTGTTACAAGCTCTATTATGGATACCTTGGGTATTATGATCTATGTTATGTATGCTATGAGATGTAATGCTAGACATGTTGGCATGATATGCATGACTTGTATGATACGCATGATCACATGAGTTGGTATGTTGATGGGTGATATGAGAGGAGGGAGCAAAGTGATATTTTTGTCTTGCGAGCACCGGTGTTTTGGTAACACAACTTTGTGACTTTGGGTCACCAGTGCTTTGGTAGCACATTTGTGTCTTTGGGACACCGGAGGTTGGGCACCTCATTGCGGCTTGTCCCTCGTGGTTAACACCACCGTGGGTTGGCCCCACTTTGAGATATGGGATCGTCGCTAGTGATTGGGTATCACACGATGGGTTGGCCCCATCATTGGATTTGTGACTTTGGTCACCGGTGCTTTGGTAGCACATTTGTGTCTTTGGGACACCGGAGGTTGGGCACCTCATTGCGACTTGTCCTCGTAGTTAACACCACCGTGGGTTGGCCCCACTTTGAGATATGGGATCGTGCGCTAGTGATTGGGTATCACCGCGATGGGTTGGCCCCATCATTGGATTTGTGACTTCGGGTCACCGGTGCTTTGGTAGCACATTTGTGTCTTTGGGACACAGTGTTTTGGTAACACATTGTGACTATATGTCACCGGTGGTTTGGCACCACGGTGGTTTGGTACCACACGGGTAGAAAAGGAGATACGGATGGTTAGGATCGGGTTTGTATTAGTTATGTTGCTATGTATGATGTGTGTTAGCATGTTGTTTCATCGGGAGCGGGATTTATGCACTGAGTCATTCGACTCACCCTCTCCTTGGACATTTCAGGTGACTCGTAGACGCGGACATGGAGCCGGGGTGGACTCGAGGTGCACATGCCATGCTTTAATAAAAGTTTTGCTCCGACTATTCACTTTGGGTACTTTATCTTACTTTTTTTGATTTGAGATTTAATTTGGATTTGTAAAAGGCCTTTTAAATTATGTTTTATGATGGTTATATTTTAATTAGATTCTCAACCTGCTTAACAAATAACTTGGTATGAAATTTTACTAAAAATTTGGTAAGACAATGTTTTCAAAACTATAACGCAATGTGTTTTAAAACATACCATCGGGTATCTCACTATGTTTTGCTATAAAGTAAACTCAAATGAGCTTCAAACCAAACTCGATAATCTACTAAGTCAAAAGGTTTCAAAATAGCACTAAGAAACTATTGGAAATGCTAAATGAAATCAACTCGTTTTTAACTATATACTTCGGATAAGTTTCCAAAATCTAATCAAACAGGCCTACTCAAATTTTCTTCAAGTTCACTATGTTTTCGCCCCGCTTTTAAACGAAAAATCTTATCTCTCAAAAAAATTTTCCCCGTAGCATACCAGATTCGGACGTGGTGTCCTGTCCGGGTTTGGGGTGTTACAATTGTGGTATCAGAGCTAAGTTCAAAGGCTCGGCTGTGGGCCTGAGGCCCAAAAAGTTTTTAAGAGTTTATCTTAAGTGTTTTTATGGTTCGAAAGGCATGGCACCGAGTCTCCGGCACCAGTTCGCCCAGGTAAGTACCCCGTACTATTGCTTGTGAATTGATTGGATGTGATATGATTTGATGAATAGCAATAGTATACTACTTTAGAGATTGAAAGCGATAGGATTCGTGAACTCGCGAGAACAAATCCTCTTAAAATATTCATAAGACT
Source organism: Gossypium sturtianum (assembly GCA_025698515.1). Lineage (NCBI taxonomy): Eukaryota > Viridiplantae > Streptophyta > Magnoliopsida > Malvales > Malvaceae > Gossypium > Gossypium sturtianum. Next base: position 67,128,562 of record CM046950.1, on the reverse strand, counting down.
CGCTTTTAAACAAGTGGAATAAATACTGATGCATAAAAATTCTTAATCGAGACACGTAGAAAGATTAGTCATGAGCGCTAGAGGTGGACGTGGTCGTGGACGCAGGTCGTGGTAGGATGACGGTTCTCGAGCCCGTAGGATCCGGGTCGGGGTTGAAAATGAGATACCGGTTCCACCGCCCGGTGGAGGTGGTGAGTTCCAAGATCGGGTGGGGGACGACGCAGTGTCACGAGCGATCTTCGCGAGTGTTAGAAAGGGTAGCAGGAGTTGGTGGTGGCGCGGGAGTTAGGAATCTGTTCTGAGCGACTTCGGGCAAATGGGGCCGAATTCTTCCGAGGTGTTTCGGTGTTGCTCCCAAGCCGCTTGAATATTGGTGGAGGCAACCGAGCGGATCATGGATGATCCGGACTTGACCGCCAAGAGAAGCCGAAAGGCATAGTATCATTTGCTCGGGATGAGTCATATCGGTGGTGGCTCACGGTTCGGGACGATGTGTGGCGAGCAGAGATCGACATGGGATTATTTCAGGCCGCATATCAAAAGAAGTACATCGGAGCTAGTTATGTCGACTCCCGGTGAAAGGCTTTTTCGAGGCTTGTTCAAAGGAGTAAATCACATTCGAGTAGTGCAGGTGAGTTCTCGGCCGAGTAGGTATGCCGAGGGGCATTGTGGCCACTTGAGCATGAGAGGTGTGTTCGTTTCGAGGATGGTGCGAGACGACTTGAGATCGCCGATTGCTCCTCGCCAGAGCGCGAGTTCATTGTCTTAGTTGAGAAGGCTAAGGTAGCCGAGGGTGTTAAGGAGTCGGTGAGGCGAGGCATGGGCGAAATAGGCATAAGAGGAGCTTTGGGTCTTACGGATCGTCGGGTAATCCGCGAGAAGAGGGCTAGACCGAGTGGGCCGAACCACCGCTAGGTTTGTTCTTTGCTAAGCGAGGACCGCCGTGATGTGATCGATGTGTGGGAAATCTCATTGGGGTGGTTCTTTGGATGGAGGAAAAGGTTGCTTCGAGTGTGGTTCTTCGGAGCACCGTGTGAGGACCGTCCGCGTAGGTTGGCTAGGATTGACCCCGAGTCGGGGCCGTAATGTCGATTCAGAGGTAATGGACCGCCACCGCAGAGGGGCCGTGGTAATGGCAGAGGTGGTCATGGTTCGGTGGGGCCGTGGAGCACCACCGGCGAGGTGCGGTAGTTCGATGCCGATACCTGGATTAGTGTATCCGCGAGGTGCCGGGAGGAGGCGACGCACCGGACGTCATAACCCAGACGTTCTTGATTTTTGGTTCTCCTTATACCGCTTTGATTGATGTGGGTTCAACGCACTCTTATGTTGCCGTAGTATAGTAGAGACCATGGATTTAGACTCGAGATATCTTCTAGGCGGATGACCGTGATTAGCCCTCTAGGTCACTCTGTAGTAGTAGATAAACTATTTAGAGAGGTACCCTAGAACTCCAAGGGGTAGTGTTACGCTGCTAATCGATGGAACCGCCGTTGGGGAGTTCGATCGATTCTTGGGATGGATTGGTTGGTCAAGTACCAAAGAGATTGGATTGCGCAAATAAGCGCATGGTTCTTAAGACGATTGAGGGTGATGAGGTGGCTATGATAGGTAATAGGAGAGATTACTTATCTAATGTGGTATCTGCTCTCGAAAGCGGAGAAGATGGTCGGGAAGGGTCGTGAAGCATATGTAGTTCATGTGTATGCCTTGGAGGCTAAAGAGTCTTTGTGGAGAAGGTTAAATGCTCATAAGGATTTTTCTTGATGTGTTTCCGAGGAGCTTCCGTGTTTGCTGCCGGATCGCGAGGTAGAGTTCGGGATAGATCATTGCCGGAATCTGCGCAAAGTGTCTATTGCTCCGTATAGGATGGCGCCAAAGGAGTTGGTGGAGCTTAAGGCTCAGATCCAGGAGTTATTGGATAGAGGTTTCATCAGGCCAAGTGTTTCGCCATGGGGCGCGCCGGTACTCTTTGTCAAGAAGAAAGATGGCACGATGCGGATGTGTATAGACTACCGCCAGTTGAATAAGCTGACGATTAAAAACAAGTATCCGTTGCCACGGATAGACGATTTGTTTGATCAGCTGAGGGGTGCTGCGGTATTCTCGAAGATCGACTTGAGGTCTGGGTATCACCAGTTAAGAGTTAAGGAGGCTGATATCCATAAAACAGCGTTTCGGACTCGGTATGGGCACTACGAATTCCTGGTAATGCCATTCGGGTTGACTAACGCACCGGCAGCGTTTATGGATATGATGAATAGGGTGTTTCAACAGTATCTGGATCGGTTCGTCGTGGTTTTCATAGACGACATCTTGGTGTACTCAAGAACAGAGGAAGAGCATGTTAAGCATTTGCAGTGGTGTTGCGATTTTGAGGAAAAGCGCTCTCATGCTAAGTTCGATAAGTGCGAGTTCGGCTTAGGAAGTGACTTTCTTGGGTCATGTAGTGTCAATTTGAGGGGATTCGAGTAGATCATCGTAAGATTGAGGCGTTTTGGATTGGAAGCCGCCTAGGTCGGTGGTTGAGATTCGGAGTTTTTCTGGTTTGGTCGGATACTACCGAAGGTTTGTTGAGGGTTTCTCGTTGATAGCGTGTAGTATGACCAAGTTCTTTGAGGAAAGAAGTTCCGTTTGTATGGGTGAAAAAATGAGAGGAAAGCTTCGATAAGTTAAAGAAGATTTTGACCGAGGCTCCGGTTCTAATTCAACCCGAGGTGGTAAGGAATTCACGATCTATTGCGATGCATCACATACGGGCTTAGGTTGTGTCTTTGATGCAAGAAGGTAAGGTTGTGGCTTACGCTTCTCGATACCGAGGCCACATGAGGTCAACTATCCGACGCATACGATTTGGAGCTAGCGGTGTGGTCTTCGCCTTAAAGATTTGGAGGCACTACTTATACGGGGAGAGATCGATAGTCTACATGGATCATAAGAGTCCGAAGTATCTACCGACTCGAAGGATTTGAATTTGAGGCGCCGCAGATGGGTTGAGTTGCTGAAAGATTATGACTGTTCGATTGAGTATCATCCGGGCAAGGCTAACGTGGTGGCGGACGCGTTGAGCCGTAAGGTTGTCTCGGACTTAAGAGCATTGTTTGCCCATTTGAGTTTGTATGACGATGGGAGTATTCTGGCAGAGTTGCAGGTTAAGCCTACTTGGGTTGAGCAGATCAGAGAGAAACAGTTATTGGATGAGGTTCTGAGTGCGCGAAAGTTGCAAGTGCAAGAATGGTGGTGTGGATGGTTACACTGTCTAGTGAACCGAGGTTCTGTGTTTTCGGGGTAAGGCTTGTATGCCTAAAGATGTTGAGCTGAGACAGAAGATTCTTCAGGATGCACATAGCAGTCCTTATGCTATGCATCCTGGAGGTAGCAAGATGTATAGAGATCTTAGAGAGCAGTTTTGGTGGCCTGGTTTGAAAAGAGAGGTGACAGAGTTTGTTGGGAAGTGTCTGACTTGTCAGCAGGTCAAGGCTGAACATCAGTTGCCGTCGGGTTTGCTTCAGCCTGTGAAGATTCCTCAGTGGAAGTGGGAAAGGATAACCATGGATTTCGTCAGTGGGTTACCGCTTACGTCAAGCAAGAAAGATTCAGTTTGGGTAGTGGTGGATCGACTGACTAAATCAGCTCACTTTATTCCGGTGAGGGTTGACTACTCACTTCAGAAGCTAGTGAAGCTATATGTGTCAGAGATAGTGAGGTTGCACGGCGTGCCAGTTTCGATCATCTCGGATAGGGATCCAAGATTCACGTCAAGGTTCTGGAAAGCGTTGCATCAAGCTCTGGGTACTCGTTTGGATTTCAGCATGGCTTTTCACCCGCAGTCTGACGGTCAATCAGAAAGGGTCATTCAGGTCTTAGAGGATATGCTGAGAGGTTGTATCTTGGATTTCGAGGTAGTTGGGAGGAGTTTTTGCCATTAGTCGAGTTTGCCTACAACAACAGTTACCAAGCGAGCATCAAGATGGCACCGTATGAGGCGTTGTATGGTAGGAAGTGTCGCTCACCTACGTGTTGGACGGAGTTAGGTGAACGTCAGTTGTTGGGACCCGAGTTGGTTGCTGAGACCGAAGACAAGGTTAAGTTGATTCATCTAGATTGCAGGAAGCTTGGACCTGCGAAGTCTTATGCCGATCTTAAGCAAAAAGATATAGAGTTCGGGCCGTGGGGATCGAGTGTTCTGAAGGTCTCGCCTTGGAAGAAGGTGTTGAGGTTCGGGAAGAAGGGCAAGCTAAGTCCGAGGTTTATTGGACCGTATAAGGTCTCGAGACGAGTTGGACCATGGCGATCAGCTTGAGTTGCCAGCAGAGCTTAGTCGATTCACGCGTTTTCCACGCTTCGATGCTTCGAGGTATCGTTCAGATCCGTCGCATGTGGTAGCGATGGAAGAGATCGAGGTGAATCCGATTTGGATGGTGGAAGAAGAACGCGCGTGATTCTTGATCGGGATGTGAAGGTTCTGCGTAGGGAAGTCTGTGCCTTTGGTTAAGGTACTTTGGCGGAATCATGGCGTGGAGGAAGCCACGTGGGAACCCGAGGATGTGATGAAACAAAGCAATACCCGCAACTCTTACGATCGATCGTAATTTCGAGGTCGAAATTATTTTTAAGGGGGTAGAACCGTAATATCCCGGGTTAGGGGCTATTTTGTGGTTGCATGTTTTGCATGTGTTTAGTGTCTTTGTGTTCTGTTGTTTGTGTAGTTTGGGGCTTAATTGTAGGTTAGGAGTGTGCACGAGTAGGTAGGAGAATTTTTGTTTTTAGGCTTGATAGGAGAGGAGCCGAGGAAGCTGGGGTTTAAGAATATTATTTGGTGTTTGGTTGCACAAATGAGGAGCGGCAAAGTGGCAAAGTATGTGCCACTTGGGGCTTGAGTGTGGCGTCAACTACAAGGGGAGAGATCCCGAGTTCAAGTCGCAGAGTTCCCCATTTTGGCTCTCATTTTGGACGGCATGGAGGAAGAGTTAGAAGGCAATTCGAATTCTTCCTTGGACTTGGTCCACCCATTCAAATGGAAGGTGGAGAGCAAGTTGTGGAGGTAGACTTGGTCAAGCTAATTTGAATGTGTGGTAGGGAGTTAATGGGGGAGTGGTGGCCGAAATTTTGGGATGTTTGGAGGTGTTGGCGTAACTTGGGAAGCTTGTTGGGGAGTGGCTAGGTTGGTGAGTGTGTTAGGGGCTAGTGCCGAATTTCCCTTGGATTGTTGGTGCATTTTCGGTCTTAGGAGGGTAGCAACATAGCTCTTTCATTTTTGTCAAAACAAGCCGAATCTCATAGTAAGTTTCACCTTTTGTTTTCTTTTGGCAACCGAAAATGCAAGCACATTTGTGCCGAATTTCTTTGTTCTCTTGAGTAGGGTGTAGCCGAATATCTCTTCCCATTTCCTCTTTTCTTTTCAAGTGTAAACCAAACCTCTAATCTCTCTTCTTGCATTTTTGATTTTTCTTTCTTTCTTAAAAACTTTGTAGCCGAAACTCTCTTCCAAAAACACATTCTTCATCTCTTTTCTTTCAAAACCCAAAGGTACCTTCTCCTGTTCATTTTGTTTCTCCTTAAAACCATTTTGCGAAACTTTATTCTCATTTCACTTTATCCTTCTTGTTTTTTTACTCAAGCCGAATTCTCTTTTCTTTTGTTGAAGTTCTAGCCGAATCTTCCCTCTTCTAGTAGTACTTTGTAGCCGAATTTTGAGTGGGGGAGTAATCTCGTTTGTCTTCTTTCAAACGTTGGAGCAAGGTAAGTGGCTGGCCGAATGCTCATTTCTTTTCTCTCCCTAGTTTTCTACCAATTTTGGGGAGGTTCAAAGTTGACTTTCGGCATTGGTTGAAGGGTGTTAATCTCTTATGTCTTGACCGAATTCTTTTTAGGGCTTTCGGGATTCAAGCGATCAACGGTCATTATCCGAACTCGATTGTTTGGTAAGTGGTGGTGAGATGTTGATTGTGGTTTATTTGTTTGAGTTTCGATTAAGTTTAGGTATCAAGGATTAATCATTTTTTTCTTTTAAGGTGTAGCCGATTGCTAAAGGAGGAATCATTGTGGTTCGGGTTTGCTAAGAAACCGAACCAATAGCAAGGTGAGGGATCAACATTAACCCCTTTGGTTAATTAATGTTGGCCGAATGGTATAGATGGCTAACCTATGTTTGGCCGATTATAGGAGCAGAGTAATCGAGGGATTTAGACCGGTTCTTTGGAGCTAAGGCTTTCGTGTTAGCAGGTGTGTAAACTAACACACTATACTTAGTAATATTGTTATTAAACCTGTTTGCCTATTAAGATCATGACAGTATGATGGATTATTGGATACCCAAACGGGGTATGTGTACGTATCCGGGTAAGTCTAATTTGTTACAAGCTCTATTATGGATACCTTGGGTATTATGATCTATGTTATGTATGCTATGAGATGTAATGCTAGACATGTTGGCATGATATGCATGACTTGTATGATACGCATGATCACATGAGTTGGTATGTTGATGGGTGATATGAGAGGAGGGAGCAGTGATATTTTGTAGCCGACGAGCACCAAGTGTTTTGGTAACACAACTTTGTGACTTTGGGTCACCAAAGTGCTTTGTAGCACATTTGTGTCTTTGGGACACCAGAGGTTGGGCACCTCATTGCGACTTGTCCACGTGAGTTAACACCACCGTGGGTTGGCCCCACTTTGAGATATGGGATCGTCGCTAGTGATTGGGTATCACACGATGGGTTGGCCCCATCATTGGATTTGTGACTTTTGGTCACCAGTGCTTTGGTAGCACATTTGTGTCTTTGGGACACCGGAGGTTGGGCACCTCATTGCGACTTGTCCTCGTGGTTAACACCACCGTGGGTTGGCCCCACTTTGAGATATGGGATCGTCGCTAGTGATTGGGTATCACACGATGGGTTGGCCCCATCATTGGATTTGTGACTTGGTCACGAGTGCTTTGGTAGCACATTTGTGTCTTTGGGACACAAAGTGTTTTGGTAACACATTGTGACTATATGTCACCGGTGGTTTGGCACCACCGGTGGTTTGGTACCACACGGGTAGAAAAGGAGATACGGATGGTTAGGATCGAAATTTGCATTAGTTATGTTGCTATGTATGATGTGTGTTAGCATGTTGTTTCATCGGGAGCGGGATTTATGCATTGAGTCATTCGACTCACCCTCTCCTTGGACATTTCAGTGACTCGTGAGACGCGGACATGGAGCCAGGGTGGACTCGAGGTGCACATGCCATGCTTTAATAAAAGTTTTGCTCCGACTATTCACTTTGGGTACTTTAGCTTACTTTTTTTGATTTGAGATTTAATTTGGATTTGTAAAAGGCCTTTTAAATTATGTTTTATGATGGTTATATTTTAATTAGATTCTCAACCTGCTTAACAAATAACTTGGTATGAAATTTTACTAAAAATTTGGTAAGACAATGTTTTCAAAACTATAACGCAATGTGTTTTAAAACATACCATCGGGTATCTCACTATGTTTTGCTATAAAGTAAACTCAAATGAGCTTCAAACCAAACTCGATAATCTACTAAGTCAAAAGGTTTCAAAATAGCACTAAGAAACTATTGGAAATGCTAAATGAAATCAACTCGTTTTTAACTATATACTTCGGATAAGTTTCCAAAATCTAATCAAACAGGCCTACTCAAATTTTCTTCAAGTTCACTATGTTTTCGCCCGCTTTAAAGCGAAAAATCTTATCTCTCAAAAACGTTTTCCCCGTAGCATACCAGATTCGGACGTGGTGTCCTGTCCGGGTTTGGGGTGTTACAAGAAATACATCCAAAAATTCACAAATTATTGGCACAGATTCAAGCTTCAACTCTTACATCTCAGTATTCAACACATATGCAAGGTATGCTTCGCACCCTTTTCTCATACACTTCTGAGCAGACATGTACGAAATCACCACAGGCATCTTATTTGAGTCATCTGTTTCAACCCAAAGAATCTCACCATTTTCACATTTCAACTCAAGGGTTTTCTGTCTACAATATACCTTAGCATCATGTAATGTCAACCAATCCATGCCCAAAATAACATCAAACTCATTAAATGGCAACAACATCAAATTAGCCAAAAAAAAAGTGACCTTGAATCGTCAAAGGACAATTCTTGCAAACCTTATCTACTAACACATACTTGCCTAAAGGGTTTGACACCTTAATCGTAAATTCAGTCAATTCAACAAATAATCTCTTACTATTTATCAAATTCACACAAACATAAGAATGAGTGGATCCGGGGTCAATTAATGCAACAACATTAGTATCATAAAGAGAGAATATACCCGTAATCACATCGAGGGATGATGCATCCTCACGAGCTCGTATGGCATAAGCTCTAGCAGGTGCTCTCATTTCTGACCTCGCAACTGAATCCTTTATTATACTTTTATTGCTAGCTCCAATTTCGGCATTTCGCGGTGGTCTACCTCTGCTATTAGTGTTACTCGATCTAACACTCTGAAGTTTCTCTCCTTCAACATTCTCAGGACAGTCTCTGATAAAATGTTCTCAAGAACCACACTTGTAGCAAGCTCGATTGTTTCCCCAACACTCTCCTGTATGTTGTCTACCACAATTCTGACACTCGAGATTTTTAGGCTTCGTATTTCCCACACTTGCCATCGAGGTGGCGTGAACTCTAGAGCCCGAATATGTTTTACCACGATCTTGGTGTGAATACCCAGCTGAAACGGTCATCTGAGGGTTCGTTTCTTCGGACCTCTTTGATTGGGATTGGAACGACTTACTCACCGGCCTCTTCCTTGCATCTCGAGCCTTAACCATAGCTTTTCTCCTTTCCTTATTCAGCTCTTCAGTCTTGCAAGCTCTATCGACCAATACCACGAATTCCTTCAACTCTAAGATCCCGACTAACAATCTAATATCTTCGTTCAGCCCATCTTCGAATCTCTTACATATAATAGCTTCGGTAGACACACACTCTTGAGCATACTTGCTGAGCCTGACAAATTCACATTCATACTCTGCCACAGACATTTTTCCTTGCTTCAATTCGAGAAACTCTTTCCGTTTTTGATCGATGAACTGCTAATTTATGTATTTCTTTTGAAACTCCTCTAAGAAGAAATCCCATGTCATTCTCTCCTTCGGAACTACAGATGTCAGCGTTTTCCACCCGCGGTATACCGAGTCCTTCATTAATGATACAGCACATTTTAAGCATTCTTCGAGCGTACAAGAAAGTTCATCAAATACCCGCATAGAATTCTCAAGCCAGAACTCTGCTTTCTGAGGATCATCATCTATGTTGGCTCTAAATTCCTCGGCCCCTTGCTTTCGAATCTTATCAACCGGGGGTTTAGTCAGTCTTACCAAATCAATACCTTGAGGAGCTACGGGGATCGGCTGAGGTATATGAGGGGGTGGAGGAGGTTGAGCATTACGATTTGCTCTAACAAATTCAGTATACCAATTACTCATCATATGAAGAAAGGCTTCCCGAGCCTCCTGTCCTTGACCTAAGGTCTCAGGTCTACCTTTTACTGGCGCGACCCCTTGCGCGGGTGCCGACGCATTACTTGCAGCATCATCAGCAGTAGCTCGGCCGGGATCCATTTACTATATGAAAACACAGTTTAAAGTTGTCAGAAGTCACCACACTATCATAATATATTTATGGCATGTATAGCTAGAATCTCACACACGCTACGGCAGTCCGAGATCTGACTAAACCGTAGCTCTGATACCACTAAATGTAACACCCCTAAACCGTATTCAACGTCGGAATAGGGTACGAGGTGTTACCGGACTTATATGCAAGCAATCAAACAAAACCGAGACATGACTTCCCACTCAAATTTAAAACTTTTCATAAACATTCATATCACCCCTTAAACGAGCCTACGAGGCCCAAAACATACATAAGGAGTGGTTCAGGACTAAACTGAGAATTTTAGAAACTTCTAGGAAAACTTAGAAAATTTTCATCAAAATAGTCCACACACCCGTGTGGGAGAAGGGACACGCCCGTGTGGCATATCACATGCCCGTGCTTCAGGCCGTATCAAAAATAGGGGACATTCTGTTTATGACGTCATCACCCAAATAAGGTCACACGGCCAAGATACACGCCCGTGTCCTTAGGCCTTGTGGCGAATTAAATTCCTAAAATCAAGTACAGACTTCACACGGCCTGGGCATATGCCCATGTCCTATGGCCGTGTCTTCCACACGGTTGAGACACACGGCCGTGCCTCTGCCTGTGTGGTTACTACTGGGCATTCTGTTTTGCCAACTTAGGATGCAGGGGGACACACGGCCAAACCAAACGCCCATGGGGCAGACCGTGTGTCACACACGGTTTAGACACACGCCCGTGTGACTATCGGAGTGGACAAAGTAAGGCTATTTACCAAGCCTTTTTGCCACCCATACTTGCACCAACCTACACAACATCAAAACCACACTAATCCAAATATATACATATAAATTCAAGGCACTTAATATAGCATAACTAAGTGCTTCACCATCATCAAACATCCATAATAACATGCAACATATCATCATTCAACCATCAATAATCATAGGCCATATCATAATGGCAATGACACATACGTACATATATGAATAGATTTACATCCAAATAATCATTATGAGCCACATCTCAAGGCCTTATACAAAATGATTCAAATATCATCCAAATCCAACACATTTGGCTAAACCAATATGACATATAACCAAAAAGATCAAGTCCCTATACATGCTATAATTCAATAAAAATCTCAATATACCAAAATGTGTGGATAGTGTGGGTGATCCTCCTACGGTCTCCGTATCCCGAGCTGGCTTCTTGACACTATAAAATAAGGGAAAAAAGAAGGGAGTAAGATTTAAGCTTAGTAAGTCTATATGTAAACAATGAACATCATACCACATACTTATCAATCAAGAACATTACATACTAATCAAGAACAATTCAGATCCTCGTAGTTGTACTTACTCATTTCAAATCTTACCCCATTTCAAATACATATCATAAACATTGCTCACACTTACGTGCACTTATACCCTGCACTTGTCACCACATAGCCACACAAAATTTTACTTATTTAAAGTTTCTCGATGAACACTTCAGAATAATACCGGATAGACGGTGGTTTCGCACACAGCCCACCATTAAGAAATAACATTGTGGTATCGCACACAGCCCACCAATAATCACATATCCACGGTGGTATCGCACACAGTCCACCAATAATAATAAATACAGTGGTATCACACACAGCCCACTAACAATCACTTATTCACGATTTTTATCCGTGTCGTTTTCCTATTCCGAAGGTTCATCCGGGAATTTCTTCACTTTCTATCATTTTAATAGATATCAATAATATTCATTCACATTTCACATAATACATTAATATGTAAAAACATAACTAAAAAGGATGTATCATTTACATATAAACTTACCTCGATACAAAATATGTCAATTTGAAGTTTAGTCCGAAACCTTGCCTTTTCCTCGGTCAAGGTTGATTCCACGTTCTTCTTGATCTATAATGACATATTTAGCTTATTAAATAACCACATTAATCAAATCACTCCAAAAATTCCTATTTTGGATAAATTACCGTTTTGCCCCTAGACTTTCACAAAATTACGATTTTGCCTCTAGGCTCGTAAAATGAAATGTGTTCATTTTTTTCACATCCAAGCCTAGCCGATTCATATTCTCTCCTGTACCAACTCACAATTCCAATTATTTCACACATTTACTATTCATTTTATAAGTTTTACAAAATAGTCCTATTAGGTGTTTTCATGCAAAAATCCTTTCACAAAAATTATTCATTGAACAACCAAGATTCATTTTCTTCCATAAAATTTCAGCAAACACATGAATACTCACATGGAAAACCCTAGATTCTCAACCACTTTGCAAAATAATCCCCTCATTAGCTAGATCATGCTACAAAGGTCCCAAAAATACAAAAATTATCAAAAATGATCATTAAAATCACTTACTTGCAAGGATTAAAAGTTTCTGAAATTTTCAAGCTTCCATGGCCCTTTCTTGAGTGAAAAATCGGTGGAGAAAAGAAAATTAAAAAGATGATATCCTTTTTCTCTTTTTTTTATTTTATTTATTAATTAAGTTACCAAATACTACACCTATCCATTGACTATACCATTTCTTTGTCCCTATGGCCGGCCATCACCCTTAATAAGGCCTATTTGCACATTAAGGACCTCTAATTTAAGGTTCTCTAGCTATATGACACTTCAAATTAGTAGAACATAAAATTCGCCTTTTATGCGATTTGGTCCTTTTTTTTTTAAATTAAGAAAGTAATCACCACAATTAATTCACAAAAATTTTCATGCACTCATATAATCATGATATAACACATAGAATAATATTAAAAATAATTTCTCTGGCCTCGGATTAGTGGTTTCGAAACCACTATTCTGACTAGCCCCAAAATCGGGCTATTACAGTAACTCTCTGACTTAGGTCACACGGCCAGCCACACGCCCGTGTGCTAGGCTGTGTGAACAAATTTAATTTTCAATAATTATGTGCAGGGGTCACATGGCCAAGTCACACACCCATTTCCTAGGCCGTGTGACAAACACGGCTAAGACACACGCACGTGCCTCTGCCCGTGTAAACAATTCGATGCATTCTATTTCTCAAATTTAAGATGCAGAGGACACATGGCCAAACCACACGCTCATGCGCATGGCCGTGTGTCACACACGGCTGAGACACACGCCCGTGTGGACAAAATAGGCCATTTTATAGGCCACTTTTCTCACCCAAATTGTCTTTCACCTACAATCATCATTTAAGCACATTCACAAGCCAATTCACAACTCTCAAACCAAGTCAATATCTAAGTCTTTTACATGAAATATCATCACATTTGTCCAAGTATTTAATTTTACCTAATTGACCATATAATCATATATGTATGTATTTTACCAATTATTGAAATTCTTAACATACTTATATAACTTCAATCATTTAATCTTTTCAATACGCACAACAAACATGATAAGGCCTTATATATTTACATCAAAATATGCCAAACACTAGCCATTCACATGGCTAGTTACAACCAAAACATTATTATGCCAACATTGGCTAATTAACCTATGCAATCCATTATATCTAAAATAAAGTTTACCATTTTATACCAAAACGAGCTGAAGGATAGTGTGATTTTGCTCTGACCCACTTTCAACCTTTTCAAACTTTTAAGTACTATAAAACAGAGAAGATAATACAAAGTAAGCATTTACTGCTTAGTAAGTTCGCATAACTGGAAATTTAACTTACCATTCATTTTCATTAAATAAACATATAAATTGCATCCAAGAAATTTTGGCTTAAAGCCTAAAACACACAACTTCACCAATCATGTTAGTCAAGTAATTCACATAAATACCAAGAACATGGATGAGCTTATCATATAATAACTTTCATATACATATGCTTTCCATATCATACTTCCATATTACATGTACATTTCCATGAAAAATCATTTCAAGTTCAGTTTAGCCATGTCAGAACATTACCTATTGAATTTATTTAAAATATCGATGGATACGCTCATGTAGTGTACAAAACTGAAAATCCGTCAATTCATAACCAAGGGTACCCATTAGGGCACATAATTAGGAAGCACTCTCTCGAGCCAAATAACAGGATGCTCATGTGAGCCATGTAATAGGAAGCTTATCCGAGCTATAACAGGAAACTCATAAGAGTTTAAAACAGGAAGCTCATTGAGCTTAACAGGTAACTCTGAAGAGTTATTATCAGGGAGCTCCGAATAGCCATATAACAAGAAGTTCAAGCGAGCCATATCAGGAAGCTCAAAAAGAGCCTATATCAGGATGCTCATAAAGAGCTGTGTTTGTGTCCGCAATATATGTAGGATCACAACTGATTATATAACAAATCGCTCACAAAGAGTTGCGGTAGTCCGCAACACATGTAGGATCACTACCGATTAGGATGCTCGCAGGAACCATATAATGGGAAGCTCAAGTGGGCTTATAACAGGATGCTCGTAAGAGCTATGGTGTGTTCGCAACATATGTTGAATCACAACCGATACGGGAAATCGTGTATCCATCAAATTTCAATATTTCAAACGGGACTTAACATTTATCAGGCACTTTCATATATATAATCAATTTCATCTACATAATAATTGCACAACTTTTTATATATACAACATTCAATTCAAACATATAAATGTACACAATTTAGTTACACGAACTTACCTCGATAAGTGTTCGTATATTTGAAATCTACTAATCTGAAACTTTGTATTTGAGTTATTCAGATCACTACGAATGAATTTAACATCAATTTAATACAATTCATATTCAATTCAATTCAATTTACATCTTAGGCAAAAGTACCATTTTACCCCTATGCTTTTGATTAATTCCAATTTCGTCCCTAGGCTCGGAAAATGAAATTCATGCAATTTAATCCTTATTCCAAGCCTAACCAAAATTTTCATATAACATTTATAGCCCATGTAATTCATAAAATTCAAAAATTTTCCATGAATTTTACATCTTTACAATTTAGTCCCTAAATCACAATTTCATCAAAATTCACTTTACAAAAGTTGTTTATCTATCAACAACCTTTCATTTTCTACCATAAATTTCATAATTCATGCATATTCATCCATGGAAAAACCCTAGTACTTTGATAACTTTACAAATTAATCCCCGAGATAGCTAGATTAAGTTATTACGATCTCAAAATTATAAAAATTACTAAAAACGGGGCTTGAATACTCACCTAATTTGGCCAAATAAGTTTTCACTTTTTTCAAGTGTCCATGGATAGGGTTTTCATAGATTTTATTTAGGAAAGATGATATAAAAGATGATATTTTCTTATTTTATTTATTTATCATCTTTTCATCTTTTAATTTCCAATTTCATCCTTTTCTTTAATTAAATTTCCATGGATGACTAATCATCCTTATCTACTAACCCCACTAATTGGTCTAATTACCATATAAGGACCTAAAATTTTGAATTCCATAGCTATTTGATCCTTCTAGCTACTAGAATTCAACTTTTGCACTGTATGCAATTTGATCCTTTTCTCCTAATTAAACATGAAATCGATAAAATTTTCTTATCGAATTTTCATACGTCATTTCTATCATAATACAAACCATACAATAATATTAAAATAAATTTTCTTTCTAACTCGGATTTGTGGTCCCAAAACCACTATTCTGATTTCACTAAAAATGGGCTGTGACATGCCAATTGGGTTGGAATGCACTACGGTGCCTCTTATTGCACTACAGTGCCTCTGATAACACTACGGTGCTCTCTGGTATGGTGTAGTTATCCGAGTATCCAAATTATTTTGTTATAGTTCATCGGGATATCTGTTAAAGAAAGTATATGTATTGACTTCCTGAATTGCTTGGAAATGATGTGTTTATATGACTATTGAACTATTAACTGTTGAAATTGAATGTATGATGAATATATGTTTAAAGGTTGTTTTGAAATGATATCACAATTACTGTAAAGTTTATAATTATATGTATAAAACACTCATTTTGTAAATGTAATATATGGTGACAAAGCTATATGTTTAAAAGAAATGGTATATGAATGTGAATATGAAATGTCGTGATCAATTGGTTAATATGATTTATATGTTGGATATTTATTTTTGAATGATATAGAAGTATGTCGTATTGAGTGATTGAGAGATTATACGATCAATACGTGAAATGCTCACCTTGTTATTTTAAATGTCTTGATAGGAAATTGTATTACATTATTTATATTTGTTTACTTAATTTTAAACTAAGGTAAGAGTCTTGTGTAAGTTTTTATGAACTTACTAAGCTATATAAGCTTACTCTATTTCATTTCCTATTTTCTGTAGTTGGCGTTTTGCAGAACTAGGCAACCGGATCAATTTTCAAGGCTCACACTATCAAGCTTCAGTCTTGGTAGATTTTGACTTGTTTATTATGTTTTGTGGCATGTATATAGGTGATCTTTGGGTTGTTAGTTTGAAGCTAAAAGTTGAAGTTGTAATTTGCCTTCTATAATGTTGAATTTAAATATTTTTATGGTATGCTTATATAGTATGTGATGAATGCATGTGTGGTGATGGTTTGCTTGATCTTGGTTCATGAAATAGTTGGGAAATGGTAAATCTTGAATAAAATGTATGGTATATGTGTTAGTTGATAATTGTGATATATGCATTTATTGGTTTAAGTTGTTTCATTGAAATGGTAAGCTTTGAATATGTATATAGGTAATTGTATGTTTGAGATATACATATGCGGTCAACTTTGGTAAAAGATAGATATGTTTTAGGTTGATAGAAAGGTATGGTTTGGAATGCACTTATGGTAAAATGCACATTGGTGTTTTTATATATATATTCTAGTATGAATGGTTAGGTTGTGTAATTTGTGGCATATTTTATTTGATTTGAATAGGTTGAATAATGATTTAATGGTTGCTTGTAGAGTAAAAGAACTTAAGGTTTTGTAACTTGTTTGAAAAGGCACTTATAAGTACACACGGTCTATAACATGGTTTGAGACGCAGTCACGTGCCTTACATGGGCATTTGTCACAATCGTGTGGTCTGTATAATTTAGGTGACAATTAGTTCACACGACCACAGTTAGTTAGACGACCTAGCGACACGGTCGTGTGACCTTGAAGTACACGGCATCAATCTGTTACACAGTTTGGGGACACAACTATGTGGTTTAGCTCCACACGGCCATGTGACCCATGTTTTACATTTTTACCATACTTTTCTTAAATGTTTCAAATTAGTTATTGTTTTGTTCTGAATTGTTTTAGAGCTTCCATAAGCTCGATTAAGCCTCGATAATGTATGATTAACATGTTTTTACTATATGATTGATGATTAAAGTTTGTTTAGAGAAATTTGAATTGATACAGCATGATTTTGTCATGTTGTGTGCGGTAGCATCCCATAACCTTAATCCGATGTCAAAGACGAGTGAATGGTGTTACAAAGAAAAGGGTCCATGAATAGTCCATGCAAAGCATTCAAGTGTTACGTAAAGTTGATGCACGTGAACAATGCTTAGATGAATGGGTATCCGCGTGATTAGTGCTTAACAGTGAAAAGTATCCGCATGTGAACTAACCTTGGTTGTGGTGTGAAATTGTCTGTGTTTTGTGATCAGGCATTACTAATATTTGCATGAAAATTAATTATTGGTGACTGCATTTTGCAACAGATAGTATCAGCCAATGAACCGTAATTGTTTGGTGTTATGAATCCGCCAACGTATCGTACGCAACTATATTGAGTATCTGTGGTAATTATTGGTATTACTAAGTGTAACAGCTCGATTTAGGGCCTAGTCAGAATAGTGGTTGCGAGACCACAAATTCGAAGTAGAAATATGTGTTTTATGATTTTTATGAGGCTTATGATATGGTTGCATGATTGTGTGAAAATTTCATGAGGAAATTTTATTTATTAGTTATCAATTTGTCCATTAGGACTAAATTGCAAAGATTAGAAAATATGAGATTTTAGAAGATTTAAGTATGAAATAGAATTATAAAAATTACTAGAGGTCCTTATTTAGCAATTAGACCATTAAATGTCAAGATGGACAAAAATGGACATGGGAAGGAAAAATCTCAAGAAATGGCCTTAAGGGCATTTTAGTTATTTGGTTAATTAATGAATTAAAAAGGGAAAAATAAGTCAAAATCTTGTCCATCTTCTACCTCTAAGTGCCAAAATTTGCAAGGAGACATAGCTAGGGTTTCTTCAACTTCCAAGCTTGATAGTAAGTGCATCCTAGCCCCGTTTTTAATGTTCTTCGTATTTTTGAGATCCTCGTATCTCGATTTAGCTATTTCTAGCTATATTTTGAGCTAGGGTTTATGTTCAAAAATTTACCCATGTATGACATGCATGTATTTTGATGTTTTAAGGAAGGATATGAAAGTTTGATGTGTGACAAACATCTTTTTCTAAGTGATTTTCATGAAAAATGCATAAAAGGACCAAATTGTAAAAGTTATAAAAATGGTCATACATGAGTGAAATAGTGGAAATTGGGGGCTGTTGTAGTTAAGACAATAATTCAGCTAGGCTTAAAATACAAGAAAGTTGAATAAAAATCATTTTACGAGCCTAGGGGCAAAAGTGTAATTATGTGAAAGTTTAGGGGCAAAATCATAAATTTTCCAAAGTATGATTCATGAGTCAATTTAGTCAATGTGAGTATTAAAAAAGTGAAATTGTTATTATAGATCAAGAAACATGAAGCTCAGACTGAAACCGAGGCAAGAACAAAGTGTTGGACTAAATCGAACATCTACACACATTTTGAGTACCGAGGTAAGTTTGTGTGAAATTAAAGTTTCATAGTTTTTTTATATTTTAAATTGTTTGATCTTATGATAATGAATATCATTTCATGAAAAATCGACTAATGAAGCCTTGATGAGAAAACGATGATAATGTATTAAGTTGAAGTCCCGATTGAAGATTCGGAATAACGAGGATACTTATGTCACGACATGAGATAAGGAAGGTCCCGTATAAGACCATGTCTGGGACATGGCATCGGCACCAAATGTAGGTCCCGTATAACACCATGTCTGGGACATGGTATCGGCACCGAATAAGGAAGGTCCCGTATAAGACCATGTCTGGGACATGGCATCGGCACTGAATAAGGAAGGTCCCGTGTAAGACCATGTCTGGGACATGGCCTCGACACCAGAGGAAGATCTCGTATAAGAACATGTCTGGGACATGGCACCGACATCTATGTACGATCTCGTATAAGACCATGTCTGGGACATGGCATCGACATCGAGTTAAGAGATCCCGTGTAAGACCATATCTTGGATATGGCATCGGCATCAAGAGGTGATCTCATGTAAGACCATATCTGGGATATGGCATTGGCATCGTGATACATGTATGATGAGATTGAGTATCCTCCGACATTCCGAGTAGTTCAACTGGAAAAAGAGCTAAGTATGCAAAGATGACAAAGAGCTAAGCTATACAAAGATGACAAAGAGTTACATTTAAGTTAAGGATGATAATGAATTAAGTTTATGTTCAAGATAGCATAAGTGCTAAATTACGTGATGAGGTGACACAGGTACCATGAGTAAGATACGAGTTATGAAACCTCAATGTGATATGTGATGGGTAAGCGTAAGTATAAGTAAGTATGTCAAAGTACTTGAGAACTTGTGTTGTTATTGTTCTATGAGATGAATGGATTTTACCACGAGTACTTATGTTGCTATTTTAATTCATGCAAACTTACTAAGCTATATTCTTACCGCTTTCTTTTCCATCTTCCTTGTAGTATTTCCAAGCTAGCTCGAGGATCGTAGAACATCGGAGCTCGGATCACACTATCAATCATTCTTTTGGTATAGTAAAGTTGATTTATTTTTGGTATGGCATGTATAGGAAACTTGGTCATTTTGTTATGTCATATTAGTTAGCCAAAGTGTTGGCTATTATGGTCACTTATTCATTTTGTAAATGGCCATTGCAAATTGGTTGATGTTTGATAAGTTTTATATATATAAATATCCAATGATGAAGATATTCATAAAGTGTACGTTAGTGCAAATGATTGAGTAAAGTGTGAAGTGCATGTATGATAAATTAGTGATTGATCATAGTGTATGATTGATATGTCATGTGATGCATGTGCTGGTATAAGTGTGTTTATTTTTCAGGGTGGCAATTGGCTTGGTAAATAGCCTTCTAACTATCCACACGGGTAGACACACGAGTGTGTGTCTAGGCCGTGTGTGACACACGGTCAGCCCCAGGGGTGTGCTGATAGGCCGTGTGTCCCCTGCATCAAATTTGCGAGAATTCTATTCGCCACACGGGCCAGCACACGGGCATGTGCCTAGGTCTTGTGCCCTTAAGAACTTGCTGACGTCATAAAAAGAATACCCAGGTTTTTCACACACAGGTGAGGACACGGGCGTGTCTAGGCCGTGTGAGGGACACGGGCCACAGACACGGGCGTGTGTCTGGTCGTGTGAAAACCCCTGTAGGTTCGAAATGAAAAATAAATTCCACACGGGCTAGGAACATGGGCGTGTGTGACAACACGGCCTGCCCACATGGGCGTGTTCCATTTCACACGGGCGTGTGGCCCTGTTTAGGCAAAAATTTTCTAAGTGCGCAAAAGTTTTCGGTTTAATTCTGAAACTTTCCGTATGTATGTTTAGGGCCTCGTAGGCCCATAATAAGGAGGTTGTGAATATGAATGAGAAGCTTTAAGTTGAAATGAAATTTTATATCCCGATGTTGTATGTTTAAGCAAGTTAGGTCTGGTAATGCCTCGTATTGTAACACACCTTACCCGTATTCGACACCGGAATAGGGTACGAGGCATTATTAGACTTATACACCAACAATTATGCAATACTAAGACGTAACTTTCCGTTCCAAACTAAAACCTTTCATAATGCCTCTTAAACAAGCCTACGATGCTTGAATCACACTTTAAGAATGGTTCGGGGTCAAACCGAGTTCCTTTGAAGCTCACTCGAAAACCGTAGAAAATTTCTCACTAAACAGTCCCCACGCCCGTGTGGAGAAAGGGACACGTCCGTGTGGTATAACACATGCTCGTGTTCCACACCTGTGTGGATTTATTTCTTAATTCGAACCTACAGGGGTTTTCACATGGCTGGACACACGCCCGTGTCCCTGGCCCGTGTCCCTCACACGGCCTCGACACGCCCGTGTCTTAGCCCGTGTGCCAAAAACCATGGCATTCTATTTATGACGTCATCACTCCAAAAATGTCACACGGCCAAGGCACACGCCCGTGTCCATGGCCGTGCCTTCCACACGGCTGAGACACACGGCCGTGTCTCTGCCCGTGTGTTTACTACTGAGTATACTAACTTGTAAACCTAGCATGCAAGGGGACACACGGCCTAACCACACGCCCATGAAGTTGACTGTGTGTCACACACGGCCTAGACACACACCCGTGTGTCTACCCGTGTAGACAAGAACAAGGCTATTTGCCAAGCTCATTACATCACCCTAACTCATACAAACACGATTCACCTCAAACCTTCAACCTGTTCATGAATATTTAAACCAAGTAAATCATTATACTACTTCCACTAAAATGAATAATATCATCTTTTCATAGATTAATAAGAAAGAGCCATCAACTATGGCCTTATACAAAAGAGTTCACTTTTGAATGAGCCAACACATTTGGCCAAAACAATATGACATTCAACTAAGTCTAGACCCTATACATGCCATACCCAAAATGCTAAGTCTAAATATACAAAGATGTGCTGATAGTGTGGGTGATCTTCTGATTATCTTTGTATCCCGAGCTGGCTCTTTGACACTATAAAACAAGGGAAAAGAAAGGGAGTAAGCTTTAAGCTTAGTAAGTCTACATGTAAACAATAAGCATCATAACATATACTCATCAACCAAAAGCATTGCATACTATGTAAGAACAATTCACATTTTCATAATCATGCTTACTCATCTCAACTCTTACCACATCCCAACCATAAATCATACACATTGCTCACATTTATTTGTACTTATGCCCTGCACTTATCACCAGAAAACCACATGAAGTGTTCGCTTAAACAAGTTTCGCGATGAATCCTTCGGAATAATACAAGATACCCGGTGGTTTCACACACAGCCCACCATTAATTAATAATAGGGTGGTATCGCACATAGCCCACCAAATGATAATATAAATGATGGTATCGAACACAGCCCATCGGGAATAGATAACAAGGTGGTATCGTACACAGCCTACCAAATGATAATATAAACGATGGTATCGCACACAGCCCATCAACAATTACACATTTACAGATATTTATTCGTGCCCACATTTCTATTCCGAGGCTCATTCGAGAATTACTCATTTTCTATCATTTTCAATCAATCTCACCAATAAGTATTTACATCCATACAATGCATCAATAAGTAACAACATATGTATCAAGGATGTATCGTTTACATATAAACTTACCTCGGTGCAAAATATGATAATTTACGGTTTAGTCCGAGACCTTGCCTTTTCCCCGGTCAAGGTTGTTTACGCGCTCTTCTTGATCTATAATAATACAATTTACTCATTTAATCACTACATAACTCATGATACTTCAAAATTTCTAGTTTGGCAAAAAAGACCATTTTGCCCTTATACTTTGGCAAAATTATGATTTTGCCCCTAGGCTTGTAAATCATTTTTCATCACATTTTCTCCTTAAAAAAGCCTAGCTGAACATTTATTTCTCTTATAACAATTCAAAAAACCAACCATTTCATGCATTTATTACTCAATCACAACCTTTACAAATAAGTCTCATTTAGGTGTTTTCATGGAAAAAACCTTTCACAAAAGTTATTCCTTAACCCACTAACAATCATTTTCTTCCATAAAAACTCAGCAAACAACATAAACACCCTCATGGAAAATCCCTAAACTTTCAACCATTTTGCAAAATAGTCCCCTAATTAGCTAGCTTAAGCTTTAGGGGTCCCAAAAGTACAAAAAATATCAAGAAAGACCTCTAAAGTCGCTTACTTGAAAGGGAATAGCTTGTATGAAAGTTTGAGCTCCAAAAACTTCTATTTTCTCTTCAAATTTCGGTGGAAGAAGAAATGGGAATAGTAAAAGATGATATCTTCTTTATTTCTCTTATTTTATTCATTTTAGCCACCTAATACCACCAAATTTTTGACCAATTTAATGCCTTTGTCTCCCTTGCCCGGCCATCACCTTTAGGGTTGTCTAATTTCACTTTAAGGACCTCCAATTTAATATTTCGTAGCTATTAGACACTCCTAGCTTGTAATATAAAACTTTCACACTTTATGCAATTTAGTACTTTTTCGCAATTAAGCATACAATTGCTAAAATTAAAGCACCAAAATTTTCATGCATCCTTATAATCATGCTATAACACATAAAATAATATAAAAATAATTTTCTTCAACCTCGGATTAATGGTCCTGAAACCACTGTTCTGACTAGCCCCAAAATCGGGTTGTTACAACTCTCCCCCTTTAGAGATTTTCGTCCCCGAAAATCTTACCGGTAAAAAGGTTTGGGTACTGATCTCTCATGGCTTCTTCCGGTTCCCACGTAGCCTCTTCTACACCATGTTTTTGCCATAACACTTTCACTAAGGCTATACTTTTATTCCTCAACTGTCTAACCTCTCGAGCCAAGATCTTGATTGGTTCCTCTTCATAAGTTATGTCCGGTCGTATCTCAATTTCGGTAGGAGGGATCACATGCGAAGGATTGGAACGATATCGCCGCATCATCGACAAATGAAACACGTTGTGAATTCTCTCTAACTCTGCCGGTAAAGCCAACCGGTAAGCTACTGACCCAATCCTTTCAATAACCTCGTACGGCCCTATGATTTGTGGACTCAACTTGCCATTTTGACCAAATCGCAATATTTTCTTCCACGGGGATACTTTCAAAAATATTTTATCGACCACTTGAAACTTGATTTCTTTCCTTTTTAAATCTGCGTATGACTTTTGTCGATCTGAAGCAGCTTTTAGACTATCACAGATCACTTTCACTTTCTCCTCGGTTTCTTTAACTAGATCAACCCCGTGAATTTGCTTCTCACTAAGCTCGGTCCAATACAAGGGAGTCCGACACTTGCGACCAAATAAAGCTTTGTACGGTGCCATCCGTATACTCGACTGATAATTGTTGTTGTAGGCAAACTCAACCAAAGGTAGATATTTTTCCCAACTACCTTCGAACTCTAAAACACAGCATCGGAGCATATCCTCAAGAACTTGAATCACTCTTTCATATTGGCTATCAGTTTGAGGATGGAACGAAGTACTAAAATTCAATCTTGTACCCAAGGCTTCCTGCAACTTCTTCCAAAACCTCGAAGTAAATCTTGGATCTCTATCCGAGATAATAGATATAGGTACCCAATGTAATCTTACCACCTCCGTGATATACAGCTCGGCCAACTTATCAAGTGAGTAATCCACACGCACCGGTATAAAGTGAGCCGATTTCATTAATCTATCCACAATAACCCACACAGTATCTTTCTTTTTCGGAGTCATAGGTAACCCCGTTACGATATCCATTGTGATTCGACCCAACTTCCACTCAGGAACCATCATTGGTTTAAGTAATCCAGAAGGTACTTGATGCTCGGCTTTCACTTGTTGACAGATCAAACACTTGGTAACAAACTCGGAGATATCTCTTTTCATACTCGGCCACCAATACAACTTCTTCAAATCATTATACATTTTTGTGCTGCCTGGATGTACTGACAAGCAGCCATTATGTGCCTCATGAAAAATTTCCCGGATCAACTCATCACCTTTAGGTACACAAACTCTATCATGAAACATCAAACAATCATCGGAACCAATCCGAAAATCAGAGTTATCTCCTGATTCGCACTGAGCTCTCTTAAATTGCATCTCACTATCATTCTTTTGAGATTCACATATCAACTGAAAAAATGATGGTCTAGCCCACAACTCGGCCAATATAGAACCATCATCAGACAATGCTAAACTCGTATTTATAGCTCTCAAGACATACAGGGATTTTCTACTCAAGGCATCCGCAACCACATTCGCTTTCCCTGGGTGGTAATCAATTACTAGCTCATAATCCTTCATTAATTTGAGCCACCGCCGTTATCGTAAATTCAAATCCTTTTGGTCCATCAAGTATTTCAAACTCTTGTGATCGGTGATGATTCGGCACTTTTCACCATACAAATAATGACGCCAAATCTTCAAAGCGAAAATGATCGCAGCTAACTCCAAATCGTGAGTCGGATAATTCTTCTCATGTGGTTTTAGCTGTCTCGAGGCATAAGCTACTACTTTACCCTCTTGCATCAACACACAGCCAAGACCATTTAATGATGCATCACTGTAGACCACAAACTCCTTTCCCGACTCAGGTTGTACTAACACCGGAGCTTTAGTTAACAAAGCTTTCAGTTTCTCAAAACTCTGTTGGCATTTGTCTGTCCACTCAAACTTAACATCTTTATGTAGTAATCTCGTCATCGGTGTAGCAATCATGGATAACCCTTTAACGAACCGCCTGTAGTAACCCGCTAAGCCCAAGAAGCTCCTAATCTCTGTCACATTCCTTGACGGTTTCCACTCCACAATAACCGAGATCTTGCTTGGATCAACTCTAATGCCATTACCCGACACAATGTGTCCTAAGAATTCGACCTCTCGGAGCCAAAACTCACTCTTGCTGAACTTAGCATACAACTGCATATCTCTTAGAGTCTGCAAATTAGTTCTTAGGTGCTCCGCATGCTCGTTCTCATCCCGAGAATAAATTAGTATGTCGTCAATAAAAATGACTACGAACTTATCTAAGTACAGTCAGAAGATACGATTCATTAAATCCATAAAGACCGTAGGAGCATTCGTTAATCCAAATGGCATGACAAGGAACTCATAATGGCCATACCTTATCCGAAATGTAGTTTTCGGTACATCTTGCTCCTTAACCCTCAGCTGGTAATAGTCAGACCTCAGGTCTATCTTAGAAAACACCGTAGCTCCCTTCAGTTGGTCAAACAAATCATCGATCCTTGGCAAAGGATACTTATTCTTCACTGTCACCTTGTTGAGCTGTCTGTAGTCTATACACAACATCATCGACCCGTCTTTCTTCTTCACAAAAAGTACCAGAGCACCCCATGGTGAATAGCTCGGTCTTGCGAAACCCTTATTCGTTAACTCTTGCAACTGAACCTTCAATTCTTTTAACTGCAATGGTGCCATCCTATATGAGGCAACCGAAATAGGTGCCGTACCTGGAGCTAAATCAACCTCTCTAACTGAAGGCAATCTAGGTAATTCTTCCGGGAACACGTCCGGATACTCGCACACCACAAACACTGATTCAATCTTTACCTCTGTCTCTTGGGTATTCAGCACAAAGGCGAGATAGGACTCATACCCTTTTCTCATGTATTTCTCAGCTACCATAGACGAAATCACTACAGGAGATCTATCCGATTTACCTGATTCAACCCGAATGACATCTCCATTTACACACCTCAATTCAATAAACTTACTACCACAGTTTACTAACACATTATGAGCAGTCAACTAATCCATACCAAGAGTCAGGTCAAATTCATCAAACGGCAACAACATGAGATTTGCCGAAAAATAATGACCTCTAATTGTAAAAGGACAATTCCTACACATCTTGTCAATTAGCACATGTTTGCCTAACGGGTTTGACACTTTTACTACAAATTCTGTCGACTCGACAATCATACTCATACTTTCACTAAGGCTATACTTTTATTCCTCAACTGTCTAACCTCTCGAGCCAAGATCTTGATTGGTTCCTCTTCATTAGTCATGTCCGGTCGTATCTCAATTTTGGTCGGAGGGATCACATGCGAAGGATCGGAACGATATCATCGCAATATCGACTCATGAAACACGTTTAGAATTCTCTTTAACTCTGCCGGTAAAGCCAACCGGTAAGCTACTGGCCTAATCCTTTCAATAACCTCATACGACCCTATGAATCGTGGACTCAACTTGCCCTTTCGACCAAATCGCAATATTTTCTTCAACGGGGATACTTTCAAAAATACTTTATCACCCACTTGAAACTCGATTTCTTTCCTTTTTAAATTCGCGTATGACTTTTGTCGATCTGAAGCAGCTTTCAGACTATCACAGATCACTTTCACTATCTCCTCGGTTTCTTTAACTAGATCAACCCCGTAAATTTGCTTCACACTAAGCTCGGTCCAATACAAGGGAGTCCGACACTTGCGACCAAATAAAGCTTCGTACGGTGCCATCCGTATACTCGACTGATAACTGTTATTGTAGGCAAACTCAACCAAAGGTAGATATTCTTCCCAACTACCTTCGAACTCTAAAACACAGCATCGGAGCATATCCTAAAGAACTTGAATCACTCTTTCGGATTGGCCATCGGTTTAAGGATGGAACGCAGTACTAAAATTCAATCTTGTACCCAAGGCCTCCTACAACTTCTTCCAAAACCTCGAAGTAAATCTTGGATCTCTATCCGAGATAATAGATATAGGTACCCCATGTAATCTTACCACCTCAGTGATATACAGCTCGGCCAACTTATCAAGTGAGTAATCCACACGCACCAGTATAAAGTGAGCTGATTTCGTTAATCTATTCACAATAACCCACACAGCATCTTTCTTTTCCAGAGTCATAGGTAACCCCGTTACGATATCCATTGTGAGTCGATCCCATTTCCACTCTGGAACCATCACTGGTTGAAGTAATCCCGAAGGTACTTGATGATCGACTTTCACTTGTTGACAGATCAAACACTTGGTAACAAACTCGGAGATATCTCTTTTCATAATCGGCCACCAATACAACTTCTTCAAATCATTATACATTTTTGTGCTGCCTGGATGTATTGACAAGCAGCCAATATGTGCCTCATACAAAATTTCCCGGATCAACTCATCATCTTTAGGTACACAAACTCTATCATGAAACTTCAAACAATCATCGAAACCAAACCGAAAATCAAAGTTAGCTCCCGATTCGCACTGAGCTCTCTTAACTTGCATCTCACTATCATTCTTTTGAGCTTCACATATTAGCTGAATAAATGGTCTAGCCCTCAACTCAGCCAATATAGAACCATCATTAGACAATGCTAAACTCGTATTCATAGCTCTCAAGGCATACACGGATTTTCTACTCAAGGCATCCGCAACCACATTCGCTTTCCCCGAGTGGTGATCAATTACTAGCTCATAATCCTTCATTAATTCGAGCCACCACCGTTGTCGTAAATTCAAATCCTTCTGGTCTATCAAGTACTTCAAACTCTTGTGATCGGTGAAGATTCGTCACTTTTCACCATACAAATAATGATGCCAAATCTTCAAAGCGAAAACAATCGAAGCCAACTCCAAATCGTGAGTCGGATAATTCTTCTCAAGTGGTTTTAGCTGTCTCGAGGCATAAGCTACTACTTTACCCTCTTGCATCAACACACAGCCAAGACCATTTAATGACGCATCACTGTAGACCACAAACTCCTTTCCCGACTCAGGTTGTACTAACACCGGAGCTTTAGTCAACAAAGCTTTCAGTTTCTCAAAACTCTGTTGGCATTTGTCTGTCCACTCAAACTTAACATCTTTATGTAGTAATCTCGTCATCGGTGTAGCAATCATGGAGAGCCCTTTAACGAACTGTTTGTAGTAACCAGCTAAGCCCAAGAAGCTCCTAATCTTTGTCACATTCCTCGGTAGTTTCCACTCCACAATAGTCGAGATCTTGCTCGGATCAACTCTAATGCCATCATCCGACATAGTGTGTCCTAAGAATCCGCCCTCTCGGAGCCAAAACTCACTCTTCCTGAACTTAGCATACAACTGCATATCTCTTAGAGTCTGCAAAATAGTTCCTAGGTGCTCCGCGTGCTCGTTCTCATCCCGAGAATAAATTAGTATGTTGTCAATAAATAGGACTACGAACTTATCTAAGTACGGTCGGAAGATACGGTTCATTAAATCCATGAAGACCGCAGGAGCATTCGTTAATCTAAATGGCATGATAAAGAACTCATAATGGCCATACCTTATCCGAAATGCAGTTTTCGGCACATCTTGCTCCTTAACCCTCAGCTGGTAATAGTCAGACCTCAGGTCTATCTTAGAAAACACCGTAGCTCCCTTCAATTGGTCGAACAAATCATCGATCCTTCGCAAAGGATACTTATTCTTCACTGTCACCTTGTTGAGCTGTCTGTAGTCTATACACAACCTCATCGACCCGTCTTTTTTCTTCACAAAAAGTACCGGAGCACCCCACGGTGAATAGCTCGATCTTGCAAAACCCTTATCCGTTAACTCTTGCGACTGAACCTTCAATTGTTTTAACTCCAATGGTGCCATCCTATACGGGGCAACCGAAATAGGTGTCGTACCCGGAGCTAACTCAATACCAAACTCAACCTCTCTAACTGGAGTCAATCCAGGTAACTCTTCTGGGAACACGTTCGGATACTCGAACACCACAAACACTAATTCAATCTTTACCTCTGACTCTTGGGTATTCAGCACAAAGGCGAGATAGGACTCATACCCTTTTCTCATGTATTTTTCAGCTACCATAGACGAAATCACTACAGCCGATCTATCCGATTTACCTGATTCAACCCGAATGAAATCTCCATTTACACACCTCAATTCAATAAACTTACTACCACAGTTTACTAAAACATTAAGGGCAGTCAACCAATCCATACCAAGAATTAGATCAAATTCATCAAACGGAAACAACATGAGATTTGCCGAAAAATAATGACCTCTAATTGTCAAAGAACAATTCCTACACACCTTGTCAACTAGCACATGTTTGCCTAATGGGTTTGACACTTTTACTACAAATTCTGTCGACTCGACAATCATACTCATACTAGATACCAATTTCATGCAAATATAAGAATAGGTAGACGTCAGATCAATCAAAGCAACAACAGAGATATCATGAAGAGAAAAAGTACCCGTTATCACTTTTGGAGACGGTGCCTCTTCGTGAGCACGAATGGCATAAGTCCTTGCAGGTGCTCGACCCTCCGATCTCACAGCAGAGTCTCTAGGCGTACCTCTACTACTAGTCCCACTCCCCGGGTTCTTTTGTGGTCTACCCCTCGAAGGTACATTGCTTGCCCTTACTTCTTGTTTTCTATCCTTCTCATCAATCTCTGGACAGTTCCAAATGAAGTGGTCGGGTAAACCACACTTGTAGAAATTACGGTTGTTTCCCCAACACTCCTTAGTATGTTTCCTACCACAATTTGGACACTCTGGTTTATTTGACTTTGTATTGCCCACGCTTTCCATCGAGGTGGCTTGAACTCTCGAGCCCGAATATGTATTACCCCGATCTCGATATGAATACCCGACTGAAGTAGTCGTCCGAGGGTTCATTTCCTTGGACCTCTTTGTTTGAGTTTGGAATGACTTACTCATCAGCCTCTTCCTTGCATCTCGGGCTTCAATCATAGCTTTTCTCTTTTCCTTATTCAACTCTTCAGCCTTGTAAGCTCTGTCGACCAACACCACAAATTCCTTCAATTCCAGGATTCCAACTAACAATCTGATATCCTCATTCAGTCCATCTTCGAACCTCTTGCACATAATAGCTTCCATAGATACACACTCTTGAGCATACTTGCTGAGCCTAACAAACTCACGCTCATACTCTGCCACAGTCATTTTGCCTTACTTCAATTCAAGAAACTCTTTTCGTTTCTGGTCAACAAATCGCTGACTTATGTACTTCTTTCGGAACTCTTTTAGGAAGAAGTCCCATGTCACTCTTTCCCTTGGAACTACCGATGTCAATGTTTTCCACCAACGATATACCGAGTCCCTCAGCAATGACACGGCACATTTTAAGCTTTCCTCAGGTGTGCAAGAGAGTTCATCGAACACTCGCATAGAGTTCTCAAGCTAGAAATCTGCTCTCTCAGGGTCGTCATCTATGTTGGCTCTAAATTCCTCGGCCCCTTGCTTTTGAAGCTTATCTACTAAGGGTTTAGTCATTCTTACCAAATCTATACCTTGAGGAGCCATGGGGACTGGCTGAGGTATAGGTGGGGGTGGAGGAGGTTGACCATTAAGGGTTTGCTCGTACATACTCAGTGTACCAATTACTCATCATGTGGAGAAAGGCCTCTCGAACCTCTTCTCCTTGACCCAAAGTATCGGGTCTACTTTCTATAGGCGCGGTCCCTTGCGCGAGAGTCGGCGTATTACAAGTAGCGTCATTAGTAGCCGCTCGGTCGGGATCCGTTTACTATACGAAAACACAATTTAATATTGTCAAGAGTCACCACACTATCAATATATTTTTATGGCATGTATAGCTAGACTCTCACACACACTATAGTAGTCCGAAAACTGACTAAACCATAGCTATAATACCACTAAATGTAACACCCCTTACTCGTATTCGACACCGGAACAGGGTACGAGGTATTACTAGACTTATACACCAAAAATTATGCAATACTGAGACGTAACTTTTCGCTCCAAACTAAAACCTTTCATAATGCCTCTTAAACAAGCCTACGAGGCCTAAATCACACTTTAAGAATGGTTTGAGGTCAAACCGAGTTCCTTTGAAGCTCACCCGAAAACTATATAAAATTTCTAACTAAATAGTCCCCACACCCGTGTGGAGAAAGGGACACGCCCGTGTGGTATAACACATGCCCGTGTTCCACACCCGTGTGGATTTATTTCTCAATTCGAACCTATAGGGGTTTTCACACGGCCGGACACACGCCCGTGTCCCTCACACGGCCTCGACACGCCCGTGTCATAGCCCATGTGCCAAAAACCTTGGTATTCTGTTTATGACGTCATCACTCCAAAAATGTCACACGGCCAAGGCACACGCCCGTGTCCATGGCCGTGCCTTCCACACTGCTGAGACACACAGCCGTGTCTCTGCCCATGTGTTTACCTACTGAGCATACTGACTTGTAAACCTAGCATGCAAGGGGACACACGGCCTAACCACACGCCCATGAAGTTGACCGTGTGTCACACACGGCCTAGACACACGTCCGTTTGCCTATTCGTGTGGACAAGAACAAGGCTATTTGCCAAGCTCATTCCATCACCCTAACTTATACAAACATGATTCACCTCAAACCTTCAACCCGTTCATGCATATTTAAACCAAGTAAATTATTATACTACTTGCACGATCATGAATAACCTCATATTTTCATAGATTAATAAGAAAGAGCCATCAATTATGGCCTTATACAAAAGAGTTCATTTTTGAATGAGCCAACACATTTTGCCAAAATAATATGACATTCAACTAAGTCTAGACCCTATACATGCCTTACTCAAAATGCTAAGTCTAAATATACCAAGATGTGCTGATAGTGTGGGTGATCTTCTGATTATCATCGTATCCCGAGATGACTCTTTGACACTATAAAACAAGGGAAAAGAAAGGGAGTAAGCTTTAAGCTTAGTAAGTCTACATGTAAACAATAAGCATCATAACATATACTCATCAACAAAAAGCATTGCATACTATGTAAGAACAATTCACATTTTCATGATCATGCTTACTCATCTCAACTCTTACCACATCCCAACCATAAATCATACACATTGCTAACATTTATTTGTACTTATGCCCTGCACTTATCACCACAAAACCATATGAAGTGTTTGCTTAAACAAGTTTCTCGATGAATCCTTCAAAATAATACAAGAAACCCTGTGGTTTCGCACACAGCCCACCATTAATTAATAATAGGGTGGTATCACACATAGCCCACCAAATGATAATATAAAAGATGGTATCGCACACAGCCCATCGTGAATAGATAACAAGGTGGTATCGCACACAGCCCACCAAATGATAATATAAACGATGGTATCGCACATAGCCCATCAATAATTACACATTTACGGATATTTATTCGTGCCCACATTTCTATTCCGAGGTTCATTCGAGAATTACTCATTTTCTATCATTTTCAATCAATCTCACCAATAAGTATTTACATCCATACAATGCATCAATAGGTAACAACATATGTATCAAGGATGTATCGTTCACATATAAACTTACCTCGGTGCAAAATATGATAATTTGCGGTTTAGTCCGAGACCTTGCCTTTTCCCCGGTCAAGGTTGTTTCTGTGCTCTTCTTGATCTATAATAATAAAATTTACTCATTTAATCACTACATAACTCATGATACTTCAAAATTTCTAGTTTGGCAAAAATGACCGTTTTGCCCTTATACTTTGGCAAAATTACGATTTTGCCCCTAGGCTCGTAAATCATTTTTCATCACATTTTCTCATTAAACAAGCCTAGCTGAACATTTATTTCTCTTATAACAATTCACAAAACCAACCATTTCATGCATTTATTACTCAATCACAACCTTTACAAATAAGTCTCATTTAGGTGTTTTCAAGGATAAAACCTTTCACAAAAGTTATTCCTTAACCCACTAACATTCATTTTTCTTCCATAAACACTCTCATGGAAAATCCATAAACTTTCAACCATTTTGCAAAATAGTCCCCTCATTAGCTAGCTTAAGCTTTAGGGGTCCCAAAAGTACAAAAATTATCAAGAAAGACCTCTAAAGTCACTTACTTGTAAGGGAATAGCTTGGCTGAAAGTTTGAGCTCCAAAAACTTCTATTTTCTCTTAAGGTTTTGGTGGAAAAAGAAATGGGAATAGTAAAAGATGATATCTTCTTTATTTCTCTTATTTTATTCATTTTAGCCACCTAATACCACCAAATTTTTGACCAATTTAATGCCCTTGTCTTCCTTGGTTGGCCATCACCTTTTGGGTTGTCTAATTGCACTTTAAGGACCTCCAATTTAATATTCCATAGCTATTAGACACTCCTATCTTGTAATATAAAACTTTCGTACTTTATGCGATTTAGTCCTTTTTCGCAATTAAGAATACAATTGCTAAAATTAAAGCACCAAAATTTTTATGCATCCTTATAATCATGCTATAACACATAAAATAATATAAAAATAATTTTCTTCAACCTCGGATTAGTGGTCCTGAAATTACTGTTCCGACTAGCCCCAAAATCGGGCTATTACAATTATCCCTCTTTTAGAGATTTTCGTTCCCAAAAATCTTACCGGTAAAAAGGTTTGGGTACTGATCTCTCATGGCTTCTTCCGGTTCCCACGTAGCCTCTTCTACACCATGTTTTTTCCATAACACTTTCACTAAGGCTATACTTTTATTCCTCAACTGTCTAACCTCTCGAGCTAAGATCTTGATTTGTTCCTCTTCATAAGTCATGTCCGGTCGTATCTCAATTTCGGTCGGAGGGATCACATGTGAAGGATCGGAACGATATCGCTACAATATCGACTCATGAAACACGTTGAGAATTCTCTCTAACTCTACCGTTAAAGCCAACCGGTAAGGTACTGGCCCAATCCTTTTAATAACCTCATACGACCCTATGAATTGTGGACTCAACTTGCCCTTTCGACCAAATCACAATATTTTCTTCAACAGTGATACTTTCAAAAATACTTTATCGCCCACTTGAAACTCGAGTTCTTTCCTTTTTAAATCCGCGTATGACTTTTTTCGATCAGAAGCAGCTTTCAGACTATCACAGATCACTTTCACTTTCTCCTCGATTTCTTTAACTAGATCAACCCCGTGAACTTGCTTCTCACTAAGCTCGATAATACAAGGGAGTCCGACACTTGCGACCAAATAAAGCTTCGTACGGTGCCATCCGTATACTCGACTGATAACTGTTGTTGTAGGCAAACTCAACCAAAGGTAGATATTTTTCCCAACTACCTTCGAACTCTAAAACACAGCATCAGAGCATATCCTAAAGAACTTGAATCACTCTTTCGGATTGGCCATCGGTTTGAGGATGGAACGCAGCACTAAAATTCAATCTTATACCTAAGGCTTCCTACAACTTCTTCCAAAACCTCGAAGTAAATCTTTGATCTCTATCCGAGATAATAGATATAGGTACCCCATGTAATCTTACCACCTCAGTGATATATAGCTCGGCCAACTTATCAAGTGAGTAATCCACACGCACCGGTATAAAGTGAGCCAATTTCGTTAATCTATCCACAATAACCCACACAGCATCTTTCTTTTTCGGAGTCATAGGTAACCCTGTTACGATATCCATTGTGATTCGATCCCATTTCCACTACGGAATCATCACTGGTTGAAGTAATCTCGAAGGTACTTGATGCTCGGCTTTCACTTGTTGACAGATCAAACACTTGGTAACAAACTCGGAGATATCTCTTTTCATACTTGGCCACCAATACAACTTCTTCAAATCATTATACATTTTTGTGCTGCCTGGATGTATTGACATGCAGCCAATATGTGCCTCATACAAAATTTCCCAGATTAACTCATCATCTTTAGGTACACAAACTCTATCATGAAACTTCAAACAATCATCGGAACCAATCCGAAAATCAAAGTTATCTCCCGATTTGCACTGAGCTCTCTTAACTTGCATCTCACTATCATTCTTTTGAGCTTCACATATTAGCTGAATAAATGGTCTAGCCCTCAACTCAGCCAATATAGAACCATCATTAGACAATGCTAAACTCGTATTCATAGCTCTCAAGGCATACAAGGATTTTCTACTCAAGGCATCCGCAACCACATTCGCTTTCCCCGGGTGGTGATCAATTACCAGCTCATAATCCTTCATTAATTCGAGCCACCA
Organism: Gossypium sturtianum; assembly: GCA_025698515.1. NCBI lineage: Eukaryota > Viridiplantae > Streptophyta > Magnoliopsida > Malvales > Malvaceae > Gossypium > Gossypium sturtianum. The sequence goes on along the minus strand of CM046950.1, from coordinate 67,093,171 downwards.
CCATTGTCGTAAATTCAAATCCTTTTGGTCCATCAAGTACTTCAAACTCTTGTGATCGGTGAAGATTCGTCACTTTTCACCATACAAATAATGACGCCAAATCTTCAAAGCGAAAACGATCGCAGCCAACTCCAAATTGTGAGTCGGATAATTCTTCTCATGTGGTTTTAGCTGTCTCGAGGCATAAGCTACTACTTTACCCTCTTGCATCAACACACAGCCAAGACAATTTAATGACGCATCACTGTAGACCACAAACTCCTTTCTCAACTCAGGTTGTACTAACACCGGAGCTTTAGTCAACAAAGCTTTCAGTTTCTCAAAACTCTGTTGGCATTTGTCTGTCCACTCAAACTTAACATCTTTATGTAGTAATCTCGTCATCGGTGTAGCAATCATGGATAACCCTTTAACGAACCGTCTGTAGTAACTCGCTAAGCCCAAGAAGCTCCTAATCTCTGTCACATTCCTCGAGGTTTCCACTCCACAATAGCCGAGATCTTGCCCGGATCAACTCTAATGCCATCACTCGACACAATGTGTCTTAAGAATCCGACCTCTCGGAGCAAAAACTCACTCTTGCTGAAATTAGCATACAACTGTATATCTCTTAGAGTCTGTAAATTAGTTCTTAAGTGCTCCGCATGCTCGTTCTCATCCCGAGAATAAATTAGTATGTCGTCAATAAAAACGACTACGAACTTACTAAGTACAGTCAGAAGATACGGTTCATTAAATCTATAAAGACCGCAGGAGTATTCGTTAATCCAAATGGCATGACAAGGAACTCATAATGGCCATACCTTATCCGAAATGTAGTTTTCGGCACATCTTGCTCCTTAACCCTCAGCTGGTAATAGTCAGACCTCAGGTCTATCTTAGAAAACACCGTAGCTCCCTTCAATTGGTCAAACAAATCATCGATCCTTGGCAAAGGATACTTATTCTTCACTGTCACCTTGTTGAGCTGTCTGTAGTCTATACACAACATCATCGACCCGTCTTTCTTCTTCACAAAAAGTACCAGAGCACCCCATGGTGAATAGCTCGGTCTTGCGAAACCCTTATCCGTTAACTCTTGCAACTGAACCTTTAATTCTTTTAACTGCAATGGAGCCATCCTATATTAGGCAACCGAAATAGGTACCGTACACGGAGCTAACTCAATACTAAACTCAACCTCTCTAACTGGAGGCAATCCAGGTAATTCTTCTGGGAACACATCCGGATACTCGCACACCACAAACACTGATTCAATATTTACCTCTGACTCTTGGGTATTCAGCACAAAGGCGAGATAGGACTCATACCCTTTTCTCATGTATTTCTCAGCTACCATAGACGAAATCACTACAGGAGATCTATCCGATTTACCTGATTCAACCCGAATGACATCTCCATTTACACACCTCAATTCAATAAACTTACTACCACAGTTTACAAACACATTATGAATAGTCAACCAATCCATACCAAGAGTCAGGTCAAATTCATCAAACGGCAACAACATGAGATTTGCTGAAAAACAATGACCTCTAATTGTCAAAGGATAATTCCTACACACCTTGTCAACTAGCACATGTTTGCCTAACGGGTTTGACACTTTTACTACAAATTTTGTCGACTCGACAATCATATTCATACTAGATACCAATTTCATGCAAATATAAGAATGCGTAGACCCCGGATCAATCAAAGAAATAAAAAAGATATCATGAAGAGAAAAAGTACCCGTTATACCATCTGGAGATGATGCCTCTTCGCGAGCACGAATGGCATAAGTCCTTGCAGGTGGTCGACCCTCCGATCTCACAGCAGAGTCTCTCGGCGCACCTCTACTACTAGTCCCACTCCCCTGGTTGTTTTTCAGCCTAGCCCTCGAAGGTACATTGCTTGCCCTTACTTCTTGTTTTCTATCCTTCTCATCCCTCTCTGGACAGTTCCAAATGAAGTGGTTGGGTGAACCACACTTGTAGCAATTACGGTTGTTTCCCCAACACTCCCCAGTATGTTGCCTACCACAATTTGGACACTCTGGTTTATTTGACTTTGTATTGCCCACACTTTCCATCAAGGTGGCTTGAACTCTCGAGCTCGAATATGTATTACCTCGATCTCAGTGTGAATACGCGACTGAAGTAGTCGTCCGAGGGTTCATTACCTTGGACCTCTTTGATTGAGTTTGGAACGACTTACTCATCGTTCTCTTCCTTGCATCTCGGGCCTCAACCATAGCTTTTCTCTTTTCCTTATTCAACTCTTCAGCCTTGCAAGCTCTGTCGACCAACAGCATAAATTCTTTCAATTCTAGGATTCCAACTAACAATCTGATATCGTCATTCAGTCCATCTTCAAACCTCTTGCACATAATAGCTTCCGTAGATACACACTCTTGAGCATACTTGCTGAGCCTAACAAACTCAGGCTCATACTCTTCCACAGTCATTTTACCTTGCTTCAATTCAAGAAACTCTTTCCGTTTCTAGTCAACAAATCACTGACTTATGTACTTCTTTCGAAACTCTTCTAGGAAGAAGTCCCATGTCACTCTTTCCCTTAGAACTACCGATGTCAATGTTTTCCACCAACGATATGCCGGGTCTCTCAGCAATGACACGACACATTTTAAGCTCTCCTCAGGTGTGCAAGAGAGTTCGTCGAACACTCGCATAGAGTTCTCAAGCCAGAACTTTGCTCTCTGAGGGTAGTCATCTATGTTGGCTCTAAATTCCTCGGCCCCTTGCTTTCGAAGCTTATCGACTGGGGGTTTAGTCATTCTTACCAAATCTATACCTTGAGGAGCCACGGGGACTGGCTGAGGTATAGGTGGGGGTGGAGGAGGTTGAGCATTAGGGTTTGCTCGTACATACTCAGTGTACCAATTACTCATCATGTGGAGAAAAGCCTCCCGAGCCTCTACTCCTTGACCCAAAGTCTCGGGTCTACTTTCTACAGGCGCAGTCTCTTGCGTGAGAGCTGGCACATTACTAGCAGTGTCATTAGCAGCCGCTCGGTCGGGATCTATTTACTATACAAAAACACAATTTAATATTGTCAGGAGTCACCACACTATCAATATATTTTTATGGCATATATAGCTAGACTCTAACACACGCTACGATAGTCCGAGAACCGACTAAACCATAGCTCTGATACCACTAAATGTAACACCCCTTACTCATATTCGACACCGGAACAGGGTACGAGGCATTACTAGACTTATACACCAACAATTATGCAATACTAAGACGTAACTTTCCGCTCCAAACTAAAATCTTTCATAATGCCTCTTAAACAAGCCTACGAGGCTTAAATCACACTTTAAGAATGGTTCAGGGTCAAACCGAGTTCCTTTGAAGCTCATCCGAAAACCTTAGAAAATTTCTCACTAAACAGTCCCCACGCCCGTGTGGTATAACACATGCCCGTGTTCCACACCCGTGTGGATTTATTTCTTAATTTGAACCTACAGGGGTTTTCACACGGCTGGGCACACGTTCGTGTCCCTGGCCCGTGTCCCTCACACAGCCTCGACACGCCCGTGTCTTAGCCCGTGTGCCAAAAACCTTGGCATTCTGTTTATGACGACATCACTCCAAAAATGTCACACGGACAAGGCACACGCTCGTGTCCATAGCAGTGTTTTCCACATGGCTGAGACACACGGCTGTGTCTCTGCCCGTGTGTTTACTATTGAGCATACTGACTTGTAAACCTAGCATGCAAGGGGACACTGTAACACCCCTAACCCGTATCCGTCATCGGAATAGGGTTAAGAGGCATTACCGGACGAACAGAGACTTTTACAGACATTTCATAATATAACTCAACTAATCAGATCAAAGTTTCCCTTAAATAGGTCAACGTGACCTTAAGCATTCTTTAAAATAGGGCCGGGACTAAACCGAACACATATAGAAAATCTCAAAAATTTAAAACTTTTATAAGTTACAGAGGTCACACGCCCGTGTGGGCAGGCCGTGTGCCTCCCACGGCCTTAGACACGCCCGTGTGTCTAAGCCCTGTCAAAACAGGGCATACATACTGACTTGTCCACATGCCCGTGTGCCTCACCCGTGGTCGATCCTGACTTGCACCACACGACCAGTCACACGCCCGTGTGTCCAGCCCGTGGTCGATCCTGACTTGCCTTGAATTCCAACCACGAGGGACACGGTCGAGCTACACGCCCGTATGCTCAACCGTGTGGGCAATTATAGGCCATTTTCAAGGCCAAAATGCCACCCACACATTGGGTTATCCCTACAAGCATCATACCATTTCATTTCATGCCAAAATAACCAACTTTCTCAAGCATTCAAAAGCCTATCAAACTCAACAACTTATGCAACAAATAGCTCAACTAAATAACGATCATTTCCAAGTATACTTCATCACAAAGATACCATTTCCTTATGACAACCATTCATCAAATACATGCTTACTAAGCATCCATAAACTTACCATTATCATGACCATTTCATTACCATCAAGCCATACCAAAACATACTTCATATACCATAATCACTCATGCATATTACCAACATTTATCTAGCCTCATCACAAGGCTATTTACACATCTCAAACATGTTCCAAAATGACTAGCCTATACATGCCATACTTAGAATATATATTTCCAAAAGGTACCAAAATGAGTTTGGGTAGTGTGATGATGATCCTCGACGGTCCCGAGCCTTCAGTAGCTTTGACGATCTGTAAAACAGAACAAACACACACAAAGTAAGCTTTCCAAAAGCTTTGTAAGCCATATACAAATAAACTTAGCATATACACATTTAAAACATATAATCAATATGAATTTACTAATAGCTCAATTGCATAGCTATAATTCTTCTTGGCACAATCATTTAGCCATTCATCTTTCAATCTTGCATATCACCATATACTATATTGGATCATAACATGTACATTCATGTAACACATTTTACTTTCTCCAATCCAAATACATAACTCATCTAGGTAAGTTCATGGATATACTTAACTTATTATACACACAATGTGTACATATCAAACGTACCTGAAACGGATATACAAATCACATAGTCATTCATTTCTCGGACTTGCCCGTTGAACCGTTCGGAATCTAATAGGATACTCAGAGTGCTCAGAATAGTCGTACAATGCCAACATCCCAGATGTGGTCTTACATGTATCCAGATATCGATGCCACTATCCCGCAGCGGTGGTTACACGAATCAATACGATGCCAATGTCGGACATGGTCTTACACGTAAATCTCATATCGATGCCAACGTCCCAGACGTGGTCTTACACGAAATCTCGAATCAATGCCAACATCCCAGACGTGGTCTTACATGATTTCACATTACGAACACCTATGTTATGACATATACAATCCTATCTATTCCTAGGTTCATACGGGACTTCTCAGACTTTAACAACTTATCGACATATACGTAAGCTCGAATTTCCCATACATTCCATCTCAATAGATATTCATAGCAATTCGAATCTCATATATACACAAATAATTCAATTCAGATACATTTATTTGTATATCGACTTACCTCGGATTTGGTTATTCGACAACTTTTGACTTTCCACGATCTAAGTCTGTTTTCTTCAGTTCTTGATCTATACATATTCAAATTTAACCCATTTATTCAAAAATTCATTCAATTCAATCCAAAAACACATATTTAGGGCAATTTACAAAATAGCCCTCACATTTTCACATTTGGACATTTTAGTCCCTATTTCACAAAATCACAAAATATACATAATTTGCTTGTACCCATGCTTAGCCGAATGTTCATGTATCTCATACAAGTCTATACATTTCTTTTATTCCACAATTTAGTCCCTCAAAATATTATTTTCTCAATTAAGTACAAATTACTCAAATTCATCAAAACTTCAAAGACAAAACTTGTTAATCAAACACATATCTTTCATTTTTCACCCTCAAACATCACAAAACTCATGTGTTCATCAATGGAACATTGCAAAATATTCATCAATTCACAAAATTGAAGCATGGGTTTCGAAGTATAAGAAGCAACGATTACAGAAACGTAGAAGTTATCAAAAAAAAAGCAAAACATACCTTAATCTAGCCCAAGTATGCGTCGAATACAAAAAGAGCTCAAACCCTTCTTCTCTATTCTTATTTTCGGTGATGAAGCATAAAGATGATAGAATTTGGCTTTTGTTTTTGATTAATAATCTTTGATTTATCAATTTACCCATTTAGCCTTTTAATAAACTATAATAACATATAAACATTAAGGGCATACTTGTCCTTTGTCATCCACTAACTACATTAATGGGCTAATTGCCTCATAAGGCCTCCTCATTTAAAAGCCACATCAAATAGGCACTTAATCAATTAGAAGGCCACTTTTACACTTTATGCGATTTAATCCTTTTTGTCAAATTAAGCATACAAACAGATAAATTTTTATACGAAACTTTCACACATGCTTATTCACATACTGTAGACACAGAAAATAATATTAAAATATTTTCTTAACTCAAATTTGTAGTCCCGAAACCACTATTCTGACTAGGGTCTAAACCGGACTGTTACAATTCTCTTCCCTTAGGGATTTTCGTCTTCAAAAATCTTACCGTTAAACAAATTTGGATATTGCTGTCTCATTGAATCTTCAGGCTCCCACGTGGCCTCTTCCACTCCGTGTCGATGCCACAACACTTTTACTAACGAAATTTTCTTATTTCTCAACTCTTTCACTTCACGAGCTAAGATACAGATCGGTTCTTCCTCATATGTCATATCAGATCAGATTTCAATCTCAGACGAAGTAATCACATGTGACGGATCAGATCTGTATCGTCTAAGCATCGATACATGAAATACATTATGAATCTTTTCTAGCTAAGGTGGCTGATCGTGTGTCAGAGTCTTAAAAATTTATATAATGAATGATCTAGCCTAGAAACTAACTGTGACAACGATTGAGGCAAGCGCACCTATCAAACAGTAGTATAGTTTAGTGGTAAGACCGTAATGTCGAACCCAAAGGAACCAAAAGTACTAATACTAACTTTCTTTCTATTATTTAGCCTAAGAATTAAAGTGAATTATTGTTTAATCTGAAATTAACTAACTACTAAACTAAAGACGCTAAGACAAAGAGAATGAATTGGGGAAAATACTTGTGGGAAAAACCAATTGATTAAGATAATACCCAAGGAGAAATCCACCTAGACTTCGCTTGTTATTTAACTCTGAACCAGACGATTTATTCACTTGACCTGATCGTAGGATTCCCTAATTTATATTAACACCTCTCTCGAGGCTACTAACGTCTAACCCTAGGTTGATTAATTGAAATATCTTTCTAATTAAAACCCCTAGGATTCCATTAACTCGATCTATGGACTCTCATATTAGGTTTGACCCTAATCCGGTAGATTTTCGTCATCCTATCTCTAGGGTTGCGATTAACTCTACTTAATTATGCTAGATCTACTCTTAGGCAGGGTCTATTCCTCCTCTGCCTAAGCACATCAATACTTGAATCAATATCCTGAAATATCAAAACAAGAATTAAGAACACATAATTAAGAACAAATTAAGTATTTATCATATAGTTCAGAAAACAATAACAAGATCCGTCTTAGGTTTCATCCCCTCCAGTATCTAAGGGGTTTAGTTCATAATCATAAAAGAATACATCTCCAGAAGAAAAGATAAAACAAAACATAAGAAAACCCTAAAACCCCCTGAAGGAATTGAAGGAGAGATCCTCCGTATTGAGTATGATTTCGACTTCTTGAGATGAATCAACTGGCTTTCTTCGAGTAAATCCCACAATTCTGACCTCTCTGGCTCGGCTCCTCGGCCTAGCTGGACGCCCCCTCTGACCAAAAGCGCCTTTTAGGTTATAATTAGGGTGTTTATATAGGCTTCAGAATGTGTTTCTTCGCCTCTAAGTATCCTAATCGGAGTGAAATTTCTCTTTGTCACGGCAGGGACACGCCCGTGTGGCACGCCCGTGTAAATCAAGCTGTAGGCCGTGGTTGGGTCTGCTAAAGAGGCACGGCCGTTTGGCTTGGGCCCAGGCCGTGTTGATTTCCTACTTTAGACTATTTGGCCCGTTTTTAGCCTGTTTCGTATTCTTTTCATCCTCCTATGCTTCTCTAAGTATAAAACATGAAATTAAAGGATTAGAAGCATCGAATTCAACAATTCAAGGGATAAATCATCCAAAAAAGTATGCTAAATGTGGGATTAAAATATGTATATATTACGGTTTACCAAATACCCCCACACTTAAGCATTTGCTTGTCCTCAAGCAAAATTTTCAACTCACAATTAAAACGAACTTCCTCAATTCATAACCTTCATCAACAGTGTTTCATCATAATTCATAGGTAATTCGTACATTGAGAATTTTTTCCAGAAGGTTCCCAAAGATTCAAACAATCAAAGTCATAGTTTTTATAGTACGAAAAATAGGTATTTTCCCTTACCTAAATAATTACCTTTAATTCAAAATCGACAAATATTGGCATCCTCACTTAAAAGTTCACTCAAATCACTCAAGGTGTTTAAGGTTCAAAAATAAGCACTCAAGAGTCAAACATGAAAAGTTAATCCCATAGGCTTGCATGAAAATCAAATCTCCACCACTGTAAAATGATATGATACACAAATCAAAAGGTCTTTTATGGGTTGTAACGGGGCCTGGGTTAAAGGTGTGGATAAAGGCTTGAATTAGAGGGTTAGAAATCGAGATTGAATTGATAAATTACCTAACTAGAAAAATGAACTAATCCTGAATAATTACATCAATTAAAACTTTATTACTAATAATTACGAACTTCTACTTCAAGATGTGGAATTTAAACGTATAAGCTCACTTAATCATAGAACTAATAATGAATATACTTCAATTTTTTTTAAGAACAAATAATACAATAATAATAAGGAATTTAACAACTGAAATGGAAAACATAGTTAGGCAACTGCTCAAAATCAAATCTCGACAAAAAGGGAGTCAAGGAATGGTGATAACAAATACAGGATGGGTTTTGGGTTAATATTAATGGGTGAGTCAATAAAAGGGTTGTCAAGATCAAAGGGGTTCACTAGGGGTTAATTGTGAAGGTAGGCTTTTTATGGAGTAAGTGGGTTAAAACCTAAGTGCCTTCATCATCTTAGTATATCAAATCAAAGGTGTGGTCTCGACATGTATAATCGAAGCAAGTTCTAGAATAACAAATCAATGTTGACACACTCATAATCAATAAAGTGAGTACGAAAAATGTATGCTCTGAAAGGCTCAAAAACTCACAAAAATTATGGGCTTTTTTATATCAACCTTGTAAATTTAAAACCTCAAAGTAATCATTAGATTCAAGTAGACAACCTAATTCAAATTTTAATTTTTGAAAATAGACTCATCATGCTTGATTCTCTAGTCTCCTAAAGTTTAAATCATCACTGCAGAATTAACTATGACTTAATCTAAAACATATCAATGAAAATCATAAATCAAAGGAAATTTCATTCTAACAGTAATATGAGAAATTTTACTTAAGAACAAGACATAATTCAGGACTTTGAGAATAATGCAAAAAGTTAGGCACTTTTTCACTATAAAATTCACCCCCCACACTTAAGATGTACATTGTCCTCAATGTACAAAGATGTATAAAATAGTATAGTAGAAAATCAAAAGATAGGGATAGAAGTGAAACTCCCTGAATTTAGGATGGAGTCAGAGAAAAAAAATCGGGGAAGTTCGGGCCAAGTTGGAGGAAGACATTCCTGTGCCGGCGCTGCCTGTGGTCGTGGTGGGGTGATTCCCAAGCAGCCTGAAGAACCTATAACCAAGAAACTAAAATAAAATAAACTAGATTTAGCATAAGAGAGTCAAAGAGAAGGAAAATAAAGGAGAAGAGAAAAGAAAAATAAAAACTAAATGGCCTCAAGCGTCCTCGACTTGTCGAGTGAATGAAGCGGCCGGCATGAACGTATGAAGATCAGTCTTCGACATGGAGACTGTGCTCGGATTCTTCCGCTTCTTTGACATAGGTAAGGTGAAAATGAAGAGTTTGGGACAGGAGAATGAGAGGGAATTGAAAAGAGAAGGGTGAAAGGGAATGGAAGAAAAGGAATGGGGAGTAGGTGGGAAAGGGAGGGGGTGTTTTTAAATAGAGATTTCAGGTCTGGTACATCCCCACGCTTGTGTGTCGTGGGCGTGTTGCGCCGCACGGACGTATCGCACGGCTGTGTGGTGGCTCGTTCGTTTCTCCCATGCCTGTGTGAAAGGTCTCCACGCCCATATCTCTTTCTCAGTGTCGACACGGCCTCAAAGCACGGGCGTGGCTTATGCCCGTGTGGCTTCTTCAGTGTCGGCCACGGCCATATCGCATGGCCGTGGAAATTTATAGCCGTCCGTGACCTGGGGATTTTTCGTCCTTGCTCGTAGGACCTCTGCCATGCCAGTGTGTAAATCTGTGATGCCCACATGGCCACAGCCACGCCCGTGTGCAAGGCCGTGTGGGACGAAAACATACACTTTGGTTGGTTAATAGTTAGATACTACAAAGGGGAAATAAAAGTAACAAATAAAAATATAAAAAATTAATGGAGTTAGTGCCCGGGTTGCCTCCCGAGAAGCGCTCGTTTAAAGTCTTAAGCTAGACTCACCTCTCATTCACATAATCAGGGTGGTTTGAAGAGTTGAACATCCTCTTTCATGCTATCATTTCTACTATCATGATATAACTCGAGTCGAGTAGCGTTTACCTTAAAAGTGCCGAAAATAGGATTACTTACCTCGATTGTTTCGTATGGGAAAACATTGATTACCTTAAAAGAGATTTCTTCGTTTGTATTAAGGTCTGAAGGAGATATTCGAGGGTCTGTTTTATCTAATAATACCTGATCTCCTATCTTAAATTTGTTTGTCCCATGAAATGGCGTTGGTTTTGCTGCATGTATCCCTAATTTCTCTTTAGAATGTGTCTTCCACTCGTCTAGTTCATCGATCTGAAGCCTTCGTTCCTCATGAGTTATTTCCTTGTTTGTATGAGGTCTAGGATCTGGCTCCGTTGTGTAGTTCCGTGGTGCTTCCTATGAGGAAGGTTGAACAAATTGGTTATCAATTGAATTTACTTTCTCACCTTTATCACTTGATGTCCTAGCCAAGTCAAGAGCTTGAAGAGTGACTGTCTCGTCGCCTACACGAAGTATGAGTTCGCCTGTATCAATGTCAATTTTAGTTCTAGCAGTTGCTAAAAAGGGTCTTCCTAAAATTAAAGGGATCGTATTTTCCTCGTTCATGTCTAAAACAACAAAGTCTTCTGGGAATATGAATTTATCAATTTTCACGAGTACATCTTCAATTATACCCCTAGGAATTCTAATAGCTTTATCAGCTAATTGGATGCTCATCCTAGTTTGTTTAGGTTTCCCTAGACCTAGCCGTTTAAACATTTTATAAGGCATAACATTTATACTTGCCCCTAAATCAGCTAAAGCATTATCAATAGATAAACTACCAATTAAGCATGGAATTGTAAAACTCCCTGGATCTTTTAATTTTTGTGGTATTTTGTTTTGTAGAATTGCTGAGCATACTACGTTTAGCTCCACATGCGATGCCTTGTCTAACCTCCATTTGTTTGTCAAAAGCTCTTTTAAAAATTTCCTTGAATCTGGAATTTGCAAAAGAGCTTCGAGAAACGGTAAGTTAATATGTAATTCTTTTAAAAGTTTAAGAAATTTACCGAATTGTTCGTCTGTGTTGTCCTTCTTCATCGTATCGGGGTATGGTATACGAGGTTGGTACTCCTTAATTACCGGTTTTGGCTTATCATGACTTTCCTCAGCTTTACCTTTTTCTACCACATTCTTTTGCCTTAAATTGGGCTCATCTAACCCTACACCATCATGAGCTATTATGGCTTGAATTTGCTCCTTTGAGTTAGTCTCAGTGTTACTTGGTAGGCTTCCTTGCGGTCGTTCGGAGATCAGCTTAGCAAGTTGCCCTAACTGGTTCTCGATCCCTTGAATCGATGCTTGTTGAGTTTTAAGTGTTGTTTCAGTGTTTTGGAAACGTGTTTCTGACACCGCTATGAATTTTGTCAGCATCTCTGACCGGCTTCTTTTCCTGTGGGTAGGGTTGTTGTTGGAAGTTTGGAGGGGGTTGCTGTCTCTGATTTCCTTGCCCACCCCATGAAAAATTGGGGTGGTTCCTCCAACCTGGATTATAAGTATTACTATAAGGGTTATTTCGAGATTTGAAATTGTTACCCATATAGTGACATTGCTCGTTTTCAGCGCTCAGGTTGTAAGGTGGATATTCTAAATTGCTCATCCCTCCTCCATTCATATCGCACTGCATTACTGAATGTACCTGCGAAGAACCACATAAGCCTTAATTTTTTTTTAAAATCTCTACCTGATTTGATAGCATGGTTACTGCGTCAAGGTTGAAAACATTAGCGGCTTTTGTTAGCCTTGTCCTTGTGACTTGCCACTGATAATTATTCAGTGACATCTCTTCAATAAACTCATAGGCACCCTCAGGTGTTTTGTTATTCAAGGTTCCGCTGGTGGCTGTATCAATCAATTGCCTGGTTGAAGGGTTTACACCATTATAAAAGGTTTGGACTTGTAGCCACAAGGGTAATCAATGGTGTGGGCACCTTCTCAATAGATCTTTGTATCTCTCCCATGCATCATAAAGTGTCTCTAAATCCATCTGCACAAAAGAAGAGATATCATTCCTTAACTTATTTTTTGCTTTAGCCATGGAAAATATTTTAATAAAAATTTTCGGTCATTTGCTCCCATGTAGTGATTGATCCTCGTGGAAGAGAATTCAACCACTGTTTGGCTTTATTCCTCAAAGAAAAATGAAATAACCAAAGACGAATGACATCATCAGAAACGCCATTTATTTTGAAGGTATCACAGAATTCAAGAAAATTCACTAAGTGTGTGTTAGGATCCTCATCCTGCAAACCATCAAACTGAACAAACTGTTGTATCATCTGTATAGTGCTAGGTTTCAATTCGAAATTATTTGCAGCAATAGCAGGTCTAACAATACTTGACTCAGTTCCTGTTAAATTAGGTTTAGCATAATCATACATAGTTTGAGGAGGAAGATTTTCGGCAACCACAGGAGGGAGTGGATTATTCTGGTGATCAGCCATCTCTTCCGTGTTATTAGTATCGTCCTCTTGCTCTTCTTCTATGTAATTTAAGCTTTGCCTTATTTCTCTATGATTTCTGCGAACGGTGCCTTTAATATCACTGTCGAAGATTAAGGGTCCTGTCGGGTTCCTTCTAGTCATAAACTAGAGGTACCTGCTAGGAACAAATAAAGGAAGAAAAATTAGCAAAGTTAAAATCAAAATAAAAGTAAATCACAAAAATAAAAAAAAATGGCTAAAGTAATAAAAATTGAGCGTTCTTAATATTTTGGTTCCCCGGCAACGGCGCCAAAAACTTGATCGTGTGTCAGAGTCTTAAAAATTTATATAATGAATGATCTAGCCTAGAAACTAACTGTGACAACGATTGAGGCAAGCGCACCTATCGAATAATAGTATAGTTTAGTGGCAAGACCGGTATGTCGAACCCAAAGGAACCAAAAGTACTAATACTAACTTTCTTTCTATTATTTCGCCTAAGAATTAAAGTGAATTATTGTTTAATCTGAAATTAACTAACTACAAAGCTAAAGACGCTAAGACAAAGAGAATGAATTGAGAAAAATACTTGTGGGAAAAACCAATTGATTAAGACAATACCCAAGGAGGAATCCACCTAGACTTCGCTTGTTATTTAACTCTGAACCAGACGATTTATTCACTTGACCTGATCCGTAGGATTCCCTAATTTTTATTAATACCTCTCTCGAGGCTACTAACGTCTAACCCTAAGTTGATTAATTGAAATCTCTTTCTAATTAAAACCCCTAGGATTCCATTAACTCGATCTATGGACTCCTATATTAGGTTTGACCCTAATCCGGTAGATTTTCGTCATCCTATCTCTAGGGTTGCGATCAACTCCGCTTAATTATGCTAGATCTACTCTTGGCGTGGTCTATTCCTCCTCCGCCTAAGCACATCAATACTTGAATCAATATCCTGAAATATCAAAACAAGAATTAAGAACACATAATTAAGAACAAATCAAGTATTTATCATATAGTTCAAAAAAAAATAACAAGATCCGTCTTAGGTTTCATCCCCCTCAGGAATCTGAGGGGTTTAGTTCATAATCATAAAAGAATACATCTCAAAAGAAAAGATAAAACAAAACATAAGAAAACCCTAAAACCCCCTGAAGGAATTGAAAGAGAGATCCTCCGTATTGAGTATGATTTCGGCTTCTTGAGATGAATCAACTGGCTTTCTTTGAGTAAATCCCACAATTCTGACCTCTCTGGCTCGGCTCCTTGGCCTAGCTGGATGCCCCCTCTGACCAAAAGCGCCTTTTAGGTTATACTTAAGGTGTTTATATAGGCTTCGAAATGTGTTTCTTCGCTTCTAAGTATCCTAATCCGAGTGAAATTCCTCTTTGTCACGGTAGGGACACGCTCGTGTGGCACGCCCGTGTAAATCGAGTTGTAGGCCGTTGTTGGGTCTGCTAAAGAGGCACGGCCGTGTGGCTTGGGCCTAGGCCGTGTTGATTTCCTACTTTGGCCCATTTGGTCTGTTTTTAGCCCGTTTCTCGTTCTTTTCATCCTCCTATGCTTCTCTAAGTATAAAACATGAAATTAAAGGATTAGGAGCATCGAATTCCACAATTCAAGGGATAAATCATCCAAAAAGTATGCTAAATGTGGGATTAAAATATATATATATATTACGGTTTATCAGTGGCAACAATAATCTGTACGCAACTGGCCCAACATGTTCGATAATCTAATATGGCCCGATGAACCTCGGACTCAACTTGCTTTTACGTCCAAATCGGAGTACTTTCTTCCACAGAGACACTTTTAAGAACAATTTGTCACCGATCTCAAATTCTATATCTTTTCGTTTCAAGTCTGCATAGGACTTCTGACGATCAGACACTGCTTTCAGACTATCATGGACTACTTTCACTTTCTATTCCGTATCTTTTATCAAATCAACCCCATGTATCTTATTTTCACTAAGCCCAATCCAATACAGAGGTGTTCGAAATTTGCATTCGTACAAAGCTTCATAAGGTTCCACTCTGTTGCTTGACTGAAAACTATTATTATGCGCGAATTCAATCAATGGCAGGTACTGTTCCCACATACCGTCAAACTCAAGAATGCAACATCTCAACATATCCTCGAGTATCTGAATAATCTGTTCAGGCTGACCATCCGTCTGTGGATGAAATGCTGTACTAAAATACAATTTAGTACCTAAAGCTTCATGCAATTTCTTCCAGAATCGTGATGTAAATCTCGGATCTCTATCAGACACAATAGACAATAGCACTCCGTGCAATCTCACAATATCAGAAATGTAAAGCTCAGCTAACTTATCAAGTGAGTAATCAGAATGTTCCGGAATAAAATGGCCAGATTTTGTTAATCGATCAACTACGACCCAAATCACATCTTTCTTTCTCGGAGTCAGAGGCAATCCAGAAACAAAATTCATTGTCACTCTATCCCATTTCCACTCGGGAATCAGAATTGGTAGTAGCAAACCAGATGGAACCTGATGTTCAGCTTTAACTTGCTGACATACCAAACATTTCGACACAAAGTCAGAAATGTCTCGTTTCATACCAGACCACCAATAGTGTTGCTTCAGATCATGGTACATCTTTGTACTTCCCGGATGAACAGATAGACAACTGTTATGTGCTTCATTCAAAATCAACTGAATTAACTCATGGTTTCTCGGAACAAAAATTCGATCTCGGAACCTCAAGCAATCATCAACATCAACTCGAAATTCAGAATCAGAGTTTGAATCACACTGAGCTCGTTTCGCTATCATTTCATTATCAACTTTATGAGCATCACATATCTGTTGTAAAAACAACGGTTTCGCTTTTAATTCAGGTAACACTAAACCATCATCAGACAGGTCTAAATGAGCATTCATAGCACATAATGCAAACAATGACTTCCGGCTCAATGCATCAGCAACAACATTTGCTTTACCCGGATGATAATCTATCACGAGCTCATAGTCTTTCAACAGCTCTAACCATCTTCTACATCGCGATTCAAGTCTTTACGAGTCATCAAGTACTTTAATCTTTTATGATCTGAAAACACGTGACATTTTTCACCAAACAGATAATGATGCCAAATCTTTAGCGCAAACACAATCGTAGCTAACTCAAGATCATGAGTCAAATAGTTCTTTTCATGCGGCTTTAATTGTCTCGAGGCATAAGCTATAACTTTGCCTTCCTGCATTAGAACACATTCCAGACCATTTAACGAAGCATCACTGTAATTTACAAATTCTTTACCCGATTCTGGTTGTACCAAAATTGGAGCTTCAGTTAACAGAGTTTTCAACTGATTGAAGCTTTTCTGACATTTATTGGACCATTCAAATCTCACATCTTTCTGAAGCAATTTAGTCAACGGAGTAGCAATCACCGAAAAGCCTTTTACGAACCTTCGATAATAACCAACAAGTCCCAGAAAACTGCGAACTTCAGACACATTCTTCGGAGGTTTCCATTCCAGAATAGCAGAAATCTCACTCGGATCAACTCGTATTCCAGATGCTGATATAATATGTCCTAAAACTAACTTCTATAACGTAATTCACATTTACTAAACTTTGCATACAATTGCTTTTCTCGTAGAGTTTGCAACACAATTCTCATATGTTCAGCATGTTCAACTTTATCTCGAGAGTAAATCAATATGTCGTCAATGAATACAACAAAAAATTGATCTAGGTACGGTCTGAAAATTCTGTTCATCAGATCCATAAAGATTGTAGGAGCATTGGTTAGTTCGAATGGCATAACTAAAAACTCATAATGTCCGTATCTCGTTCTGAAAGTAGTTTTTGGAATATCTGAATCTTTTACTCTCAACTGATAGTATCCCGATCTCAGATCTATCTTTGAAAACATAGTGGCTCCTTTAAGCTGATCGAACAAATCATCAATTTTGGGCAGAGGATATTTGTTCTTTATAGTCACTTTGTTTAACTGACGATAGTAAATACACATTCTCATCGTGCCATCTTTCTTTTTCACAAACAGAACAGGAGCACCCCAAGGTGAGAAACTCGGTCTTGCAAACCCTCTGTCAGTCAACTCTTGCAACTGTGACTTTAACTCTTTCAACTCTTTTGGTGCCATTCTATACGGAGCTATCGAAATAGGAGTTGTACCAGGTAACAGATCAATACCAAACTTCACTTCACGTATCGGAGGCAATCCCGGTAATTCTTCAGGAAACACATCAGAGAATTCACAGACAACTGGCACTGATTCAACTTTCTTTTCAGATACTTTCGAGTCAATTACATAGGCAAAATAAGCTTCATAACCCTTTTTCACATAGTTCTGAGCTTTCATTACTGATATCACAGCCAGTAATCCATTCAAATCATTAGACTCAATCTGGACTATTTCATCATTCTGACATCTCAAATCAATAGTCTTTCTTTTCCAATTCACAGCAGCATCATGTAAAGTCAACCAGTCCATACCCAAAATTATATCAAACTCATCAAACGGTAATAGCATCAGATCAGCAGGAAAATAGATATCTCGGAACATCAACGGAAAGTTCTTGCATACTTTATCAACTAGTACACTTTTACCTAAGGGGTTCGATACTTTAATAACAAATTCAGTAGACTCTACAGGCAAAATCTTACTGGATACTAAGTTCATGCATATATATGAATGAGTAGAACCAGGGTCTATCCATGCAATCGCAGAAGTATCATGAAGAGTAAATGTACCCGTTATAACATCAGGAGACGAAGCTTCCTCACGAGCTCGGATAGCACACGCTTTGGCAGGCGCTCTAACTTCAGATCTTGCAACTGAATTTATCGTAGTTCTCTGACTACCACTGACATTTCTTGCATTTCGGGAAGGTCTACCTCTCGCTAAAACATTATCTGATCTCGGATTCTGAAAAATCTCTTGCTCAACAGACTCTGGGCAGTCTCGGATGAAATGGTCTAACGATCCACATCAGAAACAGGCTCAATCATTTAATCTACAACTTCCCTGATGTCTTTTACCACAATGCTTACATTCAGGTCTCTCGGATCGGACATTTCCAATACTAGCCATCGAGGTTGCTGGAGCTTTGGAATTTAACTGTGATCTAGCTCGATCTCTGTTCGAATATCCCACATTAGCTTTTGATCAGCTTTGTTCATCTCTGAATTTCTTTGAAGCAGACTGAAATGTTTTGCTCAAAAATCTCTTTCTCGCATCTCTAACTTCAAACTCAGCTTTTCTTTTGTCTTTCCCGAGTGCCTCGGCTTTGCATCCTCGATCAACAAGCACAATGAATTCTTTTATTTCTAGAATCCCAGCAAGCAAACAAATATCTTCATTTAAGCCATCTTCAAATCGTTTACACATTATTGCCTCGGTCGATACACATTCACGAGCATACTGACTTAGTCTCACGAACTCTCGTTCGTATTCAGTGACAGACATGCGGCCCTGTTTCAAATCCAGAAATTCCTTTCGTTTCTGATCAATGAATCTCTGACTGATATATTTCTTTTAAAACTCAGACTGAAAGAAATCCCAAGTAACTCGTTCCTTTTGAACCACAAAAATCAAAGTCTTCCACCATTGATAGGCTGCATCTCGTAACAAGAAAACAATACATTTTATACATTCTTCGGGGCTCAGCGACATCTCATCAAATACCCGGATTGTGTTCTCTAACCAAAACTCGGCTTTCTCGGCATCGTCATCATTAGTGGCCCCTGAGCTCTTCAAATTTCATATTTATGAATTTTATCGACCAGGAGGCTTATTCAATGATTCAAATTTGTGAACCGAGGCACAATCAAGTCCGAGGGGATTAGGCGGGGCGGAGGTTGTGAAACGTGCCGGATTATTTCTTACAAACCGAGTGAACCACTCACTCATCATCCGGAAGAAAGCTTGTTCAGCTTTCTCCTCTTGACCACTCGTGCGCGGTCTCGAATCGGATGGCGCTGTCCCTTGAGCGGGAGCGGCGCATTGCTTTCTACATCGTCGCCACGGCTCTTTCAGGATCCATTTACTATACGAAAATCACATTTTACACGTCAGGATTCATCACACTATCACAGTTCAGATATATGGCATGTATAGCTAGACTCTTACACGCTACGTTAGTCCAAGAATCGACTAAACCGTAGCTCTGATACCAACCAAATGTAACACCCCTAACCCGTATCCGTCACCGAAATAGGGTTAAGAGGCATTACCAGACGAACAGAGACTTTTACAAACATTTCAAAATATAACTCAACTAATCAGATCAAAGTGTCCCTTAAAAAGGTCAACGTGACCTTAAGCATGCTTTAAAATAGGGCCGGGACTAAACTGAACACATACAAAAATTCTCGAAAATTTAAAACTTTTCTAAGTTACAGAGGTCACACGCCCGTGTGGGCAGGCCGTGTGCCTCCCACGGCCTTAGACACGCCCGTGTGTCTAAGCCGTGTCAAAACAGGGCATACATACTGACTTGTCCACACGGCCGTAGACAAACCTGTGTGCCTCACCCGTGGTCGATCCTGACTTGCACCACACGGCCAGTCATACGCCCGTGTGTCCAGCCCGTGGTCGATCCTAACTTGCCTTGAATTTCAACCACGAGGGACACGGTCGAGCCACACGCCCGTGTGCTCAACTGTGTGGGCAATTATAGGCCATTTTCAAGGCCAAAATGCCACCCACACATTGGGTTATCCCTACAAGCATCATACCATTTCATTTCATGCCAAAATAACCAACTTTCTCAAGCATTCAAAAGCCTATCAAACTCAACAACTTATGCAACAAATAGCTCAACTAAATAACGATCATTTCCAAGTATACTTCATCACAAACATACCATTTCCTTATGACAACCATTCATCAAATACATGCTTACTAAGCATCCATAAACTTACCATTATCATGACCATTTCATTACCATCAAGCCATACCAAAACATACTTCATATACCATAATCACTCATGCATAGTACCAATATTTATCTAACCTCATCACAAGGCTATTTACACATCTCAAACATGTTCCAAAATGACTATCCTATACATGCCATACTTAGAATATATATTTCCAAAAGGTACCAAAATGAGTTTGGGTAGTGTGATGATGATCCTCGACGGTCCTGAGCCTTCAGTAGCTTTGACGATCTATAAAACAGAACAAACACACACAAAGTAAGCTTTCCAAAAGCTTAGTAAGCCATATACAAATAAACTTAGCATATACACATTTAAAACATATAATCAATATGAATTTACTAATACCTCAATTGCATAGCTATAATTCTTCTTGGCACATTCATTTAGCCATTCATCTTTCAATATTGCATATCACCATATACTATATTGGATCATAACTTTTCCATTCATGTAACACATTTTACTTTCTCCAATCCAAATACATAACTCATCTAGGTAAGTTCATGGATATACTTACCTTATTATACACACAATGTGTACATATCAAACGTACCTAAAACGGATATACAAATCATATAGTCATTCGTTTCTCGGATTTGCCCGTTGAACCGTTCGGAATCTAATAGGATACTCAGAGTGCTCGGAATAGTCGTACAATGCCAACATCCCAGACATGGTCTTACATGTATCCAGATATCGATGCCACTGTCCCAGACAGGGTCTTAAACGAATCAATATGATGCCAATGTCCCAGACATGGTCTTACAAGTAAATCTCATATCAATGCCAATGTCCCAGACGTGGTCTTACAAAAAATCTCGAATCAATGCCAACGTCCCAGACGTGGTCTTACATGATTTCACATTACGGACACCTATGTTATGACATATGCAATCCTATATATTCCTAGGTTCATACGGGACTTCTCAGACTTTAACAACTTGTCGACATATACGTAAGCTCGGATTTCCCATACATTCCATCTCAATAGATATTCATAGCAATTCGAATCTCATATATACACAAATAATTCAATTCAAATACATTTATTTGTATATCGACTTACCTCAGATTTGGATATTTGATCAGATTCAGTTATTCGACAACTTTTGACTTTCCATGATCTAAGTTCGTTTTCTTCGGTTCTTGATCTATACATATTCAAATTTAACCCATTTATTCAACAATTCATTCAATTCAATCCAAAAACACATATTTAGGGCAATTTACAAATTAGCCCTCACATTTTCACATTTGGACATTTTAGTCCCTATTTCACAAAATCACAAAATACACATAATTTGCTTGTACCCATGCTTGGCCGAATGTTCATGTATCTCATAAAAGTCTATACATTTCTTTTATTCCACAATTTAGTCCCTCAAAATATTATTTTCTCAATTAAGTACAAATTACTCAAATTCATCAAAACTACAAAGACAAAACTTGTTAATCAAACACATATCTTTAATTTTTCACCATCAAACATCACAAAACTCATGTGTTCATCAATGGCACATTAAAAAATATTCATCAATTCACAAAATTGAAGCATGGGTTTTGAAGTATACGAAGCAACGATTACAGAAATGTAGAAATTATCAAAAACTAAAGCAAAACATACCTGAATCTAGCCCAAGTATGTGCCGAATACAAAAAGAGCTCAAACCCTTCTTCTCTATTCTTATTTTTGGTGATGAAGCATAAAGATGATAGAATTTGGCTTTTGTTTTTGATTAATAATCTTTGATTTATCAATTTACCCATTTAGCCTTTTAATAAACATATAGTAACATATAAACATTAAGGGCATACTTGTCCTTTGTCATCCACTAACTACATTAATGGGTTAATTGCCTCATAAGGCCACCTCATTTAAAAGCCACATCAAATAGGCACTTAATCAATTAGAAGGCCACTTTTACACTTTATGCGATTTAATTCTTTTTTGTCAAATTAAGCACCCAAACAGACAAATTTTCATACGAAACTTTCACACGTGCTTATTCACATACTGCAGACACAGAAAATAATATTAAAATATTTTTTTGACTCAGATTTGTGGTCTCGAAACCATTATTCTGACTAGGGTCTAAACCAGACTGTTACAGACACACGGCCTAACCACACGCCCATGAAGTTGACCGTGTGTCACACACAGCCTAGACACACGTCCGTGTGTCTACCCGTGTGGACAAGAACAAGGCTATTTACCAAGCTCATTCCATCACCCTAACTCATACAAACATGATTCACCTCAAACCTTCAACCCGTTCATGCATATTTAAACCAAGTAAATCATTATACTACTTGCACGATCATGAATAACCTTATCTTTTCATAGATTAATAAGAAAGAGCCATCAACTATGGCCTTATACAAAAGAGTTCATTTTTGAATGAGCCAACACATTTGGCCAAAACAATATGACATTCAACTAAGTCTAGACCCTATACATGCCATACTAAAAATGCTAAGTCTAAATATACCAAGATGTGCTGATAGTGTGGGTGATCTTCT
This sequence comes from Gossypium sturtianum, assembly GCA_025698515.1. NCBI lineage: Eukaryota > Viridiplantae > Streptophyta > Magnoliopsida > Malvales > Malvaceae > Gossypium > Gossypium sturtianum. Next base: position 67,070,542 of record CM046950.1, on the reverse strand, counting down.
GATTATCTTCGTATCCCGAGCTGGCTCTTTGACACTATAAAACAAGGGAAAAGAAAGGGAGTAAGCTTTAAGCTTAGTAAGTCTACATGTAAACAATAAGCATCATAACATATACTCATCGACCAAAAGCATTGCATACTATGTAAGAACAATTCACATTTTCATAATCATGCTTACTCATCTCAACTCTTACCACATCCCAACCATAAATCATACACATTGCTCACATTTATTTGTACTTATTCTCTACACTTATCACCACAAAATCACATGAAGTGTTTGCTTAAACAAGTTTCTCGATGAATCCTTCGGAATAATACAAGATACCCAGTGGTTTCGCACACAGCCCACCATTAATTAATAATAGGGTGGTATCGCACATAGCCCACCAAATGATAATATAAATGACGGTATCGCACACAGCACATCGTGAATAGATAACAAGGTGGTATCGCAGACAGCCCACCAAATGATAATATAAACGATGGTATCTCACACAGCCCATCGACATTTACACATTTACAGATATTTATCCGTGCCCACATTTCTATTCTGAGGTTCATTCGAGAATTACTCATTTTCTATCATTTTCAATCAATCTCACCAATAAGTATTTACATCCATACAATGCATCAATAGGTAACAACATATGTATCAAGGATGTATCGTTTACATATAAACTTACCTCAGTGCAAAATATGATAATTTGTGGTTTAGTCTGAGACCTTGTCTTTTCCCTGGTCAAGGTTGTTTCTGCGCTCTTCTGGATCTATAACAATACAATTTACTCATTTAATCACTACATAACTCATGATACTTCAAAATTTCTAGTTTCGCAAAAATGACCGTTTTGCCCTTATACTTTGGCAAAATTATGATTTTGCCCCTAGGCTTGTAAATCATTTTTCATCACATTTTCTCATTAAACAAGCCTAGCTGAACATTTATTTCTCTTATAAAAATTCACAAAACCAACCATTTCATGCATTTATTACTCAATCACATCCTTTACAAATAAGTCTCATTTAGGTGTTTTCATGGAAAAAACCTTTCACAAAAGTTATTCCTTAACCCACTAACATTCATTTTCTTCCATAAAAACTCAGCAAACAACATAAACACTTTCATGGCAAATCCTTAAACTTTCAACCATTTTGTGAAATAGTCCCCTCATTAGCTAGCTTAAGCTTTAGGGGTCCCAAAAGTACAAAAATTATCAAGAAAGACCTCTAAAGTCACTTACTTGTAAGGGAATAGCTTGGCTGAAAGTTTGAGCTCCAAAAACTTCTATTTTCTCTTCAAATTTTGGTGGAAGAAGAAATGGGAAGAGTAAAAGATGATATCTTCTTTATTTCTCTTATTTTATTCATTTTAGCCACCTAATACCACCAAATTTTTGACCAATTTAATGCACTTGTCTCCCTTGGCCGGCCATCACCTTTAGGGTGGTCTAATTGCACTTTAAGTACCTCCAATTTAATATTCCATAGCTATTAGACACTCCTAGCTTGTAATATAAAACTTTCGCACTTTATGCGATTTAGTCCTTTTTCGCAATTAAGCATACAATTGCTAAAATTAAAGCACCAAAATTGTCATGCATCCTTATAATCATGCTATAACAAATAAAATAATATAAAAATAATTTTCTTCAACCACGGATTAGTGGTTCCAAAACCACTGTTCTGACTAGCCCCAAAATCAGGCTGTTACACGTACCCTGTTCTTGCGTCAGACACGGGTAAGGGGTGTTACATTTAGTGGTATTAGAGCTACGATTTAGTCGATTCTCAGACTAACGTAGCGTAAGCATGAGTCTAGCTATACATTCCATACACATGAGTATTTACATTATGATAGTGTGACGACTCCTGACAATTTAAATTGTGCTTTCATATAGTAAATGGATCCCGACAGAGCTGTGGCAGATGATGTAGAAAGTAACACATCGGATCCCACTGAAGGGGCGGTACCGAATGAAAATGAGAATAGACCAATGACTGTAAGTCAGAGAGGAGGAGAAGAGGCTAGGGAAGCCTTCATCCACATGATGATTGCATTGTATAAGGAGTTCGTTCGTACGAACCCGAATGCGCAACCCCCTCCACCCTACCTATTCCTCAGCCTACCCCTGTAGCTCCCCAAGTGGTGGAAGTGGTAAGAAGAGAAAAGCCTCCGGTCGATAGAATCTGAAAACAAAGAGCCGAGGAATTTCAAGCTAGTAAAGATGATGATCTGGAAAGAGCAGAATTTTGGCTTGAAAATACCATCAGGGTATTTGATGAATTATCTTGCACACCTGAAGACTACATGAAATGTGTGGTGTCTCTCTTAAAAGATTCCGCTTATCAGTGGTGGAACACCCTTGTGTCGGTTGTACCAAGGGAAAAGATCACATAGGATTTTTTCCAAGAAGAATTCTGGAAGAAGTACATTAGCCAAAGATTTATTAATAAAAAAAGAAAGGAATTCCTTGAACTGAAACAAGGTAGAATGACAGTAACTGAATATGAGCATGAATTTGTAAGGCTCAGCAAGTACACTCGGGAGTGTGTGTCCTCTGAAGCCATTATGTGTAAGAGGTTTAATGACGAATTAAATGAAGATATCTGATTATTTGCTGGTGTCCTAGAATTGAAGGAATTTGTTGTGCTAGTACACAGGGCTTGTAAAGCCAAGGAGTTGGTTAAAGAGAAAAAAAAAGCTGAGATGGAGTCTCGTGACTCAAGAAAGAGACAAATGAACAAGTCGTTTCAATCTTTATCCAATAAGTCAAGAGACTTCCCTACCCGATCAGCTACTTCAGCCAGGTTTTCAAACAGAAGTAAGAGTAAATAGTACTCGGGGATTAGAGCTCAGACTACTTTAGTTGCTAGTGTTGGGAACACTCAACCTAATAGACCAAATGTCCACAGTGTGGCAGATGACATCTCGGCGATTGTCGAGCCCATGAGAGAGCCTATTTTAAGTGTGGTTCCCAAGATCATTTTATTAGAGAAATCCCTGAGATGGTTGAAAAAGAGAAAATTCAGAGTGCCAGATTGGGAAGCACTACTAGAGGGAGACAACAAAGAAACCCGGGAAGTGAAACGAGTAGTAAGAGTACACCCAGAGAGCAGGCTGCAAGATCTGAGGGTAGAGCGCCTGCGAGGACTTATGCCATTCGCGCTCGCGAAGAGGCGTCATCCCCTGATGTAATTACGGGTACATTTTCTCTGCATGATACTAATGTTGTTACTTTAATTGATCCGGGATCTACCTACTCATATATTTGCATGAAATTAGTATCTAGTATGAGTATGCCTGTAGAGTCTACAGAGTTTGTGATAAAAGTGTCCAATCCTTTAGGCAAAAGTGTATTAGTTGATAAGGTATGCAAAGATTGCCCGTTGATGATTAGAGGTCAATATTTTAAGGCAAATCTCATGTTATTTCCATTTGATGAATTTGATATAATTCTTGGTATGGATGGTTAACCGCTCATGATGTGACAGTAAATTGTGGAAAGAAATACATTGAATTAAGATGTGAAAACGGAGACACTCTTCATGTTGAATCAGATGAACAGGACAGGCCGCCTATAGTGATCTCTCATATGTCTGCCCAGAAATATGTAAGAAAGGGATACGAAGCATATCTTGCCTTTGTGATGAATGCTAAAGAAACTGAGTTAAGAATTGAATCAGTACCGACAGTGTGTGAGTATCCAGATGTATTCCCAGAAGAATTGCCAGGGTTTCCTCCAGTTAGAGAGGTTGAATTTGGCATTGAGTTAGCTCTTGGTACTGCACCTATATAGATTGCTCCATACAGAATGGCCTCAACTGAGTTGAAGGAATTGAAGGCACAGTTTCAAGAGTTGACAAACAAAGGTTTTGCTAGACCGAGTTATTCTCCGTGGGGTGCTCCAGTGTTATTTGTGAAAAAGAAAGATGGTTCCATGAGATTATGTATAGATTACCGGCAGCTTAATAAGGTTACTGTGAAGAATAAGTACCCATTGCCAAGGATCGATGATTTATTTGATCAATTGAAGGGAGCCACTGTGTTCTCCAAAATAGACTTGAGGTCCAGTTATTACCAGTTGAGGGTCAAAGACTCAGATGTGCCAAAAACTGCATTTCGAACAAGGTATAGGCATTATGAATTTTTAGTCATGCCTTTTGGTTTAACAAATGCCCCTACTGTGTTTATGGATTCAATGAACCGTATATTTCAGCCATACTTGGATAAGTTTGTTGTGGTTTTTATTGATGACATATTGATATATTTGCATAATGAGCATGAGCATGCTGGGCACTTGAGGATGGTTTTGCAAATTTTACGAGATAATCAGTTGTATGCCAAGTTTAGCAAAAGTGAATTTTGGCTCAAAGAGGTTGGATTTTTGGGGCACATTGTCTCGGGAGATGGAATCCGAGTAGATCCAAGCAAGATTTTAGCTATTGTTGATTGGAAGCTGCCGAGAAATGTAGCAGAGATTAGAAGTTTTCTAGGCCTAGCTGGCTATTACAGACAGTTTTTCAAGGGGTTTTCTATGATAGCCACTCCGATGACGAGGCTATTATAGAAAGATGTAAAGTTTGAATGGATAGAAAAGTGCCAACAGAGTTTTGAGAAACTAAAGGCATTGTTGACTGAGGCTCCAGTTCTAGTGCAACCTGAACCGGGAAAAGAATTTGTGATCTACAGCAATGCATCCTTGAATGGATTGGGCTGTGTGCTTATACAGGAAGGCAAGGTGATAGCATATGCCTCTAGACAGTTAAAGCCGAATGAGAAGAATTACCCGACACATGATTTAGAGTTGGCTTCCACTGTGTTTGCTTTGAAGATATGGAGACACCATTTGTATGGTGAAAGATGTCGAATATTCACCGATCATAAGAGCCTAAAGTACTTGATGACTCAGAAGGAATTGAATTTAAGGCAATGAAGATGGTTAGAGCTGATAAAGGATTATGAGCTAGTCATTGGCTACCACCCGGGAAAGGCAAATGTAGTCGTCGATGCTTTGAGTAGAAAATCCCTATTTTCATTGAGGGCTATAAATACATGGGTGACTTTGTCAGACGATGGTTCCATTCTAGCTGATTTGAGGGCTAGACCGATGTTCCTTCAAGAGATTTATGAGGCTCAGAAAGATGACAGTGACTTACAAGTCGAAAGAGTTCAATGCGAGTCGGGTGTTGAGTCTAACTTTCGGATTAATTCTGATGGATGTTTGATGTTCAAAGACAGAGTCTGTGTACTGAGGAATGATAAGCTTATTCGGAAGATTTTACACGAGGCACATAGCGGATGTCTATCTGTACATTCGGGCTGTACAAAAATGTATAATGATTTGAAGAAATGGTATTGGCGGCCGAGTATGAAGAAAGATATTTCTGAGTTTGTATCAAGATGCATGATTTGTCAACAAGTGAAGGCTGAACACGAAGTGCCTTCAGGTTTGCTTCAACCTGTTATGATTCCCGAGTGGAAATGGGACTGGGTTACTATGGACTTTGTAACGGGTTTACCTTTGACACCGAGCAAGAAAGATGCCGTATGGGTGGTGGTAGATAGACTTACGAAGTTGGCCCACTTCATACCGGTACGTTTTGATTATTCGCTTGATAAGTTGGCAGACTTGTATGTTTCTGAGATTGTAAGGCTTCATAGAGTGCCTTTATCGATTATATCGGACAGAGATCCGAGATTCACATCCCGATTTTGGAAAAAGTTTCAAGAAGCTTTGGGCACAAAGCTGAGTTTTAGTACGGCTTTTCACCCACAAACTGACGGACAGTTGGAGAGGTTAAAACAAATACTTGAGGATATGCTCCGGTGTTGTGTTCTTGAGTTTCAGGGCAGCTGGGAAAAGTATTTACCGTTGGTAGAGTTTGCATACAATAATAGTTTTCATTCGAGCTTGAAAATGGCACCTTATGAGGCTTTGTATGGGCGTAAGTGCCGAACGCCTTTTTATTGGACTGAACTCAAGGAAAATCAGATTCACGGGGTAGATCTAGTTAGAAAAACAGAAGAGAAGGTAAAAATAATCCGTGATTGTTTAAAAGCTGCTTCTGATAGACAAAAATCCTACTCGGACTTGAAACGAAAAGAGATTGAGTTTCAAGTTGGTGATAAGGTATTTTTGAAAGTATCACCATGGAAGAAAGTTCTCAGATTTGGCCGGAAAGGCAAATTGAGTCCGTGTTTTATCGGACCATATGAGATTACTGAGAGCATAGGACCGGTAGCTTAATGATGGGTTTTGCCATCTGAGTTGGAAAAGATACATGATGTGTTCCACGTGTCTATGTTGCGACGTTACTGATCAGATCCTTCGCATGTGATTACACCGACAGATGTTGAAATTCAACCCGACATGACATATGGTGAAGAACCGGTTAAGATTCTAGCACGAGAAGTTAAGCAGGTAAGGAATAAAAGTATAGCTCTCGTGAAAGTATTATGGCAAAGACATGGGGTAGAAGAGGCTACATGGGAGCCCGAGGAGGCTATGAGAAACCCGTACCCAAACCTTTTTACCGACAAGATTTTCGGGGACGAAAATCCCTAAGGGGGGAGAATTGTAACAGCCCGATTTAGGGCCCAGTCAGAATAGTGGTTGCGAGACCACAAATTCGAAGTAGAAATATGTGTTTTATGATTTTTATGAGGCTTATGATGTGGTTGCGTGATTGTTTGAAAATTTCATGCGGAAATTTTTTTATTAGTGATCAATTTGTCCATTAGGACTAAATTACAAAGATTAGAATATATGAGATTTTAGAAGATTTAAGTATGAAATAGAATTATAAAAATTACTAGAGGTCCTTATTTAGCAATTAGACCATTAAATGTCAAGATGGACAAAAATGGACATAGGAAGGAAAAATCTCAAGAAAGGGCCTTAAGGGCATTTTAGTCATTTGGTTAATTAATGAATTAAAAAGGGAAAAATAAGTCAAAATCTTGTCCATCTTCTTCCTCTAAGTGCCAAAATTTGCAATGAGACATAGCTAGGGTTTCTTCAACTTCCAAGCTTGATAGTAAGTGCATCCTAGCCCCGTTTTTAATGTTCTTCGTATTTTTGAGATCCTCGTAGCTCGATTTAGCTATTTCTAGCTATATTTTGAGCTAGGGTTTATGTTAAAAAATTTACCCATGCATGACATGCATGTATTTTGATGTTTTAAGGAGGAATTTGAAAGTTTAATGTGTGATAAACATCTTTTTCTAAGTGATTTTCATGAAAAATGCATAAAAGGACCAAATTGTAAAAGTTATAAAAATGGTCATACATGAGTGAAATAGTGGAAATTGGGGGCTGTTGTAGTTGAGAAAATAATTCGGCTAGGCTTAAAATACAAGAAAGTTGAATAAAAATCATTTTACGAGCCTAGGGGCAAAAGTGTAATTATGTGAAAGTTTAAGGGCAAAATCATAATTTTTCCAAAGTATGATTCATGTTTCAATTTAGTCAATGTGAATATTAAACAAGTGAAATTGTTATTATAGATCAAGAAACACGAAGCCCAGACCGAAACCGAGGCAAGAACAAAGTGTTGGACTAAATCAAATATCTACACACATTTTGAGTACCGAGGTAAGTTTGTATGAAATTAAAGTTTCATAGTGTTTTGATATTTTAAATTACTTGATCTTATGATAATGAATATCATTTCCTGAAAACCGACTAATGAAGCCTCGATGAGAAAACGATGAGAATGTATTAAGTTGAAGTCCCGGTTGAAGATTCGGAATAGCGAGGATACCTATGTCACGATATGAGATAAGGAAGGTCCCGTATAAGACCATGTCTGGGACATGGCATCGGCACCGAATAAGGAAGGTCTCGTATAAGACCATGTATGGGACATGGCATCGGCACCGAATAAGGAAGGTCCCGTGTAAGACCATGTCTGGGACATGGCCTCGGCACCAAAGGAAGATCTCGTATAAGACCATGTCTGGGACATGGCATCGACATCGAGTTAAGAGATCCCGTGTAAGACCATATCTGGGATATGGCATCGGCATCAAGAGGTGATCCCATGTAATACCATATCTGGGATATGGCATTGGCATCGTGATACATGTATGATGAGATTGAATATCCTCCGACATTCCGAGTAGTTCAACTGGCAAAAAAGCTAAGTATGCAAAGATGACAAAGAGCTAAGCTATACAAAGATGACAAAGAGTTACATTTAAGTTAAGGATGATAATGATTTAAGTTTATGTTCAAGATAGCATAAGTGCTAAATTACGTGATGAGGTGAAACAGGTACCATGAGTAACATACGAGTTATGAAACCGTAATGTGATATGTGATGGGTAAGCGTAAGTATGAGTAGGTATGTCAAAGTACTTGAAAACTTGTGTTGTTATTGTTCTATGAGATGAATGGATTTTACCATGAGTACTTATGTTGCTCTTTTAATTCATGCAAACTTACAAAGCTATATGCTTACCCCTTTCTTTTCCCTCTTCCTTGTAGTATTACCAAGCTAGCTCGGTGATTGTAGAACGTTGGAGCTCGGATCACACTATCAATCATTCTTTTGGTATAGTAAAGTTGATTTATTTTGGGTATGGCATGTATAGGAAACTTTGTCATTTTGTTATGTCATATTAGTTAGCTAAAGTGTTGGCTATTATGGTCACTTATTCATTTTGTAAATGGCCATTAGAAATTGGTTGATGTTTGATAAGTTATATATATATAAATATCCAATGATGAAGATATTCATGAAGTGTACGTTAGTGCAAATGATTGAGTAATGTGTGAAGTGCATGTATGATAAATTAGTGATTGATCATACTGTATGATTGATATGTCATGTGATGCATGTGGTAGTATACGTGTGTTTATTTTTCAGGGTGGCAATTGGCTTGGTAAATAGACTTCTAATTGTCCACACGGGTAGACACACGGGCGTGTGTCTAGGCCGTGTGTGACACAAGGTCAGCCCCATGGGTGTGCTGATAGGTCGTGTGTCCCCTGCATCAAATTTACGAGAATTCTATTCGCCACACGGGCCAGCACACGGGCGTGTGCCTAGGTCGTGTGCCCTTAAGAGCTTGCTGACGTCATAAAAAGAATACCCAGGTTTTTCACACACGGGTGAGGACACGGGCGTGTCTAGGCCGTGTGAGGGACACGAGCCACAGACACGGGAGTGTGTTCGGTCATGTGAAAACCCCTGTAGGTTCGAAATGAAAAATAAATTCCACACGGGCTAGGAACATGGGCGTGTATGACCACACGGCCTGCCCACACGGGTGTGTTCCATTTCACACGGGCGTGTGTGTAACACCCCTTACCCGTATTCAACGCCGGAATAGGGGTCGAGGCATTACTAAACTTATACGTAAACAATCAATCCACATCAAAACCTGACTTTCTATTCCCAATTAAAACTTTTGATAGCACATCTTAAACAAGCCTACAAGGCCTAAATTATGGTTTAGGAATGGTTCAGAATCAAACTGAATTCCTTTGAAGCTCTCCGGAAGACCTTGGAAAATTTTCTCCAAATAGTCCACACGCCCGTATGGAGGGAGGGCACGCCTGTGTCACATATCACATGCCCGTGTTCGACACCCGTGGTCGACACTGACTTGCATCACACGGCCTATCACACGCCCGTGTGTCTGGCCTGTGGTCGCCTCTGACTTGCATCACACGGCCAGTCACACGCCCGTGTCCTTCGACCGTGTGGCAAATTAAATTCCAAATTCAGGTGCAGACTTCAAACGGCCTGGGCACACGCCCATGTCCCTAGCCGTGCCTTCGACACGGCTGAGACACACGACCATGTCTCTGCCCGTGTGTTTACTACTGAGCTTACTGACTTGTAAAACTAACATGCAGGGGACACACGACCTAGCCACACACCCATCGGACTGACCGTGTGTCACACACGGCCTAGACACACGCCCGTGTGCCTACCCATGTGGGCAAGAACAAGGCTATTTTCCAAGCTCTTTTTATCACCCCAGCTCATACAAACATAGTCACATTCAAATATCAACCCATTCATACATGTTTTAACCAAGCAACCCCATCATGTACCACACGCACACTCATGAATAACCTCGTCCTTTCATAGATTAGCATTAATGAGCCATCAACTATGGCAATATACAAAAGATTTCATCTCTAAAAGAGCCAATACACTTGGCCAAAACAACAAAACACTTCATTAAGCCTAGCCCCTATACATGCCATACTCAAAATGCTAAGTCTAAATGTACCAAGATGAGTCAATAGTGTGGGTGATCTTTCGATTATCTTCGAATCCCGAACTAGCTCTTTGACTCTATAGAACAAGGGAAAAGAAAGGGAGTAAGCTTTAAGCTTAGTAAGTTTACATGTAAACAATAAACATCATAACATGTGATAATCAATAAATAGCATTACATACTAAGCAAGAACAATGCACATTCTATAGTCATGATTACTCATTTCATCTCTTACCACATTCCAACCATATAACAAGCATAATGCTCACATTTAATAGCTTACATTCCCTGCACTTATCACCACAAGGTCACATGAAACAAACACTTAAACAATTTCTCAATGAACCATTGAAATAATACCATACACTCGGTGGTTTCGCACATAGCCCACCATTAATCTATATTTAGGGTGGTATAGCACATAGCCCACCAACAAAAAGTATTTATGGTGGTATCGCACATAGCCCACCAAATGATAATATAAACAATTGTATCACACACAGCCTATCATGAATGATTAGTAAGGTGGTGTCGCACTTAGCCCACCATTAAGAATATTTACGGTGAGATCGCACATAGCCCACCATTAATCTATAATTAGACTAACACGGAGATTACTCAATATCTATTGAATTCAATCCATCTCAATCATAAATAATTTCATTCATACAATGCACCATTTAATAGCAACATGTATACTCAAAATGAATCGTTTACACATAAACTTACCTCGGTGTAAAATGTGATAATCAACGGCTTAATCCGTAACCTTGCCTTTTCCCCGGTCAAGGTTGTTTCCGCACTCTTCTTGATCTATAATAATGAAATTCACTCATTCCATCACTTTATAAATCATAATACATCAAAATCTCTACTTAGGCAAAAATGACCATTTTGCCCTTACACTATGGCAAAATTACAATTTTGCCCCTAGGCTCGTAAATCATCTTTCAGCACATTTTCCCATTAAAAAAGCCTAGCTAAACATTTATTCCTCTTACAAAAACTGACAAAACCATTTATTTCATGCATTTATTACACATTTACAATCTTTACAACTAAGTCCCATTTAGGTGTTTTCATGGTAACACCTTTCACAAAAGTTGTTCCTTGACTCACTAACATTCATTTTCTTCCATAAAAACTCAGCAAACAACATGAACACTCTCATGGCAAGTCCCTAAACTTTCAACCATAAAGAAAATTAGTCCCCTCATTAGCTAGCTTAAGCTTTGGGGACTCCTAAAGTACAAAAATTCTCAAGAAAGACCTCTAAAATCACTTACTTGTAAGGAGATAGCTTGGATGAAAGTTTTGAGCTCTAAATCCTCTAATTCTCTTCAATTTTTGGTGGAGAAGAAGCATGAATAGTAAAAGATGATATTTCTTCTTTTTATCTTATTTTATTCATTCTTTCATCACCTAATTCCACCAAATTGACCAAAAATTTAATGCTCTTGTCTCCCTAGTCTATATGGCCGGCCAACACACCCTTAATGGCCTAATTGGACTTTAAGGACCTCCAATTTAATATTCTATGACTATTAGACACCTCTACCTTGCAAAATAGAACTTTCGCACTTTATGCGATTTAGTCCTTTTTCACAATTAAGCATACAATTACTAAATTTAAAGCATCAAAATTTTCATATAACCATATATTTATGCCATAACACATAAAATAATACCAAAATAATTTTCTTCAACCCTAGATTAGTGGTCTCAAAACCACTGCTCCAACTAGCCTCAAAATTGGGCTGTTACAACTCTCCCTTCCTTTAGAGATTTTCGTCCTCGAAAATCTTACCGGTAAAGAGTTTTGGATATTATTCTCTCATGGCTTCTTCCGGTTACCATGTAGCTTCTTCCACACCATGTTTTTGCCATAACACCTTTACTAAAGCTATGCTCTTATTCCTCAAGTGTTTAACTTCCCGAGCCAATATCTTAATTGGCTCATCTTCATAAGTCATATCCGACCGTATCTCAATTTCTGTTGGAAGGATCACTTGCGAAGGATCAGAACAATATTACCGCAACATTGATACATGAAACACATTGTGTATTTTCTCTAACTCTACCGGCAAAGCCAACTGGTATGCCACTGGCCCAATCCTTTCGGTAATCTCATACGGCCCTATGAACCGTAGACTCAATTTGCCCTTTCGACCAAATCTCAATATTTTCTTCCATGGGGATACTTTCAGAAATACTTTTTTGCCCACTTGAAACTCGATTTCTTTCCTTTTTAAATCTGTATACGACTTTTGTCGGTCCGAAGCAGCTTTCAGACTATCACGGATCACCTTCACTTTCTCCTCGGTCTCTTTAACTAGATCGACCCCATGAATTTGCTTCTCACTAAGCTTGGTCCAATACAAGGAAGTCGACACTTGCGACCATATAAAGCCTAAATGCGATTGCCATCCAGTATACTCGATCGGTGCTTGTTGTTGTAGGCAAATTCGACCAAAGGTAGGTATCTTTCCCAAATACCTTCAAATTCTAACACACAGCATCGGAGCATATCCTCAAGAATTTGAATCACTCTTTCAAATTGGCCATCGGTTTGAGGATGGAACGCGATACTAAAATTCAGTCTCGTACCCAAGGCTTTCTGCAACTTCTTCCAAAATCTCGAAGTAAATTTCGGATCTCTATCTAAGATAATAGATATAGGCACCCCATGCAATCTCACCACCTCAGCAATATACAACTCGGCCAACTTATCAAGTGAGTAATCCACACGTATCGGTATAAAGTGAGCCTACTTTGTTAATCTATCAACAATGACCCACACAGCATCTTTCTTTCTCGGAGTGATAGGTAACCCCGTTACGAAATCCATGGTGATTCGATCCCATTTCCACTCAGGAACCATCACTGGTTGAAGTAATCCCGAGGGCACTTGGTGCTCGACTTTCACTTGTTGACAAACTAAACATTTCGTACCAAACTCAGAGATGTCTCTTTTCATGCCCGGCCACCAATACAATTTCTTCTAATCATTGTACATTTTTGTGCTGCCTGGGTGTTCTGACAAACGACCACTGTGTGCCTCATGTAAAATATGCTAGATTAACTCGTCATCCTTTGGCACACAAATCCTATCATGAAACATCAAACAACCATCTGAACTAACCTGGAAATCAGAGTCATCTCCCAATTCGCACTGAGCTTTCTTAACTTGTATCTCACTATCATTCTTTTGAGCTTCACATATCTGCTGAATAAATAATAGTCTAGCCCTCAACTCGGCCAATATAGCGCCGTCATCAAACAACGCTAAGCTCGTACTCATAGCTCTCAAAGCATATAGGGATTTTCTGCTCAAGGCATCCGCAACCACATTAGCTTTCCCCGGATGGTAATCGATTACTAACTCGTAATCCTTTAATAATTCAAGGCACCGCCGTTGTCGCAAATTCAAATCCTTTTGGTCCATTAAGTACTTCAAACTCTTGTGATCGGTGAAGATTCGACACTTCTCGCCATATAAATAATGACACCAAATCTTCAAAGCAAAGACAATTGCAGCCAACTCCAAATCATGAGTCGGATAATTCTTCTCATGCAGTTTTAATTGTCTAGAGCCGTAAGCTACTACCTTACCCTCTTGCATCAACACACAGCCAACACCATTTAATGACGCATCACTGTAGACTACGAACTCTTTCCCCGACTCAGGTTGTACCAAAACCAGCGCCTCAGTCAACAATGCTTTCAATCTCTCGAAACTTAGTTGGCATTTCTCAGTCCATTCAAACTTAAATTCTTTTTTACAACAGTTTTGTCATCGGGGTAGCAATCATGGAAAACCCTTTGACAAACCGTCTGTAGTACCCTGCCAAACCCAAAAAGCTCCTAATCTCAGACACATTCCTTGGCGGTTTCCACTCTACAATAGCTGAGATCTTACTCGGGCCAACCCTTATACCGTCACCCGACACAATGTGTCCTAGAAATCCGACCTCTCAGAGCCAAAACTCACTCTTTCTGAATTTAGCATATAACTGCTTGTATCTTAAAGTCTATAAAACGATTCTCAAATGCTCTGCATGCTCACTCTCATCTTGAGAATAAATTAGTATGTCATCAATAAAAACAACCACAAATTTATCCAAATACGGTCGGAAGACAAGATTCATTAAATCCATGAAAATCGCAGGAGCATTCGTTAAACCAAATGGCATGACAAGAAATCCATAATGGCCATACCTCATTCGAAATGTATTTTTCGGCACATCTTGCTCCTTAACCCTCAACTGGTAATAGCCAGACCTTAGGTCTATTTTGGAGAACACCGTAGCTCCCTTCAATTTGTCAAATAAATCATCTATCATTGGCAAAGGATACTTATTCTTCACTGTCACCTTGTTGAGTTATCTGTAGTCTATGCACAATCTCATCAACCCATCCTTCTTCTTTACAAAAAGTACCAGAGTACCCCATGGTGAATAACTTGGTCTTGCAAAACCCTTGTCCGTTAACTCTTGCAACTGAACTTTCAATTCTTTCAACTCCAGTGGTGCCATCCTATACGGAGCAACCGAAATAGGTGCCGTACCCGAAACTAATTCAATCCCAAACTCGACCTCTCTAACTGCAGGTAATCTGGGTAACTCTTTCGGAAATACATCTGAATACTCACATACCACCGGCACTGATTCAATATTTACCTCTGATTCTTGAACATTCAACACAAAGGCGAGATAGGACTCATATCCTTTCCTCAAGTATCTCTCAGCTACCATAGATGAAATTATCACTTTTCACATTTCAATTCAATAAATTTACTACCACAGTTCACTAAAACACTATGGGTAGTCAACCAATCCATACCAAGAATCAAATCAAATTCATCAAATGGCAACAACATAAGATTTGCCAGAAAACAATGATCTCTAATTGTCAAAGGACAATTCATACACACCTTGTCAACTAGCATATGTTTGTCTAACGGGTTTGACACCTTTACTACAAATTCCGTAGACTCAACAATCATACTCATACTAGATGCCAATCTCATGCAAATGTAAGAATGGGTAGACCCCGGATCAATCAAAGCAATAACAGAGGTATCATGAAGAGAAAAAGTACCTGCTATTACATCTGAAGGTGATGCCTCTTCGCGAGTGCGAATGGCATAAGTCCTTGCAGGTGCTTGACCCTCTGATCTCACAGCAGAATCTCGAGGCGCACCTCTACTACTAGTCCTTCCTCCCGGGTTCTTTTGAGATCTACCCCTCGAAGATACATTGCTTGATCTTATCTCTTGCTTCCTTTCCTTGTCATCCCTCTCAGGACAATTCTGGATGAAATGATCGGGTGAATCACACTTGTAACAGTTTCGGTTATTCCCCCAACACTCCCCAATGTGTTGCCTTCCACAATTTGGACACTCCAGTTTGGACTTTGGATTGCCCACACTTGCCATCGAGGTGGCTTGAACTCTCGAGCCTGAGTATGTATTACATCGATCTCGATGTGAATATCCAACTGATGCAGTCGTCCGAGGGTTCATCTCCTTGGACTTCTTTGATTTAGCTTGGTATGACTTACTTATTGGCCTTTTTCTTGCATCTCGGGCCTCACTCATGGCTTTCCTCTTTTCCTTATTCAGATCCTCGGCCTTACATGCCCTGTCAACCAACACCGCAAATTCTTTTAGCTCCTAAATTCCAACTAGAAGTCTGATATCCTCATTCAGCCCATCTTCAAACCTTTTGCACAAGATAGCTTCTGTAGACACACATTCTTGTGTATACTTGCTGAGCCTAACAAATTCGCGCTCATATTCCACCACAGTCATTTTTCCTTGCTTCAATTCAAGGAATTCTTTCCGTTTCTGGTCCACAAACCTCTGACTTATATACTTCTTTCGGATTTTTTCAAAAAAGAAGTCCCACGTCACCCTCTCTCTTGGAACCATCAAAGTTATCGTCTTCCACCAATGATAGGCCGAGTCCTTCAGCAATGACACGGCACATTTTAAGCTCTCCTCAGGTGTGCAGGAGAGTTCATCAAATACTCTCATTAAATTCTCAAGCCAGAACTCCGCCTTCTCGGGGTCATCGTTTATGTTAGCTC
Source organism: Gossypium sturtianum (assembly GCA_025698515.1). Classification (NCBI taxonomy): domain Eukaryota; kingdom Viridiplantae; phylum Streptophyta; class Magnoliopsida; order Malvales; family Malvaceae; genus Gossypium; species Gossypium sturtianum. The sequence continues at coordinate 67,054,213 of CM046950.1, read as the reverse complement.
TAAATTTCTTGGCCCCTTGCTTCCGAATCTTATCTACCGGGGGTTTGGTTATCCTCACCAATTCTATACCTTGAGGACCTACAGGAACTGGCTGAGGTATAGGAGGGGGTGGAGGAGGTTGAGCATTAGGATTTGCTCGCACATACTCCGTGTACCAATTACTCATCATGTGAAGAAAGGCTTCCCGAGCCTCTTCACCTTGACCCATAGTCTCGGGTCTACTTTCTACAGGCGGTGTCCCTTGTGTAGGAGCCGACGCGTTACTAGCAGCGTCATCAGTAGCTGCTCGGTCGGGATCCATTTACTATACAAAAACATAGTTAAATATAGTCAGAAGTCACCACACTATCATTGTATTCTATGGCATGTATAGCTAGACCCTTACACATGCTACGGTAGTCCGAGAACCGACTAAACATAGCTCTGATACCACTAAATGTAACACCCATTACCCGTATTCAACGCCAGAATAGGGGTCGAGGCATTACTAAACTTATACGTAAACAATCAATCCACATCAAAACCTGACTTTCTATTCCCAATTAAAACTTTTGATAGCACATCTTAAACAAGCCTACAAGGCCTAATTTATGGTTTAGGAATGGTTCGGAATCAAATCAAATTCCTTTGAAGCTCTCCGGAAGACCTTGGAAAATTTTCTCCAAATAGTCCACACGCTTGTGTTGTAACATCCCGAAATAGGGCCTAAACGGAACAGTGGTTGCGAAACCACAAATCCGAGATATAAATGTTTATTACGATTAATTATTATGATTTACCGAGTGATTAAATACATGTGTTAGAGTATCGATAAGAAATTTTATTGGTTGCATGCTTAAATTGCCTATTAGGACTTGTTTGCAAAAGTTGCTAAATAGGGGTTCTAATTTATAGAGTACTTGATTGAAATGGGGGTTTGAAGTAGGAGTCCTTAAATGGTAATTAGACCATTATATTTTCTATGGACAAAAATGGACATACATAGATAAAAATAACTAAAGTTTTAATGAAGGGCATTTTAGTCATTTGGTATTTAAAAGAAATTAAAAGGGAAAAAGATGGCAAAATGTGTTCATCTTCTTCATTAGGATGAATTTTTCAAGGGGACACATAGCTAGGGTTTCTTCAACTTCTCAAGCTCATAGTAAGTGCATCCAAGCCCCGTTTTTAATGTTCTTTACGTTTTTGGAGTCCCGGTAACTTGATTTAGCTTAATCTAACAATAATTTAACCTAGGGTTCATATTTGGAAAAATACCCATAGGTGAAATGTGTTTATTTTGATTTTTTATGATAGAATATGAAGTCTGAAATTATGTTAAACAACTTTTGCTAAGCGATTTTAAGTGAAAACGAGTAAAACGGCTTAATTAGTAAAAATACCTAATGTTCATAAGTACATGTTAGAGTGAGAATTTGATGTTGTCATAGAAGGGAAAAATGATCAACATGTCATAAAACATAATAATAAGGGATAAATTTTAATTTTCGAGCTTTGGGGCAAATGTGTAAATATGTAAAAGTTTAGGGGCAAAATCATAATTTTGCCAAAGTTAGAGTTAAGGGCTGTTTTAATAAATGTGAGTATTAAATAAGCTAAATTTGTTATTATAGATCAAGAGGAACGAAATCCAGAGTTAGACCGGGGAAAGAAAAAGATAGTGGATTAAATCACTATAGTTGATCGTATTTTGTTTGGAGGTAAGTTTGCGGTAAATAAATGCAAAATTCTATTAATTTACATTTAATACTATTAAATTCTAGCATTTACATATTTATTCTGTAAATTTATCATTTAAAGACCCGAGCATGAATTGACGGAGAAGCAATCTCAGAAAGTTCCGGTTGAACCTTAGGAATGTGTAGGATACAAATGTCATGACATTAGGGTTTAAGGAAATCATGTAAGACCATGTCAAGACATGGCATTGATAAGTTACTATAAGGAAAAGGTCCCATGTAAGACCATGGCAAGGCATGGCATTGGTGAGTTTATAAGGCAAAGGTCCCATGTAAGACCATGCCAAGGCATGGCATTGGTGAGTTCATAAGGCAAGGATACCACATAAGACCATGTCAAGACATGGCAATGGTAAGTTTCAAAAGGAAAGGTACCCGTGTATCCTTAGTATTCCAAGTGGTTCAACGAAAAATTCAAAGAGTATACCAAAGGAATGGTAAGACAAGTTCATGTTAAAAAGGTACAGGTAAGAATGCAAAGTTTAAGTATATTGAGTTAAAAGTTTAAATGATCTTGATAAGAAAAGAATAAGATAATTCATTAAGAATGTTGTTATTTATTTACATGTAAACTTACTAAGCTTTATGCTTACTCCCATTCCTTTCTCTCTTTTTATAGTATTACAAGCCAACTCGGGGATCGCAAGGACGTCGGAGATCGTTACACACTATCAAAGGATTATATTGGTATTTTGTGACTCGAACGTTTTAAGTTATGGCATGTATAGGGACTTAGCCATTTTGTGTGTATGTCCTTATGATATGGCTTAAGATTGGCTTGTAAATGCTTGATAATGATTAGCTATTAAAATGGCTAATTAAGAGCATGTTTTGGATGTTATGTAATGCCTAGTTGATAGTTATTATAAAGAAATTATGTAATTATATGCAGGGGAACAGTTTGGACAGCAGCAGTGATGTGATTTTGAAAAATCACCAAGGATAGTATAAATGGAATTATAGTGTGTATCAGATATAGAACTAAATCTTATTGAGTCTATTTTTATATGAAAGAAACGGTGTAGGCAAAAGAATTGTATATTAGAAGATAATTGAATTTTAGTGGGGAGTGGTCAGAACTGTCAAACAGTGTAACAGGGGAGACTTTAACTAATAAACTGTACTAATTGGCCACACCAAAAATTCTGGAAACATTATAGTAAGAAGATATATGATTCTAGTTTCAGGGAAAATTTACGGATCTAAATTTTGAGTTTTATAACTCGAGTTATAGTCAATTTAGTGAACATGACGCAGATGGACAGTTTCAATTTTTATGCCCCGAACTAGTAAGTTAAGTCTAGTAATGCCTCGTGCTCGACTCCGGCAACGGTCTCGGGTAAGGAGTGTTACACGTTTCACATATCACACGCCCGTGTTCGACACCCGTGGTCGACACTGACTTGCATCACACGGCCTATCACACGTCTGTGTGTCTGGCCCGTGGTCGGCTCTGACTTGCATCACACGGCCAGTCACACGCCCGTGTCCTTCGACCGTGTGGCGAATTAAATTCCAAATTCAGGTGCAGACTTCACACGGCCTGGGCACACGCCCATGTCCCTGGCCATGCCTTCCACACAGGTGAGACACATGGTCGTGTCTCTGCCCGTGTGTTTACTACTGAGCTTACTGACTTGTAAAACTAACATGCAGGGGACACATGGCCTAGCCACACACCCATGGGACTGACCATGTGTCACACACGGCCTAGACACACGCCCGTGTGCCTATCCGTGTGGACAAGAACAAGGTTATTTGCCAAGCTCTTTTTATCACCCCAGCTCATACAAACATAGTCACATTCAAATCTCAACCCATTCATACATGTTTTAACAAAGCAACCCCATCATGTACCACACCACACTCATGAATAACCTCTTCCTTTCATAGATTAGCATTAATGAGCCATCAACTATGGCAATGTACAAAAGAGTTCATCTCTAAAAGAGCCAATACACTTGGCCAAAACAACAAAACATTTCATTAAGCCTAGCCCCTATACATGCCATACTCAAAATGCTAAGTCTAAATGTACCAAGATGAGTCGATAGTGTTGTTGATCTTCCGATTATCTTCGAATCCCGAACTAGCTCTTTGACTTTATAGAACAAGGGAAAAGAAAGGGAGTAAGCTTTAAGCTTAGTAAGTTTACGTGTAGACAATAAACATCATAACATGTGCTAATCAATAAATAGCCTTACATACTAAGCAAGAATAATCCACATTCCATAGTCATGCTTACTCATTTCATCTCTTACCACATTCCAACCATATAACAAGCATAATGCTCACATTTAATAGCTTACATTCCCTGCACTTATCACCATAAGGTCACATGAAACAAACACTTAAACAATTTCTCAATGAACCATTGAAATAATACCATACACTCGGTGGTTTCGCACATAGCCCACCATTAATCTATATTTAGGGTGGTACTGCATATTGCCCACCAACAAGAGTAATTTTGGTGGTATCGCACATAGCCCACCAAATGATAATATAAGCAATTGTATCGCACACAGCCCATCGTGAATGATTAGTAAGTTGGTGTCGCACTTAGCCCACCATTAAGAATAGTTACGGTGGTATCGCACATAGCCCACCATTAATCTATAATTAGACTAACACGGAGATTTCTCAATATCTATTGAATTCAATCCATCTCAATCATAAATAATTTCATTCATACAATGCACCATTTAATAGCAACATGTATACTCAAAATGAATCGTTTACACATAAACTTACCTCAGTGCAAAATGTGTTAATCAACGGCTTAATCCGTAACCTTGCCTTTTCCCCGGTCAAGGTTGTTTCCGCACTCTTCTTGATCTATAATAATGAAATTCACTCATTCCATCACTTTATAAATCATAATACATCAAAATCTCTACTTAGGCAAAAATGACCATTTTGCTCTTACACTATGGCAAAATTACAATTTTGCCCCTAGGCTCGTAAATCATCTTTCAGCAAATTTTCTCATTAAACAAGCCTAGCTAAAAATTTATTCCTCTTACAAAAACTTACAAAACCATTTATTTCATGCATTTATCACACATTTACAATCTTTACAACTAAGTCCCATTTAGGTGTTTTCATGGTGACACCTTTCACAAAAGTTGTTCCTTGACTCACTAACATTCATTTTCTTCCATAAAAACTCAGCAAACAACATGAACACTCTCATGGAAAGTCCCTAAACTTTCAACCATATAGCAAATTAGTCCCCTCATTAGCTAGCTTAAGCTTTGGGGACTCCAAAAGTACAAAAATTCTCAAGAAAGACCTCTAAAATCACTTACTTGTAAGGAGATAGCTTGGCTGAAAGTTTTGAGCTCTAAATCCTCTAATTCTCTTCAATTTTCGGTGGAGAAGAAGCATGAATAGTAAAAGATGATATTTCTTCTTTTTATCCTATTTTATTCATTCTTTCATCACCTAATTCCACCAAATTGACCAAAAATTTAATGCTCTTGTCTCCCTAGTCTATATGGCCGACCAACACACCCTTAATGGCCTAATTGAACTTTAAAGACCTCCAATTTAATATTCTATGACTATTAGACACCTCTACCTTGCAAAATAGAACTTTCGCACTTTATGCGATTTAGTCCTTTTTCACAATTAAGCATACAATTGCTAAAATTAAAGCATCAAAATTTTCATATAACCATATATTTATGCCATAACACATAAAATAATACCAAAATAATTTTCTTCAACCCCGGATTAGTGGTCCCGAAACCACTGCTCCGACTAGCCCCAAAATCGGGCTGTTACAGTGTGGCCCTGTTTAGGCAAAATATTTCTAAGTGCGCAAAAGTTTCCGGTTTAATTCCGAAACTTTTCGAATGTATGTTTAGGGTCTCGTAGGCCCATAATAAGGAGGCTATGAATATGAATGAGAATCTTTAAGTTGAAATGAAATTTTATAGCCCGATGTTGTATGTTTAAGGAAGTTAAGTCCGATAATGCCTCGTACCCTGTTCCGGCGTCGGACACGGGTAAGGGGTGTTACACTAAGTGTTGTAAAAGCCTGGCTTAATTTTACTTCTTGAGAACCTTGTTCGAAAGTATATTATTTATCGTTGGAACTCACTAAGTTCGTTATGAACTTAGCTAGTTTCCCCTATCATTTTAGGATTTGTAGAGAAAGTGGACTTTTGAAGGGATTCAGCTTGCTAACGGATTCTTTTGTGAGCCATTCATTATTTTGTTGTAAGATGTATATCAAATTACGGTGGCATGTGGTCTAAGTCTCTTGAAATGGAATTATGTAAATGCATATTTGAATTTCTTCTATATACTCATTTGTATATAATGAATGATGGCACTTTGTCAGTTTATTAACCTTTATGTTATACAAATTAAGGCTTACTCTTATTTTCCCTTAATCTGTGTCTTAATTCTTTTAATCCATTGTATGACATTTGGAACGTATATTTTTATTTTCTTCTGATCTTGTTTTAAAACTACTATTTCGCTAAACGTCATTTTAAAATTATTTTATTAAAATCGTATTGATTGCCTTAACTACGAAAACCAAAGTTTTTTTCATTACGAAATGTTTTTTGCTTTTCTGGTAACACCACCGTTCGCCGGTCAGACAGTCGAATTGGGGTTTTACAGTTGTTTATATTAATATATGTTTAACGGTAACAATTTTTTTACATAAAAGAAATAGTTAGAAATTTTTAATTTATGTCAAACTTAACATGCATGATCTACATAAATGAAGAATAAAATATGAGATAAAATATTAATCGTATAAAAAGTTATAGAATGGTGCAAAACCACTTAAGTTATACACTGATGCAAATGGATCTCTCTCTCTCTCTCTCTCTATATATATATATATATATATATTTGTTGTCAATATTTCGTTCATAAAGTTAACTTGGAATGTGATTGATGGGAATGTCATTGCTAAGAAAGTTATTTTACAACGTTTGATATACACTAGAAAATATTGATTAAAATCTTGAGAAAGTCAACGTGTTTGGTATACTCAACAGTTTCCTAAGAATGTAAGGTTACTTAACAAAATTATCCTTATTAAATAAAAATAATATTAATGTATTTTAATATTTTAAATAATTTTTATCATTAATAATTATTTAAATTAAATATTTAATAATAATATTTTCAACAATCTTTATTATTAACAAAGTATGATTCTCTCACATTCTGATATGTTATATGAACACATTAAAAAAACCTTACATGTTAAGTCAAGGTTATAAAGATTTACAATTTATAATTTTTTCCTCATTACATTGTAGGTATAAATTCAAGTATATTAATATATTATATATATGACTTGAATATATTACTGCTAATTTTTAAACTAGTAGTTTGATTTAGATGTAACATTGTTTTCCATAACAGTTAGATTTTTTTTTAACACATAATTTTTTTATGTAAGCTTTGTTAGGGTGGGATGCCATAAATTTTTCTTGATGTGAAAGTTAGGCAATGAATTAGTTTAAAAATTGGATTTGAGAGTAGGTGATGTTAATGTTGTTGCTGGAGCAATAGGATATTATCTATGAATAGCTTGTTTTTTACACAATTACATAATTCTACAAGTTCTAAGTTTTAAGTACTAGAAAATGAGAAAACAATTGTGTTTTAAGTTTTAAGTTTTAAGTTTTAAGCTTTAGAATAATGAATTGAAGTTGTAGCAACTAAAAAAAAATGAGAAAACAAGCAAAAATTGTGTTTTTCCGTCTCTTTTTTTATTTTAGATTGAATAAGTTGAAAGGATAATTTGGAAAATAACTTTTAGGCCAATTATTAAGAAAATCAATTTTCATTGCTGGTGATAAAAGTAACTTCAATAGAAAACATTCTAATAAAAGTAAATTAATTTTTTCATCCCAAATGTTAGAATAACATTCTAACCAATACATTCCTTGAAAAGTTATAACTTTCTATACCAAAGCCTCCCTAACTGTTGCCTTTGGAAATTGAAAAAAGAAATGAAAAGTGAGACGATCAAAACCTTATTGCAGTTAAATAAAATTACATAGTATTATCCATATATATAGTAGGGACGTAGGTCAGGAAACATTGATATTTCTAGAGAAAACATCGAGATATATACATCTTAAATCTTACCATATATATCTAACAACTGGTTGCTAAATAAGGATAGTATATAATCTCAGATTGAACCATCATAAATTGTGCGATTATCATTTCATCTGCGCCTAGGCTGCACTTTGACCTTAAGAGGGTTAGCCATTTCGCAGGAGAGCCTAAGCCTTTCGGTGAGATCAACTGGATTAGCATCCGATTGCACCCACTCGAATTCATGCAATAAGGATCCCACCCAAAAGTTAACAGTGGCCAAACCCAATGTCTTACCTGGGCAAGTCCGACGGCCTGACCCGAATGGCGCCAGCCTGAGGTCTGACCCTAACACCGAGAATTCCACATCATTACTACTGTCCTTGGACACGAATCTCTCTGGCATGAACTTGAGGGGGTCCACCCAAATTTCTGGGTCCCTGGTGATGGCCCACATGTTAACCATGGCTGTGGTCCCAGCAGGCACGTGATATCCATCAATAGTAGCGTCTGTGATTGCCAACCGGGCCCATGATAGAAGTGGGCCAGGTGGGTGCATCCTCAGAACCTCCTTCACTACTGCCTGCAGGTAAACCATCGATTGAATGTCTGATTCCATCAACGCTCGTGATTTCCCCACAACTTCATCAAGCTCCGCCTGCACTCTTGACTGGATTTCCGGGTGAAGCACCATTCTCGCTAGTATCCACTCTATTAAAACCGCCACAGTGTCCGTTCCTCTAAATATCATCTCCTGCGTAATTAGGACAAAGCAATTAATTGTACTTAAAAGCTAAGAAAATGTACATATTATCGTAATCTAATCATCAAAATGATCCAAGATTCCATCTTCGATTCTTTTCCCATCACAGCTAGAAAGCAAAAAACCATGCCTATAAAAAAATAAAATAAAATTGATTGCTTTGTTGCTTACCCAAAGTACGGCAATCATATCATTGTCCAAGAGTCTATCAGGTCCAGTGAGAGAAAGTAAAACGTGCACGAAATCATGGTTTGTTGTCTCAGGTTGCAGTTTATGTTGTTGAATGATTCTACTCACAAACTTGTTCACTTTGGGAACAAGTTGGGTGCATCGAAGCCGGATTTTTTGAAGGTCTAAACCAGCAAGCCATGAGAGATGATCAGACCAATTGAGCTTCCCTAATAGGTCGTAACCTTCTTCGACAAGCTGGCTGAGTTGTTCAGTTTCAGTACTTGACGAACCAAGTTGATACTTGCTGCCAAACACCGAGCACATCATGTTGTTAAGAGATGCTTTCTTGAGTATATCCCGTACGGAGATTTCTCCGGTTCCACCACGACATGCTATTATAGAACGCATTTGAGAGGCGATATCAGACCTCTGTGCCTCGGTGAAGCTGATTTGTTTAGGACAAAATAGATGTGTGGCAGCAATTCTTCTGAGGGTTCGCCAGTAAACCCCATAAGGAGCGAAACCAATGGCTCTGTTGAACATTAAACTGTATGCCGACTCTTTCACTGGACGATCAGCAAAAACGGAACTGTTAAGAATCTCTTTGGCTACATCAGGGTTGCATGTAACCATAACCCTTGTATCACCCAAGCTAAAGGCCATGAGCCGTTTAGCATCAAAACACTTAGCTGCTGCAGAAATTTTATGGTGAGCCAGATTAAGCATGATGTTCATGCTTCCCAGCACTGGGAAACCTCGTGGCCCTGGAATGATGTTATTGTGCTTCGTGGCACCTCTCTTGCGCAGCCAATGATACTTACCCCAGGCAGGACCTCCAGGGTACAACCAGAAACAGAGGGTCATACCCAGCCAACCCATGCAAAGTAAAAGAAGAAGCCAAATGGAGTTTTGAGAGGAGAAAGTTTTGCATTTGGAAGCAATAAACAAAAGCCAAAAGCAATCAGAGTTGGTTTCCATGGAGATCAGGAAAATGGCGGATGATATTTTGTTTGTTTGTTTCCTCTTCTGGTTGAGACTATGAAATGAGAGCGTCGCTTATATAGAGATTTTTTTTTTTTTTTTTTTTTTTGGACTACAAGAGTAACGGTTAAACAGAAGCATTATGAGATATGCTACAGGATCGGCATATATCAACATTATAACGGAATTAAACAAAATCGAAAAGTTAAAATCGATATCATTGTGCGCCGCCACTAGCAAAACCGAAAACGAGGCTTCATGAGCATGGGGCCCCTTGCATTCCCCACGCTCGTTTCTGCTCGTGGGGTTCATTTTCTTGGAACACGTAAGCCCCTAGCTGCTACCATTCTATCTTTTTCTATCCACAGCTATCAAACCACTAATATCAAAGGCTAGTAGCAGTACATTACTGGTAATAATTGAACAAGGCAGCCATTCCGATTCGCTATGTTAATGAATTTGGCATCGCTCTCAGAATTTAGGCATCGGCGGTGTATGTGGTGGTCCTGAGCGAGCCCTCCACTTCCAGGCCACATTAATCAAATATCATTCTTTTTCATACCCAATCATGTCGATGTAGTATCTTTCTCTTCTTTTTATTTCTTTTTTATAATCTCATGGACACAAAACTTTTACATGGTTATAAAAAAATTCATGAAAGTAACTCTTAAGTTTTTCGAAAAAGAAATTAAAAGAACAAGAATCATTAAAACAAACTAGCAGCGGCATTGGTGAATGTTAATTAGTATTTGATTAAAATTAGCAAAATAAACAAGCATTTTTAAGGCACTTATATATATAGGGTGAGTTTAGATGGGTGGCGGGGTGCGCGTTTAGTTTACTTTTTATCTCACGCTACAATATTGTTATGGTATTTAATATCACCGTCATCGTTATTTTTATACTAACCACAGATAAATGCATCACTCATCCAAACCCACTCATAATGATTAACTCAAGTGAGACCACCTTAAAAAATAAAGAATTATAATATCCCTTTAATTCTCTCCTCATGCAGTTTAATTGTCTCCTCAGGTAGGATTTGTTTTCAGCATCATCCCCACGACCAGACACAGTGGAGTTATTTCCCTCGATTCGTTAGAAAAATACTCTTTCAGCTGAAGGTGTGCGTATCACCTTTCCAAAATTTCCAGAACGGACTAAACCCAACACTTATGAAATATTTCTGGAAATCAAAATTGTAGGACGGGATTCAGGACTTAAGAATTGTAGCAGGTATGCTATGCCAAAAACACAGACCACTCTTCTTTTTGGTCATTAAAACAAGCACTGCCTTTTAGCTACAAACCCTTAAATCAAGAAACTTCCTTAATCATCAGCATTATTGATACCTTTGATTAGAGTTTAATATTTCTGATGTGCAGGATCCATGTATATGGCAAGCACAGAGCATACTCTATTTGAACTCATAGTTAACTCATAAGCTCAATCTTATCTTAAAAGGAAATCTAGAGAGAAAGCAGGGAATTTAGAATGCCATAGATAGAAAACACTCCATGTATATAACTCTCCTTATATAGATGGAGAGGCTTACAAACAGACAAACTTATGGTACATATATTTTATATAAAGCAAACAGTACAAAACATCTTTATTGAAAGCAAACAGTAAAAGTGAGATTCTCTTCTTTAATCATAGTCGGTGGATTCATTTGACGTGAGATTAAGATCAATGATACGATCCTGCTTTTCTTGCTTTTTCTGATAGATTTCCATCTAGAGAGCATCATACCGTGCATCAGGATCAAAATCTTCATTATTATCTTCATGTTCATCCTTATCTTCATGTTATGGTTGAGAATCTTGGATACTTATCTTATCAAGATTGATTTTGCTACAGTACCAAGGATAATCTTGAGACCATTCTGTTGGATCTGGAATACTCTCATGATTTGGATAGCCTTCAAAATTTCTTCATGATAAGGTTTATGTTGAATTGGCCAAGTATCCCATGGAGCAGTGACATCTGGACGAGGCCATATTTCAAATGGAATGACCTTGTTAAACTGGAAAACAAATTTTTGAATATTTCTATAATGGCTGTTAGAATTTCGGATATCATCATGGAAAATTGTAATAGTCTAATTTTGGTGAGATTGGAACAGTGGTTTCGGGACCACAAATCCGAGCCCAAAAATAAAATTTTATTTTATTTTATTTTATGGTTGGTATTATGATAGGAAGGTCACATGAAAATTTTGACACGAAAATTTTATCGATTGTGTGGCTAATTAGGTAAAGGACTAAATTGCATAAAATGCAAAAGTTGGATTCTAGTAGCTATAGGTATTAAATAGCTATGGAATTTAAAACTTAAGGTCCTTATATGGTAATCAAACCATTGAAGAGTAGTTAGTAGATATTATAATGACTCATCCATGGAAAAAATAGAAAAGGCAAGGGACTAAATAGGAAATCAATAAAATAAAAAAGATGATAGAAAAATAAAAAGAAATTATCATCTTTTCTATTCATCTTCTTCCCCAATATTTCTATGGAAACCCTAGGAGAGAGGAAGAGAACTTACCAAGCTTGAAAAGGTATGAAATCAAGTCCCGTTTTTAATGATTTTTATATTTTTAGAATCGGGATAGCCTAATCTTTCTATTTATGGGATTTATTTGAAAAGATAATAAAGTGTAGAATTTTGCCATGGATGTAAATGCTGGAAATTTGAAATTTATGGTACGAAATGAAACACATTTGATAGATAAACAACTTTTACAAAGCAATTTTTCATGGAAACTTAGTTAGGGACTAAAATGAAAAAGTAGTAAAAACCCATGGAAAATGATAAAATTTGTGAAATGTGTGTTCTGTAAAAATTGTTATTAAGTTTTGGTTAGGCTTGGAAAGAGGACTAGATTGCATGAATTTCATTTTCCGAGCCTAGGGATGAAATTGGAATTTTTGAAAAGAGTAGGGGCAAAATAGTAATTTTGCCTAGGATGTAGTAGAATGCAAATGTATACAAAATGCGATGAGTTAATAATTAAATTTGCTTATATAGACCCAGAAAGACCAACTACGGAATTAGATCGAGGGAAACAAAAAGTTTCGGATTTGTTGGAATTCAAACACGAACAATTGTCAAAGTAAGTTCGTGTAACTTAAATATGTATGTTAAATTGCTTGGATTGAATTATATGATTTTAATGATATGTATGTGATGATGAACATAATGAAATAACTATAATTTGGAAAATATGGATAAAATGTCATGTCCCGGTTGAACATTGAAATTCGATGGATTATGGTGATCCCTTGAAACGAGTAGGATATGACAGATGTTACAAATAGGATTTAGCCCGGATGGGTAATCCTGAATTAAGCTTCTCGAGCATATGTTATAGATTGGGTTTAGCCCGGACAGGTAACCCTAACTAAGCTCTTTAGAGCATAGGTTACTGATAGGATTTAGCCTGAACTGGCAATCCTAAATGACTCTTGTGAACGTCGGTTGAAAATCGGGATTTAGCCTGGACTGGTAATCCTATTGTAAAATACGTGGCTCGACAATGAAATCTTTGAACTTATGCCCAATGGGTAATAATCAATATGAATTGACGGATAATTTATATGTATACGTTATGTACATCACCTGAATGTCCATTGAAATTTCATTAGTTCAACGGAAAAGACTCTTGAAATATGGAAAGGTGGAATTAATGGAAGTTTGTATGTAATGAGCTCATCTTTGTTTACTTGATATTTATATGATGTTATGTGACTAACTTGCTTGATCAAGTGTATATATTTAGGTGAACTACCTATAATGGATGAAATGTATGTTTATGTATGCTTGTTTGAATAGATATAACCGGTAAGTTTATTTTCCGTTATACGAACTTTCTAAGCATGAAAATGCTTACCCTATTTACTTTTCCCTTGTCTTATAGTGCTCGTAAGCTCGCAAAGGTTGGAAAACCGGTCGGAGCATAATCACACTATCCACTATCTCCTTTTTGGTATATTTAGAAATCTCATTTTGGTATAATGGCATGTGTAGGCTTATTTGGCCAAATGATGACTTGTAAGTGATGATTTGTAATCTAGCCATTGGAATGGCTAGTAATGATTTATTTGGTATGTTTATAAGTTATCTCAAGTTAAATGCTTGTGTTAAATGTGGATGAATAGAGTATGTTCATCTTGTATATGCACTAAAAGTAGGATTATAAACATGAATTGCATGTGAAATTACGTCATGATAGATGTTAGTTTAGGCTTGGTTTTAATGCTTGATTTGGCTGGTATATACATGCGAGTATTGGTGTAGGTTGTTGGCAAAATTGGGTGAGAAAATGAAGCTAAAAAATGGCTTCATTTTGTACACACGGGTAGACACACACGACCTACCCTATGGGCGTGTGGCCTGGCCGTGTGTTCCCTGCTTCTTAAAAATGAAAAACAGAATGCTCAGAATTGGGCACATGGGCAGAGACACGGTCGTGTGTCTCAACCATGTGGTTGACACGGCCTTGGACACGGGCATGTGAAAACTGCACCTTAATTTCAAAAATTAAATTCGACACACGGCCTTGCACACGGGCGTGTGATTTGGCCGTGTGACTTCAATTTCTTCATGCTTACAAGTCAGAGAGTTACACGGGTTAGGGACACGGGCGTGTGGGCACTGTTCATAAGAGAAATTTGTAAATTTTGCAAAAAAATTTATGAGATCCCGGTTGAGTTCCGAATCGATTTTAATGCTCATATTGGGCCTCTAGGGCCCATTCAAGGGACAATAAGAAAAATTTTAAGTACGAATGGTATTTTACTACATTTTGCATGTGAATGTTATGTGAACTCCGGTAATACTTTGTAACCCTGTTTCAACGATGGATACGGGTTAGGGGTGTTACATTTAGTTGTATCAGAGCTACGATTTAGCCGATTCTCGGACTAACGTAGCAAGGACGAGTCTAACTATACATGCCATTATATAAATCATGATAGTGTGATATCTCCTGACCACTTTTAAATGTATTTTTATACAGTAATGTCTTCCAACCAAGCTCGAGATGAGTCTGAGGAAGCTGAGAGCATTGCTCAAGCTTCTGTGCAACGAGCCGCAATTAGTAGTAGTAGGAGGCCCATGTCTGAGGGCGGTGAAGAGGCGAAAGCAGCCTTCTTTGAAATGATGAATGAATTATTTAGTGAATATATGAGAACACGCCCTGCTGTTCAACAACCTTCCCCAGCTGCTTCATAACCCGATGAAGCACCACAGGGTACTGGACCCGTTAGAATTGGTAAGGCTTCAGTTGATAAGATTAGAAAATATGGGGCTGAAGAATTTAGGGCTATGGCCGACGATGATCCAGAGAGGGCCGAGTTTTGGCTGGAAATTACTATTCGGGTTCTCGATGAATTGTCATGTACTCCCTCCGAATGTTTGAAATGTGCGGTATCCTTGCTGAAAGATACAGCTTATCATTAGTGGAAAACCATATCTTCAGTTGTACTGCAAGAAAATGTTACGTGGGAATTCTTTCGAACCGAGTTCAGAAAGAAATATATTAGTCAGAGGTTCCTAGATCAGAAAAAGAAGGAATTTTTAGAACTCAAACAGGAAAATATGATAGTAGCCGAGTATGAATGAGAGTTTGTTAGACTGAGCAAGTATGCTACTGAATGGGTTCAGGCTGAAACCGATATGTGCAAACGATTTGAAGATGGGCTGAATGAGGACATTAAGTTGTTGATTGGGATTTTGGAATTCAGGGAATTTGCGGTATTGGCTGAAAGATCCCAAAAGGCCGAGGAATTAAGCAAAGAGAAGAAGCAAGCCGAAAGAGAAGCTCAGGTTTCGAGTAAAAGATTTATGAGCAAGACGCAATCATCTACCTCAAAGAAATCAATAAGTTACCAAGAATGTTTTGCCTCATCAGTGGGATATTCGGGAAAGGAAAGAAGTTCTAAACGCTCTAACCCGAAGTCTTCATCTCCGCTAGCAACCAGTGTTGGGAGTGTTGGAAACCCCAAGCCACGATGCAATGTCTGTAACAAATTGCATTTTAGAGAGTGCCAGATGAGAAGTGGGGCATGTTTTAAATGTGGTTCTCTCGACCATTTTCTTAAGGATTGCCCGAAAAGAGTTAAGAAAGATATAGAACAAACCCCTAAGCCGAGTAATCCCGTCTCAAGGGGTAGACCACCACGATATCTCGAAAATGTTAGTGGCAATCGCACTACTGCAAAAGACTCAACGGCTAAATCTGAGGCACGGGCTCCAGCAAAAACATATGCCATACGTGCAAGGGAAGACGCCTCGGCACCAGATGTTATCACTGGTACATTCTCTTTACTTGATACTGAAATTATTGCTTTGATTGATCCTGGTTTAACGCATTAATATATATGTACGAAACTTGTGACTATTAAAAATATGTTGGCTGAATTCATCGAATTTGTGGTCAAAGTTTCAAATCCCTTGGGCCAGCATGTTATGGTAGATAAAATTTGTAGGAATTTCCCATTGATGATAGAGGGTCATTGTTTTCTGGCTAATTTGATGTTGTTACCTTTTGATGATTTTGATGTGATTTGGGGAATGGATTGGTTAACCCAACATGATGCAGTAGTTAATTGTAAACGTAAATATATCGTGTTGAAGTGTCAAAAGATTACTTTGGGTTGAATCTGAAAAACTAGATGGGTCATCTAATGTGATTTCAACAATATCAGCACAGAGATATATTAGAAAAGGGTATGAGACTTATCTTGCTTATGTGCTGGATACCAAAGTGTCTGAGCTGAAAATCCAGTTAGTGCCGGTTGTTTGTGAGTTTCTTGAGGTATTTCCAGAAGAGTTACCTGGTTTACCTCCAGCTAGAGAGGTGGAACTTTCCATAGACCTTGTGCCAGCGACGACACCGATATCTATAGCACCATATAGAATGACTCCTACTGAACTGAAAGAACTGAAGGTGCAGTTGCAAGAGTTGATTGATAGAGGATTTGCCTGACCTAGCTTTTTACCATGGGGTGCACCGGTATTGTTTGTAAAGAAGAAAGATGGATCATTGAGACTATGCATCGATTACAGACAGCTTAATAAAGTCACAGTAAAGAATAAGCACCGTTGCCTCGTATAGATGACTTGTTTGATTAATTAAAAGGTGCGACTATATTTTCAAAAATTGACCTACGATCTAGATACTATCAACTACGGGTAAAGGATTCAGATGTCTCGAAGACAGCTTTCAGAACCAGATATGGGCATTATGAATTTTTGGTGATGCCATTCGAATTAACGAATGCCCCGGCGATATTTATGGATTTAATGAACAGAATATTCAGACCATACCTGGACAGATTCGTGGTTGTTTTTATTGATGATATTTTGGTTTACTCTCGGGATGTGAATGAGCATGCTGAGCATCTGAGAGTTGTGTTACAAACTCAACGAGAGAAACAGCTGTATGCTAAATTTAGTAAATGTGAATTCTGGCTACGAGAAGTTAATTTCCTTGGACATATTGCATCTGCAGAAGGTATCCGGGTAGATCCGAATAAGATTTCAGCTATTGTAAGTTGGAAGCCTCTGAAGAATGTTTCAGAAGTCCGAAGTTTTCTGGGGCTAGCCGGATATTATCGGAGATTTGTTAAAGGGTTTTCAATATAGCTTCTCCAGATGACTCGATTCTTTTGCAAAAGATGTGAGATTCGAGTGGGTGATAAGTGTCGACAAAGTTTTGATAAATTGAAAGCCTTATTGACGGAAGCTCCCGTATTAGTTCAACCTGAATCGGGTAAAGAATTTGTAATCTATAGTGATGCCTCATTGAATGGGTTGGGTTGCGTATTGATGCAAGATGGTAAAGTTGTAGCTTATGCATCTAGACAGCTGAAGCCGCATGAAAGAAATTACCCGGTACATGATCTTGAATTAGTAGCCATTGTATTTGCACTAAAAATATGGCGACATTATCTTTTTGGTGAAAAGTGTCGCATCTTTACGGATCACAAAAGTCTGAAATATTTTAATGACACAAAAGGAACTGAATTTGAGACAACGGAGATGGTTGGAATTATTGAAAGATTATGATCTCGTTATTGATTACCATCCGGGGAAAGCTAATATGGTTGCGGATGCCTTGAGTCGAAAATCTTTGTTTGCTTTGCAGGCATTGAACGCCCAATTGTTCTTGTCTGATGATGATTCAATCATAGCCGAGTTAAAAGCTAGACCAATGTTTCGACAACAAATCTATGAGGCTTAGAAGGATGATGATAAGTTACAGGCCAAATGAGTACAAAGTGAGTCAGATCCTGATTCAGAGTTTCAGATTGATTCAGATGGTTGTTTGTTATTCAGAGACAGAATATGTGTACTGAAGAATTCAGAACTAGTACATAAGATTTTATATGAAGCGCACAATAGTATTATGTTTGTGCATCCTGGTAGCAACGAAATGTATAATGACTTGAAGAAAATGTATTGGTGGCCGGGCATGAAAAGAGATATTTCCGAATTTGTATCTAGATGCTTGATATGTCAACAAGTAAAGGCTGGACACCAAGTGCCTTCGGGATTATTGCAGTCAATTACGATTCCGGAATGGAAATGGGAAAGGAATACCATGGACTTTGTATCGGGATTACCCTTGTCGCCGAAAAATAAAAGATGCTGTATGGGTAATTGTCAATCGTTTAACGAAGTCAGCACACTTTATCCCGGTACGTATGGATTTTTCTTTGGATAGGTTGGCTGAATTATATGTCTCTGAAATTGTAAGATTGCATGGAGTGCCAACCTCCATTATTTCAGATAGAGATCCTCGGTTCACCTCCCGATTTTGGAGTAAGTTGCAAGAAGCTCTGGGAACTCGTTTACACTTTAGTACTGCATTCCATCCTCAAACAGATGGACAATCTGAATGTGTGATACAAATTTTAGAGGACATGCTTCGGTGTTGTGTACTTGAATTTGGAGGTAACTGGGAAAAATACTTACCTTTGATTGAATTCGCTTACAATAACAGTTATCAATCCAGTATTAAAATGGCACCGTATGAGGCTCTATATGGTCGCAAATGTAGAAATCCCTTGTATTGGACAAAGTTAAGTGAGAAAAAGATCCACGGAGTTGACTTGATCCGTGAAACTGAAGAGAAAGTAAAACTAATTCGAGACAGTTTGAAAGTAGCCTCTGACCGTCAAAAGTCCTATGCTGATTTGAAACGGAAAGAGATAGAATTTCAGATTGGTGATAAAGTGTTCCTGAAAGTATCACCATGGAAGAAGGTTCTCCAATTCGACCGTAAAGGAAAACTGAGTCCACGGTTCATCGGGCCTATTGTGTATCGGTTAGCATTACCACCTGAGCTTGATAAGATTCACAATGTTTTCCATGTATCCATGTTACGACGATATCGATCAGATCCTTCACACGTTATTCGTCCAACAGAAGTTGAGATTCAGCCTGATATGACCTACAATGAAGAACCGATCAAAATACTTGCACATGAGACGAAAGAGCTAAGAAATAAAAATGTGGCTTTGGTAAAAGTGCTCTGGCAACGACATGGTTTAGAGGAAGCTACCTGGGAGCCAGAGGATACTATGAGGAAGCAATACCCTGACCTCTTTTCTGGTAAGAATTTTCGAGGACGAAAATTTTTAATGGGAGGAGAGTTGTAACAGCCCAATTTCGGTGAGATTAGAATAGTGGTTTCGGGACCACAAATTCGAGCCCAAAAATAAATTTTATTTTATTTTATTTTATGGTTGGAATTATGATAGGAAGGTCACATGAAAATTTTGACACGAAAATTTTATCGATTGTGTGGTTAATTAGGTAAAGGACTAAATTGCATAAAATGCAAAAGTTGGATTCTAGTAGCTATAGGTATTAAATAGCTATGGAATTCAAAACTTAAGGTCCTTATATGGTAATTAGACCATTGAAGAGTATTTAGTAGATATTATAATGACTCATCCATGGAAAAATTAGAAAAGGCAAGGGACTAAATTGGAAATCAATAAAATTAAAAAGATGATAGAAAAAAAAAAAAGAAATTATCATCTTTTCTATTCATCTCCTTCCCCAATATTTCTACGGAAACCCTATGAGAGAGGAAGAGAACTTATCAAGCTTGAAAAATGTATGAAATCAAGTCTCGTTTTTAATGATTTTTCTATTTTTAAAATCGGGATAGCCTAATCTTTCTATTTATGGGATTTATTTGAAAAGACAATATAGTGTAGAATTTTGCCATGGATGTAAATGCTGAAAATTTGAAATTTATGGTAGGAAATGAAATATAGTTGATAGATAAACAACTTTTACAAAACAATTTTTCATGGAAACTTCATTAGGGACTAAAATGAAAAAGTAGTAAAAACCCATGGAAAATGCTAAAATTTGTGAAATGTGTGTGCTGTAAAAATTGTTATTCCGTTTGTTTGCCAGTAAATTGTTTTCCAGAAAATGATTTCTGGAAAATGATTTACTTTTCTGGTGTTTGGATGAATCTGTCTAAAATATTTTATGTTGTTTGGCAGATTTCCTGAAAATATTTTCCGGAAAAGCTGTTTTTACATATATAAATAAATTTCTATATATATATTAATAAATTTATATTTTAAATTATTTTTACATATATTATAATTTTTTATATATTTTTTGGATCTGGCATTGTGATGTAATCTCATGTTCAATATCTTTGATATATAATATATGCAATTTGGCCATGTTATGTACTAACTCATGCATTGTGGAAGAGCAGCAAAAATACAGCTTTGGTATTTCAATCATTCCTTTTAACTATAACAAGTAGTAATATTTAATTATTCAGGGACATTAGCAGATCTATTAATTCAGTCAACCAAATTACTGTTCAATTAATTAAAATTTTTAAAGTTTTAATGAGATTTTTTTCAAAAAACAAAAAAACAAAAAAAAATTTGATACCTCTTTCTCTTATTATTGCCGCAAGATAGTCCTACAAGTTGAACTAATTGTGCTTTATAGATGGTTTTAATTACTCTATGGTTTTATGAATTGAGTCACTCGTTGGACTCGGTTGTGTAAATGGTAAATGGGTTTGAAGGGGATGGAATGGTAAATGGGACAGGTTTTCGTCGAATAATCAATCAAGGTGATCAAAGGATATTGATAATTCCATTGAGTAAGTATTCCATTGATTAATCCTTTTTATATTCTTTAATCCATAAGATAATACTTCATTTATTTTGCTAGGATCAATAAGAAAGTTTAGGACTGTTTTTAAACTAGATAAGTTCTATGCAGGTGTCAGCATGAATCTGTTACTGATAATTATAGCAGGCTGTTGGGTATATTGTGGAGTTCAGAAAAGAAAGCTTATCAAACTGAAGGAGAAATTCTTTCAGAAAAATGGTGGTCTTATGTTACAACAAAAACTCTCTAATGGATCAATCGAAACTGCCAAAATCTATACTGCAGATGAGCTAAAGAAAGCCACCAACAAGTACCATAAAAGCAGAGTCCTTGGCCAAGGTGGCTATGGAACAATATACAAAGGAATATTACTAGACAATAAAGTAGTAGCTGTTAAGAAATCAAAAGTTTGTGACCAAAGCCAAATAGAACAATTCATCAATGAGGTGCTCGTGTAACAACCCGATTTTGGGGCTAGTCGGAACAGTGGTTTTGGAACCACTAATCTGAGGTCGGAGAAATTATTTTTAATATTATTTTATGTGTTATATCATGATTATATGAGTGCATGAAAATTTTGGTGAATTAATTGTAGTGATTACTTGCTTAATTTTAAAAAAAGACTAAATCGCATAAAAGGTGAAATTTGTGTTCTACTAATTTGAAGTGTCATATAGCTAGATAACCTTAAATTAGAGTTCCTTAATGTGCAAATAGGCCTTATTTAGGGTGATGGCCTGCCATAGGGACAAAGAAATGAATTTGGTCAATGGTTAGGTGTAGTATTTGGTGACTTAATTAATAAATAAAATAAAATAAAGAAAAGCTATCATCTTTTCCATCTTCTTCTTCCTCCACCGAAAATATCAACAAGAATAGGGGTTTGGAAACTTGAAATTTTTAGCAACTTACACTCCTTGCAAGTAAGTGATTTTGGTGATCATTCTTGATAATTTTTGTACTTTTGGGACCCTTGTAGCATAATCTAGCTAATGAGGGGATTATTTTGCAAAGTGGTTGAGAGTCTAGGGTTTTTCCATGTGAGTATTCATGTGTTTGCTGAAATTTTATGGAAGAAAATGAATCTTGGTTTTTTAATGAACAACTTTTGTGAAAGGATTTTTGTATGAAAACACCTAATAGGACTATTTTGTAAAAGTTATAAATTGGATAGTAAATGTGTGAAATAATTGGAATTGTGAGTTTCTATTAGAGAGAATATGAATCGGCTAGGCTTGGGTATGAAAAAAATGAACACATTTCATTTTACAAGCCTAGGGGCAAAATCGTAATTTTGTGAAAGTCTAGGGGCAAAATGGTAATTTTGCCAAAATAGGAATTTTTGGAGTGATGTGATTAATGTGGTTATTTAATAATCTAAATATGTCATTATAGATCAAGAAGAACGTGGAATCAA
Organism: Gossypium sturtianum; assembly: GCA_025698515.1. Taxonomy (NCBI): domain Eukaryota; kingdom Viridiplantae; phylum Streptophyta; class Magnoliopsida; order Malvales; family Malvaceae; genus Gossypium; species Gossypium sturtianum. The sequence continues at coordinate 67,031,892 of CM046950.1, read as the reverse complement.
CGTTGACCGAGGAAAAGGCAAGGTTTCAGACTAAACTTCAAATTGACATATTTTGTATCGAGGTAAGTTTATATGTAAATGATACATCCTTTTTACTTATGTTTTTACATATTAATGTATTATGTGAAATTTGAATGAATATTATTGATATCTATTAAAATGATAGAAAATGAAGAAATTCCCGGATGAACCTTCGGAATAGGAAAATGATACGGATAAAAATCGTGAATAAGTGATTGTTAGTGGGCTGTGTGCGACACCACCGTGGATATGTGATTATTGGTGGGCTGTGTGCGATACCACCGTGTTATTTATTAATGGTGGGCTGTGTGCGAAACCACCGTGTTCATCGAGAAACTTTAACTAAGTAAAATTTCGTGTGGCTATGTGGTGACAAGTGCAGGGTATAAGTGCATGTAAATGTGAGCAATGTTTATGATATGTATTTGGAATGTGGTAAGATTTGAAATGAGTAAGTACAACTACGAGGATCTGAATTGTTCTTGATTGATAAGTATGTGGTATGATGTTCATTGTTTACATATAGACTTACTAAGCTTAAAGTTTACTCCCTTCTCTTTTCCCTTGTTTTATAGTGTCAATAAGCCAGCTCGGGATACGTAGACCGTAGGAGGATCACCCGCACTATCCACACATTTTAGTATATTGAGATTTACATTGAATTATGGCATGTATAGGGACTTGATCTTTTTGGTTATATGTCATATTAGTTTAGCCAAATGTGTTGGCTTAGGATGATATTTGATTCATTTTGTATAAGGCCATGAGATGTGGCTCATAATGATTATTTGGATGTAAATCTATTCATATATGCATGTATGTGTCGTTTCCATTTTGATATGGCCTATGATTATTGATGGTTGAATGATGGTATGTTGCATGTGATTATGGATGGTTGATGATGGTGAAGCACGTAGTTATGCTATATTAAGTGCCTTGAATTTATATGTATATATTTGGATTAGTGTGGTTTTGATGTTGTGTAGGTTGGTACAAGTATGGGTGGCAAAAAGGCTTGGTAAATAGCCTTATTTTGTCCACACGGGCATGTGTCTAGGCGATGTGTGACACACGGTCTACCCCATGGGCGTGTGGTTTGGCCGTATGTCCCCCTGCATCCTAAGTAGGCACGGCCGTGTGTCTCAACCGTGTGGAAGACACGACCATAGGACATGGGCATGTGCCCAGGCCGTGTGAAGTCTGCACTTGATTTTCGGAATTTAATTCGCCACACGGCCTAAGGACACGGGCGTGTGTCTTGGCCGTGTGACCTTATTTGGGTGATGACGTCATAAACAGAATGTCCCCTATTTTTGACACGGCCTGAAGCACGGACATGTGATATGCCACACGGGCGTGTGGATCGTTTTGATGAAAATTTTTCTAAGTTTTACCAGAATTTTCTAAAATTTTCGGTTTAGTCCCGAACTACTCCTTATGTATGTTTTGGGCCTTGTAGGCTCGTTTAAGGGGTGATATGAATGTTTATGAAAAGTTTTAAATTTGAGTGGGAAGTCATGTCTCGGTTTTGTTTGATTGCTTGCATATAAGTCCGGTAACGCCTCGTACCCTATTTCGATGTTGAATACGGGTAAGGGGTGTTACATTTAGTGGTATCAGAGCTATGGTTTAGTCGATTCTCAGACTGTCGTAGCGTGTGTGAGAGTCTAGTTATACATGCCATAAATATATTATGATAGTGTGGTGACTCCTGACAACTTTAAACTGTGTTTTCATATAGTAAATCGATCCCAACCGAGCTGCTGCTGATGATGCTGCAAGTAATGCGCCGACTCCCGCGCAAGGGACCGCGCCAGTAGAAAGTAGACCTAAGACCTTGGGTCAAGGAGAGGAGGCTCGGGAAGCCTTTCTCCATATGATGAGTAATTGGTATACTAAATTTGTTCGAGCAAATCCTAATGCTCAACCTCCTCCACCCCCTCCTATACCTCAGCCGGTCCCCGTAGCTCCTCAAGGTATTGATTTGGTAAGACTGACTAAACCCTTGATTGATAAGATTTGAAAGCAAGAGGCCAAGGAATTTAGAGCCAACATAGATGATGATACTGAGAAAGCAGAGTTCTGGCTTGAGAATTCTATGCGGGTATTTGATGAACTTTCTTGCACGCCCGAAGAATGCTTAAAATGTGTTGTATCATTACTGAAGGACTCGGCATACCACTGGTGGAAAATGCTGACATCTGTAGTTTCGAAGGAGAGAGTGACATGGGATTTCTTCTTAGAGGAGTTTCGAAAGAAATACATAAGTCAGCGGTTCATCGATCAGAAACGGAAAGAGTTCCTTGAATTGAAGCAAGGTAAAATGTCTGTGGCAGAGTATGAATGTGAATTCGTCAGACTCAGCAAGTATGCTCAAGAGTGTGTGTCTACCGAAGCTATTATGTGTAAGAGATTCGAAGATGGGCTGAACGAGGATATTAGATTGTTAGTAGGGATCTTAAAGTTGAAAAAATTTGTGGTATTGGTCGATAGAGCTTGCAAGGCTGAAGAGCTGAATAAGGAAAGGAGAAAAGCTATGATTGAGGCCCGAGATGCAAGGAAGAGGCCGATGAGTAAGTCGTTCCAATCCCAATCAAAGAGGTCCAAAGAAACAAACCTTCGGATGACCGTTTCAGCTTGATATTCACACTGAGATCGTGGTAAAACATATTCGGGCTCTAAAGTTCAAGCCACCTCGATGGCAAGTGTGGGTAATACGAAGTCTAATAAACCCGAGTGTCAGAATTGTGGTAGAAAACATATTGGAGAGTGTTGGGGAAATAATCGAGCTTGCTACAAGTGTGGTTCTCGAGAACATTTTATCAGAGACTATCCTGAGAATGTTGAAGGAGAGAAACTTCAGAGTGTTAGACCGAGTAACACTACTAGCAGAGGTAGACCACCGCGAAATGCCAGAAGTGGGGCTAGTAGTAAAAGTATAATAAATGATTCAGTTGTGAGGTCAGAAACGAGAGCACCTGCTAGAGCTTATGCCATACGAGCTCGTGAGGATGCATCATCCCCAGATATGACTATGGGTATATTTTCTCTATATGATACTAATGTTGTTTCATTAATTGACCCCGGATCCACTCATTCTTATGTTTGTGTGAATTTGGTAAATAGTAAGAAATTATCTGTTGAATTGACTGAATTTGTGATTAAGGTGTCAAACCCTTTAGGCAAGTATGTGTTAGTAGATAAGGTTTGCAAGAATTGTCCTTTGATGATTCAAGGTTTGTTTTACAGCTAATTTGATGTTGTTGCCATTTAATGAGTTTGATGTTATTTTGGGCATGGATTGGTTGACATTACATGATGCTAAGGTAAATTGTAGGCAAAACCCTTGAGTTGAAATGTGAAAATGGTGAGATTCTTTGGGTTGAAACAGATGACTCAAATAAGATGCCTGTGGTGATTTCGTACATGTCTGCTCAGAAGTGTATGAGAAAAGGGTGTGAAGCATATCTTGCATATGTGTTGAATACTGAGATGTCCGAGTTGAAGCTTGAATGCTGTGCGCGCATTTGTGAATTTCGGATGTATTTACTGGAAGAATTACAGGTTGCCTCCGGTTAGAGAAATTGAGTTTGCTATCAATTTAATACCTGAGACTGCACCAATTTCCATTGCTCCGTATAGAATGGCTCCGACTGAATTGAAAGAGTTAAAGGCTCAACTGCAAGAGTTGACCGATAAGGGATTTGTTAGACCGAGTTTTTCTCCCTGGGGTGCTCCCGTATTATTTGTAAAGAAGAAAGACGAAATAATGAGACTTTGCATTGATTACCATCAACTTAACAAAGTAACTATAAAGAACAAGTATCCATTGCCGAGAATTGATGATTTGTTCGATCAACTGAAGGGAGCAACCGTGTTATCAAAAATAGATTTAAGATCCGGCTACTATCAGTTGAGAGTCAAAGAATCTGATGTGTCGAAAACTGCTTTTAGAACGAGGTATGGACACTATGAATTTCTTGTGATGCCTTTTGGTTTAACTAATGCACCAGCTATGTTTATGGATTTAATGAACCAAATTTTTCCGCTATATTTGGATAAGTTTGTGGTAGTGTTCATAGATGATATATTGATTTATTCCCGAGATGAGTCTGAGCATACCGAACACTTAAGAACGGTATTGCAGATTCTACAAGAGGAGAAATTTTTTGCTAAGTTCAGTAAAAGTGAGTTTTGGCTTCGTGAAGTCGGATTTCTGGGACATATAGTTTCAGGTGAGGGTATTCGGGTTGATCCGAGCAAAATTTCAGCGATTATTGATTGGAAACCGCCAAAGAACATATCCGAGGTCAGAAGCTTTTTGGGCTTAGCCGGGTATTATCGACGTTTTGTTGAGGGATTTTCAATGATTGCTTCTCCTATGACTAAGTTGTTGCAAAAGAATGTTAAGTTTGAATGGACCGATAGATGTCAACAAAGTTTCGAGAAGTTGAAGGCACGATTAACTGAAGCACCAGTTTTGGTATAACCTGAGTCGGGAAAGGAGTTTGTGATCTATAGTTATGCGTCAATGAATGGTCTTGGTTGTGTGTTGATGTAAGAGGGCAAAGTAGTAGCTTATGCCTCGAGACAACTAAAACCACATGAAAAGAATTATCCGACGCACGATTTGGAACTGGCCACCATCGTCTTTGCTTTGAAGATTTGGCATCATTATTTGTATGGTGAGAAATGCCGAATCTTTACCGATCACAAAAGTTTGAAATACTTGATGAACCAAAAGGACTTGAATTTGCGACAACGAAGGTGACTCGAATTATTGAAAGATTATGAGCTAGTGATTGATTATCATCCAGGGAAAGCGAATGTAGTCGCAGATGCCTTGAGTAGAAAATCCTTGTATGCTTTGAGAGCTATAAGTACGAGTTTAGCTTTGTCTGACGACGGTTCGATTTTGGCCGAGTTAAGGGCTAGACCGTTATTTCATCAGTAAATTTGTGAAGCTCAAAAGAAAGACAAGGAATTGCAAGTTAAAAGAGTTTAGTGTGAATCGGGTAGTTATTTAGATTTTCGAATTGGACCAAATGATTGCTTGATGTTCTGTGATAGGGTATGTGTACCGAAGAATGATGAGTTAATTCGGAAAATTTTACAAGAGGCACACAATGGTTGTTTGTCAGTACATCCGGGCAGTACAAAAATGTATAATGATTTGAAGAAGTTGTATTGGTGGTCGGGTATGAAAAGAGACATCTCTGAGTTTGTGACAAAGTGTTTGATCTGTCAACAAGTGAAAGCCGAGCATCAGGTACCTTCGGGTTTACTTCAGCCAGTGATGGTTCCCTAGTGGAAATGGGACCGAATCACGATGGATTTTGTAACAGGGTTACCCATGACTCTGAAAAAGAAAGATGCCGTGTGGGTTATCGTTGATAGAATAATGAAATCGGCTCACTTTATACCAGTACGTACTGATTACTCACTTGACAAGTTGGCCGAGCTGTATATTACCAAAATTGTGAGATTACATGGGGTGCCTATGTCCATTATTTTGGATAGAGATCTGAGGTTTACTTCAAGGTTTTGAAAAAAGTTGTAAGAAGCCTTGGGTACGAAATTGAATTTTAGTACCACATTCCATCCGCAAACTGATGGTTAACCCAAAAGAGTGATTCAAGTTCTCGAAGACATGCTTCGATGCTGTGTTTAAGAGTTCGAAGGTAGTTGGGAAAAATATCTACCTTTGGTCAAATTTGCCTACAACAACAGTTATTAGTCGAGTATACAGATGGCACCGTACGAAGCATTATATGGTCGCAAATGTTGAACTCCTTTGTATTGGACCGAGCTTAGTGAGAAGCAAATTCACGGGGTTGATTTAGTTAGAGAAACTGAAGAGAAAGTGAAAGTGATCCGTGATAGTCTGAAAGATGCTTTAGACCGACAAAAGTCATATGCAGATTTGAAAAGGAAGGAAATTGAGTTTCAGGTGGGTGATAAAGTGTTTCTGAAAGTATCCCCGTGGAAGAAAATATTGAGATTTGGTAGAAAGGGTAAATTGAGTCTGCGTTTCATTGGGCCGTATGAGATTATTGAAAGGATTGGACCAGTAGGTTACCGATTAGCTTTGTCGGCGGAGTTCGAGAGAATACACAATGTGTTCCTTGTGTCGATGTTGCGACGATATCGTTCCGATCCTTCACATGTAATTTCTCCTATAGAAATTGAGATACGACCGGATATGACCTATGATGAGGAGCCAATTAAGATTTTAGCTCGAGAGGTTAAACAGTTAAGGAATATAAGTATAATATTAGTGAAAGTGTTGTGGCAAAAACATGGTGTAGAAGAGGCCACGTGGGAACCGGAGGAAGCCATGAGAAAGCAGTACCCAAACCTCTTTGTCGGTAAGATTTTTGGGGACGAAAATCCCTAAAGGGGGGAGAGTTGTAACAGCCCGAATTTGGGGCTAGTCGAAACAGTGGTTTCGGAACCACTAAACTGAGTCCGGAGAAATTATTTTTAATATTATTTTGTGTTATATCATGATTATATGAGTGCATGAAAATTTTGGTGAATTAATTGTAGTGATTACTTGCTTAATTTTGAAAAAGGACTAAATCGCATAAAAGGCGAAATTTGTGTTCTACTAATTTGAAGTGTCATATAGCTAGAGAACCTTAAATTAGAGGTCCTTAATTTGCAAATAGGCCTTATTTAGGGTGATGGCCGGCCATAGGGACAAATAAATGAATTTGGTCAATGGTTAGGTGTAGTATTTGGTGACTTAATTGATAAATAAAATAAAATAAAGAAAAGCTATCATCTTTTCCATCTTCTTCTTCCTCCACCAAAAATATCAACAAGAATAGGGTTTTGGAAACTTGGTTGTTTAATGAAAAACTTTTGTGAAAGGATTTTTGTATGAAAACACCTAATAGGACTATTTTGTAAAAGCTATAAAATGGATAGTAAATGTGTGAAATAATTAGAATTGTGAGTTGCTATAAGAGAGAATATGAATCGGCTAGGCTTGGGTATGAAAAAAATGAACACATTTCATTTTACGAGCCTAGGGGCAAAATCGTAATTTTTTGGAAGTCTAGGGGCAAAACGGTAATTTTGCCAAAATAGGAAGTTTTGGAGTGATTTGATTAATATGGTTATTTAATAAGCTAAATATGTCATTATAGATCAAGAAGAACGTGGAATCAACCTTGACCGAGGAAAAGGCAAGGTTTCGGACTAAACTTCAAATTGACATATTTTGTATCGAGGTAAGTTTATATGTAAATGATACATCCTTTTTACTTATGTTTTTACATATTAATTTATAATGTGAAATGTGAATGAATATTATTGATATCTATTAAAATGATAGAAAATGAAGAAATTCCCGGATGAACCTTCGAAATAGGAAAACGATACGGATAAAAACCGTGAATAAGTGATTGTTAGTGGGTTGTGTGCGATACAACTGTATTTATTATTATTGGTGGGCTGTGTGCGATACCACCGTGGATATGTGATTATTGGTGGGCTGTGTGCGATACCATCGTGTTATTTATTAATGGTGGGTGTGTATGCGAAACCTTTGTGTATCGATATTACTCTCAAGTGTTCATCGAGAAACTTTAACTAAGTAAAATTTCGTGTGGCTATGTGGTGACAAGTGCAGGGTATAAGTGCATGTAAATGTGAGCAATGTTTATGATATGTATTTGGAATGTGGTAAGATTTGAAATGAGTAAGTATAACTACGAGGATCTGAATTGTTCTTGATTAGTATGTAATGTTCTTGATTGATAGGTATGTGGTATGATGTTTATTGTTTACATATAGACTTACTAAGCTTAAAGCTTACTCCCTTCTCTTTTCCCTTGTTTTATAGTGTCAAGAAGGCAGCTCGGGATATGGAGACTGTAGGAGGATCACCCACACTATCCACACATTTTGGTATATTGAGATTTACATTGAATTATGGCATGTATAGGGACTTGATCTTTTTGGTTATATGTCATATTAGTTTAGCCAAATGTGTTGGCTTAGGATGATATTTGATTCATTTTGTATAAGGCCATGAGATGTGGCTCATAATGATTATTTGGATGTAAATCTATTCATATATGCATGTATGTGTCATTGTCATTATGATATGGCCTATGATTATTGATGGTTGAATGATGATATGTTGCATGTGATTATGGATGGTTGGTGATGGTGAAGCACTTAGTTATGCTATATTAAGTGCCTTGAGTTTAAATGTATATATTTGGATTAGTGTGGTTTTGATGTTGTGTAGGTTGGTACAAGTATGGGTGGCAAAAGGCTTGGTAAATAGCTTTATTTTGTCCACACGGGTAGACACACGGACATGTGTCTAGGTCGTGTGTGACACACGGTCTGCCCCATGGGCGTGTGGTTTGGCCGTGTGTTCCCCTGCATCCTAAGTTGGCAAAACAGAATGCCCGGTGGTAACCACACGGGCTGAGGCACGACCGTGTGTCTCAACCATGTGGAAGACACGTCCATAGGACATGGGCATGTACCCAGGCCGTGTGAAGTCTGCACTTGATTTTAGGAATTTAATTCGCCACACGGCCTAAGGACACGGGCGTGTGTCTTGGCCGTGTGACCTTATTTGGGTGATGACATCATAAATAGAATGTCCCCTATTTTTGACACGGTCTGAAGCACGGGCATGTGATATGCCACACGGGCGTGTCCCTTCTCCCACACAGGCGTGTGGACCGTTTTGATGAAAATTTTTCTAAGTTTTACCAGAAGTTTCTAAAATTTTCGGTTTAGCCCCGAACCACTCCTTATGTATGTTTTGGGCCTTGTAGGCTCGTTTAAGGGGTGATATGAATGTTTATGAAAAGTTTTAAGTTTGAGTGGGAAGTCATGTCTCGATTTTGTTTGATTGCTTGCATATAAGTCCGGTAACGCCTCGTACCCTGTTCCAGTGTCGAATATGGGTAAGGGGTGTTACAGCTCGTGCTTTCACATATTAACCATAGGAATGTGGTTAAGCTATTAGGGTGTTGTTTAGAGACAGAGGTGCCTTTACTCGTCTATGAATTTTTTACAAATGGAACTCTGGCAAACCATCTACTTGATAAACTATCTACATCATCACTACCTTGGGAAATGCATCTAAAAGTTGCTGCAGAGATTGCCGGAGCGCTAGCTTACTTGCACTCGGAAACGTCAATGCCGATAGTTCACAGGGATGTCAAGACTTCCAACATATTGCTAGCCAATAGTTACACAAAAAAAATGATGCAGAAAAAAGTAAATTGATTATTTATTTTTGATAAAAGTTTTTAGTGTCAGCAGTTGGTACTAAACTGTTATGAAAGTATCAGCTGAAGCTACTAGCAGAAGCAAGAGTGATGATATGGATGTAAGGAAAGGAACCACAGCAAGAAATGTACAGCTGTAGGTCAAGCATTGCAAGAAAGGAGAACTGATAGAGATGGATGAACTCGGGAGAAAGTTGACAAAAGTAGATGGATGGACCAAAAATCATGTACAACAACTCATTGAGCGAGAAATATCTTAATGGTCAGCTTAAATTGCATTTTCAAACCACACTAATCATATCTTTGTTCAAGTACTAAATTCTTATTGGCTATTGTTTTCAACTCTTAGCAAGGAATTATTGTTAGATATTATATATGTATAGTTTACGTATTAAGAGATTATGGTGAACAGACTCAAATTGATTTTTGGGGAGAAATTATAAAAGGCGATGGGAAAAGAGCCACAATCGGTAGAAATACCAGCAGAGAGTTCACGCAAGATTTGCCTTCCTACTTAGATGAGTTCAAGGAACCTTCAGAATTACCACCTGCAAGATTACATGACCTGATTATTTACCTAACCCCTAAACTTGTAAACCTTAGACCTTACAGATTTCCTTACTACCATAAGGTCGAAGAGCAAAAACAAGTTGCAGACATGATGTCGTCCTCAATAATACAAACCAAAAAGAGCTCCGTTTGCTAATCTTTACTTGCTGGGGAAGAAAAAAGATGAGACATGATTTAAAAATCAATATTAAATCTAATTCCCAAGGTGGAGTACTTGCTAGATCAGCTAAAGGGTAATACATTTTTCGCAAAAACAGATTTAAGATCTAGCTATTGGCAAACCAGAATCAAGAAAGAATACATTCCAAAGACGCTCAACACCAACCTCTTATGAAAATATCAACCAAGGCCACTAATAGGAGTAAGAATGCTGAGGTAGAGGTTAGGAAAGGAGCTACAGCAAGAAATGTGTAGCTAGAGGTCAAGCATAGAGAGAATCAGGCATAGCTTAAATTCTTTTTTTCTAACCACACAGATCATCTATTGGCCAAGTTAATTTCTTATTGGCCATTATTTTCAGCTGTTAGCTAAGGAATTATTATCAGATACTGTACATGAACAAACTCATATTCCATTCTTTTCTTCTCTTATTTTCTAGCCTCTCTTCTCAATTCTTGATTAAATAACACAACCCAAGCTCCCTAATTTCTTATCTGTCTAAAACGTACAATAAACTAGACATGGAAACAAGATTCACTAACAAAGGAGCTGCCAGGAAATAATAGAAAAAAAGATGAATCAACAATTAAACCCAAAACAAAACTGTAGCTAAGATGAAAAATTCATCTTAAATACTAACATTTGAGTCCCAAGCTAAGATCAAGAAATCAATTAAACCCAACACTCAATATCCACATTATAACACAAAACTATAGCTCAAATTGATCGGTTAAAGTTGAAAAACGAAGGGCTTCGACTTTTCTTTTTTATTATTTTAAAAAAATCTGTATTACATGAAATAAAAATTAACAGAGAATATGGGAAGGAAGAAATGAGAGTAATCAACCAGAGATGAGACATTAGAGAAATATGCAGATACCTCGAGGAGATCAGAGATGAATTTTTCCAAGAATACCCAAGACCCAGCGAAACGAAGGAGGAACCGAAAAATGTTTGAGAAAGAGAGAAAGAGATTTGCCTGAGAAAGAATGAAGGAAGGAAAAGGAATGAAGAACATAAGAAGGGGAAAGACTTACCTGGATGAAGGAGGAACCCCAGAAAATGTCTTACAGAAATGAAATCCGTAAGAAATTTTCCCTAAAATGTAAGAGATTTTACCCGTGTATTGGAAAACATTTTCCAAATGGAAAATGTTTTCAGTCAACCAAACACTGGAAAACCAGGAAAATGTTTTCCTACAAACAAACGCACCTTAAGTTTTAGTTAGGCTTGGAAAGAGGACTAGATTGCATGAATTTCATTTTCCGAGCCTAGGGACGAAATTGGAATTTTTGAAAAGAGTAGGGGCAAAATTGTAATTTTGTCTAGGATGTAGTAGAATGCAAATGTATGTAAAATGCGATGAGTTAATAGTTAAATTTGCTTATATAGACCCTAAAAGACCAACTACGAAATTAGATCGAGGGAAACAAAAAGTTTCGGATTAGTTGAAATTCAAACACGAACAATTGTCAAAGTAAGTTCGTGTAACTTAAATATATATGTTAAATTGCTTGAATTGGATTATATGATTTTAAAGATATGTATGTAATGATGAACATAATGAAATAACTATAATTTGGAAAATATGGATAAAATGTCATGTCCCGGTTGAACATTGAAATTCGATGGATTATGGTGATTTCTTGAAACGAGTAGGATATGACAGATGTTACAAATAGGATTTAGCCCGGACGAGTAATCCTGAATTAAGCCTCTCGAGCATATGTTATAGATTGGGTTTAGCCCAGACGTGTAACCCTAATTAAGCTCTTTAGAGCATAGGTTACTGATAGGATTTTGCCTGGACTGGCAATCCTAAATGACTCTTGTGAACGTCGGTTGAAAATCGAGATTTAGCCTGGACTGGTAATCCTGTTGTAAAATACGTGTCTCGAGAGTGAACTCTTTGAACTTATGCCCAATGGGTAATGATGAATATGAATTGACGAATAGTTTATATGTATACTTTATGTACATCACCCAAATGTCCATCGATATTTCATTAGTTCAACAGATAAGACTCTTGAAATATAGAAAGGTGGAATTAATGGAAGTTTGTATGTAATGAGCTCATCTTTGTTTACTTGATATTTATATGATGTTATGTGACTAACTTGCTTGATCAAGTGTATATGTTTAGGTGAACTACCTATAATGGATAAAATGTATGTTTATGTATGCTTGTTTGAATAGATATAACCGGTAAGTTTATTTTCAGTTATACGAACTTACTAAGCATGAAAATGCTTACCCCATTTACTTTTCCCTTGTCTTATAGTGCTCGTAAGCTCGCGAAGGTTGGAGGATAGGTCGGAGCATAATCACACTATCCACTATCTCCTTTTTGGTATATTTAGAAATCTCATTTTGGTATAATGGCATGTATAGGCTTATTTGGCCAAATGATGACTTGTAAGTGATGTTTTGTAATCTAGCCATTGGAATGGCTAGTAAAGATTTATTTGGTATGTTTATAAGTTATCTCAAGTTAAATGCTTGTGTTAAATGTGGATGAATAGAGTATGTTCATCTTGTATATGCACTAAAAGTAGGATTATAAACATGAATTACATGTGAAATTACGCCATGATAGATGTTAGTTTAGGCTTGGTTTTAATGCTTGATTTGGCTGGTATATACATGAAATTATTGGTGTAGGTTGTTTTTAAAATTGGGTGAGAAAATGTAGCTAAGAAATGGCTTCATTTTGTCCACACGGGTAGACACACGGGCGTGTGTGACACACGGCCTACCGCATGGGCGTGTGGCCTGGCCGTGTGTCCCCTACTTCTTAATAATGAAAAACAGAATGCTCAGAATTGGGCACACACGACCTTGGACACGAGCGTGTTGCATGACCGTGTGAAAACTGCACCTTAATTTTGAAAATTAAATTCGCCACACGGCCTAGCACACGGGCGTGTGATTTGGCCGTGTGACTTCAATTTCTTCATGCTTACAAGTCAGAGAGTTACATGGGTTAGGGACATGGGTGTGTGTGACCACACGGCCTGATCACACGGGCGTGTCCCTAGACCACACGGGCATGTGGGCAGTGTTCATAAGAGAAATTTGGAAATTTTGTGAAAAATTTTATGAGATCCCGATTAAGTTCCGAATCGATTCTAATGTTCATATTGGGCCTCGAGGGCCCATTCAAGGGACAATAAGAAAAATTTTGAGTACGAATGGTATTTTACTACAATTTGCATGTGAAAGTTCTATGAACTCCGGTAATACTTCGTAACCCTGTTCCGGCGACAGATACGGGTTAGGGGTGTTACAAAAATTCTTTGAATCCAAGCAGTAGGAAAAGATCCTAGTTGAGTTGATTTTCCACATTGCATGAAATATTGAGGTTTATAAAAGATAATTATTGTAACACCCCTTACCCGTATTCTACACCGGAACAGGGCTCGAGGCATTATTGGACTTATAACACAAGCATTCACACAAATCGAATCATAAAATTCGTGTCCAAATTAAAACCATACACACTCAATCATAAAGTCCCTAATACGAGCCTACGAGGCCCAAAAAATGCATTGGAAGTGGTTCGGGACTAAACCAAGAACTTTAGAAAAGTTTACAAAACTTAGAAATTTTTCATGTTACAGGGGTCACACACCCTTGTGACCCTGAGACACGCCCGTGCTATAGGCCGTGTTCAAATTAGGGTGCTCTCTGACTTGTGCCACACGGCCGGGGCACATACTCATTTTCAAGGCCGTGTAGCACACACGACCGAGACACATGCCCGTGTCTCTGCCCGTGTGCTCAATTCTGGACATTCTGTTTTGCAACAATTAAGGTGCAAGGGACACACGGCTGAAACACATGCCCGTGGGGCAGACCGTGTGTCACACACGGCCTAGACACATGCCCGTGTGTCTACCCGTGTGGACAAAAATAAGGCTATTTACCAAGCCATTTGCCACCCTTATTTACACCTTCACTTACACCAATTCAATAACACAATTCATAGCATACTTAGGCAACCAAAACATCCACAACCAAGGTATTAACATCACATCCACATGCTAACATCTAACATGGTTCAACATCATAATTTATCGACATAATTCATGTAAGTTTCCATATCATGAATGGTATCAACATATGAATATACTCATAACCAACATTAGCCAACTTACATAGCCATATACAAAATGAAATCATTAACCATTATAAGCCAATACATTTGGCCACATTACCAATGACACATATAACAAAATGACCAATTCCCTATACATGCCATACATTCAAAATGCTAAGACCATTAATACCTAAAATGAGAGTTTGATAGTGTGATCCGAATCTTCGACGATCTTCGATTCTGAGTTAGCTTGGCGACACTATAAAAACATGAAAAATAAACGGAGTAAGCTATATAGCTTAGTAAGCTCGTATGCAAGAAATAAGCAACCCTACCATGCACATAACATTCAAATAACATAACATAATTAAATGTGAACCTACCATAGTTTCATAATCACAATCTAACCCATCACAAAACTTACCTCATATTCATCATTTCACACATTGAATAAGCATAAGCTTTACATACATACCTGAGCCATCTCAAAATGAATTTACACATACTTTCATCTTTGACATACCCGTGAACCACTCGGAATAACAATGTCGGATACTCGGGAAACTTTGCACACTAAGTGACACATATGTAGCCAAAGCTACCTAAGTATCATATCACATAATTGCGGGCTCTCGAGCTATCGGCGGGTCTGCTCACACAAGTTGTCAGTCAAGACTTAGCTACACGGTGCTGCTCACACAAGCTGTCAAGTATTCGTAACATATGCCGGTATACTCAGCCATCGGTAGAACGTATGAGACCAGCACCCGGATCACATAGTCACATAACACATAATTACCCTGGTGACATGTAACTTGTATCCTAACCTATTCCTAAGGTTCAAACGGGATTTCTTGCTTGTCGATTCGTCTTCGGACTCGTTCGTAGGATTATACTGTAACACCCGTGTTCGACACCGGAACAGGGTATGAGGCATTATCGAAAGAAAACACATACAGTCGTGTTAAACCGAGACATAAAATTTACATCCAAATTTAAAACTTTTCAATTTTCATCACACACTCATTCAACCTAGTCATGCATCTTATAAATTGCATCATCATAACATATAACTTGATCAATAATAGCCAACATCAATGGCCTTATACAAAATGAACTATCAAATAACATAGGCCAACATTTTAGGCCAAATCAATTATGACACATAAAAAAATAACCAAGTCCTCTATACATGCCATAATTCAAAATATTGATTTCAAAATACCAAAAGAGTGTTGATAGTGTGGATGGATCTCCGACGATCTCCGAATCCCGAGCTAGCTTGGTGACACTATAAAACAAGGGAAAAGAGAAGGGAGTAAGCATATAGCTTAGTAAGTAAGTATGTAAATAATAAAAAAATTATTAACATGCCTTTATCAATCCTCATAATATGTTCTCAAGATAATGCAATCATAATCACACATAGTTCCACCATTTACTCATGTTCATCTTAAGCTGTCTACTCGAGTCACAGTCACTAAATTATTTATATCTTGAGCTACAGAACTCCAAATTAAGATCCGTTAATTTTCCCTAAAACTAGACTCACATATATTATTACTATAAAATTTTCAAATTTTTTGGTTTATCTAATAAGTACAGTTTATTCTTTAAAGTCTCCCATGTTCTACTGTCTGACAATTTCGACCCTTCTTCACTAAAAACTAATTATCTCTTCGTACGAGATTCAGATGATGTTCCTGTTTGTTTCTATTGAAGGTAGACTAATTAAAAAATTTATGAATATAAATTATAAACCATAATTATTTTTATAAAATATTTAGTGATTTTCCAAAGTCGGAACAAGGGATTCCGAAATCATTCTGACCCTGTCTCACAAAAATTCAAATATCTTATAATATGAAATTCTTTCGCTTACACCATTTCTTTTATGTGAAAATAGACTCAATAATATTTAATTTAATATCTTATTCAACTTCTAATTCAATTTTCACCATTTTTGGTGATTTTTCAAAGACACATAACTGCTACTGTCTTAAAACTATTTTATTGCAAATTTTACTCTTTCATAATTTCTTTGTATTAACTTTCATAGTAACACTTACCCCATATCAAACTTACCAAAGTCCGATCACCTATCGAGCACATTGCTCATAAATTGACACACACATACCTGCACTTATTCATCACTTAATGATATTCGTTTATACTTCGTCATTTCCCGTTGAACTCATCAGAATAATAATGGATCCACGGAAATTTGCACATAAGTGCCACACTTGTAGCTAAAGATACTTCATATCACACTTTTCACATAGGCTCGCTCTCGAGCTAATCACATTCACAGGTCTTCTCACACAAGCTGTCGATCATACGTAACTACTCAGTGCTGCTCACACAACCTGTCAGGTATCCACATGCCGGATTACCCAGCCACTGGTAGAACTTATAAGACCAGCACCCGTTTCACATAGTCACAATCTCGGGTCTGCTCACACAAGCTGTCGGTCATACGTAACTACTAAGTGCTGCTCACACAGGCTATCGAGTATCCGTAACACATGCCGGATAACTCAGCTGCCGATAGAACGTACGGACCAGCACCCGTATCACTTATTTCACTTAGATTTCACATATGTTTCTAGTGAACATGTCACTCGTATCCATTTTCATTCCTAAGGTTCAACCGGGAAATTTCTCACTTGTCGATATTTTGTCAATTACATCAAATATTCAGCCACAATTCATACCACTTATCAAAATATGAAAACGTAAGTAAAAACGATGCATTATTTACATACAAACTTACCTCGGTGCAAAATATGACGAATCTGCAATTTAGTCCACAACCTTTTCTTTTCCCCAATCAAGGTCAATTCCTCGTCTTTCTTGATCCATAATAACACATTTAACTCATTTAATACTCACATTATTCAATTTAGTCCAAAAATCACACTATGACAAAAATAAAGTTTCACATATTTACAATTTTGCCCTTAGGCTCGTAAAATGAAAAGCACTTATTTTTCTCAAATCCTAAGCCTAGCCGATTCATATTCCCTCTTATAGCAGCCCACATTTTTCACTAAATCACATTTTTTTTACACAAAATTTTACAACTTTTACAGATAGGTCTTTTTATGCAATTTCATCAAAAATCACTTAGTAAAAGTTGTTTATCACACCCCAAACTTTCACTTCCATAAAACATCAAAACACATGCATGTCATCCATGGGTAAATTTTTAAACATAAACCCTAGCTCAAAATAATGGTAGAAATAGGTAAACCGAACTACGAGGATTTAAAAAATGTAAATAACATTAAAAATGGGGCTAAAACAGACTTACAATCGAGCTTGGAAGCTTGAAAAACCCTAGCTATGTCTTCCTCATGTGAATTTCGGCCAAGAGGTTGAAGATGAGCAAAAAATGCTTTTAATTTTGCTTTTTAATTCATTTAATCACCAAATTACTAAAATACCCTTAACTTAAAAATATTCTATTTCACCTATTTCATGTCCATTTTTGTCCAAAAAATTAACCAATGGTCTAATTACCTTTTAAGGACCTCCAATCTAAAATTTCATAGCAATTAGACACCTCTAGCTTCTAGAACTAAAGTTTTACACTTTTTACAATTTAGTCCTTTTGACTAAATTGGGTGCCCAAACATCAAAATTTTCGAACGAAATTTTCACGAAATCATTCCGTAAAACTGTATATTATAAAAATATAAGAATATTAAATTTTTTTCCTCGTCGAATTTGTGGCCCCGAAACCACTATTCCGACTAGGCCCAAAATCGGGCTGTTACATATACTCATTCACAAAATCAAACATACAATTCATGCAATATTAAGGCATTTAGATACAATTATTCTAAAGCTTATTTTTAACATACGAACTTACCTCGGTACAAAATGGATAATTGTTTGATTTAGTCCACAATCTTGTTCTTTCCCCGGTCTAGGTCAGAACCTCGTCTTTCTTGATCTATAATATCAAATTTAGCTTATTAAATTATCACATTATTCAATTTAATCCCAAATACACCTTATGGAAAAAATTACATTTTCCCCCTAACTTTTCAACTTTTTACATTTTAGTCCCTAGGCTCGTAAAATGAAATATAGCCAATTTCTTCAAAACCCAAGTCTAGCTGAATCTTTTTCATGCTCATAACAACCCACATTTTTCATTTATTCACATTTTTACACTCATTTTACAACTTCTACAGATAGGTCCTTTTAGGCATTTTCACCAAAAATCACTTAGTAAAAGTTGTTTATCTAACATCAAACATGCATAATCTACCATTAGACATCAAAATACACAAATATCTAATATGGGTAAAATTTTAGACTTTGATTTTCTTTCAAATTTGTCCTTGAAATAGCTAAATTAGGTTACAAGGATCTCAAAAACATAAAAATAATTAAAAACGGGGCTAGAACGGACTTACAATCGAGCTTGAAAGATGGCCAAACCCTAGCTATGGGCTCCTCTTCAAATTTTGGCACTAAGGATGAAATTGAAGAAGATGACATATTTTATTTAAGTTATTTTGACTTTATTTACCAAATGACAAAAATGCCCTTAATGCCTAACTTCAAAATTTCACCTAACCATGTCCATTTTTGTCCATACTAAAGTATAATGGTCTAATTACCATCTAAGGACCCCTAATTTAAGATCTCATAGTAATTGGACACCTATAACTTCTAGAACACACATTTTGCACCTTTTGCAATTTAGTCCCTTTGACTAAATTGAGTATCCAAACGTCAAAATTTTCGAATGAAATTTTCACAAATTATTTCATAAAACTGTAGACCATAAAAATATAATAAAAACAAATTTTACTGCGTTGGATTTGTGGTCCCGAAACCATTGTTCCGACTAGACCCAAAATCGGGCTGTTATAATTATCATGTAAAACCCCAACTTTTCATGGTAAGACTGGTTTATCATATTCAACCATTGTGGTAAAGGATGAAAGCAACTTAGAAAATTAAAGAAATTCTGATGTTGAGATTCAATATTTCCTCAGACAGCTTTTGTCAAGTAGTGAAGAAGATTAGGAACAAAGAACTGAATGGCAATATGGTAAAGATGAGTAATATACCATAAAAACCATTTTATCTCTTTTGGTTGTTCAACAAACTCAAACCTTATTGGGTGTATAAATGGGTATTCTGGATGTATACCTTAAGGTTTAAGAATAAGACCTCCAAAATTTTTAAAGACTTAAAATTGATATTCAAACATCATTTCTTTAGTCTTTTGATGAAAGGTTTTTTGATGAACAAGGTTCATGACTTCTGGTGGAAATTCTAGGTTGAGGTTAGGGGTGATTGGGTAAGAAATAGGTAAGGTTGAAGATGATAAGGATGGCCTATTCATCATTATAGGCTTGGGCCAACTAGATGAGGTTCTTTTGAAAGAAAAAATTTTAGTCTTTGGCCTGGAAATGAAATCAGCAAGAATATTATCCTTTCCTTTTATATGTTTAGTGTCAAAAGAGAATTTGGAAAACCATTCAGCCTACCTAAGGAGCTGAGGGTGTGGGTCTGTCTTTTGTTTAAACTTGAGCATTTGAGGAAAAGAAGATATGTCCATTTCAACAAGAAAATGATAGCCTGCAAGATGAAATTCAAACTTTGAGATACCTTTCTTAACTGCCAAAATTTCCTTGAAAGTGGAATGGTAATGGATTTCAGCTTCAGAAAATATTCCACTTTTGGATCCGCAAAGGTGTCTTTTTTATTATTTTTCTTCAAATAGTACTGCACTCCAATATTTGTCACTGGCATCTATCTGTAGGATTCGTTTTCCATCAGAGGGAATTTAGAGTGGAGGTAAATTCTGCAACATCTCTTTTAGGCATTGTACAACTCTTGTTTGAGGAGATGACCATATTAGAGATTCCTTCTTAAGCATCTTTCTTAAGGGGTTAATATACTTCGAAACCTTGGAAATATAGTCTCTAAGATAATTAACAATCCCTAAGAATTGTTGAACCTATTTTTTAGACAGATTTTCATCTGGGAACTTAAGAAGTTCTTGTGCAATATGTGATCCTGGAGAGTATTGTCCATCTTTCAGTGTCATTCCCAGAAATTTAATTTCTAGTTTGTTGATTTGCATCTTCTTTTCTGAAAGCATTATCCTATGTTTGAGAATGAGAGATTTAAATTTTTCCAGGATCTGAATACGAGATTCTTCATTTGGACTATAGAGTATGATGTCATCAATATAGATCAATGCATTTTCCATGAGAGGTTGGAAAATCTTTCTCATCGCCTTTTGAAATAATGAAGGAGCAGTTTTTAATCCAAATGGCATGACTTTCCACTGGAAGTGCTTGTTAGGAATACAAAACCATGTTTTAGCTCTGTCATCTGGATGGATTCCTAACTGCCAAAATCCTACTTTGAGATTGAACTTTGAAAATACTCTTGCTTTAGCCAGACTGGAGAAAAGAGAATTTCTATTGGGCAATGGAAATTTGTCATCTTGGAGGAAATGGTTAAGAGGTTGGTAATTAATAACCAATCTTAATTTTCCTCTAATTTGCTCAGATATTTTATTTACATAGAAAGCTTCGCATGCCCATTGAGAATTTGATGGCTAAATTAGATCTTGTTGTTGAAGCTCTTTGCATCCTTGTTCTACTAACAACAAATGATCCGAATTCATACCCATGTGACTGGCTTTTTTTTGGGTTTATGTCTTCATTTTTCTTAAATGGAAGGGTAATAAAGAATTCAGAATTTTTCCATAAAGGATTTGGATATTTGAGCAGGGATTCTGAATGAGAGTTTGCACAAGATTTTTCTTTTAGCTCTTGGACAATTAGGAGAATTTTTTCTGACTGGATAGAGAAAAGTTTGGGTGTGGAGACAAAAGGTTAAAATCAATTTTTGAAACGTACTCCATCGGGAAGGATTCTTAAGTGTTGGGCATTTGTGTAGAGGTCAAAACCTACTACAATATCTTTTCCTGAAAGTTTTGAACCCAATGCTATAGTTCTAACACAACAACCTAGAAAGAACTGAATAGTAATCGGCTTACTAATCAAGTGGGTAGCAAAAGGATGGTCTGCAGTAGAATTAAAATACCTGCCATGTGGCTTCCACCAATCTGTAGGTAAAACATCTGGGTTCATAATGGTTTCAGCCGTTCCAGTATCTATAAAGGCAATTGTAGTAATGGGCTTACTATATTTGTCTAAATAGATTTTAATAGGAATATGGGGAACTGGTATCATGCTGTCATGGCCTTTTTGGACTTTGGGCTTGTAACATATGAACATCTGAATATTCTGATTCTGATTCTGGAGTTTCATCAGAATATGCAGGAATAGCTTAAATAGTCCTGTCTGAAGGTTCATCTTCAATGGAACAGACAGACTCAATATCATCTTCTTTTTATCTTTATTCATGATTGTTGAATCAATTGTACAATCTTTTTTGCCCTCTTCTTATTTTTTGGACAGTCTCTTGAATAATGTCCTTTTTGCTTATAGATGTAACAGCGGTCAGACTTTGTTGATTCTCGCTTCTTTCTGAGATATCTCCATTGTGGCTTTGTCCTTTTCTTCCATCTTGAAGAAGTTGTGTTCTTTGAAAAAGAATATTTTTTGAAATGTTTCTTTTTCTTAGTACGACAAACACAAGATTTTCTTTAGGGAAATTGTATTTTAAATAGGATTCATCACATGCACGACCAACTCTCTTATTACCATGGAGATAGTCTTTGAATATTTTTCTCCTATTGCAAATATCTTCTAAGGCAATAAAAACTTGTAACGCCCCAAATTTGGGCCTAGTAGATTTGGGCCTATTGGGTTGTAATGCCCCAAAAATCCTGAAACTTTAAATTTCTGTGCACTGAGGTTGGTATGTATGAGTAGCACTTAGAATATTAATTTTAAGGTATTATCGGGATTATTTGAAGTCTTAGAGATAGGGAAGACCATAGGGAAAAATCTATTTTTCTTGCTTTAGTGGACCTTAGTCTCAGGCATTAGGCCTCTTAAGCAGATTAAGGGGAAAATAGGACACAAATGGGCTTGTGGTCCAGTGGCAAGGTGGCGTCACTAGGGGAGCTACAAGGTGGCGTGAAGAGGTCCAAGGTTCGAGTAGTGGTAAAGTGTTTTTGGAGTGTTTAATTTTGCATAGTGGACGGCCAGAGTTGTGTGGAATTTGGACTCTTTCGTTGAAGTGTTTGAATTGGTCTTGTGAGCTGATAAAAGAGGGAATTTTGGTTGAGATAAGGGAGATATCATTAAGAAAAATTTGGAGATGAGAAGTGGGAAGAGTTGGTGCCGAATTGGACTGTGGGGGAAGGTAGGATTTAGCTATTGGCTATAAAAGGAGGTGTCGAATTCCTTTGAGAGGTTTCTTAGGTTCCATTACTTTTCTTTTTCTCCCCCTTAGCCGAATTCTTCCATTTGCCAAAAAAAAACCCATCATTCCTTTGCCGAATTTTGGTTTTCTCTCTAGCTGAATTCCCCATACCTTCTCTTCTTAAATTCCTTTTCTTGTTCACCTTTATTTCTAGCCGATCACTTCTCCTCTTCTTCTCCCTATTGGTGCCGAATTGTCTCTGTCACCATACTAATCTCAAAAGCCAAATTTAGGCCGCAGGATCGAAAGTGGATTTGGATAAAGTTCAAAGATCGCAAGCGTGGTAGGATCGTTAGTAAGAGTAAGTGTTCTTTACTTAGGTTTAAGGGTTGGCCGAATGGTCATATATGTTGTGAAGGTGACTTGTGTTGGATGCAAGTCATCTATTACTTAGGCTCTAATGTTTAAGTTGGTACAGATTTAGGGTTTAATCGCAGTTGGTGTTAAAGAAAGGAGCTATTAAGGCTTGTCGCACACAGTAAGGCTACAGTGAGGTTTCGATTTTTAATAAAGTTTGTATTTAGCCTATGATTAATGATTAAGGAATATCGAATGTAGGTTCGAATTCGCAGCACACGCTATTACTAGGTGTGTACAAACACTACACACACGATATCGGCAATGCCGAAAGCCGGAAAGCCAAAAGTGGCTAAATGGGCCTGCCGAACTTGTGGGCCCAAAACGGTAATGGTTGATATGTGAGCATGAATGATGAATTGGCATGAATGGTTGTATGATTTGATCACATTCGAGTCCAATGGGCTATATGAGCATGAAATTGGTTTAACGGGCTATATGAGCATGAAATTGGCTTAATGGGCTATATGAGCATGAAATTGGCTTAATGGGCTTAATGGGCCTTATGGGTTTTTAGAAATATATGTTAGGGTTTAATGGACTCTAGGCCTAGTTCTGTTAAATTCTTAAAATTTCATAAGACTTAATTTATTAATCAAACATGTTTGTGGACAAGTCGATTAGTTAGAGTGTGGTAACCGACATATGCATGTCTAGGATTGGATCTAGGGAGAGCTTGGT
Organism: Gossypium sturtianum; assembly: GCA_025698515.1. Classification (NCBI taxonomy): domain Eukaryota; kingdom Viridiplantae; phylum Streptophyta; class Magnoliopsida; order Malvales; family Malvaceae; genus Gossypium; species Gossypium sturtianum. The sequence continues at coordinate 67,008,363 of CM046950.1, read as the reverse complement.
ACTTAAGCGGTCCTAGTGACCCACCTCCTCTTCTCTGAGATCCTACCTGGTGCATAGTGTTTGTTCACTTTAACTGCGAGGACTTGTTGATGGGCCAAAGTTCATAACTAAAACCAGAGGTGAAAGAAATTACAGAAATACCCCTGTAGGGTAGAAATTACGGAAATACCCCTGTAGGGCAGAAATTATAGAAATACCTTTATAGGGTAGAATTACGGAAATACCCCTGTAGGGTAGAATTACGAAAATACCCTTGATTGTGAAATGACTAAAATACCCCTATGTGTTAAATATAAGTTTTATGGATGTTACTCATGTGCATGCCGCATTCATATGATATTCTGTTTAGGATGCATATGGGTGGGAATTATGGTACGGAGGAAGAATTTGAGGATCGCATAGTCACTTAACGACCGTGGATCCACTGGTGGCTTTAAGCCCATTATATGATTAGCAGCTTTGCTGCAACGTTGAGTAGTGCCGCTGTGAGTGCTACCATTGGTGTGTAGAGGAGGGGTGGGTCGAGCTAGAATTCCCCACAGGTGTATAAGGTTGGAAAGGAAATGGTGTGTTGCGGATGGATTTTTTTTGGGAGGGTTTTGCATTACCTTGTTTTGCATATGATATGATATGATATGATATGATCTGATATGAGGTCATTGTGGGCTAAGGCCCAAGACCACCAATTTTTGATAGGGCCTAGGCCCAATGTGATAATTTTATATTAAATTGATTGCCAAGGGTCGTATACACTGAGTTTAAAAACTCACACCCTTTTATTTAATGTTTTAGGTGACGCTCAGTAGACAGCTCGACGTGGAAGAGGGACTCGGGGATGGCCACATTGCAAGTTAATTAGAAGTTTTTCGTTTCGAATGACTTTAGTTTAAATCCTTTATCTTCATTGGTTGTAATAAGGCCTTGTATCTCCAATTTGACGTTACTTATGGGTTTTATTATTATTTCCGCTGCTTAATTTTTATTTCAACTTAAATAAATTTCTAAGGTTTAACAAGGTTTTCAAAATAACTATAACCTATGGGCTTTTATTTTAAAACATGGGCTTTCCTCTTAACTTAACAAGATTCAAGGATTTTGGGCTTTTAGGCCTTAGATTTTAACTTAGCAAAAATTGTTTGAGATTGTGCCTTTGATGTGACATTCCAGGATTCAGCCATAACGTTTGGGCCGGGTTTGGGGGTGTTACAAAACTTCTTGTTGGATTTCTCCAACTGTCAACTGGAGAATATCTCTATTTTGCCTTTGGAGAGCTTGATTAACTGCAGCCTGAAGAGGATCTAGAAGAGATGAAAGAATTACTGGCTTCAGATTTGAATTGAGATCTAAAGCACAAAATATTTTGGTCATTATTTTAAAATGCTTTGCTAGATCTCTCTTGCCATATGAGCAACATTTTCTTTTATAAAACTCCGATCTTTTGAGAGTTAAAAGATCATCTGGGTTGCCCACAAAATGATGATGAAGGATTCGTATTGGCTGAGCAAGGTCTTGAAGGACCAAAAATTGCATCTGATCTTGTTGGCTAATTGAATTCCATCAATCTCGCAATATTCCTGTAAACCTGGATACAAACTCTATAGGGATATTATAATTGCTTTCTTCAGTAAGCTTGCGAGTCTCCAGCAAGGAATGGAATTCTTGAATTCTATCTGGCCATTTTTTCTTGTGGAATATCATCAAGAGTAAAGGTGGTTCTACCAATAGAAGTTTTCTGTGTAGAACGATATTGTGATGAAGATGATTCTAGTGCTTCTGCCATTTCTTCATCATCTGATTGTTCTACCTTCGGTTGAGTTTGTAAAACTTTTGAAAAGTTTTCTCCCTCCGATTGACTTTCTGATGATAGGTCTGATGATGAACTTGAATCTGACCAATCAGTTTTAGTGTCTGATTGTTGCTCTTGGAGCTGTAGGGCTGAAATCTTTGGGATCATATATTCTTTATAATCCTTTAAAAAATTTGTCAAAGGATTTTGATTTTGTTGGATCATCAGAGACTTAGAAACTTGTTTTGGAGGAGGTGATTTTGGAGGAGATTTGTCTATCATTGGCCTTTTGCCAAGTCTAATTTCTTCTTGATGGGCTTCTTCTTTTTCAGCTATTTTAGTTTCTTCAATAGCCTTTTTGTTCTTTTTCTTTTCAGCTTTTTGTTTTTTGATTTCCAGAAATATTTCATAAGTGTTGGGTTTAGTCCGTTCTGGAAATTTTGGGAAGGTGATACGCACACCTTCAGCTCGAAGAGTATTTTTCTGACGAATCGAGGGAAATAACTCCACTTTGTCTGGTCGTAGGGATGATGCTGGAATTTTTCCCGTTTCTTGTAGTACTTTGACCTGTTCTTTGAGATTTTGGATTTCTTTTTCTCTTTGAGCTAAATGAGAAAAGAAATCTTGTCCTAGGGCAAATTGTAACAGTCTGGTTTTGGGGCTAGTCGGAACAGTGGTTTCGAGACCACTAATCCGAGGTGGAGGAAAATTATTTTGACGTTAATTTATGTGCTGTAGCATGATTATATGGATGCATGATCACTGTGAATCGGAGTTTTAAAATTTATAAAAGAATGATCGAACTTGGAAACTAACTCTGACAACGATTGAGGCAAGTGCACCTATCGAACAGTAGTATAGCTTAGGCAAGACCGGATTATCGAACCCAAAGGAACTAAAAGTACTAATACTAACTTTCTTTTTATTATTTAGCCTAAAATAAGTGAAGTTTTTTATTAATCTAAATTAATTAACTACTAAACTAAAGACTCTAAGACAAAGAAGAATGAATTTGGAAAATAACTTGGGAAAAACTCAGTTGATTTAGACGATACCCTAGGAAGAATCCACCTAAACTTCACTTGTTATCTAACCTTGAAGCATATGATTTATTTACTTAGTTTGATCCGTAAGACTCCCTAACGTATATTAAACCCTCTCTCGAGGCGAATAACGTCTAACCCTAGGTTAATTAGTGGAACTCTCGTTCTCTTATAATAACCCCCTAGAATAGTAGTAAATCGATCTATGGATTCCCATATTAGGTTTCACCCTAATCCGGCAAAATCTCGTCACCCTATCTCTAGGCGTGCGATCAACTCCGCTTAATTATGTTGGATCTACTCTTAGGCAGGGTCTATTCCTCCTCCACCTAAGTACATTAAATTTGGATTAAGCTCACATAATTAAGAACAAACTAAGTATTTATCATATAAATCAAATAATCAAATAACAAGATTCATCATAGGTTTCATCCCCTTCGGGTATCCGAAGGGTTTAGTTCATAACAATAAAGGAAAACATCTCAAGAGAAAAGATAAAACAAAACATAAGAAATTCGTAAAACCCCCTGAAGGAATTGAAGAGGAGATCCTCCGTCTTGAGTATAACTTTGGCTTCTTGAGATGGATCAACTGGCTATCCCTGAGTGAATCCCCACAAATCTGCCTTCTCTGGCCTAGCACGACGCCCCTAGACGATGGCTTTGGGCTCCCCCTTTCAGGTCATACTTAGGGTGTATTTATAGGCTTTTGAAATACGTTTCTTTCTCCCTAAGTATCCTTTCTCGAATGAAATTGCTCTTCTCCACGGCAGAGGCACAGCCATGGCACACGCCCGTGTAAATCGTGGCCAGGCCGTGTTTGAATTTTTTTAATGAGACACGACCGTGTGAGTCGGGGTTGGACCGTGTTCTAGATGATCAGTGAGGCACGGCTGTGTGATCTTTGGTCTAGGCCGTGTCGATTTCATGCTTTGGCCCATTTGTCCCGTTTTAAGCCCGTTTTGCATTCTTTTCATCCCCTGGTGCTTTCCTGAGTATAAGACATGAAAAGAAAGGATTAAGAGCACCTTTTTACATAAATCGGGGCTTAAATCATCCAAAAGCGTACTAAATGTGGGCTTAGATTATGTTACTATTTCGGTTTATCAAATACCCCCACACTTAAGCTTTTGCTTGTCCTCAAGTAAAATTCTCAACTTACAATTAAAACGAACTTCCTGTAATTCATAATTCCTATTGATAGTGTCTCATCATAATTCAGAGATAATTTATACATGGATAATTAAACTCAAATAGTCCTAAAAATTCAAACATTATAAGTCATAGATTTTGTAGCTTGAAAACTTAGGCGTCTCCCCTTATCTAGATAATTACCTTTAATTTGAAATCGACAAGGATTGACATCCTCACAAAAGATTAACTCAAATCACTCAAAGTGTTTAAGGTTCAAAATTTACGCACTCAAAAGTCGAACATGAAGAGTTAATCCAATAGGCTTGCATGAAAATCAAATCTCCACCACTGAAATATGAGATGAAACACAAATCAAAAGGTCTTTGTTAGGGTTGTACTTGGGGCTAGGTTAAGGTGTGGAAAAGTCCGAATTAGAAGGTTAGAATCGAGTTTGAATTGACAAATTACCTAACTAAGAACTAATGAACTAATAATAATAATTACATCAATTGAAAACTAATAATACTAATAATACGAGCTTCTTCTTCGATATTTGCAATTTAAATGTATAAGCTCGTTTAATCACATAACTAATAATGAATATTGAATATACTTTTGATTTTTTTTTTGAGAACAAACTAAATAAAGGTAGTCAAAAGGAATGGTGATAACAAAAACAAAGGGGTTCTAGGTTAATATTAGTGGTTATGTAAAAAAAAAGGGTTGTTAGGATTAAAAAGGGTTCACTAGGGGTTAATTTGTGAAGGTAGGCTTTTAATGGAGTAAGTGGGTTAGATCCTAGGTGCCTTTATCATCTCTGTGTATCAAATCAAAAAATATGGTCTCGACATGTATAATCGATGCAAGTTCTAGCATAACAAATCAGTGTTGACATACTCATAATCAATAAAGTGAGCAAGAAAAAGAATATATGCTCTATAAGGCTCAAAAACTCACAAAAAATTATGGGTATTATGATGTCAACCTCATAAAATTCAAACTTCAAAGTAATATTTAAACTTAGTTCGACAACCTAGAAAAAAATTTTTAATTCAGAAAAATAGACTTATTATGCTTGATTCTCTAGTATTCTTAGAATTTAATTATCAATGCACAATTATCAATGACTTAATCTAGAACATATCAATAAAAATCATAAATCATCAGAAATTTCATCCTAATTAGTAATATGAGTAATTTACTTTCAAACAAGACTAAATTCAGGGATTTGAGAATAATGCAAAATGTTTGGTACCTAATTTTAGAAATTTGAGAATAATGAAAAAATTTAGGCACCTTTTTAGGTTGTTCACCCCCCACACTTAAGATGTACATTGCCCTCAATGTACAAAGATAGATAATATCATTATAAAATCATAAGATATGGGAAGAAGTGAAACTCCCTGAATTTTCGGATGGCTCCTTGAGAGGAGATTGTGTCTTTGGTGGTGGTGATGGGCCGTTTGGATGACGAACCTACGCTAGATGAAGAAATTGGGAGGCTCATGCAGGATTAGCCAAGAAATCTAAAGAAACTTTAATAATATAATAATAATATAATTAAAGACAAGAAAGATAAAGAGAAGGAGACTAAGAAGGAAAATAAACTAAATTTAAAAGATAAAGGGGCTTGAGAATCCTTATGGTAGATGGTTCGAGAGGTGGGTGTGACTTTGAAGGTGACAGAGTTGTTGGTGATGGTGGAAGTGGCGTGATTCCTAAGCAGCCTTAAGAACCTAAAAACAAGAAACTAAAACAAAATAAACTAAATTAAGTAGAAGAGAAGTAAAGATAAAGAAAATAAAGGAGAAGATAAAAATAAAAGAACAGATAATTGGTCTCAAAGACCCTTGGCTTGTTGTTTGGATGAAGCTTCCGGCATGAACTCAGGTGAATCGGTCTCCTTTGAGGAGATTGGCCTTTTACGCTTCTTTGCCATGGATATGATTTTGTTGTAGCTCAAGAGTCTAAGGATTTATTAGGAAAAGGAAAAAAAAACAAAAGGGAGAAAAGAAAGGAAGGAAGAAGAAGAAGAATAGGTAAGGAGAGAAAGGAGAGGGGCATGGTATTTAAATAGAATCTCAAGTCTGGCAATTTACCACGCCCGTGGGTTGAGGGTGTGTCGATTCACACGGCCGCATTGCACGGCCGTGTTCCTAGGCGTGTTGGTTACCCCACACTTGTGTCTAGCCTGTGTTCGACAAGTCAGTATGTTGGCACGGGTTTAAGGCACGGGCGTGTTCTTCCCGTGGTTGGAAAGTCAATAGCTTCACACGGTTATGGGGCATGGTCGTGCCCCATTGTCGGTGCCCGTGGTGTAGTGGTTGGATCCGTGATGTTGAAAAGTGGTTGGAATTGATTCGCACGACCTCTGCTATGTCAGTACGGGGATTCTTATGGTCCACACGGCCACGGCCACGGCCGTGTGCAAGGCCGTGTGTCCTGGAATTCTGCACCCCTTGTTAGTTTAAGCTAGGTATAAAGAAGAGAAGAAAAAGAAAAATAAATTTAAAGCAAAATATGAGAATAAATTATGTTAGTGCTCGGGTTGCCTCCCGAGAAGCGCTCGTTTATAGTCTTAAGCTAGAGTCTCCTCTCGTTTGCTTTGTCAGGGTGGTTTGAGGAGTTGGAAGTCCTTCCTCATGCTATCATTTGCGTCTTCGTGAAAAAATTTAAGTCGAGATGTGTTTATAGTAAAAGTATCAAAAATAGGATTACTTACCTCCTGATCGTTAGTGTAGGAAAACACTTGGTTACCATAAAAGATATTTCTTTGTTTGTGCTAGGGTCGGAGGAGATATTTGAGGATCTCGCTGATCTAACAAGACTGGTCCCCTATTTTGAAGTGGTTTGTTGTTCCTATTAGCTCTTTTGGGGCTCCTTCGATTTTATCTTGTGTGGTTCGATTCTTCGTCGTGTATCCCTAATTTCTCCTTGAAGTGTGTCTTCCACTCGTCTAGATCATCGAATTGAATCCCTCGATCTTCATGAGTTATTTCTTTGTTGGCATGGGGTTTAGGATCGGGTTCGATTGTATTCTTTGGTGGTACTTCCGAAAATAAGGGTTAACCGAATGGTTATCGTGAGAATTTACGTTCTCACCTTGATTACTCGATGTTCTAGCCGAGTCGAGAGCCTTGATGGTAAGCGTCTCATTACCTACACAAAGTATGAGTTCTCTGCATCAACATCAATTTTAGTCCCGATAGTTGCTAAAAAGGGTCTTCCTAAAATTAGGGGATCGAATTATCCTTATCCATGTCTAAGACAACAAAATCTATCGGGAAAACGAATCATTAATTTTTACAAGAACATCTTCGATAATACCCTAGGAATTCTAACAATTTTATCGCCTAATTGAATGCTCATCCTAGTTTGTTTGGGTTTCCTAGACCTAATTGTCTAAACAATTTATAAGGCATGACATTTATGCTTGCCCTCAAATCAGCTAACGATTATCAACAGTTAGTCTACCAATTAAACATGGAATTGTAAAACTCACCGGATCTTTTAGCTTTTGTGGTAGTCTATTTTGGAGAATTGTTTGAGCACTTTGCGTTGAGTTCCACATGTGACGACTCATCTAACTTCCGTTTGTTTGTCAGAAGCTCTTTTAAAAATTTCCTAGAATCTGGCATCTGCAAAAGAGCTTCAAGTAATGGTAAGTTAATATGTAATTTCTTTAAAAGTTTAAGAAACTTACCGAATCGTTTCTTACGTGGTCGTATCTTCTTAATGCCTCGGGGTAAGGTACGCGAGGTTGGTACTCCTTGATTACTGTTTTGGCTTGTCTTGTGTTACCTCAACTTTAACTTTTTCTACCTCGTTTCCTTGTGTTGGACTGGGTTCGTCTACTTCTTCGCTTTCTTGAGTCGTTATGGCTTGGATTTGCTCCTTTGGATTAATTTCAAGATACTCGGTGAGACGCCTTGCGGTCGTTCGGATAATAGCTTTGCAATTTCTCCTCTTGATTGGGTAATTTCCCCGATTACCTTTGTAAGTCCTCCAACTTGGTTTTTGATCGTTTTGATCGATGTTTGTTGAGTGTCGAGTGTTACCTCAGTTTTTTGGAGACGGGCTTCTGTGGATGCTATAAATTTGTTCAATGTCTCTTCAAGATTCGACTTTTTTCCTGTGGATAGGGCTGATTTTGAAAATTTTGAGAAGGTTGTTGTCTTTGATTTCCTTGATTTCCTTGTCCTCCCCACGAAAAATTTGGGTGGTTCCTCCAACTCGGATTATAATTATTACTATATGGGTTATTATTAGATCTCAAATTGTTACCTATATAGTTCATCTGTCGCTCTCTCTGTGCCCGGTTGGTAGAGTGGGTACTTCAGATTCGCCACAGTTCCACTTGTGTCGCATCGCATGATTTGGATGTACTGCGAAGAACAAAAACTATCAAGCTTCTTATTCATCAACTCTACCGATTTGATAACATGGTTTCTTTGCGTCGAGGTTGTAAACTCGGGTCGCTTTTTGTTGGCCTTGTTCTTGTAACTTTGCGATAATTATTCAATGACATCTCTTCAATAAACTCGTGAGGTCGCCTCGGGAGTTCTATTATTCGTGGTTCCACCGGCGCCGATTCGATTAGTTGCCTCATTGAGGGTTTACACCGTTATAGAAAGTCTGGACTTGGAGCCACAAAGGTAAACCATGGTGCAGACACCTTCTCAAGACATCCTTATATCTCTCCCATGCATCGTATAATGTCTCTAAATCCATCTACACAAAAGAAGATATATCATTACGTAATTTGGCCGTTTTGGCCGATGGGAAATATTTTAATAAAAATTTTTTGGTCATTTGTTCCCATGTAGTGATTGACCCCGTGGTAACGAAGTTTAACCAACTGTTTAGCTTTATTCTTTAATGAAAAGGGAAATAACCGAAGTCGTATGGCATCATCAGAAACGCCATTTATTTTGAAGGTATCACAGAACTCTAAAAAATTAGCTACATGAGCGTTTGGATCTTCGTCCTGTAAACCATCAAATTGAACAAACTGTTGAATCATTTGTATAGTGTTAGGCTTTAATTCAAAATTATTAGCGACTATAGCGTGCCTAACAATACTAGATTCGGCTCCTGTTAAATGTGGTTTAGCATAATCAAACATAGTACGAGGAGCATTATTTTCTCCCACATCTTGTGGTGGAAGATTATTTTCGTCCATCCCTTTAGTAGGATTGGATCTGTCTTCTCGCTCTCCTTGGTAATTTAGGGCTCGCCTAATTTCTCTGCGATTTCTTCGAGCAGTAGCTTCAATATCACTGTCGTATTCTAAAGGTCCTCTCGGGTTCCTTCTAGTCATAAACTAGAGGCACCTGCGAGGAAAAGAAAGAAAGAAAGTTTAGCAAATTTAAAATTAAAACTAAAAATAAAAATAAATTGCGAAAAATAAAAATAATGGCTAAAGTAATAAAAATAGATTTTTCTTAATATTTTAGTTCCCCAAGAATCGGCGCCAAAAACTTGATCATTTGTGAATCGAGTTTTAAAATTTATAAAAGAATGATCGAACTCAAAACTAACTCGACAACGATTGAGGCAAGTGCACCTATCGAACAAAGAGTATAGCTTAGGCAAGACCGGATTATCGAACCCAAAGGAACTAAAAGTACTAATACTAACTTTCTTTTTATTATTTAGCCTAAAATAAGTGAAGTTGTTTATTAATCTAAATTAATTAACTACTAAACTAAAGACTCTAAGACAAAGAAGAATGAATTTGGAAAATAACTTGGGAAAAACTCAGTTGATTTAGACGATACCCTAGGAAGAATCCACCTAAACTTCACTTGTTATCTAACCTTGAACCATATGATTTATTTACTTAGTTTGATCCGTAAGACTTCCTAACGTATATTAAACCCTCTCTCGAGGCGAATAATGTCTAACCCTAGGTTAATTAGTGGAACTCTCGTTCTCTTATAATAACCCCCTAGAATAGCAGTAAATCGATCTATGGATTCCCATATTAGGTTTCACCCTAATCCGGCAAATTCTCGTCACCCTATCTCTAGGCGTGCGATCAACTCCGCTTAATTATGTTGGATCTACTCTTAGCGTGGTCTATTCCTCCTCCACCTAAGCACATTAAATTTGGTTTAAGCTCACATAATTAAGAACAAACTAAGTATTTATCATATAATTCAAATAATCAAATAACAAGATTCATCATAGGTTTCATCCCCTTCGGGTATCCGAAGGGTTTAGTTCATAACAATAAAGGAAAACATCTCAATAGAAAAGATAAAACAAAATATAAGAAATCCCTAAAACCCCCTGAAGGAATTGAAGAGGAGATCCTCCGTCTTGAGTATAACTCTGGCTTCTTGAGATGGATCAACTGGCTATCCCTGAGTGAATCCTCACAAATCTGCCTTCTCTGGCCTAGCACGACGCCACTAGACGATGGCTTTGGGCTCCCCCTTTCAGGTCATACTTAGGGTGTATTTATAGGCTTTTGAAATACGTTTCTTTCTCCCTAAGTATCCTTTCTCAAATGAAATTGCTCTTCCCCACGGCAGAGGCACGGCCATGGCACACGCCCGTGTAAATCGTGGCCAGGCCGTGTTTGGATTTCTTTAATGAGACACGGCCGTGTGAGTCGAGGTTGGACCGTGTTCTAGATGATCAGTGAGGCACGACCGTGTGATCTTTGGTCCAAGCCGTGTCGATTTCATGCTTTGGCCCATTTGTCCCGTTTTAAGCCTGTTTTGCATTCTTTTCATCCCCTGGTGCTTTCCTGAGTATAAGACATGAAAAGAAAGGACTAAGAGCACCTTTTTACATAAATCGGGGCTTAAATCATCCAAAAGCATACTAAATGTGGGCTTAGATTATGTTACTATTTCGGTTTATAAATGCATGAAAATTTTGGTGTTTTAATTTGAGTGATAGCATGCTTAATTGCGAAAAAGGACTAAATCGCATAAAATGCGAAAGTTCTATTTTTCATGGTAGAGGTGTCTAATAGCCAAAGAATGTAATTGGGAGGATTTTAAAGTGCAATTAGGCCATTTATCTAGTGATGGCCGACCATGTTCATAGGGGAGACAAGGGCATTTAATTCTTGGTCAAAATTTGTGTGAATTAGGTGAGAAAAGATGAATAAAATATGGTAAAGAGAAAAGCTATCATCTTTCACTATTCACTCTTCCTCTCCACCAAAAATTTCAAGCTTAGAGGGGTTTTGAATGCTTTAAAATTTCAGCAACTCATCTTCTTCACAAGTAAGTGATTTTAGAGATCTTTCTTGATGATTTTTGTATTTTTGGAGTCCCCAAAGCTTAAGCTAGCTAATGAGGGGACTAATTTGTCAAATGGCTGAAGGTTTAGGGACTTGCCATAAGAGAGTTTATGTTGTTAACTGAGTTTTTATGGAGGAAAATGAATGTTAGTGAGATGAGAAACAACTTTTGTGAAAGGTGTTAGCATGAAAACACCTAAATAGGACTTAAATGCAAAGATTTAAATTGTGTCATAAATGCATGAAATAGTTGTAATGGTGAGTAGTTGTAAGAGAAATAAATGTTCATCTATGCTTGTTCATTGAGAAAATGTGTTGAAAAATAAATTACGAGTCTAGGGGCAAAATCATAATTTTGCCAATGTACAAGGGCAAAATAGTCATTTTTACCCAAGTGTAGAATTTGAAGTGTTATGATCATAGAATGATCTAAACGAATAAATTTCATTGTTATAGATCAAGAAGAGCGCGGAATCAACCTTGACCGAGGAAAAGGCAAGGTGACGGATTAGATCGTTGGTTATCACGTTTTGCACCGAGGTAAGTTTATGTGTAAACAATGCATGACTGTGTAAATATTGTGTGGTTAACTAGTGTAAGGCAAGATCGAGAACATGTGTGGTTCAAATGGATTGAATGTGGAAATTGTTGAATAATTACTGTATGAATGATGAAATAGTCATATAAATATGTAATGTCGACACTTTTTGGTGGGCTAAGTGCGATACCACCTTGTTGCTTAATTTACGATGGGCTATGTGAGAAACCATCGTCTAAAATCTTTTGGTGGGCTAAGTGCGATACCACTTTGTCGCTAATTTACGATGGGCTATGTGCGATACCATCGTCTATTCATCTTTTGGTGGGCTATGTACGATACCACCATAACTAATCTTTTTGGTGGGCTAAGTGCGAAACCACCGAGTGGCTTGACTGTGTGAAATGGAATTAGAAATAGTGAATGTTGTATTATGTGACCTTGTGATACTAAGTGCAGGGAAACTCTTAATGAGTGTGTGCATTAAGATGTGAGATGGTTGAAATGTGGGAATGGAGAAAATGAGTAAGCATGTCATGAATGTAAATTGCTTCTTGCTTATTACGTAATGCTATGTATTTGTTCAATACATGTTATAATGTTGTGTTGTTTATATGTAAACTTACTAAGCTTAAAGCTTACTCCCCCTTCTCTGTTTCCCTTGTTTTATAGAGTTTAAGAGCCGAGCCAGAATACGTAGCTAACTAGAAGACCGCCCATACTATCAGCTCCTCTCGGTATACCTAGACTTAATGATTTTGTAAATGGCATGTATAGGGGCTAGACTAGTTAGATTATTTTGTTATTTTGGCCAAAGGTGTATTGGATCTTGTTAAGACATTTAATTTTGTAACTTGCCATGCATGATGGCTCATTTTACTATCTATGAAATTACGAGGTTATCTATGGGAGTTCACGATGAAAATTATGAGATGTTTATTAGCATGTTGAATGGATTCACGTAATGTAAGCTATAGGGGTGCTAAGAGCTTGGAAAACAGCCTTGTTCTTGTCCACATGGGTAGGCACACGGGCGTGTGTCTAGGCCGTGTGAGACACACGATAAAGCCATGGGCGTGTGCCCAGGCCGTGTGAAGTCTGCACCTTGAAATTGGAATTTGAATGGTCCCACAGTTAAAGCACACGGGCGTGCCTAGACCGTGTTGAACAAGTCAGTATATTAAGGTATGGCAAACGGTTTAGGCCCACGGGCGTGTCAAAACCGTGTGTGATTAGTCAGTGTCGACCACGGGTGGAAGGCACGAGCGTGTAATAGGGTACACGAGCGTGTTCCCAAAACGCATGGGCGTGTGCCTTACCCGTGGGCATTTGGCAGAATGCTTGGGTTGTAACACCCCAAACCCGGTCAACACACCACGACCAAATCTGGCATGTCACAGAGTTAAAACGATTCGAAGAAACTAGGTTACCGGTTTATTTTCGGTGAAAACTCTTCGATTGCTTGTGTTTGGGGAAAACTGATGTATATATAGTGTAAAATGTTAAGTTGCTTTGAAATCAAGTGAATTGTATTACCCGATGGTAGAGTTTAGAAAACTCGTTGCGTAGCTTAGTTTGAAAACTTTGATTATCAGGTTATTAAAGCAAATCAAGTAATTACTTAGTCATATTTAAAACCAAATCCAAAGCAGATAAAATAATCCAAAACATAATTTAAAGGCCTTGTTACAAACCCAAATAAAAACCAGAATCTAAAATAAAATACCCAAATCAAATGTCCATGTAAAACCGAAGCAACTATCGCATGGTCACCTCGAGTCCACCCGGCTCCTCATCCGCGATCTACGAATCACTGAAAAGATAGGGAGAAGGTGAGTCACCAAGACTCGATGCGTAATCCCCCTCCCGATTATTGCAACATGCTTACACAAATCATAATCAAGCAAACATATCATGCACCCAAACCTAGCCATCCACAACTCCTTTTTCTACCCGTGTGGTACCAAACCACTGGTGGTGCTAAACCTCTGGTGACCCAAAGTCACCGATATCAATAATAATGTGGTGCCAAACCACTTTGGTGACCCAAAGTCACGAATAATCCATATGTGGGGCCAACCCACGTTGTGATACCAAATCACTTTGGCGACAATCCCGTTTTATCAAATATGGGGCCAACCCAGCGTGGTGCGAAGCCACTTTGGGACCAGTCGCTATGAGGTGCCAAACCTCCTGGTGACCCAAAGTCACGAAATCAATCGTGGTACCAAACCTTTGGTGGTGCCAAACCACTGGTGACCCAAAGTCACAGATATCAATCTTCCCCCTCCTCTCATATCACCCACAATAATGCACATGCATATACATATCATGCCAACATACTTTATCATTAAACATATATCGAACATAACGTAGATAATAGCATCAAGAATCATGTATCATAATCTCATCAAAAACGGACTTACCCGAAATCCTTGCTCATACCCATAAAGGTATCATATCGAAATCTACACAGTTTCGGCTTTTAACATATTTTAGGTTATTAACAAGTTTACAACGATTATGAAGTGTGTAAGTTACACACCTGACTACTTGTAGATCTAAGCGAAATCCCGAAACCACGATCTATTTCCAATCGATAGGACCTGAAGATCCCGAAACGTTTGCCTTCACCTTTCCTACAATCGGCCAACACCATACTTTTAAGACTAAAGCCATTCGGCTTAATCACAAAATCCCGAAGGATATGTCGCACAAAGGTAGCACCTGCAATGGCCTTTCCAAAGGCCTAATGTCGCCTCGAGCGACTCAACTACCATTTCCGGTCGTACCGGACTATTGGGCCTAAAACTCGATTTCGACCCATTCAGGCCCACACGCTCGTGTGTCTGACCTAACACAAATCTAGCCACGTATAGGAGATTCACCTAGTCTAGTTCACTATATACTACACCATCATACATTTTATTCAATTGGGCCCACGGGCCCATTGGGCCCACTTCGGCCCATCGTGGCCCAAGCAGCCTCAACCCACAAGAATACTACTGATGGCCTCAACTATCGCGTCGAAGCCCCACACGTGCGTTCGCACGCTCGTGTGGCTACTATTGCCGTGACCGGCACTTCGGCATTTGCCGCTCTACAACTAGAGTAGAGAGAGTTACACACCTGATAGGAATCTGGTGCTAATCCGCGCTCCGACCACTCCTGTGCCCAAACGCCCTCCAAGGTGTATTCATCCTCCTCCTAGAATGCTATATATATAGCTAGCTTCTCACCTTCCTTCTTTGTATCTTTCCGATGTGGGATCCTTCCGTCAACAGAGTTTAAATCCAACTCAAACTCTTTCCGTCCAATCCGCAAAATAAATACTCCTTTGCTTGTCATGAGATTGAAACCCTTGCTCCCTTCAATAGCTCAACACGCCACTTACCACTAGGCCACAAGCTCTTCTTGTGTCTAAAGCCATGCGCAACTAAATATAAATCTAATGCCAAATTCTAAAGTCCATTTAAAAAGAAAACCAAAATGTAAGAGCCAAGACTTGAACCTTGGACCTCCTTCCTTCCCTGTGGCGTCACTCCCTTGCCTCTAAGTGGCGTCACTTTGCCACTATACCACACACTCCACTTGTGTCATTTTTCTCCACATTTTATTCTTAAAGCCTACCTACCAGCTCCCAGGGTTTTTTTCACCTAAAACCAAAATTTCCCTAAAGCCAAAGTTTAATCCCGGGACTTCATAGAAGCCCTCTAACCTTCCAAAATCACTCACCTAATAAGTCCAACTTGCACTAAAGCCATTCTCCTGTTCTTTAAAAAAAAATAAAAAATTTTAAACGCTACTACGCTCAAAGCCCATTGGGCCCAATCCTACTAGGCCCAATTTCGGGATGTTACATGGGTTTTTAGGCACGGTCAGGGGACATGGGCGTGCATGTCTATGCACGGGCATGTCTAATCTTGCACGGGCGTGTAAGACCTGTTTTGAAAGGAAAAATTTTAAGATTGGAAAAAGTTCAGGATTAGTCTCGAGAGCCCTCGTGTGTATGAGTGAGGCCTCGTAAGTCGAGAATGAGGTTTTAGAGAGTAATTACGTTGAGCTTAAGTGGCGATCAAGTGGTTTAAGTTCAGTATCGCCTCGGGCTCAGTTCCCGGTGTAGAACCCGGGTAAGGGGCGTTACATTTAGTGGTATCAAAGCTATGGTTTAGTCGGTTCTAGGATTACCATAGCGTGGGTAGGAGTCTAGCTATACATGCCATAAGCGTATGATGATAGTGTGGTGGCTTCTGATGATTTTAAACTTGTTTATTGTAGCATATAGATCCCGAACAATCGGCTGCAGATGATGCAGCTAGTAGTGCACCGGCTCCTGCGTAAGGGACCGCGCCTGTCTTGAGTAGCCCCGAGACTAGGGTCAGGAGGAGAAGAGGCTCGGGAAGCCTTTCTCCAAATGATGGATAAGCGGTACACTTGAGTATGTACTGAGGCAAACCCCAATGCTTAACCCTCCACCCCCACCTATACCTCGGCCAATTCTGTGGCTCCCCAAGGTATAGAAATGGTGAGGACGGCTAAGCCCCCGGTAGACAAAATTCGGAAGCAATGGGCTGAGGATTTTCGAGCTAATATAGATGACGACCACTGAGCGAGCGAGTTACGGCTTGAGAACTCAATAAGGGTTTTGATGAACTCTCTCTGCACACTGAGGAGAGTTTGAAATGTCTTTGTGTCTTTCTTTGAGGATTCGGTATACCATTGGTGGAAAACATTGACATCAGTGGTTCCTAAAGAGAGGGTAACGTGGGACTTCTTTTTGGAAGAGTTTCAAAAGAAGTATATAAGTCAAAGGTTTGTGGACCAGAAACGGAAAGAATTCCTTGAGTTGAAGCAAGGAAAAATGACTATGGCAGAATATGAGCGTGAATTTGTTAGGCTCAGCAAGTATGCGCAAGAATGTGTATCCACGGAAGCTACCTTATGCAAGAGATTTGAAGATGGGTTGAATGAAGATGTCAGACTCTTAGTCGAAATTTTAGAGCTAAAAGAATTCGTGGTATTGGTGGATAGGGCGAGTAAGGCCGAAGAATTGAGTAAGAAAAAGAGGAAAGCCCTGAGTGAGGCTCGAGATGCGAAGAAGAGGCCGATGAGCAAATCATACCAAGCTCAATCGAAGAGGTCCAGGGAAGTGAACCCGCGGACAACTACATCAATCGGGTATTCGCAGAGAGAGCGAGGCAACATGTATTCAGGTTCAAGAGTTCAAGCTACCTCAACGGTAAGTGTGGGCAATCCAAGGCCCAAACCAGAGTGCCCAAGTTGTGGCAGACATCACACTGGGGAGTGTTGGGGAAATAATCGAAATTGCTATAAGTGTGGATCCCCCGACCATCTCATCCAAAATTGTCTTGAAAGGGATGACAATGAGAGAAAGTAAGATATAAGATCAAGCAGTGCATCCTTTAGAGGTAGGCCGCAAAATAACCCGGGAGGCAGAACTAGTGGTAGAGGTGTATCACGAGACACCACTGTGAGGCCAGAGGGTTGAGTGCCAGTAAGAACTTATGCTATTCGCGCTCGAGAAGAGGCGTCATCACCAGATGTAATAACGTGTACATTTTCTCTCTATGACACCTCTGTTATTGCTTTAATTGACCCGAGATCAACTCATTCTTATATTTGTATGAGATCGGCATCTAGTTTAAGTATGATTTGTTGAGTCTACTAAATTGTAGTAAAAGTGTCAAACCCACTAGGTAAGCAGTGTTAGTTGACAAGGTGTGTAGGAAGCTCCTCCTCGATGACTAAGGGTCATTGTTTCCTAACAAACCTTATGTTGTTACCGTTTGATGAATTTGATTTGATTCTTGGTATGGATTGGTTGACTACCTATAGTGTTCCAGTGAATTGTGGTAGTAAATTTATTGAATTAAATTGTGAAAATGGAGATGTTATTCGGGTTGAATCAAGTGAGTCAGATAGCTTACCGGTGATGATCTTTTCCATGATAGCTGAGAAATATCTGAGAAAAGGGTACGAATCTTATCTCGCTTTTGTATTAAACACTCAAGAATCTGAAGTCAGGATTGAAACAATACCGGTTGTATGTGAGTATCCGGATGTATTCCCGGAAGAGTTGCCTAGATTACCCCCAGTTAGAGAGGTCGAGTTTGGAATTGAGTTAATTCCGGGAACAGCACCCATTTCGATTGCTCCATATAGGATGGCCCCACTAGAGTTGAAAGAACTAAAAGTTCAGTTGCAAGAATTGACGGATAAGGGTTTTGCAAGACCGAGCTATTCACTGTGGGGTGCCCCAGTACTCTTTGTAAAGAAGAGAGATGGGTCGATGAGATTGTGCATAAACAGACAACTCAACAAAGTAACTGTGAAGAACAAGTATCCTTTGCCGAGGATAGATGATTTATTTGATCAACTGAAGGGAGCTACGGTGTTCTCCAAGATTGACCTGAGGTCCGGCTATTACCAGTTGAGGGTTAACGAGCAAGATGTACCGAAAACGGCATTTCGAACGAGGTATGGCCATTATGAGTTTCTGGTCATGCCATTCAGTTTAACGAATGCTCCTGCGATTTTTATGGATTTAATGAACCGTGTCTTCTGACCGTATCTGGACAAGTTCGTGGTTGTCGTTATTGACGACATATTGGTTTATTCTCGAGATGAGAGTGATCATGCAGAACATCTAAGAATTGTCTTACAGACCTTAAGAGACAAGCAGTTATATGCTAAACTTAGTAAGAGTGAGTTTTGGCTTCGAGAAGTAGGGTTCCTAGGACATATTGTGTCGGGTGAAGGTATTAGAGTAGATCCGGGAAAGGTCTCGGCTATTGTGGAGTAGAAACCGCCGAGGAATGTGTCAGAAGTTAGAAGCTTTCTGGGTTTAGCAGGGTAATATAGGCGATTTGTGAAGGGATTCTCTATGATTGCTACTCCAATGACGAAACTATTACACAAGGATGTTAAATTTGAATGGACGGAAGAATGCCAGCAGAGTTTCGAAAGATTGAAAATGTTGTTCAGAGGAACCGGTTTTGGTACAACCTAATTCGGGAAAGGAGTTTGTAGTCTACAGTGACGCGTCATTAAATGGTCTCAGTTGTGTGTTGATGCAAGAGGGTAAGGTGATACCTTACGCCTCAAGACAACTAAAACCACATGAGAAGAATTATCCGACTCATGATCTGGAGTTGGCCGCAATTGTTTTCACGTTAAAGATTTGGCGCCATTACCTATATGGTGAGAATTGCCAAATCTTTACTGATCATAAGAGTTTGAGGTACTTGATGGATCAAAAGGAATTAAATCTACGGCAACGACGGTGGCTTGAATTATTGAAGGACTACGAGCTAGTGATCGATTACCACCCGGGGAAAGCGAATGTAGTTGCAGATGCTTTAAGTAGAAAATCCTTGTATGAGAACTATGAGTACGAATTTGTCATTGTTTGATGAGGGTGCTATACTGGCCGAGCTGAGAGCTAGACCACTATTTGTTCAACGAATATGTGAGGCTCAAAGGAATGATAGTGAGATACTAGCTAAAAGAGCTAAGTGTGAATCAGGAACTAATTCTGAATTCCGGGTGAGTTCGGATGGTTGCTTAATGTTCCATGATAGAATTTGTGTTCCTAAAGATGACGAGTTGATCCGAGAAATTTTACGGGAAGCATATAGTAGTTATTTGTCAGTACACTCGGGCAGCACGAAAATGTATAATGATCTAAAGAAATTCTATTGGTGGCCGGGAATGAAAAGAGACATCTCGGATGTAACACCCCCTTACCCGAGTTCTACGTCGGAATCGGGCCCGAGGCGTTACCGTACTAAAACCTCATGATCGCAACTTAGGCTCATCGTAACTACTCACTTAAGTCACCTTTACAACTTCATTCTCAACTTACGAGGCCTCACTTTTACTTACGAAGACTCTCGAGACTATATCGAAACTTTTCCATTCTTAAAATTCTTCTCTTTTGTTCAGGGCTCACATGCCGTGCACCCCTAAACACGCCCATGTCTCAAAACTGTGGGGAGCTACTGAATTGATTCACACGACCTTGACACGCCCGTGTCATCCAACCGTGGGGAGCTACTGACTTGATCCACACGGCCTGGGCACAAGCCCATGCTCAAACCGTGTGTCTTACACGGCTCATGTGTACGACCGTGGGATTTACCTGTGGCCTATTCTAACTAATAATAATAAGGTGCAGGTTACACACGATTTAGACACACGCCCGTGTGTCTAACCGTGTAGGCACTTAGAGGCTATCTACCAAGCCTTTTTCTACTCTCAATTTTACATATTCATATACTAAATCAATGGAACTCAAATCATCAACTAAGACACATGAATTTATACATTTGATTCATGAAAATAAAGTTTTCCTCCCATACAATTACAACAACTTAAGCCATCATCAATGGCTATACACATTTAAACTATAAACCCTCTTAGGCCAACACAATTAGGCACATTAACAGCAACTTAATCGACCTTAAATTCTAGCCCTATACATGCCATGACTCTATAGGACTCGATACCTCATACCAAGTGTCTGCTCGATAGTGTGAAAACATCTTCGGCGATCTCCAACCCGAGCTAGCTAAATTAACCTATAAGAGATGAGAAAGGAAGAGGAGTAAGCAATAATGCTTAGTAAGTTCATCAGCATACAACTGATAAACCTTAATATTCAATGAATATGCATGACTGCAAGTTATTACAACGAGCTTTTCTCATGAACTCATGGTTACTTACTCAATCTTCCTTAAAGCTTACTCATTCTACCTCTTACCATATTCTTACCATGCCACAAGCCAAATGCTCGTTTAATTAGCATACATTCCTTCACTAATCATCATAAGATCATATAAAACAACACATCAAGCATTTTCAATAATTCATCCACACAGCTACTTTACTTAGTATTGCAACCACACAGTCAATTCACACAGCTAATTCACACATAGTTAATGCTAAATCACTTAGCTTATCCACACAGCGAATATCTCGGTGGTTTTGTACTTAGCTTACCACAATCGATTATAGGGTGGTATCAGACACAGCCCACCAATCATTTATACCCCTAGTGATTTCGCACTTAGCTCACCAATCATTTATAAGTGATGGTATTGCACACAGCCCATCAATTAATAATATATCAGGTGGTAACGCACACAGCCCACCGATAATAATATGGTTGATGGTATCGCAGGCAGCCCATCAATTAATAATATACCGGGTGGTAACGCACACAGCCCACCGATAATAATATGGTTGATGGCATCGCACACAGCCCATCACTAACCATTAATATGGTGATATCGTACATAGATCACCATTATCATACATTCATGAATAGTCATTCACATGTAACTCTTTATTTCAAATGTTCATCCAAGAACATCCTCACACTACTATTCTTACTTAACTTTTACACAATATTTATTCGCATTCACACAATACAACAATAAATCTAAGTCATGCAACTAAGGTGCATTAATTACACTTATCCCACTAGGGTCTATCATACATTGAATTCATATCAATTCAATCGTAACACATACTTGCTCTTCTCATGATACAACCACATACATTTAACACGTCCACTGAATCACTCAAATTGTTAAATAACTCTCTTGAGTCTCATGCACATAGTTCTCATTAACATCATACCCCCAACAGGGTCTTACATACATTAACATATCGATGCCATGTCCCCGACATGGTCTTATACGAACTCTTACATCGAGGCCATATTCCAATATGGTCTTACTCGAGACTTTAACCATCATCCTATCATGCTATACACCTTTCCCGTTACACTATTTTCAATTCCATTGACATCTCATCAAGAGATATTCCATACATTCATATAGTGAAAATACATTCCATACAACATTGGAATACTTACATTAACTCATACATAATTGCAATAATTGCACATGAACTTACCTTGATGACGAAAAGGGCTGGAAGAGACCTTTTTGCCCACATTTCTCTTTTCACCCGTTCTAGGTCCGAAATTCGTTTTCTTTGATCAAGGACAATGAAATTCAGTGATTTAATCACTTATAAATCATAATTCACCATAAACTACACTTTAGGCAAAAATGACTATTTTGCCCCTACACTTTGACAAAATTATGATTTTGCCCCTAGGCTCGTAAATAAGCAAAATTATGATTTTTCCCCTAGGCTCGTAAATAAATTTTTATCAAACTTTCTTATTAAACAAGCCTAGCTGAACATTTAATCCTCTTACAACTATCCATAATTCCAACTATTTCATGCCTTAATGAACAATTTACAACTTTTGCATTTTAGCCCAAATTAGGTGTTTTCACAACAACACCTTTCACAAAAGTTGTTTATCATCATCCTATCATTCATTTTCTTCCACAAAAACTCATCAAACAGCATAAACTCTCGAATGGCAAGTCCCTAGACTCTCAACCATATTGCAAAATACTCCCCTCATTAGCTAGCTTAAGCATTGGGGACTCCAAAAGTACAATTTTTATCAAGAAAAGTCATCAAAATCACTTACTAGAGTGGAATAAAGCTTACTGAAATTTTGAGCTTTCAAACACCCCTCCATGGCTGATATTTTCGGTGGAGAAGAGAATAAAAATAAAAAGATGATAGCTTTTTGCCTATTTCATCTTATTTTATTCATTTATTCAACAAAAGTCACCAACTCTTGTCAAACTTTTAATTTCTTGTTCCCTTGACCGTTCATCTCTCTTAGGTAGGTGAAATTGCACTTTAAAGACCTCCAATTTACACTTCATGGCTATTTGGTACCTTTAGCCTATAGAATGGAACTTTTGCACTTTATGCGATTTAGTCCTTTTTCACAATTTAGCTAGAAATTGCTAAAATTAAGGCACCAAAATTTTCATGCATCCTTAAAAACATGTTATAACTCATAAAATAACATGAAAATAATTTTTTCTAAACTCGAATTAGTGATTCCAAGATCACTGTTCCGACCAGGCCCTAAATCGGGCTGTTACAGCTCTCCCCCTTTAGGAATTTTCGTCCCCGAAAATCTTATCAGGAGGATTTGCTATCACATTCTTAAAACATTTCCATCTACTCTTCCAAATCACGAATCCACTCATCCTCAAGTTTCTCTCGTCAACAACTCTTAAGCTGTGGTACATAAGGTCGAAACGTAACTTGAGACTTAAGTTATTCTTCCTCTGCGTATATACTATATTCAGTAATCCACCAATTTGGAACTCTGTATATGACCAAATGATCGTTCGAATCTTTACTAGTTGATCCACTACAATTCGAATAATATCCCTCTCTTTGGGAATCTTGTCCAACTAAATTAGAAATCCATAAGGTTTCATCTCACTTTCTCATTAAAGCATTCGTCGAATGTAATAGTCTTGACTTGTACACTTTGAAAACTCAACTTTTAGTAGTCAACCACCTCTGACCATAACTCAATTATGTCGTGAAATGTACTCTACTGTCAAAACATTTATGCACATAACTGTTCTTCCTTCTTCTTGCTTTAGCCGATATGCTACTACTAAATCTCATACCAAAACTCTGTATAAGTTTTGGATTCATCATCATTCCAATTCTATCTCGAGGAAACATCAACAAGAAAATTTTTATCCAACATGGATCTTTCATCCAGACATCTGTACTATGCCTATTATCTGAGAAGTATTACACTAACTATATACACCATTGTAATAGTTCAAGCCGTTTCCACTATTTCATTTTCAAATCTTTTGCCGCATAAGACACACCCACTCATTAAAATTTAGAAAATACACATCAATTTTCCCATAAATCATTTTATAACACCTAACTCACAACACAGACACAAAAGTGATCGTTTCTGGATCACCATCCTATCAACTCTTTCTCTCGATTCAGACTGATCTCAGTACTAGAACTTTCAATTAATAGTTGTTTTTATAGCTTTCAACTCAACCATCATGGTTTGAACATTTCAATGAGTATACCTCTATATCAGGATCCTTACTCATGAACACACAGAAATTTTATTCTCTTTACTGATTCATGCGTGAATATACACAGAACTTGAATCATATGTTAATACATTAATTTACTCCTTTCTCCACACAGAGAACATTTTCTAGCACACTCTCATCTGAGTTCCTCTTTCTATGCTAGATTAAAAATCTTTACTATCGTCATTCCTTATGATAGCAGGGATATCTCAATCGAATTCATTAACTCTATTCGACTTACTCGAAGGCTCATCATACAATGTGAAACTTGTGATTTCACTTCTTATACTAGAATCATTACGGACTTCTTCCTCAAAACACCCGTACAGGGTTACAAGGATATAAAGGAATGTCGATTTCAATTACTAAATCGACCACTGTTTGTCTGATTTCTACTATCAGCTAACATTCTCGCACTATCTCAATTTATGAGATAAACAACTACATCGCCCCTAAAAGGCAAAAGTTATTAACACGTAATACTTAAAGAGGTCATTATGATCCCTACAATTATGGTTATCATAATTGAACCCTTTCACAGTTCAACATTGTTTCTTTAACCATTTCGTCCTCAAACTCTTTAACAATTCCTTTCATTAATGAACATCAATTTAAGAAGATCTCGATAAACATACACCTCAGGTTTCCTACTCACTTGAGTCAATAGCCTAGGCTAACTTTCTTTTTGTTTCTAACATTGTATAATCACTACAATCGTTAAAACATTCGGATATACTTTCTTACAATTGCCTTTATTAAGCACATACCGTGCCACACATCGTACTCATTTCTTCATGACTCGTTCATAAATGCCTATATTTACCCATTCACATGGCTTTAGTATAATTTTCATTTCTACCTCTAGACTCATCTATGTGTCCCATTGATCACTAGGGATAATCAAAGACGCATATTCATCATCATTCATGTAGGTGCGAAACAAATGCCACATCCCCGAGGTGGTCTTATATGGAGTCACCTCTAAATGTCAATGCCATAACCCAATTAAGGTCTTATATAGACTTCCGCATCAAGTATCGATGCCATATTCCAAATATGGTCTTATACGATTCTCATATCCATTTTCGAAGCCATATTCTAGATATGGTCTTATACAGAATCATAACTTGGTGCCGGGGCCATGCCTCGAACATGGTCTTACCCGGGACCTTATCTATTTCATATCTCAATAATAGCCTTTTCATTATAGTCCCCCAGGACTTCAACCTCATGTTCAACAACAATCACTCTATCTAGTAGAGTATCATGCATCAATGTTATATAAAGCATTCTCAAATGCTAATATAAATACTGCATTAATCACATACAAACTTACTCAATTTGACTCTCATAACATCTCATCATAATTCAACAGGGGTAAGGAAGGTGAGGTCACAGAGCCCCTTAACTTGACTCTTGTGGCTACATACATATGTCTTAATATTCATCATAGTCACATAACTCATCTCGAGTGAGTTTTTCACATTTATCACACTAGAATTGTTTCTATTCCTTATACCTTTGAATAGTGGATTCAATTATTCAAGTTCCACATTACTATCTACTTGAGTATTCAACATTTAACTCTACTTTCTCTTACCATCACTTATCAATTAAAGAATGTCTTACGGGTTTGAGTACGTTGTTTACCTGATTGCCATAGTCCAACTATGGTCTTACTCGCATCACAACATCATCGCCCAGCTATTTCTTTACATAACATCATGATGCCATAGCCTCGCTATGGTCTTACACTAGCTCTCGTATTGTCACCAATGCCATGTCCCAGACATGGTCTTATGTGGGATCACATGTATCGCCATGGTCTAACCATGACCTTATTCATTATTTTATCATTGAACGACCGTACCCATCCCTGTATTCTGTTTAGTCAAACTTCCCAGTTTAACTCTTACACCATAATACTCGCAGTTTCATACAGGGTTACGAAATAAAGCATTATACAATTATCTACTTTAATAGTCACACATGAGATTCCACTATGTGGACATATTGATCACACATCATTTAGACAATTGTACGTACACGTATACCCCATTCTCTGGGTAAATTTACTCACTATATGCACCTAACTCAATAGGTTGAGTATATAACACCTTATGCACATCCAGCCAATGCAGATAAACTTCTCATTTCATGCATTATCACGCACATGTCATATACTTCTACTCATACCTCTTTGAATCTCATCATTTCATAAGAGCATTTCAATTTCCCCATTATCACTTACAATATTATTGGATTTAGCTCGGTTGGGAACCATCACTGTTTTAACAAAACAATTTCGTTAGAGCCGGGAGACATCACACTATCACGGTCTACATATGGCATGTATAGCTAGACTCTTACTCACGCTAGGTTAGTCCTAGAACTGACTAAACCATAGCTCTGATACCACTAAATGTAACACCCCTTTACCCGAGTTCTACGCCGAAATCGGGCCCGAAGCATTACCGTACTAAAACCTCATGATCTCCACTTAGGCTTATCGTGACTACTCACTTAAGTCACCTTTACAACTTCATTCTCAACTTACGAGGCCTAACTTTTACTTACAAATACTCTCGAGACTATACCAAAACTTTTCCATTCTTAAAATTCTTCACTTTTATTCAGGGCTCACACGCCCGTGTAAAAAGTGACACGCCCGTGCACCCCTAAACACGCCCATGTCTCCCAACCGTGGGGAGCTACTGACTTCATTCACATGGCCTTGACACACCCGTGTCATCCAACCGTGGGGAGCTACTGCTTAATCCACACGGCCTGGGCACACGCCCATGCTCAAACCATGTGTCTTACACGGCTCATGTGTACGGCCGTGGGATTTACCCGTGGCCTATTCTAACTAATAAAAATAAGGTGCAGGTTACACACGGTTTAGACACATGCCCGTGTGTCTAACCGTGTGGGCACTTAGAGGCTATCTACCAAGCCTTTTTCTACTATCAATTTTACACATTCATATACTAAATCAATGGAACTCAAATCATCAACTAAGACACATGAATTTATACATTTGATTCATGAAAATAAAGTTTTCCTCCCATACAATTACAACAACTTAAGCCATCATCAATGGCTATACACATTTAAACTATAAACTCTCTTAGGCCAACACAATTAGGCACATTAACAACAACTTAATCGAACTTAAATTCTAGCCCTATACATGCCATGACTCTAAAGGACTAGATACCTCATACCAAGTGTCTGCTCGATAGTGTGAAAACATCTCCGGCGATCTCCAACCCGAGCTAGCTAAATTAACCTATAAGAGATGAGAAAGGAAGAGGAGTAAGCAATAATTCTTAGTAAGTTCATCTGCATACAACTGATAAACCCTAATATTCAATGAATATGCATGACTGCAAGTTATTACAACGAGCTTTTCTCATGAACTCATGGTTACTTACTCAATCTTCTTTAAAGCTTACTCATTCTACCTCTTACCATATTCTTACCATGCCACAAGCGAAATGCTCGTTTAATTAGCATACACACCTACACTAATCATCACAAGATCATATAAAACAACACATCAAGCATTTTCAATAATTCACCCACACAGCTACTTTACTCAGTATTGCAACCACACAGTCAATTCACACAGCTAATTCACACATAGTTAATGCTAAATCACTTAGCTTATCCACATAGCCAATATCTCGGTGGTTTCGCACTTAGCTTGCCACAATCGATTATAGAGTGGTATCGCACACAGCCCACCAATCATTTATACCCCTGGTGATTTCGCACTTAGCTCACCAATCATTTATAAGCGATGGTATCACACACAGCCCAATCAATTAATAATATATCAGGTGGTAACGCACACAACACACCGATAATAATATGGTTGATGGTATCGCACACAGCCCATCAATTAATAATATATCTGGTGGTAACGCACTCATGCAACTAAGGTGCATTAATTACACTTATCCCACAAGGGTTTATCATGCATTGAATTCATATCAATTCAATCGTAACACATACTTGCTCTTCTCATGATACAACCACATACATTTAACACGTCCATTGAATCACTCAAATTGTTAAATAACTCTCTTGAGTCTCATGCACATAGTTCTCATTAACATCATACCCCCAACAGGGTCTTACATACATTAACATATCGATGCCATGTCCTCGACATGGTCTTATACGAACACTTACATCGAGGCCATATTCCAATATGGTCTTACTCGAGACTTTAACCATCATCCTATCATGCTATACACCTTTCCCGTTACACTAATTTCAATTCCATTGACATCTCATCAAGAGATATTCCATACATTCATATAGTGAACATACATTCCATACAACATTGGAATACTTACATTAACTCATACATAATTGCAATAATTACACATGAACTTACCTTGATGACGAAAAGGGCCGAAAGAGACCTTTTTGCCCACATTTCTCTTTTCACTCATTCTAGGTCCGAAATTCATTTTCTTTGATCTAGAACAATGAAATCCAGTGATTTAATCACTTATAAATCATAATTCACCACAAACTACACTTTAGGCAAAAATGACTATTTTGCCCCTACACTTTGGCAAAATTATGATTTTGCCCCTAGGCTCGTAACTAAATTTTTATCACATTTTCTTATTAAAAAAGCCTAGCTGAACATTTAATCCTCTTACAACTATCCATAATTCCAACTATTTCATGCCTTAATGAACAATTTACA
Organism: Gossypium sturtianum; assembly: GCA_025698515.1. Classification (NCBI taxonomy): domain Eukaryota; kingdom Viridiplantae; phylum Streptophyta; class Magnoliopsida; order Malvales; family Malvaceae; genus Gossypium; species Gossypium sturtianum. Next base: position 66,979,883 of record CM046950.1, on the reverse strand, counting down.
ACTTTTGCATTTTAGCCCAAATTAGGTGTTTTCACAAAAACTCCTTTCACAAAAGTTGTTTATCATCATCCTATCATTCATTTTCTTCCATAAAAACTCATCAAACAGCATAAAATCTCGAATGGCAAGTCCCTAGACTCTCAACCATATTGCAAAATAGTCTCCTCATTAGCTAGCTTAAGCTTTGGGGACTCCAAAAGTACAATTTTTATCAAGAAAAGTCATCAAAATCACTTACTAGAGTGGAATAAAGATTGCTGAAATTTTGAGCTTTCAAACACCCCTCCATGGCTGATATTTTCGGTGGACAAGAGAAGAAAAATAAAAAGATGATAGCTTTTTGCCTATTTCATCTTATTTTATTCATTTATTCAACAAAAGTCATCAACTCTTGTCAAACTTTTAATTTCTTGTCCCCTTGATTCTTCATCTCTCTTAGGTAGGTGAAATTGCACTTTAAAGACCTCCAATTTACACTTCATGGCTATTTGGCACCTTTAGCCTATAGAATGGAACTTTCACACTTTATGCAATTTAGTCCTTTTTCACAATTTAGCTAGAAATTGCTAAAATTAAGGCACCAAAATTTTCATGCATCCTTAAAAACATGTTATAACTCATAACATAACATGAAAATAATTTTCTCTAAACTTGAATTAGTGATTCCGAGATCACTGTTTCGACCAGGCCCTAAATCGGGCTGTTACATCGGAGTATGTAACAAGATGTCTGATTTGTCAACAAGTGAAGGCGGAGCATCAAGTGCCTTCGGGATTGCTTCAGCCAGTGATGGTCCCCAAGTGGTAATGGGATCGGATTACCATGGATTTTGTTACGGGCTTGCCTATGACCCCGAGAAAGGAAGATGCTGTGTGGGTTGTCGTAGATAGACTAACGAAGTCGGCTCACTTTATTCCAGTACGTGTTGATTATTCACCTGATAATTTAGCTAAGTTGTATGTGGCAGAGATGGTAAGATTGCATGGTGTGCCTGTATCCATTATATCGGATAGAGACCCGAGATTTACTTTGAGGTTTTGAAAGAAGTTATAGGAGGCCTTGGGTACGAAGTTGAATTTTAGTACTGCATTTCATCCTCAAACCGATGGTCAGTCCGAGAGAGTAATCCAAGTTCTTGAGGATATGCTCCGATGTTGTGTGTTAGAGTTCAAAGGTAGTTGGGAAAAATATCTACCCTTGGTCGAATTTGCTTATAACAATAGTTATCAGTCGAGCATACGGATGGCACCGTATGAAGCCTTGTATGGTCGTAAATGTTGGACCCTTTTGTACTGGACCGAACTGAGTGAGAAGCAAGTTCATGGGGTTGATTTTGTTAAAGAGACCGAAGAGAAAGTGAAAGTTATCCGGGATAGTCTGAAGGCTGCTTCGGATCGGCAAAAGTCGTATGCGGATTTGAAAAGAAAAGAAATTGAATTTCAAGTGGGCGACAAGGTATTTCTGAAAGTGTCACCGTGGAAGAAAATATTGAGATTTGGTCGAAAAGGTAAATTGAGCCTGAGATTTATAGGGCCGTATGAGATTACCGAGAGGATTGGGCCAGTGGCATATCGGTTGGCTTTACTGGTAGAGTTAGAGAAAATTCATAATGTGTTCCATGTATCAATGTTAAGGCGTTATCGCTCTGATCCTTCACATGTGATTCCTCCAACAGAAATTCAAATACGACCGGATATGACATATGAGGAAGAGCCGATTAAAATTTTGGCTCGAGAGGTGAAACAGTTGAGGAACAAGAACATAGCCTTAGTAAAAGTGTTATGGCAAAAGCACGATGTAGAAGAGGCTACTTGGGAACCGAAAGAAGCTATGAGGGAGCAATATCCAAACCTCTTTACCGGTAAGATTTTCGAGGGCGAAAATCCCTAAAAAGGGAGAGTTGTGTGATCGGTTTTGGGGCTAGTCAGAATAGTGGTTTCGAGACCACTAATCCGAGGTCGAGGAAAATTATTTTGACGTTAATTTATGTGCTGTAGCATGATTATATGGATGCATGAAAATTTTGGTGTTTTAATTTGAGTGATAGCATGCTTAATTGCGAAAAAGGACTTAATCGCATAAAATGCGAAAGTTCTATTTTTCATTGTAGAGGTGTCTAATAGACAAAGAATGTAATTGGGAGGATTTTAAAGTGCAATTAGGCCATTTATCTAGTGATGGCCGGCCATGTGCATAGGGGAGACAAGGGCATTTAATTCTTGGTCAATATTTGGGTGAATTAGGTGAGAAAAGATGAATAAAATATGGTAAAGAGAAAAGCTATCATCTTTCACTATTCACTCTTCCTCTCCATCGAAAATTTCAAGCTTAGAGGGGTTATGAGTGCTTTAAAATTTCAGCAACTCATCTTCTTCACAAGTAAGTGATTTTAGAGATCTTTCTTGATGATTTTTGTATTTTTAGAGTCCCCAAAGCTTAAGCTAGCTAATGAGGGGACTAATTTGTCAAATGGCTGAAGGTTTAGGGACTTGCCATAAGAGATTTTATGTTGTTAACTGAGTTTTTATGGAGGAAAATGAATGTTAGTGAGATGAAAAACAACTTTTGTGAAAGGTGTTAGCATGAAAACACCTAAATAGGACTTAAATGCAAAGATTTAAATTGTGTCATAAATGCATGAAATAGTTGTAATGGTGAGTAGTTGTAAGAGAAATAAATGTTCATCTATGCTTGTTCATTGAGAAAATGTGTTGAAAAATAAATTACGAGTCTATGGGGCAAAATCGTAATTTTGCCAATGTACAAGGGCAAAATGGTCATTTTTACCCAAGTGTAGAATTTGAAGTGTTATGATCATAGAATGATCTAAACGAATAAATTTCCTTGTTATAGATCAAGAAGAGCGCGGAATCAACCTTGACCGAGGAAAAGGCAAGGTGACGGATTAGATAGTTGGTTATCACGTTTTGCACCGAGGTAAGTTTATGTGTAAACAATGCATGATTGTGTAAATATTGTGTGGTTAACTAGTGTAAGGCAAGATCGAGAACATGTGTGGTTCAAATGGATTGAATGTGGAAATTGTTGAATAATTACTGTATGAATGATGAAATAGTCATATAAATATGTAATGTCAACACTTTTTGGTGGGCTAAGTGCGATACCACCTTGTTGCTTAATTTACGATGGGCTATGTGCGAAACCATCGTCTAAAATCTTTTGGTGGGCTAAGTACGATACCAACTTGTTGCTAATTTACGATGGGCTATGTGCGATACCATCATCTATTCATCTTTTGGTGGGCTATGTGCGATACCACCATAACTAATCTTTTTGGTGGGCTAAGTGCGAAACCACCGAGTGGCTTGACTGTGTGAAGTGGAATTAGAAATAGTGAATGTTGTATTATGTGACCTTGTGATACTAAGTGCAGGGAAACTCTTAATGAGTGTGTGCATTAAGATGTGAGATGGTTGAAATGTGGGAATGGAGAAAATGAGTAAGCATGTCATGAATGTAAATTGCTTCTTGCTTATTACGTAATGCTATGTATTTGTTCAATACATGTTATAATGTTGTGTTGTTTATATGTAAACTTACTAAGCTTAAAGCTTACTCTCCCTTCTCTTTTTCCCTTGTTTTATAGAGTTTAAGAGTCGAGCTGGAATACGCAGCTAACCGGAAGACCGCCCACACTATCAGCTCCTCTCGGTATACCTAGACTTAATGGTTTTGTAAATGGCATGTATAGGGGCTAGAGTAGTTAGATTATTTTGTTATTTTGGCCAAAGGTGTATTGGCTCTTGTTAAGACATTTAATTTTGTAACTTGCCATGCATGATGGCTCATTTTACTATCTATGAAATTACGAGATTATCTATGGGAGTTCACGATGAAAATTATGAGATGTTTATTAGCATGTTGAATGGATTCACGTAATGTAAGCTATAGGGGTGCTAAGAGCTTGGCAAACAGCCTTGTTCTTGTCCACATGGGTAGGCACACGGGCGTGTGTCTAGGCCGTGTGAGACACACGGTCAAGCCATGGGCGTGTGCCCAGGCTGTGTGAAGTCTGCACCTTGAAATTGGAATTTGAATGGTCGCACGGTTAAATCACACGGGCGTGCCTAGACTATGTTGAACAAGTTAGTATATTAAGGTATGGCACACGGTTTAGGCCCACGGGCGTGTCAAAACCGTGTGTGATTAGTCAGAGTCGACCACGGGTGGAAGGCACGAACGTGTAATAGGGTACACGGGCGTGTTCCCAAAATGCATGGGCGTGTGCCTTACCCGTGGGCCTTTGGTAGAATGCTTGGGTTTTTAGGCACGGTCAAAGGACATGGGCGTGCATGTCTATGCACGGGCGTGTCTAATCTTGCACGGGCGTGTAAGACCTATTTTGAAAGGAAAAATTTTAAGATTGGAAAAAGTTCTGGATTAGTCTCGAGAGCCCTTGTGTGTATGAGCGAGGCCTCGTAGGTCGAGAATGAGCTTTTAGAGAGTAATTACGTTGAGCTTAAGTGGCGATCAAGTGGTTTGATTTTGGTATCGCCTCGGGCTTGATTCTCGGTGTAGAACCCGGGTAAGGGGCGTTACACAAATGGTTCTTTAGGCACAGCATCTAATATTTTTTTACAAAAGATTGATAAGGTCTTTTACCATTTTTGTATTGTCATCTACTTTGGCTTCAACAGTTGAGATTTTTAAATCAATTCTTTTCAAAGTGTGATTTTGAGCCAAAGCATTTTCAGTCTGCCAATTGAGAGTGGCTTCTGCAGCGCTTATTTTTGCAAGTGCACCAGAAATGTCAGTTTGGATCTTGGAAGGGATCTTTGGTGCATGAGTATAATTCTTTTCAGAGAATTCCTCAAGAGGTGGAAATTCTTTGTCATATGATGTTTTTGAAGAAGATTGTAACATACGTATGACAGGGATTAGCTTTTGTTCAGGTAAAGGATTTTTTTGAACCCATTTATTGATTTTTTTGTAGCATGGTTAGGGAAAAGGTTTTGGATTTTTTCTTGTTTTCCCCCGATTTTGAGGCTGAATGATCCATACTATCGATCCATGCATTGAACCTATCATCAGCACATAATTCACATGAACAATTTAAAGCCCAAGGACAGTGTCCAGTATGCTCATCTTTAAACATGTACAAAGGTTTTCCATCAGTAGAAAAACTCTGTACTAGATTCTTTCTAGACCAGGTTTACAAAGATCACAGCAACATTCTATATCTTCATTGTTATGACCCACCGTTGGATTTCCTGTGGGTTGCATCATCAATTGTGTGGGAAAGATATAAGGACCTTTGGGGTTGTGAAGATGACTATGATCAAATTTTATTTCCATGGTTCCATCTCCCTTGGATATAATCTGACTTTTAGTAGACTGGATAGGCTGACTATGTTCATGGAGTTGTTCATAGTTGGTGACCCATTTTTCTGGGAGAAGTTTGATGCATTCCTTCTTGGGAATTTGTTTAGGAACATGAACACAATGAGGTTGATCATTGGTGTTGACAGTGATTAAAAGAGAGTCCCCTGTACCATGTCGTGAGAGATTAAAAGCATGGTCTTGAACTCTGTAGACAATTTGATAGTGCAAAGTAGCCACTATTGCAGATGGCACTTGAGGTGATCCAACAATCTAAATTTGAACTTTAAGAGCTGTAAGCAGATTTGGATCTGCCAGTGCCATAGCAAAATTTGGGAAAAGAGTAACCATGACAAGACAAGAGTTTATGTAGCACCCCTTACCCGTATTCAACACCGGAACTGGGTACGAGGACTTACCGAACTTAACTTACTTATTTAAACAAAATCGGCAAACAACTTTCTTTTCAACTTAATCTTCTTCATTTGAATCCTTAACGTTCTTATTATGGGCCTGTGAGACCCAAGACATATACATGGAGTAACCCGGGACTGAACTGGAAACTTATGAACACTTGGAAATTTTTTTACTCAAAACAGGGCCACACGCCCGTGTGTGAGAAGTGACAAGCCCGTGTGGCATGTCACGCGCCCGTGCTTCAGGCCATGTCCAAAATAAGGGACATTCTGTTTATGACGTCAGCAAATCCTTAGGGGCACACGGCCAAGCCACACGTCCGTGTGCTGGCCCGTGTGACGAACAAAATTTTTCGCAACTTAGGTGCAGTGGACACACGGCCAAGCTACACAACCATGTGGCAGACCGTGTGTCACACACGGCCTAGACACACACCCGTGTGTCTACCCGTATGGACAAATGCAAGGCTATCTACCAAGCCATTTGCCACCCTGAAAAGCAATCACACTTATACCAATTCATTCAACACATAGCATAGCAATAATGCACCATTAACATTCACTAATCCTTTATACATCTACTTCACACACTACTCATTCGATTTCATCAACTTGCACTTCATGAATTTTATCATCGTTGAATAGATATAACTTAACTAGTATTGGCCAATTCCAATGGCCATTTACAAAATGAATCAAGTAACATTAATAGCCAACACCTTGGCCAACCAATATGACATAACAAAATGACCAAGTTCCTATACATGCCATACCCAAAATAATCAAACTTTACTATACCAAAAGAATAGCTTGATAGTGTGAGCCGAACTCCGACGTCCTACAATCCCCGAGCTAGCTTGGCGATACTACAAGGAAAGGGAAAAGAGAAGGGGTAAGCATAAAGCTTAGTAAGTTTGTATACAATAAATAGAACATAAATCTTATGATAACATTCATACAATACATTGAGTTATAATACAAGTTCTCAAGCACTTGACATAACTTACTCATGCTTACTCTTACCAATCATATATCATACATCGAACTTATTTCTCATGCATTACTCATGAATACCTGTATCACTCATCACATAAATTTAGCACTTTTACAATCATGAATACAAACTTAGCTCATTAACAACTTTTAACATGAACTTAACTCTTTTCATCTTTAACATGAACTTAACTCTTTACCCGTTGAACCATTTGGAATATCGAAGGATACTCAAACTCATCATACATGTAACACGATGGCAATTCTATATCTCAGATATGGTCTTAGATGGGATCACATCTTGATGCCGATGCCATATCCCAGATATGGTCTTATACGGGATCTCTTATCTCGATGTCGATGCCATGTCCCAGACATGGTCTTACACGAGATTTTCTTTTAGCTGCCGATGCCATGTCCCAGACATGGTCTTATACGGGACCTTCCTTTCATACGGTGCCGATGCCATGTCCCAGACTTGGTCTTATACGGGACCTTCCTTTCTCATGTTGTGGCATTGGTATCCATTCTATTCCTAAGGTTCAACCGGGACTTTAATTTCATAATTTTTCATCGTATTCACATGGAAATATCAATGATTGATTTCATAAAATAATATACATCTTCATGCAATGGAAAACATTTTAAAACATAATAACATGATGATGGATTATTACACACAAACTTACCTCGGTACCAAAATATGTTTATTGGTTCGATTTAGTCCACCACCTTGTTCTTCCCTCTGTTTCGGTCCGGACTTCGTGTTTCTTGATCTATAATGACAATTTCGCTTATTTAATGATCACATTGGCTAAAATAACTCATAACTCATACATTGGAAAAATTACGAATTTGCCCCTAAACTTTCACTTATTTACACTTTTTCCCCTAATCTCGTAAAATGATTTTTATTCAATTTCCTTGCATTTTAATCCTAGCCGAACCATTTTCATAACTACAGCAGCAGACAATTTCCACTAATTCACACTTCTATGATCAATTTCATAACTTTTACAAATTAGTCTTTTTTATGAATTTTCTATGCAAATCACATAGAAAAAGATGTTTATCATACATCAAACTTTCATATTCCTCCATTATTCATTAAATTACATGCATGTCATGCATGGATAAATTTTTTATCATGAACCCTATGTAACACCCCTTACCCGTGCCCGAGGCCGAGACCGGGATTGAGGCATTACCTAATTAATCTCACTTGACATCTCGAAACAGGCTATAAAATTTCTTTTAACTCATCACGTGTACGTACTCGGCCTAAGAAGCCCCAAACATACCTCCGAGAGGTATCTGAACTATTCTGGGATTTTTTACGAACTCGGGAACTTTTCAACAAAACAGGGGCCACACGCCTGTGTTGGTCTAGAGACACGCCCATGTGCCCCAAAGACATGTCCGTGGCATCCACCCGTGGTCGACCCTGACCAACTTCACACGGTCTAGACACGCCCGTGTCTTCCACCCGTGGTCGATTTTGACTAACTTCACACGGCCTAGACACGCCCGTGTCTTCTACCTGTGGTCGATTTAAATTCCACAATTAATGTGCAGACTTCACACGGCCTAGGCACACGCCCGTGTCCCTAGCCCGTGGAGCACACTGACTTGCAAACTGAGTATGCAATGGGGACACACGGTATAGACACATGCCCGTGTGTCTATTCATGTGGACAATTAGATGGCTATCTACCAAGCCTTTCGCCACCCCACATTGCACACATGCAATTACCAATCTATCTCAACACAATTCACAACCCAATGGCATATCCAAGTACTCGATTCAACAATCGTACACGAGGGCATACACTTCAAACAAAAATCACTTTCTTTAATCATAAAAATTTGCCAAGTATAAGCCTAACTTAATATATCATTACAAAAGGAGGTTTTGATGCCTTACAAAGCCAACACTTTGGCCAACAATTACGACCTAACAAAATACTCGAGTCCTATACATGCCATACTCAAAATAAGTCTAAATTGTTATACCAAAATGGTGTCGATAGTATGAATTCTGAACTCCTACGTCCCCGATCCTCGAGTTATCAAGGCAATACTACAAGGAAAAAGAGCAATGAAAAGGGGTAAGCATAAAGCTTAGTAAGTTTGCATGAATATAAATAGCAACAATAAGCTCATAAAATAATCCATCGATGATATTAACTAACCATACACAAGTCATAGGCATCTTGCCATACTTACTCATAATTGCCCTTATTTAGCACATACCATGCCACATGTCGTAAACATTTCTTCGTGACTCATTCACGAGTACCTGTATTCACTCATTCATATGACCTTAGTGTAAATCTCATTTCAAATTCTAAACTCATCTACTTATCCCTTTAATCACTAGGGATAGTCAGAGACGTATATTCAACGTCGTTCATGTAGAGACGAAGCCAGTGCCACATCCCCGAGGTGGTCTTAATTGGAGTTACTTCTAAACGCCAATGCTATATCCCGGATATGGTCTTATATGGACTTTCACATCAAGTATCGATGCCATATCCCAGATATGGTCTTATACGATTTTCATATTCATTACCGAAGCCATATCCCAGATATGGTCTTACACGGGATTTCAACTCAGTGCCGAGGCCATGTCTCGGACATGGTCTTATACTGGACCTTATCTATTTCATATCTCGATGATAGCATTTTCTTATTCACATGGTCCACTAGGACTTCAACATCTCATTCAACATCAATTTAATGGAGTGTCACGCATCAATATGATATCAAGAATTCTCGATTATGCTAACATAAATGTCGTATTAATCACATACAAACTTACCTCGATTTCAAAATGAGCTAGCTCGACGATTTAGTCCGAGACTTTATTCTTTCCCCGATCGAGGCAGATTCTCGATCCTTCTTGCTCTATAATAGCAATTTAGCTCATTTTAATCATCTCATTAATAAAAGCATTCCAAAAATCATGCTTAGATAAAATTACTACTTTGCCCCTAGACTTTGGCAAAAAGACCATTTTACCCCTAGGCTCGGAAATCAATTCTAATCAAATTTCTACGTTCAACAAGCCTAGGTAAACATTTAATGCTTTTAAAGCTATCATCGAAAATCAATATTTCACATACTTACTACATAATTTGTAACCTTTTTATCAAGGTCATATTTGGTGTTTTCATGCTAACACCTCTCACAAAAGTTGTTCATCTAACAACTAAGACTCAATTTCTTCCATGAAAATGCAGCAAATAACAATGAAAGCTCTCATGGAAAAACTTTAAACCTTTCACCATATTGCACAATAGTCCCCTCATTTGAAAGCTCAAGCTCTAGGGGTTTCAAAAGTACAACTATTTTCAAGAAAAGATCACTAGAAAACTTACTAATGAGGAGATGAGTGTGCTGAAATTTTTGAAGCTTTCAACCCTTATTTTCCTTGCAAATTTCAGTGGAAGAGATGAACAAGAAAGATGATATTTTCTCTTTCTTTAGTCTAATATTAAACTAGTCAAATTAGTCACCAACTCTTACTAACTTTGACCAAATTTTGTCCATCTTTGTCTCTCATCTAGTCTATGGCCGGCCAAGCAATTACAAGGGGCTAAATTGCCTTTTAAAGACCTCAATTTAACAATCTATGGCTATTTGGTACCTTTAGAAATTAAAATGAAACTTTCACACTTTATGCGATTTAGTCCTTTTCACGATTAAACATGAAATCGCTAGAATTAAAGCACCAAAATTTTCATGCACATGTGCTATCATGTTCTAATTCATAATATAACATGAAAATAAATTTCTCAAATCTCGTATTAATTATCCCGAGATCACTATTCTTACAGCCCCTAAATCGGGCTGTTACACCCTAGCTCAAAATATAGCTAGAAATAGCTAAATCGAGCTACGAGGATTTCAAAAATACGAAGAATTTTAAAAACGAGGCTAGGAGGTACTTACAATCAAGCTTGAGAATTGGAGAAACCCTAGCTATGGAGAGCTTGAAATTTTCGGCAATGGGGAGGAAGATGGACATCAATTTTGACTTCTTTTTCCCTTTTGATTAACTTATTAACAAAATGACCAAATTGCCCTTAAGGCCCCTTTCTTGAGATTTTTCCTTCCCATGCCCATTTTTGTCCATCATGAAATATAATGGTCTAATTGCTAAATAAGGACCTCTAATAAATTTTCTAATGCTATTTCGTACTTGAATCTTCTAGAATCTCATATTTTTCAATCTTTGCAATTTAGTCCTAATAAATAAATTAATCACTAAATAATAAAATTTCTTCATGGAATTTTCACATAAGTATGCAAACATGTCATAAACTTCATAAAAGCCATAAAACAAAAATTTCTACCTCGAATCTATGGTCTCGCAACCACTGTTCTGACAAAGCCCTAAATCGGACTGTTACAATTCTCCCCCCTTAGGGATTTTCGTCCCCGAAAATCTTACCGCTAAAAGGGTTGGATATTGGTTTCTCATAGCCTCCTCGGGCTCCCATGTAGCCTCTTCTACCCCATGTCTTTGCCATAGTACTTTCACAAGGGCAATACTTTTATTTCTTAACTGTTTGACTTCTCGATACAAACTCAGAAATATCTTTCTCCATACTCGGCCACCAATACCATTTCTTCAAGTCTTTATACATTTTTGTGCTACCTGGGTGTACAGATAAGAATCCACTATGGGCTTCTTGTAAAATTTTTTGAATAAGCTCATCATCTCTAGGTACACAGACCCTATCTCGGAACATCAAACATCTATCAGGATTAATCCAAAAGTCCGACTCAGCACCCGACTCACACTGAACTCTTTTGGCTTGCAAATCACTGTCACTTTTCTGAGCTTCACAAATCTCTTGGAGAAACATTGGTCTAGCTCTCAACTCAGCTAGAATTGAGCCATCATCCGATAAGGCCAACCGTGTATTCTTAGCTCTCAATGCAAACAAGGATTTTCTACTCAAAGCGTCGGCGACCATATTCGCCTTTCTCGGGTGGTAGTCAATCACTAGCTCGTAATCCTTTATCAGCTCTAATCATCTTCGTTGCCTTAGATTCAATTCTTTTGAGTCATCAAGTACTTTAAACTTTTGTGATTAGTGAATACCCGACATTTCTCGCCATACAAATAGTGTCTCCAAATCTTCAACGCAAATACAATGGCAGCTAACTCTAAATCATGTGTCGGGTAATTCTTCTGGTGCGGCTTTAGTTGTCTAGAAGCATAGGCTATCACCTTGCCCTCTTGCATGAGTACACAACCCAATCCATTTAAGGATGCATCACTATAGACCACAAATTCTTTTCCTGGTTTGGGTTGTACTAAAACTGAAGCTTCAGTCAACAATGCCTTGAATTTCTCAAAACTTTGCTGGCACTTTTCTATCCATTCAAACTTCACATCTTTTTGCAATAGCCTCGTCTTCGGATTAGCTAACATAGAAAATCCCTTGACAAACCGTTTGTAATAACTAGCTCGGCCCAGAAAACTTCTAACCTCGAATACGTTCCTTGGCGATTTCCAATCAACAATTGCTGAAATCTTACTCGGGTCAACTCTAATTCCATCTCCCAAGACAATGTGCCCCAAAAATCTGACTTCTTTAAGCCAAAATTCACTTTTACTAAACTTGGCATATAACTGATTATCTCGTAAAATTTGTAAGATCGTTCTCAAGTGCTCAGCATGCCCGTTCTCATCACGAGAGTAAATTAGTATATCATCAATGAATACTTGTACGAAATGCGATTTTCGGTACATCCGAGTCTTTGACCCTCAACTGATAATATCCAAACCTCAAGTCTATCTTGGAAAACATCGTGGCTCTCTTGAATTGGTTAAACAAATCATCAATCCTTGGCAATGGGTACTTGTTCTTTACGGTCACCTTATTCAGTTGCCGGTAATCTATACATAACCTCATAGAGCCGTCTTTCTTCTTCACAAATAATACGGAAGCACCCCACGGAGAATAACTCGATCTTGCAAAGCCTTTATCCGTCAACTCTTGTAATTGTGCCTTCAATTCTTTCAACTCAGTTGGAGCCATTCTATATGGAGCAATCGAAATAGGCGTAATACCAGGGACTAACTCAATGCCAAATTCAATCTCTCTAACCAGAGGCAACCCTGGCAATTCTTCCGGAAATACATCTGGATACTCACATACTATTGGCACTAACTCAATTCTTAACTCAGTCTCTTTAGCATTCATCACAAAAGCAAAGTAAGCTTCATATCCCTTTCTTATGTACTTTTGGGCAGACATATGAGAAACCACTACAGGCAATCGGTCCTGTTCATATGATTCAACACGAAGAATATCCCCATTTTCACATTTTAACTCAATGAACTTCCTTCCATAATTTACTATCACATTATGAGCAATTAGATAATCCATACCAAGAATTAAATCAAATTCATCAAACGACAATAACATGAGATTAGCCAGAAAGTAATGACCTCTAATCATCAAAGGGCAATCCTTGCATACTTTGTTAACTAACACACATTTGCCTAGGGGATTTGACACTTTTATCACAAATTCTGTATACTCTACAGGCATGTTCATACTAGATACTAATTTCATGCAAATATACGAGCGGGCAGATCCCGGGTCAATTAAAGCAACTACATGAGTATCATAGAGAGAAAATGTACCCGTGATCACGTTAGGGGATGATGCCTCTTCGCGAGCGCGAATAGCATAGGTCCTCCCAGGCGCTCTACCCTCAGATTTTGCAGTCTGCTCTCTAGATGTATTTTTACTACTCGTTCTGTTTCCCGGATTCCTCTGTGGCCTCCCTCTAGTAGTCCTTCCCGATCTTGCATTCTGAAATTTCTCTTTTTCAACCATCTCAGGGTATTCTCTAATAAAATGATCTTCGGATCCACACTTGAAACAAGCTCTCTCGTGTGCTCGGTACTCACCGGGGTGATGTCTACCACACTGTGAACATTTTGGTCTACTTGGTCGAGGATTACCAACACTGGCAATTGAAGTAGTCTGAGCTTTAGAACCCGAGTACTGTTTACCTTTACTTCGGTTCGAAAACCCAGCTGAAGTAGCTAATCGGGTAGTAAACTCTCTTGATTTCTTAGATGAGGATTGAAATTACTTACCCAATTGTCTCTTCCTTGAGTCACGAGACTCAATTTCAGCCTTCCTTTTCTCTTTGGCCAGCTCCTTGGCCTTGCAAGCTCTATCTACTAACATGAAAAATTCCTTCAATTCTAGGACACCAACATACAATTGGATATCCTCATTTAATCCGTCCTCAAACCTTTTGCACATGATGGCCTCGGTGGATACGCACTCTCGGGCGTATTTAGTAAGCCTTACGAACTCACGTTCATATTTAGTCACCGTCATTCTGCCTTGTTTTAACTCAATGAATTCCTTTCTTTTCTGATCGATGAACCTTTGGCTAATGTACTTCTTTCGAAACTCTTCTTGGAAAAATTCCCAATTAACCTTCTCCCTTGGTACGACCGACACAAGGGTATTCCACCACTGATAAACCGAATCTCTCAAGAGAGACACGACACATTTCATACACTCTTCAGGTGTGCAGGACAATTCATCAAATACCCTGATGGTATTTTCAAGCCAGAATTCTGCCCTCTCTGGATCATCATCTTTATTAGCTCGAAATTCCTCAACTCCTTGTTTTTGGATTCTATCAATAGGGGGCTTTTCCCTTCTTGCCACTTCTACAACTTGGGGAGCTACAGGGGTAGGCTGAGGAATAGGTGGGGGAGGAGAGGGTTATGTGTTCGGGTTCGTTCGAACGAACTCCGTGTACCAGGCATTCATCATGTGGAGGAAGGCTTCCCTAGCCTCTTTTCCTCCTCTCTAACTCATAGTCATTGGTCTACTCTCATTCTCATTTGGCACCGTCCCTTGGGCGATAGCCGGTGCGTTACTTTCTACATCATCCGCCACAACTCTATCGGGATCCATTTACTATATGAAAACATAATTTAAGCTGTCAGGAGTCATCACACTATCATTATATAAATACTTATACGTATGGCATGTATAGCTAGACTCGTGCTTACGCTACATTAGTCCGAGAATCGACCAAACCGTAGCTCTGATACCACTAAATGTAACACCCCTTACCCGTATTCAACGCCAGAACTGGGTACGAGGCATTACCAAACTTAACTTACTTATTTATACAAAATCGGAAAAGAACCTTCTTTTTAACTTAATCCTCTTGATTCGAATCCTTAACGTTTTTATTATGGGCCTATGAGACCCAAGATATATACATGGAGTGACCCGGGACTGAACTGGAAACTTATGAACACTTGGAAAATTTTTTACTCAAAACAGGGCCACACGCCCGTGTGAGAGAAGTGACACGCCCGTGTGGCATGTCACACGCCCGTGCTTCAGGCCGTGTCCAAAATAAGGGACATTCTATTTATGACGTCAGCAAATCCTTAGGGGCACACGGCCAAGCCACACGTCCGTGTGCTGGCCCGTAAGACGAACTAAATTTTTCGTAACTTAGGTGTAGGGGACACACGGCCAGGCTACACACCCATGTGGCAGACCGTGTGTCACACACGGCCTAGACACACACCCGTGTGTCTACCCGTGTGGACAAATGCAAGGCTATCTTCCAAGCCATTTTCCACCCTGAAAAGCAATCACACTTATACCAATCAATTCAACACATAGCATAGCAATAATGCACCATTAACATTCACTAATCCTTTATACATCTACTTCACACACTACTCATTCGATTTCATCAACTTGCACTTCATGAATTTCATCATTGTTGAATAGATATAACTTAACTAGTATTGGCCAATTCCAATGGCCATTTACAAAATGAATCGAGTAACATTAGTATCCAACACCTTGGTCAACCAATATGACATAACAAAATGACCAAGTTCCTATACATGCCATACCCAAAATAATCAAACTTTACTATACCAAAAGAATAGTTGATAGTGTGACCCGAACTTTGACGTCCTACGATAACAAGTTCTCAAGCACTTGGCATAACTTACTCATGCTTACTCTTACCAATCATATATCATACATCGAACTTATTTCTCATGCATTACTCATGAATACCTGTATCACTTATCAAATAACTTTAGCACTTTTACAATCATGAATACAAACTTCGCTCATTAACATCTTTTAACATGAACTTAACTCTTTTCATCTTTAACATGAACTTAACTCTTTACCTGTTGAACCATTTGGAATATCGAAGGACACTCAAACTCATCATACATGTAACACGATGCCAATGCCATATCCCAGATATGGTCTTGTATGGGATCACATCTTGATGCTGATGCCATATCCCAGATATGATCTTATACGGGATCTCTTATCTCGATGTCGATGCCATGTCCCAGACATGGTCCTACACGAAATTTTATTTTCGGTGCCGATGCAGTGTCCCAGACATGGTCTTATACGGGACCTTCCATTCTCATGTTGTGGCATTGGTATCCTTTCTATTCCTAAGGTTCAACCGGGACTTTAATTTCATAATTCTTCATCGTATTCACATGGAAATATCAATGATCGATTTCATAAAATAATATACATCTTCATGCAATGGCAAACATTTTAAAACATAATAACATGATGATGGATTATTACGCACAAACTTACATCGGTACCAAAATATGTTTATTGGATCGATTTAGTCCACAACCTTGTTCTTCCCTCGATTTCGGTCCGGACTTCGTGTTTCTTGATCTATAATGAAAATTTCGCTTATTTAATGATCAAATTGGCTAAAATAACTCATAACTCATACTTTGGTAAAATTATGATTTTGCCCCTAAACTTTTACTTATTTACACTTGGCCCCTAATCTCGAAAAATGATTTTTATTCAATTTCCTTGCATTTTAAGCCTAGACGAACCATTTTCATAACTACAGCAACCCACAATTTCCACTAATTCACACTTTTATGATCAATTTTATAACTTTTACAAATTAGTCCTTTTTATGAATTTTCTATGCAAATCACTTAGAAAAAGATGTTTATCATACATCAAACTTTCATATTCCTCCATTATTCATCAAATTACATGCATATCATGCATGAGTAAATTTTTTTTATCATGAACCCTAGCTCAAAATATAGCTAGAAATAACTAAATCGAGCTACGAGGATTTCAAAAATACGAAGAATATTAAAAACGGGGCTAGGAGGTACTTACAATCAAGCTTGAGAGTTGAAGAAACCCTAGCTATGGAGAGCTTGAAATTTTCGGCAATGGGGAGGAAGATGGACATCAATTTTTACTTTTTTCCCTTTTAATTAACTTATTAACAAAATGACCAAATTGCCCTTAAGGCCCCTTTCTTGAGATTTTTCCTTCCCATGCCCATTTTTGTCCATCATGAAATATAATGGTCTAATTGCTAAATAAGGACCTCTAATATATTTTCTAATGCTATTTCGTACTTGAATCTTCTAGAATCTCATATTTTTCAATCTTTACAATTTAGTCCTGATAAATAAATTAATCACTAAATAATAAAATTTCTTCATGGAGTTTTCACATAAGCATGCAAACATGTCATAAACCTCATAAAAGCCATAAAACACATATTTCTACCTCAGATTTATGGTCTCACAACCACTATTCTAACTAAGCCCTAAATCAAACTGTTACAGTTTAAGATGGCTTCAATAGTAGCAATACAAGCATGCTGGTATTCCAAATATCTGGAATCTAGCAGAGCAATTCTTTCTACAACAGGTTTGCCTTTTGCACCATAGTAGTTTAGTGCAAGACAGATTACTCCAAAATGGATATGAGAGTAGCCTGCTTGCATCCATTCTCTGGGAAATTTTGATAGAATTTCAAGAGAAACAAATTGTTCAGAGGCAGAAATAGGATAACTATCAAACCTGGAGGCTTGAATATACTATTTTACTTACTTAGAAGTACCATGAATTAGAGTTTTTATAGACCTAATAGGAGAAAAATGAGCTTTTTTATAAGTAGAATAAGGATTTACAGTGGGAAGATTTGTAGGTTGAACCTTATCCTCTTCTCTAAGAAAGTCTATTTTGTACAAATAAGAGATTTTCTTTGCAGAATGTGACTTTAAGGGAATAATAGGTGTTGAAAAAGAAGTTGAAGAAGTAGAAGGTCATGACAGTATTTTATTAGTCATGATTAAAAAGACTTAGTGACACGCATTTGGAAATGAGAGTGGCCGAAAGATTTTGACGGCCCAACAAAGATCTTTGATGCTAAAGTAGTAGTTTTTATTCTTGTTTATTTTACAACAGAGGAAAAATCTTATGCGGGTGAGCTGAATAAAAGTTACTTGACGCAAACACGTGTGGAGACGTTGCTATCATGCCCTTGAAATTGAAATGAACCCACGAATCTAGGTTGGATTTAGGCCATACCCCACTATTGCGAGTAGCCAAAGCCCACCCCACCCTACCTTCCATGCCCCATCACCATGTGTTCCTTGCATTCTCTATTTGTCCTCTTTCATGTTCATCGCTAGCTTCAGTGGTTTCTAAGGTCCCAATGAAATGGCTTTGGGCTTTTAGGACAACCACCCCCACTCAAAGGCGGATCCTTACTGCACCTCCAAAATTTTTATTTTTTTTTATTTTTCTCAAACTTTTTCAAATATTTTAATTAGGCTTTCTCTAAAGTTTTTGAAAGTTTTTAAAAAAATTTAATTAAATTCCTAATTTTAAAAAAAATTCTAATTAAATTGTAGCACCCTAAACCCGACTTAGACTTTCCGACCAGATTTTGGAGGTCACATTGACCACCGAAATGACCAAATAAAAATGATCAAACCTTTAGAAATTTATTTTTAAAGCGTTTGCTTATTTTTAGAAAACATATTTAAGTACTTTTCAGAAATTTAAGTACGAATTTTGCGACAGGAAAATATGATGACTTTAATTTAATTCGAGTAGCATGCATTGTTTGATTTCAAAATAAGCATCTAAATCCAATCAATGAGATGAGTATGCATGCATAAAAACCCAAAAACAAAGAGAAAACCCAAACCACAGACCAAATAATTTACAGTCCAAAAACCAAATAAATTTAGGAAAAACATAAGCAAAATAATTTATAAGTCCGAAGTCCGTCGTATGTCTGCATGCCACGTCTGATCTTAGTCTCGAGCATTACTTGAGATGGTTGAAACTATGGGGTGAGCTAACTAGCCCAATGTGAGTCTAAACAATAAGAACATTCAAATATCATTCACCATTAATAACATTGTAACACAAACATAGCGTAAACATTACAATTCAAAAGTGTCACGGACATAACATAATGCATGATTATTTCCTACCCCAACCATCCGCTACAAACAATGAGTTCCCCATAACTCATCTGCCAAACTCCATACATTGCGAGCTGAGTTCGATGTGGTTAAACCACCATTATACGTAATGCAAATATACTACCATTCAAAATAAATGCGATATAATCGTCGTTCTCCTCATTACTCCTGGTGCAGTGCATTGACAACATATATGCAGACTTAATATGCTGCCATTACTCCATGGAACTCCTCTATCATCCACATAATCCCAACCCATGCACATGCGATATGTCATATAAATTTCAATCAAAATCATGTTTCCATTACATTCTCATTTCAATAGCATGTTTTACATGCTCTCATAACAACATTCACTTCCATTCGATAATAACATTTATCAATCATTTAGTTTCTCCCAAAATTTGAGTATTATTTGTGTTGGCTTGGGTATGAATTTTTGTGTGTTAGCATAGTCTTGTGAAGGCTTGATTCTATTTAGGAAGATAGAATAATTTTAGTATGGTTTATTCAATGAAGTGGATTAAGTGAGCTTAGCACTTAAGTTAATTTAAGTGTTAATTAAAGCACAAGAGGAGTTAGTGGCAAAGTGGTTAGGATGCTTGAAGGGTTGCTTGAGGTTAGTGGTTCGAGTAGCATGGAAAGCATTTTGAGGATTTTATTTTTTTCTACATAGCAATTATGGACGGTCAACCTATGTTTATGATAGGTTGGACTTTCATCTTTTGGTAAGTTGAATGTTGGTTTAAGGAAAGCATGAAATTGGGGATAAGAATCTTAAAGTTATGGAAGGTTGGGGAGACATAAGGCTTGGTTTTAGGAGGATGTTTTGGAAAGTATTCCTAGGCCTTTAGAGCATGTATGTGGACGGCAAGTAAGGCTAGGGGTGGCGAATTTTGATAGGTAGCTTGGGGGAATAGTTGGCCAATTTTTCTTTTGTGCATCTTTTACATTTTTGTTTTTCTCCAAAAACTTCCACCTTGGCCGAATGTATATTGTGCAATTTGTGCAAATTTTGCTTTTGTTTTAGCCTCCATTTTGTTGAACCAAAAATGCTATTTCCTTTCTTTCATCTTTGCTTTTGAAACCAAAAGTTCATTTTGTCAATTTGTGCACTTTTCTTTTTGGCAAACAAGGAGTTGGCGAATCTCTCAACCCTATTTTCTCTCTTATTCTTTTTCTTCCTTTTGGCGAATCTCTCTCTCTTCTCCAAACTCATTTTTCTTTTTTTTCCATTGTTGCTAAAAATCGAATTCTCTCTCTTTTTCTTCTCTTCTACTTTCGTATTTCATATCCTATTAGACTCAAATCAATTTTTTTCTTCTCTCATAAGCAAATAGCCGAATCTTCTACTTCCTTTTAGTTTTATTTTGGCCGATTATTCAAGGGTAGACTCTCTTTGGTTTCTTCAATCGATTTTGGATAAAAAGGGTAAGTGTTCATAACCGTTTTTCCTTCATTTTTCTCTCTTTTCTATGTCATTTTCTTGCAGACAAGGGCCGAACCTATGGGCATTTGTTGCAAGATTCTAACTATTTTTAGGATTTGATTATTCATTTAGGCTCATTGGGATTTCGGAAGTAATCGATTTAAGCCCTATCTCTCTAGCAATCTAAGGTTGGTAAGTCAAGGGGGTAAGGATTCTTGTCGATTCATCATTCTTTTGAAAAGACTAAAGTTTTTGGGGTTAAAGTGTTATGATGTTGGCCGAATGGCCTTTGTTTAAAATATTGTGATTTGGCCGATTGTAGGACAAGTAATCTAGTGTGGTAGATCGGATCTTCGGACGTTAGTATATGCTTTTGGTGAAAGGTGTGTATCTTACACACTTTATAACTTCGGTTTTGTATATGTTTTTATAATATTAAGTTACTAATCATATTATTAAAGTGGGAAAATGATGAGATCTAGATATGATACCATGATGGTATGAATGAGGATTAGGTAAGTCCGTTTCTATATGTTGTTAATACATGTGGATTGAAATCATGATCTACGATTTATGATATTTTGTTATGTGATTTATATCAAAGTATGTTGACATGATTTGTTTATCTATTGCATTGGTATGGGCAATATGAGAGGAGGGGGAAGATTGATATTCGTGTCTTTGGACACCAGAGGTTTGGCACCTCCAGTGATTTGGTATCACATTTGTGTCTTGGACACCGAGGTTTGGCACCTCATAGCGTCTCTCGTCCAGTGGTTTCGCACCACCGTGGGTTGGCCCCACTTTTGATGTATTGGGATCGTCGCCAGTGATTTGGTATCACACGTGGGTTGGCCCCACAACTTGATTATTCGTGACTTTGGTCACCAGTGGTTTGGTATCACATTTGTGTCTTTGGGACACGGAGGTTTGGCACCTCATAGCGACTCGTCCTCGTGGATTTACACCACCGTGGGTTGGCCCCACTTTTGAGATATGGGATTGTCGCCAGTGATTTGGTATCACAAGTGGGTTGGCCCCACAACTTGATTATTTGTGACTTTGGCACCACCAGTGGTTTGGTACCACACGGGGTAGAAAAAGGAGTTACGGATGGCTAGGTTGGGTGCATCATATATATACATTGCTTGGTTATAATTTGTGTAAGTATGTGGCATTTACCCGGGAGAGGGAATATGCACTGAGTCTTGGTGACTCACCTTCTCCCTTATCTTTTCAGGTGATTCGTGAGATCGCGGATGTGGAGCCGGATGAACTCGAGGAGGCCATGCAATAAAATTTGATTTTACAAGAACTTCCATTTGGGTACCTTATTATATTTTAATTTGGGTTTACATATTTTATGGATTTGTAATAAGGCCTCTTTAATTATGGTTTTGGATTATTTATATGCTTTGGGATTTATTCTAAACATGTTTAAGTATGTCACTTGATTAATTTAATAATTGAGCTAAAGTTTTCTAAACTATAAAAACGCTATGGTATTTTATCTTACCATCAGGTAATCTAAATTGTTGATAATAAAATTATAAATTAAGTGTTTTCTACAACTTAAATGATTTCCAAAATTTTAAGTTTCTACATTCAAATGCAAACGGTTTCAAAGTATTAATTCGAGTTTTCTTAAAATGAAACAAATGCTTTCTAACCTATGATTTATCCACTTAGTTTAAAAGTTTTATTTATGGAATTTCAAAGTAAATTTCAGCTTTTTTTAAACTTATTAAACATCCGATTTCTACAAATATAGAATTACAAAGAATTTTTCACTAAAATTTAATCGCTAACTTTCTTTTTCCTCAAAACATTTTCCCCTGTGACATACCAAATTCGATCGTGGCGTATTGACCGGGTTTGGGGTGTTACAAATTGGTATCAGAGCCAAGTTCAAAAGCTCGGCTGTGGGCCCGAGGCCCAAAATGTTTTAAAGTATGGTTTTAAAATGATTTTGTTGAAAATTGTATGGTTGGAAAGGCATGGCCCCGAGTCTACGACATCAATCCGCACAGTAAGTACATCAAACTGTTGATTTTGATGATATGATATGATGATGTTGGCATGACTGTATAGTAGTAGGAACTACTCTAGAGACCCAAACTATAGGTTGAATGTACTCTCGAAACAACTTCTTATTAAAATTATTCATAAAACTGTGTTTTAAAGAAAGTGGAATAATGACTAATGCATAACGCTTTTAAATCAGATAAGTTGAGACTTTAGACATGAGTACTCGTGGTCGAGGTCGTATTACTCGTGGACGTGGTCGGGGTAGGATGGCTGTGTCTGAGCCAGTGAGGTCCGGTCAAGGATCCGAAAATGAGGTACCACCACCCCCACCACCAGCGGTTGGAGTTGAGCATCGAGGATCAAGCGGGGATGACGCGATGTCTCGGTGATCTTTGCGAGTTCTTGAGAGGGTAGCTGGAATAGGTGGAGGTGCGGGAATCGAAATCCGTGATCCCGAGCGACTCGAGCCAATGGAGTGAGGTATTTCGAGGTGTTTTTGGTGTGGCTCGACGCAGAGTATTGGTTAGAGGCGACGGAGCGAATCATGGATGACTTGGATCGAATGCCGAGAAAAAGCTCGAAAGGGATAGTGTCGCTTCTTCGGGATGAGTCATATCGGTGGTGGCTCACGATGCGGAATAGCATCGCAATGGAGGATCTCACTTGGGATTATTTTAAGGCGGTGTATCGGAAGAAATATGTTGGGTCTAGTTACATTGATGCAGCGTAAGGCATTTCGAGTTTGGTCCAAGGTAATAAGTCCGTATCGAATATGAGGCGTAATTTTTAAGATTGAGCCGGTATCTTTGGAGGTATCGTGGCTTCGAGCACGAAAGCGATGTGTCCGGTTCGAGGACGATTTGAGAGATGAGTGAGATTCTTTGATTGCTCCACATCGGGAGCGAGAGTTTGCTGCGCTAGTTGAAAAGACTAAGATAGCGAGAAGGGATAAAGGAATCGAGAAGGCAGAGAGGCACGACAAGAATAAACATAAGAGAAGTTTTGGATCATCCGGTCACCGATAATTCTCGAGAAGAGGTTAGGCGAATGGGGCGAATCAACTGGGAGGCCTATTATCGCTAATCGAGGAACAACCATGATTGTAATCGATGTGGAAAATCTCATTGGGGCGAATGTCGGACCGGAGGGAAAGGATGTTTTGAGTGTGGCTCGCTCATTTGGATCATTGTGTGAGGATTGTCCACGTAAGCTAGCCAGAATCGCCCGAGGTCAAGGTCGTGCTCGGTTCGAGAAATGAGGGACCGTCACCACAGAGAGAGGTCGTGGTAATGGTAGAGGAGGTAATGGTTACAGTCGAGGCGCGGAGCATCCGGCGAGAGGTCTTGGCAATCCGAGGCAAGACAACCTGGTTTGGTGTATACAAATGAGGCGCCGAGAGAGGAGGGCGACGCACCGGACGTCATAACCGGTACGTTCTTAATCTTTGGTGTACCATATATGGCTTTGATAGATGTGGGTTCGACACATTCGTATGTTGCTAGTAGTATTGTAGAGACCATGAACTTAGACTCCGAGAATACTTCTAGGAAGATTACTGTATTTAGCCCTCTAGGTCACTCCGTAGAAGTAAATAAACTGTATAGAGATGTACCCCTAGAACTCCAAGGGGTGATGTTTGTAGCTGATCTGATGGAATTGCCATTTGATGAGTTCGATCTGATACTTGGGATGGACTGGTTGGCCAAGTACCGAGCAAGTTTGGATTGCGCTGCTAAGCGCATGGTTTTGAAGTCAGTTGAGGGCGAAGAGGTGGTCATGATAGGTAATAGAAGAGATTATCTATCCAACGTGGTATCCTGCGTTGAAAATTTGTGAAGTTGGTTAGGAAGGGCTGTGAGGCATTCGTGGTTCATGTGTGTGCGTTGGAGGCTAAAGAGTCTAATGTGGGGAATGTCCGCGCGGTAAAGGAATATGTTAACGTATTTCTGAAGAACTTAGGACTACCTCCGGACCGTGAAGTTGAATTTGGTATAGATCTGTTACCCGGAATGGCGCCAGTGTCTATAGCTCCGTATAGGATGGCACCAAAGGAATTGATGGAATTAAAGGCTCAGATTCAGGAGTTGTTGGATCGAGGTTTAATTCGACCAAGTGTTTCGCCATGGGGAGCGCCGGTACTTTTTGTCAAGAAGAAAGATGGTACGATGCGGATGTGTATAGACTACCGCTTGATTGAATAAGTCGACGATCAAAAACAAATATCCTTTGCCGAGGATAGATGACTTGTTTGATCAGCTTAAGGGGCGATGGTTTTCTCAAGATTGATTTAAGGTCCGGATATCATCATTGAAGGTGAAAGAGGTGATATCCATAAGACGGCATTTCGCACTCGGTATGGGCACTACGAGTTTACGTAATGCCGTTTGGGTTGACTTCTTGTATTTGGCGGCATTCATGGACATGATGAATCGGGTATTCCGGCAATTTTTGGACTAGTTTTTGTGGTATTTATAGACGATATTTTGGTATACTCAAAGTCGAGGAGGAGCATGATGCACATTTGCAAGTAGTGTTGCAGATTCTCGAGGAAAAGCAACAGACGCCAAATTTAGTAAGTACGAGTTCGGCTTAGGGAGGTGACTTTCTTGGGTCACGTAGTATCGGTGAGGATTAGAGTGGATCCTCGGAAGATTGAGGCGGTGTTGGATTGGAAGCCGCCTAAGTCGATGCATTTGAGATTCGGAGTTTTCTAGGTGCAGCGGGTATTACCGAAGATTTGTAGAGGATTTTCTTTGATAGCAGCACCTATGACCAAGTTATTGAGGAAAGGAGTTCCATTTGTGTGGACCGAGAAAGCGCAAGGAAGTTTCGACAAGTTGAAGAAGATTTCGATCAAGCTCCGGTTTGATTCAACTTTGAGGCGGCAGCAAGGAATTCACTTGTTTCTTGTGATGCATCACATTTGGTTTGGGATGTGTGTTGATGCGAGAAGGGAAGGTAGTGGCTTATGCATCTCGGTGATTGAGACCACTTGAGGTTAATTATCCGACGCATGACTTGGAATTAGCTGCTATGGTTTTTGCTTTGAAGATATGGAGACACTATTTGTACGGAGAGAAGTCGATAGTCTACACGGATCACAAGAGTCTTAAGTATCTTTTGACTCAGAAGGATTTGAACTTAAGGCAGCGTAGATGGATTGAGTTGTTGAAGGACTATGACTGTTCGATTGAGTACCATCCGGGCAAGGCTAACGTAGTGGCAGACGCGTTGAGCCGTAAGGTTGTGTCTGACTTAAGATTGATGTTTGCTCGTCTTAGCTTATATGACGATGGGAGTCTTTTGGCTGAACTACAATTCAAGCCGACTTGGTTAGAGCAAATCAAGGAGAAGCAGTTAGAGGATGATGGTTTAAATGATCGGAGGTTGCGGGTTCAGAACGGAGGTTTAGAGGAATATAGTTTGTCCAGCGATGGAGTACTGTGTTTTAAAGGGAGAGCTTGTATGCCGAAGGATGTTGAGTTGAGGCAAAGGATTCTTCGGGATGCACATAACAGCCCATATGCTATGCATCCTGGAGGAAGCAAGATGTATCGGGATTTAAGAGAGCAGTTTTGGTGGCCAGGTCTGAAGCGTGAGGTAGCGAGTTTGTGGGTAAATGTCTGACGTGTCAGCAGGTCAAGGCGGAGCATCAGCTACCGTCTGGGTTACTTCAGCCGGTGAAGATTCCACAGTGGAAGTGGGAAAGGATCACTATGGACTTTGTCAGTGGATTACCTCTTACGCCTAGTAAGAAGGATTCAGTTTGGGTGATTGTGGATCGTCTGACTAAGTCAGCTCATTTCATTCCGGTAAGGATGGATTATTCGCTTCAGAGGTTAGCTAAGTTGTATGTAGCGGAGATAGTGAGGTTGCACGGTGTGCCAGTGTCGATCATCTCAGATAGAGATCCTAGATTTACATCGAGGTTTTGGAGAGCGTTACATCAGGCTTTGGAGTGCACGCGGTTGGATTTCGATCTGCATTTCATCCACGATCGATGGGTAGTCGAAAAGAGTTATCTGATTTTAGAAGATATGTTGTGAGGATGTGTTTTGGACTTCAGAGGCAGCTGGGAAGAGTTTTTACCATTAGCTGAGTTCGCATACAACAATAGTTATCAAGCAAGCATTAAGATGGCACCATATGAGGCGTTGTATGGTAGGAGGTGTCGCACACCTACATGTTGGACAGAGTTGGATGAGCGTCGGATGTTAGGACGAGTTGGTTGCGAGGCGAGGATAAGGTTAAGGCGATTCAGGCTCGTCTGAAGGAAGCTCAGAGATAGGCGAAGTCATATGCGATCTCAAGCGGAGGGATATAGAGTTTGCCGTGGGTGACAAAGTTTTTCTGAAGGTCTCGCCATGGAAGAAAGGGTTAAGATTTGGGAGAAAAGGCAAGTTAAGTCCAAGGTTCATTGGACCGTATAAGGTGTTGAGATGAGTGGGACCAGTAGCCTATCAGCTCGAGTTGCCATCAGAGCTGAGTTAGATTCACGATGTGTTCCATGTCTCCATGCTTAGACGCTATCGTTCTGATCCATCGCATGTTGTGGTAGTAGAGGAAATAGAGGTGAGTCCAGATCGGCGGTAGAAGAAGAACTGTGTGTGATTCTAGATCGAGATGTGAAAGTTTTTGCGTAGGAAGTCCGTTCCTTTAGTGAAGGTTTTATGGAGGAATCATGGCGTGGAAGAAGCTACGTGGGAACTGAAGGATGCGATGAGGCAGCAGTACCCTCAACTCTTTTGAGCAGGTAATTTCGAGGACGAAATTTTTTTTTAAGGAGGGTAGAATTGTAACATCCCAAAATTTGAGTATTATTTGTGTTGGCTCGGGTATGAATTTTTTTGTGTTAGCATAGTCTTGTGAAGGCTTGATTCTATTTAGGAAGATAGAATAATTTTAGTATGGTTTATTCAATGAAGTGGATTAAGTGAGCTTAGCACTTAAGTTAATTTAAGTGTTAATTAAAGCACAAGAGGAGTTAGTGGCAAAGTGGTTAGGATGCTTGAAGGGTTGCTTGAGGTTAGTGGTTCGAGTAGCATGGAAAGCATTTTGAGGATTTTATTTTTTCTACATAGCAATTATGGATGGTCAACCTATGTTTGTGATAGGTTGGACTTTCATCTTTTAGTAAGTTGAATGTTGGTTTAAGGAAAGCATGAAATTGGGGATAAGAATCTTAAAGTTATGGAAGGTTGGGGAGACATAAGGCTTGGTTTTAGGAGGATGTTTTGGAAAGTATTCCTAGGCTTTTTAGAGCATGTATGTGGACGGCATGTAAGGCTAGGGGTGGCGAATTTTGATAGGTAGCTTGGGGGGAATAGTTGGCCAATTTTTCTTTTGTGCATCTTTTTACATTTTTGTTTTTCTCTCCAAAAACTTCCACCTTGGCCGAATGTATATTGTGCAATTTGTGCAAATTTTGCTTTTGTTTTAGCCTTCATTTTGTTGAACCAAAAATGCTATTTCCTTTCTTTCATCTTTGCTTTTGAAACCAAAAGTTCATTTTGTCAATTTGTGCACTTTTCTTTTTGGCAAACAAGGAGTTGGCCGAATCTCTCAACCCTATTTTCTCTCTTATTCTTTTTCTTCCTTTTGGCCGAATCTCTCTCTCTTCTCCAAACTCATTTTTCTTTTTTTTCCATTGTTGCTAAAAATCGAATTCTCTCTCTTTTTCTTCTCTTCTACTTTCGTATTTCATATCCTATTAGACTCAAATCAATTGTTTTCTTCTCTCATAAGCAAATAGCCGAATCTTCTACTTCCTTTTAGTTTTAGTTTGGCCGATTATTCAAGGGTAGACTCTCTTTGGTTTCTTCAATCGATTTTGGATAAAAAGGGTAAGTGTTCATAACCGTTTTTTCCTTCATTTTTCTCTCTTTTCTATGTCATTTTCTTGCGGACAAGGGCCGAACCTATGGGCATTTGTTGCAAGATTCTAACTATTTTTAGGATTTGATTATTCATTTAGGCTCATTGGGATTTCGGAAGCAATCGATTTAAGCCCTATCTCTCTAGCAATCTAAGGTTGGTAAGTCAAGGGGGTAAGGATTCTTGTCGATTCATCATTCTTTTGAAAAGACTAAAGTTTTTGGGGTTAAAGTGTTATGATGTTGGCTGAATGGCCTTTGTTTAAAATATTGTGATTTGGCCGATTGCAGGACAAGTAATCTAGTGTGGTAGATCGGATCTTCGGACGTCAGTATATGCTTTTGGTGAAAGGTGTATATCTTACACACTTTATAACTCGGTTTTGTATATGTTTTTATAATATTAAGTTACTAATCATATTATTAAAGTGGGAAAACGATGAGATCTAGATATGATACCATGATGGTATGAATGAGGATTCGGGTAAGTTTGTTTCTATATGTTGTTAATACATGTGGATTGAAATCATGATCTACGATTTATGATATTTTGTTATGTGATTTATATCAAAGTATGTTGACATGATTTGTTTATCTATTGCATTGGTATGGGCAATATGAGAGGAGGGGGAAGATTGATATTCGTGTCTTCGGACACCAGAGGTTTGGCACCTCCAGTGATTTGGTATCACATTTGTGTCTTGGACACGGAGGTTTGGCACCTCATAGCGTCTCGTCCCAGTGGTTTCGCACCACCGTGGGTTGGCCCCACTTTTGATGTATTGGGATCGTCGCCAGTGATTTGGTATCACACGTGGGTTGGCCCCACAACTTGATTATTCGTGACTTTGGTCACCAGTGATTTGGTATCACATTTGTGTCTTTGGGACACCAGAGGTTTGGCACCTCATAGCGACTCGTCCTCGTGGATTTACACCACCGTGGGTTGGCCCCTCTTTTGAGATATGGGATTGTCGCGGTGATTTGGTATCACAAGTGGGTTGGCCCCACAACTTGATTATTTGTGACTTTGGTCACAGTGGTTTAGCACCACCGGTGGTTTGGTACCACACGGGGTAGAAAAAGGAGTTACGGATGGCTAGGTTGGGTGCATCATATATATACATTGCTTGGTTATAATTTGTGTAAGTATGTGGCATTTTACCGGGAGAGGGAATATGCACTCGAGTCTTGGTGACTCACCTTCTCCCTTATCTTTTCGGGTGATTCGTGAGATCGCGGATGTGGAGCCTAGGATGAACTCGAGGAGGCCATGCAATAAAATTTGATTTTACAAGAACTTCCATTTGGGTACCTTATTATATTTTAATTTGGGTTTACATATTTTATGGATTTGTAATAAGGCCTCTTTAATTATGGTTTTGGATTATTTATATGCTTTGGGATTTATTCTAAACATGTTTAAGTATGTCACTTGATTAATTTAATAATTGAGTTAAAGTTTTCTAAACTATAAAAACGCTATGGTATTTTATCTTACCATCAGGTAATCTAAATTGTTGATAATAAAATTATAAATTAAGTGTTTTCTACAACTTAAATGATTTCCTAAATTTTAAGTTTCTACATTCAAATGCAAACGGTTTCAAAGTATTAATTCGAGTTTTCTTAAAATGAAACAAATGCTTTCTAACCTATGATTTATCCACTTAGTTTAAAAGTTTTATTTATGGAATTTCAAAGTAAATTTCCAGTTTTTTTTTTAAACTTATTAAACATCTGATTTCTACAAATATAGAATTACAAAGAATTTTTCACTAAAATTTAATCGCTAACTCGTTTTTCCTCAAAACATTTTCCCCTGTGACATACCAAATTCGGTCGTGGCGTATTGACCGGGTTTGGGGTGTTACATTCACCATCAATACGGTTACATTCTAACATGCCATAGTTTCATTATCATTCATAAGCGAATTTCCAATGCATGTGTAGCATTCTTTCATTTAATATATTTCACAGCATTTAACACAAACATACATTTCATTTTCATTCTAATACATGCTACTCATACAACCAACATGCTTTATATCACAAAACAATTCATATTAATTCATACCAATACCAGACATTCAAACATTCAATCAGTCATGCAACCTTACAAACATGCCATTTAACTAGGGCTCGAAAGGTACCTGATTTGGCCACCTTAAAATCACTTATCCATTTAACTAAGTCTGGCCAGAAACCTTAACCATCGTTCTAAGTATTAAAAAATATTATTTAACATTTAAAATTTATATGTTAGAACCCACACCTTATTTTAGCACAACTGTAGCACTACTTGTGAAACCCGCAATTCCTCCTTTAGACTTAAACTGAACCTAAATTAAAATACAATATTTATCAAGTTAAAACATTGTCAAATCATCCCTAAAACACCCTCTTAAAGGTTCAAACAAAAAACATTACCATAATAATTTTCAGATCCAAATCGACTAGGCTACTTACACTAATTTGATGCGAAGCATACACGCAAACGTGATATGTAGTCACTGTTGATCTAGGACATTTAAATCATCACCTAAACATAATTAATCCTCAAAAATAAGTAACCAAAAACCCCCATTCAAACTTTAAAGCAATCATCCAAAGCAAAAATTAGTAACAAAGCAAAATAGTGTAAGATCTCACACAAGTTTGCACTTTGCACTACCCATTACCCATATATGAGTTGTCGAACGAATGTCTTAGTTAATTACTCAATTAGAAATGTATAAATCAAATCCAAATAGAGGGAAAAATCTAAAAACTTACAATAGTAGAGCGACAACTGAAGAGAAACGACAATCCCAAAACAATGATGTTCTAAGGGGGATGGCAACACCACTTGAAGCGACAGAAAAGGCAGATCTGAGGTGGCACAATGAGGGATCTTTGGAAAGCAAAAAGAAAAATTTTAAGGTCTGGAATGATGATTTATTGACTGTAAAAATAGCATCCAAAAATCGACACATGAAGCACAACAACAGTGAAAGAAAAATAGGACTTATCGACACTAATACAAACAAGAGAGAGGGGGCGGCAATGGAAAGTAAAGGTGGCTATTAGGAGCGGAAAAAATGGAAGGTTAGGGCAGTAAATAGGGCTGGTTTAGGGGGCTTAGACATTCAATAGGGTGGCTGGAAAAAAATAAAAACTCTAACAATAGGGCGACACAACTGTGATGAAATCCCAGTGAAAGAAAGAAACTTTGAGAGAAAAAAAAGAGAGGAGAGGAGAACGACTAGGGTAGGAGAAAAATTGACTTAAGGCTGAAAAATAAGTGAAAAAGTGATATTTATACCTAGGTTAAAAGGCATGTGGCACAAAAATAGGGGAAGAAGAAAAATTAGCAAAATTAAGCTATTTTGTTAGAGAGCCGAACTTAGGTTTCTAAACGAATTGCACTATATCCTTGCTTTCTCTTAACCATTAGACCAATTACTCATTATTGAAATAATTTTACCAACCTTAAACCAAAAATTTGGGATGTTATAGTTTTGAAGCAAAATCTGCA
Organism: Gossypium sturtianum; assembly: GCA_025698515.1. NCBI lineage: Eukaryota > Viridiplantae > Streptophyta > Magnoliopsida > Malvales > Malvaceae > Gossypium > Gossypium sturtianum. The sequence continues at coordinate 66,947,951 of CM046950.1, read as the reverse complement.
AAATAATAAAAATGGTGCAAGGGGAGGAATTGAACTTGGGTTTCAAGGACAATTTCAACAACACTTAACCAACAGACTAGTAACTCATTTTTTCCCTAAAAATGCATAGATAATCTAAAAAATTAGGGCGTGACCTCTCTCTCTCGGTTCACAAACCCGATTCTACTAACCCCTAATTTTTGGGATGTGACATAAATTCTTAAACTTTTTAAAAAATTACTAAACCCCTTAAAGCTTAATTTCAATATCTACCAATGTAAATGTTTCTCCATTGTTTGGTTTCTTTTTGTGTTCAAACATACGGCCTTAACGACAAGGGACATTATATTTGTTGCCATATAAGATAATGGCACAGTGCAAAAAAATTATGATAACAATAAAAATTTTTGAAGTAGGAGTAGGAGTGGGTCTTACTTGAAGTCTACCACATAGACCGTTAATTTTAAGTGGTTAAAATTCAACCTTGACTTATTTTACTTTTTGATTTTATAAAAAAGATTATTTTAGTTATATACTTAATTTTTCGTCTCTCGCCTTTTTAAGCTATTGAATTTGTATTATTTGTTAAATAATCCCAAAATAAATGAAAATTTTAATGTATTTTTAATTTTATTGATGTCACACCCACGTGTATATCATATTAGCAATTAATTATTTTTTAAAATTTTTAAAAATATTATTTCTAATTTTTAATATTTTTTATTTTTAAATAATTTTTTAATTTCTTAAAAATTAATTAATTGCTAACGTGACATCTATGTGGCAATGCATGCGTATGTCACGTTAGCAAATTTGTTAACTTTTTCATTATTTTGAGATTATTTAATAAATAACGCAAGTTTAAGAGTTAAAAGAAGCGAACAAGTTAAATAGAGTTAAATATATATTTTTTTGTAAAATTGAAGATTGAAATAAATCCTTCTAACTATTATTTAGTTTCTTTAGTTTTCGTCATAATATTATCCCATTAATCTTTTTTCTCCTTTTCTTTCGTTTTGTTCAGAAAATGCTTAAAATTGAATTGTTCTGAACACGTAAATACTAAGGGTTTTTTTAGGGATAAATGTTGATTTTAAAGAAAATTTATGGATTTAGATCAGTTTTTTCAAAATTTAGGGAAATAGGTCGTTTATGGAGAAAAAAAGAAAAAAAATGCCTTCTTCAAGGAGCGCTTTCAACTGATGTGGCAAGATGGGAGGCTGAAAGCGCATCCCTCATTATGCGTTTATGAAAACCCATAACCCTAACCCTAAATCCTAAACTCAAGAATCTCGTGTTAAAATTTTTGAAACTCTGGAATCCCAAGATAAAATTTACATCTCATCCTATCTTTTCCAACAAAACATGAATCTTTTTAAAACTTTTCAATTTTTTTTTTGTTTTTGTTAGAAGTCTTTTTTTTAGTTGTCATGTCCAATCTTTTCTAACATTTTGAAATTATGTTTCATATTAAGTGATAGAGTTTCCTATAAAATGAAGACATTATGTAGAGAGGATTTCATAGTCCAAATTTTGAGCAGATTGTTTTCATAAATAGATTTGCATAGGGAGAAGATTGTCGATGTTAACAATCTAATGTTCAAAAACCCAACAAAGTAAATTAGTTCAAGTAAGTGTCGTTGTTTGAATTTGGATAATGAGTATTTATTTTTCTGTATAATGTTTTCATTTTAAACATGTGAAATAGGTTTTTGGGGCGAAGATGAGTAGACGAATTAGAGCCGTTATTTATTACGACAGTCAAATTTGTGACACCAATATTGGTGTAACAGCCCGTTTTTGGTCAAATCGGAACAGTGGTTTTGGGACCACAAATTCGAAGTCAAAATATTTATTTTATTATTAAATTAAGGTCTACAGCATGAATATATGATGGTGTGAAATTTTCATTAAGAAATTTTAGCGTTTGGTTGCTCAATTTGATAAAAAGGATTAAATCGCGTAAAGTGCAAAAGTGTTGTTCTATTAGTTAAAAGTGTCTAATAGCTATGGAATCTTAAAGTTAAGGTCCTTAAGTGGTAATTAGACCATTTTTATGGTAAGTGGACAATATTGGAAATTAAATGGATGATTTAAATGATTTATAGTAAAGGTTAATTTAGTAATTTGGTTAATTAAATAAGTAAAATAACAAAACCACAAAGTGGTCATCTTTTTCCATGTTTTCATCCACCGAAAATTAAAATAAGAAGAAGCCATGGAAGCATTCTAGGGTTCGGTCACTTTAAAAGCTAAATTGGTGAGTGATTTTCATTCCGTTTTTGATGATTTCTATGTTTTTGTGATCGTTGCAACTAGTACTAGCTAGCCCAGGGACTATTTTGCAAAAATGTTAAAGATTTTGAATGTTGCCATTGATGAATAAGCATGTATTTTGAAGTTTCTTGATAGATTATGAATGTTGATTGTGAGTTATACAAGTTTTGTTAAGTGATTTTTAGTGAAATTGCAAAATAGGGATTAAATTGAGAAATGTAAAAATTGTGTCGTAGAAATGTGAAATAAATGAAAATTATGGGCTGCTAGGGGTATAATGGTAATTCGGCTAGCATGGGTTAGTTTGGAATTTCATGAATTTGTGATTTTGTTCAATAATGACTAAATTGTAAAAATGTGAAAGTTTAGGGGCTAATGTGTAAAATAGCTCAAATGTATATTTTGGATGGAATTGAATAATTAGAAGAATTAATAAGCTGATTTTGATTATTTATAGATCAAGAAAAGAGGAATTCAGACTTAGATCGGGGAAAAAGTAAAGTAATTGAATAGTCGGCCCGTTTCGTCATTTCTGTACACGAGGTAAGTTCATATAATTGAACTTAAATATGTATTTATTTAATTGAAGGATGGTAATGTGATTGTATTTATCTTATTGGTTAAATTTGGAAGATTTTGAGTTAAATGTACGGTTCAAGTAAGAAGAATTGCTATATAAGACCATAGCTGGGCTATGGCAAATTGGAAAATAAGACCATAACTGGGTTATGGCATGTGAATGTAAAACCACGGCAGGGCCATGGCATTATATGTGTAAGACCATAGTTGGACTATGGCATCGAAAAATCGATGTACTCGTACCATAAGCATTTGTAAACTCGAATGATTTTGATAAGTGAATTGGTGAGAAATAGATACGTATCGGTACAGGTATGTACGGAAAAGTATTTGAATAACAAGCTAATGGAATTTGAGAAATTTATGTTAACTTAGTGATTGATGCATTAATGCAATTTATGTTATCTATTTAGAAATGTTAATGAATGATGAGATTATTTCATTTTATAAACGAACTTACTAAGCTTTATAATTTACTTTATTTATTTTTCTATGTTTTATAGTATTTCGAAGCTAGCTCGGATACGAGGATCGTCAGAGACTTCACCGCACTATCGGATATCTATTTTGGTACTTTTGAAGTTGTATAAATATGGCATGTATAGGCTTGAGTCATTTTGGTATGTTTAATGAGCATGTATTTTGGCCATTTGAGTTGGCTTATGATGATGAATTTGATGATGTTTATAAATGTGAAAATGATTCTATTTAGTGATTGAGGTTGAATTTATAATGCTTAATGATATTAGGTAATTTGATTGCTAAAAAGGTTGATAATTTGAGAAGCTATGTGCTTGTGAATTGGTGAATGATAATGCATGTTTGGAATGGTTTAGTAAATTGAATTGTATATGTGAATTAGGTATACAGTAAGATGGCAAATTGTGACATACTTGTGACTTGTATGGTTAGTAATGAAATGGTATGAATTAAATATTGGTTGATGATATTTGGCTGCTTATTTGTGTCTTGAAATGGTACCATTTGATTTATGTGGGTACTTGCAAATTTGGGTGGCAAATTGGCTTAGTAAATAGCCTATTTTCATCTACACGGGCAGAGACACGGGCGTGTGTCTCATTCGTGTGTGACACACGGTTATGTTACACGGCCGTGTGTCCCTTGGTGTTGAAATTGAAGTGAAGTTAGTAGCTCCACATGGTCTCACACACGGGCGTGTGATCGGCCGTGTGGTACAAGTCAGTATACCCCCTAATTGACACACGGCCTAGCACACGGGCGTGTGACATGGCCGTGTTGCATAAGTCTGTATACCCTACAGGTTTGACATGACCTAGCACACGGCCTGACACACGGGCGTGTGTGGCCACTTCGAAGGGCACATGGGCTAGACACACGGTCGTGTGGTTTGCCGTGTGACCCAAGTCAGTAAGCTCACTTGTTTGGACACGGGGTAGGACACGGGTTGGGACACGACCATGTGTTCCTATTTCGAATGTCCACACGGCCTGTGACACAGGCGTGTCTGGTGGTCGTGTGAGACACACGGCTTGGCCACACGGGCGTGTGACCCCTATTTTGAGAAAAATTTTCAAAGTTTCGTAAAAGTTACTTGAGTTTTCGATTTAGTCCTGAACCACTCCCAAAGCATGTTTAGGGCTTCGTAGGCTCACTATAGGGATTATGTGATTGAAATTGATTGATGATTGCTTGTAATGTGAAAATTTATGCAGAGTTGAATGTTTAATTGTTTTATAAGTTCGGTAATACTCTGTAACCCTATTTCAGTGGTGAATACGGGTGAGGGGTGTTACATTTATTGGTATTAGAGCTACGGTTTAGTCGATTCTAGGACTAACGTAGCATGTGTGAGAGTCTAGCTATACATGCCATATATAAACTGTGATAGTGTGATGACTCTTAACATTTTAAAATGTGTTATTTATATAGCAAATTGATCCCAATCGAGCTATAGCTGATGAGGTTGAAAGTAATGCGCCCGCTCCTGCTCAAGGGACAACGCTGTCTGATTCAAGACCTGTAACGGGCAGCCAAGGAGGAGAGGCTAAAGAAGCCTTCTTCCAAATGATGAATGAGTGGTTCACTCAATATATTCGAACGAACTCAGCTTCTCAACAACCTCCACCAGTTCCCGTAGTTCCTCAAGTTATTTATCCTATACACTTGAACAAGCCACCATTTGATAAAATTCGTAAGCATGGGGCTGAAGAGTTCAAAGCTATAGTTGATGATGATCCTGAGAGAGCTGAATTCTGGCTTGAAAATACAATCACAGTATTTGATGAGTTGTCGTGTACACTCGAAGAGTGCATTAAATGTGTTGTATCCTTGTTGAGAGACACTGCGTATCAATGGTGGAATACTTTGACATTAGTGGTACTGAATTAACAAGTTACGTGGGATTTCTTTCAATCTGAGTTCAGAAAGAAATATATCAGCCAGATGTTCATTGATCAGAAGCGCAAAGAGTTTCTAGAATTAAAACAGGGCCGTATGTCCATGACAAAATATGAACAAGAATTAGTGAGGCTCACTAAATATGCTCGAGAATGTGTTTCAACAGAAGCTATTATCTGCAAAAGATTTGAGGATGGATTGAACGAAGATATCAGATTGTTAGTCGGAATTCTAGAGTTGAAAGAGTATGTGGTACTCGTCGATCGTGCTTGCAAAGCTGAAGAACTGGGCAAAGAAAAGAGAAAGGCTGATTCTAAAGCTAGAGATTCGAGAAAGAGATTGATGAATAAACCCTATCACTCTTCATCCAAGAAATCACGAGAAGTTTATAGCCGATCAAATGCATCGAGGGAGTACTCTAATAGAGATCGTGGGAAGAAATTTACAAGTTCAAAATTTCCAGCTATGTCAATGGCAAGTGTAGGTAATGTTAGACCAAATAAATCTGAATGTGGACAATGTGGAAAACGACATTTTGGAGAGTGTAGAATGAATGACAAAGCCTGTTTTAGATGTGGCTCGAACGAACATTTCATTCGAGATTGTCCTGAGTTAGATGAGAAAGATAAATCTCAGAATGCAAGACCAAGCAACACGACTGCAAGAGGAAGACCACCCCGTAATGCTGGAAATCTGAGTGGTAGTAGAGGTGCAACACGAGATATTGCTGTAAGATCTGAAGCTAGAGCACCTGCTAGAACCTATGCTATTCGCGCTCGCGAAGAAGCGTCATCTCCAGATGTTATTATCGGTACATTCTCTCTTTATGACACTGATGTAGTTGCATCGATAGACCCCGGATCAACTCATTCATCTATATGTGTGAATTTAGTGTTAGTAAGAATTTACTTGTTGGTTCTACTGAGTTTGTTAAAAGTGTCAAACCCCTTAGGAAAATATGTTCTGGTTGACAAAGTTTGCAAAAACTGTCTGTTAATGACTCGGGGTTACTGTTTTATGGCTGATTTGATGTTGTTGCCGTTTGATGAGTTTGATGTAATTTTGGGTATGGACTGGTTGACATTGCATAATGCAGTAGTAAATTGTAGACGAAAAACAATTGAGTTGAAATGTTAGAATAATGAGACTCTTCGAATCGAATCAAATGATTTGAGTGGTTTACCAGCTGTAGTTTCAGTAATGTTAGCTCAGAAAAATGTGAAAAAGGGATGCGACACATATCTTGCATATGTACTTGATATAAAGGTGTCAGAATCAACCTCTCTTGTACGTTTTGCTAAAAGCCGAAAGGCTATCTAACTGACCTATCGTTAACTCTATGGTAACAAGGATAAGGTTCAAAGATCGCAAGCATGGTAGGATCGTTAGCAAGGGTAAGTGTTCTTTATTTCGGTTTAAGGGTTGGCCGAACGGTCATATATGTTGTGAGGGTGACTTGTGTTGGATGCAAGTCATCTATTACTTAGGCTCTAATGTTTAAGTTGGTACAGATCTAGGGTCTAATCGCAGTTGGTGTTAAAGCAAGGAGCTATTAAGGCTTGTCGCACACGGTAAGGCTACGGTGAGGTTTCAGTTTTTAATAAAGTTTGTATTTAGCCTATGATTAATGATTAAGGAATATCGAATGTAGGTTTGTGACTAAGAGGAATTTGCAGCAGGCGCTATTACCAGATGTGTACAAACACTACACACACACGATATCGGCAATGCCGAAAAGCCGAAAAGCCAAAAGTGGCTAAATGGGCCTGCCGAACTTGTGGGCCCAAAACGACAATGGTTGATATGTGAGCATGAATGATGAATTGGCATGAACGGTTGTATGATTTGATTGTATTCGAGTCCAATGGGCTATATGAGCATGAAATTGGCTTAATGGGCTATATGACATGAAGTGGGCTTAATGGGCCTTATGGGTTTTTAGAAATATATGTTAGGGTTTAATGAACTCTAGGCCTAGTTTGACAAACTCTTGAATAACATAAAATTCTTGTAATAATCAAACATGTTTGTGGACAAGTCGATAGGTTAGGGTGTGGTAATGGACATATGCATGTCTAGGGTTGGATCTAGGGAGAGCTTGGTACTTAAGCGGTCCTAGTGGCCCACCTCCTCTCTCTCTGGAATCCTACTACGGTGCATAGTGTGCATTCACTTTAGCCGCGAGGACTTGTTTATGGGCCAAAGTTCATAACTAATACCCGAGAGGGACCAAATACCCCTGATTTGAAATTTACCAAAATACCCTTAGATTTGTAAAATTACTAAAATACCCCTAATTTGAAAATTACCAAAATACCCTTAGTTTGAAAATTACCAAAATATCCTTAGATTTGCAAAATTACTAAAATACCCCTGATTGTAAAATTACCAGAATACCCTTGATTTGTGAAATCACCAAAATATCCCTGACTTACAAAATTACCAAAGTACCCCTGTTTTGCAAAATCACCTAAATACCCCTGTAGAGTAGACTTACGGAAATACTCTTGGGTAGTGAAATGACTAAAATACCCCTAAGTGCCGAATGTGTGAAAATGTGTATGTTGCATTCATACGATATTCTGTTTAGGATGCATATGGGTGGGAATTATGGTACAGAGGAAGAATTTGAGGATCGCATAGTCGCTTGACGACCGTGGATCCATAGGTGGCTTTAAGCCCATTATATGATTAGCAGCTTTGCTGCAACATTGAGTAGTGCTGCTGTGAGTGCTACCATTGGTGTGTAGCGGAGGGGTGGGTCGAGCTAGAATTCCCCACAGGTGTATAAGGTTGGAAGGGAAATGGTGTGTAGCGGATGGATTTTTTGCGAGGGCTTTGCATTACCTTGTTTTGCATATGATATGATATGATATGATCTGATATGAGTTTATTGTGGGCTAAGGCCCAAGACCACCGATTTTGATAGGGCTTAGGCCCAATGTGATAATTGTATATTAAATTGATTGCCAAGGGTCGTACACACTGAGTTTCAAAAGTCACACCTTTTTATTTAATGTTTTAGGTGACGCTCAGTAGACGGCTCGATGTGGAAGAGGGACTCGGAGATGGCCACATTGCAAGTTAATTAGAAGTTTTTTTTGTTTATTTGTTTCGAATGACTATAGTTTAAATCCTTTATTTTCTTTGGTTGTAGTAAGGCCTTGTATCTCCAATTTGACGTTACTTATGGGTTTTATTATTATTTCCGCTGCTTAATTTTTATTTCAACTTAAATAAATTTCTAAAGTTTAACAAGGTTTTCAAAATAACTATGACCTATGGGCTTTTATTTTAAAACATGGGCTTTCTTCTTAACTTAACAAGATTCAAGGATTTTGGGCTTTTTGGCCTTAGATTTTAACTTAGCAAAATTGTTTGAGATTGTGCCTTTGATGTGACATTCCCGAATTTGGCCATAACATCTGGGCCAGGTTTGGGGGTGTTACATTTAGTGGTATCAGAGCCAAGTTGCAAAGCTCGGGCTGTGAAATGGGCCTTAGATTTTGGGTTTTTAAAACAAGTGGATTAAAGAGTTTTTGCAAGATCTTACAGTGTGGTTCACCGAGCCCTTTACATCGAGCCATGTAAGTTTTTTTGTTATTTTACTTGTTTAAATTGCTGAACTATAATTAGATTTTGGGCTACTTTAAACCATAGGTTTTAGAGACTAAAGCCCGTAGGGAACTTAAGCCTGTAGTGGATTTACGACCGCGAAACAACTTTTAAATTGTCACTCGCATAAGACATGTGTTTTAAACAGTGGAACTATGCACTAATTTCATAAAATTCTAACTCAGAAGTACGCACGCAACGATTAGCGCTAGAAGAAGTGCAAGTGGTCGCGGAAGAGGCCGTGGAAGTGTTAGGGCTGATGTACTGATTCAGCTAGTTAGGGAGGTACTGGAGGGGGTTAAAGAAATTGGTGAAACACTTCGGGTTAGGTGCGTGGACTGTAAGAAAAAAAGAGATCGCAGTTTTCTAGGGCCGCAGTCTCGTTTTGTGAAGCATGTTAAGGTACGTCCAAACTTTTCGGCTTTCGAATATTGCAGAAGGCGTCATCCGGGTGAATGCTGGAGGAAGTCAGGAGCGTGTTTAAGATGCGGGTCTGAGGAGCATAAGGCTTGGGATTGTTCAATTACCATTAAGTTGGGTATGTTTTGTGTGGATGCGATATTTTTGGGTATAGAAACTGTATGCATGCAATGTTTATGTGTTATTAAATTAGAGTGTGCAGCGAAAGCGTAGTGGTGAGACTTGGGTAGTACGATTAATAGTTAGTTGGAAATTTTGAGGACGAAATTTATTTAAGGAGGGTAGAATTGTAACGCCCCAAATTTGGGCCTAGTAGATTTGGGCTTATTGGGTTGTAACGCCCAAAAAATCCCGAAACTTTAAATTTCTGTGCACTGAGGTTGGTATGTATGAGTAGCACTTAGAATATTAATTTTAAGGTATTATTGGGATTATTTGAAGTCTTCGAGATAGGGAAGACCATGGGGAAAATTTTATTTTTCTTGCTTTAGTGGACCCTAGTCTCAGGCATTGGGCCTCTTAAGCAGATTAAGGGGAAAATACGACACATATGGGCCTGTGGTCCAGTGGCAAGGTGGCGTAACTAGGGGAGCTACAAGGTGGCGTGAAGAGGTCCAAGGTTCGAGTAGTGGTAAAGTGTATTTGGAGTGTTTAATTTTGCATAGTGGACGGCCAGAGTTGTGTGGAATTTGGACACTTTCATTGAAGTGTTTGAATTGGTCTTGTGAGCTGATAAAGGAGGGAATTTCAGATGAGATAAGGGAGATATCATGGAGAAAAATTAGGAGATGAGAAGTGGGAAGAGTTGGTACCGAATTGGACTGTGGGGGAAGGTAGGATTCGGCTATTGGCTATAAAAAGAGGTACCGAATTCCTTTGAGAGGTTCCTTGGGTTCCATTACTTTTCTTTTTATCCCCCTTAGCCGAATTCTTCCATTTGCCAAAAAAAACCCATCATTCCTTTGCCGAAATTTTGGTTTCTCTCTAGCCGAATTCCTCATACCTTCTGTAAGAGCCCAAATTTGTCCGGGCCCATTAGCCTACCAATTAACCAGATTCAAACCAAAAAACTAAAACCAAATAAAAACCCAATTAATAAAGTCCACGGTCCTTTTACAATTAAAACTCAAATACTAAACCTATCCTAGTCTCTACCCAGTATAAACCCGAGCCCAAATACAAACAAAACCCAACAAACACTGGCCCACTAAGCCCAAACTTTTCAAATGTTTGAAACCCTAGAGGTTCTAGCGCCAGTAGGACGTTTGGGCTACCACGCCCAAGACGCGCGCTGCGCCTTCTTCCCGTCCGTGTACAGCCTCCACATGCACTATCTACCCTCGCCGCTTGGCAACAACCCACACCTCACGCGCGCACGACGCCACAACCTCCGTCACGACGCCACATTCGCGCAACAACCCGTGCACCTGCAAAACAAATACAGAGAGCACTCGGGCCACCCGCCTCCACGAGTTGTACGCAATAGAAAGCGGCAACAACAAGCGAGAAAGAATAAAATACAGAGAAAAAAGAAAAGATATCTCGTGTATTTCATTTTTATCGGGCTATAAAAGCCGTGTACTAACATTTGTAAAAGGGATGGGATTTTTTTAACACGCATACTGTTATCAAGCATAAGAGAATACACAATAATAAAAGCGAGAGACCAGATTCAAAAGGTTTTGATTTAGATTTCATCTCCCTTATCGTTTTTACTGGAATCTATTTCTATATCTTTCTTTTATCTTTTTATATAAGTGAAATAAAAAAAAAAGGAGTTTTACCTGCGAAGTGTAGACCATTGGACAGCTTTCTTCATCGTAATCGGAGCAAAGTGGTCCTTTGAGACACAGAATGTGAAGCGTTAGGGTCGGGTTTGAAGGAAAGCGGTCGGTCTGACCTGAGTTGGCCACTAATCGCCGATTGCGGTGGCATTTGTAGTGGCCGAAAGGGAATTCTTTTGCGGTTGAGAACAGAACAAAGAAAAGGGGGAAGCTAGGGTTTGTCCGTTTTAACTTGGCTTTGAAAGGGGGTAATCACCATTAAGAAAACGACGTCGTTCAGGCTTATCTTCATAGCCTTGAAACGATGCTGTGTAAGGATCACCCAGCGACCCGACCCAATTGCGGCTAAGATCCGCGTGTTTTGGTTCTGATGGGTTATTTATTCTTTTGGTCCTTTGGCATTTTATTTCTTTTTAATCAAGCTACATTTTATTTTTAATTTTGCTTCTAACATGTATTCCATTTTCAATTTAGTCCGACCCGAACGCTGCGTTTTGAACTTTGGAAATATTTATGTTTTAATCCCTAACTATTTATGCGTATTTTAGATTGATCCTTACGCATTTTTAAATAATTTTATTTATTATAAAATAGCCCTTAAATTTTGTTTCTGTTTCAATTAAGCACCTTTTTGTTTTCATATACAATCTTCACGTTTTTATTAGGTTTAATTCATTTTTTTAATTGGTTTTAAATCATTTTATAATATGATAAAATATATATTTATATATTATTTAAATTAAACTATTTTCTAATATACGTATATATAATTTGTATTAAAATTATTTTATTCTTGTGCATATATTATTAAGTTCATATTATGTATATATATATATATTTTTAATCTCTTTGTGTGGATATTTAATCTCCTCTAAAACTACTTGTGTTACTCATATTTAATCTCTTTATGTAGATATTTATTCCATTGGTTTCGTAATATTGTTGATGTATGTATGTTAATTAATTTTCTTTATCATTGATTTAATGTTTGATAATTATTGATATTATGTATATTTTAATTCTCGTTTTATATTTATTGGTTGCTTGAGATTCAATACCATTATATTTCATTTGTACATAATTACTTCACGTTGTATGTTATTATTCGATCGCATTTCATTCGTTTAAAAAGCCATATTTTAACAACGTTCATGATTTTAAAAATCATTTTGTGCAAAGATTTAAATCATAAGGCAATGCTCGTGTTTAGAGGTCTCGAGAAAATCGTGCTCTAACTTACTGAGTTCCGATTTTCCTCGTTAAAACCTAGCAACCGAGTATCCTTTCTCTCTTAAATTAAAATGCATAATATTTCAAATAAATAAAAAACTTATTCACGAGAAATTGAGATATTGCGCCCTAACTCACTGGGTGTGATATTTTATCATCTCGAGATAAGAATTTCAAAAGAACAAAGGCAATATTCCGCATTCGGGAATTTTGAGAAATAGTGCCCTAGCTTACTGGGTTTCGATTTTTCATTCGACCCAAATAGTGGAATATCCTTCTTAATTTTAAATGTCTGCAGTATTGAATGTCGAAGGATAAATCTAATTTCGAGAATATAAGATGTTGTGCCCTAACTTCATCGAGTCACGGTATTTTATTTCTTGAAATAAGAAGCTTTGGCATCCAATATGATTCTGTCCAAATATATCTTAAGTAAATGGATCGTACTCTAGAATCTTTTCAAATTTTCGGCATTAAGACAATAAATAATCAATTAGGTACCAATTTTGGACGCTACGAGGGTGCTAACCCTTCCTCGAATGTAACCGACTCCCGAACCTGTTTTCTCGAGTTTTTGTAGACCAGAATATGTTTTAATAATCATTCTCAAGGTGATCTGATCACAGCTCAAATAAAAGATCAGTGGCGACTCCATTTCCATAGTTTTAAAGTCGATTCCCGTTTTTCAAAACTCGATTAAAAAAAATGGTTTCGACAGCTTGGCGACTCCACTGAGACTTGTTGACAGTCAGGCCATAAATTGATTAATTTCTGTCTTTTTGTCGAAAATTAAAAATTTGATTTGAAAAATTACGATCCTTTTATTGCATTCGCTTGCATCATCTCATTCCTGTGGTTCGAGTCTTGTAGAGTACTTTGCATCATATTGCATGACCGCTGGGTCACACCTTTAAGTGGGAGTGAGAAGCTACTCCTTCGTGAGGTTTTCACCTCCGTGCAGGATAGTGGATCACTTTCGGGATACATCCATACCTATGTCTTTGTGAGATTTTCATCTCCGTGTAGCCATAGGGAAATGTATTCCCCTGAACCGAACTCGATCCATACGAGCCTATAATGGGTGACGATTAAGGAATCTGCTGGTTCAGGTACTCTTAACTTTAGAACTCAAACAGCATGTAAAAGGCCTTAAGAGCCTACCCCAGATGGAGTTGTGATAAACCCTTGTGGTCACCCAATAGGTGCTTGAATATTTTACATGTTTTGATTTTTGTTTCTATTGTACTGACTATTTGTTTTATTTTTGTTGCTTTGCATGTATTTTCATATTAGAGAAGGGTGTCGATTCGGGTTCGGTTGCTAAATTAGGCAGCTCGACATGGAAAATGACTTTCTTGATAAAATGGAAGACAATACGGATGTCCGTATACTTGTAATCCGCTCTATGTAAAGTGCTTTGTTTTCAAATAAAGTTTCCTAAATGGAATTGAACTAGAACCGGCTCCTTTTGCATTGCATGCATTCACATAGCATCAAATCGCATGTGCTAGATTTCATGAGAAGACCCTGATTAATTAAAAATTATTTCAGTCAACCTAGAAGACATGGAACAAAGGTTTGAAAGAATAGAGCAAAGGCAAATACTGATGCAAGAGCAGTTGGCCAAAATTCAACGGGATATGCGAGATCAAATGAATATGATGCGCCAGTTAACCCAATTACTAGTCGGGGGGCTTGAAAAAAAGAGTTGCCCAATGGTCAGCAGTGTAGATGATGATGAAGACATCGTTTATTCCCCGATAAATATCCAGACTCAATCAGACACGCATTCACATGGGGTACCCATCATTATTGGACCCCAATGTTAGACCGATGCTTCGGCCCTGTTCAACTTCCCGATAGGTTTAGATTTTAACCCGGAGGATGATCGAGCCAAACCAGTTATATTGACAGAAACAAAGGAAAGGGGAGGGTGGACTTCAAAGGCCCCGAGAAATAGGGAAAACAAAGTGAACAGCTTGAGCAAGCGTCCTAAATTAGTCACCGTAGGTCAACCAGAGGGTGTGACCCATCGGCCATCAAGGCTCATCAAGGCGAGAATCAAGACAAAGCAACTCCGGTTTACACCGATTCCAACGACGTATAGGGAGTTATACCGAGCTTATTTGAAATGCATGTTGTAGCTCCTCATTACACGAAACCAATGCAATCCCCATACCCCAAATGGTATGATTCGAATGCTCAATGTGAGTACCATGCGGGATTACAGGACATTCAATAGAAGATTGCCTTGCTTTCAAGAAGGCTGGTTGAAAGATTCATCCAAATAGGAGTTATAAGATTCAATGATCTCACAGTGCGAGAAAATCCGTTACTCAACCATACTGTTAAAGGGATAACTATTGTGAGTACCATGATGAATGGCGGCATGAGATCAGGAGTACCTCAAGTCCAGTGCTCTAGTGCAAAACCTGATACTGGCGAATTTGAACATTAATGACGTATTTAAAGGGTGAACCAGGGAGAAGACTTTTCCAAGCTTCTGCCTTTACGTACTTGAGATGTTTTGAACAATGGAATTGTGAAAGAGATCATTGTATTTACAGAGCTAATCTAGAGCAATATTCAAAACATGCTTGTTTCTTTAAGCCTAAAAGCAACAAGAATCTTTTTGTGAAATAGGCTTATGTCCAGAATTGTTATTTCAATAAAATGCATCCTTTTAAACAAATATTTTTCTTTACATTTTATACTGTACATTCTTTTTAGAATATTCTTTCATTCTTTATTCATGACCATACCATAAATAATCATCCTTAGAATCATTTATTCTTGGAATTTTCCTTCGTACCTACAATAGTTACCCAGATATCAATGACATGAGCGACGCTGTTACTGACTCCCTTTTTGAATGAAATATGGGTCTAAGGGATTGCAGGACTTTGAAGATGACAGAAATTGCAACATATCTTCTGATTTGTTAATACTGGATGACAAACAGATCCTATGTCGTGAGCCAAGGAAAGAGATGAAGATCAAAGCCTGGCTCAATGCAGAAATAAGATTTCCTATATGTGGGGCATGGATGTTATCAGGCCAGTCTCATCAGAAGCTTCTGGCTGACACCAATTCATCTTCGTGGTGTAAATTTCTTCACTAAGGGGGTGAAAGTCGCTTCATATGCCAATATTACAAAGTCGATAGTCATCGAAATAAAGAAAAAAAGAAAGAATACTGACAAAAAAAGGGGGGCAAAAAGATCACATTTAAGCGCACAAGGTCAAAAGTGCGGTGCTGTTTCAAAGATCAGTGCCACATATCGGTCAAAGAAAAGCGACCAAAAAGAAAAACAAAGGATCATAAAAATACCGAGACTTGTAAGGATTGGCATACAGAAGTTACTATTTACCCTCTATGCTTATTAAACTTTGGCCAAGAATGTCACGGGGGCAACACATTTCTCATTGGTTTTGCCCATTGGAGTCAAAATTCTGTCAGCGCTGAAGTTGGATGAGGCAGAATAGATCCAATCTCAATATGTTCAGTTGATTTTAAAAGCTATCTATCACGGTCAGGTGATGCGAGCTCACAACAAAAATGATTCGCCCTAGAAAATTTCATGATAGGGCTTTGAAGAAGACTTTTTCCATGGAAAAAGGACTTCAGAGGTAAGTAAATGCCAAATTTGGCAAAACCTTAGGTGGCAAAGAAGGCCTGTTCTGGGGAAGCATGAATATTGACCGAGATGGATAGCAAGGACCTGCCTAATCCGGTGAATTCAGACTCAATAGAAAGTAGGCCAAGGTGAAAATCCGCAAAGGGCACTTTGAGACCAAAGGGGATTTAAGTTGAAAACCCGAAAAGGGCGGCTCAAATTTTGATCAAAAGTGGGGCATACAGCAGTCTTGCTATGCCTGAATTAACAATGAAAAAGTATGCTACGTCTTAGGGCATCGACAAAGTACTCTGGATCCCCTAAATACATGTTGAGCTTAAAATGGTCCTCAAGAAGTTTGAACAGAGAAGCTCAGGCTGCGATATCTGGGGCACCTAGTTTTCCTTCTTATCCATTTTGAATTTGCTATCTTTGATTACCTTATTCTTTTCAAGATACTCCTTTAATAAATTTCCTTTTTGATTGCGGTTGCTATCTTCGCTTAACTTATTTGTTTCGAGCTATGCCCCTAATTAATTTCCTTCTTGTCCATGGTTAAGATCCTTTTCAGGCATTTTGCATTGAAATAACGATTAACGGACTAATAACACTTTCATAAAAGAAGTTTCGCATATTACTCTGGGAACTTCTAAATAATACAAGAACCCAAAACAGGATTATTGTTTAAAACTCACCAAGTTTAAGGAAGAGTCTAAACTGAGATTTTCTTTCTGAATTTTTGTCAAAGATGGTGGTTGAACAAACGACAAGATACTGCGTCAGTGATACAATCTTGATGAAAATTGGGCAATCATTCGCAAGAAAAATGATATTCCGCGTCCATGAAAATATCATGCATACACATGTGGTTGAGTCACCTGGGAAGCGATCAGTTGACTGAACAAGTTACAGTCCTCTACCCTTGAATAGTAATGGGATGGATGGAAGAAGAAACAAATCCTACATTTTGGAGTTGCAGTGGATGCGATTCAGATCTTATACCCCTAAGTCACAATGAGATGAACCCTGGAGTTACAGGGGGCAAATCTATTGAGCAAGATATAATCGTCTTCTCGAGTTTTCTGTTGAAAATACCCGCCTAACAAGATGGCAGCGTGATACATCAGTGATAAAGCCTTAATAGACAATGAACGATGACACCTTAAACTTGTAAAAAAGGATCATTTTCATGAAATTCTGCATTCATGCAAAACACATTCGGTTAAGAGCATTTGATTCATTCCGACCATTGCGTCCTAATCCTTAAACATTTAAAAAGAGATCAGTCTCATAACATTCTGCATTCAAATGTCATCCATAAGACACATTTATTTAGGAGCATTTGATACATTCCGATCATTGCATCCTAATCATTAAACATTGTACAAAGACCATTCTCATGACATTCTGCATTAATGCAAATGTCGTCCATAATGCATTTAGTTAGGAGCATTAGATTCATTCTGATCATTGCATTCTAACTATTAGGCATAAGCATGTACCCTTTCTACAGGTTATGTCTTCAAAAGGACAATGTAGTATGGTAAATGGAAAATATCATATCTTGTCTCCTTGAGTTTGCAGTGGAGTAGATCGAAGATACCAGTCTGGCATTCCTGAAGTTGTAAAAGCAGATTGGAGATAGCAGATCTGGCATTCCTGAAGTTGCAGGAAGCAGATCGAAGACATTAGTCTGGCGATCCACGAAGTTGCGAGGAGCGATTAAGATAGCGATTTGGCAATTCCACGAAGTTGCAGGAAGCGGATCGAAGGCATTAGTCAGGGCGATCCACGAAGTTGCGGGGACCAGATTAAGATAGCAGATTTGGCAATTCCTGAAGTTGCGAGAAGCGATCGAAGACATTAGTCGGCAATCCCCGAAGTTGCGGGGAGCGATTAAGATAACGATTTGGCAATTCCGAAGTTGCGGAAGCGGATCGAAGACATTAGTCCGGCAATCCACGAAGTTGCGGGGAGCGATTAAGATAGCGATTTGGCAATTCACGAAGTTGCGGGAAGCGGATCGAAGACATTAGTCGGCAATCCACGAAGTTACTGAGGAGCGCGATTAAGATAGCAGATTTGGCAATTCTTGAAGTTGCAGGAAGCATATCGAAGACATTAGTCTGGCGATCCCTGAAGTTGCAGGGAGCAGATTAAGATAGCAGATTTGGCAATTCCTGAAGTTGCAGGAAGCATATCGAAGACATTAGTCCGAAATCCACGAAGTTGCGGGAGCGATTAAGATAGCAGATTTGGCAATTCCTGAATTTGCAGGAAGCAGATCGAAGGCATTAGTCTGGCGATCCCTGATGTTGCAAGGAGCAGATTAAGAGAGCAGATTTGGCAATTCCTAAAGTTGCAGGAAGCAGATCGAAGACATTAGTCTGGCAATCCCTGAAGTTACAGGGAGCAGATTAAGATAGCAGATTTGGCAATTCTTGAAGTTGCAGGAAGCAGATCGAAGACATTAGTCTGGCAATCCCTGAAGTTGCAGGGAGCAGATTAAGATAGCAGATTTGGCAATTCCTAAAGTTGCAGGAAGCAAATCGAAGACATTAGTCTGGCAATCCCTGAAGCTGTAGGGAGCAGATTAAGATAGCAGATTTGGCAATTCCTGAAGTTGCAGGAAGCAGATCGAAGACATTAGTCTGGCGATCCCTGAAGTTGCAGGGAGCAGATTAAGATAGCAGTTGGCAATTCATGAAGTTGCAGGAAGCATATCGAAGACATTAGTCTGGCGATCCCTGAAGTTGCAGGGAGCAGATTAAGATAGTAGATTTGGCAATTCCTGAAGTTGTAGGAAGCATATCGAAGACATTAGTCTGGCGATCCCTGAAGTTGCAGGGAGCAGATTAAGATAGCAGATTTGGCAATTCCTGAAGTTGCAGGAAGCATATCGAAGACATTAGTCTGGCGATCCCTGAAGTTGCAGGGAGCAGATTAAGATAGCAGATTTGGCAATTCCTGAAGTTGTAGGAAGCAGATCGAAGACATTAGTCTGGCGATCCCTGAAGTTGCAGGAGCAGATTGAAGATAGCAAATCTTGCAATCCTTAAATTCTGAGAGAGCGAGTTGAATATAGCGATCCGCAATCCACGAAGTTGCAGGAGCAGTTCGAAGCCATACAAGTCTTATCACCTCGAAGTCCCAGTGGAGTAGATGGAGGCTACAAATCTCTTTTCCCTGAGGTTATTGGGGATCAAACTATATTTTCGAAAAGTTTCAGTAAGAAGACGGAAGTTACAAATCTCTTCTTTCTGAATTCCTATCACCTCGAAGTTTAAGTGGAGTAGATGGAGGCTACAAATCTCTTCTCTTTGAGGTTATTGAGGATCAAACTATATTTCCGAGAAAGTTTCAGTAGAGAAGATGAAAGCTACAAATCTCTTCTCCCTGAAATTCTACTGGAGCAAGTTGAGACATCATTTCCCATACCCTGAAAGACGCAGTGAGGCTACTTGCCAAGAGGTCAAGATCTTACAAGACCGGGCAAATTTGGCCCTCTTCAAAGTCTTTGCTCCATTCCCGTTACACGACAATGAGCAAAGAGGGGCAGCTGTAAGAGCCCAAATTTGCCCGGGCCCATTAGCCTACCAATTAGCCAGATTCAAACCAAAAAACTAAAACCAAATAAAAACCCAATTAATAAAGTCCACAGTCCTTTTACAATTAAAACCCAAATACTAAACCTATCCTAGTCTCTACCCAGTATAAACCCGAGCCCAAATACAAACAAAACCCAACAAACACTGGCCCACTAAGCCCAAACTTTTCAAATGTTTCAGAAACCCTAGAGGGTTCTAGCGCCGCAGGACGTTTGGGCTACCACGCCCAAGACGCGCTGGCGCGCTTCTTCCCACGTCTGTGTACAGCCTCCACGCGCACTATCTACCATCGCGTCGCTTCAGCAACCCACACCTCATGCGCGCACGACGCCACAGCCTCCGTACGGCGCCACATCCACGCAACAACCTCCGTACCTGCAAAACAAATACAGCAGAGCACTCGGGCCACCCCGCCTCCACAGTTGTACCTGCAATAGAAAGCAGTAACAACAAATAGAAAAGAATAAAATACAGTAGAAAAAAAGAAAAGATATCTCGTGTATTTCATTTTTATCAGGCTATAAAAAGCCAGGTACTAACACTGTAAAAGGGATGGGATTTTTTTTAATACGCATACTGTTATCAAGCATAAGAGAATACAGTAATAAAAATGAGAGACGGATTCAAAAGGTTTTGATTTAGATTTCATCTCCCTTATCGTTTTTACTGGAATCTATTTCTATATCTTTCTTTTATCTTTTTATATAAGTGAAATAAAAAAAAGGAAGAGTTTTACCTGTGAAGTGTAGACCATTGGACTGCTTTCTTCGTCGTAATCGGAGCAAAGTGGTCCTTTGAGACACAGAATGTGAAGCGTTAGGGTCGGCTTTGAAGGAAAACGATCGGTCTGACCTGAGTTGGCCACTAATCGCCGATTGCGGTGGCGTTCGTAGTGGCCGAAAAGGAATTCTTTTGCGGTTGAGAACAGAACAAAGAAAAGGGGGAAGCTAGGGTTTGTCCGTTTTAACTTGGCTTTGAAAGGGGGTAATCACCATTAAGAAAACGACGTCGTTCTGGCTTATCTTCGTAGCCTTGAAACGACGCCATGTAAGGATCACCCAGCGACCCGACCCAATTGCGGCTAAGATCCGCGTGTTTTGGTTCTAATGGGTTATTTATTCTTTTGGTCCTTTGGCATTTTATTTCTTTTTAATCAAGTTACATTTTATTTTTAATTTCGCTTCTAACATGTATTTCGTTTTCAATTTAGTCCGACCCGAGTGCTGCGTTTTGAACTTTGGAAATATTTCTATTTTAATCCCTAACTATTTATGCGTATTTCAGATTGATCCTTGCGCATTTTTAAATAATTTTATTTATTATAAAACAGCCCTTAAATTTTGTTTCTGTTTTAATTAAGCACCTTTTTGTTTTCATATACAATCTTCACGTTTTTATTAGGTTTAATTCATTTTTTTAATTGGTTTTAAATTATTTTATAATATGATAAAATATATATTTATATATTATTTAAATTAAACTATTTTCTAATATACGTATATATAATTTGTATTAAAATTATTTTATTCTTGTGCATATATTATTAAGTTCATATTATGTATATATATATATTTTTTTAATCTCTTTGTGTGGATATTTAATCTCCTCTAAAACTACTTGTGTTACACATATTTAATCTCTTTATGTAGATATGTATTCCATTGATTTCGTAATATTTTTGATGTATGTATGTTAATTAATTTTTTTTATCATTGATTTAATGTTTGATAATTATTGATATTATGTATATTTTAATTCTCGTTTTATATTTATTGGTTGCTTGAGATTCAATACCATTATATTTCATATGTACAAATTACTTCACGTTGTATGCTATTATTCGATCGCATTTCATTCGTTTAAAAAGCCATATTTTAACACCGTTCATGATTTTAAAAATCATTTTGTGCAAAGCTTTAAATCATAAGGCAATGCTCGTGTTTAGAGGTTTCGAGAAAATCGTGCTCTAACATACTGAGTTCCAATTTTCCTCGTTAAAACCTAGCAACCGAGTATCCTTTCTCTCTTAAATTAAAATGCATAATATTTCAAATAAAAAAAAACTTATTCACGAGAAATTGAGATATTGCGCCCTAACTCACTGGGTGTGATATTTTATCATCTCGAGATAAGAATTTCAAAAGAACAAAGACAATATTCCGTATTCGGGAATTTTGAGAAATAGTGCCCTAACTTACTGGGTTTCGATTTTTCATTCGACCTAAATAATGGAATATCCTTCTTAATTTTAAATGTACGAGTATTGAATGTCGAAGGATAAATCTAATTTCGAGAATATAAGATGTTGTGCCCTAACTTACTGAGTACGGTATTTTATTTCTTCGAAATAAGAAGCTTTGGCATCCAATATGATATTGTCCAAATATATCTTAAGTAAATGGATCGTACTCTAGAATCTTTTCAAATTTTTGGCATTAAGACATTAAATAATCAATTAGGTACCAATTTTGGGCGCTACGAGGGTGCTCACCCTTCCTCGTACATAACCGACTCCCGAACCTATTTTCTCGAGTTTTTGTAGACCAGAATATGTTTTAATAATCATTCTCAAGGTGATCTGATCACACCTCAAATAAAAGATCAGTGGCGACTCCATTTCCATATTTTTAAAGTCGATTCCCATTTTTCAAAACTCGATTAAAAAAAAATTGGTTTCGACACCTTCTCTTCTTAAATTCCTTTTCTTGTTCATCTTTAGTTCTAGCCGGTCACTTCTCCCCTTCTTCTCCCTATTGGTGCTGAATTGTCTCTGTCACCATACTAATCTCAAAAGCTAAATTTAGACCGCAGGATCGAAAGTGGATTTGGTAAGTATTCGGTTAACCTCTCTTATACGTTTTGCTAAAAGCCGGAAGGCTATCTAACTGACCTATCGTTAACTCTATGGTAACAAGGATAAGGTTCAAAGATCGCAAGCGTGGTAGGATCGTTAGCAAGGGTAAGTGTTCTTTACTTCGGTTTAAGGGTTGGTCGAACGGTCATATATGTTGTGAGGGTGACTTGTGTTGGATGCAAGTCATCTATTACTTAGGCTCTAATTTTTAAATTGGTACAGATCTAGGGTCTAATCGCAGTTGGTGTTAAAGCAAGGAGCTATTAAGGATTGTCGCACACGGTAAGGCTACGGTGAGGTTTCGGTTTTTGATAAAGTTTGTATTTAGCCTATGATTAATGATTAAGGAATATCAAATGTAGGTTCGTGACTAAGAGGAATTCGCAGCACGCGCTATTACCAGGTGTGTACAAACACTACACACACGATATCGGTAATGCCAAAAAGCCAAAAAGCCAAAAGTGGCTAAATGGGCCTGCCGAACTTGTGGGCCCAAAACGACAATGGTTGATATGTGAGCATGAATGATGAATTGGCATGAACGGTTGTATGATTTGATCGTATTCAAGTCCAATGGGCTATATGACATGAAATGGGCTTAATAGGCCTTATGGGTTTTTAGAAATATATGTTAGGGTTTAATGAACTCTAGGCCTAGTTTGACAAACTCTTGAATAACATAAAATTCTTGTAATAATCAAACATGTCTGTGGACAAGTCGATAGGTTAGGGTGTGGTAATGGACATATGCATGTCTAGGGTTGGATCTAGGGAGAGCTTGGTACTTAAGCGGTCCTAGTGGCCCACCTCCTCTTCTCTGGAATCCTACCTGGTGCATAGTGTCTGTTCACTTTAGCCGTGAGGACTTGTTTATAGGCCAAAGTTCATAACTAATACCCGAGAGGGACCAAATACCCCTGATTTGAAATTTACCAAAATACCCTTAGATTTGTAAAATTACTAAAATACCCCTAATTTGAAAATTACCAAAATACCCTTAGTTTGAAAATTACCAAAATATCATTAGATTTGCAAAAGTACTAAAATACCCCTGATTGTAAAATTACCAGAATACCCTTGATTTGTGAAATCACCAAAATATCCCTGACTTACAAAATTACCAAAGTACCCCTGTTTTGCAAAATCACCTAAATACCCCTGTAGAGTAGACTTACGGAAATACTCTTGGGTAGTGAAATGACTAAAATACCCCTAAGTGTCGAATGTGTGAAAATGTGTATGTTGCATTCATGCGATATTCTGTTTAGGATGCATATGGGTGGGAATTATGGTACGGAGGAAGAATTTGAGGATCGCATAGTCGCTTGACGACTGTGGATCCACTGGTGGCTTTAAGCCCATTATATGATTAGCGACTTTCTTTTGCAACGTTGAGTAGTCTTCTTTGTGAGTGCTACCATTGGTGTCTGTGGAGGGTGGGTCGAGTTAGAATTCCCCACGGTGTATAAGGTTGGAAGGAAATGGTGTGTAGCGGATGGATTTTTGGGGAGGGTTTTGCATTACCTTGTTTTGCATATGATATGATATGATATGATCTGATATGAGGTTATTGTGGGCTAAGGCCCAAGACCACCGATTTTGATAGGGCTTAGGCCCAATGTGATAATTGTATATTAAATTGATTGCCAAGGGTCATTACACACTTGAGTTTCAAAAGTCACACCTTTTTATTTAATGTTTTGTGTGACTTCGAGAGAGCGGCTCGATGTGGAAGAGGAACTCGGAGATGGCCACATTGCAAGTTAATTAGAAGTTTTTTTTGTTTATTTGTTTCGAATGACTATAGTTTAAATCCTTTATTTTCTTTGGTTGTAGTAAGGCCTTGTATCTCCAATTTGACGTTACTTATGGGTTTTATTATTATTTCTACTGCTTAATTTTTATTTCAACTTAAATAAATTTCTAAAGTTTAACAAGGTTTTCAAAATAACTATGACCTATGGGCTTTTATTTTAAAACATGGGCTTTCTTCTTAACTTAACAAGATTCAAGGATTTTGGGCTTTTTGGCCTTAGATTTTAACTTAGCAAAATTGTTTGAGATTGTGCCTTTGATGTGACATTCCCGAATTTGGCCATAACATCCGGGGTAGGGTTTGGGGGTGTTACATTTAGTGGTATCGAGCCAAGTTGCAAAGCGAGAATTTTGTGAAATGGGCCTTAGATTTTGGGTTTTTAAAACAAGTGGATTACAGAGTTTTTGCAAGATCTTACAGTGTGGTTCAACGAGCCCTTTACATCGAGCCAAGTAAGTTTTTTTGTTATTTTACTTGTTTAAATTACTGAACTATAATTAGATATTGGGCTACTTTAAACCATAGGTTTTAGAGACTAAAGTCCGTAGGGAACTTAAGCCTGTAGTGGATTTACGACCGCGAAACAACTTTTAAATTATCACTCGGATAAGACATGTGTTTTAAACAGTGGAACTATGCACTAATTTCATAAAATTCTAACCTTGATACGCGACATAACGATTAGCGCTAGAAGAAGTGCAAGTGGTCGCGGAAGAGGCCGTGGAACTGTTAGGGTGATGTCTTTGATTCGACTAGTTAGGAGGTCTTGGAGGAGGTTAAAGAAATTGGTGAAACACTTCGGGTTAGGTGCGTGGACTGTAAGAAAAAAAGAGATCGCAATTTTCTAGGGCCGCAGTCTCATTCTGTGAAGCATGTTAAGGTACGTCCAAACTTTTCGGCTTGCGAATATTGCAGAAGGCGTCATCCGGGTGAATGCTGGAGGAAGTCAGGAGTGTATTTAAGATGCTGGGTCCGAGGAGCATAAGGCTTGGGATTGTTCAATCACCATTAAGTTGGGTATGTTTTGTGTGGATGCGATATTTTTGGGTATAGAAACTGTATGCATGCAATGTTTATGTGTTATTAAATTAGAGTGTGCAGCGAAAGCGTAGTGGTGAGACTTGGGTAGTACGATTAATAGTTAGTTGGAAATTTTGAGGACGAAATTTATTTAAGGAGGGTAGAATTGTAACGCCCCGAATTTGGGCCTAGTAGATTTGGGCTTATTGGGTTGTAACGCCCAAAAAATCCCAAAACTTTAAATTTCTGTGCACTGAGGTTGGTATGTATGAGTAGCAATTAGAATATTAATTTTAAGGTATTATCGGGATTATTTGAAGTCTTAGAGATAGGCAAAATTGTTTGAGATTGTGCCTTTGATGTGACATTCCTGAATTCGGCCATAACGTTTGGGCCGGGTTTGGGTGTGTTACAGCAGATGTGCATCATGATCCTCCTCGGTTCTTGAATACACCAGGATGTCGTCTATAAACACCACCACGAACCGATCTAAATAGGGCTGGAATATTCGATTCATCATTTCCATGAAAGCAGTCGGTGCATTCGCCAACCCAAACGGCATCACTAGGAACTCGTAGTGACCATAACGAGTCTTAAACGTAGTCTTATACACATCCGCCTTCTTATCCTTTAGCTGATGGTACCCGGATCGAAGATCTATCTTGGAGAAAATCGAAGCTCCTCATAACTCGTCAAACAAATCATCTATCCTTGGTAAAGGGTACTTGTTCTTAATAGTCAGTTTGTTTAGTTGACGATAATCGATGCACGTGCGCATGGATCCATCCTTCTTCTTCACGAATAACACTGGTGCTCCCCATGGAGACACACTCGGCCGAATGAATCCTCGGTCTAGTAGCTCTTGAATTTGAGCCTTTAACTCCACCAGCTCCTTCGGTGCCATCCTATAAGGGGCGATGGACACCAGAGCTGTTCCCAGTAGGAGCTCAATACCGAATTCGACCTCACGGTTTGGGGGCAACCCAGGAAGCTCTTCAGGAAATACATCCAGAAACTCCTTAACAGTTCTGACATCTCCAATAGAAGGACCTTTAGAATCAGAACTGCTGACATAAGCTAAAAACGTCTTGCAACCCTTGCAAACTCGTTTCTCGGCCTTTAATGCTGAGATTACATTAGATAGATAATCTCTTTGCTCCCCTAACACAACCACCTCCTCATCCTCAGTAGACTTCAACACCATGCGCTTAGCAGCGCAATCCAAATTCGCACGGTGTTTCACTAGCCAATCCATTCCCAATATAAGATCGAATTCACCAAACGGTAGCTCCATCAAATCCGCCGGAAAGACAACCCCTTGGACCTCTAGGGGAACGTCTCTGAATAAATTATTCACCCTAAACGGCTATCCCAGTGGTCTTAACACAGTCTTCTCACTATCAGTAATTTCAAACTGAGAACCCAATGTCTCAGATACAGTGCATACAACAAACGAGTGTGTAGACCTAATGTCAATTAAAGCAGTGTATGGTACATTGTAAATTAGGAACGTACCAGTTATGACGTCCGGGGTGTCGCCATCCTCTCGACGACGAGTAGCATAGACCAAAGCTGGTTGTCTCGCCTCACTATTACCAGCACCTCTGCACGGTGCTCCACGTCCTCTTCCCAAACCATTTCCCCCTCTGGCCTGACCACGGCCTCTCGGTGGCTGCTGACCACCTCTTCCTGGCTGAACATGGCCCTGACCTGCGGCTTGCATCTGAACAGGCCTCTGAGTACAGTTCTTAACCTGATGCTCCATGGACCTACATCTAAAACACGCCCAAGTTCGTTTCCAGCACTCACCCTGGTGAGCTCTCCTACAATCTTCGCAAGGCTGCGGTCTGACCATAGTAACAGTAACTGCTCGGACTAGCCCATCAAATCTGACCTTCTTTATAGGCCTTCCAGAAGAAACCGAGGGCCCTGAATCCCTTTTAAATCTACCCTTATCTTTCACACGATTCTGGCGCTCAGAGTGCTTCACCTTCTCTACAATTTTTTCTTTCTCAATAAGGGCAGCAAAGTCTCACTCCCTCTGCAGAGCTATTAGCACTCGTAACTCATCCCGGAGGCCATCCTCGAATCGCACACAATGTTCATACTCAGTTGCGACTATTCCGCGAGCATAACGACTCAACCGTAAGAATTCTGCCTCATATACTGCCATGTCTTATTTCCCTGGGCCAGACTCAAAAATTCCTTTCTTCGGGCGTCCACATAACTTGTGCCAACATACTTCCCTTGAAAGGCCATCTTGAAGAAATCCCACGTCAAACGGTCGGCCTGCGTACCCTCTCTCACAGTGAGCCACCACTGGTATGCCTCGTCTAGCAGTAAGGACACTACTCCCTTTAATTTTTGTTCCATAGTACAACCAAGGTCAACCATTATCCGCTTGGTAGCCACTAACCAATACTCTGCCACATTCGGGGCTGCACTAGAAACACCCCTAAAGATTTTCGCTCCATTAGACCGGAGTCGCTCAAAAATTGACCCTCAGCCTACTGATCCAGTACTTGCTCCAACAACCCTTTCAAGAACACGTAGCATTGCTTGGGATAGAGCATCATCCCCAATTGCTCGGTCATGAGACCCTATCTAAATTACTGGTGAGGCTGGTGCCTCCCTAGTAGGCATGTGACCCGATGCTGAAGACCCAACCCTAGCACCTCGACCTCTACCGCGGCCTCGAGTACCCGTTCCGCGAGTACCTCTTGTGCTCATATCGATACAGCGTATTTTCTGTTTTAAAAGTCTTAAGAATCAGTTCATAGTTCCAGTATTTATTAATAGATGTTTTATCACAATCAGTATTTAAAGTTTTTGTTTTCGCAAATCGAAATATCTCACTACAATTTTCAGTCTTCTACAATCTCAGTTTACCCTATCAACAGAGTTTTTATATAGAACTACTATCTATATTAATTTCTCTGTATAACATTTCAATCTATAGCGGTATACAGTGTCAGAGAACTTACAGATTTGGTGCCGGAGACTCGGGGTGCCACACTTTCAGTAACAACCTTTCGATTTTCTTTTCCAACCCAAAATTTAGACAATTTTAGAAAGAAATTCAAGAACCTATTCCATAGCCGAGTTTTGCAACTCAACTCTGATATAACTAAATGTAGCACCCCAAACCCGGCCTAGATGTTACTATCGGATCTAACGTGTCAAATCAAAGTGTTGATTTGAAAAAAACTGGTCTTGTCGATGAAAATTCGTGACTAAAGGTTTAAATCCTTTCAAAACTATTTACTATTGAAAACGTTGTGGTTGTAAAATTAAAACTTGTTAACCACTTATTGGTCATATCATTTATTACGAGTTTGTTAATCTGAATTAAAAACCGCGGAAGTTTTTAAATTTGTAAACCTTAAAGTTTGAAATGCATGATTTTCTTTGGTAACATTATTATTTTGAAAAACCCGTTTTTCCTAATCTAGCAGGTAGAAATAAAAAGTTAAAACCAAATAAAAGTTAAACCTCAAATGGCCTTATTACATAATCAAACCCAAACATAAATTAAAAATATTTAAAACTCAAGTGGAAAAACAGTGTTCACGTGGCCACCTCCGGGTCCCTCGTGACTCCAAATCGATTAAGGCTGGGGATTACCTGTACAGTTAAAAGAAATGGTGAGTTTACGAAAACTCAGTGTGCAATCCCCTATCAGTCAAACATCAATCAGTGCAAGCAGAAACAGACTGGGCCTAAGCCCTATATAGTAGCAGATCAGTCTGGGCTTTAGCCCTATACAGTAGCAGTGTGGGTCTAAGCCCAAAATAATAACAGTACAGAATAGAGATGCAACCCAACCCAAACCAGCCAACACACCATGTGAGGACTAAGTCGACCCACCCAGCCAACACACCAATATCGCAGCATCGCTGCTAACAGTAATGCAGCAAAGTTGCTAACACCAGTAAACGTGGCCCAGCCACTAAGATCAGGATACGTGGCGAAGCCATTAGAACAGTAAAATCGTGGCAGAGCCACTAGTACAATACTTCCTCCAAATTAAAATCCCAACCCCAATGCAGAATGTCGTGTCATAAATATTACGTGTATGCAGTATGTCATATTCACAACCAGTCATATAGGTATCATATATACATCAATAAAACTACCACAAGGGGTATAATGGTCATTTCGTCAGTTAGGGGTAAAACGGTAATTTTACCCTTCAGGGGTATTTCGATAATTCTACCCTACAATGGTATTTCGGTCGTTTTGCTCACTAGGGGTATTTCAGTCATTTTACTCATTAAGGGTATTTCAGTCATGTTACTCATTAAGGGTATTTTGGTCATTTTACTCATTAAGGGTATTTCAGTCATTTTACTCATTAAGGGTATTTCAGTCATTTTGCGACCTTTCCTAAGGCCTACAGTTGTCTCGAGCGACACAGATATTTCATTTTTTTGAAAAAGTGTAAACGGGCTCAAAGCCCAATATTCGACCTAGATGGGCCGACACGCTCATGTTGCCCGTTTGGCCCAAATCCTATCACAGTTATGTGATCTACGTATCCCCAAAATAGTTTCTACTACTTTTCGTAATTTTTACCCATGTGGGGTCCACGAGCCCATTAGGCACACACGACCCATTTCGGCCTAACGAGGCCCAACACGGCCCAATCGTATAAGAACACTCGCAATGGCCTCTTCGGTCTACCGCCCACGGTTGTGGGCTCAGTTTTAACACACGAGCGATCGCACGCTCGTGAGGCCTCAGATGCTAAAGTTTCGACTTTTCAGCTTTTCGGCGTTTGTCGACTCACAAAGACGATAGTGTGATTACACACCTTCTTACGGAGTCGTTGCAAGATCCACAAGCGCCCAACCTTGTTTGACGACTGACCTTAATCTCTTAAGGCCACCGATCAGGATTGATCACACGCCTATGCTGAATATCTGAATCCAAACAGATCTTATTAATCAAAACAGTGATCAAATATGTGGCCTTTAATCCACAATTGCTGACTTACCAACCATAGGAATATTCGACCTAATCTAAGAGTATGGTAGTGGTCTTACCCTTAACGAGAGATAGAGTTGACGACTTGAGTCACTTCTGCACTATTCCACTCCTCAGGAATACCTAAAACCCAACGATCACCACAACAAGAGGAAGGGGTCACCATTCGGCCATCAAAGAAAATGAAGGAAAGAAATAGTCGGCTTTTAGGGAAAAGGGGAATAGGGAGAACAGTTTTAAACACGAAGTGAAAAATATGAACACTTACCGATTTCAAAACGCTTGCAGAATTGAAACAGAGAGAGGAAAAGAAATAGAAATTTGGTCACCCCCAAACTAATCAAAAGAAAAGAGAAAGGTTCGGTTCACAAGCCAATTGGAAGCCGAAAGAAAAAAAAAAGGAGAGAGGTGATATTCAGCTTATAAGAAGAAAGGGAAAAAGAAGAAAACAAATGAACAAAGGGGAAGGTAGAGGAAATGTGTTCGGCTTAAGTTGGGAGAGGGAGAGGGAAGCAAAGATTCGGCCAACAGAGCTTGAAGAAGAAATGCAAAACCGAAACAACAAAAGTGCCTAAATGGTTAATTGCAAGACAAAAGATGCATGAATGGTAGGTTGAATTTTTGGCACTCCCGAAAAAAACAAAAATACCAACAACCGAACAGCAGCCGAGAAAAGCACTAAGGATCCCCCTAGCCGAATTTGCATGACCAAGACTCCTAGTTCGGCTACAATACTCACACCTTTGAAATTACTTGATTCTCTCCACAATTTGCTCCTACAATTTCTCTATGACCAATTCAAACTTCTCACCAACAGTGTCTCAGTCCAACTCTTCCACCTTCTTAGCTCAAGCAGCAAAATAAACACTTCATTGCTAACCCTAGGATTTGAACCTTAGACCCCTTGCCAGCTGTAGCGCCACCATGCCACTAGACCACTCACTCTCTTTGTGTCATTAACCAAACATTGTTATTAATAAAGCCTAAGTGCCAGTGTCCAGGTCCATTTGAGGGGAAAAAATATTTTTTTTTGCAAAAGCCAAGATTGAACCCAGGCTTCTCAAACACCCCCATACACACCCAAATCACTTAGCCATTAAAGCAAACAAGCAATTTGTGTCAGAACACACAAAATTAAAGACCCTATATTTTTGGGGTGTTACAATAGTAGGTGCAACTGGAGACACACTAAGGTTGAAGTTGTTTCCATACACGTTGCGAGATTGAGCACGAGCATGGCTTAATTTGTTGCCGTCCAATTCAATTTTTACTCGGCAAGAATTAGTTGAAAGCTTTCTGGTAAAGTATTTCCCACCTAACAAAAATGCTAAGTTGCTGCATGAGATCACCACTTTTCAAAAAAGGGATGATGAGTCCCTATATGAAGCATATCAAAGATTCAAAGAGCTATTACATAAATTCCCTCACCACCGCATTTCGCATTGCATCTAGTTGGAGACATTTTATAACGGTCTCAACGCACATACAAGGTTAGTGGTAGATGCTTCTGTGAATGGCACTCTCTTGTCAAAGTCTTATAATGAGGCTTATGAGATCATCGAGAGAATAGCCAAAAATAATTTCCAATGGCTGACAAATCAGACAGCTTCAAGAAAACGAGTAGCTGGAGTGCATGATGTAGACGCCATGTTGAAACAATTTAGTACTAACAGTTTAAATCATGTTACAGCTCAGCCACCAATCCAGCACCAAGGAGGTGGACCGAACAACAATTACAAGTAGTATAGAGCAAATCTACCTATTGGCTTCAATCAACAAGTGAAAAAACCACCGCAAGTTGAACCTTCCAATAATTTGGAAAATTTGTTGAAGGCATGCATTGCTAAAAATGATGTCTTGATTCAAGGCCAAGCAACAACATAGGAGAATCTGAAAAATCATGTGGGACAATTAGCTAATGAGCTTAGAAGCAAACCCCAAGGTGTTTTACCAAGTCTTGAGAACTTATTAAAAGCATATATAGAGAAGAATGATGCGAATTTGAGAAATTTGGAGAACCAGATGGGGCAGTTAGTCAATGAACTTTAAAATAGACCACAATGAGCTTTGTCCAATGACATTGAGAACCTAAGAAAACTGGGCAAGGAGAATTGCATAACGGTCAATTTACGAAGCGGAATTACTTTTGAACCCAAGGAGGTGGAGGTTGAAGATGAACCTCCCGAGAAAGAAGATAATCAACCAACAATTGAAATCCCTGTACCAGATAAGCCAAATTCTGGAAATTTTGAAGAGGTCAAATCTAAACTACTAAACTTTGATAAGCTAACCTCTTTGTTAGATGCAGATATATTACATCAAAAAAGCTATCCAATCCAAGCCAAAGTTCCACAACCTCTATATCCTCAAAGACTCCAGCAACATAAACAACAAGATACTCAATTTAAGAGAATGTTGGATGTGTTGAAAAAGCTACGTATTAACATTCCATTGGTGAAAATTTTAGAGCAAATGTTGAATTATAAGAAAGCTATGAAGGAATTTTCGTCTAAGAAGAGAAGATTTGGGGAATTTGAAATTGTATCCCTGACTACAGAATGTAGCCTATTTTTTTAGAACAAGTTTCCTTCTAAGTTGAAGGATCCAAGAAGTTTCACCATACCTTGCAAGATTGGAGAATCCTATTATGGTAAGGCTTTATGCGATCTGGGATTGAGTATCAACTTGATGCCTATGTTTGTGTTTAGACAATTAAGTATTGGTAAGGCCAGATCGACTACAATTACACTCCAACTGGAAGATCGATCCTTGACATACCGAGAAGGAAAGATTGAGGATGTCTTGGTGTAATAGCCCAATTTAGGGGCTAGTCCGAATAGTGGTTTTGGGACCACTAATCCGAGGTTGAGGAAAATTATTTTCATATTATTTTATGTGTTTTAGCATAATTATATGGATGTATGAAAATTTTGGTGCATTAATTTTGTTGATTTCATGCTTAATTGGGAAAAAGGACTAAATTGCATAAAGTGTGAAAGTTCCATTATACAAGGTAGAGGTGTCTAATAGCCATAGAATATGAAATTTGAGGTCTTTAAAGTGCAATTAGGCCATTATAAGTGTGTTGGTCGGCCATGTAGACAAGGGAGACAAGAGCATTTATTTTTTGTCAACATTTGGTGAAATTAGGTGATAAAAATGAATAAAATAAGATGAATAAAGGAAGCTATCATCTTTCACTATTCATCTTCCCTCTTCCACCGAAATTACTAACAAGAGTAAGGGTTTTGAAGCTTGAAATTTCAGCAACTCATCTTCTCTACAAGTGATTTTGGTGGTTTTATTTGATAATTTTTGTACTTTTGGAGTTCCCAAAGCTTAAGCTAGCTAATGAGGGGACTATTTTGCAAAATTATTGAAAGTTTAGGGACTTGACATGAGAGATTTTATGTTGTTTGCTGAGTTTTTATTGAAGAAAATGAATGTTAGTGAGATGAGAAACAACTTTTGTAAAATGTGTTATCATGAAAGCACCTAAATAGGACTTATTTGTAAAGATGGAAATTGTATAATAAATGCATGAAATAAATGGTTTTTAAGTTGTTGTAAGAGGAATAAATGTTCAGCTAGGCTTGTTTAATGAGAAAATGCGATGAAAAATGATTTACGAGCCTAGGGGCAAAATCGTAATTTTGCCATTGTGTAAGGGCAAAATGGTCATTTTTGCCTAAGTAGAGATTTTGATGTATTATGATTTATAAAGTGATTTAATGAGTGAATTTCATTATTATAGATCAAGAAGAGCGCGTAAACAACATTGACCGAGGAAAAGGCAAGGTTATGGACTAAACCGCTAATTAACACATTTTGCACCGAGGTAAGTTTATGTGTAAATGATACATCTTTAATATGTAGGTTGTTACTTATTGATACATTATAGGGATGAAAATACTTATTGATGGGATTGATTGAAAATGATAGATAATGAATAATTCTTGTATGAACCTCGGAATGGTAATGTAAGTACAGACAAATATCCGTAATTATCATTTGGTGGGCTGTGTACGATACCACCGTAAATATCATTTTTGGTGGGTTGTGTGCGATACCACCTTGTTATTTATTCACGATGGGCTATGTGCGATACCATCGTTTATATTTTCATTTGGTGGGCTAAGTGCAATACCACCGTAATTATTCTTGTTGGTGGGCTATGTGCGATACCACCCTAATATAGGTTAATGGTGGGCTGTGTACGAAACCACCGAGTGTTTGGTATTATTTCGAATGATTCATTGAGAAATCGTTTAAGTATATGTTTCATAGGATGTGGTGGAGATGAGTGCAGGGAATGCATGCAAATAAATGAGAGCATTATACTTGCTATATGGTTGAAATGTGGTAAGAGATGAAATGAGTAAGCAAAACTATGAAATGTGGTTTGTTCTTGCTTGGTATGAAAAGCATTTATTGATAAATATATATTTTATGATTCTTATTGTTTGCATATAAACTTACTAAGCTTAAAGCTTACTCCCTTTCTTTTCCCCTATTTTATTGTGTCAAAGAGCTAGCTCGGGATACGAAGATAAGCAGAAGATTACCTACACTATCAGCCCATCTTGGTATAATTAGATTTAGCATTTTGAATATGGCATGTATAGGGGCTAGACTTAATGTAATGTTATGTCGTTTTGGCCAAATGTGTTGGCTCCTTTAAGATGAATTCTTTTGTAAATAACCATAGTTGATGGTTCGTTATTATTATTAATCTATGAAAGGATGGGGTTATTCATGAGTGTGTGTGTGGTACATGATTGGGTTGCTTAGTTAAGACATTTATGAATGGGTTGATATTTGAATGTGACTTATGAGCTAGGGCGATAAAAAGAGCTTGGTAAATAGCCTTGTTCTTGTCCACACGGGTAGGCATACGGGCGTGTGTCTAGGCCGTGTGTGACACACGGTCAGCCCCATGGGTGTGTGGCTAGGCCGTGTGTCCCCTGCATGATAATTTTACAAGTCAGTAAGCTTTGTAGTAAACAGACAAGCAAAGACACGACCGAGTGTCTCAGCCGTGTGGAAGGCACGGCTAGGGACATAGGCGTGTGCCCAGGCCGTGTGAAGTCTGGACCTGAATTGGAATTTAATTCGTCACACGGTCGAAGAACACGGGTGTGTGACTGGCCGTGTGATGCAAGTCAAAGGCAACCACGGGCCAGGCACACGGGCGTGTGGTAGGCCGTGTGATGCAAGTCAGTGTCAACCACGGGTGTCAAACACGAGCGTGTGATATGTGACACGGGCATGCCCCTCCCTCCACACGGGCGTGTGGACTATTTGGAGAAAATTTTCTAAGGTCTTCCGGAGAGCTTCAAAGGAATTCGATTTGATTCTGAACCATTCCTAAACCATGAATTAGGCCTTGTAGGCTTGTTTAAGATGTGCTATCAAAAGTTTTAATTGGGAATAGAAAGTTAGGTTTTCATGTGGTTTGGTTGTTTGCGTATAAGTCTAGTAATGCCTCGTCCCCTATTCTGGCGTTTAATACGGGTAAGGGGTGTTACACTTGGTACGGGTTGATCGATTCATATTTCATGCTGACTTTATTATCTTAGATTTTGAAGTAGATAAAGGAGTACTAATCATCCTAAGAAGGCCTTTCTTGGAAACCGGTAGGACGATAATCAATGTACAGAAAGGTTGTTTTTATTGACGACATACTAATTTATTCCCGGGATGAGAGTGAACATGCAGAACACCTGAGGACTGTGTTGCAGGCTCTAAGAGACAAGCAGCTGTATGCTAAATTAAGCAAGAGTGAGTTTTGGCTCCGAGAGGTCGGATTCTTAGGACACATTATGTCGGGTGATGGCATTAGAGTTGATCCGAGCAAGATCTCGGCTATTGTGGAGTGGAAATCGCCGAGGAATGTGTCAGAGATTAGAAGCTTTTTGGGTTTAGCGGGGTACTACAGACGGTTCGTCAAAGGGTTCTCCATGATTGCAACCCCGATGACGAAACTGTTGCATAAAGATGTTAAGTTTGAATGGACTGAGAAATGCCAACAGAGTTTCGAGAGATTGAAAGCATTATTGACTGAGGCGTTGGTTTTAGTACAACCTAAGTCGGGAAAGGAGTTTGTGGTCTACAGCGATTCGTCATTAAATGGTCTTGGCTTTGTGTTGATGCAAGAGGGTAAAGTAGTAGCTTACACCTCCAGACAGCTAAAATCGTATGAGAAGAATTATCCGACTCACGATTTGGAGTTGGCTGCGATTGTTTTTTCTTTGAAGATTTGGCATCATTATTTGTATGGTGAAAAGTGTCGAATCTTCACCGATCACAAGAACTTGAAGTACTTGATGAATCAAAAGGATTTCAACTTGCGACAACGGTGATGGCTCGAATTACTAAAGGACTATGAGTTAGTAATCGATTACCATCCGGGGAAAGCTAATGTGGTTGCGGATGCCATGAGTAGAAAATCCCTGTATGCTTTGAGAGCCATGAGTATGAGCCTAGCATTGTCTGATGATGGTTCTATATTGGCCGAGTTGAGGGCTAGACCATCATTTCTTCAGCAGATACATGAAGCTCAAAAGAATGATAGTGAGATGCAAGTTAAGAGAGCTCAGTGCGAATCGGGAAATGACTTTGATTTTCGGGTTGGTTCAGAAGATTGTTTGATGTTTCATGAAAGAGTTTGTGTACTAAAGGATGATGAATTAATCCGGAAAATTTTACATGAAGCATACAGTGGTTGCTTGTTAGTACATCCGGGCAGCACAAAAATGTACAATGATTTGAAGAAGTTGTATTGGTGGCCGGGTATGAAAAGAGACATCTATGAGTTTGTTACAAAGTGTTTAATCTGTCAACAAGTGAAAGCCGAGCATCAAGTACCTTCGGGATTACTTCAACCAGTGATGGTTCCTGAGTGGAAGTGGGATCGGATCACAATAGATTTCGTAACGGGTTACCTATGACTCCGAAAAAGAAAGATGCTGTGTGGGTTATTGTAGATAGATTAACGAAATCGTTTCACTTTATACCGGTGCGTGTGGATTATTCACTTGACAAGTTGGCTGAGCTGTATATTGCCAAGGTTGTGAGATTACATGGGGTGCCTATATCCATTATTTCGGATAGAGATACAAGATTTACTTCGAGGTTTTGGAAAACGTTGCAAGAAGCCTTGGGTACGAAATTGAATTTTAGTACCGCGTTCCACCCGCAAACTGATGGCCAATCCGAAAGAGTAATTCAAGTTCTTGAGGATATGCTCCGATGCTGTGTTTTAGAGTTTGAAGGTAGTTGGGAAAAATATCTACCTTTGGTTGAATTCGCCTACAACAACAGTTATCAGTCGAGCATATGGATGGCGCCGTACGAAGCTTTATATGGTCGTAAGTGTCGGACTCCTTTGTATTGGACTGAGCTTAGTGAGAAATGAATTCACGGAATAAATCTAGTTAGAGAAACCGAGGAGAAGGTGAAAGTGATCCGTGATATTCTGAAAGCTGCTTCAGATCGACAAAAGTCATACGCGGATTTAAAATGGAAATAAATCGAGTTTCAAGTGGGCAATAAAGTACTTCTAAAAGTATCTCCGTGGAAGAAAATATTGCGATTTGGTCAAAAGGGAAAATTGAGTCCACGATTCATAGGACCGTATGAGGTTATTGAAAGGACTAGGCCAGTAGCTTACTGGTCGGCTTTGCAGGCAGAGTTAGAGAAAATACACGTGTTTCATGTGTCGATGTTACGACGATATCATTCCGATCCTTCACATGTGATCCCTCCAACCGAAATAGAGATACGACCGGACATGACTTATGAAGAGGAACCAATTAAGATATTGGCTCGAGAGGTTAAACAATTGAGGAATAAGAGCATAACCTTAGTGAAAGTGTTATGGCAAAAACACGGTGTAGAAGAGGCTACGTGGGAACCGGAAGAAGCCATGAGGGAACAGTACCCAAACCTTTTTACCGGTAAGATTTTCGAGGACGAAAATCTCTAAAGGGGGGAGAGTTGTAACAGCCCGATTTTGGGGCTAGTCAAAACAGTGGTTTCGGGACCACTAATCCGAGGTTGAATAAAATTATTTTGATGTTATTTTATGTGTTATAACATGATTATAAGGATGCCTGGAAATTTTGGTGCTTTAATATTAGTGATTGTATGCTTAATTGTGAAAAAGGACTAAATCGTATAAAGTGCGAAAGTTTCATTTTACAAGCTAGGGGTGTCTAATAGCTATGGAATACTAAATTGGAGGTCTTTAATGTGCAATTAGGCCAATGAAAGGGTGTTGGCCGGCCATAGGGACAAGGGAGACAGGGGCATTTAATTTGGTCAAAAATTTGGTGATATTAGGTGACTAAAAATGAATAAAATAAGATAAAGAAAGAATATATCATCTTTCACTATTCTCCTTCCTCCTTCCACCGAAATTTGAAGAGAAAATAGGGGTTTTGGAGCTTAAACTTTCAGCCAAGCTATTCCCTAGCAAGTAAGTAATTTTAGAGGTCTTTCTTGATAATTTTTGTACTTTTGGAACCCCTAAAGCTTAAGCTAGCTAATGAGGGGACTATTTTGCATAATGGTTGAAAGCTTAAGGACTTGCCATGAGAGTGTTCTTGTTGTTTGCTGAGTTTTTATGGAAGAAAATGAATGTTAGAGGGTTAAGGAATAACTTTTGTGAAAGGTGTTACCATGAAAACACCTAAATGGGGTTTATTTGTAAAGGTTGTAATTGTGTAATAAATGCATGAAATGATTGGTTTTATAAATTGTTGTAAGAGAAATAAATGTTCAGCTAGGCTTGTTTAATGAGAAAATGTGATGAAAAATGATTTACGAGCCTAGGGGCAAAATCATAATTTTGCCAAAGTATAATGGCAAAATGGTCATTTTTGCCTAAGTAGAAATTTTGAAGTGCCATGAGTTATGTAGTAATTGAATGAGTGAATTTCGTTATTATAGATCAAGAAGAGCGTGGAAACAACCTTGACCGAGGAAAAGGCAAGGTTACGGACTAATCCGTCGATTAATACATTTTGCACCGAGGTAAGTTTACGTGTAAATGATACATCCTTGAATCTTATGTTGTTAACTATTGATGCATTATATGGTTGTAAATACTTATTGGTGGGATGGATTGAAAATGATAGATAATGAGTAATTCTCGAATGAACCTCGAAATAGAAATGAGAATACAACTGTAAATATGTAATTGTTGATGGGCTATGTGCGATACCACCTTGTTAATTATTCACGATGGGCTGTGTGCGATACCATCGTTTATATTTTCATTTGGTGGGCTATGTGCGATACCACCGCAATAATCATTAGGTGGGCTATGTGCGATACCACTGTAGTTAT
Organism: Gossypium sturtianum; assembly: GCA_025698515.1. Lineage (NCBI taxonomy): Eukaryota > Viridiplantae > Streptophyta > Magnoliopsida > Malvales > Malvaceae > Gossypium > Gossypium sturtianum. The sequence continues at coordinate 66,908,437 of CM046950.1, read as the reverse complement.
CAATTGGTGGGCTATGTGCGATACCACCATAATTATCATTGTTGGTGGGCTGTGTGCGAAACCACCGGGTACCTAGTATTATTTCGAAGAGTTCATCGAGAAACATGTCTAAGTAAATATTTCGTGTGACTTTGTGGTGATGAGTGCAGGATATATGTGCAAGAAAATGTGAGCATTATATATGTTATATGTTAGAAGGTGGTAAGAGATGATATGAGTAAGCATGATTATGTAAAGGTGAATTGTTCTTACATAATATGTAATGTTTGTGATTGCTTATTATATGATATTATGCTTATTTTTTACATGTAGACTTACTAAGCTTAGAGCTTACTCCCTTTATTTTCCCTTGTTTTATAGTGTCAAAGAGCTAGCTCGGGATACGAAGATAATCAGAAGATCACCCACACAACCAGCATATATCGGTATAGTTAGTTTTAGCATTTTGAATATGGCATGTATAGGGGCTAGACCTAGTGAAATGTCTTATTGTTTTGGCCAAGTGTGTTGGCTCTTTTAAAGATGAACTCTTTTGTATATAGCCATAGTTGATGGCTCACTATCATTAAAATATGAAAAGATGAGGTTATTCATGAATGTTTATGATGCATGATTGGGTTGCTTGATTAAAGTATGCATGAATGGATTGAAGGTTGAATGTGAATGATGTTTGTATGAATTAGGGTGATAAAAAGAGCTGGACAAATAGCCTTGTTCTTATCCACACGAGTAGACACAGGGGCGTGTTTCTAGGCCGTGTGTGACACACGGTCAGTCCTATGGGTGTGTGGCTGGGCCGTGTGTCCCCTGCATGTTAGTGATGCAAGTCAGTGTCGACCACGGGCAAAGCACACGGGCGTGTGACAGACCGTGTGAAATAAGTCAGTGTCGACCATGGGTAAAGTACATGGGCGTGTCGAGGCCGTGTGAGGGACACAAGCCAAGGACACGGGCATGTGTCCGGCCGTGTGAAAACCCCTGTAGGTTTGAATTGAAAATAATTCCACACGGGCGTGGAACACGAGCATGTGACATGCCACATGGGCGTGTCCTTTTGTAACACCCCTAACTCGTATCCGTCGTCGGATTAGGGTTACGAGGCATTTCTCGACTAACCACAAATCAGTACACTCATATAAATCATTTTATTACTAGTAATGCATAAATAATCCATGCTTTCAAGTTTAAACATATAATTAATAATTATTAGACATTAGCAAACAAAAATCAATTTAACATAGCAATCTATCATTCAAATGGTTATAACCGAATGTACCATGAATAAAGATATACTTTCATTGTATACTTAAACATTTAAAAACGTATCACAAATCTATATTGCCAATTACACAAAAAAAAAATAATAGTTTTGATCAAATAGCACAAGTTACTATTCATTTGATTAATAGGTTATAATGGCCGAATATGCACATTGCCTATAATCATTTCACCAACAAAGTATCAAACATTTAAAGCCAAATATACCTATATGCCAAAACCCTACTTAACCAAATATAGGACACACCAAAAACATTACCAATTACCAAAAGCATCCAACCCTATTATCGATCAATCTCTTATAATTAACATAGCCAAATTATCCAACCAAACATATCTTATACATGGCCTAAAATCATATAAAATCAAACTCATTACTTATATATATATCATGACAAATTTTGTGCATCCAAAATATATATTCTATAACGTCATCCATACCTATCATGAAAAATTATTTACCAAATTATACATACACCATGTTCGACATTACACGACTAAAATTTTATCTCAATGATCATTCAAGCTAAATTTTCATATATCAAGCACAAACACATTAGAAATTGTACTTTCATAACAAGCTAACATCATGGCCGAATTCACATAAGACCAAAATTACCACAATTTAGCCATTTTCGCATGGCATAATTACACATACACACCATTTGAATTCAATTCAAAAGTATCTTAGCCTATACATGCCATAGTTCCAAAGAAGTACTACTTATAAGTACCAAAGATAGTTGATAGTGTGATAGACTTGACGGTGATTCCCGAGCTCGAGCCTGGACTTCAAAACCTAATAAAATAACACAACAATCACATAAAGTAAGCTATCTTAGCTTAGTAAGTTATTAGCAATTACATAACCATGTCTTAAAACATTAAATTAGAAAATTTACACATTTCATGGTCCTTAGACCGAATGTCCCAACATTAAAATGACAAGTATCACATAGATTTATAATCCATTCCTCACTTCTAAACAAATGCATAAATAACTATCACATTTCCTAAATCCAAAACCGATTATACATACACTTAGCAAATTAATTTTCTATACATATACTACTTAGTAAATTTGTACTTACCATTCAAATGATAATTTCTCATAACATTGAAACTTACCGAATTGAATTTTTAAATTCACATTTACCCTTCCCTTTAATACTCGTAGTTCAATTTATGCACTTAAAGATCTTTATCCGATTTTGCACACTTAATGCTCGGAAGTTAAACTCGCACACTTAGTGCTCAATATCCGATTTCGCACACTTAGTGCTCGGATGTTAAATTCGCACACTTAGTGCTCAATATCCGATTTCGCACACTTAGTGCTCGGATGTTAAATTCGCACACTTAGTGCTCGGATGTTAAATTCGCATACTTATCATTTCCCGAATCATTCCTCATTTATACATACATAAAACTTAAATCTCAATTGCCTATATACAAATTCACTTATTTCATTTCTATAATCAATATCACATTCAATTATCTTTGCTACACATCTGTATCACATTCGAACATATTCACTCCTCAACTCGATATCTCATACAGTTATATCATAGACATATATATACATCACATTCGGTTGCAATTTCAACTCTCAATTTCATACCACATTTAACTACATCATTGATATATATATACACATCACATTCGGGTATACCAATGACATTTAAGTCTACTTCACATTTAATTATACCATATACATACATAGAAGACACATTCGGCAATATCAAAAATCAATAAGAATACTTCCATTAAATTTAACCACAACTATACAGATAATTCCATACAACACGATTTCTTAATAACTTACCTCGAATATCGACGAACTTTGTTTTCCGACTATTCGATTAACTTCGCCTTTCCCCGATCCACTCCCAATCATTTTTGTTCTTAATCTAAATAAGTTCTAAATTAAGCTTATTCAACATATTTTCATTCAATTTAATCCAAAAATACATAATTGGACAATTTACAATTTTACCCCTGACATTTTACACTTTTTGCAATTTAGTCCCTATAGCATAAAACCCAAAATATGCAAAATTTGCACACACCATGCTTAGGCCGAATGTTACTCATGCTCTTACAAGTCCATACATTTCATTTATTTTGCATTTTAGTACCTCAAAAAATTATTTTTGCAATTTAATCCAAGTCACCCAATTTCATCAAAAATTCAAGAACAACACTTGTTAATCTATTACATATAATTAATATTTCATCATCAAACAACAAGAACAACAAGTTTTCTTCAATGGCAACTCACAAAATACACAACAAATTCAAAAATTCAAACATGGGCTAGCTAAAACTCAAAGCAACGATCTCAAAAACGTAAAAATTATCAAAAACCGAACTAAAAACTCACCTTAATCAAGCTTAATCAAAGCCGAACCCTATGGTGTGTTCTTCCTTTCTTTTTCTTTTAAGTTTTAGTAGGAGAAAGATGAATATACAAACTTTATTTTATGTTTTATCAAAATAACATATATATTATAATATAACTTAATAACATAAAATATAATAAACATTTTTCAATCACTATTACATGCAAATGATGACCGGCACTAAGCTTTATTTTTGGCTAAATTGCACTATTAATACCTCAATTTAAGAAGACACCTTCAATTTAGTACTTATACATTCAACCACCAAATTTTCTTTTTATGCGATTAAGCCCTTTTTCACAATTAAGCACCAAAACGATCAAGTTTTAATACAAAATTTTCACACACACCAATTCACACATAATAAGCATAGAAAATAATATTAAAATATTTTTTCGACTCGGATCCGTGGTTTCAAAACCACCGTTCTGACTGGGGTCAAAATCGGGCTGTTACAACTCTCCCCCTTAAGGATTTTCGTCCTCAAAAATCTTACCGGTGAATAGGTTAGGATAACGTTCTTTCATCGAATTCTCAAGCTCCCAAGTTGCTTCCTCGTCCCCGTGCTTATGCCATAGTACTTTTACTAACGAGATTTTCTTATTACGCAACTCTTTCAATTCGTGAGCCAAAATACGAATCGGTTCTTCCTTATAGGTCAAATCAGACTGAATCTCAATTTCTGACGGACTAATCACATGAGAAGGATCGGATCTATATCGTCGAATCATCGAAACATGGAAAACATTGTGGATCTTTTCTAGCTCAGGTGGCAACATCAACCTGTACGCAACCGGCCCGACACGTTCAATAATCTCGTACGGCCCAATAAATCTCGGACTCAGCTTTCCCTTGCGACCAAATCTAAGTATTTTCTTCCACGGCGAGATTTTCAGAAATACTCGATCACCAATCTGAAATTCTATATCTTTACATTTTAAATCTGCATAAGATTTTTGACGGTCTGATGCTGCTTTCAAACTTTGGCGAATCAATTTCACTTTCTGTTCAGTCTCTTTGATTAGATCAACCCCGTGTATCTTGCTTTCACTTAGCTCGGTCTAATACAAAGGTGTACGACATTTACGACCGTACAAAGCCTCGTAAGGTGCCATTTTGATACTTGATTGAAAGCTATTATTGTACGCAAATTCAATCAAAGACAAGTATCGTTCCCACGTACCCTCGAACTTGAGAACACAACATCTCAACATATCCTCAAGTATTTGAATAATTCTCTCGGATTGACCATCCTATTGAGGGTGAAAAGCTGTACTGAAATGCAATTTAGTACCTAATGCATCTTGCAGTTTCTTCCAAAATCGTGATGTAAACCTCAGATCTCGATCTGAAACAATAGAAATAGGTACTCCGTGTAGTCGTACAATTTGAGAAATGTACAATTCCACTAGCTTATCAAGCGAGTAATCTGTACGGACCGTAATAAAGTGAGCCGATTTCGTCAATCTATCAACAATAACCCAGATTGCATCTTTCTTACTCGGCGTCAACGGTAACCCATATACAAAATCCATCGTAACTCGATCCCATTTCCATTCGGGTATCATAATCGGCTGAAGCAACCCAGATGGCACCTGATGCTCGGCTTTTACTTGCTGACATATCAAACATCTCGACACAAAATCTAAAATATCTCACTTCATACCGTGCCACCAATAATGTTGTCTCAAATCATTATACATTTTTGTGCTACCCGGGTGAACAGACAATCTACTATTATGAGCTTCATTACAAATCATCTGAATCAACTCAGGATCCTTTTGTACACATATTCGGTTTCTAAACCGCAAACATCCCTCAGCACCAACTTGAAATTCTGAGCTAACATTCAATCCACATTGATTCATTTTTGCTATCAAGTCATTATCCACTTTCTGGGCTTTATAAATCTGTTGAATAAATAACGGTCTCATTTTAAACTCTGCTATAATCGCCCCATCATCAAACATAGCCATATGTGCATTCATAGCACGCAAAGCAAACAGTGATTTTCGGCTTAAAGCATCGGCAACCACATTAGCCTTCCCCGGGTGATAATCAATCACAAGCTCATAATATTTTAATAATTCCAACCATTGTCGTTGTCTCAGATTCAGATCCCTCTGAGTCATTAAGTACTTTAGACTTTTGTGATCGGAATAAACATGGCATTTTTCACCAAACAAATAGTGGCGCCATATCTTCTGAGCAAAAACTATAGCGGCTAATTCGAGATTGTGCGTCGGATAATTCTTTTCATGCGGCTTTAACTGTCTCGAGGCGTAGGCTACAACCTTACCCTCCTGCATCAAAACACAACCCAAACCATTCAAGGATGCATCACTGAAGATAACGAACTCTTTACCCGACTATGGCTGAACTAGCACTGGAGCTTCAGTCCACAAAGTTTTCAGCCGATCAAAACTCTTTTGGCACTCCTCCGTCCACTTGAATTTAAAATCTTTTTGAAGTAGCTTTGTCATCGGAGTTGCAATCATCGAGAAACCTTTCACGAAGTGTCTATAATAACCGAAAAGTCCCAGAAAACTCTGAACTTTAGAAACATTACGCGGGGGTTTCCAATCAAGTATAGCCGAAATCTTATTCGGATCAACCCGAATACCATATGCTAAAATAACATGCCCCAAGAAGCTAACTTCGCGTAACCAGAACTCGTATTTACTAAATTTCGCGTACAACTGCTTATCACACAAAATCTGTAACACAAGTCTCAAATGTTCGGCATGCTCGATTTCGTTACGCGAATAGATCAGAATGTCATCTATAAACACAACTACAAACTGATCCAGATACTATCTGAATACCCGATTCATCAAATCCATGAAAATAGTAGGGGCATTAGTGAGTCCGAACGGCATCACCAAAAACTCGTAATGGTCGTATCTCGTTCGAAAAGCAGTCTTAGGCACATCAGAGTCTCTAACTCGCAACTGATAATAACCCAATCTTAAATAAATCTTCGAAAATACTGAGGCTCCCTTTAACTGATCGAATAGATCATCAATCCGCGGCAACGGGTATTTATTTTTTATGGTCACTTTATTAAGCTGTCGATAGTCGATACACATTCTCAAAGTTCCGTCTTTCTTCTTCACAAATAACACTGGCGCACCCCAGGGAGAGAAACTCGGTCAAGCAAAATCTCTATCTGTCAACTCTTGAAACTGAGCTTTCAACTCTTTTAATTCAGTCGGTGCCATTTTATACGGAGCTATCAAGATCGGAGTCGTCCCTGGCACTAACACAATACCAAACTCTACTTCCCGAACAGGTGGCAAACCTGGCAATTCTTCCGGAAACACATCCGGATACTCACATACAACAGGTACAGATTCAATCTTCTTTTCAGTCACTTTATTATCAATCACATAAGCAAAGTAAGCTTCGCAACCGTTTCTCATATACTTTCGAGCCAACATCGAAGATATCACTGCTGGAAGCCCATTTAAATCTGAAGATTCAATCCGAATTATCTCATTATTTTGGCACCGCAGATCAATTGTCTTTCGTTTACAATTCACTACGGCATTGTGCACAGTTAACCAATCCATACCAAGGATGATATTGAACTCATCAAATGGTAGTAACATCAAATCAGCCGGAAAACATGAAACTCGAATCATCAAAGGGCAATTCTTGCACATCTTATCAACTAGCACACACCGGCCCAAGGGGTTCGAAACCCGAATCACAAATTCAGTAGACTCAACAGGTAAAGTCTTACTGAATACTAATGTTTCACACACATAAGAATGAGTTGAATCGGGGTCAACCAGAGCAATTACACTAGTATTAAAGAGAGTAAATATACCAGTGATGACATCTGGAGATGAAGCCTCCTCTCGGGCACGAATGGCATAGGCTCTAGCAGGCACATGATCGGTGTGTCACAGTCTTAAAATTTATAATGAGAACGATCGAACCTGGAAACTAACTATGACAATGATTTGAGGCAAGCGCACCTATCGAACAATAGTATAGTTAAGGCAAGACCGGAATGTCGAACCCAAAGGAACTAAAAGTACTAATACTAGCTTTCTTTTTATTATTTAGCCTTGAAATTGAAGTGAATCGGTTTAATCTAGAAAATTAACTAACTACTAAGCTAAAGACGATGAGACAAAAAGAATGAAATTAGGGAAATACTTGTAGGAAAAACCAATTGATTAAAATAATACCCAAGGAAGAATCCGCCTAGACTTCACTTGTTATCTAACTCTGAACCAGACGACTTGTTCATTTGACTTGATCCGTAAGATTCCCTAATGTATATTAAACCCTCTCTCGAAGCGAATAACGTCTAACCCTAGGTTGATTAATTGAAATCTCTTTCTAATTAAAACCCCTAGATTTGCATTAACTCGATCTATGGAATCCCATATTAGGTTTCACCCTAATCCGGCAAAATCTCGTCACCCTATCTCTAGGCGTGCGATCAACTCCGCTTAATTATGCTAGATCTACTCTTAGGCAGGGACTTTTACTCCTCCACCTAAGCACATCAAACTTGAATTAATATCCCGAAAATATCAACACAAGAATTAAGAACTCATAATTAAGAACAAATCAAATATTTATCATATAGTTCAGCAAACGATAACAAGATTCATCTTAGGTTTCATCCCCCTCAGGTATTTGAGGGTTTAGTTCATAATGATAATAAAATACATCTCAAAAGAAAAGATAAAACAAAACATAACAGAAACTCTAAAACCCCCTAAAGGAATTGAAGAGAAATCCTCCGTCTTGAGTTTAACTCCGGCTTCTTGAGATGAATCAACTGGCTTTCTTCATGTAATTTCCACAATTCTGATCTTTCTGGCTCGGCTCCTTGGCCTAGCTGGACGCCCCTTGAAAGTTGGCCTCTATGGTGTTTATATAGGCTTTTGGAATGTGTTTGTTTACCCCTAAGTATCCAAATCCGAGTGAAATACCTCTTCTCCACGGCAGGGACACACCCTTGGCACACGCCTGTGTGAATCGTGGCCAGGCCGTGTTTGGGTCTGGTTAGGGAGGCACGACCGTGTTGCTTGGGCCCAGGCCGTGTTTAGGTCTGATTGGGGAGGCACGGTCGTGTTGCTTGGGGCCAGGCCGTGTCAATTTTGTGATTTGGCCTATTTGGTCCGTTTTAAGCCTGTTTCTCGTTCTTTTCATCCTCCGGTGCTTTCCTGAGTATAAAACATGAAAATAAAGGATTAAAAGCAGCAAATTACACAATTCAAGGCTTAAATCACCCAAAAGCATGCTAAACGTGGGTTTAAAATATGTTACTATTACGGTTTATCAAATACCCCCACACTTAAGCTTTTGCTTGTCCTCAAGCAAAATTCCCAACTCATGATTAAAACAAACTTTCTTGATTCATAATATTCATCAATAATGTTTCATCATAATTAAAAGATAATTCATACATGGATAATTCAACTCTAAGAGTCCTAAAGATTCAAACAATCCAAGTCATACATTTGTAGCACAAAACATAGGTGTTTCCCCTCATCTAAATAATTACTTCTGATTTAAAATTGACAAGGATTGACATTCTCACTAAAGATTCACTCAAATCACTCGAGGTGTTTAAGGTTCAAAAATTAAGTACTAATAAGTCGAACATGAAAAGTTATTCCCATAGGCTTGCATGAGAATCACATCTCCACAACTATAATATGAGATAATACACAAATCAAAAGGTCTTTAACAGGGTTGTAACGAGGCTTGGGTTAAGGTGTGGATATAGGCTGAATTAGAAGGTTAGAATCGAGATTGAATTGACAAATTACCTTAACTAGAAACAATGAACTGAATATAAATAATTACATCATTTGAAAACTCATAACACTAATAATAACACGAGCTTCTTCTAAAGATGTGAATTTAACTGTTTTGAGCTCATAGAACATAGAACTTAATAATAAATATACTTTGATTTTTTTTAAGAACAAATCAAATATATATATAATAATTGATGAATTTACTATCAAAATCAATAGGCAATCGATCAAATCAAATCTCGATATAAGGGTAGTCAAAAGGAATGGTGATAACAAAAACAAAGGGTTTTGGGATAATATTAGTGGGTGAGTCAATAAAAAGGGTTGTTAGGATCAATGTGGTTCACTAGGGGTTAATAAAATGGGTAGGCTTTTTTTTAGTGGAGTGAGTGGGTTAAAACCTAGGTGCCTTTATCATCTTAGTGTATCAAATCAAATGTGTGGTTTCGACATGTATAATCGATGCAAGTTCTAGAATAACAAATCAATGTTGACACACTCATAATCAAAAAGTGAGCAAGAAAAAGAATATACGCTCTATAAGGCTCAAAATCTCACAAAAATTATGGGTATTTTGATGTCATCCTCATAAATTTCAAACTTCAAAGTAATATTCAAATTCAAGTAGACAACCTAGAAAAAAAAATTTAATTCAGAAAAATAGACTTATCATGCTTGACTCTATAGTATCTTAAAGTATAAATCATCAATGCATAATTATCGATGACTTAATCTGAAATATATCAATAAAAATCATAATTCACAGGAAATTTCATTCTAATCATAATATGAGAAACTTACTTAAGAAACAAGACATGATTCAGGATTTGAGAATAATACAAAAAGTTTGGCACCTAATTTCAGGAATTTGAGAATAATGAAAAAAGTTAGGCACCATTTAGGTTGTTCACCCCCCCACACTTAAGATGTACATTGCCCTCAATGTACAAGGATATATATAAACAATTAAGTAGAAAATCAAAAGATATGGAGAGAAGTAAAACTCCCTGAATTTTTTTTTGGGTGGATTCCTTGAGTTGGAGGTGTGGAGACTTGATTTGGAGGTGAAAGATAAGTTGGAGGAGGCGTCTCTGGTGGTGGTATGGGGGCTGCCCACTATTACTGCGCTAGATGAAGAAATTGGGTAGCCCGTGAAGAAATAGCCAGGAAATACTAAGAAAAATTCAAAATAAACTAATTATTTATTTAAAGAAAAGCAAGCAAAAGTGAAGGAAAATAAAAAATGAAATAAAATTAAAATAAAAGATTAATGGACCGAAGGGTCCTTATTGTTGGATGGTTCGTAAGGGGGGTGTGATTTCTAAGGCTGCGGTGGTGTTGACAATGGTCGTGGTGGGGTGCTTCCCTAGCAGCCTTTAGAACCTAAAACCAAGAAACTAAGATAAACTAAACTAAATTAAACATAAGAGAAATAAAGAAAAGGAAAATAAAGAAGAAAAAAAAGATAGAATGGTCTCAAATACCCTTGGCTTGTCGAATAATTGAAGCGACCGGCATGAACTTATATAGATTGGTCACCCATAGGGAGACTGTGCTTGGATCCTTCCGTTTTTTCGACATGGATGTGGTGTAGCTCAAGGGCTTTGTAGATGGAGGAATATAGGAAAGAATGGAGGGGTTGGGAGGGGAGAGTGAGTGTGAGTAGAGAAAAAGGGATGGGAAGTGGGTGAGAAAAGGGGGCAAGGGGTGTTTTAAATAGAATTTTCAAAGCTGGTACATCCCCACGCCCGTGTACCATGGGCGTGTTGGGTCACACGGCCGTATCGCACGGCCATGTTGTGTTTCGTTCGTTTCTCCCACGCCCGTTTCGTGGTCACCATGCACATATAGGATCAAACAGTGTCGACCACGGCCGCATCGCACGACCGTGGCTAGTTAGTTGGAGCCCGTGTGACTTCCCTCAGTGTCGGCCACGGCCATATCACATGGCCGTGGCGGGGTAGTTGGGTCCGTGACTCGAAGATACGATCCGTCCTGACTCGTACCATCTCTACGTCATGTCGCGACAGATTCGGTATATCACACGGCCACGCCACGCCGTGTGCAATCTTTGTGTGGTCCGAAAATCTGCACTTTGGTTAGTTTAAAATTAAATGCTGAAAAGGAAAAATAAAAGTGAAAATAAAAAAAATGTAAAAATTAATGGAGTTAGTACTCAGGTTGCCTCCCGAGAAGCGCTCGTTTAAAGTCTTAAGCTAGACTTACCTCTCGTTTACATCATCAGTGTGGTTTGAGAAGTTGAAAGTCCTTCCTCATGCTATCAGTTTCATTATCATGATAAAGTTCAAGTCGAGATGCGCTTATATTGAAAGTACCAAAAATAGGATTACTTACCTCGACTGTTCCGTATGGGAAAACACTGATTACCCTAAAAGGGATTTCTTTGTTTGTATTAGGGTCAAGAGGATATATTCGAGGGTCTGTTTTATCTAACAATACCTGGTCTCCTATTTTAAAGTGATTTGTCGTTCCTACGAGCTCATTTGGTGGTTCCCTCGGTTTCTCTTCGTGTATCCCTAGTGTTTCCTTGAAATGTGTCTTCCACTCATCTAGTTCATCAACTTGATCCCTTCGATCCTCATGAGTTATTTCTTTGTTGGCATTGGGTCTAGGATCGGGTTTAGTTGTGTTCTTTTGTGGTGTTTCCTACAAGGAAGGGTTAACCGAATGGTTATCAATAGAATTTACTTTCTCACCTTGTTTGCTCGATGTTCTAGCCGAATCGAGAGCCTGAAGGGTGACTGTTTCATCACCTACATAGAGTATGAGTTCACCTGCATCGACATCAAATTTAGTCCTGGCAGTTGTTAAAAAGGGCCTTCCTAGAATTAATGGGATACTATTGTCCTCATCCATGTCTAAAACAACAAAGTCTACTAGGAATACGAATTTGTCAATCTTTACTAGCACATCTTCGATTATACCCCTAGGAATTCTAACAGTTTTATCAGCTAATTGAATGCTCATTCTAGTTTGTTTGGGTTTCCCTAGACCAAGTTGTTTAAACATTTTATAAGGCATAACATTTATGCTTGCCCCTAAATCAGCTAACGCATTATCAATAGATAAACTACCAATTAAGCATGGAATTGTAAAACTCCCTGGATCTTTTAATTTTTGTGGTAATTTATTTTGGAGAATTGCTGAGCACTTTGCGTTGAGTTCCACGTGCGACTCCTCGTCTAGCTTTCGCTTGTTTGTCAAGAGCTTTTTTAAGAATTTCCTTGAATCTGGCATCTGCGAAAGAGCTTCAAGTAATGGTAAGTTTATATGCAATTTGTTTAAAAGTTTAAGAAGCTTACCGAACTGTTCCTCTGTGTCGTCTTTCTTCATCGCCTCAGGGTATGGTATACGAGGTTGGTACTCTTTAATTACCGGTTTTGGCTTTTTACTTCCTTCCTCAACCTTACCTTCTTCTACCACATTCTCTTGCCTTAAATGAGGCTCATCTAACCCTACATTATCATGAGTTGATATGGCTTGAATCTACTCCCTTGGGTTAGTTTTAGTATTGCTTGGCAATTTACCTTGTGTTCGTTCCGTCAAGATCTTGGTGATTTGCCCAATTTGATCTTTGAGCTCTTGTGTCGATGCTTCTTGTTTTTCAAGTTTTGTTTCTATACTTTGGAAACATGTTTCTGTTGTTGCTATATATTTTGTCAGCATCTCCTCAAGGTTTGGCTTCACTTCCTGTGGGTACTGCTGCTGTTGGAAATTTGGCAGGTGTTGTTGTCTTTGATTTCCTTGACCACCCCATGAAAAATTTGGGTGGTTCTTCCAACCTGGATTGTAAGTATTGCTATAAGGGTTATTTTGATATCTGAAATTATTACTTACATAGTTCATTTGTTCACCTTCTATGCCATGTCCGTAGGGTGGGTACTCAAGATTCGCCACACCTCCACTTGTTTAGAAGATCGCATAACGGGTTGTACCTGCAAGGAATTACACAAACCATCAAATTTTTAGTTAACACATCTACCGATTCGATAGCATGGTTATTGCGTCGAGGTTGAAAACTTGGCGACTTTCGATAGCGGTGTTTTATTATTCGAGTTCCACCATTTCTTTGAATCGATCAAGCGCCTAGTTGAGGGGTTCACACCGTTGTAAAAAGTTTGGACCCGTAGCCACAAGGGTAATCCATGGTGTGGGCACCTTCTCAATAGATCTTTGTATCTCTCCCATGCATCGTAAAGTGTTTCTAAATCCATCCGCACAAAAGAAGAGATATCATTCCTTAATTTGGCGTTTTGGCGATGGAAAATATTTTAATAAAAAATTTTCGGTCATTTGATCCCATGTAGTGATTGAACCTAGTGGAAGAGAATGCAACCACTGTTTAGCTTTATTCCTCAAAGAAAAGGGAAATAACCGAAGTCTGATGGCATTGTCAGAAGCGCCATTAATTTTAAAAGTGTCGCAGAATTCTAGAAAATTCGCTAAGTGTGTGTTAGGATCCTCATCCTGCAAACCATCAAACTGAACGAACTGTTGTATCATCTGTATAGTGTTAGGTTTCAATTCGAAATTATTTGCAGCAATAGTAGGTCTAACAATACTAGATTCAGTACCAACTAAACTAGGCTTAGCATAATCATACATAATTCGAGGAGCCTAATTTTCGGCCATCTCTGGAGGTAGCAGATTATTTTCAGCCATCTCTTCGGTGGTATTGATGATGTTTTCTTGCTCTTCTTCTGTGTATTGTAGACTTCGTCTAATTTCACTCCGATTTTTGTGAGCGGTTGCTTCGATCTCACTATCGTAAATTAAAGGTCCTGTCGGGTTCCTTCTAGTCATAAACTAGAGGTACCTACAAGGAGCAAAGACTAAAATTTAGAAAGATAAAAATAGAAAAAAAAATAAGAGTAAAATTTGCAGAAAAATAAAAATGGCTAAAGTAATAAAAATTGAGTGTTCTTAATATTTCAGTTCCCCGGCAACGGCGCCAAAAACTTGATCGGTGTGCCACAGTCTTAAAATTTATAATGAGAACGATCGAACCTGGAAACTAACTATGATAACGATTTGAGGCAAGCGCACCTATCGAACAGTAGTATAGTTAAGGCAAGACCGGAATATCGAACCCAAAGGAACTAAAAGTACTAATACTAGCTTTCTTTTTATTATTTAGCCTTGAAATTGAAGCGAATCGATTTAATCTAGAAAATTAACTAGCTACTAAGCTAAAGACCATGAGACAAAAAAAATGAAATTAGGGAAATACTTGTAGGAAAAACCAATTGATTAAAACAATACCCAAGGAAGAATCCGCCTAGACTTCACTTGTTATCTAACTCTGAACCAGACGATTTGTTCATTTGACTTGATCCATAAGATTCCCTAATGTATATTAAACCCTCTCTCGAAGCGAATAACGTCTAACCCTAGGTTGATTAATTGAAAGCTCTTTCTAATTAAAACCCCTAGAATTGCATTAACTCGATCTATGGAATCCCATATTAGGTTTCACCCTAATCCGGCAAAATCTCGTCACCCTATCTCTAGGCGTGCGATCAACTCCGCTTAATTATGCTAGATCTACTCTTAGGCAGGGACTTTTACTCCTCCACCTAAGCACATCAAACTTGAATTAATATCTCGAAGATATCAACACAAGAATTAAGAACACATAATTAAGAACAAATCAAATATTTATCATATAGTTCAGCAAACGATAACAAGATTCATCTTAGGTTTCATCCCCCTCAGGTATTTGAGGGTTTAGTTCATAATGATAATAAAATACATCTCAAAAGAAAAGATAAAACAAAACATAAGAAAAACTCTAAAACCCCCTGGAGGAATTGAAGAGAAATCCTCCGTCTTGAGTATAACTCTGATTTCTTGAGATGAATCAACTGGCTTTCTTCAAGTAATTTCCACAATTCTGATCTTTCTGGCTCGGCTCCTTGGCCTAGTTGGACGCCCCTTGAAAGTTGGCATCTATGGTGTTTATATAGGCTTTTGGAATGTGTTTGTTTACCCCTAAGTATCCAAATCTGAGTGAAATTCCCCTTCTCCACAGCAGGGACACGCCCTTGGCACACACCCGTGTGAATCGTGGCCAGGCCGTGTTTGGGTCTTGTTAGGGAGGCACGACCATGTTGCTTGGGCCCAGGCCGTGTTCAGGTCTGATTGGGGAGGCACGGCCGTGTTGCTTGGGGCCAGGTCGTGTCGATTTCGTGATTTGGCCTATTTGGTCCGTTTTAAGCTCGTTTCTCGTTCTTTTCATCCTCCGGTGCTTTCCTGATTATAAAACATGAAAACAAAGGATTAAAAGCACCAAATTACACAATTCAAGGCTTAAATCACCCATAAGCATGCTAAATGTGGGTTTAAAATATGTTACTATTACGGTTTATCAGCACACGAGCCTCTGATCGAATAGCTGTATCTGAAGTCCCTCTCTGAGTACCGCTCCTACCTCCCGCATTTCGGGGTGGTCTACCCCTAGCTGAAGTGCCACTCGATCTGGCACTCTGAGTATTATTCTTCTCAGGTAACTCCGGGCAATCCTGAATGAAGTGATCCTGCGAACCACACTTGTAACAAGCTCGGTTTTTGGACTTGCCCCAACATTCACCAAAATGTCGTCTACCACAATGTTGACACTCAGGTTTATCTGATCGAGTATTTCCAACGCTAGCAACCGAGGTGGCTCGTGAACTTACTAGTTGTCATTCTCATATGGAAATCCCTGTATTAGCCTTCGATCGGCTACCGTCATTTCTGAAGTTCTTTGAGGCCGATTGAGAAAATTTACTCACTGATCTCTTACGGAAGTCTCTAGCTTCGAACTCAGCTTTTCGTTTTTCTTTTCCTAGTTCTTCGGCTTTGCAAGCTCGCTCAACAAGTACCACGAACTCATTTATTTCAAGTATACCAACCAGTAATTTTATATCTTCGTTTAAACCTTCTTCAAATCTTCTGCACATAGCAGCCTCAGATGAAACACACTCGCGGGCGTATCGGCTAAGTCTCAAAAACTTGCGTTCATACTCGGATACGGTCATACGACCCTGTTTAAGCTTGAGAAATTCCTTGCGTTTCAAATCTATGAATCACTGACTAATGTATTTCTTGCGAAACTCCGTCTAAAAGAAGTCCCAAGTGACTCGTTCCTTCGGAACAATCGAAACCAGAGTGTTCCACCAGTAATAGGAAGAATCTTGTAATAAGAATATAGCACATCTCAGGCACTCATCAGGTGTACAGGATAGTTCATCGAAAACACGAATTGTATTATCGAGCCAAAATTTAGCTCGTTCGGCATCATCATCCGCTTCAGCTCTAAACTCTTGAGCCCCGTGTTTTCTGATTCTGTCGATCGGAGGCTTATTCATTCTCTCAGGATTAATGATCGGAGGTACCACAGGTACTACAGGTGGAGTATTTGGATTCGGGGGTGGTTGAACAGTCGGATTGGTCTGGATGTATTGATTGAACCAATCATTCATTATACTAAAGAAGGCTTGTTTAGCCCCCTCATCATGGTTACTCGTAGCTGGTCGAGATTCAACCGGCGCGGTCCCTTGCGCGGGAGCAGGTGCCACACTCTCGACATCATCGGCTACAGCTCACTCGGGATCAGGATCCATTTACTATATAAAAGAAGAAAATACATCTCACAGTCAGAAGTCATCACACTATCATAATAAAAATTATGGCATGTATAGCTAAACTCACGCGCGCTACGTTAGTCCGAGAACCAACTAAACCGTAGCTGTGATACCAATTAAAATGTAACACCCCTAACCCGTATTCGTCGTCGAATTAGGGTTACGAGGCATTTCTCGACTAACCACAAATCAGTACACTCATATAAATCATTTTATTACTAGTAATGCATAAATAATCCATGCTTTCAAGTTTAAACATATGATTAATAATTATAAGACATTAGCAAACAAAAATCAATTTAACATAGCAATCTATCATTCAAATGGTTATAACCGAATGTACCATGAATAAAGATCTACTTTCAATGTATACTTAAACATTTACAAACGTATCACAAATCTATATTGCCAATTACACCAAAAAAAAAAAAATAGTTTTGATCAAATAGCTCAAGTTACTATTCATTTGATTAATAGGTTATAATGGCCGAATATGCACATTGCCTATAATCATTTCACCAACAAAGTATCAAACATTTAAAGCCAAATATACCTATATGCCAAAACCCTACTTAACCAAATATGGGACACACCAAAAATAATACCAATTACCGAAAGCATCCAACCCTATTATCGATCAATCTCTTATAATTAACATAGCCAAATTATCCAACCAAACATATCTTATACATGGCCTAAAATCATATAAAATCAAACTCATTACTTATATATATATATCATGACAAATTTTGTACATCCAAAATATATATTCTATAACGTCATCCATACCTATCATGAAATATTATTTACCAAATTATACAAACACCATGTTCGACATTACACAACTAAAATTTTAACTCAATGATCATTCAAGCCACATTTTCATATATCAAGCACAAACACATTAGAAATTGTACTTTCATAACAAGCTAACATCATGGCCGAATTCACATAAGACCAAAATTACCACAATTTAGCCATTTTCGCACGGCATAATTACACATACACACCATTTGAATTCAATTCAAAAGTATCTTAGCCTATACATGCCATAGTTCCAGAGAAGCACTACTTATAAGTACCAAAGATAGTTGATAGTGTGTTAGACTTGACGGTGATTCCCGAGCTCGAGCCTGGACTTCAAAACCTAATAAAATAACACAACAATCACATAAAGTAAGCTATCTTAGCTTAGTAAGTTATTAGCAATTACATAACCATGCCTTAAAACATTAAATTAGAAAATTTATACATTTCATGGTCCTTAGACCGAATGTCCCAACATTAAAATGACAAGTATCACATAGATTTATAATCCATTCCTCACTTCTAAACAAATGCATAAATAACTACCACATTTCCTAAATCCAAAACCGATTATACATACACTTAGCAAATTAATTTTCTATACATATACTACTTACTAAATTTGTACTTACCATTCAAATGATAATTTCTCATAACATTGAAACTTACCGAATTGAATTTTTAAATTCACATTTACCCTTCCCTTTAATACTCGTAGTTCAATTTATGCACTTAAAGATCTTTATCCAATTTTGCACACTTAGTGCTCGGAAGTTAAACTCGCACACTTAGTGCTCAATATCCGATTTCGCACACTTAGTGCTCAGATGTTAAATTCGCACACTTAGTGCTCAATATCCAATTTCACACACTTAGTGCTCGGATGTTATGTAACATCCTAGAAAGGGCCTATGCATTTTTGGTTTAATTACGAAATGACAAGTCTTAAGCACTATGAATAAATTTTTGGTATTTTTGGAATTCTAGAAATGCATAGAAATGGAAATGAACATTTTTGGAAACTTGAACATTTTGGAAACCTGAACATTTTTGGAAACCTGAACATTTCTGGAAACCTGGAAATGTAAGAAAATGGTCAGCAAACAGAGCCGATCAAAAATTTTAGGAAACATAGAAATGATGCCGAAATGTCAAATTTTAAAGTTCAAAATAGGAAATAAGGGCTAGAGGGCCTTAAAAGAAAAAGTTGGAGAAGTTTGACACACAAACAGGCTTGGAAAAGTGGCCTGAAGATGCCACTTAGGGCCTCTGGAAATGGCGCCACATGCAGGGAAATAGGCCTGAGTTCGAGTCACTTGAGAAGCAAATAAATAAGTTTTATTTTTGCTTCCGGAAGAAATTTGAGAGTGGACGGCATGGGTTTCTAGAAAAGGAAGAGTTTTATTTGCATAAATATGTGAATAAATAAGGGATAAATAATGGATTTATTTTAGATTATTTTCAAGAGATAAATGTGGATATTATTTCTTTTATTTTGATAGATAAGGAAGAGATAAAAGAGGATTATTATTAGTATTATTTTTATTAAGAGATAAGAGATAATTATTGGATTAAGTTTTATTAAAGTGATAAATCAAGGGATAAAGCTATCAAAATAGAAGAGTGGTGGCCAAGTAAAGGACTCTAGCTAGTAATTTTGGCTATAAAAGGAAGAGTAAGGCTATTCTTCATTCATTCTTTTCTTTTCAAGAAAACCTCTGCAGAAATTCTCTAAAGTTTCTCCTCTTCTCTCCGAATTTTCTCTGCCATTATTCTCTTTTTCTCTTTTCTTTTCTTCTTCTATTACAAACACAATCAAAAGCCGAAGATACCAATAGCCCTAGTCGATTTCTCACTAAGCCTCCAGAGCCGAAATTGTTATCCACGTCAAAGCCATAGCCGAATACTACTAAGGGTTCAAGCAAGAGTTCCATCAAATTCTTGATGAAGGGTAAGATTAGGTTAGATTCTCATTCTATTTCTTTTTAAATTTGTCAAAATTAAGATTCTAATACCCTTAATATACATTGTGAAGAGATCTTTCGGGATTTACTAAGTGTCGACTACAAGGAAGGAGAAGTTCTTTTCAGAAGGTACACCATAAGCCATGAGTTTCCTAGTTATTCGGTGAATTTGGGATTTAAGAATCTAAGGTAAGTCATATTTAACATACGGCTAAGGGTTATTTGTTGTGAATAAATGTTAGAAATTGATCTAACATGTAGTTATAGGGATTTTATGAGAGAGGATACAAGGATTTTAGGATATGAGAATTTCAAGGTAAGTTTTAAGAATACTAATCCTACTAGGATTTGGATTTATGGTCGAATGGCTTTTTATTAAATTAGTAAGTGATTAATCAAATGTAGGAATTTGAGATCTAAGGTAGTAGATCGATTTGGGATTTCAAGGAATTCGTTAAGCAAATCAGGTGTGTACCCTACCCTAAGTTTTGATAGGTTCATGGCTATGTTTAAATTAAATGTATTATTAAGAATGTGTGTACTCATACTAACCTTCGATATATCATATGGCAATTATTTTAATATATGAATATGCATAAGAATGTGAATGTGGCTAAGTACCACAAATGTGGTAAGAGTACCCAGGTACATTTCCTACTTTCGATAGGATTACGAATATGTTATATTGTTAACATGTGCATAATGAGAAATTAAGTATGTTATGCATTTATGGGGCATTCGGGATATATGAGAAAGGGGAAGAAGGTGTTGACTTCGGTCTCACCAACGGAATATGGTGACTACGGTCACAAAATTTGAATATGGTAACTTCGGTTACATTATCTGAATTTGGTAACTTCGGTTACATTATTTGAATATGGTGTCTAATGACACAAATTATATGGGCGATGAGCACGTCGATGCGCAGCGATCGCCTTCGATGGTGTGTAGCGGATGGAGGGTTGTCTTAGTAGTCCCCACGGTGTGTTGGCGTGTACGAGTGGTGTGTAGCGGATGGTTAATTAGGTTTGGGTTTGGGAATGCATCATTAATTGTATTCTATGATTTGAATGTGTATCATTTGCATGCCTGATTCTATTATGACTTAGTGTTGTGTACACATTGAGTCTGTTGACTCACCCCGTTTGGGAATATTTTTTGGTGATGAGCAAAGTAATGGACCAAGGGTCGGCAGGAGCTTAAAGGTGGCCATGCATAGCAAGAAATTTATGATTTGGACTTTCAATTTATTTTAAGTATTTTAAGTTTTACTTTGGGATCATTGATATAATAAGGCCATTGTGGTTTACTTTATTTTTCTTTTATTTATTATGTTTATGGATTTTTATCAATTAAAGTTTAAGTAAATTCCTTTTAAAATTAACTCTAAATGTTTTGTCACCTTAAATAAATGGGTTTTAATATAAGATAAATTTGTTTTCAACTCAAGCCCAACCCAAACAATATTTTTAAAAATCATACAAGTTTTTCCTAAGTAACAAAAGAATTTTGAACCGGTTTACTTGAGGAACATACCAAACCGGGTCAAAGCTCGTGGGCCGGGTTTGGGGTGTTTGATTTGGTATCGAGCCAGTTTTAAACTCGGCACTGTGGTCTAAAGCCCAAAACATTTTCAAATCGAGCCCAAATGAGTTTTATGAAAATATTTTTGGAAATAAGCGAGGTTTTTCGGCATGGCACCTAAGTCTCAGACCATGATCCACCGGTAAGTACTTGATCTCTTGTGTGATTTATATTATGATTTGTAGAAGGGTAGAAATGGAATGGAACGTAGATTAGTGAACTAGAATCTATTGAACCATAGGACTAGTCTATTCAAACACAAGTGCATAAGACTTAAGGACCATTAAACAAACCTATGACTAAGTCGTAGGAGTTAGGGTGTGGCAACCATTGTGCGCATGTTCAGGATTGGATCCGGAAGAGCACGGTATTTAAGCGGTCCTAGTGACTCACCTCCTCTTTGTAGGAATCCTGCAGTGCGTAGCTTCGGTTCACCCTAACTAAGAGGACTCATTCATAGGCTAAACCCCTAACTAAAACCCGAAAGGGAACTAGCCGTATTTTCAAAAAAAAAAAACCTAGTTTTAAAACTCTTAAAATTATCCTTTTGAATTGCAAACATGATTCTATAAAATTCTATGAAGTATTCTTGATTTATAAAAATTACTAAAATACCCTATTTGCAAAATTACTAAATTGCCCTTGGTTTATGAAATTTCCAAAATACCCACAGTTCTTATCAAAAAAATTCATTACTTTATAAAATGTCCAAAAATCCTAATTTGCAAAATATCAAAATACCTTGATTTTGGAAAATTACAAAACTGCCCCTAACTTACAAAATTACCAAAATGACCCTAATTTCCAAATTTTGCAACTTCATCGTTTTGGAAAGTACAATTCTCAAAAAGAACCCTCAAAGTTTTGCAAAATTTGGAAATACCCGAAAATATTAAACTCTACAAATTTACCATGGTTTATTACCAAAATACCCCGAGCTCCAAAATTAAGAAATACCCGGATTTAAAAATTTTTCAAAATACCAGAATTTAAAAATTCCAAAATACTTTTTGACAAAGTCACCAAGGAACCTCATTTTGACAAATTACAAAAATACCCACAGTAGGGCAAATTACGAAAATACCCCTAGGTAGTGGAAAAACAACAACAATGAAAACTACAACATTTCTCTGAATGAACGAAAGTTCATAATTGATTGATGGATGTATGAATGTAAAGACTGTGTGCATGTATGGATACGAAAGAACCACTCCTAAAATTTTTCCATAAAAATTCTTCGCGAATAATCAGTGAAACAAGGACTAATTCATAAAACTTTTTACTCGGATTAAATCGCGACGTTAGAAATAAGTTCTAGGGGACGTGAACTTAGGGATTGTGCCTAGAAAGTATGATGGTTCTATTAAGATCAGAGTGCGCAGCGAAAGCATAGTGCGGTGAGAAGGATTGTACAGCTGTTAATAAGTAATTTCGAGGACGAAATTATTTTTAAGGAGGGTAGAACTGTAACATCCTGGAAAGGGCCTATGCATTTTCGGTTTAATTACGAAATGACAAGTCTTAAGCACTATGAATAAATTTTTGGTATTTTTGGAATTCTAGAAATGCATAGAAATGGAAATGAACATTTTTGGAAACTTGAACATTTTGGAAACCTGAACATTTTTGGAAACCTGAACATTTCAAGAAACCCGGAAATGTAAGAAAATGGTCAAGCAAACAGAGCCTATCGAAAATTTTAGGAAACTTAGAGATGATGCGAAATGTCAAATTTTAAAGTTCAAAATAGGAAATAAGGGCTAGAGGGCCTTAAAAGAAAAAGTTGGAGAAGTTTGACACACAAACAGGCTTGGAAAAGTGGCAAAGATGCCACTTAGGGCCTCTGGAAATGGCGCCACATGCGGGGAAATAGGCCTAAGTTCGAGTTACTTGAGAAGCAAATAAATAAGTTTTATTTTTGCTTCCGGAGAATTTGAGGTGGACTGCATGGGTTTCTAGAAAAGGAAGAGTTTTATTTGCATAAATATGTGAATAAATAATGGATTTATTTTAGATTATTTTCAAGAGATAAATGTGGATATTATTTCTTTTATTTTGATAGATAAGGAAGAGATAAAAGAGGATTATTATTAGTATTATTTTTATTAAGAGATAAGAGATAATTATTGGATTAAGTTTTATTAAAGTGATAAATCAAGGGATAAAGCTATCAAAATAGAAGAGTGGTGGCCAAGTAAAGGACTCTAGCTAGTAATTTTGGCTATAAAAGGAAGAGTAAGGCTATTCTTCATTCATTCTTTTCTTTTCAAGAAAACCTCTCAGAAATTCTCTAAAGTTTCTCCTCTTCTCTCTTGCGAATTTTCTCTGCCATTATTCTCTTTTTCTCTTTTCTTTTCTTCTTCTATTACAAACACAATCAAAAGCCGAAGATACCAATAGCCCTAGTCGATTTCTCACTAAGCCTCAAGAGCCGAAATTGTTATCCACATCAAAGCCATAGCCGAATCTTGCTAAGGGTTCAAGCAAGAGTTCCATCAAATTCTTGATAAGGGTAAGATTAGGTTAGATTCTCATTCTATTTCTTTTAAAAGGCTGTCAAAATTAAGATTCTAATACCCTTAATATACATTGTAGAAGAGATCTTTCGGGATTTACTAAGTGTCGACTACAAGGAAGGAGAAGTTCTTTTCCGAAGGTACACCATAAGCCATGAGTTCCCTAGTTATTCGGTGAATTTCGGATTTAAGAATCTAAGGTAAGTCATATTTAACATACGGCTAAGGGTTATTTGTTGTGAATAAATGTTAGAAATTGATCTAACATGTAGTTATAGGGATTTTGACAGAGAGGATACAAGGATTTTGGGATTTGAGAATTTCAAGGTAAGTTTTAAGAATACTAATCCTACTAGGATTTGGATTTATGGCCGAATGGCTTTTTATTAAATTAGTAAGTGATTAATCAAATGTAGGAATTTGAGATCTAAGGCAAGTAGATCGATTTCGGGATTTCAAGGAATTCGTTAAGCAAATCAGTGTGTACCATACCCTAAGTTTTGATAGGTTCATGGCTATGTTTAAATTAAATGTATTATTAAGAATGTGTGTACTCATACTAACCTTCGATATATCATATGGCAATTATTTTAATATATGAATATGCATAAGAATGTGAATGTGGCTAAGTACCACAAATGTGGTAAGAGTACCCAGGTACGTTTCCTACTTTCGATAGGATTACGAATATGTTATATTGTTAACATGTGAATAATGAGAAATTAAGTATGTTATGCATTTATAGGGCATTCGGGATATATGAGAAAGGGGAAGAAGGTGTTGACTTGGTCTCACCAACGGAATATGGTGACTACGGTCACAAAATTTGAATATGGTAACCGGTTACATTATCTAAATTTGGTAACCGGTTACATTATTTGAATATGGTGTCTAATGACACAAATTATATGGGCGATGAGCACGTCGATTGCAGCGGCGCCTTCGATGGTGTGTAGCGGATGGAGGGTTGACTTAGTAGTCCCCACGGTGTGACCGCGAGTACGGGTGGTGTGTAGCGGATGGTTAATTAGGTTTGGGTTTGGGAATGCATCATTAATTGTATTCTATGATTTGAATGTGTATCATTTGCTGATTCTATTATGACTTAGTGTTGTGTACACATTGAGTCTGTTGACTCACCCCGTTTGGGGAATATTTTTCAAGTGATGAGCAGTAATGGACCGGGTCGGCAGGAGCTTAAAGGTGGCCATGCATAGCAAGAAATTTATGATTTGGACTTTCAATTTATTTTAAGTATTTTAAGTTTTACTTTGGGATCATTGATATAATAAGGCCATTGTGGTTTACTTTATTTTTCTTTTATTTATTATGTTTATGGATTTTTATCAATTAAAGTTTAAGTAAATTCCTTTTTAAAATTAACTCTAAATGTTTTGTCACCTTAAATAAATGGGTTTTAATATAAGATAAATTTGTTTTCAACTCAAGCCCAACCCAAACAATATTTTTTAAAAATCATACAAGTTTTTCCTAAGTAACAAAAGAATTTTGAACCGGTTTACTTGAGGAACATACCAAATCTGGTCAAAGCTCGTGGGCCGGGTTTGGGGTGTTTCATGTTAAATTCGCACACTTAGTGCTCAATATACGATTTCGCACACATAGTGCTCGGATGTTAAATTCGCATACTTATCATTTCTCGAATCATTCCTCATTTATACATACATAAAACTTAAATCTCAATTGCCTATATACAAATTCACTTATTTCATTTCTATAATCAATATCACATTCAATTATATCTTTGCTACACATCTGTATCACATTCGAACATATTCACTCCTCAACTCGATATCTCAAACGGTTATATCATAGACATATATATACATCACATTCGGTTGCAATTTCAACTCTCAATTCCATACCACATTTAACTACTTCATTGATATATATATACACATCACATTCGGGTATACCAATGACATTTAAGTCTACTTCACATTTAATTATACCATATACATACATAGAAGAGACATTCGGCAATATCAAAAATCAATAAGAATACTTCCATTAAATTTAAGTACAACTATACAGATAATTCCATACAACACGTTTTCTTAATAACTTACCTCGAATATCGACGGACTTTGTTTTCCGACTATTCGATTAACTTCGCCTTTCCCCGATCCACTCCCGATCATTTTTGTTCTTAATCTAAATAAGTTCAAAATTAAGCTTATTCAACATATTTTCATTCAATTTAATCCAAAAATATATAATTGGACAATTTACAATTTTACCCCTGACATTTTACGCTTTTTACAATTTAGTCCCTATAGCATAAAACACAAAATATGCAAAATTTGCACACACCATGCTTAGGCCGAATGTTACTCATGCTCTTACAAGTCCATACATTCATTTATTTTGCATTTTAGTCCCTCAAAAAATTATTTTTGCAATTTAATCCAAATCACCCAATTTCATCAAAAATTCAAGAACAACACTTGTTAATCTATTACATATAATTAATATTTCATCATCAAACAACAAGAACAACAAGTTTTCTTCAATGGCAACTCACAAAATACACAACCAATTCAAAAATTCAAACATGGGCTAGCTAAAACTCAAAGCAACGATCTCAAAATCGTAAAAATTATCAAAAACCGAACTAAAAACTCACCTTAATCAAGCTTAATCAAAGCCGAACCCTATGGTGTGTTCTTCCTTTCTTTTTCTTTTAAGTTTCGGTAGGAGAAAGATGAATATACAAACTTTATTTTATGTTTTATCAAAATAACATATATATTAAAATATAACTTAATAACATAAAATATAATAAACATTTTTCAATCACTATTACATGCAAATGATGACCAGCACTAAGCTTTATTTTTGGCTAAATTGCACTATTAATACCTCAATTTAAGAAGCCACCTTCAATTTAGTACTTATACATTCAACCACCAAATTTTATTTTTATGCGATTAAGCCCTTTTTCACAATTAAGCACCAAAATGGTCAAGTTTTAATACAAAATTTTCACACACACCAATTCACACATAATAAGCATAGAAAATAATATTAAAATATTTTTCTGACTCGGATTCGTGGTTCTGAAACCACCGTTCTGACTGGGGTTAAAATCGGGCTGTTACACCTTTCCTCCACACGGGCGTGTGGACTATTTAGTAAAAATTTTCTAAGGTTTTCTAGAGGGCTTCAGAAGGGTTCGATTTGATCCCGACTCATTCTTAAAGGGAGTATTTAGGCCATATAGGCTTGTTTAAGAAGTATTATGAAAGGTTTTAAATTGGGAATAGAAAGTCAGGTCTCGGAGTTGTATGATTGATTGCGTGTAAGCCTATTAATGCCTCGTACCCTGTTCTGGCGTTGGATACGGGTAAAGGGTGTTACAGGATGGTTTTTCATCTGAATCTCCACATCAAGATAAGGATGATACATGTTTGGAAGCTAACTCGGAACAATTCAGTTCAAAAGTTTAGTTCGAGTTATTAGAGCTATCATCACATGAGTACAAGCAACCTAACCCATCAAGAGAAAAGTCACTCGTTAGACTTAACGATTTTGAAAAGGTCATCAAATACTAAAAAGGGATATATTAAGGGAGAGTTCGATTCAATCTCGAGTATTTAATCTTGGGAAACTCGAGTTTCAATGGTTAAAAGCAAGGATCATGGATCCCATCTATGAAATTTAGTGTGTGGGACTTGTACCAAAGAAAGAAGGTAAAACGGAAAATGAGCTGATTTTGTTAAGGATCATTACGGGTAGGCAATTTTGGATGAATGATAGAAATTCAAGCAAAGAAAAATAGAAAGACCATTTACTGCTGCTATTCTTTGATCAAATATTGAATATAATTACTGGGCAACAATATATATTCTTTCTAGATGGATACGATTGGTATGATAAACGGTCTTTTGACATCGCCTTTGTCAGTGACAATCATCAATAACATTAAGGGAGTTCTCTTCACTCTCTCTGTCGTTAATTTATTTTCAGGTTTTTTTCTCTCATTTGAATAAATGACATGCTTAGAAATTATTTTTCTTGAATTAGTACTTCAATTTAATTGTGCCTAAGGAGATTGGAACTTAAGCGGGACCATTTGTGACCCCTATAACCTTTCTTGAGAATTTAATTTGATGTAATTTCTCGAGAAGAAATTTTCTAAGTAACCCAAAAGATTTTTTTTTTCATTTTCATTTTCATTTTTATTTTATTTTCAATTAGAGAGTCAAGTTGGCCCAAGGTTTAATCATTTTAGTTCTGTCAAGTTTTATTTTAGTACAAGTAATAAAATTTCTGCAGTTTTGGTTTTGAGGCCTAGAACAGTGATGAAGAGAAAAATATCCAACACTCACTACCTCTTCCCTTCGCCACGACATCACTTCCCCACGTTTCGGCAATCTCGAAAAAAGAGGGGATGACACAAATTAATAAAAAGGGGAGAAATTTCTTTTATTTGTTTTCTTAAGTATTTATTTTTAAGCATTTATATTTTTATTTTGGTATTTTGTTTTCACACAATAAGAACGAAATTGCAAACATGAATAAATTAAGCTCAATGCCTCTTCTCTAATAAAAACGAAAGTGGTGTGGTAATGTGAATGAACATGTCTAGGATTGAATTGTTAAGAAACACTTGGTACTTAAGCAGTCTTCATGACTCACCACTCTTTTCTTGCAACTCTACCTGGTGTTCAGTTTTCATTCATTACTTTGTTTCCGCAAAGAGGACATTGCTTCTTTTTAAAGGCGAGTAAGGCAATATTTGTATGAATTTTAAACTTTTCTTAAGTATGATTCGATGTTTACATATAAGTATGCTGAAATAAAATGATGTTCAGAAAAAATGTTTGTTCATAAGTTAGCTCAAATGCAAGTGTGATTTCTGAGTTTTTTTTTTTATGTTATCTTAAGTTATGGAATGGTTGTATGTTCTTAGGTTTTATGTAGTTTTTGCCGTTAAAATTGAATTTCCTTAAAAATAGCCATGCAAGAAGGTTTAAGTCCTTAGAATTGACTTAGTAACTTTCTTGAGGAAAAATCCTAGGAGGCATAAGAATCTAAACATGATTTAGGCACAATTTTCTTTGGATCGTTTGAGCCTTTCAAGCCTACCATATGAATTTGACCCTTGAAACTTTAGCTTGAGCCTTTAAGTCTATTTTATTGCTATTCACCTACATCATAATCCATATTACTATCTTTTTAAGTTTTATCCTATTTTTTGAACCTATCTTAATTGTATTTGTCTTGATGAGCAAGGATTGAGGAAAAATTCAGAAAGATGTATATGTTCTCCGTGTGTTTAAAAAAATAATGTAACGACCCGAATTTGGGCCTAGTAAAATTAGGCCCATTGGGCCTTGGGGAGTAGGAGTGTTTAAAATTTTTGAGAACAAGAGAACGGCATTATTTCAAGTTGGACTTATTCGGAAGGTGATTTTGGAAAGTTACGAGGTTTTTAGGAAGTTCCGGGTTCAAGTTAGGCTATAGGTAAATTTTGTGTTTAAGCACTTAAAGGAGAGAAGGTAAGTGGCATCAAGACTTAAGGAAATAAGTGTGCATTTTGCTAGCACAAGGAGTCTATTGGTAAAGGTGAAAAGTGGCGTGTGGAGTGTACTAATGGTCTGAGGTTCGAAACCCACCTATTGCAAATTTTGTATTAATTTTTGTGCTTCATTTTCAATGTGTCGGTCATGGCTTTAATATGGTAAGGAAGACTTTTTAATTTTGGAAAGATGACTAAGGAATATGGTAAGGAGGAAGATAAGGGAAAAAGAAGGTAGGAAATCAAAGGAAAAGGCAAGTGAAGGGAACATGTTGGCTAATATTGTGGGTGATGTTTTGGAAAGACATTTTGGGTCAACATCCATCCTTTTGGGCAAAAGCTGCCACACGGTTTTGAGAGGGGAGGGGAGAGCCGAATTTTTGCAAGTTTTGTGCATGAGAGGTATTTTTCTCTTTTGATCATTTGATGTCTCTTTTCCAATTTCTTTTCTCTTGTTTTGGCTGAAACTTTGACACTCTCTTGTCCATCTCTTCTTTTCCTTCGTCATTATTTCTCCAACCTCTCTATCTTTTCTTTAACCGATTTTACTTAGTGGCCGAAACATCCTTGTTCTTTTTCTCCAATAGCCGAACCTAGATTTCGTTATCTTACTGCTAGTGCCGAACCTTGTTATCCCTTTCGGCTCATCCCTGTTATTAAGGGCCGAATCAAGCCATTCTTTGCTGCTACTTATCATTCTCTTAGCCTTGGTTTCGGAAGTTGATTGGTAAGTGGGTGATTAGGCCGAATATTTGTGGTAAGATGTTACTCTTTATTTCGATGTTTCGTGCCGCTCATGTGATTCTATTTTGTGGTGATGATTTCAACTTCCTGCTCTTGTGGAAGGGCCGAATATTTGATGAAGGCTAACCCCTTTGGTACATCATTTATTTACTTTAGGAACTTGTTGCAATAGCCAAGGTGCAAGGCCGGATTTTAGAACCTAGTAGGGAAGGATCACAATTGTGGTAAGTGACTCTTGTGAGTTAGTACTTTTGGGCTTTTGGAACCTTTAAGAAATCGAGGCTAACTTTTGATCGATTTTATTTTTAGGGGGCAACGAAGAGTGGTTCTTTAGGAAATCCAAATCAGGTGTGTAATCTCATACCCTTCCGAATACATGTTTGAAATGGTGCGTATGTTCGTAGTAGTAACCATATTTTGGAATGAAACAGTTTTGGTTAGCAGCAGTAACGTGAATTTGAAAAATCACGAAAAATAGGATAAAGGGAATTAGAAAGTGAATAAGATATAGAATTAAATCTTACTGTGTCTATTTTTAAATGAAAGAAACAGAGTAGTAAGAGGGATTTTATATTCTGTGATATTTTAATTTTAGTGAGACTGGTTCTGATTGACTTCGTGGTTCTATGTTCTGTCTTGGAAAAATCATTTAAAATTGTACAAAGTGAATTATGAGTTATAATTTATATTTATAGATTCCTTAGTGAGCCTATTTTCAATAGAAACAAGTGGTAGCAACATATGAAAATTGTACAGTGAGATATTTGAATTTCGGGTAAGAGAGGTCAGAACCGTAGGTCAGTGAAACAAGGGAAAATTTAATTAATAAAATGTACTAAATGGCTTAGCCAAAAATTCTAGAAAAATTTTAGTAAGAAGATATATGAGTCTAGTTTCAAGGAAAATTTACGGATCTAAATTCTGAGTTTCCTAACTCGAGTTATAGTCAGTTTAGTCAATATGATGCAGATGGACAATTTCAATTTTTATGCCTCACATTAGTAGTTAAATCTAGGTTGCGAAATTACCAAAATACCCTTGGAGGGTAAATTACCGAAATACCCCTAGATTGCGAGATTACCAAATTACCCTCGATGGGTAAACTACCGAATTACGAAAATGCCCTTATGGGCCGAATTACGAAAATGCCCCTATGGGCTAAATTACGAAAATGCCCTTATGGGCTGAATTACGAAAATGCCCCTACGGGCCGATTTACTAAAATGCCCCTATGGGCCGAATTGCTAGAATGCTTTAGTGGACCGATTTACAAAGTTCTATAATTGGCCGATTTTCCGTAATAAATCTCTAAATCAATGATTGTTGTTTATATTTGTGGATATTATGCTTTATTATGTATGTTGCATTTACATAATTTGCATGGGATGGGAAAAATGTTGAAGAGAAGTTTAGCCCGGTGGCATTGCCACAAAAATGTTTGTTATTATGTTTCATTCTGATTCTGGTGGCTCTGCCACAAATTCTGATAATGGCTATGTGCCAACCTAAATATGGCTTTGTGCCATCGTGATTATGGCTTTGTGCTGAATGTATTTACCCGGGGCTATGTGCCTAAGATATGAATTAACGACTCTGTGTCGATCATTTTTACCAAAGCTGTGTGCCGATTATATTACCGTATATGATATTCTGGTGGCTCTGCCACAATCTGTATAGTGGCTACGCCACGCATAATTATGACTCTGGTGGCTCAGCCACAAATATTATGAAATGGCATCTTGCCTGCGAATTAAATGGCATCTTGCCTGCGAATTAAATGGCATATTGCCTGCAAATTATTATAAATGGCAACTTGCCTTCGATTGGTGTGTTTGACAGGGAGGGTTGACTTGATCCCCACAGGTGTGATGGGATGGTACGGGTGGTGTGTAGCGGATGGATATCTAGGATGGGTTGGGTTGCATACATTCATACATTTGCTTCATTTTAAGATTGTTATGTAAAAGGGCTTAGGCCCATGATATTGCTATATGGATTCAGGCCCAGTGGATGACGGTAAGGGGATTTCACACTGAGTTCTTGTAACTCACTCCCCCTTTTTCTTAACCCTTGTAGGTAATGCTCAGTGATGTGGATTTGGGCCATGGATGACTCGGTGGAGGCCATACTTCAGTAATGGTGCTATCGAACTTTAGATTTCTATTTCCGCTTATTTTACTACTCTTACTATTTTGGATTTTTATGTTGTAATAAGGCCTCTGGAATATTTTATTTTTGCTTTATGTTTGTCGTACTTACTATTTTGCTTGAATGATTTTAAATGGGTATTTTTCTACAACTTAAATAAAGGTTTTCCAAAATAGATTAACAAATGGATTTCATAACAAACTTTTACAAATATTTTAACTCGGAAAGTTTTTTCTCGAACTATCAACGATATTTTCAAAAGTCACGATTTATAAAGATTTCTAGTTCAAATTATTGATTTATCAAACAACCTTCGAGGTTAGTAGTACTTTAACAAATATTTCAAATCAACTAGTTTTCTTAAAAGGATTTAACATGTTTTTCTCATGTGACATGTCAGATCCGGTCTTAACGCATGGGCCGGGTTTGGGGTGTTACAAATAAAGAGAGGGAAATCTCTGTTGAAATGTCAAAGAAAAAAAGAGAGCAAAATAAATACTCAAGATATTGAAAAGTCTTGTTGGGAATAAAGCTTCAAATTAAGTTTGGGGGTGTTGAAACCCATTAGTAGGAAGGAAGTACATCAAAAAGATCCAAGGAAAAGTTAAGGTTAATATTATTGAACCTAAAAAGTCACTTCTTTTTATCTCTACCTTGAGCCTACCCCCATTACAACCATATAAAAGACCTATTGATTTTGTTAATTATGCTGACTACATTAGTATAGAGGAATTGCTTATTTCAACATATGAGGACCATTAATTAAACCTTGTGCTTGTTTTGCCTAATTTATAAGGAAACTTTGATTGAGTGGTAAATATTATGTATGATCTTGAAAAGCATGCACTCTATGACTGGTGCTAGCATTTTCCTGCACTTTAGTACAAAAGTTTGAAATAATGTTTGCATGGGAGCGACTTATCAATAAAAAGAATTTTTGAGCATGATTTTGTTGATGTATGTTTATGTGCAAAATTTGATTCTACTTAAGGATTCTATTTTAACCAATTGCAAGATTGTCTTATCTAAATTTTTGTTTTACAGTACTCGGGGTGAGTAATGGATTAAGTTTGGGCGTGTGTAAACTCTAATTTATATAGGGTTTTTATGATTGTTTTTGGCACATTTTAACTTAAAAATAATATAAATCCCGAGTATTTGATCACTAATTGAAGAAAGTGATTCTATGTTATTTTGTATTAAATTTTTGAAGAATTTAAGTTTTTTGGGCTACTTATTGATCTTGACATTATTTAATTCAGTACATTATTTAATTCAGTTTGACCAAGGAAATTATGCATGATTTGTTCATAAAATAAAGTCACTATACATGGACGATAAACACATGTAAAATGGGTCATGAAGATGATACTTTTTATCCAATTGAAAATGGATCAATTGATGGACAAGTCTAGTAAGCAATTGGATCACCAAATTGTCCAAACAAGGGAGAACAAGCCCAAATTCGGCAAAGGCTTTTGAACTACTCAGAAATTCATTTTCTGGAGATTTACTAGAAGTCCCTGCACTTGGAAACAAATCAGAAAACGGCCCACCAGCTTTGGCTAAGAAACCATTCACCCTTTGCTTGATTCAAGCATGATATCATGCATGAATCAAGCAACCAAGCAACTCTCTCTTCCACAATATGTGGTCGCCAAGCAAAGGAGTAAATGGGAGGATTTTTTACACTAATTTTAGTAAATTCATCCACCAACCTTCACTATAACAACCCATCTCCATTCCCCATTTCAAATCATCCCTCATCCCTCACTTAACATTCATCCTTCATTTCCTTTCATCATTCACTAACATCTCATTTTCTCTCATTCATAAACCCTCTATTTACCCGTTCATTTATTTAGCAATTCCTTGAGAAAATTCTCTCTTGGCTAGTCACCTTGAGAAGCATCTTGCAAAGGAGCAATTACGAGGATCGGAGGAAGCCACCACGATCAATTCCGAAGGATTGCCAAAATTATTCCAAGTGTTTTCTTCTTTAATCTTTATTGTTGTTCTTGTTATTCAACATGTTTGCAATTTGCTTTAATGTTTTTCCATTAACAATGGTGCTTAATTTTGTTTAGTTAGGATGATTGCATCAATTCAATAACGTTGATTTAAATCATGTTATGATGTTCTGTGCCTCAGTCGATCACGTCTTCAATTAAACTCAAGCATGTATTTCATTCAAACGTGATTGAATGCATTAGAATTAGTTGAGCGATCCTAACCAGACGACGACTAATAGACGCAATAATTGAAAAGTGAATGCTTAATTTAGATCCTAACATACTAAATTGAAGTTTGATAATAACACGAAAGAGCTCTATTATCTTGCATAGTTTTTAGGTTTATGTAATTAAATTGTTTCAAACATAACCCATCCCTGTTACTTCACATGAATTCTAAGAAACCCTTAGTTTAATGTAACACCCCTTACCCGTATTCGATGCCAGAATAGGGTACGAGGCATTACCGGAACACATACACTTGTAAACGTATTTAACCGAGTCATAAAATTTCATCCAAATTAAAACTTTTCATATTTTTATCTTTGAGTCCCTAAATAGGGCCTACGAGGCCCAATACATATTTTGGAAGTGGTCCGGGACTAAACTGAAAACTTTGGAAAACATTAGAAAATTTCTTAAAAAATAGGGGCACACGCCCGTGTGGCCACAAGTAAGGCTATTTACCAAGCCCCTTGCCACCCCAAAACATTTATACATTTATACAAATTTATCATCACACAACATGGTATTATTAAGCATTCAAACATCCACATTAAGACATCCACATACCATTTACAAACCACATTCATCATGCATAATCACACACACACTTAACCATTCACATGCAAGCATACACATCCTTGAAATGCATCATCATAGACCTATAACATAACAAATATTGGCCACATTAAATGGCCTTATACAACAATAACCATCAAATAGCATAGGCCAACATTCTAGGCCAACTCATAATAACATAGACACATAATCAAGTCCCTATACATGCCATAGACTTAAAAATACTTGAAGATCGTTGATACAATACCAATCAATAACTTGTTAGTATGATAGAATCTCCGACGACCTCCAACTCGAGCTAGCATCTTTGACACTACAGGAAAAAAGAAAAGAAGGGGGTAAGCATTATAGCTTAGTAAGTAGGTATGTAAGTAATAAGTGATTTATTAACAGGCTTTTATAAATCTTCACAATATGTTCTCAAGATAATACAATCATAATTACACATAGTTCCACCATTTACTCATGTTCATCTTAAGTTGTCTACTCGAGTCACAGTCACTAACTTATTTATATCTTGAGTTACAGAACTCTAAATTAAGATCCGTTAACTTTCCCTTAAACTCGGGATTCAAATTAATTATCTCTTCGTACGGGATTCAAATGATGTTCCTGTTTATTTTTATTGAAGGTAGACTCATTAAGAAATTTAATCATATAAATTATAAACCATAATTATTTTTATACAATTTTTAGTGATTTTCCAAATTTGGAATAGGGGATTTCGAAATCATTCTGACCCTATCTCACAAAAATTAAAATATCTCAAAATATGAAATTCTTTCGCTTACACCGTTTATTTTATGCAAAAATAGACTCAATAAGATTTAATTTCATATCTTATTCAACTTCTAATTCAATTTCCACCATTTTAGGTGATTTTTCAAAGACACATAACTGCTGCTATCCCAAAATAGTTTTATTGCAAATTTTACTCTTTCATAATTTCTTTGTATTAACTTTCATAGTAACACTTACCCCATATCAAACTTACCAAAGTTCGATCACCTATCGAGAACATTACTCATAAATTGACACACACATACCTGCACTTATTCATCACTTAGTCATATTCGTTTATACTTAGTCATTTCCCGTTGAACACATCGGAATATTATTGGATACATCGGAAGTTTGCACATAAGTGCCACACTTGTAGCTAAAGATACTTCATATCACACTTTTCACATAGGCTCACTCTCAAGCTAATCACATTCACGGGTCTGCTCACACAAGCTGTAGGTCATAAGTAACTAGTCCTTTTTGACAATTTCACCGAAAATCATTTAGTAAAAGTAAATTTCACCGAACATCATTAAGAAATTATAACAACCTGTCAAGTATTCGCAACACATTCCGGATTACCCAGCCACTGGTAGAACTTATAAGACCAGCACGCGTTTCACATAGTCACAATCTCGGGTCAGCTCACACAAGCTGTCGGTCATGATGAAACTACACGGTGTTGCTTACACAAACTGTCGAGTATCCATAACACATGCCGGATAACTCAGCCACCGGTAGAACATACGGACCAGCACCCGGATCACTTATTTCACTTAGATTTCACATAGGTTTCTAGTGAACATGTCACTCGTATCCATTTTTATTCCTAAGGTTCAACTTGTCGATATTTTGTCAATTACATCAATTATTCAGCCACAATTCATACCATTTATCAAAATATGAAAACGTAAGTAAAAACGATGCATTATTTACATACAAACTTACCTCGGTAACACAATCGGTGAAAAGGACTTATTCGTCATATTCTTTATTTTTCCTCAGTTCTAAGCCCGAAAGTCATTTTCCTTGATCTATAACAACACATTTAACTCATTTTTTCATCCTGCTACTCAAATTATCCTAAATTCACATTTTGGCAAAATTACATTTTTGCCCTTAAACTTTGTCATATTTACACTTTTGCCCATATGCTCGTAAAATGATTTTTATTCAATTTCCTTATATTTTAAGCCTAGGCGAACCATTTTCATAACTATAGCAGTCCACAATTTCTATTTATTCACACACTTACACACATTTTACAACTTTTTACAAACTAGTCCTTTTTGACAATTTCACCGAAAATCACTTAGTAAAAGTCGTTTATTACACACCGAACATTCATATTCTACCATCAAGCATCAAAACACAAGAATTTCTCATATGGGTAAATTTTCAAACATCAACCCTAGCTCAAATAAATGGTAGAAATAGAGAGATCGTGTTACGAGGTTTCAAAAATGTAAAAATCATTAAAAACGGGGCTAGAATGGACTTACAATCGAGCTTGGAAGCTTGAAAAACCCTAGCTATGGTTTCTTCATGTAAAATTCGTCCATAGCTTGAAGATGGACACAATTTTGCTTTATTTTGGCTTTTTTAATTCTTTTAATTACTAAATGACTAAAATACCCCTAACTTAAAAATATCCTATTTCACTTATCTCATGTCCATTTTTGTCCAACAATTTAACCAATGGTCTAATTACCATTTAAGGACCTCCAATTTTAAACTTCATAACAATTGGACACTTCTAACATGCGGAACTCAACTTTTGCACTATTTACAATTTAGTCCTTTTAACTAAATTGAGTGCCCAAACATCGAAATTTTCGAATGAAATTTTCACGAAATCTTTCAGTGAAATTTTAGACCATAAAAATATAATAAAAACA
This sequence comes from Gossypium sturtianum, assembly GCA_025698515.1. Taxonomy (NCBI): domain Eukaryota; kingdom Viridiplantae; phylum Streptophyta; class Magnoliopsida; order Malvales; family Malvaceae; genus Gossypium; species Gossypium sturtianum. The sequence continues at coordinate 66,870,520 of CM046950.1, read as the reverse complement.
AGATTTTCCTCGTCGGATTTGTGGCCCTGAAACCACTGTTCTGACTAGGCCCAAAATCGAGCTGTTACATTTAATATGATCAGTAAAATGCATGTTTTTTCTAAGTAAAAAAATATTCCGAAAGGGCTTAATAGTGGTTTAAGACTCATGAAAGATCGAGTTTCCATGTAATATTTTCTAAAACATTATTAACATGATGAAAATGAACTAAGTTAATTGATGTGATTATTCTAGCCTATTCATATTGTCGTTGTTGAAATCATGTGAATTCAGGTGCTAAATCCGTCTCATTCATTTTATTGCATACACTGCCTTTAGGGATCATTTTGCATCTAGATAGTTATTTTTACTTAAATCAACCAATAAAAAACTATTGTGTTTTTCTCACCAAATTGTTAACTTTAATTTTATAAAATATTTATTTACATATATTGTCCCTATGGAGACGATAACTTTTATACTTACGTATTACTTGATAATGACTATGTACACTTGCACAAACAACGCGTTACAGTCGTCGAACTTTGATGGCATTAAATTTGCACAAAAAGAGGCCGTGGACTTCTATCACACGATTTAGGGATGGACATTCATCCCTAAACGCAGTTTTGATCTGGCCTCTTCATTTAATGATGAAATTTTGGATGATGTCTGATTTCATAGGTGTGATAATTTTTGTATGCTTCCTAAGCAGCTTGTCATAGTACCCATAGTACTAGAGTTCTAAACCAATTTGACATTTTCTCAATGTGATTGGGTGTACGTCAGGCATGCTAGTGTGGATATTTCCCCCCGAGGCCATTTGTGAATATTACGATTTCCCGTGTTACGAGGTGGACGATTTTTTGTCGCTCAATTTAACTTGTTTTACTAATGTAGACAAGGACACAATTTTGAACTACCTTATGGAAAGTAGAGGTGAGTGGAAGCAGGAAGCTTCATCAGGGTGACCTCTCTCATTTAAACAAAAAATAATGTTCCCCGTTGTAAAAATATGGATGCAATTTATATGTACTCGTCTTTGCCCATCACTCGATATTAATAATATTAATTTGTTTAGAGAAGCCCTATTATATTCTATTTTGAAACGCAAAAGAATTTGTGTAGGTGCATGGATCAATCAACAACTGAAACATTGCATTGTGGGTGGAAATGTGGGTATTTATTTTCCGCATTTGGTCACTGACCTCTGTCGTAGGGTTGGCATGGGCATCGCATCCACGAAGCAGACTCACCATCCCACTCACAACTTCATCGGTGATTCCTTGCTCCACCAATTTTAAGAGCTTCATAATAAGTATATTCAAGAGTGGAATCAACGATGCAAAACCAAGATGGACGTGCCACGAGTAGCAAAGAAGTCAAGCGCCAAAAAAAAAGACTAAACATGAGCTTACACAGTGGCAATGTAGGCTAGGCTGAGACATACGCTACAACATTCGAATGCTTGAGGCAATGATACCATTTGGGGACATGTTTGTGATGAGTCAACGAGCTGAGGGTATACAACGGCCCGATCGGTCGAGTGATTCATCTGTGGACGAGGAAGTCAATAAGTGAAGACGCTGATGACGAAACGACAAAGGATGATGATGTGACACATTATTCTAATACCACCAACGATGTATTCACCCTTACACATCCGGCGATAGAGGGTGTTGTCATCTGAGAGTAGAGCACGTCTATCCACCGAATGCGCACCAAGAGAACGACCCCCAAGAGAAGAAATGGGCAGATAATTGAGGAAACCAACCTAGAGGATGACACATCCAATGCATAGTTACATGTCTTCATATTTTACCTTATATTTATTTGTACGACATGTAAACTATTTAACTACACTATCTTTTGTACTTATTTTTCTGCTTTTAGACATCGTATTTTGGTTGTGTTGCATTTTGTTTTTGTTTGTTTTTTATGTGTAGCGAGTTAACGTAAAAGGTTATTCTACATACGCGAGCTTCAATGAGGAGGTGGAACCCCAAGCTAGTCTGATGTTCCATTCTAGGGAAGTCTGGTAACCTCCTATTCTATTTTTTGGGACACATTAGCAGAAATGTGTAGTATGAGTGAGGGGATGCAAATAGTTTTTGTGTTTTATTTTTCTTGTGTTTATGTTATTTTGTGTGTTTATTTTTATTTTTTCCACTTTTTTCAAAAATTTTCAAAAATAGTAAAAATATTTGGACTATGATTAGGTAATAAGTCAGTAGTTATAAATATTGAATAAGTGCATAGAATTGCCAAACTTGCAAATTTTGAATGATACTAGATAATTTGTTATTCTTAATTGTAGACTAGTTAGTTCAATTAGTTAATTGTACAGTTCCTTGTAGATAAATAATTTGAATTGTTAATTATTCTTTTAAATAGATGTATGCTTGAAAGAATTGGCGTTAGGTGATTGATTCAGGAAAGACCTTAGGCATTATTTGAAATAGCCTAGAGCCTAAAAGCTTACCTGTTGCTATATACCCTTAGTTCTCATATATCTGAGCCTCGATTACCCTTTTCTTGTAAGCCATTTTATCAAATCCTCGAGCCTAAATGAGTCTACTACTCAATCCTTCTCAGTTCCATTCTTCAAAATTCACTACATAATGGACGTCGGGCCATGGACATTAAGGTCGAGGTAGAAAACTTATAGTGGCTTTGTGTGTGAAAAAAAAAAGAAAATAAAGAGATTACATGAGCTAGTACGTATTTTAAAAAAGGTGAACGAAAGAATGCAAAATAAAGAAAAAGAGAGATAAATCAAAATTAAGTTCAAAAAAGAAAATCTTTTAGTTCACAATTACAAACTTTTGTGCGTACTAATCTCGCGTAATACCTTCTAACATTTTGGAGAAATAAGGTACACGAGGAAGGAGAAATAAGGAGATGAGCTCGTAAATAAATTTGAGGGAGAATAAGGAACAATGTCATGTGCTTAACCGTTTCTAGTGTTTGAACCCGTTTTAAGTGCCCATTGTTTCAATTCTGAACCGTCCTAAGCCTCAAAACGTTACAAGCCTGGAAGACCTTTGGGACCCGAATAAGTCACCCACACAATAATTTATAAATAGCTTGCATTTGTTTGATGGAATATGACCAATTCTTTTTAAATATCTATGAGCGAACTGGATAATTTATTTTGATGGATAACACTTGTACATATGTTCATTCTATTGCCTCTACATCTATTGAAATTTTGGCTTAGTGAACTAACTATGTTTGCATTAATTACAAACAAGTTAGCTAGATATCACTCTTTTGTTGCATGTGAGGTAGCTCTCGTACGAGTTCGATGTCTTACCACTATGTGACTTAATTGCCTGATTTAGTCCAAGAGTCGTCTTTTCTTTTACATCTTTAGTGTGTTTTCTTAAGGACAAGCAAAAAGTTAAGTATGGAGGAGTTTGGTCTATTGTAATTTGATATGGAAAATTAGGCTTTCCCGGTATACTTAAGGAGCTTATTCTCAAGCAAAGTTGTGTCTTTTCCATAGTTTTTCGTAATTTTTAGATTTTAAGTTGATAAGTGTGAATGCCTTATTTTATTCATTTTGAGACCCAATTTGGCCAATAGTGTCATTGGGGGCCCTAACGTGTGGTTGAGTGATGTAGGGACATGTTAGAGGTTCAAAATGAACGAAAACGACACCAAATGAGAGGGTATTGCAATATCCAAACCTTGGAATTATGATACCTCAAATAGACTCGAAGATTGGAGACCATCCTTCAGTGGTATCGCGATACCCACCATGGGTATCCTGCCCTCGAAGAAGACCTCCAAGTTCAAAACTGTCTAAGATATCATGATATCATTTTACTTGGTATCACGATACTGATATCGTGAGGAGACAAAATTGGACAAAAATGGTAGTCTTTGTCTACCTAATACACCAATCAATGAAGGTCATTCAAGGATATTTTGGGCACACAAAGTGGGTCAAAATAATTGCTATATTAGGCAAAATTTGGCTGAGAGAAAAAAAGGAGGCCACATTACCTTAGTTAAGCTTAGTTTTCTCTAGGTTTTCTCTTAGATTTTTTTTTCTTCTCCTTCTAGGGTTTTTTTATTTTCATTTCCTTAGCTATAGATTTTGCATTTCCCAACAATTTTTTTCTTGTTTTAGTTGTTCTTAGTGTTAGTTACGTTAGTTATCACTGTAGCTTAGGTTTATCTGCATCTTTAGTCCTTGTACCTTGGTTGTAAGACATTTTCAGATTTATTTTAATGTATTTTATTTTATTTTACTTTGTAGTTGTTAAAGTTTGCTCCTTTTATATTTAGTGCTTTAGATTTTCATGTTGAATGCCTTCCTTTACACGACTTTTACATTTTCTCGCATAAAAATCTCAACTTTTATATTTTTCTTAAGCTTTACTTCAATGACTTCTTTGCTTTTCATTTCCATGATTCTTAGTTTTATTTCCAGCATGAGTAGCTAAACCTTTAAGGAGGTTGGTTAATGGAGATGTAGTGAGCTGACTTTTGGATGAAGGACCAAATCATAATAAATTGGACTAATTTGAATGAACTTAAAAACTTAGGATTGACTGTTCTAAGGGAACATTAAGGTAAGTGAGACCGAGAGGAGATCTTGTTGGGCAGCAATTCATTAGTCCCATGTTAATTGGTGAGATCGAGAGATAATTTGGATAAATTTGTCTAACTTGGTAAAGTGGAGACTGAGAGGTAAAGCAAAGCCATTTTGGGAGTTTAAGCGATTTAGATCCCTAGTTCAAGGATCAGTGAACCGCGTCAATGTCAACCAACCACCGACTGTAATTCAATTGTTAATTTCACAACTTTGCATGTTTTACAATTTAGTTCTTATATGGTAGATAGTAAAGTAGATTAATTTCTTTTAATTTTATAATTTTCCGTAATATAGCTTTTTGTGATTAGTTGGTCTAACATTTTATTTTACATGCTCGACATTTAGAAATTGATTCAAACCACGATTTTCATGTGTTCGATCTTTGGAATACTCTAGTGTTCAATTGTACCACTACAAATATTACGACTGACCTGTCACACTCATAGTAAAATCGCGATTTTTATATCTATTTTAAATTCTCGAGTGTCGATTTTCTACTCTCTTCCATCATTCGCGAGATTGAGGGAGAGAGGCAGTTAATAGATGACATATTAATCTTTCAATTGGTTTGCTCACTTCTGATTAGACTAAGGACATGTTTAGGTTCATCTACTAATACAAACTGTCTTTTTGTATTACGATCTGACCACGTAATATCGCTTAGTATTAGTTAAACATTAGACAACCAATGATCAACATTTGCTTCCATTTTTCTTTGTGTGGAAAAACTATTTGAGGAAAATAATACAAAGTATATTAATTGTAATCAATGAATTTGTTTTATTAATCAATCTGTTCGAAAAATTACAAGTGTACGTAGATGAAAATACTTCACTTAGGGCACTAGATCCAATAGTCTCCCACTTTCCCTAGTGAAATAGATGAGTTATGTTTCGCATTCTTGTGCCCCTCCATATGTTTCCCAAATAGCTCTCTAGCTAGTAGATTCTGGGTAAAACAAATCCCCAGGGTTTGTCCTCATATGTGATCTTTGACTACATCTACAATTTTGTCAAATACTATCGTCTCCCTTATGCTATTTTGTATCAATGTGTTTTTTCCTAATGTTGGTTTCTTTGAGACTTAGCTATATCCATGCTGTTACAATGCCATAGATTTTCCATACCTCATATTTGGCCCCCCATAGTGAAGTTAGAAGTGCAACCTTGCTTGACACTTATTAACACTATGGACCCACCATATAGGACAAAACAGAGCCTGATGTTGATATCCTCGAATCCCAACATGTTTGGAAGTTAGAATCAGCATATCCTATAGGAGTAAGATAATCTCCAGAATACGCAAGCATATAATCCCTCATTCTCCGTAAATACTTGAGTATATGCTTAACTACTTGCCAATGTCTTGGTCCTAGATTCGTCTGATATCGACTTACCAACCCCACTTCAAAACAGATATTTCGGAGTGTGCCTAACATAACATACATGATACTTCCTACTACCGAAGCATAAGGAACCTTTCTCATGTTCTCTCTTTCTTCCACTATTTTAGGACAGTATTCTAAAGAGAGATTAAATCCTAACACGGAGGGTTGATTTCCCTTCTTCGAATCGGCAATTGCTCAATGATCCAAAATCTTTCCTATGTATGAAGCCTGAGATAGTGCTATCACTCTGTTCTTACGATCCCTTAGGATTCAAATGCCTAGAACAAAATTTGCTTCTCCCAAGTCATTCATGCTAAACTATTGGGTTAACCACATTTTAAACCGATAACAATGTCCCTACATCATTCCCAATGAGTAAAATGTCATCGACATATAGAACGAGAAAGACCACCTTTCCATACCTTAAACATTTGTAAATACAAGGTTCATCTACGTTTTGCTAAAACCCAAAAGTCTTGATCACTTGACCAAATATTTGATTCCATAAGCAAGATGCTTACTTAAGTCCATATATAGATCTAAGAAAATAACAAACTTTATACACGTTTCCTTCTAGTATATATCCGATGGGTTGAATCATATAAATGCTCTCTTCAAGATAGTCGTTCAAAAATGTTATCTTGACATCCATTTGCCAAATCTCGTAATCAAAATTCCCCGTAATGGATAATTGTAACACCCCTCACCCATATTCAACGCCGGAAGAGGGTTACAGAGTATTACAAGACTTATAACACATAAAACCATAATTTTCTCATACATCCAATCATTTCATACAATCATCATTCAATTTGTCCCTTACAATAGCCTACGAGGCCTTAAACATGCTTTAGAAGCAGTTTGGGACTAAACCGATAACTTATAAAACTTCTACGAGACTTTAAAAATTTTTCTCAATACAGAAGACACATGCCCGTGTGGCCAGGCCGTGTGTCTCACACAGCCACTAGACACGCCCGTGTCACTAGTCGTGTGAAAACAGGGGGTACATACTGACTTGGGTCACACGGCCAACCACACGCCCGTGTGTCTAGCCCGTGTGCCCTTCGAAGTGGCTACACACGCTCGTGTGCTAGGCCGTGTGCCAATTAGAGGAGTATACTGACTTGTACCACACGGCCAGTCACACACCCGTGTCTGAGACCGTGTGGACCATATTGACTTGGTTTTAATATCAACACTAGGGGACACACGGCCATGTAACATGACCGTGTGTCGTATACGACTGAGACACACGCCCGTGCCTCTGCCCGTGTGGACAAAAAATAGGCTATTTACAAATCCATTTTGCCACCCTATTTATACATGCATGCACAAGCATAAATTGTAACATTTTTATAACTCAATAGGCAGCCAATTCACAACATTTCATACACAATTTATACCAATTCGGCATAGTATTCAAATACATAATTAATATCATGCATTTTCCATTCATATGCCTATTTCATATCAAGACAACATTTTCATATTTCCATTCCATCTACTACTTGCCAAAACATACCATATTTGAATACTTGTACACAACCAAAACATTATACCAAATTAATCCAAATCACATGGCTTTAATTTATACCACAACATGTACCAAAATCACTATCTCAAGTAACCATAACCATCATCTTTATAACTAGCCTATACATGCCATATTTACATATATCCATAAGTTCAAAGGTACCAATCGAAAACTGGATAGTGTGATGCGTAGCTCCGACTTATCAGAATTGTACGAGCTACCGAACCTCTATAAAACACGGAAAAGAAATAGAGTAAGCTTTATAGATTAGTAAGCCCGTATAATTTAAAATTAAACTTACCATTTAGACGTGATCAAGACAATAAATAAGGTGTACCCAATTCAATTATCAAATGCCTAAACACAAGCATTTATTAACAAGTTAGTCACATTAGTGCATATAATCATCCATTATCTCAAGTTAGTACTCAATACATTGTATCATATCAAATTCGTATATCATGTACATCATTTGTAACATTTCACTCTCAAACATATAATCAATAATTCATTCAATAACAGTAACTCATCCGTATAAATAGTAATTCATTCGTATAAACAGTAATTCATCCGTATAAACAGTAATTCATCCGTATAAACAGTAATTTATCCGTATAAATACTAATTCATCCGTATAACACATAGTTTTATCATATAACCAATAACAGAATTTATGACCGTTGAACCTATTAGAATTTCAAGGGATACTCGGGTGATATACATTATGTATATAAATCAGTAATCCATCAATTCATTATCATTTCCACTCTTTCGAGCTATGATCAGTAAGCTCCTCTTGAGCTGATGGACAGTAAGCTCTATTGAACTGAAATGGTAAGCTCTGACGAGCTGAAAACAGTAAGCTCTTACGAGCTGATACATCGGTAAGCTCATACAAGTTGCGATGAGTCCGGAACACATGCAGGATCTCAACCTAAATAGTAACCCTAGTGACATATCACTCGTATCCTACGAATTCCTACGGTTCAAACGGGGTTCAGAAACCATTAGACTATATCAATAAGACATTTAAATTTCTAGTAGATCATTTCCTCAATTACATACATTCATTTCAAATAATAACAAGTATTTAAAAGTTCGATTCTATTTATACGAACTTACCTCGAGTTGCTCGGATGGAAATTATCGACTATTCGTCCACTTTTCATTTTCCCCGATCTAAACCCGATCTCGGCTTATCTTGATCTATATATTATCAAAATTTACTTATTTAATCATCATTTCATTCAATTTAGCACAAAACACACATTAGGTCCATTTTACACATTTGCCCCTAAACTTTCACATTTTTACAATTTTGTCCTTATCACATAAAATTGCAAATTCATGCAATTTAGTACAAACCCATGCTTAGCCGAATTTAATACATATTACTATCAGCCCATATTTTCAATTTATTTACCCTTTTACCCACATAATTTTACAATTTCACAAATTAATTCATTTTTGACATTTTTGTCAAAAATCACTTTACAAAACTAGTAAATCTATCAACAACTATTCAAAATCCATCATCAACCATCAAATTACTCAAGCATTCAACAATAGAAAAATTATAAATCTTTAACAGTTTCAAAATTTAAGGTACGGGCTAGCTAGAATACGAAGCAACGATCACAAAAACACAGAAATCATTAAAAACGGGACAAATTTGGACTTACAAATTAGCTCCAAAGCGCCGAATGCTTTCAAGCCCTAAAATGGATTTTCTCCATGCTTCACTCGGCTATGACAAAGATGATCACCTTTAATTCTTTATTTGTTTTATTTATTTTATGTTATTAACCATATTACCAAATTAACCTTACTAATAAACCATTTAAAACACCTATTAATGTGTCCATAAAAGTCCACTAACATTTAAAATGGTCTAATTACAATTTAAGGCCACCATAATTAAATGCCAAAGCTATTTGACACATTTAACTAATAGAACATGCATTTTACATTTTACGCGATTTAGTCCTTTTTATCAAATTAACCATTCAAACAGAAAAATTTCTTTACGAAACTTTCACGAAATTAATCTATCATGTTGTAGACCTTATTAAAATGATAAAATAAATATTTTGACTTTGGATTTGTGGTCCCAAAACCACTGTTTCGATTTGACCCAAAAACAGGCTATTACAACTCTCCCCCCTTAGAGATTTTCGTCCCCGAAAATCTTATCAGAGAATAAATTAGAGATTTTCTTTCTTATAACCTTATCAATTTCTCATATAGCCTCGGATTTCTCAAATCTTTAATTTTGCGAGCTAAGATTCCGATTTTTCCTTCGCTATACGTCATATCAAGCTGAATTTCAACTTCTAAAAGAGATATTATATACAAAGGGTCTTATTTGAATCATCGTATCATAGATATAGGAAATACATTATGGATCTCCTCAAGTTCTGACAATAATAATAGTTGAATAAGCCAATGGCTTTATTTTCTCAGTAATCTCATACGGCCCGATGAATCACGAACTCAACTTCTCTTTATAGCTAATTCGAGAAATTCTATTCTCACAACAATACTTTCACAAACACTAAGTTCACTAACTGAAATTCAATGCTTTTACGTATCAAGTCTGCATATGTTTTCTATCAATCTGAAACTGCTTTCTAACTGTTATGAATTTCTTTCACTTCCTCTTCAATTTCTCTGCTGAAATCAATCCCGGGAATCTTTTTCTCACAAAGCTCAATCCAATAACAACAGAGTTCGGTAATTGTAATCAAACAATACTTCATACAATGCTATCTTTATACTCATATGATAACTTTTAATATGCTCAAACTCAACCAACAGTAATTGTCTTTCTTAATTGCTTTCACATTCTAAAATTACAGTGACAAATCGTATCTTCGAGAATCTAAATCACTTTCTCATATTATCCGTCAGTTGGAGAATGAAATGCGGTGTTACAATGCAATCTCATACCCAAAGTTTACAGTAGTTTTCTTTAGAAACATAATATAAACCTCAAATCTCTATCCGAAATAATGGAGACTGGCACTCTGTAACAACTAAAATTTCATAAATGTATAACTTAGCTAGTCCATAAGAGAGAAATTATACGTATTGAGATAAAATGTACAGACTTCTTCAACAATCAACAATATTTCAGATAACATCTTCCTTTTACAAAATCCAACGAAATTCTATTTCATCTCTACTCAGATAATAATACAGTCTGTAACAGTCCCGAAGGTACTTGATAATCAACTTTAACCTGTTGGTAAATCAGACATTTGGATACAAGTCAGAAGTATCACGTTTCATACTCATTCACCAGAAAAACTGTCTCAGATTATTTTACATCTTAGTATTCCCCAAATGAACAGATAATTACCACTGTGAGCTAGATATAACAATTGTTGAAAAATCTCTGGATTTCTCAGTACACGAACTCTATCTCGAATTAACAAATAATCATCGGTCCCAATCTGAAGCTCTAAATCAGAAGTCAATTCACGTTGAACTCTTTTACCTTGCAATTCATTTATACATTTCTGAGTTTCAAAAAATCGCGAAATAAACATCAATTTAGCTTTTAACTTAGCTAATATCTATCCGTCATCCGATAAGATCAATCGCGTATTCATCGCTTGTAAAACACACAAAGATTTCTTGTTCAAAATATCTATGACTATAATCGTTTGTCCAGGATGATAACCAATTACTGACTCAAAATCTTTCGATAGTTCAAGCCATCACTGTAACATCCTGAATTGGGGCCTTTGCATTTTATATGTTTGTGTGAGAATGCTATGGTTACCATGCTAGTTTAGGGTACTTTGGGGTCTAGGAACGATTTGGGGGTAAGTCGGAGTCTTGGGGAAAAGTTTGTTTTTGAGCACCTTTAGGGGAAGCTAGTTGAATTAGGCCTTAAGGGATAATGTTTGTGTTGGATGACACAAAGAGGTGTCTTAGTAAAGTGGCAAGGAGGCACCACTTAAAGGTTGAGGTAGGTGACGCCTCAGGGGAGCTGGCAGGGATCAAGTTCGAGCTGCAAGGAGAGCATTTTGGGGTTGTTATTTTGCGCATGGAGAGGTAAATGGTGGATTCGGCAAGGGCACTTAAAGAGGGGAGTGTTAATTGAGTCAAACATTTTGAATGGATGGTGGAGAGAAATTTTAGGAGTTTGAACTATTCAAATTGGTTTGAATGAGTGGAGGAGAGGGAATCAGGGAGAGATGGAAGGGACGGCATGGTGTTTGAGGGGAGAGAGAAAGTGTTAGCCGAAATTGTGAGGAGTGTGTAGGGGTGTAGATGTTCCTTTTTTTTCGGCATTTGTGAGTGTGCTCTTTATTATAGTTTCTCCCTTTTTGTTCTTATTCTTTTTTGCCGAAATTGTACTAAGAAGGCCAAATTACACATTTCTTTCATCTTCCCTTCTACCTGTTCCTAAGTCTCTTCTTCTGCTTTTCTTCTTTTGGTGTTTGGCCGAAACCTACTTTGCCTTCCACGCATCATCTTTGTTTTATTTTCTTTGCCAATAACATCAAAGCCAAAACCTTCTGAAGCCACACCTTTTTGCCGAAAACTCTGTTGCTCTTCTCTCTTTTCTTTCGAATACTTTAGCCGAATATCTTTTGGTGGATAGCACCTTTCTCCTTTATCTCTTCCTTTTCAAGAGCAGGACAACTTCGGCATTTGGTAAGTTCTTTTTGGTTCGGCCGAATCTCTTCAATCAATCTACTCATTCACTTTCTTTTCCTGATTTCTTTAAGTGGGAAGCCAAAACTTCTCATTCGGTTCTTATTTGTTGGTTACCCGAGACCCTCTGACATTCGTAATCTCCTCTTTCGACTCTTGGTTGCAGTGGATCGCCGTTACTAATCTTCCGTCACTCCCAATCGATTTCTCTAGTGATTGTGGTAAGAGTTTTCTTTTCATTTCAATCATCTTTCTTGCGTTTGAGTGCCGAAGGCAGTAATCCCATTCTTTTAACTCTTGGCCGAATATAGGTGGGGGTGGTGTCGCATTCTTTTGGAGACTTTTGGGATTCGTTTGACTTGTGAATCGAGCCTAAAGCTTCGGCTTTTGTCGATCTAGGTAAGGAGATCTATTCAGCTAAACGTGTTAATCTATTCACATCTTACTCTATGTGTTAACTCGGTCTTCTGACCAAGATCTGTTCCATGGACTCGAATGCCAGCGATCCTAAGGAGGGGGGTTGGACCCGTAAACCTAGCCCCTAAGTTTAAGAAGCGAGTAGTGTCAGCAGTTCGAGATTGGCCACCGGGTTGTGGGCAGGCTTCTGGGCAGAGTAGTAGGCAGATAGCAGTTGTGTCTGTTAGCGATAGCGTCGATATAGTGAGCGTTGTGTTACGTATTATCAGGTGTGTAACTCTTACACACTTTATATGTTAATTATGTTGTTATCTATGTTTGGCCAAAAGCCGAAGTGATGGTATGGATCACTAAGTTACCTTTTGTGGATAAAAGCGAGGACTCCAGGTAAGTCCTATTATGTGCTGTTATTTATGGATGCATGTATGAGTGAAATGAATGTTGTTGTACATTATTAGCATGATCATACCATATTGTAAAGCATGAACATGAAATCGGGGCATGATGAGAAGCGGGAGGAAACATGATCTCTTTCAGACTGTCACCAGTGGTTTGGTACCACAAGTGGGTTGGCCCCACATATTATTAATTTGTGACTAAGTCTCAGTGGTTTGGAACCACCAGTGGTTAGGTACCACATATATCTTATTTTTGTGACTCGTCCTAGTGGTTTGGTACCAAAGTGGGTTGGCCCCACGTATTGATAATAGGGATTGTCACAAGTGGTTTGGTACCACAAGTGGGTTGGCCCCACATATTATTAATTTGTGACTTTTGTCACCAGTGGTTGGGAACCACCAGTGGTTAGGTACCACCAGTGGCTAGGTGCCACAAATATTGGGTAGACACAGGAGCTACGGTGGATGAGCACATTAGGTTGGTTGGGTTGCATGGCATACATACTTTGCATATGAATCTGTGTGGGAGCTCAAAAATCTTTTAGACGGGGATTTACACACTGAGTCTCGGTGACTCACCCCCCTCCGTTAAATTTTGCAGGTAATCCTTAGACCGCGGATATAGAGCCGAGGTGGACTCAAGGTGGCCATGCATAGTATTTTGGGTTTTATCTTAAGTAGTTATTTCGGATTTATTCTACTTTAATTTGGATTTTGGAAATGTAAAAAGGCCATTAAAACGTTAATTTGGTTTTATCTGTTTTTGTTAATTTTCTTTTATTTTGTTTTTGATCACTAAGGCATGCTTAATAAACTACTTCAAATGGATGATTTCCAAAACTTAATGATTATGGGATTTTGAGATTCTACAATTGATTAATTAACCAACGCGTTTTAGTAGCAAAGTAACTAAAATTTTCAAACTAAGACTCAAAATTATTTTCAATTGATCACTCAATATAAATTTTTTTTTTTATAAAATCAAAGATTTTTCCCAACTCATGACGTTAACTCAGTTTTCAAAACTCTTCTTTCCTGTGACATGCCAGATTCGGTCATAGCATTTTGACTGGGTTTGGGGTGTTACAATTGTAATATCGAGCTGGTTCAAAAGCTGGTTTTGTGAGTATAAGGCCCAAATTATTTTTCAATAGATGGTTTGAAAAATGGTTTTTGACAAAATACACGTTTCCAGGAGGTATGGCACCTGAGTCTCCGGCACCGATCCGCAACGGTAAGTTTTCTAATTATTGATTGTATAATTTAATTGTTTTGTGATAGGAATGCTAGTATTAGAAAATTTACTTTAAAGACTGAAGCTTGTAGGAATGTATGCAACCGCGAAAATAGCTACTCTGATAATATACTCATAAGACTTTTCGGTAATAAACAGTGGAAGAAAGCTAACTCATAAAACTCTTAATCAGATCAAACTCGTGAACGTTAGTCATGAGCACTCGAGGATGTGGACGTAATGTACGTGGTCGTGGTAGGGGTAGGATTGCTGTATCGGAACCAGTAGGGTCTGGCCATGGGTTAGGAAATGAGGCGCCGCCACCGCCAGCTGTGGAACCAGATTTTTAGGACCAAACGAGTGGAGACGACGCGGTGTCTCAGGCGATGCTACGAGTCTTGGAGAGAGTTTCTGGAGCAGGCATGGGTACGGGGGCCCAGAAATCTGTGTCTGAGCGACTCTGAGCCAATGGAGCAGAAGTATTTAGGGGTGTTTTCGGTATAGCTCCCAACGCAGCGGAATACTGGTTAGAAGCGACTGAGCGTATAATGGATGATCTTGACTTCACGGCAGAGGAGAAGTTGAAAGGAGTGGTATCCCTTCTTCGAGACGAAGCTTATCAGTGGTGGCTCACGGTCAGGGATGGCACAATGGCTGATAATATCACCTGGGATTTCTTCAAGATAGCATTTCAGAGGAAGTACGTCAGGTCAAGTTATGTGGATGCGCAGCGTAAGGCATTTTTGAATCTGGTTCAGGGGAGTAAGTTGGTGTCCGAATACGAGGCAAAATTCTTATGGTTAAGCCGTTATGCCCGGGGTATTGTGGCCACGGACCATGAGCGCTATGTTTGGTTTGAGGACGGGCTAAGAGATGAGTTGCGAGTGTTGATTACTCTACAGCGAGAGAGAGAATTTGTTGTTCTTGTGGAAAATGCTAGGGTAGCCGAGGAGGTGAAGCAGTCCGAGAAGCAGAATCAGGAGAGAAATAGGAATAAAAGGAGTTTTGGGCCATCGAGAGTCTGCTTTGGGGGTTTTCGAGAAAAAGGGCTAGATTAGGCGGGGCGAGTCAGCCGCAAAGCTTTATTCTGCTTTCGATGGCCACCGTAGTGTGCTCGATGCGGAAAGTTTCATTCGGGAGAGTGTTGGGCAGGTGGTAGAGGATGTTTTGGATGCGGGTCGATGGACCATCGGGTAAAGGATTGCCCACGAAGGCCAACTAGGGCACAATCTGAGGGTCAGGACGTGCACAATTCGGAGGGATGGTCGCAATCGCAGAGGGTCGGGTCCACCGGCGGAGGAGGTAATGGTTTTGGACGGGCCGTGGAGCAGGCAGAGGTCTTGGGAATCTGGATGCAAGGCGGCTGGGTTGGTCTATGCGGCTAGGCGCCGAGAGGAGGGCGACGCACCGGACGTCATAATCGATACATTTCTAATTTATGGTTTGCCTTATACTGCTTTGATTGGTATTGGTTTGACGCACTCTTACGTTGCTAGTATTATAGCGGGAACTCTGAACTTAGACTATGAGACTTCTTCTAGGGAGATGACTGTAGTTAGCCCTCTAGGAAAATCTGTAGTGGTGAATAAACTGTATAAGGATGTACCTCTGGAAGTTCAAGGGGTAGTTTTTTCGGCTAATCTGATGGAACTTCCATTTGGGGAGTTCGATTTGATCTTAGGTATGGATTGGCTAGTGAAGTATCAAGCAAATCTGGACTGTGCAGCCAAGCGTATGGTGTTAAGAACTGTTGAGGGTGTAGAGGTGGTGGTGATAGGTGAGAGAAGGAATTACCTATCAAATGTGGTATCCGTTTTGAAGGCCGAGAAAATGGTGAGAAAGGGGTGTAAGGCATTTGTGGCTTATGTTTGTGCTTTGGAGGTCAAGGAATCAGCTGTGGGGGATGTTCGAACGGTAAAGGAATTTTTTGATGTTTTCCCAGAAGAGCTTCCGGGTTTGCCACCGGATCGCGAGGTGGAGTTTGGTATTGATCTTTTACTGGGAACAGTGCTAGTGTCTATTTCTCCATATAGGATGGCACCGAGGGAGTCAGTGGAGCTGAAGGCATAGATTCAGGAATTGTTAGACCGGGGTTTTATCTGACCTAGTGTATCGCCTTGGGGAGCACCGGTGCTATTCATTAAGAAGAAGGACGGGTCAATGCGAATGTGTATTGACTACCATCAGTTGAATAAGTTAATAATCAAAAATAAGTATCCGTTGCCGAGGATAGACGATCTGTTTGATCAACTTAAGGGAGCATCAGCCTTCTCCAAGATTGATTTGAGGTCGGGATATCACCAGCTTAAGGGTAAGGAGGTGGATATTCATAAGACGGCGTTTCATACTCGCTATGGTCACTACGAATTCTTGGTGATGCCGTTTGGATAGACCAATGCGCCAGCAGCGTTTATGGACATGATGAACCGGGTTTTTCAACCGTATCTGGACCGATTCGTCGTAGTGTTTATAGACGATATCCTGGTGTACTCGAAGTCCGAGGAGGAGCATGATTCACATATTCGAGTGGTTTTGCAAACTCTAAGGGAGAAGCAGTTATTCGCTAAGTTTAGTAAATGCGAGTTCTGGCGAAGGGAAGTTACCTTTTTGGGTCATGTGGTGTCAGCTGAGGGGATTAGGGTTGACCCTCAGAAAATTGAAGCCGTGTTGGATTGGAAACCACCAGTGCAGTGGCGGAGATTCGAGTTTTCTTGGTGCATTTGGGTATTCTGTAGAAGGTTTGTGGAAAGGTTCTCTTTGATTGCAAAGCCACCGTTAACTAAGTTGTTAAGAAAAGGGGTTCCGTTTGTGTGGTCTGACAAGCAACAAGAAAGTTTTGAGAAGTTAAAGAGGATTCTGACAGAAGCTCCGGTGTTAATTTAGCCTGAGGCAGGGAAAGAGTTCACTGTCTATTGTGATGCGTCGCATACAGGGTTAGGATGTGTGCTGATCCAAGAGGGGAAGGTGGTAGCGTATGCTTCACGGCAACTGAGACCTCACGAGGTAAATTATCCGACGCATGACCTGGAGTTAGCTGCAGTGGTTTTCGCCCTGAAGATTTGGAGACATTACTTGTATGGGGAGAAGTCCATCGTTTACACGGATCACAAGAGTTTGAAGTATCTCCTTACTCAGAAGGAGTTGAATTTAAGACAGAGGAGGTGGATCGAGTTGTTGAAGGATTACTATTGCTCGATTGAGTACCACCCGGATAAAGCTAACGTGGTGGCAGACGCGTTGAGCCGTAAGGTAATATCGGACTTAAGAGCAATGTTTGCCCACCTTAGTTTGTATGATGACAGAAGTTTAATAGCAGAATTGCAAGTGAAGCCAACATGGGTGAATCAGGTTAAAGAGAAACAATTATCGACGATGTGCGGAGCGCCGACTTCTACAAGTACAAGAGGGTGGAATGGAGGATTTCAGTTTGAGCAATGATGGAGTGTTATGTTTCCGTGGAAAGGTCCGCATGCCAAAAGATGTGGATTTGAGGCAAAAGATTCTTCAAGAAGCACATAGCAGCTCATACGTTATGCATCACGGAGGTAGTAAGATGTACCGGATTTGCGGGAACGATTTTGGTGCTGTGGTTAAAGAGAGAAATGGCGAATTTGTGGGTAAGTGTTTGATGTGTCAGCAGGTAAAGGCAGAACATCAGTTGCCTTCGGGGTTGCTGCAACCAGTCAAGATTCCGCAGTGGAAGTGGGAAAGGATCACGATGGATTTTGTTAGTGGGATACCCCTTACGCCTACTAAGAAGGATTCGGTTTGGGTAATAGTTGACCGTTTGACAAAGTCGGCTCATTTCATACCAGTTCGGGTCAATTACTCTCTGAAAAAGTTGGCTAAGTTGTATATAGCGGAGATCATAAGGTTACACGGGGTACCAGTGTCTCTCATCTCAGATAGGGACCCTAGGTTCACGTTAAGATTTTGGAAGGCATTACATCAACCATTGGGTATGAAGTTGGACTTTAGTACAGCGTTTCATCCACAGTCCGATGGACAGTCAGAGAGGGTAATTCAGATCTTGGAGGATATGTTGAGGGGATGTGTCTTAGACTTCAGAGGTAGTTGGGAAGAATTTCTACCGTTGGCGGAATTCGCGTATAACAATAGCTACCAATCTAGTATTCAGATGGCACCATATGAGGCGTTGTATGGTCGGAGGTGTCGTACACCTACGTGTTGGACAGAGTTGGGTGAGCGTCAATTGTTAGGTCCGAGTTGGTTGCTGAAACAGAAGATAAGGTTAAGATAATTCGGGCTCAACTGAAGGAAGCCTCGGACAGACAGAAGTCCTACGCGGATCTAAAGCGTAAGGACATAGAGTTTGAGGTGGGTGACCAAGTGTTCTTAAAGGTGTCACCGTGGAAAAAAGTGCTGAGATTTGGGCGGAAGGGCAAGTTAAGCCCCAGATTTATCGGGCCTTATCGCGTGTTGAAGCGTGTGGGACCGGTAGCCTACCAGCTCGAGCTACCTTCAGAGTTAAGTCAGATCCATGACGTGTTTCACGTTTCGATGTTAAGACGCTACCGTTCGGATCCGTCTCATGTTGTACCAGTAGAAGAGATTGAAGTAAGGCCTGATCTATCTTTCGAAGAGGAACCAGTTTGGATTCTGGATCGTGATGTCAAAGTATTGCGTAAGAAATCAGTTCCTTTGGTGAAAGTGTTGTGGCGGAACCATGGATCAGAGGAAGCCACGTGGGAACCAGAAGAAGCGATGCGACAGCAATACCCTCATCTCTTTTGACCAGGTAATTTCGAGGCCAAAATTATTTTTAAGAGGGTAGAATCGTAACATCCTGAATTGGGGCCTTTGCATTTTATATGTTTGTGTGTGAATGCTATGGTTACCATGCTAGTTTAGGGTACTTTGGGGTCCAGGAATGATTTGGGGGTAAGTCGGAGTCTTGGGGAAAAATTTATTTTTGAGCACCTTGAGGGGAAGCTAGTTGAATTAGGCCTTAAGGGATATTGTTTGTGTTGGATGACACAAAGAGGTGTCTTAGTAAAGTGGCAAGGAGGCACCACTTAAAGGTTGAGGTAGGTGACGCCTCAGGGGAGTTGGCAGGGATCAAGTTCGAGCTGCAAGGAGAGCATTTTGGGGTTGTTATTTTGCGCATGGAGAGGCAAGTGGTGGATTCGGCAAGGGCACTTAAGGAGGGGAGTGTTGATTGATTCAAACGTTTTGAATGGATGGTGGAGAGGAATTTTAGGAGTTTGAACTATTCAAATTGGTTTGAATGAGTGGAGGAGAGGGAATCAGGGATAGATGGAAGGGATGGCATGGTGTTTGAGGGGAGAGGGGAAGTGTTAGCCGAAATTGTGAGGAGTGTGTAGGGGTGTAGATGTTCCTTTTTTTTCGGCATTTGTGAGTGTGCTCTTTATTCTAGTTTTTCCCTTTTTGTTCTTATTCTTTTTTGCCGAAATTGTCTAGCCAACTATCATTTTCTTCCTCTATGACTTGTAGCCGAAACTAAAAAGACCAAATTGCACATTTCTTTCATCTTCCTTTCTACCCGTTCCTAAGTCTCTTCTTCTGCTTTTCTTCTTTTAGTGTTTGGCCGAAACCTACTTTGCCTTCCACGCATCATCTTTGTTTTATTTTCTTTGCCAATAACATCAAAGCCGAAACCTTCTGAAGCCACACCTTTTTGCCGAAAACTCTGTTGCTCTTCTCTATTTTCTTTCGAATACTTTAGCCGAATATCTTTTGGTGGATAGCACCTTTCTCCTTTATCTCTTCCTTTTCAAGAGCAGGACAACTTCGGCATTTGGTAAGTTCTTTTTGGTTCGGCCGAATCTCTTTAATCAATCTACTCATTCACTTTCTTTTCCTGATTTCTTTAAGTGGGAAGCTGAAACTTCTCATTCGGTTCTTATTTGTTGGTTAGCCGAGACCCTCTGACATTCGTAATCTCCTCTTTCGACTCTTGGTTGCAGTGGATCGCCGTTACTAATCTTCCGTCACTCCCAATCGGTTTCTCTAGTGATTGTGGTAAGATTTTTCTTTTCGTTTCAATCATCTTTCTTGCGTTTGAGTGCCGAAGGCAGTAATCCCATTCTTTTAACTCTTGGCCGAATATAGGTGGGGGTGGTGTCGCATTCTTTTGGAGACTTTCGGGATTCGTTTGACTTGTGAATCGAGCCTAAAGCTTCGGCTTTTGTCGATCTAGGTAAGGAGATCTATTCAGCTAAACGTGTTAATCTATTCACATCTTACTCTATGTGTTAACTCGGTCTCGACCAAGATGCATTCCATGGACTCGAATGCCAATGATCCTAAGGAGGGGTTGGACCCGTAAACCCGACCCCTAAGTTTAAGAAGCGACCGATGTCGCTATTCGAGATTGGCCACCGGGTTGTGGGTGGCTTCGCGAGTAGTAGGCGGATAGCGATTGTGTATGCATTAGCGATAAGCGTCGATATAGAGCGTTGTGTTACGTATTATCGGTGTGTAACTCTTACACACTTTATATGTTAATTATGTTGTTATTCTGTGTTTGGCCAAAAGTCAAGTGATGGTATGGATCACTTAGTTACCTTTTGTGGATAAAAGCGAGGACTCCAGGTAAGTCCTAATATGTGCTGTTATTTATGGATGCATGTATGAGTGAAATGAATGTTGTTGTACATTATTAGCATGATCATACCATATTGTAAAGCATGAACATGAAATTGGGGCATGATGAGATGAGGGAGGAAGCATGATCTCTTTCAGACTGTCACCAGTAGTTTGGTACCACAAGTGGGTTGGCCCCACATATTATTAATTTGTGACTAAGTCTCAGTGGTTTGGAACCACCAGTGGTTAGGTACCACGTATATCTTATTTCTGTGACTCGTCCCAGTGGCTTGGTACCACAGTGGGTTGGCCCCACATATTATTAATTTGTGACTTTTGTCACCAGTGGTTGGGAACCACCAGTGGTTAGGTACCACCAGTGGCTAGGTGCCACAAATATTGGGTAGACACAGGAGCTACGGTGGATGAGCACATTAGGTTGGTTGGGTTGCATGGCATACATACTTTGCATATGAATCTGTGTGAGAGCTCAAAAATATTTTGGACGGGGATTTACACACTGAGTCTCGGTGACTCACCCCCTCCATTAAATTTTGTAGGTAATCCTTAGACCGCGGATATGGAGCCGAGGTGGACTCAAGGTGGCCATGCATAGTATTTTGGGTTTTATCTTAAGTAGTTATTTCGGATTTATTTTACTTTAATTTGGATTTTGGTAATGTAATAAGGCCATTAAAATATTAATTTGGTTTTATCTGTTTTTGTTAATTTTCTTTTATTTTGTTTTTGATCACTAAGGCATGCTTAATAAACTACTTCAAATGGATGATTTCCAAAACTTAATGGTTATGGGATTTTGAGATTCTACAATTGATTAATTAACCAACGGGTTTTAGTAGCAAAGTAACTAAAATTTTCAAACTAAGACTCAAAATTATTTTCAATTGATCACTCAATATAAAATTTTGTTTTTATAAAATCAAAGATTTTTCCCAACTCATGACGTTAACTCGGTTTTCAAAACTCTTCTTTCCTGTGACATGCCAGATTCAGTCGTAGCGTTTTGACCGGGTTTGGGGTGTTACAATCACTATACATTCTTGTACTAAAACCACTCCATACTATTCAATGACGCATGACTAAAAATCATAAACTCTTTACCCGATTCAGGCTGAACCAAAACTGATGCTTCAGTTAACAGTGTTTTCAACTATTTATAACTTTATTAACATATATTAAACCAAATCAAACTTTGCACAATTGAAAACTTCAACAATCGAAATAACTTTAATTTACAATAATATTTCTCAAATAGAACCGTTCCGATAGATATAATTATGTATCATGTCTTCTAAAATATGAATTCTTCATTCAGACTATCCATCTATTTACCCGTGAACACACAAAATTTATTTCCAAACCCAAGGATAAACTCAAACACATATAACTCAATTAACCTTTCAAACAAATAACCCAATCAAACTAAACAACTGAATCGATCTTGGCTGTCAAACAATAACTTTTCAAAGAAAACCTTTCTTCTTGTTATCAAGATATCTCAGACATACAATTTATTTCAATTTCTTTAGGATACTAGTCAAAGATCTTCTTAAAAACTGTATAACTCAAATATGACATAACATTTCGTCTTTACTCATTGACATATATCAAGATTTACCTAGAAGTGATAACAATTAAACAGATTGGAACTTGATCTTCTATCGTTTATGCTTTTGCCAATGTCAATTCCATTTCAAGAAAACTAGAAAGGATTATATAACAAAGCTATCTCAACTATTAATCATCAAAGCGTTGTATTATACTGAAGCCACCTCCGTCAGATAAAAATCATAATGCCATAATAAGACCAACATCTCAACCGTATAAATAGATAATATCCCAGCTGCTAATAATGCATTTTGAACACAAAAGAAAATCAAATATAGTTTCAACAGAAATAAATGCAGAAACATAACCTCTATAAATCTGATGACAAAACCACTGTACTCCCATGATCAAACCAGAAGTTATAATCATAATAGATATATTCATCTCCGTCAAAAGAATATCTCTTGCAGATAATCGCATAGAATCATAATAAAACCGAGGTAGTAAAATCTCAAGGTATGGAACTATACAGAATTTTTGAAAATTATAACCCCTATAGAATGATAAAGATCTCAATGATATCCCAGAGAAATTCCAGAAGAAAACATCACTCATAAGCACTGAAATCAACTGTGACAGAAGCAATATAATATTCATATATATTCAACAAAACAATAACCAGTAGAAATAGAATACTAGCATCATACGGATTTTATCGTCGACTTTTCTATCAACACAATGGAATAGAATACCAGGGAAAGATAGAGATATGCTTATCATAACCCAAACAGACCAACAATGCTTACATCTATCAGTATGTTTAGCTAGTGTTCTCATACGACAAGAGTTTCATTTGAAAATAAATAGCCACATATATCTCTGAGAATAATTGATCACATAGAATACCTAGAAGAGATCATTATAAGCTATTCGACTGTAACACCCCTTACCCATGTCCGACTTCGGGACAGGATACGAGGCATTACCGAATTTAAACGAAAACATTTATACAAAATCGGGCTATAAAATTTCTCGTTCACATGCAAATTGCCCCTTATATAGGCCCACGGGGCCCAAAACATATATTGGGAACTGTTCGGGACTAAACCGAGAACTTAGGAAACTTTAAGAAGACTTAGAAAAAAATTTTCATCAAAACAGGGGTCACACGCCCGTGTGGCTTCGGACACGCCCATGTGGGTAGGTCGTGTGGTCACACACGCCCATGTCCTTAGCCCGTGTAACTCTCTGTTTATGACGTCATCAACAAGTTAGGGTCACACGGCCAAGTCACACGCCTGTGTGCTTAGGCCGTGTGGCGAATTGGATTCCGAAAAATAGATGCAGACTTCACACGCCCTGGGCACATGCCCATGTCCCGGGGTCGTGTCCTCCACACGGCTAAGACACACGGCCGTGTCTCTGCCTGTGTGGCCTAGAAAATGGCTATTTACCAAAATATTTGGCACCCTCATTTGCACATACTTAACAAAAATTCAATCCATCCATACCAAACACACATAACCACATCACATGAAACCTTTAGTATAAGCACACACATATAAATAGGCATTACAACTCATTAATCAATATGAGCCACATCTCATGGCCATGTACAAAATGAATTGTATTATCATTATGAACCAACACATTTGGCCAATTCAAATGAAACATATACAATTGAATAAGTCCCTATACATGCCATAAACTTAAGAGGTCTATATTCACTTTTACCCCACGATGATGGCTTGATAGTGTGATAGCATCTCCGGCGATCTCCAACTCGAGCTAGCATAAAACCCTATAAGATATGAGAAAGGAAGGGGAGTAAGCTACAAAGCTTAGTAAGAACGTATGTAAATAATAAACAATTGATTACCATGATTTTAATAATCCTTATTATAAGCTCTCAAGATAATACCATCATTAATGCATAAAATTTCACAATTCATTTATGTTCATCTTGAGCTATCTAATCGAGTTACAGTCACTAAATTATTTTTATCTGGAGCTACAAAAATTCAAATTAATATCCGCTAATTTTCCTTGAAACTAGACTCACATATCTTCTTACCATAATATTTCCAGAATTTTTGGTTGAGCCAATCAGTACAGTTTATTCTTTAAATTCTCCCCTGTTTCGCTATCTGATAGTTCTGACCCCTCTTCACTAAAAATTTATTTTCTCATTGTACAGAACTCTAAAGACATTTCCGTTTGTTTCTATTGAAAATATACTTGTTAAGAGAATCAATAATATAAATTTTATCCCTTTATTATTTCTGTACAATTTCTAATGAATTTCCCAAGTCAGAACAGGGGATTCTGAAATCATTCTGGCCCTATCTCACTAAAATCAAAATATCTCATCATATGAAATTCTTTTGCTTATACCGTTTCTTTTATGCGAAAATAGACTCAATAATATTTAAATTAATATCTTACTCAAATTCTAATTCAATTTCCACCATTTTTGGTGAATTTTCAAAGTGATACAACTGCTGCTGACCAAACTGTTTTATTGCTAATTTTACTCTATCATGTTTTCTTTGTATTAATTCTCATTTACACACATATAACACTAAAGTATATCCATAGTTAGCCATGACATTAGCTAGTCATCATCAAATATTTACAAGCCATTCATTGGCCAATTTAAACTATACATCAACAACAAAGACTTGAACATTTCATTTCTCAATTTAATTTGGCTTAAAAGTCTCACACATGATCATCAATCACATTTCCCACATAGTCTTACATAATAAGCATGGACTTATAATCACAAGGTCATTCTCATAGGTATAACTTACTCGTTTACCTTCTTACCAAACTTCGATCACATCCCGAGCACATTGCTCATGAGTGTATACCTACATATTCCTGCACTTAATCGTCACATATTCATATTCATTGACACTTTAGTCATTTTCCCGCCTTTAACATAAACTTTAATTCTTTATCCCGTTGAACCACTTGGAATATCGAAGGATACTCGGAAATTGTCATACACGTAGTAAGATGCCAATGCCATATCCCAGATATGGTCTTATACGGGATCTCTTATCTCGATGTCGATGCCATATCCCAAATATGGTCTTATACGAGATCGCATGTCGATGCCGATGCCATATCCCAAATATGGTCTTATACAGGATCTCATATCGATGTCGACGCCATATCCCAGATATGGTCTTACACGAGATCGCATGTCGAAGCCGATGCCATATCTCAGATATGGTCTTATACGGAACCTTCTTAATCTCATGTCGTGACAAGAGTATCCTTTCTATTCATACGGTTCAACCGGGATTCTCATTCTTCGATTCTTCGCCAAATCATCATCAATCGTCCATAGAAACATATATATACAATTCATGCAATATCAAAATATTAAATACATAATATAATTTTGTATTATTTACAGACGAACTTACCTCGATACCAAAATGGCAAAAAGGGACCTAACCCTCAATTACTCGTTTTTCCTCCGTTCTAAGTCCGAACCTCGTTTTCTTTGATCTATAACATCACATTTAGCTTACTTATTAGTCACATTATTCATTGTGACCCAAAAATCATACTATGGAAAAATTATGTTTTTGCCCCTAAACTTTGTCATATTTACACTTTTGCCCCTAGACTCGTAATATGATTTTTATTCAATTTCCTTGTCTTTTAGGCCTAGCAGAACCATTTTCATAACTATAGAAGTCCATAATTTGTATTCATTCACACATTTTTCATACATTTTTCAACTTTTTACAAACTAGTCCTTTTAGGCATTTTTACCAAAAATCACTTAGTAAAAGTCGTTTACTACACACCGAGCATTCATATTCTACCATTAGACATCAAAGAACATGCATGTCATCCACGGGTATATTTTTAAACACAAACCCTAGCTCAAAATAATGGTAGAAATAGCTAAACCGAGTTACGGGGATCTCAAAAATGTAAAGAACGTTAAAAACGGGGCTTGGATGCACTTACTATTGAGCTTGAAAGCTTTAAAACCCTATCCATGGCTTCCCCCATGCTAAATTCGGCCATGCAAGAAGATGGACAAGGTTTTTTGGCTTTTATTTTGTCTTTTAGTCCATTTAATTACTAAATTACCAAAATGCCCCTAACTTAAAAATATCCTATTTCACTTATCTCATGTCCATTTTTGTCCAAAAATTTAACCAATGGTTTGATTACCATTTAAGGACCTCCAATTTAAAATTTCATAGAAATTGGACACTTCTAGCATGTGGAACTCAACTTTTGCAGTTTTTTACAATTTAGTCCTTTTGACTAAATTGAGTGCCCAAACGTCGAATTTTCGAACAAAATTTTCACGAAATCATTCCGTGAAATTGTAGACCATAAAAATATAATAAAAATATGATTTTCCTCGTCGGATTTGTGGTCCCAAAACCTGTAACACCCCAAACCCGGCCCATGCGATACGACCGGATCCGGTATGTCACATAAAGAAAACGTATAAAGAACTTGTGATTCTACTAAAGATTGACGTTAATTTGTTATAGTTAAGAAAACAGTTTTGGTTTAAAAATACTACAGATTTCAAGAGGTTGTTTTGATGAATCGAGATTCGAACTAGTGAACTTTTAAAACCGTGACTTTTGAAAATGACGTTGATAATTTAAAAGAGAATCCGAGTTAAATTATTTGCACATATTTATTATGAAATCCATTAAATAAATTTATGAAAAACCGTTATTTATTATTTTAGAAAATCCTCCTTTAAAATAAATCATGGAAGGTAATAAGAACATCAAACATAAAACAAAAATAAAAAATCCCAGAGGCCTTATTACAACTTTAAACCCAACATAGTAAAAGTAACGAAATAAAGCGGAAAAGTAATTTACTAAAGTTTGAAATTATTATTCCAAAAGTATGGCCTCCACAAGAGTAATCCATGGCCCCAAGTCCTCGCCACTCGAGCATTACTGCAAGGATTAAGAAAAAGGGTGAGTTACTAGAACTCGATTGCATAATCCCCTTACCAGTCATTCACTGGGGCTGAACTCGCATAGCATACTCTTGGGCCTAAGCACATTTACATAGTAATAATTAAAATGAAGTAAATGTATGCAACCCAACCCATCCATCCATTACACCCCTGACCAGCCAATCACACAAGTGGGGATCAAGTCAACCCACCCCGCCACTCACACCAATTTGCAGTCGAGCTGCTATTTATATAATATTTTTGTGGTCAAGCCACCGAAATCATATTTAAGCACAATAATAAACAAATTGTGGCAATGCCACCAGGCTACACTGCTCTCCATACAATTTTTCCCAACCCATGCAATATGTAAGAATGCCACATACATAATATAATAAAATATCTACAAATATATAACAACCATTAATCTAGTGAATTATTACAGTGAATCGGCCCATTATAGTACTTTGGTAATTCGGCCCACTAAGGCATTCTAGCAAATCGGTCCGTTAGGTCATTTTGGTAAATCGGCTCATAGGGGCATTTTGGTAAATCGACCCATAGGGGCATTTTTGTAAATCGACCCATAAGGGCATTTTCATAATTTAACAAATTAATACAGGTTTTTGTGATTTTAGATATAATGTTGTTTAAGCCAATTACTCGATTCATGCTATATTACGGTTATTAGACTTGTAAATAACAACGATCTATTCTTCCAACATAATAGTGAATCACGAATTTACGGAATTTCGGTGTGGAATTACACACCTGATTACAGTAAGAACTAAACCTTATTGATCGTCGGCACCTATGTCACCATAACACTCGATTAACTAACAAAAGAGTTTCTTAATCCAAATCTAAATCTGACGATCTAAGAAAATGCTTACCCTTAGTATCGTGAACGACCACGATTTGCCTATTCTCACCGGATGATGGTCCACAACCCGGTGGGAAATCCCGAACTGCCGATACCGCCCTACGTTTGAACTTGGGAGTAGAGATTGCAAGTCCACTCCCTATTTTCCCTCCTATCGGTTTTCTTTTAATAACGCTACCACTCGCCTCCATTGAAAAAGAGTCTTGGTCAGAATAATACTACTATGAGAGAGAGTAGTTATCTAAGGAGAGGTTTTGGCTTACCACCACTTCCGAAGGATCAACGAGTAGAGAAAAACGAGTGGTTTAGTCCCTAAAATAATCGATTAGTCACACTTTCGATTCGATTAGCAAAATAATCGAGTAGAGAGATATCGAATGAACCAAGAAGAAACTCCTTACCTTAACGATGATGAATTCGATTCCCACCGATTGGGCTTATAGCTACGGATGAGACAAGGATATAAGATTCGGCTTTCCCACTAGAACACTACAAAAAGAGTTAATCACGATATGAGAGTAGGAGTGAGTGATGTTTGGTTAGAGAACCATCCAATGATAAGGGTACATATTCGGCCATGAAGAAAAGAAATTGAAAAGAAAAGAAAGAGATCACTTACCGATTCAATCAAGAAAAATGCCCAAAATGCAAGAAAGAAGAAGAAATAATGTGATTAAAGTTTCAGCTATTTAGAGAGAAAAGATCAAGCAAGATTCGGCCATCAAAAATATTGATTAAAGAAGAAGAGAGAAGAGTTGAAGAAATGGTGAAAAAAAAAAGAAAAGATGGAGAAAAAGTGCTAGATAGTTTCGGCTAACAAATAAAAAATGAGCAAGAATGGATTGAGGGTTACGGCAAAACAAGGGAGAAAGATGAACAAATGGGCTAGAGTGTTTCGGCCAAAACAAGGGGAAAAGAAGTTGGAAACGAAAGTACCAAAATATTAAAAAGAATCAAAACCTCTCATGCACAAACTTGCAAAAAGCTATAGGAAATTCGGCTCCCACATTCCCTCTACCAAACCGTGTTTCCCTTTACCAAAAAGGATCAAGGTTGACCAAAAATTCTATCCCAAGCACCTTCCAAAAATTCTATCCCAAGCACCTTCCAAAAATTCGGCCAACATATCCCCTTTTTTCCACAATTCCTTTACTTCTTTCCTTATTTTTCCCTTGATCTTCTCCTTACTCTTCTCCCTTGTGTTCTTTCCATCAATAAAAAGTCTTCATTTCCTTCTTTAAAAATTAGCCGACACTTACCATCTATCACATGGTTAGCACAAAAATTTAAATCCCAAAAGTTGCAATAGATGGGATTTGAACCACTTCCCTCCATGCTCTCCACTTAGCGCCACACCACTCCACCATGTGCTCCACTTGTGTTAGCAAAATACACTCTTATTTCCTTAAGCATTGACGCCACCTACCTTCTCCCTCCTTAAGGTGCTTAAATACAAAAAATTCTACTAAGGCTCAACTCAACCTCAATCCTTCTTAGGGTCCCTAAACATACACAACTGACATTCTTAACTAGCCTAATGCATGGTGTAATGCAAAACATAAAATCCCGAATTACAGGATGTTACAATTCTACCCCCTTAAAGAAATTTCAGCCTCGAAATTTACCTGATTAAAAGAGATGAGGGTATTGTTGCCGGATCGTGTCTTCTGGCTCCCATGTAGCTTCCTCTGCCCCATGATTATGCCATAATACTTTGACTAACAAAATTGACTTCCTTCTCAGCACCTTAATATCCCTATCTAAAATCTGTATTGGCTCTTCTTCAAAAGACAAGTCAGGTCTTATCTCAACTTCCTCCACTGGCACTACATGAGACGGATCCGAACGATAATGCCTTAACATTGAGACATGAAATACACTATGTATCTGACTTAACTCCGGAGGTAACTCAAGCTGATAAGCCACTGGCCCAACACGCTTCAATACACGGTATGGTCCGATGAACCTAGCCTTTCTGCCCAAATCTTAATATCTTCTTCCAAGGTGAGACCTTCATAAAGACCTGATCACCCACAGAGAACTCTATTTCCTTCCGCTTCAGATCTGCGTACGGTTTCTGTCTGTCTGAAACTTCCTTTATCCGGGCCCGAATTACCTTAACTTTTTCCTCCGTCTCCAAGATCAACTCAGGACTCAAAATTTGTCGCACTCCTAACTCAGTCCAGCAAGTAGGAGTACGACATCTACGACCATACAACGCCTCGTAGAGTGCCATCTGTATACTGGATTGATAGCTGTTGTTGTATGCAAACTCTGCCAACGGTAGAAAATCTTCCCAACTCCCCCTGAAATCGATCACACAGCCTCTTAACATGTCTTCTAGAATCTGGATTATTCTCTTAGACTGGCCATCAGTCTGCGGATGAAATGTCGTGCTGAAATCTAGCCTTGTTCCCAAAGCTTCATGCAGAGCCTTCTAAAATCGTGATGTAAACCTAGGATCCCTGTCCGATATAATAGACACTGGTACCCCATGCAACCTCACAACTTCTGCTATGTACAACTTGGCCAACTTCTGCAACGAGTAATCCGTACGAACAGGTAAGAAATGAGCAGACTTCGTTAACCGATCCACTATCACCCATACTGAATCTTTCTTAGTAGGCGTTAAGGGTAACCACTAACAAAGTCCATTGTTATCCTTTCCCATTTCCATAGTGGAATTTTCATCAGTTGTAGTAACCCTGAAGGCAGTTGATGTTTTGCCTTCACTTGCTGACATGTCAAGCACTTGCTCACGAAGTCAGTAATCTTCCGCTTCAAACCCGGCCACCAATACTGCTCACGGAGGTCTCGGTACATCTTATTTCCCCCGGGATGGATAGCATATGGGCTACTATGCGCCTCACGCAGAATCATTTGTCTCAATTCAGAATCCCTGGGCATACAAACTCTTCCGCAAAAACACAATACTCCATCACTATTCAATCCAAAATCCCCTATCTCACCACCTTCCACTTGCTGAAGCCTAGAACCCAACCTTTCATCTAACAACTGCTTTTCCTTAATCTGACCTACCCAATCGGGCTTCACTTGAAGTTCGACTAACGAGCTACCATCTTTATAAAGGTGAGATGAGCGAACATCGCTCTCAAATCCGATATCGACTTATGACTCAACGCGACCGCCACTCACGTTAGCTTTACTCAGGTGATACTCGATTGAGCGGTCATAATCTTTCAACAATTCTATCCACCTCCATTGTCTTAAGTTCAACTCTTTACGGGTAAGGAGGTACTTCAGACTCTTATGGTCCGCGTAGATAATCGACTTCTCCCCGTACAGATAGTGTCTCTATATCTTCAGAGCAAATACCACTGCAGCTAACTCCAAATCATGAGTGGGATAGTTTATCTCATGCGGCCTTAATTGACGAGATGCATAAGCTACCACTTTCCCCCCTTGCATCAACACACATCCCAAGCCCGTGTGTGACGCATCACAATAAACAATAAACTCCTTACGACCTCAAAGTCAGTATCAATACCGCCGCGCACGCGAATCTTCTTCAATTTCTCAAAGCTCTCTTCCTGCTTATCTGACCACATAAACGGTATTCCCTTATGCAACAGCTTAGTTAGGGGTGCAGCAATCAACGAAAACCCCTCAACGAATCGCCTATAATACCCAGCCAAACCTAGAAAACTTTGAATTTCGCCGCGACTTGATGGCTTCCGATCCAATCTGACCTCGACCTTCCGGGGAACAACTCTAATTCCTTCGGCAGACACAATATCTCCCAAAAAGATCACTTCCCTCAGCCAAAATTCACACTTACTGAATTTGGCATACAATTGCTTCTCCCTTAATATTTGCAATACAACCCGTAGATATGAAACATGCTCCTCTTCTGTCTTTGAGTACACCAAGATCTCATCTATAAACACCACCACAAACCGGTCTAGATAGGGTTGGAAAACTCGGTTCATCATGTCCATAAATGCAGCTGGTGCATTAGTCAACCCGAACGGCATCACTAAGAACTCGTAATGCCCATATCGGGTTCAAAACGCAGTCTTGTGAATATCCGCCTCCTTGACTTTTAACTGGTGATACCCCAATCTCAAGTCTATCTTCGAGAAGACCGATGCTCCTCGCAGCTGATTGAATAGATCATCGATCCTCGGCAACGGGTACTTGTTCTTGATCGTCAACTTATTCAATTGTCTATAATCGATACACATACGCATCGACCTATCCTTTTTCTTAACAAACAAAACCGGCGCTCCCCACGGTGACACACTTGGTCGAATAAATCCACGATCCAACAACTCCTGAATTTGAGCTTTAAGTTCCACAAGCTCCTTCGGCGCCATTCTATAAGGAGCAATGGACACTGGAGCCATTCCTGGCAACAGCTCAATACCAAACTCCACTTCCCAATTCGGAGGCAATCCTGGAAGCTCCTCGAGAAAGACGTCTGAAAACTATTTCACCGTTCTAACACTCTCTACGACAACTCTTTGGCATCCAAAGCACTGATAAAGGCTATGAACGCTCCACACCCTTTTCGTACCAACTTTTCTGCCTTTAAAGCAGATACCACATTAGATAGATAATTTCTTCTTTCACCTATCATCACTTCCTTATCATCTGAAGTTCTTAGTACCATCTGCTTTGCAACACAGTCCAAGTTCGCACGGTGCTTAACCAGCAAGTCCATACCCAAAATAAGATCGAACTCACTGAATGGCAGTTCCATCAAATCCGCCAGAAATGCTACCCCTTGAACTTCTAAGGGCACATCCCTAAACAACTTATTTACTACTACAGACTGTCCTAAAGGGCTAATCACAGTTGTTTCTTTAGCAGTAATCTCAGATCTAATATTCAAAGTTCCAGACACAACACATGCAACATACGAATGGGTGGATCCAATGTCTATCAATGCGGTAAAAGGTACATCAGATATGAAGAACATACCGGTTATGACATTCGGTGCATTGCCATCCTCTCGACGTCTGACGCATAGACCAACCCTGGCTATCTCGACTCCGTGTTACCCCTATTACCAGTACCTCTACCCGGTGCACCCTGACCTCGTCCTACGCCATTACCACCTCGACCTGGCCCACGGCCTCTCGGCGGCTGCTAAGCGCCTCCTGCTGGCTGCGCAAATCTGTTACGAACTACATGAGTCTGAGCAGGCTCTTGAGGGCAATCCTTAAACCGATGGTCCTTGGATCCACATCTGAAACAACCACCAGTTCTCTTCCAGCATTCACCTGAGTGAAGTTTCCCACAATCCACACAAGGCTGTAAATGATTGGTAGTAGCTAGAACTCTTACTCGAGCTGGCTCCTCATTCCTGGGCCTTTTTTGAAATCCTCTAGCAGGACCTAAATACCCAGAGTCTCTCTTGTTCCTGCCTCTATCCTTGTCTTGATTTTTCCGTTCCGAGTGTTTAACTTCCTCAGCTATCTTAGCTTTTTCCACCAGTGTAGCAAAATTCCTTTCCTTCTGTGGGGCTATCAGTACTCGTAATTCATCACGCAACCCGTCCTCAAAATGCACACAGCGTTCATAACCAGTCGGCACTATACCCTGGGCATACCGACTCAGACGCAGAAACTTCGCCCCGTATGCTGCCACAGATCTACCTCATTGAACTAGATTCAGGAATTCCTTTTTTCGGGCATCTACATAGCTAGCCCCGACATATTTTCCCCAGAATGCTGTCTTAAAGAATCCCCAAGTAATACGACCAGCCTGGGTGCCTTCCCGAACAGTGAGCCACCACTGATACGCCTCGTCTCTCAGCAATGACACAACTCCTTTCAGTTTCTGCTCAGCTATGCAATCCAAATTGTCCATAATTCTCTCCACCGCCTCAAGCCAGTACTCCACTACATTAGGGGCCACACTCGAAATACCCCTAAAAACTTCAGCCCCATTTGATCTAAGTCGCTTGGATATTGACCCACGAGCTGCATACCCAGTTCTTGCCCCAGCAACCCTTTCCAGTACCCGCAACATCGCTTGGGACAGAGCGTCGTCCTCTCTCATTCGATCATGTGACCCAGCTTCAATCACTGGTGACGCAGGTGCATCCATTTCCGGCATATGTCCCGATGCCTCAGATGCAACTCTAGCACCTCGGCCTCTACCATGTCCACGTCTACCACGTCCACGTCCTCTAGCACTCATTTTTGCTAAGTCGATTTAATCTGATTAAAAGTCTTATGAATCAGTGTGCTTTTCAATGTTTATTAAACAATGTTTTATGGAGTATAAGAGTAGAAGTTGTTTTCGCAAAATGTATCCTAAAGTCTTAATGTCTATAGTTTCAGCTCCTAAAGCTAAAAGTTCTAGAGTATTTCTATTTTGTGAAATTTTCTTACTACAATCATATCACAATAATTATAAAATGAAAGCAAAAACTTACTGACTTGGTGCCGGATACCCATGGTGCCATACTTCGTCTAAAACATGTATTTATAGATCAAATTTCAAGCAGTTTTAGAAAACATTTTTGAACCCAAACCACAACCGAGTTTTGCAACCTGGCTCTGATACCATAAAATGTAACACCCCAAACCCGGCCTATGCGATACGACCAGATCCGGTATGTCACATAAAGAAAATGTATAAAGAACATGTGATTCTAAAAAAGATTGATGTTAATTTGTTATAGTTAAGAAAACAGTTTTGGTTTTAAAAAAACTACAGATTTCAAGCGGTTGTTTTGATGAATCGAGATTCGAAACTAGTGAACTTTTAAAACCGTGACTTTTGAAAATGACGTTAATAATTTAAAAGAGAATCTGAGTTAAATTATTTACGCATATTTATTATGAAAACCATTAAATAAATTTTTGGAAAACCGTTATTTATGATTTTAGAAAATCCCCCTTTAAAATAAATCATGGAAGGTAATAAGAACATCAAACATAAAACAAAAATAAAAAATCCCAGAGGCCTTATTACAACTTTAAACCCAACATAGTAAAAGTAACGAAATAAAGCGGAAAAGTAATTTACTAAAGTTCAAAATTATTATTCCAAAAGTATGGCCTCCAACGAGTCATCCATGGCCCCAAGTCCTCACATCGAGCATTAC
This sequence comes from Gossypium sturtianum, assembly GCA_025698515.1. Lineage (NCBI taxonomy): Eukaryota > Viridiplantae > Streptophyta > Magnoliopsida > Malvales > Malvaceae > Gossypium > Gossypium sturtianum. The sequence continues at coordinate 66,835,228 of CM046950.1, read as the reverse complement.
ACCGCAAGGATTAAGAAAAAGGGGTGAGTTACTAGAACTCAGTGCATAATCCCCTTACCGTCATTCACAGGGCCTGAACCCGCATAGCATACTCTTGGGCCTAAGCCCATTTACATAGTAATAATTAAAATGAAGTAAATGTATGCAACCCAACACATCCATCCATCACACCCCCGACCAGCCAATCACACCTATGGGGATCAAGTCAACCCACCCCGCCACTCACACCAATTTGCAGTCGAGCTGCTATTTATAAAATATTTTTGTGGTCAAGTCACCGAAATCATATTTAAGCACAATAATAAACAAATTGTGGCAATGCCACCAGGCTACACTGCTCTCCATACAATTTTTCCCAACCCATGCAATATGTAAGAATGCCACATACATAATATAATAAAATATCTACAAATATATAACAACCATTAATCTAGTGAATTATTACAGTGAATCGGCCCATTATAGTACTTTGGTAATTCGGCCCACTAAGGCATTCTAGCAAATCGGTCCGTTAGGTCATTTTGGTAAATCGGCTCATAGGGGCATTTTGGTAAATCGACCCATAGGGGCATTTTTGTAAATCGACCCATAAGGGCATTTTCATAATTTAACAAATTAATACCGGTTTTGACAGATTTTAGATATAATGTTGTTTAAGCCAATTACTCGATTCATGCTATATTACGGTTATTAGACTTGTAAATAACAACGATCTATTCTTCCAACATAATAGTGAATCACGAATTTACGGAATTTCGGTGTGGAATTACACACACGATTCTGAAGAAGAACTAAACCTTCTTGATCGTCGGCACCTATGTCACCATAACACTCGATTAACTAACAAAAGAGTTTCTTAATCCAAATCTAAATCTGACGATCTAAGAAAATGCTTACCCTTAGTATCGTGAACGACCACGATTTGCCTATTCTCACCGAATGATGGTCCACAACCCGGTGGGAAATCCCGAACTGCCGATACCGCCCTACGTTTGAACTTGGGAGTAGAGATTGCAAGTCCACTCCCTATTTGCCCTCCTATCGGTTTTCTTTTAATAACGCTACCACTCGCCTCCATTGAAAAAGAGTCTTGGTCAGAATAATACTACTATGAGAGAGAGTAGTTATCTAAGGAGAGGTTTTGGTTTACCACCACTTCCGAAGGATCAACGAGTAGAGAAAAACGAGTGGTTTAGTCCCTAAAATAATCGATTAGTCACACTTTCGATTCGATTGGCAAAATAATCGATTAGAGAGATATCGAATGAACCAAGAAGAAACTCCTTACCTTAACGATGATGAATTCGATTCCCACTGATTGGGCTTATAGCTACGGATGAGACAAGGATATAAGATTCGGCTTTCCCACTAGAACACTACAAAAAAGAGTTAATCACGATATGAGAGAGTAGGAGTGAGTGATGTTTCGGTTAGAGAACCATCCAATGATAAGGGTACATATTCGGCCATGAAGAAAAGAAATTGAAAAGAAAAGAAAGAGATCACTTACCGATTCAATCAAGAAAAATGCCCAAAATGCAAGAAAGAAGAAGAAATAATGTGATTAAAGTTTCAGCTATTTAGAGAGAAAAGATCAAGCAAGATTCGGCCATCAAAAATATTGATTAAAGAAGAAGAGAGAAGAGTTGAAGAAATGGTGAAAAAAAAAAGAAAAGATGGAGAAAAAGTGCTAGATAGTTTCGGCTAACAAATAAAAAATGAGCAAGAATGGATTGAGGGTTACGGCAAAACAAGGGAGAAAGATGAACAAATGGGCTAGAGTGTTTCGGCCAAAACAAGGGGAAAAGAAGTTGGAAACGAAAGTACCAAAAAATATTAAAAGAATCAAAACCTCTCATGCACAAACTTGCAAAAAGCTATAGGAAATTCGGCTCCCACATTCCCTCTACCAAACCGTGTTTCCCTTTACCAAAAAGGATCAAGGTTGACCAAAAATTCTATCCCAAGCACCTTCCAAAAATTCTATCCCAAGCACCTTCCAAAAATTCGGCCAACATATCCCCCTTTTTCCACAATTCCTTTACTTCTTTCCTTATTTTTCCCTTGATCTTCTCCTTACTCTTCTCCCTTGTGTTCTTTCCATCAATAAAAAGTCTTCATTTCCTTCTTTAAAAATTGGCCGACACTTACCATCTATCACATGGTTAGCACAAAAATTTAAATCCCAAAAGTTGCAATAGATGGGATTTGAACCACTTCCCTCCATGCTCTTCTTTAATATTTTGTTTCATCGATGTCAACTTCTTCTTTAATAGTGACTTTGCATAATCCAAATAACCTTCAAAACGATCCGATATCTCTTCTAGTACTGTCTTTACTGTTGACTCATTCTCTTATCTGACCAGAGTATTAATCCTTCAATCACGGAACTCTGTAATTCCAAACTTGTGAGCTTATTCAATCTAAATCTTACGGATTTCATTGTAACACTATACTGATAAGGGGGTGAGGGTAGTAAAGCCTCAAATTTAACTCTCACATATACATGCACATAACATAACATTTATCAATAACAAAATAATATGAACTTTTATTCATACCTTTATGAATTTCAACTCATCATAAACACATTTTCTCTCAAATATTTGAGTACCACTTTCAGCACTATCAGAATTAGCTCAGTTGGAAAGCATATCTGTCTAATTAAAACAACTTTCGTCAGAGTCGGGAGATATCACACTATCACAGGTTCTATATGGCATGTATAGCTAGACTCACATACGCTACGTTAGTCCTAGAATCGACTAAATCGTAGCTTTGATACAAATAAATGTAACGCCCCTCACCCGTATTCAACGCCGGAATAGGGTTACGGAGCATTATCAGACTTATAACACATATAACTGTACTTTTCTCATACATTCAATCATTTCATACAATCATCACTCAATTTGTCCCTTACAATAGCCTACGAGGCCTTAAACATGCTTTAGGAGCGCCGATAACTTATAAAACTTCTACGAGACTTTGAAAATTTTTCTCAATAAAGAATACACACGCCGGTGTGGCCAGGCCGTGTGTCTCACACGGCCACTAGCCACGCCCGTGTCACTAGCCGTGTGAAAACAGGGGGTACATACTGGCTTTGGTCACATGGCCAACCACACGCCCGTGTGTCTAGCCCGTGTGCCCTTCGAAGTGGCCACACACGCTCGTGTGCCAGGCTGTGTGCTAGGCTGTGCCAATCCTGTAGGGTGTACTGACTTATGCAACACGGCTAAGTCACACGCCCGTGTGCTAGGCCGTGTGTCAATTAAGGGAGTATACTAACTTGTACCACACGGCCAGCCACACGCCCGTGTGTAAGACCGTGTGGAGCACACTGACTTCGTTTTAATATCAACACCAGGGGACACACGGCCATGTAACATGACCGTGTGTCGCACACGGCTGAGACACACGCCCGTGTCTCTGCCCGTGTGGACAAAAATAGGCTATTTACAAAGCCATTTTGCCACCCTATTTATACAAGCATGCACAAGCATAAATTGCAACATTATTATAACTCAATAGGCAACCAATTCACAACATTTCATACACAATTTATACCAATTCGACATAGTATTCAAATACCTAATTAATATCATGCATTTTCCATTCATATGCCTATTTCATATCAAGATAACATTTGCATATTTCCATTCCATCTACTACTTGCCAAAACATACCATATTTGAATACTTATACACAACCAAAACATTATACCAAATTAAGCCAAATCACATGGCTTTAACTTATACCACAACATGTACCAAAATCACTATCTCAAGTAACCATAACCATCATATTTATAACTAGCCTATACATGCCATATTTACATATATCCATAAGTTCAAAGGTACCAATCGACAACTGGATTGTGTGATGCGTAACTCCGACTTATCCGAATCGTACGAGCTACCGAACCTCTTTAAAACATGGAAAAGAAACAGAGTAAGCTTTATAGCTTAGTAAGCCCGTATAATTTAGATTTAAACTTACCATTTAGACATGATCAAGACAATAAATACGGTGTACCCAATTCAATTATCAAATGCCTAAACACAAGCATTTATTAACAAGTTAGTCACATAAGCCCATATAATCATCCATTATCTTAATTTAGTACTCAATACATTGTATCATATCAAATTCGTATATCATGTACATCATTTGTAACATTTCACTCTCAATCATATGATCAATAATTCATTCAACAACAGTAAATCATCCGTATAAATAGTAATCCATCCGTATAAACAGTAATTTATCCGTATAAACAGTAATTTATCCGTATAAAAAGTAATTCATCCGTATAACACATAGTTTTATCACATAACCAATAACAGAATTTATGCCCGTTGAACTTATTAGAATTTCAAGGGATACTCGAGTGATATACATTACATATATAAATCACTAATCCGTCAATTCATTATCATTTTCGCTCTTTCAAGCTATAATCAGTAAGCTCCTCTTGAGCTGATGGATAGTAAGCTCTATTGAGCTAAAACGGTAAGCTCTGACGAGCTGAAAACAGTAAGCTCTTACGAGCTGATACATTGGTAAGCTCATACAAGCTACGGTGAGTCTGCAAAACATGCAGGATCTCAACCTAAACAGTAACCCTATTGACATGTCACTCGTATCCTACGAATTCCTACGGTTCAAACGGGGCTCGGTAACAATCAGACTATATTAATAAGGCATTTAAATTTCAAGTAGATCATTTACTCAATTACATACATTCATTTCAAATAATTACAAGTATTTAAAAGTTCGATTCTAATTATACGAACTTACCTCGAGTTGCTCGGATGGAAATTATCGACTATTAGTCCACTTTTCCTTTTCCCCGATCTAAACCCTATCTCGGCTTATCATGATCTATATATTATCAAAATTTACTTATTTGATCATCATTTCATTCAATTTAGCACAAAACACACATTAGGGTCATTTTACACATTTTCCCCTAAACTTTCAATTTTTTACAATTTAGTCCTTATCACACAATATTGCAAATTCATGCAATTTAGTACAAATCCATGCTTAGTCGAATTTAATACATATTACTAGCAGCCCATATTTTCAAATTATACACACTTCTACCCCCATAATTTTACAATTTCACAAATTAATCCCTTTTTGACATTTTTGTCAAAAATCACTTTACAAAACTAGTAAATCTATCAACAACTATTCAAAATCCATCATCAAACATCAAATTACTCAAGCATTCAACGATGGAAACATGATTAATCTTTAACAGTTTCAAAATTTAAGGTGTCGGCTAGCTAGAATACGAAGCAACGATCACAAAAAAATAGAAATCATTAAAAAAAAGACAAATTTGGACTTACAAATTAGCTCCAAAGTGACCGAATGCTTTCAAGCCCTAAGATGGCTTTTCTCCATACTTCATTTGTCTATGACAAAGATGATCTGTAACACCCCAAACCCAGCCCACGCAGTATGACCGGATCTAGCATGCCACATAAAGAAAACGTATAAAGAACTAAAGTTGACGTTATTTTGTTATAGTTAAGAAAACAAGTTTGGTTATAATTAATCGATAAAATACTACTAATTTCTAGAGGTTGATTGAAGAATCGATAATCGAACTAGTGATCTTTTAAAACCGTGACTTTTGAAAATATTATTGATAATTTGTAGCAAAAATCCAAGTTAAATTATTTGTACATATTTATTATGAAATCCATTTGTTGATAAATTTTAAGAAAAACCGTTGTTTATGATTTTAGAAAATCCTCGTTTAAAACAATTCATGGAAGATAATAAATACGTCAAACATAAAACAAAATAAAAATCCCAGAGGCCTTTTTACAACTTTAAACCCAAAATAGTAAAGGTAACGAAATAAACGGAAACGAAATTTACTAAGGTTCGAAAATATTATTTCCAAAGTATGGCCTCCACCGAGTCATCCATGGGCCCAAGTCCTCATTACTGTTCATTACCTACAAGAATTAAGAGAATGGGGGTTACTAGAACTCAGTGTATAATCCCCTTACCGTCATCCACTGGGCCTGAACCCGTATAGCAACATCTTGGACCGAAGCCCATTTACATAACAATATTTAAATGAAATGATTGTAACCCAACCCATCCATCCATCACACCCCCGACCAGCCAATCACACCTGTGGGGATCAAGTCAACCCACCCCGCCGCTCACACCAATTTGCAGTCGAGCTGCTATTTGTATAATATTTTTGTGGTCAAGCCACCGAAATCATAATTAAGCACAATAATAAACGAATTGTGGCAATGCCACTAGGCTACACTGCTCTCCACACAATTTTTCCCAACCCATGCAATATGTACAGATGCAACATAATAAAAATATATCCACATATATAACAACCACTAATCTAATGAAAAATTTCAGTGAATCGGCCCATTAAAGCACTTTGATAATTTGGCTCATAAGGGCATTCTAGCAAATCGGCCCGTTAGGGCATTTTGGTAAATTAGCCCATAGGGCATTTTTGTAATTTAGCAAATTAATACCGATTTTGACAGATCTTTAGAACTAATGTTGTTTAAGCAAGTTACTCGATTCATGCCATATTACAGTTATTAGATTTATACGCAACAACGATCTATTTTCCAACATGATAGTGAATCACGAATCTATGGAATTTAGGTGTGAGATTACACACCTGATTACGGTAAGAATTAAACCTTCTTGATCGTCGGCACCCTTAGTATCGTGAACGACCACGATTTGCCTACTCTCACTAGAAGATGGTCCACAACCTGGTGGAAAATCCCGAACTGCCGATACCGCCCTTCGTTTGAACTTGGGAGTAGAGATTGCAAGTCCACTCCCTTTTTGTCCTCCTATCAATTTTCCCTTAATATCTCTACCACTTTCCTCCATTGAAAGAGTCTCGGTTAGAATAATAATACTACAATAAGAGAAAGTAGTTGTTTAGGGAGAGGATTTTGGCTTACCACTACTTCCGAAGGACCAACAAGTAGAGAAAAACGAGTGATTTAGTCCCTAGAATAAATGATTAGACATAACCATCGATCCGTTTTAACGGAATAACCAAGCAATGAAAGAGATCAAAATGAACCTTGAAGAAATTCCTTACCTTAACAATGATAGATCCGACTCCCACCAATTGGGCTTATGGCTACGGATGAATCGACAAGGATGTGATATACGGCCACCCACTAGAACACTACGAAAAAGAGATAATCACGATATGAGGGAGTAGGAGAAAGTGATGTTTTTGGTTTAGAGAACCATCCAATGATAAGAGCACCTAATCGTCCATGAAGAAAAGAAAATGAAAAGAGGAGAATGAAACCACTTACCGATTCGGTCAAAAAAGAGAGTGCCCAACACAAAGGAAAATGAAGAAGATATAAAGTGCTATAAGGTTCGGCTATTTAGAGAGAAAAGGACAAGGAAGATTCGGCCATCAAGTATTATTGACTAATGAAAAAGAGGAAGATTGGGGAATGGTGAGAAAGAAAAGAAAAGAAAAGCAAACTATGAAAAGATGAGACAAAGAAGAGAAAGTATTCCTTAAGGTCACGATTTTAGGCAAGGAAAGAAGTACCAAATGGTCAAAAGAAAAGAACTTTCAAATGGAACAAAAACTTCACAAAGTGCCTAAGAAAATTCGGCAATCAAAGGAAAAAAATTGGAAAAGAGAGCACCAAAATGTTAAAAAGAAATGAAAGCCTTTCATGCACAAAACAAAAAAAAAAAAAAGGCCAAAAGAATTTTGGCCCTTTTCTCCCTACCAAAACCGTGTACCACCTTTACAAAAAGATGAGTGTTGACCAAAATTCTTTCCCCAAACTCCTTCCAAAAATTCGGCCAACATATCCCCTCCCTTATCCCTTTCCTTTATTTCTTTCCTTATTTTTCCTTTGATCTCCTCCTTACTCTTCCCCTTAGTGTTTTTTCCATCATTATAAAGTCTTCCTTTCCTTCTTTAATGTCTTGGCCGACACTTACCATCTTCCACATGATTAGCACAAAAAAAAAATTAAATCCACAAGTTGCAACAGGTGGGATTCGAACTCCACCCTTTTAGCTCCTTTATGTGACGCCTCACCACTTTGCTACTAGCTCTTCTTGCGGTAGCTAAATACATACTTATTTCCTTAAGCATTGACGCCACTTACCTTCTCTCCTTAAAGTGCTTAAACACAAAAATTTCTACTAGGGCCCAACTCAACCCCAAGCCTTCTTAGGGCCCCTAAACATACACAACTAACATTTTTAACTAGCCTAACGCATGGTATAATGCAAAACATAGAATCCCGAATTTCAGGATGTTACATGATCACCTTTAATTCTTTGTTTGTTTCATTTATTTTATGTTATTAACCAAATTACCAAATTAACCTTACTAATAAACCATTTAAAACACCTATTAATGTGTCCATAAAAGTCCACTAACATTTAAAATGGTCTAATTACCATTTAAGGCCACCATAATTAAAATCCAAAGCTATTTGACACCTTTAACTAATAGATCATGCATTTTACATGTTACGCGATTTAGTCCTTTTTATCAAATTAACCATTCAAACAGTAAAATTTCTTTACGAAACTTTCACAAAATTAATTTATCATGCTGTAGACCTTATTAAAATAATAAAATAAATATTTTGAATTTAGATTTGTGGTCCCAAAACCACTGTTCTGATTTGACCCAAAAACAGGTTGTTACAATAACAATATGCGGATTGACTTGAGCATGGATACTGGAGAAAAGGTTTCTTACTGATCGATACCTTCTTTTTGAGTATAATCTTTTGCGACAAGTCTGACCTTATAAGTTTCCTCTTTTCTATTCACATTTATTTTCCACTTGTAGATCCACTTACACCCTATGGGTTTTATCCCTTCTGGTAAGTCTACAAGTTCCAACAGTGAGTTGGAATACATAGAGTCCATCTCAGCTTTCATAGTTGACCACATTCGTACGTGCGCATAAAACAAACAATTTTATAAGTACGGCTTTACTGTAAGCGTACAGGTCAATTGTAATATTTCTAGTGTTACAATGTAACACTAGAATATTCCAAGTATCGAACCCAAAGGAGATGACGATTGAGGGATAAATAGCATACATGATAGAGTCTAAGTGACTACTAATACGATTTTATAGTACAAAAACTCATAAGAAAGTATTGCAAGAAAATTAAATATGTTAATCTAAGGACCAAATTGCATAGAGTATAAAACTAAAAAATTAACCAAATAAATGGCTAACGGTGGTTGGTTGATTTCAATGTGGTTTCATCGGTTCTCGAACTAGGGACTTAAATCACTTAAATTGCTAAGTGGCTCTATTTTATCTTTCTATCTCAATTTTACCGACTTAGACGAATTAATTTTGATTTATCACTCGATCTCATCAGTTAATTCAGGAATAATGGATAGATGCGTAACAAGATTACCTCTCAGTCTCACTTGCCTAGATATTCCCTTAGGGGCATCACTTCCTATGTTTTTAGGTCTATTTGATTCAGTCCAATTTATTACAATTTAATCCTTTGTCCAAAAATCAACTTACCTACATCTTCATCAACCAACCCCCTTTAAGGTGTAACGCCCCAAAACTTAGGTATTTATTTTTGCATATTTTTAACATAAATACCTATCTGCTTTATTGGCCAAGTGATTTGGGTGTGTTTGGGAGTGTCTGAGAAGTCCTGGGTTCGAGCCTAGGCTTGTGTAAAATTTTGGTTTTTAGGGAATAAAACCCTTGCTTTTGGTTAGTAAGCTTTTAAATAAATGTGGGTAAAGCATGACATAAAAAGCCTGCTGGTCTAGGGGGTAAGCGGCGTGTTGCATAGGCCAGAGGAATGAGATTTGAATCTTAGTATTGGCAAGGGAATTGTTATTTTGCTGCTGTATTGTGGGAGGTGTTGGAGGTTAACTGAAACACCGAGGTGGTTGAGGTGAATTTGAATTGAATGGTTGAGAGGAGTGTCATCAGGTGGACTGATTTGAGGAGAGGTTTGAGGAGAATATCAAGGGATGAGGGAAGAGGTAGTGGAGTGTCGAATTTGGACTCCGGCACTCTAGAATTTGGTTGTAGGGGGATTCTCAGTTTTGTTTTGCTTGGTAATTGAGGTGCTCTCTACCGAAATCTCCCTTTTTCCATTTCTTTTTTCTTTTCTGTTTCTTCATTGTTTCTCTCTTTAGCCGATTGTGGTAAAGGCATCTACACTTTCTTTAGTTGTACTTTTTGACAACTATTTTCTCCTTGGCCGAATACCTTTCTTCTCTTTTCTCCCCCCATTTTTCCTTTTTCCCCTGTGTTGGCCGAATATGCCTTAGTTGTCTCTGCCAATTTCATTTCTCTCTTCTCACCTAAACTAAACCTCCTCTTCTCCCTCAAGTGTTGTGCTGCCGAAACTAGTCCTCTTCATTGACTCCTTCCATTTCGGTAAGTAAGTATAGCACTTAAAGTTTCGGCTTTTGAGTTACTAAGTGGGGTTGTGCTTAACTGTGTTTGACAGCAATAAATCGAAGGTGAAAGGCCGTGCTAGCGCCGAACCTATCCTCTATTCATTTCTCTCGCTCTCTTTCGGTAAGTTCTTTAAAGAATCATCTTTCCCTTTCTTTTTTTCTGCCTTATGTATTAACTGATAACAATCGTATGGCAGTTAAGGAAAGACTCTGGAAACTCTCAATCAATCATTGAAGTCTAAGATTCGTGGGGAATCACCGTGGTTCGATTGAAGGTAACGCTAATCTGTAAATGGATTATCGATTTCGAGTTTCTTGTTAACCATAAAGTAAGACTGATAGTTGTGTTTGATTGACCAAATGTAGGTTGGTGAGTGCCTGAACGACTGTTCGTAAGGAATCGAAACCAGGTGTGTAACACTGCCAAATCGTAAACCGGTAAAAGCTAAAAAAAAGTATGAAAATTGACTCTAAACAAGCGTGCGCTCGCTTTTGTGGTGAATCAAATGTATAAAATGTGGGCATTAGACTACCGAGGCCACCATGAGCGATCTCGTGGTCTCGGGCCGTTTTGGGCCATGTTGGGCCGAAATAAGCCATGTGGGCCCAACGGGCTCGTGGGCCCTACACGGGTAAATTGCACAAGCGGGTGGAGAATTTTGGGCCAATTTGTGTAAATTACATGGCCGAGCCATTTTTGGGCTAAGTGGGCCTCACGAGCATGTGGGCCCACATGGGCCGCATAATGGGCCTTGAGCCCATTTGCACTGTTTGACTGCTAAGGTTGCACGGGTCACCCGAGATGACTGTGGACCTACTAATGGGTCGGTAAGTGCACCTAGACCCCAAACTGATAAAATGACTGTGATGCCTCTATGGTCAAATGACTGTTATGCCCCTATGTTATGTATGACCGTGTGTGAGCATGCCATGATATATATATGTATGTTGCATTCATGTGTGATATGTTGCATGGGATGGGATTATTATGTTGGAGGAAGTGTATTGTATTGGCAGCTCTGCTACAAATTCTGTTTAGTGTCGCAACCGGTGCTAATTTTTGTAGTGTAGGGATGGGTGGGTGATTTTATCCCCACATGGAGTGTTGGGCTGGACGGAGTGGAGTGTAGAGGTTGGATGGGTAGGATATCTGATTGCATGCTTAAACTGTTACTAATACTGTTACGGGCTAAGGCCCACACTGATATTGTAAGGGGCTAAGGCCCAACTGGACTGAACTATTATTGACTTGGGCTTAGGCCCAGACTGTACTTGCTTAAAAGCATGATTGGTTGTTTAATTGCATGGGGTTACACACTGAGTTTTTGTAAACTCACCTTTCTGTTTATCTGTACAGGTAATCCCCAGACTTAGGCGGATCGGTGCTACGAGGGATTCGGAGGGGGCCACACAACCGCACCTATATATATTTTAATTTATTTTTCATAAGTTTAATTTGGGTTTTCGTCATGTAATAAGGCCTATTAATTTTTAACTTTTAATTTGGGGATTTTATTTATTTTCATTTACACTTGATTAGTAGTAGAACGCGGTTTTTCCAAAAAGATAATTGGTTTCCAAAACACCACGTTTTCGCAACTTATAATAATAGCTTCCGCATCAAACTTGGTTTTAAAGTATAGTGACAAACAGAAATGATCAACGTTCTACTAAAATAACTTAAGCTTTGAAAGAACAAGGCACCCTAAATTTCTGTTAAGATACATAAACGAGGTTTTATAATAAGCATGGATTTTTCCAAAGAAACAATGTTTTCGAAAAACACTTCAATGTGATATCGCCAGATTCGGCCATAACGTCTGGGCCGGGTTTGGGGTGTTACATGAGGTTTAGTTACTCATGCTAAAAATAAAGAGAATGAACATGGAAATGAAAAGTAAAGAAGCCACTGAAGTAAAACTTAAAAAAATATAAAATTTTAGATTTTTAAGAAATAAAACTTTAGGAACATGAAACTAAAAGCATTCAACAAGAAAATCGAAAATAATAAACATAACAGGAACAAACTTTAATTGAATGAAAGTAAAAGAAACTTAAAGACATTAAACTAAAGCTAAAAATGTCTTACAAGTACAGGGACTGAAAGTGTAAAAAAACCTAAGCTACAGTGATAATTAACTTAACTAACACTAAAAACGTCAAGAACAAGAAGTAAATGCAGAAAAATAAACTCTAAAACTAAGAAGGAAGAAGATAAAATATAAATCCTAGAAAAAGTGCAGAAAAACTAAGAGAAAACTTAGAGAAAACTAAGGCTAAAACTAAGCTAATGTGTGTGTCTCTCCTCATTAGCCAAATCTGGCTGTTTTAGGTTGCAATCTAATTGATTTTAGATTCCAAAATTGCCCCTATAGGGGCCTTGGATTATTGGTGGATCGGGTGGACAAAGACTACCATTTTTGTCCAATTTTGTCCCCCTCACAATGTCGATGTCGCGATACCCAGAAAAGGATGTCGCGATACCACTGAAGGTTGGTCTCCAATCTTCCATACTGTTGGAGGTATCATGATCCTAGGGTGTGGATATCACGAAACCCTTTCTTTTGGTGTCATTCTCACTCGTTTTCAACCTCCAACATGTCCCTAAACCACTCAACCACATGTTAGGCCCCCAAATGACACTATTGGCCTTCACTTATTAACTTAAAATCTAAAAATTACAAAAAAACTATGCAAAATATGCTACTTTGCTTGAGAATAAATTACTGAAGTATACCGAAAAAGTGTAATTTTCCATATCAAGTTATGGTAGATCAATAGCTATTTCCAAGAGCTTAGAATCAATACTTTGCATCACTTTGTCATATGTGATTGGATCATCATCGAATAGTAATTCAGTCATTCATTACAAAGATGAAAGACCCATGGCCATGTTTACTTTTCATCAACCATGTAATGCCAATGAGAGGATATCATTTACCCATGTATCGAACCATGAATTCCACTATTGTGAATTATGCTATATACTACAGAAGTTATACACCCAACGCAATAGCTTTCGGTTACTTATCTATTCGAACTCAGGCTTTTACTTACATCAAAGTGTACGAGTCACACATACATAGTCTGCCATCCATTTAGGATTTAGGTATGCCACACTATGAACGTCACAAGAGAATAGTTCCATAAACAAATTCAGGATCTATTTTACTTGGGTCTAGTACATTGGATTGTCCGTCTATTCCAATGTACTGTCAGTCCAGTAAGTCACATTTATGTCTCTATCTTCTGGGAGTCATCCGCTCTGATCCCTAAGATAAAGCATCTCCTCAATTAGACTTGATAGCAGAGGCAAATCTAGGGGGGCTAGCATGGGCCCCGACCTCCCCTAAACTGGAAAATTTTTATTTAGGCCCTCTAATTTTTTTTAAAATTTTAAATTAGTAAAGGTAAAATTGCACTTTGACCCCCCTAAAATTATAAAATTCGATTTAATCATTTAAAAATTATAAAGATATAGACAATAAAAAAATTAAAATTTCAGTTGGTCCCCCTAAAAAATTGTTCTGGCTTGGCCTCTACTTGATAGCCAACATATTAGTCTTTCAATCAGTTTGCTCATTTCCTATTAGACTAAGGACATGTTTAGGTTCATTTACTAATACAAGTTGTCTTTTTGTATTAGGATCCGACCACATAATACTACTTAGTATTAGTTAAACATTGGACAACCAATGAGCAACATTTGCTTCCATTTTGCTTTTCATGCAAAAACCATTTGAGGATAATAATAAAAAGTATATTCATTGTAATCAATAAATTTGTTTTATTAATCAATTTGTTCGAAAAATTACAAGTGTACTTATACGAAAATACTACACTTAGGGCACCAGATCCAACAGTATCATGTTCCCCTTATCTAAAATGTGGATGCAATTGGTCTGTACACACATATTCCCCGCTCTTAGCAGTAATATGGTTATTTTTTTTTAGCTATGTTGTTATATTCCATTTACAGAAAAAGCGTATTTGTTTGGAGAAATGGATCAACAAACAAATGTAGAAGTGTGTTGCCAGAGTCAAGGTTGGTATATATTTTCCGCACTTGGTCACAGATTTATGCCATAAAGCTAGGGTCATAATAGATTTAATCGAGAAATTCTACAAGCCCACTCAAAGTATTATTTGTGATTCCATGCTCACCCAATTTCGAGAGCTACAAAAGAAGCAAATTCAGGAGGGGAATGTAACATCCCAAAAATCAAGGGTTAGTAGAATCAGGTTTGTGAACCGAGAGAGAGTTGTCATGCCTTAATTTGAGTTCACGAACCCTCCTAATCAAGTTTTAAACCCATTTCAATTAGGGGAAAATGTTCTTGATCGATTGGCCATTCGGATCCCACAAATCGTGAAGCATAAGTGCAATTAAGGGTAACTAGTTTGTTATTTCGACATAGTTGTTGGGTAAAGGTTATGAATTGATTAAATGAATGAATTTAATCATTAATTAGTTACTTATTTTCTAGTATATTATTGAATTAGGTGCTGACCCAAATGCCTCAAATCATCCATAAAGATGAAGAACGATCGTACGTACAGTTCGCATTGATACAAGGTAAGGAATCGAACTAGTTGAATTTGTAAAACAGTTATTAATTCGACAATTGGTTTGAACCCATAAGTGGGTAATTGGGAGTTGGTTAAGTGGTAAATTGATTGAATTTATACTAAATTTTGGCTTAGGATCGTATAAAGGTTTATTAAGGAAAATTGGAAGATTCACTAGGGTGCTGCGTGAAAGCGAAAAATAAGGTGTGGGCCCTAAACTTGTATTTTTTTTTGATAATGATAAATTTCATGTTATATTTGATAAATTAGCTTGCTTATTGGTTTGTCATAGTAGCCAAAATATTAGTTTTGCGAGTGGTCAAACCAGGTACTTTTCGAGCCTTAAAAGATTGATGTGTTGGCAAAAGTGCTAGTTAGACTGTATGAATATGTAATCGAGATTGTTATGCATAATTATATTATGTGATATGAGAAAGTTTGATTGAATGGTATGAAATGTTGAGATATTAGGTTTGTGCACGATTTAATTGCATGAAATATTTACTATGATATATATACGTGAGGTTGTTATCGGTGCACAATGAAATTCGTAAAGTATGTGAATTGAACGATATTGATAGATGCCATTTTAATGGTAATTTGAAAATTGGAAAACTGCTTCCTTTTTCTGAAAGTATGTGATTATTGAGGACATGTTGAACATGTCGAATAAATGTGAAAAGTATTGAAATATAATTAAGTATGAATTTGTATGACATATTGCATGTGCTTTGGGATGGGATTTTGTGGTTGACGGAGGACTTCTGTGGAGTACTGGCGGCACATTAAGTCCGCATTATTCGTAGTCAGTGCACTGCACCTAGAAAACCAAGGGGATTGGCGATTTTATCGCGTATTATATGTTATTGGCGATTGTATCGTACTATTTGATATCCGGTAGATTTTCTACATTATTGATTATTCGGTGGTTTTACCACGTCGAGCTATGTTCATAATGTTTTGGAGTTTGACAGACGGGTTCTAGGGAACTCGTGGTGTGTAGCGGATGGTATGGGTAAGAACCTTTTTGCATTGTATCATGTGCATGACATATTCAAATGTTATTGATTTATGCTATGCATTGTATTTTTTGTATTGAATGGTATCGAAATTAATGATTGTTACTCAAATGAATGATGACCTATGCTCATACACCGATTGACAACAATTTGATAACGGCTATGTAATGACATGAAATTCCTATGATGGTTCTATTTTCTTATGTTAATGCTAATATGTTTCATTGTATTTGATGTTTTTGCCCGTTTAAATAATTATTCGACTCACACTGAGCTTTTCATAAGCTCACCCCCCATAGTGTTTAACTTTTCAGGTAAACCTCAAAATTAGGACAGGAATCAGCATTCAGAGAATCAACTTGGACCTCAGATTATCATTTTTTAATTAAGTATTATTAAGTCTTTATTGGTTTTGGCTTGTAATTTTTAATTATTTCTGGTCTGTGGCTTAGTAACTTTTCTTTTGGGGATTTTTGCATGCATGATTACTCAAGCATAATAACTGGATAATGCATGATATTGAGCTTAAATAAAATTTGATATTGTTCCCTAGTTTCCACTACATTACAAAGGAATTATTTTTGAAAAACAAATTGGTAAGGCAACTAAATTTCCAAAATGACTTGAAAAATGGTTTTTCCGTTGCATTAGTTTAACATCGAGTTTTTTTTAAAGAAGAGCGATAAGCAAACAGTTTTTCTAAAACAACACTGGCAACAATAAAATGAATCCTAAGCATACACGACCTAATGAATGAATTCTTTTAAGCTAACTCAAAGTACAACTACTATTTTCTCTAGAATAAGTTTATTTAAAGTCTTAAAAAGTAACGTAAGTTAGCTTAGCCATTTCGGTGGCTAATGTAGCCTTCTCAATCGAGTCATAACGTTTAGGCCGGGTTTGGGAGGTTACATGAAACCAGCGCCAACTTCATATAGTTTACTAAATAAATGTTAAAGGTTGTTAAATAAATCTTTAAAGTTGTATATTTGGTTAAAAAGCCGTCTTTACAGCATGGAACATTTTTTCCCAAACAAGAAAAATAATTGAGTCGATTGATAATGAATATCGAGTATCATAATTATGTATAACACTTATCTCAAGTCAGAGTTCTTGATTTTATCTTAAGAAGGATAAAATTATTAATTTTCTCATTTCTTATTTCTCAGTCCAAAAATATGAATTTGGAGAAGTTTAGAGAGAGAAAAGCTAATCGTGAACTTTGTTACTCCACAGATATAATATTTAATTAGATTGTTGCTTAGGTGTTGTTATACCTCCCCACAAGGGGGGGACACGTGGCAGAATGGAATAATGCTAAAGGGGCACATCCCACCATTACAGATCAGGAGGTCACCAAGAGCTTCACTCCTTGTCACAACCATCCGATCAGGCAAAAGGTAGTTATTCAAGGAAGGTAAACATTTACTCCTCCAAGCACCTGACGTTACGTTAGGAACGTGGTCCTTTTGGTTACCAAACCCCTCGTGGATTCAACTATCTTGTACCTCATGTCAAAGCGAATGCCATGATATGTCCCATTGCAAATATCCTCATCCTATCGAAAACATCCCCCACGTATTCCATAATGATGATCTGATTGCGAGTCTGCTACATTAACGCCATCCTACACGAGACCTCACCTATAAATAGCCCCAATACGATGAAAAAGGGATTGGCTCTGTAGCATACTTGCCTAGACTTTGCCAACTCACCTTCAGCACCTAGTTTTCATACTTTCTCCACCTCTCTGTAACCTTTGACTCTTCATCCTAATTGAGTGAACTGGCTTCCGTTATCCCCACCACAACCAACCTAAATCTCCTCATTATTGATCCCATACATTAACAATTGGATAACTAAAGTGTTTGAAATATAATTACTACTGCATAATATATAATTAATAGTCTAAAATAATTCCATTACAAGCTCTGATCTACGTGTCTTGCACTTAAGGATACAATAGCAAAATCCAAATCCAAAGGTGGTTATTCAACTTTATATGTTTCTACGAGTAGTGCGCCTACATCATGCCCTCTTTGCAATATGTATATGTATGTGTATATATATATATATATATATATCCATCTTCCAATGTTTCTCCTTGTAGAAATCAAAAAACATAAATCCTGGGCTTAAAAGTGGCACTTAATATGCATTGCAGCACCAGCCAGTATATTTCCTATGTAGAAAGGTTCTGAGATAAATTAGAACTAAAATATCAAGTCTCAGATCCAATCCAAGTATTTGCAAAAGTCTTTTTTCTCATTTTTTTTTATTTTTCCATATTGCAATCTCATTTATGTTTAAAAAAACAGAAAATTGAATTCTTTGGTGCTGTATTCAACATAATTGGATTAAGATTGCTTCATTCAAAAGAATAATCAAAAAGCAGATACCGAAACAATCTGATATATAACCTCAATTCTTAATCTTTTTGTCATTATAAAATACTGGAGGTGCAATAATGTATCTCAAAAGCAAATCTTATTTATCAAGTGCCTCAAACTCTTTTTTAGCATTATATGTAAGAGAGAAAAAAAAAGGACCAATATATATATATATATTAAAACATTGCTAAATGGTTCTTGGGGTTTAAGGCATTGATCAATACGCCTGGATTTTGTCCCAACTGGTTTAATGTGTTCTAAAGGCAACAAATCAGTGACTAGGGTTATTGAGTTAAAGACCACGGCCCTTAGAAATCAGTCTTTCCCACTTTAGCAACAAAAAATAACTCTTGGGGTAATTGGGTTCCATTTTAAGAAAAAATAAAAACAATTGAAGGTTTAAATTAATTCAATCAACTCTACTTTTGATCTTTGAATTTGTAGCAGGAAATCATGTTATATCTTAATTAAAGCATCCTTCAAGATTGCCTAATAGGTCTTCCAATTTGCTCAATTTGTTTATGCATCAACAACATTCTACATTATTTGTTTGACCGAGTTACAAAGTGCTCATGATCCATTTCAATTATGGTTGAGTTTAGATTAATTAGTGGCATTCTAATTTTGGATTTTCATTGTTTTCTAGTTTTTTTTTTTTTAAGATTATAAAAAATGGATATAAAAACTAAATTTGATTTTGATTGAAATGGTAAAGTTGAAAAAAAAAATAGTTTAAGTTATTGAATTCAAGTATTATAATTTATGTGTATTTTTAAAAAATTGTTTACACAAAAGTACATATACTTTCAAAAATATATTCGCTCCTTTATAAAATTATTAAACTTTTGCTATATTATTTTGGCAACTAAGATTTGAATCCAAACTATTTCTAGGGGAAGGTAAACATCCAATCAACAATCCACAACTCGAAATTCACTTTTGGTAATTTCCTAATTGAATTATAACTCAGTTGAGAGTGACACTAGCTCAATCAAAATTCGAATAATAGTATATATAATTTAGATTGTAATGCCCCAGATCTTATAATATCTGGGTTTAGTTATGTTAAGTAAATTAACTGGGTTTAGTGGTTAAGATCTTGTGTTTAAATCATTTCCATTGAATTTTTTTATTTGTTATTCCCTCTTTTGGCTGATCACATGTAGGTTATATTTTATTCTTGTTAGCTTATTTGCAAGGATAAGCTTGTTGGTTCAGTGGTAAGGTATTAGCCTACTCACAAATCTTAAGTTCAAATCTTGTGGTAGGCAAAAGAGAAATTAATTTTTGCTTTATCTCTGTCGTTGTGGCCAATACTTGTAAGAGTTTCAGTCAAATTCTACTGGGCAATCCGATATGTGGTTAACTAATTAGATTTGATAAGATTTTTATCAGTTTTTTTAAATCATTAAAAAAATCCCTAAAATTTCTCCCCCTATTATGTCGTCCCTCTCTCCCAATTTTCTGTTTTGGTTAATTTTTGTTTTTGTAAACTCTCTCTATCGTTTCTCCCCGTGTTCTTTCCCTTTCTCTTTTGTTTGGTTTTCATAATTGCAATATCAATTTTTATTCCTCTCTTTTTTCAATTCTCTACCAATTACTGCTATCGTCTTGACGTTGAACTTGCTTAATGTCGTCGCTGGACCTCCATTCTTAGTTGCTGGTGGTGTTTTAATGGTTTGGGTAGAGTGTTATAAGCTTTTTTGAATTTAAACGTTGTTTATATGAAGGTCGTTTTATTTTTTATTGGTGAGCTTTTAATTGATTGTTGTTGTTGCAGGGATGTTGGATTAATGGTGATTGATTACATTTTATGTAACACTAACTAATTAAATTGTTGGAATAGGGTTACGGAGCATTACCGAAGTTTACAAATTAATTTTCAGACATTTCATTTCATCTAGCATTCATATTAGAAACCAATTAAAATCATACATATTGTCCCTTAAACGAGCCCTCGAGGCCCAAATTACGCATTAGAAACAAATAGGGACTAAGTCGAAAACTTAGAAAATTTTTCAAAAATATTTAAAATTTTCAACATTGCAGGGGTCACACGGCTGTGTGGCCAAGCCGTGTGACTCACACGGTTTGGAGACACGCCCGTGTCTCAGGCCATATGGGCATTCGAAACAGGGACACACGGTCGTGTCTCAGCCCGTGTCCATGCCCGTGTGAGTATACTGTCCGTGCCCGTGGCAGTGTCATCTGACCGTGTGTCACACATGGTTGAGACACACACCCATGTCTCTACCTGTGTGGATGAAAATAAGCCATTTTACAAGCCATATTTCTCACCCAAATTTTATGTCAATCTACAATCAACATTACACATATCAACAAGCCAAAATAAGTGGCTAAACCTAACAAATTACATATAGACCATCATTAAACAAAATACTTATACATACCATTATAACCAAAATCAAAACATTGGAAAGCACCGATAGAACCGATGGATAGTGTGATACAACTCCGACAAGCTTCCAACCCAATCGAGCTTCCGATAATCTGAAAAGTAAAGGAAAACAAATACATAAGCAATGAATGCTTAGTAAGCTCATATAAACTTTAATCATAATACTTCTTTTCAAATATGAAATTTATACATATCAAGAATAATTCAAAATTGATACCGCAATACTCATGAAGCTATATTCATCCACACACAAGGTGAATAAATCCACAACATCACTTATACATATTATCCCAAGCTTAGTAGGATTTAAATAACTTTAACTCTTCAAAATTTCTTTATTTTCATTTTCATTTCTTTACTTTCCACACTTATTCCATATGCATGACACACAAGTCATAAACATACCACTTTTTCATGAGCACTAGCATATTTTCTCTTGAGGACTTACCACTTCAATGCATCATATAAATAAACATTTTACCATTCAATCAATAGCTTGGCACTTGTCTAAGCATCAAACAACCACACTTGTTAGTGTACTTGCACATATTTCATATAAATTCAACATTGATATACTTATTTTCTCGACATGTCACACTTGAGTTTATCACTCGTCTCAACTTACATAATTTTCTTGTATCAACATATCAAAGATAATCATATATGTACATGTCATGATACATATCATTCTCTTACCATTTCTTCATAAACATATATCATTCATTTCATTATATCAATATTTCATATACCATCATTTCCATGTATTTCATGTACATTTATTTCGGTAATATTTTATATCGAACTCAACATTAATCAAATTCCATGTACATATACTTTCCACATCATGTGTATGTACAAATCATTATATATATATTTCAAGCATATACGGGTAATAATTCATTTCGTACTCATATTGTTTCATATCAGAATTTTTCCCATTGAATCATTTAAAATATCGATGGATACACAGGTAGTACACACAAGTGTACACAACTGTAATCTGTCAATTCATATTCGGGAATGCTCATTAGAGCACATAATCGGGAAGCACTCTCTCGAGCCATGTAACAGGAAGCTCATGTGAGCCATGTAATGAGAAGCTTATCCAGGCTGTATAACGGGAAGCTCATAAGAGCCATAATCAGGAAGCTCATGCGAGCCAATAACAGGTAGCTCCGTAGAGCCATTAACGAGAAGCTCCGGATAGCCATATATCGAGAAGTTCAAGTGAGCCTATATTGGAAAGCTTCGGAGAGCCATTAATCAGGAAGCTCACAAAGAGCCAATCAACGGGAAGCTCACGAAGAGCCATATATCGGGACGCTCATAAGAGCCGCGGTGTGTCCACAACACATGCAGGATCACAACCGATCGGGATGCTCCGAAGAGCTATTAACGGGAATCTCACAAGAACCATATAACAGGAAGCTTGAGAGGGCTAATAACGGGATGCTCTTTCGAGCTATGGTGTGTTCGCAACATATGCAAGACCACAACCAATACGGGAACCCTGTATCCATCGAATTTCGTTTATTCAATCGAGACTTATTATTTATCATATATTGTCGGATATGTGTTAAATTTCATGTATATGGCATTTACACAATTCACAAATACAACATTCAAGTCAAACATATAAATATAAATAATTTAGTTACACGAACTTACATGAATTGAATTGTAATAATTACAGGAGTTTAGGGACTATTCCACTATTTTTCCTTTTTCACGAGTATCTACGGAATCTTGATCTAAAATATAAAATTATTCATCCATATATTTCATTTCCAATTTATTTCACAATTTATACCCTTCAATTTTTCAAATTTACACAATTACCCCAGCTTTTACAACTTTTACAATTTAGTCCCTTAACTAATTAATTTATCAAATCAACTAATATTTCTCAATTAATAATTTATCCAAATATTCTAGGCTATCATACAGCCCTTAATAAAATAGAAATTTAATACCAAACTCTAATATTTTAACTATTTTCACCATTTGATACTAACATTAATATTTAACAAAATCACTTTATAATTTCATCATACACAAAAATTTAAGTACTAAACTCACTTGATATTAATAATTTATTTCAATATATTAATTTAGACAATAAAACAATTCATTTCATGCAATTTGGTCATTTTTGACATTTTTACAAAATTGCCCTTAAAATTTTACTTTTATTCAATTTAGTTACTGAGCCTAAAACATGCAATTTAGCCATTTTTAATGTAAACTCATGCTAGTTGAATATTCATATATATTTTCATCCTCCTCCTCTCCATTCCACATCCTTAATGTATATATAATTCCACTATTTACTTATATGTTCATACCAAAGTTGTCCACTTGAGTCATAGTCACTAAATTATTTATATCTTGAGCTACAGAATTCTAAATTAAGATCTTCTTGATGTTTCTGAAACTAGACTCAAATATATTTCTACCATAAAAAATTCAGAATTTATAATTTAACCAATAAGTACAGTAAAATCATCAAATTTATCCTTGTTCTACTGTTTGACAACTTCTTCCTTTCTTTACTAAAAATTAATTATCTCTTAGTACGGGGTTTGGGTGATGTTTCTATTTGTTTCTCTTGGAAATATACTCATAAATAATTTAAACATATAAATTTAAAACCCTAATTATTTCTTTACAATTTTTGATGATTTTCCAAAGTCAGAATAAGGGAACCCAAAATCAATCTAACCTTGTCTCACAAAAATTTATATATCTCGTAATATGAAATTATTTTGCTTACAACATTTCTTCTATGTAAAACTAGACTCAATATACTTTAATTTAATACTTTAATTAACCTCTAATTCAATTTCTAAAATTTTTGGTGAATTTTTAAAGTCATACTACTACTGCTGTCCAAAACTGTTTTACTGCAAAATGTTGATAACCAAGTTTATAACACTCTCCTTTCCTTTCTCTACAATATTTCCCATCACTTCCTCTTATTTCTCTTCACTAACATATCAAGAACTTAGAACCTTATATAAGGAAACTCTACTTTAATATCATTTTCATGCTTTTTCAATAATATCAAACTTAAAAATATATTGAAATCTTGATGTTCTTACCTTGTCCTATTGATTTCAATCTTTAACTTGATTTTCTCTCTCCTCCAACTTCTATTTCTTGAATCTAACTTGATATTCTAGCTCCCCATAGTCTCTTTATTATTTTTCTCTCTTGGTAGCTATGAAAATTCTTTTGATTTCTAAGTGAAAATAGTGAATTTTTGGTAAAAGGACCAAATTGTAAAGAAAATAAAATTTCTTTCTTTCTTTTCTCTTCTCACATTGGTTGCATTCTTCATCTTTCTTCCCTTATATACTAAATAAAATAATAATATATAATTAAAAATCAAATCAAAATATTAATAAACTAATATTTATTTATTTAATATAAAATATCACCAACATCATCATTACTCTTCAAAATTATCTTCCTTGCTAAATGACCATTTTGCCCTTATGATTCTTCAAAATTCTTCCATTAACTCATCACTTATTTTGGTAAAATTATGATTTAACCCCTCATACTTTTTCCACTTATTCAATTTGGTCCTAATTCATCCATTTTCCTTAGTTTCTAAATCATTCCACCCTTAAAATATTTGCACTATTGGTCTTTCAACTTTTCATATTTACACTTTAACCCCTCAAACTTTGAGTATTTACTCTTGGGCCACAAAACTTTTCTCACCTTTGCAATTTAGTCCTTTCTTGAATTAATATATCATAATATACTTCCCAAACAGATTTTATTGATATAACACAAAATTCCCCTTTTTGTCACTTTATTTCCTTATTTTATTATATCAAGGACAATATTTCACTTTCTTACTGTAGTAACTTTCAGGGTATTACAGTTTAGGTGAGATTCGTGAGACGCTCAACCTTCCTCCAATGAATTAGGTTTCGTTAAGTCGCTGATTTTCTGGGTAAGTGACCAAATGCTAGTTTAGGGGTTTGTTTAATTAAGTGATAAGTATCGAATTCAAGTTTCGATATTGATATTGGTTGCTAATCAGGTTATCCGTGGATGTTGTGTACAAGAACCTCGATTATTGTTTCAGTGCCGACATTCCAAAAGCATTAAGGTGTGTGTTCTAACCCGTAGATATTGTGAAAGGTCACAAAAATCTACAAATTTTGTGAAAATTCGAAATTGGCAGATGATGCCACATGGGCGTGTGGTTGGCCTTGTGGGCCACACAAGCGTGTGGGCTAACTTCATTCAATTTGATGGGCCTTGTGCGGGCTGAGTGTGGGTATTCTAAAATCTAATTTGCAAGTGCTCAATAAGGATGTTAGACCCTGTGAAGTCGTAAACCTGTGCGTTCATATATCTATATAAATGTGACTCTAAGTAAGATTTCTCATATGATTTGTCGTATTATCTCGTATGTATGAAAAACATGTATCCGATTTCTTTATGAGTAGGTATGGCACGTTATGATAACTACGCTTGATCACTTAGTATGATTTTGTATGTGAATTTGGGGTGGGATATTTAATGTGATGGAGGAAGTGTGATTCTGGCAGTTTTACTGGATTATATAATTTTGGCGATATACTCGCAATATATATTCTGGCAGCACAGTTGCATAGTATCTGAGTAGCATACGACCACATTATGGTGTGATGGATGGATGGGTTCTTGTAGCCCTACTTTGTGTGATTGGTTGGATGAAGTTGGTGTGTAGTGGATGGGGTAGGAATATTCCATATGATTATGCCATGCTAAGCATGTGTAATTTTTGATCTGTCTGCTCTGATATATGCAACTAAGCATGATTCTGTTTTGTGATTTTGCTTGCGGGCCAAGGCACACACTGAGCTTTGTAGCTCACTCTGTTTGTTTAATTTTTTAGGTAATCCTCAGACTTAGGATTTGGTGGCACTCAGGAGCTCGATTCAGATTTTATGTATAAAACTTTTCACTAATTCTTATTTAAAATTTTATGGACTTTTAGATTATTGGACTGTTTTTAGACTTAAATTTTGGTTTTTAGGATTTGTTAAGTATTTTAATTAGTATTTTAAAATTTGACATGTTTTCTGATTATTGAAAACCTAACGTTTGATTTTCATGATTACACAAGTCTAAGAAACTTTTCACTACAATTTTAATTGGGAATATGTGTTTTTACAAAGCAAGTAAATAAAATTGATAGCATGATGCTTTAAAATAAATTGAGTTTTATAAGTAAACATTTTAAGATTCACATACACATTTTACGACTGACAAATTTTCTTACCAAAAGGATTGAGGCAGATTTTAATAAAATCTTCGATTTCTGATTTCAGAATAAGATGCGATTTGGAAAATAAATGATCAAAGTCTCGATTTATTAATGTAACCTTCAAGATTCAACCATAATATTTAGGTCGGGTTTGGGTTGTGTGAGCAGGCCTATTGATAGCTCGAGAGTGAGCATATTTGTGATATGAGATAGCTTTGGCTAGATATGTGGGACTTCGGGTGCGAGTTACATTGATTTGGCTTCGGGCCATGATATTGGCACTTAGGGTGTGAGACTTCCGAGTATCTGACTTTTATTCCGAATGGTTCAACGGGAAAAGATTATGTTTCGAGGATGAAAACAATGATATGGATCAACTCAGGTACTTGTGATATGTTTGGCAAGTAAGTGATAATCGATAAGTTAATTGTAAAGTAAGTAGGTTGATGAATTTATACATGATATCAATAATCATGGTAATGTGCAAATTGTTAAATTGAATGTATTATTTATGTTCTTTAAATTGTGATTGATTTGGAAATTATACTTATTTTCATACGAGCTTACTAAGCTTTAAAGCTTACTTTTTTTGTTTTTCCTTGTTTTATAGTGATTCAAAAGCTAGCTCGGATTCAGGGATCGTCGGAGACTTCGTCACACTATCCTACTATCACTTTGGTACTCTTTGAGCTTATGATTTGAGTATACAGCATGTATAGGGACTTTGGTCATTTTGGTTCATGAATTGATGATGAATGTAGCCATTTGAGTTGGCTTGTAAATGTTCTAAGTTTGGTTTTGTATATTGCCATATAAGTTGGCTTATTTTGGTATGATTGAATCATGTATATATATATATGTGTATATGGTTTGTGTGATGTTTTGAGTGTTGGATATGTGATACTTGTGGATAATTAGTATTATGGATAGCAAATGGTTGAGTTATGAATATTGGTATTCTAGGGAATCTAGGCATTAATGCACATTTGAGTTTGGTATGAATTTGTATAGCATATTGTGGTGTTTATGTTTTGTATTGGTTGATGTTGGAAATGGTATGAAATATGCTTGAGTGAGGTTGATTTAATGCCTATTATATGCTATGTTTTGTGCTGTTTGAGTTTGGTGTAGGTGTGCATAAGTTTGGGTGGCAAATTGTCTTGGTAAATAGCCTATTTTTTTCCACACGGGCAGAGACACGGGCGTGTGTCTCAACCGTGTGTGATACACGGTCATGTATACGGACGTGTGTTCCCTAGTGTTTAAATTGAAATCAAGTCAGTATGCTCCACACGACCTCACACACAGGCGTGTGACTTGGCCGTGCGGCATAAGTCAGTATACCTTACAGATTTGACACGGCCTAGCACACGAGCGTGTGTCCCCTGTTTTTGGCAAAAACTTTCTAAGTGTTCGAGAAGTTTCTAAAGTTATCGATTTAGTCCCGAACCACCCCGAATGTAACACCCCTTACCCGAGTCAGACACCGAGACTGGATACGAGGCATTACCATGCTTAATCTTACTTAACACTTCAAAACGGGCTATAAAATTTCATTTAAGCCTATCACTTACTCAACCTCGACTTTCAAGACCTTAAACATACCTCCGAGAGGTTTTGGAACTAATCCCGAAGCTTTTACGAACTCACTAAACTTTTCATCAACACGGGGCCACATGCCGTGTTGGTCTAGAGGACACGCCGTGTGTGCCCTAAGACATGCCCGTGTCTACCACCCGTGGTCGAAATCGACTAATTTCACACACGGCCTTGACACGCGTGGCCTTGGCCTGTGTGCCAAACCTTGGCATTCTGACTAATCCACACGGCCCACACACACGCCCGTGTGTTTCAACCGTGTGGCGATTTAAATTCCAAGTGCATGGTGCAGACTTCACACGGCCTGGGCACACGACCATGTGCTAATCGTGCCTCCCACACGGTCTAGACACACGGCCATGTGTCTACTCATGTGGGAGATTAGCAGGCTATCTACCAAGCCCTTTTTCGACTCTCATTTGCATACATTCATACATCATCACATAGCTCCACATAGCATCAATATAACTCTTGAATTAAAGACATTTAATTCATACAATGAATTCTCCATCCCAAACACAAGGGAGAACTATTTCCAATACAATTACAATCTACTTAAGCCATCATCTATGGCTATTCACAACCAAAACATAACTCACTTACGCCAACACATTTGGCTATATTAACTATGACTTAGTCAACTTTAAAAGAGGTCCCTATACATGCCATGACTCAAAAGAACTTGAAACACCATACCAAGCTTCTCTACTGATAGTGTGAAAACATCTCCCATGTGCCTCCAACCCGAGCTCGTTAAAATAACCTATAAGAGATGGGAAAAGAAAAGGAGTAAGCAATAATGCTTAGTAAGTTCATCTGCAGTATAATCGACAAATACCGATATTCATTGAATATATACAAACGCAAGGTATTATAATGAGTTTTCTCTTAAACTCATGGTTACTTACTCAACTATTCTTGAAGCTCACTCATTCTATCTCTTACCACATTCTTACCATGCCTCAAGCCAATCGCTTCGTGTTAATTAGTATACATTCCTACTTTGGTCACCACATGATCATGTAGAACAACACATCCAGCATTTTCAATAAGCCACTCATACTACTAAACTCTCAGTGGTTTCGCACTTAGCCCTCCATTGATCTCTAGTAGGGTGGTATCCCACATAGCCCACCAATCATTTATAAGCGATGGTATCGCACACAGCACATCAATTACTAACTAATCAGGTGGTAACACACACAGCCCACCGATAATAATATGGTTGATGGTATCGCACACAGCCCATCACTAACCATTAATAAGGTGATATAGCGCATAGCTCACCATTATTATACATTCATGGATAGTTATCCACATGTATTTTCTCTATTTCAAATGTTCATCAGAGAACATCCTCACACACTACTATTCTTAATTAACTTTCTACGGTACTCGTTCGCATTCACACAATGCATCAATAAATCTATCTCATGCAACTAAGGTGCATTGATTACACATAACCCACTAGGATTTCATCATATACTGAATTCATCTCAATTCAATTCTAACACGCACTTATGTTTCTCATGGTGCAACCACATACTTTCTCATTTTCGACATACCCGTTGAATCACTCAAATTGTTAAACAACACTTTTGAGTTTCATACACCTAATGTCACACTGACATCATACCCCGATAGAGTCTTACATGCATTAACATATCGATGCCATGTCCCCGACATGGTCTTATATGAATTCTCACACCTAGGCCATATTCCAATATGGTCTTACACGGGACCTTAACTATCATCATATCATGCTATATACATTTCCCATTGCTCTTAGATTCAATTCTCTTGACGTCTCATCAAAAGATATATCATAGATTCATAGAGTAAATATACATTCCATACAACATTGGAATATCAAATTAACTCATACGTAATTACAATATTTGCATATGAACTTACCTCGATACCGAAAAGGGTAAAAAGGGAGTCTATTTGCCCACATTTCTCTTTCTCCCGTTCTAGGTCCGAATCTCGTTTTCTTCGATCTAGAACAATAAAATTTACTCATTTAATCACTTAATGATCATATTACAACTTAATCTCTACTTAGGAAAAAATGACCATTTTGCCCCTATACTTTGGCAAAATTATGATTTTGCCCCTAGGCTCGTAAATAAATTTTCATCCATCTTCTTTACTAATCAAGCCTATCCGAATCATATTCTCTTCTATAGCAACTCAAAATTTCAACTATTTCATGCACTTATTACCAATTTGCAACATTTACAAATTAGTCATAATTAGGTGTTTTCATAACAACACCTTTCACAAAAGTTGTTTCTCATCATCCTATCATTAATTTTCTTCCATAAAAACTCTTCAAACAACATAAACTCTATCATGGTAAGTCCCTAGACTCTCAACCATATTGCAAACTAGTCCTCTCACTAACTAGCTTAAACTTTGAGGGCTCCAAATATACAAAAATCATCAAAAATAAACATCAAATTGACTTATTTGAGTGAAGAAAAGCTTGCTGAAATTTTCAGCTTCAAGAACCCCCATTCTTGCTTGTATTTTCGGTGGGTGAAGAGAAGAAAATAAAAAGATGATAGCTTTTTGCTTATTTCATCTTATTTTATTCATTTTTCCACCTAATTTCCACCAATTTTTACAAAAATTAAATGCTCTTGTCCCCTATGTCACATGGCCGGCCAACTCACTTAAAACAAAGCCAAATTGCACATTTGGGACCTCCAATTGATATTCTATAGCTATTTGACACCTCTAACAAATAAAATAGAACTTTCGCACTTTATGCAATTTAGTCTTTTTTTCGCGATTAAGCAAGAAATCGCTAAAATTAAAGCACCAAAATTTTCATGCACCCTCATAAACATGTTATAACACATAAATTAACATTAAAATATTTTTCTCTAACCTTGAATTAGTGATCCTGAGATCACTATTCTGACTAGCCCCCTAATCGGGCTGTTACAATTCTCCCCCCTTAGGGATTTTCGTCCGCAAAAAATCTTATCAGGAGGAGTTGCTACCAACATTCTTAAAACGTTTCCATCAACTCTTCAAAATCAAAAATCCCCTTATCCTCAAGTTTCTCTTGCCAACAACCTTTAAGCTATAATACACAAGGTCGAAGCGTAACTTGAGACCTAGGTTATTCTTCCCCTAGGGCATATACTCAGTAATCCACCAATTTGGAACTCTGTACATATCCAAATGATCATTCGGATCTTTACCGGTTGATCCACTACAATTTGAATGAGATTCCCCTTCTTGGGAATTTTGTCAAACCAAATTTGAAAACTATAAGGTTTTATCTCACTTTCCCATTAAAGCATTCCCCGACTGTAATAGTCCTTACTTGTACGCTTTGAAAACTTAGCTTTTAGTTATCAACTACTTCTGACCATAAACTCAATCATATCGTGAAATGTACTCTATTGTCAAAACATTTATGCACATAACTGTACTTTCTTATTCTTGCATTAGTAGATATGCTACTACTGAATCTCATACCAAAACTTCTGTATAAGTTCTGGATTCATCATATTCAAATTCTATCTCGAGGAAACATCGACAACGGAAATCTTATCTAACCTGGATTTTTATCATCTTAAATAAACTCATTCAGAGCTTATTTAAAATACCATTTACTAAATCACTTCTGAACTCCTTTGTTTTGTAAGGAAGACTCACTATAGTCATTAACCTCGCTGAAACTAGGATGTTACCAACTAAGGTCAACCAAGTAACTCACTCGCATTGCTTAACATGGATCTTTCATCCAGACATCTGTACTATGTCTCCTATCTGAGAAGTATTACAATAATTATACACACCTTTGTAATGGTTCAAGCCGTTTCCACTATTTCATTTTCAAAATCTTCTGCAGCATAAGATACTCTAACTCATCAAAATTCATAAAATACATATCAATTTCTTTCATGGATCATTTCATAACATCTAACTCACTACACGGACACAAAAGTGATCGTCTCTGGATCACCAATCTGGCAACTCTTTTTCTCAATTCAGACTGAACTCAGTACTAGAATTTTCAATTAATAGTTCCTTCTATAGCTTTCAACTCGACCATCACGGTTTGAACATTTCAATGAGCATACCTTTGTATCATGCTCCCTACTCACGTACACACAGAATTTTATTCTCCTTATTGATTCATGCGTAAATGTAAACAAAACTTGAATCATATTTCAATACATTAATCTACTCTTTTCTCCACACTGAGAACATATTTCAAGCACACTCTCATCTGAGTTTATCTTGCTATGCTAATCTAAAACCTTTACCATCATCATATCTCATGATAGCAGGGACATCTCGATCGAACTCATTAACTCTATTCGGCTTACCCGAAAACCCATCACACAATGTGAAACTTGTGATTTCACTCTTTATACTAGAATCATCTCCAACTTCCCCCTCAAAGTACTCGAATAGGGTTACGAGGAGATAAAGGAATGTCGATTTCAATTAACTAAATCGACAACCGTTTAGTCTGATTTTTTTTTTCAGTCTGATAACGTTCTCACATAATCACAATTTATGAGAAGAACAACTACATCAGTCCTGAAAGGCAACAAATGTTTATCCATAATACCCAAGGAGATCATTATAACCCATCCATGGCATTAACTAACCATACGCAGATCACAGGCTTCAAGCCAACTTACTCATACTTGCCCTTTATTTAGCACATACCGTGCCACACATTGTACTCGTTTCTTCTTGACTCGTTCACGAGTGCCTGCATTCGCCCATTCACATGGCTTTACTACAATTCTCATTTCTACCTCTAGACTCATCTATCTGTCCCATTGATTACTAGGGATAATCGAAGACGCATATTCATCGTCATTCATGTAGGTACGAAACTAATGCCACATCCCCGAGGTGGTCTTATATGGAGTCACCTCTAAATGCCCATGCCATATCCCGGATAAGGTCTTATATGGACTTCCACATCAAGTATCGATGCCATATTCCAAATATGGTCTTATACGGAATCATAACTTGGTGCTGAGGCCATGTCTCGAACATGGTCTTATACAGGACCTTATCTATTTCATATCTCAATGATAGCCTTTTCATTATAGTCCTTTAGGACTTCGACCTCGTGTTTAACAACAATTACTCTATTTAGTAGAGTATCATGTATCAATGTGATACAAAGCATTCTCAATTATGCTAACGTAAATATTGCATTAATCACATACAAACTTACTCAACTTGACTCTCATAACATCTCATCATAATTCAACAATGTAGGGGGTAAGGTTGTAGAGTCCCTTAACCTAACTCTCGTGACTACATACATATGATTTAATATTCATCATCAATGAAATATCATCATAGTCACACAACTCACTCCAAGTGAGTTTTCACGTTTATCATGTTACAATTGTTTCTATCACTCATACTTTGAACGGTGACTTCACTTACTCAAGTTCCACCTTAATGTCTACTCGAGTACTCAACATTAAACTCTAATTTCTCTTACCATTGCTTATCAATTTAGAGAATGTCTTATGGATTTTGAGTTAAATGCGTTTACCCGATTGCCATAGTCCAACTATGGTCTTACTCAATATCACAACGCGTCATAGCCCGACTATTTCTTTACATGTCATCACGATGCCATAGCCTCGCTATGGTCTTACACTAAATCTCATATCAATACCAATGCCATATCCTCGATATGGTCTTACATGGAACTCATGTCGATGTCGATGCCATATCCCATATATGGTCTTATACGAGATCGTACTTAGATGCCGATGCCATGTCCCGAACATGGGCTTATACGAGATCTTTCTTTAGTACCGAAGCCATGTCCCAAACATGGTCTTACACAGAATCACTATTCGATACCGACGCCATATCCCAGATATGGTCTTACATGGGAACACATATCGTTGCCAATGCCATGTCCCAGACATGGTCTTATATGGGATCACATGTATTGCCATGGTCCTATCATGGTCTTATTTATCAATTTATCATTAAACTACCATACTCATCTCCTGCATTCTACTTATTCAAACTTCTCAGTTTAATTTCCACACCATAATATGTGTGGCTTAATAACAGAGTCATAAAACAAAACATCATGCATTCTCTACTTTAACAGCCACATGTAAGATTTAACCATGTAGACATATTTATCATACATCATTCAAACAGTTGTACATACACACATATCCCATTCTCTGGATAAATTACTCGTTATAAGCACTTAACCCAATAGGTTGGGTACATAACACCGTACACATATCAAACCAAAATAGGTAAGCTTATCACTTCATAACTCTCATCCCTCAACCAGGAGTTATATCATTCCATACCTTATCATACACATGTCATAAACTTCTATTCAAACTTCTTTAAATTTCAACAGTGCATAAGTACATTTCAATTACCTCATTGCCACGTACAACCTTATTGAAATTAGCTCGGTTAGAAATCATTTATGTCTTATCAAAACAATTTCGTTAGAGCCGGGACATATCACACTATCACGGTCCACATATGGCATGTATAGCTAGACTCTGATACCACTAAATGTAACACCCCTTACCCGAGTCTGACACCGAGACTGGATACGAGGCATTACCATGCTTAATCTTACTTAACACTTCAAAACGGGCTATAAAATTTCATTTAAGCCTATCACTTACTCAACCTCGGCTTTGAGACCTTAAACATACCTCCGAGAGGTTTTGGAACTAATCCGAAGCTTTTACGAACTCACTAAACTTTTCATCAACACGGGGCACACGCGCGTGTTGGTCTAAAGGACACGCTCGTGTGCCCCTAAGACATGCCCGTGTCTACCACCCGTGGTTGAAACTGACTAATTTTACACGGCCTTGACACGCCCGTGGCCTTGGCCCATGTGCCAAACCTTGGCATTCTGACTAATCCACACGGCCCACACACACGCCCGTGTGTTTCAACCGTGTGACGATTTAAATTCCAAGTGCATGGTGCAGACTTCACACGGCCTGGGCACACGCCCATGTGCTAATCGTGCCTCCCACACGGTCTAGACACACGGCCGTGTGTCTACTCATGTGGGAGATTAGCAGGCTATCTACCAAGCCCTTTTTCCACTCTCATTTGCATACATTCATACATCATCACATAGCTCCACATAGCATCAATATAACTCTCGAATTAAAGACATTTAATTCATACAATGAATTCTCCATCCCAAACACAAGGGAGAACTATTTCCAATACAATTACAATCTACTTAAGCCATCATCTATGGCAATTCACAACCAAAACATAACTCACTTACGCCAACACATTTGGCTATATTAACTATGACTTAGTCAACTTTAAAAGAGGTCCATATACATGCCATGACTCAAAAGAACTTGAAACATCATACCAAGCTTCTACTCGATAGTGTGAAAACATTTCCGGCGGCCTCCAACCCGAGCTAGTTAAAATAACCTATAAGAGATGGGAAAAGAAAAGAAGTAAGCAATAATGCTTAGAAAGTTCATCTCTGTATAACTGACAAATACCGATATTCATTGAATATATACAACCGCAAGGTATTATAATGAGTTTTTCTCATAAACTCATGGTTACTTACTCAACTATTCTTGAAGCTCACTCATTTTATCTCTTACCACATTCTTACCATGCCTCAAGCCAACTGCTCGTGTTAATTAGTATACATTCCTGCACTGGTCACCACATGATCATGTAGAACAACACATCCAGCATTTTCAATAAGCCACTCATACTACTAAACTCTCGGTGGTTTCGCACTTAGCCCTCCATTGATCTCTAGTAGGGTGGTATCGCACACAGCCCACCAATCATTTATAAGCGATGGTATCGCACACAGCCCATCAATTACTAACTAATTAGGTGGTAACGCACACAGCCCACCGATAATAATATGGTTGATGGTATCGCACACAGCCCATCACTAACCATTAATAAGGTGATATCGCGCATAGCTCACCATTATTATACATTCATGGATAGTTATCCACATGTATTTTCTCTATTTCAAATGTTCATCAGAGAACATCCTCACACTTTACTATTCTTACTTAACTTTCTACGGTACTCATTCGCATTCACATAATGCATCAATAAATCTATCTCATGCAACCAAGGTGCATTGATTACACATAACCCACTAGGATTTCATCATATACTGAATTCATCTCAATTCAATTCTAACACAAACTTGTGTTTCTCATGGTGCAACCACATACTTTCTCATTTTCGACATACCCGTTGAATCACTCAAATTGTTAAACAACACTTTTTGAGTTTCATACACCTAATGTCACGCTGACATCATACCCCGATAGGGTCTTACATGCATTAACATATCGATGCCATGTCCCCGACATGTTCTTATACGAATTCTCACACCGAGGCCATATTCTAATATGGTCTTACACGGGACCTTAACTATCATCATATCATGCTATATGCATTTCCCATTGCTCTTAGATTCAATTCTCTTGACGTCTCATCAAAAGATATATCATACATTCATAGAGTAAATATACATTCCATACAACATTCGAATATCAAATTAACTCATACGTAATTACAACATTTGCATATGAACTTACCTCGATACCGAAAACGGTAAAAAGGGAGTCTATTTGCCCACATTTCTCTTTCTCACGTTCTAGGTCCGAATCTCATTTTCTTCGATCTAGAACAATAAAATTTACTCATTTAATCACTTAATGATCATATTACAACTTAATCTCTACTTAGGCAAAAATGACCATTTTGCCCCTATACTTTGGCAAAATTACGATTTTGCACCTAGGTTCGTAAATAAATTTTCATCCATCTTCTTTACTAATCAAGCCTAGCCGAATCATATTCTCTTCTATAGCAACTCAAAATTTCAACTATTTCATGCACTTATTACCAATTTGTAACATTTACAAATTAGTCCTAATTAGGTGTTTTCATAACAACACCTTTCACAAAAGTTGTTTCTCATCATCCTATCATTCATTTTCTTCTATAAAAAATCTTCAAACAACATAAACTCTATCATGGTAAGTCCCTAGACTTTCAACCATATTGCAAACTAGTCCTCTCATTAGCTAGCTTAAGCTTTGAGGGCTCCAAATATACAAAAATCATCAAAAATAAACATCAAATTGACTTACTTGAGTGAAGAAAAGCTTGCTGGAATTTTCAGCTTCAAGAAACCCCATTCTTACTTGTATTTTCGGTGGGAGAAGAGAAGAAAATAAAAAGATGATAGCTTTTTGCTTATTTCATCTTATTTTATTCATTTTTCCACCTAATTTCCACCAATTTTGACCAAAATTAAATGCTCTTGTCCCTTATGTCACATGGCTGGCCAACTCACTTAAAACAAGGCCAAATTGCACATTTGGGACCTCCAATTGATATTCTATAGCTACTTGGCACCTCTAGCAAATAAAATAGAACTTTTGCACTTTATGCGATTTAGTCCTTTTTCGCGATTAAGCAAGAAATCACTAAAATTAAAGCACCAAAATTTTCATGCACCCTCATAAACATGTTATAACACATAAATTAACATTAAAATATTTTTCTCTAACCTCGGATTAGTGATCCCGAGATCACTGTTCTGACTAGCCCCCTAATTGGGCTGTTACACCGAATGCATGTTTTGGGCCTCGTAGGCTCGTATTAGGGGCAATATGAATGTTGTTGATTGATGATTACATGAATATGAAAATGTATGTGAAATGAATGTGAAAATGTGTGATATGGTCGATAACGCTCCGTAACCCTATTCCGGTGTTGAATACGGGTGAGGGGTGTTACATATTAGCTGGAATTTTTTTAGCGTATATAACGTTTTGGTGAAAAATGGGTAACAAAAGATTAGTTTAGGTACGCACTTGGAAAAATGATTATAGTTTAGGTA
Source organism: Gossypium sturtianum (assembly GCA_025698515.1). Taxonomy (NCBI): domain Eukaryota; kingdom Viridiplantae; phylum Streptophyta; class Magnoliopsida; order Malvales; family Malvaceae; genus Gossypium; species Gossypium sturtianum. The sequence continues at coordinate 66,797,562 of CM046950.1, read as the reverse complement.
CTAATTTTTGGGTTAAACCTTTTCCAAAATAAATTTAACGATCTAACTAATGGTTAGACTGAAAAAAGTACTAATTTGAGAAAAAAAGATAATTTAAATAATATTTGTGATAAAAAGAAAAATTAGATATCAAAATGAGAAAAAAAATGAATATAAATTTGTTGGTTAAGAAAAAAGAAAAACCCAACAATCTTATATGCAATTGCAACTTGTTTTGCGCAAACTCAAATTATACATAAACAATATATGGAGATGGATGCTCTTTTCGAGACAGGATAACAATCTTTGGAACTTTTAAGTTGAAAATTATTAAAGCAATAAACAAATCCTACTATGGCATCAAATCTTCTATTAGGAATAGAATAAAGCCTTTTCTTTCAAAGTCATTTCATTAATTAGATATAAATATTGTAGTGCTTTCTTTTTCTATGTCGATATTCCACACCAGTTATTAATTTAATCAAAGTTTTAGATTTAGATTTACATTGTACATGGGGTACTATATTCCACATAGTTATTTATTTATTTACTTTAATAACCAAAGTACAATATTAACCTTTAATATAAACCATTATAAACACCTAATGCATGTCCTTAAATGTCCACAAACATTAATAATGGTCTAATTAGCACATAAGGACCTCCACAATTTAATTACATAGCCATTTAATACCTTTAGCTATTATAACATACATTTTACATTTTACGCGATTTAGTCCTTTTTATCGAATTAAACACTCAAACGAGAAAATTTCTTAATGAAACTTTCACACAATCATAATATCATGCTGTAAAAATTAAAATAATTATTTTGACTTCGAATTTTTGGTATCGAAACCACTGTTCCGATTAGACTAAAAACGGGCTGTTACATAATAATAGACTACCATGTTGTATAAATTTTTTTTAAAAATTCAAATTCCTTTTTTCTTTTATTTTTTTCTGTAACACCCCTTACCTCTATTTAACGTTGAAACAGGGTATGAGGCGTTACCTAACTCAAATATAGATACTAACATACAATTTCGGGTTATGAAATTCCGTTCAAAATTAAAACTTTTCAATATTCCTCTTAAATTCCTTAATATGGGCCTACGAGGCCTAAATCATACTTTAGAAATGGTACGATACTAAACCCAGCACATTAGAAAACTTTGGAAAAAATTTCTAAAAACAGGGGCACACGCCCGTGTGGCAAGGGACACGCCCGTGTGGACAGACCGTGTAATCACATACGCCCATATCCCTAGCCGTGTGGATTTATTTTTCAAATTCGAACCTACAGGGGTTTTCACATGGCCTGGCACACACCCTGTCCATGGCCCGTGTCCCTCACACGGCCATGACACGCCCATGTCTCCACCCGTGTGTAAAAACCTTGACATTCTGTTTCTGACGTCATCAACTCAATAAGGTCACACGGCCAAGGCACACGCCCGTGTTCTTAGGCCGTGTGGCGAATTAAATTCCTAATTTCAAGTGCAGACTTCACATGGCCTGGGCACATGCCCATGTCCTATGGCCGTGTCTTCCACACGGTTGAGACACACGGCCGTGCCTCAGCCCGTGTGATTACTACTGGGCATTCTGTTTTGTCAACTTAGGGTGCAGAGGGACACACGGCCGATCTGCACGCCCATGGGGCAAACCGTGTGTCACACACGGCCTAGACACACGCCCGTGTGTCTACCCATGTGGATAATAGCAAGTCTATTTACCAAGTCCTTTTCCCACCCCTACTCGCACCAACATAAGCTACAATCAAGACTTACACACATCAATGCTACTACACCATTTTAACATGCTAAACTTATCACATACTTATCAATCCGATCATGCAATTTGCTCACCCATGAAAAACATCATCATTTTCATATATCAATAATAGTAAATAGCCATCATCCATGGCCTTATACAAAAAGAATCAAATCTCCAAGTCAAGCCAACACATTTGGCCAAAACAATATGACACTTGACAAAGACTAAGTCCCTATACATGCCATACTCAAAATGATAAATCTAACTATACCAAAAGTTCTGATTGATAGTGTAATCGAGCCTATGACTTCCTTCGATCCCCGAGCTAACTTGGCGGCACTATAAGAAAATGGAAAGGAGAGGGAGTAAGCATAAAGCTTAGTAAGTTGCATGTAAACAATTAACAACAATTAACATGCATTATCATACTCATAGCATATTATAAACTTGCACATGATTCTCAAATGATTTAAGGCATAACTTACTCATTTCCACCCTTACTAAACACACAACATAATTCGAGCTCATTTCTCATGAACCTCATGTAGGTACCTGTATCACTTACAACATAGCTGTAACTTCTCTCACTTTTAACACAATCTTTAATTTACCCATTGAACCCATTGGAATACCAAAGGATATCCAATAAGCCTCACAAAAAAGGGTAAAATGCCAATGCCATGTCCCAGACATGGTCTTACACTAGCTCACATGTTGAGGCCGATGTCATGTCCCAGACATGGTCTTACACTAGCTCTCGTCTCAATGTCGATGCCATGTTCCAAACATGGTCTTACACTGGCTCTCATAATGTGGTCGATGCCATGTTCCAAACATGGTCTTACACTAGCTCTCATAATGTGGCCGATGCCATGTCCCAGACATGGTCTTACACTAGCACACATATCAACCCAAATGTCATGGCATGGATATCCGATCTATTCCTAAGGTTTAACCGAGAAATTTTACTACATCAACTCTCATCATGCATATTCACAACCATAATCAAACATTTTATGCAATATCAATTGTTTAATGCATAAATACAATAACGTTGTATTATTTACGTACAACTTACCTCGGTATACAAAATAAGGGCGACTAATTTGATTTTAGTCCACTAGCTTAGTTTTCCCCCGGTCTAAGTCTGGACTCCATTTTTCTTGATCTATAATGATAAAATTCACTCATTTGATCACCACATTAATCAAGACATTTCAAAATTCCTACTTTGGCAAAATTATCGTTTTGCCCTTAGACTTTTACAAAATTACGATTTTGCCCCTAGGCTCGTAAATCGATTTTTATCAAATTTCCTCATTAATCAAGCCTAGACGAATCTATTTTAAGCTTATAGCAACTCACAAATCCAATTATTTTCACACATTTACTACCTATTTTACAACCTTTACAAAAAGGTTCATTTTTGGTGTTTTCATGGAAACTCCTTTCACAAAAGTTGTTTATTTAACAACCAAGTTTCATTTTGTTCCATAAAAATTCAGCAAACAACACTAGTGTTCTCATGGAAAAACCCTAGACTCTCAGCCATTTTGCAAAATACTCCCCTCATTAGCTAGCTTAAGCTACAAGGGTTCCAAAAACACAAAAATCATCAAAAATGTCCATCAAAATCACTTACTTGCAAGGGTTGTAAGTTGCTGAAAATTTCAAGCTTCCAAAACCCCTATTTTTTTAGTATATTCGGTGGAGAGAAGGATAAATGAAAAAGATGATAGTTTTTTCTTTATTTATTTTATTACACCAATTTAGTCACCTAATGCCACCAAACCTTGACCAATTTCATTTTCTTGTCCCCTATGGCCGGCCATCACCCTCTAAAGAGCCTAATTGCATATTAAGGACCTCTAATTTAAGGTTCTATAGCTATTTAACACCTTTAGCTTGTAGAACAAAACTTTTGCACTTTATGCGATTTAGTCCTTTTTCAAAATTAAGCATGAAATCACTAAAATTATTTCACCAAAATTTTCATGCACTCATATAATCATACTATAACACATAAAATAATATTAAAATAATCTTCTCCGACCTCGGATTAGTGGTCCCGAAACCACTGTTCCGACTAGCCTCAAAATCGGGCTGTTACATTTTCTCTTCTTCCTCTATAATGTTTGGCAATGCCAACAATGCTTGAAAGTGTCTCTCCCGAGGTCGACGCACTGACGATTAATTTTGTTTCTGAACTTTATTGCTTGCTTGCTTGACTTAACGAGATTGAAAAAGTTCTTTCATCAATAAAAATCGATGTTTTCAAAACTAGATCGGACCAGGAACTGATTGGGGTATCGGTCTAGTGGTAGTGGTTGAACCGATTGACTCAAGAATCGATACATAGGGATTGAACTAAGCTAGAAACCAATTGAACCAATTTTCTTTATTTTAAAATACTTTTTTATTTTTATGTTTTTTTAATAATTTATTTGACTGAATAAAACAAACCAAGAACTGATGGCCTAACCAGTTTGATCATTGGTCTAAATATAAAATTCCTGATCAAAACCATGAAGCCCAAAATGCTTATACTTGTAGAAAAAGCCCAAAATAAGAGGAAGAAGAAAGAAAAAATATATAAAAACAAAAAGAATATATATAACCAGAAAATAATATTGTCTTTTTTTTTTTCCACATGCGAATTTTTAATTGGTTATCTGGTAGGCTATCGAGACCTCAAAAATAAATCGTGCTCGAAAAGAAAGAAAAAAAACAAACTTTTGAAGAGTGGTGAGCAAGGTTGAATCCATAGGAAGTGGGATTAGACTAATTCCTAGAAAATAAATGAGAAAATAAAATTGAGGGGGGTTTAATAGTTCAATTTGGAATAAAAACTAATAACAAATAATGCCTTCAAAACAGTAAGATTTAGGAAAATTCAATGTTTGATAAATATGCAGCCAAAGGAAATCGCAGTTTTTAATTCATGGATTGATCATTGATTTTGTAAATAATTTTCTAAACTTCTTGAATAAATTGGTTATAGCTACTCAAGACACTATAATAGCCTAATCACTCGTTAAATTCTTGGTAATCAAAGAGATGCTCGAAAGATTACTTCTCTTGTTGATAAACAGTCCCGCGGATACGCTCCTAGGATTTAACTTACCAACAGCCTTATGATTTAGAGGACCCAATTCTAGCCAATCATCTCACACCAGCACGGATAATTTAAACTACATTTTGCACCTTCATAACCTGAGTTATTCACCACACGGATTAAAATCTTCCCATAATTATGGATGAGAATATCTTAATTGGTTTCTATTTGTAACACCCCATACCCGAGTCCGAGACTAAGACTGGATACGAGACATTACCATGCTCGACCTCACTTAATTATGTACTTACGGACTATAAAATTTTGTTCTGAATTAAAAACTTCTCTTTCTTAGTCAAATCAAACATTTCATGCGCCTACGAGGCCTCATACTTACGTCCCGAAACTTTCGGAACTCATCTGGAAAATTTCTCTCCAAACAGGGGTCACACGTCCGTGTGACATGGGGCACGCCCGTGCACCCCTAAAACACGCACGTGTCTTTCACCCGTGGTGGATACTGGCAAACTACACACGGCCTGGACACGCCCGTGGCCCCAAACTGTGCCTAAAACCCCAGCATTCTGCCAATGCCCCACGGCCAAGGCACACACCCCTGCTTACCAACCGTGGTGCATATTGACTACCTTAACACGGCCTAGAGTCTAGACACACGCCCGTGTAGCTAGCCCGTGGCCTATTCTGACTTAAGATACAAAGGTGCAGTGGTGCAAGCGGCGGCCAGACACTGCCCGCGTGTGTCCATCCGTGTGGCCACTTGGAGGCTATTTACCAAGCCAATTGCCACCCTGAAATCAAGACCAAACTCATGCTCAATTCAGCAACTCAAGTATTACATCTAACATGAACAAGGATGCATACTTCATTGATAGATTAAAACATACATACTTAATCATTCATGACTCATCTCTTTGGCCATATACAAAAAGAATGCTAAGCTTGATAGCCAACACTTTGGCTAGTTTTAGAACATAACTCAAAATGAAATGTTTCCTATACATGCCATACTTAATATAAACGACTTGGCTATACAAAAATAGCAATTGATAGTGTACTCCGAGCTCCGGTGATGATGATCCATGAGATTAGCTTGGCGGGACTACATGGAAAGAAAGAATAAAGGACGTAAGCATTTAGCTTAGTAAGTTTGCATATAATGCACGTAGCAACATACTTGCTCAATATAAACCATTTAACATAAACAATGGCATCATAAATTTCAGCTATTTAAGCTTACTTACTCATACTGATTCTTACATATCTCATGATACTTACTAGTCTCATACTCGTGAGGTAAACAAGGTACCTGTATCACTTGATCACATAGATCAGCATGCTCCACAATAATAATTATAATCTCTAGTTCATCATTCATAAAATGAGTAATACTCATTTCTAACTTGATAATAGCTTTTCTTACTTGTCTTTCTTGTTATCCTTTTAACTTTACTCATTTGTCCGATGAATTTTTGCGAATAACCGAGGATACTGAATCTCATCCCACATAGTTCGATGCCAAAGCCATATCCTCGATATGGTCTTACATGGGATCTCTCATCTTGGTATTGATGCCATGTCTTGACATGGACTTACTCAAAGTCTTCCTTGTGTGTTCCCTTGGGAACTTACCATTGCCATGTCTTGACATGGTCTTACTTGGTATCTTTACTCATGAACTGGTCAATGCCGAGCCTTGGCTTGGACTTACATGAAATATTTCTTGTTACTCACCAATGCCACGCCTTGGCTTGGACTTACATGGAATCTCTACCTCATGATAGCTTTTCAATGCCAAGACTTGTCTTGGACTTACATGACATCTTTGCTTGGAGACTCACCAATGCCATGCCTTGGCTTGGGCTTACATGGGTCTTCATCTCATAATAACTCTTCAATGCCAAGACTTGTCTTGGACTTACATGATAACTTGCTTGATTGCCGATGCCATGCCTTGGCTTGGTCTTATCTGAGACTTTCTTATCTCGTGTGGTAGATCGAGTATCCTAAGTAATTCAACTTCAATCGGGACTTTCTCATGCTTAATCTCATTAATTTCTTTATTTAACATAGTAATAAGCATTTCTATGGTAATAATGTACATTATACTAAGCAATTCAATGATAATAATCATAAAGCTTACAAATCATACAAACTTACCTCAATATACAAAATGTATGTAGATATGCAATTTAGTCCTCGACTTTGTTCTTGCCTCGGTTTCGATCCGGGCTTTGTTTTTCTTGATCTATAATAATAATTAGATCATTTAATACTCATATTGACTAAATTGACTCTTAACTCATATTTTTGCAAAATTACTATTTTGCCCCTAAACTTTCTTTTATTTGCACTTTTGCCCCTAGGCTCGTAAAATGATTCTCACTTAACTTTCTTAAACATCATGCTTAGCTGATTCATTTTCTCTACTATAACAATCATCAATTCTCACTATTTCTAATAGGTATGACCAATTTCATAACTATTACAAATTAGTCCATACTATCATTTTTCATGAAATTCACTAAGGAAAAGATGTTTATCTAACATCAAACTCTCATAAACTTCCATAAAATATCATTTTACATGCATGATACACATGGGTAGATTTTTAACATGCTTCTTAGCTCATCTTATAGCTAAAAATAGCTAATTCATAATCTGAGGACTCCAAAAATACGAAGAATATTAAAAGCGGGGCTAGGATGACTTACTTGCAAGCTTCAAAATTTTGAAGAACCCTAGCTATGGAGTCTCCCAATTTTCGGCACAAGGAAGAAGATGAATGAAATTTTTATCATCTTTTTCCCATTTTAATCATTTAATTGGTAAATGACCAAAATGCCCTTCTCTTTAAAAATTTACAATTTACTAACTCATGTCCATTTTTGTCCAAAACTTATAATTTGGGAAAATTGCTATTTAAGGACTTTTAATTAATATTCTAAAGCTATTTCATACAAAAAGCTTCTAGAAACTCATATTTTGCAACTTTTTCAATTTAGTCCTATTTGATCATTCCATGTCAATTTCACAAAATTTCTACATGGAACTTTAATACTATCATGCAAACATGTCATAAACCTTAAGAACTCAATTTACTAACTCAAATTTGTGGTCTCACACCACTATTCCGACTAGGCCCTGAATCGGGCTGTTACAATTCTCCCCCTCTTAGGAATTTTCGTCCTCGAAAATCTTACCAGCAAACAGGTTTGGGTACTGGTTTCTCATGCTCTCTTTTGGTTCCCACGTAGTTTCTTCTATTCCATGTCTTTGCCACAATACTTTTACCAGGGCAATACTTTTATTCCTTAGCTGCTTGACTTCCCGAGCTAAAACCTTAATTGGTTCTTCACCATAAGTCATGTCGGGATGAATCTCTATCTCTGACGGGGTAATTACATGTGAAGGAACTGATCGGTAGCGTCTCAACATTGACACGTGAAACACATCGTGAATCTTTTCTAACTCTGATGACAAAGTCAATCGATAAGCTACCGGCCCAACTCTTTCAGTAATCTCGTATGGTCTGATAAAACGTGGACTCAACTTGCCTTTACGGCCAAATCTGAGAACTTTCCTCCATGGTGACACTTTCAATAAAACTTTATCTCTGAATTGATACTCTATCTCTTTTCTCTTTAAGTCTGAATAGGACTTACGTCTATCCGATGCGACTTTTAAACATTCTCGTATCACTTTCACTTTCTCTTGACTTCTCTAACCAAATCAACCCCGTGAATTTGGTTTTCCTTGAGTTCAGTCCAAAATAAAGGTGTTCTGCACTTACGCCCATATAGAGCCTCATAAGGCACCATCTTTAAACTCGACTAAAAACTATTATTGTAGGCAAACTCTACCAATGGGAGAAACTTTTCCCAACTGCCTCGGAATTCAAGAATACAACATCTGAGCATATCCTCGAGTACTTGAATTAACCTCTCTGACTGACCGTCAGTTTGAGGATTAAAAACGGTACTAAAGTTTAACTTTGTACCCAAGGCCTCTTGTAACTTCTTCCAAAATCTGGATGTAATGATCTCTATCCGAGATGATTGACAACGGAACACCGTGAAGCCTTACTATTTCTGAAACGTACAAGTTTGCCAACTTGTCTAGTGAGTAATCAACTCGTACAGGTATAAAATGAGCTGACTTCGTGAGTCTATCAACTATAACCCATACAACATCTTTCTTGCTCGGAGATAATGGTAGACCCGTTACAAAATCCATAGTAATACGGTCTCATTTCCACTCCGGAACCAAAATGGGTTGAAACAAACCCGAAGGTACTTGGTGTTCAGCCTTTACTTGCTGACAAATCAAGCATTTAGAAACAAACTCTGAAATATCTTTCTTCATTCTCGGCCACCAATACTGTTGCTTTAAGTCATTAAACATTTTGGTACTACCCGGATGTATAGATAAACATCCGTTATGTGCCTCATGCAAAATTCTCTGAATAAGCTCGTCCTTTCTCGGTACACAAATTCTATCTTTGAACATCAGACTTCCATTAGGACTAATCCAGAAATCAGACTCAACATCTGTCTCGCACTGAGCTCTCTTGACTTGCAATTCACTATCTTCCTTCTGATCCTCAAAAATCTCTTGGAGGAATACTGGTCTAGCTTTCAACTCAGCTAGAATAGAACCATCTTCGGATAAAGTCATCCGTGAATTCATTGCTCTTAATGCAAATAGGGACTTTCTACTCAAAGCGTCGGTGACCACATTCGCCTTCCCGGGATGGTAGTCAATGACCAATTCATAGTCTTTTATCAACTCTAACCATCTCCGCTGCCTTAAGTTCAACTCTTTCTGCGTCATCAAGTACTTCAAACTTTTGTGATCGGTGAAGATCCGACATCTCTCATCATATAGGTGGTGTCTCCATATCTTCAATGCGAAGACTATGGTAGCCAACTCTAGATCGTGGGTCGGATAATTCTTCTCATGTGGCTTCAACTGTCTTGAGGCGTAAGCAATCACTTTGCCTTCTTGTATAAGTACACGGCCTAATCCATTTAAGGATGCATCATTTGTAAATCACAAATTCTTTCCTGTCTCGAGTTGTACTAAAGCTGGAGCTTCATCAACATCGCTTTCAGTTTCTCGAAACTTTGTTGGCATCTTTCTGTCCACTCAAACTTCACATTTTTCTGTAACAATTTAGTCATCGGGGTTGCAATCATAGAAAACCCCTTGACGAATCGTCTATAATAGCTTGACTAGGCCTAGAAAACTTCTAACCTCAGAGACATTTCTCGGTGGATTCCATCACATTACTGCCGAAATCTTACTTGGATCTACTCGGACTCCATCTCCGAGACAATATGTCCTAGAAATCCTACTTCCTTGAGCCAAAATTCACTTTTCGAACTTGGCATATAATTGATTTTCTCGAAGAGTCTGTAAAACTGTCCGTAGGTTCTCAGCATGCTCATTCTCATCTCGGGAATAAATCAGTATGTCGTCAATGAAAACGACTACAAACTTGTCGAGGTATGGTCTAAAAATGCGGTTTATTAAGTCCATGAATACCGCAGGAGCATTGGTCAAACCAAAGGGCATGACTAAAAATTCATAATGCCCATACCTTGTTCGAAAAGCTATCTTGGACACATCTGATTCCTTTACTCTCAGCTGGTAGTACCCCGATCTCAAGTCTATCTTAGAGAACACAGTGGCTCCCTTCAATTGATCGAACAAATCATCGATCCTTGGCAATGGGTACTTGTTCTTTACTGTCACTTTATTAAGTTGACGGTAATCTATGCACAATCTCATGGTGCCATCTTTCTTTTTCACAAATAAAACCGGAGCACCCCATGGAGAACAACTTGATCTCGCAAAACCTTTATCATCAACTCTTGCAATCTGTGACTTCAACTCTCTCAACTCGTTGAAGCCATTTCTGTAAGGAGTAATAGATATTGATGTACGATGACGGGAGCAGTTCAATGCCGAACTCAATCTCTCTTAATGGGGTAGTCTGGTAATTCTTGGGGAAAAACATCCACGTACTCACATACTTTGTCAGATGCGACTCAATCTTTAACTCTGTTTCTTCATCATTCATCACGAAGGCCAAATATGCCTCGTACACTTTCTTATGTATCTCTACGTGCCGTCATATGAGAAATCATTGCCGGTGACCTACCTTGTTCATCTGATTTTACATGGAGAATATCCCCATTCTCACATCTCACCTCAATATATTTCTTCCCACAATTAACTATTACATCATGAGTGGTCAACCAGTCCATACCAAGAATGATGTCAAACTCATCAAATGGTAGCAACATAAGATTTGCTTTAAAGTAATGACCTCTAATCATTAATGGACAATCTTTACATACCTCAACAACTAACACACTCTTACCTTAAGGATTGACACCTTAATCGTAAATTCTGTAGAATCTATAGGCATATTCATACTGGATACTAGTTTCATACAAATATAAGAGTGTGTGGATCCGGGATCTATTAAAGCAATAACTTTGATATCATAAAGAGAAAAGATACCCGTAATAACATCAGGAGAAGATGCCTCTTCGCGAGCGCGAATGGCATAAGTCCTCGCAGGCGCTCTACCCTCGGGTCTCGTAGCTTGCTCTCTAGGGTTACCTCTCCCACTTGCCCCACTTCCTGGGTTCCTCTGCGGTCTTCCTCTGACCACACTCCCGGATCTCGGGTTCTGAGCTCTATCTTCTTTCATTGTCTCTGGACAATCTTTTATGTAGTGGTCACGGGAACCACATCCGAAACATGCATTTTCATGTGCTCGACATTCTCCAAGATGACGCCACCACACTGTGGGCATTCGGGTCTATTCGATCGGATGTTCCCCACACTAGCAACTGAGGTCGTCTGTGCCTTACTTCCCGAATACTGCTTACTCTTGTCCTTCCTTGAAAACCCAGTGTAAGTAGCCGATCGGGTGGAAAAATCTCTTGACTTCTTGGATGAGGATTGAAACGACTTATTCCCTTTGTCTCTTTTTAGAGTCGCGAGACTCTATTTTGATTTTCTCTTCTCTTTTACTAGTTCTTGGCTTTACAAGCCCTCTCTACTAACTGCTTGAATTCCTTTAGTTCTAGGACAGCAACAAACAATTTGATGTCCTCATTTAGCCCATCTTTAAATCTCTTACTCATGATGGCCTCGGTGGACACGCATTCTCGAGCGTATTTGCTGAGTCGTACAAACTCACGCTCATAATCAGTCACAAACATCTTGCCTTGCTTTAACTCTAGAAATTCCTTTCTTTTCTGGTCCACGAACCTTTGACTGATATACTTTTTCTTGAACTCTTCTTGGAAGAATTCCCATGTGACCTTTTCCTTTGGTACCACAGACACCAATGTGTTCCACCATTGATAGGCAGAATCTCTTAAAATAGAGACTACACACTTCATGCATTCCTCAGATGTGCATGACAACTCACTAAATACCCTGATGGTATTTTTTCTAACGAATCGACTTTTTGGATCATCATCTTTTCTAGCCCGAAATTTTTCTGCCCCATGTTTCTTGATTCTATCGACTGGAGGCTTCTCTCCTCTTACCACCTCTACTACTTGAGGGGCTTCTAGGATAGGTTGAGGAATAGGTGGGGGTGGAGGTGGTTGCGCATTCGGGTTCGTACGAACGAACTCCGTATACCATGTATTCATCATATGGAGGAAGGCTTCTCTAGCCTCTTCTCCTCCCTCTTGACTCACCGTAGTAGGTCTATTCTCATTCTCGTTCAGCACCATCCCTTCAGCGGGAATCGGTGCGTTACTTTCTACGTCATCCGCCACAGCTCTATCGGGATCCATTTACTAAATGTATAAACATAATTTAAGTCGTCAGGAGTCGTCACACTATCTTTATAAAAACATTCTTACGTATGGCATGTATAGCTAGACTCGTGCTCGTGCTACGTTAGTCCTAGAACCGACTAAACCGTAGCTCTGATACCACTAAATGTAACACCCCATACCCGAGTCCGAGACTAAGACTGGATACGAGACATTACCATGCTTGAACTCACTTAATCATGTACTTACGGACTATAAAATTTCATTCCGAATTAAAAACTTCTCTTTCTTAGTCAAATCAGACATTTTATGGGCCTACGAGGCCTCAGACTTACGTCGCGAAACTTTCAGAACTCATCTGGAAACTTTCTCTCCAAACAGGGGTCACACGTCCGTGTCACATGGGGCACACCCGTGCACCCCTAAAACATGCCCGTGTCTTTCACCCATGGTGGATACTGGCAAATTACACACGGCCTGGACACGCCCGTGGCCCTAAACCGTGCCTAAAACCCCGGCGATTCTCGCCAATGCCCCACGGCCAAGGCACACGCCCCTGCTTACCACCCGTGGTGCACACTGACTACCTTAACACGGCCTAGAGTCTAGACACACGCCCGTGTAGCTAGCCCGTGGCCTATTCTGACTTAAGATACAAAGGTGCAGGGTGCACACGGCCTAGACACACGCCCGTGTGTCCATCCGTGTGGGCACTTGGAGGCTATTTACCAAGCCAATTGCCACCCTGAAATCAAGACCAAACTCATGCTCAATTCAGCAACTCAAGTATTACATCTAACATGAACAAGGATGCATACTTCATTGATAGATTAAAACATACATACTTAATCATTCATGAATCATCTCTTTGGCCATATACAAAAAGAATGCTAAGCTTGATAGCCAACACTTTGGCTAGTTTTAGAACATAACTCAAAATGAAATGTTTCCTATACATGTCATATTTAATATAAACGACTTGGCTATACCAAAATAGCGATTGATAGTGTGCTCCGAGCTCCGGTGACGATGATCCACGAGATTAGCTTGGCGGGACTACATGGAAAGAAAGAATAAAGGACGTAAGCATTTAGCTTAGTAAGTTTGCATATAATGCACGTAGCAACATACTTGCTCAATATAAACCATTTAACATAAACAATGGTATCATAAATTTCAGCTATTTAAGCTTACTTACTCATACTGATTCTTACATATCTCATGATACTTACTAGTCTCATACTCGTGAAGTAACCAAGGTACCTGTATCACTTGATCACATAGATCAGCATGCTCTACAATAATAATTATAATCTCTAGTTCATCATTCATAATATGAGTAATACTCATTTCTAACTTGATAATAGCTTTTCTTACTTGTCTTTCTTGTTATCCTTTTAACTTTACTCATTTGCCCGATGAATTTCTGCGAATAACCGAGGATACTGAATCTCATCCCACATAGTTCGATGCCAAAGCCATATCCTCGATATGGTCTTACATGGGATCTCTCATCTTGGTATTGATGCCATGTCTTGACATGGACTTACTCAAAGTCTTCCTTGTGTGTTCCCTTGGGAACTTACCATTGCCATGTCTTGACATGGTCTTAATTGGTATATTTACTCACGAACTGGTCAATGCCGAGCCTTGGCTTGGACTTACATGAAATATTTCTTATTACTCACCAATGCCATGCCTTGACTTGGACTTACATGGAATATCTACCTCATGATAGCTTTTCAATGCCAAGACTTGTCTTGGACTTACATGACATCTTTGCTTGAAGACTCACCAATGTCATGCCTTGGCTTGGGCTTACATGGGTCTTCATCTCATAATAACTCTTCAATGCCAAGACTTGTCTTGGACTTACATGATAACTTGCTTGATTGCCGATGCCATGCCTTGGCTTGGTCTTATACGGACTTTCTTATCTCGTGTGGTAGATCGAGTATCTTAAGTAATTCAACTTCAATCGGGACTTTCTCATGCTTAATCTCATTAATTTCTTTATTTAACATAGCAATAAGCATTTCTATGGTAATAATGTACATTATACTAAGCAATTCAATGATAATAATCATAAAGCTTACAAATCATACAAACTTACCTCAATATACAAAATGTATGTAGATATGCAATTTAGTCCTCGACTTTGTTCTTGCCTCGGTTTCGATCCGGGCTTCATTTTTCTTGATCTATAATAATAATTAGATCATTTAATACTCACATTGACTAAATTGACTCTTAACTCATACTTTGGCAAAATTATTATTTTGCCCCTAAACTTTCTCTTATTTGCACTTTTGCCCCTAGGCTCGTAAAATGATTCTCACTTAACTTTCTTAAACATCATGCTTAGCTGATTCATTTTCTCTACTATAACAATCATCAATTCTTACTATTTCTAATAGGTATGACCAATTTTATAACTATTACAAATTAGTCCATACTATCATTTTTCATGAAATTCACTAAGGAAAAGATGTTTATCTAACATCAAACTCTCATAAACTTCCATAAAATATCATTTTACATGCATGATACACATGGGTAGATTTTTGAACATGCTTCTTAGCTCATCTTATAGCTAAAAATAGCTAATTCATAATACGAGGACTCCAAAAAAATACGAAGAATATTAAAAATGGGGCTAGGATGACTTACTTGCAAGCTTCAAAATTTTGAAGAACCCTAGCTATGGAGTCTCCCAATTTTCGGCACAAGGAAGAAGATGAATGAAATTTTTATCATCTTTTTCCCATTTTAATCATTTAATTGGTAAATGACCAAAATGCCATTCTCTTTAAAAATTTACAATTTACTAACTCATGTCCATTTTTTGTCCAAAACTTATAATTTGGGCAAATTGCTATTTAAGGATTTCTAATTAATATTCTAAAGTTATTTCATACAAAAAGCTTCTAGAAACTCATATTTTGTAACTTTTGCAATTTAGTCCTATTTGATCATTCCATGTTAATTTCACAAAATTTCTACATGGAACTTTAATACTATCATGCAAACATGTCATAAACATTAAGAACTCAATTTACTAACTCAGATTTGTGGTCTCGCACCACTATTCTGACTAGGCCCTGAATCGGGCTGTTACAATATTAATTTGACAAATTGAAGAGTGGCCAGTTCATGCAATTCACAAATCAATAATAATATGAAGAACAGAAGATGTAAAAAAAATTCAAGAATCTAAAAACATGAAGAACGATAATCTCACAATTTAATGAATCAAAAAAAACCTTGGTAAAACCCTTGGCTAGAATGAAGAAGTCAACAATCCATGAAGAGAAATAGAATAGTAGAAGAAAATATGAAAGTCTTGTACATCTTTTTCATGCCCCCAAAGCCTCTTTAAATACCCTCCAAGATCTCTAGATAAGAGTTCAAAATAAAGTTTAAAATTTAAAATGCATCATAAAATCCTAATTAATCCCTGAAAATAGGGCTTTGAAGAATTCTTCAAAAAAGATAGAGGTTTGTTGAAAGCTGTAGAAAAAGCATGCAGCTTTGTTTCTCTGAGCATAACTCGTGGGTACGCCCTATTCTATGACTTTTTCTACCCATCTCCTTAGTCCAAAAAAATTCATGCAACTTTTCTTCGAGCATAAGCTGTGGGGCATGCCTTATTCTCCTACTTTTTCTACCCATCTTTTGGTCCACAAAATACTCAAATTTCATTTTATCCATAAAAACCTCTATATGGCTTCCAAGTGATTCCAACTCTCTTTTCATCCTACAAAATACAAAATTCAACCAAAAGATGAGTTTACAAGCACATTAGGTCATCAAAATACATGGGAAACTTCTCAAAATATATGCAAAATTACACTCTAACATTATCTTTTTTTAAAATAGACTTAATGGTTTGACTAATGATTAATTAACAGAGATCAACTTAGAAAAAAAGCAATTTAGGTATCACTTATGATAAAAAAAATATTTCGGTATCAAAATGAGAAAAATGGCATAGTTTAGGTACCAATTTGTAAGTTAAGGTTTTTAAAAAAATAAATTTAATGATTTGACTAACAATTGGGTTAGCGGAGGTAGCAACATGGAGAAAATAATTTAGACACCACTTGTAAAAAAAAGTTTATATACCTAAATAAAAAAAATATAATTTAAGTATCTATTTGGATGTTAAAATTTTTCAACAAATAAAGTAGCAAATCACTAATTTAAAGGACCACTAAAATTCCACAATGTAAAATCCTGGAAATGAATGATTATTAACCAAGTTGATTTATGTGTGCTCCAATCATATTTGGTTCGCTTTTCTGATTAGGATTTGAAATTCCATGAACTTCACCGTTTTCACTTGGCTTGAAAGCTTGTTGGGGAGGATCCAACTTATGTCATTTCTGCAATCTGAAATCATTGGAAGTAACTCTATGATGATTAGCACAACTTCTGTGATTCATTTTGTATAAACTTGGATTTTCATTTCCTATTCACAATTAGAAGGTGGGATCTAGGTTGTTGGCTTAAGCATTTAGTTTACTACCAACTCTTTTTTTTTTTTTACTATCATGGATATCATGATATATTTCTACAAAGCCATTGAGATACTTTAGCATGTACTTTTGATTCTTTATTTTTCTTAAAATATTCATGTTGTACGCATTTAATTTATATCAAAACATAAATATGAGATATAACCTTCTAACTATATCAAAATAATTTTTAAAAATTGAACATATTCATAACAGGCTAAAAGGTCATCTTTCATTGTCATCATCCCACTTTGTTTTTCACTTATAGTGACAAGGTAAGTGGCTAACCCTTGGGTACTTGAGCCGCACTGCTTAAGCATTGGGTGGTACCCCAATCCACTATGGGGCTCTTGTCCCAACTAAAGTACATACTTTTTCTTAAATGAGAGATTATCTTTTTACCTAGGAAGGCCCATTTGGAATCTAAAGCTGCATTAGAAACCAGTTATTACATTTATCTGTTTTATTTTAAATAATTTATATATATTCTTCATTAAATTAGTAATATATGTAGATTCTATGACTAGCTAAATTGGTAGAGGTTTTATCCTTAACAGATAATTAAAGCATTAATGGAGTAGGTAAGGATATCGACATCTCCTGTCATTTGATGAGTAAATAAAAAGGGAGAGCTTGAGTCGTACACTGAACCAGGGTGGGACCCTACTTCATTAATAAAAAAGCAAAATCTGGCCCCCACAGCATAATCTCTGTTGTTGCATCGGTTCCTCTACATTGTGGTCTGCTTTGCATATAATAATTTGCACTCATTTCCATCAAGTATTTCACATCTTGTAAAGCAAAATAGCTGGTCGTTTCGTTAGTATTTGTTTTGTCAAACTTTTGGGTGAATTTTTTAATATGAAATTCCATGAGCTTTCATAAAACATTCTATAAACTTCCAAAATTTCTAAATAAATATTAAAATTTTTATTCGAAGATGTTAGATATGTTGATAGAAGTGACCATAGGTTGGGTCGAGCCTCAATAAAAAATTTTGCCTGTTTTTTAAGCCCGAGTCTAGTCCAGCCTGGAAAATGAGCTTGAAATTTTTCTCAAGCTCGATCTAAATAAAAATACTAAAACTCGAGCCTGACCCGCATTTATTAAAATATTTTTATATTATTATTATTACATAAAAATAAATTTAAAAAATATAATATATTAAATACATTTAAAAATCAAAATAAATGTTTCTTAATAAATTGAAAATTAATTAAAAAATTATTTATACTTAAATAAGACTAAGATAGATAGAACTTAGTAAGCAAATACCTCTAAAATAGTAACAAAATTAACAATAAAATAATAGTTATATAATATCCAAGTAATAACAACAAAATAGTAGCAATATAATAGAGAAAATGACACTAAAACAGTGACAAAGCAACAACAAAAACTGTGAAAACAACAAGAAAAAACAATAGGTTTTTTTTGCAAATTCGGGCCATCTCGAGCCTGGGCCAAAATAGCTTACCCAAGGCCCGACTCATTTAGAAAACGGACCTCATTTTTTTGCTCAAACCCTCCCACTTTTCGAGCGAGCTTTCGAGACAAACCGAATGATCAGGTCTAAATATTGGTATATATTTAAGCGCTCAAGGGTTAACGTGCCACGTCATCGGTTTCAATATATATATATAACAACTTATTTATTCGTATAACAATATTTTTATAACTACCAAAATCTATAATTATTACCAAACTTTTTTTTGAAAACTCAATTTTGTAACCAAATACTTTGTAAGAATTCTTTAAAAAATTGTAAAAAATATAATGCCAAAAAAATAATTTTATAATTTTATAACTTTTATGATTTTTTATTTTTATATAACAATATTTTATACGAATACCAAAATTTATAATATATACCAATATATTTATTTATTTAACAACTTTCCTATTGATCCCACACACAAGGAAATTTTGGTATTAACTTATAATAGGTTGATTTGGTAAAACATTTTCTATTTTTTTTTTTTTTGGAAAATACGACAGAAGCTCCATTGTTTTGGAAGCATTAGAGAATTGCAATTTATAAAAATAACTTATAACAAAAAAGAGTAAACAATGAAGACAATTAATTGATTATGTAGTTTAGATTCAATTTTATGGTTACAGAATCTTAACCATAGAGTAATGTATTAAAATTTTTAAGATAAAAAAGATAATTTAAGCTCAACTATACTCATTGTCATTGCAACCTCACTCTTATAAAAGAACTCTTTTATTAAAACAATTTCAAATTAGAGTTTAATTCAAATTAAACACTAATTTAATTACAAAATAATTAAACTCAAAATGTAAAACTAGTCTTCAATATATATAATATATGCGTTGCGTTTGTATTCTTTGTAAGCCAAGCTAGTATGATCAGAATAGGTTTCTAGTATTTCACCCTAATCAAACCACTAAATATGGAATAAAATAATGTTGAGATATTTATCCATAAAATCTCTTGATCGCACATCTTGTAAATAAAGCAAGACAATAACATATATTTCTTTCGAGGTTTTTTTTTTTTTTTTCTTGATGCAAAATCTTCTTTAATTTTACAAAAAAAAAATATTGAACGAGATCACTCAAAAAGTCGCATACAAATAATTAAAAGATTCCAACTAAAAATAATAATAATAATAAAACATCGACACCTTAGTTGCTATAGTATGTTGCAACTGACCATTACAACTTATTACGCCAACAATCTCTGTCCTTTGGTATTTTTCACCAAAAATCTACAATAAACTTTCTCAAGCAAAAGAAAGAATTAAACTTGAAATCGAAACAACCCCCAATTATCACTAGCAATAAGCAAACTCATCAAATCATCATAGCCGTAGACATATCATCAAAGTTGAAGCATCCATCATCCAGTTGATTCAAAGAAGGTTGCACAAGTATTTAAAAGTACAAGTATCACTGATGCACCTTCTTTAATGTCTTCAAGTGGTATACTACTGTTACAAGCTTTGTATTTGGCTATAGTGGTTGTCAACTAAAGGTTGTTATCTAAAACCAGTCTTGGTAATCTCTAACTAGGTCGCTAGTGTAGAGTGGATGACCAGCTCTTAAACCATTTTCTACTAAATTTTTCATTAATTTATCTACCACTTAGAATTAACGATATAAGCACAAATCAAGAGAATTAAACCACAATAATCTTTTTTCTAAATAAAGTTTTAATCTGATTTCAATTACTAAACCATTAACTTATAGATCTCCCAACCACATAAATATTTTAACTCATTACAGATTTACAAGCAACATAAAGGAAATGAAAATAAATCATAATGAAAGAGAAAAAAATAAAACTTAATATTGAATAAATCTCCAATGAGTTATTACAATTCACGAACTGAGATTTCAATATCTCTGCTAAAATTATGAAAAAGAAAAAAAACAAACTTAGAGTAGTACTAATCTATTAATGGCGTCTCCCCTCTTCGAAAAGAAAAAAAAAAAAAAAAAAAACTAAAGAATTACTTTATACAAAGAAACATTCACAAGCCAAGGTAAAAATACCACTTTGCCCACCTAAATGAAATAGAAAATAAAGCAAAGTTTCGGGGCCAAGCTTAGTCTTCAGAAATCAGTTTATATATCTTTGATTTTCTAGCTTTGTCCTCATCCGTTGCCTTTGAATCTATTTTTCCTTCCTCGAAGTCGCTCCAATGCCTACAAAATACTTTGAAAAAGCTTATTAAATAAAAAAGATATAGAAAGTAATCAAAATAGCTTAATAACACTAAAAGTAAGCAAAAACTCATTGTAAAATTAACTAAAAAACTCAAAATTAACTAAAAATTACTTAGAAACAATACAAATATAAGCGAATTCGAGTCTAAAATTTGTAACAAATATTCGTTAATAAAAAACATCACTTAAATATACAAAGGTGAAGCTCTAATTTTAGAATTTATGATTGGGCTTAAATCATTGTTTTTTTAACTAAGTTTATCTTAATAGATAAGTTATCTAAGCAAGACTCTATAAATATAGAATAAATCATAACTGTATATACAATTTTTATGTACAAAGTTTGTTGTTGTTGTGACTACAACGTTCATCGCAACTTAACCAAATGTGGATTTAAAATTAGTAAAACTGAATAATATAAATCTCTTTTAAAATTTTAAAATTAAGAAGTTATACTTTTTAAAATATTTATATTTATTATTTTCTTTAAACTTAAAGTAAAAGTATTTAAAAGTAAATTTAACATGATTCAATCTACATTAAAATTACTAAATTTTAAATATATATTTCTAATTTATTTAAAATTAAAATTAATTAAACTTTTCCTATTTAGGTAAGTATTTTTTTTATTAATCTATTTATATGTAAACTAAATATATAAAAATAAATAACATTATTTTAAGTATTAATTCAATTAAAATACCGTAGGTTAACTAATTAAATCATAAAATTCTAAACTTTTAAATTGAATTTTTTCAAAAAAAAATAAAAATTGTTACAAGAAAGTTTTGAATGTTTAATAATTTATGGATAAAATGATAGGATTACATAATAAAATAATTATAGATTTTTTTAAAAATTTCACAAAAGCTATTTATATAAATTATATAAAAAAAAAAGTTTTACACTTTCAAAGAAATAATTGTTCTTTTTTACTTACTAATAAAAAAAATTCTACAAAAATATTACATAATAATTAGTTTCATAAATGTAATTATGAAAATTATATAAGCTATTAATGAAAGAAGCAACTTTCCTAGGTAACAATATCAAATTTCTCCTAATATAATGTAACCATACGTTTAAAATTTGAAATTATTTAAACTTACGTGTTAATTCACAAGTTAATCAACGTATTAAATAATTGTAAATTATAAGCTTTAAGTTAATAAAATATTTAGTAAATATTTAATATAATAACAAATAATTACAAATATTACATGGACATATGAATCATATTATAATAAATAATGGATTGCATAGTAGTTAATTTATAACAAAGTAATAAATATGATATATAAAACAATAGTTATAAATTTATCATTAAAATGTTAAAAATTACATTAGCTATTAATAAGTTTTTATATATTTACAAATGCCATCATTATTTAAAATCAATTCAGGTATAAAATTATATTGATGTACAAATTAATTCGCAAATATTGGATCACTAAATTGTATGCTTTTACTATTTCAAACCTTTTTAGATTAATATTATTAATTCAATTTTTTAAAATTACCAATTAATGAAAAATGTAACAACCACCATTAAAAGAAAATTTCATAACTATAAATGTCAACGACCCGCGACCCGAAAAGAGGGCTCGCAAGCCCAGTTCACGAGCCCTACATTAGGGGCTCGTTGGGGGGCTTGCGAGGATGGCTCACGAGCCTAGCTCGCATGTCCCTAGGTGTTCACAGGCAGAGGTTGCGAAGTCAAGCGAGTGGACCAATGAACACGTGTTAAGTCTAGAACAACATACTTGTTGGCATGCATGGAGCCTAACTAGGATGTCACTTCGATGAACAGTAACCATGTCTTATAAATACCTGATTCTCCCCACCTTTAAGACACACAACAAAACACTCAACAATTTGGTGCGGTGAGCGTGGACAGACTTCCGATCATCTGATTTTCTTTTAGTTTGAAAAACCAGAATGTCTCACCCAAATGAAAATTCCCCCATTAACTTTTCATTCGGGCAAGCTGGAGCTTCGGGTTCAAGTGGTCAACCCATCAAGGCAAATTTTTTTATCAACTAGTTTGCTGACGGGCCAAAAAATTGGGTAACGCAACTCACGCTGGAGCTTCGAACACATTTGACTTAAACTTTCCTTCTGGGGACTAGAAGCATCACAACAATAGTTCTTGGCTCTTCAAGAACAGATGAGGTTGATAAAGGATCAAATGGCCCTACAAAATGTGAGATTTGAGCAAAAATAAACATTTCATCAGGAACTCTTGAAGCAGAATGAGGAGCTCGGGAGAAAGGTACAATCTGACAACTCCGATATTCATGATAATGTAGCCATGGAAGAGGAAGGGCCAGACGTGCATGCAAAAGAATGGCAGAGTGAGATGGATGCATTGCGACGAGATGTGATTCCTAAAGGACATGTTTGAAGGAAGGAGGGTTTTGTGAGCTCATATCACGCAGTATAATGACTACATGAATGTGTTGGGAGCTTCAGATCCCGCAAAGTGTAAGGCTTTCTCCACGATGCTCAAGGGGAGTGTAAAAGATTGGTACTTGTCTCCCTCATCGGTTTATTCGAAGTTTTTCTTAGTTGGGTCAAATGTTTTTGGGACGGTTCAGAGCACATAGAACAGTTATGAACACTCCCATGGGTTTGATGTCTATGAAGCAGAGGGAAGGATAGTATTTACAAGACTATGTGAAACGTTTCCATACGACAACACTGAACACAAATGGCGAGTACAAAACGAGCAAGTACAGTACTCCTTCACCGAAAATAGGCCTCAAAGTTTGGCAGATTTGTACAAAAGGGCCCACAAGTTCACAGAAACAGAGGAGATAAAAAGAGCAGCACGCGGCAAGTTCTAGAGGGAAGATAGATAGTTCAGAAGCAGAGATAGGGCTTGCAACAGAAAAGGGTCACCTTATCAGTGAGAGACAATAGAGAGCACAATCGTAAAATGAGTCACCTAGGGCAGCTCATAGGGCTTAACTAGAGCGCACGAGTAGGTACATCCCCTAGGGTAAGTTTAAAGCTTATACTCCCCTGAATTCGACCCGTACTTATATTCTGAATTAGGTGAAAGGCTTGGGTATCCTGCCTACCCCATCCCCTATGAGGCACAGTACAAGACAGTTGAGTCGAAAGACAGATTGTCTTTTCCATAATGATGGGGGACACAAGACTGAAGATTGTTTTTCTTTAAAAGACGCTATTGAAGAAGCAGTGAGAAATGGCGAGCTCGTCGAATTTGTGGCTCAAAGTACTACCCAGCAAGGCCAAAGCCCGCGTACTAAGGCCAAGGGAAATTAGGAGGCAAGAGGTACAATACATGTAATTGTGGGCATATATGAGGATTGGGTGACCTCCAATGCAAAGAAAAAGGCTCACATGAGGAGTGTAATGTCAGTTAATGCACCCAAAAGGTTGTGGCAGCAAGGGAAGTGGAATGTTGAATTTAGTAACGAGGATGAAGAGTTGGTGTGTGATGAAGAAGGAAATGATCCAATGGTTGTTTCTGCGGCAATTGCGGGTTTTGAGATAAAAAGAATACTCGTGGACAGTGTAAGTGCAGTTGATGTTTTAACTTGGGAAGCTTATAAAAAAATGGAATTGAAAGAGAAGACTTTACCCAAAGCTAGCTCGTTGTATGGCTTTACAAACCATCCTGTTGAGGTTAAGGGATGTATCACTCTTCCTGTAACATTGGGTGACGGCGAGCACACAACTTAGTATGTGTGGTTCTTTGTAGTTGATCATCCAATGGCATACAACGCCATCTTTAGCCAATCGATAATGAGAATGGCTAGAATGGTGAATGTTTCCCAAGAGAACATGAATTAGTTTTATGCAATCCGACCAACGAACTACCAGGTAGTGCCATATGTTTTCTGTAAAGCAAGCATGAGAGTGTGTTCAAGGGGAACAGAGTTTGCGATAAACAGGGTTAAATGGTCAAGTCTTGGATTCGGATAGCCTAGATGTAAGAGATGAGGAGAGAAGCAAAAAGCCTGAAGTAGTAGAGGACACAGAGACTTTGCATCTATTTTACGATGACGAAGGAAGAACAATAAAGGTTTCATCAACGCTAGCACACGAGGAGAAAGAGAGTTTGGTCCAATGTCTAAGGGCGAACTCGGATGTCTTCACGTGGTCTGCAGCAGATATGCCAAGGGTATATCCACAGGTAATTTTTCATAAACTGAATGTGCTCCCTGAGGTAAAACCAGTTAAGCAAAAGAATAGGAGGTTTGCACCTCAAGTAGTAGAGGCAGTGAGAAAGGAGCTAGCCAAATTATTTTTGGCAGGGTTCATCAAAGAGGTTGAGTACCCGAACTGGGTTTCAAATTTCTTCATGTTAAAGAAAGCCAGTGACAAGTGGAGGATGTGTATTGATTTCACCAACCTTAATAAGGCGTGCCCCAAGGACAACTTCCTTTTACCATCGATTGATCAATTAGTTGATGCATCTTCAGGTCACAAGTTCATGAGCTTTATAGACGCTTTTTCAGGGTATAATTAGATCTCAATGGCCCCTGATGACCAAGATAAAATAATTTTTTTCACTGAGGAGGGGTTGTTTTGTTATCAAGTTATGCCTTTTGGTTTAAAAAATACAGGTGCGACCTATCAAAGGCTTGTGAATAGAATTTTTAGGGAGCAAATTGGACGCAGCATTGAAGTTTATGTTGACGACATTTTGGTAAAGGGCAGAACTATGAGGGAACATGTGTAGAATTTCTCAGAAGCGTTCGCTATTTTGAGGGCTCCCAGTATGAAGTTGAACCCAGAGAAGTGCGCTTTCGGTGTGCGAGCTGGAAAATTCTTGGGTTTTCTAATTTTTGAGAGGGGAATAGAGGTGAACCTAAAGAAAATTCGTGCTATCTTAGATATGCCTCCTCTACGATCAACTAAAGATATTCAGCGCCTAAGTGACACTTAACAGGTTCATTTCAAAAATGGCAGACACGTGTTTACCCTTTTTCAAAACTTTGAGGACTTCTTTCTCATGGACCGAAGAGTGCTAAGGAACTTTTGAAAAACTCAAATTGTATCTTACCTCCCCTCTACTGTCAATGTCACCAAGCACGAGAGAGACTTTATTTGTTTATCTGACGACCTTAAATGAGACTGTGGTTGCGATTTTGGTTAGGGAAGAGGGGCCTCGCCAATTCCGAGTTTATTATGTGAGTAAAGTGTTGCATGGTGGAGAACAGAGGTATACGAAGATAGAAAAGCTTATTTTTTTCTTTCATTGTGGCAGCTCGCAAGTTGTGACCCTATTTCCAGGCTCATCCCATCACAGTTATGACAAGCCAGCCCATTAAGGATGTATTGTCTAAAGCAGACACTTCTGGGAGAATAACGAAGTGGAGCTCTAATTGGCTGAATTTGGCATGGAATATGCCCCTAGAACAGCGATAAAAAGCCATATTTTAGCAGACTTTATCGTAGAGTGCTCTTTTCAGCAAACAGCTGACCTCGCAAGTGTCTTTTTATATCCGTTGTGTTGGACATAGTAGTTATTCCACCACAGGGGGAAGCGAGCTTGGTTAAGTGTCCGAGGAGATGGACAGTCTATGTTGATGGTTCCATAGAGAAAACAATATCTAGGGTAGGAGTTATATTAATCGATCTTGAAAAAAATGAGTGGCTGTATGAGCTATCTTTTGGTTTCCAAGCATCCAACAACGCTGTGGAGTATAAGGCTTTGATATCTGGATTGTAGTTGGCTCGCCAAATTAGAGCAAGCGGCCTCATTGTTTACATCAATTCTCAATTGGTGGAAAAACAAATGAACAAATAGTATGAGGTAAAAAAACAAATATTGAAGAAATACCATGCCATGGTAGCTCGATTGCTCGCTGAGTTTGGCAAAGTACACATTCAGTAGTTGCTCGAGAATGACAATACACACGCAGACGATCTCTCGAGGTTAGCTTCATCCTTCGTTAATGAGCAAAGGGGGAGGATCTTGTTGGAGCATAGAGAGATCCCAAGTTATGATATGGCGCAAGTGTATAGTCTAAGCCAGGAAGAAACTTGGATGAATCCAATCATGCATGCACTGTAAGGAGAGGACACTCAATTGGACAAAAGAGAGTTTGACAAACTCCGATGCAAAGCAACGAGGTATGTTACTACCAATTATATCTAAAATGTAGTCTAATCAATACATTATCTATGAATTGTTTAAATCTCAAGCTGCTAAAGTGGTTTGTTAATTATAATTGTTAGATATACCCTCTTGAAGGGTGTACTCTATAGAAAAGGTATTCTCAACCATTATTACGATGCTTGTTACCTACCGAATCTGAATACGTAATGTATGAGATATGCGAAGGAATTTGCGATGATCATTTGGGAGGCAAACTCCTTGCACAGAAGGTGTTTAAACAAGGGTATTACTAGCCTACTATACAAAAGGATGCACACCATATGGTCTGTACCTATGACTCCTACCAAAGGCATACTCAGATTCAGTGACAACCAGCAGAGCCTTTGCAGGTTATGTCGAGCCCTTGGTCGTTTGCAATCTGGGGAATTGATATCCTTTACCCATTCTCAATAGCTACAGCTCAGAAAAAGTACATAGTAGTAGCTATAGACTACTTCAATAAATGGATAGAAGCAGAAGCCTTAATGACTATTACAAAAAAAATAGATGGATTTTTTTCTTTGGAAGTCAATTGTGTACAGGTTTGACATTTCGCGATTGAACATAATAGATAACGGCACACAATTTCAGGGAAAATTTAAGAATTTCTAAAAAGACCTACATATTGCTTTAGTACAGAGTTATGTTAAATCGCCACAAAAAAATGGCCAGGTTGAAGCAATAAATAAAAAGATTTTCACACCTTTAAAAAAGAAGGTTGATGATGTCAAGAGCGCATGGTTGAAAGAGCTACTGAGGATCCTATGGGGTCTGCGAACTACACCTCATACTGTAATGGGAGAAACAGTGTTCTCACTTGTTTATGGCATGAAGGCAGTTATTCCTGTCGAAATAAGCCTCCGATCACATAGGACAACTCACTTCAACAAAGCTGCGAACCAAGAGGTGATGAAAGCTAATTTATGCTCACAACTTTCATTTATTTGAGTTAGCTGAGTTAAGCTCGCAACTCCGAAATAGCTCGCAGACCTACGTTCCCAGCTGATAAACTTCAACACAGTTCGCAGACCTACACTCCCAGCTAATGTTTAAAGGTTACTTGAGCTATGCTCACAACCTTCATTTATTTGAGTTAGCCGAGTTAAGCTCGTAAATTTGAAATAGCACGCGGTTACGCTCTCAGCTGATGTTTAAAGGTTAGTTGAGTTTGCTCATAGCCTTCATTTATTTAAGTTAGCTGAGTTAAGCTCACAACTCTGAAACAACTTGGGAACCTACGCTCCCAGCTGATAAACTTCGACACAGCTCCCGGACCTACACTCCCAGCTGATGTTTAAAGGTTAGCTAAGTTATGCTCACAGCCTTCATTTATTTTAGTTAGTAGAGTTAAGCTCGCAACTCAGAAACAACTCGCGAACCTAAACTCCTAACCAATGTTTAAAGGTTAATTGAGTTAAGCTTCCAACCCAAGTTACTTAAGACTATTTGAGTCAAAATTGGTTAAAAATTGAATAAATAAAGCCATTGGGCTACACTAAGTCTGTTGAAAGCTTATGAGAGTGTATTCAAAAATTTGGCTAAGTCTAATCCTTTGTTATTAACAATATCGTTGTGCAACAAGATATATGGCGTTTGCGAAAGGGTATAATGGCATAACATTAACAAGTAAACTTAAATTTTTTTCAAAACTTAAAGTTTTCATTTCATATTTGAAAAAAATGAGTACAATAGTACACAAATTAGGGCATATCACTAGCCCCATTAGGGTTGCTTGAGGCTTCGTTCTCTCTCAGGCTTCCTTCGCTAGCTTTATGTTGTCATCTTCGTTGGCAGGGGCAACACTAGTTTCAGTTGGATTTTTTCCAAGTAAAAATCTTTAGAATTACTCTATTTGGACGTGAACTCTTCCCGTGCAGCTCTAGAAGGAAAGTGAACATCAAATCCCAATTGATCACTGGCAACGTCACAGAGAGCAGTGAAATCAACTCTGTGTGCATCAAAAGAGCCACCAACAACTTGAGCATGCAGCAAGATATTGGCCTTGAGATCGGGCAGGAAGTTATTAAAATTTTGAAAAGTTTCCTTCTTAAAATCTTCCAAAGCTTCAGTTTGCCTCTGTTCTAAGCTCGCCATTGCAGCCTTCTTCTTTTCAGCCATTTTACTCATGGTGGCCTTATGTTCTTCAGCCATATTCTTCATAGCAGCATTCATGCTCTCTTTTTCTGCTCTTTCAACTATGACATCCCTAGATAATTTCTCTACCTTGCCCTCAGTGATCACCAAACGTTCAGCTAATTCCTTATTCTTCCCCACATGTTTTGGTTTTTTTCCTTTAGTTTGGAATTAAGCTCACGGGCTCTCTCTAAAGCTTGCATAGCATTATAGTAAGAATCATCGAGCTCTCTCATGTTGACTTTAGCTTTGCTTATACCTTTCTTGAGACCCAAGCCAACTATGCTAGCCTCAGCCAAAAGAACTTGTAGGGACAAAGCTAGTTCTTACAGAGAAGGCTTCTTCACACCATTAGACGAACCAATCGAACACATACGCTCTTTAGCTACTTCTGGCAGAGAGATTTTCAAGTGGTTGGTGACATCATTGGGACTATAATGGAATTCCCTCGTTCTCATATGCTCACACCAAGGGAATAGTTCGCCAGTCTCACCACCTATCGGAACAAATTTTACAAGTGCACAAACTACACCATGCTTAATGATAGTACCAAAAAATCCTTCATTCGAAGGCTCATCTATGGTTGGGGATAAGAAGAAGGATCAATAAGGGATGAGTTAGTAGGAAAACATGTGATGAACTTACATGGACAACAGTAGGTGAACTTGCATGAGCAATAGAAGGTGAGTTCACAATAGAGGAAATAGGAGCGGCAACCACAACAGTAGAAGGTCCAGCGTGGTCTGTCCTCTTTTTTCGATGTTGTTATAATATTACACTGTATTCCTCCTCCTCATTTCTTAGCACAACATTCACAGCCCCTATGTTAGTCCTGCGCTTCTTGGGCATATCCATCATAGAAGCTCGTACGTCCATGTATTCGTCGATTTCACGTGACAAACTAGTAGACTCTTCAAAACTGTCTTCGGTGTCACTGTTCTGTCAAAATTTGGTGTAGTAGATTAAACTAGTGTTTACATTTAATGAGCTTGAATACAAACATTTTCGTTATGTTTTAATTTAGTTTCTTTAGTTTTAATAAACTATGCACATTGAGTCTTTTATTAACCATAAGGGCAGAATGAGGCCTACGGGAGAGCTAACTTGCTTTGTAAGTGTGCAGTAGACCATTAGAGGGCATTTCGGGTCAATATTAGACGCTATATTGCAACATGGGGGAGCCGATGTCGCAACATAGAGAGTAGAATGGAAAAAGTAAGGAATTGCCTTCAAGGTCGCGACACAAGCTGAGGGTGTCGCGACATACCCCTGAAGACAGCTGCAGAGGAGTAGATTGGCTGCTACGTCACGACACAAGTCTTGGTGTGTCGCGACATCGACTTTGTGACAGGAATAAAACATGAAGCAGTGGCGTTTTAGTCTATACAATCGAACTTTAAGCTCGGGAATGTCAGCTAACCTAGGGTTGAAGACAACGACCACCTAAAGGCTATAAATAGACTTCTCTGGCACACATTATAGACATCTTTCAATTAGCTTAAATTTTCTCTTTAGGTTTAAGAATTGTTTTATTTCTTTCTTAAGTTTTCGTAGTTTTAGTTATTTGCTTCCTTCAAGAGATCTGATTGTAAAGAAGATCAACTTCTGTGGATTCGTGCTTATATTCAATATTAATCAAGCTTTTCTTAAAATCTCTATTTTAATCCATTTCCTATTATTAATTCTTCATTTTCCTTTATGTTGTTTATGAAAGCCATGAGGGACTGATTCTTCTATAGGGGATTAGCGAGTGGAAGCATGATCTATTAACTAGTTTTGTAGGGTTACTCAATAGACCAATTGTTTAGGAAAGGAAGAATGTGAAACAAACCCTAGGCCTGACAACCTTGGGAAGTCATCAAGGTGAGAATTAACCCAAAATTGGTATTTCCCATCTGTGAACACCTTGAATCCAAACCAGTCTGGACTGTGAGGTCAAAAGATAATTAGTACTTGCTGACTCGTTATGTTAGTAGAAGATCGAAAAATCCTGCTAGGGTAGCGGCTAGTTGGTTGACGAGAGACAATAGACGATAGTTTATTGGGATTGTTGAAGTGAGCTAATCACCCATCTTCAGATTTGATTCACTTTATTCTTTATATCTCTTAAAATTTAATTCTTTTATGTTATTTTACTTTATTTAAGAAACCCTAAAATTATCTTTTATTTTACTTCTGTGATATAACTGACTCTTAAGTATTAATTAGATCATTAATTGTTTAGGTTAAGATTGATTTAGTACTCGCCTCCCTTGGGTACGATTCTCGGAGTACTCATCTACTTCGTTGTAAAATCAATATTATAACTCGACCCGTATACTTGCGGATACCGCCTCATAACTTTCTATTTTATTGCAGTATACCATAGTCTGGATGTTAGTACGACCGGAGGCAGTCAAGTTGTTGGCGTCGTTGTCAATGAGGTAACGTCACTAGATTGATTTTAATTTTCGCTCTTAAAAGAATAATTAGGAAATTTCTCAGTTATATATACGATTTTATTTTATTTTACTAATCTCTTCCTTTTGGGTTTGGTGTATGACTTGCAGTAGAGGCACACCTATTATAGTAACCACAGATCCAAAAAGAATAATCTGAAAAAATCATCGACAACAGCAGCAAATACAAGATCCACCACCACTAGTTACAGTTAAAGTACCACGTAACAATCCATTATTTCGCAACGCTGATGATAATGCCCTATAAGACCCATCAGCACCACAATTACCCAAAAATGTGCAAATGGCTCGGAATGAGAGGACTCTAAGGGATTATGCCCTACCAAGCCTAGACATGGTTCAGAAACGTATATTAAGGCCGACGATTACAGCCAATAATTTCGAGATCAAACTGGTAATGATACAAATGATCCAAAATAATCTGCAATTTTGGAGAACTATGATAGAGGACCCTAATAAGCATTTAAAATGATTTCTCCAACTTTGTGATACTTTTAAGTATAATGGGGTCACTGATTACGCTATTCGTATTTGGTTGTTCCCCTTTTATTTGATTGATAACATCTTTTCTTGGTTGGACTCATAGGCACCAGGATCTATCACGGCGTGGTATGAACTCGTTGGAAAGTTCTTACAAAAGTTCTTTCTAATTAGCAAAGTAGTTTACTTAAGAAGAGAGATTGCTATTTTTAGACAGATGGAGGGAGAAAGTTTCTATGAGGTGTGCGAACGCTTCAAAATATTGATTCAAAAATGTCTGCAACAAAGATTTCCTGAGTGGATGCGACTGCAGGTATTTTATAACAGGTTGGATGCAAATGCATGATCTAGACTAGACGGAGCAGCAGTAGGAGCCCTTATGAATAGTACGTACGAGGATGCGTACGAAATTATTGAAAATATGGCATTAAACTCCTATCAGTGGCCAATTGAACATTTTACATATGGCCAGAAAATCGCTACGGTCAAAGCTATTCAAAAAGATGATAAGTATTAGTAGATAATGGATAGATTAAACTGTATTGAATCTACTTTTACACCGTCTATGTATAGAGGAGACAAGCCACTCTTCCCTTATATCAACAATCCTGTCGAGGATGTGAAATACATTGGGAATAGAGGTGGAAACCCTTATTTGAATACATATAATCCTGGTTAGAGGGATCACCTAAACTTGAGATGGGAAGGAAACCAAGAAAGAGGTAACAATTCAAATCAAGTTAAAAATACTAATTACTAACCTATTTATTTACAGAAACCCCAGAACAGAACCAACCTAAGTGACCATACTGCATATGGTCAACGTCTGGATAGAATTCAGGAAGAGATGTATTCAATGAGAACAGAAGTCAAACAAGTGCAATCTGAGTGCACCAATTCAATAAGAACATTGACTAAGCTCGAGGGTCAAATGAATCAATTGATGAGCATGATGGGTGATATCAAAAGGCAAATTGGCTCAAGCATCCCTAGTAGCACGGAAGATAATCCATGGAGGGAAGGTAAAGAGCATGTGAAAGCTATAGCACTCAGATCGAGTAAGGTACTGAGTAGCCTAGAAATACCTACCCTGGAGGTAACTGATGAACCTCAAGATAATTCCTTAGAATTAGAAGACAGACTTGAACCAGAAGAGGAGAATGCACCAACGACTGAGGTGGGAAAAGAGGCATTTAAAAATTCCAAAATCACGAAAGTCTAATTTCCATCAAGATTAGAAGAAAGACAAAAGCGGGATGAGGATGAATTTGTAAGTTTTTTTAATTTGTTTAAAACCTTAAATGTTAACCTACCATTGATCGAGTTAATTGAGAAGGTTCTCAAGTATACGAAGTTTTTAAACGAGATGATGGCAAGGCATAAGAAAATCAAGGTAGGAGAACAGGTTCATTTAAATGATTCCTATAATGTAATTATTTCCAGACAAGTACCGTGAAAAGTGAAAGACCCGGGCAATTTTACCATTCCCATAGAAATAGGGAGTATTCACTTTAATAGAGCCCTATGCGATTTAGGAGCTAACATTAATTTTTGAAAAACTCGGGTTAGGGAATCTTAAAGCAACTCAAATAACATTACAATTGGTTGATAGGTCTTCAGTACACCCGAAGAGGGTACTAGAAGATGTGTTAGTCAAGGTGTGAAGCTTTATTATTCCTGCAGATTTTGTAGTACTTGACTTTGAGGAAGATCGTGAGATATCAATCTTACTAGGAAGACCTCTCATGGCCACTTCTAGATCTGTCGTTGATTTAGAGAAAAATGATTTGAAAATGAAAATAAATGGTAAGACTGAAACCTTCAAATGTGGTTATCAGCCAAAAGAAGAAAGTAGGAGGAAATTAGGGAAGCATTGCAAAAACTTATCTATTTCTGACATTCCTAGATTAAGGGAAATCTTTCCTTTTATGAATACAGAAAGAATAATAGGTCCAAGGAACGGGAAAAATGAACCAGGACAGAATGGCATGACGGACGGTGGACCTATATTGATAGAATAAAAAAAATCGTCCACGGGTGAATTTACCATATTGCTAGATAAATCTGGCAGTATAACTTAAAATTTGTGAATTATTGCATGATATTTGTAAATTACTGTATACATAGCTAACCACATAGTTTAGATTTTAACTTTTATTTGATATAGGTTTCTCCTTAGATCAAAACATCCTTAAGATGGAGTTTTGGGTCAAAACAGAGTCATCGCCACGACATCAGAATAACAAGTCACGACGTAGCAGATAGCCTTTGAAAATCTCCAAACTGGAAAATGTGTGGCAACACGGAACACCTGTGTCACGACATCAGTATCTTGTTAGGGATGTTGCGACACGGAACCCCTATGTCGTGACATTGTTACAATTTTCTACAAGGTTGACCTGACCCATTGCGTATACTGGCAGCTTAAACATTAATTTTACCTGATTTCTAACCCTTTAAAACCCTATTCTACAACTTAAACTCCTATTTAATCTTAATTAAAACACTTGTAACAGCCTAATTTTGGGGCTAGTCGGAACAGTGGTTTCGGGACCACTAATCCGAGGTTGAGGAAAATTATTTTCATATTACTTTATGTGTTATAGCATAATTATATGGATGTATGAAAATTTTGGGTACATTAATTTTGGTGATTTCATGCTTAATTGTGAAAAATGACTAAATCGCGTTAAGTACGAAAGTATTGTTCTATATGCAAAAGGTGTCTAATAGCTATAGATTTTTAATTGGAGGTCCCTAATGTGCAAATAGACCTTTCTAAGGTTAATAGCTGGTCATAGGGGACAAAGAAATAAATTTTCAAAGCATTAGGTGAGATTTTGGTGGTAATTTGTCTAGTAATATAATAAAATAAGGAGAAGAAAAGATATCATCTTTTCTCCTTCTCTCCACCGAAATTTCCAAAGAAAAACACCATGGGAGCTTGAAAATTTTCAGCAACTCCTCACCTCTACAAGTAAGTGATCTTGGTGGTTTTTATTGAGAATTTGTGTACTTTTGGAGTCCCCAAAGCTTAAGCTAGCTAATGAGGGGACTAATTTGCTAAATGGTTGAAAGTTTAGGGACTTCCCATGAGAGTTTTCATGTTGTTTGCTGAGTTTTTATGGAAGAAAATGAATGTTAGTGAGTGAATGAACAACTTTTGTGAAAGGTGTTACCATGAAACCACCTAAATTGGACTTAGTTGTAAAGATTGTAAATGTGTAATAAATGCATGAAATAAATGGTTTTGTGAGTTGTTGTAAGAGGAATAAATGTTCAGTTAAGCTTGTTTAATGAGGAAATGTGATGAAAAACGATATACGAGCCTAGGGGCAAAATCATAATTTTGCCATAGTATAGGGGCAAAATGGTCATCTTTGCCTAAGTAGAAAATTTGATGTATCATGAGTTTTAAATTGATTGAATGAGTGAATTTTATTATTTTAGATCAAGAAGAACGAGGAAACAACCTTGACCGGGGAAAAGGCAGGGTTACGGATTAAGTCGTATATTAACACATTTTGCATCGAGGTAAGTTTGTGTAAACGGTACATCTTGAATACTTATGTTGTTACTTATTGGTGTATCGTATGAATGAGATCATTTATGATTGAGATGGATTGAATTCGATAGAAAATGAGTAATTCCCGTATGAACCTTGAAATAGATATGTAAGTGTAGAATATTATCCGTAATAAACATTGGTGGGCTGTGTGCGATACCACCATAAATATTCTTGTTGGTGGGCTGTGTGCGATACCACCTTAATACTTACTCACGATGGGCTGTGTGCGATACCATCGTTTATATTATCATTTGGTGGGCTAAGTACGATACCACCGTAAATATTCTTGTTGGTGGGCTATATGCGATACCACCCTATCATAGATTAATGGTGGTCGTAATGCGAAACCACCGAGTGTTTGGTATTATTCTGAATGATTCATTGAGAAATCGTTTAAGTATATGTTTCATATGATGTTGTGGTGATGAGTGCAGGGAATGTATGCAAATAAATGAGAGCATTATATTTGTTATATGGTTGAAATGTGGTAAGAGATGAAATGAGTAAGCATGACTATAAAATGTGGATTGTTCTTGATTGGTATGTGATCGTGTGTCAGAGTTTTAAAAATTTAAATAATGAGAATGATCGAACCTGGAAACTAACTATGACAACGATTGAGGCAAGTGCACCTATCGAATAGTAGTATAGCTTAGGCAAGACCGGATTGTCGAACCCAAAGGAACTAAAAGTACTAATACTAACTTTCTTTTTATTATTTAGCCTAAGAATTAAGCGAATGGTTGTTTAATCTAAATTACTAAACTTAAAGACTTTAAGACAAAGAAGAATGAATTTGGGAGAATAACTTGAGGAAAAACCAATTAATTAAGACGACACCTAAGGAAGAATCCACCTAGACTTCACTTGTTATCTAACTCTGAACCAGACGATGTAGTCATTTGACTTGATCCGTAAGATTCCCTAATTTATATTAAACGCTCTCTCGAGGCGAATAATGTCTAACCCTAGGTTGATTAATTGAAATCTCTTTCTAATTAAAACCCCTAGAATTGCATTAACTCGATCTATGGACTCCCATATTAGGTTTCACCCTAATCTGGCAACACCTCGTTACCCTATCTCTAGGCGCGCGATCAACTCCGCTTAACTATGCTAGATCTACTTTTAGGCAGGGACTTTTGCTCCTCCACCTAAGCACATCAAACTTGAATCGATATCCTCGAAATATCAACACAAGAATTAAGAACACATAATTCAGAACAAATCAAATATTTATCATATAGTTCAGCAAACGATAACAAGATTCATCTAAGTTTCATCCCCCTTAGGTATCTGAGGGTTTAGTTCATAACAATAAAAGAAAACATCTCAGAAGAAAAGATAAAACAAAACATAAGAAATCCCTAAAACCCCCTGAAGGAATTGAATAGGATATCCTCCGTCTTGAGTATAATTCCGGCTTCTTGAGATGGATCAACTGGCTATCCCTGACCGAATCCCCACAAATCTGCCCTCTCTGGCCTAGCAAGACGCCCCTAAACGATAGCTTTGGGCTCCCCCTTTCAGGTCATACTTAGGGTGTATTTATAGGCTTTTGGAATGTGTTTCTTTGCCCCTAAGTATCCAAATCCGATTGAAATTGCTCTTTTCCGCGGCAGAGACACGGCCATGGTACACGCCCGTGTGAATCGTCTTTAGGCCGTGTTTAGACTTTTAATGAGGTGACACGCCCGTGTATCTCGTGGCTAGACCGTGTTCGAGATTATTGAGGAGGCACGGCCGTGTGGTCTTGGGCCCAGGCCGTGTCGATTTTGTGCTTTGGCCTATTTGGCCCGTTTTAAGCCTATTTCTTGTTCTTTTCATCCTCCGGTGCTTTCCTGAGTATATAACATGAAAAGAAAGGATTAAGAGCACCTTTTTACATAAAATAAGGGATAATTCATCCAAAAGCATACTAAATGTGGGATTAAAATATGTTACTTTTACGGTTTATCAAATACCCCCACACTTAAGCTTTTGCTTATCCTCAAGCAAAATTCTCAACTTAGAATTAAAAACGAACTTTCCACAATTCATAATAGTCATTAATAATGTTTCATCATAATTCAAGGATAATTTATACATGGATAATTTAACTCAAAGAGTCCTAAAGATTCAAACAATATAAGTCGTACATTTGTAACACAAAACATAGGTGTTTCCCCTCAGGTAAATAATTACCTCTGGTTCAAAATCGAAAAGGATTGACATCCTCACAAAAGATTCACTCAAATCACTCGAAGTGTTTAAGGTTCAGAATTAAGCACTCAAATGTCAAACCTGAAAAGTTAATCCCATAGGCTTGCATGAAAATCAAATCTCCACCACTGTAATATGAAATGATGCACAAATCAAAAGGTCTTTAACAGGGTTGTAATGGGGCTTGGGTTAAAGGTGTGGATAAAGGCTGAATTAGAGGGTTAGAATCGAGATCGACCTGACAAATTACCTAACTAGAAACAACGAACTGAAAAATAAATAATTACATGAATTGAAACTTTGAAACTAATAATACGAGCTTCTTTTTCAATAAATAGACGTTAAATGTACAAGCTCGCTTTTCATCATACTAAAATTGAATATACTTCGATTTTTTTTTAAGAACAAATCATCAAATATTTACAATAATAAGAAAGTACTTTAACAACTAAAATATAGAACATAGTTAGGCAACTGTTCAAAATCAAATCTCGACAAAAAGGGTAGTCAAGAAGAATGGTGATAACAAATACAAAGGGTTTTGGGTTAATATTAGTGGGTGAGTCAATAAAAAGGGTTGTTAGGATTAAAAAGGGGTTCACTAGGGGTTAATTATGAAGGTAGGCTTTTTATGGAGTAAGTGGGTTAAATCCTAGGTGCCTTTATCATTTCTGTATATCAAATCAAAGATGTGGTCTCAACATGTATAATCG
This sequence comes from Gossypium sturtianum, assembly GCA_025698515.1. Lineage (NCBI taxonomy): Eukaryota > Viridiplantae > Streptophyta > Magnoliopsida > Malvales > Malvaceae > Gossypium > Gossypium sturtianum. The sequence goes on along the minus strand of CM046950.1, from coordinate 66,759,016 downwards.
ATGCAAGTTCTAGAATAATAAATCAATGTTGACACACTCATAATCAAAAAGTGAGCATGAAAAAGGATATATGCTCTTATAAGGCTCAAAATCTCACAAAAAATTATGGGTATTTTGATGTCAACCTCATAAATTTCAAACTTCAAAGTACTATTCAAATTCAGGTAGACAACCTAGAAAATTTTTTTATTTCTTGAAAAATAGACTTATCATGTTTGATTCTCTAGTATCTTAAAATTTAATTATCAATGCACAATTATCAATGTCTTAATCTAAAACATATCAATAAAAATCATAAATCATGGAAATTTCATCCTAATTAGTAATATGAGAAAATTACTTAAAAACAAGACTAAATTCAGGGTTTTGAGAATAATAAGTTAGGCATCCTTAAGATTCACCCCCCACACTTAAGATGTACATTGCCCTCAATGTACAAAGATAGATAATATCATTATAAAATCTTAAGATATGGGAAGAAGTGAAACTTCTTGAATTTTCGGATGGCATCCTTGGGTTGGAGGTGAAAGATAGGTCGGAGGGGTCGTTCTGGATGACTTATGTAGCAGTGAATTACTCCTAGTGATTTGTTCGTTTATACGGAGTGTGCAATTGAATCTGCAAAGTCATCAGTTAGATGTCTCGGGGGCGTAAAAAATGTTAGGCATGCTCGAAGGTTAGATAACCAATGATAAAAACAGTTCGAAATATAAAAAAAAGTTTAACTTAAAAATTAAAATGAAAAACTTAATATAAAGAAAAGAAAACTAAAAATAAGAAAAATAAGAGGACTCAGAGGTCCTCATCATCTGTCGGGTCCTGCGGTGGTGTCGGTGAAGAAATATGGAAGTGATGGCAAATCTGCTGGAGGGTGGCCTCGATCCCGTCAAAACGTCGAGCGGTGTCAGTGAAGCTGCGAGTCTGATGATTGCTCGAGCCCGGGAAAAGTGTGCAGAGATATCCGTTAGTGAAGCTGCCGCATGAGAGGACCGCTGGCTCGGGATTGGTGCCTCCTGTGGGACATCGTCAGTAATGTCCTCGGGCTCCTCCTCGTCAGGAGAGATGGCTAATCGGTACTGAGGAGGGTCGGTCCCACGACGATATTTAATCATCCTCATGTGTAACATTGTTTGGATCCTTGAGGTACCATCTGGCCGATCAGTGTTAGGGAGGAGGTCTGAGTCTCGGTGTTGAGGAGGCCAAAGTGTCGAGCCAACCGGGTGATGTATGACCCCATCGATAGAATCCCCTTTCTGTGCGGCTCTGTTTGCTGCTGAATCGCACGAGCTATGAAGTGGGTGAGGTAAAAAACGTACTCGTTTGACATGCACGATAAGTAGTAGACGTCATGTGTATTCACCACACCGGTGCTCTCACGTCGACCCGTAATGGTGTGAGCTAAAATGGCGTGGATGTACCGCAGGGATGGGGCAAGGGCTGTCACCTTGGAGCGACTGGGGTCGTAGATGCCCGTGTTGGGGGCTAAGCTGTGCCAACAACCGATGGGAGTGCAGTGGAACCGACGGTTTAGCTCGGAGAGTGGATTTTCTGCTACAAACTCATTTGTATAGAGTCCGAGTGCCGTCCCGAATTGTGGTACGCTCAGTCGTCGTACCGTGCCCCCTAGCCGAAATTGAATTGTGCCTGGGTCATCGTATTGCGCCATCACTATCTGTAGGGTAAAAGTGGCGCAAAACTCTAGGGTGAGTTCCAAAAATGTGGGCTTGATGATGGAGAAAAATTGTTCCCACGGCTCGGTTGAGAGAAGTGCTCAGATATCGCCTGCTAGCCCGACCTGTTCCAAAGCGTCCCAGTCAATGCACCTACCGGTGCCGAGAGGTCGTGCTCGAAAAGCCTTGTATCGTTCCTCCTGGGCTTCCTGAGTAAATTGGAGAAAGCGGTGTCGCACTTCGGAAGAGGCACTGGCTGAGGACGAGCTGAGTCCCTTTCTTTTCTTAGTGGGGGCGGCCGTGGTTCGTTTTCCTCTCGATGATGACATTATACCTGAAAATGGTGAAAATTCAAGTAATGTTTGTACTAAATCAAATCAAGCACTTTTATCAAGACCCGAGATATTTAAAAGCTAAATATGATTATTCTATCTATGAGCAACCAATTCTATCTAATAAATATCTAAAGTAAAAATGTTCAAAATAACAATCAGTATGAATTTGCAAGAGAGTAAATAACACTAAATAAGTGACAAAAAGCTAGATACAAATGGGAACGAATTCTAGAATTTTAAGAGATTATTCTAAAAGAAAATAAATAAACAAAATATTCTAAAATTTAAATCAAACAATCAGTAAGAAAATGAAGAAATGAAGGAAACCAGCAGAGTTTTGAGGGTGTGGTGGTGTGAATCGACGGAACAAGGGCTGAACACAGTGGTGCTGTAATTTTCTGGAGGTGCACGGCGGTGGCGAGGGCGTGGGTTACTTGCAGCACGGCGGTGGCGAGGGCGTGGGCGCTTTTTTGTATGGGTTTTGGAGAGAAGGGAAGGCTGATGGGTTTTGGGAGTTAAAATGTGGGTGATTTTTGGGTATGGTGGCCGGATTTGGGAGAAAGGAGACTGAGAAAATCGATTTAGGGTTGGTTTGGGGAAGATGAGTGGTTAAGTTGCTTAAATAGGGGTGGGAGCATGGGCAACGGCCATGCCCGTGCTCAATTTTAATTAGCCCGTGTTTTTCGTGATTTTGAATTTTTGGGCGCGTTCAGGGTGTTCAGGCACGGTCGTGGTTAAAGTGGCATGCCCGTGTTCTTATTCACACGGTCATTTAGAACGGGCGTGTCCAGCCCGTGTTTGGCAAGTCAGCAAAGTCCACGGTTGCTCAGCACGGGCGTGGGGATTTGTCGTAGCCCGTGTTGGGAAAAAAATTGCCTTTATCGAGCACGGTTATAGATACGCCCGTGTTTCGTCCTGTGGCTTCCACACGGCCACGGGCACGCCCGTGTGTAAGGCCGTGTGGTCTTAAAACCTATGCTTTATTGGATTAGATAATATGGAGTTAGATGCTAACAATTAAAATTATAATGTTAGTAAAGTTAGTGCTCGGGTTGCCTCCTGAGAAGCGCTCGTTTAAAGTCTTAAGCTAGACTTACCCTGTTTTCATTTCTAAAAGAAGGTTCACGGAGCTGAAGCTCCTCTCTCATATTCCTAAAATCTTCACCATTATAGATTTTGAGTCGGTGACCATTTACCTTAAATGTGCCCTGAGTTGGATGAGTTACCTCGATTGTGCCATAGGGGAAAATTGTTTTGATCACGAATGGACCTAACCATCTTGATTTCAGTTTCCCAGGAAACAGTTTAAGCCTTGAGTTGTATAGCACGACCAAGTCCCCTACTTCGAATTGTTTTGATTTCTTTAGACGAGCATCATGCCCTCGTTTTGTTGCCTCCTTGTATAGTTTTGAGTTCTCATAGGCATCAGCTTTCCATTCATCTAGCTCGTTCATCTGCATCATTCTTTTCTCTCCTGTAGTTTTAAGATCGCAATTTAAGAATTTTATAGCCCAAAAGGCTTTATGTTCTAACTCGAATAGCAAATGACAACTTTTCCCGTAGACAAGTTTGTATGGGAATGTCCCTAGGGGGTTTTAAATGTTGTTCTATAGGCCCATAGGGCATCATCTACTTTTAATGCCCAATCTTTTCTGTTTGATTCAACCATTTTTTCGAGAATACGCTTAAGTTCTCGGTTTGCTACTTCAACTTGCCCTTTGGTTTGAGGGTGATATGGGGTAGCTATCTGTGGTGTACTCCATATTTTTTTAAGACTTTATCAAATTGAGTATTACAAAAATGAGTACCCTATCACTAATGATGGCTCTAGGTGTTCCAAATCGAGAGAACAGTTTCTTGAGAAACTTAACTACTACTCTGGCATCATTGGTAGGTAAGGCTTGACTTCTTCCCATTTTGACATGTAATCAACTACTACTAGGATGTACTTATTTCGAATGAACTAGGAATGGACCCATAAAATCAATACCCCATATGTCGAATATTTCATATGATAGCATGTATGTTTGAGGCATTTCATCGCGTTTAGAAATATTACTGTTCTTTGGCATTTATCACACGAAGTGATTACACATTGGCATCTTTAAATAGAGTAGGCCAATAAAAACCTGATTCGAGTATTTTATGTGCTGTCTTAATACCGCTGTAATGTCCTCTTGAAGGTCCTGAATGGCAATGTTCTAGGATCTTGCTTGCTTCTGCCTTTGTAACGCATCTTTGAATTACTTGATCTGCATATATACGGAAAAGAAAGGGGTCCTCCCAGAAATAGTTCTTCACATCAGAAAAGAATCGCTTCTTTTGATGATGTGTTAGCTTTTTCGGTTGGACGTTAGCGGCTAAATAATTTGCAATATCTACAAACCATGGTACCTCGGAGCAGGTTATAGAAAAGAGTTGTTCCTCAGGGAATGAGTCGTTTATCTCTCTTTCATCAAGTACTTCGATGTGTGGGTTCTCAAGCCTAGAGAGGTGATCTGCTGCAAGATTCTCAGCTTCCTTCTTATCCTGAATTTCCAAATCGAATTCCTGTAAGAGTAAGATCCATCGTATGAGTCGGGGCTTTGCATCAGGCTTATTTAAAAGATAGCGAAGACCTAAATGGTCAGTGTAAACGACAACTTTAGATAATATTAGATATTGCCTAAATTTGTCAAATGAAAAAATTACAGCTAGCAATTCTTTCTCTGTAGTTGTGTAGTTTTCTTGTGCAGGAGTCAATGTTCTGCTGGCATAATAAATTGGCTGAAAATGCTTGTTTCTTCGCTGTCCCAAAACTGCACCTACTGCAAAATCACTCGCACCACACATTAGTTCAAAGGGTAGATTCCAATCAGGTGCAATTATAATCGGAGCATTTATTAGTTTGTCTTTAAAGATATTAAATGCATCTAAACATTCCTGATCAAAATTGAAGTGAACATCTTTTTCTAGTAATCTTGTTAAAGGTTTAGCTATTTTAAAGAAGTCTTTAATGAATCTTCTATAAAATCCAGCATGCCCTAGGAAGCTTCTAATAGCCTTTACTGAACTAGGGGGATGTAATTTCTCTATGGTTTCGATTTTTGCTTTATCTACCTCGATCCCTTTACTAGAAATTTTATGTCCTAGCACAATCCCTTCTCGTACCATAAAGTGGCATTTTTCCCAATTTAGAACAAGGTTTGTTTCCTCACATCTCATTAGAACTCGTTTTAAATTTTTAAGGCAAAGATGGAAAGAATTAACGAATACCGAGAAATCATCCATAAATACCTCCATAATGTTTTTTACAAGTTCGTCAAAGATTGCCAACATGCAGCGCTGAAAAGTAGCAGGAGCATTACATAATCCAAAAGGCATTCTACGATAAGCAAACGTACCTTATGGGCATGTGAATGTTTTCTTCTCTTGATCTTCAAGTGCTATTGGGATTTGGAAATAGCCGGAGAGTCCATCTAGGAAGCAATAGTACATATGCCCAGATAACCTTTCTAACATTTGATCAATGAAGGGCAGAGGGAAGTGGTCTTTTCTAGTGGCGTCGTTCAGCTTCCTATAATCGATGCAAACTCTCCAACCTGTGACTGTTCTGGTGGGAATTAGTTCATTCTTTTCGTTGGCTACCACCGTCATGCCCTCTTTCTTTGGAACAACTTGCACACGACTTACCCAATTGCTGTCAAAAAAAGGATAAATTATTCCAGCATCTAGAAGTTTAATTACCTCAGCTTTCACAACATCTTTTACGTTAGGATTCAATCGTCTTTGAGGTTGCACACATGGCTTGTATTCCTCTTTCATTAAAATTTTGTGGGTGCAAAACGATGGGCTTATTCCCTTAATGTCAGAGATTTTCCAAGCTATAGCTTTCTTATGTTCCTTTAGTACCTGTATTAACTCCTCTTTTTCCTTGGGTTCTAATTCTGAAGAGATAATTACCGGTAGCGTAGAATTGTCCCCAAGGAATGCGTACTCTAAATGTTTTGGTAACTGTTTTAATTCTAATTTGGGTGGTTCATCAATAGAGGGTTTTTGTTTTAGTTCGTCATTGACTTCAATGATCTCTTTTTCCATTTGTCTAGATGAAGATGTTTTTAAATTTAGCTCATTGACTTTGTCGAAACCATTTTTTATCGCAGTTTTGAAAAACGGGAATCGACTTTAAAAAAAACATGGAGTCGCCACCAATCCTTTTTGTTTAGGTGTGATCGGGTCACCTATAAAAATATTTTGGTCTACGAAATTCCAAAAGAAAACGGGTTCGGGAGTCGGTTACGTGCGAGGAAGGGTTAGCACCCTCGCAACGCCCAAAATTGGTACCAAATTGATTAATTGATGTCCTAACGTTGAAAAGTTTGAAATGGTTTTGAAATTCTGTTCCTTTTTTTTCTATAATTTTAAATAACTTGATTGAATATTGAGATTCCCTTGTTCCGAAGGAATAGAGTATCATATCCAGCATGATTGGATACGATAATCTGAGTCCTCGAATTCAGGATCATCCCCAAAATTCTCCAAGCACATGTATTGAAATTTTGAAAGGGTATTTGGTTATTTGGAAAAAAAACAAAAACTACACCCAGCACGATTGGGCACGATTTCTTCGAATTTCCAAACGCACGAATATTACCTTGGTTTAAAACTTTTAAATAAGTGCTTAAAAATGACTCAAAATACTTTTATTGAATCACTAAATAATGAGAAACAAAAACATAGTATCAAGCATAGAATAATAATACATGGTAACAATAACATGTAAAGGAACATAATCATATGAAAATATCAAAAAAAAGAACCAAATTAATTTAGATACGATGGCAATACAACATATACTTTACAAATATTAATATTCAAAACTAATGAATTAAAAAACAATTTAGAAAGAAACATCAAATAACTTAACACAAATAAAATGCCACCAATTTTAAGACAAATAAAATGAACAAATAATATATAAAAACAAAATATTTGAAATCATTATTCTACAAACAACAAATTGTATATACATAAGTTCGGAAATAACATGTAAAAAGGAAATCAAAATTAATTGCATACAAAATAATAAGTATAAATAATATTCAATATAATATTAAAAATAATAACAAAAATGATATTAATAAAAATAACATATATTTAAATAATAGCAAAATAGCAAAATAATTAAAGAAAATAAAAATATAAAAGAGGATTAAATTAAAATAAAAGCAGGAATCCGGGCAAAAACGAAAATATAAAAAAAGGGATAAAAGGACTAAAATAACATGCGCGTAAACTGCAGGGGATTAAAAGCGCAATTTGCCCAAATTATTGACTGCAGCGTTTAAATAGGGACTAAATTGAAACGTCGTACAAAATTTGAGTGCGAAATTAAGAAAATAAAAAAAAGATATGTATGACTTAATTAAAATGCGACGAAACAGGGAAGGACCGACAGTGCAAATATCCCTCCATGGACTGAAACGCGCGAATCTTGTGAATATGGGTCGGGTCATCGGGCATAGATGGATACGGCGTCGTTTAAAGGCTATTGTCATAAGCCAAACAGCGTCGTTTTTTTCTAATGAACCAAACCTAATTAAAAAATGTTTAAGTATTGTTTTAAACAAACCCTAGCCCCCCTTTCATTTTGTCTTCAGCCGCAAGCCGAAACCTAACTCTTCCTCTCCCTTAGCCGCAACTAAAACCCCCTCCGTTCACCACTAAGTCGCCATCATAACCAGCGAACAACAGTAGACGAATGAAAACCCCCTTCTGTTTACCACCAAATCGCCATCATGTCCGGCGAAAAGCAGTATCCAAGTGGTCCGATCTACTTCCAAGACACCGATCTTTGAACCTCGCTCGCTTACCAACATCGAACTCCGATTACGATAGAGAAGACGAAGGTCGAACGTTCGGCCCAGGTAAACCCCTTTTCCCCCTCCTTTGTTTAGTGTATATCAAAAGCAGAAAAAGAAATAGATACAGAAACGGATTCAAAAAGAAGAAACGATCGAGGAAAAAATGGAGTCAAAAAGCAACCTTTTTTTAATGTCTTTGCTATTGATTTTGTATTGCTGTATTACGTATGCGTGTAAAGTCGTCGTAAAAATATAGGGATTCTTGCTTTCGGTTTTATAACCAGAAAATCCAAAATAAAAAAATACAATATTTTCTCTTTTTTCCTATTTGCTGGCTGGTCTTCGTTTGTCTCTTTTGCAGGTGTTGTAATGTTGCTGTCATTTGGCCTCTTTTGCAGGTATAGCTGGCAGATGTGGTGTACGGAGGCGCGGACGACACTGAGCGCTGGAGGCAGTACGGAGGCGCGCTGGTGAAGGCCTGTGCGTGGGTGGAGCACGTGGCGCGAGCGGGACACGAATAGTCGCACGCGTGAAGGCACGCGGTAGTCCAAGAGTCGCGCGTGGGGAGTGGCTGCTGAGAAGGCTCTAGAAGTTTCTAGCATTCTGCTCTGCTTGGGCCGTCTGGGTCTTGTTCTAAGATTTGGGTTTTGGGCTTGTAATTGGGCTAAGGGTCTTTATTTGACTTATTATAAATGGGCCTTGTAAAGAAACTGTTAATGGACTATTTTTGTTATTTCTGTTTGTTTCTTATTGTGTTTTTGGTTTCTGTTTGGTTAACATTGGGCCCGGGCAGGTTTGGGCTCCTATAGACTTCATCTTCTTCCTCCTCTTCTTGAGTAAGACACAGTTCCATCGTGTCATCATGTATGATTTCCTGTAATGAGTCTTGAATAATATGATCAATGGTATCAACAAAATAACAGGAATCATCTTGTTCTCTAGAAAATCGCATAGCATCATAAATTTGAAAAATAATTTCCTCCTCGCCTATCCTTAATACAAGTTTACCATCACCTACATCTATAATGACCCTAGCATTAGCTAAGAAAAAAGCGCCTAAAATTAAAGGAACTTCAATATCCTCATCCATGTCAAGCACAACAAAATCAACAGGGAAAATAAATTTATCAATTTTTACCAAGACATCTTCGATAACTCCTCCAGGATATTTAATAGATCTATCGGCTAACTAAATACTCATCCTAGTGGGTTTTGGTTCCCCAAGATTTAGCTGTTTAAACATTTTATAAGGCATTAAATTAATACTGGCACCTAGATCAGCTAATGCTTTCTTAATATTTAAACTACCAATTAAGCAGAGGAATAGTAAAACTTCACAGGTCTTTTAATTTGGTTGGTAATTTGTTTTGGAGGATGGCTGAACATTCTTCATTAAGCTCCACTGTTGATATTTCTTCGAGCTTTCTTTTATTCGTCAGGAGTTCTTTTAAGAATTTTGCGTACGTCGGCATCTGTGAAATGGCTTCAACAAAAGGGTAAGTTAATATTTATTTGTTTAAAAAGTTCAAGAAATTTACCGTATTGGGCATCTAATCGGTCTTTCTTCAACTTTACCGGATATGGGATTGGTGTTTTACTTTCTTTGCGCACTGGAGTTACATCCTCAACTCCCTCATCCTTTGCTTTGTCATCTTCATGTGGTATTTTTTTCTTTGGTTCGAGTAACTCCTTTCCACTTTTCAGTGTAACCGCCTTTACCTGTTCGGTTCCTTTAGAAAAAATCTTTGATCGAATTTCAGAAACTATCTCAGTAAGTTGTCCAACTGTGTTAGGAAGTTGTCCAACTGACTTAGTGAGTTCCCCAACTTGGCTCTCGATCCCTTTGATTGATGCCTGTTGATTCTTAAGGGTGGTCTCAGTGTCTTGGAGACGGTTATCTATAGCTGCCATGAATTTTGTCAGCATCTCTTCAAGGTTCGGCTTCTTCTCCTGTGGATAGGGCTGATTTTGGAAATTTTGAGGAGGTTGTTGTCTTTGATTTCCTTGATTTCCATGTCCTCCCCATGAAAAATTTGGGTGGTTCCTCCAACCTGGATTATAATTATTACTATAATTATTAGATCTGAAATTATTACCTATATAGTTCATCTGTTCGCTTTCTGTGCCCGGTTGGTAGGGTGGGTACTCAGGATTTGCCATAGTTCCACTTGCGTCGCACTGCATTACTGGATGTACCTGCGAAGAACACAAACTATCAAGCTTTTTATTCATCATCTCTACCTGTGTTGATAGCATGGTTACTGCATCGATGTTGAAAACTCCGGCTGATTTTGTTGGTTTTGTCCTAGTAACCTACCACTGATAGTTATTCAGTGACATCTCCTCTATGAATTCGTATCTTTGCTTGGGAGTTACTGTTGTTTAGGGTTCCCATAGCAATTTGAATCAATTAGTTTCCTCGTTGAGGGGTTTACACCGTTATAGAAAGTTTGGACTTGGAGCCACAAGGGTAAACAATGGTGTGGACACCTTCTCAAGAGATCCTTATATCTCTCCTATGCGTCATATAATGTCTCTAAATCCATCTGCACAAAAGAAGAGATATCATTCCGTAATTTAGCCGTATTGGCTGGTGGGAAATATTTTAATAAAAAATTTTCGGTCATTTGATCCCATGTAGTGATTGACCCTCGTGGTAACGTGTTTAACCACTGTTTGGTTTTATTCTTCAAAGAAAAGGGAAATAACCGAAGCCTTATGGCATCATCAGAAACGCCATTTATTTTAAAGGTATCACAGAACTCTAAAAAATTAGCTATATGAGTATTTAGGTCTTCGTCCTGCAAACCATCAAGTTGAACAAATTGTTGAATCATTTGTATAGTGTTAGGCTTTAATTTAAAATTATTAGTAGCTATAGCAGGCCTAGCAATACTAGATTCGGCTCCTGTTAAATGAGGTTTAGCATAATCATACATAGTACGTAGAGCATTATTTTCTGCCACATCTTGGGGTGGTGGATTATTCTCGTCCATCCCTTCAGTAGGATTGGATTCGCCTTCTCGCTCTTTTTCTGTGTAATTTAGGGCTCGCCTAATTTCTCTGCGATTCCTGCGAGCGGCAGCTTCAATATCACTGTCGTATACTAAAGGTCCTCTCGGGTTCTTTCTAGTCATAAACTAGAGGTATCTGGAAGGAAGAAAGAGGAAAAATTAGCAAATAAAATAAGAAATAAAATTAAATTGCAAAAAATAAAAATGGCTAAAGTAATAAAAATATAATGTTCTTAATATTTTAGTTCCCCGGCAACGGTGCCAAAAACTTGATCGTGTGTCAGAGTTTTAAAAATTTAAATAACGAGAATGATCGAACTTGGAAACTAACTATGACAACGATTGAGGCAAGTGCACCTATCGAATAGTAGTATAGCTTAGGCAAGACCGGATTGTCGAACCCAAAGGAACTAAAAGTACTAATACTAACTTTCTTTTTATTATTTAGCCTAAGAATTAAGCGAATGGTTGTTTAATCTAAATTACTAAACTTAAAGACTCTAAGACAAAGAAGAATGAATTTGGGAGAATAACTTAAGGAAAAACCAATTAATTAAGACGACACCCAAGGAAGAATCCACCTAGACTTCACTTGTTATCTAACTCTGAACCAGACGATGTATTCATTTGACTTGATCCGTAGGATTCCCTAATTTATATTAAACCCTCTCTCGTGGAGAATAACGTCTAACCCTAGGTTGATTAATTGAAATCTCTTTCTAATTAAAACCTCTAGAATTGCATTAACTCGATTTATGGACTCCCATATTAGGTTTCACCCTAATCCGGCAATGCCTCGTCACCCTATCTCTAGGCGCGCAATCAACTCCGCTTAACTATGCTAGATCTACTCTTAAGCGGGGACTTTTTCTCCTCCACCTAAGCACATCAAACTTGAATCGATATCCGTAAAATATCAACACAAGAATTAAGAACAAATCAAATATTTATCATATAGTTCAGCAAACGATAACAAGATTCATCCAAGTTTCATCCCCCTCAGGTATCTGAGGGTTTAGTTCATAACAATAAAAGAAAACATCTCAGAAGAAAAGATAAAACAAAACATAAGAAATCCCTAAAACCCCCTGAAGGAATTGAAGAGGAGATCCTCCGTCTTGAGTATAATTCCGGCTTCTTAAGATGGATCAACTGGCTATCCCTGAGCGAATCCCCACAAATTTGCCCTCTCTGGCCTAGCAAGATGCCCCTAAACGATAGCTTTGGGCTCCCCCTTTCAGGTCATACTTAGGGTGTATTTATAGGCTTTTGGAATGTGTTTCTTTGCCCCTAAGTATCCAAATCAGATTGAAATTGCTCTTTTCATGGCGAGGACACGGCCATGGCACACGCCCGTGTGAATCGTCTTTAGGCCATGTTCGGACTTTTAATGAGGTGACACGCCCGTGTATCTCGTGGCTAGACTGTGTTCGAGATTATTGAGGAGGCACGGCCGTGTGGTCTTGGGCCCATGCCGTGTCGATTTCGTGCTTTAGCCCATTTGGCCCGTTTTAAGCCTGTTTCTTGTTCTTTTCATCCTCCAGTGCTTTCCTGAGTATATAACATGAAAAGAAAGGATTAAGAGCACCTTTTTACATAAAATAAGGGATAATTCATCCAAAAGCATACTAAATGTGGGATTAAAATATGTTACTTTTACGGTTTATCAGTATGAAAAGCATTGATTGATATATATATGCATTATGATGCTATTTTTTTAAATGTAAACTTATTAAGCTTAAAGCTTACTCCATTTCCTTTTTCCCTTGTTTTATAGTGTCAAAGAGCCGGTTCGGGATACGAAGTTATTTGGAAGATCACCCACACTATCAGCTCATCTCGGTATAGTTAGACTTAGCATTTTTGAATATGGCATGTATAAGGGCTAGGCTTAGTAGAAATGTTTTGCTATTTTGGCCAAGTGTGTTGGCTCCTTATAGAAGAATTCTCTTGTATATGGCCATAGTTAATGGCTCATTATTACTAATTTATGAAAAGATGAGGTTATTCATGAAAGTGTATGTTGCACAATTGGGTTGCTTAGTGAATGGTTGAATGGATTTTTTATGTGTGAGTTAGGGTGGCAAAAAGAGCTTGGCAAATAGCCTTGTTCTTGTCCACACGGGTAGGCACACGGGCGTGTGTCTAGGCCGTGTGTGACACACAATCAGTCCCATGGGTGTGTGGCTAAGTCGTGTGTCCCCTGTATGTTAATATTGCAAGTCAGTGTTGACCACGGGCTAGACACACGGGCATGTGCCTAGGCCGTGTGACCCTTATGAGGTCGATGATGTCACAAGTAGAATACCCAGGTTTTTACACACGGGCGTGTCTAGGCCGTGTGAAGCACATGGGCCATTGACACGGGCGTGTGCCCGGCCGTGTGAAAACCCCTGTAGGTTCGAAATAAAAAATAAATCCCACCCGGGCTAGGGACATGGGCGTGTGTGACCACACGGCCTGCCCACACGGGCGTGTGGCCCTGTTAAGGTAAATTTTTTCTAAGTCTATCAAAGTTCCCAGTTTGATTTCGAGACCCACCATGTGCATGCTTAAGGCCTCGTGGGTCCATGATAAGGATGATATGAATATGAATGGGAATTTTTAATTTGGAATGAAGTTCTATAGCTCAAAGTTGTATGTTTAAGTGGGTTATGTCCGGTAATGCCTTATACTCGGTTCCGGCGATGATCACGGGTGAGGGGTGTTACAACACTCCTTAAACCCCTACCCCCTCAAACTCTCTCAAATCTATTAACATCCCCTAAATCTTAAACCTCTAAATTTCCAAATTTTCTTTCACAAACTCGGTGGAACACGGAATGGGGATATCACAGGCAAGCACGGAATTCAAATGAACTCTGACTATACATTCAAGGTTAAGAGTTCCTAAACTCAAACTTTTTATTGTTCCATTGAATTAGTATTTAGCAATTCGTTAGGATTGAAGCATTATGCATCCTAGAAAAGTTAGGCGAACAATGGAAACAGAGCCATCGATGGATCGAAATCCCTCTACTTTTTCAAATAGGAATGTTGAAAAGAATTTTAATGAAATTCAAGGAAAAACATTTATTCAAGAAAGGGTATTTGATCCATCGATGATTTTATGTAAAGAAATATGGCCTTTGGTCAGATATCATCATTGGGAGCGCTTTTAGGCGATCCCAAAGGATAATGTTGTGCTCCTTGTTGTTCAAGAGTTCTATGCATCTCTACAGAACCATGAGTCTAGAAATGCTGAAGGTCATATATGGGATACAGTACTTGTGTGAGGAAAAGAGGTGAAATTAACCCGTAGAATAATTTACGACTTTTATAATGTTCCATAATATGAGAATGATTTCACTGATGAAACTGATTTAGAATATTTTAGAGACATAGATATGGATAATATTATAAACTTTTTAATTGAGGGAAGCGATAAATGGAAGTATCGTGTAGGTACTAATATCCCAGTATATTTTCATCAAGCCATTATGTTTCCTGAGGCTAAGATGTGGATTTAATTCATTTGCTCATGACTTGTACTTACTTTAAATGTTTCTAATGTTAATACATTTAGATCAGTTTTACTCTATGCTATTTTGTAGAAAAAGCAGGTGTATATTGGCAAATGGATCCACCAGAGCATGGGAAGATGCATTAGTAGCCAAAAGGTGGGAGTGTTCTTTCCCCATCTAGTGACGGCTTTATGCAAAAATGTGGGTGTACCCATGACCTCCACTAAGTAGTAGTTAAAATCATCATGAAGTATTATCAGAGATACATTGTTCCAGCAGTACATTAAGCTGCGAGCCAAATAAATCAAAGATGGGGGGAACAATCGATATCAAAAAACAACAGCTACACCCACCTCGTCACAAAGGTTGGCACGAGCTCAACAAGAGGTGAGAACAGTCATCCAAATTTGGATTGAATGATTCAGTGGATGCAAGAATCAGGACCAATTTTTCAATAGTTTGCTAGGAAAAATAACGTACGAGTCCCCAATTATACACCTAACATGTTCGGTCCAAGCGAATATGGACCAAAATGAAGAAGCACGTGAAAGGGAAGAGGAAGGAGAAGAAGATGAGGACGATGAGGATGAGGAGATGGACGATGAGGAGGCTGATTGAATGATTTTTTTACTTTATTTAAAAGACTTGTATTAATTTTTGGATGATTTTAATTTAGACATTGTAGGAGTATGATTAATAAGTAGATTTTCTTTTAGTTTTGTTGCATTTTGTTTAATTTTTTCTATGTAGGAACTCGACAGGAAGGAGACATGAACAAATTCAAACTTTCAACAAACAAAGGAGGAAGCACCCACTGATAGGATTTCAAGCAATCACGATCAATCGGGTAACTTTTTTCTTATCTTTTGATGGGCTACACATTGAGGACAATGTGTCAAATAAAGTGTAGGGGGTAACATAGAAAATTTGCTTCATATTTTTACATTTTCTTTGATTTTTCTTGCCATTTTCTTTGATTTCTCTTATCTGTTGTGTGCTTGAGCTTGTAGAAATACAAGTGATTGGTTAGGAGCATGTGCATAGGTTGCTTATATGTATGAATAATTTTGGCATGATGATAGGTGATTTTAAATTTTTAATTATTAAACTACTAAAGTTCTATATGTTACACTGTAAATAGGTATTTAGATATCATTTGTACCAAGTGATATAGAAAATACAAGGAAACGAGCATGCTATTATGAATGATAAATGGTTGAATTTGTGTTTGTTCGGTTGATTAAATTTATATATGTTGAGATATTTAGGGATGACCTAAGGCGTTGTTTGGAACACATCCAGAGCCAAAAAGTTATCCTATTTATATTTCACCTTTAGTACCAATTTTGAGCCTATTGACACTTCTTGATGAACCACATTATAAGCCCCGAGCGAGAAAACTTCAATTTGTATTTACCCTTTTTCTTTGGCCTACACTACATGATTATAGATGTCTAGCCATACATATTGAGGGTTAAGTAGATACATCATGGCGGAGTTTGTAAAAGTAGAGTGAAACAGGAAAGATTAGTGTGATATGGGAATTATAGGTTAGCCTAATGTACGAAACAAAAACAAAAATCCAAAGAGGAAATTAGTACGAGTAGAAAAGACCCTAAATTAGTGAAAAAGCATTCATGAGTGAGATATATTGAAAAAGAGAAAAGTCAAAAAGTCACAAAAGAAAGAAAAAATCGTTCATTAGTGCACAAAAACTCGTAAGGCTAGCCATAGTTACTATGTCACCCTATGATTTCCTATATATGAAAAGACAAAGAAGGTGAGAGAAGGAAAAATAAGGCGTTGAACGGGTAAGGGTCACTAAGGGGGAAGAATAGGGATCAAGACGACGTGCCAAACTATTTTCGTGTTTGTAACCCTTTGATGCTTACTGTTTTTTGAATTCCATACCTATCCTAAGCCTTAGAACTTTACAAGCCGAAAAGTCTTATGTGACCTAAATATCCTTATGCATGAATGGACGTCATATTAATCATTCACATAAATGACTATTTGTATTCTGCTCGGATAATCAAAGTACTTGTATGATTTTTTGATGGATTCCTACAGGTGAGAACCTTAATACTTGTATATTTTGTAACATACTGAAATTAGATGTTTGTGATAAAAAGTGGTAATTCAACTACTCATCATGTTGAAATTATTAGTAAACATGAAATGCCTAAGTTATATGCTCTAAAATCAATACTTGTACCATACCTGCTCAAGGGTCATCATTTTTCATTTTTTAATCTTTATTTATGTTTCTTGAGGACAAGCAATTACTTAAGTATGGGGGAGTTTGATCTGCTGAAATTCAGTGTAGCAGATTAAACTAATTTTCACATTTAATAAGTTTGAATATAAGCATATTCGTTATGTTTTAATTCAGTTTCTTTAGTTTCAATAAAATGGGCACATCAAGTCTTTTATTAACCTTAAGGGCCAAATGAGACCTAAGGGAGAGCTAATGTGCTTTGTGAGTGTGCAGGAGACCATTAGAGGGAATTTCAGGTCAATACTAGATGCTATATTACAACATGGGGGAGTCGATGTCGCAACATAGAGAGCAGAATAGAGAAAGTGAGGAACTGCCTTCAATGTCATGACATAGGTTGAGGGTGTCACGACATACCCCTGAAGACAACTACAGAGGAGTAGACTGGCTGCTACGTCACGACATAGGTCCTGGTGTGTTGCGACATCAACTCTGTGACGGGAATAAAACACGAAACAGAGGCGGTTTGGTCTGCACAATCGAACTTTAAGCTCGAAAACGTAAGCTAACCTAGGGTTGAGGACGACGACCACCTGAAGGCTATAAATAGACTTCTTTGGCACACATTATAGACATCTTTTCATTAGCTTAGATTTTCTCTTTAGGTTTAAGAATTGATTTCTTTTTTTCCTAAGTTTTCGTAGTTTTAGTTATTTGCTTTCTTCAAGAGATCTAATTGTGAAGGAGATCAACTTCTGTGGATTCGTGCTTATATTCAAAATTAATCAAGCTTTCCTTAAACTCTCTATTTCAGTCCATTCCCTGTGATTAATTCTTCCTTTTACTTTATGTTGTTTATGAAAGCCGTGAGGAACTAATCCTTCTATGGGGGACTAGTGAGTGGAAGCAAAATCTCTTAAATGTTTTGTAGGGTTACTGAACGGATCAATTTTTTGGGAAAGGAAGAACGTGAAACAAACCCTAGGCCTAACAACCCCGTGAAGTCATCAAGGTGGGAATTAACCCAAAATTGGTATTACTTATCCATGAACACCTTGAACCCAAACTAGTTTGGACTGTGAAGTCGGAAGGTAAGTAGTTCTTGCTGACTCATTATGTTAGTGGAAGATCGAAAAATCCTACTAGGGTAGTGACTAGTTGGTTGATGAAGAGCTCGAGACGATAGTTTATTGGGATTACTGAAGTGAGCTAATCACCCATCTTCAGATTTGATTCACTTTATTCTTTATATCTCTTGAAATTTAATTCTTTTATGTTATTTTACTTTATTTCAGAAATCCTAAAATTATCTTTTATTTTACTTTCGTGATATAACTGACTTTAAAGTATTAATTAGATCTTTAATTTTTTAGGTTAAGATCGATTTAGTGCTCGCCTCCCTTGGGTACGATCCTTGGAGTACTTACCTACTTTATTGTAAAATCTATATTACAACTCGACCGATATACTTATGGATACCGCCTCATAACTCTCTATTTTATTGCAATATTCACACTCTAGACGTTAGTACGTCTGGAGGCGGTCAAGTTGTTGGTGCCGTTGCCAAGGAGTCAACGTCACTAGACTGATTATATTTTTCGCTCTTAAAAGAATAATTAGGAAATTTCTCAGTTATATATACGATTTTATTTTATTTTACTAATCTCTTCCTTCTGGATTTGGTGTATGACTCACAGTAAAGGCACACCTATTGTAGTAACACAGATCCAGAAAGAATAATCCGAAGAAATCACTGACAGCAACAGCAAATACAAGATCCACCACCACCAGCTGTAATTAACGTACCACGTAACAATTCATTTTTCTGTGATGCTGACGATAACGCCCTAAGAGACCAACTAGCACCACAGTTACACACAAGCGTACAAATGGCTCGGAATGAGAGGACTCTGAAGGATTATGCACTACCAAGCCTAGACATGGTTCATGATAGTATAGCAAGGCCATCAATTATAGCCAATAATTTCGAGATCAAACCGGCAATGATACAAATGATCCAAAATAATCTGCAATTTAGTGGCATTATGACAGAAAACCCTAATCAACATTTGAAACGATTTATCTAACTTTTTGATACTTTTAAGTATAACGGGGTCATTGATGATGTTATTCATCTTCAATTGTTCCCCTTTTCTTTGATTGATAATGCCTTTTCTTGGTTGAATAAAAATTTATTCAAGTAACTAAGAAAAATGGTTTTATAAAAGTCCAAGTCTCCAACGCCGAACCTATAAGTACTTCTGCTTTAGCTATATTATTTAGCTAGGAATTTCTGTAGTAATTGAAATTGTTGGTTTAGTTAACGGTTATGATATGAATTGTGAAATAAGATATCTAATGAGAACTCTGGAATGATCTGTAAACTTCTTGCATTGTAGATAAGTTGAGATAATGAGTTCGCGCAGTAGTCGTGGACGTGGGCATCGAGGAAGAGCTCGAGCAGAGACATCCTCTATGGGCAGTATGTGCAATCTGGAGACCAGCGAGACCGTTGGTATTCCTATTGCAGAGACTGGGCCTCAGACTTTGACAGTCGGTAATGACGTACTGTCCCAGGCTATGCTGGGACTCAATATAGATCCGAGAGCCAAGGGTCGGTTACTGAACGACTTTGGTCAAATGGTGCTATATTGTTTAGAGGTGTTACTGGATTCGCCCCTACAGCGGCTGAGTACTGCCTAGAGGCTACCGAGCATATTATGAACAACATCGACTGCACTCTTGCATAGAAATTGAGGGGTGTCGTATTTCTGCTCTGAAATAAGTCTTACCAGTGTTGGGTTTGACTGTTGAGTAGGGCGCCTAGCCTGAACAGATCACTTGGGATTTCTTCAAGAGTGCCTTTCAGAGTAAGTACGTGCGGGCAAGTTATGTAGAGGCTCATAGATGCAAGTTTATGAGTTTAGTTCAGGGTGAGAGGTCTGTGGCCTAGTACGAGGTCAGGTTTTTGAGATTCAGCACGTATGCTTGTGGGTTGGTTCTGAATGACTATGAGAGGTGTATTCGGTTCGATGAGGGATTGAGATATGATTTGAGAGTCCTGATAGCTCCTCAGAGAGAACGAGTTTTTGTGGCCTTGGTTGACAAGACGAATATAACAGAGGAAGTGAAGCACAAGAGGAGAGACTGAGAGAGGTCAGAGTAAGCTCAAGAGGGACTCGGGTCCTTCTAGTTTTTTCAGTGCCCTAAGAAACGAGATAGATTGTATGGGCATCTGAGGACTTAGGCACCAGCTGCAGCAACTAAGATTCAGACCTGTAGTGACTGTGGGAGATGCCACCCAGATGAGTGTTGGAGAAAACTGGGGGCTTGCCTCCACTACGGATCGATGGAGCATCGTGTTTGGGACTATCCCCTGCGATCTAATCAGGTGCAACTTTCTACATAAGCTCTGGTTCTAGGTCCCGTTCAACCACTGAGAGTAGCTCAGTAGCTACCTAGGGGTCGTGGTGCTAGCAGGGGTGATAATGGCTCTGGTCGAGGTCAGAGAGCATCGGGCAGAGGTGCAGGTCAGACTAAGGCATGACAGCTTGCTCTTGTGTATACGACGAGGCACCGTAAGGACAGAGACGACGTTGACGTTATAGCCGATGTTATAGATATTGGTTCCAGTCACTCATACGTAACTAGCACTATTTCTTTGAAATTGGGTATATCTGATGAGAATACTACTAGAGAAATTTCTATAATTAGTCTCCTGGGTCAGTCGGTCAGAGTTGATAAAGTGTATAGACGGGTTCCATTAAAGATCCAGGGTGTTGTGTTTCCGGCAAACCTGATGGAGTTGTCGTTTGGAGAATTTGATCTAATTCTGGGAGTAGATTGGCTCACGAAACATCGAGTCAATTTAGACTGTGCTTCTAAGAGGGTAACTTTAAAATCTGAATGTGATATTGAAATTGTTATGATCGGCGAACGTCAAGATTGCCTCTCTAAGTAATCTCCACTCTGGTAGTCGAAAGGCTAGTTCGAAAAGGTTGTGAGGCGTATTTGGCATTTGTGTCTGACTCTGGTTCTGAAAAACCTTCTATCACTGATATTCAAACTGTAAAGGATTTTTCGGATGTTTTTCTAGATGAGTTGCCGAGAGTACCTTCGAATAGGGAAGTTGAGTTCGGTATTAAACTGTTACCGGGTACCATTCCTGTGTCAATTGCTCATTATCGTATGGCACCGAATGAGCTTATGGAGCTAAAGGCTCAGCTGTAGGAGCTTCTCGATCGAGGGTTCATCTAACCAAGTGTGTCCTTATCGGGAGAACTGTTCTGCTTGTCAAGAAAAAGGACGGCACAATGAGGATGTGTGTGGATTACCGTCAGCTGAATAAGTTAACGGTAAAGAACAAGTATCCGCTTCTAAGGATCGACGATTTGTTCGATAAGTTTCGTGGAACATCTGTTTTCTCCAAAATTGATCTCCGTTCTGGGTACCATTAGCTCAAAGT
Source organism: Gossypium sturtianum (assembly GCA_025698515.1). Taxonomy (NCBI): domain Eukaryota; kingdom Viridiplantae; phylum Streptophyta; class Magnoliopsida; order Malvales; family Malvaceae; genus Gossypium; species Gossypium sturtianum. Next base: position 66,737,968 of record CM046950.1, on the reverse strand, counting down.
TAAAGAGACTGATGTGTATAAGACCACTTTCAGGACTCGTTATGGGCACTACGAGTTTCTAATCATGCCCTTCGGTCTGACGACTGGCCCAACTACGTTTATGGATCTAATGAACCGTGTATTTTAGCCGTATTTGGATCAGTTTATTATAGTCTTCATCGACAATATTTTGATTTACTCTAAGACTGAGAGTAAGCATGATGAGCATCTTCAGATAGTTTTGTAAATACTCCGTGAGAAATAGCTTTATGCTAAGTTTAGCAAATGTGAGTTTTGGTTGCAAGAGGTTACCTTTCTAGGCATGTCATTTCAACTGAAGGGATTCAAGTAGATCCTAAGAAATTTGAGGTTGGGATCGAATAGAAACAACCGAAGAATATGTCTGAGATCTAGAGTTTTACTTGGTTTGGCAAGTTACTACTAGAGGTTTGTTGAGGGGTTCTCACTTATCGTAGCTCTGTTGACTAAGTTGTTCTGTAAAAACACATCGTTTGTATGGACTAATGAGCAACAAAGCAAGCTTTGAAAAGCTCAAGTCCGTTCTGACTCAGGCACCTGTTTTGGTACAGCCTGAATCTGGTAGAGAGTTTGTTGTCTACAGAAATGCTTCGCACGTTGGGCTAGGCTGCATTTTGATACAGGATAGTAAGGTTGTGGCTTATGCATCTCGACAACTTAAGTAACACGATGGTAACTATCTCACGCATGATCTTGAGTTGGCGGTAGTCGTTTTCGCTCTAAAAATCTCGAGGCACTATCTATATGGTGAGAGGTGTATCATTTACACTGACCATAAGATTCTCAAGTATCTGCTAACTCAGAAGGAGTTGAACCTTAGGCAACGTTAATGGGTTGAGTTGCTTAAGGACTATGGTTGTACGATAGAGTATCATCTCGGTAAGGCCAACATTGTGGACAATGCTCTTAGTCATAGAGTAATGACTGATATGAGAGCGATGTTTGCTCGTTTGAGTTGGTTTGATGAAGGTAGTCTGTTGGCCAAGTTGAGGTTAAACCGACTTGAGTTGATCAAATTTGAGCTAAACAATTGATGATGAGTCTCTGGTTTCTTTTTTTTGTTAGATTGAAGATGGCGGGACTTCTGATTTTGAATTTTGGATTAAACAGTTATGGGGTTTTGTGTTTTAGGGGCTGGATCTGTGTGCCTAATGATGTTGAGTTAAGGTAGTCAATTCTACGGGAAGCGCATAATAGCCCTTATGCTATGCATCCCGATGGGAATAAGATGTATAGAGATATTCGAGAATTATATTGGTGGCCCAATTTAAAATGGGAGATAATTGCCTTTGTCTCTCATTACCTAATGTGTCAGAAGGTTAAAGCTATTAGCTACCTTCAGGTTTGCTACAACTGGTTAAGATTCCTCTTTGGAAGTGGGAACGTGTGACTATAGATTTTTTTAGTGGGTTGCCCTTGACATCAACTAAGAATGATTCAGTTTGGGTCATCGTTGATCAATTAACTAACCGACTAAGAATGATTCGGTTTGGGTCATTGTAGATCGATTAACTAAGTCTGCTCATTTCCTTCCAATCAATATTGATTATTCGCTTTAGAGATTGGCTAAGTTGTACGTCTCTGATATCGTAAGATTGCACGAAGTGCTGGTTTCAATCATCTCTGAAAGATACCCACGTTTTACTTCTTGATTTTGGAAAAAGCTTCATGAGGCCTTGGGCACTCAATTGGATTTCAGTACTGTGTACCATTATCAGACCGATAGACAGTCTGAGCGAGTCATTCAAGTTCTGAAGGATATGCTGAGAAATTGTGTAATCGACTTCCAGGGTAGTTGGAAAGATTATCTGCTACTAACTGAGTTCGCGTATAATAACAGTTTTCAGTCTAGCATTCAGATAACACCTTTCAAGGTTTTGTATGCCCGTAAGTGTCGTACTCCTTTGTGTTGGGATGAGTTAGGTAAACGTCGCGTTTTGGGTCCCGAGTTGGTTTCCAAGACTGAAAACACTGTTAAATTGATTCGAGACCGTCTTAAGGCAGCTTCCGATAGATAGAAATTGTATACAGACTTAAAGAGGTGTGATATTAAGTATTCTGTGGGTGATCAGGTATTTCTGAAAGTTTCTTCGTGGAAAAAGGTACTCTGATTCGAGCGTAAAAGCAAGTTGAGCCCGAGGTTCATTGGACCTTATCGTATTCTGAAATGTATCGGACCTATCGCCTATCAGTTAGAGCTACCTCCTGAATTGGATCAAATTCGTGATGTGATCCACGTGTCTATGTTGAAACGGTATCGGTCTGACCCCTCCCACATCATCCCTGTAGAGGAGATTGAGGTGAGATCGGATCTGACTTTTGAAGAAAAACCTGATCAAATTCTGGATTGAGATGTTAAGGTTTTGAGGAGGAAAATCGTTCCTTTAGTTAAGGTCCTATGGCAGAATCATGGCACTAAGGAAGCCATGTGGGAACCTGAGAATTCGATTTGTCGGCAATACCCTCACAGGTTTGAGTTAAGTAAATTTTAAGGCTAAAATTTCTTTTAGTGGTAGAGAGTTGTAACGCCCTAAAAATTTGAGTGTTGTTTGTATCGCCCCAGAAATATTTTTATGCCACTTAGTAAAAGCCTGTTAGTTTTTGTTGTTTAAATTCCATGTTCTTTAACGTTTTTTTCTTTTGTCTTCTTTTATTCTTTCTTTCTTCTTTCACCTTTCTTTTCTTTTTCTTTTTGCTTACTTCTGTAAACTATTATCGGGTTTAATTAGGAATTCTATGTTGCTCGTTGTGTCATTTGAAAGGTTGTTGCGTAAGTTATGTCATTATGCTTTTTTGTTTTTGCAAAATTTCATTGTTGTTCTTCGAAATTAGAAATTACTATTGTTTTTTTTTTGAATTTCTGTTAAATGTGCGATTGGGGTTTTGTTAGGAGAAGGGCCTACGGGAAATGTTCCTCCAACGGTATAAGTTCGAGTAATTGTTGTTGATTCATTGGTAAGTGTTAGTTTACTATGGGGTTTGCGTTGAAGTTTTCGACATGTTGGGTTGATTGTTGTTCTTGTACGAACTGCTTCGTTTAAGTTATTGATTGAACCTTCAGTCGCCATTTTAGGCTTTGGGATCACTCATGCTGCTTTCGCGTTGAATCAGTATCAGGTGTGTAACGAAAACCCAAATTTCTACGATTTGTGAACGTTGTAAAATATGGTTGTCGACGCCACACGGCTTTGTGGTAGGCCATGTGAGCCACACAACCGTGTGTCAGGCCATGTGGCAAGCCGTGTCACTCACTATTTTGGATTTAGGGTCACATGGGCTAGGGACATAGGCTCGTGTCCAGCCCGTGTAACTCACTATTTTGGATTTAGGGTCACACGGGCTAGGGACATGGGCTTGTCTCTAGCCCGTGTATCTCATTGTTTTGGATTTAGGGTCACGTGGGCTAGGTACATGGGCTTGTGTCCATCCCGTGTAACTCATTGATTTGGATTTAAGGTCACACAGGCTAGGGACATGGGAGTGCGTCCAGGCCGTGTAACTCATTGTTTTGGATTTAAGGTTACACTGGCTAGGGACATGGGCGTGTGTCCAGGCCATGTGTGAGAAATTTTGGGTTGTGAGTCACACGAGCGTGTGCTTGGTCGTGTGCCAAACCATGTAACTCACTGTTTCGAGCCACACAGTTGTGTGCTAGGCCATGTGAACCACACGGACTAGCCGCCCAGGCCGTGTGAATCCACACAGGTGTGTGGGCCAAAAATCAAGATTTTTACCTAGGGCGTAATCGTCGTTTAGATCAAACGTAGGCCTATCGTAGGGTCCGTATGATCTGAATTAGACATTGAAACTATTATCTGACAATCTATTACTGAATATTCTGTTATTCCGGTATATACATTTGTTATGAGATCTGATAAATAAGTTTGATAGCATTTCATGAGTATAATCTAAAATTGTATTATTCGATACTTATATCTGATATTGTTAAATCTACATCTGCATCGGGCTTAGGACTGTATAAAGAAGAAAGTGTGGGCAGTTTAATAATCTGCCAAATCCGGTGGCTAAGCCACATACGTATTGAATTCTGGCGATCTCTCGCATTCTAATCTGGCAGCTAGGCTGCAATTATTCTGAAACGTGACATACAGTCACTACGTGGTGTGTAGGGATGGAATGGTACTTGATGCCCTGTCTGATGTGTTGGGATGGATGGAGATGGTGTGTAATTGACAGGGGTAGGAATCTGCATCTGTATCTAAGATACTTTATGCCTGTTTCTATATTCGATTCTGAGAATTTGACTGATTAAAGACGAACTAAAATCACATCTATTACATTACTGTTTAATTGAGAACATAAGTGCACACTAAGTGTAAACTCATTTAGTTTGTTTGTTTGGATTACAGGTAACCCACAGACTTAGGCGGGTTGACGTGGTAAGAGCTCGGTCAATTCTCTGTAGTTATTTTACCGTTTTTATAAACTTATGCTATTGTGTGTTATTTTGGATTACACCTTGAAGGTTTGAATTTCTATGTTTTATTTATCTAATTACATGATTTTTGACTGTTGAATTTCAAATAGTAGAAGGTTGGTTTATCCTGATATGGATTGATGTAGCCTCCAGACTTGGTCATAACTTCTAGGCCGGGTATGGGGTGTTACACGTGCACCAAGACAAAAAGCCTCATTAGATATCTCACATAATTTGACATAAAAATACGAAATAGTTTCATCTTCACTCTTTCTTAGATTTTCAAACTTAGTAATTAAGATTTGCAATTTGGACATTGGAACATTTCCACTCCCTTCATGTTGGTTCTGTAAAATGGTCAATTCTTCTTTTGCTAATTTATAAGTGGAGATCATTTTAAATTGCTTCATGTCAACACCAGTAAAGATAACATATAGGGCTTTTGAATTAGCTAGTGTAGCCCTTCTCTCATCAATAGTATATTGGTTCTTCCCCTTTACCTTTGTTGTCCCATCAGCATTAACAACCTTAGGTTTTGTCCATCCTTCCCTTAATAGCTTCTCAGAAAGTTTAATCAATGGATATTATAAAAGCTCTCATATGAGCTTTCTAGTAAGCATAATTTGAGGATCAAACAAGCAGTGGAGTTCGAGTGATGGAGCTTCCTTCTTTCATGGACTCCATGGTAGTAAACTAAGCTAGGATTGTCTTCAAACACCTCTTGAAACCTACTTCGATACCAACTGTAAGAACCTCAGTTTGCTCTATGTTCAATTTGTTGTTCAGATAGGTGTTTGGACACAAGTTCGAACATAACATAGGCAGCAAGTAAATCAAGGAAAGAGAGAAATAAACACAAGAGATTTGTTAACGCGACTAAAAAAATAATCTTACTCTACGGAGCCTTGCTTAGTGAATGATTTATTCAACAAGTGATCCAACCACCTATTGATTAATGTTTAATCTACCTTTACACAAAAAAGTAATTGTAGCCCCAATAGCTAGTCCCAAAACCTCACTTACTAATAGTTCAATGTCTCACAAATAAATCCTATGCAACGAGTGCAAAATACAAGTAAAAATAAACAAAAAAAAGATACTAGCAAATGCAACACAAGCACTCTTCAAAATATGCATCTTCACATGCGCATAGTTGCCTATTTATAGGCCAAATGAAGTAGCTAAATCGATTAGTCGAGATATAATCTTGGATCAATAACCATAAAGACTTTTCCTAAGATAAAGCTTGATAATCCCAAAAATATCAGCACATAAATCACTCAAGATAAAGGCTAAAGGATAAGTATAAGCCTTTTCCAATAAGGTAAGTCAATCAAATCTTTCTTAAGTCACCAATTTAGATCATCATGGTTTGAGACAGATTACAACACGTCTTCGAGTCCATTTGCTTATGGCAAAATTATATAGGAAGGCCCAAGTAAAAAACGCCAACATCTCACAACATTTAGGATGTCCCAAAAGTCTTGTCTAAATAGGTGTTTAAAAAGTTGTTTGAAAAGGTTGTGTTCAAACAAGTGTTTGAACAAGAGTTGAGTCATTCGTCTTGGACAACCTTAGTCCTAACAAACATTTTATGCGGTAAAGTCCATACAACATTACGATCAAAACACCCAAATTTCAAAATAATAAATTACACTTTTAGTAACTTAATCTTTTGAAAATTTCTATTTAGTTTCACTTAACTTTGAAAACTTTACAATTTTATCACCAAAAATGATTAATATTTATTTTGACATTAATAAATTTATTAATTAATTAAAAAAATGTTATTGATAAATAACATATATTTATATTAAAATATATAATTTTAAAAACTTAACTTACATTCAAATTATCCACTATTTATATAATTATTACATCAAAATAATTAATAAAATTTTAATATAAAAGAATATATATTATAAAAGAATGAAGGAGAAAGTATATATGAAAACATTGAATTCTAAGTTAGTTTTTAAGTTTTAAAATATTTCTTTTTTAATTATATTTAAAGTGGATCCCGTATATAAAATTAAGTTTTAAATATGATTTTTTTTCCATTAATGATGTGTTATTACATTAATTAAAAATTCTAAATTATTAAGCATTTTAAATAACTCATCAATACACTTTTTTATTTTTGCATTATTGATCCCTAATACTTTAGTTTGAATTGTAATTTACTACTAGCACAATTTGTAACTAATTCACTTAATTACTATAACAACATATAGTGAATGTATTTACTACTTATAATGTCAATAATTCTTTATATATTAACTTTATTTGTTATGTAATTCTGCCTTGGAAAGTCGTCAAAAATTTACTTTTTATGTAAATTAATGTCATATAAAACAATAAATACATTAAAAATAAATTTAATTTAATGTTAATAGAAAATTCCTTAATATTGATTACGAAAATAATGGTAAAAATTATGGAAAATAAAACGACAACAGTTAAGGAATAATTTTATATAAAATAAAATCAATATTCAAATCCCACCATTTTCCCTTTCATTTTATGCATGTATGAAGGCCTATAAATAAGATTTTTGCAAAGATGACGAAACGCAACAAAAATTTATAAATCAAATCACCGGCAGTTTAAGGTTTTTTAACCTCATTTTTCTTATTTTTTACTTTATACTTTTAAGTCTATTTTGAATAATTTATATTAACATAATTTATTCTCTAATTTTTTTTACATTAAAATTATGAAAGGGGACCATCTACTATGAATAATCGAATAGTAACAGTGCAAGGCTGAGATATATAGAATACTGCACAAGGAGCATAAAATTAATAATAAAAAATGTTGAAGAGCTTGAAATGAATAAAAACATGATAAAAATTTATCAGGAAGATTTCATTGCTTCAACTAATTGATGGATTGAAGAATATAAAATATTTTATACAATATTTAGGTTGTATTATTTTATATTATGTGTCAACATGTACAAATGTTTTAAAGAATAATAATAAATTTAATATACTATAATTAATATATAAAACATGAATAAAAAAACTAGTATTATAATATTTATCTATTAAATAATTCACGTGTAACTTAAAAAAAAAACAGGTGAAAGAAAAACTCTAAAAAAAATTTCTTTTTTTTTTCTTCAAGTCGTTTGCTTCTTATCTTTTATTTTGTTCAGTGGCGGTGTCAGCTTTCGAGTTGACTATCGCCCGCTTTTTTCTTCTCCCATAAACCCTTTCTTTCTTTCTTCTTCTCATTCACTACACATGTCTTCTCTCTTTTCAATTTGTAGATCTATTTTGTGGGTATCTTTGTTGTCTTCACAAGTTGTGATGGATAGAAGATGGTGCTTATCATTCATTAAAACTCCACGAGCCACCAGTAGTTTTTCTTGGAAAGTGGGTGGCTCTTCGTCAACATCTTAATTTGTTTCTATTTTGACAATATTTTAGAATAATAAATGATTTCACGTGTCATCTTAAGTTCTATATATTTTTTATTTGTTTTTCATTGTTTAATAAGTCTTCAGTTTTAGAAGTTTTTGTCTGCTCTTGTAGCATGTTTTTTAGTCTTGCTTATGCATGTAATCTTAGTTTTACAAGTGATTTTAGGGACAATTTTGTTGTCATCTTCTCTAGTTTGGTAAATGCTCGATTCTTTTGTCAATTTTTGCTCGCCGCTTTGGACCACCCGGGGCTGATTTCCTTATCGTATTAAGTGCTTGCAATCACTCCAGATATGTCGTGTTTGAGTTGTGACAAAGTCAACTGTCAATGTGCCATAATGTTCTATTGATGCTGAGGCTAAAGCCTTTGTTGTGTTGATGGAGCTTGTCCTTCATCATCTACGATGAATGTTTGCTATTTTTTTTTTCTCTGAATTATATGGTTCTTTTCATTGAATGAATTAATGAATTTATCTTTAAAAAAATCTATAGGTGTAAAAATGCAAATAGAAAAAGATATATTTTTGTTATACTTATTTATATTTAAAATTTGAATTCAAATTCAAATTTATTATAATTATATTTTATAACGAATATTAAATTAATATTATATAATAAATGTACGAGTGAGAGAGGAGGTAATAAAATTGTGGTGCATATGTGAATCAAATAAAGTGCAGGTGATGAAGCATATGTTCCATACTTTTTAATTTCTAGTTATCTGGCCCAGATAAGATTAGCAACCAGCTATTATTTCTGGGCCTAATTCCTTTTTGGATTTATCAGGAAGGAACTGTACAGCTGGTGAAACTGAAGGTGCTTTTAATTTTATTCAGTCATTGCTTTTGCTTTAAGAGGCAAACTTGTTGGGAAATAGACTTGTGAACAAATTGATGAGCAGGTTCCCTATACTTTTCCCATCCTTACCTTATTCTTCCTATATAAAATTATAATCAATTCCTAAGCTTAGATTCAAAGTGTTTCAACTTTTAAGATACCACCTGACAGTAACAGCCTGTGCATTTTTCTCATGTGGTGCCTAACCCTATGTTACACAGTGGTGTTCTAAGTGAAAAATAAAAGAAATTCTCAATGGTGGGTTTGGAATGGCATGTAATATGATTATCAAAACACTTGTTTCCCAAATCATGAAAATAGTTGTAAGAGTTGGCGCTTGGCCTATGAATATCATATAGATGTAGCAGGTAGAATGTATCTATAACTAGCTTTAAACATTTCTTAGCTTATATTTGATTGCCCTTCCTTTTCTCACAGGAACCAAATTCTGTTGTCACTTTCTGGAAATTCATTGCTGCTGGAACCAACTTTTTAGCACTAATAGCTGTGAGACCGAGGCAGAGGCAGAGGAGTGCAGTGCAAGCCATCCCCCAAAGTAGAGCACGGGTTAGGATCGAGTTTACTTCGAATTCAAATTTTCTTACATTCGGATTATCTTAAGCTTAAATCTCTTAGAATTTAGATTATCTTAGGCTTAGGCGTTATCGGACATGGATTTTTTGGGCTCGTATATGTTTTCTTGTTCCTTATTATATTATATTGACAATTGAATAACTTTTTATCTTTCTTATTAAATTTATAAACCTAATACATACTTTCTAAAATATTTATTCTAAAACCTAAATATATTATGTTAAGCCCAAACCCATATAATATACTCATTATTACCCAAACTCAAATAAAATAATTATAGCCCAAATCTCAAGTCTAAAAAAGAAATTAAACTCAATACCCAAATACAATTTGTAAAAGTTAAAACCCAATTCAAAATCTAATTCATAAAAATAATATTTTATTAAAATTTTAAATGATTGAACATGTATTTTAATATACTAAATTACGTAAAACTATTGATATTATATTTTTATTATAATCTACAATATAATAATAGTTATATATATTAGGATTGAGAAAAAAATCGATCAAACAGAAAACCGATCCTAACCGAGGTATTTGGACGATTTATGGAATACATGTTCAAAAATCGCGATTACTCGAAACCGAACTGAATTCTGTTTTTTATTTAATATATAATTAATTTTAATTTTTTATGATATAAAATAAATATTATATATTTAAAATAATGAAAATAATTTAAAAGTTATTATTTTTTAGAAATATTTATGAAAAAAATATTGAATTTTTTTCAAATAATCTTCAAAAACAATAAAATAAAGCTCATTTTATAAAAATAAGTCTAAAAAATCTAAACAAAAAATTAATATGAAAAAATCGAGAATTGAACTAAGCCAAACCGAATTATAATGGACTGTTCAAAAAATCTAAAAATCTGAACAACCGAACCGATATCCCCCCTAATACTTATAAAATATCTTATTTCATTATATAATTCTATTTCGTATACTATAATACTAGAGTAGTAGATAATATATTCATTTTTATCATATATTATTAGTTATAAACTGGTTGAAATATGCTCAGAGTCCCTATACTTTTTGTAAGTTTGAAAATTAGCCATCTTACTATATTATATAATATTATATCATATCATATAGTATATAATATATTAATAGTTTATATATATGCATCAATGATTAAACATTATAATATCAGGCAATACTATATCTTTTATTATAAACTACAATAAAATAATAGTTATATATCATAGTAGTATATTATATATTAATTATTATCATATATTATTATTTATTGTTATACTGGTTGAAATATGTTCTAAAATCCTATACTTATCGTACATTTAAAAGTTAGCCTTACTACTATATTATAAAATGTTATATCATATCAAATAGTATATAATAAATAAATAGTATATATATATATGTATCAATGATTAAATATTATAATATCAAGTAATACACTATCTTTTATTACAATCTATAATATAATAGTTATATATGATAATAGTACATTATATATTATTATTTATTATATTTGTTTGAAATATGCTCTAAGTCACTATATTTTCCATACATTTGAAAGTTAGCCCTCTTACCATATTATATAATGTTATATCATATCATATAGTATATAATATATTAAAATTTTAAATATATACATAAATGATTAAACATTATCATGTCATGTAATACTATATATTTTATTATAATCTATAATATAATAATAGTTATAGATACTAGTAGTACATTATATTTTATTGTTATTTATCACACTATTTGGAATATGCTCTAAGTCCATATACTTTTCACACATATGAAAGTTAGTACTCCTACTATGTAACGCCCTAAACCCGGCCTAGACGTCCACACCAAGTTCGGAGAGTTACATCATCAATACTAAAAATACCACAATTATAACACAGTCGAGATAAACAATTCATCACATAATATCCATCACAACAATTAACTAAACATGTAATCTTCACAAATACCATAACATCATAGAATACCGAAGTTCCTAGTATTAATACTTAAAAGAAAGATAAAAGCTTAACCGAGCTCCCGCAACGCTGACCCGTTCAAGTCTGAGAACCACCTGAAAACCAATTAATAACAGAGTGAGTTGTGAACTTAGTGCGTAAAAGAAGTTGGTTTAATTAGAACACATTTATAGGATAGTTTCCAATTTCCAAGATTCGGTTTAGTAACAGAAGCAATTTCAGTTCAAATCCAGGATAGATTAGTACATCTACTGAAGCAATTTCAGTATCAATACAGAACAGATCAGATGCAGATGCAGATATTCCTACCCCCATCCGCTACACACCGTTAAGGGCATTCAATGCCCATCCAACCCTACACACCACAGAGTGTCTGTCTGACATGGTTACAGAAACGCAACTTAGCTACTAGATCGAAATGCGACAAAGCCCCAAATTCAGAGATTTAGATTTATACGTATTATGGCTTATCCACCAATTCAAAAAAAATTACTTCCTTTTTCACAATATCCCAACCCATGCAAATGCAAAAACAAATGTCCACAATATATGCTCAGTCACTCTAAGTTATCTCACGATAATACAATTCAATATCAGAATAACTATCTCATTACACAACAGTTATATTATTCGTACGTCTGTCAGAGTATCAGAGAGTGATTGTTCAGTCAAATTCAGATCATTCATATAATGGGGGAATCCAATATCAATCTTAGACAACATTTACGGCCTCAAAAACGGGTTTCGAGCCCTTTTTACATGCCACACGGCCTGAGCACACGCCATGTCCTTACCCGCATGGCTTACACGGCCTGGACACATGCCCGTGTCCTTACCCGTGTTACTCACACGGCCTGGACACATGCCCATGTCCTTACTCGTGTAACTCACATGGCCTGGGCACACGCCCATGTCCTCTGCTCGTGTGTTTCTGAATCATAAACAGAGAGTTACACGGCCTGGACACACGCCCGTGTGCCTTGTTCGTGTGGTCTTAAGTCATAAACAGTGAGTTACACAGCCTAGACACATGCCCGTGTCCTTTGCCCGTGTGAACCCTGCACTAACATGGCCACACACGGCCTGGACACACGCCCGTGTGCCTTGCTCGTGTGGCTCCAAATCGATGAACATTGAGTTACACGGCCACCCATACAGCCTGGGCACACGCCTGTGTGCCTAACCTTGTGGCGTCGACAGCCATGTTTTTCAGCGACCGAAATTTGCAAAAAATAAGGTTTTCGGCACGTACCTGAAGAGATTTTGAAGTAGAAACAACACGGAGAAATCCCGAAACTGACAATTCGATAGCACTAATTCGAAACAGCACACGAAGGACCACTTCCCTCCGTATTCACACCTAAGGAACATATTAATGACCAATTATCAGAGGGTTTACGCAAAACATTCAGAGAATTCTCAATTTAACAACGCAACAAAAACTAACGAAACTTCCCAGAGACATAAGGTTTTCCGACAAAACTTACATAGAAACCTTCTAATTGTACTCCGAACAACTTAGGAGTCGCAACTATTCCGATACTCACTCGTCGAACTTAATCGAAAAAGAAAACTTCAACGGAGTAAAAAGAAAAAGAGAAAAAATTAAAAAAAAATGAAAGAAGGGAAAGGGAAAAGGAATTAACGTTAATTGAAAATTAACTTCAAGGTAGATTTCTAGCGTTTGCCAAAAATATTCCCTATCGTCCTCTCCGGGACTCGAACATAGAACCTAACGGAATACAAACACTTAACCAGTGAACTAGCAGGCTCATTCTTGACACAGATTTACCCTAAATTAAACTTAAATGTGTCATTCCAAGATAACAATTACCTTAAATTAAAACAACAAAATTCTTAAAGATGCAACTCGAACTCCTGACCTCAAACACATAAGCAGGGCACAAAACCACAGGTACAAGGATTTAATTACGACAGAATTTAACAGTCAAACCTTAAAATTTTGGGGCGTTACATACTATATTATATAATGTTATATCATTTCATATAGTATATAATATATTAATAGTTTATACATATGCATCAGTGATCCAACATTATAATGTCATGTAATACTATATCTTTTATTATAATATGTAATATAATCGTAGTTATATAATAGTAGTAGATTATATATTATTTTTTTATTGCTATACTATTTGAAATATGTTCTAAGTTCCTCTACTTTTCGTACATTTGAAAGTTAGCAGTCTTAGTATATTATATAATGCTATATCATATCATATAGTGTAACACCTCTTGCCCGACCTGATCGGTAGGTCCGAGCTACAAGATGCCACATTTATTGTCAGAACAACTGTTAAATAAAGCGTAAATAAATCATTCACACATACATTCGTATACCTTCATATCATGATATACAATTAAATCAGAGCCTTAATCGAGCTTACAAAGCTTTTTTGTTGACCTGAGCACGAAATATGACCAAATTGCACTTCCTCCACGTCGTGACGTCGCCAAACAGTTTGTCACTTCGTGACCTCAAGCCACTTTATGTTGCAACGTGACTTACTATCGGCCGACGTTGCGACGAGGAAGATTGCTTGTCGGGACTTGGACTCCGTATTTTGGTAAAATTTTGGTCATTTGGTATCTATTTTATGGTTACCTTACAAATTGCACAATTGGTGCATATTTTCCTAACTTTTCCTACATAAAAATGTTCCAAATACATACCAAAACATTGCATTTAACTATTTCCAATCAACCAGTCCAATACACTTCAACCTGGCATCAAAACATATCAATTCAACTTGTTCAATTTCAACCTATTCAGCCATTCAATGCCATCTCCTTAACTAAGCCAATTCATACTCAAACATGCCATGTTAAGTATCATTCACATTTCTCAACATGTTACCAAAACATACATATGCAATTAGGCTTTAACCTTACCAAAATCAAACATTAGAAAGTGGTTCAAACTAAAACTATCATATCAAGATTCTACAATACATAACACCTATATACATGCCACAAAATCGAGTTTAAACGATTGAAAGACTACCAAATGAATAATGGGATAGTGTGAGCTTATCGTTGATCCGCTATACACATTCCACAAGTTGACAATGTACAAGGAAGAAGGGTGGTAACAGAGTAAGCATATTGAATGCTTAGTGAGTTCATAGGCATTAAATAAAAAACTTACCTTGACAAACAATCACATGCAGTAAGCTACCAAAATGTTGGCATAGTTTGGCTAAACATAACATATCACTAAAATAAATAAGTTGAGTATTATACCAACATCAAACCATGTATAACACATGTATTTACCATACCATTAATGTCACTATAGGTAACAAGTTTAAATCTCATTCCAATCGGGAATAATAAAATCACAACTATACTATAAACTTTATTTTCACAACATTCAATAATTCATCATTTGAATACAGAATTCATTCCATGTCATTTAAATTTCTCATTTCTTATAATCGGTATCGCCCTATGAAACCTAGTAAACGGATTCGATTACACAAATATCTTCGATAATATTAATTGCTCATCTGAGCTGAAAACATATTTATGTCAAGTTACCAGTTCAGACTAAACATTTACAAACGACATTAGGTTACAAGTCTAGGCTAAACCTGTGTCACATGTATCTTCATGTCAAATCTAAAAATTAGGTTACTAGAATCAAGTTAGAAAATCAAGGGTTAGTGAATCGAAAACTGGGGTTAGGTTAGATAATTAAAATAAATAGGAATAAATAAAATAAAATGTTAAAATAATTAGAATTAAAAATTAAGGTTAAGAAATTAACATTAGGTGTCCGAGAATAAATTTCCTTAAAATGGATTTTTTAAAACGTGAGCAGATTTGAAAATAATTTTAAAAAATAAGCTTTAATTTAAAACAAAGACTGTTTTGTAAAATGGAAGAAACAGGATGTGACAAAAAGGGCAATTGTACAATTTTTAAAATTTGGTTGGCTCTTTAAAAACCACCCACGTCTTCAAATTTCTTTTAAAAACTAAATATGAGGTTTCTCTCTTAAATTGATTCATCCTTTTTGGTTTCCTAGCCATCTAAACACAATTTCCTTCCTCAATTTTAAAGAGAACTCATCTTTTCTCGTTCAATTTCACCATTGTTCTCCAACACATTTTTGGTTGAATTAGCTCCATAACTCGTTGTTTTGTCCAAATTGAGGTAACATTCTTACTTTTTATGATTAAACTAAATGTGTTGTTATTTCAATTTGAGTTTTAATTGATTTAATCAAGATCTCCAAAGATTTAATGAATTTAAACCGATTTTTAGCTTAAAAATGGAAGATCTTGTATTACAAATATAAGATTCTATTTTAAAGTGATTTCTAACTCATTTTTATCTAATTAAAAGGTATTTGATCTCGATTTAACAAATCCTTAAGCAATTTAAACAAATTGAATGTTTTGAGATAGTCTATTCTGATTTGAGATAGTTTATTTGAGGGAGGCACATAGTAGCCCTTATGTTATGCATCCCGGTGGAAATAAGATGTATTGGGATATTTGAGAACTGTACTGGTGGTCTGGTTTGAAACAGGAGGTAACAGACTATGTTTCTCGTTGTCTAACGTGCCAACAAGTTAAGGCTGAGCACCAGTTGCCTTCGGGTTTGCTTCAACCCATTAAGATTCCCATGTAGAAATGGAAACGTGTGACTATGGACTTTGTTAATGGGTTGCCCTTAACACCTACTAAAAAGGATTCTGTATGGGTCATCGTGGATCGATTGACCAAGTCTGCCCACTTCATACCTGTTCAGACAGATTATTCTCTTCAGAAGTTGGCCAAGCTATACATTTCTGATATTGTGAGACTTCATGGGGTTCCGGTTTTGATTATTTCAGATAGAGATCCTCGCTTTACTTGAGGTTTTGGAGAAAAATTCATGAGGCTCTGGGTTTGAGGTTGGACTTTCGTACTGCGTTCCATCCTCAGACAGATGGTTAATCTGAGAGGGTGATTCAGATACTGGAGGATATGCTTCGAAGTTGTGTGATTGATTTTCAAGGTAGTTGGGAGGATTTTCTGTTATTAGCCGAGTTCGCCTATAATAACAGTTTTTAGTCCAGTATTCAAATGGCACCTTACGAGGCTCTGTATGGTTGTAAGTGTTGTACTCCTTTGTGTTGGACTGAGTTAGGTGAGCGACGGGTTTTGGGTCCTGAATTGGTTTATGAGACTGAAGATAAAGTTAGATTGATTCAGAATCGTCTTAAGACGGCTTCTGATAGACAGAAGTCCTATGCAGATCTGAAAAGGAGGGACATTGAGTACTCTGTGGGTGATTTCATATTCTTTAAGGTATCTCCGTGAAAAAAGGTTCTACGGTTTGGACGTAAGGGCAAGTTGAACCCTAGGTTCATTGGGTCGTACCAAATTCTGAAGTGTATAGGACCGGTTACTTATCATTTAAAGCTACCTCTAGAGTTAAATCGTAGTCATGATGTGTTTCACGTCTCCATGTTGAGGCGATATCGGTCTGATCCATCTCATGTTGTTTCTATTGAGGAGATTGAGGTTAGACCAGACTTGACTTTTGAGAAGAAGCCGGTTCAAATTCTGGATCGAGACATTAATGTTTTGAAGAGGAAATCTATTACGTTAGTGAAGGTTCTGTGGTGTAATCATGGTACTGAGGAAGCCACGTGAGAACCTCAGGATGTGTTTCGTCAACAGTATCCGCATTATTTTGAATCAGGTAAATTTCGAGGTCAAAATTTCTTTTAGGGCGTAGAGTTGTAACGCCCCAATGAGGTGTGGGTCGTAGGTTCAAGTCTTGGTGAAGTCGTTCTATAGTTTTTTGTTAATTGTGGCGCCAGGGATAGTGTTTGAGTTAAACTCTAAGAGGTGGTTGGATGAAGAGAGGAGTTAGGGGGTAGTGGGTTAGTGGTTGGTTAAGATTAGATTTTATTTGTTATTTTTATTATTTGTTTTATTTGAAAAAAAAAGAAATAAATCTGATAAACCCAACATCTCTCCCATTTCCCTCACGTTGCTTTTTGTTTCCTATAGTCCTATTTTTTCTTTTCTTTTTCTTTTTCCATTCTTCGCGTGAGTTTTGAGAAGAAATTGGCAAACTATCCATTTTCGTACTTGGTCTGTAGTGCCTTGCTTTCTTTAATTCTTATTATTCAATTCAGTAGGGGGTGTTCGATTGTTTAATTTTCTACGTGGTTGGTAAAATCATCTCCCTTTTTGAGGGTTATGGAACGGTTCTTCTTAAACTTTCATTTTTGTTAAGATGTGGTCGATAAGTGTAATCGATTGATTGGATTTTAGGTGAGGTTTGCAAGATAGACGATCTTCGGCAAGTTAGGAGTTGTGTGGCGCTATTCACTCAAGGGTAAGTGTTTCCTATCAATTTGGGGAGTTGTTAAGGGTTGAAAATAGGTTAAGTTGATTGTAACATTTTTGCGAGTCGGTTTTGGTATTGGTTTAAGTGATTGATTTGGTGAACTAATGGTCGTTTTTAGGTTCTGGACGACTCGTAGGAGTTTTGGCATCGAAATCGCGTCAGGTGTGTAATGAGAAACTCAAAAAATAGCGATCGACGAAAGCCGAAATTAGGGCCTATCGATGCCACACGGTTGTGTGTGACATACGGCCACATGTCAAGGCCATTTTGGGCCATGTGGGCCACATGGGCCACATGGGCTAGGCCATTTTGGGCGTGTGGGCCCACACAGGCATGTAGGCCCAAATTTCAGAATTTTTCCATAGTGTTTTACATGTTGTCTCGATCTACTGTGGGCTTTCTGTAGGGCCGATATGTGTGGTATAAACCTTAAAGCATGAAATCTGTCACTCTGTTAGATTGAATTCGACGTAAATAACGTCTATACGAGTATTATGTAATACGGTATGTATGATCTGTTCTATTATGTATAAGCATGTGTAATATATGTTATATGAGCATGCATGACATATTAATTCTAGTATCTATTATTACTGTCTGTATTTGGTTATGGGGTGGGATATGTGTTATGTGGAGGAAGTATTCTGTGTGAGGCAATGTCTCGCCAATATACTGGCAGCACTGTTGCGATTATTCTGAAAAGTGTCTTATGGACATTATGTGGTGTGTAGGGTTGGGTGGGTGTTTTATACTCCACGTGGTGCGTTGGGATGGTCGAAGTTGGTGTGTAAAGGATGGGGGTAGGACTATGCATATCTGTATCTGTTTAATTATGTTATGAATCTGATTCTGTAAAAGATTTATATCTGTATCTATTTTTTCATATGATTGAATCTGAATTTATGTTTCTGTTGAGTTACGCACTGAGTTTATAAAACTCACATTCTGTTGTCTGTTACTTTCAGGTAATCCTCAGACTTAGGCGGGCTGGTGCGACGGGAGCTCGGATATGCCACGATTGCGTAAAACATTATTTACATAATTTGCTTAATTGAAATTTTGGTTATGAGAGTTTTGTAATTTTGGGACTTTCTTGTCATTTGGGTTTTTAATTTTGATTTGGATTTTAATTTGGGATATCTTGCGATGACGTTTGATAAAACGATTTTTGAAAACAAATTATTTTCTACAATCAACTGTTTTAAAGGAAATAAACTCAGATTTTCAAAATACAACGATTTAAGCACTTCCGCTGCAAATTATTTGATTTACTTGAAAAGATAAACAGTTGACGGTTTTAACTGATAAGTATAACAACACGTTTTTTTCCTTAAATAAGTGGACTCTTTTACTAACAAAAATATATGATGTTTCCAAAATGATAAGGTCGGATTTATACTTTTTCTTTTGGTGTAATTTATAATGGTTCTGTTAAATTGTAACGAAATTTGTCCTATTTTACAAAAAATAAAAAGTTGAGGGCTAATTAAAGAAAAGAAAAAAAGAGAGTAGGAGTCAAATAGCTGAAAGTTGTATATCCTACAAGTAAAATTAGTGATTATACTTAGTTTTTAAATAGAGTTAACGAAAAAGGTTATCTAAAAATATTAAGGATAAGGAACTCGAAAACTAAAATGAGCGGTTTTCAATTTTGATAGGGATAATCCTTTGACCATATTTGACACACATGATTGGGGCAAAACTCCAGAAAATACCAAAAAATAACAAAAATTACCGGAAAGTATAGGGTTGAAAATTAATGACCGGAAAGGGCAATTTCCCCCAAAATCGCGTCCGTCGGTAGCGTTTTTGGGAGTGCTGACCTAAAGCGCGTCCCGGGCGCTTTAGGCCCACGTCGCTAACGCGCTTCCCCGTGGGCGCGTTTTGTTCAAAGCGCCTAAAGCGCTCCCAGGACGCGCTTTAGGCCGCAACAATCAAAATTTTTTTGACCGTTGGGAGCCCAACGATCGAAAAAAAACCCTATAAATACCCCCAACCCTTCATTTTTTCACAATTCAATCCTTTCTCATTTTTCTCTCAATTTGCTATCAATTTGCTCTCAAATTTCTCTCAAATTTACGCTTAAATTTCAAAATAGTCCTTTACTATTTATAAAAAGCCCTTTATAATTTTTTTAAACCTATTTTTGGAAAATTTTTAAATTATTTATCTGAGTACAATGGCCGGGAATTATGTCGCCTAGGCGAGGACCACATTGCCATCAAGCAAAAGAAAATGGTAAGTTTGAATGTTAATTTTTCAATATTATTAAATTTTTAATTATGCAATTTTAATTAATTTAGAATTTTATAATTTTATAATTTTTAAACGATCTGTAGATCGGGTGTTGCAATGTTATATTCGCAACATGCCCGGTCCCCATCGCCATTGATCGAGAATTACTGCGGGAAGCGCGGTTTTTGCACGTGGCCACGATAGCCCGGGGTTCAAGTTGGAGCCGCCTTTGATCGGTAGCGTTGATAGAGAGGTGGAGACCGAGGCGACACTTTCCATTTGCCATGCGGAGAGTGTACCATCACCTTGGAAGATGTGCGATTCTGATTGGGATTACCGGTGGGCCGGTCGGTAGTCACCGGGTCCGTAACATCTCTCGATTGGATGGCCGTATGCTACGAGCTCAGGTGCCATTCGGATAAAATTCAAGGAGCTCGGATCGATTTGGCTTGGTTACGAGGCGCAATCCCGCAGCCGAATGAAGGTTCGATCAAGAAGAAAGAATACGGTATGCGCGGGCATACATACTTGAGATAATTGGAGGCTATCTCGATGCCGGACCTCTCTAGAAACCTCGTCCACACGAGATGGCTCACGAAACTTGTTGATTTGAGCGCCGGTGAATTGAGTTGGGGTCCGCTGCCGTGCTATCTATATTATCTGGGAGATGTGCGAGGCGTATGACGCGCGAGTAAACAAAAAATCGGAGGTTGCCTATCACTACTGCGATCATGGGCATGGTTTCGATTTCCATTTTTACGTCCTCGACTCGACCGACCATATTCATTCCCACCGATAACGAGGTAAATTTAATATTATATTTTACAATTATGTCGTATATTTATAGTATAATTGCATGCTAAAAGTTTATTTAATTAGGTGGAACCATCCGAGGAGATCTTTATTGATCTCATACCACCGCTAATATACGTTGATAGCGAATATTACATACCACTCTTCAATTGCGAATAAATTGAATATATCAAAATAAATTTTATTATTAGATATTTCATACCCATATCGATCACTTGCCGTTTCTCTCTTTTAGATCGATGTTGCCCATAGTAGTTGGATGCGACATGCCTCGGGCAATATCGATGGTGTGTGCGATGCCACATGCTTCCACTGGCGTTCTATTGCCGCAAGTATTCCAGGCCCCGATCCGATATAACGCATATGTCGGGTTGGGGGCAAACATGCCTCCTTAACACGGATAGGAAGAAGTCCCAATCATCGGTGATTCCCCGGTGTTATTGCGACGCAATCGGAAGGATTCTCCCACACCGTCTTGTGCCACGGCTAGCAATAGCCGGCGCGTATATCTACCATACATGAAGGTACCGTCAATTTGTACCAATGGCTTGCAATATGTAAAAGCATCTCGGCATTGCTTAAATGTCCGAGCAGGACGCTTGAACACTGCGCATCCACGGAGAGGCGAGCGATCGTTGTAGTACGCCGGTTCCGTTTCAAGGTCCGTTGTCTTTGCTCGGGACATACCTCTCAAAGACCGACACCTTTGCCACACTTCATTATATGAAACGCCCCACCGGCCGTGCAATTTTCCAACATATTCGCTTGGCTATCAAGCCTTTACGTAAGAGGCGTGTACCCCATTTGGCTACGAATATTGCCAATTAAGGCCGCATCGTAGTTACGGGATCGGCCTTCACCGTCGGGATTATTAAATCGCCAACATGTCCGAATCCATCCTTGGATGATCTTCATTACACTGCCAATGAAGTACGTTAAATAATGCAACATTACATAATATTAGTCTTATTCGGAATCATTGAACACATAGTGGTCTTGCATCTGGTAAGACATGTATGCGGACCTTTGTACTTTTTCACCTCCACCATACCGTCCTTTTCCTCAACGACGCCATGATTTTCCATGAACATGTGCCGTCTTGCATCGCACACTTTGCCTCGTACCTATCGAGCTTTGATTTAACCATAGTGTAGTTAACCACATTCTCGATCTTTGTATTGTTTCAATGCAAAGAAGAAAAGTATTCTTGTTGGAAAAGCGGTTACCAACTTCTAATTGATCCGAATCCAACAAAGAATTTATGCGGTCCACGCGTCCGGTGTGGTAGTTCAGAAACTCCAATGCATCATCTTGAGATAGATCGACATTATGCATGTGCGCTGGAGGTGAGTATGCCCTGAATAGCGGATCTTCTTCTTCTTCGTGCGAACCGCCCTCAACGTCTCGGTACAATTGGAGCGGGCTCCGGTTGAGAAAATAATCCAACACGCACCATCGGCCCTCGGCTCCCGAGGTGGATCCACATCGGATTCATCATCCCATCCTCTATAATCGCAACAAAGCGAAGGGCCCTCACCGGTGCATGTCGCCGGTAACAACGAGGGCCCCTCGCTGCTGGATGTCGTCGGTAATACATCATCCCTCCTTAAACATCTTTCGTAACGATCCCAATCGTATGTGGATTGCCATCCACTAGAAGTTGATGACCTCCCCAAACGTATTTACGTCATCCGACGTCGAATGACGAATATGCATGTCCCATCCACCAACCGAGTGTCGTGCGGGGTTATGTTTTCCATACTACCACCGCACACGGGCACTTTTGTGTTTTGCCTCCCACTTACAGAGTGTCGACTTGGGGTCGGTATTCCCCTCGAACGATACTAGATGTTGAGGTCGTGACGGATCACTTGGAGATGAAAATTCCACATATACCTCGATATAGGGTGAACCACCGGCAAGATGAGTCTCCACCATTGCCTCAAGGCTCAGAGGACCTTTGATGTCGAATGAGTCATATCTCACCGGATCAAGCGAAGCACAAAATCTATACTTAATAGACTGAACTTTCATTAGCGTTGTTCGAATATTTTACGCCTAATTCTTTTGCGAAGTTCTACCAAATCGACGTTCGATTAAAACTCAATCGCTATTTGTGTTCTCCGATAAGAAAACAACACCATTTTTGGTGTCACGCACTTCACCATCGTAGTAAATAACAGCATTAATACGTTCACTCATTGCAAGTGGGCCGGTAAAAGAGTAAAATTATTGTACTAAAAATCACACTAAGTTCAATTCCCGGGGAAAGAGAGGTGGATCACAAGGATCACTTAAGTACCAAGTCTTTCCTAGCTGAATATCCTCAATCGTAATTTAATAGCACAATAAATAACTACGATCACACTCACAAGATATGAAAAAATTTTGCCTACGTCTTGGGCACTAACAAATATATTTCACTCCAAAAATACAAGTGAAAATTTACAAATAGGAGAGAGAGAACAATGCCTTAAGTAGAGAATGGCAAATTGTGGGATGAAGAAAATGAGAAATGGTTAGGCCTATTTATAGTTGAGGTTTAGGGATCAAACTTACAAAGTACCTATTCAAATAGGGACCAATATTGCAATTACCCCATACCAATTTTCACATCACATCAACTTTGGTGCCTAATTTTGGAGCCATTTTCTTCCCACTTGTCGCCACCATATTTCCGGGAAAAAGCCTAGCGCGTCCCGGGCGCGCAGGCCACGTCATCGAAAGCGCGCCCACGGGCGCGTTTTTGATGGCGTGGCCCAAAGCGCTCCCCGGGACGCGCTTTTAGTCAAGACTCCCAAAAAGCGCTCACGACGGGGACGCGATTTTGGGGAAATTGCCCTTTCCGGTCATTAATTTTCAACCCTATACTTTCCGGTAATTTTTGTTATTTTTTGGTATTTTCTGGTTTTTTGCCCCACATGATTGATGTTGGTTAATAAAGTTTTTTGATAAACTAAATTCTTCAAAAATCAGGACCTTTGAAGTATTTTTTAGGTGTATCATCTTCTTTAACAAATTCAGTTTTCTTTTTAATTTTATTGATAAAACCAAAACACTTGGACATAAATCAATAGATTTTTGTAATTATTTTTAAAAAGATATTTAACAAAAGGTAATTAGTATTCAAAGCATCAGAACATGTTACATCACAAGTTTGAAGAAAGCTCTCTCTTTCATCTTTAGAAAATTCACATATTAACTAGATGTGGAACTGAAGCCTAAAAGTTGAAAAAGGGGATGAATTGTATATAATATCCCTCTTAGGAAGCATTGAACCGAAATCCATTCCATTAAAAGAAACAAGAGCGTGTGGCCTACGGTGCTACCATTGTTTTCAAAATGATTATTTATCCGTTAATGAAGAAAAATAAAGTTCATTGTTCCCAGCCATGGGCGCTGCAGCCCACACAATTCATGCGCCAAATATCCCGTCTCTCATTCTACCTTCAAAATGGACCCACACTACTCTTTGCCTCTTCCTTCATTTCTTCTCCATTCTCATTGACAAATAGATGATCTCACCAAGGATAAAGCAACATGGTGAACTTTTTCACTCTCCCCTTTCAAACATTTCCTATAATTTTTTAAATTTAGCAGTTTTCTTTTATCAATTTTGGATTTCGTTCAAATGTAAAGACATGAAACTTTAAAATTATATTATATTATTATAATTTTAAATATATATATATATAAATTTGAAGATTAAATTGAATTTTTATTTCCATACTTCAAAACTAATATGGAAAAAAATCAAAGATAATTTAAAAAAGGACTCACTCTGCTGTTCGCCTCTTCCTTAATTTCTTCTCATGGACAAATAGATAATCTCACTCAAGGATAAATGCAACATTTAGTTGCTAAATTTGGGGGTTTTTTTTTATAATTTATTTCTATCCATATTAATTTTGAAATTTAGATATTTTCTCAATTTCATTCTTAGATTTGAATTTTTAGAATGTACCAATTTTTCTTTTGAACTTAAAAGAGATAACCTTATAAACATTTGCTTTTTGTTTTTGTTTTATTATTTATGAGATGACGTTGCTTTACCTTCGAAGGTAGAGATTTGGGGTGACAGATTTGATAACAACTTGCAATTTTTCGTTATTTTGCATTTAAATCAATATAATTCCAAGTTAATTCATAAGAATTTCTAATTTAATTTATTTTTAAATAAAATTAAATAATTTCGGTTCTCTAATTTCTTTTTCTATTCAAATTCTTAGATTTAACTAGAGGTGAGCATGGGTCGGGTCACCTGGCCCAGCCCGAAGGCCTGCCTAAAATGTGGAAGGATTTGGTTAAAAATATAGGCATGAAAATTGAGCTTGGACAAAAAAATAAGGTCAATTTAAAAAACGGGCCAGGTCTTGGGTAAGGTATTTTTGGCCTGAGCCCGGCCCAGTCCAGCCTGAATTCGGGATTTTTACCAAATTAGGCCAGAAAAAAAAACATGTTCCAAAATAGGGTGCCACCCCAATTATTTACCAAAATAGGTTAAAGCAGGTGGTCACGCCACTCCCATAAGCAAACACCACACCTGCTGTCGGCTCCCCCAGCAGACAAAGCTGCACCAAACAAAGAAGAGAACAGAGATGCAAGAAGAGGCATGCATTGAAACAGCCGAAAGTGAAAAATACTCTCCCATAGGCGGCACCAACATGAAGAATGCCATCCCATAGGCGGCACCGTGTGGTCAATACCCACCCATAGCGGCACTGCATGGCCGCTTGTTTCTGCTGCTGGGGACCTTAAATGGTCCCCTCCTCCTCGCCCCACAACAAGGCCACAAGGAGAAGCGAGAAACAAGCGAGAAGTCTGCGCAGGAAGAAGAAAGAAAGAAGGAAGAGAGAAAAGAAGGAAGGAAGGAAGAAGAAGAAAAGAAGGAAGAAGGGAAAAAAATTAGGAGAAAATTAGGTATAATTTGTTTAAAATAATGTTTATGTTGTTGATTTTTTATTTTTATTAAATTATTTTATGAAATGTTAATTTTTATTTTATGACATATTTAGTAGTTTAAGTAGTTTATAATGTAAAGTTTAAGTAGTTTAAGTAGTTTATAATAAGATTATTATTTGTTAATTTTTATTTTATAACTTAGTTTATAACTAACATTAGTAGTTTAAGTAGTAATTAGTTAGTAAGTTAGTTAAATACTATTATGATTAATAGGTTAATAAATACTATTATTAATAAGTTAGTTTAAGTAGTAATTAGTTAGTAAGTTAGTTAAATACTATTATGATTAATAGGTTAATAAATACTATTATTAATAAGTTAGTTTAAGTAGTAATTAGTTAGTAACTAGTTAAATACTATTATTAAAAAAATATTTAATTATATTAGTTAGTTAATAAATTATGTTAGTGTGTGTATTAATACGTTAGTTTTTAACTCTAACATGATTTTAGTTAGTATATTGTTATTAGTTAAACTTTAATAATTAATTTAGTTAGTATATATATAAAACAATTATAATTATTGTTAGTGTAATATATTATAGTTATTGTTAGTATAAAGAATATTAAAATAATACATAAAACATTATGTATAAAAATAAATAATATAAAATAATAAAATACGAAAATAATATATTTTTTAAAGTAATAGAATCTGAGAAAAAAGAAAATACGAATAAATAGTTAAAATAAGTGGGTTTTACTAAATTGATATATAAAAAGTAATAAAACAATACATTTGAAATATTACTTAGTAAAAGAAATAATATAAAATAATAAAATACGAAAATAATAAAACCAAATATTTGATTTATTATGCACTAAAATGTGTCTGTAAATAATATATTTGAATTATTATATACTAAAATAATATAAAATAAAACGGACAAAGACTCGGAGGCCGAGCCCGAGGCTGAGCAATTACAATCTCATTCGGGTGCACATTCGTATCATCCATATGTGCCAGGCTCGTCATCAGGAGGTGGATACCGATGACGGGTTGATATATTCGGATCTTACACACCGCAAAGATGCGGTACTCGGCTCGTATCTCCGGGTTATATCCATCGCATCGGAGACAGTCCATCTGGCTCGAGTTCATCTATGCCATTCGAGGGACATGATTTTTCAGCCATGTTTAGCACACCGCCATCTGGACCCCCACCGGAGACTGACGAGGATGTTGGTCGTCATGAGTACCGCAGACGGCGTGAACGTCGACCACCGCAGTATATATACACCGAGGACTACACCATCGAACCATCGATTTTAAGGTGTTTCTTCCGGTCTTGATTTTCTTGTATTTTGTATTTGTAAATATTACGATGTTTATACTTTATTTGTAGGAAATTAACTTGGTTATTTGTAGCTATAATTACTTAATATTGTTATGATTTTTGATGATTTGGAGCTTTAAAATTTCGTAACAAGATTTTAAGACATGACACCAATGACTCATCGTAGACACCAACAACTAAATTGATTTGTTTACTTTACACATGGGATCTAGTTGCAATTTAACCATTTCAATATTCCACATTTCTATACTCCACATTTCTATACTCCACATTTCAATATTCGAAAAATACAACGAAAAAATAAATTCAAACTCAGGGTAGTTAATATGCATGATAACAATCTAAAAATGTTGAAATTAATGAAAACTAAGCTCAATTCCTCTGTCGCTCGTGGACGATTGTCCAACATGATAGTTTCATTGAGGGCATTTACTTCGATTATGACCAGCTAACCTGCATATTCCACAGCGCTTACCGTCGATTTCTCCCTAAAGTCCATCTCATTACGGATTACGGATGATTGCGGACGGCCTCTCGAATTCTCGCGGAGCGCTGCATGCAGGACAAGCTCGAAAGACATCCGAGGCACCTCCCATGTAGACATGTCGGGCAGGACAGGGAACTCATTTTCCCAGACACGCAATGTACGCTCTAGCGTGTACACATCATCGACAAAATGTTCAACACTAAGGTTCGCTTTAGCACACGCTGCCACAACATGTGCACACGGATAATGAAGTGTCTGGAACCTCCTGCATTCGCACTGTCTGTTCCGAAGGTCGACTCCATAAGACCTAGGTGGCAAACCAGGTCGACGACCTATAGACTCCACAACTCGAAAAGTTTCCATTTTGTCGTGAATATATTTCTACGATCATCGACCTCGCAATCCGGCGGTTTGCAATCAATGCATCCACGACATCTTCCACAAACACGTGTCCCGCATCCATCTGGTTGACTTGTTGTTCACCCATTCTTGGCATCAAGGTTGCCAACCTGTAGAATGTAGCCGAGAAGACAGATGAAATAGGTAGATGTCGTGTTTTCAACAACACAGCGTTGACCCCCTCCACCAAGTTTGTGGTCATTTGACCATAACGAAAGCCCTCGTCAAAACTTTGAGCCCATTGCCACGGCTCCATTGTACCCAACCACTCTCGAAAAGATTTGTTCGCTTGACCTTCCATGTCACTCTCGAGTTGAGTCATCATTTGGCGAAAAATATGTGGCTCTAACTCGTACGCTGTACATGTTTTAATAAATGTCAGTTACGGTATCTGGATAACACAAAAACATTAAACTATACATATTGAAAATATAAGGTTATCCTTTACCCATTTTCACCACTTCTCTCTTCCAGTTTGGATTCTTATACTCTCGAAGAAAGTTAGCCGCAATGTGACGGATACAGTAAACGGATCTCCATGGCACACCGAAACGCCTAATTGCGGCAATTAATCATTTCCCTCTATCGGAGATGATGCAAATATTATCGTTGTTAATAACATACCTCCGCAGGTTGGTCAAGAAGAATTCCCAAGATTCCATATTCTCCTTATCTACTATTGCAAATGCTATTGGGAGCACGTTCCTATTGCCGTCTTGAGCAACCACAATAAGTAAGATCTGTGTATATTTTCCGTATAGCCATGTCCCATCCAGCTGCACAAACGGCTTACAGTGTGGAAATGCCCGTATACATGGATCAAACATCCAGAACATCCGATGAAAAATTCTTTTCCCTACTGTAATTGGTCATTGGGGCCGTAAAAGGTCGTGGTATCGTAACTCAATCACGCTTCCGGTATGTACTCTCGCATGCAGCTATCCATCCTTGTAGCTCATTATACGATGAATCGTAATCTCCGTACAATTGTTCCATTGCCATCTGTTTAGCTATCCACGCCTTTCGATATGATACTCGATACTGGAATCGTACTTGTATTTCAGCAATCAGTACCGAAACTTTAATAGTCGGCATGTCCTTCACCATTGGTATGATACACGTACATATAGTTTTGGAATCAAGTTTTCCATGATCTTCTGTCATACGTGTCGATCTGCATGTGTGAGGCCCAACCAATTTTCTTATCTCCCACATCTGTGATTTTTGGATGAATGCAGCTCGTATCCGCCAATTGCATCCGTCCGCTGCCTTCCAACACTCTGCAATATATAGTGTCGATTTAGACTCTGCGACTTTGTAATCCACTGATATATCCATGCTATACCGTTTAATCGCAGATACGCACTCTTCTTTACTTCCAAATCTCTGGCCTACGAATAACTCCTCATGATCGAAATTTACGGTGAGCCGGTGAGCAGGATATATTTCAGGGTACTCTGGAAACTCGGTTACACGCGCTGCGCCGGGGTCTATGAGTGACATGTGTGGCCCAGGATTATTGTGTATCGTAATACATCGCATATGGTTCCCGACAGAAGACGCACTAATGTTCCAATCGTCATTCACGTCTTCATCGTCAATATCATCGGGTATATCATCCATATCGGGATCACTGTCAATATCGACCTCTTCCCCACAATCATCACTACTGTCGTGTCTATCATCACCAACCACATCAATATCGGGTGTAATATTAAGATCGATATGAATCCGACGTATATTCGATTCATCATCAACATACGATCTTGGAGGCACCATGCACGGTTCTTGAGCTCCATGTTCTTCACCATATGCATTGGTGTCTTCATTTGCCTCAATACCGGCTAACTCAGCAAATAAGTGAATCGGTGCATTTCGTTACTCCCATTCCCACAAAGAAAGCGCAATCATTGTCTCCACGTCTTCGTCCGTCTACAAGTTCCATTTCGTGAATTTGATCGGATCTGCCGAAATTGGAAACTTGTAGAAAATTCTCGATATCGTTTTCCCACACCGTCTAACGATTTTTGCGTTTATCCTTCGCTTCATATCATCCAACGATACATTTCTATTAAATCTCATTGCTATTTGTTGCCGACATTCAAATATGCATCCAACGGTTGTTGTCAGTATGATTCCATCGAAATAAACGCATACGAAAAACTGATCATCCATCTTCAGTGGTCAATCTGTTCAAAAATAAACAAAATTTCTCAAACAAAATTTAAAACATACCATTCACAATAAAAAATTAATTAATATAAACACATAAATTACTAACAAAAATTACTAACATTCAAAATAAACAAACAAAATATCTTGTAACATCCTAGGAAGGGCCTATGCATTTTTCAGATCAATTGTATGAAATGACAAGTCTTAAGTATTATGAATAAATTTTTGATACTTTTGGAAACCTAGAAATGAATGAAAATGGAAATGAAAATGAAAATGGAAATGGACATTTTTGGAAACTTAGACATTTTTGGAAACCTAAACATTTTTGGAAATGATCCAAAAATGGAAACTTGAACATTTCGGGAAACTTGGATATATGAGAGAAATAAAGGAGTTTTATTCACATAAATATGTGAATAATAAGAGATAAATAAAGGAGTTTTATTCACATAAATATGTGAATAATAAGAGATAAATAAAGGAGTTTTATTCACATAAATATGTGAATAATAAGAGATAAATAAAGGAGTTTTATTCACATAAATATGTGAATAATAAGAGAGAAATAAAGGAGTTTTATTCACATAAATATGTGAATAATAAGAGACAAATAAAGGAGTTTTATTCACATAAATATGTGAATAATAAGAGATAAATAAAGGATTATTTTCTAATGAGATAATTGAGGAGATAATTGATGGATTAAAGGCTTTTATCTTTTAAATAAAAGAGATAATATTATCAAAAAGAGGAGTGGTGGCCAAGTAAAGGACTCCTAGGTGATAACTTTGGCTATAAAAGGAGGACAGGAGGGCTACTCATCAACATTTGCTCCCTCTTCCTCTCTCACGAAATTCTCCCTAGGCAAAACCCTCTCTGCGAATTTTCATTAAGCAAAAATCCTCTCTTTTTCTTCTATTTTCTTCCGTTCTCATTGTTAATTTGAATCTTTGTGGATTCTAAGAAAGAGGGCAATCATCCACAACATCAAAGGGGATCTTTCGGGAAATCTAAGGATCTAAGGTAAGGATTATAAATATAAATATGTGGTTAAAGATTATGATTCACGTTTTCAAAGTTAGATCTAATCTAACACGAAGTTATAGGATTTCAACAGCTTATAAAGGAATCCTCTTGATTTGGAATCCCATCATAAGATAAGGGATATTCGGCCAAGGCATAATTTGTTTAAGTGTTTTCCATTATTTCAAAACCGAAATCGACATGGTTACATACCTAGTATTAGCCGATTTCAAGGAAGAGGAATTCTAGCAACTGTTGGGACTTGATTAAATCAATTCGGCAACTAGGTAAGTAATTCTACTTCTAGTAGGATTTGGTTTTAAGACCAAATAGGTTTATTTATATGTTTTAATTAATGGCCGAATATAGGAGTGAAAGATCTAGATCGGTAGATCGCTCTACTGAATTCACGGAAACTATTAAGCGAAAAGGTGTGTACTCTTACTAACTTTCAATAAATTGCATGGCAATCATTAGATATGTAAATATGTAACAAGTATGTGAATGTGGCTAAGCACCACAAATGTGGTAAGGAGTACCAGTGCACGTTTCCTACTTTTGATAGGATTGTGAATGTGATATATTTTGAACATGTGATTAGTAACATGAATGAAAATTAAGTATGTGAAATATGTTATGAAATAATTGGGGCATTCGGGATATTTGTGGAGGAAGAAAGTGAAGGTGATGACTACGGTCTCACCAACGTAAAGTGGTGACTACGGTCACATAAAGTGAAAAGTGGTAACCGGTTACATCCAGTGAATACGAGTGTCTAATGACACAACATAAGTCTTGCGATGAGCACGTCGATTGCAATGATCGCCTTGATGGTGTGTAGCGGATGGAGGGTCGACTTAGTAGTCCCCGCGATTGTGTACAAAGTTGGTACGGGTGGTGTGTAGCGGATGGACAAATAGGTTTGGATTTGGGTTGCATCATCCTTTATTTTGTATGAACATGATATTGATATGACTTGTATGCCGATTTGTTGGAAATTAGTACTATGTACACATTGAGTCTGTTGACTCACCCGTTGGGGAATTATTTTTCGTGTGATGAGCGGTAATGGACCTGGTCGGCAGGAGCTAAAGGTGGCCATGCATCGCTTGAAGAAATTATTTGGAATTTGGACTTTATGAAATTTTAGTACTTTATTTTGGGTTTGAATGATGTAATAAGGCCATAAGGCCCAATTGGATTTTCTTTATTTCTCATTTATTTTTATTTGAATATGATACAATTTATGTTTGATTAAAGATAAGTAAATTTATTTCTTTTAAAATAATAAACCCAAAAATTATTTTGTCACCTTATTTAAGTTGGATTTCAGAATTTATTAAATAGGTTTCAAATTAAGCCCAACCCAAAACATTTTTTTAAAATTACACAAATTTTCTCTAAGTCATTTAGAACATTGAAAACCGATTTATTTAAGGAACATACGAGATCCGGTTCAAGCTCGTGGGCCGGGTGTGGGGTGTTTCAGATTGGTATCGAGCCCAGTTTTAAAACTCTCCTACTGTGGGCTCGTGCCCAAAACGTTTTCAATTCGAGCCCAAATGAATTTCTTTGAAATAAGGGTTTTATGGCATGGCACCTAAGTCTCCGACCCGCATGATCCACCGGTAAGTACCTTTAACCATCCGTGGTGATTATGTGAATTATGAATTGTAAAAGGGTAGCAAAGGCATGGGCGTAGAATAGTGTGATAGGAATTTGAACCCTAGGATTAGACTACTCAAACACTTGAAACTCATAAGACTTAATGAACTTAACAAACCTATGACTAAGTTATTAAGCTAGGGTGTGGCAACCCCCATGACGCATGTCTAGGATTGGATCGGAAGAGCACGGTATTTAAGCGATCCTAGTGACTCACCTCCTCTTCGCAGTATCCTACCCAGTGCGTAGCTTCGGTTCGCCCTAACTCGGAAGGCTCGGTGGTGTGGCAACCTCATGCGCATGTCTAGAAAGGTCGGTGAGAGCTTGGTATTTAAGCGATCCGCGTGACTCACCTCCTCTTCATTCGAATCTCGCACAGTGCGTAGCTTTGGTTCACCCTGACCAAGAGGGCTCGGTCATAGGCTAAACACAAAGAATAAAACCCGAAAGGGACTTAGCCGTTTTTCTTTTAAAAAAAAAAAAAAAAATGTATAACCAAAATTTAGTTTTAAAACTCTTAGAAACTTATGAGAACTATTTTACAACATTTTCTTCTAAAAAAAAAAAAATACCCTTGGTTTATAAAATGACCAAACCACCCATAGTTTTAACAAAATTTCATTACTTTATCAAATGTTCAAAAACCCTAATTTGTA
Organism: Gossypium sturtianum; assembly: GCA_025698515.1. NCBI lineage: Eukaryota > Viridiplantae > Streptophyta > Magnoliopsida > Malvales > Malvaceae > Gossypium > Gossypium sturtianum. The sequence goes on along the minus strand of CM046950.1, from coordinate 66,704,595 downwards.
AAATATCAAACTATCTTGATTTTGGAAAATTACAAAATTGCTCCTAACTTACAAAATTACCAAAACGACCCTGATTTCCAAAATTTTTACAATATCATTGCTTTGAAAAGTGTAACTCTCAAAGGAACCCTCAATGTTTTACAATCTTAGAAAATATCCCTAACTTAATAAATTTTACAAATTCCCCCGATTTTTGGAAAAATTATCAAAATACCCCTGAGATCAAAAATTACCGAAATACCCCTGGATTTCAAAACTCTTCCAAAATTTCCCCGAAACTTTAGAAGTACCAAAATACTTTCGTCAAAATCACTAGGGAACTTTTTATTTTTGAAAATTTACGAAAAAATACCTCTGTAGGATAAAATTACGAAAATGCCCTAGGTAGTGGAAAAGCAAAATAACGAAAACAACAACAAGAATTACAACGTTTCTTTGAATGAACGAAAGTTCATATTTGTTGATGGATGAATGAATGAATGCAAGATCAGTATGCATGTATGAATACGAAAGAACCACTCTTAAACTCTTCTTCATAAGATATCATCATGAGTAATAAGTGAAACAAGAATACTAATACATAAAATTCCTTAATCGGATCTCGTCGATAATGAGCTCAAGAGGACGTGGTCGTCGTGGAAGAGGTAGAGGAAGGATGACTGTTAGATCGGGACAAGGTTCTGACAATGAGATACCACCACCACCATCACCCCCATTTGCCAATGTTGAGCAAAGCAGGCTCGGACATGGGAAGATGTCGTGTCGCAGTTTGTCTTTGCGAGTTTTGGAATTGGTGGTGGTGCAGAAACAATTCAGAAATCGTAAGTCCGTGGCTCGAGCGGCTCCGTGCTAATGGAGTGAAATGTTTAGAGGAGTATCGGAGTGGCACCCAATGCATACCGAAAGCATCTTGGTTGGAAGCAACCGAGCGCATCATGGATGAGCTCGACTTGACCCCGAGGAGAAGTTGAAAGGGATGACGGCATCATACTGCGATGAAGCGTATCAATGGTGGTTAACCGTTCGGGACGGTGCCACGGCGGAAGATCGACACGGGAATATGCTAAGGAAGCATTTCGGAAGAAGTATGTGGGAAACAGTATATAGATGAGCAAAGGAAGGCTTTTTCGGGGTTGGTACAAGGAAGTAAATCACACCGAATATGAAGCGGAATTCTTGAGGTTGAGCCGATATGCCCGAGGAGTAGTGGCGATCGAGCATGAACGCTCGTGTTCGTTTTGAGGACGGACTTAGGGACGATTTGAGACTTTTGATAGCACCGCATCGAGCGGGAATTCTCCGCCTTGGTGGAAAAGGCTAAAGTGGTCGAGAGAATTAAGGACGCCACCAAAGGTGTCAGGTGGATAAATAAGCCCAAAAGAGGTTTTTAAATATCCGAAAAGGCCACAAGAGGCCTAGAGTTGACAGCCACAAAGTCAACAGCCGGGTACGGGTGGCAATTTCGCCCTTGTGAACATTGTGGAAAGAAGCACGGGAGAGTGTTGGAAAAAGGCAAGACGATGTCTCAAGTGTGGGTCCAAGGACCATATGATTAAGGATTGCCCCAAGCTATTAGATGAGAGCCAACCAGCACTCGTAATGCTAACCAGCCGGTAGAGGCGGACAAGAGCCTCAAAGAGGTCGTGGGTCGGCCAACAGAGGTAGTGGCAGAGGCCGTGGAGCCTCGGGTCGAGGTGCGACTAACGCCAAGCAAGGCAACCGGGTTTGGTTTACGCGGTTCGCCGGAGGGAAGAGGAGACGATTACTGGATGTTATAACCCGGTATGTTCTTTATTCATGACAAACCCTATTTTGCTCTTATTGATGTGGGCTCAACTCATTCCTATGTTGCATGTAGTGTGGTTGAAACACTAGGCCTAGACTCTGAACTTTCTGATAGGCAGATAACTGTAGTAAGCCCTTTAGGCCAAACGGTGAGGATAGATAGGATCTTTCGGAATGTACCCCTAGAGATTCAGGGAGCGAACTTTCGGGCTGACTTAATGGAATTACCCTTCGGAGAGTTTGAGCTTATACTTGGAATGGATTGGCTAGTAGAGCATCGAGCCGTGTTGGATTGTGCGGCTAAACGTATGGAACTAAGAACCCGGAAGATGAGGTAGTAGTGATGATCGGAGAAAGGAGGAACTACTTGTCTAACGTAGTTTTGTGTGACCAAGGCCGAGAAAATGGTTAAGAAAGGATGTAAGGCATTCTTAGCCTTCGTGAGTGCGTTAAGAGGAGAAGAGGAAGGTGTCAAGGGAGTTAGAACAGTAAGGGATTTTGAGGATGTATTTCCGGAGGAGTTGCCCGGAATACCCCCAGATAGAGAAGTGGAATTTGGAATAGATTTGCTACCAGGAACAGCTCCTGTGTCAATCGCTCCCTACCGAATGGCACCAAAGGAGTTAGTGGAGCTCAAGGCTCAAATCCAAGAGTTGTTGGATCGTGGGTTCATTCGACCCAGTGTGTCTCCGTGGGGAGCACCGGTTCTCTTTGTGAAGAAGAAGGATGGAACTATGCGGATGTGCATAGATTATCGTCAGTTGAACAAACTGACCATCAAGAACAAGTATCCTTTGCCAAGGATAGATGACTTGTTCGACCAACTGAAAGGGGCAGCTGTGTTCTCAAAGATCGACTTAAGGGTCGGGTATCATCAATCGAAAGTGAAGGAGGCGATATTCATAAGACCGCTTTTAGGACAAGGTACGGTCATTTTGAATTTGTGATGATGCCGTTTGGGTTGACGAACGCACCGCCGCGTTCATGGATATGATGAATAGGGTTTTCCAACCCTACTTGGATAGATTCGCCGTGGTGTTCATCGACGACATTTTGGTGTATTCCAAGACGGAGGAGGAGCACGATGAGCATCTCCGAGTTGTGTTAGAAGTGTTAAGGAAAAGAAGCTTTATGCCAAATTCAGCAAGTGCGAATTTTGGCTCAAGGAAGTGGCGTTCCTAGGACATGTGGTATCCGCAGAAGGAATAAGAGTGGATCCTAGGAAGATCGGGCGTTGTTGGATTGGAAATCACCTAGGTCTGGTGGCTGAAATCGAAGTTTCTTAGGCTTTGGCAAAGCTATTACAGAAGGTTCGTGGAAGGATTCTCGCCGATAGCCGCACCTTTGACAAAGTTACTAAGGAAGGAAGTACCGTTTGTGTGGACGGATAAGCAAGGAGAGCTTTGAAAAGCTTAAAAAGGTCTTGTGAAGCTCCAGTGTTAATTCAAATTTGGAGCGGTAAGGACTTCAGTAGTATATTGTGATGCTTCGCACACGTGGTTAGGCTGTGTGCTAATGCAAGAAGGAAAGGTAGTCGCTTATGCATCTCGGCGATTAAGGCCGCATGAGGTGAACTACCCAACTCATGACTTGGAACTCGCGGCAGTGGTTTTCGCCCTCAAAGTTTGGAGGCACTACCTTTATGGAGAAAGGTCAGTAATTTACACGGACCACAAAAGCCTTAAGTATTTGTTGACTCAGAAGGAGTTGAACTTGAGGCAACGAAGGTGGGTGGAGTTATTAAAAGATTATGACTGTTCGATAGAATACCATCCGGGCAAGGCGAATGTGGTAGCTGACGCCCTAAGTAGGAAGGTTGTGTCGGATTTAAGGGCTTTGTTCGCTCACTTAAGTTTGTATGATGACGGAAGCCTGTTGGCAGAGTTACAAGTCAAGCCAACCTGGCTGAAGGAGGTGAAAGAGGGACAGTTGGCGGATAAGGACTTAAGTACTAAGTTACAGCAAGTACGGCAAGGAGGATTAAAGGATTATGGCGTCAATGATGAAGGAGTACTGTGCTACAAGGAAAAGGTTTGTATGCCGAGGGATAAGGAGTTGAGACAAATGATTCTTCGGGAAGCGCATGGTAGTCCTTATGCTATGCATCCGGAGGCACCAAGTCAGTATAGAGATCTAAGGGAACAATTTTGGTGGTCGACACAAACGAGAGGTGACCGAATTTGTGGGGAAATGTTTGACATGTCGCAAGTAAAGGGTGAACACCAAGTCCCATCAGATTGCTTCAACCAATTGAGATTCCCCAATGGAAGTGGGAAAGAATTACCATGGACTTAGTTAGTGGGCTTCCCTTACGCCCACTAAGAAGGACTCGGTATGGGTGATAGTGGACCGTTTGACCAAGTCCGCACATTTTATCCCCTGTGAGGATCGACTATTCCTTCAAAAGTTAGCCAAGTTATATGTGGCGGAGATCGTGAGGCTACACGGGTACCGATGTCGATCATCTCCGATAGAGACCCAAGGTTTACGTCTCGATTTTGGAAAGCACTTCATCAAGCATTAGGCACTAAGCTAGACTTCACTACGCTTTTCATCCACAATCGACGGGCACCGAACAGGTTATACAAGTGTTGGAAGATATGCTAAGAGGTCAGTGTGATGGATTTCCGAGGAAGTTGGGAAGATTACTTGCCTCTAGCCGAGTTCGCCTACAACAACAAAGCTATCGTGCAAGCATTCGGATGGCACCATACGAAGCATTGTATGGAAGGAAATGTAGAACACCAACTTGTTGGACCGAGTTAGGAGAGAACGCCGCGTTTTGGGTCCAGAGTTAGTGGCGGAAACCGAGGAGAAGATGGAATTAATTCGGCACGGTTGAAAGAAGCTTCGATGAAGCAGAAGTCGTCGTGACGCAGACCTTAAGAGGAAAGAAATTGAGTTTGAAGTAGGAGACCAAGTGTTTCTAAAGGTCTCACCTTGGAAGAAGGTTATGCGGTTCGGTCGCAAAGGAAGCTAAGCCCAAGGTTTATAGGGCCCTATCAAGTAATCGGGCGAAGTTGGGGCAGTGGCATACCAATTGGAGTTACCACCGAGTAGCATCAAATGCACGACGATTTCATGTGTCCATGCTACGCCGCTATCGATCGGATCCGTCTCATGTGGTACCGCTGTTGAAGAAGTGGAGTTAAGGCCGATCTATCCTACGAGGAGGAGCCGATTCAGATCTTGGAACGTGACGTGAAAGCACTACAAAAGAAGTCGGTGCCTTTAGTCAAGGTGTTATGGCGCAATCATGGATCGGAAGAAGCTTCGTGGGAGCCGGAAGAGACAATGCGACAAGCAATACCCTCAATCTGTTTAGTTAGGAAATTTCGAGGACGAAATTTTATTTAAGGGGGTAGAATCTGTAACATCCTAGGAAGGGCCTATGCATTTTTCAGATCAATTGTATAAAATGACAAGTCTTAAGTATTATGAATAAATTTTTGATACTTTTGGAAACCTAGAAATGAATGAAAATGGAAATGAAAATGAAAATGGAAATGGAAATGGACATTTTTGGAAACTTAGACATTTTTGGAAACCTAAACATTTTTGGAAATGATCCAAAAATGGAAACTTGAACATTTCGGGAAACTTGGATATATGAGAGAAATAAAGGAGTTTTATTCACATAAATATGTGAATAATAAGAGATAAATAAAGGAGTTTTATTCACATAAATATGTGAATAATAAGAGATAAATAAAGGAGTTTTATTCACATAAATATGTGAATAATAAGAGAGAAATAAAGGAGTTTTATTCACATAAATATGTGAATAATAAGAGATAAATAAAGGAGTTTTATTCACATAAATATGTGAATAATAAGAGATAAATAAAGGATTATTTTCTAATGAGATAATTGAGGAGATAATTGATGGATTAAAGGCTTTTATCTTTTAAATAAAAGAGATAATATTATCAAAAGAGGAGTGGTGGCCAAGTAAAGGACTCCTAGGGCTGATAACTTTGGCTATAAAAGGAGGACAGGAGGGCTACTCATCAACATTTGCTCCCCTCTTCCTCTCTCACGAAATTCTCCCTAGGCAAAACCCCTCTCGCCGAATTTTTATTAAGCAAAATCCCTCTCTTTTTCTTCTATTTTCTTCTCCGTTCTCATTGTTAAAGTTTGAATCTTTGTGGATTCTAAGAAAGAGGGCAATCATCCACAACATCAAAAGGGGATCTTTCGGGAAATCTAAGGATCTAAGGTAAGGATTATAAATATAAATATGTGGTTAAAGATTATGATTCACGTTTTCAAAGTTAGATCTAATCTAACACGAAGTTATAGGATTTCAACAGCTTATAAAGGAATCCTCTTGATTTGGAATCCCATCATAAGGTAAGGGATATTCGGCCAAGGCATAATTTGTTTAAGTGTTTTCCATTATTTCAAAAACCGAAAATCGACATGGTTACATACCTAGTATTAGCCGATTTCAAGGAAGAGGAATTCTAGCAACTCGTTGGGACTTGATTAAATCAATTCGGCAACTAGGTAAGTAATTCTACTTCTAGTAGGATTTGGTTTTAAGACCAAATAGGTTTATTTATATGTTTTAATTAATGGCCGAATATAGGAGTGAAAGATCTAGATCGGTAGATCGCTCTACGGGAATTCACGGAAACTATTAAGCTTAAAAAGGTGTGTACTCTTACTAACTTTCAATAAATTGCATGGCAATCATTAGATATGTAAATATGTAACAAAGATGTGAATGTGGCTAAGCACCACAAATGTGGTAAGGAGTACCTGTGCACGTTTCCTACTTTTGATAGGATTGTGAATGTGATATATTTTGAACATGTGATTAGTAACATGAATGAAAATTAAGTATGTGAAATATGTTATGAAATAATTGGGGCATTCGGGATATTTGTGGAGGAAGAAAGTGAAGGTGATGACTACGGTCTCACCAACGTAAAGTGGTGACTACGGTCACATAAAGTGAAAAGTGGTAACTTCGGTTACATCCAAAGTGAATACAAAGATGTCTAATGACACAACATAAGTGCGTGATGAGCACGCCGATCGCAGCTGATCGCTTCGATGGTGTGTAGCGGATGGAGGGTCGACTTAGTAGTCCCCGCGGTGTACAAAGTTGGTACGGGTGGTGTGTAGCGGATGGACAAATAGGTTTGGATTTGGGTTGCATCATCCTTTATTTTGTATGAACATGATATTGATATGACTTGTATGCCTGATTTGTTGGAAATTAGTACTATGTACACATTGAGTCTGTTGACTCACCCGTTGGGGAATTATTTTTCGTGTGATGAGCAGTAATGGACCGGTCGGCAGGAGCTAAAGGTGGCCATGCATCGCTTGAAGAAATTATTTGGAATTTGGACTTTATGAAATTTTAGTACTTTATTTTGGGTTTGAATGATGTAATAAGGCCATAAGGCCCAATTGGATTTTCTTTATTTCTGTTTATTTTTATTTGAATATGATACAATTTATGTTTGATTAAAGATAAGTAAATTTATTTCTTTTAAAATAATAAACCCAAAAAATTATTTTGTCACCTTATTTAAGTTGGATTTCCAGAATTTATTAAATAGGTTTCAAATTAAGCCCAACCCAAAACAATTTTTTTAAAATTACACAAATTTTCTCTAAGTCATTTAGAACATTGAAAACCGATTTATTTAAGGAACATACCAGATCCGGTTCAAGCTCGTGGGCCGGGTGTGGGGTGTTTCATATCTTTAAAACAAAACTAAAAATTTTGGCACTATTTTGGCACTATGTTCGTTCGTATTTCCTAAGTGTTCAAATCTTATAATTTTCAATAAAATACTATTAGATTTAGTAAAATCACTTATTTTGACCATTTACTTGTATTTTCCTGAACAAATTATATTACTTTCAAAATATATATTATTTATTTTCAATCATAATGTTCCATGTATTATTTTAATGTTCTTTTATACTAACCATACTTATAATATTTATTTACTAACAATAATAATATAATACTAAATAAAATAACATTTACCATTTTTTAATAACAACAATATTACACTAACAATAATAATAATAACAATTTTATATACTAACTATAAACGATTATCATTAAGGTTTAACTAATAACAATATACTAAAGAGTTATAAAATAACATATTAATATATACTTTACTAACTAATCAAAATAATTTTTAGGGTTTCCAACTAACTAACAATAATACTATAACTAACTTACTTACTAACTAAATTACTACACTTAACCTACTAATCCTAACTCACAATACTTATAATATAAACTAAACTAAAGTAACTAACAACATATAATTAATAAAATTATAATTAATATATAATTAAATAATATAATAACAATTCAAAAACAACATAAATATTATTTTAAAAAAATCTACCTATTTTTAAAACTTTTTTTCCCGTAACCTCCTTCTTCTTCTTTCTCTTTTCTTTGCCTGGCGCCACCACCTTCTTCTTCTTCTTCTTCTTCGCTGCTGCTGTTTCCGCATCGCTTAGAGCTTCAAGTTTCCGGGGGGCTAATTTAAGCACATAGTCCCGCTCCGCATGTCCATTTTTTGCTTTTGGTGCCGCCTATGGGATCCCATTGTTCAAGCTTGAGTGCGCCTATGGGATCCCATTGTTCAAGCTTGGTGCCGCCTATGGGATCCCATTGTTCACTTTATCCTATTTGCATGCATGCCCATCTGTTCTCATCTTTGTTTTCGTGCAGTGTTGGGTGCAGTGGGAGCCGACAGCAGGGTGGTGCCGCCTATGGGAGTGGCGTGACCATCCTGCTTTGACCTATTTTGGTAAATAATTGGGGGGCCATCCTATTTTGGAACATAATTTTTTTTTCTGTCCTAATTTGGTAAAAATCCCCCTGAATTCACTAAAAGACAAAAAAAAATTAATTTTTTTAATATTATATTCTTGTTATTTTCTCTCTATTTTGCTACCATTTTACTATTATGTTACTACTGTTTTGTTGTTATTGTTTGGATATTGTATAAAACTTATTTTATTGTTAATTTTGTTATTACTTTAAAGACATTTGTTAATTTTGTTATTATTTTAGAGACATTTGCATGTTAAGTTGCATCTATCTTAGTGTTATTTAAGTATACATATTTTTTAAAATTTATTTTGGAAAATATTTATTTTGATGTTTTTAGTATTTTTGATGTATTATATATATTTTAAAAATATATAAAAAATATAAAAATTAATATGAACGGATCAAGTCAGGCCCGGGTTTTAATATTTTTATTCGGCTCGGGCTTGGACAAAATTTTAGGCCTATTTTTCGGCCCGGGCCAAGCCCGTGTCTAACAAATAAGTCTAAATTTTTAATTAAAACCGGCCCAAACACGACCCATGCTTACCTCTAGATTTAACTCCTATTGAATTTGTTCCACATGGGGAAAACAAAAAGCTGATATTAGTTATGACGTTTTTATTGGGTTTACTTTACCAAGTCTATCTATGTTTGTCAAATACTCAATCCCTCATTGACGAAACGATAACTCCGCGCCATCCTTTGAATTTTTATTTTTCAGACTTTCTTTTGTGACTTAAATTTAGAAAATTGACAGTATAATTGTAAGATGATAAGTTTTTCTATTGCTTTTTAAATAAATGAATTTACTTATATAATAATTTGATTAACTTAGATTAAAATTAATTATCTAAACAATAAAATTGAATCAGCAAATGATTAGATATAATTATAAGGTACACTAAACTTTCAAAGAGAGAATTTAAATTTAAACTTTAAAGACAACATTATCAAAAGATATAATTCAAAACTCCGAATATAAACCATAAAATTTATATAAAAATATTTTTTTTTAAAATTAACACTTAAGCAAACAAAAAATTTAGATTTAATTTTGAGTTCGCTACGATCTAACAAATAACCGCCTCATTATTACTTGAAAATAGGCCGAGTAGACAGATCCAATGAACTCCTTATCAATTAATAGGAATTTCATTAATTGGGAATAATAAATTGGGAGATTCAGAGTCAAAATTCAACGATTTTGGTGAAGAAAATGATAGGTCGGACCCTCCACCATGGCAAGGTACTTTTTTTCTATTATAAATAGTCAATATACATCTTCAAACACACATGATACATGCATGCATGCATGTCCACACCTATGCATCCTGGGTGAGATTTGTAAATGGGAAAGGACACCTACACGTAGATATTGACATGATTGTCATCATGATTCCACTCATCTTGGCTAATTATTTACTTTTCGAATAAGAATTTAAATATTATAATTTATTTCATATATCTAAAAATCATTCATCATTCTTTTACTTTTAAAAATTTAATTAGATCAGTTTATTAAATTTATTAATGTGACATTTTAAAATTAACAAAAAGAAAAAAAACTTTCTTGATATTCATGTAACAAAAATAAATAATATTATAAATGATCTGAATTCAACAAAAAAATTTAACAATGTTAAAAATTCTTAAAAATTCACATAATCATTTTAATTAGAATAAAAAAATTTCGACTACCTAATGACATTATAAAAGTTGATATGCCAAATTATATCAAAATTAAAGTATATAGATCAAATCTCAAATTTAAACCAATTATAGAGATCAAATTGAAATTTAACAATTCTTATTCTCTAAAAGAAGTAGAGAGATTGGAACTAAAATTTACCCATTATGCTTTCATGTACAAAAGAAGCAGAGAAAACAATAGACAGGTGTACATTGTGAAAGGCCTGAGGGCCTTTTATATATACTAGTATAGATATAATCCTGTCTAACAAAATTAATAATTCGAGAAATCTTAAGCCAAAATTTATTAATAATAAAATGAAGCAAAATTAGCAAAAACATAATGAGCCAAAGAGCTTATAGCTCAATATTTAACACTAAAATTACAACAAAAGAACACCTAAACAAACCTCTTAACAACATATAAAAAGGATAAATAACATTGTCAAATAATTAAAATTCGACATTATCAAACTTACACTGCTTCAGCACTTATCCTATAAATAGGCGGACTGCAAAAAATTGACACACCAAGATCAAGCCTCCACTTAATATGCATGGAAAGAATTTAAACCAAACAGACAACAAAATGCCAATATCTAGGGCAAAAGCATTCCATACTCATTGAATAAAAGGATACTTTTACAAAGAAAATATCATTATAAAAAAGTTGTGAAATAACAAATTCATTGTTGAGAATCAAATTGCTCGAGTGAAGTGGTGCCTAAGGCAATAGGCACCCCTTTAACAATCAAATGAAAATAGTAAAGAAACATAAAACAAGAAGGTTGTTTACGCAATTCGGTTTCTCTACATCTACGAAGTCTAGCTCAGTAAGCAATATACACTCTCTTCAACAATTACAAAGCGAACCTACTCAATCACACACCCCGTGATAATTTCCTTCACCCTTGTATTTTGAAGATGATAAATCTAAAATATAGAGTTATATACGGTACTTTTTAACTACTAATTCATGCAAATTCTGAGTAATTGACAACAAAATTTGTAGTTTTTATTACAAATTTTACAATTTGAGTAAAGTTAAGGAACTTAACCACATGCTAATTTTACATATTTTTGCAAATTTGAAGTAGTTTTGTGCACTGGAAGGAAATTAGGGCTTGAAGCTTACTTGTTGAGGCTCAATGTTGTAGCATTTTCACAGCAAAGGGACTTATGTGTTGGGTCAATAAATTACCAGCTCGGGACACCCCAAATAAAGATTATTGGAGTTCTAATTACATCTTAACCCAGTTCTTATTTGGGTCACCGAAGTTGGACAGCCTGCCACGAAAAATTTGGCCCAAACCATCCACTACGGTAGGAAAGAACCTAGAACATTCACAAGAAGGCCCAGATCGTCCATCCAAGGGCAAAATTGTCACAAGACCGTTTCTCCTCCCTTTTTTCTTGAATCAAGGAACCACCAAGAGAGAATATGCGGGACAACAACCACTAGTGGAGAGAATCAAGGGGACGACATCTTCCTCCTCCAAAAATAACAAATTCAACCCTTTCTCTTCTACTACTCAATGGCTGGCAACAAAAAGTAGATTTCCAAGAGATTCCCATACTATTTTTAGCATGGGACGTTAGGCGCATCTCCACTATAAATAGGGCTTCATATCCGTCATCCCTCAATCATTAAAGAATCCCTCTTCTCTCATTTCATCTTCTCATATCTCATTTTCATTTATGCATTCTCTCTACATTTGAGAGAAAGTTGAGTGAGCAATTCTAGAGTGTTAAAGCTCTCAAGGTCGACCACCTAAGGAGTAAATTTACAACGGAGCAAAGGAGAAGAAAGGAGGAAACAACCACGAGCAGTGTTACGGAGAACCACCTGATTCTACTTGGAGTTTTTTCTTCCCTTTAATATTTATTTTTGTTCTAAGTTGAAAGACATGATTGTAATTTATTCTATTGATTTTATTTAATAATGATGACTTAGTTTTGTTTATGCTAGAATGATGGCGAATTCTTGAATTATGTTGTTCATAATATTTTTATAATGTTTTGTACCTCAATTATTTATTCATTCAAATAAAATCATAGACATGTTACTCATGCATAATAAATGTTTGACTGCATCTGAACTAGTTATTTAATTAGAACCAAATGGTAATAGTAAACACAATATGTTAAAAAGGAAAGTAGATTAATTTAAGATATGTCAGCTATAAAAGTAGATTAATTTAAGATATGTTAGCTGTAAGATTATTGTAATTATAGAATAATTAACTTGTATAGATTAGGAAATGATTAAATTACTCCTAGATTGTTGGGATGCTATTGTAATAGCCCGATTTTGGGGCTAGTCGGAACAGTGGTTTCGAGACCACTAATCCGAGGTTGAGGAAAATTATTTTGGTATTATTTTATGTGTTATAACATGTTTATAATAATTCATGGGAATTTTGGTGCTTTAATTTTAACGATTGAATGCTTAATTGTGAAAAAGGACTAAATCGCATAAAGTGCGAAAGTTCTATTTTTCAAGGTAGAGGTGTCTAATAGCCATGGAATATTAAATTGAAAGTCCTTAAAGTGAAATTAGGCCATATAGAGTGTGTTGGCCGGCCATAGGAAGCAAGGGGACAAGAGCATTAATTTTAGTCAAAATTTGGTGACATTAGGTGATAAAAAAAGGAATAAAATAAGATGAATAAAAGGGTTGTCATCTTTTACTATTCACACTTCTTCTCCACCAAAAATTGAAAAGAGAATAGGGGTTTTTGAAGTTCAAATTTTCAGCTACATCTCATCCTTGCAAGTAGGTCATTTTGAAGATTATTTTTTTATGATTTTTATACTTTTGGAGTCCCCAAAGCTTAAGCTAGCTATTGAGGGAACTAATTTGTTAAATGCTTGAAAGTTTTGGGACTTTCCATGAGAGTGTTCATGTTGTTTGCTGAGTTTTTATGGAGGAAAATGAATGATAGTGAGTTATGGAATAACTTTTGGGAAAGGTGTTAACATGAAAACACCTAAATAAGACTTGAATGCAAAGATTGAAATTGTGTAATAAATGCATGAAATAAATGGTTTTGTGAGTTGTTGTAAGAGAAATAAATGTTCAGCTAGGCTTTTTTAATGAGAAAATGTGTTGAAAAATGATTTACGAGCCTAGGGGCAAAATCGTAATTTTGCCATAATACAAGGGCAAAATGGTCATTTTTACCTAAGTAAAGATTATGAAGCATTATTATCATAAAATGATTTATATGAGTGAATTTTGTTGTTATAGATCAAGAAGAGCGTGGAATTAACCTTGACTGAGGAAAAGGCAAGGTTTCGGATTAAACCGCAAATTAACGTATTTTGCACTGAGGTAAGTTTATGTGTAAACGATGCATCTTAAATACACATGTTGTCAATTATTGGTGCATTGTATGTTTGAGAACATTTACGATTTAAAGGATTGAATTTGGTAGGAAATGAATAAAATCCTTATGGATGTTGAATTAGACATGTAAGTGTGGAATATTATCCGTAGTAAATAATGGTGGGCTATGTGCGTTACCACCTTAATTATTCTTGTTGGTGGGCTATGTGCGATACCACCTTATTACTTATTCACGATGGGTTGTGTGCGATACCATCGTATATATATATATTATCGTTTGGTGGGCTAAGTGCGATACCACCGTAAATATTCCTGTTGGTGGGCTATGTGCGATACCACCCTGTTAAAGATAAATGGTGGGCTAAGTGCGAAACCACCGAGTGTTTTGTATTGCTAAGAATGACTTATTGTGAAATTGTGATATGTTGTTTTATGTGATCATGTGGTGATTAAGTGCACGGATGTATGTTAAATAATAAGAGCATTTGGTTTGTGATACGGTTGGAAAGTGGTAAGAGATGAGTGAGTAAGCATGATCTTGGATTGTGGAATATTCTTACTTATTGTGGAATGCTATTTATTGATTAACACATGTTATGATGTTTATTGTTTACATGTAAACTTACTAAGCTTAAAGCTTACTCCCTTTCTTTTCCCTTGTTTTATAGTGTCGAAGAGCCGGGTCGGGATACGAAGATAATTGGAAGATCACCCACACTATCAGCCCATCTCGGTATAACTAGACTTAGTATTTTGAGTATGGCATGTATAGGGGCTAGACTAGGTGAATTATTTTGTTATTTTGGCCAAGTATGTATTGGCTCCTTTAAGGTTGAATTCTTTTGTATATTGCCATAGTTAATGGCTCATTATGTTTAAGATATGAAACATGAGGTTATTCAAGAAAGTTTTGTTGCACAAATTGAGTTGTTTGATGATGTGTTGAATGGAATTATGTTGTGCGAGCTAGGGTGGCAAAAAGAGCTTGGAAAGTAGCCTTGTTTATGTCCACACGGGTAGGCACACGGGCGTGTGTCTAGGCCGTGTGTGACACACGGTCAGTCCCATGGGTGTGTGACTAGGCCGTGTGTCCCCTGCATGTTAGTGTTTCAAGTTAGTGTCGACCACGGGCTAGCCACACGGGCGTGTGCTTAGGCCGTGTGTCCCTTATGAGATTGCTGACATCACAAATAGAATACCCGGGTTTTTACACACGGGCTAGGACACGGGTGTGTCTAGGCTGTGTGGAGCACAAGGGCCATGAACACGGGCGTGTGTCCGGCCGTGTGAAAACCCCTATAGTTTTGAAATGAAAATAATCCCACACGGGGTAGGGACATGGGCGTGTGCGACCACACGGTCTGCCCACACGGGCGTGTCCCATTTCACACGGGCGTGTGGCCCTTGTTTAGATAAAAAACATTTAAGTGCACAAAAGTTCCCGGCTGGGTTCCAAAACCCTCCGTATGCTCAAATAAGGCCTCGTAGACCCTTAATCAGAAGTGTTAAGATGGAATGAAGATTTATAACTTAAAGTTGTACGACCAAGTGAGTTGAGTATGGTAGCACTGCACTCCGATTCTGGCTTAGAATACGGGTAAGGGGTGTTACAGCTATTACCTATATATAGGTGTTGTATCACAACTGTAAAGATATAAGAAATAATATTCTTTTCTTATTTCCCATCTAGTTTCTATTTGGTATCAGCACTAGAAATTTTTTCCTAGCTCTTATAGAAACCCTAAAAATATTTTCAGTTGATCTTAGCCATGTCAAAAACTTCATCAAACTATACTTTCTCATCTTCCCAACCAAAATCTATTAGAAATCATGTCTAGTCAAATCACCAATATCAAATTAAATGTTGATATTTTTTTGCGTTGGTCTCAATCCGTTCGAATGTATATCCAAGGGCAACGAAAGATTGGCTACCTGATAGAAGATAAGGAAGCACTAGCAAAGCATGACCCTTCTTATGCTCTTTGGGACGCTGAAAATTTTATGGTTATGACATGGCTTATAAATTCCATGGAGGAAGATACCAGTTCCAACTATATGTTTTATTCTACAGCCAAAGAACTCTGGGATAATATTAATAAGATGTATTTAATTTGGGAAATCAGTCCCAAGTTTATGAGTTAACTATAAAACTTGGAGAGATTCGTCAAGGAGAGGACAACGTCACGAAGTATTTCAATTCATTGAAAAGATTATGGCAAGATTTGGATTTGTTTAATGATTATGAATGGAAGTCTCTAGAAGATTGCAAAAACTATAAAAAGATTGCAGAAGATCATTACATTTACAAATTTCTGGCTAGATTAAATGTTAAATTTGATGAAGTAAATGGAGAATTATAGGTCGGTAGCCTCTACCTCCCATTCGTGAAGTATTTACAAAAGTTAGAAGAGAGGAAAGTCGCATAAATGTGATGCTTGGAAAAAGAGAGACTGTTGTACCACTTGAGAGTTCACCCTAATGGTTTCAGATGCCAATAAAGCCCAACTGAGGTAGCAAGGACAAAAGTGCAAAAAAAAAAAGAAAAAAAAACACGCCATACTCGAGAAACCTACTGGAAAATTCATGGCAAACCAAGAAATTGGAAGAGTAAAATTAGAATGAAATAACACCTAAGCAAACCTCTTAACAACATATAAAAAGGATAAAGTAACATTGTCAAAGACCCAAATTTTGACATTATCAAACTTACACTACTTCAGCACTTATCTTATAAATAGGAAAACTGCAAAAATTTGACACACCAAGATCAAGCTTCCACTTAATATGCATAGAAAGAATTTCAACCAAACAGACAACAAAATGCCAATATCTAGGCCAAAAGCATTCCATACTTATTGAATAAAAGGATACTTTTACAAAGAAAATATCATTATGAAAAAGTTGTGAAAAAACAAAATCGTTGTCGAGAATCAAATTGCTCAAGTGAAGTGGTGCCTAAGGCAATAGGTACTCCTTTAACCACCAAATGAAAATAGTAAAAGAAACATAAAACAACAAGGTTGTTTACACAAATCGATTTCCCTACATTTGCGAAGTCTAGCTCAGTAAGTAATATACACTCTCTTCAACAATTACAAAGTGAACCTACTCAATCACACACCCCATGATAATTTCTTTCACCCTTGTATTACGAAGATGATAAGTCTAAAATATAGAGTTATTTACGGCACTTTTTAACTAGTAATTCATGCAAATTCTGAGTAATTGGCAACAAAATTTATAGCTTTTATTACAAATTTGTCAAGTCGAATAAAGTTAAGGGAAAAAAATTATATTTTTACTTAACTACAAGTTAATTTTACATATTTTTGCAAATTTGAAGCAGTTTTGTGCACTGGAAGGAAATTAGGGCTTGAAGCTTACCTGTTGAGGCTCAATATTGCAACATTTTCACAGCAAAGGGACTTATGTGTTGGGCTGATAAATTACCAGCTTGGGACACCCAAATAAATATTATTAGACTTCAAATTTCATCTTAACCTAGTTCTTATTTAGGTCACTGAAGCTAGATAGCCTCCTTCGAAAAACTAGGCCTAAACCATCCAGTAAGGAAGGAAAGAGCCCATACCATGCACAAAGAGGCCCAAACCATCCATCCAAGGGTAAAATCATCACAAGACCCTTTCTCTTCCCTTGTCCCTTAAATCAAGGAACCACCAAGAGAGAATAAGGGGGATGGCAACCACGAGTGGTGAGAATCAAGGGGACGACATATTCTTTCTCCAAAAATAGCAATTTTAACCCCTACTCAAAACTAGGCCTAAACCATCCAGTAAGGAAGGAAATAGCCCATACCATGCACAAAGAGGCCCAAACCATCCATCCAAGGGCAAAATCATCACAAGACCCTTTGTCTTCCCTTGTCCCTTAAATCAAGGAACCACCAAGAGAGAATAAGGGGGATGGCAACCACGAGTTGTGAGAATCAAGGGGACGACATATTCTTACTCCAAAAATAGCAATTTTAACCCCTTCTCTTCCACTATTCAAATGTCAGCCACATGAGGGAGATTTTCAAAGGATTCCCATACTATTTTAGCATGGGACGTTAGGTGTAACAGCCCAATTTAGGGCCTAGTCAGAATAGTGGTTGTGAGACCACAAATTAGAGGTAGAAATATGTGTTTTATGGCTTTTATGAGGTCTATAGCATGTTTGCATAATTATGTGAAAATTTCATGAAGAAATTTTATAAATTAGTGAACAATTTGTCTATTAGGACTAAATTGCAAAGATTAGAAAATATGAGATTTTAGAAGATTTAAGTATAAAATAGCATTATAAAAATATTTAGAAGTCCTTATTTAGAAATTAGACCAATATATGTCAAGATGGAAAAAAATAGACATGGGAAGGAAAAATCTCAAGAAAGGGCCTTAAGGGCATTTTTGTCATTTGGTTAATAAAAGAATAAAAAGGGAAAAAGAAGTCAAAATTCATGTCCATCTTCTTCCTAAGTGCCGGAATTATCAAGCT
The DNA here is from genome assembly GCA_025698515.1 of Gossypium sturtianum. Classification (NCBI taxonomy): domain Eukaryota; kingdom Viridiplantae; phylum Streptophyta; class Magnoliopsida; order Malvales; family Malvaceae; genus Gossypium; species Gossypium sturtianum. The sequence continues at coordinate 66,686,449 of CM046950.1, read as the reverse complement.
TTCCATAGCTAGGGTTTCTTCAACTTTCAAGCTTGATTGTAAGTATCTTCTAGCCCCGTTTTTAATGTTCTTCGTATTTTTGAGATCCTCATAGCTTGATTTAGCTATTTCTAGCTATATTTTGAGCTAGGGTTTATGTTCAAAAATTTACACATGTATGACTTGCATGTATTTTGATGATTTATGGAAGAATATGAAAGTTTGATGTATGATAAACATCTTTTTCTAAGTGATTCTCATGAAAAATGCATAAAAAGGACCAAATTGTAAAAGTCATGAAAATGGTCATACATGAGTGAATTAGTGGAAATTGAGGGCTGTTATAGTTATGAAAATGATTCGGCTGGACTTAAAATACAAATAAATTGAATAAAAATCATTTTACGAGCCTAGAGGCAAAAGTGTAATTATGTGAAAGTTTAGGGGTAAAATTGTAATTTTTCTAAAATATGATTCATGGGTCAATTTAGTTAATGCGAGTATTAAATAAGTGAAATTGTTATTATAGATCAAGAAACACGAAGCCTGGACCGAAACCGAGGCAAGAACAAGGTTGTGGACTAAATCGAATATCTATACACATTTTGAGTACTGAGGTAAGTTGTGTGAAATTAAAGCTACATAATGTTTTTATATTTTAAATTTGCTTGATATTATGACAAATGAATATCATTTCTATGAAAATCGACTAATGAAGCCTTGATGAGAATATGATGAGAATATGTTAAGTTAAACTCCCGGTTGAATATTTCGAAATAACAAGGATACCTATGTCACAACATGAGATAAGGAAGGTCCCGTATAAGACCATGTCTTGAACATGACATCGGCACCGAATAAGGAAGGTCCCGTATAAGACCATGTCTGGGACATGGCATCGACACCGAATAAGGAAGGTCCCGTATAAGACCATGTCTGGGACATGGCCTCGGAACCAAAGGAAGATCTCGTGTAAGACCATGTCTGGGACATGGCATCGACATCTATGTACGATCTCGTATAAGACCATATCTGGGATATGGCATCGACATCGAGATATGAGATCCCGTGTAAGACCATATCTGGGATATGGCATCGGCATCAAGATGTGATCCCATGTAAGACCATATCTGGTATATGGCATTGGCATCGTAATACATGTATGATGAGATTGAGTATCCTTCGATATTCCGAGTGGTTCAACAGGCAAAGAGCTAAGTTTATGTATAGGTGACAAAGAGCTAAGTTTATGTTTGAGAGATTAAAAGTACTAAAGTTGTATGACGAAGTGCTACAGGTACCCATGAGTAATATATGAGTTATAAATGCAAAATGTGATGTATGATTTGGTAAGATTGTGCATGAGTAAGTTATGTTGATGTATTTTAGAACTTGTATTGCTATTATTAAATGAGATGAATGGATGTCATTATAAGCCTTTATGATGCTATTTATTTCATGCAAACTTACTAAGCTTAATACTTACCCCCTCTCTTTTTCCTTTTCCTTGTAGTATCGCTAAGCTAGCTCGGAGATCGTAGGACGTCGGAGTTCGGATCACACTATTAACTATTTTTTTGGTATAGTAAAGTTGATTTATTTTGAGTATGGCATGTATAGGAACTTGGTCATTTTGTTATGTCATATTTGTTAGCCAAAGTGTTGGCTATTATCGTCACTCATTCATTTTGTAAATGGCCATTGGAAATTGGCCAATACTTGTTAAGTTTTATTTATATATCCAATGATGATGATATTCATGAAGTGCAAGTTCATGCTATTGATCGAGTAAAAATGAAAAGTGTATGTAGGATGAGTTAGTGATTCTTTGTAGTGTATTTTTGCTAGGTTATGTGTTGCTTGTGGTGGTATAAGTGCGTTTGTTTTTCAGGGTGGCAATAGGCTTGGTAAATAGCTCTCTAATTGTCCACACGGACAGACACACGGGCGTGTGTGACACACGGTCAGCCCCATGGGTGTGTTAATAGGCCGTGTGTCCCCTGCATCAAATTTGCGAAAATTCAATTCGTCACACGGCCCGTGTGACTAGGCCGTGTGCCCCTTAAGTGTTTGCTGACGTCATAAACAGAATACCAAGGTTTTCACACACGGGTGAGGACACGGACGTGTCTAGGCCGTGTGAGGGACACGGGCCATAGACACGGGCGTGTGCCAGGCTGTGTGAAAACCCCTGTAGGTTTGAAAGGAAAAATAAAATCCACACGGGCTGGGAATGTAACAGTCTGATTTATACCCTAGTCGAAACAGTGGTTTCGGGACCACAAATCCGAGTCTGAATAATATTTTAATATTATTTTCTGTGTCGTTGGAATGTGATTGAGCATGTGGTAAATTTCCGTAAGCTAATTTGTCCATCTGAATGCTTAATTTGATAAAAGGACTAAATCGCATAATGTTTAAAAGTGGCTTTTCATTTGATTTATGGGCAAATTGTTGTGGCTTTATTATTGTGAAGTCCTTAAAGGGCAAATAGCCCATTTTTACTTATAGTGGACGGCAACATGCAAATTTATACTATGTTTTTATATGTTTGCTTTATATAATAATGATATATGATATTTTATATTTATATTAAAAGGTTATAATATAATAAAAGAAACAAGGGTAATGGCTTCATTTTATCATTGTTCTTGCCGAAAAATACCAAAAGAAAAAGAAATAATAAGCTTAAGGGTTTCGGCTATTTCAAGTTAAAATTAAGGTATGATTTTGATTTAAATTTTGATGATTTTTATGTTTTTGAGATTGTTGCTTTGTCTACTATCAAGCCCATGTTTCAATTTTATGTATTGATGATGTTTGTGTAAGATGCCATTGATGATATGTCAAGCTTTTTGATGATTTTTGGTGTTAAATGAAAGATATGAGCTAGATGAACATGTTTTGTTCTTGAAGTTTTGATGAATTTAGCTTAATAGGGCTAAATTGATAAAATAGCAAATTGAGGGACTAATTTGTGAATTTGATGAAAAATATGGGCTTATATGTGATGTATGAATATTCGGTTAAGCATGTGTATGGGTAGATTTTGTGAATTTGATGTTTTTAGAAAAATGGACTAAATTGATAAATTGTGCAAATGTGAGGGTTAATTTGCAAATTACCCTAAATGTGTGTTTTTGGATTGAATTGAATGAAATAGTGAATAAAAGGGTTAATTTGAACATGTTTAGATCAAGAAATGTAAGAAAATGGGCTTAGATCATGAAAGCGTAAAGTAACCGAAAGTAGCCGTTTCTATTTCCGTAGAATCGAATCCGAGATAAGTCATATTGCAAATAAATGTAATTGTATTGAATTGAGTTTATTTACATGACTATAAATGATAATGAATGCTTATGAGATGCTATGTATATGAATTTTGGGATAAGGTCCATTTAGTGATAATTCGAGAAGTCCTGCATTTAACTTAGGAATACAAAGGTATCTATTATGTGTTATCGTAAGACCCGTCGGGACAAGTGGCATCAATATCGATTACGTGTAAGACCATGCGGGACAAAGTGGCATCAATATCTCGACACGTGTAAGACCGTTCGGGACAAAGTGGCATCAATATCGACACGTGTAAGACCGCTGCGGGACAAGTGGCATCAATATTCGACGTGTAAGACCGCTCGTGCGGGAAAGTGGCATCAATATCGACACGTGTAAGACCACTCATGCGACAAGTGGCATCAATATTCGATTACGTGTAAGACCGTTTGGGGACAGTGGCATCGATATTCGATTACGTGTAAAACTCGCTCGGGACAAAGTGGCATCGATATTTGATTACGTGTAAGACCCTATCTGGGACAGTGGCATCGATGTCTGAGTGCATGTAAGACCTCGTCTGGGACGTTGGCATTGTACGACCATTCCGAGCTTTCTGAGTATCCTACTAGATTCCTTACAAATCAACATGCAAGTCTGTGATACGAATTGCAAATCCGAACTTTGATAAAAAAATTAACGAATGAACATCTGTTTCAGGTACGTTGCTTATACACTGATCGTGTATATAAGGTAAGTATCCGTGTGATTATATCATGATGTTATGTATATGGAATTTATAATACGATGTCTAAAGTCTTGATTATATGAATTATATGTATATATGGTAAGTTATGAATAAGCATATGAGATTGAGAAAGAATGAAGTGATTCTTGTCATGAGAACCATATTGATCATCTTATTAAATTAGTTATGTGCAATCCATGTTAAGTTTGATTGTATATTGACTTACTAAGCTTTTGGAAAGCTTACTCTATGTATGTTTTCTCTGTTTTATGGGTCGTCAAAGCTACTGAGGGCTCGGGACCGTCACGGATCGTCATCACACTACTAAAACTCTTTTTGGTACACTTTGAAAATGTATATAGCTCAATATGGCATGTATAGGCTAGTCTTGGTATAAGTTGTAAAGTGAACTTAGCCATGTGATTTGGCTAGATAAGTTTTGATATATGCTTAAAGAATTATGATATGTGAAGTGGTTTTGGTGTGATTAGTAGATATTTGAAATGGTAAGTATATAGATGATTGGTGCTTGAGCATAATTGAGATTTGATCATGCAAATTGGTATGTTTGGAATTTGCTTGAATGGTTATATTGAATGGATGGTAGTGTAATTACCTTAGTTGACAAATAGGCATGATTTGGTTAGTTATTTGGTATGTTTTTTATGGTTATATGTGCATGAGATATGTTGGAAAATATGGCTTGCAGGTTGACCCTTATGGGTGGCATTTTGGCCTTGAAAATGGCCTATATTGCCACACAGTTGTGGCACACGGGCGTGCCTAAGACCGTGGTTGAATTGGCAGAATGTAGCTTTAAATGCACACGGCCTCGACATGGGCGTGTCAGCTGGCCGTGGCGTATAAGTCAGTAGCTAGCTAAGAGTACACGGCCATGGCACACGGGCGTGCTTGTTGGCCATGTTGGAAAAGTCAGTATATGGTTTGGTAGCACACGGTCATGGTACACGGACGTGCCAAGTAACCGTGTTGATATAGTCAGTATGTAAACACGGATGGACACACGGGGGTGACTAGAAGCTGTGGAGGGCACACGATCTCCTCCCACGGGCGTGTCTCCCCTGAAAGTTAGAAAAGTTTTTAATTTCATGAAATTTCATATGTGTTTCAGTTTAGTCCCAACTCGGTTTATAAGCATGTTTAAAGTCTCGTTGACCGTATTAAGGGACACTTTGCTTGAGAATGATGATTGAATGTATGAATGTCTGTAAATGTTTTCCGATCTGTCCGGTAACGCCTTTAACCCTAGTCCGGCGTCGGATACGGGTTAGGGGTGTTACAGGGAATATGGGCGTGTGTGACCACACGGCCTGCCCACACGGGCGTGTTCCATTTCACACGGGCGTGTAGCCCTGTTTTAAGCAAAAAAAAATTCTAAGTGCGTAAAAGTTTTCGATTTAGTTCCAAACCAATCTGATTGTATGTTTAGGGTCTTGTAGACCCATAATAAGGATGTTATGAGTATGAACGCAAAAGTTTTAAGTTGAAACGAAATTTTATAGCCCGATAATGTACACTTAAGCAAGTTAAGTTCGATAATGCCTCGTATCTGTTTCCGGCATAGAATACGGGTAAGGGGTGTTACATTAGGGGCATCTCCACTATAAATAAGGCTTCATATCCCTCATCCCTCAATCATTCAAGCATCTCTCTTCTCTTATTTCATCCTCTCATCTCTCATTTTCATTTCTACATTCTCTCTACATTTGAGAAATAGTTGAGTGAGCAATTCTAGAGTGTTAAAGATCTCAAGGTCGGCCACTTGATAAGTAAATTTGCAATGGAGCAAATGAGAAGAAAATAGGAAACAACCATGAGCAATGTTATGGAGAACCACCAGATTCTACTTTGAGTTCTTTCTTCCCAAATTAGAATACATCTTATTAACATTGGAAGACGTGATGCTTTTAGAAATTCTAACTAATGATGCTTTATAATATAATCTTTAGTTAAATATGACATAGACATAGATATTGACTGATAGATAAACATAGGACTTTGACAGAAGCTTATGACTAACAATTTTTAATTAATAAACAATTGAGTTGCCATGGATTTTTCTGGAACATTTATTAAACATTGTTGTGAATAAATTAAGTTGAGGAGTGTATTTATTTTAGAGCTGATCCCTGAAGGCCCGTCCGAAAAATGGGAGGGTTTGGACAAAAATATAGGCCCGAAAAATGGGCTTGGACAAAAAAACAAGGCCCGTTTAGAAAATGGGTCGGGCCTCGGGCAAGATTTTTTTGGCCTGGGCCCGGCCGGCCCGGCCTGAATTATATAATAATTTATATTTTATTTTATTTTTAATCATTTTAAATTTTTAATATAACCACTTTTTATTATATTTTCAATTTGTGTATTGTTTTAAGAATTGTTTTAATATCATTTTTATTTGTTTTAATATTTGTTTTTATGTTTTAAAATGTATTTGATTTATTATATTTTAAAATGTTTTTATTTAATAAAATAAACTCAAAAAAAATTAATATGGGTCGGGCCCGGTCGGGCTTAGCAATTTTATTTTGGGCCGGGCTTGGACAATTTTTTAGGCCCATATTTCAGGCCGGGTTGGGCACGGGCCTAGAAAACAGGCCTAAAATTTTGTTTGGGCCCGGCCCGGCCTGGCTCATGATCAGCTCTAATTTATTCTAGCTTACTCATGTCATACTTGTTAAACCTCATGATTTGCTGCTCTATTTTTCACTTGCATTTTCATTAGCCTTTGCATATTTTGTCGTTTATTTTAGTTAATTAGTTAATTCAAACTTCACAGTTTATTTTTTTTTCACCATGAACTTGCTAGTTTATAATTTCACGATAATTTGTTTTACATATACAATCCTTGTGGAGGCGATACTCTAACTCACTACTTTATTACTTGTTGACGACTGTGTATACTTGCACATTAATTGCATATATATAAGCCACGCAATAAGTTTTTGGCACTGTTGTCGGGGACTTTGTTTTAGACATTATTTGTGAAATTGAATTTTTTCAATTTGGTTTAAATTTTTTTTTAGTTAAGTTTTCTTTGTTGTGTTTTTTTTCCCTCTCAGGTACCAATAGTTTATGAACATAGATCGAATCATCAATCTACTACTTGTTGACCTTGAGATTAAACGAACCTTTAGAAGAAGAAGGGAACAAGTAGCCCAAAGACAAGCTACGAAAATGGATCTTGAATAAAAAAAATCAGAATCAATGAGATGTTTACAATGCTCATAATCCGATCATTGTTGCTGATGATAGAGACCGAGCCATCCATTAGTATGACGTGCCTTTATTCAATGAACTCAATCTTGGAATTGTAAGGCCCGAAATTGAGGCCCCTTAGTTTGCATTGAAGTTGGTTATGTTCCAAATGTTGCAAACTATGGGCCAATTTGGTGGAATTCCTACCGAAGATCCTTATATGCACCTCTGCTTATTTATGGAAGTGATTCATTTAAGCTAGTCAAAGTGACTAAAGATGCTTTGAGATTTAAATTATTCCCATACTCGTTGGGAGATAGAGCACGAGCATGATTGAATTCTTTATTGCCTTATTCAGCATCAACATGGCAAGAATTGACTGAACAATTCTTGATGAAGTATTTTACACCGAGCAAAAATGCCAAGCTCAAAAATGAAATCACTACATTTTAGCAACTCTATGAAAAATCTCTCTATGATGCATGAGAGCGATTCAATGAGCTATTGTAGAAATTTCCTGATCATGGCATTCCTCAATGCATTCAACTGGAGACATTTTACAATGGTCTCAATGCACATACAAGAATTATTGGTAGACGCTTCAGTCAATAGAGCTCTTCTTTTGAAACCGTACAATGAAGCATATGAAATTATTGAAAGGATATCAAGCAAAAACTATTAGTGGCCGACCAATCAATCAGCCACAGGAAGAAAAGTGGTTGCAGTTCACGAAGTTGATGCACTTATGTCTTTGACAGCCATGTATCCTTTTTGACTTCCATGATTAAGAATATTACTGCTAATGGTTTTAATGCTAACATGTTAGGTCAGCAGCCAAGCCTGTTTGAAAATATCTCCTGTGTTTATTATGGAGATGGTGAAATGTTAGAAAACTTCCCATCAACCCCAGAATCAATCTACTACCTGGGTAATCAAAATCAGAATAGAAGTGGTGCGAGACCACAATCAAATTACTACAATCATTTGTACCAAAATCATCTAAATTTCTCATGGAGCAATCAAGAGGTTGGTCTTAGAAACTCCTATATGCAATCTCAACCAAACCAATCGCTAGGGTTTCCTCAACAAGTTCAGAAACCTCCACCCACTGAACCTCCGAACAACCTTGAGAATTTGTTGAAGGCCTACATGGAAAAGAATGATGCCTTGATCCAAAGCCAAGTAGCAACATTGAACACTTTGGAGAACCAAGTGGGATAGTTAGCCCATGAAATCAGAAGTCAATCCTAAGGTTTTTTACTGAATCACATTGAAAATTCGAGGAATACAAGCAAACAACAGTGTAAAGTTGTTACCTTTAGTAGTAGAAAGGTGTTGGAACCTAGGGTTGTTGAAGTTGAAGACGAGCTTGCTGTTACTCAAAATAAGGAGGAAGTTCAACCAAATTTTAAAATTCCCATAGTACAAAAGCTTGCCCCTGTGAACCCTATCAAAACACGCCCACGGCAAACACGAAGACATCATAACCTCAGAAAAGTTGTTCGGTTAAGGTTAAAACTCCACCACCTTATCCGTAGAGATTCCAGAAGCAAAACCAAGAGATACAATTTAAGAAATTCTTAGATGTGATCAAACAGTTAGATATCAATATCCCTCTCATGGAAGCTCTGGAGAAAATGTCAAACTATGTCAAATTCATAAAGGACAACCTCTCTAACAAGAAGAGGTTGGGGGAATTTAAGACAGTCATTTTGACAAAAGAATTCAGTGCATTCTTGCAAGACAAACTGCCTCCCAAAATGAAGGATCTAGGGAGTTTTACCATATCATGCTACATTGGAGACTCTTATTACAGATTGGCTTTATGCGATTTGGGAGCAAGTATAATTTGATGCCCATGTTTGTGTTTAAGCGATTGGGTATTGGTGAGGTTAGACTAACAACTGTTACACTTTAACTGGTAGACATATTGATAGCACATCCACAAGGGAAGATTGAAGATGTTTCGGTACGTGTTGACAAATTTATTTTTCCTATTGATATTTTTTTTCATTTTGGATTTTGAAGGAGATAAAAATGTCCCCATCATTCTCGAAAGGCATTTCTTGGCAACTAGGAAAATGTTGACAGATGTCCAAAAAGGGGAACTCACCATGCGAGTACATGACAATTAGGTAACCTTTAATTGTATTCAAATCCATGAGGTTTCCTGATGCAGGTGAGGAATGTTCTACTACATTTGAGATAAAGTCGTTGGCCCCTATAGTTTGGGACCTTAATTTAGTATACGATCCATTGGAGCATCTTTTAGCATCTGACCCGCCAAGTGACAATGAATAGGGTGAAAGTCTGACTTTGTTGGAAACCAGTTCGAAAGAATTCATTCCAAAGCCCCGATTTGAACCATTGGAGTTAGCGTTTCTAGTGTTGATTGAAGCCTAGGAATCAGAGTTACCTATGATTTTGAAAAGGCACAAGAAGGACATCGGATGGCATATTGCAAATACTTGAAGTAACAATTCTTCTTGGTATACACAAAGGAGATTGCTAGAAGTTGATAAAGATGGGACCAGTAAAGGACAGAAAAGATCGATCCAAACGCGAGTATTTAATCTAGGGAAACTCAAGCCCGATGGTTAAGGTCATTTACCACTACAATAATATTTTCCACTATTGAGGGTAGTGGAGATTGACCCAATCTCGAATATTTGATCCAGGTAAAATTAATTATTGATGGTCAGGAATTTCCATTATCAATCAAATCTTCATGGATGAAGGTAAGTTTAAGGTAAATAGTCATCGTTTGAAACATTTTTGGAGAAAATAAATTGAGTAGAGTAATACTCACTCAATTTAATCGATCCATAAGAAATTTTAGGGTTGGTCGGCTGCTAATTTTAAAGAAAATATTTTTATGAGAAGCCTGTAAATAAACAATAATAAGACTAATAATAGTAATAAAAAAATCCCTAATTAATAAAAAATTAGGTTAATGTTTTACCTAAGTAAAATTAGGGTTTACTTTTATATTATTATTATCATTATTATGTTTTTCCCTTGTGTTTTTTTTTTGTTTTCTTTTCCTAGCGACCACCACTGTCCTATCAAAACCACCGTCGCTCTTAAGGGTTAAGAGTTCACCTGTCAAACAGTAGAAAGACTTAAGGGTTCACAAACCCAACTTTAAACTTGCACACATAAGACGACAAAGGTTCGCCTATCAAGATAACATATGAGTTCATAGTAAAACATAAAAGCATGAGTTCGCATAAAATCACATGTTCACACACAATATTGTAGGTTTGCTAAATATTAATAGTTCGCAATATATAGTATGGTTTCGCAAGTAAATAGACTTCACAAACAAAGGAATCATGGATGCAAGGGTTTTCATAAATACATGGGTTCGCATACCTATATGGACTTGCACAATTTTCCTGAGTTCGTTAAGTAGAAACACTATCTCTATCAAGGGTATGCATGTAATTTTCAAGGTTGCAAAAAATAGTACTTAATAAATCTGACTCGCATATTATGACAAAAGGAAATACACGTAAAACTTATGCATGAATAAACATCAACTTGATTCATAATAAAAGATAAAAAAAATATTCTAAGACATGGTTTGCAAAGATAAAATAAACTTAAAATTTAAAGAATTTAATTCTAATAACAAAGTCAACTTATGATAAATCTAAACCCACATAAAATAATAAACCCCACCACTTAATTCCAATGATCACCAATATCTGTTCAGGGATGAACCTCGCCAAGTCATCTACCTTGCCATTGCCATCCGAGACCTACTTACTTGGGAAGTAAAAGAGGAATGGGTGAGTTCATTGCAAATCTAGTGAATAATCAGGAATCAGCAAAGTATGCTTAAAACATAGAGTTTAAAATAGAAAGAAGATTGGTCTGAAAATATTGTTGCGTGCTGGGTTCGCAGTGAAGGTGCATGACCTAGTTCACAGAACCTATTTGTCATAAAATCATGTAAGTTTGAAAATAGCTTCGCATATACTTACTAAAAATAATACTTAAAACTTAGCTTGCACTTGTTTGAAAACAGATATTAAAATAGCATGAAACATGCTCACACACTTGCCTTATTAGAATGCCAAAGAAACATAAAACATGTTCTCGCTCTCACTTATCTTATCAAAATCTTATCTCATTGTATATATGGATCTTCTTATAACACCTCAGAATGACTCAAAGAGTCCTTATAACATGTCTCATAAATGTAGCGCGAAGCAATACACTATCATGCACATCAACATGTCCCAGTGAATGGAGCATAGCTCGACATTCTCTTATCACTCCATATGTCCTAGGGCATCAACGCCCAAAATCATAGAACTAAAAGGTGAGTACTCACAATCCTTTGGTATACCAATATATCCAACATAAGGCTTGCAAAGGAGCAAGCACAAAGTTTTATCACAGAGAGCTCGCACAAGGAGCTTGCTTACCACAAAGAGCTCGCATAGGGAGCTTGCTTGAAAACACTTGCTCACGTAGAGCTTGCACAAAAGCTCGTAAAACACATTTTATAAAACCATACTTTAAAAACACATCTTAAAACATAGGCTCGTTTAGGACCTCGCATAAAACATATCTTTAAAATCTTAGGTTAAAGACATATCTTGAAAAGAGAGCCTCAGAACTTGTAAACAGAGTTTTGTATAAAATTTACTCTTGGAATTTAGTTTTAAAAGAAGAGTTCTCGAAAATAAAAATAGTTCGCACATGAGATACGAACCATAAACATTCATGCTGAAAACATTTTAGTTAGAACACTTATGGAAATGCTTAACCACTCACCGAAAAACTAAGAAACTAAAAAAGCTTGGCTTCGTCTTTATCCTTGCTGATAGATGGTCTAGCTGGTTTGCAATATAAACAAACACATAGATTACTAAGCAAACAAAACTTATAGAATTCACACATGCAAGTGAACTTAGCTTTCTGGACAAGCAACCCTAATAGGACAGAGGCTTACCTTGGGTGATATGAACTTGGTTCAAAACAGAGACTTGATGATAGAATATTCGATGAGAGAATTATCATGGAATAAGGGTCATATTTATAGGCACTAAGTGTCTTGGAAATCTTAGGGTACCCTACTTAACTTAGAAAAGGTGTTACTTGCACGAAAAGTATTCCTAGATACATTATATCTTTATTTCCTAATTTAACTCTAACTTTGATTTGATTGGCGAACCCCCTAGTTTGTAACTTACCTGGCGAACCCTTACTTTGCAACTCAACTGGCAAACACTAGCTTGCCAAAAAGACTGGCGAACTCCAGTTTGTCGAACAGACTAACGAGCATTATTTCAACAAATCTAGCGAACCCCCTTACCACACTTTTTGGTGCATATTGTTTCACCGAATCTTTGGCGAACTCCCCAGTTCGTCCAAGCACCGCAAACACCTGGGCTTTGCGACACACCGCAAACACCCAACCCATCAAACATTGGCGAATCCTTTTTGGTGAGGCCAAAACTTTCAAACCCGATCTTAGGATGTTACAACAGCAGCCCTTTGTTTTGGCAACTCATGGCAACAAATCCTTTGGCGATTCACGACAGCAGCAGCCCCTCAACTTTGATGTTTCACGGCAGCTGCCCTAAACACCAACCATCATTACACATCAATGAGGTAATCGAGGATTTTTCTATTTTTTCGATCAGTTGACAGAGTGGTTCTGTTTACATGATCCTGTTGATTTTTTTTTCGAGTATTGATTATTTGTGTCAAAGTACTATGTCTCGAAAATAGAAAAGTTTGATTTTTCAGAGTGATGAAATCCAGCCTTGGTTCAGAACTTCGAGTGCAAAAGCGTGATATATCACAATCTTTAAGAAAAAAATCGATGCTCTCGGATAAAGGTTTCCAGCTTACTAGTGACAACGATGTCGATATGTCGGCATTCATTTGAGAAACCGTAGATGAACTGGGATGGAAGTTGTTTTGTGATGTCTAATCTTTTTTTTATGAAGGCATTGTTTGAGAATTTTATTCTCATTTTAATCTGTCTATAGTAACAGCTCTCCATGTGTGAAAAATGAATTATTTCTAACATCATTAGTCAAAAATGACCTGTTTGACCTACCTAATATTGAGAATGATGATTACTCAACAAGTGTTAATGCAGAAATGATTCAAGATGTTTTGAGAATAGTTACAATTATCGGAACTCAATGGACGACTTCAAGACAGGGTACTTATTATTGCCGGAGGGAATTTCTGACCTGAGAGGAAAATGTATGGTTCTATTATATTAGGACAAGTTTACCTGTGACAAATAGTTATACTATTTAGATGGAACAAATGCTTATGTTATATTGCATACTGACCGGAAAATCAATTATTATGGGAAAAATAGTTCTTAAATAAATTCGAGAATGTGCAGTAAGTAAAACAGGTTGTTATTTTCCATCACTCATCACTCTGTTGTGTTGCCAAGCAAAAGCACCAATGCGAGAGACTATGGAAGAACATTTTAGCAAAGGTATGATTACTGCTCATGATATTTTGAGGGTAGTAGGTGACACTACTCGAAAGAGGAGAATAATTCAGCTTGATGAAGATGAAACAACAGAACTGACAGAGGTTCCAAGCAGTACAGAACCATCTAATAATCTCGTGCCTAACCCTTTACCAAATCAATTTTCTACATACCTGTGACCACAGACAGATCAATCGACCATAATGGATTTTTTGCAGCACATGCATACGCAGCAACAAGCATACTGGAGAAATATTAAAATTCGAGATGACTTGAATCGGACTGCATTCCAAAAAATATTTTAGGCCTTTTGACTTTTCACCTAAGTTCCCAGATTTCGTCTTTGAGCCATGGAACCCGACTCGTAGAACTAAACTTGAGGATTCTGCTACACTTAGGCAAGATGTTGATAACATGGATAAAGAGATAAATTTGGACAGTGATAGGTCAACAAAAAATTGAGGGGGGGTTTCTTTTTATTTTTCTTTTATTTCTTTAAAATTTTTAAATACTTTTGAACTTAATTATTTGTTATTTTCTGCATAATAAATTTTTAAGTTGCAATTATGAAGAAAATGGAGCATATTACAGATTCATGTTTCCAAAGATGAGAAGTGTGGTAATGCGAATGTGCATGCCTAGGATAAGCTCGGGCAAGGAAAGGTTCAGTATTTAAGTAGTCAAATGAGACTCACCTCATTTTCCTAAGAGCTTACCTGGTGCACAGTTCACATTCACTTTTTTTTCTTATTTTGTCCCTTCTGTTATATACTTTTAAGCAATGAGGACATCACTTCTCTTTAGTAGGGGGACCATGTTATAATTTCTATGCTATTTTAATTTTTTTGATATTTTTCAAAAATTGATTCTACCATAAAGGTGTGTTTAAATGAATTTTTGCTCAAATTTTAATTTTTGCATAATTATGCTAACTCTAATATGCGTGAAATCCTTTTATTTTAAGTATTTTTATGTTAACTAAGTTATGATTAAAATGCAGATCTTAGTAATTGTGTATAAGGTCAACCATGAAAATTTTTAATTCCTTAAAAAAAAACTAAGCATGCATGAAGGCTTAAGTCTTTAGAATTAACTTAGAAACTTTCTTGAGGCGAAATCCTAGGAGGCATAGCAATTTAAAAATGAATTAGGCATATTTTTGTTTGAATCGTTTGAGCCTTTCAAGCCTACCTTATTAGAATTATCCCTTGAAACCCACTTTTGAGCTGATTGGCCTATTTCTTTTAAAACCTTTTATTAACGAACTATCCCTTGTTTAAAATTACTCATCTTTATTTTTCTCACCACATATTAGACTCAGCTTGTTTTAGGGCATTTTTGTGTTTAAGTTTAGGGGAGTTAGAAAGAAGTATTGGGTGCCTACTTTAATGATTAGAGTGTTTTTATAGTTATATGCTCGGTAAAGTACCCTATGTTAAAAAAAAATCAGTTGTTGCGAAGAAAAGGGTACTAGTGAGCACATACTTTCAAAGGGAGAAAAAAAAAGGGGGGGAAGAATTTGGTACTTTAAGGGGAAAATTTTATACTAGAGGCCCGAAGTAAGCTGAGTTTGAGGTTGTCTAGCCTAAAAATAACTCTCTTTCCATACCTTGAATCAAGCCCCATTACAACCTTGTTAAAGATCTATTGATTTAAATTTTTATGCATGCTACATTAGTTGAGAGGAATTACTAAGTTCAACAAATGAAGACAGGATTTAACCTTTAGGATTGCTACTTAGCTTAATCAAGGGAAACAAAAATTTATTGGAAAGAACTTAGTGCACAATCATGAAGAGAAGGCATTCAATTCATGATCTTTGTTATCATTTTAATACTTCAGAGAAATTGGATGATATATGTACTTAAGTTACATGTTTGCAATTTTTATTTTTGAGCATAATTATTCTAAAGCATGGCCAAAATGGAGAATTAATTAAAATGGAGAATTTTTTCAAGGGGCATTACTCAGGACGAGCAATGAATTAAGTTTGGGGGGTGTGATAACTCTAAAATATAGACTTATATACGGTACTTTTTGAAGCATTTTGTGCATTGGAAGGAAACTAGGGCTCGAAGCTTACCTGCTGAGGCTTAATGTTGCAACATTTCCACAACAAAGGGACTTATGTGTTGGGATGATAAATTACTAGGTTGGGACTCCCCAAATAAAGATTATTGTACTTCTAATTTCATCTTAACCCAGTTCTTATTTGGGCCATTGAAGCTAGATAGCTTGCTGTGAAAATTTGGGCCCAAACCGTCCACTAAGGGAGGAAAAAAACCTAAACCATCCACAAGGAGGCCCAAACCATCCATCCAAGGGCAAAATCGTCACAAGACCCTTTCTCGTCCATTTTCCTTGAATCAAGGAACGTCCAAGAGAGAATAAGGGGGATGACATATTCCTCCTCCAAAATTGGCAAATTCAACCCTTTTCTCTTCAACTACTCAAAGGCCAGCCACACAAGGGAGATCTATAAGGGATTCCTATACTATTTTTAGCATGGGGCGTTAGGGGCATCTCCACTATAAATAAGGCTTCATATCCTTCACCCTTCAATATTTCAAGAATCTCTTCTCTCATTTCATCCTCTTATATCTCATTTTCATTTCTACATTCTCTCTACATTTCAGAGAAAGTTGAGTGAGCAATTCTAAAGTATTAAAGCTCTCAAGGTCGCCAACTTGAGGAGTAAATTTTCAACAGATAAAATGAGAATAAAGGAGGAAACAACCACGAGCAGTGTTACGGAGAACCACTGGATTCTACTTGGAGTTTTTTCTTCCCTTTAATTTTTATTTTTGTTTTAAGTTGAAAGACATGATTGCAATTTATTCTATTTCTTTTGATTTAATAATGATGACTTAATTTTGTTTATGCTAGAATGGTTTCAATTTCTTGACTTATGTTCTTCATAATATGTTTATAACGTTCTATACCTCAATTGTTTATTCATTCAAATAAAATCATAGACTTGTTGCTCATACATAATAAATGTTTGACTTCATCTGAACTAGTTATTTAATCAGAACCTAATGATAATTAGTAGATACAATATTTGAATGGTGCCTGCTTGATCTTTTAATGATAAATTAGTTCAAATTAGTAATAATATCGAAAGGTATTTATTTCATTGCATAACTTTAGGATTAATGTGATAAATTGTTTCAGTATAGTCATATCACTGTTACTTCACATAATTTCTAACGGATGATGCTTTATAATATAATCTTTAGTTAAATATGACATAGACATATGCATATTGACTAATAGATAAACATAAGACTTCGACAGAAGCTTATGACTAAAGATTCTATAGTTAATAAATAATTGAGTTGCCGTGGATTTTTCCGGAGCATTTATTAAAATTTGTTGTGAATAAATTAAGTTGAGGAGTGTAATTATTCTAGCTCACTCTTGTCATAATTTTTAAACCTCGTGATTTGCTACTCCATTTTTCACTTACACTTTCATTAGCCTTTGCATATTTAGTCATTTATTTTAGTTAATTAGTTAATTCACACTTCACACTTTATTTATTTTTCACCACAAACTTGTTAATTTATAATTTCACAATAATTTGTTTTACGCATACAATCCCTTTGGAGACGATACTCTAACTCACTACTTTATTACTCGTTGACGACTATGTATACTTGCACAACAATCACATATATATAAGCCACGCAACAGAAGACTTGATACTCTCACCACTAAATTCATTCCTTGTGAATTCAACAAGTAAAACCACAACACAAGGTTTTACAACTAAAATTGCACTCTTACAATAAGGTTCTCACAAGAACAAATTAAATGCTTAAATCTCAGTACATTCACCTATGAAAGTCTCACCATTATATAGACTTTATTTCGAGAATTACTTACACATTAAGATATATACCAATCCTACTAAAACATTAACAAAATAAGTTTAATACATTATAATAATAGACAATGTAAATATGGACTCTTGGAAGCTCAACAACTAGAATCACGATCCAATCCAAAGTTCACTATCCAATGAATTGTCTTTGGTAATTTCGAATCAATCCAATTACCAATATAAGATTCCTCAAGTAATATGATCTTCCATAATGGGCTAAATGTAACACCCCAAACCCGGCCCAAACGCTACAACCAGATCTGGTATGTCACTTAAGAGATTTTACATAACATGTCGCATTTTGGAAAACAATTACTAGGTTTACACCTTTATTTCGAAAGCTTAATAATTCATTAAAGTATAAAATATTAAGTAACCAATTATCTTGGTAGATTTTAAATAAAAACCGAAATTTCATGCAGGTCTTAACTTAATTGAAAACGTAAAACTTAAAACCCAATAATAAAAGCCCAACAAAATCCCAAGACATAAATGGTAGTCTAGTGGCCCATGGCCTTATTACAAGGAAATTTGAACCCATTAATTAAATGAAAATAAAAAAATTAGACTAAGTCTTTTTGCTGAATTCTCAAAGCTCATCGTATGGCCACCTTGCTCTCCTCTCCGGCCGGTTCGATGCCCTAAATGTCACCCGAGATGGTTAAAATTAAAGGGTGAGTCGCGAGACTCGAGTGTGCAACCCTCATGCACCATTAGATTTGGGCTTTAGCCCCATAAAATGAATAATCAAAATATAAGTAACAAAAATAATATGCAAAGCCCAACCCATATCCTAGGTGTCCATCCGCTACACGCCCCCGCACTCAACCATTCACACCATTAGGGATTTCTACAATCAACCCACACCGCTACACACCTTGATGGCGATCGTGCCGCTCATCATCAGATCATGACCGTAGCCACTACAATGCATCGCGGTAAGCCGCTACAATAGATCACGGTAAGGAACGCACATAAATGCATCACGGAAAAACCGCTACAACATATAACTTCCTCCTTTCATCAAACCCAACCCATGCAATCACATAAAATCAGTATACTTATAACATTTAATCAG
Organism: Gossypium sturtianum; assembly: GCA_025698515.1. NCBI lineage: Eukaryota > Viridiplantae > Streptophyta > Magnoliopsida > Malvales > Malvaceae > Gossypium > Gossypium sturtianum. The sequence continues at coordinate 66,667,788 of CM046950.1, read as the reverse complement.
ATCATTTACTAACTCGTGATTTGCTTTACCCTCTTTGTTCTCGCCAATATGCTTGGGTTTGGCATTTAACAAAACATGTAATACTTATTTTCATATATTAATCAAACAGATCTAGATGGTGTGGAGAATTACACACCTAATATCGCGAAATCCAATATTCTTAGTCGATGTCCTTGCTATCCGAATCTATTATCCTCAATCTATAGCTTTGCTTAAAAGCCGGAAAATACACAAAGATTTAGCCCCTTCAACAATCACCAAGGTTAAATAAGTCCCAAATCACACGTTTAAAACTAATAGATCTCTTAGCTTGAAATCCCGAAAGTAACACGATTCTATAACTTAGAGATCTATGCGATTGGCCTCCTTCTTCAAATCCGGAATGCCAAAAAGAAGAGTGAAATAAGAGATTAGTTTCTAATAGCCATTCGACTAAGGACTTTTGAAAAGCTGAAGAACATGAAATCCCGAAATCAATACTTACCTATTGTTTCCTTCAAGATTCGGTACAAGCAAACTCCTTTGAAGAGAATTCGGTAACTTTGTGAAGTGAGATCTAAGAATTTGGCTTTTAGAAGATGTACGAATTGAAGAGATGGCTAAGAGAGATTAGGCCAATGAATATTAAGGAGAAGAATAGAATAATAGAGATGTGATTTCGGCTTTTAGGGATTAAAAGAAGAATAACAATAGAGGTTAAAAGATTCTACCAACCAGAAATTTTAGAGAGGAAGAAAGGGTGAAGAAGATGGTGATTTTCGGCTTTTGAGAGGAAGAAGATGAGAAAAGAAAATAAAAGAGAGGCTTCAAAATTTCAAACACACCCCCTCTTTATATAGAAAATCGATTCCTCCCTTTAGCAGAGATTGATTTTCGCCAACACCGCCACACATGATAGCTCCTATCCCTTTTCCCTTATCTTAATTTGTTATCTCCTCAAAAATAGCCTTTATCGCTTATTATCCTTAAAGACTAAATCCCTAAATAATAACCTTTATCCGCTTATTATCCACATGAAATAAATATAATAATATTCCCAAAAAAATAGCCTTGTGCCGTCCCCCTTACTCAATTAAGTATGTCAAATCTAGCCCTATAACTTGGGCTTCAAGCAACCAAAAATTTGGGCCTTACTCATGCACTAGTGACGCCACTTATAGCTCACCCATTGTGCTCCCTCTAGCTTTGGGCCACGAGCCCAATATGTCAATTAAACTACTACAACTTCAATTTAAGCCCTTAGAGTGTCTAAACAAAATATTTAAAATAAGGCCTCAGCCCAATTTGAGCCCCAATTGTACCTCAAATTCTCAAATTAATATTTTAAGCATCCAAACACATAAAATGCACAGACCCAATTATTCAGGATGTTACACTAAATATCAATCATAAAATCAACATAGGCTAAAAAATATGTTTAATAAATTTTCAACACCTTAAATATAGAAATTATCTCCATACATATTTGGTGGTTAGGGGAGTGGGCACTTCCTCTCAGACCAAATACCCACTCCCCTAACCACCAAATTGTCAGTTTCATATTTTTCAACAATCTCCCCATTTGACAATTTGTTGAACAAAATATACTCAATGCAAAACACTTGAAACAATCATCAACATAAGCTCCTGTTAACACATTCTCATTAACTTAACCAAACTTTAATAAGAAAATAATTAAGTAATTAATCATTAGCAAGTGTTGAGATACTTAATCATTAGAAAATTATTACTCAGAATCCATTTGGGTGATGAAAACTTTGTGCTGCAAATTTCACCACGAAACTCAACACCCATGAATGTAGAGGTAGTTATAAAAAAAATGTATTATAAAAAAAAAGGATAAAAATCTAAAAATTATACATGAATTTGGAGTTAATGTGCAATTTTATGAACTTTAATTTTGTGTTACATGAAATTTTGATTTTATCCAATTCTCACAAATTATTAACACAATTATTAATATAATATTATTTTATATTTATATAATGCATACGCAAATAATTATATTTATCTAATATAAAAATAATTTGATGTATTTATTTCTTTAGACGTGTATGATTAAATCAAAATTAAAGTTTCATGTATACATCTGAATCATAATCAAAATTTCATGTGTATAATTGAACATTAAATTAAATTTAATATATAATTTTGAGATTTTTCCTTTGAATTTTTTTTTGTAAAAACTTAGTTTAAAAATAATAAAATATATTTTATTAAAATAAAAAAAATCAACTACTTATCCTAAAAATAAATAAATAGATTTTAATTTGTTCTATGGACAACACTTGAATTTCATGAAAGGATAGTATAAAATTATTGTTAACGATCAAATTTCCATTGGAGGAAACGAAGACAAATAAACAATGACGAAATAATTGATTATGAAAATTTATAGAGACGTATAATAAGAGAATTTAGGTGTGTAAGTTTATGACACAAACTAATAAAACAACCATGTGTATGATTGTTAACATCCTTTTCCAATAGAAATGAAATTGGTGGTCCAAACATTCCACCCTTATTGTATCCTTAAAGATGGTAGTACACACGGTAAAAAGATTATTGCCTATGTCTAAAACTTTGGCCTTACTCATGAGTCATGACATCACTTCTGACGATCCATACTAGATTATTAGAATGTAGGCACATGTCCAATGCCCCCAAAATGAAAATACAGATTGATTGTTTCAATTTTTCAATCTTGTTACATGTTTTCCTACTCATAATCTTACTTTTTGACGACAGATATGTTTATTAACAAGTGTTTCTTTTTTCTTCTTTTTTTTGTCAACGACGTCCGAAAGTAAACGCGTGCGTCCTTCTCTGACAACACACACTATTCAACCATTCTTAATTTCCTCTACTTAATTATTTTTTTTCTTCAGATTCTTTTATTTCATTTAAACCTAATTAACTAAATAATTATAGGCTAATGAAACCCTACCATTTTTTCTTTTTTTGTGAAAACAAAATGAGAGCAATTGATTAATGTGGAACAATAACCTCCAAGTGAGGATATGTTTTACTTTTTAAGGTGAAAATGTATCCTTCAAGGGGAACTAATGGCGATGGCGTTGGGAAATGGTCCCCTATCTACGAGTGAACGTGATTCATTCCAACTAAAACTATGCTTCTAAATGAGAGAATAAGCGGACACTTGAGTGGAGTAATGATAAAATTTTTCATCAAATATTTAGATAACATGAATTTAGATTTTGCTATCACGCATTGTTCGCCCTTAATATCATATTTGGTAAAAAAAACAAAAAAAAAATTATCGGTGGTCAAAAATATTATGCCCACATGTATCTCTCCTTGAAAATCATACGAATAAAGGGGCATGTTTCATGTGCTCATAATAGTACCAACAATGGACATGCGGGGTCAAGTCAATTCTTTTGATGTTTTTGGTTAAATTCATTTGATACATTCATGATTGTCATCTAACAATGAATTTTGATTGTCAATTATCAATAGAAAATTCATGTGGTTTGATTAATTATTTATCTTCATATTACAATTTCAATCCTCATTCGTTTTATTAAGAATTTAAATTTAATCTAGATACTTAAATAAATATTTACTATCACTTTGAGATAACCCATATTAAGAGAGAGGGGGTTTCAAACAAAAAAATTATGGAAATGCGATGGTAATATTAGTGTTTAAGCATTGATCTTTGAGATGTCAACAACTGAGCCTCAACCATTACTCCAATAAGGGTATTGGTTGCATTTAGAGTGAGTGTTCAATTAAATTAAATGAAAATAATTTAAATTAGTTGATCTGATGAGTTGTATTTTATCATCCTAATTCGCTTTGAACTTTTTTAATTAAGTCAAGTGAAATGAAATTTGAATCAAGACGAGTGAAATTATTCAAGTTAATTTTTTTTTAAAATTAAATAGGTCAAATTAAAATATCTTTGACAATATAACTAATTTCAAGTTAGAATGCATAAATTTAAGATGACATATATTTGAAAACTATTTCAAAACAAGATAAGGGGGAAAAAAAAAGAATATAATTTAGTATAAAAAATTTGACTTAGTAATTATTTGTTCAAGGTCTCAAATTTACCATTTTGGATTTTTTTTAAATTTTTAAATTTTTTAGAATTTTATATACTTTTTAATTAGTTAAAATGTGTCATAGGTCTCTATACTCTTCACAAATTTGTAATTTAGTCTTTGTAATTTTATTTTTAGGAATATAATCCCTCTACTTTTTAGATTCCAAAGTTCAAGTCTAATTGTTAACCGTTAAATCTTTTTTGTTAAATTGGTTGGTGTGACATTTTGAAATAAAAGAAACACTCACTTGGTAGCAATATAACTAAAAAATGTCAGTGTAATTAACTTGAATTTAACAAAATAACTTTAGCAGTTGAACTTGAATTCTGAAATCTGAAAAGTATGAACTAAATTCCTAAAAGAAAATGTACAAGGATTAAATTACAAAACTACAAAGAGTACATGAACTTTTGGTATATTTTAACATTTAAAATTGATAGAAATCAAGGAGTTGATTAAGACAAATTTGATAAGATTTTATTTATTCCTTTCTTTAGGATTGAGTCAATCCTTGATTATAGGGATTCTTCAACTCTTTCCCCGTAAAGCTTCATGTGTTGTAGGTTATATATACTGTAACTCTTCTATTGTTGGAGAGATACAGAAATTCTTTCATAATTGTGTTAATTTAGATGGTGTCAAAGCCTCCTTCAATTTCTTTTGGAATTAAAGCAGACACAATTATTATATTTGTTTAACACTTTCGTTGTAAGCTTCGCGCTTGTACCACAGTCACTATGTCTGATTCTAAAAATGGTGACAATGGTTCTCATGAGAAAAACAACCCTACAACTATTTTTCCAATACAGGAAAATTCTCTAATCACCTCAGAACGCCTTGATAGAACCAATTATATTGAGTGGTCCCTAAATTCCCAGAATAACATTCGTGGAAGAAAGCGTTGGGGTTTTATTTTAGGTACATCCATTACTAGTAATAGTGAATGGATAATTGATTCAGGTGCAACAGATCATATGACTTGTGATGGACAAAAATCCAGTCTATTATCTAATTGTTCTATGAATATTATTACTAATGCTAATGGAGTTTCTTCTCCGATTGTTGGTATTGGTACTATCCTATTATCTCATTCTTTTTATATTAAAAATGTTTTATTTGTGCCATCATTAATTTGTAACCTTCTTTCAGTACAAAAACTAACCAAATCTCATAATCTTTCTTTTATTTTTTTCCCACTCTTGTATTTTTCAAGACCTTCACACTAAGGTGAAGATTGGCAGTGGTAGAGAAAGGGGAGGATTGTACTATCTGGAAGATGGTTTTCAATATTTTAGCAAGGGGCAGGCTTATGTGGTACAAGAGAATTCAGTTGACAAGAAAAAAAAAACAAATCTAGTTATGGCATAAATATTTGGGGCATCCATCTTTCTTTTATTTGAGAAGATTATTTCCTTCATTATTTGTTGGTTTTAGTGTTTCAGATTTTGCTTGTAAAACTTGTGCCCTTGCAAAAGGTCATCGTGCTCAATTTCCTTTAAGTGAAAATTAAACAAGTATGCCATTTTCCTTAGTTCACTCCGATATTTGGGGGCCAGCACCCATTTCAACTCTTAATGGAATGAAATGGTATATTTCCTTTGTTGATGACTGCACTAAGATGACATTGATTTATCTAATGAAAAAGAAAAGTGATGTAAGTTCTATTGTTCGCCTTTTTCATCAAATGATTTTAACTTAATTTGGTATGTCAATAAAGGTTTTTAGATCAAATAATGGAGGGGAATATTTGAACCAAGAACTAAAAGAATCCATGGGCTCTGTTGGCATGATTCATCAAACAACATGCCCTTACTCACCACAGTAAAACGACGTTGCAGAACGAAAAAATAGACAACTCTTGGAGGTCACTCAATCCTTTTTTTAATTGAAGGACAAGATCTTACTTATGGGGTGAAGCCTTAAGTTTTAAAATTTACGTAATTGATCGTACTTCTTCAAGTACTCTTGATTATTGACGACCTCTAGATGTATTGTCTGACCATTGCAATCTTCCACCTGTTGTTCATCTGCTTCCCAAAATTTTTGGATCTGTTGTTTACGTTCGTTTGCATCCCCATCAGAGAAATAAGCTTGAATCTTGAGCTGTAAAATGCATTTTTGTGGGATATGGAAATTATCAAAAGGGGTATAAATGCTACAATCCTTCCTCTAAGAGGCTTTATGTCACTATGGATGCTGTCTTCCATGAAAATGAGTTTTTCTACTCTGCAGATTGTTCACTTCAGGGGGAGAAACATAATGAAGTGATTAAACTTGATGATGTAGTGTAGGAATTTATCCCATTGCATGAAAAAAGTACTGATAAAAATACTGCACCGAGAGCGCAACCACATATTCCAAAAATTGCAGAGAGAGGTAATAAAAATACTGATCTGGAAAGTACAGAAATATGTGATGAAAATGAAAACACTAAGCTGGGTGGATGTGATGAATTACAAGATGATTTTTTCACAGATAGTACTGATCCTTCTACACATCCAAACCGACGATGTCAATCTTCACCTGAGGTAACTTCTAAATACTATATTCCAGCTCGTGCTAATTGTGATATACATCCTGCTAGATATGAACATGATATTAAAGCCAAAACAAAATATCCCATTGCTAATCATGTTCCTTATGACCATTTATGAAAGTCATATGCATCTTATTTATTGCAATTATCATCTATCTCTATTCCTAGTAAATTACAGGAAACATTAGGTGACACAAGGTGGACCCAAGCTATGGTAGAAGAAATAACATCACTTGAAAAAAATGCCACTTGGGACCTGGTGCGCCTCTTCCAGATAGAAAAAGAACAGTGGGGTGTAGATGGATATTTACTGTTAAACATAAAGTAGATGGAACGGTTGAAAGGTTCAAAGCACAATTAGTGGCAAAAGGATATACACAGTCTTATGGAGTCGACTATAAAGAACTTTTGCGCCTGTTGCCAAGCTTGATACAGTAAGAGTGTTGCTATCATTGGCTACTAATCAAGATTGGCCTCTCCTTCAATTTGATGTCAAGAATGCCTTCCTTCACGGATATCTCATTGAAGAAGTTTACATGGATCCTCTTCCTGGAATTGAAAAGTACTCAGAGACTACAATGATGTGAAAACTAAAAAAGGCGTTGTATGGATTGAAGCAATCTCTAAGGGCACGATTTGGTAGATTTACGAAATCCATGAAGTTGTTCGGGTATAAGCAAAGTAATGCTGATCACACATTATTTTTGAAACATAGACAAGGAAAGGTGACCGCATTGGTTATCTATGTGGATGATATGGTGCTAACATGTGATGATTTGGATGAGATAAAGCCTCTAAGTTTGAAATGAAAAGGCTGGGTAATCTGAATACTTCCTTGGTATTGAAGTAGCTAGATCAAAGAATGGTATTTTCCTATTTCAACGAAAATATATTCTTGATTTCTTAGCTGAGACAAGAATGCTTAGTTGTAAACCTGTGACTACTCCCATTGAACAAAATCCTATGTTATATTGCTGTTTAGGTGAATCTCCAATTGACAAAGTAATATATCAAACACTTACGGGAAAATTGATTTATTTATCTCACACTAGACCTGATATTACTTATGCAGTAAATGTGGTGAGTCGATTCATGCATGATCCTTGAAAGTCTTATATGGAGGCTGTTGAATGCATATTGAAGTATTTAAAAGATGCTCTAGAAAAAGGGTTAATTTTTAAGAAACATGATCATTTGAGAATTGAGGGTTATAATGATGCAGATTGGGCAGGACCAACTGATGGTAGAAAGTCGACTTCAGGTTATTTCACTTTCGTTGGAGGAAACCTTGTAACTTGGAGAAGTAAGAAACAATCAGTCGTTGCAAGGTCAAGTGCAGAGGCAGAATACAGAGGCATGGTTTTTGGAGTATGTGAATTGTTGTGGTTGAAGAAATTGCTTGAAGAATTAGACATTTATCCTTAAGGTTCAATGAACCTAGATTGTGATAATACTTCAGCGATTAAGATTGCTCGCAACCTAGTTCAACATGAACCTATATTGTGCCTAGTTTATGCATGTTGTTGTGGCAGCTATAGAGTGTACAAAACAATAAAGTTCTGAATAGGAATCTTACTCCCTACTCCCTACATAGCACTAAATTATGTGTAATCACTAATGAAGAATTTTGTGTCCATAATTTGATTCATCGAACAATCTTTCAAAGACAACTGCAAACTCAACGATACTCTACCCAAGCTTAGGTCGTGTGAAAATTAATGTCAATGTTACGTGGGATGCTAGTACATGCATAACTATTATGGGGCTAGAACTTAAGTCTTGCAAACCCTGTAGCCTTAGATAGAAACTTAGCTTCAAATCCGCCTAAGTCAGCCTAACTCTCGAAATATGATAATTCTGATTGGAAATTCTCTAAGGCACCAAAATAAAGCAAAAGCAAACTCTCAAGCGAAAAAGCAAAAACTAAACAGAAAGCCACAAGAAAACTAATCACACCAAGTGTTTAAGTAAATGCTCTCAAAATGTTTCTATTACTTTGAAGAATTACAACTAAATGGGGTGATTACAAATGAGGGGGAAGGCCTCTATTAATAATTGAGCTCCCCCAGATCCAACAATATAGTTTAAATTACATCGATGGTTGAGATCAAAGCTTATCTATAATATGAGAGTCCGAAAGGATTTAAAATTTATACAATCTTATCTCTTAGGATTTACAATATGTACCATGGCAACGCTAGTTTTATTAGAGTGTTCCACTGGGCCACTAAGGCTTCAAGTAGATAGGCTTTTCCACATGTTCTACAAACTGGGCTAGTTCAAGTGGGCCAAATGAGCTTCATTTATTCAGCTGACTACCATGGGACGTTCTATGTGCATTTGTCACGGGCTTTAATCCGTGACTCGTGACACATAAAGGGGCTTGGATGTATAGTGCTAGACGAGGATGGTTTGGTTTTGGGTGGAGTTGCAATGGAAGCCCTTGATTGTTTCGACTCGAATTGAGCAAAGGCTTGTGCCTTGATGTTGAATCAGATTCTTACTTTATAATTTCTTAGTTTTCCCATGTAACACTAATATGTCTTTGCTAGAAAAATTTGTTACGAAGGCTCACTATATGTTTTTAGACTTTAATGCTTTAGAATACTCTTTTACTTGTAGATTGGCCAATAAAGTCATTGATATACTTAGATACATGAACGAGCTCCGTTTTGGAGTGGATTACCTTCACAGTCTTCGTGACCTTGTAAATGCAAATATTATTTGATTTGATAAATGGAATTACCGTTTGTGGTCTTTATTTCAAAAAAGAATCTCAATTTTTTATTAATAACTTCATATTGCATTTTATCCCAAAAAGGAAAAGAAAATCTAGTACATGAAGTGGAAATTAAGACTTAGTTTGGTTTCTAAATATATTTTTATTTTATTTCGTTTTTTGTTTTTTAAAAGCATTTCTTATTTTTTATTTTCTGAAAATTGGAAAACACATTAGTAAATAAAAATATTTCTTTCAATAATGAAAGCATGTTTGATACCTATCTTAATAAAATAAAAAAATTTTACATTTATGTGGATTTATATCAGGGTCACAAATTTATTATTTAAAAATTGTTGTTTTTTTTTTTTTTTTTTTGCGTTTATACGGAATTGAACCAATATCAGTTCCTTTATGATATGTTTGATAGTAACATTATTTTTTACATGTGTTGTAGTATATCGAATAATAATAAATTAATTCAATTGGTATTAACTAAAGTTAGAAAACCATTGGTTTCAATTTCTTTTAATTTTATAAATAATTTTTAATGAAAACAATTAAAATATTTTTTATTATTTTTAATTTCCATATATTTTTATTTTTATTTTCTAAAAGTATTTTTAAAACTTTCAACTAAACACATTTTATCCAATATTTTCTTTTTCATTAAAAACAAAAAGGAAAACAAAAATCGTAAAACCAATAACTCTAAACATTTACACCTTGATACTGGTTTTGAACTTTCTTATTGACGAATTGACATTTCTTTATAAATGCCAGTTAGTCAGTTAGTAGTTAAGATTTAGGGTCAAATAATTAAGAAATGAGTGGATAATATAAGTTAAAAGCTTGTGATTTTCAGATTGTTTTCTTGGCCATAAAACTCTTATCCAAGTTGGGACATTGAGTTGTTAAATCACTTATTTACATATATAATTAAAAATAGAATTTTGACTTAAAAATATAATAAAAAAATAATATGAAATTTTTGTGTTAAAAATTAAATTGTATTTTGCTCCTTTATTAAAAAATGAGTAAAATTAGTTCCTTTACATTAAATCAAAATCAAAATTGATCTTTTCTATTAAAAATTTTATCCATTTGACGTGTACTTCATGTTAACGTCTAATGACCAGTTTTTAATGGTAGAATAAAAAGATTAGTTTGCCCTTTTATTTAATGTAAAGAAACTAATATCCCCATTTTTTGTGTATAAGTGGTAAACTCCTTAATACTTTTATCCAAAATATGTTATAAGTTTTTGTACTCTTCACAAATTTTAAATTTAATTTCTATATTTTTATTTTTAAAATTTAGTCCCTCTATTCTTTAACTTTTAAAAGTCAAGTCTACTTTGTTAATACTATTATTATTTTTTAGTTGATGTGATATTTTAAAATAAAATATAAGTACTTGATAGTAGTGTAATTAAAAAATATATATTATAATAAACTTAAAATTAATTTAATTATATTAATTTTAAAAATTGAAAAGTCTTGAAAATAAAAAGTGAGTATAACACAAGTAATAGAAGACAAGTTGAAGATTGAAATGTCCAGAAGTAGTGAATCGAATTTGGAAATGACTAGCGGAAGGTGCGACCACAGAGGAAGCCTGAACCTCGCAACGAATAGAGACGATGCGCATCAATATCACATCACCTCTTCAACTTTGGAGCTCAGCCTTTACTAGGATTTTTCACGTGATAAAGGTGCCAAGCATGCCCAAAAAACAGTTCCCACACGGATGGCCTTTTAATGCCCAGGAAATTCTTGTGTTCCCCGAACGCCCCCACACCATTGCCCTTTTGTTTTTGCTGCTGATCCCTTTAATTTTTCCTTGTATATTTTAGCTTGCTGCCGCCGAATCCCTCTTTGGGTTACTTAGCTTTTAGTAGTTTGGAAAACCTTATCAGAAAGAAATTGGGTTGTATCAGGGAGCAGCAGTATTATGTCATCATCTTCTTCATCTTCGATGATTAGCTTCGGCCAAGACGCCCCTCCGCCGACGCTGCAACAGGGCCTCCAGTTCATCGTCCAAAGCAGACCTGAATGGTGGGTATACTCCATCTTCTGGCAAGCTTCCAGGGATGCTCATGGCCACCTCGTGTTATCATGGGGTGACGGATATTTCCAAGGGACCAAGGGTTTTGCAGGCAAATCCGGAAATAAGCTAAGCCAACCCAGATTTGGGAGAAGAAGATCGGGGAAAGAGATTCAATCCGTTTTCTGTGAAGCGATAGAAATTGAAAGGATGGTGGATGGCGATGTCACTGACTACGAGTGGTATTACACCGTATCAGTAAACCGATCTTTCGCTATAGGAGATGACATTCTTGGGAAGGCTTTCGGCTCAGGCTCCTATATTTGGTTGTGTGGAGATCAGGAGCTCCAACTGTATGAATGCGAGCGAGTCACAGAAGCTCGAATGCGAGGAATCCAGACCTTAGTCTTCCTTTCGACTTCCTTCGGGGTAGTTGAATTGGGATCTTCAGAAATGATCCAAGAGAATTGGGGCTTAGTGCAACTTGCAAAATCAATCTTCGGTTCTGAGATTAACTGTCTTGGTTCCAATCATCCTGGCCTTGAATCTCAGCTCCAAATGTCAACCCAAACTGTCCCTTTTCTTGATTTCGGCAAGGTTTCAAGTGATCAAAAGGAGTGGATTCTTGATGACCGAAAGCAACAAATTGAGGCCAAGAAGGACACTAGCGGTTTATTACGCCGCTCGTCATCGGACTCCGGTGCTGATTCTGAGATGGAGCTCAGCGTTGGGTCGAAGAAGAGAGGAAGAAAGTCGGGGACTGGAAAAACAACCCCTTCAAACCACGTGGAAGCAGAGAGGCTGCGGCGTGAGAAACTTAATCATCGATTCTATGCACTTCGATCTGTGGTTCCTACCGTGTCCAAGATGGACAAAGCATCTTTGCTTTCAGATGCAGTAGCCTACATCAAGGAGCTCAGATCTAAGATTGATAAACTGGATGTTAAACTCAAAGTTCAATCCCAAAAATCCAAGTTGAATGCCATCAATGTTTCGAATAACCAAAGAAATGCATCCAAATTTGACTGTACAAGGCCGACCTATGATTGTGGACCAAATACAATGGAAGTTGATGTCAAGATTGTAGGGTCAGAAGCCATGATCCGAGTTCAGTGTCCAGATGTCAACTACCCAGCTGCGAGACTGATGGATGCCCTTAGAGACTTAGAGCTTCATGTGCACCATGCCAGTGTATCAACCGTGAATGATCTAGTGCTTCAAGATGTTGTTGTCATACTACCTGCTGGATTTATAAGCGAGGAGATGTTGAGGACTGCTATCTTTCAGAGATGCAGTTGAATTTGCTGCTGCTTCACTGAAGTTATTTATCAAACTTTTCCTTTCTTAATATGGATTATCATGAAGCCAAGCCCTAAAAATGTAACATTACTACTTATTCTCCTCCACTTTCAAGTGAAATCATTTTCTTCTTGAGAGTTCCTATCCGATGGCCATCACAATCGGCTTTATTAATCATAAGCTAATCACTCTTCCTGCTTTATAAACTTAATTTATTTGCCTTTCAACTAGCTAACGATATGCTTGTTTGATTACATATTTTTATGTATCCATCAAACAAAACAAATTCAGCAAACCACTTTGGGATGCTATTAGACTAGGATTGTGTCTTTCATGTCTCCAAACAATTAAAACATGAAATACTTCTTTTAATCACATTTAAACAAGGCATCCATTACACAGTGATCCCTAGCGCAATTCTAAAACCACCCTAGTGTTTCAATCAGGTTATATTCCGAAAGAGAGGCTGCATTTTATACAGATTTAGGGTTTCAGATAGAACACATTCACGATGTCTTTATAAGTTATATAATTTTCACATTCGAGGGTGAAATAAAATGTTATTTTTTGTTTAAAATTTATTTAATAATGAATATAGATGAAATGGTAATGAATTTTTATTTTAATACTACTCAACATGGATTTGTAATTTGTAATTCTTTTATTTAAAGAATATATAAAAGGAGTCTATAATTTTATAACTAAGTTGGTGACCCGGATATTAATTATTTATGATAAAATCTCACTTTAGTTCCTCAAATATGTTAAAATTATGATTTAGTCATCATGAAATAGTAATAAAATTACATTTTAACTTTTACAAAAAATTATAACTTAAGAAAATTAGAATAAAACTCAAAACATTCGCATTAAATAAATACTAGCTCCACATGAGTGTTAAGTATTCACAACTAATCATGAAATGTAGTGTGATAGTTGCTTACCTCATCTTTTAATCATATGATCGGAAATTTGATCCCCACTCATGAAAATAGAACAGATCTTAAAATCGTTTATCTCTTGAACTCATTTATGAAATTTACATGACATGTTAAATTACTCATGTATTGAATGTGTGAATTTTTACAAATTACATAATATTTTATGTAACCAACAACATAGCACGCCTCTAACAATTCAACTTAGGGTTAAATATAAAATTTGTATTCGAACTTGTTCGCTTCTCTTATATTGGTACTTATGGTTTTTTTTTGTCCCAGATTGGTACCTGAACTTTTTTCCGTCTACTAGTTTGGTACTTGTTTTAACACCATTAAGTTTTAGACAAATGGCATAATGAAATTGTGACATGTGGCATAATGACATCATGATGATGTCATTTCCTTTTTCCTTTTCCCTTTTCTTTTACTATTTTCTTTTCTCGTTTTTTTCCCTTTTCTTTTATTCTTTACCATTTTCGTTTTTCTTTTCTTTTCTTCTTTTTCTCCACCTCTCTTTCCCAACCCTAGCCGCCGCTAGCATGCACCACAACCGTGCTCCAACCTTGTCACTGACGTTTGTTCTTCGGTCAACTTCTTCTTTCTGTTCTTTCATTTCCTCTGAGTCACCACCAATCGGAGAAGCACCCAACGATCCACATTTCTTTTCTCTCTCCCGCTTCTTCTCCTCTTCTTTTCTACTTTATTTTTTGTTTTCAAAGCCCCTGGCCGCCGCTTCACTGCTGCTGTAACACCCTAACCCATCTCCGTCGCTGAATTGGGGTTACAGAGCATTACTATACAAATCAGGACATTTATCATTAAATAGAAACAAAAATATAAAATAAATGATAACATTCAATAGTTTATAAGAATCAAGGTGCAAATACACTTACGGGCCTTTAATTGAGCTTATGGGGCCTTAAAAATAGTTTGGGAACAATCCGGGACTAATTTGAATCAAAACAAAAAAATATGCAAAAATTTGAAAATTTTAGAAACAGGGGTCACACGGCCGTGTGGCTTCCACACACGCCCATGTGGCCAGACTGTGTAACTAAATGTGACCATGTGAAAAATCTTGCACCTAAGAACTAATAAGACACATGGCCATGTGGCCAAGCCGTGTGCACCTTAAAAAGCTTCCAAACAAGGCAAAACTTTCATCCAACACTTAGATTCCAAGCCAAATCAAAACCAACCATTTCCATACTTCAAAAACACATTTAAACAAGTCTAAAACATGCCAAAACAGTCAATCTAAGTGCCTAACCAATGTGTCCTCATTGACACCACAATTCAATTATCAACCTCAATTCACATGACACATCAACTAATTTGCATCCAAATTCGTAAGTTCATATATAAAACTCATGCCAAACTTATCATTTCTTCTTAATCATTCACATTCATTCATACCATGACTCAAACACTTAAATAAGGTTTATATCACATGACCAAAACAATTTTATATGAACATATTCACACCAAGATTAAAGACACCTACACAAGTAAGCTTATACCAAGCTTAAAACATAACATTTTTAATAAGTATCTAAACATATGAAAAAACACCTATTACATGCCATATAACCCAAAATAAACATATCAAAATTTACCAAAATGTATCTGGATAGTGTGATCTTCAAGTTGATCCGATCGTCTGACTCCACAAAATGTTATCTACAAGGAAATAAGATAAATAACACAAGTAAGCTTCTATAGAGCTTAGTAAGTTCAACAGTTAAAACGATAAAGCTTACCGAATTAAACATAACAATACAAAAAAGTTAGAATTTCCTATCAACCACAATCCATAATAGGTGAGTATATATACAAACGAGTACGAGATACCCATACGAGATAATTCATTAACAAGCCACAATGCTATCAAGAAATTCATGAATAATCATCCAACGAATTTAACACAAGAAACACCGATGAACGATATACGGGAGTACACAGTTATCCATCTGAAACACGTCAAACGCTCAAACGAGCCAATCCAGCCGATAACATGCCTCGACACCAAGTGCCTAGCCCGTAGGCTATCATCCCTCCGAAAACACACCTAGGCACTAAGTGTCAAGCCCGAAGGCTTTACATCTGCCCCTGGTAACATGCCGGAATCACTGTAATATATCACGATAGTCCGGAACAAATGTTGGACTACGGTATATTAAGTGTAAAATTACAGGTCAGGAATCATCGTCTGTAACACCCCCTACCCGTATCCGTTGCCGGAATAGGGTACGAGGCATTACCGAAGTTTACTGAACATTTTCGAATAATTCCAAGTCATTTATTATTCATATTCTGAAAATAATCATAACGTCCCTCTGTTGGGTCCTCAAAGCCCAAAACATACATTAGGAACCAACCGAGATTAAATCGGGATTATAGAAAATTTTTCGCAAAATCCTAAAATTTTCCTACATTGGTTAGCGTACTTTAATATTAACAAACTTATTTTCTCAACATGTCTCACTTGAATTTACTACTTGTCCTAATATACACAATTTTCCTTGTATCGACGTATCAAAGATAGTCTTATATTTACATGTCATGATACATATCATTCTCTTGTTGTTTCTTCACAAATATAAATTATTCAATTTATTATGACAATATTTCATGTACCATCATTTTCATGAGTTTAGTGTATATTTAGTCTAATAGCAATTCATAATCTTGAATATGCATAATTATCAGGCAAATTTCACATACATGTATTTTCCATGTCATATTTCAATATATCAAATAATTATCATTTCTATGTATTTCAAGTTTAATTTCATGATTTCAAGTACTTTCCATTTTCTATATTTATCCCGTTGAATTTCTCGAAATTTCGATGGATTTTCCAGTAGTACACTTATAGTGTACAATTCGGATCCGTCAATTCGTACACATATGGGTATATCCTTTTTCCGAGAGAGCACACTCGCATGAACTTCATCCTTACAATGGGATTACAGTCCAGCTAAATCCACTGTAAGAGAGCACACTCATGAACCTCATTTCTTACAATGGGATTACGAGTCGAGCTAAATCACAGTAACATATGCTCAAAGAGTATTGTCGGGATTACCACCCAAGCTAAATCCCTCGCAACGACAATTACTCTAATGAGCTTGGATCCAATTACCACCCGAGCTAAATTCAGATCCTAATTCGGATTACCCGTCCGGGCTAAATCCATTTTCCACATATTCTTCGGGAGGGCTATATCGGGATCACCCGTCCGGCTAGATCCTTTTCACACATATTCTTCGGGAGGGCTATATCAGGATAGGATCACCCGTCGGGCTAGATCCTTTTACCGTTAATTCCTTTTCGAGAGATCCATCGAATTTTCCTTTCATTCAACCAGGATTTATTTTCCATTTTCATCAAGAATATCAATGCTTCATCAATTATCATACAATAAACATCCAAATCATATTCACATCAATAAAAATATATTTCAAATATTTAAGAATATAATTCAAGTTACACCTAACTTACCTCGTTACTTGTTCGCGTTTATAATTTCACTAATCCGATGTCTTTTCTTTTCCACGTTCAAGTCTCGTATTTGAATTATCCGAATCTTTATCAATAAATTTGATCATCATTTTCATTCATTTCATATTCTTATACATTCAATTTATGCTCTAGGCAAAATTACCATTTTGCCCCTAAACTTTTAATTAATGACAATTTCATCCTTAGGCTCAGAAAAATAAAATTCCTGTAATTTAATCCTTATTTCAAACCTAATTATTCTCATATATATTGATAATAGCCCATGAATTCTATGAAATATCAGAATTTTTCATAATTTTAATACTTTTCAATTTAATCCCTAAAACATGTTTTCACCCGATCTTGATCTAAATTAATAATTTCATTCAATTTTGTAATTTAAATAATAAAATAATCCATTTCATGCAATTTGGTCATTTCTCACATTTTTACAAAATTACCCATAAAGTTTTACTTTTATTCAATTTAGTCCTCGAGCTTAGAACATGCAAATTAGCCATGCTAGTTGAATATTCATATATATTTTTTCCTCCTCCTCCTCTCCATACCATATCCTTAGTACAAATAACACACTTGTAAGTAACATTATCTATAATTTTCACTATTTACTTATATGGATATTCAAGCTGTCCATCCGTGTCACAGTCGCTAAATTATTTTTAACTTGAGCTACAGAACTCAAAATTAAGATCCGCTAATTTTCCCTGAAACTAGACTCACATATATTCTTACCATAAAATTTTCATAATTTTTGGTTTAGCCAATAAGTACATTTTATTCTTTAAATTCACCTCTATTCTGCTGTCTGACAGTTCCGACCCTTCTTCACTAAAAATTAATTATCTCCTCATACGGGATTCGGATGATGTTCCCGTTTTTTTTTATTGAAAATAGACTCATTCAGAATTTTAAAAATATAAATTTAAGCCCATAATCATGTTTCTCCAATTTTTTATGATTTTACAAAGTCAGAACAGGGGAACCCGAAATCATTCTGACCTTGCCTCACAAAACCTATTATATCTCGTGATTTAAAATTCCATTACTTACAAAGTTTCTTCTATAATAAACTAGACTCAATAATATTTAATTCAATATTTTATTCATCCTCTAATTAGATTTCTACAATTTTTGGTAATTTTCTAAAGTTAGACTACTGCTGCTGTCCAAAACTGTTTTTGTGCAAAATGTTAATTACCAAGTTTATAACACCTTTATTTCCTTTCTCTACAATATTTCCCATCACTTTCTCTTATTTCTAACATATCAAGAGTATAAAACCTTATATAAGAAAAAACTCTACATTAACATCAATTCCATGCTTTTTCCACAATATCAAACTTAAAAATATATTGGAAACTTGATGTTCTTACCTTGTTTTATTGATTTCAATCTTTAACTTGATTTTTCTCTCCTCCAGCTTTTATTTCTTGAATCTAACTTGATATTCTTGCTCCCCATAGTTTCCTTGTCATCTTTCTCTCTTGATGGCTATGGAAATTCTTTTGAATTTCAAGTGAAAATGGTGGATTTTTGTAAAAGGACCAATTTGTAAAGAAAAGAAAACTTCTTTTCTTTCTCTTTTTCTCACATTGGATTGCATGGGAAAGAGATGATGATAATTCATCATCTTTCCTTCCTTATATACTACATAAATAATAATAAAATAATGATAAAATAATAAAATATCTTATCAAAATATTAATAAAATAATATTTATCTAATTAAAAAATTATAAAATATCATCAACATCATCATTACTTTCTAGATTTCTCTCTCTTCTAATTGACCATTTTGCCCTTTGTGATCTTTTAAAATTCCATCCTTGAATCATCATATAATTTGGTAAAATTATAATTTAGTCCCTCATAATTCTTTACCTATTCAATTTGGTCCTAATTCATCCAATTTCCTTAGTTTCTAGATCATTCCACCCTTAAAATATTTTCACTATTGGTCCTTCAACTTTTTTATATTTACACTTTAACCCCTGAAGTTTTGAATATTTACTCTTGGGCAACAAAACTGTTCTCACTTTTACAATTTAGTCATTTCTTGAATTAATATTGTAATATATCATAATATACTTCTCAATGTTGTCATAACTCCAAAATTCCCCTTTTTG
Source organism: Gossypium sturtianum (assembly GCA_025698515.1). Taxonomy (NCBI): domain Eukaryota; kingdom Viridiplantae; phylum Streptophyta; class Magnoliopsida; order Malvales; family Malvaceae; genus Gossypium; species Gossypium sturtianum. The sequence goes on along the minus strand of CM046950.1, from coordinate 66,648,521 downwards.
TCGCTTTATTTCCTTATTTTACTATATCAAAGATAATATCTTACTGTAAAAAAATTTTCGGGGTATTACATCGTCTCATCTCAAAACAATTCCCGTACCGCCTATTGGCATGCCAATCATACTCTATCCTACGTTCATCGGCTCAAGAGATATTACCGTTAAACCAAGCCCAACAATTTATTATTCCCATTCATACTAATTTAACATCGAAATATTTAATTTAACAATGAACTACTAAATTCTCATTCAATTCATATTGTAAAATATATCAAAATAAACCGAAGGAACTTACCAGGGCTAAATTGTAGTAATGAAAAAAGTTCAGAAACTACTTAACAACCTTCCCTTTTCCCCGATTTTCAACTTGTTATTGATCTATAATATAATTTATTTTAATTATTAATCTTAATTTCATATACTATTCAATTAAATGCGTATAACTTCTTATTTATAATTTTGCACATTTGACCCAAACATTTACACTTCATTCAATTTAATCCCTAAAATCAAATCAAGCTTAATTATACAATTTAATCCTCAACCCATAGAACTGAATTTTAACCACATCAAAACAGTTCATATATGTTGCAATTTCACAAGAAAACCATACGTATTTTTGTTTCTTTCTAATTAAATCCATAAACTTAAAAATCATATAAAATATCTTAACAACGTATTTCTAACTAACACCCAAGTATTGAAATCCACCATTCAACTTCAAAAACACCCTAAACTCATCAATGGCATCTTCCAAAACATTTGACAGTTTTGAGAACAGAGGTATGAGTTAGCTGGAACTAGTTGCAATTATTTCAAAAACGTAAAATTCATAAAAAACGAATGATAAACTCACTTACATGCAAGTGAGAATTAGCAAACCAAAGCTTCTTCTTCTCCCAACAATGGCATTCTGTTCTCCAGCCAAAAATATAACCAAAATGATGGCCAATTTCTTTTATTTCCTTTTGTTTTGATTTCAACTTAATTACAAAAACGTCATTCCTTATATTTTTAATCCATTTCCAATTACCTATCGTCCACTAACTATTGAAATGGCTTATTTTCCATATTAACCCATCCTATTTTACTTAATCACCCAATTGGCACTAAAACTCTAATAGAAATTGACTTTTGCACTTTTTACTATTTAATTCTTTTTACTTAATTGATTATCCAAACGTCAAAATTTCTAAACCAAATTTTAAAAAAATACTAATAACCTCATAAATATTAAATAATTAATATTTTTAGACTCACAAGTCAAAATTGTGGTCCTAAAACCACTATTTCTAACACCGTTGAAAATTAAGTTGTTACATCCACTGCTCTCTGACGTCAAACTGAGCCACCACCGTTGAATCATCTTGGACTGTGGCTTCTCCTCACGGCGTCCTAAATCTCGATATGTTGATAGCTTACAGTCAGAAGCCAGCTCTTCTTCAAACCGACTGGAGTAGAGGGCACTGCTCGAAGGCGCTACTTTGTCAGACCTTTTCTTTGACTTTCTTGGGATGAGTCTTTCGCACGAGATGAAGACCGCTCTTTCGAGCTGCATTCGTACATTTCTTTTAAGCGAGCTAGTCCAAGTCCAGTTTTAGGTGTGAAGATGGGCAAAAAGAGGAGTGTAGGGAAAAGTCATTTTCTTGTTGTTTGATTTTATGTTATTATGGATTGATGGGTTTTGTAATGATTCTTGTTAGCTTGTCTATTCATAACTCCCACTTCTTTTCTATTTGATGTAATTTACTCTGTTTACCATTTTTTTTGGAGGGGGAATAACAAAAAAATTCTTTACTTGTGGCCCAAATTTTTTAAAGTATGGCATTGATTGATTAGTTTCCTTTAAATTTACGTTCAGGGGTGTTTAATTTAAAAGTAAATGGGCATGCATTGGCGACAAGTGAAAACTTGAAGAGAGGCCGTTCATGACAAGAATATGAGACCTAAAAAAAATGATAATGGTTCATATTTCAGGGGAAGTTTTTAAATGAATTAAACTCCACTAATTTTTTCGTATTTGCACTTAATTATTTTTTATCTTGAAATTTTTAATACTACATGGTGATAACACATATTTATAAATATAGCAAAAATGGGAGACTTTAGTAGTGATTGGATGGTGAGAAAGCGAGGGAAAATTTGAGGGTTTTTAACTGGAAGAAAGAAAGTAGAAAGATGAAGTAGAAGTAGGCCTGGAAAACGAAAAATAAGAAAAGAAAAGAAAAAGGGAAGAGGATGGAAAATAAGAAAGAAAAATTAAAAAGAGGTATAAGAGATGCCACGTGATGGTGCGTAATTGGCCATCGCTGCCATATAAGCAAAAAATTAATATTGTTAGTCTCAAGTACTAAACTGGTGAACGGAAAAAAAAATTAAATATTAATATGAGATAAAAAAACAGTAAGTATTAATCTAATTGTACAAGTTTAGGTTTGAATTTTATATTTAACCTTTCTTTTTATTTATGATGTTAGAGTCTATCTTATTTTCCGGTCAATTAATGCTGCTGCCACTGCAATCCAGACATTATGGCAACACGCAGGAAAAGCTGTTGTTTTATTAGGAAAGAAAAAAAACGCTTATGGAGGACTTGATTCTTTTTAGTGAAGCTTACATCATCATTGTTTTGGAACAGAGGTTATGAAGACATTAATGTGTTTTTCTTTTTGGACAATTAATGTGTTTTTTTAATGAAATTGGGGATTCATTGCTGGCAGTAGAAATTAATTCTACAGCTATTTTTATAAGAAAAAGTAAATGGTTGATTATGAATGTATTTCATTTTAAAGAGAATTGAATTTTTGATCATATAATTAATAGATAAAATAATTAATTATTAAATTTACATTTTTAAATTTGAATTTAATAAAAAATTTAGTAATTATGTAACAATAAACGCTAACTAATATAATGAATTTGAATTTAATAAAAGAATTTTAATTATGTCAATAATTAAATATATATTTCTAAATATAAAAAATAAAAAATTTAAATTCCTTCAAATAAAAATATAAGTAAAAATATAAGGAATAAATTCTAAATATACTAAAACTACAACAACCTTAACAGAGAAAAGAAGGACGAGAGGAAGAGAAATGGGACAGAGAAGGAAAAAAATGAAGGCATTAGGATTTAGGGTTCCTTTTATTGATTATTTTGATTATAAGTTAACCTTTGAACTAAAACTAAATAAATCCACTGTTTCAATGTTTAAAATATATCTAATAATTTTTTTAGTTTTAATAAAATATTGTTATTGACAATTAAATTGTAAAAGTATTACCTACATTTCATAAAATAAAAAAAATAAAAATCAGAAGTAATAATTTAAAAAAAAAAGTTTATTGGTTAAAATAGTTCAATCGAAAATAACTTTGATATGAAAAACAAAAAAAAATTATATATGAAATAGAATTAACTAAAATACATTTAATGGAGTATAATTTAATTGTGGTATTTTTACTGTGTCATGCATTGTGTTTTGTGTAGTAGGTGAATATTCCTTGTCCAATTTCGAGGTTTAGGGTTGTCATCTAGGGAAGTTTGGTGGCGATATCCAGGAGGTTTCTGCTATAGTACTAAGCTAGAAGCACGAAGAGGGTGTTGCAGGCTTAGTTTCCTATGATTGTAATTTTGAAATTTAACGTGGATGGGATCTGCATGCAAAAGGAATGATATTTTCTGGTCCCTTGAGGCCCTTTCAAAACGCTTTGAAATGCAGTGGTCTGGCATGGTGTAAAGAAAGAGAGATAAAAGACCTTAGAGGCTCCTGACTGGATGTTATTCACAAAGTAACATTTACAATAAATACCCAAATCTGGCCTATGTCTAATTTCTAGTTGTTAGGAGTTTAGAATGGTTATAATTTCAAATCATCTTTGAAGAAATGGTAATTTCATTTCTTGGAAAAACAAAAGTGCTACTATTGTCCCAGTAAATTTGTACCCGTCCTTCCAAATTAAAGAAAAAAAAAATTAGAAAAGGACAAATTGTCTTATCTGACTAACGCACTTATATCCACCGCCAATTTTCCCCATGGTGGGCCTAGTTGACTAAGGGATAGTTTGGCAATGCTTTTGAGAAGTGCTTTTGAAAAATTTAAGTGTTTGGCATTCACACAAAAGACTTTTTGGAAGTAAAATGTCTATTTTAGATATGATATTATAAAGTAACAAATATGTATTTAAATAATACTCAAATTAGTTAATATTATGATATTTTAGCAAAAATATAAAAATAATTTATTATAATTTATTGTTAATATTTTAATAAATAATATTAATTTTAAATATTTCTAAGTAATTAATATTAATTATTTATTAAATTTAATTAGAATATATAAACTATATTTAAATATTTAAATATAATAATTAAATATTTGTAATTAGATATTGACACAATTGTATTGTTTTAAAAATTATTTTTTATTTTTAATGCTTTTAACACATTTGTAAAACTCATATTAGATATTAACATAACATAGTAAACATAAACGTAATAAATTAAAATATTACATATATTTGGATTAAAGTTTCAAAAGGGATAATATTTATATACCAAATATAAATACAAAAATTTCTGATAGCATTTACAATTTAAAGTGAATTCATTAAACTAGAAGCTATAGCATCTCTTGTTAATTCCATTTCAAAACCACTTAAATTGCTTGATTTATCATCATCATCACCACCATCATCATCGCCGCATCATCATCATCACTTTTCGACCATGCGCATTTTACGAATCAATAGTATTCTCATATGCCCGATTAATATCTTCGTATTCCATAAAATCAGATCATTTCGACCGACATGTTTTCGGATAAAATTGTGTATCGTCATTGTAGCAACAACGATCATCGTTTGCTTTTCAAAACTATAACTTGGCATATCCCTTAAAATGGCCTATTTTTTTTTCAAAACACCAAAAGTTCGTTTAATCACACTACGTAATGATAATGTGAATGATTAAATATCTCTTCTTTACCAGATACTGGTCTACCTCTACGAAATTCAGGTAAATGATATCGCTGACCTCTATATGGTCCAAGATAACCTTTCATTTGAGGATATCCAGAATCAACAAGATAATAGTTTCCTACATGTCATAATATAACAAACAATTAGTTCAATAATTTTTTTAATAAAAATTATCAATTAAAGAACTTATACTTTATTTTTTTAAAAATCACATATAAATAAAATATCTAACCATTTGGTGGGTGCGGAAATTTGTATTTTTGATCTCGAATTGCATCAAGAAATATTCTAGTGTCATATACCGATCCTTCCCATCCAGCCATGACAAAGGTGAAACACATATTAAAATCACATACTGCCATAACATTTTGAGTAGGGATACCTTTTCTTCCAATATAGGGAATTTGTTCATTTGGTGGAAGAATAGCGGCAATATGAGTACCATCAATTGCACCTATGCAATCCTGAACAAATAATCATATTAGTCTCGTGCATATTTTTAGTCGACCAAAAATATTAAAAATATAATAAGATAAAATTAAATTTTAACCTTAAAATGCGGCATATATCTAGAATCATTACGTATTTGTTAGGGTATTGAGCTAAAAAAGATCTTTGGTGCAATTAGATCGGTGGCCATCCTTGAAACTTTCTCAAGCACAATTGCAAAGTATCGACTTATTGTTGATCTAGACCTTTGAAATCTTTCTCGATATTGGGAAACTTTTGCACCAAGTGCCCAAGATGTAGAAAAAATTCCAAACATTTCAAGTAGAAGATATGTTTCTTGAAGTTTGCAAGTTGTATCTTGTCTCCAAAACTCTCAACAAACTTGTGAATACCATTTTAGACATCCTAAAATTAATCATACAACGTGATTCGTGACCGTCAAGGATCTCTCGGATCCATGTCTCACCTGATCATTTTGAATTCATGCATGGTTGCTTCAATATATACTTCTCGTGATATAATTGCACGGAAGAAGATGCAACAACAAATAATTGGTTAAAACATTCCACGCGTTGTAAAATCTCTTTCTTTTCCCGTTCATCATCACTTTCATCACCGCTGTAATTCTCAACTATACTCATCACCTGTGAAAAAAATTGAACATCCAAAATCATATATAAACAACTATTGATAAAACTAATTTAGTATAAATAAGTAGAACATAAATTCAATATCCAAAGACCAAATATAGACAACTATTAATAAAAGTAGATTACACATAAATAAGTAGAACATAAATTCAATATCCAAAAACCAAACATAAACAGCCATTGATAAAACATAAATTCAATATCCAAAAACCAAACATAAATAACTATTGATAAAACTAGTTTAGCATTTTTTTTAGTCACATAATAGATATCTCTAAACACTAGAAGATCAAAAAATTTTCAACTATCCTCCATTTCCGTCTTAAGCCACAAAGCTCTAATCTTGGGATTAATTGATAAAAACATAATTCGCTTGTCCTTATTGAGCAATAATCTAAGTGCGAAAAAGTATAGCGGACTAGCTTCGGAACTTCTTCCGACATGTCTTTGTCGAGCACTTTGATTTATTCGAATACCATATGGATCCATAACAGAGTCAAACTAGTCGTGGCTTGACTCATATTGTCAATTTGCATTGCATAATTTTTCTATTTGATCGACAATCTTTGCAAAGCCCCTCCAATTTGCTTTGAGGATTTCTTTCTTCAGTTTAAAATGTGAACTTGATATCTCGGGTTTTTTCTTTTTGCCCGTTTCCATCAATTTGAACATCATTTGAAATGTGAACATCATTTGAAATGTGAACATCATTTAAAATGCGAACATCGTTTCTCACATTCTCTTCTTCATTCTCTCTTGGTATTTCATTGTTAACATCCTCAAAAAAATCGATGACGGAGTGTACGAGAAAAAGGTGCCCATGCTTTATCACTGTTGCAACTATCCCCATGAACATTTGGTCCAACTTCCTTCGAATTCGGGATCAATGCCCGATGTTTTAAATTTTTAGCTTCAGCACAACCTACATATAAAATGATAGTTTAATAACAGTAATTATCAATAACCTCATAGAAAAGAAAAGAAAAAAACAAAAATATTGAATTATTAATGTACCTTTAGCCTACTCTCCCACCAATCATCCGATGCATCAACGGTTCTTTTATAAGATTCCACCCTAGACCAAAGTATCTTCGCCTTTAAGTTTTTTCCAAGCTTTCCATTCTTTTTTTAGGCGCCCCACCTATTTTTAAGTTGTCTTTGTGAAAAACCCTTGCCCGTTTCTTTCTCAAAGTTGGTCATTATTTTCAACCATCCATCTTTTGTGAAATGAGTACCAGGCCTATTGCCTTTCAATATCTCTTTAATACAAATATCACAAAATATTTCTGTCAATCTCTTATCCCACATTGCTTTCACTTTTTCACCACTAACTTCAATCGCCGAAGTACTCATCCTTTGTGTATACAAACAGATTCGTTTCAGCCAAGCAATCAAGAAAATCAAATGTCACATAAGTATATTTGTTAACATGTGTATCAAAATATTTTCCTCTAACATTAATTTTACCAAAAATGGACCCGACACCAACAATGACTACCATATGCTTTGTAACAAACAATTTCATATCTTAAAACGATGAAGGGGATAAAAATGAGAAGATTCAATTTCATCCTAAGCCATTAACCAATATCATTGGCATAAATGATCATATTTCATATAATTCTTCAAAGCATGCTCAAAGAACAAATCATTCTCTTTCGGCAGAAAAATTAGTTGGGAGCAGCATCTCCAATATTTTTAGGAACATACCTCTTAATATCCTCCAGAGCTTCTTTACGTCGTTGTATCTGAAGTTCTATAATGTGAATTAGTGTTGCTCCAACCTACATAAACAAAAAACAAAAAACAAACATAGAACTGAATGGATTCAAAAGCATTTACCAAGCAGAACAAAAGAAGTCGAGATAATGCGATAATGTTTTTCTTTTACCTGATGGGGGCGCAATGAATTCAGCAAGTGGTGCAAGTTCTTGAATATGAGAGATTAAAGTATTGCCTTGTTAGCACCAGGTGACCTTCTCCTCGAATCTGCTCCTCAACACCTTCTCCTATTCTAACAAAGTCAATGTCAACAATTGAAGCAAAGAATAAAGGCTCAGAAACTTATAGTTAACAAAACAACTACATTAAATATATCCATCAATAAGACTTCAAGTACAAACCTCCTTTGAAATAGGTCTTCTTCAATAACTTAGCAAAGATCTAAAAGAAAAAAGAAAAGAAAAACGGATATTAGAAAACCATAATGAAAAAGACTCTCTGTTCTTAAACTTTGTTTTACTTTAATCAGAATTGTCTAGAGGTTACGTAAAGAAAGAGAAGCATAAATCAACCAATAAATGAATTGTTTCCTTAAAAGCTAATGTCTAATAGTCGAACAATTAAGGCTATAATGATCAATTGTTAAAAAGCTAATGTCTAATATATTAGTCTTGGATACTATGCCAGCCAGGCAAGAATCATAATTAATAGTCGATGATGTACCCTGAAATAACATAAACAAGTTACTTATTAGGATTCAACACTCAAGTCTACAATGAACATGTTTAAGGCAGAGCGTTATTTCAATAACTTTTGCGTATGGGAAATTGCGCAAAAGAATTTATTATAGTGTTGCAACATGAAAATGAGTTGCTCCAACATAGAATTTTATTTCGAATATTATTATAATTGATCACTAAGGCTTGACTGAACTTTTTATATAGAATATTTAGGCACTTCTATATTTATCGGTATTTTATTTATCTTCCAATACTAGGGCATTAAGGATCACTATAAGTGCCCCCACTTTATTGAGTTAAACACAAAAAGATGCATTACTCTCACTTATAACTCAAGCGTCTGGAATGAAAAGCATCATATTCTTTAACATAGAAAAGAAGCCCGGAGCATATACACCCAAAAAGCAAGAAAATTTAACAAATGCTTGCTTTTCTGATTTGCAACTCAATGCTTAAATGGTTATGCATATTCAAGTATCTTCAATATAATTAGCATGACCATAACCTGTTTAGCTTCTAACAATCCAACCTAATGCCCAAAAAAGGAAAAAAAACAAACTGCAATCACCTAGTATGCAAGTCCAAAACTTTAACAGAGAATAAATATATAAATCATAACTCGACTGAACCTAAAGAGGAAACAAGATCATTATAGCCTTTAAAGTTATGTAAAACTTATGTTGATTTATTGGTGACGGAAATAGTTAGAATCAATTGTTAAAAAGCTAATGTCTAATAGTCAGAATAATTAAGGCCATATTTCTTTTGTTACTAATAAAATATCTTTTACTAGAAAGTCATTTATCTCTTCACTAAAAAAGGGAGAAAAAAATAAAAATGAAGATACCAAAAAGGTGCTAAGTGCATGTGTCAGAAAGATGAAATGAAGCAGAAAATGGTCGTTGTAAAGAGCAGAAATGTATCACATTCTGTAAGAGAAGATGCATAACACGTTTGAGAAAGGAGAGACAAATTGAGAAGGTTGGTTGGTATTAGAAATGGACAAAGTGTTTGGCTAATAAAATAAAAAGGCTTATTGTAAAATCTTTACGAAGTTATAGCTTTAAAGTTTTCTGGCCAATGGAAGCAAAATTCAAAGATAATTAAAATTTTCTTGAAGGCAATGATGAGTACTCGATATTTCTTTGTTACAAAAGAAATAAAACAAGAAGGATTTTTCATTAAGGCAAAGCAATAAACAAAGCAAACATCACATACATCAACTTCAAAACATCATACCAAACAATCCCCTATTTGCTAATCCACACACCCTCAACAAACTTCAATTCGATTACATACAATATCTTTACGATTCAAACAACCTAATCAAGCTTTGTTACATACAATATCTCTACTGATTCAAACTCACCTAATCAAGCTTTGTACATTAGGTCTCTAATTTTAGTTGCGGACATATTCCCGATTTTACTAATGCCAACAACATTTTCATTTGTTCAATTTGGAATGGATCTTCCAAAGTTTCAGCTAGCATTCTGAAAGCTACTTAAACTCTAATATATCAATGAGTGGCCTTCACAGATTTTCATCATCAAAATTATCTAAAATTTTAAATGTGGTCCACTTAACTTCTCTTGGAAGTGATAAACTCTTTCCATTAACAATTATGAAGCCAATTGCATTCTTTCTAACTCTTACTTGAACATGAAAAACCCTTTGTTAAGACAACTTTCACTAATAACCGACAACACTCACAAAAGCAAACAAAGGACAAAGACATTTCAAAACATCGTGAGCACAAGTCAACCAAAACTCAAACACCAAGTAAGAAACAGACAACACCGGGACATGGAAATACCAATAATCACACAGAGAACTCAATAAAAAGAACAAATATCACCCTCAAGCCATGAAAATACTTCCCTTCAAATGCCAACCTTACCTAATACATCGCTATCTCATTTCCCTGAAAACATTTGACCCGGTGGTGATCCAATTAATGAACCTAATAATTTCAAGGCATAAGGCCACTTCCACCTTCATTCCTTAGAATCCATCCTCTTAAATACAATAAGCATCCCTCAAAATTTCAACAAATTCTCATCTATTACCCTTAGCAAGACCACTAGTGAAAATAAATTAAACAAAAATAAAAAACACAGCTCTTTATATAGACAGCTCTTAAGACAAACAAATGAACCTCTACTCTCTCATTCTAACTTAGAATGTGTTACCCCACAAGTCTCGATGCATTACAGATTATTTTATGAGCAGTAAAAACACATCTAGCTAATGGCAGCAGGTTACACTGTGTATATTATTTTCACAAGAACAAATAAATTAAACTACAAAGACAGCATAAATGTTTCTCTTTTAAGCATAATCCTTGCATAAGAATGAAAACAAGGGTGAAAGTTCTGTCAAAGATGAAAAGGATAGAACCTCGAATATGAAGAAAAACAACAGTTATAGAATGTTGAGAAGCTCGAATATGAAGAAAAATAGGACGCCGACGTTACAGAGCTGAAAAAAATGTGAAAAAATTAAACTATATTTCATAATTATTTCATAAAATCAAAGAGAAGAAGATGAAAATGAAAAGATAAAACTCACCGGTGGTGGAGAAGAGGAACAAACCAGAGAAGAAAAGTAAAAGTTTAGACAAGAAAAGGGGAAAAAAATCTTCTAACGTCTAGAAAAAGCAGGGTTAAAATAGTAAAATATCAGCCAAGAAGCACTTTTGGCTGAGAAAAGCCAAAAATTTCTCCTTTTTCATCTGTGCAAAAGTGCTTTTCTTAAGTTAAAATAATTTCACAGAAGCTGTTTGTTCTCCATTGCTTTTAAAGAAAAAGCATTTTTTTGAGCAAAAGCTCATCAGAAAATGAATGAAGAACGGGGCTTAATTGAAAAGGTCCTTCATGTTCGCCTCTCTAATTTTCAATCCATATAGGAAAAATGCCCCCCACCTAGACGAATAAATTTTTGGATTATTCATGAACTGATATGTCTCAAATTGAAATTATGATTAAGTTTTTATGAGTGAAACTTATTAATTGAAGAAAGTGCGTGATAATACATTTAAATAGCAAGTCACTGAAACATTTAAGATAGATTTATCTATCTAAGATCAAATTTTAAAGATTATTGAATTTAAATTTTCTTTAAACTTATTTTCAAAATCAAGTCTCGAAGATTATTGCATTCAAACTAAATCAATTTTTCAAGCAAACACCTCGTTTTCAAGGTCAAGTCAAACGACTCTTGGTGATAAATGATAAAACTAACATATTTTAATCTCATTCTTAATGCGTTTTGGGATGATTATTTATGCAAATGGGTGAATTTGATGCTCCTAATCCTTTTAATTCATGTTCTTATACTTAGTTGAGCATTTGGGAGTAGAATGAGCGAAAATCGGAGAAAAAGAGAAGATTTTAAGAGCCACACGGGCTGGGCACACGCCCATATGACCCAGACGGGCTGGACATATGCCCATGTGCTAGCCCATGTCAATTTCGTATCTTGCTTCCCAAATACGCAGAAAAACACAATTTTTAGGTTTTCTGAGCATTCTAAAGTCTATAAATACCAATTAGAAGAAGAGATATGGGAGCCATCAGAGAAGATCGAAGAAAACACTCGAATAATACCATCGGAGCCAACTCGGAAGCAGATCTCCATTATGATCAAAGATCTCCTTTTAATTTCTTTTGATGTTTTTATGTGTTTCTTTATGTCTTGTGGTTATTCTAACTTTGAGATGTTTTCATTCAAGATTATGAACTAATTCCCTAGATATCTAGGGAAAATGAAACCTATGATGAATTATATTATTTAATTTCTGTTTTACATGATAAATACTTTATTCTTGTTCTCAATTATGTGTGCTTATTCCTTATTTTAATATTTCCGGGATATTAATTCATGTTTAATGTGCTTAATTTAGTGGAGCAAAAGTCACTGTTTAAGAGTAGATCTAGCATAATTGAGTGGAGTTGCATGCAATCCTAGAAACAGGACGACATAAATCTACCGGATTAGAGTCAAATCTAATAGAGGAATCCATAGATCGAGTTAATGCGACAATAGAGGTTTTAATTAGAAAGAGTGTAACACCCCTAACCCATATCCGTCACTAGAACTAGGTTTTAGAGTATTACCAGAATTTATGGATTAAAATATAGACAATTCATATCATTTATACAATCATATCAGGAATCAATCATAAAGTCCCTTACAAGAGCTCTCGAGGCCCAAAATATTCATTAGAAACAAGTCGGGACTAAATCGGGTACTCAGAGAATTTTTCAGAAATCTCAAAAAAGTTTTAAGGTGCAGGGGACACATGCCCGTGTGGCCAGGTCGTGTGGCTCACACGGTCAAGAGACACGCCTGTGTCTCAAGCCGTGTGGGCATTTGAAATAAGGCACACGACTGTGTTCCAGCTCGTGTCCATACTCGTGTAACTCTCTGACTTAGGTCACACGACCAAGTTACACGCCCGTGTGCTAGGCCGTGTGAACATAATAACTTGCATTAAATAGGTGCAGGGGTCACACAGCCAAGCCGCACGCCCATGTGCTAGGCCGTGTGGATAATTTTGAGCATTCTGTTTCTCAATTTTTAAGATGCAGGGGACACACGGCCAGGTCATACGCCCATGTGCTAGGCCGTGTGTCACATACGACTGAGACACACGCCTGTGTCTCTGCCCGTGTGGACGAAAATAGGCCATTTACAAGGCCATTTTTTCTCACCCAATTTGTCTTCCACCTACATCAACACTTTAACACATTCACAAGGCAATACCAATCATTCAAATCAAGCCAAAATCAAATTTAGTACATATTATAACACCCCATATGTCCAAGTATTCAAACTTACCTAATTGAACCAATTCACATATATGCATATTTTACTAATTATGCTAACTCAAATCAATTAACAATGAGCCTATATGATTTCCATCACTTAACCAATTCAAAAATTCATCAAACATATTAAGACCATATATAAACACATCAAAACATGTCCATCACAAACCATTCCAATGTCTAGTTACAACCAAACATTTACATTATCATCATTGGTTACGTTTAGCCTATACATGCCATAATAACCAAAATTTGTTTGCTATATATATATACCGGAAAGTCCAAGGGATAGTGTGATGTGGCTCTGACCAGCTTCCAACCTTTACGAGCTTCCAAGTACTATAAAACAGAGGAAATAAAACAGAGTAAGCATTAAATGCTTAGTAAGTTCGTATAACGGAAAATTTACTTACCATGCATTTACATTTCTAGTAAACATGCAAAGTACATCCAAAGTAAATTGACTAGTAGCCTAAACACATAATTTTATCAAACATGTTAGTCATTTATTTCACATGAATATTCAGAAACATGTATGAGCTCATCAAATATCAAATTTCCATGTATTTTGTGTATATACAGACAATGATTCACTTTGAATTCATTTATTTTCTTATATCAGTATTTTGCCCGTTGAATCATTTAAAATATCGATGGATACCCGAGTAGTACACACGAAGTGTACAAATCTGTAATCCGTCAATTCATATTCGGGGATGCTCATATGAACACATAACGGAAAGCTCTTTCGAGCCATATAACGAGAAGCTCATGTGAGCCATGTAACGGGAAGCTCCGGAGAGCCATTAACGGGAAGTTCATGCGAGCCAATATCGGGAAGCTCTGGAGAGCCATTAACGGGAAGCTCACAAAAAGCCTTTAATCGGGAAGCTCACGAAGAGCCATATATCGGGACGCTCATAAGAGCTATGGTGTGTCCACAACACATGTAGGATCACAACCAAATCGGAATGTTCCGAAGAGCTATTAACGGGAAGCTCGCAAAGAACCATATATAGGGAAGCTCATGAGAGCTAATAACGGGACGCTCTTTCGAGCTGTGGTGTGTCTGCAACACATGCAGGACCACAACCAATTTAGGAACCTTGTATCCATCGAATTTCATTTATTCAAACGGAACTTAATATTTGTCGGGCATTATCGGATATGTGATCAATTTCATATATATGGCATTTACACAATTCACATATACAACATTAAATTCAAACATCTAAATATACAAAGTTTAGTTACACGAACTTACCTCGACAAGTGTTCGTGTATTTGTAATCTACTAATTCGATACCTTCTCTTTTCCTCGTTCTAACTCCGTATTTGGTCTATCCGGATCTAATTGAGCCAAATAAGTTTGGTCAAAACCCAATTTCCATGGCTAGGGTTTCCATGTTTTTATTTGGGAAAGATGATGATAAATGATGATATTTTTTTTATTTAATCCATTTATCATCTTTAATTTTTATCTTTCCAATTTAGTCCTTTTCTTTTCTTAAATTTCCAATGATGAATCATCATACTTATCTACTAACTCCTCTTAATGGTCTATTTTCCATATAAGGACCTCAAATTTTGAATTCTATAGCTATTTGATACCTATAGCTACTAGAACTCAACTTTTGCAATTTATGCAATTTGGTCCTTTCTATTAAATTAAACATGTAATCGGTAAAATTTTCTTAACGAAAATTTCATACGATATTTCTATCATAATGCAGACCATACAATAATATTAAAATAATTTTTTTTGAATTCGAATTTGTGGTCCCGAAACCACTGTTCCGATTTCATTAAAAACGGGCTGTTACAAAGAGATTTCAATTAATCAACCTAGAGTCAGTTGTTCTTACTCTCGAAAGAGATATTAACATAATTTAGGGATTTCTACGGATCAAGATATCGAGTGAATAAATCGTTTAAATCAGATTAATAATAATAGAAGGAATCTAGGTGGATTTTGCTTGGGTATTGTCTCTTTTATTGGTTATCTTTCGATTATTTTCCTGATTCGTTCTCTGTTACGTTCTTAGTTAAATTAGTTTAGTAAATTTAGTTTAAAAACACATCACTCCAAATTGTCGGCTAAATAATAAGAAAACGGTAATTACTAATAATTTTAGTCCTCGTGGATATGATATCTCTATTCACCGTAGCTATACTATTATTCGATAGGTCCGCTTGTTTTTTCGTATTTATAATTAGTTCAGTGACCATCACTTGAGTCAAAGCTCAAACTAAAAAGAATAATTAAAGGGATTTTTTTTTTATATAAAATTTCCAAAGATTTGTAACTTTTCAAGTCAACTATCAACTCAAAATTTACGTGGAGGTGTACCATATTAGACAATTGTAATTAGTTAATATTGCTAAATACAATTGCTCTAATCTCTTACAATTTTGCATTATTTGGGTTTTCAAAAGAGTGTTTTCATTAGCGTAGACACTAAATTTTGACTGATTTGAATTTTGAAATTATTGATGGACTATGAATTTCTTTTTTTTGGGTGTAATTATTTTGATTTTAAGATTAAATTGTTATTAATTTAATTTGAAATTGGAATCGGAATAAGGGCTAGATTAATTAATTTGAAATATTTTTTAAAATTTAATTTAATTTACTTTTACTTTTTTAAATTTTTGCATGGAGTGGGTGGATATTTGGATATCGATGATGATGATGATGATAAAATCAAGTTTTTGTTTTAAATAAAATTAAAATTTTCTTTTAGAAAATTAAGAAAATCAAAACCCAAATCTATTTGAAATTTTATTTTGGAAATTATTGTTTTCAAATTTGTCTTAAAACCTCAATTTGATTTTATCTTTTAGAATTACTTTCAAAGTCCAAATCCTTTCTAATTTGTTAAAGCCAAGACCCAATTTTGAAGTGTTTTTAAAGCCCAATATATATTTTAAGGTCCCGTTCCAATGGAAGCCCATTTTAAAGCCCAAGTCTAGACTTAGGCTCAAAGCCCATTTCAATTTCCAGTTTGAAGTGTGAGGAAATGCAAAATTTTCTCAACCAATCACATTGCAGCAATACAATTATACAAATAGTCGGAACACAGTATCGTGATTAAAAAAATGAAAGGCTAAACCAAGATACTAGAAACAAAAACAAAAAGTCAGACACCCTAAAAGAAAAAGCAGGGAGGTCCCTTTGTGTTTCTGAGATTTTTTTAGGACCTCTACATCTTTAAATTTCACCCAAAGTCCCTTCCTGTTTTCTGAGGACCTCCGCCGTTCTAAATAACAATATTAGTCCCTATTCTTTTCAGTTTAATTCAAAATTTGAATTTAAAATTGCCAGCTAAATCCCTCTGTTTTTTTATATTTTCTTAAAAAATTTAAGCCTTTTATTTTAATTTTAAGTTAGTCCTTTTTTCCTTTTTTTATATGATTTGAATTTAAAATTTTAATTTCTAAAGGGAACATTTTTTTTATATTTTACTTATTAAAATCAATTTTTTTTTTGTGTATTTGTAATTTCATTTTTTTTATCATGCATATTTTGAATGTGTTTATTGGGATATTTTCTATTATAGATATTTTTTAGATTATATGATGACGTTGACACTATTTTTTTATTATGAGTTAGCATTTGATATATTGGAAGTGCAGTTTTTTTTTTATTACACAAATAGTTTTAAAAAATTGATATTTTGAGGATATTTTGATAGTTTGTTGTTGATAAGTTTAGATCTAGAAGTTAAGTTGTTTTTAAATTTGATTTGTTTAGGTTTTAAATTTATGTGTTTAGATCCAATTTTGGTGCTCTATAGATTTTAAGTTTTCAATTGTGACTTTTAATTACAATTTTAGATCTTTAGCTCAATTAGATTTCAATTGTAAATTTATATTACATTTTAGACCTTTTAATTCAATTAGGGTGTTTTAGTTTAAATTAAAATTTTGTTTTTAAGTTCAATCAAATTTAAAAATTAAATTAGATTTTTTATTTTAAGTTCAATTAGATTTTAAGTTTAAATTTCAAATTTGGATTGGATCTAGATTAATTAGTTTTCAATTTTGGAATTTTAGGTTTTAAAACCTCTTCAATTTTTGCTTAGTTTTAGAAATTTTAAATGATTAGGATTTGATGACTTCATTTAGATTTCTAAGTTAAATTAGATTCATTTCATTTTAGTCTTTGGAATTTTAAATATTAGGCTTCAATAAATTAAATTAGACTTTAGTTCAGAGTTTAATTCTTATGTTTTCATTAGATTTATTTTTTTCTATTTTAATTTAGAATTTAGACATCAATAGTATTTGTTTTAATTTTTCTCTTGGTTTTAGATTTTAAATATTGGATTCTTAGATTTTTTTTTAAGTGTTAATTATAACACTCTATACTCGGCTTAGTCGC
Organism: Gossypium sturtianum; assembly: GCA_025698515.1. Taxonomy (NCBI): domain Eukaryota; kingdom Viridiplantae; phylum Streptophyta; class Magnoliopsida; order Malvales; family Malvaceae; genus Gossypium; species Gossypium sturtianum. The sequence goes on along the minus strand of CM046950.1, from coordinate 66,630,764 downwards.
CAAGCCTGAATATCAGAATGTCACACCATAGTCTTACGTCTTACACAACAAGTAAAAGCTCATTAACAAGGCACTCATCATTTTATTGTTCGTATAGGTTTTAAGTCAATCATATTTGTTAGCTATCATTAGTACATGCTAATCTTATATCAATTAGTCCTATAAACGTATTTAAACATGCATATGGTCCGTTTAGCAAAATTCTCAAAATATGTCTATAGGTATCGATACTAACACTAGGGTATCGATATTTTCTTTAAGTGGTATCGATAACACCTAGAAAAATGATACCAAACTTGCATTCTGTTTCTCATTTAAAAAACAAAGTCTCGAAAATTATCAGTACCTGCCATGAAATATTGTGAAAATAAAATAGAATGTCGGTAATGACAATATATCACAAAGAAAAGAGAAATAATATAAAGAACACACATATTTTACGTGGAAACCTTTTCGGGAAAAAAACCACGGGCAGAGGAGAAGAAAATTCACTATGTCGAATTCGAATGATTACAAGAGGAATAGACTATGTCTATTTATAGGCTTGTAAAGCCATATTCTAATAGGAGTGTAGTAAGATTGAAACACCTTATTCTAATCAATATAAAATAGATGGAGTTTAAGGTTTAAAAAACCTTATTCTAAAATAAAATAAAAGAAGTGTAGTTCTATATGGATTTTACTTTTATTTTATTTTACCACTGTATTTTATTTAAATAAGGATTCGGGTCACTTAATTCTAACAATCTCCACCTTGACACGAATTCTCAATGAACAAGTTCTTCATCACTAACTCTCAACGAACAAGTTCTCCACCTCTTCCATAAAACCCCTTAAGGGTTTAACTTCAACAATGAACACCAACCAAGTCTAAGCAATGCTCAAACTTGGTTATAGGAAGTGACTTAGTCATCATATCTGCAGGATTTTCGTGAGTACTAAATTTGCTCACAACAATATCACCACGAGCAATAATATCACGAACAAAATGATACCGAACATCAATGTGTTTTGTTCTCTCATGAAACATTTGATCTTTTGTAAGGAAGATTGCACTCTGACTGTCACAAAATACTATACTGATTTGAAGGTCTTCATTGAGTTCACTAAAGAGTCCCTTCAACCAATTAGCTTCTCTACAAGCCTCAGTAATCGCCATGTACTCAGCTTCAGTGGTAGACAAAGCGGCTGTAGTTTGCAAAGTAGCTTTCCAACTGATTGCACAACCTCCGATTGTAAAGACATAACCTGTGAGAGATCTTCTTCTATCAAGGTCTCCAGCAAAATCAGCATCAAAATATCCAATGACTCCATCTCTAGTTCTTCCAAACTGTAAACAAACATCATTAGTACCTCGTAAGTATCTTAAAATCCACTGAACTGCTTTCCAATGTTCTTTACCGGGATTCACCATGTATCTGCTAATCGCGATCGATCGCATATGATAAATGCGGATGTGAACAAACCATAGCATACATGAGAGATCCCATCGCACTAGAGTATAGAACATGTGACATGTACTCAATCTCATCATCTGATTATGGAGACAAAACCGATAAAAGTCTGAAATGGGCTGCTAAAGGAGTACTAACAGGCTTAGCATTCTGCATATTAAACCTGCAAAGAACTTTCTCAATGTACCCCTTCTGACTTAGGTACAATTTACTTTCTTTTCATCTCTGAGAATCTCCATACCAAGTATCTTCTTTGCTGGTCCCAAATATTTCATCTCAAATTCTTCACTTAGTTGGGCTTTAACCTTTCTTATCTCTCCTTTATCTTTTGCTGCTATCAACATGTCATCAACATAAAGAAGTAGATACACAAAAGAACCATCACTATTTTTCTTAAAGTAAACACAACTGTCAAAACTACTTCTTTTGAAATCATGAGAAGTCATAAAGCAATCAAACCTCTTGTTCCACTGTCTTGGTGACTGTTTCAAACCGTAAAAGGATTTTTTCAGCAAGCAAACATAGTCCTCTTTTTCTGAGACTGTAAAACCCTCTAGTTGTTGCATGTAAATATCCTCATCAAGTTCTCCATGCAAAAATGCAGTTTTTACATCTAACTGCTCAAGCTCCAAATCATGCATGGCCACAATACCAAGCAAAGCTCGAATCAAACTATGCTTCACAACTGGGGAGAACACATCTGTGAAGTCCACTCTTAGAATTTGACTGTAACCCTTTGCAACAAGCCTTGCTTTATATCTGAGTTCTTCAACTCCTGGAGTCCCTTCTTTCTTTTTAAACACCCATTTATAACGAACAACCTTCTTTAGGAAGTTTCACAAGATCCGATGTTCTATTTTTGTGGAGTGATTCCATCTCTTGTTGCATAGCAAACATCTACTTTTCTGAGTCTTCACAGCTAACTGCCTCAGAATAATTAGATGGCTCTTGGTTTGCATCTATATCTTCAGCCACATTTAAAGCATAAGCAACTAGATCAGCCTCGGCATACTTCTTTGGAGGTTTAATTTCTCTTCTAGTTCTATTTTTGGCGATAGAGTATTGTGGTGAAGAAGCAACTCTATTCTCAATTTTTGTACTGGCTTGAGGAGTCAACTTTGTATTAATCTGATGCTCCACCTGTTTTTGATTTTCTTTATTGGAAGAGTCTTTAAGAGATAAGTTAGGTAGCATAGCAGTTTCATCAAAAACAACATTTCTGCTAATCACAACTTTTCTATTTTCAGGACACTATAACTTATACCCTTTTACACCAGCTTTATAACCAGGAAAAACACATTTAATGGATCTCGGCTCCAATTTTCTATTATCAACATGAGCATATGCATGACACCCAAAGATCTTTAAATCAGAATAATTAGCAGGATTACCAGACCATACCTCTTGTGGAGTCTTTTTCTCAATGACAACGGATGGAGATCGGTTAATCAAAAAACATGCAGTAGAGGCTGCTTCTACCCAAAACGACTTTGGTAAGTTGACATTTGACAACATACATAGAACCTTCTCTATGATCGTTCTAATCATTTGTTCTCCAACGCCGTTTTACTGTGGAGTATGATGAATTGTCAAGTGTCTCACGATCCCTTCTGACTTGCATAGTCTATTAAACTCATCAGAACAGAATTCTAAGCCATTGTCTGTGCGGAGGTATTTTATTTATTTTTCGGTCTATTTTTCAATCATAATTTTCCAAGACTTAAATGCGGAAAACATATCACTTTTTTTGCTTCAGGAAGAACGCCCAAACTTTTCTGGAAAAATCATCAATAAAAGTTAGCATATAATTAGCTCCACCTCTCGAAGGCACTCTGGATGGCCCCTAAAGATCAGAATGAATATACTCCAACGTTCCCTTCGTGTTACAGATTCCTCTGGTGAATCGAACTCTCTTTTGCTTCCCAAAAACACAGTGCTCATAGAACTTCAGTTTGCAAATTCCTTGCCCATCAAGAAGTCCTCTTTTGCTCAATTCTGCCATGCCATTCTCACTCATATGCCCTAGGCGCATATGCCAAAGTTTAGTAATATCATTATCTGACAAGGAAGAGGAAGCGACATTTGCATCACCAGTAACAGTAGAACCCTGCAAAACATATAACTTGGCAGTCTTTCTCTGCCTTTTCATCACAACAAGGGAACCTTTAGAAATCTTTAAAACCCCACTTTCAGCTGTGTATCTGTACCCTTTTGAATCAAGAGTACTCAACGAAATTAAATTTCTCTTCAATTCTGGAACATTTTGTACGTTACTAAGTGTTCTGACATCTCCATCAAACATCTTAACTTTAATTGTTCCAACACCTGTGATTTTACATGAATCATTATTTCCCATCAAAACAACACCTTCAGACACTGTTTCGTAAGTTGTAAACCAATCCCGATTGGGACTCATGTGGAAGGTGCAGCCTGAATCAAGTATCCACTCCTCGCTCACTTTAGAATTGTTGACAGAAGCGACTAGAAGTTCACCATCGCTGTAGTCTTTTACAACATCAACTTCACCGAAATTTTTTGGTTATTTTCCCTTTTGATTCGTAGCCTCCCTTTTAATCTTTTTTTTTGTAGCTTATAGCACTCAGATTTAATGTGCCCTTTTTTCTTGCAGAAGTTACAAGTTTTACCTCTGTTTGAAGACTTCGATCTACCCTTAGATTTACCGCGAGGATTCTGTTCCTTTGTCTTTCCATGATCATCATCAGCATTCCGATCTTGTCTCCCACGAACAATGAGGCCCTCTCACTGAGAGTCGGGTTTAACCACAAGATGCTTCATCTTATCATACGAGGTCAAAGAATCATAAACCTCATCAACTGTGAGAGACTCGCGGCTATATAAAATCGTGTCTCTAAAGGTTGAATAAGACGGGGGCAACGAACAAAGTAGAATCAACCCTAGATCTTCCTTATCATACTGAACCTCCATGGCCTCCAAGTTTGAGAGAATTTCTTTAAACACTGTTAAGTGTTCGTGTACAAATGCACCTTCCTTTAAACGATGAGCATAAAGATTCTGCTTCATATGCAACTTTCTTGTTAGAGTTTTCGACATACATATTTGTTCCAGTCTCTTCCATAATGCAGCGACGATCTTCTCATTCATCACATCCTACAAAATTTCGTTGGACAAATGCAAATGTAATTGTGTTAACGCCTTTCGATCCTTATTTTTTTTTCTCTTCATCTGTTAATGTCGAAGGCATTTTAACTATCCCTAGCAGGGCATTCTCCAAATCCATCTGCGCAAGAACTGCTTGCATCTTAATCTGCCATAACACAAATCTGGTGTTGCGATCCAACAACGGAATTTCATACTACGCCATTACCGTGATCAAGATGAACAACCCAGAAGCTCTGATACCAATTTGTGAATATAAAATAGAATGTCAGTAATTACAATATATCGCAAAGAAAAGAGAAATAAAATAAAGAACACACAGATTTTACGTGGAAACCCTTTCGAAAAAAACCACGAGCAGAGGAGAATAAAAATTCACTATGTCGAATTCGAATGATTACAAGAGGAATAGACTATGTCTATTTATAGGTTTGTAAAGTCATATTCTAATAGGAGTGTAGTAAGATTGAAACACCTTATTCTAATCAATATAAAATAGATGGAATTTAATAAGGTTTAAAAAACCTTATTCTAAAATAAAATAAAAATGTAGTTTTATATGGATTTTACTTTTATTTTATTTACCATTGTATTTTATTTAAATAAGGATTCGGGTCACTTAATTCTAACAAATATAAATAAATTTACCCCGAGTATCGATACTTGAGCTAAGGTATCGATACCAAATCTCTATTATGACTTCCTAAACATTTCAAGACACAGAGGTAACCCGATTATCGATACATTTTCCCCAAACCTAAAAAATGCAGCATACTTATGCAAATAATCCATCTCAATTTAGTTTCTAAACATTACGTAACAATTACTTCAGCAAATAAATATCCAATGGTTTAATTGACAGTTCAAAATCATAAAATCGTATCCCAGCAAGTAACTTCAAACCATCTTCATGTTCATGAATCCAAACATAACTATAATATGTAATCCTTATAATCTGAATCAAAAACCAGCAAAATGTCTAGAAATTATCATGGCTATAATCAAATCTACCACATTGCCTTATTCCCCAAAAAGGTAATTAAATTATGAACACCTACGAAATCACAAAATATTGCTTGGATCACCTCTCGAAAACCACACCGCTCACACTGGCACACAACTAATCTGCAATGTGTAAAGAAAGGACTGGGTGAGCTTAATAAGCTCGGTGAATGAATGAAATAACCACTACGCAAACATATCATCATGCATCCTCAAACAACCATATATATACATTTGCAATGTTCCTTTGTCTAGTGTCATATAGGACCTATTTATGCATCATTTATTAGTTCAATTACATGACTGATAAACCGCAAAAGTAACATATTTTAATCCCACATTTAGCATGCTTTTGGATGAATTATCCCTTATTTTATGTCATTTGGTGCTCTTAATCTTTTGTTTTCATGTTTTATACTCAGGAAAGCACCGGAGGATGAAAAGAACAAGAAACGAGCTTAAAACGGGCCAAATGGGCCACATCACGAAATTGACACGGCCTGGGCCCAAGACCACACGGCCGTGCCTTATCAACGGACTCCACACGACCTGCCCACGATTTACACGGACGTGTGCCATGGCCGTGCCCCTGCCATGACAAAGATAAATTTCACTCGAATTAGGATACTTAGGGGCAAAGAAACACATTCCAAAGCCTATATAAACACCCTAAGTATGACCTAAAAGGGGGAGCCCGAGGCTGTTGTCAAGGGGCGTCTTGCTAGGCCAAAGGAGGCAGATTTGTGGAGGTTTACTTGAAGATAGCCAGTTGATCCATCTCAAGAAGCGGGAATCATACTCAAGACGGAGGATCTCTCCTTCAATTCCTTCAGGGGGTTTTAGGGATTTCTTATGTTTTGTTTTATCTTTTCTTCTGAGATGTTTTCTTTTATTATTATGAACTATACCCTCAGATACCTGAGGGGGATGAAACCTAAGATGAATCTTGTTATCATTTACTGAACTATATGATAAATATTTGACTTGTTCTTAATTATGTGTTCTTAATTCTTGTGTTGATATTTCCGGGATATTAATTCAAGTTTGATGTGCTTAGGTGGAGGAGCAAAAGTCCCTGCCTAAGAGTAGATCTAGCATAGTTAAGCGGAGTTGATCGCGCGCCTAGAGATAGGGTGACGAGATTTTTCCGGATTAGGGTGAAACCTAATATGGGATTCTATAGATCGAGTTAATGCAATTCTAGGGGTTTTAATTAGAAAGAGATTTCAATTAATCAACCTAGGGTTAGACATTATTCGCTTCGAGAGAGGGTTTAATATACATTAGGGAATCTTACGGATCAAGTCAAATGAATAAATCTTCTGGTTCAGAGTTAGATAACAAGTAAAGTCTAGGTGGATTCTTCCTTGGGTATTGTCTTTATCACTTGGCTTTTCCCACAACTATTTTCCCCAAATTCATTCTTCTTTGTCTTAGAGTCTTTAGTTTAATAATTAGTTAATTTAGATTAAACAACAAATTCCCTTTATTTTAGGCTAGATAATAAAAAGAAAGCCAATATTAGTACTTTTAGTTCCTTTGGGTTCGACATTCCGGTCTTGCCTTAACTATACTACTGTTCGATAGGTGCGCTTGCTTCAAATCGTTGTCATAGTTAGTTTCCAGGTTCGATCCTTCTCATTATAAATTTTAAGACTTTGACATCGCATAAACACAACGATCAATGACATTTACTTACTCATTCAAACATATATCACATAACAAAATCTCATATAATTATAAATTGGCACTTGAGGTATGAAACTTAAAGTGAGCTCTATCATCACTCATCGGATACACGAATTTCCAACCACACCGAATGACTCGAAGAGAGTTGAATATATCCAAAAAGTGAAGCATATAGCTAACACTCTCCTTATTTCCCCTCACATGTCCCGTTGAATGGAGTTTAGCTCACATTTCCTTATCCCTCCGACATGTTCCTAGGCCTCAACGCCCAAAATCACTGTACATATAGGTGAGTACTCAAAATCCTATGGCATGCCAACTATATCCAACGGTTTCAAAATCACAAGGCCAAAATACCCGAAAACAAACACATATCACTTACCGGTTATCCGTGCACTATCGCTCCATATTTGCATTTTTAGCAAAACATTGTCACTAACATTTAACATATACATAACATGTACACATTTTCACTTTCACAACAATTATCATAACCTCATATCACATGTTATAACATCTCATCCCAATTCACATATTCACAAACACATAAGCACATAATTCACAAGATAACATAGGTATGAGAAAGCTTACACTTGAAATTTAAAGTAGAGGTTTAAGCTACTACTAAATTCCCAAATAACACATGGCTCGTGTCTACGAGCAGCAATTCCAAACACTCACCACTTTATGCTTTCGCTAGAAAATCAAAAGCTTAACTAACTTTTTCTTAACTTGTAAGAGGATCTAATGAATCCGAGGCTTCAAACACAATAATCATACAATAAACACAGTCAAATCGAACCAAGGACTCACTTAAACCAACCAAAACATAAGTCTAAGCTAAGTTCTCATGTAACCAAAACCTTTAACATAACAAACTTTAAATTCGAATATCTCGGTCTATACTCAGTCTTTTCACCTAAAACCAATTCCATTCATCTTATAATTCTCCTATGACTAATTCCTAAATTTTAACTACACAATTCATGGTACTAACATTTTGGAGATGTTTTAAAGCTATTTTCTGAAAAGTCATTAAAATGTTAGAAATTCTTAATGAAACTTCAAAGTAAGTTTTGAAATCTCTTAATCACATTGAAATTAATTGAATTACACTTTAAAATCACATTTTTAATCGAAAATCGAAAATCAAAAATCCACCATTAACGACTCTATTTTCTGCTTTTATTTAAAGCATACAATTTAATAACTAAAAATTTAGTTTTAAAGTCTAGATAACATTAAAAACTAATGGGTAGACGAATTGATACTTTTGATTGACGAAAATTGTCCTTTTGATGCGAACTCGAGAAAACCCAATAACTTGACAATGGTGAAATCAATGGAGTTTTTGGGTGTTTTGAGGAGATTTTATGGAGGTTTAAAGCTTAAATAATAGTAGAAATAAAAGAATCACAGTTTGGAAGTCAAAATTGAGTGGGGAGAGCTAGGGAAATCAAAGGGACGACAAGCACAATGAAAGGGGAAAAACTGACGTGAAAACATGTTGGTGGGGGAAGAAATAGGTTCAATTTTAAAAATTGATAAAACTGCAACATAAATGCTCATAGTTTTGACTCTATTATAAATAATATCTTTTCTTAAAATCAAAGGTTTCTAAAACACTTTTTCAAAATTGATTCAACCTTTTAAAAACTATAATAAAAAAACATCATCGATATACTATGTCGCATAATTCCGAGCACTTTAAGGCCAAAATTCCTAAAATACCCCTAAAACTCATAGGCCCTATTTTGGGGTGTTATAATTCTCCCCCTCTAAAGAGAATTTCGTCCTCGAAATTACCTGAACTAAAAAATAAGGGTATTTTTGTCTCATCGCCTCATCGGTTTCCTAAGTAGTCTCTTCAATTTCAACTGGTTCTTCTTCATAAGTAAGATCATCTCGAACTTCAATTTCCTAAACTGGCACTATATGTGACGGATCTGAACGATACTTCCACAATATCGACACATAGAAAATATCATGAATTCGCACAAGTCCCGGCGTCAACTTGAGACGATATGTAACACCCCTAACCCGTATCTGTTGCCAAAGTAGGGTTACAAGGTATTACCGAAGAATTCACAAATTAGCATACATTTATCAAACATAAAGCATTCATTCTCATAAATCATTCAACACAATTACATTGTCCCTTATAAGGGCCTACGAGGCCTTGAACATGCTTTAGAAGTGGTTCGGGACTAAACCGATAACATATAAAAATTTTTGGAAACTTAGAAAAATTTCAACCATACAGGGGTCACACGCCCATGTGAACAGGCCGTGTGCCTCACACGGTTCCACATACGCCCGTGTCTCAGGCCGTGTGGAAACATGGCATACATACTAACTTAGGTCACACGGCCAACCACACGCCCGTGTGTCTAGCCCGTGTGCCCTTTGAAGTGGCCATACACGCCCGTGTGCCAGGCCGTGCCAAACCTGTAGGGTATACTGACTTATGCAACACGGCCAAGTCACACGCCCATGTGCTAGGCCTTATTCCAATTAGGGGGTATACTGACTTGTACCACACGGCCAGTCACACGCCTGTATGTGAGACCGTGTGGAGCATACCGACTTCAATTCAATTTCAACACCAGGGGACACATGGCCATGTAACATGACCGCGTGTCACACACGGTTGAGACACATGCCCGTGTCTCTACCCATGTGGACAAAAATAGGCCATTTGCAAGGCCAATTTGCCACCCCAACTTCAATGTACCTACACAAGGCAAAATGGTACCATTCCAATTCTCAAATCACTACCATTTACTTAGCGAAATACATGCCAAAACAATATCAAACAATATGGTTCATTTACCATAATTCACATAACCATTATAACTTCCATAATGTCTTGGTTACAACCATGCCAAAACAAACCAAAATAAGCCATCACTCATGGCTATATATATACAAACCAGAACATATACATTTACAAGCCATTTCTAATAGCCAAACACACATCAATATTAACATCATTTACAAGCCAAATCTCATGGCTATGATCACAACCAAAATATCACATCTAGCCTATACATGCCATATACTATAATGTATAATTCAGAAGTACCAACATAGATGTTTGATAGTGCAATGATGTTCCCGACGACTCCTGGATCCGAGCTAGCCTTGATTCACTATAAAACATAGAAAAATAACACGGAGTATGCTTCATAGCTTAGTATGCTCGTATGTGAATAACTTAATTCATAGAATAAATGCAAATCAACCAATTACAAATGAAAAAACCATATACACATTAAATACAAACCTTTCTTATGTCTCAAAACATGATCAAAAACGAACTCATCGAACTTTCACTATTTAATACTCGAATAGGTTCTGCACGTACTTGTATCGCCTCGTACTAACCTCTTTCTCAACCACATCATTTGTTTACCCGTTGAATCATTTGGAATAGAAATCGGATACTCCAGAGTCTCGTACGATAAGTACCTATACCATGGCCCGTAGCCAAATCAAGGTAACTTATCCGAAGAACTATTATCATGGCCCGAAGCTAAATCATCCGATATGCATGGCCCGAAGCCAAATCAGTAAAATACGCACCCGGAGTGCTAATATCATGGCCTGAAGCCAACTCAATGTATCACTTACTGACATGTCAATAGTATCCAAAACTATTCTTAAGGTTCAACCGGGCTTTCACACTTTTCGTTTCTATCATCGAATGCATTCGTAAAGTCGTTTTCACAATTCATACATTATCCATAATCCCGTTTTAACAATTTATGCAATATTAAGTCATTTTAACATACATTTATAATGTAATCATCACATACGAACTTACCTCGTATTCATAATTGACGGATCGGGTTGACTACTCGATAACCTTGCTTTCCCCCCGATCTAAATCTGAATTCTTTCTTTCTTGATCTATATGAATTCAAAATTAACTTATTTATTTATCTACTTATTCAATTAATCCAATAATACACATTTGAGACTTTTTACACATTAGCCCTTAAACTTTCGCATTTAATCAATTTAGTCCTATTTGACAAATACGCAAAATTCACACAATTCAACAAAACCCATGCTTGGCCGAATGATATATAGGTCCCTAGAATTCCAAAATTTTCATTTATTTCACATTTCAACCACACAATTTGCACATTTCACAATTTAATCCCTATTATGCATTTTCATCAAAAATCACTTAACAAAACATGTAAAACTATCATCAAGTTTTCATATTTCAACATTAAACATCAAAGAACACATAGATTCAACAATGGTAACTCTCAAAATCTTTAACAGTTTTACAAATTAGTCCCTGGGCTAGCTAGTACTAGCTGCAACGATCTCAAAAACGTAGAAATCATTAAAAACGAGACAAAAATCGTACCTTAATGAGCAATAGAGACTTGGCCGAATGAAAGCCCTAAATGGATTATTTTCTCCTCAAAAATTCAGTGGAGAAGATGAAAGATGGACACATTTTATAATTTTGTTTTTATTAATATTAACTTATTTCATAATTTACTAAATTAACCTTGTATATTAACCTTTAAAACTATTTATAACATGTCCATAAATGTCCACTCACAATATAATGGTCTAATTACAACATAAGGACCTTAACATTAAGGTTCTATAGCTATTTGACACCTTTAGCTAATAGAACAACACTTTTGCATTTTACGCGATTTAGTCCTTTTTATCCAATTGAACATTCAAACGATAAAATTAGCTCACAAAATTTTCACACATAAATAATAACATGCTATAAATACCGAAAATAATATTAAAATAATTTTTTGACATCAGATTTGTGGTTCCAAAACCACTGTTCTGATTTAGCTAAAACCGGGCTGTTACACGATAAGCTACCGAACCAATCCTCTCACAACATATGGTCCAATATACCTTGGGCTCAATTTACCATTCCTTCCAAACCTCAAAGCCTTCTTCCATAGTGAACTTTCAAGAACACCTTATCACCAACTTGAAACTCGATATCACTTCGTTAAAAATCCACATAAGATTTCTACTTATCAGACGCTGCTTTCAATTGATCATAAATCAACTCTACCTTTTCTCCAGTCTCACGAACTAATTCCGGTCCAACAACTCGCTTCTCATCCAATTCTATCCACCACGAAGGAGTTTTACACTTTCTACCATACAATGCCTCAAACGGTGCCATACGAATACTCGCTTGAAAACTATTGTTGTAAACGAACTCTGCCAACGGTAGATATCGCTCCCAACTACCACTGAACTCAATCACACAACTTCGTAGCATATCCTCCAAAACTTGAATTACCCTTTCGGATTGACCATCTATTTGGGGATGATAAGCCGTACTGAAAGTAAGCTTCGACCCCAAAGTTGTAACAGCCTAATTTCAGTGAAATCGGAATAGTGGTCTCGAGACCACAAATCTGAGCAAAAAAATAAAATAAAATTTTATTTTATTATATGATCCATAGTATACTAGCAATGTCGTATGAAAATTTTGAAAAGAAAATTTTATCGATTTAGTGCTTAATTATGAGAAGGACTAAATTGCATAAAATGCAAAAGTTGGATTCTAGTAGCTAGAAGGATCAAATAGCTATGGAATTCAAAACTAGAGGTCCTTATATGGTAATTTATGGAACAGTTAGGGGCAAAATGGTAATTTTTCCTAGGATAAAAATTGAGTCCTAATAAGTGTAAAATATGATAAATTGATGTTAAATTTACTCGTATAGATCCAGATAGATCAAAGTCGGTGTTAGAACGAGGAATGAGGAAAATGTCGGATTAGTAGATTTTACGTACACGAATCTTTGTCGAGGTAAGTTTGTGTAACTAAATTGTATATGTTTTTATGCTTGATTTAAATGTTGTGTTTGTGAATTTTATCAATGTCATAAATACGTGAAATGATCACCTACTCGATATAGCCCGATAAATGAAAATGCCCGATAAAATGGTAAATGAATAAAATGTTACTTGTATGCTTGACATGAATGTGGAATGTGTTTTACTTGCATTACATAAATGTTACGGAGGTATGAAATAATCAAATGCCCGGTAATACTTGAAAAGTGTTCAAATCCCAATTGAATAAATGGAAAATCGATGGATATGTGATTTCCCGAAACGAAAGAGGTCCTGCATTTGTTGCGGATAGGATTTAGCTCAGATTAGTAATCCTTCAACCTCAATTCTGATAGGATTAAGCCCAGACGGGTAATACTAATACAAGTCCTCTCGAGCATATGTTATGGATTGGATTTAGCTCGGACGGGTAATCCAGATCAAGCTCTTTAGAGCATATGACATAAAAAAGATTTAGCCTAGACTTGTAATCCTGTTGTATACATGTGTAGCTCGAGAGTGTACTCTCTGAAATTGTACCTTATGGGTACCATTGGACACGAATTGACGGATTCTAATTCGTACACCTCGAGTGTACTACCTGTGTATCCATCGATATTTCAAATAAATTCAACGGGTAAAGCTCTGATAAAGGAAAATATGAATTTAAGACAAATTGACATGGAATGATATATATATGATATGAAATATGATATAAAAAAAGGATATTACATGAAATACAAGAAAATGATGATTTATGACTAGTGATGTATGAAAATATGAAAATATGATAATTCTACATGGAAATTATTTGATGAGATTTTTCATCCTTGATTACATATTTGTACACCTTGAGTGTACTACTACTTGGTGACCTTAATACTCAAATAAAATGAGTAAAGCCCTGACATGAAATGATTTGAACTCGAAATAAACTACTATGAAACTATACTTGTAATAATAAGAGATGATATATACGAACTTACTAAGCATTTTATGCTTACCTCATTTTATTTTCCCCTATTTTGGAGTAAATAGGAAGCTCGTTGGATTGGAAGCTTGGCGGAGATCACTCACACCATCCATCTATAAAACCTGATTTAGGGCCTAGTTAGAATAGTGGTTACGAGACCACAAATTTGAAGTAGAAATATGTGTTTTATGGCTTTTATGAGGTCTATGACATGTATGCACTATTGTGTGAAAATTGCATGAAGAAATTTTATAATTTAGTGATCAATTTATTCATTAGGACTAAATTGAAAAGATTGAAAAATATTAGATTCTAGAAGATTCAAGTATGAAATAGCATTAGAAAAATTATTAGAGGTCCTTATTTAGCAATTAGACCATTATATGTCAAGATGGACAATAATGGACATGGGAAGGAAAAATCTCAAGGAAGGGCCTTAAGGGCATTTTTGTTATTTGGATAATAAAATAATTAAAAGGGAAAATATGTAAAAAATCTTGTCCATCTTCTCCATGCTTGGCCGAAATTCTCAAGGACACCATAGCTAGGGTTTCTTCAACTTTCAAGCTTGATTGTAAGTACCTCCTAGCCTCATTTTTGATGTTCTTCGTATTTTTGAGATCCTCGTAGCTCAATTTAGCTATTTCTAGCTATATTTTAAGCTAGGGTTCATGTTCAAAAATTTACCCATGTATGACATACATGTATTTTGATGTTTAATGGAGGAATATGAAAGTTTGATGTATGATAAACATCTTTTTCTAAGTGATTTTCATGGAGAACACATAAAAAGGACCTAGTTGTAAAAGTGATAAAATGAGTAGTAAAAATCAGTTTTGAAGGAAAATATGAGCTATTATAAGTTCAAGATAGGTTCGGCTAGGCTTGGGTAACCAAGGAAATGAGTACATTTCATTATACGAGCCTAGGGACCATTTTGTAAATATGTGAAAGTTTAGGGGCAAAATCAAAATTTTGCCAAAGTATGATTCATGGGTTATTTTAGTCAATGTGATCATTAAATAAGTGAAATTGTCATTATAGATCAAGAATCACGAAGTCCGGACCGAAACCGAGGAAAGAACAATATGGTGGACTAAATCGAACAACTATACATATTTTGGTACCGAGGTAAGTTTGTGTGTAATAAGTCAACATAATGTTGTTATGTTTTAAAATGCTTGATATCATGAGAAATGTATAATATCTTTACGGAATTGGTTAATGAAGTCCCGATAAAAGTATGATGAAATTTTATTAAGTTGAAGTCCCGATTGAACCTTAAGAATGGAAAGGATACCATTGTCACGACATGAGATTAAGGAGGTCCCGTATAAGACCATGTCTGGGACATGGCCTTGGCACCGAATTGAGATCCAGTGTAAGACCATATCAGGGATATGGCATCGGCATCGAATAGTGATTCCGTGTAAGACCACGTCTGGGACCTGGCTTCGGTATGAAATCGTGCAAGACCATGTCTGGGACATGGCATTCATATACGATCTCGTATAAGACCATATCTGAGATATGGCATCGACATCGATATGAGATCCCGTGTAAGACCATATCTGGGATATGGCATCGACATCGAGATGTGATCCTATGTAAGATCATATTTGGGATATGGCATTGGCATCGTATTACGTGTATGACGAGTTCGAGTATCCTTCGATATTCCAAGTGGTTCAACAGGATAAAGAGCTAAGTCTATGTTCAAGATGATAAGAGTACAAAAGTTATGTGATGAAGTGATATAGGTACATACGAGTAACTTATGAGAAATGAGTCCGATATGTGATATGTGATTGGTAAGAGTAAGCATAAGTAAGTTATGCCAATGTGCTTGAGAACTTGTGTTATAACTTAATGTAATGTATGGATGTTATCATAAGCCTTTATGTTGCTATTTATTTCATGCAAACTTACTAAGCTTTATGCTTACTCCCTCTCTTTTCCCTTTCCTTGTAGTATCGCCAAGCTAGCTCGGAGATCATGGGACGTCGGAGCTCAGTTCACACTATCAAGCTATTCTTTTGGTATAGTAAAGTTTGATTACTTTGGGTATGGCATGTATAGGAACTTGGTCATTTTGTTATATGTCATATTGGTTAGCCAAGGTGTTGGCTATTAATGTTACTCAATTCATTTTGTAAATGGCCATTGGAATTGGCCGATACTAGTCAAGTTATATCTATTCAATGATAATGAAATTCATAAATTGCAAGCTTGTGCAATCGAATGAGTAATGTTTAAAGTATATGCATGTTGAACGCAGTGTGAAAATAAGGAGTAGATGTCTTGATTTTTGGATATTATAGGTGCCTTATTGTCATGTTGTGTGTTGCATTGAAATGGAATGAATGTGGTTGTTTTTCAGAGTGGCAAATGGCGTGGTAAATAGCCTTGTATTTGTCCACATGGATAGACACACGGGCGTGTGTCTAGGCTGTGTGTGACACACGGTCATCCCCATGGGCGTATTGATAGGCCGTGTGTTCCCCTGCATCCAAAACTAGTAAAACAGAATGCTCAGTAGAAAGCACACGGGCAGAGACACGGCCGTGTGTCTCAACCGTGTGAAGGCCACGGCCACAGGACATAGGCGTGTGCCAGACCATGTGAAGTCTGCATCTAATTTACGAAAAATTCAGTTCGTCACACGGGCTAGCACATGGGCATGTGACTTGGCCGTGTGGCCCTAAATGGTTGCTGACGTCATAAACAGAATGTCCCTTATTTTGGACACGGCCTGAAGCATGGGCGTGTGATAAGCCACACGGGCGTGTCATTTCTACTACACGGGTGTGTGGCCCTGTCTTAAGCAAAAATTTCTAAGTGTTTGTAAGTTTTCGATTCAGTCCCGAACCAGTCTAGATGTATGTTTAGGGTCTAGTAGACCTGTAATAGTGACATTATGAGTTCGAATGAAGGGTTTTTAAGTATGAATTAAAATTTATGGCCCGATATTGTATGAAGAAGTCTGTTAAGTTTGGTAATGCCTCGTACCCTATTTCGGCATCGGATACGGGTAAGGGGTGTTACACCATCAACCTATGTAGGTATAGTATGGTAGCTCAATTACGATTGTAATTGTAACATCCTGATTTAGGGCCTAGTCGGAACAGTGGTGCGAGACCACAAATCCGAAGTAGTAAAATGAGTTTTGAGGTTTAAGATATGTTTGCATGATAGTATGAAAGTTTCATGTAGAAACTTTATGAAATTGTCATTGAATGGTCCATTAGGACTAAATTGTAAAAGTTGCAAAATTTGAGATTCTAGAAGCTTTTCGTATGAAATAGCTTTGGAATATTAATTAAAAGTCCTTATATAGCAATTTGCCCAAATTATAATTTTTGGACAAAAATGGACATGAGTTAGAAATTTTGAAGGTTTAGTGAGAAGGGCATTTTGGTTATTTATCAATTAAATGATTAAAAAGGGAAAAAGATGACAAAAATCTTATTCATCTTCTTCCCCTTGTGCCAAAAATTTGAGAGACTCCATAGCTAGGGTTCTTCAATTTTTGAAGCTTGCTAGTAAGTGCATCCTAGCCCTGTTTTTAATATTCTTCGTATTTTTGGAGTCCTCGTATTATGAATTAGCTATTTATAGCTATAAGTTGAGCTAGAATTCATGTTCATAAATCTACCCATGTATGGCATGCTTGTAAAATGATGTTTTATGAAAGATTATGAGAGTTTGATGTTAGATAAACATCTTTTCCTAAATGAATTTCATGAAAAATGCTAGTAAGGACTAGTTTGTAAAAGTTGTGAAATTTATCATACATGATAGGAATAGTGAGAATTGATTGTTTCTATAGTTAAGAGAATGAATCAGCTAAGCATGAAGTTCATGAAAGTTGAATAAAAATCACTTTACGAGCCTTGGGGCAAAAGTGTAATTATGAGAAAGTTTAGGGGCAAAATGGTAATTTTGCCGAAGTATGATTTAAGAGTCAATTTAGTCAATGTGTGTATTAAATGAGCTAAATCATTATTATAGATCAAGAAAAACGAAGCCCGGATCGAAACCGAGGCAAGAACAAAGTCGAGGACTAAATTGCATTTCTACATACATTTTGTACATTGAGGCAAGTTTGTATGATTTCTAAGCTTTATGATTAATATCATTGAATTGCTTAATATGATGTAGAATATATCTTAATTCCATGAGATCTTTGATGCTATGTTAAACAAAGAAATTAATGAGATTAAGTATGTGAAAGTCCCGATTGAAGTTGAATTACTTAGGATACTCGATCTATCACATGAGACAAGGAAGTCCGTATAAGACCAAGCCAAGGCATGGCATCGACAATCGAGCAAGTTATCATGTAAGACCAAGACAAGTCTTGGCATTGAAGAGTTATTATGAGATAAAGACCCATATAAGCCCAAGCCAAGGCATGGCATTGGTGAGTCTCCATGTAAAGATGTCATGTAAGTCCAAGACAAGTCTTGGCATTGAAAAGCTATCATGAGATAGAGATCCCATGTAAGTCCAAGCCAAGGCATGGCATTGGTGAGTAACAAGGAAGATTTCATGTAAGTCCAAGGCAAGGCTCGGCATTAACCCGTTCATGAGTAAAGATACCAAGTAAGACCATGTCAAGACATGGCAATGGTAAGTTTCCAATGGAACACACAAGGAAGACTTCGTATAAGTCAATGTCAAGACATGGCATCGACACCAAGTTGAGAGATCCCATGTAAGACCATATCTAGGGTATGGCTTTGGCATCGAGATATTTGTGAGATGAGATTCAGTATCCTCGGTTTTCATAGTAATTCATCGGGCAAAGAGTAAAGAATAAATGAGAAAGCAAGAAAGTTAAGCAAGTAAAGCTATCATCAAAGTATGCTAGTCAAAGTTAACTAAGAGTATTATTCATGTTACGAATGATAAAGTTAAGATTATGCTTACCGTAACAAAGTATGCTAATCTATATGGTTAAGTGATACAGGTACCTTGTTTACCTTACAAGCACGAGACTAGTAAGTACCATGATAAGTGTAAGAATCATTAAGAGTAAGTAAGCTCAAGCATGTGAATTTAGCAATGCCTTTGCTTATGATGAATGAGTATGTTAAGTATATATATATACACGTTGTTATATGCATTACATGCAAACTTACTAAGCGAAATGCTTACGTCTTTAATTCTTTCTTTTCATGTAGTCCCGCCAAGCTAATCTCATGGATCATCGTCATCGGAGCTTCGAGCACACTATCAATCGCTATTTTGGTATAGCCAAGTTGTTTATATTAAGTATGGCATGTATAGGAAGCATTTCATTTTGAGTTATGTTTTAGAATTAGCCAAAGTGTTGGCTATCAAGCTTAGTATTCTTTTTTTTTTGTATATGGCCAAAGAGATGGGTCATGAATGATTAAGTATGTATGTTTTTATCTATCAATGAAGTATGCATCCTTGTTCATGTTAGATGTAATACTTGAGTTATTGAATTGAGTATTGGATTGATCTTCATATTAGGGTGGCAATTGGCTTGGAAAAATAGCCTCTAGGTGCCCACACGGATAGACACACGGGCGTGTGTCCAAGCCGTGTGTTCCTGTACATTAGTGTTTTAAGTCAGAATAGACCATGGGCTAATCACACGGCCGTATGTTTAGGCCGTGTGTGACACACGGTTAGCACATGGGCGTGTGCCCTGGCCGTGTGAAGTCTGCACCTTGCACTTGTAAATTGAATTGCCGCACGGCTGAAGTACACGGGCTTGTGTATGGACCGTGTGGATAAGTCAGAATGCCAAAGTCTAGCAGACGGGCCAAAGCCACGGGCGTGTCAAGGCCGTGTGAAATTAGTCAGTGTCGACCACGGGTGAAAGACACGGGCATGTCTCAGGGGTACACAGGCGTGTCCCAAGTCACATGGGCGTGTGACTCCTGTTTCGAGAAAAAGTTCCCGATTGAGTTTTGAAAGTTTCCGAATAAGTGTTTAAGGCCTCGTAGGCCCATGAAACGTATGTTTTGATTAAGAAAGAGGAGTTTCTGTTTCGAAACAAAACTTTACAGCCCGTAAGTACATGTTTCCTTAAGTTCAAGTATGGTAATGTCTCGTATCCAGTCTCAGTCTCGGACTTGGGTATGGGGTGTTACAGTAATGGCATGTATATGATATGTTTGCCATATTGGCATGCAAATGTAAATGATGCTTGTAATCTAGCCATTGGAATGGCTAGTGATGATTATGTTTTGGTACATGCATATATGTATTTAAGTTCATGTTATGGTGATAACATAGGTACTATATATTTTTTGATTAAGAAAGGGGAAATAAGTATGCTTATTAAAGAGTAAGATTGTAAACATGAATGCTTATGAGGATATATAATGTTGAATGATAGAGTTGCTCATCTTGAATGCTTGAAATGGTTGGTATTTGTATGTGTGATTCAAGTGCAGGTCATGGGTGAAATTTTGGGTGAGAAATAAAGCTAGAAATGGTTTTATTTTGTCGACACGGGCTGACACACGGGCGTGTGTCTAGACCGTGTGTGACACACGGCCTGGTAACACGGGCATGTGATTGGGCCGTGTGTCCCCTGCACCTTAAATTCGAGAAAACAGAATGCTTAGAATTGAGCACATGGGCAGAGACACGGGCATGTGTCTCAGCCGTGTGGGTGACACGGCCTTGAACAAGGGCGTGTGTCTTGGCCGTGTGAAACTTGCACCTAATTTGAATTTAATTAATTAACCACACGGCCTAGCACACGGGCGTGTGGCATGGCCGTGTGGCACAAGTCAGAGAGCTACCTAGTTTTGATTACGGCCTCAGCACGGGCGTGTCCTTAGGTCACACGGGCGTGTCCCTTGGACCACATGGGCGTGTAAGCCCTGTACCTTGGAAAATTTTGGAATTTCACAAAAAATTCCCTGAGTTCCCGAATTAGTCCCGACTTGATTCTAATGCTCGTATAGGGCCTCGAGGGTCCATTTAAGGGACATTATGAATGACCTTGGTGAATGAATAGTAACTTGCCTGAATTAATCGATAAATGTTCTGAATATTCTGGTAACGCTCTGAAACCCTGTCTAGGCGATAGATAAAGGTTAGGGGTATTACATTTAGTGGTATCAGAGCTATGGTTTAGTCGGTTCTCAAACTGAACGTGGCATATGTGGAGTCTAAAAATACATGCCATTATATAACCTGTGATTGTATGATATCTCCCGACTCTGATGAAAAATGTTTTACAAATAGACAGAGATGCTTTCCAACTGAGCTAATTTTGATGACTCCGAAAGAGATACTTAAGTATCTGAGTAAAATGTTACTGATGATGAAATAGAATCCGAGAAGGTACGGATAAATGCTTTATAGTACATGAGAATGATAAGTGTTCTGTTATATGAGTATATATATATGAAAGTTAAATTTTGAGGCTTACGATCTCCACCCCCTCACCAATATAGTTTTATACAATGAAATTCACAAGATTCATATGGATTAAGCTTATGAATGTGGAACTAAAGAGTTCAAAGGCTGAATGACTAAAGATGTTGTCAAAATGAGAACGGGTTAATAAGTAAAGATGGTATTAAAAAGATATCAAATTTTTCTGAAGATTATTCTGAATATGTGCTGTCATTGTTAAGGAAGAAGTTATTCATGAGTAATTGACTTATCTAGATGTGATAATTACAGAACAGATTAGCCAAAATTTTTTATAAATTGACTCTTTCAGTGAACTGAATAATGTAAGATTATTGATGATTTTATTGGTCAGTAGAATAGTAATAAAACTGCAAAGATATTTGAATGCAGCTGTTATAATAGGGGATATTTCAGCAATATCTTCTGGGTACTCTATAAGTTCTGTTATTCTCAGAGGCATATGAAATTGTGCATGTACAGATGCAATATTTGTCGTATTGAAAAGCTAGTAAATCATGACAGATGAAATTACTGTAAGCCTGGTTAATTCATGAGTGGTATTGCTCTATCATACTTGGGCTTTCTAATTCATCATGATTAATATAAGATTTGATGATAAGGTTCATGTGATGTTATTTTCTACTTCTACTGATTGAAGCCCTGAATTGTGAATGTACAAATTATATTGTCTTTATCACAGTTATTTCTACTAAGTAAGCGTGATATTACTCTTCTAAATTTTCTCTAAGACATCATCAATATCTTTATTATTTAAACGTGGGATTGCTTGTGAAAGATATTCTTTGATTGGAGGTAATTACATTCATTACTGTTATAAATATTGACTTGATCATGAGGTATGGTGATAGAGATCACATATTATAGAAACTGTACTACTACATTGGTTATTATTAGGGCCACTTTTGGTTTTCCCTCTTTTAAGTTGAGGTGCACTATTGATGTTGAAGTGTTGCTTTATCTATACAGCTGAATTGTCAGTCATAATATTACACTATATGTAACAGTCCGGTTTATACCCTAGTCAGAACAGTAGTTTCGAGACCACAAATATGAGTCCGTATAATATTTTAATATTATTTTCCGTGCATTTGATATGTGATTAAGCATGTGGTAAGGTTTCGTAGATTAATTTGTTTGTCTGTGTGTTTAATTTACGAGAAAGGACTAAATCACATAATTCGTAAAAGTTGTCTTCTATTTGATTTTTGGCCAAATTGATGTGGCTTTTATTTGTAAGGGCCTTATGAGGTAATTTGCCTATTAATCTTGATAATGGACGGTTATGGTCCATAATAACCTTGGAAATTATGTTTTGTAATTTTATAATATAAGGTTAAATTTGGAAATGGATTATTAAGTTATATTATGATAAAATAAAGCATTAAAAATGGCCATTTCTATTCATTCATCACCGGAAATCAAAAAAAAAAGAAAAAGAAAGAAGAAGCTAGGGCATTCGACACTCATTAAACAAAATTAAGGTATGTGTTGAGTATGATTTTTGATGATTTTTATGTTTTTGAGATTGTTGCTTAGTCTACTATCAAGCCCATGTTGTAATTTGAGGAATTGATGATATTTGTGAGATGTGCCATTGATGAAATGGTAAGCTTTATGATGAGTTTAGTTGTTAAAGGAAAGATATGTGTTAGATGAACATATTTTGTTCTTGAAATTTTGATAAATTTAGCTAAATAGGGCTAAATTGAGAAAATGATGATTTGAGGGACTAAATTGTAAATTTGATGGAAAATATGGGCTTGTATGATATACATAAGCATTCGGTTAAGCATGAGTATGTGATGATTTTGTGTATTTGATGTTTTGAGAAAAATGGACAAAATTGATAAATTGTGCAAATGTGAGGGTTAAATTGCAAATTACCCTAAATGTGTGTTTTTGGATTGAATTGAATGTGTTGATAAATAAAAGGGTTAAATTTGGATATGTATAGATCAAGAACCGAAGAAATCGGACTTAGATCGCGGGAAAGCGAAAGTAATCGAGTAGCCGTTTCTGTTTTAGTTAAATCGAATTCGAGGTAAGTCATTATGCAAAGAAACGTATTTGTACTAAATTGTATATGTGCGTATAATTATTGATAACGGTGAATGGTTATGAGATGATGTGTACGTGAATTTTGAGATAAGAACGACATAGTGGCAATGTCCGAGAAGTCCTGTATGAACCTAGGAATAGATAGGATTAGCTATGTCATGACATAGGTGTCTGTTCTGAGATATCATGTAAGACTACGTCTGGGACGTCGGTGTTGATTTGAGATTTCGTGTAAGACCACGTCTGGGACGTTGGCATCGATACGAGATTTATGTGTAAGACCATGTCTGGGACATTGGCATCGTATTGGTTCGTGTAAGACCCTGTCTGGGATAGTGGCATCGATATCTGAGTACATGTAAGACCTCGTCTGGGACGTTGGCATTGTACGACTATTCCGAGTTTTTTGAGTATCCTATTAGATTTCAAACGGTTCAACGGGAAAGTTTGTGATACGAATGGCTATGTGAATCATAAATCTATTTCAGGTACGTTGATTTGTACACTAAGTGTGAATGAAAGGTAAGTATCAATATGAACTTACTATGATAATTAGGTATGTTGGAATTATGAAATGATATGTGAAAATATGTGTAAAAGAGCCATGTATATATGAGATTGTTGAGTTGATGAATGCGGCAAGATGTGGCCTAGTACATGGATCAAAGAATACATGTGATAAATTTGCTATGAGAATTAATTATGCCAATGTTCCAATATGATTATATGCTTTTCATGCTAGGTTTATTTGTATATAGCTTACTAAGCTTTTGGAAAGCTTACTCTGTGTGTGTGTTGTTCTGTTTTATAGATCGTCAAAGCTACTGAAGGCTCGAGAACTGTCGAGGACCATCATCACACTACTCAACTTGTATTGGTACATTTTGGAAACGTATATTGCTAGATATGGCATGTATAGGCTAGTTATTTGTATAAGTTGAGAGATGAACTTAGCCATGTGATTTGGCTAGTTATGTGTTGATAATATGCATTAATGAATATGTTATATGATGAATGTTTTAGTATGGTTTGATAACATATGAAATGGTTAAGTTGATGGTAAGTATATGGATGGAATTTGAGCATATATGTTTGAACAAAAGAATAAATTCATGAAAGGTAAATAGGGATGAATTATACTTTTGTATACTTGAGTTTTTGTTGTGTGAATTGGTATGTTGGGAAATGGAGTTGCATATAGAGATTGAATGGTTATTTTGATATGTTTTGGTTGCCAAATGTGCATGAGTTGCATTGGTAATTTGCTTGTAGGTTTGACCCTATGTGGGTGGCATTTTGGCCTTGTATATGGCCTGTTTTGCCTAAACGGTCAAGGCACACAGGCGCGCCTGATGACCGTGGGAGTAAGTTAGTAGCTAACTAAGTGTACACGGCCTTGGCACACGGACGTGCCTGGTAGCCGTGTGGTTTAGTTAGGATTGACCATGGCCAAGGTACACGGGCGTGCTTCGTGGCCGTAGAAACAAGTTAGGCTCGACCACGGGTAAGACACATGGGTGTGTCCAGCAGCCGTGGGAGGCACACGGCCTGCCCCCACGGACGTGTGTCCAGTATAACTTAGAAAAATTTTAAATTTCCAAGAATTTCTGTAAGAGTTCGGCATAGTCTCGGTCCTACTCTAAAGCATGTTTAAGGTCTCGTTGACCTATAGATGGGACATGATGATGGTGATTGATGATTTATATTACGAATTGTCTGAATAAGTTTTTAATCTATCCGGTAACTCCTTTAACCCTAATCTGGTGACGGATACAGGATAGGGGTGTTACATTTGGTTGGTATCAGAGCTACGGTTTAGTCGATTCTCGGACTAACGTAGCATGTCAGAGTCTAGCTATACATGCCATATATCTGAACTGTGATTGTGTGATGAATCCTGACGTGTAAAATGTGACTTTCGTATAGTAATGGATCCCGAAAGAGCCGTAGCTGATGATATAGAAAGCAATGCACCTGCTCCCGCGCAAGGGACAGCGCCATATGATCCGAGACCGGCTATGAGCGGTCAAGAGGGAGAAGCTAAACAAGCTTTCTTCCAGATGATGAGTGAGTGGTTCACTCAGTTTGTTAG
Source organism: Gossypium sturtianum (assembly GCA_025698515.1). Lineage (NCBI taxonomy): Eukaryota > Viridiplantae > Streptophyta > Magnoliopsida > Malvales > Malvaceae > Gossypium > Gossypium sturtianum. The sequence goes on along the minus strand of CM046950.1, from coordinate 66,605,080 downwards.
AAATAACCCGACTGTTTCGCAACCTCCGCCCCCGGTTAATCGCCCTCAAACATTTGCTATGCCTCAGACTATGAATTTGAATCTGTTGAACAAGCCTCCGGTTGATAAAATTCGTAAGTATGAGGCTGAAGAATTCAGGGCTACTAATGACGACGATGCTGAAAAAGCCGAGTTTTGGTTAGAGAATACAATCCGGGTCTTTGATGAGATGTCACTGAGTCCCGAGGAATGCATAAAGTGTGTGGTTTCTTTACTACGAGACGCGGCCTATCAGTGGTGGAAAACTCTAATTTCTGTTGTTCTGAAAGAACGGGTGACATGGGATTTCTTTCGGATTGAGTTTCGAAAGAAATACATCAGTGAGAGATTCATTGATCAGAAACGGAAAGAATTTCTAGACTTGAAACAGGGCCGTATGACTGTTTCTGAATACGAACGAGAGTTCGTGAGACTAAGTCAATATGCTCGTGAATGTGTATCTACAGAGGCAATAATGTGCAAAAGATTCGAAGATGGTCTTAATGAAGGCATCCGTTTACTTGTTGGGATTCTGGAAATAAAAGAGTTCGTTATACTTGTTGATTGAGCATGCAAAGCTGAGGCACTCGGGAAAGATAAAAAGAAAGCTGAGTCTAAAGTTAGAGATATGAGAAAGAGATTTCAGAGTAGATCATTTTAGTTTGCTTCGAAGAAATTTTGAGATGAGCATAGCCATTCAAAGGCTAATGTGGGATATCCTAATAGAGATCGAGCTAGATCACAAATGAGCTCCAAAACTCCGGCAACTTCAATGGCAAGTGTTGGAAATGTCCGATCTGAGAAACCTGAATGTAAACATTATGGGAAAAGGCATATGGGATGTTGTAGATTAAAGGATTGAGCTTGCTTCAGATGTGGATCATTAGATCATTTCATCCGTGATTGTCCAGAATCTGTTGAGCCAGAGACTACTCCAAATCTGAGATCGGATAATATTTTAACGAGAGGTAGACCTTTTCGAAATGCAAGAATCGTCAGTGGTAGTCAGAGGTTTACTAGAGACACTGTTGCAAGATCTGAAGCTAGAGCGCCTGCCAGAGTGTATGCTTCCGAGCTCGTGAGGAAGCTTCATCTCCAGACGTTATAACGAGTACTTTTACACTTTATGATACTTCTGTGATTGGATTGATAGACCCTGGTTCTACACATTCGTATATATGCATGAACTTAGTATCCAGTAAGACTTTGCCTGTAGAGTCTACTGAGTTTGTTATAAAAGTATCGAACCCCTTACGGAAAAGTGTTCTGGTTAACAAAATATGCAAGAATTGTCCGTTAATGTTTCGAGATATCTGTTTCCCTGCTGATCTGATGCTATTACCGTTTGATGAGTTTGATATAATTCTGGGTATGGACTGGTTGACATTGCATGATGCTGTTGTGAACTGTAAAAGAAAGACTATTGATTTGAGTCGTCAGAATGGTGAAATAGTTCGTATTGAGTAGAATGATTTAAATGGATTGCCTACTGTGATATCTGTGTTGAAAGCTTAGAGTTATATGAAAAAGGGTTACGAAGCTTATTTTGCTTATGTGATCGATTCGAAAGTGTCTGAAAAGAAAGTTGAATCAGTGCCAGTTGTTTGTGAGTTTTCTGATGTATTCCCTCAAGAATTATTGGGATTGCCTCCGATACGTGAAGTTGAATTTGGTATTGATCTGTTGCCTGGTACGACACCTATTTCGATAGCACCGTATAGAATGGCACCAACAGAGTTGAAAGAGTTAAAGTCACAGTTGCAATAGTTGACTGACAGAGGGTTTGCTAGACCGAGTTTCTCACCTTGGGGTACTCCCATTCTGTTTGTGAAAAAGAAAGATGGCACGATGAGAATGTGCATAGATTATCGTCAGTTGAACAAAGTGACTATAAAGAACAAATATCTGTTACCCAGGATTGACGATTTGTTTGATCAGCTAAAAGGAGCCACCGTATTTTCAAAGATAGATCTAAGATCAGGTTACTATCAGTTGCGAGTAAAAGACTCAAACATTTCGAAAATTGCTTTCAGAACAAGGTACGGGCATTATGAGTTTTTAGTTATGCCTTTCGGACTAATGAATGCTCCTGCTGTTTTTATGGATTTGATGAACAGAATCTTCAGACCGTACCTAGATCGATTTGTTATCGTTTTCATTGATGACATTTTGATTTATTCACATGATGAAAGTGAACATGCTGAACATTTGAAAATTGTATTGTAAACTCTGAGAGAAAAGCAATTGTATGCGAAATTCAGCAAATGTGAATTCTGGTTACACGAGGTTAGTTTTCTGGGACATATTGTGTCAGCTTCTTGAATTCGAGTTGATCCGAGCAAGATTTTTGCTATTCTGGATTGGAAACCTCCGAAGAACGTGTCTGAAGTCCGTAGCTTTCTGGGACTAGCTGGTTATTATCGTCGATTTGTAAAAGGCTTTTCAATGATAGCTACTCCGTTAACTAAACTGCTTCAAAAAGATGTGAGATTTGAATGGTCCGATAAATGTCAGAAAAGCTTTGATCAGTTGAAAACTCTATTAACTGAAGCTCCAGTGTTAGTACAACCGGAATTGGGCAAAGAGTTTGTAATATACAGTGATGCTTCGTTGAATGGTCTGGGATGTGTATTGATGCAGGAAGGCAAAGTAATAGCTTATGCCTCGAGACAACTTAAGCCTCATGAGAAGAACTATCCAACACACGACCTCGAGTTAGCTGCGATTGTGTTCGCATTAAAAATTTGGCGACATTATCTGTTCGGCGAGAAATGTCACGTGTTTTCAGATCATAAAAGTTTGAAGTATATAATGACTCAGAAAGATTTGAATCTACGACAAAGAAGATGGTTAGAATTGTTGAAAGACTATGAACTTGCGATAGATTATCACCCGGGTAAAGCAAATGTAGTTGTTGATGCGTTGAGTCGAAAGTCACTGTGTGCATTACTTGCTATGAATGCTCAATTAGATCTGTCTGATGATAGCACAGTGTTAGCTGAATTGAAAGCAAAACCGTTGTTTTTACAGCAAATATGTGATGCTTAGAAAGTTGATAATGAAATGTTAGCGAAACGAGCTCAGTGCGATTCGAATTCTGATTCTAAATTTCGAGCTGTTGATGATTGTTTGAGATTTCGAGATCGTATCTGTGTTCCGAGAAATCCTGAGTTAATTCAGTTGATTTTGAAAGAAGCACATAATAGTCGTTTATCTGTTCATCCGGGTAGTACAAAGATGTACCATGATCTGAAGCAACACTATTGGTGGTATGGTATGAAACGGGATATCTTTGATTTCGTATTGAAATGTTTAGTCTGTAACACCCCTTACCCGTATTCAAGCCGGAACAGGGTTTGAGGCATTACCTAACTAATCTTGCTTAGACATCTCGAACTGGGTAATAAAATTTTCCTTAAACCCATCGCACACATACTCGACCTAAGAGGCCCTAAACATACTTCCGAGAGGTATCGAAACTATTCCGGGAACTTTTACGAGTTCGAGAAACTTTTCAAAAAAAATAGGGGCCACACGCCCGTGGGGTCTAGGGACACGCCCGTGTTTCCCAAAGACATGTCCGTGTCTTCCACCCGTGGTCGACACTGACTAATTTCACACGGCCTTGACACGCCCATAGCCCTGGCCCGTGTGCCAAACCTTGGCTTTCTGACTTATCCACAGGGGCTATACACACGCCCGTGTGCTTCAGCCGTGTGGCTATTCAAATTCCAAGTGCAGGGTGCAGACTTCACACGACCTGGGCACACGCCCTTGTTCTAGCCGTGCCTCCCACACGGTCTAGACACACACCCGTGTGTCTACCTATGTGGACAATTAGCAGGCTATCTACCAAGCCCTTTTGCCACCTTACATTGCATACATTCATACACCATCACACAACACTCTCAAATCATCGATTATAACACATTTGATTTATGAAAATGAAGTCTTCATCCCCTACACGAGGGCGAACTATTTCTAGTATAATTACAATCGACCTTAGCCATCATCTATGACTATGCACAACCTAACCGTAAACTCTCTTAGGCCAACACATTTGGCTATATCAACTATGACTTAATCAACTTTAAAAGAGATCCCTATACATGCTATAACTCATAAGGACTTAAAACCTCATACCAAGTGTCTGCTCGATAGTGTGAAACATCTCCAGCGGTCTCCAACCCGATCTAGCTAAATTAACCTATAAGAGATGAGAAAGGAAGAGAAGTAAGCAATGATGCTTAGTAAGTTCATATGCATATAACAATCAACTATTGATTATGTTCAACCAAAAAGTATTATAATGAGTTTTACTCTTAAACTCATGGTTACTTACTCAACTATTCTTGAAACTTACTCATTCTGTCTCTTACCACATTATAACCATGCCACAAGCCAAATGCTCATGTTAATTTGCATACACTCCTACACTTGTCGCCATAGGATCACATAATACAATACATCAAACATTTTCAATAAGCCACTCATACTATCTAACACTCGATGGTTTCGCACTTAGCCCATTCTCAATCTCTAGTAGGGTGGTATTGCACTCAGCCCACCGATCATTTATAATATAAGCGATGGTGTCGCACACAGGCCACCATTTAATAATTAATAAGGTGGTAACGCACACAGCCCACCGTTAATATACATTCATGGATATTTATCCACATGCATTTCTCTATTTCAAATGTTCATCCGAGAACATCCTCGCTCTCTACCATTCTTACTTAGCTTGCTATGATAATCGTTCGCATTCACACAATGCATTAATAATTATAACTTATGCCACCAAGGCGCATCATTTACATGTGACCCACTATGGGTTCCTCATATACCGAGATCATCTCAATTTAGTTCTAACACATACCTGTACCTCTCGTGGTACAACCACATTCATTCTCATTTTCAACATAATTGTTGAATCACTCCATTTGTTAAATAACAATCTTGAGTTTCATACACAAAATGTCCCATTAACATCATACCCCCGATAGGGTCTTACATGAAATATCATATCGATGCCATGTCCCTGACATGGTCTTATTCAATATCTCACACCGAGGCCGTATTCCAATATGGTCTTACACGGGACCTTAACTATCATCATATCATGCTATTTGCATTTCTCACTATCTTAGATTCAATTCTCTTAACAACTCGTCAAAACATATTTAATACATTCATAGCGTAATTATACATTCCATACATCATTGGAATATTAAATAACCCGTATGTAATTGCAACATTCGCACACGAACTTACCTCGATGCCAAAAAGGGGTCGAAAGGGACCTATTTGTCCACACTTCTCTTTTCCCCCGTTCTAGGTCCGAATCTTGTTTTCTTCGATCTAGAACAACAAAATTTACTCATTTTATCACCACACTAATCAATACATTTTAAAAATTCTACTTTTGCAAAATTACCATTTTGCCCTTAGACTTTGGCAAAATTACGATTTTGCCCCTAGGCTCGTAAATAAAATTTTCATCACATTTTCTTATTAAACAAGCCTAGCCGAACATTTAATCCTCTTATAACTATTCTTAATTCCAACTATTTCATGCATTAATGAACAAATTTCAACATTTGCATCTTAGTCCTAATTAGGTGTTTTCATGACAACACCTTTCATAAAAGTTGTTTCTCATCTTCCTAACATTCATTTTCTTCCATAAAAACTCAGCAACCAATATAAACTCTCTCATGGCAAGTCCCTAGACTTTCAACCATATTGCAAATTAGTCCCCTCATTAGCTAGCTTAAGCTTTGGGGACTCCAAAAGTACAATTTTTATCAAGAAAGATCACCAAAATCACTTACTTGTGAGGAGAAATGTTTGCTAAAATTTTTGAGCTCTCCAACCCTTGTTTGCTGCCAATTTTCGGTGGTGATGAAGAAAAGAAAAGATGACACCTTTCTTTTCTTTATTCTTCTCTTATTTTATTCATTTATCAATTAATCTCACCAACTTTTGACCAAATAAATGCTCTTGTCCCCTATGCATACTATGGCCGGCCAACTCACTTAAAACAAGGCCAAATTACACATTTGGGACCTCAAATTAATATTCTAGAGCTAGTTGGCACCTCTAGCAAATAAAGTAGAACTTTTGCACTTTATGCGATTTAGTCCTTTTTCGCAATTAAGCCCTCAATCGCTAAAATTAAAACACCAAAATTCTCATGCCTCTTTATGAGCATATTATAACACATAAAATATTATCAGAATAATTTTCTCCAACCTCGAATTAGTGATCCCGAGATCACTGTTCCGACTAGCCCCTAAATCGGGCTGTTACATAGTCTGTCAGCAAGTGAAAGCAGAACATCAGGTTCCATCTGGGTTGTTACAGCCAATTTTGATTCCCGAGTGGAAATGGGATAGAGTGACAATGGATTTTGTTTTGGGTTTGCCTCTGACTCTGAGAAAAAAGATGCGATTTTGGTAGTAGTTGATCGTTTGACGAAATCTGCCAATTTTATTCCAGTACGATCTGATTATTCACTTGATAGATTAGTTGAACTTTATATTTCTGAGATTGTGAGACTGCACGGGGTGCCACTATCCATTGTGTCTGACAGAGATCCGAGGTTTACATCACAGTTCTGGAAGAAATTACAAGAAGCTTTAGGCACAAAACTGCATTTCAGTACAGCTTTTCATCCGTAAACGGATGGCCAATCTGAACGGATTATTCAGATCCTCGAGGATATGTTGAGATGTTGCATTCTTGAGTTTAATGGTTCGTGGGAACAGTATTTGCCATTGATTGAATTTGCATATAACAACAGTTTTCAGTCGAGCATTAAAATGGAACCTTATGAAGCTTTGTACAAACACAAATGTCGTACACCTCTGTATTGGACCGAGCTCAGTGAAAATAAGATACACGGGGTTGACTTGATAAAAGATACTGAACAGAAACTAAAAGTAATTCGTGATAGTCTGAAATTAGCATCTGATCGTCAGAAGTCTTATGCAGACTTGAAACGTAAAGATATTGAATTTGAGATTGGTGAAAAAGTGTTTTTGAAAGTATCTCCGTGGAAGAAAGTACTCCGATTCACACGTAAAGGCAAATTGAGTCCGAGATTCATCGGGCTGTATGAGATTATCGAGCGAGTTGGGCCTGTTGCATACAGATTATTGTTGCCACCTGAACTTGAAAAGATACACAATGTATTTCATGTTTCGATGCTCCGTAGATATCGATCTGATCCGTCACATGTAATTGCTCCGTCTGAAATTGAAATTCGAGCTGATATGACTTACGAGGAAGAACCAATCCGTATTTTAGCTTTTGAAGTGAAAGAATTGAGAAACAAAAGAATTCCGTTAGTTAAAGTATTATGGCATAGACACGAAATAGAAGAGGCTATGTGGGAGCTTGAAAGTTCAATGAAACAGCAATATCCAAATCTGTTTAACAGTAAGATTTTTGGGGACGAAAATCCTTAAGGGGGGAGAATTGTAATAGCTCGGTTTATACCTTAGTCAGAAGAGTGGTTTCAGGACCACAAATCTGAGTCCGTATAATATTTTAATATTATTTTCCATGCATTTGATATGTGATTAAGCATGTGGTAAAGTTTCGTAGATTAATTTGTATGTCTGTGTGTTTAATTTAAGAAAAAGGACTAAATCACATAATTCGTAAAAGTTGTCTTCTATTTGATTTTTGGCCAAATTGATGTGGCTTTTATTTGTAAGGGCCCTATGAGGTAATTTGCCTATTAATCTTGATAGTGGACGGTTATGGTCCATAATAACCTTGGAAATTATGTTTTGTAATTTTATAATATAAGGTTAAATTTGGAAATGGATTATTAAGTTATATTATGATAAAATAAAGCATTAAAAATGGCCATTTCTATTCATTCATCACCGAAAATCAAACAAAAGAAAAAGAAAGAAGAAGCTAGGGCATTCGACACTCATTAAGCAAAATTAAGGTATGTGTTGAGTATGATTTTTGATGATTTTTATGTTTTTGAGATTGTTGCTTAGTCTACTATCCAGCCCATGTTGTAATTTGAGGAATTGATGATATTTGTGAGATGTGCCATTGATGAAATGGTAAGCTTTATGATGAGTTTAGTTGTTAACGAAAGATATGTGTTAGATGAACATATTTTGTTCTTGAAATTTTGATAAATTTAGCTAAATAGGGCTAAGTTGAGAAAATGATAATTTGAGGGACTAAATTGTGAATTTGATGGAAAATATGGGCTTGTATGATATACAAAAGCATTCGGCTAAGCATGAGTATGTGATGATTTTGTGTATTTGATGTTTTGAGAAAAATGGACTAAATTGATAAATTGTGCAAATGTGAGGATTAAATTGCAAATTGCCCTAAATGTGTGTTTTTGGATTGAATTGAATGTGTTGATAAATAAAAGGGTTAAATTTGAATATGTATAGATCAAGAACCGAAGAAATCAGACTTAGATCGCGGGAAAGCCAAAGTAATCGAGTAGCCGTTTCCGTTTCAGTTAAATCAAATCTGAGGTAAGTTATTATGCAAATAAACGTATTTGTACTAAATTGTATATGTGCGTATAATTATTGATAACGATGAATGGTTATGAGATGATGTGTACGTGAATTTTGAGATAAGAACGACATAGTGGAAATGTCCGAGAAGTCCTATATGAACCTAGGAATAGATAGGATTAACTATGTCATGACATAGGTGTCTGTTCTGAGATATCATGTAAGACCACGTCTGGGACGTCGGCGTTGATTTGAGATTTCATGTAAGACCACGTCTGGGACGTTGGCATCGATACGAGATTTACGTGTAAGACCATGTCTGGGACATTGGTATCGTATTGGTTCGTGTAAGACCCTGTCTGGGACAGTGGCATCGATATCTGAGTACATGTGAGACCTCGTCTGGGGCGTTGGCATTGTATGACTATTCTGAGTTTTTTGAGTATCCTATTAGATTCCGAACGATTCAACGGGCAAGTCTGTGATACGAATGGCTATGTGAATCATAAATCTATTTTAGGTACGTTGGTTTTTACACTAAGTGTGAATGTAAGGTAAGTATCAATATGAACTTACTATGATAATTAGGTATGTTGGAATTATGAAATGATATGTGAAAATATGTTTAAAAGATCCATGTATATATGAGATTTTTGAGTTGATGAATGCGGCAAGATGTGGCCTAGTACATGGATCAAAGAATACATGTGATAAATTTGCTATGAGAATTAATGATGCCAATGTTCCAATATGATTATATGCTTTTCATGCTAGGTTTATTTGTATATGGCTTACGAAGCTTTTGGAAAGCTTACTCTATGTGTCTGTTGTTCTGTTTTATAGATCGTCAAAGCCACTGAAGGCTCGGGAACTGTCGAGGATCGTCATCACACTACTCAACTTGTATTGGTACATTTTGGAAACGTATATTGCTAGATATGGCTTGTATAGGCTAGTTATTTGTATAAGTTGAGAGATGAACTTAGCCATGTGATTTGGCTAGTTATGTGTTGATAATATGCATTAATGAATATGTTATATGATGAATGTTTTAGTATGGTTTGATAGCATATGAAATGGATAAGTTGATGGTAAGTATATGGATGAAATTTGAGCATATATGTTTGAACAAAAGAATGAATTCATGAAAGGTAAATAGGGATGAATTATACTTGTGTATACTTGAGTTTTTGTTGTGTGAATTGGTATGTTGGGAAATGGATTTGAATATAGAGATTGAATGGTTATTTTGATATGTTTTGGTTGCCAAATGTGCATGAGTTGCATTAGTAATTTGCTTGTAGGTTTGACCCTATGTGGGTGGCATTTTGGCCTTGTATATGGCCTGTTTTGCCTACATGGTCAAGGCACACGGGCGTGCCTGGTGACCGTGGGAGTAAGTCAGTAGCTAACTAAGTGTACACGACCTTGGCACACGGATGTGCCTGGTAGCCGTGTGGTTTAGTCAGGATCGACCACGGCTAAGGTACACGGGCGTGCTTGGTGGCCGTGGAAACAAGTCAGGCTCGACCATGGGTAAGACACATGAGTGTGTCTAGCAGCCGTGGGAGGCACACGGCCTGCCCACACGGGCGTGTGTCCAGTATAACTTAGAAAAGTTTTAAATTTTTGAGAATTTCTGTAAGAGTTCGGCATAGTCCCGGCCCTACTCTAAAGCATGTTTAAGGTCTCATTGACCAATAGATGGGACATGATGATGGTGATTGATGATTTATATTACGAATTGTCTGAATAAGTTTTCGATCTGTCCGGTAACTCCTTTAACCCTAATCCGGCTATGGATACGGGATAGAGGTGTTACACTATAGTTTAAAGTCTATCTGATGGTTGTGGCTTTGGAAGAACTCAAAGCTTCAATGTTAATAATTGAAATAGCTGCATTGATGACATAGTTATTAAGGAAAGATGTAAGAATTGAATGGACTGACAAATGTTAGTAAAGCTTTGATCAGTTGGAAGCCCTGATGTAACATTCCAGTTTAGACCCTAGTCAGAACAGTGGTTCGAGACCACAAATCTGAGGTTGTAAAAATATTTTAATGATATTTTCTGTGTGAATAGTATGTTAAATAGCCTGTGTGAAAATTCTGTGTGATAATTTGATTGTTTGAGTGTCGAATTAAGAGAAAAGACTTAATCGCGTAAAGAGTAAAAGCTAGGTGCTGAATTATAAGTACTTATTTGCGGTGGGTTTTTTAAGGTGGAGGCCTTATGTGTTAATAAACCATTATTAAGATAGTGGGGTGTTAAATGACTTAATAACCATAATATTTATTTGTCTTATATGATTAATTAAAGGGTAGAATGGGAAATCAATTATTAACGTTATAATAAATAAAACAAAACTAATTTTTTGCTCATCTTTGCCGAAAAACACAAAGAAAAAGAAAGAAAAGAAGCTTAAGGGTTTGGCCATGGTTTTGGTTTGATTGAAGGTTAGTTTTTGATCCGTTTTTGATAATTTCTACGTTTTCGTGATCGTTGCTTTGTGCTTTACAAAGCCCATGTTGTAATTTTGTAAATTGATGATGTTTATGGAATGTACCATTGATGAAATGAGGAGCTTTGTGATGAGTGTTGGCGTTAAATGAAAGATATGTGTTTAATGAACATGTATTGTTCTTAAAATTTTGATGAATTTAGCTAATTAGGGCTAAATTGTGAAAATAGCATTTTAAAGGACTAGATTGTGAAATAAATGAAATGTGTGGGTTTGTATGGACACTAGTAAAATTCGGCTAAGCTTGTGCTAGGTGGAATGTGGTGAATTTGATGATTGTGTGAAATAGGGACTAAAGTGTCGAAATGTGAAAATATGAGAGCTATTATGCAAAATGCCCTAAATGTGTGTATGTGGGCTAAATTGAATGAAATGATGATTAAATGGATTGATTTTAAATGTGTATAGACCAAGAGAGAAGAGGTTCGGATCGAGATCGGGGCAAAGATAAAGTGCTCAATTAATCGACCATATCGATAGTCGATGCCCGAGGTAAGTTCGGACATAATACCTGTATTTAACTATGTTTAATGCTATGAAATAAGTGGTGTGATATTATTACAAAATGGATGCTATGTGATAGATTGAGTTAAATAGCACTAAGTGTGCATATTCGAAAACATGATCAGGATAAACAGCACTGTGTATGCAGAGTAGTATAAGCTTCAGCTTTGTGGTTGGCACTGTGTGTGCGATGCCGATTTAAGATCGGTTTGAGATGGATGTATTAAGTGTACGATGCTAATTAAGCTTCGGCTAACTATTTAGGCACTAAGTGTGCAAATGAATCGAGGAAGAAACGAATGTGGATCGAAATGAATCGTGATTATTGATAGCAAAAGTATTTGACAACTAAGTGTTGGCTAAGGTACGCTCGGAATCTATATGGTTGGTGAAGCTATGAATGTGGTTGTGAATGAGTTAATTGAACATATTGGTTGTGGATGGTATTATTTGTGATAGTAAAATTAATCTATGTGATGACATGTTGATATTATGTATTATGTTATGAACTTACTAAGCTTTATAAAGCTTACTGTGTGATTTGTTTCTCTGCTTTGCAGTGTCAGTAAAGCTTGCTCGGATCAGGGGATCGTTAGCATCTCAGTCACACTATCGACAAATCTATTTTGGGGTATTTTGGAACAATGCATATAGTTAAATATGGCATGTATAGGCTGGTCATTTGAATCATGTTTGATGTTTGTAAGTAGCCATGAGATATGGCTAGATATGTGCTAGTCTTAACATGAATGAATTTGATATATGTGATGCATCTTTTGGCATGGTTTGTGGGTTGAAAAATTGACTATTGAATGGCAAATTTTGTGTTGGTAAGATGTTAGTAGGGATTAGTGAAATTGAGAAGGAATGATGTTTGATATTGAATGTATTATACTTGTGACAAGATAGATTTTTGGTATTGAATTTGTTATGTTGGAATGGGAATTGAATGCATAGATTTGATAGTCATATTGGTAAGTTTTTGGTTGCCTTATGTGCATGATATGTTTTGGTATGTGTTGCTTGTAGGTTTGACCTAAGTGGGTGGCATGTTGGCCTTGCAATATGGCCTATAATGTCACACGGTTGAGAGTACACGGCGTGCCTAAGACCGTGGGTGAATTGGCGATATGTAGCTTAGTTAGTTATACGGCCATGGCACACGGGCGTGCCTAGTGACCGTGTTGAAATAGACAGTATATAGACACGAATGGGCACACGGGCGTGCCTAGTGACCGTGTTGAAATAGACAGTCTATAGACACAGATGGACACATGGGGGTGTCTAGTAGCCGTGGAGGGCACACGGCCTCCTCCCACGGGCGTGTCTCCCCTGTATCTTAGAAAAGTTTTAAATTTCGGAGAAATTCTGTATGTGTTTCAAATTAGTCCCTACCCCTCTATAGCATGTGAATTAGGTTTCGTAGACCTCGATAAGGGACACCATGATTGTAATTGAATGAGATTGAAGATGATTGACTTTGTGTCATAAATTCTAGATGTTAAATGTTTTTATTGATCGGTAATACCTCTTAACCCTGTTCCAGTGACAGTTTTGGGTTAGGGGTGTTACATTTTATTGGTATCAGAGCTACGGTTTAGTCGATTCTCGGACTAACGTAGTGCGTGCGAGTCTAGCTATACATGCCATATATGAAATTACGAGAGTGTGATGAATGTTGACAGTTGAAAATGTGTTTTCTTATAGTAATGGATCCCGATCGAGCAGTTGCTGACGACGTAGAGAGTAATGCACCTGCTCCCGGTCAAGGGACAGCACCGACCACATCTAGGCCGAATGAAAGTAGTGAGGGAGGAGAGGCTAAGCAAGCCTTCTTCCGTATGATGAGTGAATGGTTTACGGAGTTCATTCGAACGAATCCGACTACTCCACAACCTCCACCCCCGCAAGTACCTGTTGTGCCTCATGTTGTAGATCCGAACAGATTGAATAAACCACCTGTAGATAAGATTCGAAAATATGGGGCTAAGGAGTTTAGGGCCACATCTGATGACGATGCTGAGCGAGCCGAGTTTTGGCTTGAGAATACAATCAGAGTATTCGATGAGATGATGTTGAACCCTGATGAGTGCATTAAGTGTGCAGTTTCCTTGTTGAGATATACGGCGTATAACTGGTGGAAAACATTAATATCTGTAGTTTCGAGAGAGAGAGTCACCTGGGACTTCTTTCAAGTTGAGTTCAGAAAGAAATATATTAGTCAGCGTTTCATTGATCAGAAACGTAAAGAGTTTCTAGAGTTGAAACAGGGCCGTTTGTCTATTACTGAGTACGAGCGAGAATTTGTAAGATTGAGTCAATATGCAAGAGAATGTGTCTCGACCGAAGCTACTATGTGCAAACGTTTCATAGAGGGATTGAATGAAGACATCAAGCTATTGGTTGGGATATTCGATATAAATGAATTTGTTGTGTTAGTTGAAAGAGCGTGCAAAGATGAAGAGCTGAGTAAGGAAAAGAAGAAAGCCGATTCAGAAGCTCGCGATGAAAGAAAGAGATCGATGAATAAATTTTCTCAACCTTCTACTAAGAGATACAGAGATGCAAGTAACCGTTCAAATGCTTCATTTGGACATCCAAGTAGAGATCGTTTGAAACAAAATCTTGGTCCACGAATTCAAGCTTGAATGAATCAAGTGTTGGCGATGTTAAGAGTAACAACTCGAGTGCAGGAGCAGTGTGGAAGGCGACATGTGGAGAGAGTCTTTGGGGCAAGTACAACAATAGAGTTTGTTACAAATGTGGATCCCGAGATCATTTTATTCGGGATTGCCCAAAGATGGTCAAGAAGAAAATGTTGTAATAAAAGACCGAGTAATGTGACAACTAGGGTAGACCACCCGAAGCACCAAAAATGTGAGTGAAAGTCGAGATGGACAAATGACACAATTTGTGAGATCGGAAGAGAGAGCACTGCCGAGCCTATGCTATACGCACACACGAGAGGAAGCATCATCTCCGCACGTCATCACCGGTACTTTCACTTTATTTGATATTGATGTCATTGCATTGATAGATCCTGGATCAACCCATTCCTATGTGTGTATGAACTTAGTATTGAATAAGACTCTACCGTTGAGTCATCGAATTTGTGATTAGAGTATCGAACCCCTTAGGCAAGTGTGTTTTGGTGGATAAGGTGTGCAAGAATTGCCCATTGATGTTTCGTGATATATGTTTTCCGGTTAATTTGATGTTGCTTCCCTTTGATGAATTTGATATAATTCTGGGTATGGATTGGCTTACTCTGCATAAAGCCATTGTGAATTGTAAAAGAAAGAGTATTGAATTGAGAAGTCAGAACGGTGAGCTAGTTCGAATCGAATCCAGTGATATGAAGGGATTACCAGCTGTTGTATCTGCGATGAAAGCTATGAACTATGTGAGAAAAGGTTGTGAAGCTTATTTGGAGTACGTGATTGATACAAAGGTGCCGGAAAAGAAAGTGGAATATGTGTCTGTGGTTTGTGAGTTTCCAGATGTATTTCCTGAAGAGTTACCAGGATTACCTCCAATTCGAGAGGTGGAATTTGGTATTGAGTTAGTGCCGGGAACTGCTCCTATTTTGATAGCTCCATACAGAATGGCCCCAACCGAATTGAAAAAGTTGAAATCTCAGTTGCAGGAATTGACTGATAGAGGTTTTGGACGACCGAGTTTCTCACCCTGGGGAGGTCCTGTGTTGTTTGTGAAAAATAAAGATGGGACTATGAGAATGTGTATCGATTATCGACAGTTGAACAAAGTGACGATAAAGAACAAATATCCATTGCCTCGTATTGATGATTTGTTCGATCGGTGAAAGGAGCTCTGACGATTTTCTAAGATAGATTTGAGATCAAAGTTACTATCGGTTGAGAGTTAAAGAATCGATGTGCCAAAAGCGCTTCGTAACGAGGTATGGACATTACGAATTCTTAGTGATGCCTTTTGGACTAACCAATGCTCTCGCAGATGTTTATGGATCCGATGAATCGGATATTCGCACCGTATTTAGATCGCTTTGTTGTGGTATTTATTGATGATATTTTGATTTATTCGCGAGATGAGACGCAGCGACATCTTTGAGCATTTGAGAATTGTACTACAAACTCTGCGTGAGAAATAGTTGTATGCAAAGTTTAGCAAATGTGAATTTTGGTTGCATGAGGTCAGTTTTCTGGGACATATTGTATCAGCTGCTGGGATACGAGTTGACCCGAGTAAAATCTCTGCTATTTTAGAATGGAAACCTCCGGGGAATGTGTCTGAAGTCCGTAGTTTTCTAGGATTAGCGGGATATTATAGACGATTTGTGAAAGGCTTCTCGATGGTCGCGACTCCATTGACAAAGTTGTTACAGAAAAATGTTAGATTCGAGTGGTCAAAAAAGTGCCAGTAAAGTTTTGAGCAGTTGAAAGTGTTGTTAACAGAAGCACCAGTTTTGATTCAACCCGAATCAGGCAAAGAATTCATAGTTTATAATGATGCATCGTTGAATGGATTGGGATGTGTGCTGATGCAAGAAGGGAAAGTCATTGCTTACGCTTCAAGACAGTTAACATCGCATGAAAGGAACTACCCAACGCATGATCTTGAATTGGCTGCGATTGTGTTCGCATTGAAGATTTTGCGTCACTATCTATTCAGGGAAAAATGTCACATCTATACTGATCATAAGAGCTTAAAGTACTTGATGACTCAGAAAGACTTGAACTTGCGGCAAAGAAGATGGTTAGAGTTATTGAAAGACTATGAACTTGTGATAGATTACCACCCGGGTAAGGCTAATGTTGTAGCTGATGCCTTAAGCCAAAAATCATTATACGCTTTGAGAGCTATGAGTAATCAGATAGATCTGTGTGATGATAGTGCGGTGGTAGCTGAATTGAAAGTAAAGCCGATGTTTATACAACAGATATGTGATGCTCAGAAGATTGATAATGAGTTATTGACAAAAAGAGTTCAGTGTGATTCAGATGCTGTATCAGAATTTCGAGTTGATAGTAATGATTATTTGAGATTCAGAGATCGGATTTGTGTTCCTAGAAATTCAGAGTTGATTCAAATGATTTTGAATGAAGCTCACAATAGTCATTTGACTGTACATCCGGGGAGTACCAAAATGTATAATGATCTGACACAGTTCTATTGGTGGCATGGTATGAAAAGAGATATTTCTGACTTTGTGTCGAAGTGTTTAGTTTGTCAACAAGTTAAGGCCGAACATCAAGTTCCGTCCGGTTTATTACAACCGATTATGATTCCTGAGTGGAAATGGGAGAGAATTACGATGGACTTTGTGTCGGGGTTGCCTTTATCTCCGAGCAAGAAAGATGTGATCTGGGTGATAGTGGATAGATTGACGAAGTCAGCTCACTTTATTCCAGTGAGAATAGATTATTCACTTGATAGATTGGCTGAATTATAAATTGATGAGATCGTGAGATTGCATGGGGCACCTCTATCTATAGTGTCTGACAGAGATCCGAGATTTACCTCGCGATTCTGGAAGAAATTGCAAGATGCTTTAGGCACGAAATTGCATTTCAGTACTGCTTTTCATCCGCAAACGGATGGTCAGTCCGAACGAATCATTCAGATTCTCGAAGACATGCTGAGGTGTTGCATACTTGAATTTGAAAGTACGTGGGAAAAGCAATTATCATTGATTGAGTTCGCATATAACAACAATTTTCAATCTAGCATTAAAATGGCACCATATAAGGCTCTTTATGGTCGAAAGTGTAGAACTCCATTGTATTGGAATGAGCTGAGTGAGAATAAGATTCACGGGGTTGATCTTGTAAAAGAGACTGAGCAGAAAGTGAAAGTGATTCGAGATAGTTTGAAAGCGGCTTCAGATCGTCAGAAGTCTTACGCAGATTTGAAACGAAAAGATATTGAATTCGGAATTGGTGATAAAGTGTTTTTGAAAGTATCTCCCTGGAAGAAAATAATTCATTTCGGTCGGAAGGGCAAGCTGAGTCTGAGATTCATCGGACTGTATGAGATTATTGAACGAGTTGGGCCAGTTGCTTATAGATTGAAATTGCCATCTGAGTTGGAAAAGATTCATAAGGTGTTTCATGTGTCAATGCTTCGACGGTACAGATCAGACCCGTCTCATGTAATATCTCCTACTGAGGTTGAGATTCAATCAGACTTGTCGTATAGTGAAGAATCGATCCAAATTTTGGCACGAGAAACTAAAGAATTGCGAAACAAAAGAATTTTCTTTAGTGAAAGTATAATGGCACAAACATGGAATTGAAGAGGCTACGTGGGAGCCTGAGAACGTTATGAGAGAGCAACATCTACAACTATTCACTGGTAAGATTTTCGGGGACGAAAATCCCTAAGGGGGGAGAGTTGTAACATCCCAGTTTAGACCCTAGTCGGAACAGTGGTTCGAGACCACAAATCCGAGGTCATAAAAATATTTTAATGATATTTTTTGTGTGAATAGTATGTGAAATAGCCTGTGTGAAAATTCTGTGTGATAATTTGATTGTTTGAGTGTCGAATTAAGAGAAAGGACTTAATCGCGTGAAGAGTAAAAGCTAGGTGCTGAATTATAAGTACTTATTTGTGGTTGGTTTTTTAAGGTGGAGGCCTTATGTGTTAATAAACCATTGTTAAGATAGTGGGGTGTTAAATGACCTAATAACCATAATATTTATTTGTCTTATATGATTAATAAAAGGGTAGAATGGGAAATCAATTATTAATGTTATAATAAATAAAACAAAACTAAATTTTTGCTCATCTTTACCCATCTTTGCCGAAAAACACAAAGAAAAAGAAAGAAAAGAAGCTTAAGGGTTCGGCCATGGTTTTGGTTTGATTGAAGGTTAGTTTTTGATCCGTTTTTGATAATTTCTACGTTTTCGTGATCGTTGCTTTGTGCTTTACAAAGCCCATGTTGTAATTTTGTAAATTGATGATGTTTATGGAATGTACCATTGATGAAATGCGGAGCTTTGTGATGAGTGTTGGTGTTAAATGAAAGATATGTGTTTAATGAACATGTGTTGTTCTTGAAATTTTGATGAATTTAGCTAAATAGGTCTAAATTGGGAAAATAGCATTTTGAAGGACTAGATTGTGAAATAAATGAAATGTGTGGGTTTGTATGGACACTATTAAAATTCGGCTAAGCTTGTGCTAGGTGGAATGTGGTGAATTTGATGATTGTGTGAAATAGGGACTAAAGTGTCGAAATGTGACAATATGAGAGCTATTATGCAAAACGCCCTAAATGTGTGTATGTGGGCTAATTTAAATGAAATGATGATTGAATGGATTGATTTTAAATGTGTATAGACCAAGAGAGAAGAGGTTCGGATCGAGATCAAGGCAAAGATAAAGTGCTCGATTAATCGACCATATCGATAGTCGACGCCTGAGGTAAGTTCGGACATAATACCCGTATTTAACTATGTTTAATGCTATGAAATAAGTGGTGTGATATTATTCCAAAATGGATGCTATGTGATAGATTGAGTTAAATAGCACTAAGTGTGCGTATTCGAAAACATGATCAGGATAAACAACACTGTGTGTGCGGAGTAGTATAAGCTTCAGCTTTGTGGTTGGCACTGTGTGTGCGATGCCAATTTAAGATCGGTTTGAGATGGATGTACTAAGTGTACGATGCTAATTAAGCTTCAGCTAACTATTTAGGCACTAAGTGTGCGAATGAATCGAGGAAGAAACGAATGTGGATCGAAATGAATCGTGATTATTGATAGCAAAAGTATTTGACAACTAAGTGTTGGCTAAGGTACTCTCGGAATCTATGTGGTTGGTGAAGCTATGAACGTGGTTGTGAATGAGTTAATTGAACATATTGGTTGTGGATGGTATTATTTGTGATAGTAAAATTAATCTATGTGATGACATGTTGATATTATGTATTATGTTATGAACTTACTAAGCTTTATAAAGCTTACTGTGTGATTTGTTTCTCTGCTTTGCAGTGGCAGTAAAGCTTGCTCGGATCAGGGGATCGTCAGCATCTCAGTCACACTATCGGCAAATCTATTTTGGGGTATTTTGGAACAATGTATATAGTTAAATATGACATGTATAGGCTGGTCATTTGAATCATGTTTGATGTTTGTAAGTAGCCATGAGATATGGCTAGATATGTGCTAGTCTTAACATGAATGAATTTGATATATGTGATGCATATTTTGGCATGGTTTGTGGGTTGAAAAATTGACTATTGAATGGCAAATTTTGTGTTGGTAAGATGTTAGTAGGGATTAGTGAAATTGAGAAGGAATGATGTTTGATATTGAATGTATTATACTTGTGACAAGATAGATTTTTGGTATTGAATTTGTTATGTTGGAATGGGAATTGAATGCATAGATTTGATAGTCATATTGGTAAGTTTTTGGTTGCCTTATGTGCATGATATGTTTTGGTATGTGTTGCTTGTAGGTTTGACCTAAGTGGGTGGCATGTTGGCCTTGCAATATGGCCTATAATGTCACACGGTTGAGGCACACGGGCGTGCCTAAGACCGTGGGTGAATTGGCAGTATGTAGCTTAGTTATACATGGCCATGGCACACGGGCGTGCCTAGTGACCGTGTTGAAATAGACAGTATATAGACACGAATGGTCACACGGGCGTGCCTAGTGACCATGTTGAAATAGACAATATATAGACACGGATGGACACACGGGGGTGTCTAGTAGCCGTGGAGGGCACACGGCCTCCTCCCACGGGCGTGTGTCCCCTGTATCTTAGAAAAGTTTTAAATTTCAGAGAAATTCTGTATGTGTTTCAAATTAGTCCCTACCCCTCTATAGCATGTGAATTAGGTTTCGTAGACCTCGATAAGGGACACCATGATTGTAATTGAATGAGATTGAAAATGATTGACTTTGTGTCGTAATTTCTAGATGTTAAATGTTTTGATTGATCGGTAATACCTCTTAACCCTGTTCCGGTGACAGTTTTGGGTTAGGGGTGTTACACCTGATGAGCGAAGTATTAATTCTATTTTAGCCTGAATCGAGTAAGGAGTTTGTTATTACAAAGATGTATTATTGAATGGAATTAGACTATTTTTTGATGCAGTAAGGCAAAGTAATAGCCTATACTTTTAGACAGTTAGAAACCACATGGAAAGAATTACCCGATATATGACCTAGAATTGACGGCTATTGTTTCTGTATTGAAATCTGACAACATTTCTTGTTTGGTGAAAAATGTCATATATTCACCGATTGTAAAGATTGAAGTGTTTGATGTTGCTAAAAGATTTGACTTTGAGATTGTGTATATGGGTTGAATTATTGAAAGACCTTGATTTGGGTAATTGATTATCATTCAGGAAAAGTAAATATGGTTGCTGATATATTGAGTAGAAAATTCTTTGTTTGCTGTATGAGCAATAGATACTTGATTGCTATTGTCTGAATGAAAGAATAATTTTAGCTGAGTATAGAGCTTAACCGATGTTTCTACAACAGAATAGTGAAACTCAGAAAAGTGATAATGAGTTGTAAGTTAAATGAATACAGCAGAAATAATTTTCGATTCTGCAATTTCAGAATAGATTCGGTAAATGTCTGTTATTCAGAGACAGAGTCTATGTACTGAAGAAATTAGAGCTTGTACTGAAAATTTTACATGAATGATCACAATGGTACTTTGTCTGTTTATCTGGGAAATGATAAAATGCATAATGAATTGAAAAAGATGTATTAGTAGCTCGAAAATGAAATGTGGTACTTCTAAAATTGTACTTAAATTGTGGATGTACCAGCAAGATAAGGATGAAACTTTCAAGATGGTTATAGTAAGAGAAAATACCGAAATGGAAATGGGACAAAGTTACCATGAATTCTATATTGGGATTATTCCTATCTATGAAAAAGAAAGATACTATTTGAGTAATTGTTGACTGTTTGACAAAGCCTGCACATTTTATTCTGGCACGAATGGATTTCTCGCTTGATAGGTTGCTTGAATTATCTGCTTTTGAGATTAACAGACTATATGAGGTGCTAGTTTCTGTTATTCCTGATAAAGATCCACAGTTTATATTTCGATTCTGAAATAAGATACAAGAAACTCTGGGTATACAGTTACATTTTAGTACCGTGTTTCATTTTCAGACGGATGATCAATCTTAACCTATGATTGAGATTTTGGAAGATATACTTCGATGTTGTGTACTTGAATTTTGAAGGTAACTGAGAAAAGTATTTGCCTCGGGTTGAATTTGCTTATTATAATAGTTGGCAGTCAAGTACAAAATTGTACTGTACGAGGTTTTATATGGTTACAAATGTAAAACTCCGATGTCTTGGACGGAGTTCAATGAGAAAGGATGGTTGTAGTAGGTTCGATTATTTGAGACCGAAGAAAGATGAAAATGATCTGAAACAGTTTAAAAGTAGTATTTGATCGTCAGAAATCTGATGTGGATCTAAAATGAAAAGAAATAGAGTTTCTGATGGTAACAAAGTATTTCTAAAAAATTACCATGAAAGAAAGTTATTCAGATTGGCTGTTCAGGCAAAATTAAGGTTGCGGCTTACTGAGTCGAATGAGATCATTGAAAAGAATTAGACGTGTTGCGTACTGATTAGTATTATTATCAGAGTTCTACAGAGTCCATAATGTTTTTATGAGTATATGTGTTACAACAGTATCGATCAGACCTGTAACAGCCCGAATTAGACCCTAGTCGAAATAGTGGTTTCGAGAAAACAAATCCGAGGTCAGAATAATATTTTAATATTATTTTTGGTGTGAATTATATGTGATATAGCCTGTGTGAAAATTCTGTGTGGTAATTTTATCGACTATGTGTCGAATTATGAAAAAGAATTTAATTGCATAAAGTGTGAAAACTTTGTCTTTGTTTTATAAGTACTTAAGTGTTGTTGTCTTTATAATGTAGAGGCCTTATGAGGTAAATATGCCAATATTTAGATAGTGGATGGTTAAAAGACATGAATGGCCTTATTATAGAACTGTTTTATATGTTTAATGAAAGGTCATTTTTGTAAATGGATTAATATCATAATATTAGTAAAACGAAAGGCTAATAATAAGCCATATTCATCCATAGTAGCCGAAATTGAAGAAAGAAAAGAAAGAAAAATTGAGCTAGGGTATTCGGCTAGTCTTTGATCCAAATTAAGGTATGTTTTGACTTTGGTTTTTGATGATTTTTATGTTTTTGAGATTGTTGCTTAGTCTACTATCAAGCCCATGTTGTAATTTGAAGAATTGATGATGTTTATGAGATGTGACATTGATGAAATGGTGAGCTTTGTGATGAATATTGGTGTTAAATGGAAGATATGTGTTTAATGAACATGTTTTGTTCTTGGATTTTTGGTGAACTTAGCTAATTAGGGCTAAATTGTGAAAATGATAAGTTGAAGGACTAAAATGTGAAATAAATGAAATGTGTGGGCTTGAATGAACTCAAGGAAAATTCAGCTAGGCTTGTGTGAAAAGAAATTGTGTGAATTTGATGATTTTGTGAAATAGGGACTAAAGTGTCGAAATGTGAAAATGTGAGGGCTATTTTGTAAAATGCCCTAAATATGTGTGTTTGGACTAAAATGAATGATTTGGTGATTGAATGGATTGAATTTGAATGTGTATAGACCAAGAGAGGAGAGGTTCAGATCGAGATCGAGGCAAAGATAAAGTGCTCGATTGACCGACCGTTGCGATAGTTCAACGTCCGAGGTAAGTTCGGACATAATACGAACATCTAGTTATGTTAAATGCTATGAAATGAATGTTATAATGATATTGAAATGTGGATGCTATGTGAGAGTTGAGTTTGAGTTATGTGGCACTAAGTGTGCGTATTCGAAAACGTGATCGAGATGATCAGCACTGTGTGTGCGAAATAATATAAGCTTCGACTTTGTGGTTGGCACTGTGTGTGTGATACCGATTGAAGAACGGTTTGATATAAATGCACTATGTGTGCGATGATAATTAAGCTTCGGCTAAATATCGGGGCACTAAGTGTGTGATTGAATCAAAGAAGAGACAGAAATTGATCGAAAGGGAAAAGTGAGTATTGAGTAGCAAATGTAATTGACTACTAGGTGTTGGCTAAGGTACGCTCGGAACCTATGTGGTTGATGAATCTATGAATGAGATTATGAAATGTTAAATGAGCATTTTAGTTTTGGATGGCATGATATATATGTATATGTGAAATAATCTATGTGATGATTTGTTTTATTATAATGTATTATGTTACGAACTTACTAAGCTTTAAAAGCTTATTGTGTGATTTGTTTCTCTGCTTTGCAGTGTCAGTAAAGCTTGCTCGGATCCGGGAATCGTCAGCATCTCAATCACACTATCGGTAATCTATTTTGGTACTTTTGGGAAAGATGTACATAGTTGAAATATGACATGTATAGGCTAGTTTTGTAAGACATGTTTGAGATGTGTAAATAGCCTTGTGATGTGGCTAGAGGTGTGTGGGCTTTAAACATGTATGGATTTGATATATGATGCATATTTTGGTATAGATTGTGGGTAAAGAAAATGTCTTATGAATGGTAATCTTAGTGATGGTATGATGCTAGTATGATTTAGTGAATTTGGGGATGAATCATGTTTGGTATTGAATGTGTTCAAGTTGTGTAATTTAGTTCCTAAGTTGACATGTTTAGAAATGATATTATATAAGATGATATGTTGATCACTTGACATGAAAATTGGTTGCCAATTTGTGTGTGGAAGTATGCTTAAATGTGCTTGTAGGTTTGACCCTTATGTGGGTGGCAAATTGGCCTTACAAATGGCCTGTTTTGCCTACATGGTTATGATACACGGGCGTGTCTAATGACCGTGGGGTAAAGTCAGTAGCTAGCTTAGTTGTACATGGCCATGGCACAAGGGCGTGCCTAGTCGCCGTGTGAATAAGTCAGTATGTGGCTTAAGGGCACACGGCCTGAGCACACGGGCGTGCTTGGTGGCCGTGTGGAGAAGTCAGAATGCTTGCTCTATTTTGGCACGGCTTAGACACATGGGGGTGTCTGGTGGCCGTGTGGGGCATACGGCCTGGTTACACGGGCGTGTGACCTCAACAGACTTGGTGAATATTTGAAATTTTGAAAATTTTCGTAAGTGTTCGGTTCAGTCCCGACCCTATTCTAGCATGTGTTTAAGGTCTTATAGACCTCAATAAGGGACCATATGGTTGATAATGAGTATAGTTGATGGATGAATGACTTAGTGTCGTGAAATGGTTGTGTAATGATTCGATTGATCGGTAACGCCTCTTAACCCTATTTCGGTGACGATTTCGGGTTAGGGGTGTTACAAGACCCATTATCTGTTATCTCTCTAATAGAGAATGAAATTCAGCCTGACACGACTTACAGTGAGAGATTGATTGAAATTCTGGCACTAGAAGAGAAAAACTGAGAAATGAAAAGGTAGCCTTAGTAAAAGTTTCTGACAGTGACACGATATAGAGGGAGCTAACTAGGTATTGAAGGAAACTATGAGAGAGAGTAATGTCTGAACCTCTTTACTGGTAAAATTTTTGAGGACGAAAATTTCTTAGGGGGAGAATTGTAACAGCCCAATTTCGGTGAAATCAGAACAGTGGTCTCGGGACCACAAATCTGAGCCGAAAAATAAAAATTATTTTTATTTTATTATATGATCCATAGTATACTAGCAATGTCGTGTGAAAATTTTGAAAATAAAATTTTATCGATTTAGTGTTTAATTACGAGAAGGACTAAATCGCATAAAATGCAAAAGTTGGATTCTAGTAGCTAGAAGGATCAAATAGCTATGGAATTCAAAACTAGAGGTCCTTATATGGTAATTTATGGAAAAGTTAGGGGCAAAATGGTAATTTTGCCTAGGATAAAAATTGAGTCCTAATAAGTGTAAAATATGATAAATTGATGTTAAATTTACTCGTATAGATCCAGATAGATCAAATTCGAAGTTAGAACGAGGAATGAGGAAAATGTCAGATTATTAGATTTTACGTACACGAATATTTGTCGAGGTAATTTCGTGTAACTAAATTGTATATTTTTTATTCTTGATTTAAATGTTGTGTTTGTGAATTTTATCAATGTCATAAATACGTGAAATGATCACCTACTCGATATAGCCCGATAAATGAAAATGCCCGATAAAATGGTAAATGAATAAAATGTTACTTGTATGCTTGACATAAATGTGGAGTGTGTTTTACTTTAATTACATAAATGTTACGGAGGTATGAAATAATCAAATGCCCGATAATACTTGAAATGGAAAATCGATGGATATGTGATTTATTGAAACGAAAGAGGTCCTACATTTGTTGCGGATAGGATTTAGCTCGGATGAGTAATCCTTCGACCTCAATTCTGATAGGATTTAGCCCGGATGGGTAATCCTGATATAAGTCCTCTCGAGCATATGTTATGGATTGGATTTAGCTTAGACGGGTAATCCAGATCAAGCTCTTTAGAGCATATGACATAAAAAGGATTTAGCCTGGACTGATAATCCTGTTGTATACATGTGTAGCTTGAGAGTGTACTCTCTGAAATTGTACCTTATGGGTACCATTGGACACGAATTGACAGATTCTGATTCGTACACCTTGAGTGTACAACCTGTGTATCCATCGATATTTCGAACAAATTCAACGGGTAAAGCTCTGATAAGGGCAAGTATGAATTTAAGACAAATTAACATGGAATGATATACATATGATATGAAATATGATGTAAAAAAGGATATTACATGAAATACAAGGAAATGATGATTTATGACTAGTGATGTAAGAAAATATGAAAATATGATAATTGTACATGGAAATTATTTGATGAGAGTGTTCATCCTTGATTATATATTTGTACACCATGAGTGTACTACTACTTGGTGACCTTAATACTCGAATAAAATGAGTAAAGCCCTGACATGAAACGATCTGAACTCGAAACGAACTACTATGAAACTATACTTGTAATAATAAGAGATGATATATATGAACTTACTAAGCATTTTATGCTTACCCTGTTTTATTTTACCCTATTTTAGAGTAAATTGGAAACTCGTTGGATTGGAAGCTTAGCGGAGATCACTCACACTATCCATCGGCCCATGTCGGTATAGTATGGTAACTCAATTACGGTTGTAATGGCATGTATAGGATATGTTGGCCATATTGGTATGTAAATGTAAATGATGCTTGTAATCTAGCCATTGGAATGGCTAGTGATGGTTATGTTTTGGTACATGCATATATGTATTTAAGTTCATGTTATGGTGATAACATAGGTACTATATATTGTTTGATTAAGAAAGGGGAAATAAGTATGCTTATTAAAGAGTAAGATTGTAAACATGAACGCTTATGATGATATATCATGTTGAATGATAGAGTTGCTCATCTTCGAATGCTTGAAATGGTTAGTATTTGTATGTGTGATTCAAGTGCAGGTCATGGGTGAAATTTTGGGTGAGAAATAAAGCTAGAAATGGTTTTATTTTGTCCACAAGGGTAGACACACGGGCGTGTGTCTAGACCGTGTATGACACACGGCTTGGTAACACGGGCATGTGGTTAGGCTGTGTGTCCCCTCCACCTTAAATTAGAGAAAACAAAATGCTCAGAATTGAGCAGACGGGCAGAGACACGGGCGTACGTCTCAGCCGTGTGGGTGACACGGCATTGAACACGGGCGTGTGTCTTGGCCGTGTGAAACCTGCACCTAATTTGAATTAAATTAATTAACCACACGGCCTAGCACACGGGCGTGTGGCATGGCCGAGTAGCACAAGTTAGAGAGCTACCTAGTTTTGAACACGGACTGCAGCAAGGGCGTGTCTCAGGGTCACACGGGCGTGTCCGTTGGACCACACGGGCGTGTGAGCCCTGTACCTTGGAAAATTATGGAATTTCGCGAAAAATTCCCTGAGTTCCTGATTTAGTTCCGAATTGATTCTAATGCTCGTATTGGGCCTCGAGGGTCCATTTAAGGGACATTATGAATGACCTCGGTGAATGAATAGTAACTTGCCTGAATTAATCGATAAATGTTCTGAATATTCTAGTAGCGCTCTGAAACCCTGTATCGGCAACGGATACGGGTTAGAGGTGTTATAAAAGCCTCTTATAAACTCTTCCAAAACCTCAAAGTAAATTGCGGATCCCTATCTGAAATAATTGAAATTAGAACCCCATGAAGATGAACAATCTCAGCAATATACAACTCAGCCAACTTCTGCAAAGAATAGTTAGTACACACAACTAAGAAATGCGCACTCTTTAAAAATTGATCAACTACAACCCAAACCGAATCCTTCTTCGACGGAGTCAAAGCCAAACCCGAAACAAAATCCATAATGATCATTTCTCACTTCCATTTAGGAATCGCAATTGGTTGCAACAAAACCGAAGGAAACTGATGCTTTGCCTTAACCTTTTGAAATATTAAACATTTATGGTCTATTTGCTTACATGTAAAAGGTTTTACGAAAAATGTTTTCTGCATTTTCCTGTGTTTGTTTCACAGAAAATAGTTTGGTCAACGAAAAATGACTAACAGGTCAAGGTAAAATAAGCCATTTTTCCTGTAAAATGACTTACCCTTTTGAAAAGCGTAAGTCATTTTCCGGAAAAGAGCTCATCTATAGATAATTTTATTTTTTTATAAAAATTAACTTAAATCAAGCTTAATATTATTATATTGATAATAAATTTTACTTTTATTTTAAAAATATTTAAAATATTATATTTTTCAATATTATTAAACATATATATTTAATTATTTATATTTAGTCATATAACAAATTATTAATATAATAAATATAATTTATTATTTTAATAAATTATTTAATATTTCAATTTTCTTTTAATAAAAATAATAATTTTAAATAATATTATTCACATATTTTTGAAAAAATTCAATATTAATATTTTAATAATAAATATTTATTACAATTATAAATATATTAATAATAAATATTTTGTAGTATAAAGGTTAAAATATATCATAAGTCTATGTACACTTCACAGATTTGTAATTTAGTCTTTGTACTTTTATTTTCAAGAATTTAGTCCCTTTACTTTTCAAATTTGAAAATCAAGTCCAATTGTTGACATCGTTATTTTTTTTTGTCAATTTTGTTGATGTCACATTTTTAGATAAAAAATACTCCCTTAGTAGTCATGTAATTGAAAAATGACGTTGTAATAAATCTGAATTTAACATAGTATTTTTAATATATGCAAAAAAAATGTAAAATATAAAATTATAGATAAAAATAAATTCAATTAAACAATAAAAAATAAGAAAATCTCAAATGTATGTTTATTTAATTGAAAGCAACTTTTATGAAATATTTTTAAGAAATCTACCAAACAACAGAAAATATTTTACACAGATTAATCCAAACACCAGAAAATATTAGTTTTTCCAGAAAAGTAAATCATTTTCCAGAAATCATTTTCCGAAAGTCATTTTCAGTGAAACAAACGGAGCCTTAGTCACAAAATCCGTAACATCAGGCTTCAACCCAGGCCACCAATAAATCTCTCTAAGATCATGATACATCTTACCACTACCATGATGCATAGCGTAAGGGATACTATGAGTCTCAATAAGAATCGCTTGCCTTAAATCTACATCATGCGGCACACACAACCTACCTCAAAAATTCAAGATACCCTTACCATCAACGCCAAAATCTCCCTTAATACCTTGCTCAACTTGTCGAATCCTCTTCAATAACTCCCCATCTAAAGACTGCTTCTCCTTAGTTTGTTGTGACAATGTTGGCCTCACTTGAAGTTCAGCTAACAACTCACCATCACTAACAAAACTCAAATGTACAAACATAGTTCTTAAATTTGTTATCGACTTCCTACTCAAAGCATCAGCAACTACATTCGCCTTACCAGGATAATACTCTATCACATAGTCATAATCCTTTAGAAGCTCAATTCAACGCCTTTGCCTTAATCATAATCCTTTAGAAGCTCAATTCAACGCCTTTGCCTTAAAATCAACTCCTTTTGGGTTAGGACATACTTAAGACTCTTATGATCCATGTAAATCACGCACTTTTCTCCATACAAATAATGGCGCCAAATCTTAAGCGTAAATACCACAACAACTAACTCCAAATCATGCGTAGGATAATTGCGCTTATGAATTGTCAACTACCTCAAATAATAAGCCACAAATATTCCCTCTTGCACCAACACACAACCAAAACCCAAACACGAAGCATCATTATAAACCACAAAATCTTTTCCAAGCTCTGGTTGAATCAACACTGGTGCCTTAGTCAAAACTGCCTTAAGCTGTTCAAAACTCTTCTGCCTAGCATCAGTCCATTCAAACACTACATCTTTATGAAGCAGTTTCATTAATGGTGCAGCAATAAGAGAAAACCCTTCAACGAATCTGTGACAATAACCAGCCAAACTCAAGAAACTCCTAACTTCAGTAACACTCCTAGGCGACTTCCATTCTAAAATTGCCTTTATCTTCTTAGGATCCACTCAAATCCCTTCTGCCGATACAACATGTCCTAAAAATGCAACTTCCTTAAGCAAAAATTCACACTTACTTAACTTCGCATACAACTGCTTATCTCACAGGATCTACAAAACAACCTTTGAATGCTTATCGTGATCCTTAGAACGAGAATATACCAAAATATCATCTATAAAGACCACCACAAACTTATCCAGGTACGAATGGAATACTAGATTCATCAAATCCGTAAACGCAGGAGGGGCATTAGTTAAATCAAACGACATCACCAAAAACTCATAATGCTAATACCGATTCCTAAAATCAGTTTTCAACACATCAGACTCCTTCACCTTCAACTGATAATACCCAGATCTTAAATCATTCTTAGAAAATACAGTTGCACCTCTAAACTGACCAAACAAGTCACCAATCTGAGGCAAAGGTATTTATTCTTAATAGTCAACTTATTCAATTGTTTTTATTCAATACACATTCTCCTCATACCATCCTTCTTATTCACAAACAAAACTGGTGCACCCTACAGAGATACACTCTGTCGAATAAATCCTCTATCAGGTAACTCTCGCAACTGAATTTTTAATTTCTTAAGCTCATTTGGTGCCATGGGATAGGGCGCAATGGACACCAGTGCAATACCAAGATGAAGCTCAATACCAAACTCAACTACATGATCCGGTGGCAAACCCGACAACTCTTCAGGAAACATGTCAGGAAAATCCTTAATAATGCGAATATCCTGAACTCTCAACTCCTTACCAACATAATTCATCACATAAGCTAAGTAAGCTTCACAACCTTTTCCCAACATCTTTTCAGCCTTCAAAGCCGAAACCATATTAGACAGAAAACTTGATCTTTCACCAACAACAACGATTTCCAACCCATCACTATTCTTTAAAGTAATTTGCTTAGTCTCAAATCTACCCTAGTCTTATGTTCCGTTAACCAATCTATACCAAGAATAACATCAAACCCATAGAATGACAATTCTATAATATCAACAAAGAAAACATGTAATTGAATCATAAGAGGGCATCTATGGTACACTTTATTCACTACTACACTATCACCGAAAGAACTAATGACAATCATACCCAAACTAATTGTAACACCCCTTACCCGTATCCGACGCCAGAATAGGGTACGAGGCATTACCAGTCTTATTCACAAGTAAACATTCAAAACCGAGACATGAATTTCCACTCAAATTTAAAACTTTTCAAAAGCATTCACATCGTCCCTAAAACGAGCCTTCGAGGCCCAAAATATGCATAGGAAGTGGTTCAGGACTTAACCGAAAACTTTTTGTTTTCCTCGATCTAGTTCCGTAATCGGTTGTTCCTGGTCTATATAAGCAAATTTGACTATCAATTCATCATTTTATGCATACATTTACATTAATTTGCATCCTAGACAAAATTACTATTTTGTCCCTAACTTTTTTGACATTTTACATTTTAGTCCCTAGGCTCGTAAAATGAAATATGTTCAATTTCTTGGTAACCCAAGCCTAGCTGAATCATTTTCATGCTTATAGCAATCCACCTTTTCCATTAAATTATATTTTTACTACACATGTTATAACTTTTTACAATTAGGTCCTTTTTAAGCATTTTCATCAGAAATCACCTAGTAAAAGTTGTTTATCACACATCAAACATGTATAATCTACCATTAAACATCAAAATACACATATGTCTAACATGGGTAAAACCCTATACATTAACCACATCTTAAATTAATGGTAGAAATAGGTAGTTCGGACGATAACAACTTCAAAAACGTAAAGAGCATTAAAAATGGGGCTAGGATGTACTTACAATCAAGCTTGAAAGATGAAAAAATATTAGCTATGGTGTTCTCCCAAATTTCTTCCAAGGTTGAAGAAAGATGAGCAAAATTTGACTTTATTTTCCCTTTTTATTCTTTTATTTACCAAATGGCCAAAATGCGTTTCACTTAAAACTTTGAAATTTTATCTCACCATGTCCATTTTTGTCCACTAACTTAACAAATGGTCTAATTACCATCTAAGGACCTTCAATTTAAAATTTCATAGAAATTAGACACATCCAGCATGTAGAACTCAACTTTTGCACTTTTTACAATTTAGTCCTTTTTTACTAAATTAAGTGCCCAAACGTCAAAATTTTCGAACGAAATTTTTACGAAATCATTTCGTAAAACTGTAGACCATAGAAATGTAATAAAAATGAATTTTACTACGTCGGATTTGTGGTCCCAAAACCATTGTTCCGACTAGGCCCAAAATCGGGCTGTTACAACTGTCCCCCCTTAGGTATTTTCTGTAACAGCCCGATTTAGGGGCTAGTTGGAACAGTGATCTCAGAATCACTAATTCAAGGTTAGAGAAAATTATTTTCATGATATGTTATGTGATATAACATGTTTATAATGATGCATGAAAATTTTGGTACCTTAATTTTAGCGATTTCTAGCTAAATTGTGAAAAATGACTAAATCGCATAAAGTGTGAAAGTTATATTTTATTGCTAAAGGTGCCAAATAGCTATGAAATATTAATTGAAGGTCTTTAAAGGAAAATTTGGCCATCTAGGATGTGTTGGCCGGCCATGTAGACAAGGGGGACAAGAGCTTTTAATTTTGGTCAAAGTTGGTGGGTTAAATTGATGTTTTATAATAAAATAAAGAAAGGAAAAAAGATATCAACTTTCCTCTCTTTTTCTCCACTGAAATTTGCAGCAAAAAAGGGTGTTTGAAAGCTCAAAATTTCAGCAAGCTTTACCCCACTCAAGTAAGTGATTTTGATGATCTTTCTTGATAAAAATTGCATTTTTGGAGTCCCCAAAGCTTAAGCTAGCTAATGGGAGGATTAATTTGTAACATGGTTGAAAGTATAGGGACTTACCATGAGAGATTTCATGTTTTTTAAGTAGTTTTTATGGGAGAAAATGAATGATAGGATGATGAGAAACAACTTTTGTGAAAGGTGTTGCCATGAAAACACCTGATTGGGACTAAAATGCAAAAGTTGTAATTTGTTCATTAAGGCATGAAATAGATGGAATTGTGGATAGTTGTAAGAGGATTAAATGTCCAGATAGGCTTTCTTAATAAGAAATTGAGATGAAAATTTATTTACGAGCCTAGGGGCGAAATCATAATTTTGCCAAAGTGTAGGTGCAAATTAGTCATTTTTGCCTAAAGTGTAGATTATGGTGCATTATGATTCATAAGTGATTAAATCAGTAAATTTCATTGTTTTAGATCAAAGAAAATGAGTTTCGGACCTAGAACGGGTGAAAAGAGAAATGTGGGCAAAAAGGTCCCTTTCGGCCCTTTCGACATCGAGGTAAGTTCATGTGCGAATGTTGCAATTACGTATGAGTTAATTTAATTTTCCAATGTTGTATGGAATGTATATTTACTCTATGAATGTATGAAATATCTTTGATGAGAGGTCAAAAGAATTGAATCTAAGAGTAATGGGAAATGTATGTTGAATGATATGATGATAGTTAAAGTCTCGTGTAAGACCATATTGGAATATGGCCTCGATGTAAGAATTCGTATAAGACCATGTTAGGGACATGGCATCGATATGTTAATGCAAGTAAGACCCTATTGGGGTATGAGTTCTATGTGACATTATGTGTATGAGACTCAAGAGAGTTATTTAACAATTTGAATGATTCAACGGATATGTTGAATGTATGTGGTTGTACCACGAGAAGCACAAGTAAGTGTTAGAATTGAATTGAGATGAATTCAATATATGATGAACCCCTAGTGGGATATGTGTTATTAATGCACCTTAGTTGCATGAGATAGATTCATTAATGCATTGTGTGAATGCAAACGAGTACCGTAGAGAGTTAAGTAAGAATAGAAGTATGTGAGGATGTTCGCGAAGGAACATTTGCAATAGAGATATACATGAAGATTATTATCCATGAATGTAAAATAACGGTGAGCTATGTGCGATATTACCTTATTGATGGTAATGATGGGCTGTGTGTGATATCATCAATTATATTATTATCGGTGGGCTATGTGCGATACCACCCTATTAGAGATTCAATGGTGGGCTAAGTGTGAAACCACCGAGATATTAGTAGCATGAGCGGCTTATTGAAAATGCTTGATGTGTTGTTTTATATGATCATGTGGTGATCAGTACAGGAATGTATGCTAATTGAACGAGCAATTGGCTTGTAACATGGTAAGAATGTGGTAAGAGATTGAATGAGTAAGTTTCAAGAATATTTGAGCAAGTAACCATGAGTTTATGACAGACACTCTCCATGATACTTTGTAATTATGTATATTCAAAGAATATCAATATTTGACACATTATGCAGATGAGCTTACTGAGCATTATTGCTTCCTCCTTTACTTTTCTCATCCCTTATAGGTTATTTTAACTAGCTCGGGTTGGAGGCCACCGGAGATGTTTTCACACTATCGAGCAGACACTTGGCATGAGGTATCAAGTCCTTATGAGTCATGGCATGTGTAGGGATTCTTTTAAAGTTGATTAAGTTCTAACAGATGTAGCCAAATTGTATTGGCCTAAGAGAATCTAGAGTTGGTTGTGTATGACCATAGATGATGGCTTATGTTGGCTGTATTTGTATTGGGAGTAGTTCTCCCTAGTGTATGGGATAAAGACTTTATCTCTTTAATGATTTAGTGTGTTAATTCATGTGTTTTAATTGATGAATTGAGAATGTTTTTGAAGTAGTATATGAATGTATGCAAACGGGACTGGAAAAAGGCTTGGTAAGATAGCCTCTAAGTGCCCACACGGATAGACACACGGGCGTGTGTCTAGGCCGTATG
This sequence comes from Gossypium sturtianum, assembly GCA_025698515.1. Lineage (NCBI taxonomy): Eukaryota > Viridiplantae > Streptophyta > Magnoliopsida > Malvales > Malvaceae > Gossypium > Gossypium sturtianum. Next base: position 66,570,164 of record CM046950.1, on the reverse strand, counting down.
TCTCCTGCACCTTAGTATCTTAAGTCAGATTAGACCACGGGCTGGTCACACGGCCGTTTGTTCAAAGGCAGGATGTGATACACGGTTGGCACATGGGCATGTGCCAAGGCCGTGTGAAGTCTGCACTTGACACTTAGAAGTTCAATTGTCACACGGCTGACGCACACGGGCGTGTGTATAGACCGTGTGAGTAACTCAGAATTCCAAGGTTTGGCACACGGGCCAGGGCCACGGGCGTGTCCAGGTCGTGTGTAATTTGCCAGTATCCTCTACGGGTGAAAGACACGGGCATGTTATAGGGGTGCACGGACGTGTCCCAAGTCACACGGACGTGTGACCCCTATTTTGAGAGAAAGTTTCCAGATGAGTTCTGAAAGTTTAGGGACGTAAGTCTGAGGCCTCGTAGGCCCATGAAATGTCTGATTTGACTAAGAAAGAGAAGTTTTTAATTCAAAACAAAATTTTATAGCCCGTAAGTACATGTTTAAGAAAGTTCAAGCATAGTAATGTCTCGTATCCGGTCTTAGCCTCGGACTCGGGTATGGGGCGTTACATTTAGTGGTATTAGAGCTATTGTTTAGTCAGTTCTAGGACTAACCTAGCGTGAGTAAGAGTCTAGCTATACATGCCGTATGTGGACCGTGATAGTGTGATGTCTCTCGGCTCTAATGAAATTGTTTTGTTAAGACAGTGATGATTCCCAACCGAGCTAATTTTAGTAAGTTTGTAAGATTTTCAAGCTTCATGAGTATTTCATTGAATTGCTTGCTATGTTGTTAAATGCACATTATTTCCATGAAAATGTTTAATGATTTATTAAACAAAGAAGTTACTAAGAGCATGTATATGAAAGTCCCGATTGAAAATGAATTACTTAGGATACTCAATCTGCCACATGAGACAAGAAAGTCTATATAAGACCATGTCAAGACATGGCATCGGCAATCAAGCAAGTTATCATGTAAGACCAAGACAAGCCTTGGCATTAAAGAGTTACTATGAGATGAAGACCCATATAAGCCCAAGCCAAGGCATGGCATTGCGAGTCTCCAAGCAAAGATGTCATGTAAGTCCAAGACAAGTCTTGGCATTGAAAAGCTATCAAGATATAGAGATCCCATGTAAGTCCAAGCCAAGGCATGGCATTGGTGAGTAACAAGGAAGATTTCATGTAAGTCCAAGCCAAGGCTCGGCATTGACCAGTTCATGAGTAAAGTTACCAATAAGACCATGTCAAGACATGGCAATGGTAAGTTCCCAAGGGAACCCACAAGCAAGACTTCGTGTAAGTCCATGTCAAGACATGGCATCGATACCAAGTAAGAGATCCCATGTAAGACTATATCAAGGATATAGCATTGGCATCAAGATACATGTGAAATGAGATTCAAGATCCTCGGTCATTCATAGTAATTCATCGGGCAAAAGAGTAAAGCTTAAATGAGATAGCAAGAAAGTTAGTAGTAAAGTTGATATTATGTCATGCTAGTGAAGGCTGACTAACAAGTATAATTCATGTTATGAATGATGATGATGTTGAGATTATGCTTGTTATAGTAAAGTATACTGATCTATGTGATCAAGTGTTACAGGTAACTTGTTTACCTTACAAACATGAGACTAGTAAGTACCATGATGTACGTGAGAAGCAGTAAGAGTAAGTAAGCATTTAAGAGTTATGATGCCCTTGTTTATGATAAATATATCCACATGGTTAAATCTCACATGTGACTGTTAAAGTAGAGAATGCATGATGTTTTTTTTTATGACTCTGTTATGAAGCCACACATATTATGGTGTGGAAGTTAAAACTGAAAAGTTTGACTAAGTAGAATGCATGAGATGAGTACGGTCGTTCAATGATAAAATGATGAATAAGACCATGGTAGGACCATGGCGGTACATGTGATTCCATATAAGACCATGTCTGGGGCATGGCATTGGCATCGATATATGATTCTGTATATGACCATATCTGGGATATGGCATCAGCATCAAATAGTAATTCTGTGTAAGACCATGTCTAGGACATGGCTTCGGCACCAAAGAAAGATCTCGTATAAGACCATGTCCGGGACATGGCATCGACATCTAAGTATGATCTCGTATAAGACCATATCTAGGATATGGCATCGACGTCGAGTTACAAGATCCTGTATAAGACCATATCTGGGATATGGCATCAGCATCGACATGAGTTTCCATGTAAGACCATATCTAGGATATGGCATTGGTATTGATATGAGATTTCGTGTAAGACCATAGCGAGGCTATGGCATCGTGAAGACATGTAAAGCAATAGTTGGACTATGATGTTGTGATACGAGTAAGACCATAGTTGGACTATGGCAATCAAGTAAACGACGTACTCAAACCGTAAGACATTCTCTAGATTAATAAGCAATAGTAAGAGAAAGTAGAGTTAAATGTTAAGTACTTGAGTAGATATTAATGTGAAACTTGAGTTATTAAAGTCACCACTCAAAAGTATGAGTGATAGAGATAATTGTAACGTGATAAACGTGAAAACTCACTTGAGACGAGTTATGTGACTATGATGATATTTCATTGATAATGAATAGTAAATCACATGTATGTAGTCCCGAGAATCAAGTTAGGGGCTCTACACTTCACCCCCTTACCACTGTTAAATCATGATGAGATGTTATGATAGTCAAGTTGAATAAGTTTGCATGTGATTAATGAAAAAATTTATGTTAGTATAGTTGCGAATGCTTTGTATCAAGCTGATACATGATACTCTACTAAATAGAGTAATTGTTGTGAAACATGAGGTTGAAGTCCTAGGGAGCTATAATGAATATGATAATGCTATCATCAAAATATGAGATAGATAAGGTCCCGTATAAGACAACGCTAGGACATGGCCTCGGCACCAAATTGAGATCTCAGTATAAGACCATATCCGGATATGGCTTGGTAATGAATATGAGAATCGTGTAAGACCATATTCGCAATATGGCATCGATGCTTGATGTTGAAGTCCATATAAGACCTTATCCGGAATATGGCATTGGCATTTAGAGGTGACTCCATATAAGACCACCTCGGGAATGTGGCATTGGTTTCGTACCTACATGAAGGATTATGAACATACGTCTTTGATTATCCCTAGTGATCAATGGGATAGATAGATGAGTCTAGAGGTAGAAATGAGAATGGTACTAAAGTCATGTGAAAGAGTGAAAACATGTACTCGTGAATGAATCACGAAGAGACGATTATGATATATGACACGGAACGTGTTATATAAGGGCAAGTATGAGTAAGTTGGTTAGAAGCCTATGGTTTGTGCATGGTTAGTTAATGCCATGGATGGGGTTATAATGATCTCCTTAGTATTATGTACTAATACATGTTTCCCTTCAGGGATGATGTGGTCGTTCTTTTCATGAAATTGTGATTGTGTGAGAATGTTAACTGACGGAAAAAGTAGACTAAACGATTGTTGATTTAGTTAATTGAAATCGAAATTTCCTCTATCTCCTCGTAACCTTAATTGGGTACCTTGAGGAGGAAGTGGTAATGATTCGTGTATAAGAGGTGAAATCACAAGTTTCACGTTGTGTGATGGGTTTTGTATAAGAGGTGAAATCACAAGTTTCACGTTGTGTGATGGGTTTTCGGGTAAGCCGAATAGAGTTAACGAATTCGATCGATATGTCCCTGCTATCGTGAGATATGACGATAGTAAAGGTTCTAGATTAGCATAGCAAGAGAAACTCAGATGAGAGTGTGCTTAAAGTAAGTTCTCAGTATGGAGAAAAGAGTAGATTAATGTATTGAGATATGATTCAAGTTCTATGTATATTCAAGCATGAATCAGTAAAGAGAATAAAATTCTGTGTGTACGTGAGTAGTGAGCATGATACAAAGACATGCTCATCGAAATGTTCAAACCGTGATGGTTGAGTTGAAAGCTATAGAAAAACATTTTATTTGAAAGTTCTAGTAATCGAGATCATCCAATCGAGAGAAAGAGTTGAAAGTTGGTGATCCGAGAGACGATCACTTTGTGTCCGTGTTGTGAGTTAGATATTATGTATTGATCCATGGGAAGATCGATGTGTATTTTCGAATTTTAATAAGTGAGAGTATCTTATGCTACGTAAGATTCTCAAGATGAAATAGTGGAAACGCTTGAGCTATTACAATGGTAGGTATAGTTTTTGTGATACTACTCAGATAGTAGACATAGTACAGATGTCTGAATGAAAGATCCATGTTTAGCAATGTGAGTTAGTTACTCGGTTGAATCTAGTTGGTAATATCCTAGTTTCAATGAGGTTAATGACTATAGTGAGTCTTCCTTCCCGAGCAATGTAAGAGTTCGAAGTGTTATAATAAATGGTATTTTAAATAAGTTATCCATTTTGGATAAGATTTCTATTGTTGATGCTTCCTCGAGATAGAAAGTGAATGATGTTGAATCCAGGACTTATACAAGAGTTTTGGTATGAGATTTAGTAGTAGCATATCTACTAATGTAAAAGTAAAGAAATGTAGTTATGTACATAAATGTTTTGACAATAGAGTACATTTCACAATATGATCGAGTTATGGTCAAGAGTAGTTGACCACTAAAAGATGAGTTTCCAAAGCACACAAGACAAGACTACTACAGTCGGTAAATGCTTTAATGAGAGAGTGAGGTAAAACCTTATAGATTTCAAATTTGATATGACAAAATTTCCAAGAAAGGGAAATGTCATTCGAATTGTAGTAAATCAACCAGTAAATATTCGAATGATCATTTGGACATGTGCAGAGTTCCAAATTGGTAGATTACAGAGTATATGCCCAAAGGAAGAATAACCTAGGTCTCAAGTTACGTTTCAACCTTGTGTATCACAGCTTAAAATTTATTGGCAAGAGAAACTTGAGGATAAGTGGATTCGTGATTTTAAAGAGTAGATGGAAACATTTTAAGAATGTTGGTAGCAAATCCTCTTGATAAGATTTTCGGGGACGAAAATCCCTAAGGGGGAGAATTGTAACAGCCCGATTTAGGGGCTAGTCGGAACAGTGATCTCAGAATCACTAATTAGAGGTTAGAGAAAATTATTTTCATGATATGTTATGTGATATAACATGTTTATAAGGATGCATGAAAATTTTGGTGCCTTAATTTTAGCAATTTCTAGCTAAATTATGAAAAAGGACTAAATCGCATAAAGTGCGAAAGTTCTATTTTATTGCTAAAGGTGCCAAATAGCTAAGAAATATTAATTGAAGGTCTTTAAAGGACAAATTGGCCATCTAGGATGTGTTGGCAGGCCATGTAGACAAGGGGGACAAGAGCTTTTAATTTTGGTCAAAGTTGGTGGGTTAAATTGATGTTTTATAATAAAATAAAGAAAGGAAAAAAGATATCATCTTTCCTCTCTTCTACTCCACCAAAATTTCTAGCAAACAAGGGGTGTTTGAAAGATCAAAATTTCAGCAAGCTTTACTCCACTCAAGTAAGTGATTTTGATGATCTTTCTTGATAAAAATTGCATTTTTGGAGTCCCCAAAGCTTAAGCTAGCTAATGGGAGGATTAATTTGTAACATGGTTGAAAGTATAGGGACTTACCATGAGAGAGTTAATGCTGTTTAAGGAGTTTTTATGGGAGAAAATGAAAGATAGGATGATGAGAAACAACTTTTGTAAAAGGTGTTGCCATGAAAACACCTAATTGGGACTAAAATGCAAAAGTTGTAATTTGTTCATTAAGGCATGAAATAGATGGAATTGTGGATAGTTTTAAGAGGATTAAATGTTCATCTAGGCTTGCTTAATAAGAAAATGAGATGAAAAATTATTTACGAGCCTAGGGGCAAAATCGTAATTTTGCCAAAGTGTAGGGGCAAATTAGTCATTTTTGCCTAAAGTGTAGATTATGGTGCATTATGATTCATAAGTGATTAAATCAGTAAATTTCATTGTTTTAGATCAAACAAAATGAGTTTCGGACCTAGAACGGGTGAAAAGAGAAATGTGGGCAAAAAGGTCCCTTTCGTCCCTTTCGACATCGAGGTAAGTTCATGTGCGAATGTTGCAATTACGTATGAGTTAATTTAATGTTCCAATGTTGTATGGAATGTATATTTACTCTATGAATGTATGAAATATCTTTGATGAGAGGTCAAAAGAATTGAATCTAAGAGTAATGGGAAATGTATGTTGAATGATATGATGATAGTTAAAGTCTCGTGTAAGACCATATTGGAATATGGCCTCGATGTAAGAATTCGTATAAGACCATGTCAGGGACATGGCATCGATATGTTAATGCAAGTAAGACCCTATTGGGGTATGAATTCTATGTGACATTATGTGTATGAGACTCAAAAGAGTTATTTAACAATTTGAATGATTCAATGGATATGTTGAATGTATGTGGTTGTACCACGAGAAGCACAAGTAAGTGTTAGAATTGAATTGAGATGAATTCAATATATGATGAACCCCTAGTGGGATATGTGTTATTAATGCACCTTAGTTGCATGAGATAGATTCATTAATGCATTGTGTGAATGCAAACGAGTACCGTAGAGAGTTAAGTAAGAATAGAAGTATGTGAGGATGTTCGCGAAGGAACATTTGCAATAGAGATATACATGAGGATTATTATCCATGAATATAAAATAATGGTGAGATATGTGCGATATTACCTTATTGATGGTAATGATGGGCTATGTAACACCCCATACCCGAGTTCGAGGCTCAGACCGGATACGAGACATTACTATGCTTGAACATACTTAATCATGACATTACGGGCTATAAAATTTCGTTCCGAAATTAAAACTTCTCATTCTTAAACAATTCGTACATTTCATGGGCTTACGAGGCCTTAAACTCGTACTGGTAAACTTTCGACACCTTATCGAACAACTTTTGTTTGAAACAGGGGTTACACGCCCGTGTAATATAAGACACGCCCGTGCATAGGCATACACGCCCATGTCCTCAGACCGTGCCCTAAAACTCAGTATTCTGTCGATTTCCACACGGCCATGACACGCCCGTGGACTTAGACCGTGTACTACATCTTGATATACTGACTTGTTTCACACGACCAGGCACACTCCCATGTTCTAACCGTGTGTCATGCATGGCCTTAACACACGGTCGTGGGATTAGTCCGTGGGCTATCCTTATTTATAAGACTAAAGTGCAGTTTACGCACGGCCTAGACACACGCCCGTGTGTCCAACCGTGTGGGCACTTTGAGGCTATTTACCAAGCCAATCACCACCCTGAAACTAAGATCACATTCATACTCAATTCAATTACTCAAATTACTACATCTTTCATTGATATCAAAAAGCATACATGCTTAGTCGATTTGGCCAATTTCTCTAGCCATATACAAAAAGAATAATGAACAAGATAGCCTATACTATGGCTCTTCTTAAAACATATACTCAAAATGAAGTGCCTCCTATACATGCCATACTTAACAAAACAACTTTGCTAAACCAAAATGGCGATTGATAGTGTGCTACGAGCTCCGACTTCAACGATCCACAAGTTAGCTTGGCGGGACTACATAGAAAGAAAGAATCAAAGGCGTAGGCATTTAGCTTAGTAAGTTTGCATATAATGTACATTCTTGCTAGATATAAACCATTTAACATAAATAATGGTATCATAGATTTCAGCTATAAAGCTTACTTACTCATACTTGATTCATACATATCTCATGAAACTTACAAATCTCATGCTTGAGAGGTAACCAAGGTAGCTGTATCACTTGATCACATTGATCAGCATACTTTAACAAAATAATCATTATCTATCATTCATCATTCATAACGCCAATAATGCTCACTTTCATCTTGATGCTAGCTTTGCTTTCTTAGCTTTCTTGTTATCTCATTTTAACTTTACTCGTTTGCCCGATGAATTTCTGTGAATAATCGAGGATACTAAATCTCTTCCCACGTAACATGATGCCAAAGCCATATCCTAGATTTGGTCTTACATGGAATATCTCATCTTGGTTTCAAGGCCATATCCTGAAATGGACTTATATGAAGTATTTTTCTTGATAACTTGTTCAATGCCAAGCTTGCCTTGGACTTACATGATAACTTGTTCAATGCCAAGCTTGTCTTGGACTTACATGATAACTTGCTCAATGCCAAGCTTGCCTTGGACTTACATGATAACTTGCTCAATGCCAAGCTTGCCTTGGACTTAAATGATAACTTGCTCAATGCCAAGCTTGCCTTGGACATACATGATAACTTGCTCAATGCCAAGCTTGCCTTGGACTTACATGATAACTTGCTCAATGCCAAGCTTGCCTTGGACTTACATGATAACTTGCTCAATGCCAATCTTGCCTTGGACTTACATGATAACTTGTTTTATTTGTCGATGCCATGTTCCAAACATGGTCTTACACTGGCTCTCATAATGTGGTAGATCGAGTATCCTGGGAAATTCATTTTCAATCGGGACTTGCTCATACTTAATCTCACTGATTTCTTGGTTGAACATAACATCAAATAATTCATGAAAATAATGTACATTATACTAAGAAATTCAATGATAAAAATCATAAAACTTAGAAATCATACAAACCTACCTCAATATACAAAATGTATGTAGATGTGCAATTTAGTCCTCTACTTTGTTCTTGCCTCGGTTTCGATCTGAGCTTCATTTTTCTTGATCTATAATCATAAATAGATCATTTAAAACTCACATTGACTAAATTGACTCTTAACTCATACTTTGGCAAAATTATTATTTTGCCCCTATACTTTCTCATATTTGCACTTTTGCCCCAAGGCTCGTAAAATAATTTTCATTCAACTTTCTTAGACTACATGCTTAGCTGATTTATTTTCTCTACTATAGCCATTATCAATTCCCATTATTTCTAATAGGTATGACTAATTTCAAAACTTTTACAAACTAGTCCCTATGCTCATTTTTCATGAAATTCACTTAGAAAAAGATGTTTATCTAACATCAAGCTCTCATAAACTTCCACAAAACATCATTTAGCATGCATGTCATTCATGGGTAGATTTTTGAACATGCATCTTAGCTCATTTTATAGCTAAAAATAGCTAATTCATAATACGAGGACTTCAAAAACACGAAGAATATTAAAATCGGGACTAAGATGAACTTACTAGCAAGCTTGAAAGATGAGCAAACCCTAGCTATGGTTTCTTTGAAAATTTCGGCAATGAGGAAGAAGATGATAATGATTTTTGTTATCTTTTTCCTTTATTAATCATTTAATAGGTAAATGACCAAAATGCCCTTCTCTTAAAAATATCACCATTTACTAACTCATGTCAAATTTTGTCCAAAAATTATGATTTGGGCAAATTTCTATTTAAGGACTTATAATTGCTATTCTAGAGCTATTTCATATAAAATGCTTCTAGAAACTCACATTTTACAACTTTTGCAATTTGGTCCTTTTTGACCATTCAACTTCAATTTAGCAAAATTGCTTCATGAAACTTTCACACTAACATACAAACATGGCATGAACCTTAAAAACTCATGAATTCACCTCGGATTCGTGGTCTCGCACCACTATTCTGACTAGGCCCTAAATCGGGCTGTTACAATTCTCCCCCCTTAGGGATTTTCGTTCTCGAAAATCTTACCAGCAAAAAGGTTTGGATACTGGTTTCTCATACTCTCTTCTGGTTCCCATGTGGCTTCTTCTATTCCATGTCTTTTCCACAATACTTTCACTAGGGCAATACTTTTATTTCTTAGCTGCTTGACTTCCCGAGCCAAAATCTTGACTGGTTCCTCACCATAAGTCATGTCGGGATGAATTTCTACCTCTGACGGGGTAATTACATGTGAAGGGTTTGATCGGCAGCGTCGCAACATAGACACGTGAAACACATCAGGTATATTTTCTAATTCTGATGGAAAAGTCAAACGGTAAGCTACCGGCCCAACTCTCTCAGTAATCTCGTAAGGTCCGATGAAATGTGGGCTTAACTTGCCTTTCCGGCCAAATCTGAGAACTTTTCTCCATGGTGATACTTTCAAGAAAACTTTATCCCCGACTTGGTACTCTATCTCTTGTCTTTTTAAATCTGAATAGGATTTCTGTCTGTCTGAGGCAACTTTTAAACATTCTCGTATCACTTTCACTTTATCTTCAGCTTCTCTAACCAAATCAACTCCGTGAATTTGGTTTTCCTTGAGTTCAGTCCAAAATAAAGGCGTTCTGCACTTACGCCCATATAGAGCCTCATAAGGTGCCATCTTTAAACTTGATTGAAAACTATTGTTGTAGGCAAATTCTGCCAATGGGAGGAACTTTTCCCATCTGCCTTGGAATTCTAGAATGCAACATCTGAGCATATCCTCAAGCACTTGAATTACCCTCTCCGATTGACCATCAGTTTGAGGATGAAAGGCCGTACTAAAGTTCAACTTTGTACCCAGGGCCTCTTGTAACTTTTTCCAAAATCTGGATGTGAACCTTGTATCTCTATCCGATATGATTGACAAAGGGACTCCGTGAAGTCTTACTATTTCTGAAACATACAAGTTTGTCAATTTATCGAGTGAGTAATCTACTTGTACAGGTATAAAATGGGTTGACTTAGTGAGTCTATCAACTACAACCCATATAGCATCCTTCTCTCTTGGTGACAACGGTAGACCCGTTACAAAATCCATAGTAATACGGTCCCATTTCCACTCGGGAACCAAAATGGGTTGAAGCAAACCCGAAGGTACTTGGTGTTCAGTCTTTACTTGCTGACAAATCAAGCATTTGGAAATAAACTCTGAAATATCTTTCTTCATTCTCGGCCACCAATACTGTTGCTTCAAGTCATTATACATCTTGGTACTATCCGGATGTACAGATAAACATCCATCATGTGCCTCCTGTAAAATTCTCTGAATAAGCTCTTCTTTTCTCGGTACACAAACTCTATCTTTAAACAACATGTATCCATCAGAATTAATCCGAAAGTAGGATTCAACATCTGACTCGCACTGAACTCTCTTGACTTGCAATTCGCTATCTTCTTTCTGAGCCTCAATGATCTCTTGGAGAAATACTGGTCTAGCTCTCAACTCAGCTAGAATAGAACCATCATCGGATAAAGTTATCCGTGAATTCATTGTCCTTAATGCAAAAAGGGACTTCCTGCTCAAAGCATCGGCGGCCATATTCGCCTTGCCAGGATGGTAGTCAATAACTAACTCATAGTCTTTTATCAACTCTAACCATATTCTTTACCTCAATTCTTTCTGCGTCATCAAATACTTCAAACTTTTGTGATCAGTGTATATCCGACATCTCTCACCATATAAATGATGTCTCCATATCTTCAATGCAAAGACTGTGGCTGCCAAATCTAGATCGTGTGTTGGATAATTCTTCTCATGAGGCTTCAACTGTCTTGAGGCATAAGCAATCACTTTGCCTTCTTGCATAAGCACACAGCCTAATCCATTTAAGGATGCATCGCTGTAAACTATGAACTCTTTCCCCATCTCAGGTTGTACTAAGACTGGAGCTTCTATCAATAATGCTTTCAATTTCTCAAAACTGTGCCGGCATCTTTCTGTCCACTCAAACTTTACATTTTTCTGTAACAATTTTGTCATCGGGGTTGCAATCATAGAAAACCCCTTGACAAATCGTCTGTAATAATCGGCTAAGCCTAGGAAACTTCTAATCTCAGAGACATTCTTCGGTGGTTTCCAGTACATAATGGCCGAGATCTTACTTGGGTCTACTCGAACCCCTTCTCCTGAGACGATATGTCCCAGAAATCCTACTTCATTGAGCCAAAACTCACTTTTACTGAACTTGGCATACAATTGATTTTCTCGAAGAATCTGTAAAACTGTCCATAGGTGCTCAGCATGCTCATTCTCATCTCGGGAATAAATCAGTATGTCGTCAATAAAAATGACTACAAACTTGTCGAGGTATGGTCTGAAGATGCGGTTCATTAAGTCCATGAATACCGCAGAAGCATTGGTCAAACCAAAAGGCATGACTAAAAATTCATAATGCCCATACCTTGTTCGATAAGCAGTCTTGGATACATCTGATTCCTTACTCTTAACTGGTAATACCCCGATCTCAAGTCTATCTTAGAGAACACGGTGGCTCCTTTCAATTGATCGAACAAATCATCGATCCTTGGCAATGGGTACTTGTTCTTTACTGTCACTTTATTAAGCTGACGGTAATCTATGCACAATCTCATAGTGCCATCCTTCTTTATCACAAATAAAACTGGAGCACCCCAGGGAGAACAACTTGACCATGCAAAGCCTTTGTCTGTTAACTCTTGCAATTGTGTCTTCAACTCTTTCAACTCCGTTGGAGCCATTCTGTAAGGAGTAATAGATATTGGTACAGTACCGAGAGCTAGCTCAATGCTGAACTCAACTTCTCCGATTGGAGGTAATCCCGGTAATTCTTCAGGAAAGACATCCAAGTACTCACATACTATCGGCATTGACTCAATCTTTGACCCGGTTTCTTTATCATTCATCACAAAGGCCAGATATGCCTCATACCCTTTTCTCATGTATTTCATGTGCTGGCCATGGGAAATCACAACCAAGCAACCTACTGCTGTTCATCCGATTCTATGTGAAGGGTGTCCCCATTCTCGCATCTCATCTCAATGTATTTCTTCCCACAATTAACTATTACATTATGGGCGATCAACTACCCATACCGAGAATGAGGTCAAACTCATCAAATGGTAACAACATAAGGTTTGCTTTAAAACAATGACCTCTAATCATTAATGGACAATCTTTACATACTTCATCAACTAACACACTCTTGCCTAAAGGATTAGACACCTTAATCATAAATTCAGCAGAGTCTATAGGCATACTCAAATCGGATACTAATTTCATGCAAATGTAAGAGTGTGTGGATCCGGATCTATTAAAGCAATAACTTTGATATCATGAAGAGAAAAGGTACCGTAATAACATCATGGGAAGATGCCTCTTCGCGAGCGTGAATGGCATAAGTCCTTGCAGGTGCTCTACCCTCGTGTCTCGCAGCCTGCTCTCTAGGGTTACCTCTTCCCCTTCCCCACTTCCTGGGTTACTCTGCGGTCTTCCTCGGACCATACCCCCGGATCTCGGGTTCTGAGTTCTTTCTTCTTTCATCATCTCTGGACAATATTTTATATAGTGGTCTTGAGAACCACATCTAAAGCATGCATTTTCATGTGCTCGACATTCTCCAAGATGACGTTTGCCACCTCGTGGGCATTGGTCCTGTCGAATCTAATGTTCCCAACACTTGCAACTGAAGTAGTCTGTGCTTTATTCCTTGAATATTGCTTGCTCTTGTCTTTCTTTGAAAACCCAATGGAAGTAGCCGATCGGGTAGGGAAATCTCTTGACTTCTTGGATGAAGATTGGAATGACTTATTCCACTGTCTCTTTCTAGAGTCACGAGACTCCATTTCAGATTTCTTCTTCTCTTTTACTAGTTCTTCGGCTTTACAAGCCCTTTCGACTAGCACCACAAATTCCTTCAGTTCTAGGACAGCAACAAATAGTTTGATGTCCTCATTCAGCCCATCTTCAAATCTTTTACTTATGATGGATCCGGTGGACACACATTCTCGAGCGTATTTGCTGAGTCTTACAAACTCACGCTCATAGTCGATCCATCGGCATCTTGCCTTGCTTCATTCTAGGAATTCTTTCCTTTTCTCGGTCCACAAACCTTTGATGATATACTTTTTCTTGAACTCTTCTTGGAAGAATTCCCATGTGACCTTCTCCTTGGTACCATCGACAAGGGTGTTCCACCATTGATAAAGGAATCTCTTAAAAGGGAGACTACACACTTCATGCTTTCCTTAGGTGTACATGATAATTCATTAAATACCCTGATGGTATTTTCTAACCAAAACTCAACTCTTTTTGGATGGTCATCTTTCTAGCCCAGAATTCTTCTGCCCCATGTTTCCTGATCCTATCAACTGGAGGCTTAACTCCTCTTGCCACCTCTACTACTTGAAGGGCTACTGGAATAGGTTGTGGAACAGGAGGGGGTGGAGGGGGTTGTACATTTGGGTTCATACGAATAAACTCTGAATACCACGTATTCATCATATGGAGGAAGGCTTCTCTAGCCCCTTCTCCTCCTTCTTGACTCACCGTAGTGGGTCTATTCTCATTCTCGCTCAAAGACTGTCCCCTTGGCGGAGCCGGCAGATTACTTTCTACGTCATCCGCAATATCTCTTTCAGATCCATTTACTAAATGTATAAACATAATTTAAGTCGTCGAAGTCGTCACACTATCATTATAAAAACATTCTCACGTATGGCATGTATAGCTAGACTCGTGCTCATGCTACGTTAGTCCTAGAACCGACTAAAGCGTAGCTCGATACCACTAAATGTAACACCCCATACCCGAGTCCGAGGCTCGCACAGGGATACGAGACATTACTATGCTTGAACATACTTAATCATGACATTACGGGCTATAAAATTTCGTTCGAAATTAAAACTTCTCATTCTTAAACAACCAGACATTTCATGGGCCTACGAGGCCTTAAACTCATATCTTGGTAAACTTTTGAAACCTTATCGAACAACTTTTCTTTGAAACGGGGTTACACGCCGTGTAATATAAGACACGCCGTACATAGGCATACACGCCCATGTCCTCGCATCGTGCCCTAAAACTCGAGTATTCTTCCGATTTCCACACGGCCATGACACGCCCATGGACTTAGACCGTGTACTACATCTTGATATACTGACTTATTTCACACGACCGGGCACACGCCCATGTTCTAACCGTGTGTCATGCACGGCCTTAACACACAGTCGTGGGATTAGTCCGTGGGCTATCCTTATTTATAAGACTAAAGTGTAGTTTACGCACGGCCTAGACACACGCCCGTGTGTCCAACCGTGTGGGCACTTTGAGGCTATTTACCAAGCCAATCACCACCCTGAAACTAAGATCACATTCATACTCAATTCAATTACTCAAATTACTACATCTTTCATTGATATCAAAAAGCATACATGCTTAGTCGATTTGGCCAATTTCTCTAGCCATATACAAAAAGAATAATGAACAAGATAGCCTATACTATGGCTCTTCTTAAAACATATACTCAAAATGAAGTGCCTCCTATACATGCCATACTTAATAAAACAACTTTGCTATACCAAAATGGCGATTGATAGTGTGCTACGAGCTCCGAATTCAACGATCCACAAGTTAGCTTGGCGGGACTACATAGAAAGAAAGAATCAAAGGCGTAAGCATTTAGCTTAGTAAGTTTGCATATAATGTACATTCTTGCTTGATATAAACCATTTAACATAAATAATGGTATCATAGATTTTAGCTATAATGCTTACTTACTCATACTTGATTCATACATATCTCATGAAA
This sequence comes from Gossypium sturtianum, assembly GCA_025698515.1. Lineage (NCBI taxonomy): Eukaryota > Viridiplantae > Streptophyta > Magnoliopsida > Malvales > Malvaceae > Gossypium > Gossypium sturtianum. The sequence continues at coordinate 66,554,730 of CM046950.1, read as the reverse complement.
CTTACAAATCTCATGCTTGAGAGGTAACCAAGGTACCTGTATCACTTGATCCCATTGATCAGCATACTTTAACGTAATAATCATTATCTATCATTCATCATTCATAACGCAAATAATGCTCACTTTCATCTTGATGCTAGCTTTGCTTTCTTAGCTTTCTTGTTATCTCATTTTAACTTTACTCGTTTGCCCGATGAATTTTTGCAAATAACCGAGGATACTAAATCTCTTCCCACGTAACATGATGCCAAAGCCATATCCTAGATATGGTCTTACATGGAATATATCATCTTGGTTTCAAGGCCATGTCCTGAAATGGACTTATATGAAGTATTTTTCTTGATAACTTGTTCAATGCCAAGCTTGCCTTGGACTTACATGATAACTTGTTCAATGCCAAGCTTGTCTTGGACTTACATGATAACTTGCTCAATGCCAAGCTTTCCTTGGAATTAAATGATAACTTGCTCAATGCCAAGCTTGCCTTGGACTTACATGATAACTTGCTCAATGCCAAGCTTGCCTTGGACTTACATGATAACTTGCTCAATGCCAAGCTTGCCTTGGACTTACATGATAACTTGCTCAATGCCAAGCTTGCCTTGGACTTACTTGATAACTTGCTCAATGCCAAGCTTGCCTTGGACTTACATGATAGCTTGCTCAATGCCAAGCTTGCCTTGGACTTACATGATAACTTGTTTGATTTGTCGATGCCATGTTCCAAACATGGTCTTACACTGGCTCTCATAATGTGGTAGATCGAGTATCCTGGGAAATTCATTTTCAATCGGGACTTGCTCATACTTAATCTCACTAATTTCTTGGTTGAACATAACATCAAATAACTCATGAAAATAATGTACATTATACTAAGCAATTCAATGATAAAAATCATAAAACTTAGAAATCATACAAACTTACCTCAATATACAAAATGTATGTAGATGTGCAATTTAGTCCTCTACTTTGTTCCTGCCTCGGTTTTGATCCGGGCTTCATTTTTCTTGATCTATAATCATAAGTAGATCATTTAAAACTCACATTGACTAAATTGACCCTTAACTCATACTTTGGCAAAATTACTATTTTGCCCCTATACTTTCTCATATTTGCACTTTTGCCCCAAGGCTCGTAAAATAATTTTCATTCAACTTTCTTAGACTACATGCTTAGCTGATTTATTTTCTCTACTATAGCCATTATCAATTCTCATTATTTCTAATAGGTATGACTAATTTCAAAACTTTTACAAACTAGTCCCTATGCTCATTTTTCATGAAATTCACTTAGAAAAAGATGTTTATCTAACATCAAACTCTCATAAACTTCCATAAAACATCATTTAGCAAGCATGTCATTCATGGGTAGATTTTTGAACATGCATCTTAGCTCATTTTATAGCTAAAAATAGCTAATTCGTAATACGAGGACTTCAAAAACATGAAGAATATTAAAATCGGGACTAAGATGAACTTACTAGGAAGCTTGAAAGATGAGCAAACCCTAGCTATGGTTTCTTTGAAAATTTCAGCAGTGAGGAAGAAGATGATAATGATTTTTGTCATCTTTTTCCTTTATTAATCATTTAATAGGTAAATGACCAAAATGCCCTTCTCTTAAAAATATCACCATTTACTAACTCATGTCCAATTTTGTCCAAAAATTATGATTTGGGAAAATTGCTATTTAAGGACTTATAATTGCTATTCTAGAGCTATTTCATACAAAATGCTTCTAGAAACTCACATTTTACAACTTTTGCAATTTGGTCTTTTTTGACCATTCAACTTCAATTTAGCAAAATTGATTCATGAAACTTTCACACTAACATACAAACATGGCATGAACCTTAAAAACTCATGAATTCACCTCAGATTCGTGGTCTCGCACCACTATTCTGGCTAGGCCCTAAATCGGGCTGTTACAGGCTGTGTGCGATATCATCAATTATATTATTATCGGTGGGCTATGTGTGATACCACCCTATTAGAGATTCAATGGTGGGCTAAGTGCGAACCACCAAGATATTAGTAGCATGAGCGGCTTATTGAAAATGTTTGATGTGTTGTTTTATATGATCATGTGGTGATCAGTGCAGGAATGTATGCTAATTGAACGAGCAATTGGCTTGTGACATGGTAAGAATGTGGTAAGAGATTGAATGAGTAAGTTTCAAGAATATTTGAGCAAGTAACCATGAGTTTATGAGAGACACTCTTCATGATAATTTTTAATTATGTATATTCAAAGAATATCAATATTTGACACATTGTGCAGATGAGCTTACTAAGCATTATTGCTTACTCCTTTACTTTTCTCATCCCTTACAGGTTATTTTAACTAGCTCGGGTTGGAGGCTGCCGAAGATGTTTTCACACTATCGAGTAGACACTTGGCATGAGGTATCAAGTCCTTATGAGTCATGGCATGTATAGGGATTCTTTTAAAGTTGATTAAGTTCTAACCAATGTAGCCAAATTGTATTGGCCTAAGAGAATCTAGAGTTGGTTGTGTATGACCATAGATGATGGCTTATGTTGGCTGTATTTGTATTGGGAGTAGTTCTCCCTAGTGTATGGGATAAAGACTTTATCTCTTTAATGATTAAGTGTGTTAATTCATGTGTTTTAATTGATGAATTGAGAATGTTTTTGAAGTAGTATATGAATGTATGCAAACTGGAGTGGAAAAAGGCTTGGTAAGATAACCTCTAAGTGCCCACACGGATAGACACACGGGCGTGTGTCTAGGCCGTGTGTCTCCCGTACCTTAGTATCTTAAGTCAGATTAGACCACGGGCTGGTCACGCGGTCGTTTGTTCAGGCCGTGTGATACACACGGTTGGCACATGGGCATGTGCCAAGGCCGTGTGAAGTCTGCACTTGACACTTAGAAGTTTAATTGTCACACGGCTGACGCACACGGGCGTGTGTATAGATCGTGTGAGTAAGTCAGAATGCCAAGATTTGGCACACAGGCCAGGGCCACGGGCGTGTCTAGGCCGTGTGTAATTTGCCAGTACCTCCACGGGTGAAAGACACGGGCATGTTATAGGGGTGCACGGACGTGTCCCAAGTCACACGGACGTGTGACCGCTGTTTTGAGAGAAAGTTTCCAGATGAGTTCCTAAAGTTTCGGGACGTAAGTCTGAGGCCTCGTAGGCCCATCAAATGTCTGATTTGACTAAGAAAGAGAAGTTTTTAATTCGGAACGAAATTTTATAGCCCGTGAGTACATGTTTAAGAAAGTTCAAGCATAGTAATGTCTCGTATCCGGTCTTAGCCTCAGACTCGGGTATGGGGCGTTACATTTTCATCCCCGAAAATCTTACCAGAAAATAGGTTTGGGTATTGTTTTCGCATAGCTTCCTCAGGTTCCCAAGTATCCTCTTCCACACCGTGTCTTTGCCAAAAAACTTTCACTAGGGCTATACTTTTATTTCTCAACTGTTTAACTTCCTGGGCCAAAATCTTGATCGGTTCTTCACCATAAGTCATATCCGGTCTAATTTTAACCTCTAAGGGTGAAATCACATGTGAAGGGTCAGATTGATACCGTCGCAACATAGACACATGAAACACATCATAGATCTTTTCCAACTCAGTTGGTAAAGCCAACCGATATGCTACTGGTCCGATTCTTTCAATCACCTCATATGGCCCAATAAAACATGGACTCAACTTGCCTTTCCGGCCAAATCTGAGAACTTTCTTCCATGGAGATACTTTCAAAAACACTTTATCCCCAATTTGAAACTCAATCTCTTTTATTTTGAAATTCGCATATGACTTTTGTCTGTCAGAAGCCGCTTTCAAACTATCACGAATTACTTTCACCTTTTCTTCAATTTCTCTAACTAAGTCAACCCCGTGAATTAGTTTCTCGCTGAGCTCTGTCCAATACAGAGGAGTTTGGCACTTACGGCCATACAACGCTTCATACGGCGCAATCTTTATGCTTGACTGAAAACTGTTGTTGTAGGCAAATTCAACCAGTTGTAGATATTTCTCCAAACTACCTTGGAACTCTAGAACACAACACCGGAGCATGTCCTCAAGAATCTGAATTACCCTTTCAGATTAACTGTCGATTTGTGGATGGAAAGCGGTACTAAAATTTAACTTCGTACTTAAAGCTTCTTGTAACTTCTTCCAAAACCGTTAAGTGAATCTCGGATCTCTATCTGAAATAATCGATATAGGCACCCTATGCAGTCTTACAATCTCAGCAATGTACAATTCAGCTAACTTATCAAGCGAGTAGACAGTACGTACCGGTATAAAATGAGCCAACTTCGTCAATCTATCAACAACGACCCATACGACATCTTTCTTTTTCGAGGTCAAAGGCAAACCCGTTACAAAGTCCATTGTGATTCTATCCCATTTCCACTCGGGAACCATCACTGGCTGAAGTAGACTTGAAGGTAGTTGGTGTTTGGCTTTCACTTGCTGGCAAATCAAACATTTTGAAACAAACTCAGAGATATCTCTTTTCATACCCAACCACCAATACATTTTCTTCAAGTCATTATACATTTTCGTACTACCCGGATGAACGGATAAACAACCACTGTGTGCCTCTTGAAGAATTTTTTGAATAAGTTCGTCACCTTTCGGCACACAAATCCTATCTCGGAACATCAAATAGTCATCAGATCTAATACAAAAATCTGAGTTATTTCCCGATTCGAACAGAGCTCTCTTAGCTTGTAATTCATCGTCACACTTCTGAGCTTCGCAAATCTATTGAAGAAACGTCGGTCTAGCTCTAAACTCGGCTAGAATTGAACCATCATCCGATAAATTCAGCCTCGTGTTCATTTCTCTCAAGGCAAACAATGATTTTCTACTCAGGGCATCTGCGACTACATTCGCCTTACCCGGGTGATAATCAATCACCAACTCATAGTCTTTCAATAACTCAAGCCATCTTCGTTGCCGCAAATTTAAGTCTTTCTGAGTCATCAAATATTTCAAACTCTTGTGATCAGTAAAAACATGGCATTTCTCATTATACAAATGATTTCTCCAAATTTTCAAGGCAAAAACTATAATGACTAGTTTCAAATCATGTGTCGGGTAATTTTTCTTATGTGGTTTCAACTGTCGAGGCATAAGGTATCACTTTTCCCTCTTTCATTAACACACATCCAAGTCCGTTCAAAGACGCGTCACTATAAATTACGAATTCTTTTCCTAGTTCAGGTTGTACTAAGACTGGTGCCTCAGTCAATAAAGCTTTCAATTTCTCAAAACTTTGCTGACATTTTTCGGACCATTTAAACTTGACATCTTTTTGCAACAATCTCGTCATAGGAGTAGCAATCATCAAAAACCCTTTGACAAACCAGCAGTAGTAACCGGCTAAGCCCAAAAAGCTTCTAACCTCGGATACATTCTTTGGTGGTTTCCATTCAACTATAGCAAAAATCTTACTCGGATCAACTCGAATGCCATCACCTGAAACAATGTGCCCCAGAAATCCAACTTCTCGAAGCCAAAACTCACATTGACTGAACTTAGCATATAACTATTTTTCTCTCAAAATCTGTAAAATAGTTCTCAAATGTTCAGCGTGCTCGGGCTCAACTCGAGAATAAATCAGGATATCATCAATGAACACAACCACAAACCTATCTAGGTATGGTTTGGAAATCCGGTTCATCAACTCCATAAAAACTGTAGGAGCATTCGTCAGTCCGAAAGGCATAACAAGGAATTCATAGTGCCCATGCCTTGTTCTAAAAGCGGTCTTTGGTACATCCGACTCCTTAACTCTCAACTGATAATAGCCCGATATCAAATCTATCTTTGAAAATATTGTTGCCCCTTTCAACTGATCAAACAAGTCATCAATTCTCTGTAATGGGTACTTGTTCTTTATGGTCACTTTGTTGAGCTATCGGTAATCAATGCACAGTCTCATAAAACGGTCTTTCTTCTTTACAAATAATACCGGTGCACCCCAGGGAGAATAACTCGGTCTCGCGAATCCCTTATCTGCCAATTCTTGCAGCTGAGCTTTCAATTATTTCAATTCAGTCGGGGCCATCCTATACAGAGCAATTGATATCGGTGAAGTGCTAGGGACTAAATCAATACCAAACTCAATTTCTCTAATCGGAGGTAACCCTGGCAATTACTCTGGAAATACATCTAAATATTCACATACTACCGGCACTGATTCAATTTTCAATCCAGTCTCCTTAGTGTTCAACACATAAGCAAGATAGGCTTCACACCCTTTTCTCATGTATTTCTGAGCCGACATAGAAGAAATCACAACAGGTAGTGTATATAACTCATCTGATTCAACCCGAAGAATTTCACTATTTTCACATTTCAATTCAATAATTTTTCATCTATAATTTACTATAGCATCATGTAGTTTCAACCAATCCATACCCAATATAACATCAAACTCATCAAATGGCAACAACATTAAGTTAGCTGGAAAACAATGACCTCGAATTATCAAAAGCAAACTCTATCAACCAGAACATATTTGCCTAAGGGGTTCGACACTTTAATCACATATTCAATAGACTCAACAGGTAAATCCTTACTAGATACCAACTTTATGCAAATATAAGAATGGGTTGATCAAGGATCAATCAATGCAACTACATTAGTATCATAGAGAGAAAAAATACCGATGATAACATCGGGCGCCGAGGCCTCTTCCTTTGCATGTATGGCATATGTTCTTGCTGGAGCCTGTGCCTTAGATCTGGCTGCTGAATCTTTTACAGTACCACGACTACCAATGGCATTCTCAGGGTGTCGTGGAGGTCTACCCCTCAAGGTGAGGTTACTCGATTTAGGAGACTATTTGGTATCCTTCTCAGCTCTTTCTGGGCATTTCTAAAGGAAATTGATCGAGGGAACCACACCTGAAACATGCCCCACTTTTCATCCGGCATTCACCATAATGGAATTTATTACATACACTACACCATGGCTTGGGGTTTCCAACACTCCCTAGACTAGCGGATGAAGGAGATGAAGTCCTCGATTTAGAGTGTTTGGAGCTTCTTTCCTTTCCTGAATGTCCCACTGATGATGGAAAATGCTTATGATAACTTCTTGATTTCTTTAAAGCAGAGGGTTGTGACTTACTTATGAATCTTTTACTCGGAACCCGGGTTTCCCTTTCGGCATACTTCTTCTCTATACTTAAATATTCAGCTTTCTTGGCCCGACCGGCTAGCGCGGCAAGCTCTCTTATTTCAAGAATCCCAATTAGTAGTTTAATGTCTTCGTTCATCCATTCCTCAAAGCGTTTGCACATCTCAGCTGTAGCAGCCCGATTTTGGGTCTAGTCAAAATAGTGGTTTTGGGACCACAAATTCGATGAATAAAAATTCATTTTTATGGTCTACATTTTTATGGAATGATTTCGTGAAAATTTTGTTCGAAAATTTTGACGTTTAGGCACTCAATTTAGTCAAAAGGACTAAATTGCAAAAAACTGCAAAACTTGAATTCTATATGTTAGAGGTGTCCAATTGCTATGAGATTTTAAATTAAAGGTCCTTAAATGGTAATTAGACCATTGTTTAAGTTGGTAGAAAAAAAATGGACATGGTTTGGTATGTTTTCAAAGATTTTTTCATTAAGGGCATTTTGGTAATTTGGTAATAAAATGAATTAAAAAGCCAAAATAAAGCCAAATTTGTCCATCTTCTTCATCCTTGGCCGAAGTTCACAAGGGGAAACCATGGCTAGGGTTTTTCAAGCTTCCAAGCTCGATTGTAAGTCTGTTCTAGCCCCGTTTTTAATGCTCTTTACATTTTTGAAGTCGTTGTAACTCGATCTTTCTATTTCTACCAACAATTTGAAGAGATGTTGTAACACCCCTAACCCGAGTCCGTCGCCGGCTTAGGGTTACGAGCATTACATATCCAAATCACAAGTCTACACATTCAGATAAAGTCACGTTAATAATCAATACAAAATTTATTCATGATATTAAAATCAAGTAAGCTACCACTAAATAATATCATTAGCATCATTTAAAACCGATTCCGTTCAACTAGCAATTCATTATACATTTGGTCATTTGAAAATAAAGACCGAGTGAGAACATGATGCTCATTCATTCATTTCAATACCACATACGATCATATCATTATTCCATCCACTAATCTAAATTTCTAACCATCTGATTTCTCTCATAATCTCTTGTCACAATCGGCAATAATTTAATACATATGCGCATATACACATATATTCCATCATAAGAACATTTTAATAAGACATTACATCAATGATTTAATCATTTAAATCACAAGGCCGAACATACCATATCATTCTAGAGAAAAATTTTAAGTTCTAAACCAAAACAAGTCATGGCCGAATATTTACAAATGAGTACCCATCAAATTGTTCATTAATGTACCCCTTTTAATAGACACATACACCAAATATAATCTATTTCATTCATATATAGTCACATTGATACATTCAAATAATTATACTAAAAACAATAATTTTTATCAACTCAATATCTTATATGTTATATTCAATATATTCCATAAGCTTAAAGTTCACATACAACTTATTATGAGATAACTTTCTAACTAGACTTATAACATATATATATATATCAATATAAACAATATACTCAAATAATAATTCCATACTTCAATATGATTAAACCAACCCAAACATAAAGACATAGACATTTTCGCATGGCATATACATTTATATACATATCGTTCAAACAAAATCCAAAGGAATATTGCCTATACATGCCATATGTTTTCAAAAAGGGTACAACTTATAGAATATCGAAGTTAGGTGATAGTGCGAATGACTTTGACGAAGATTCCCGAGCACGAGCTAGCTTTCTAGATCTAAACCATAATCACACAAACATACGTACGGTAAGCTAACTTAGCTTAGTAAGTTATAAGCAAAAGGGGATATATATGTATAATGATTCAATATACAACTTCAATCAATTTAACTTAATCCTTCACTAGTCCGTATCAGCATTTCATATAACATAATACCATACAGCAATGTCATATTCAATGGAATCTCCAAACCGAATATTCAAATACTCTATACCCATTTCGATCAAACTCAAAAATTAATAAATACTTTACATTTCTATAATTTAGAATACAAGAACTACTTACCTCTTTAATACCAAGTTATTAACTTTCCATGCATTATTTACTTACATGTCTCATATGGTCATCTCCATTCATTGGTTCATGTTTTTGAGAGGTCCGATATTCCACACACACAGTGCAACTCATGTAACGTATCGCACACTTAGTGTCGTTACTTGATAATTCGCACACGTAGTGCCGTCTTTCGGTAATGTATCGCACACTTAGTGCCATTACACGCTTCCCGCACACATAGTGCCATTCCACCGATACCGCACACACAGTACTCGGTGTTTAATCTCGCACACATAGTGCCATTACACCCATATCGCACACACAGTGCTCAGTGTTTAATCTCGCACACATAGTGCCATTATCCGAACCTTTTTTTGTTTATGCAACACTTATAATTCCATTCTCATACATATTTACACAAAGATACGATTGTCCTATGACAGCTCAATTTCCTTATATCATTCCATTGCATTCGGCACAACAAAAATATATGTATATTTTTACGTTTACATCCATATTTTCAAAACAAAATCTCTCTTTTTAAATTCACATCTAGCTACCACTGTATTCAATCACAAACTCACATTACTCAATGAATTGACACTTATACTATTATACATTCACCAACCTTACATTCGGCTAATTTATCAATAATTCACCCCATTCAATATTACATTCGGCAAAATGGATTAAAGATACTTAATTCAATTAATCGATGGATATACATATATAGTGGTATCCAATAAACCACATTCGGCTAACATACTCAAAAGTTCCCATTTCTCATTCGGCATTTTAAAAAGTTAATCCATTAATTCATCTAATCATATGCATTTTATTTTATAAATAAATCAATTAAACCCGATTACTTATAAACTTACCTCGAGAGTCGATGAATTAGAGTTTCCCGCTATTCGTCTAACTTCGCCTTCCCCCGATCCAAACCCGTTTCCTTTTGTTCTTGATCTAAATAATTCCAAATTGAACTCATTCAAATACATTTTCATTCAATTTAATCCAAAAATACATAATTGTGCAATTTTACCATTTTACCCCTAACATTTACAATGTTTACAATTTAGTCCTTATAGCTAAAAACACAAAATATCAAGAATTCAACCACAACTATTAAGGGCCGAATATTCGTAGTCCCTATATCAACTCATTTCTTCCATTTTTCTTGCTATTTAGTCCTTCCAAAAATTTTCTTTTTATGAATTCACCCTTATACTAAACTCCATCAAAAATTCTAAAGAAAATCTTGTTAATCTAGCATGCTTATATCATATTCTATCATTAACCACACAAACACAAAATTTCCATCCATGGAAACACTCAAATTATACAACTAAATAAAAAATTAGGGTATGGGCTAACTAAATTACATGGCTACAACCTCAAAAATGTTAAAATTATCAAAAACTAAGTTCAATCACTCACCTTATTTGAACATGCAAATGCTGAAAATGTTGAAAGCTATGGTTCTTCTTCTTCCTTTAGGTTTCGGCAATAACAAGAGAAAAATAAAGATGAACACCCACCCACTAGTTTTATGTTTTTATTATAATACTCATATTATATATATTTTATCATTCTTTTGATTTTTAACATATACAATAATCATATATTATAAACTTAGTGCCTTTTCCGTCCACTATACTCTCATAATGGTCAAATTGCAACTTCAATACCCATGCGAAAAAGAAGACCATTCAATTTAGCCTCTAAATTTCATAATGACTATTTTTTCCCACTTACTCGATTTTGTCCTTTCACTTAAATTAAACACCCAAGCAAACAAATTAACCAACAATATTTTAGCACATGTTCAAACACATAACATAGATATCAAATAAATTATTAAAATATTTTTCTAACCCAGATTCGTGGTCCCGAAACCACCATTCCGATTAGGGTCGTAATCGGGCTGTTACAGATGTCAAGTTCTAAAATTTTACCCATGATGGATGTGTGTGTATTTTTATGTTTAATGGTATAAAATGCATGTTTGGTGAATGATAAACGACTTTTGCTAAGTGATTTTCGGTGAAAATGCCTAAAAGGACTTATTTGTAAAAGTTATAAAATATGGTGTAAAAATGTGAATAAATGAAAAATGTGGGTTTTTATGAGCATGTATAAGGTTTGGCTAGGCATGGGTAATGAAGAAATTGAATGAAAATCATTTTACGAGCCTAGGGACTAAATTGTAAAAATGTCAAACTTTAGGGGCAAAAATGTAATATTTGCCATAATGTGATTTTGGGATAATTTGAATTGTATAATGATTGAACAAGTTAAATGTGATATTATAGATCAAGAAAAATGAGGTTTGGACCTAGAACGGGGGAAAAACAAGTATTTGACGATTTAGCCATTTTCGCCATTTTTATGTCGATGTAAGTTTGTATGTAAATAATGCAACTTTACAATTGTATTTATAATGTTTTGTTATTGCATGAATTGTATGATTGACTCTATGGATGAAATTGACGAAGTTTCGACAAGTGAGTAAATCCCGGTTGAAACTTAGGAATAGTTAGGATACAAATGTCATGACATTAGGGTCACTAAGATTACGTGTAAGACCATATCTAGGATATGATAGTTAGGATACAAATGTCATGACATTAGGGTCACTAAGATTACGTGTAAGACCATATCTGGGATATGGCATCCATATGAGACTTCGTGTAAGACCATAGCTAGGCTATTGGCATCGATACGAAATCCCATGTAAGACCATATCTGGGATATGGCATTGGTATGGTACTATGTGTGTGCGATATGTCCTGACTATCCTTTAGTATTCCAAGTGGTTCAACGGGAAATTCAATGGCTATGTCAAAGAAGAGAAAGAGTATGTAAGTATTACGAATTGGTACAGGTATGTACGTAAAGTTTATAAGCATTGACTTCATGAAATTGTGAGTTCATGATTTCTACAGTGATGTTTTGTGAAAACCTTATGATAATTGGTCCATACTTGTGATATATGAAATACATGGTAAATTCGATTGGCGATTTTATGATTGGCCTTCGGGCTAAATTGAGTTATGATATAGCATGTTTATTCACACAAATTATGATTTATCGAATATGAGAAAAAGGAAAGATTGGCATAATTGCCTATTAAAATGGTTATGGAAGTAATGGAAGATAAGAGTTTAGGCAATTGAAAGATATTAAAACATATGCTCGGAAACATGAGTATACATAATTAATGTGCATGCTTACTATGAGGTTTGAAATGATTTGTTGAATTGCTGTGGTATGTTATAATGGAGAGGTTACGGTTATTAGACTAATGTCAAGATATGTTAGATTATGCTTATAAGTGATAGAATAAACATTATGATTGAATGAAAATTATAACTGTGAGCTTTATAACAATTTGTATTATCTTGTGTTTAAATTAATTGAACTTGTTAAAAGATTTGTAAGAGTTGCTTATTATTTGCATATGAACTTACTAAGCTATATAGGTTACCCCCTTCCTTTCCCATGTCTTTTAGGGTTATTAAGCTAGCTCGGGTTAGAGTTCACCGGAGATCCTATCACACTATCAAGCTATCATTTGGGTATAAATGAATTCAAGCATTTTGAGTCCATGGCATGTATAAGGACTGTAACAGCCCGACTTAGGGCCTAGTCGGAATAATGGTTGCGAGACCACAAATCTAAAGTAGAAATATGTGTTTCATGGTTTTCATGAGGTCTATGACATGTTTGCATGATTATGTGAAAATTTCATGAAGAAATTTTATAATTAAGTGATCAATTTATTCAGTAGGACTAAATTGCAAAGATTGAAAAATATGAGATTCTAGAAGATTCAAGTATGAGATAGCAATAGAAAATTTGTTAGAGGTCTTTATTTAGGAATTAAACCATTATATCCTATGATGGACAAAAATAGACATGGGAAGGAAAAATCTCAAGAAAGGGGCCTTAAGGGCATTTTGGTCATTTGGTTAATAAGTTAATTAAAAGGGAAAATAAGTCAAAAATTGTGTCCATCTTCTTCAACCTTGGCCGAATATTTCAAGCTCACCATAGCTAGGGTTTTTTCATCTTTCAAGCTTGATTGTAAGTACCTCCTAGCCCCGTTTTGATGTTCTTCATATTTTTGAGATCCTCGTAGCTCGATTTAGCTATTTCTACCAATATTTTGAGCTAGGGTTCATGTTAAAAAATTTACCCATGCATGACATGCATGTATTTTGATGTTTAATGGAGGAATATGGAAGTTTGATGTATAATAAACATCTTTTTCTAAGTGATTTTCATGGAAATATCATAAAAAGGACCTATTTGTAAAAGTGATAAAATATGTAGTAAAAATCAGTTTTGAAGGAAAGTGTGAGCTGTTATAAGCTCAATAAATGTTCGGCTAGGCTTGGGTAACCAAGGAAATGAGTACATTTAAGTATACGAGCCTAGGGACCATTTTATAAATATGTGAAAGTTTAGGGGCAAAATCGTAATTTTTTCCAAAGTATGATTCATGAGTTATTTTAGTCAATGTGATCATTAAATAAGTGAAATTGTCATTATAGATCAAGAAACACGAAGTCTGGACTGAAACCGAGGAAAGAATAAGGTGGTGGACTAAATTGAACAACTATACATATTTTGGTACCGATGTAAGTTTGTGTGTAATAAATCAACGTAATGTTATTATGTTTTAATATGTTTGATATCATGAGAAATGTATATTATCTCTATGAAATTGATTAATGAGGTAAAGATGAAAGTATGATGAAATTATATTATGTGAAAGTCCTGGTTGAACCTTAGGAATAGAAAGGATACCATTGTCACGACATGAGATGAAGAAGGTCCCGTATAAGACCATGTCTGGGACATGGCCTCGGCACCGAAACGAGATCCCATATAAGACCATATATGGGATATGGCATCGGCATCGAGTAGTAATCCCGTGTAAGACCACGTTTGGGACCTGGCTTCGGTATGAAATCGTGTAAGACCATGTCTGGGACATGGCATCGATATGTGATCTCGTATAAGACCATATCTCAGATATGGCATCGACATCGATATGAGATCCTGTGTAAGACTATATCTGGGATATGGCATCGGCATCGAGATGTGATTCCATGTAAGACCATATCTGGGATATGGCATTGGCATCGTATTACATGTATGAAGAGTTCGAGTATCCTTCGATATTCCAAATGGTTCAACGGGATAACGAGTTAAGTTTATATTCAAGATGATAAAAGTGCTAAAGTTATATGAAGAAGTGATACAGGTCCATATGAGTAACTTACGAGAAAGGGATCCGATATGTGATATGTGATTGGTAAGAGTAAGCATGAGTAAGTTATATCAATGTGCTTGAGAACTTGTGTTATAACTCAATGTAATGTATGGATGTTATCATAAGCCTTTATGTTGCTATTTATTTCATGCAAACTTACTAAGCTTTATGCTTACTCCCTCTCTTTTCCCTTTCCTTGTAGTATCGCCAAGCTAGCTCGGGGATCGTAGGACGTCTGAGCTCGGTTCACACTATCAAGCTATTCTTTTGGTATAGTAAAGTTTGATTATTTTGGGTATGGCATGTATAGGAACTTGGTCATTTTGTGATATGTCATATTGGTTAGCCAAAGTGTTGGCTATTAATGTTACTTATTTCATTTTGTAATTGGCCATTGGAATTGGCCAATACTTGTTAAGTTCTATCTATTCAATTATGATGAAATTCATGAAGTGTAAGCTTGTGCAATCGAATGAGTATAGTGTGAAGTATATGCATGATGAACGTAGTGTGAATTTAAGGTGTGGATGTCTTTATTATGAATATTAGAGGTGCATTATGGTTATGCTAAGTGTTGCATGAAATGGTATGAATGTGGTTGCTTTTCAGGGTGGCAAATGGCTTGGTAAATAGCCTTATATTTGTCCACAGGAATAGATACACGGGCGTGTGTCTAGGCCGTGTGTGACACACGATCAGCCCTGTGGGCGTGTGGATAGGTCGTGTGTCCCCTGCATCCAAAGTTAGCAAAATAGAATGCTTAGTAGTAAGTACACGGGCAGAGACACGGCCGTGTGAAGGCCATGGCCTCAGGACATGGGCGTGTGCCAGACCGTGTGAAGTCTGCATCTAATTTACGAAAAATTCAGTTCGTCACATGGCTAGCAGCTTTGCAGGCGTGTGACTGGCCGTGTGGCCCTAAATGGTTCTTGGCGTCATAAGCAGAATGTCCCTTATTTTGGACACGGCCTGAAGCACGGGCGTGTGATATGTCACACGGGCGTGTCACTTCTCTCACACGGGCGTGTGGCCCTGTCTTAAGCAAAAAAATTCTAAGTGTTTGAAAGTTTACGGTTCAGGCCCGAACCAGTCTAGATGTATGTTTAGGGTCTAGTAGACTTATAATAGTGATAATATGAGTACGAATGAAGGATCTTTAAGTATGAATGAAAATTTATGGCCCGATATTGTATGAAGAAGTCTGTTAAGTTCGGTAATACTTCTTACCCTGTTCCAGCGTCGTATACGGGTAAGGGGTGTTACAAGGACCTAGTCATTTGTTAAGTGTGTCATTGTGATTGTAGCCAATATGTTGGCTTGTGATTGTCAAATGCTTGTTTTGATAATTGGCCATGTAGATTAGTTTATTTGGGCTATCATGGTTGTAAGCCTAAGTATATATATATACATGTGTGTGTATGTGCTAATGAATTTGGTGATATGGTCATGGTATGCTTGGTGAATGATAGAAATGTTATTTATGACATGAATGTGAGATGTTTGGAAATATGGTCTATTGATGAAATGATAAAGTGGTGTGCAATTAGGTATCTTGAAAGTAGTCAATTGTGACTTAGTAAATGTTGTGAGTATGATAGATGTGGATATTGTGTTGGTCATAATTGTGGATGATTTGGTTACCTAAGTATGTTATGTATGTGCCTTGAAATGGTGTAAGTGTATGTGTGTACAAGGGTGGCAAATGGCTTGGTAAATAGCCTTTAATTTGTCAACACGGGTAGACACACGAGTGTGTGTCTAGGCCATGTGTGACACACGGTCTACCCCACGGGCATGTGTTCTGGCCGTGTGTCCCCTTAACCGTAATTGTTGCAAAACAGAATGTCCAGAATTGAGCACACGAGCAGAGACACGGGCGTGTGTCTTAGCCGTGTGTGCTACACGGCCTAGCACACGGGCGTGTGGCATGGCCGTGTGGCACAAGTCAGAGAGCACCCCTAAATCGAACACGGTCTGAAGCACGGGCGTGTCCCAGGGCCACACGGGTGTGTCCCTTGGACCACGCGGGCGTGTAAGCCCTGTTTCTAGCAAAAAAATCCTAAGTTTTTTAAAATTTTCTAAAGATCTCGGTTTAGTCTCGAACCATTTCCGAAGCATGTTTTGGGCCTCGTAGGCTCGTTTTAGGGACAATATGACTATGTATGAAAAGTTTTAATTTGAATGGAAATTTATGACTCGGAAATGTATGCTTGCTTGTGTTTATGTCTGGTAATGCCTTGTACCCTGTTCCGGCGTTGAATATGGGTAAGGGGTGTTACATTAGCTTCGGTTTGAACCCATTCCCTGGCATACTATCTCAACCGAACAAAATCTCGTTCATATTCTGACACGGTCCTGTCTCCCTGTTTAAGTTCTAAAAATTCTTTTCTTCTCTGATCTAAGAACCTTTGGCTGGTATACTTCTTTCGGAAATCCTCTTGAAAGAATTCCCATGTGACATTTTCCTTTGCTACAACTGAAGATATAGTTTTCCACCAATAGTATGTTGTGTCTTTAGTAAAGATATCACACATTTCAAACATTTTGCGAGAGTACATGACAATTCCTCGAAAACCTGAATGGTATTCTCTAGCCAAAACTTGGCTTTTTCTGAATCATCGTCGGTAGTAGCTCTGAACTCTTCTGCTCCATATTTTCTTAGTTTATCAACCGGAGCCTTTCTGATCCTTTTGAGCTCAACACCCTATGGCATCTCATAATCAGGTTGAGGGACAGGTGGGGGAGGTCATGGAATAGCGGGGTGTGTTCTCATATACTCGCTAAACCATTCATCCATCATTTCGAAGAAGGCTGCTTTCGCCTCTTCGCGACCACCTGACATGGGTCTCCTACTACTACTACTCGTTGCGACTCGTTGCACAGAAGCTTGAGCAGTGCTCTCAGCTTCTTCAGACTCATATCGAGCTTGATTGGAAGACATTTACTATATGAAAATACATTTGAAAGTGGTCAGGAGTTATCACACTATCACAATTTATAAAATGGCATGTATAGCTAAACCCGTACTTGCTACGTTAGTCCGAGAATCGACTAAACCGTAGCTCTGATACCACTAAATGTAACACCCCTTACCCGTATCCGACGTCGGAATAGGATACGAGGCATTACCAGACTTATTCACAAGCAAACATTCAAAACCGAGACATGAATTTCCACTCAAATTTAAAACTTTTCAAAAACATTCATATCGTCCCTAAAACGAGCCTATGAGGCCCAAAACATGCATCAGAAGTGGTTCGGGACTAAACCGAGAACTTTTCGTTTTCCTCGATCTAGTTCCGTAATCGGTTATTTCGGGTCTATATAAGCAAATTTGACTATAAATTCATCATTTTACACATACATTTACATTAATTTCCATCCTAGACAAAATTACTATTTTGTCCCTAACTTTTTTAACATTTTACATTTTAGTCCATAGGCTCGTAAAATGAAATATGTTTAGTTTTTCGGTAACCCAAGCCTAGCTGAACCATTTTCATGCTTATAGCAGTCCACCTTTTCCATTAAATCAGATTTTTACTATCCATTTTATAACTTTTTACAATTAGGTCTTTTTTATGCATTTTCATCAGAAATCACCTAGTAAAAGCTATTTATCACACATCAAACATGCATAATCTATCGTTAAACATCAAAATACACATATTTCTAACATGGGTCAAACCCTAGACATCAACCACATCTTAAATTAATGGTAGAAATAGGTAGTTCGGATGATAACAACTTCAAAAACGCAAAGAGCATTAAAAACAGGGCTAGGATGTACTTAAAATCAAGCTTGAAAGATGAAAAACTTTAGCTATGGTGTTCTACCAAATTTCGGCCAAGGTTGAAGAAAGATGAGCAAATTTTGGCTTTATTTTCCCTTTTTATTCTTTTATTTACCAAATGACCAAAATACCCTTCACTTAAAACTTTGAAATTTTATCTCACCATGTTTTGTCCCCTAACTTAAAAAATTGTCTAATTACCATCTAAGGACCTTCAATTTAAAATTTCATAGAAATTAGACACTTCTAGCATGTAGAACTCAACTTTTACACTTTTTACAATTTAGTCCTTTTTACTAAATTGAGTGCCCAAACATCAAAATTTTCGCACGAAATTTTCGCAAAATCATTTCGTAAAACTGTAGACCATGGAAATGTAATAAAAATGAATTTTACTACGTCAGATTTGTGGTCCCGAAACCACTGTTCTGACTAGGCCCAAAATCGGGCTGTTACACTAATAGTCTCAACATAAATCTCTAACTTACATGCCAATTCACTCAAGATAAATGAATGCATCGAATCGAAATCAACTAAAGTAAATAATGGAGTAGACTGCAAAGTGAAAGTACATGCGATAACGTCAGTCAAATCCTGATCCTTCCTCTGTTTAATAGCATAAAAGCGAGCTGGACCTTCAAACTCAACCTGTGAAGCAACTGAATAAGCAACAATCCACTGCCCAACCAGTCTCCTACTACTTCTACCATGGCCTCTAGTAGATGCAAAAGTAGGTGTCGAGCTCTGAGTCCGCGAAACCTCAACTCTATTCAGACAATCCCTAAGAAAATGTTCCTTCAAACCACATATAAAACATCCGCCCATCAACTTACGACACTCTTTAGAATGCCTACGCTCATAATGTGCACAAATCGGCCATCCAGAACTACCCGCCGAACCACTAGCATTAACCACAGTACTACCTTACAGTCTAGACTGACTCGGTTGAGACCCATGTCTCGCACTCCTACCAAAACTATGAATATCACGCCCTCTCTTAGGCAGTCTACCTAATGCACCATCAGAAGCTCTCTTACCAGAATCAGTGACCACAGAACGAGGCTGCTCAATTAAGGTTTCCTCAACTACCTTAGCTCTCTCAATTAACTCATTGAACATCTCTACATTCTAAGCTACCATATAAACTCGAATCTCACGATTAAGCCCAAAACAAAATCTCTTACAACAGTCCCTTTCAAAAAGTATCATCTCAGGAACATACTGACTTAGTCACACAAACTTAACCTCATAATTAGCCACAGATAGATCACTATGGATCAATTCCAAAAACTCACGCTTACGAGACTCTATATACTGCTCGCCCGTAAACTTCCTCTTAAAGACCTCGAGAAAGTAATTCCAAGTCAATCTATCAAAAACAGTACCTCTCCTAACAATATTCTACCAATGATGAGCCTCAACATTAAGTAAGAACATAACACAACCCAATTTTTCCTCGTCAGAA
The DNA here is from genome assembly GCA_025698515.1 of Gossypium sturtianum. Taxonomy (NCBI): domain Eukaryota; kingdom Viridiplantae; phylum Streptophyta; class Magnoliopsida; order Malvales; family Malvaceae; genus Gossypium; species Gossypium sturtianum. The sequence goes on along the minus strand of CM046950.1, from coordinate 66,535,045 downwards.
CAGGACACCTGCTTAAGTATCCTTTCAACCAATACTCAGCTACCATCGGATCAGTACACTTCACTCTAGAAAATTCTTTACCACCCAACGCTCGAAGAGTTTAAGCGGCAACCCTCGATTAACCAGTGCAGGAGCAGGGTTAGCACCAGCAATCTGCTAAAATGCTCCTATTAAAGCTTCCGTTAGAGGGCCTACACCCTTATCAGGTATGTCCACTGTACGTGGCGGCACAGTAGGTGCAGAGGATGTACCATCCTCTTGAGCACTAGCTCTGACATTAACACGTCTAAGAGGCATACCTAATAATCTAGCATACAAATAAGCAAATAAACGATGTAAGTGGCAAGAAGATGATCCAAGTCTTATTCCTGCAAGAAGAATTTAGGATTAAGGCAATGTGTTCACGTTCCTACCCCAAATGCAATTCAATCAGATCATCTCAAACAATTTCATGCCATTCAATCAGAGTTACATCACCAATTTCAAGAAACTAGAGAGATTTAGACTCGTGAGTTTCAAAACTCCACACACACAACAATCACCTAGGTCTGAGAGTTATTGAACCTAGAGATTTGATACCACCAAATGTAACACCCTATACCTGGCCTGGTTGCCAAGCCTGAATATCAAAATGCCACACCACCGTTTCACATCATACACAATAAGTAAAAGCTCATTCTTAATAAGACATCCATCAGTTTATTGTTCGTATAAGTTTTTAAGTCAATCATATTTGTTAGATATCATTAGTACATGCTAACATTACATTAATTAGTCATCTAAATGTATTTCAACATGCATATGGCCTGTTTAGAAAAATTCTCAAAATATATTCGTAGGTATCTGTAACAGCCCGATTTAGGGGCTAGTCAGAAAAGTGGTTTCAGAACCACTAATCTGAAGCCAGGAAAATTATTTTTATATTATTTTATGTGTTATATCATGATTATATGAGTGCATGAAAATTTTGGTGAATTAATTTTAGTGATTTCATGCTTAATTGCGAAAAAGGACTAAATCGCATAAGGTGCAAAAGTTTTATTTTACAAGCTAAAGGTGTTTATTAGCTAGAGACCATTAAATTAGAGGTCCTTAATGTTCAAATAGGCCCTTCTAAGGATGATAGCCGGCCATAGGGACAAAGAAATTAAATTTGGTCAAGGTTTAGTGACATTAGGTGACAAAATGAATAAAATAAAATAAAACAAAGAAAGCTATCATCTTTTCCTATTATCTTCTTCTTCCACCGAAAATATCAACAAGAATAGGGGTTTGGAAGCTTGAAATTTTCAGCAACTTTTAATCCTTGCAAGTAAGTGATTTTAATGGTCATTCTTGATAATTTTTGTATTTTTGGGACCCTTGTTGCATGATCTAGCTAATGAGGGGATTATTTTGCAAAGTGGTTAAGAGTCTAGGGTTTTTCCATGTGAGTATTCATGTGTTTGCTAAAATTTTATGGAATAAAATGAATCTTGGTTGTTTAATAAACAACTTTTTTGAAAGGATTTTTCATGAAAACACCTAATAGGATTATTTTGTAAAAGTTATAAAAATGGATAGTTAATGTGTGAAATAATTGGAATTTTGAGTTTCTATAAGAGAGAATGTGAATCGGCTATGCTTGGGTGTGTGAAAAATGAACAAATTTCATTTTACGAGCCTAGGGGCAAAATCGTAATTTTGTGAACGTCTAGGGGCAAAACGGTAATTTTGCCAAAATAAGAATTTTTGAAGTGATTTGATTAATGTGGTTATTTAATAAGCTAAATATGTCATTATAGATTAAGAAGAACGTGGAATCAACCTTGATCGAGAAAAAGGCAAGGTTTCGGACTAAATTGCAAATTGACATATTTTGTATCGAGGTAAGTTTATATGTAAATGATACCTTTTACTTATGTTTTTACATATTAATGCATTATGTGAAATATGATTGAATATTATTGATATCTATTAAAATTATAGAAAGTGAGGAAATTCTCAGATGAACCTTCGGAATAGGAAAATGATAAGGATAAACACCGTGATTAAGTGATCATTGATGGGCTATGTGCGATACCATCATATTTATTATTACTGGTGGGCTGTGTGCGATACCACCGTGGATATGTGATTATTGGTGGGATGTGTGCGATACCACCATGTTAATTATTAATGGTGGGCTGTGTGCGAAACCACCGTGTATCCAGTATTATTTCGAAGTGTTCATCGAGAAACTTTGACTAAGTGAAATTACGTGTGATTATGTGATGACAAGTGCAGGGTATATGTGCATGTAAATGTGAGCAATGTTTACGATATGTATTTGGGATGTTGTAAGATTTAAAATGAGTAAGTACAACTACAAGGTTCTGAATTGTTCTTGACTTGTACGTAATGTTCTTGATGAATAAGTATGTGGTATGATGTTCATTGTTTACATGTAGACTTACTAAGTTCAAAGCTTACTCCCTTTTTTTTCCCTTATTTTATAGTGTCAAAAAGCCAGCTCGGGATATGGAGACCCTTGGAGGATCACCCACACTATCCACACATTTTGGTATATTGAGATTTACATTGAATTATGGCATGTATAGGGACTTGATCTTTTTGGTTATATGTCATATTGGTTTAGCCAAATGTGTTGGCTTAGGGTGATAATTGGTTCATTTTGTATAAGGTCATGAGATGTGGCTCATAATGATTATTTGGATGTAAATTTATTTATATATGCATGTATGTGTCATTGCCATTATGATATAGCCTATGATTATTGATGGTTGAATGATGATATGTTGCATGTGATTATGGATGTATGATGATGGTGAAGCACTTAGTTATGCTACATTAAGTGCCTTGAATTTATATGTATGTATTTAGATTAGTGTGGTTTTGATGCTGTGTAGGTTGGTGCAAGTATGGGTGGCAAAAAGGCTTGGTAAATAGCCTTATTTTGTCCACACGGGTGTGTATCTAGGCCGTGTGTGACACACGGTCTGCCCCATGGGTGTATGGTTTGGCCGTGTGTCCCCCCTGAATCCTAAGTTGGCAAAACAGAATGCCCAGTAGTAACCACACGAGCTGAGGCATGGCCGTTTGTCTCAACCGTGTGGAAGACACGGCCATTGGACATGGGCATGTGCCCAGGCCGTGTGAAGTCTGCACTTGATTTTAGGAATTTAATTCGCCACACGGTCTAAGGACACGGGCGTGTGTTTTGGCCGTGTGACCTTATTTGGGTGATGACATCATAAACAGAATGTCCCCTATTTTTGATACGGCCTAAAGCACGGGCATGTGATATGCCACACGGGCGTGTCCCTTCCCCCACATGGGCGCGTGGACCTTCTTGATGAAAATTTTCTCTAAATTTTCCCAGAAGTTTCTAAAGTTCTCGATTTAGTCCTGAACTACTCCTTATGTATGTTTTGGGTCTCGTAGGCTCGTGTAAGGGGTGATATGAATGCTTATGAAAGGTTTTAAATTTGTGTGGAAAGTCATGTCTCGGTTCTGTATGATTGCTTGCATATAAGTTCGGTAACGCCTTGTACCCTGTTCTGGCATCAAAATAGTGTAAGGGGTGTTACATTTAGTGGTACCAGAGCTATGGTTTAGTCGCTTCTCGGGCTGTCGTACCGGGTGTGAGAGTGTAGCTATACATGCCATAAATATATTATGATAGTGTGGTGACTCCTAACAACTTTAAACTGTGTTTTCATATAGTAAATGGATTCCTATCGAGCTGCTGCTGATGATGCTGCAAGTAATGCGCCGGCTCCGCGCAAGGGACCGTGCCACTAGAAAGTAGACCTGAGATGTTGGGTCAAGGAGAGGAGGCTCGGGAAGCCTTTCTCCATATGATGAGTAATTGGTATAATGAATTTGTTTGAGCAAATCCTAATGCTCAACCTCCTCCACCCCCTCCTATACCTCAACCGGTCCCCGTAGCTCCGCAAGGTATTGACTTGGAAAGATTAACTAAACCCTCGGTTGATAAGATACAAAAACAAGGGGCCGAAGAATTTATAGCCAATATTGATGATGATCCCGAGATGGCAGAGTTTTGGCTTGAGAATTCTATGCGGGTATTTGATGAACTTTCTTGCACGCCTGAAGAGTGTTTAAAATGTGCTATATCATTACTGAAGGACTCAGCGTATCGCTGGTGGAAGATGTTGATATCTGTTGTTCCGAAAGAGAGAGTGACATGCGATTTCCTCTTAGAGGAGTTCCAAAAGAAATATATAAGTCAGCGGTTCATCGATCAGAAATGGAAAGAATTCCTCGAATTGAAGCAAGGCAAAATGTCTGTGGCAGAGTATGAATGTGAATTTGTCAGACTCAGTAAGTATGCTCAAGAGTGTGTGTCTACCGAAGTTATTATGTGTAAAAGATTCGAAGATGGGCTGAACGAAGATATTAGATTGTTAGTGGGGATCTTAGAGTTGAAAGAATTCGTGGTATATGTCGATAGAGCTTGCAAGGCTGAAGAGCTGAATAAGGAAAGGAGAAAAGCTATGATTGAGGCCTGAGATGCAAGGAAGAGGCCGATGAGTAAGTCGTTCCAATCCCAATCAAAGAGGTCGAAAGAAACGAATCCTCGGATGACCATTTCAGCTGGGTATTCACACAGAGACCGTGGTAAAACATATTCGGGCTCTAGAATTCATGCCACATCGATGGCAAGTGTGGGTAATACGAAGTCTAATGATCATTGTTTTATGCGATGTCAAAGTCTTAAAGTTTATAATGAGAATGATCGATCCTGGAAACTAACTATGAAAATGATTTGAGGCAAGCGCACCTATCGAACAGTAGTATAGTTAAGGCAAGACCAGATTGTCGAACCCAAAGGAACTAAAAGTACTAATACTAACTTTCTTTTTATTATCTAGCCTAAAGTAAAGAAAATTGGTTGTTTAATCTAAATTAACTAACTACTAAACTAAAAACTCTTAGACAAATAAGAATGAATTTGGGGAAAATACTTGTGGGAAAAAACCAATTGATTAAGACGATACCCAATGAAGAATCTACCTAGACTTCACTTGTTATCTAACTCTGAACCAGACGATTTATTCACTTGACTTGATCCGTAGGATTCCCTAATGTATATTAGACCCTCTCTCGAGGCGAATAACGTCTAACCCTAGGTTGATTAATTGAAATCTCTTTCTAATTAAAACCCCTAGAATTGCATTAACTCAATCTATGGACTCCATTATTAGGTTTCACCCTAATTCGGCAAAATCTCGTCACCCTATCTCTAGGTGTGCGATCAACTCCGCTTAACTATGTTAGATCTACTCTTAGGCAGGGACTTTTGCTCCACCACCTAAGCACATCAAACTTGAATTAATACCCCGGAAATATCAACACAAGAATTAAGAACACATAATTAAGAACAAATCAAGCATTTATCATATAGTTCAGCAAACGATAATAAGATTCATCTTAGGTTTCATCCCCCTCAGGTATCTGAGGGTTTAGTTCATAATAATAAAAGAAAACATCTCAAAAGAAAAGATAAAAAAAAAACATAAGAAATCCCTAAAACCCCCTGAAGGAATTGAAGGAGAGATCCTCCGTCTTGAGTATGATTCCGGCTTCTTGAGATGAATCAACTGGATCTTCGAGTAAATCCTCACAAATCTGCCTCCTTCGGCCTAGCTGGACGCCCCTTGACGAAAGTCCTGGGTCCCCCTCTTAGGTCATACTTAGGGTGTTTAAATAGGCTTCGGAATGTGTTACTTCGCCTCTAAGTATCCAAATTCGAGTGAAATTTCTCTTTGTCACGGCAGGGGCACGGCCATGGCACACACCCGTGTGAATCGTGGCCAGGCCGTGTTCGAGGCTGCTAAAGGAGCACGGCCGTGTGGTCTTGGGCCCAGGCCGTTTCGATTTCGTGATTTGGCCTATTTGGTCTGTTTTAAGCCCGTTTCTCATTCTTTTCATCCTCTGGTGCTTTTCTGAGTATAAAACATGAAAACAAAGGATTAAGAGCACCAAATTACATAATTCAAGGCTGAAATCATCCAAAAGCATGCTAAATGTGGGCTTAAAATATGTTACTATTGCGGTTTATCAAATACCCCCACACTTAAGCTTTTGCTTGTCCTCAAGGAAAATTCTCAACTCATAATTAAAACAAACTTCCTCAATTCATGATATTCATCAATAATGTTTCATCATAATTCAAAGATAATTCATGCATGGATAATTCAACTCAAAGAGTCCTAAAGATTCAAATAATCTAAGTCATACATTTTTGTAGCACAAAACGTAGGTGTTTCCCCTCATCTAAATAATTACCTCTGATTCAAAATCGACAAGGATTGACATCCTCACTAAAGATTCACTCAAATCATTCAATAAAAAGCACTCGTAAGTCAAACATGAAAAGTTAATCCCATAGGCTTGCATGAAAATCAAATCTCCACCACTATAATATGAGATGATACACAAATCAAAAGGTCTTTAACAGGGTTGTAACGGGGCTTGGTTAAAGGTGTGGATAAAGGCAGAATTAGAAGGTTAGAATCGAGATTGAATTGACAAATTACCAAACTAGAAACAATGAACTGAATATAAATAATTACATCAATTGAAAATTATAATACTAATACTAATAACACGAGCTTCTTCTAAAGATGTGAATTTAACTGTTTTAAGCTCATAGAACATAGAACTAATAATGAATATACTTCGTTTTTTTTAAGAACAAATCAAGTGTACATAATAAATGATGAGTTTACTATTGAAATAAATAGGCAATCGATCAAATCAAATCTCGATATAAGGGTAGTCAAAAGGAATGGTTATAACAAAAACAAAGGGGTTTTGGGTTAATATTAGTGGGTGAGTCAATAAAAAGGGTTTTTAGGATCAAAAGGGGTTCACTAGGGGTTAATTGTGAGGGTAGGCTTTTAGTGGAGTAAGTGGGTTAAAACCTAAGTGCCTTTATCATCTCTGTATATCAAATCAAAGGTGTGGTCTCGACATGTATAATCGATGCAAGTTATAGAATAACAAATCAATGTTGACACACTCATAATCAATAAAGTGGGTGAGAAAAAGAATATATGCTCTAAAGGCTCAAAATCCCATAAAAATTATTGGTTTTTGATGTCAACCTCGTAGATTTCAAACTTCAAAGTAATATTCAAAATTAGGTAGACAACCTAAAAAAAAAATTAATTTTGAAAAATAGACTTATCGTGCTTGATTCTCTAGTATCTTAAAGTTTAAATTATCAATGCACAATTAACTATGACTTAATCCAAAACATATTAATGAAAAATCATAAATCAAAGGAAATTTCATTTTAATCATAATATGAGAAACTTACTTTAAGAAACAAGGCATAATTCAGGATTAATATTGTTGACACCTCTTCATACTTAAGAACAAGAACTAACTAAGGGATTTAAGAATAATGAAAAAAATTAGGCACTTTTTAGGTTCACCCCCCACACTTAAGATGTTAATTACCCTCAATGTACAAAGATAGATATAGATATAGAAAATCGAAAGGTAGGGTTAGAGGTGAAATTCCCTAAATTTTTTTATGGGGTCACAATATTCGGGTTGCGTTGGAGGAAGACATTTCTGTAGGGGTGGATATTAGGGTCGTTGTGGCGTGATTCCCAAGCAGCCTGAAGAACCTAAAACTAAGAAACTAAAATAAAATAAATTAAATTTAGCAGAAGAGAAGTAAAGATAAGGAAAATAAAGGAGAAGAGTAAAGAAGAAGAAAAATTAAATGGTCTCAAAGACCCTTGGCTTGTCTAGTAGTTGAAGTGGCCGGCATGAACTTATGTAGATCGGTCTCCCACGGGGAGACTGTGCTTGGTTCCTTCTGCTTCTTCGATATGGTGTGGCTTGATAGTTGGGGAAAGATTAGAGAAGAAAAGTAGGGAGAGGTCTGAGAAAGAAAAGGAAAAAGAAAATGGGATGGAAGAGATGGGAGGGGTGGGTGTTTTAAATAGAAATTTCAAGTCTGGTACGTTCCCACACTCGTGTACCATGGGCGTGTTGGGTCACACAGTCGTGTCGTACGGCCGTGTTATGCTTCTCTTGTTTCTCCCACGCCTATGTTCGGGTCACCGCGCCCGTGTAGGATCAAACAGTGTCGACCACGGCTGTATCGTACGGCCGTGGTGTTCAATCGGAGCCCGTGTGGCTTCCCTCAGTGTCGGTCACGGCCATATCACACGGTCGTGGAAATTTATAGTCATCCGTGATATGTGAATCTTTCGTCATCAGCTCGTACTACCTCTGCTATGTCAGTACGGGAGTCCGTAGTGTCCACACGGCCACGGCCACGGCCGTGTGTAAGGCTGTGTGGTCTGGAAATCTGCACTTGGTTAGTTTATAGTTAGGTACTGAAATAAAAATAAAATAAAGGAAATTAATAGTGTTAATGCTCGGGTTGCCTCCCGAGAAGCGCTCGTTTATAGTCTTCAGCTAGACTTGCCTCTCATTCGCATAATTAGGGTGGTTTGAAGAGTTGAACATCCTCTCTCATGCTATCAGTTCTATTATCATGATAAAGTTTGAGTCGAGTAGTATTTACTTTAAAAGTGCCAAATATAGGATTACTTACTCTTGATCGTATGTATGGGAAAAACCTTGATTACCCTAAAAGCGATTTCCTTGTTTGTGTTAGGGTCAGAAGGAGATATTCGTGGGTCTGCTTTATCTAACAATACCTGATCTCCAATTTTGAACTTGTTTATCTCGTAGAGTGTCTTTGGTTCTGCCTCATGTATCCCTAGTTTTTCCTTGAAATGCGTCTTCCACTCGTCTAGTTCATCGATCTGAAACCTTCATTCCTCGTGAGTTATTTCTTTGTTGGCACGTAGTCCAGGATCGAGTTCAGTTGTGTTCTTTTGTGGTGCTTCCTACAAAGAAGGGTTAACTGAATGGTTATTAATAGAATTTACTTTCTCACCTTGATTACTCGATGTCCTAGCCGAATCAAGAGCTTGAAGGGTGACTGTCTCATCACCTACACAGAGTATGAGTTCACCTGCGTCGACATCAATTTTAGTCCTGGCAGTTGCTAAAAATGGTCTTCCTAAAATTAGGGGGATCGTGTTGTCCTCATCCATGTCTAGAATGATAAATTCTACTGGAAATACGAATTTATCAACCTTTACGAGTACATCTTCGATTATACCCCTAGGAATTCTAACAGTTTTATCAGCTAATTGAATGCTCATCCTAGTTTGTTTGGGTTTCCCTAGACCTAGTTATTTAAACATTTTATAAGGCATGACATTTATGCTTGCCCCTAAATCAGCTAACGCATTATCAATAGGTAAACTACAAATTAAGCATGGAATTGTAAAACTCCTTGGATCTTTTAATTTCCGTGGTAGTCTAGCACATTTCGTTTAGTTCCACATGTGATGCCTCGTCTATCTTTCACTTTTTCGTCAACAGCTCCTTTAAAAATTTTCTAGAATTTGGCATCTACGAAAGAGCTTCAAGTAGTGGTAAGTTAATATGCAATTTCTTTAAGAGCTTAAGAAACTTACCGAACTATTCCTCTGTGTCGTCTATCTTCATTGCTTCGGGATATGGTATGCCAGGTTGGTACTCTTTGATTGCCAGTTTTGGCTTGTTATTACTTACCTCAACCTTACCTTCTTCGACCACATTCTCTTGCCTTAAATTGGGCTCATCTAACCCTTTACTTTCTTGAGCTGTTATGGCTTGGACTTGCTCCTTTGGGTTAGTCTCAGTGTTGCTTGGTAAGCTTCCTTGTGGTCTTTCAGCGATCGCCTTAGCTATTTGCCCTAACTGATTCTCGATCCTTTGAATCGATGCTTGTTGATTTTTAAATGTTGTCTCGGTATTTTGGAAACGTGTTTCTGTGGCTACCATGAATTTTGTAAGCACCTCCTCGAGGTTCGGCTTCTTTTCTTGTGGGTAGGGCTGTTGTTGGAAGTTTTGTTGCCTTTGATTTCCTTGACCTCCCTATGAGAAATTGGGGTGGTTCTTCCAACCTGAATTATAAGTATTACTATAAGGGTTATTATTATATCAGAAATTGTTACCCATATAGTTCATTTGTTCGCTTTCCATGCCCTGTCCGTAGGGTGGGTACTCAGGATTTGCCACGCCTCCACTCGCATCGCACTGCATAACTGGATGTACCTACGAGGAACCGTATAAACCATCATATTTTTTATGTAACATCTCTACTTGATTTGATAGCATGGTTACTGCGTCGAGGTTGAAAACTCGTCGCTTTTGTTGGCCTTGTCCTTGCGACTTGCCCGCGATAGTTATTCAAGCGACATCTCTTCTATAAATTCGTGAGTCGCCAGAGTTTTGTTATTTGAGTTACGCCGTGGTGAATCGATTAATTGCCTTGTTGAGGGGTTCACACCGTTGTAAAAAGTTTGGACCTGTAGCCACAAGGGCAATCCATGGTGTGGACACCTTCTCAGCAAATCTTTGTATCTCTCCCATGCGTCGTAAAGTGTCTCTAAATCCATCTGCACAAAAGAAGAGATATCATTCCTTAACTTGGCCGTTTTGGCCGGCGGAAAATATTTCAATAAAAAATTTTCAGTCATTTGATCCCATGTAGTGATTGACCATCGTGGAAGAGAATGCAACCACTGTTTGGCTTTATTCCTCAAAGAGAAGGGAAATAAAAGAAGACGGATGGCATCGTCAGTAACGCCATTTATCTTGAAAGTATCACAAAATTCTAGGAAATTTGCCAAGTGGTTATTTGGATCTTCATCCTGCAAACCATCAAACTAAACAAATTGCTGTATCATCTGAATTGTGTTAGGTTTCAGTTTAAAATTATTTGCAGCAATAGCAGGTCTAACGATACTTGACTCAGTTCCTGTTTAACTAGGTTTAGCATAATCATACATAGTTCGAGGAGCATGATTGTCGGCCATCTCTGGAGGTGGCGAATTGTTCTCAGCCATCTCTTTGGTAGTATTAATTTCGTCTTCTTGCTCTTCTTCTATGTAGTTTAAGCTTCGCCTTATTTCTCTATGATTTCTTCAAACTGTGCTTTCAATTTCACTGTCGTAAAGTAGGGGTCCTGTCGGGTTCCTTCTAGTCATAAACTAGAGGTACTTGCAAGGAACAAACAAAAAAAGAAAAATTAGCAAAGTTAAAAACAAAATAAAAGTAAATAAAAAATGGCTAAAGTAATAAAAATTGAGCTTTCTTAATATTTTAGATCCCCGGCAACGGCGCCAAAAACTTAAAAGTAATCTTCAAATTTAGGTAGACAACCTATTTTTTTTTTAGCATTCCCGCCTGTCACGTGGGCGACCTGGGTTCGATCCCCAGTAACGGCGCCAAAAACTTGATCGTTGTTTTATGCGATGTCAAAGTCTTAAAATTTATAATAAGAATGATCGAACCTAGAATCTAACTATGACAACGATTTGAGGCAAGCGCACCTATCGAAAAGTAGTATAGTTAAGGCAAGACCGGATTGTCGAACCCAAAGGAACTAAAAGTACTAATACTAACTTTCTTTTTATTATCTAGCCTAAAGTAAAGGAAATTGGTTGTTTAATCTAAATTAACTAACTACTAAACTAAAAACTCTAAGACAAAGAAGAACAAGTTTGGGGAAAATACTTGTAACACTCCATACCCGAGTCCGAGACTAAGACTGGATACGAGACATTACCATGCTTGAACTCACTTAAACATGTACTTACGGGCTATAAAATTTCGTTCTGAATTATAAACTTCTCTTTCTTAGTCAAATCAGACATTTCATGGGCCTACGAGGCCTCAGACTTATGTCTCGAAACTTTCAAAACTCATCTGGAAACTTCCTCTTCAAAAAGGGGTCATATGTCCGTGTGACTTGGGACACGCCCGTGCACCCCTAAAACATGCCCGTGTCTTTCACCCGTGGTGGATACTGGCATATTACACACGGCCTGGACACGCCCGTGGCCCTGGCCCATGTGCCAAACCTTGGCATTCTGACTTATTCACACGGTCTACACACACGCCCGTGTGCATTAGCCGTGTGACAATTCAATTACTAAGTGTAAAGTGCAGACTTCACACGCCCAGGGCACTCGCCCACGTGCTAACCGTGTGGTACACACGGCCTAAACACACGGTCGTGTTATTAGCCCGTGGTCTATCTCGACTTAAAACACTAATGTGCGAGGGACACACACGGCTTAGACACACGCTGCGTGTGTCCATCCGTGTGGGCACTTAGAGCCTATTTACCAAGCCAACTCGCCACCACGAAATCAAGATCAATCCCATGCTCAATTCAAAGCAACTCAAGTATTACATCTAACATGAACAAGGATGCATACTTCATTGATAGATTAAAACATACATACATAATCATTCATGACTCATCTCTTTGGCCATATACAAAAAGAATACTAAGCTTGATAACCAACACTTTGGCTAATTTTAAAACATAACTCAAAATGAAATGCTTCCTATACATGCCATACTTAATATAAACAACTTGGCTATATCAAAATAGCGATTGATAGTGTGCTTCGAGCTCCGATGACGATGATCCATGAGATTAGCTTGGCGGGACTACATGGAAAGAAAGAATAAAAGACGTAAGCATTTAGCTTATTAAGTTTGCATATAATGCACGTAACAACATACTTTCTTCATATAACCAATGGTATCATAATTTCAGCTATAAAGCTTACTTACTCATATCTGATTCTTACATATCTCATGATACTTACTAGTCTCATACTTGTGAGGTAAACAAGGTACCTGTGTCACTTGATCACATTGATCAGCATACTTTAACATAATAATCATAATCTCTAATTTATCATTCATAACATGTATAATACTCATTCTCGACTTGATGATAACTTTACTTACTTACTTTCTTGTTATCTCATTTAAACTTTACTTGTGTGCCCGATGAATTTCCATGAATAACCGAGGATACTGAATCTCATCTCACATGCTCGATGCCAAAGCCATATCCTAAATACGGTCTTACATGGAATCTCTCATCTTGGTTCTGAGGCCATGTCTTGACATGGACTTATACGAAGTCTTTCTCGTTCTCACCAATGCCATGCCTTGGCTTGGACTTACATGATAACTTGTTCAATGCCAATCTTGCCTTGGACTTACATGATATCTTGTTCAATGCCAAGCTTGCCTTGGACTTACATGATGTCTTGTTCAATGCCAAGCTTGCCTTGGACTTACATGATAACTTTGCTTGATTGCCGATGCCATGCCTTGGCTTGGTCTTATACGGACTTTCTGATCTCATGTGGTAGATCGAGTATCCTAAGTAATTCAACTTCAATCGGGACTTTCTCATGCTTAATCTCATTAATTTCTTTATTTAACATAGCAGTAAGCTTTTCTATGGTAATAATGTACACTATACTAAGCAATTCAATGATAATAATCATAAAGCTTAGAAATCATACAAACTTACCTCAATATACAAAATGTATGTAGATATGCAATTTAGTCCTCGACTTTGTTCTTGCCTCGGTTTCGATCCGGGCTTCATTTTTATTTATCTATAATCATAAATAGATCATTTAAAACTCACATTGACTAAATTGACTCTTAACTCATACTTTGGCAAAATTACTATTTTGCCCCTATACTTTCTCATATTTGCACTTCTGCCCAAAGGTTCGTAAAATGAATCTCATTCAACTTTCTTAAACTTCATGCTTAGCTGATTCATTTTCTCTACTATAGCAATCATCAATTCCCATTATTTCTAATAGGTATGACCAATTTCATAATTTTTACAAACTAGTCCTTGCTATCATTTTTCATGAAATTCACTTAGAAAAAGATGTTTATCTAACATCAAACTCTCATAAACTTCCATAAAATATCATTTTACAAGCATGTAACTCTTGGGTAGATTTTTAAACATGCATCTTAGCTTATTTTATAGCTAAAAATAGCTAATTCATAATACGAGAACTTCAAAAACACGAAGAATATTAAAAACGAGGCTAAGATGAACTTACTAGCAAGCTTGAAAGATGAACAAACCCTAGCTATAGGTTCTTGGAAAATTTTGTTAATGAGGAAGAAGATGAATGAAATTTTTATCATCTTTTCCCATTTTAATCTTTTAAATGGTAAATGACTAAAATGCCCTTCTCTTTAAAAATTTCTATTTTACTAACTCATGTCCATTTTTGTCCAAAAATTATAATTTGGGCAAATTACTATTTAAGGACTCATAATTAATATTCTAAAGCTATTTCATACAAAGAGCTTCTAGAAACTCATATTTTACAACTCTTGCAATTTAGTCCTTTTTGGACCAAACAACTTCAATTTAATGAAATTGCTTCATGAAACTTTCACACTAGCATGCAGACATTGCATAAACCTTAAAGCTCATGAATTCACCTCGGACTCGTGGCCTCGCACCACTATTCTGACTAGGCCCTAAATCAAGCTGTTATAATTCTCCCCCTTAGGGATTTTCGTCCTCGAAAATCTTACCATATGGGTTATATGAAAGATACTGGTTTCTCATGATTTCTTCTGGTTTCCACATAGCTTCCTCTATCCCATGTCTTTGCCACAATACTTTCACTAGGGCAATATTTTTATTCCTTAGTTGTTTGACTTCCCGAGCTAAAACCTTAATTGGTTCTTCACCATAAGTCATGTCGGGATGAATCTCTATCTCTGATGGGGTAATTACATGTGAAGGATCTGATCGGTAGCGTCTCAATATTGACACATGAAACACATCGTGAATCTTTTCTAACTCTGATGGCAAAGCCAATCGATAAGCTACCGGCCCAACTCTTTCAGTAATCTCGTATGGTCCGATAAAACGTGGACTCAACTTGCCTTTACGGCCAAATCTGAGAACCTTTCTCTATGGTGACACTTTTAAGAAAACTTTATCCCTGACTTGGTACTCTATCTCTTTCCTTCTTAAATCCGAATATGCTTTTTGTCTATCTGAAGCAGCTTTTAAACTTTCTCGTATAACTTTCACTTTCCCCTCAGTTTCTCTAACCAAATCAACCCCGTGAATTTGGTTTTCCTTGAGTTCAGCCCAATATAGAGGCGTTCGGCACTTACGCCCATATAAAGCCTCATAAGGCGCCATCTTTAAACTCGACTGAAAACTATTATTGTAGGCAAATTCTACAAATGGGAGTAACTTTTCCCAACTGCCTCGAAATTCGAGAATACAACATCTGAGCATATCCTCGAGTACTTGAATTAACCTCTCCGACTGACCGTCAGTTTAAGGATGAAAAGCGGTACTAAAGTTCAACTTTGTACCAAGGCCTCTTGTAACTTCTTCCAAAATCTGGATGTAAACCTCGAATCTCTATCCGAGATGATTGATAATGGAACACCGTGAAGCCATACTATTTCTGAAACATACAAGTTTGCCAACTTGTCTAGTCAGTAATCAACTCATACAGGTATAAAATGGGCTGACTTCGTAAGTCTATCAACCACGACCCATACATCATCTTTCTTGCTCGGAGACAACGGTAAACCCGTTACCAAATCCATAGTAATACGGTCCCATTTCCACTCTGGAACCAAAATAGGTTGAAGCAAACCCGAAGGTACTTGGTGTTCAGCCTTTACTTGCTGACAAATCAAGCATTTGGAAACAAATTCAAATATCTTTCTTCATTCTCGCCACCAATATCGTTGCTTCAAGTCATTATACATCTTGGTACTACCCGGATGTACAGACAAACATCCATTATGGGCCTCATGCAAAATTTTCTGAATAAGCTCTTCTTTTCTCGGTACACAAGCTCTATCTTTGAACATCAGAATTCCATTGGGACTAATCCGGAAGTCAGATTCAACATCTGTCTTGAACTGAGCTCTCTTGACTTGCAATTTTCTATCTTCTTCTTGAGCTTCAATGATCTCTCGGAGGAAAATTGGTCTAGCTCTCAACTCAGCTAAAATAGAACCATCGTCGGATAAGGTCATCCGTGAATTCAATGCCCTTAATGAAAATAGGGACTTTCTACTCAAAGCGTCGGTAACCACATTCACCTTCCCAGGATGGTAGTCAATGACCATCTCATAATCTTTTATCAACTCCAACCATCTCCACTTTCTTAAGTTCAACTCTTTCTGCATCATCAAGTACTTCAAACTTTTGTGATCAGTGAAAATCTGACATCTCTCACCATATAGGTGATGTCTCTATATCTTCAATGCGAAGACTATGGCAGCCAACTCTAAATCATGCGTCGGATAATTCTTCTCACGAGGCTTCAACTGTCTGGAGGCATAAGCAATCACTTTGGCTTCTTGTATAAGTACACAGCCTAATCCATTTAAGGATGCATCACTATAAATTACAAATTCTTTCCCTGTCTCAGGTTGTACTAAAACTGGGGCTTCTGTCAACATTGCTTTCAACTTCTCGAAACTTTGCTGGCATCGTTCTGTCCACTCAAACTTCACATTTTTCTGTAATAATTTAGTCACCGGGGTTGCAATCATGGAAAACCCCTTGATGAATCATCTGTAATAGTCGGCTAGGCCTAGAAAACTTCTAATCTCAGAGATATTCTTTGGTGGCTTCCAGTCTATAATAGCCAAAATCTTACTGGGGTCTACTCGAACTCCTTCTCCCGAGACAATATGTCCCAGAAATCCTACTTCCTTGAGCCAAAATTCACTTTTACTGAACTTGGCATATAATTGATTTTCTCAGTAGAATCAGAAACTCGTCCGTAGGTGCTCAAAGATGCTCATTCTCATCTCAGGAATAAATCAGTATGTCGTCAATGAAAACGACTACAAACTTGTCAAGGTATGGTCTAAAAATGCGGTTCATTAAGTCCATGAATACCGCAGGAGCATTGGTCAAACCAAAGGGCATGACTAAAAATTCATAATGCTCATACCTTTTTTGAAAGGTTGTTTTAGACACATCTGATTCTTTTACTCTCAGCTGGTAGTACCCTGATCTCAAGTCTATTTTGGAGAACACAGTGGCTCCTTTCAATTGGTCGAAAAAATCATCGATCCTTGGCAATGGGTACTTGTTCTTTACTGTCACTTTATTAAGTTAACGGTAATCTATGCACAATCTCATAGTGCCATCTTTCTTTTTTACAAATAAAACCGGAGCACCCCATGGTGAACAACTTGATCTTGAAAAGCCTTTGTCTGTCAACTCTTGCAACTGTGACTTCAGCTCCTTCAAATCCGTTGGAGCCATTCTGTAAGGGGTAATAGATATTGGTACAGTACCGAGAGCTAGCTCAATTCTGAACTCAACCTCTCTAACCGGTGGTAGTCTTGGTAATTCTTCGAGAAAAACATCCACGTATTCACACACTATCGGTATTGACTCAATCTTTAATTCTGTTTCTTTATCATTCATCACAAAGGCCAAATATACTTCGTACCCCTTTCTTACATATCTCTGTGTCGTCATATGAGAAATCACTGCCGGTGATTTACTTTGCTCATCTGATTCTATATGGAGAATATCCCCATTCTCACATCTCATCTCGATATATTTCTTCCCACAATTAACTATTACATTATGGGTGGTCAACCAGTCCATACCAAGAATGATGTCAAACTCATCAAATGGTAGCAACATAAGATTTGCTTTAAAGTAATGACCTTTAATCATTAATTGACATTCTCTACATACTTCATTCACTACCACACTCTTGCCTAAAGGATTAGACACTTTAATCGCAAATTCTGTAGAATCTATAGGCATTTTCATACTGGATACTAGTTTCATACAAATGTAAGAGTGTGTGGATCCGGGACCTATTAAAGTAATAAATTTAACATCATGAAGAGAAAAGGTACCCGTAATAACATCAGGAGATGATGCCTCTTCGCGAGCGCGAATGACATAAGTCCTCGCAGGCGCCCTACCCTTGGGTCTCGCAGCCTGCTCTCTAGGGCTACCTCTTCCACTTGCCCCACTTCCAGGTTCCTCTGCGGTCTTCCCTCGACCACACTCCCGGATCTCGGAGTTACGAGCACTATCTTCTTTCATTGTCTCTGGACAATCTTTTATGTAGTGGTCCCGGGAACCACATCTGAAACATGCATTTTCATGTGCTCGACATTCTCCAAGATGACGCCCGCACATCAGGCATTCGGGTCTATCCGATCGGATGTTCCCACACTAGCAACCGAGGTCGTTTGTGCCTTACTTCTTGAATATCGCTACTCTTGTCCTTCCTTGAAAACCTAGTGGAAGTAGCCGTCGGGTGGAGAAATCTCTTGACTTCTTGGATGAGGATTGGAATGACTTATTCCATTTGTCTCTTTTAGAGTCACGAGACTCTACTTCATATTTTCCCTTCTCCTTTACTAGTTCTTCGGCTTTACAAGCCCTCTTTACTAGCGTAACGAATTCCTTTAGTTCTAGGACAGCAACAAACAATTTGATGTCCTCATTTAGCCCATCTTTAACTCTCTTACTCATGATGGCCTCAGTGGACACGCATTCTCGAGAGCGTATTTCTTTGAGCCGTATAAACCGACATTCATAATCGATCCACAGACATCTTGCCTTGCTTTAACTCTAGAAATTCCTTTCTTTTACGGTCCACGAATCTTTGGTGATATACTTTTTCTTGAACTCTTCTTGGAAAAATTCCCATGTGATCTTTTCCTCGGTACCACCGACACAAGGGTGTTCCACCATTGGTAGCGAGAATCTCTTAAAAGAGAGACTACACACTTCATGCATTCCTCGGTGTGCATGACAACTCATTAAATACCATGATAGTATTTTCTATCCGAACTCACCTTTTACGGATCATCATCTTTCTAGCCTGAATTCTTACGCCCCATGTTTCTCGATTCTATCAACCGGAGGCTTCTCTCCTCTTACCACCTCTACTACTTGAGGGGCTACTGGGATAGGTTGAGGAATAGATGGGGGTGGAGGGGGTTGTGTATTCGGGTTCGTACAAACGAACTCCGTATACCATGTGTTCATCATGTGGAGGAAGGCTTCTCTAGCCTCTTCTCCTCCTTCTTGACTCACCATAGTGGGTCTATTCTCATTCTCGTTCAGCACCGTCCCTTCAGTGGAAGCCGGCGCGTTACTTTCTACGTCATCCGCCATAACTCTATCGGGATCCATGTACTAAATGTATAAATATAATTTAAGTCATCAGGAGTCGTCACACTATCATTATAAAAACATTCTTACGTATGGCATGTATAGCTAGACTCGTGCTCGTGCTACGTTAGTCCTAGAACTGACTAAACCGTAGCTCTGATACCACTAAATGTAACACCCTATACCCGAGTCTGAGACTAAGACTAGATACGAGACATTACGATGCTTGAACTCACTTAAACATGTACTTACGGGCTATAAAATTTTGTTCTAAATTACAAACTTCTCTTCCTTAGTCAAATCAGACATTTCATGGGCCTACGAGGCCTCAGACTTATGTCCCGAAACTTTCAAAACTCATCTGGAAACTTCCTCTCCAAACAGGGGTCACACGTCCGTGTGACTTGGGACACGCCCGTGCACCCCTAAAACATGCCCGTGTCTTTCACCCGTGGTGGATACTGGAAAATTACACACGGCCTGTGTAACAGCCTGATTATGACCCTAATCGGAACAGTGGTTTTGGAACCACGAATCCGAGTTTATGTGATTCTATGTTACGTGTTTGAGCAGGTGTTAAAATATCGTAGGATTAATTGCATGTTTGAGTGGCTAAATTATGTGAAGGATAAAATTTGGTAAGTATGAAAATTTCTATTGTGGAAACTAGGGCCAAATTAAATGGTTTTTCTTTTATTTGAGATTTAAGTTGCAATTTGGCCAATAATTAGAGATAGTGGACGGAAAACATGATGAGAAATTATTAATGTGTATTTATATTATTATTAAAATAAGTTAGTGGAATATTAGTAAGCATGGATATTATTAATTAAAGAAGAACATTTCTTTTCTCTCATCTCTTTCTTCTCCATCTTCTTCTTCACCGAAATCACAAAGAAAAGGGGAGCTAAAACCTTCATTTCATTCGGTCATTGCATGTCTTTTTGAGGTGAGAAATTAAGCTTAATTTTTGTAAATTCTTGCATGTTTGTGTTAGTTATCTTGAATACTATAAAATCCATGTGAAAATTTTGGAGTTTGAAGCATGCCCTAGGCTTGGCCATTGATGAAGTCTTTGGTTTTGTTATGTTTTATGGAAGAATGTTAAATATAGACTAGGTATTAACATGTGTTGAGTAGGAAACTTAGAAGAAATGGATGTATGGTGACTTAAATTATGAAAATAAGTAGTTGAGGGTATAAATGCAAGAATAGATGGTGTATATAAACTTGTATAAGGATGAAGAAAATTCGGTCCTCAAGGAGTTAATTCGAATTTCATGTAATTTTTGTGTTTTATGTTTGGGGACTAAATTGCAAGAAAGTGAAACTAGAGGGGTAAATTGGTAAATTAGTAAATTATATGTTATGATTACTTTTAATGTTATAAGAGGACTTAAATGAGCTTGAGGAGTATTCGGCCTTAGCTCAAAGGTGTATGAATTGTTATATATTCGAATTAAAATGAATGAAATTTATTTAAATGGGCTCTTTTCGAGCTTTGTTTTAGATCAAGGAAGGAAACAATTGGAAACGGATCGGGGGAAAACTAAATTAAACGAGTAGCCGGAACATCTTTACCCTTCAACTATCAAGGTAAGTTTATAAGCAAATGGTAGTAAATGAATAAATATATTAAATTGAAATGTATGGTTTCGAATGAAATGCTATCTAAATTCTTGATGGTTGATTGTGATATGTGATTTTAAATGTGATTGCCGAATGTAATAATATATGATCATGGACATGTAGTTATTATATAAATTTCTTGGTTGGTTAAATTAAGTATAAGAGTATATAGGTTTTATAAATGTGATAGGGGATGAGATCACATATGGACACCAACCTAATGTGTGTTGAACCATGTAAGCAATTAATGTATTTGGGTTGAGATATATATATATATATATAATTATGGATGGAATAGTAATTGAATGTGAACTTTGAATTAAGTGATGATTGAAATAGAATAATTATCTATGTGTTTATAAGGATGAGGTCGAATGTGATGATAGACATAGAAAGAAGGATTGATTCGAAATAGGTATATGTGTATGGCATATGCACTGAAATGTGAGCATTTGTATATGTGTATTGTACGATTGAGAGTATGAAATTAATTAACGAACACTGTGTGTGTGAAACTGGTTGTGTGGCACTAAGTGTGCGGATAGATTAAGTAACGACTCTATGTGAGTGATACGTTACGGGAAGTTGGCACTAAGTGTGCGGAAATGTTAAGTAACGGCTCTATGTGAGCGATACGTTACGGGAATGTTAAGTAACGACTCTATGTGAGCGATACGTTACAGGAAGTTGGCACTAAGTGTGCAGATATGTTAAGTAACGGCTCTATGTGAGCGATACGTTACGGGAATTGCACTATATGTGCGGGTGATCGAATTTTCTCAAGAACACAAATATTTTAAAAGGTAAATGGGAATCTCAGGTATGTATATAAAGGGTGATAGATATTTTATATTGGTATAAATCATGTATGCTATTTCGACTTAGATAATAGTTATGTAAATGTTCGGTTTTGGTGACTCAATGAGTAGGCTTTTGATGAATAGTATCTTAATACTTGTAATGAGGTTGAAACTTATTCAATAATTAGCATGAATTAAACATGGGAAAAGTCTGTTTACTACTCGATTTTGTACTCTCCTCTTTTCTTATAACTTACTAAGCTTCAATAGCTTACCGTTGTGTATTTGTTTGTTCATGGAATAGATCTTTAAAGTTGAAGCTCGTACTCGGGGATCCTGTCGAAGTCAAGCACATTATCACCTATTTTTGGTATCATCCTTTTTGATGTTAAACCTTAGAAAATTATGGCATGTATAAGCTTAAATATTTTTGTCTCTTTTGGTTGAGATGTATATATGTATGCCATACGAAAATGGCTAAGTTTTTGGTTGTTTTGAACTTTCATTATTTCGATCATGGTTTAACTTATTATAGATTTATATGTTTTCATGAATGGTATTCAATGTTGTTTATATAATATGATCTAATTGCCTATATAGTTATTGAGTGGTGATAGATATATTTGGCATATGGTTATAGGTGTGACTAAGAGACTATGAATCATTGAGAAGAGTTGTATACTGTATATGTGTATTGCTATTAATGATACATGTTCGACCTTGATTGCATTATGGGTTGAATAATATCGAAAGGTAATGTTAAAGTGTATGCATGAAATGTTTGAATAGTTAGATGCATAAGGTAAGATGCCGAATATGGTAAGATAATGATGTTAATGAATTAGTTACTTTGGTTAATATAATAATGGGTAAGTGAAATGGGATGTGTCGTAGATAAAAGTAAATCGTATGTATACAAATGATCTGCGTTTGAATGTATTGATGATTTTAGAAATGAAATAAAAGAATAAGCATTATACGCATATTTAATATTAATTGTGTTATGCAACTGAATGACTTGATATTGGATGGAATATTTATATACATACATATTAATAATAATAAATTTTGGTATGCATTTATTATGATAGCTGTTCTTAAAGAGCACTTAGAACTTGTGCGAGTCAATGAAATGCCCGTAACCCTAATCCGGCGATGGATACGGGTTAAGGGTGTTAAAGCCTGGACACGCCCGTGGCCCTGGCCCGTGTGCCAAACCTTGGCATTCTGACTCATTCACACGGTCTATACACACGCCCGTGTGCATTAGCCGTGTGACAATTCAATTACTAAGTGTAAAGTGCAGACTTCACACGCCCAGGGCACACGCCCATGTGCTAATCGTGTGGTACACACGGCCTAAACACACGGCCGTGTTATTAGCCCGTGGTCTATCCTGACTTAAAACACTAATGTGCGGGGACACGGCTTAGACACACGCCCGTGTGTCCATCCGTGTGGGCACTTAGAGGCTATTTACCAAGCCAACTGCCACCCTGAAATCAAGATCAATCCCATGCTCAATTTAGCAACTCAAGTATTACATCTAACATGAACAAGGATGCATACTTCATTGATAGATTAAAACATACATACATAATCATTCATGACTCATCTCTTTGGCCATATACAAAAAGAATACTAAGCTTGATAACCAACACTTTGGCTAATTTTAAAACATAACTCAAAATGAAATGCTTCCTATACATGCCATACTTAATATAAACAACTTGGCTATACCAAAATAGCGATTGATAGTGTGCTCTGAGCTCGGATGATGATGATCCACGAGATTAGCTTGGCGGGACTACATGGAAAGAAAGAATAAAAGACGTAAGCATTTAGCTTAGTAAGTTTGCATATAATGCACGTAACAACATACTTGCTTCATATAACCCATTTGACATAAACAATGGTATCATAATTTCAGCTATAAAGCTTACTTACTCATATCTGATTCTAACATATCTCATGATACTTACTAGTGTCATACTTGTGAGGTAAACAAGGTACCTGTATCACTTGATCACATTGATCAGCATACTTTAACATAATAATCATAATCTCTAATTTATCATTCATAACATGTATAATACTCATTCTCGACTTGATGATAACTTTGCTTACTTACTTTCTTGTTATCTCATTTAAACTTTACTTGTGTGCCCGATAAATTTCCATGAATAACCGAGGATACTGAATCTCATCTCACATGCTCGATGCCAAAGCCATATCCTAAATACGGTCTTACATGGAATCTCTCATCTTGGTTTCGAGGCCATGTCTTGACATGGACTTATACGAAGTCTTTCTCGTTCTCACCAATGCCATGCCTTGGCTTGGACTTACATGATAACTTGTTCAATGCCAAGCTTGCCTTGGACTTACATGATATCTTGTTCAATGCCAAGCTTGCCTTGGACTTACATGATATCTTGTTCAATTCCATGCTTGCCTTGGACTTACATGATAACTTTGCTTGATTGCCGATGTCATGCCTTGGCTTGGTTTTATATGGACTTTCTAATCTCAAGTGGTAGATCGAGTATCCTAAGTAATTCAACTTCAATCGGGACTTTCTCATGCTTAATCTCATTAATTTCTTTATTTAACATAGCAATAAGCATTTCTATGGTAATAATGTACACTATACTAAGCAATTCAATGATAATAATCATAAAGCTTAGAAATCATACAAACTTACCTTAATATACAAAATGTATGTAGATATGCAATTTAGTCCTCGACTTTGTTCTTGCCTCGGTTTCGATCCGGGCTTTGTTTTTCTTGATCTATAATCATAAATAGATCATTTAAAACTCACATTGACTAAATTGACTCTTAACTCATACTTTGGCAAAATTACTATTTTGCCCCTATACTTTCTCATATTTGCACTTTTTCCCAAAGGTTTGTAAAATGAATCTCATTCAACTTTCTTAAACTTCATGCTTAGCTGATTCATTTTCTCTACTATAGCAATCATCAATTCCCATTATTTCTAATAGGTATGACCAATTTCATAAGTTTTACAAACTAGTCCTTACTAGCATTTTTCATGAAATTCACTTAGAAAAAGATGTTTATCTAACATCAAACTATCATAAACTTCCATAAAATATCATTTTACAAGCATGTCACTCTTGGGTAGATTTTTGAACATGCATCTTAGCTTATTTTATAGCTAAAAATAGCTAATTCATAATACGAGAACTTCAAAAACACGAAGAATATTAAAAACGGGGCTAAGATGAACTTACTAGCAAGCTTGAAAGATGAACAAACCCTAGCTATGGGTTCTTGGAAAATTTAGGCAATGAGGAAGAAGATGAATGAAATTTTTATCATCTTTTTCCCATTTTAATCATTTAAATGGTAAATGACTAAAATGCCCTTCTCTTTAAAAATTTCTATTTTACTAACTCATGTCCATTTTTGTCCAAAAATTATAATTTGGGAAAATTTCTATTTAAGGACTCATAATTAATATTCTAAAGCTATTTCATACAAAGAGCTACTAGAAACTCATATTTTACAACTCTTGCAATTTAGTCCTTTTTGGACCAAACAACTTCAATTTAACGAAATTGCTTCATGAAATTTTCACACTAGCATGCAAACATGGCATAAACCATAAAACTCATGAATTCACCTCGGACTCATGGCCTCGCACCACTATTCTGACTAGGCCCTAAATCGGGCTGTTACAATACTTGTGGGAAAAAAACCAATTGATTAAGACGATACCCAAGGAAGAATCTACCTAGACTTCACTTGTTATCTAACTTTGAACCAGACGATTTATTCACTTGACTTGATCCGTAGGATTCCCTAATGTATATTAGACCCTTTCTCAAGGCGAATAACATTTAACCCTAGGTTGATTAATTGAAAACTCTTTCTAATTAAAACCCCTAGAATTGCATTAACTCGATCTATGGACTCCCATATTAGGTTTCACCCTAATCCGACAAATCTCGTCACCCTATCTCTAGGCGTGCGATCAACTCCGCTTAACTATGCTAAATTTACTCTTAGGCAGGGACTTTTGCTCCACCACCGAAGCACATCAAACTTGAATTAATACCCCGAAAATATCAACACAAGAGTTAAGAACACATAATTAAGAACAAATCAAG
Organism: Gossypium sturtianum; assembly: GCA_025698515.1. Taxonomy (NCBI): domain Eukaryota; kingdom Viridiplantae; phylum Streptophyta; class Magnoliopsida; order Malvales; family Malvaceae; genus Gossypium; species Gossypium sturtianum. The sequence goes on along the minus strand of CM046950.1, from coordinate 66,509,387 downwards.
TATTTTTCATATAGTTCAGCAAACGATAACAAGATTTATCTTAGGTTTCATCCCCCTCAGGTATTTGAGGGTTTAGTTCATAATAATAAAAGAAAACATCTCAGGAGAAAAGATAAAACAAAACATAAGAAATCCCTAAAAGCCCCTGAAGGAATTGAAGGAGAGATACTCCGTCTTGAGTATGATTCCAGCTTCTTGAGATGAATCAACTGGCTATCTTCGAGTAAATCCCCACAAATCTGCCTCCTTTGGCCTAGCTGGACGCCCCCTGACGAAAGTCCTGGGTCCCCCTCTTAGGTCATACTTAGGGTGTTTAAATAGGCTTCAGAATGTGTTACTTCGCCTCTAAGTATCCAAATCTAAGTGAAATTTCTCTTTGTCACAGCAGGGGCATGGCCATGGCACACGCCCGTGTGAGTCGTGGCCAGGCTGTGTTCGAGGCTGCTGAAGGAGCACGACCGTGTGGTCTCGAGCCCAGGCCGTGTCGATTTTGTGATTTGGCCCATTTGGTCCGTTTTAAGCCTGTTTCTCGTTCTTTTCATCCTCCGGTGCTTTCCTGAGTATAAAACATAAAAACAAAGGATTAAGAGCACCAAATTACATAATTCAAGGCTTAAATCATCCAAAAGCATGCTAAATGTGGGCTTAAAATATGTTACTATTGCGGTTTATCATCTAATAAACCCGAGTGTCAGAATTGTGGTAGACAACATATTGGAGAGTGTTGGGGAAATAATCGAGCTTGCTACAAGTGTGGTTCTCGAGAACATTTTATTAGACACTGTCTTAAAAATGTTGAAAGAGAGAAACTTCAGGGTGTTAGACCGAGTAACACTACTAGTAGAGGTAGACCATCGCGAAGTGCCAGAGGTGGAGCTCGTAGTAAAAGTATAATGAAGGATTCAGCTGCAAGGTCAGAAACGAGAGCACCTGCTAGAGCTTATGCCATACGAGCTCGTGAGGATGCATCATTCCCCGATGTGATTACGGGTATATTCTCTTTTTATGATACTAATGTTGTTGCATCAATTGACCCCGGATCCACTCATTCTTATGTTTGTGTGAATTTGGTAAATAGTAAGAAATTATCTGTTGAATTGACTAAATTTGTGATTAAGGTGTCAAGTCCTTTAGGCAAATATGTGTTAGTAGATAAGGTTTGCAAGAATTATCCTTTGACGATTCAAGGTCATTGTTTTCTGGCTAATTTGATATTGTTTCCATTTGATGAGTTTGATGTTATTTTGGGCATGGATTGGCTGACATTACATGATGCTAAGGTAAATTGTAGATCGAAAACTCTTGAGTTGAAATGTGAAAATGGTGAGATTCTTTGGGATGAAACATATGACTCAAATAAGATGTCTGTGGTAATTTCGTACATGTCTGCTCAGAAGTGTATGAGAAAATGGTGTGAACCATACCTTGCATATGTGTTGAATACTGAGATGTCTGAGTCGAAGATTGAATTTGTGCCAGTAGTTTGTGAGTTTCCAGATGTATTCCCGGCAGAATTACCTGGGTTGCCTCCGGTTAGAGAAATTGAGTTTGCTATCGATCTGGTACCTGGGACTGCACCGATCTCCATTGCTCCGTATAGAATGGCTCTGACTGAATTGAAAGAGTTAAAGTCTCAGCTGTAAGAGTTGACCGATAAGGGATTTGTTAGACCGACTTTTTCTCCCTGGGGTGCTCCCGTATTATTTGTAAAGAAGAAAGACGAAACAATGAGGCTTTGCATTGATTACCGTCAACTTAACAAAGTAACTATAAAGAACAAGTGTCCATTACCGAGAATAGATGATTTGTTCGATCAACTGAAGGGAGCAACCGTGTTCTCAAAAATAGATTTAAGATCCGGCTACTATCAGTTGAGAGTCAAAGAATTCGATGTGTCGAAAACTACTTTTAGAACGAGGTATGGACACTATGAATTTCTTGTGATGCCTTTCGGTTTAACTAATGCACCAGCTATGTTTATGGATTTGATGAACCAAATTTTTCGGCTATATTTGGATAAGTTTGTAGTAGTGTTAATAGATGATATATTGATTTATTCCCGAGATGAGTCAGAGCATGACGAACACTTAAGAACGGTGTTGCAGATTCTACGAGAGGAGAAGTTGTTTGCTAAGTTCAGTAAAAGTGAGTTTTGGCTTCGTGAAGTCAGATTTCTGGGACATATAGTTTCAGGTAATGGTATTTGGGTTGATCCGAGCAAAATTTTGGCGATTGTTGATTGGAAACCGGCAAAGAATATACCCGAGGTTAGAAGCTTTTTGGGCTTAGCTAGGTATTATCGATAGTTTGTCAAGGGATTTTCGATGATTGCTTCTCCTATGACTAAGTTGTTGAAAAAGAATGTAAAGTTTGAATGGACCGATAGATGTCAACAAAGTTTCGAGAAGTTGAAGGCACGATTAACTGAAATATCGGCTTTAGTACAACTTGAGTCGGGAAAGGAGTTTATGATCTATAGTGATGCGTCATTGAATGGTCTCGGTTGTGTGTTGATGTAAGAGGGCAAAGTAGTAGCTTATGCCTCGAGACAGCTAAAACTGCATGAGAAGAACTATCCAACTCATGATTTGGAATTAGCCGCCATCGTCTTTGCTTTGAAAATTTGGCATCATTATTTGTATGGTGAGAAATGCTGAATCTTTACCGATCACAAAAGTTTGAAGTACCTGATGAACCAAAAAGACTTGAATTTGCGACAACGGAGGTGGCTCGAATTATTGAAAGATTATGAGCCAGTGATTGATTATCATCTGGGAAAAGCAAATGTAGTCGCAGATGTCTTGAGCAAAAAATCCTTGTATGCTTTGAGAGCTATGAGTACGAGTTTGGCTTTGTCTGGCGACGGTTCGATTTTGGCCGAGTTAAGGGCTAGATCGTTATTTCATCAGCAAATTTGTGAAGTTCAAAAGGAAGATAAGGAATTGCAAATTAAAAGAGTTCAGTGTGAATCGGGTAGAGATTTAGATTTTTGAATCGGACCAAATGATTGCTTGATGTTCCATGATAGGGTATCTGTACCGAAGGATGATGAGTTGATTCAGAAAATTTTACACGAGGCACACAGTGGTTGTTTGCCAGTACATCCGGGTAGTACAAAAATGTATAATGATTTGAAGAAGTTGTATTGGTGGCCGGCTATGAAAAGAGGCATCTCTGAGTTTGTGACAAAGTGTTTGATCTACCAACAAGTGAAAGTTGAGCATCAGGTACCTTCGGGTTTACTTCAGCCAGTGATGGTTCCCGAGTGGAAATGGGACAGAATCACGATGGATTTCGTGACAGGTTTGCCTCTGACTCCGGAAAAGAAAGATGCCGTTTGGGTTGTGGTTGGTAGATTGACGAAATCAACTCATTTTATACCGGTACGTACCGACTACTCACTTGATAAGTTGGCTGAGCTGTATATTGCCGAAATTGTGAGATTGCATGGAGTACCTATGTCTATAATTTCTGATAGAGATCCGAGGTTTACTTCGAGGTTTTGGAAAAAGTTGCAAGAAGCCTTGGGTACGAAATTGAATTTTAGTATCGCGTTCCATCCGCAAACTGATGGTCAATCCGAAAGAGTGATTCAAGTTCTCGAAGACATGCTCCAATGCTGTGTTTTAGAGTTCGAAGGTAGTTGGGAAAAATATCTACCATTGGTCGAATTTGCCTACAACAACAGCTACCAGTCGAGTATACAGATGGCACCGTACGAAGCATTATATGGTCTCAAGTGTCGAACTCCTTTGTATTTGACTGAGCTTAGTGAGAAATAGATTCACGGGGTTGATTTAGTTAGAGAAACCGAAGAGAAAGTGAAAGTGATCCGTGATAGTCTAAAAGCTGCTTTAGACCGACAAAAATCATACGTGGATTTGAAAAGAAAAGAAATTGAGTTTCAGGTGCGTGATAAAGTGTTTCTGAAAGTATCCCCGTGGAAGAAAATATTGAGATTTGGTAGAAAGGGCAAATTGAGTCTGCGTTTCATTGGGCCGTATGAGATTATTGAAAGGATTAGACTAGTAGCGTACCGGTTAGCTTTACTGGTGGAGTTGGAGAGAATACACAATGTGTTCCATGTGTTGATGTTGCGACGATATAGTTTTGATCCTTCACATGTAATTCCTTCGACAGAAATTGAGATACGACCGGATATGACCTATGATGAGGAGCCAATTAAGATTTTGGCTCGAGAGGCTAAACAGTTGAGGAACAAAAGTATAGCCTTAGTGAAAGTGTTGTGGCAAAAACATGGTGTAGAAGAGGCTACGTGGGAACTAGAAGAAGCCATGAGAAAACAGTACCCAAACCTTTTTATCGGTAAGGTTTTTGGGGACAAATATCCCTAAAGGGGGAGAGTTGTAACAACCCGATTTAGGGGTTAGTCAGAACAGTGGTTTCGAAACCACTAATCTGATGCTGGGGAAATTATTTTTTATATTATTTTATGTGTTATATCATGATTATATGAGTGCATAAAAATTTTGGTGAATTAATTTTAGTGATTTCATGCTTAATTGTGAAAAAGGACTAAATCGCATAAGGTGCGAAAGTTTTATTTTACAAGCTAAAGGTATTAAATAGCTAGAGACCTTTAAATTAGAGGTCTTTAATGTGCAAATAGGCCCTTCTAAGGGTGATAGCCGGCCATAGGGACAAAGAAATTAAATTTGATCAAGGTTTGGTGACATTAGGTGACAAAATGAATAAAATAAAATAAAACAAAGAAAGCTCTCATCTTTTCCTATTATCTTCTTCTTCCACCGAAAATATCAACAAGAATAGGGGTTTGGAAGCTTGAAATTTTCAGCAACTTTTAATCCTTGCAAGTAAGTGATTTTAATGGTCATTCTTGATAATTTTTGTATTTTTGGGACCCTTGTAGCATGATCTAGCTAATGAGGGGATTATTTTGAAAGTGGTTAAGAGTCTAGGGTTTTTCCATGTGAGTATTCATGTGTTTGCTGAAATTTTATGGAAGAAAATGAATCTTGGTTGTTTAATAAACAATTTTTGTGAAAGGATTTTTCATGAAAACACCTAATAGGACTATTTTGTAAAAGTTATAAAAATGGATAGTAAATGTGTGAAATAATTGGAATTTTGAGTTGCTATAAGAGAGAATATGAATCGGCTAGGCTTGGGTGTGTGAAAAATGAACACATTTCATTTTACGAGCCTAGGGGCAAAATCATAATTTTGTGAAAGTCTAGGGGCAAAATGGTAATTTTGCCAAAATAGGAATTTTTGAAGTGATTTGATTAATGTGGTTATTTAATAAGCTAAATATGTCATTATAGATCAAGAAGAACGTGGAATCAACCTTGACCAAGGAAAAGGCAAGGTTTTGGACTAAATTGCAAATTGACATATTTTGTATCGAGGTAAGTTTATATGTAAATGATACATCCTTTTTACTTATCTTTTTACATATTAATGCATTATGTGAAATGTGATTGAATATTATTGATATCTATTAAAATGATAAAAAGTGAGGAAATTCTCGGATGAACCTTCGGAATAGGAAAATGATAAGGATAAACACCGTGATTAAGTGATTATTGATGGGCTGTGTCCGATACCATCGTATTTATTATTGTTGGTGGGCTGTGTGCAATACCACCATGGATATGTGATTATTGGTGGGCTATGTGCGATACCACTGTGTTAATTATTAATGGTGGGTTGTGTGCGAAACCACCATGTATCCAGTATTATTCCGAAGTGTTCATCGAGAAACTTTGACTAAGTGAAATTACGTGTGATTATGTGATGACAAGTGCAGGGTATATGTGCATGTAAATGTGAGCAATGTTTACGATATGTATTTGGGATGTGGTAAGATTTAAAATGAGTAAGTACAACTACAATGTTCTGAATTGTTCTTGACTTGTATGTAATGTTCTTGATGAATAAGTATGTGGTATGATGTTTATTGTTTACATGTAGACTTACTAAGCTCAAAGCTTATTCCCTTTTCTTTTCCCTTGTTTTATAGTGTCAAAAAGCTAGCTCGGGATACGGAGACCGTTGGAGGATCACCCACACTATCCACACATTTTGGTATATTGAGATTTAAATTGAATTATGGCATGTATAGGGACTTCATCTTTTTGGTTATATGTCATATTGGTTTAGCCAAATGTGTTGGCTTAGGATGATAATCGATTCATTTTGTATAAGGTCATGAGATGTGGCTCATAATGATTATTTGGAGGTAAATCTATTCATATATGCATATATGTGTCATTGCCATTATGATATAGTCTATGATTATTGATGGTTGAATGATGATATGTTGCATGTGATTATGGATGTTTGATGATGGTGAAGCACTTAGTTATGCTATATTAAGTGCCTTGAATTTATATGTATGTATTTGGATTAGTGTGGTTTTGATGTTGTGTAGGTTGGTGCAAGTATGGGTGGCAAAAAAGCTTGGTAAATAGCCTTATTTTGTCCACATGGGTAGACACACGGGCGTGTGTCTAGGCCGTGTGTGACACACGGTCTGCCCCATGGGCATGTGGTTTGGCAGTGTGTCCCCCTGCATCCTAAGTTGGAAAAACAGAATGCCCAGTAGTAACCACACGGGTTGAGGCACGGCCGTGTGTCTCAACCGTGTGGAAGACATGGCCATAGGACATGGGCATGTGCTCAGGCCGTGTGAAGTCTGCACTTGATTTTAGGAATTTAATTCGCCACACGGTCTAAGGACACGGGCGTCTGTCTTGGCCGTGTAACCTTATTTGGGTGATGACGTCAAAAACAGAATGTCCCCTATTTTTGACACGGCCTGAAGCACGGGCATGTGATATGCCACACGAGCGTGTCCCTTCTCGCACACGGGCATGTGGACCTTCTTGATGAAAATTTTCTCTAAATTTTCCCAGAAGTTTCTAAAGTTCTCGATTTAGTCCCGACCTACTCCTTATGTATGTTTTGGGTCTCGTAGGCTCGTGTAAGTGGTGATATGAATGCTTATGAAAGGTTTTAAATTTGAGTGGAAAGTCATGTCTCGGTTCTGTATGATTGCTTACATATAAGTCCGGTAACACCTCGTATCCTGTTCCGACGTCGAAAAAGGGTAAGGGGTGTTATAGTATCAATACTGACACTAGGTGTAACATCCCAAAGTTGGGCCTAGTAGGATTGGGCCCAATGAGCCTTAGGCGTAGGAGCGTTTAAAATTTTTGAGAACAAGATAACGGCTTGTTAGACCTATTAGGTGAGTGATTTTGGATGGTTAGGGGGCTTCTATGAAGTCCCGGGATTAAACTTTGGCTTTAGGGAAATTTTGGTTTTAGGTGAAAAAAACCCTGGGAGTTGGTAGGTAGGCTTTAAGAATAAAATGTGGAGAAAAATGACACAAGTGGAGTGTGTGGTGTGGGCAAAGTGACGCCACTTAGAGGCAAGGGAGTGACGCCATTGGGGAAGGAAGGAGGTCCAAGGTTCAAGTCTTGGCTCTTGCATTTTGGTTTTCTTTTTAAAGGGATTTTAGAATTTGGCTATAGATTTATATTTAGTTGCGCATGGTTTAAGACACAAGAGGAGCTTGTGGCTTAGTGGCTAGCGGCATGGGTTATGTTACAAGTGAGCCTGAGTTCGAATCTCATGAAAAGCAAGGGAGTATTTATTTTGCGAATTGGACGGCAAGAGTTTGAGTTGGATTTAAACTCTACTGACGAAGGGATCCCACATCGGAAAGATACAAAGAAGGAAGGTGAGAAGCTAGCTATATATAGAGCATTCTATGATAGGAGGAAGGATACCTTGGAGGGCGTTTGGGCACAGGAGTGGTCGGAGCGCCGATTAGCACCAGATTCCTATCAGGTGTGTAACTCTCTCTACTCTAGTTGTAGAGCGGCAAATGCCGAAGTGCCGGTCACGGCAATAGTATCCACACGAGCGTGCGAACGCACGTGTGGGGCTTCGACGCGATAGTTGAGGCCATCAGTAGTATTCTTGTGGGTTGAGGCTGCTTAGGCCACGATGGGCCGAAGTGGGCCCAATTGAATAAAATGTATGATGGTGTAGTATATAGTGGACTAGATTAGGTGAATCTCATATACGTGGCTAGATTTGTGTTAGGTGGGCCACACGAGCGTGTGGGCCCGAATGGGCTGAAATCGGGTTTTAGGCCCAATAGTCCGGTACGAACGGAAATGGTAATTGAGTCACTCGAGGCGATATTAGGCCTTTGGAAAGGCCATTGCAGGTGTGTAACTTACATACTTCATAATCGTTGTAAACTTGTTAATAACCTAAACTATGTTAAAAGACGAAACTGTGTAGATTTCGATATGATACCTTTATGGGTATGAGCAAGGATTTCGGGTAAGTCCGTTTTGTTGAGATTACGGTACATGATTTCTGATGATGTTATCTATGTATATTCGATATATGTCTAATGATTAAGCATGATGGCATGAATTGTATGTGCATTGCATTATTGTGGGTGATATGATAGGAGGGGGAAGATTGATATCTCGTGACTTTGGGTCACGGTGGTTTGGCACCACCGGTGGTTTGGTACCACGATTGATTTCGTGACTTTGGGTCACAGAGGTTTGGCACCTCATAGCGACTCGTCCCAGTGGCTTAGCACCACAGTGGGTTGGCCCCACATTTGATAAAACGGGATTGTCGCTAGTGATTTGGTATCACAACATGGGTTGGCCCCACAATTGGATTATTCGTGACTTTGGGTCACCAGTGGTTTGGCACCACATTATTATTGATATCGGTGACTTTGGGTCACGGTGGTTTGGCACCACCGGTGGTTTGGTACCACACGGGGGTAGAAAAAGGAGTTGTGGATGGCTAGGTTTGGGTGCATGATATGTTTGCTTGATTATGATTTGTGTAAGCAAAGTTGCAATAATCGGGAGGGGATTATGCATCGAGTCTTGGTGACTCACCTTCTCCCTTATCTTTTCGTGTGATTCGTAGATCGCGGATGAGGAGCGGGTGGACTCGAGGTGACCATGCGATAGTTGCTTCGATTTTACATGGACATTTGATTTGGGTATTTTACTTTAAATTCTGGTTTTTATTTGGGTTTGTAACAAGGCCTTTAAATTATGTTTTGGATTATTTTATCTGCTTTGGATTTGGTTTTAAATATGACTAAGTAATTACTTGATTTGCTTAAATAACACGATAATCAAAGTTTTCAAACTAAGCTACGCAACGAGTTTTCTAAACTCTACCATCGGGTAATACAATTCACATGATTTCAAAGCAACTTAACATTTTCCACTATACATACATCGTTTTTCCCCAAACACAGGCAATCGAAGAGCTTTCACCGAAAATAAACTGGTAACCTGTTTTCTTCGAATTGTTTTCACTCTGTGACATGCCAGATTCAGTCGTGGTGTGTTGACCGGGTTTGGGGTGTTACACTAGGGTATCGATATTTTCTTTAAGTGGTATCGATACCAACTGGAAAAATGATATCAAACTTGCATTTTGTTCCTAGTTTAAAAACTAAAGTATAACAAATTATTAGTACCTATCATGAAATATCGATAAATTTTCCCTGAGTATCGATACTTTAGCTAAGGTATCGATACCAAATCTCTATTATGACTTTCTGCATGTTTCAAGATACAGAGGTATCGTTTTATAACCTGATTATCGATACCTCTACCCCAGACCTCAAAAATGTAGCATACTTATGCAAATAATCCATCCCAATTTAGTTTCTAAACATCATGCAACAATTACTTTAGTAAATAATCATCCAACGACCAAATTAACAGTTCAAAATCACAAAATCGTATCCGAGCAAGTTACTTCAAACCATCTTCAAGTTCATGAACCGATGCATAACTATAAAATGTAATCCGTATAAACTAAATCAAAAACCATCAAAATGTTTAGAAACTATCATGGTTATAATCAAATCTGTAACACCCCTTACCCGTATTCTATGCTAGAACCGAGCTCAAGGGATTACCGGCTTAATCCACTTGATCGCACTACTTTAGTCACAACTTGACTACTCTCTATGGTCACCACAACGAACTCATTAAGGACTCACAAGGCCTTAAACATACATACGAGGGTTTCGAGACCCTACCGGAAATCTTTGCGATCTTAAAATTTCTTTCACCTAAACAAGGGTCCACACGCCCACGGGAAATGGGACACACACGTGTAGGTAGGCCGTGTGGTCACAACGCCCATGTCCCTACCCCGTGTATAAAAGCTTGATTATTCTGCTTGTGTCACACGGTCTAAGAACACGCCCGTGTTCTCCACCCGTGGTGAACACTGACCATCTTACACGGCCTAGGCACACGCCAGTGTCGCTAGCCCGTAGTCTATTCTAACTTAAAACTCTAACATACAGGGGACACACGGCCAAATCACACGCCCATGGGCTGATCGTGTGTCACACATGGCCTAGACACACGCCCGTGTGTCTACCCATATGGACAAGAACAAGGCTATTTGCCTAGCTCTTTTCACACTTCTAGCTCACACAACATGGATCCATTCAACATATTATCACACAATTCATGTTTTGCAATCTAAACTTGCATGGATAACTACATCTTTTCATATAATAAGGTAAACCATTAACCATGACATTATACAAAATAGATTATCCAATCAAAAGGGCCAACACACCCTTGGCCAATACAAAAACATAAACTAACTTGTCTAGCCTCTATACATGCCATATACAAAAGCACTAAGTCTAAATATACCAAGTGAGCTGATAGTGTGGGCAATTTTCCAAATTATCTGCGTATCTCGTCCCGACTCTTTAGCTCTATAAGACAAGTGAAAAGAAAGGGGAGTAAGCTTTAAGCTTAGTAAGTTTACATATAAACAATTAACATCATAGTATGAGCTAAACAACAAGTAGCATTATACTAAACAAGACAATTCACATCCACAACTATGCTTACTCATTCTATCCCTTACCATATTTCCACCACATCACAAGCTTAATGCTTTCATTCATTCATTTGCATACCTGCACTGAACACCACAATTTCTCATGACACAACACATCATGATTTCTCACTAATTCAACCACACAGCTAAATCACTCGGTGGTTTCGCACTTAGCCCACCTCAAGCAAATAGTAGGGTAGTATCGCACATAGCCTACCCAATAGGGTAATTATAGTGGTTTCGCACATAGCCCACTAAATAATATACTTAACGATAGCATCGCACACAGCCCATCGTAGTTAAGTATTAAGGTGGTATCGCACTTAGCCCACCGTCAAATATTATCGCTACACATTCACATATCTATTTCGTAATTCATACATCAATTACTCAATAACTACCACATTCAATCCACTTGAACCGTATAGGTTCTCAATCATGCTACAAACTAGTTAGCATCAATAATGAACATGTATAAATGCATTGTTTACTCATAAACTTACCTCGGTATTCAAAATGTATGAAGACGTGCAATTTAGTCCACGACTTTATTTTTGCCTCGATTTCGATCCGGGCTTCGTTTTTCTTGATCTACAATGATAAATCAACTCATTTAATACACACATTGACTAAATCGACTCATAACTCATACTTTAGCAAAATTACCATTTTTACCCTAAACTTCCTCATATTTACACTTTTGCCCCAAGGCTCGTAAAGTGATTTTCATTCAACATTCTTGTTTTTCATGCATAGCCGAGTCATACTCTCAACTATAGCAACCTTCAATTCTCACTAAATCACTCATGTATGACCAATTTCATGACTTTTACAAACTAGTCCTTACATGCATTTTTCATGGAATTCACTTAGAAAAAGATGTTTATTCTACATCCAACTCTCATAATATTCCATAAAACATCAAAATAAATGCATGTCATACATGGGTATATTTTTGAACATGAATCCTAGCTCAACATATAGCTAAAAATAGCTAACTCATGTTACGAGGACTTCAAAAATACGAAGAATATCAAAAACGGGGCTAGGATGCACTTACTAGCAAGCTTGAAAAATTTGAAGAACCCTAGCTATGGCTTCTTGAAATTTTCGGCCAAGGGAAGAAGATGAGCATCAAATTTTGACTATTTCATCTTTTTAATCATTTATTTGGCAAATCACCAAAATGCCCTTTTTACCATACTTTCAAATTTCACCCACTCATGCCCATTTTTGTCCAAAAATTTGAAATTGGGCAAATTGCTATATAAGGACCTCTAACTAATAATCCAAATCTATTTCATACTTAAAGCTTCTAGAATCTCACATTTCGCAACTTTTGCAATTTAGTCCTATTGGACAATTCAATCACAATTAGCAAAATTACTTCATGAAACTTTCATACTTTCATGCAAACATATCATAAACCTTAAAACTCATGTTTCTACTTCGGATTTGTGGTCTCGCACCACTATTCCAACTAGGCCCTAAATCGAGATGTTACAAAATCTACCACATTGCCTTATTCCCCCAAAACGTAATTAAATTATGAACACTTACGAAATCACAAAGCATTGCTTGGATCACATCTCGAAAGCCACACTGCTCACACCAGCACATAACTAATCTACAATGGGTAAAGAAAGGAGTGGGTGAGCTTAATAAGCTCAGTGGATGAATGGAATAACCATTACGCTAACATATCATCATGCATCCTTAAACAACCATATATATACATTTGCAATGTTTCTATGTCTAGTGTCATATATGACTTATTTATGATTTATATATTAGTTCAATTACATGGCATTTACTTACTCATTCAAACATATATCACATAACACAATCTCATTTAATGATAAATTTGAACTTGAGGTATGAAACTTAAAGTGAACTCTACCATCACTCATCGGATACACGGATCTCCAATCACAATGAATGACTCAAAGAGAGTCGAACATATCCCAAAAGTGAAGCATATAGCTAACACTTTCCTTATTTCGCCTCACATGTCCTGTTGAATGGAGCTTAGGTCACATTCCCTTATCCCTCCAACATGTCCCTATGACTTAATACCTAAAATCACTGTACATATAGGTGAGTACTCACAATCCTATGGCATGCCAACTATATCCAACGGTTTCAAGATCACAAGGCCAAAATACCCAAAAACAAACACATATCACTTACTGACTGTCCATGCACTATCACCGCATATTTGCATTTTTAGTATAACACTATCACTAACATTTAACATATACATAACATGTGCACATTTTCACTTTCACAACAATTATCATAACCCCATATCACATGTTATAGCATCACATCCCAATTCACATATTCACAAACACATAAGCACATAATTCACAAGATAACATAGGTATGAGAAATCTTACACTCGAAATTTAGAGTAGGGGTTTAAGCTACTACTAAATTCCTAAATAACACTTGACTCGTGTCTACGACAAGCGATTCCAAACACTCACCACTTTATGCTTTTGTCGAAAAGTCAAAAGCTCAACTAACTTTTCCTTAACTCGTAAGAGGCTTTAATGAATCCAAGGCTTCACATGCAACAATCATACAATAAAAATAGTCAAATTGCAACCAAGGACTCACTTAAACCAACCAAAACACAATCATAATCTAAGCTCTCATGTAACCAAAACCCTTAACATAACAAACTTTAAATTCAAATATCTCAGTCTATACTCAATCTTTTCGCCTAAAACCAATTCCGTTCATCTTATAATTCACCTACGACTAATTCCCAACTTTTAATATACACAATTCATGGTATCGACATTTTTGAGATGTTTTAAAGCTATTTTTTGAAAATTTATTAAAACATTAGAAATTCTTAAAGAAACTTCAAAGTAAGTTTGGAAACCTCTTAATCACATAGAAATTAATTGAAATACACTTTAAAATTACATTTTTACTCAAAAATTTGAAATCCACCATTAACGACTTTATTTTTGACTTTTATTTAAAACATGCAATTTAGTTACTAAAAACTCGGTTTTAAAGTCTAGATAACATTGAAAACTAATAGGTAGACGAATGGTTACCTTTGATTAACAAAAATTGACTTTTTGATGCGAACCTGAGAAAATCCAATAACTTGACAATGGTGAAATTAATGGAGTTTTTGGGTGTTTTGAATAGATTTTATGGAGGTTTAAGCCTTAAATAATAGTAGAAATTAAAGAATCACAGTTTAAGTCAAAATCGAGTGGGGAGAGCTGGGGTAATTAAAGGGATGACAAGCATAATGAAAGGGGGAAAATGATGTGAAAATATGTTGGTGGGGGAAGAAATAGGTTCAATTTTAAAAAATTGAAAAATTATAACATAAATGCTCACAATTTTGACCCTGTTACAAATCAGTCCTTTTTCTAAAACACTTTTTCACAATTGATTCAACATTTTAAAAACTATAATAAAAAAAATCATCGATATACCATGTCGCATCATTTCAAGCACTCTAAGGCTAAAATTCCTAAAATACCCCTAAAACTCTTGGGCCCTATTTTGTGGTGTTACATTAATCCTCATGTGTTAGAATTTTAGGTTAAATTCAGCTTCAGTTTTAGAATTTTACAGTTTTTAAGTTAATTTTTTAGATTTTCAATTTTAGATGTTAAGTTTAGAATTAAATATTAGATAGTAAGTATTGGATTTTAGGTTTACTTCATTTAATTTTTTAAGGTAGTTATGTTTGGAGTCAAGCTCAAAATTTGTATTTAGAAATCCCAAACATCAAACTTCATAAGATTATCTTTAGATAGACATTGAAGGAATGTTCTAACTTTCTTTAAATGTAACTGTATTTGTGATACCCTAAACAAGACCCAAATAATTGGACCTTGATATAGGACGTCACAATACTTAGTAAAATTACAAGACTAGCGAAAACCATACTGAATTTACTTATTTATTTATAATATTTTCTAAGTTAAAAAACTTGAATAAAACATTTATTAATTATAACAAACTTTTAAAAGTAGTATGAAGCGTTACAAGATAAATCTTTAGTGATACAAATATAATCATGGCGTAGAGGACTATTCGCCACGTTTCCAAGAGTGCCCCTATGTATGCATAATATCGCTCTTCGAATTGCCACCCTAGTGAATTGGTTCAGTTCAAGAACCTGCATTACAAATAAACACTCAAAAGTTCAATGGAACTTAATGAGTCTTAACCAGTTTTACCTTTAAACGATAATGTTGAATTCCTCGACTTAACGATTCTGGACTTCCTTTCAAATTTTGGAGGACACTTTTCTAATTCCTGGCAGATAATTATATGTGTAATAGCTCATTTTCAATGGTGTCAGAAGCAGTGGTTTTGGGACCACAATTCTGAAAAGTGAGTCAATATTTTATTGTTTATTTAATTTTTATAGAGTTATATTAGGGTCATATTAGAAGTTGGTTAGAAAATATTATCGTTTAGATAGTTAATTAATTAAAAAGGCCTAAATCGTCAAAACTGTAAAAGTTAGTTTCTATTAGTTATATATGGTAAGTGGTTATGGAAAAGTAAATAAGTGGACTTAAATGGTAAATATACCATTTGGAATTTTAGTGGACGGTTTTTATGTTTAGTAGCATGAAATTTAATTAATTTTTAAAGGGTAAAAATGCAACTTGATAAATCAATAAGAAATTAAAACAAAACAAAGGCTAAACTAATCAACATATTCTCCATTTGTTCAACCAAAAACCGAAACACCATTGTAGGAAATAGGAAGCTTTTGGCCATAGTATTTTCATATGCATGGTATGTTTTTTCACTATTTTTCATTATTTTTATGTTTTTGAGCTCGTATTAGCTTAATCTAGCTAACTCGAGGATTAAATTGTGAAACTGCTGAATGTTTTAGATTGTGTCATAGATGGTTTTGAGGTGTTTGTGAAGTTTGAGGATAGATTATTAAGCTTGATAGTTAAATATAAGTATTTTGTAAAATAATTTTTGATGATTTTGATGTTCAAGGATCAAATTGTGAAATTAGTAAAGTTGCATGGTAATTGTTGTGAAATTGTGTTAGACATGGGCTATAGTGAGGTCCTATGAAATTCGGTTTGCTTGGATTTTGTCTGAATGTGGATAATTTTTAAGTTTTGAATTTAGGGATTAAATTGCTTAAAGGTTTCGTGTTTGTAACCGTTTCTATCTAGGTAAGTTTGTAAGTTAATTAAAGTAATTATTTTGTTTTTGATTATAATTTGATGTTATCCATATATTTGGTGATTGGATTCATTGACATAAGAAACGAGAAAGACCATGGTTGAAAGATACTATAGCATTATAACAGAAACGAGAAAGACCATGGCATTAAACCGGAATATATAAGACCATAGTTGAAAGATACTATGACAATACATTGGGAAAAAGATCAAGACCATTGTCGAAAGATACTGTGGCACTACTTCGAAAATGTGTAAGACCATGGTCAAAATATACGACATCCTCTGAACAGTGAATTATTCAGAAAGGTACACAAATTGAATGGATGCTTTATTAATAGTTTGGGGCTTGTTATGTAAATAGGAATCGAATGAATACATAGATGATAATTGGAATAATGCATGTTTAATGTAAATTAACTTTTATTCAATAAGTTACGTTTATACTTTTATTCAAACTTGTTAAGCATTAATTGCTTATGTTATTTGCACTTTTATCTTGTAGATATTAAAAAGCTCGTACAGTTGGAAGTGAATACTTCTAACTTACTTTTATATATGACCTTGGTATTGGCTTGTAAATATCTATATATGTGTGTTTTGGTCACTTTGTTGTGCTTCTTGAAAGTGAATAGTCTAAGTAAAATGGAATGCAAATGGAATGGAAAAATTGGTATGGTTGGTTTATGTTTAAGGTAAGAACTTGTAGCATTAGATGAGAATTAATTTGGTATATGAATTGTGGTGTCAAATGATGGGATATTGGTTAGGCATTTAAGATGCATATATTGACATGCTTTAAGCTTGCTTGACTGTGTTTTGAAGGCATGTGAGTGGTTGAATTTTTGTTGGATTTGCACCTAAGGAAGGGGCATTATTTTGGCTTATTTTAGAAGCCATTTTAGGTGCACACGGCTTGGGACCACTCAGCCGTTTGGTTGTTTGATTTTTGGTGCAGGATTTGTCACATGGGCACAATTTGTTACATGACCTAAAGACACGATCGTGTGACCCTAATTTTGAGTTGTACATAGTTTGGCCATGTAACACCCCTTACCCGTGTCCGACGCCGAGACAGGATACGAGGCATTACTGAACTTAAACA
Organism: Gossypium sturtianum; assembly: GCA_025698515.1. Classification (NCBI taxonomy): domain Eukaryota; kingdom Viridiplantae; phylum Streptophyta; class Magnoliopsida; order Malvales; family Malvaceae; genus Gossypium; species Gossypium sturtianum. Next base: position 66,492,161 of record CM046950.1, on the reverse strand, counting down.
AAAACCTTTATACAAAATCGGCTATAAAATTTCATTCAATTTAACATTCCTCATTCACATGCAAATCGCCCCTTATATGGGCCCACAAGGCCCAAAACATACATTGGGAACTGTTCGGGACTAAACTGAGAACTTAGGAAACTTTAAGAAGACTTAGAAAAATTTTCATCAAAACAGGGGTCACACGTCTGCATGGCTTGGGACACGCCCATGTGGGTAGGCCGTGTGGTCACACACGCCCATGTCCTTAGCCCGTGTGACTCTCTGTTTATGATGTCATCAACAAAATTGGGTCACACAACCAAGTCACACGCCCGTGTGCTTAGGTCGTGTGGTAAATTAAATTCTGAAAAGTAAATGCAGACTTTACACGCCCTGGGCACACGCCCATGTCCCGGGGTCGTGTTCTCCATACGGATGAGACACACGGTCGTGTCTCTGCCCCGTATGGCCAAGAAAATGGCTATTTTCCAGACCATTTGGCACCCTCATTTGCACATACTTAAACACAACTTCAATCCATCCATCCCAAACACACATAACCACATCACATAAAACCTTTAGTATAAGCACACACGTATAAATAGGCATTACAACTCATTAACCAATATGAACCAACACATTTGGCCAAACCAAATGACACATACACAATTGAATAAGTCCCTATACATGCCATAGACTCAAAAGGTTTTGCATTCACTTATACCCAACATGATAGCTTGATAGTGTGATAGCAACTCCGGTGATCTCCAACCCGAGCTAGTATAAAACCCTACATGAAATGAGAAAGGAAGGGGAGTAAGCTATAAAGCTTAGTAAGTATGTATGTAAATAATAAACAATTTATTACCATGCTTTTAACAATCCTTCTTTCGAGTTCTCAAGATAATGCCATCATTATTGCATAAAATTTCTCAATTCACTTATGTTCATCTTGAGCTGTCTACTCGAGTTACAGTCACTAAATTATTTTTATCCGGAGCTACGAAACTCCAAATTAAGATCCACTAATTTTTCTTGAAACTAGACTCACATATCTTCTCACCATATGATTTCCAAAATTTTTTCTTCAGCCAATCAGTACAGTTTATTCTTTAAAGTTTCCCCTGTTTCGCTGTCCGACAGTTTTGACCCCTCTTTACTAAATATTTATTTTCTCATTGCAAAGAACTCAAAAGACGTTTCTGTTTTTTCTATTGAAAATAGACTCATTAAAAAATTTAATAATATAAATTTTATCCCTTGATTATTTTTGTACAATTTTTAATGAATTTACAAAGTTAGAAAAGGGGATTCTGAAATCATTCTGACCCTATCTATAAAAATTAAAATATCTCATAATCTGAAATTCTTTTGTTACACCGTCTCTTTTATGCAAAAATAGACTCAATAAGATTTAATTTCATATCTCATTCAACTTCTAATTCAATTTCCACCATTTTTGGTGAATTTTAAAAATGATTCAACTCCTGCTGTCCAAACAGTTTTATTGCTAATTTTACTCTATCATGTTTTCTTTGTATTAATTCTCATTTACACACTTATAATAATAAAGCATGTCCATAGTTAGCCATGCCAATAGCTAGTCATCATCAAATATTTACAAGCCATTCATTGGCCAATTTAACTTATACATCAACAACAAAAACTTGAACATTTCATTTGTCAATTTAATTTGGCTTAAAAGCCTCACACATGATCACAATCCACATTTCCCACATATTCTTACATCATAAGCATGGACTTAGCTCTTTGTTATTGATGCATAAACTTAGCTCTTTGTCATTGATGCATAAACTTAGCTCTTTGCCCGTCGAACTACTCGGAATATCAAAGGATACTCAATCTCATCATACATGTATCACGATGCCAATGCCATATCCCAGATATGGTCTTACACGAGATCTCATATCTCGATGTCGATGCCATGTCCCAGACATGGTCTTATACGAGATCGTATATAGATGTCGATGCCATGTCCCAGACATGGGGTAACAGTTCGGTTTAGACCCTAGTCAGAATAGTGGTTTTGGGACCACAAATCTGATTCAGTAAAATATTTTAATATTATTTTCGGTGCCTATGATATGAGATTAAGCATGTGTTAAATTTCTGTGAATAAATTTGTCTGATTGTGTGCTTAATTTGGCATAATGACTTTATTGTGAAAGATGCAAAATTTGCATGCTATTTGCTAAACCACTTATGTGACATGTCTTTATAAATGTGAAGTCCTTATAATGCAATTTGACCATTGGGAAAATGGGTGGACAATAATGCCAAAGTTAGTGGAAATTTTTAATGCATTAATAAAGGTTAATTTTGTCATTTGTGCCTTAATATGTGTATAATAAAACAAGAATTTAAAATCAAGCATGTTCATCTTATTTTGGGTGCCGAAAGTTAAAAGAAAAAGTAGGGTTGAGCTTGGTTTTATTCGGCCAAGGTTCAAGCTTAAATCAAGTATGTGTTTTTGATCGGTTTTCGATAATTTCTATGTTTCTGTAATCGCTGCTTCGTCTACTTCAAAACCCATGTCTTAATTTTGAGAATTGATGATGTTTTTAAGATGAGCCTTTGATGAACTCATGTGTTTTATGATGTTTGATGGTGAAAAATGAAAGATATGTGTTTGATTATCATAGTTTGTATTTGAAGTTTTGTTAAATTTGAGTATTTTGGACTCAATTGAGAAAATAGTATTTTGAGGGACTAATTTGTGAAATAAATGAAATGTATGGACTTGTATGAGATACATGAATATTCGGCTAAGCATGGGTATATGGTAATTTTGTGTAATTTGTGATTTTGTGAATTAGGGACTAAATTGTCCAAATGTGAAATGTGAGGGCTAATTTGCAAATTTCCCTAAATATGTGTTCTTTGATTGAAATGAATGAGTTAGTGAATAAAAGGGTGAAATTTGAATATGTATAGATCAAGAATCGAAAAAAATAGATTTAGATCAAGGGAAAGCGAAAGTAGTCGAATAACCGAATCTGATCAACCATCTGAATCCGAGGTAAGTTGATATACAAATAAATATATTTATATTGAATTATATATATTGACATGACTATTGATAAGGATGAATGCACATGAGATGATGTACACATGAATTCCGAGATAGAATCGACATAGTGTCAACATCCGAGAAGTCCCGTCTGAACCTAGGACTAGATAGGATAATATATGTCATGACATAGGTGTCCGATATGAGATATCATGTAAGACCACATCTGGGACATTGGCATTGATTCGAGATTTCGTGTAAGACCACGTCTGGGACGTTGGCATCAATATGAGATTTACGTGTAAGACCATGTCTGGGACATTGGCATCGTATTGATTCGTGTAAGACCCTGTCTGGGACAGTGGCATTGATATCTGGTTACATGTAAGACCACATCTGGGACGTTGGCATTGTATGACTATTTCGATCACTCTGAGTATCCTATTAGATTCTGAACAGTTCAACGGGAAAATCTGAGATACGAACGACTATGTGATTTATATATCTGTTTCAGGTACGTTTGATATGTACACTAAGTGTGTATGAAAGGTAAGTATCTATATGAACTTACTAATATGATTATGTATATGGAAATGATGAGATTATATGTGAAGATATGCTTGAATGAGCCATGTGTATATATGATATTTGAGTTGAAGAATATGAAAAATATGGCTAAGCAAATGAGCCAAAGAGTATATGTGAGGAATTTGTTATGAGAATCAATGATGTTATTGTATCAAATTGGTTATATGCATTATATGCTAAGTTTATTTGTATATGGCTTACTAAGCTTTTAAAAGCTTACTCTGTGTGTGTTTGCTCTGTTTTATAGATCGTTAAAGCTACTGAAGGCTCGGGTACCGTTGAGGATCGTCATCACACTACTCAAACTCATTTTGGTACCTTTTGAAAATGTATATACTAAGTATGGCATGTATAGGCTAGTAATTTGGTATATGTTTGAGATGTAAATAGCCATGTGATTTGGCTAGTTAATGTTTGTAATGTGCATGAGTATATATATTATTTGGTGCATGTTTTGGTATGGCTTGATGGTAATGAAGTAGCCTTATGAATGGTAAGCTTATGGATGAATTGATGCCTTAGTGAGTTAACGAGGTTATGGTTGAATTATACTTGGATTTATATGAGAGTTGATTGTACAAATTAGCATGTTTAGAAATGAGATTAAATGGAATAATATGATGACTATTTGGTGTGTTTTTGGTTGCCATTTGATTGTGGAAATAGGCTTGTTTATGCTTGTTGGTATGACCTTAGTGTGGGTGGCATATTGGCCTTGCAATGGGCCTGTTATGCATACATGGTTGTGGCACACGGGCGTGCCTAATGACCGTGTGATTAAGTCAGTAGTTAGCTCAAGTGTGCATGGCCATGGTACACGGATGTGTTAGGTAGCCGTGTGAATAAGTCTGTATCTAGCCTAAGAGTACATGGCCATGGTACACGGATGTGCCTGGTGGCTGTGGGGATAAGTCAGTATACATGCTCTGTTTTGGCACGGCCAGAACACATGGGTGTGTCTAGTAGCCGTGGGAGGCACACGGCCTGACTGCACGGGCATGTGACTTTTGAAGTGTCCAAAAAGTTTCAAATTTCCAAGAATTCCTGTATTTGTTCGGTTTAGTCCCGACCTTTCTCTAAAGCATGTTTAAGGTCTCGGTGACCTATCTAAGAAACACTGTAATTGAAATTGATGACTTGTATTATGAAATGTTTGTAAAAGTCTTCGATCTGTTCGGTAATGCCTGTAACCCTAATTCGGTGACGAATATGGGTTAGGGGTGTTACATTTGGTTGGTATCAGAGCTACACTTTAGTCGATTCTCAGACTAATGTAGCGTGTGAGAGTCTAGCTATACATGCCATATATTTGAACTGTGATAGTGTGATGAATTCTGATGTGAAAAATATGATTTTCATATAGTAATGGATTCCGAAAGAGCTGTAGCTGACGGATACGGGTTAGGGGTGTTACATTTGGTTGGTATCAGAGCTACGATTTAGTCGATTCTCTGACTAACGTAGCGTGTGAGAGTCTAGCTATACATGCCATATATCTGAACTGTGATAGTGTGATGAATCCTGACGTGAAAAATGTGATTTTCATATAGTAATGGATCCCGAAAGAGCCGTAGCTGACGATGTAGAAAGCAATGCGCCTGCTCCCGCTCAAGGGATAGCGCCATCTGATCTGAGACCGGCTACGAGCAGTCATGAGGGAGAAGCTAAACAAGCTTTCTTCTAGATGATGAGTGAGTGGTTCACTCAGTTCGTAAGAAATAATCCGGCTGTTTCACAACCTCCACCCCCGCTTAATCCCCCTCAAACATCTGCTATGCCTCAGACTATGAATTTGAATCTGTTGAACAAGCCTCCGGTAAATAAAATCCGTAAGTATGGGGCTGAAGAGTTTAGGGCTACCAGTGACGACGATGCCGAGAAAGCCGAGTTCTGGTTAGAAAACACTACCCGAGTATTCGATGAAATGTCACTGACACCTGAAGAATGTATAAAATATGTTGTATCATTGCAATGAGACGTGGCCTATCAGTGGTGGAAAACTCTGATTTCTGTTGCTCTAAAAAAACGGGTGACATGAGACTTCTTTCAGATTGAATTTCGGAAGAAATACATCAGTGAGAGATTCATCGATCAGAAATGAAAGGAATTTTTGGACTTAAAACAGGGCCGTATGTCTGTCACTGAATACGAACAAGAGTTCGTGAGGTTAAGTTAGTATGCCAGAGAATGTGTTACATCGGAAGTAATAATGTGTAAGAGGTTTGAAGATGGTTTAAATGAAGACATCCGCTTGCTAGTCGGGATTTTAGAGATAAAAGAGTTTGTGGTACTTATTGATCGAGCATGTAAAGATGAGGCACTCGTGAAAGACAAAAGAAAAGCTGAGTCTGAAGCTAGAGAAGTGAGAAAAAGATTTCCGAAAAAATCATTTCAGTCTGCTTCGAAGAAATTCAAAGATGAACATGGCCGTTCAAAGATTAATGTGGGACATTTTAGTAGAGATCGAGCTAGATCACATTTGAGTTCCAAAGCTCCGGCAACATCAATATCAAGTGTTGGAAATGTTCGATCCGAATGACCTGAGTGTAAGCACTGTGGTAAAAGACATTCGGGAAGTTGTAGATTGAATGATCGAGCTTGCTTTAGATGTGGATCATTAGATCATTTTATCCGTGATTGCCCAGAATCTGTTGAGCAAGAGACTGCCCAGAATCCAAAATCTGATAATGTTTCTGCGAGAGGTAGATCTTCTCAAAATGCAAGGAATGTCAGTGGTAGTCAGAGAACTTCGAGAGATACTGTTGCGAGATCTGAAGTTAGAGCGCCTGCCAGAGCGTATGCCATCCGAGCTCATGAGAAAGCTTTGTCTCCGGATGTTATAACGGGTACATTTACAGTTTATGATACTTCTGTGATTGCATTGATAGACCCTGGTTCTACTCATTCATATGTATGCATGAATTTAGTATCCAGTAAGACATTTCCGGTAGAGTCTACTGAGTTTGTTATAAAAGTATCGAACCCCTTAGGTAATAGTGTCCTAGTTGACAAAGTATGCAAGAATTGTCCGTTAATGTTTCGAGATATATGTTTTCCTGCTGATCTGATGCTATTACCATTTGATGAGTTTGATATCATTCAGGTATGGGTGGTTGACATTACATGATCTTTGTGGTGAATTGTAAAAGAAAGATCATTGATTTGAAAGGTCAGAATGATGAAATAATTCAAATTGAGTCTAATGAATTGAACGGATCGCCTGCTGTGATATCTGTGTTGAAAGCACAGAGTTATGTGAAAAAGGGTTACGAAGCCTATTTTACTTATGTGATTGATTTGAAAGTGTTTGAAAAGAAAGTTGAATCAGTGCCAGTTGTTTGTGAGTTTTCTGTTGTATTCCCTGAAGAATTATCGGGATTGCCTCCGATACGTGAAGTTGAATTTGGTATTGATCTGTTGCCTGGTACGACACCTATTTCAATAGCTCCGTATAGAATGGCACCAACAGAGTTGAAAGAGTTAAAGTCACAGCTGCAAGAGTTGATTGACAGAGGATTCGCCAGACCGAGTTTTTCACCGTGGGGTGCTCCCGTTCTGTTTGTGAAAAAGAAAAATGGCACAATGAGAATGTGTATAGATGATAAACTATAAAAGTAACATATTTTAAGCCTACATTTAATATGCTTTTGGATGATTTAAGCCTCAATTTGTGTAAAAAGGTGCTCTTAATCCTTTCTTTTCATGTCATATACTCTGGAAAGCACCCGATGACGAAAAGAACGAGAAACGGGCTTAAAACGAACCAAATTGGGCCAAGCCACGAAATCAGCACGGCTTGGACTTCAAGCCACACGATCGTGCCACCATTCCTACTAGAACACGGCCTTACCACGACTTACACGGCCGTGCCTCATTCAACAGTGTCAAACACGGCCTGAAGACGATTCACACGGACGTGTGCCATGGCCGTGTCCCTACCGCGGGAAAGAGGAAATTTACTCAGATTTGGATGCTTAAAGGTAAAGAAACACATTCCTAAGTCTACTTAAACTCCCAAAGAGGAATTGCACTCAAATTAGGATACTTGAAGGCCAAGTAAAGCATCTCAAAGCCTATATAAACACCCCAGGTAGCAAATTAGAGGGGGAGTTGGACGGAAACCCTCTGCTGAGGGGAGCCCAAAGCCATCGTCTAGGGGCATCGTGCTAAGCCAGAGAAGGCAGATTTGTGGGGATTCACTCAGGGATAGCCAGTTGATCCATCTCAAGAAGCCGGAATTCTACTCAAGACGGAGGATCTCTCCTTCAATTCCTTCAGGGGGTTTTAGGGATTTCTTATGTTTTGTTTTATCTTTTCTCTTGAGATGTTTTCCTTTATTGTTATGAACTAAACCCTTTGGATGCGAATGGGATGAAACCTATGATGAATCTTGTTATTTGATTTTCTGAATTATATGATAAATACTTAGTTTGTTCTTAATTATGTGAGCTTAATCCAAATTTAATGTGCTTAGGTGGAGGAGGAATAGACCCTGCCTAAGAGTAGATCCAACATAATTAAGCGGAGTTGATCGCAGGCCTATAGATAGGGTGATGAGATTTTGCCAGATTATGGTGAAACCTAATATGGGAATCCACAGATCGATTTACTGCTATTCTAGGGGGTTATTATAAGAGAACGAGAGTTCCACTAATTAACCTAGGGTTAGACGTTATTCGCCTCGAGAGAGGGTTTAATATACGTTAGGGAGTCTTACGGATCAAACTAAGTAAATAAATCATATGGTTCAAGGTTAGATAACAAGTGAAGTTTAGGTGGATTCTTCCTAGGGTATCGTCTAAATCAACCGAGTTTTTTCCCAAGTTATTTTCCAAATTCATTCTTCTTTGTCTTAGAGTCTTTAGTTTAGTAGTTAATTAATTTAGATTAATAAACAACGTCACTTATTTTAGGCTAAATAATAAAAAGAAAGTTAGTATTAGTACTTTTAGTTCCTTTGGGTTCGATAATCCGGTCTTGCCTAAGCTATACTACTGTTCGATAGGTGCACTTGCCTTTAATCATTGTCAGAGTTAGTTTCCAGGTTCGATCATTCTTTTATAAGTTTTAAAACTCTGATTTACAGCGATCAAGCTTTTGGTGCCGTTGCTGGGGAACTAAAATATAAAGAAAATCTATTTTTATTACTTTAGCCATTTTTTTTTATTTTCTGCAATTTATTTATTATTATTATTATTATTATTATTATTTCTTTGCTACATTTTCTTTTATTTTATTTTGACAGATAGAGGAGATGGCACTGAATAAATATTAGTGGCAAGTTACGAGGACAAAGCCAACAAAAGCAGCCGATATCTACGACCTCGACCCAGTAACCAGGCTATCAAACCAGTTAGAGATGTTACATAAAAAATTTTATGGTTTATACGGTTCCTCGCAGGTACATCCAGTTATGCAGTGTGAAACAAGCGGAGGCGTGGCAAATCCTGAGTACCCACCCTACGGACATGGTATGAAAAGCGAACAAGTCCACTATATGAGTAACTATTCTAAACCTCAAAATAATTTTTATAGTGACACTTATAATGCAGGTTGGAGGTACCATCCTAATTTCTCGTGGGATGATCAAAGTAGTCAAAGATAGGATCTTCCTTTAAATTTTCAACAACCACCTTACCAACAGGAAGAGGAGTCGAACCTTGAAGAGATGCTGACAAAATTCATGGCAGTTACCGATAACTGTCTCCAAGACACTGAAACCACCCTTGAAACCCAACAAGTATCGATCAAAGGGATCGAGAGCCAAGTTAGGGAAGTCACTGAGTCAGTTGGGGAACTTACTAAATTAGTTATACAACTTGCTAAGCTGATCTCAGAACTACCACAAGAAAGCTTGCCACGCAATACTGAAACTAACCCGAATGAGCAAAATCAAGCCATTTACGATAGTGAAGGGTTAGATGAACCAAACCCAAGGGAAGAACATGTGGTAAGCGAAAGTAAGTTTGAAGTGTGCCATGATATATCAAAATCGGCAATTATAGAGTACCAACCTCGTGTGCCATATCCCGATGCAACAAAGAAAGACCACACAGAGAAAGAAGTCGGTGAACTCACACTTCGTGTAGACGATGAAACAATCACTCTTCAAGCTCTTGAATCAGCTAGGACATCGAGTAATAAAGGTACGAACGTTAATTCTATTGATAACCATTTGGTTCAACCTTCTTTACAGGAAGCATCACGAAATCACCTAGCTGAGCTAAATCTTAGACCTCTTACCCATAAAGAAATAATTCATGAAGAACTAAGGCTTCAGGTCGATGAACTAGACGAGTGGAAAACACACTTTAAAGAGAAACTAGGAATACACGAAGTGAAATTGTAATATCCCGGGTTAGGGCCTATTTTTGTTTTGACTTTGTTTGCATGTGTCTGGTGTGCTATGTTACTATTTTGATGTTTTAGGGGCTTAGTTGTAAGCTAGAAGTAAGCCTGAGTAGATGGAAAAAATTTTAATTCTAGGCTTAGGGGAGAGGAGCTGAAGGAGCTGAGGCTTATAGATTTTTTATTGGTGATTTATAGCACAAAGGAGGAGCTGGTGGAGTGGCAAAGTATGCGCCACTTGGAGCTTGTGTTTGGCGTCAATTGCAGGGGGGGAGAGGTCTTGAGTTCAAGCTGCGAAAATCCCCCATTTTGGCTTTCATTTTTGTGGCATGGAAGGGAGGAGTTGTAGGCGGTTCAAACTGCCTAAGACCAAGTCAAATGCTCAAATGATGGGTGGAGAGTGAATTTAGGAAGGAGACTTGTTCAAAGTGTTTTGAATGAGTGGTTGTGAGTGTATGGTGGAAGTGGCCGGTTGTGGGAGAGTTTTGGGGGAGTGGGCGGCTTGGCTTGTGGGGAGTGGGAATGCCGAAATTGAATAGGCAATTTTGTGCATTTTTCGCCAAAAGCAATAGGTAAGCTAAAATTCTTCTTTTGTCAAGCAAAACTCTCTCTTTTGTCCACTTTGAAATCGAAAGTCTAAGCATTTAGTTGCCGAATTTTGCTTTGTTTTTCTCTCAATTTTCTTGGTAGCCGAATGTTCTCTTCTCTCGTTCTTTCTTTTGTTCAGTTGTGTTGAGCCGAAACTCTAGCCTCCAAAACACTTTCATCAATTCTTTTTCTTTCAAAACCGTAAGTACTCTCTCTATCCATCTTTTATTCTCTTCTGCTTCAAAACTCTTTCTTAGCCGTTTTCTTCAATTGTTCTTCCCATTCTTGTTGTGCCGAAACTCTATTCCCATTTCACGTCATCTTCTTTTTCCCACTCAAAGCCAGAACCCAAGGGTGTTAAACACCTAAAGCCGAATTCCCTTTTCTTTCTTTTGAAGTTTTGGCGAATCTCTTTCTCTTCTAGTGGTGTTCTTGTGGTCGAATTTTGGTGTGGTGTTGTTCTAGTCTTGGTTCCAATCGGGTTACGGGGAAGGTAAGCATAGGGCCGAATGGCTATTTCTTTTCTCTGTGCTCTTGTCGATTTTGACTTGGTTAAGAACCGATTGTGGTGATTGGTGAAAGGAGTTAACCTTTTGGCATTGAACCGATTTCTTTAGGGGCATCCGGGATTGGGAGGCGATCAAGTGGAGCCTTCTTTCCTTGTTAACCGCTTGGTAAGTGGTGGTAAGAACGAGTTCTTTTAGTATATTCTTTTAGTTTTCATTAAGTCAAGTTATTAAAAGATTAACCGTTGTCATTTGTTAGAGGGTGGCGATTGGTAGGAGGAACCGTTGTTGGTTCGGGTTTGGTAGGAAACCAAACCGATTTGCAAGGTAATGGCTCAATATTAACCCCTTTGGTTTGATAGCTTGGCCGAATGGTCTAGATTGCTAATCCCTTGGTTGACCGATTTTAGGAGCGAGTTATCGAGGATTTAGACCGGTTCTTTGGAGCTAAGGCTTTCGTGTTAGCAGTGTGTAAACTAACACACTTCTGTTTAGTAGTATGATTAATAACCTAATTACTTATTAAAGTGCAACAATATGATTGATGGATTTGGTACCCGATGGGGTATAAGCACGGATACGGGTAAGTCCGTTTCATTACAAGATCTGTAGTGATATATGTGATAACATGTTTTATGATGTAAATACCATGAGATGCCATTTGAGCATGTTAGCATGATTGCATGTTTTATATCATTTGCGTTAGTATGACATGTGTGGGTGATATGAGAGGAGGGGAATATGATATCCGTGTCTTTGGGACCTTTGTGTCTTTGGGACACGGAGGTTTGGCACCTCCAGTGGTTTGGTACCACAGATGATATTTTGTGACTTTGGGTCACCAGAGGTTTGGCACCTCAGCGTCTCGTCCCAGTGGCTTAGCACCACGGTGGGTTGGCCCCACGGTTGATATTACGGGATTGACGCCAGTGATTTGGTATCACACGATGGGTTGGCCCCATCATCGGATTTGTGACTGCGGTCACCAGTGATTTGGTATCACACTGTGTCTTTGGGACACGGAGGTTTGGCACCTCATTGCGACTCGCCCCCGTGGTTAACACCACCGTGGGTTGGCCCCACTTTGAGATATGGGATCGCGCGCTAGTGATTTGGTATCACGCGATGGGTTGGCCCCATCATTGGATTATTCGTGACTTTGGGTCACGGTGGTTTGGCACCACACTTATGGATATCGTGACTTTGGGTCACGGTGGTTTAGCACCACCGGTGGTTTGGTACCACACGGGGTAGAAAGGTGATATGGATGGTTAGGATCGGGGTGCATTGATTATGTTGCTATGATATGATGTGTGTTAGCATGTTTTATTATCGGGAGTGGGATTTATGCCTTTGAGTCTTGCGACTCACCCTCTCTTTTGACATTTCAGTGACACTTAGGCGCGGACATGGGCCGGGATGGACTCGAGGTGCTCATGCCATGCTTTAATAAAGATTTGCTCGGACTTTACAAAATTTGGTACTTTAGTTTATTTATTACTATTTGGTTTTATTTTGGGTTGTAAATGGCCTTTAAATTAGGTTTTACTACGTTTATGCTTAAAGTAGCTTTCAAATATGCTTTAACAAATTAATTGAGTTAAAATTGCTAAAAACTTGGAAGGACAACGGTTTCCAAAACTATAACGCAATGTGTTTTAAACTTTACCATCGGGTATCACCCTAAAACATTAAAATATGACAAAGCAATCATGCCCAATATTTCGACAAGTATAAAATATGACAAGGAGTTTTTCATCGAATCTTTAACCTGAAACCTAACCCTTCAAACGCGATTTTCCCCGTAACATGCCAGATTCGGTCATGGTGTATTGACCGGGTTTGGGGTGTTACAATTGTGTATCAGAGCCAAGTTCAAAGGCTCACTTTGTGGGCCCGAGGCCCAAAATGTTTTCAAAAGTCTGTTTTAAGTGTTTTGTTTGAAATAAATGGTTTGAAAGGCATGACACCGAGTCTCGGCACGATCCATCGCCTGTAAGTACCCCTTACTATTTCTTGTGATTTATTGATGTGATTGGATGATTGCAATAGTGGATTACTTTAGAAAGCAAACCGATAGGATTACGTGAACTCGCGAAAACAAAGCTTCTTTACTATTCATAAGACTTTGCTTTAAAGCGAGTGGAATAAATCGACGCATAAAACTCCTAAATCGGATCACGTAGAGAATTTAGTCATGAGCGCTAGAGGTGGGCGTGGTCGTGGGCGCAGGTCGTGGTAGGATGACGGTTTACGAACCCGTAGGGTGCAGTCGAAGTCGAGAAAATGAGATACGGCACCGCCACCGGTGGAGGTGGTGAGTTTCGAGATCGGTGGGGATGACGCAGATGTCACGAGCGATCTTTGCGAGTGTTGGAAAGGGTAGTTGGAGTAGGTGGTGGTGCGGGAGCTAGGAAATCGGTGCTGGCGACTTCGGGCAAATGGGGTGAATTCTTTCGAGGTGTTTACGGTGTTGCTCCAGCCTTTGCTGGGTATTGGCTGGAGGCAACGGAGGCGGATCATGGATGATCTGGACTTGATCTGCGAGGAGAAGTGAAGGGCATATTATCGCTTCTTCGGGATGAGTCATACAGTGGTGGCTCACGGTTCGGGACGGTGTGGCGCAGAGGATCGACATGGGATTATTTGAGTGCATTGAGAAAAAGTACATTGGAGCTAGCTACATCGACGCCAGCAAATAAAAGCATTTTGAGGCTAGTCCGGGGGAGTAAGTCCGTTTCCAGTGCAGGTGAGTTCTTGAAGCCGAGCCGGTATGCTAGGGGTATTAGGCTCACCGAACACAAGAGGTGTGTTCGTTTCGAGGATGGTGCGAGAGGCGAGTTGAGGCCGCTGATTGCTCCTCGGCAGGAGCGTGAGTTTTGCTCTCTGGTTGAGAAGGCTAAGGTAGCCGATGGTGTTAAGGAGTCCGTGAGGCGGGGCATGGACAGGAGCAGGCATAAGAGGAGCTTTGGGTCTTACGGATCGTCGGGTAATCCTCGTAAAAGGGCTAGAGCAGTGGGGCGAATCGATGCAGTAGGGTTGTTCTTTGCTAGTCGGGGACCGCCGCGGTGTAACCATTGTGGGAGATATCATTGGGGAGGCTCTTTGGGACCGGTGGAAAAGGTTGTTTTGAGTGTGGTTCTCGGATCATCGCGTGAGGTTTGTCCGCGTAAGTTGGCGAGATTTGATCGAGTCGGGCCGTACTCGATTCAGAATAATGTACCGCCACCGCAGAGGGGCGTGTAAGTAATGGCAGAGGTAGTAATGGATGCAGTCGGGGCCGTGGAGCACCGGGAGGGTGCGGTAGTTCGGCGCCGGCGGCTGGGTTAGTGTATGCAAAAGCAAGGCGCCGAGAGGAGGGCGACGCACCGGACGTCATAACCGATGACGTTCTTGATCTTTGGTTCTCCTTTTCTGCGCTTTGATTGATGTGGGTTCGACGCATTCTTACATGGCGATAGTATAGTAGAGACCATGGACTTAGACTCGAATCTACTTCTAGGCGGATGACTGTAATTAGCCCTCTAGGTCATTCCGTAGTTGTAGATAAACTGTTTAGAGATGTACCCCTAGAACTCCAAGGTGTAGTGTTTCTCTGCGATCCGATGGAGCGCCATTTGGGGAGTTCGATTTGATTCTTGGGATGGACTGGTTGGTTAAGTACCAGGCGAAGTTGGATTGCGCGCTAAGCGCATGGTTCTAAAACGATCGGGGGTGATGAAGTGGCTATGATAGGTAATAGGAGAGATTACTTATCTAATGTGGTGTCGCTCTAAAAAAGAGAAGATGGTGAGAAAGGAGTGTGTGAAGCGTATGTGGTTCATGTGTATGCCTTGGAGGCTAAAGAGTCTGCTTTGTAGAAAAAGTCCGAACAGTTAAGGAATTTCTTTGATGTGTTTCGGAAGAACTTAGGGGTTTGCCGGATCGTGAGGTAGAGTTCGGGATAGATCATTCAGGAGGCTGCGCCGGTGTCTATTGCTCCGTATAGGATGGCGCCAAAGGAATAGGTGGAGCTTAAGGCTCGGATCAAGAGTTGTTGAACCGAGGTTTTATCGGGCCAAGTGTTTCACCATGGGGTGCGCGGTACTCTTTGTTAAGAAGAAAGATGGTACAATGCGGATGTGCATAGATTACCGCCTTGGTGAATAAGTCGACGATCAAAAACAAGTATATCTGTTGCCACGGATAGATGACTTGTTTGATCAATTTGAAGAGTGCTGTGGTATTTTCTAAGATTGACACGAGTGCAGGTATCACCGATTAAAGGTGAAAGAAGCGGATATTCACAAGGCAGCGTTTGGACTCGGTATGGGCACTACGAATTTACTCGTAATGCCGTTCGGGTTGACTAACGCTACCGGCAGCATTCATGGATATGATGAATAGGGTGTTTCAAAGCAGATATCTGGACCGATTCGTGGTAGTTTTTATTGGCGACATCCTGGTGTATTCAAGAACAGAGAAGAAGAGCATGATGCGCATTTTGCGTGTGGTGCTCGCAGATTTTGAGGAGAAGCGACTTTACGCTAAGTTCGGTGAAGTGCGAGTTCGGCTTAGAGAAGTGACTTTCTTGGGACATGTAGTGTCACCGTGAGGATTAGAGTGGATCCTCGAGAAAATTGAGGCGATTTTGGATTGGAAACCGCCTAAGTCGGTGGTGAGATTCGAGTTTTACGGGTTTGGCGAGGATACTACAGAAGGTTTGTAGAGGGTTTTTCGTTGATTGCAGCACCAATGACCAAGTTGTTAAGGAAAGAGGTTCCGTTTATGCGGGTGAGAAAGCAGCGGGAGAGTTTCGACAAGCTTAAGAAGATTCTAACGAAGCTCGGTTTTGATTCAACCCGAGGTGGTAAGGAATTCACGGTCCATCGCGATGCATCACATACGGGGTTGGGTTGTGTCTTGATGCGGGGAAGGTAAGGTTGTGGCTTACGCATCTCGGCATTGAGGCCACATGAGGTCAACTATCCGACGACGATCCGGAGTTAGCGGTTGTAGTCTTTGCGTTGAAGATTTGGAGGCACTACTTATGCGGAGAGAGATCAATAGTCTACACCGATCATAAGAGTCCAAGTACCTCTTGACTCGGAAGGATTTGAATTTGAGGCAATGAGATGGGTTGAGTTGCTTAAAGACTACATTTCGTTCGATTGAGTATCATCCGGGCAAGGCTAACGTGGTGGCGCGACGCGTTGAGCCGTAAGGTTGTTTCCGGACTTAAGAGCGATGTTTGCCCACTTGAGTTTGTATGACGGTGGAAGTATTCTGGCAGAGATGCAGGTTAAGCCTACTTGGGTTGAGCAGATCAGAGAGAAACAGATAGAGGATGGGGTTCTGAGTGGGCGGAGGTTGCAGGTACAGAGTGGTGGTTTGGAAGGTTACAACTTGTCTAGTGATGGGGTGCTGTGTTTTCAAGGTAAAGCTTGTATGCCCAAGGATGTTGAGCTGAGGCAGAGGATTCTTCAGGACGCACATAGCAGCCCTTATGCTATGCATCCTGGAGGTAGTAAGATGTATAGGGATCTCAGAGAGCAGTTTTGGTGGCCTGGTCTGAAGAAAGAAGTGACAGAGTTTGTTGGGAAGTGTCTGACATGTCAGCAGGTCAAGGCTGAACATCAGTTGCCGTCAGGGTTGCTTCAGCCTGTGAAGATTCCTCAGTGGAAGTGGGAAAGGATAACCATGGATTTCGTCAGTGGGTTACCGCTTACGCCAAGCAAGAAGGATTCAGTTTGGGTAATTGTGGATCGATCGACTAAATCGGCTCATTTCATTCCGGTGAGGGACTGACTACTCACCGAGAGGTTGGCGGTTGTATGTTTCGAGAGATAGTGAGGTTGCACGGTGTGCGATGATCGATCATCGCGGATAGGGATCCCGATTCACGTCAAGGTTACGAAAGCGCATGCATCGGGCTCTGGGCACGCGGTTGGATTTCAAAGACGGCTTTTCACCCGCGATCGACGGACAATAAGAAAGGGTTATTCAGATCTTGGAGGATATCTTTGAGGGGTTGTGTTCGGATTTAAGAGGTAGTTGGGAGGAGTTTCTACCATTAGTTTGAGTTTGCCTACAACAACGATTACCAAGCGAGCATCAAGATGGCACCATATGAGGCGTTGTATGGTAGGAAGTGTCGATCACCTACGTGTTGGGCGGAATTAGGTGAACGCCGGTTGTTAGGACCCAAGTTGGTTCTTTGAGACCGAAGACAAGGTTAAGTTGATTCGAGGCTCGGTTGAAGGAAGCTTGGACCGGCAGAAGTCTTATGCCGATCTTAAGCGGAGAGACATAGAGTTTTCTATGGGGGATCAAGTTTTTCTGAAGGTCTCGCCATGGAAGAAGGTTTTGAGGTTGGAAAGAAAGGCAAGCTAAGTCCGAGGTTTATTGGGCCGTATAAGGTATTGAGACGAGTGGGACCGATGGCGTATCGGCTTGAGTTGCAGAGCTAAGTCGGATCCACGACGTTTTCCATGTTTTGATGCTTCGGCGTTATCGTTCGGATCCATCGCATGTGGTAGCAGTGGAAGAGATCGAGGTAAATTCAGATTTGACCACGGAGGAAGAACCTATGCAGATTTTAGATCGGGATGTGAAGGTTCTGCGTAGGAAGTCTGTGCCTTTGGTAAAGGTACTGTGGCGGAATCATGGCGTGGAAGAAGCGACGTGGGAACCCGAGGATATGATGAGACAGCAATACCCTCAACTCTTCTGATCAGGTAATTTCGGGGTCGAAATTATTTTAAGGGGGTAGAACTGTAATATCCCGGGTTAGGGCCTATTTTTGTTTTGACTTTGTTTGCATGTGTCTGGTGTGCTATGTTACTGTTTTGATGTTTTAGGGGCTTAGTTGTAAGCTAGAAGTAAGCTGAGTAGATGGAAAAATTTTAATTCTAGGCTTAGGGGAGAGGAGTCAAGGAGGCGAGGCTTATAGATTTTTATTGGTGATTTATAGCACAAAGGAGGAGCTGGTGGAGTGGCAAAGTATGCGCCACTTGGAGCTTGTGTTTGGCGTCAATTGCAGGGGGGAGAGGTCTTGAGTTCAAGCTGCGAAAATCCCCCATTTTGGCTTTCATTTTTGACGGCATGGAAGGGAGGAGTTGTAGGCAGTTCAAACTCTGCCTAAGACCAAGTCAAATGCTCAAATGATGGGTGGAGAGTGAATTTAGGAAGGAGACTTGTTCAAAGTGTTTTGAATGAGTGGTTGTGAGTGTATGGTGGAAGTGGCCGGTTGTGGGAGAGTTTTGGGGGGGAGTGGACGGCTTGGCTTGTGGGGGAGTGGGAATGCCGAAATTGAATAGGCAATTTTGTGCATTTTTCGGCCAAAAGCAATAGGTAAGCTAAACTTCTTCTTTTGTCAAGCAAAACTCTCTCTTTTGTCCACTTTGAAACCGAAAGTCTAAGCATTTAGTTGCCGAATTTTGCTTTGTTTTTCTCTCAATTTTCTTGGTAGCCGAATGTTCTCTTCTCTCGTTCTTTCTTTTGTTCAGTTGTGTTGAGCCGAAACTCTAGCCTCCAAAACACTTTCATCAATTCTTTTCTTTCAAAACCGTAAGTACTCTCTCTATCCATCTTTTATTCTCTTCCGCTTCAAAACTCTTTAGCCGTTTTCTTCAATTGTTCTTCCCATTCTTGTTGTGCCGAAACTCTATTCCCATTTCACGTCATCTTCTTTTTCCCACTCAAAGCCGAACTCAAGGGTGTTAAACACCTAAAGCCGAATTCCTTTTCTTTCTTTTGAAGTTTTGGCCGAATCTCTTTCTCTTCTAGTGGTGTTCTTGTGGTGAATTTTGGTGTGGTGTTGTTCTAGTCTTGGTTCCAATCGGGTTCTGGGGGAAGGTAAGCATAGGGGCGAATGGCTATTTCTTTTCTCATGTGCTCTTGTCGATTTTGATTTGGTTAAGAACCGATTGTGGTGATTGGTGAAAGGAGTTAACCTTTTGGCATTGAACCGATTTCTTTAGGGGCATCCGGGATTGGGAGGCGATCAAGTGGAGCCTTCTTTCCTTGTTAACCGCTTGGTAAGTGGTGGTAAGAACGAGTTCTTTTAGTATATTCTTTTAGTTTTCATTAAGTCAAGTTATTAAAAGATTAACCGTTGTCATTTGTTAGAGGGTGGCGATTGGTAGGAGGAACCATTGTTGGTTCAGTTTGGTAGGAAACCAAACCAGTTGCAAGGTAATGGCTCAATATTAACCCCTTTGGTTTGATAGCTTTGGCCGAATGGTCTAGATTGCTAATCCCTTGGTTGAGTGATTTTAGGAGCAGAGTTATCGAGGGATTTAGACCGGTTCTTTGGAGCTAAGGCTTTCGTGTTAGCAGGTGTGTAAACTAACACACTTCTGTTTAGTAGTATGATTAATAACCTAATTACTTATTAAAGTGCAACAATATGATTGATGGATTTGGTACCCGATGTGTAACATCCTGAAATTGGGCCCAGTAGAATTGGGCGGATTGGGCCATGGGCTTTAGGAAAAATTTGTATGGCATCTAGTTATTTGTGTTAGCTCGGGTATGAATTTTTGTGTGCTTAGTATATTTGTGTGAAGGCTTGGAAATATTAGGAAGCTAGAATAAATTTTAGTATGGCTTATTTAAAGAAGAGGATTAAATGAGCTTAGCACTTAAGTTAATTTAAGTAGCAATAAGTGACACAAGATGAGTGCATGGCAAGTTGGTAATGGCGCTTGAAGTTTGGCTTGAGGTTAGAGGTTCGAGTAGCATGTTTAGCAATTTGAAGGTTTATTTTTATCCTTGTTTTGATGGATGGTCAAACTTATTTATGATAGGTTGGACTAATTCTTTTGGTAAGTTGAATATATGATTAAGGAAAGCTTGATAGTAGGGATAAGAATCTTGAAGTTATGGTATGATGAGGGGACAAAAGGCATGAAGGGTGGAGGATGTTTTGGAAAGTTTCCTAAGCCTTTAGTGGATGAATGTGGACGGCATGTATGGCTAGGGGGTGGCCGAATTTTGATAGGTAGCTTGGGGAAGGAATAGTTGGCCAATCTTTGTCATTTGAACATCTTTTTGCTTTGTTTTTCTTTCTCTCCAAAATTCCTCTCTTTGGCCGAAAGTGTCTTGTGCATTTTGGTGCAATTTTTCTCTTTTGGTTTTTAGCCTCATTTCATGTGAACCAAATACCATTTCTTTTCTTTCATTTGTCCTTTTTGAAACCGAAACAACATGGGAACTTTTGTGCATCTTTTTCTTCTTTGATAACTAGGTGTTGGCCGAAACTCTTACTCCCTTTTCTCTCTTTTTCTTTCTTTCAATATTGCTCAACCACTTTCTCTTTCTCTTTCTCTTTCTTTTGGGCGAACCATTCTCTTCTTGTTACTCTCTCTTTTCTTTTGTTGATTAAACCGAATTCTCTCTCATTTCAATTCTCTTTTCTTTCACATATTCTTCATTTTCCATAACCATATAGCCGAATCTTCTACTTTCTTTAGATTTATCTTTGGCCGAATATTGAAGGTAAGATAGTTATCATCGGGACTTCTCTAGAAATTGGTTTGGTAAGGTGGTAAGGTTTATTTCGAAGGATTATTAATTTTTAAGTTTCGTTTAAGCGAAGGCTAATAAACCTTATTGATGATGGTTGATTGTAGGGAAGTGAGGCCGATTCTTTTAGGAGTGTGTTGGTTAAGTGTTCGAAGGCTTTGGGTAAGATTTTAGGTTCACAAGGAACCTTTCTCAATTATTTTGGTTTGGCCGAATAGGCCATGGTTCTAATATTCATTTTTGGCCGAATATAGGGGCAAGAATACTTGTGTGGCCGATTTGTCTATTCGGGTTTTAGAACTCTTTTTGGTGCAGTGTGTATACATACACATCTTATAACTTTTAATATGCTAAGTGTTATTTTATGCCTAAACGTTTTGTGTAGACATGGATGAAATACCTTCATGGTATTAACAAGGATTTGGGTAAGTTCTTATTACTATGTGATTATTATTTGATGCTTTTGGGAAGCATGACACATTTGGTATGTGTATTATTTGATATATGGCTTATGATAAATCGATTGGATGTTGTTAAATAAATCTATCAACATGATTTGTGGTACATGCATATAAATGATTGTTAAGGGTTGATGAGAGGAGGGGCGGTGATATTCGTGTCGAGCGGACACGGTGTTTTGGTAACACATCGTGACTACGGTCACCAGAGGTTTGGTACCTCCAGAGGTTTGGCACCTCATAGCGACTTGTCCCGTGGTTAATACCACCGTGGGTTGGCCCCACTTTGAGATATGGGATTGTGCGCGGTGATTTGGTATCACACGATGGGTTGGCCCCATCATCTATTTGTGACCGGTCACCAAAGTGTTTTGGTAACACAATTGTGTCTTGGACACCAGAGATTTGGTATCTCCGGTGATTTGGTATCACATTTGTGACTATACGTCACGGTGGTTTGGCACCACCGGTGGTTTGGTACCACAAGGGGTAGAAAAAGGCGTATGGATGGTTAGGTTGGGTGCATTTAAACTTATGCATGTTAATTGGTTATAATTTGTGTATGATATTGCATTAAATCGGGAAGGGTTACACATTGAGTCTTGGTGACTCACCTTCTCCTTTAATTTTTCAGTGACTCGTAGATCGCGGATGAGGAGCCGGATGGACTCGAGGTGGCCATGCGGTGGAGATTTTTAATAAATGAATTTTGGATTTTATCTATTTTTCTCGTTGGGTTTATGTTGCTTAATTGTAATAAGGCCTCCTAGGATTATTTTATTATTCTTGCATGTTTTGAATGTTTGTTTAAACTATTTGATGATGTTAAACGGATGCACATGTTTTCTCAAATTAAACGCAAAATGTTTTTAAAGTACCATCGGGTACATTCAAATTTGTAAACAACTCGACTCGGCTAATATTTTAAGTTTGGTTTTTAACAAAGAAAATTTAAATTGAAAGGCATTTCGACTAATTTGAAATCGGTTTTAAAATGATTTCTTTTCAAAAACTTTTCTCTGTAGCAAACCAAATTCGAGTCGTAATGTTTGGGCCGGGTTTGGGGTGTTACAAAATTGGTATCGAGCCAAGTTCAAAGCATTTGTGGGGCCCAAGGCCCAAAAATGTTTTAGTAGGTCTATTTGAAATATTATGGTTTTGAATAAGCATGGCACTTTGAGTCTCCGACGCCGATCCGCCGGTAAGTACCACTAACTTTTTGTATGAATTATTTCTTTGTAGAATGGTAGGAAGCATGGGACGTAGATAGAGATAGTATTTTAAACTTTAGGACTAGTTTACTCCAAACAAAGACATAAGACTTTAAGAGCCTAATTAAACCAACCTACGACCAAGTCGCCGAGTTAGGGTGTGGTAACCTTGGTGCGCATGTCTAGGATTGGATCCGGAAGAGCTTGGTACTTAGCGGTCCTCGTGACTCACCTCCTCTTCGCGGGATTCCTACCAGTGCGTAGCTTCGGTTCACCCTAACCAAGAGGACTCGGTCATAGGCAAAAATCCTAAATAAAACCCGAAAGGGATTAGCCATGTTTTAAGGAAAACTTCAGTTTTAAAATCATTAAATTATTATTAGATGGTAGGACAAATTTATCTTCGAAAATTTTCAAAATATTCTTGATTGACAAAATTACCAAAATACCCTTTAGGAAAAATGACGAAAATACCCACAGGTTAGAAAGCGGATGATAATGCAGAAGAGTGCATAGGTATGAAAGGTATAGGGAATGGATGTATTATTCTTTGTAAACCATGATAGAAGACTTAAAACCTTGTTTGATCGAAAGAATCTCTATTAAACTCTTTTCATAAAATTTCTTCGCGGATAATCAAGTGAAACATGTACTAATTCATAAAAATTTCCTAATCAGAGAAAAAGCGCGATAGTTAGAATGAGCTTTAGAGGACGTGGCCGTCGTGGACGCGGAAAGGGGTAGGATGGTATGTCAGAACACCGCCGGGTCGGGTCAAGGATCTCGAGAATGAGATACCGCCACCACCACCCCCAACCTTTGGAGTGAAAGAGCAGGATCAGACGGGTGACGACGCTGTGTCACAAGCGATGCTACGGGTTCTGGAAAGGGTAGCTGGAATTGGTGGAAGTGGAGGAGCTCGGAAGTCGGTTCCTGAGAGACTTCGAGCTAACGGAGCTGAATTTTTCCGAGGTGTATTCGGTGTAGCGCCCATCTGGTGAGTATTGTTTGGAATCGACAGAAAGAATCATGGATGAGATAGATTTGACAAATGAGGAGAAAGCGAAAGGAGCGTGTCGCTCTCAAGGATGAGTCATATCGATGGTGGCTCACGGTCCGAGATGGTGCTACGGCAGATGATCTCACTTGGGAGTACTTCAAAGCTGCATACCAGAAGAAGTATGTTGGATCAAGCTACATTGACGCTCAAAGGAAAGCTTTTCTGGGGTTAGTGCAAGGGAATAAGTGCGTCTCGGAGTATGAAGCGGAATTCCTAAAGGTGAGTCGTTATGCTCGGGGAATAGTGGCATCGGAACATGATCGTTGTGTTCGTTTTGAAGACGGACTTAGAGAGACGAGTTAAAGTGCTGATTGCTCCACAAAGAAGAACGTGAGTTTCTTTGTCTTGGTGGAGAAGGCCAAGGTAGCCGAAGGAATCAAGGAGTCCGCGAGGCAAAGTTATGATAGGAGCAAGCTGAAGAGAGGCTATGGATCATCTGGGTCGGACGAAGATTTTCAGAAAAGATTTAGGCAGAGTGGGTCAAATCAGGCAGGGAGGTCCACAGCTGCTAATCAAAGACCGACCCAGTGTAACCGTTGTGGAAAGTTTCATTGGGGCGAATGTTGGATCGGAGGAAAAGGATGTTTCGAGTGTGGTTCGCTAGAACATCGTGTGAGGGACTGTCCGCGTAAGCAAGCTAGGAATCAGTCTGAAGGTCAAGGACGTGCTCAGTTCAGAAAGGAGGGACCAGCACCGCAGAGAGGTCGTGGTTATGGTAGAGGTGGTTATGGCTCTAGTGGAGGTCGCGGAGCAGCTGGCAGAGGTATTGGCAACACGGAGGCTAGGCAGCCTGGTTTGGTGTATGCTGTGAGGCGTCATGAGGAGGGTGACGCACCGGACGTCTTCACCAGTATGTTCTTGATCATTGGATTTCTATATACCGCTTTGATTGCTAGTAGTGTTATTAAGATCAGAGTGCGCAGCAAGAGCGTAGTGTGGTGAGTTAGACTGTACGATTGATCATTAGTAAGTAATTTCGGGGACGAAATTATTTTTAAGGAGGGTAGAACTGTAACATCCTGAAATTGGGCCCAGTAGAATTGGGCGGATTGGGCCATGGGCTTTAGGAAAAATTTGTATGGCATCTAGTTATTTGTGTTAGCTCGGGTATGAATTTTTGTGTGCTTAGTATATTTGTGTGAAGGCTTGGAAATATTAGGAAGCTAGAATAAATTTTAGTATGGCTTATTTAAAGAAGAGGATTAAATGAGCTTAGCACTTAAGTTAATTTAAGTAGCAATAAGTGACACAAGATGAGTGCATGGCAAGTTGGTAATGGCGCTTGAAGTTTGGCTTGAGGTTAGAGGTTCGAGTAGCATGTTTAGCAATTTGAAGGTTTATTTTTATCCTTGTTTTGATGGATGGTCAAACTTATTTATGATAGGTTGGACTAATTCTTTTGGTAAGTTGAATATATGATTAAGGAAAGCTTGATAGTAGGGATAAGAATCTTGAAGTTATGGTATGATGAGGGGACAAAAGGCATGAAGGGTGGAGGATGTTTTGGAAAGTTTCCTAAGCCTTTAGTGGATGAATGTGGACGGCATGTATGGCTAGGGGGTGGCCGAATTTTGATAGGTAGCTTGGGGAAGGAATAGTTGGCCAATCTTTGTCATTTGAACATCTTTTGCTTTGTTTTTCTTTCTCTCCAAAATTCCTCTCTTTGGCCGAAAGTGTCTTGTGCATTTTGGTGCAATTTTTCTCTTTTGGTTTTTAGCCTCATTTCATGTGAACCAAATACCATTTCTTTTCTTTCATTTGTCCTTTTTGAAACCGAAACAACATGGGAACTTTTGTGCATCTTTTTCTTCTTTGATAACTAGGTGTTGGGCGAAACTCTTACTCCCTTTTCTCTCTTTTTCTTTCTTTCAATATTGCTCAACCACTTTCTCTTTCTCTTTCTCTTTCTTTTGGGCGAACCATTCTCTTCTTGTTACTCTCTCTTTTCTTTTGTTGATTAAACCGAATTCTCTCTCATTTCAATTCTCTTTTCTTTCACATATTCTTCATTTTCCATAACCATATAGCCGAATCTTCTACTTTCTTTAGATTTATCTTTGGCCGAATATTGAAGGTAAGATAGTTATCATCGGGACTTCTCTAGAAATTGGTTTGGTAAGGTGGTAAGGTTTATTTCGAAGGATTATTAATTTTTAAGTTTCGTTTAAGCCGAAGGCTAATAAACCTTATTGATGATGGTTGATTGTAGGGAAGTGAGGCCGATTCTTTTAGGAGTGTGTTGGTTAAGTGTTCGAAGGCTTTGGGTAAGATTTTAGGTTCACAAGGAACCTTTCTCAATTATTTTGGTTTGGCCGAATAGGCCATGGTTCTAATATTCATTTTTGGCCGAATATAGGGGCAAGAATACTTGTGTGGCCGATTTGTCTATTCGGGTTTTAGAACTCTTTTTGGTGCCAGGTGTGTATACATACACATCTTATAACTTTTTAATATGCTAAGTGTTATTTTATGCCTAAACGTTTTGTGTAGACATGGATGAAATACCTTCATGGTATTAACAAGGATTTGGGTAAGTTCTTATTACTATGTGATTATTATTTGATGCTTTTGGGAAGCATGACACATTTGGTATGTGTATTATTTGATATATGGCTTATGATAAATCGATTGGATGTTGTTAAATAAATCTATCAACATGATTTGTGGTACATGCATATAAATGATTGTTAAGGGTTGATGAGAGGAGGGGGCAGTGATATTCGTGTCGACGGACACCAGTGTTTTGGTAACACATCGTGACTACGGTCACCAGAGGTTTAGTACCTCCGGAGGTTTGGCACCTCATAGCGACTTGTCCTCGTGGTTAATACCACCGTGGGTTGGCCCCACTTTGAGATATGGGATTATCGCGGTGATTTGGTATCACCACGATGGGTTGGCCCCATCATCTATTTTGTGACTTCGGTCACGGTGTTTTGGTAACACAATTGTGTCTTCGGACACCGAGAGATTTGGTATCTCCGGTGATTTGGTATCACATTTGTGACTATCGTCACCGGTGGTTTGGCACCACGGTGGTTTGGTACCACAAGGGGTAGAAAAAGGCGTATGGATGGTTAGGTTGGGTGCATTTAAACTTATGCATGTTAATTGGTTATAATTTGTGTATGATATTGCATTAAATCGGGAAGGGTTACACATTGAGTCTTGGTGACTCACATTCTCCTTTAATTTTTCAGGTGACTCGTAGATCGCGGATGAGGAGCCGGATGGACTCGAGGTGGCCATGCAGTGGAGATTTTTAATAAATGAATTTTGGATTTTATCTATTTTTCTGTTGGGTTTATGTTGCTTAATTGTAATAAGGCCTCCTAGGATTATTTTATTATTCTTTGCATGTTTTGAATGTTTGTTTAAACTATTTGATGATGTTAAAACGGATGCACATGTTTTCTCAAATTAAACGCAAAATGTTTTTAAAGTACCATCGGGTACATTCGAAATTTGTAAACAACTCGACTCAGCTAATATTTTAAGTTTGGTTTTTAACAAAGAAAATTTAAATTGAAAGGCATTTCGACTAATTTCGAAATCGGTTTTAAAATGATTTCTTTTCAAAAACTTTTCTCTGTAGCAAACCAAATTTGGTCGTAATGTTTGGGCCGGGTTTGGGGTGTTACACGATGGGGTATAAGCACGGATACGGGTAAGTCCGTTTCATTACGAGATCTGTAGTGATATATGTGATAACATGTTTTATGATGTAAATACCATGAGATGCCATTTGAGCATGTTAGCATGATTGCATGTTTTATATCATTTGCGTTAGTATGACATGTGTGGGTGATATGAGAGGAGGGGGAATATGATATCCGTGTCTTTGGGACAACTTGTGTCTTTGGGACACACGGAGGTTTGGCACCTCCGGTGGTTTGGTACCACAGATGATATTTTGTGACTTTGGGTCACAGAGGTTTGGCACCTCGGCATCTCGTCCCGATGGCTTAGCACCACGGTGGGTTGGCCCCACGGTTGATATTACGGGATTGGCGCCCGGTGATTTGGTATCACACGATGGGTTGGCCCCATCATCGGATTTGTGATCTGCGGTCACCGGTGATTTGGTATCACACTATGTCTTTGGGACACCGAGAGGTTTGGCACCTCATTGCGACTCGTCCACGTGGTTAACACCACCGTGGGTTGGCCCCACTTTGAGATATGGGATCGATCGCTAGTGATTTGGTATCACGTGATGGGTTGGCCCCATCATTGGATTATTCGTGACTTTGGGTCACCAGTGGTTTGGCACCACACTTATGGATATCGTGACTTTGGGTCACCCGGTGGTTTGGCACCACCGGTGGTTTGGTACCACGGGGTAGAAAGGTGATATGGATGGTTAGGATCGGGGTGCATTGATTATGTTGCTATGATATGATGTGTGTTAGCATGTTGTATTATCGGGAGTGGGATTTATGCACTGAGTCTTGCGACTCACCCTCTCCTTTGACATTTCAGGTGACACTTAGGTGCGGACATGGAGCCGGGATGGACTCGAGGTGCTCATGCCATGCTTTAATAAAGATTTGCTCAGACTTTACAAAATTTGGTACTTTAGTTTATTTATTACTATTTGGTTTTATTTTGGGTTGTAAATGGCCTTTAAATTAGGTTTTACTACGTTTATGCTTAAAGTAGCTTTCAAATATGCTTTAACAAATTAATTGAGTTAAAATTGCTAAAAACTTGGAAGGACAACGGTTTCTAAAACTATAACGCAATGTTTTTTAAACTTTACCATCGGGTATCACCCTAAAACATTAAAATATGACAAAGCAATCATGCCCAAGATTTCGACAAGTATAAAATATGACAAGGAGTTTTTCATCGAATCTTTAACCTGAAACCTAACCCTTCAAACGCGATTTTCCCCGTAACATGCCAGATTCGGTCGTGGTGTATTGATCGGGTTTGGGGTGTTACAGAAACCGACGGCAACCCAGATGAGCTGATAGGAACAACAAATCACTTCAAAATAGGGGATCAGGTATTGTTGAATAAGGAAGACCCTCGAATCACCAATTCAGACCTCAAGACAAACGAAGAAATCACTTTTGAGGTACTTGATGTCTTCCTATACGGGTCAGTCGAGGTAAGCAATCCTAAATTCAGCACTTTTGAGGTAAACACTACTCGACTTAAACTTTCTATCAAAAATCGAGTTGATCGCATGAGAAAGGATTTTCACCTCCTCAAACCACCATGACCATACAAATGAGAGGTAAAGTCTAGCTTAAGACTATAAACGAGCGCTTCTCGGGAGGCAACCCGAGCACTAACCCTATTAATTTTTATATTTTTTTATTTTACTTTTATTTTTCATTTTAGCACCTAACCATAAACTAACCAAGGTACAGATTTCCATGCTCACACGGCCTTGCACACGGCCGTGGCCGTGGCCGTGTGGAAGCCAGAAGGAAAAACCACGGACGTGCTAGTAACCGTGCATGACAAAGAATGATTTCTTTTCCCAACACGGGCTGCGATAAAAAGCCACGCCCGTGCCAACTTCCCGTGTGAGGTTACTGACTTATTGAGCACGGGCGAGACACGGCTGTGCCCTACAACCGTACGAGGTTACTAACTTGACGAGCATGGGTTAAACACGCCCGTTCTAAAGGACCGTGAGAAGAATACACGGGCGTGCTACGAGACCCACGGCCGTGGTAAAACACCTAAACGTGCCCAAAATTCAAAATCACGAAA
This sequence comes from Gossypium sturtianum, assembly GCA_025698515.1. Classification (NCBI taxonomy): domain Eukaryota; kingdom Viridiplantae; phylum Streptophyta; class Magnoliopsida; order Malvales; family Malvaceae; genus Gossypium; species Gossypium sturtianum. The sequence continues at coordinate 66,463,152 of CM046950.1, read as the reverse complement.
AACACGGGCTGATTAAACTCAAACAAGGGCGTGGACCGTATCACTATTTAAATATTTGTTTCTATTTTTATTTTTATTTTTATTTTCATTTTTATTTTCATTTCATTTTCATTTTTATTTTTATTTCCTTTCTTTTATTTTCTTTATTATTTTCTTCTTGTTATTCATTCCATTTAGATTTAGCTTAGGATACAAAAGAAATTAGGATGGCTGCTTCGAGGACTCAACCAGTTCGAGACGCTTCCCACGTTCACCTCCAATCCTATCCGGTTTCTTTTCATTGGCTTCATCCAAAATTCAGGAAGTTTCCCTTCTCTCCCCATCTTACGATTTTATGATTATTTTGATATTATCTACCTTTGTACATTAAGGGCAATGTACAGCTTAAGTGTGCGGGGGTTAACTATAGTATTATTTGAAAATCCCTGAATTTAGTCTTGTTTGAAAGTAAATTACTCATATTACTAATTAGGATGAAATTTCTAATGATTTATGATTTTTATTGATATGTTTTAGATTAAGTCATTGATAATTGTGCATTGATAATTAAATTCTAAGAATACTAGAGAATCAAGCATGATAAGTCTATTTTTCAAAAAAAAAAATTCTTGGTTGTCGAAGTTTGAATTCTACGAGGTTGACATCAAAATACCCATAAATTTTGTGAGTTTTTGAGCCTTATAGAGCATAAATTCTTTTTCTTGCTCACTTTATTGATTATGAGTATGTCAACATTGATCTGTTATTCTAGAACTTGCCTCGTTTATGCATATCGAGACCACACCTATGATTTGATACAGAGAGATGATTAAGGCATTTAGGTTTTAACCCACTTACTCCACTAAAAACCCACCTTCATAATTAACCCCTAGTGAACCCCGTCTAATCCTAACAACCCATTTATTGACTTACCCACTAATATTAACCCAAAACCCTTTTTATTTGTTATCACCATTCTTTTTAACTACCCTTATATCGAGATTTGATTTGATTAGTAGCCTAACTATGTCTTTATTTCAGTAATTGATCTTTTATTATGTATTTATGATTATTCTTAAAAAAAATGAAGTATATCCATTATTCATTATTAGTTATGTGATTAAATGAGCTTATACATTTATTCCAAATATCGAAGAAGAAGCTCGTAGTGTTAGTATTATTAGTTTTCAATTGATGTACTTATTATTATTAGTTCATTAGTTCTTAGTTAGGTAACTTGTCAATTCAATCTCGATTTTAAACCTCTAATTCAGCCTTACTCCACACCTTAACCCTAGCCCCGTTACAACCCTAACAAAGACCTTTTGATTTGTGTTTCATCTCATATTTTAGTGGTGGAGATTTGATTTTCATGCAAGCCTATGGGATTAACTCTTCATGTTTGACTTTTTGAGTGCCTAAATTTTGAACCTTAAACACTTTGAGTGATTTGAGTGAATCTTTTGTAAGGATGTCAATCCTTGTCGATTTCAAATTAAAGGTAATTATTTAGATGAAGGGAAAACACCTATGTTTTGTGCTACAAAATATAAGGCTTATAGACTCTTTGAGTTGAATTATCCATGCATAAATTATCTCTGAATTATGATGAGACACTATTAATGACTATTATGAATTGAGGGAAGTCCATTTTAATTGTAAGTTGAGAATTTTGCTTGAGGACAAGCAAAAGCTTAAGTGTGGGGGTATTTGATAAACCGTAAAAGTAACATATTTTAAGCCCACATTTAATATCCTTTTGGATGATTTAAGCCCCAATTTATGTAAAAAGGTGCTCTTAATCCTTTCTTTTCATGTCTTATACTCAGGAAAGCACCCGATGACGAAAATAATGAGAAACGGGCTTAAAACGGACCAAATTGGGCCAAGCCACGAAATCAGCATGGCACGGACTTCAAGCCCTGCTGGCCGTGCCACCATTCCTACTAGAACACGGCCTTACCACGACTTACATGGCCGTGCCTCATTCAACAGTGTCGAACACGGCCTGAAGATGATTCACACGGGCGTGTGCCATGGCCGTGTCCCTGCCGCAGGAAAGAGGAATTTTACTCAGATTTGGATGGTTGGAGGCAAGGAAACACATTCCTAAGTCTACTTAAACTCCCAAATAGGAATTGCACTTAAATCAGGATACTTGAAGGCCAAGTAAAGCATCTCAAAGCCTATATAAACACCCCAGGTAGCAACTTAGAGGGGGAGTTGGACGAAAACCCTCTGATGAGGGGAGCCCAAAGCCATCGTCTAGGGGCATCGTGCTAAGCCAGAGAAGGCAGATTTGTGGGGATTCACTCAGGGATAGCCAGTTGATCCATCTCAAGAAGCCGAAATTCTACTCAAGACGGAGGATCTCTCCTTCAATTCCTTCAGGGGGTTTTAGGGATTTCTTATGTTTTGTTTTATCTTTTCTCTTGAGATGTTTTCCTTTATTGTTATGAACTAAACCCTTCGGATACCCCAAAGGGGATGAAACCTATGATGAATCTTGTTATTTGATTTTTTGAATTATATGATAAATACTTAGTTTGTTCTTAATTATGTGAGCTTAATCCAAATTTAATGTGCTTAGGTGGAGGAGATATAGACCCTGCCTAAGAGTAGATCCAACATAATTAAGCAGAGTTGATCGCACGCCTAGAGATAGGGTGCGAGATTTTACCGGATTAGGGGTGAAACCTAATATGGGAATCCACATGATCGATTTATCGCTATTTTAGGGGTTATTATAAGAGAACGAGAGTTCCACTAATTAACCTAGGGTTAGATGTTATTCGCCTCGAGAGAGGGTTTAATATACATTAGGGAGTCTTACGAATCAAACTAAGTAAATAAATTATATGGTTCAAGGTTAGATAACAAGTGAAGTCTAGGTGGATTCTTCCTAGGGTATCGTCTAAATCAACCGAGTTTTTTCCCAAGTTATTTTCCAAATTCATTCTTCTTTGTCTTAGAGTCTTTAGTTTAGTAGTTAATTAATTTAGATTAATAAAAAACTTCACTTATTTTAGGCTAAATAATAAAAAGAAAGTTAGTATTAGTACTCTTAGTTCCTTTGGGTTCGATAATCCGGTCTTGCCTAAGCTATACTACTGTTCGATAGATGCACTTGCCTTTAATCGTTGTCAGAGTTAGTTTCCAGGTTCGATCATTCTTTTATAAATTTTAAAACTCTGACACAAGATCAAGTTTTTGGCGCCGTTGCTGGGGAACTGAAATATTAAGAAAACTCTATTTTTATTACTTTTGTAATATCCCGGGTTAGGGGCTGTTTTGTTGTTGCATGATATTGCATGAGTTTAGTGTGCTGTGTTGCTATTTCGGTGTTTTAGGGGTTTGATTGAAGTCTAGGAGTATGCCTGAGTGAATGGGAAAATTTTGATTTTTGGGTGTTAAGTCAGGGGAGCTGTTGGAGCTGGGGTATAAGAGTTTTATTTGGTGATTTGTTGAACAAAAAGTGAGCTGGCAAAGTGGCAAGCATGCGTTACTTGGGGAGCTAGGTGTGGCGTCAACTGCATGGAGTGGAGGTCTAGTGTTCGAGCTGCAGAGTCCCCATTTTGGCTTTAATTTTGGACGGCATGGGGGAAGAGGTAGAAGGCAAGTTGAATTCTACCTTGGACCAAGTCATACCATTCAAACGGTTGGTGGAGAATAATTGTAGGAGGAAGACTTGGTCTTGTTGTTTGAATGTGGGGAGTGGAGTGAATGGAGGGATTTTGGCCGAATTTGTGGGGTGTTGGAGTGGGGGTGTGGAGGGTTTGGTAAGGGAAGTGAGGTGTGCGAAATGCACTTCTCATTTTGTGCATTTTCGGCCAAAAGCATTTGTGAAGCCAACATTTTCTTCTTTTGTCAAAAGCAACCCGAAACTTCAGAGAGTTTTTCTCATTTCTTCAAACTGAATGACCAAACCCCTATTGCCTTGCCGAAATTTGCATTTCTTTTCCTTAATTTTTGTGTGTGGCCGAATGTTCAACCCCATTTCTTCTTCTTTTGTTTAATTGTGTTAAAACCGAAACTCTCTCTTCTCCAACATTCTTTTTCCTCTTCTTGAAACATTGGTAGCCGAATCTTACCCTCCCAAAAACACTTTCTTCATCCATTTCTTTTCAAACCGAAAGTCTCCACTCTCTACTCATCGTTTATTCTTGTCTTTTGTTCAAAGCTCAAGCCGTTTGTATTCGTTTGTTCCTTCCATTCCTCTTGGCCGAAAGTCTTCTCTCTCTTAGTAGTTCCTTGGTGGCCGAATAGCAGTGAAGAGTGGATTTGGGTGGTTGTTCAATCTTTGAACAAGGTAAGTGGGGTGGCCGAATGGCCATATTTTCCCTCTTTTGTTCTTTTTGGTTACGGTTTGGGTGAGGGCCGAATATGGTCATGTCGGAAGGGTACTAATCTCTCGTTATAGGATCCTTGGATTTTGGAAGCAAGCAAGAGGAGTTGTCATCTTCTGTTAATTGACCGGTAAGTGATGGTGAGATATTGTTCATGGGTTATTCGTTTAGTTTTGATTAAGTCTAAAAGGTTTCTAAAAGATTAACAGTTCTCTTTTGAAGGTGTAGACGATTGTTGGAAGGAGAACCTTTGTGGTTCGGGTTTGATAAGAAACCAAACCATTCGCAAGAGTAAGGTAATGGTTTAATATTAACCCCTTTGGGTTTATATGTCTTTGGCCGAATGGTCTTAGTGCCTAATCCTGTGTTGGCCGATTGTTATAGGAGCTTGATACTCGAGGGACTTAGATCGATTCGTTGGGATTTTTAGACGCGTGTATACCAGGTGTGTAAACTAACACACTGATACCTAGTAATGTTATTACTAAACCTGTTTGCCTGTTAAAAACTATACCAGTATGACGGATAATTGGATACCCAAACGGGGTATGTGTACGTATCCGGGTAAGTCTAATTTATTACAAGATTCTATTATGGATACCTTGGGTATTATGATCTATGTTATGTATGCTATGAGATGTAATGCTAGACATGTTGGCATGATATGCATGACTTGTATGATATGCATGATCACATGAGTTGATATGATGATGGGTGATATGAGTGGAGGGGCGGTGATATTTTGTGCCGACGAGCACCGGTGTTTTGGTAACACACTTTGTGACTTTGGGTCACCAGAGGTTTGGCACCTCGGAGGTTTGGCACCTCATTGCGACTCGTCCACGTGGTTAACACCACCGTGGGTTGGCCCCACATGAGATATGGGATAAATGCGCTAGTGATTGTGTATCACACGATGGGTTGGCCCCATCATTCGATTATTGTGACTACGGTCACCGGTGGTTTGGTACCACATTTGTGTCTTTGGGACACCGAGAGGTTGGGCACCTCATTGCGACTCGTCCCTCGTGGTTTGACACCACCGTGGGTTGGCCCCACATGAGATATGGGATCGTCTCGCTAGTGATTGGGTATCACACGATGGGTTGGCCCCATCATTGGATTTGTGACTTGGTCACCGGTGCTTTGTAGCACAAACGTGTCTTTGGGACACCGGTGGTTTGGCACCACATTGACGGATATTGTGTCTTTGGGACACCGGTGTTTTGGTAACACATTGTGACTATATGTCACCGGTGGTTTGGCACCACCGGTGGTTTGGTACCACGGGGTAGAAAAAGGAGATACGGATGGTTAGGATCGGGTTGCATTAATTATGTTGCTATGTATGATGTGTGTTAGCATGTTGTTTCATCGGGAGCGGGATTTATGCACCGAGTCATTCGACTCACCCTCTCCTTTGACATTTCAGTGACCCGTAGACGCGGACATGGAGCGGGGTGGACTCGGGGTGCACATGCCATGCTTTAATAAAAGTTTGGCTCAGACTATTCACTTTGGGTACTTTAGCTTATTTATTTTTATTTGAGATTTAATTTGGGTTTGTAAAAGGCCTTTAAATTATGTTTTATGATGGTTATGTTTTAATTAGATTCTCAACCTGCTTAACAAATAACTTGGTATGATATTTTACTAAAAATTTGGTAAGATAATGTTTTCAAAACTATAACGCAATGTGTTTTAAACTATACCATCGGGTATCTCACTATGTTTTGCTATAAAGTAAACTCAAATGATTTTCAAACCAAACTCGATATTCTACTAGGTCAAAAATGTTTCAAAATAGTACTAAGAAACTATTGGAAATGCTAAATGAAATCAACTCGTTTTTAACTATATACTTTGGATTCTCAAAAACGTTTTTCCCCGTAGCATACCAGATTCGGACGTGGTGTCCTGTCCGGGTTTGGGGTGTTACAATTGTCCAACATGACCATATTCGGCCCTCACCCAAACCGTAACCAAAAAGAACAAAAGAGGGAAAATATGGCCATTCGACCACCCCACTTACCTTGTTCAAAGATTGAACAACCACCCAAATCCACTCTTCACTGCTATTCGGCCACCAAGGAACTACTAAGAGAGAGAAGACTTTCGGCCAAGAGGAATGGAAGGAACAAACGAATACAAACGGCTTGAGCTTTGAACAAAAGACAAGAATAAACGATGAGTAGAGAGTGGAGACTTTCGGTTTGAAAAGAAATGGATGAAGAAAGTGTTTTTGGGAGGGTAAGATTCGGCTACCAATGTTTCAAGAAGAGGAAAAAGAATGTTGGAGAAGAGAGAGTTTCGGTTTTAACACAATTAAACAAAAGAAGAAGAAATGGGGTTGAACATTCGGCCACACACAAAAATTAAGGAAAAGAAATGCAAATTTCGGCAAGGCAATAGGGGTTTGGTCATTCGGTTTGAAGAAATGAGAAAAAACTCTCAAGTTTCGGGTTGCTTTTGACAAAAGAAGAAAATGTTGGCTTCACAAATGCTTTTGGCCGAAAATGCACAAAATGAGAAGTGCATTTCGCACACCTCACTTCCCTTACCAAACCGTCCACACCCCCACTCCAATACCCCACAAATTCGGCCAAAATCCTCCATTCACTCCACTCCCACATTCAAACAACAAGACCAAGTCTTCCTCCTACAATTATTCTCCACCAACCGTTTGAATGGTATGACTTGGTCCAAGGTAGAATTCAACTTGCCTTCTACCTCTTCCCCATGCCGTCCAAAATTAAAGCCAAAATGGGGACTCTGCGGCTCGAACACTAGACCTCCACTCCATGCGATTGACGCCACACCTAGCTCCCAAGTAACGCATGCTTGCCACTTTGCCGACTCACTTTTTGTTCAACAAATCACCAAATAAAACTCTTATACCCAGCTCCAACGGCTCCCGACTTAACACCCAAAATCAAAATTTTCCCATTCACTCGGGCATACTCCTAGACTTCAATCAAACCCCTAAAACACCGAAATAGCAACACAAAGACACTAAACTCATGCAATATCATGCAACAACAAAGCGACCCCTAACCCGAGATATTACGGTTTACCCCCTTAAAAAATAATTTCGACTCGAAATTACCCGATCGTAAGAGTTGCGGGTATTCTTTGTCTCATCATATCCTCGGGTTCCCACGTAGCTTCTTCTACGCCATGATTCCGCCTAAAGAACCTTAACCAAAGGCACGGACTTCTTACGCAGAACCTTCACATCTCGATCAAGAATCGCACGGTTCCTCCTCCATGGTCAAATCTGGATTTACCTCGATCTCTTCCATCGCTACCACATGCGACGGATCTCGAACGATAACGCCAAGCATCGAAACGTGGAATACGTCGTGAATCGACTAAGCTCTGGCGGCAACTCAAGCCGATACGCCATCGGTCCAACTCGCTCTCGTAACCTTATACGACCCAATAAACCTCGGACTTAGCTTGCCTTTCCTTCCGAACCTCAACACCTTCTTCCAAGGTGAGACCTTCAGAAAACTCGATCCCCACAAATAACTCTCTATATCTCCGCTTAAGATCGGCATAAGACTTCTGCCGTCCGAAGCTTCCTTTAACCGAGCTCGAATCACTTTAACCTTGTCCTCGGTCTCGACCACCAACTCGGGTCCCAACAAGCGACGTTCACCCAACTCCAGTCAACACGTAGGTGAGCGACATTTCCTACCATACAACGCCTCATACGGTGCCATCTTGATGCTCGCAGTAAATCGTTGTTGTAGGCAAACTCACCTAATGGTAGAAACTCCTCCCAACTACCTCCGAAATCCAAGATACAACCTCTCAAAGATATCCTCTAAGATCTGAATAACCCTTTCTCGATTGACCGTCGATCGCGGGTGAAAAGCCGTCTTTGAATCCAAACGAGTACCAGAGCCCGATGCAATGCTTTCGGAGAACCTTGACGTGAATCTAGGATCCTATCCGAGATTATCAAACCGCACACCATGCAACCTTACTATCTCTCGAAACATACAGCTTCGCTAAGCTCAAGCGAGTAGTCAACCCTCACCGGAATAAAGTGGTGATTTAGTCGACGATCCACCACTACCCAAATCGAATCCTTCTTGCTTGGCGTAAGCGGTAACCCACCGACAAAATCCATGGTTATCCTTTCCCACTTCCATCGAGGAATCTTCACAGTCAAGCAAACTCGACGACAATCGATGTTCACCTTGACTGCCGACATGTCGACACTTCCCCACAAACTCTGTCACCTCTTTCTTCAAGCCGTGCCACCAAAATCGCGCTCTCTAAGATCCCTATACATCTTGCTACCTCCGGGATGCATAGCATAAGGATCGCTATGTGCGCCCTGAAGAATCCTTTGCCTCACTCAACATCTATAGGCATACAAGCTTTACCTTGAAAACACAGAACCCCATCACCGGACAAGTCAGAACCCTCCAAACCACCATCCTGCACTTGCAACCTTCGCGCACTCGTAACCTCATCCAATAAGCTGCTTTCTCTCGACCGCTCAACCTAAGTAGGCTTAACTTGCAACTCGCTGCGAATACTCCCATCGTCATACAAACTCAAGTGGGCAAACAATGCTCTTAAGTCCGAAACAACCTTGCGGCTCAACGCGTCGACCACCATGTTAGCCTTGCCCGGATGATACTCAATCGAGCATCGTAATCTTCAAGCAACTCAACCCATCTGCGTTGCCTCAAATTCAAATCCTTCTAAGTCGTGAGATACTTCGGACTCTTGTGATCTGTGTGTAGACTATCGATCTCTCTCCTCGCACAAGTAATGCCTCCAAATCTTTAAGGCGAAGACCACGACCACTAGCTCCAAATCATGCGTCGGATAGTTGACCTCATGTGGCCTCGGTATCGAGAAGCGTAAGCCATAACCTTACCTTCTTGCATCAAGACACAACCCAAGCCCGTATGTGATGCATCGCAATAGATCGTGGAATTCCTTACCGCCTCAAAGTTGAATCAAAACCGAGCCTCGGACAAAATCTTCTTTAACTTATCGAAGCTTTCCTGCTGTTTCTCGGTCCATACAAACGGAACTTCTTTCCTCAACAACTTGGTCATCGGCGCACGCTATCAACGAAAAACCCTCAACAAACCTTCGGTAGTATCCGCCAAACCCGTAAAACTCCGAATCTCACCCATCGACTTAGGCGGCTTCCAATCCAAAAATCGCCTCAATCTTACGAGGATCTACTCGAATCCCCTCACCGACACTACATGACCCAAGAAAGTCACTTCCTAAGCCGTAACTCACACTTACCGAACTTAGCATAAAGTCGCTCTTTCCTCAAAATCTGCAACACCACTCGCAAATGCTTATCATGCTCTTCCTCCGTCCCTGAGTACACCAAGATGTCGTCTATGAAAACCACGATTTAACCGATCCAGACATCGTTGAAACACCCTATTCATCATATCCATAACGCCGCCGGCGGCGTTAATCAACCCGAACGGCATTACCGTAAATCGTAGTGCCCATACCGAGTCCAAACGCTGTTTTATGGATATCGCCTCCTTAACTCTTAATCGGTGATACCTGGACCTCAAGTCGATCTTCGAGAATACCGCAAAGACACTTCTTGGTGATCAAACAAGTCATCTATCCGTGGCAACGGATACTTGTTTTTAATCGTCACTTGTTCAATCTGGCGGTAGTCTATGCACATCCGCATCGTACCATCTTTCTTCTTAACAAAGAGTACCGGCGCACTTACGGCGTAAACACTTGGCCTAATAAAACCTCGATCCAATAACTCCCGGATTCGAGCCTTAAGCTCCACCAATTCCCTTTGGCGCCATCCTATACTGAGCAATAGACACCGCGCAGATTCCGGGTAATAGATCTATCCCGAACTCTACCTCGCGATCCGGCGGCAAACCCTAAGCTCCTCGGGAAACACATCAGCAAATTCCTTAACAAAGCATTTAACCTTCTCTCAAAGAGACTCTTTAGCCTCCAAGGCATACACATGAACTACATATGCTTCACAGCCTTTCCTGACCATCTTCTCCGCTTTCAGAGCAGATACCACATTTGATAAGTAATCCCTCCTATTACCTATCATAGCCACCTCATCACCCTCAACCGTCTTAAGAACCATGCGCTTGGCCGCGCAATCCAACCTCGCCTGGTACTTGACCAACCAATCCATCCCAAGAATCAGATCGAACTCCCCAAACGGCAGTTCCATCAGATCAGCCAAGAAACACTACCCCTTGGAGTTCTAAGGGTACCTCTCTAAACAGTTTATCTACTACTACAGAGTGACCTAGAGGGCTAATCACAGTCATCTGCCTAGAAGATATCTCAGAGTCTAAATCCATGGTCTCTACTATACTACTGGCAACATAAGAGTGCGTTGAACCCACATCAATCAAAGCAGTATAAGGAGAACCAAAAATCAAAAACGTCATTGGTTATGACGTCCGGTGCGTCGCCTCCTCTCGGCGCCTCGCAAAGATACACTAATCCAGCCGTCTAGCATCGTAACTACTCCGCACCTCTCGCCCGGTGCTCCACGGCCCCGACTCGAACCATTACCACCTCGCCATTACCACGGCCCTCTGCGGTGGCGGTCTATTACCTCGAATCGATTACGGCCCCGACTCTCGATCAATCTCGCCAACCTCCACGCGACAAAGTCCCTCACACGGTGCTCCAGAGAACCACACTCAAAGCAACCCTTTCCTCCACCCAAAGAACCACCCCAATGAGATTTCCCACACCGATCACATCTGCGGCGGTCCCCGCCTAGCAAGCAACAAACCTAGCGGCATCGATTCGCCCACTCGGTCTAGCTCTCTTCTCGCGGATTACCCGACGATCCGAAGACCCAAAGCTCCTCTTATGCCTATTTCTCGTCCATGCCTGTCTCACCGACTCCTAACACCCTCGGCTACCTTAGCCTTCTCAACTAAGACAAGAACAAACTCGCGCTCCTGCCGAGGAGCAATCAAGCAGCCTCAACTCGTCTCGCGAGACCATCCTCAAACGAACACACCTCTCATGCTCGGTGGCCACAATGCCCCCGGCATACCGCTCGACTTCAAGAACTCACCTGCGACTCTAAAAGATTTACTCCCCGAACAAGCCTCGGAAATGCCTTCCACGGGAGTCAATATAACTAGCTCCGATGTATTTCTTTTGATGCGCAAACGAAATAATCCCATGTCGATCCTCTGCACGCCACACTGTCTCGAACCGTGAGCCACCACCGATATGACTCATCCCGGAGAAGCGACACGATGCCCTTCGGCCTTCTCTTCTTGATCAAGTCCAGATCATCCATGATCCGCTCGCTTGCCTCTAGCCGATTCAAGCAGTCTTTGGGAGCAACACCGTAAACACTCGGAAGAATTCGCCCCATTTGCCCGAAGTCGCCAGCTCGAACCGATTTCCTAACTCCCGCACCACCACCTACACCAGCTACTCTTTCCAACACTCGCAAAGATCGCTCGTGACACACGCTGCCATCCCCTGGCCCGATCTTGGAACTCACCACCTCCGGTGGTGGGGGTACCCGGTATCTCATTTTTCGACTTCGACCGGACCCTACGGGTTCGTAAGCGATCATCCTACCACGACCTCGCCCACGACCACGCCCACCTCTAGCGCTCATGACTAATCTTTCTCGTATGATTCGATTTAAGAGTTTTGCGCGCAAGATATGTTCCACTATTTTAAGGCAAATCTTATGAATATTTAAGGAGATTTGTTCTCGCGAGTTCACGTAATCCTATCAGTTTCAATATCTAAAGTAATATACTATTGCTATCCATCAAATCATATCACATCCAATCAATTCACAAGCAATAGTAAGGGTACTTACACAGGCGGCCTGGTGTGCGGAGACTCGGTGCCATGCCTTTCAAACCATACAAACACTTAAAATAACTCTTAAAACTTTTTGGGCCTCTCGGGCCCACAAACGAGCCTTTGAACGGCTCGATACCACAATTAGAACTGTAATATCCGGGTTAGGGGCTGTTTTGTTGTTGCATGATATTGCATGAGTTTAGTGTTTGTGTTGCTATTTCGGTGTTTTAGGGTTTGATTGAAGTCTAGGAGTATGCCTGAGTGAATGGGAAAATTTTGATTTTTGGGTGTTAAGTCAGGAGCTGTTGGAGCTGGGTATAAGAGTTTTATTTGGTGATTTGTTGAACAAAAAGTGAGTGGCAAAGTGGCAAGCATGCGTTACTTGGGAGCTAGGTGTGGCGCCAATCGCATGGAGTGGAGGTCTAGTGTTCGAGCTGCAGAGTCCCCATTTTGGCTTTAATTTTGGACGGCATGGGGGAAGAGGTAGAAGGCAAGTTGAATTCTACCTTGGACCAAGTCATACCATTCAAACGGTTGGTGGAGAATAATTGTAGGAGGAAGACTTGGTCTTGTTGTTTGAATGTGGGGAGTGGAGTGAATGGAGGGATTTTGGCCGAATTTGTGGGGTGTTGGAGTGGGGGTGTGGAGGGTTTGGTAAGGGGAAGTGAGGTGTGCCGAAATGCACTTCTCATTTTGTGCATTTTCGGCCAAAAGCATTTGTGAAGCCAACATTTTCTTCTTTTGTCAAAAGCAACCCGAAACTTCAGAGAGTTTTCTCATTTCTTCAAAATGAATGACCAAACCCCTATTGCCTTGCCGAAATTTGCATTTCTTTTCCTTAATTTTTGTGTGTGGCGAATGTTCAACCCCATTTCTTCTTCTTTTGTTTAATTGTGTTAAAACCGAAACTCTCTCTTCTCCAACATTCTTTTTCCTCTTCTTGAAACATTGGTAGCCGAATCTTACCCTCCCAAAAACACTTTCTTCATCCATTTCTTTTCAAACCGAAAGTCTCCACTCTCTACTCATCGCTTATTCTTGTCTTTTGTTCAAAGCTCAAGCCGTTTGTATTCGTTTGTTCCTTCCATTCCTCTTGGCCGAAAAGTCTTCTCTCTTAGTAGTTCCTTGGTGGCCGAATAGCAAGTGAAGAGTGGATTTGGGTGGTTGTTCAATCTTTGAACAAGGTAGTGGGGGGTGGCCGAATGGCCATATTTTCCCTCTTTTGTTCTTTTTGGTTACGGTTTGGGTGAGGGCCGAATATGGTCATGTCGGAAGGGTACTAATCTCTCGTTATAGGATCCTTGGATTTTGGAAGCAAGCAAGAGGAGTTGTCATCTTCTGTTAATTGACCAGGTAAGTGATGGTGAGATATTGTTCATGGGTTATTCGTTTAGTTTTGATTAAGTCTAAAAGGTTTCTAAAAGATTAATGATTCTCTTTTGAAGGTGTAGACGATTGTTGGAAGGAGAACCTTTGTGGTTCGGGTTTGATAAGAAACCAAACCATTCGCAAGAGTAAGGTAATGGTTTAATATTAACCCCTTTGGGTTTATATGTCTTTGGCCGAATGGTCTTAGTGCCTAATCTCGTGTTGGCCGATTGTTATAGGAGCTTGATACTCGAGGGACTTAGATCGATTCGTTGGGATTTTTAGACGCGTGTATACCAGGTGTGTAAACTAACACACTGATACCTAGTAATGTTATTACTAAACCTGTTTTTGTTCGTTAAAAACTATACCAAGATGACGGATAATTGGATACCCAAACGGGGTATGTGTACGTATCCGGGTAAGTCTAATTTATTACAAGATTCTATTATGGATACCTTGGGTATTATGATCTATGTTATGTATGCTATGAGATGTAATGCTAGACATGTTGGCATGATATGCATGACTTGTATGATATGCATGATCACATGAGTTGATATGATGATGGGTGATATGAGTGGAGGGGGCAGTGATATTTTGTGCCGACGAGCACCGGTGTTTTGGTAACACACTTTGTGACTTTGGGTCACTGAGAGGTTTGGCACCTCCAGAGGTTTGGCACCTCATTGCGACTCGTCCCTCGTGGTTAACACCACCGTGGGTTGGCCCCACATGAGATATGGGATCGCCTCGCTAGTGATTGGGTATCACACGATGGGTTGGCCCCATCATTCGATTATTGTGACTACGGTCACCAAAGTGGTTTGGTACCACATTTGTGTCTTTGGGACACGTGAGGTTGGGCACCTCATTGCGACTCGCCCCCGTGGTTTGACACCACCGTGGTTGGCCCCACATGAGATATGGGATCGCTCGCTAGTGATTGGGTATCACACGATGGGTTGGCCCCATCATTGGATTTGTGACTTCGGTCACCGTGCTTTGGTAGCACAAACGTGTCTTGGGGGACGGTGGTTTGGCACCACATTGACTGGATATTGTGTCTTTGGGACACCAGTGTTTTGGTAACACATTGTGACTATATGTCACCGTGGTTTGGCACCACCAGTGGTTTGGTACCCACGGGGTAGAAAAAGGAGATACGGATGGTTAGGATCGGGTTGCATTAATTATGTTGCTATGTATGATGTGTGTTAGCATGTTGTTTCATCGGGAGCGGATTTATGCACCGAGTCATTCGACTCACCTCTCCTTTGACATTTCAGTGACCCAGAGACGCGGACATGGAGCCTGGGTGGACTCTGGGTGCACATGCCATGCTTTAATAAAAGTTTGGCTCAGACTATTCACTTTGGGTACTTTAGCTTATTTATTTTTATTTGAGATTTAATTTGGGTTTGTAAAAGGCCTTTAAATTATGTTTTATGATGGTTATGTTTTAATTAGATTCTCAACCTGCTTAACAAATAACTTGGTATGATATTTTACTAAAAATTTGGTAAGATAATGTTTTCAAAACTATAACGCAATGTGTTTTAAACTATACCATCGGGTATCTCACTATGTTTTGCTATAAAGTAAACTCAAATGATTTTCAAACCAAACTTGATATTCTACTAGGTCAAAAATGTTTCAAAATAGTACTAAGAAACTATTGGAAATGCTAAATGAAATCAACTCGTTTTTAACTATATACTTTGGATTCTCAAAAACGTTTTTCCCCGTAGCATACCAGATTCGGACGTGGTGTCCTGTCCGGGTTTGGGGTGTTACAACTTTAGCCATTTTTTTTATTTTCTGCAATTTATTTTTATTATTATTTTTATTATTACTTTGCTAAATTTTATTTTATTTTATTTTGAATGATAGAGGAGATGGCACTGAATAACTATCAGTGGAAAGTTACGAGGACAAAGCCAACAAAAAAGTAATGATATCTCACGACCTCAACCCAAGAACTGTGCTATCAAACCAGTTAGAAATGTTACATAAAAAATTTAATGGTTTATACGGTTCCTCGAAGGTACATCCAGTTATGCAGTGTGAAACAAGTGGAGGCGTGGCGAATCCTGAGTACCCACCATACGGACATGGCATGAAATGCGAACAAGTCCACTATATGAGTAACTATTCTAAACCTCAAAATAATTTTTATAGTAACACTTATAATGCAGGTTGGAGGTACCATCCTAATTTCTCGTGGGATGATCAAAGTAGCCAAAGACAGGAACTTCCTTTAAATTTTCAACAATCATCTTACCAACAGGAAGATGAGTCGAACCTTGAAGAGATGCTGACAAAATTCATGGCAATTACCGATAACCGTCTCCAAGACACTGAAACCACCCTTGAAACCCAACAAGTATCGATCAAAGGGATCGAGAGCCAAGTTAGGGAAGTCACCGAGTCGGCTTGGGGAACTTACTAAATCGCTTATACAACTTGCTGTCGATCTCGTAACTACCACAAGAAAGCTTGCCACGCAATACTGAAACTAACCCGAATGAGCAAAATCAAGCCATTTACGATAGTGAAGGGTTAGACGAACCAAACCCAAGGGAAGAACATGTGGTAAGCGAAAGTAAGGTTGAAGTGTGACATGATATATCAAAATCGGCAATTATAGAGTACCAACCTCGTGTGCCATATCCCGATGCAACAAAGAAAGACCATACAGAGGAAGAAGTCGGTGAACTCACACTTCGTGTAGACAATGAAACAATCACTCTTCAAGCTCTTGACTCAGCTAGGACATCGAGTAATAAAGGTACGAACGTTAATTCTATTGATAACCATTTGGTTCAACCTTCTTTACAGGAAGAATCACGAAATCACCTAGCTGAGCTAGATCTTAGACCTCGTACCCATAAAGAAATAATTCATGAAGAACTAAGGCTTCAGGTCGATGAACTAGACGAGTGGAAAACACACTTTAAAGAGAAACTAGGAATACACGAAGTGAAACCGACGGCAACCCTAGACGAGCTGATAGGAACAACAAATCACTTCAAAATAGGGGATCAGGTATTGTTGAATAAGGAAGACCCTCGAATCGCCAATTCAGACCTCAAGAAAAACGAAGAAATCACTTTTGAGGTACTTGATGTCTTCCTATACGGGCCAGTCGAGGTAAGCAATCCTAAATTTAGCACTTTTGAGGTAAACACTACTCGACTTAAACTTTCTATCAAAAATCGAGTTGATCGCATGATAAAGGATTTTCACCTCCTCAAACCACCATGACCATACGAATGAGAGGTAAAGTCTAGCTTAAGACTATAAACGAGCGCTTCTCGGGAGGCAACCCGAGCACTAACCCTATTAATTTTTACATTTTTTTATTTTACTTTTATTTTTCATGTTAGCACCTAACCATAAACTAACCAAGGTACAGATTTCCATGCTCACACGGCCTTGCACACGGCCATGGCCGTGGCCGTGTGGAAGCCAGAAGGACAAACCACGGACGTGCTAGTAACCGTGCATGACAAAGAATGATTTCTTTTCCCAACACGGGTTGCGATAAAAAGCCACGCCCGTGCCGGCTTCCTATGTGAGGTTACTGACTTATTGAGTACGGGCAAGACACGGCTATGCCCTACAACCGTGCGAGGTTACTGACTTGACGAGCATGGGTTAAACATGCCCGTTCTAAAGGACCGTGAGAAGAATACACGGGCGTGCTACGAGACCCACGGTTGTGGTAAAACACCTAAACGTGCCCAAAATTCAAAATCACGAAAAACACGGGCTGATTAAACTCGAACAAGGGCGTGGACCGTATCACTATTTAAATATTTATTTATATTTCTATTTTTATTTTTATTTTCATTTTCATTTTCATTTTTATTTTTATTTCCTTTCTTTTATTTTCTTTATTATTTTCTTCTTGTTATTCATTCCATTTAGATTTAGCTTAGGATACAAAAGAAATTAGGATGGCTGCTTCGAGGACTCAACCAGTTCGAGACGCTTCCCACGCTCACCTCCAATCCTATCCGGTTTCTTTTCATTGGCTTCATCCAAAATTCAGGAAGTTTCTTCTCTCCCCATCTTACGATTTTATGATTATTTTGATATTATCTACCTTTGTACATTGAGGACAATGTACACTTTAAGTGTGGGGGTTAACTATAGTATTATTTGAAAATCCTCGAATTTAGTCTTGTTTGAAAGTAAATTATTCATATTACTAATTAGGATGAAATTTCTGATGATTTATGATTTTTATTGATATGTTTTAGATTAAGTCATTGATAATTGTGCATTGATAATTAAATTCTAAGAATACTAGAGAATCAAGCATGATAAGTCTATTTTTCAAAAAAAAAATTCTAGGTTGTCGAACTAAGTTTAAATATTACTTTGAAGTTTGAATTTTATGAGGTTGACATCAAAATACCCATAAATTTTGTGAGTTTTTGAGCCTTATAGAGCATAAATTCTTTTTTCTAGCTCACTTTATTGATTATGAGTATGTCAACATTGATCTGTTATTCTAGAACTTTCCTCGTTTATGCATATCGAGACCACACCTATGATTTGATACATAGAGATGATTAAAGAATTTAGGTTTTAACCCACTTACTCCACTAAAAACCCACCTTCATAATTAACCCCTAGTGAACCCCGTCTAATCCTAACAACCCATTTATTGACTTACCCACTAATATTAACCCAAAACCCTTTTTATTTGTTATCACCTTTCTTTTTAACTACCCTTATATCGAGATTTGATTTGATTAATAGCCTAACTATGTTTTTATTTCAGTAATTGATCTTTTATTATGTATTTATGATTGTTCTTAAAAAAAATGAAGTATATCCATTATTCATTATTAGTTATGTGATTAAATGAGCTTATACATTTATTCCAAATATCGAAGAAGAAGCTCGTAGTGTTAGTATTATTAGTTTTCAATTGATGTACTTATTATTATTAGTTCATTAATTCTTAGTTAGGTAATTTGTCAATTCAATCTCAATTTTAAACCTCTAATTCAACCTTACTCCACACCTTAACCCTAGCCCTGTTATAACCCTAACAAAGACCTTTTGATTTGTGTTTCATCTCATATTTTAGTGGTGGAGATTTGATTTTCATGCAAGCCTATGGGATTAACTCTTCATGTTTGACTTTTTGAGTGCCTAAATTTTGAACCTTAAACACTTTGAGTGATTTGAGTGAATCTTTTGTAAGGATGTCAATCCTTGTGGATTTCAAATTAAAGGTAATTATTTAGATGAAGGGAAAACACCTATGTTTTGTGCTACAAAATATAAGGCTTATAGACTCTTTGAGTTGAATTATCCATGCGCAAATTATCTCTGAATTATGATGAGACACTATTAATGACTATTATGAATTGAGGGAAGTCCATTTTAATTGTAAGTTGAGAATTTTGCTTGAGGACAAGCAAAAGCTTAAGTGTGGGGGTATTTGATAAACCATAAAAGTAACATATTTTAAGCCCACATTTAATATGCTTTTGGATGATTTAAGCCCCAATTTATGTAAAAGGTGCTCTTAATCCTTTCTTTTCATGTCTTATACTGTGAAAGCACCGATGACTTAAAAGAACAAGAAACGGGCTTAAAACGGACCAAATTGGGCCAAGCCACGAAATTAGCACGGCCTGGACTTCAAGCCACACGGCCGTGCCACCATTCCTACTAGAACACGACCTTACCAAGACTTGCACGGCCGTGCCTCATTCAACAGTGTCGAACACGGCCTGAAGACGATTCACATGGGCGTGTGCCATGGCCGTGTCCCTGCCGCGGGAAAGAGGAATTTTACTTAGATTTGGATGCTTGGAGGCAAAGAAACACATTCCTAAGTCTACTTAAACTCCCAAATAGGAATTGCACTCAAATTAGGATACTTGAAGGCCAAGTAAAGTATCTCAAAGCCTATATAAACACCCCAGGTAGCAACTTAGAGGGGGAGTTGGACGGAAACCCTCTGTTGAGGGGAGCCCAAAGCCATCGTCTAAGGGCGTCGTGCTAAGCCAGAGAAGGCAGATTTGTGGGGATTCACTCAGGGATAGCCAGTTGATCCATCTCAAGAAGCCGGAATTCTACTCAAGACGGAGGATCTCTCCTTCAATTCCTTCAGGGGGTTTTAGGGATTTCTTATGTTTTGTTTTATCTTTTCTCTTGAGATGTTTTCCTTTATTGTTATGAACTAAACCCTTCGGATACCCGAAGGGGATGAAACCTATGATGAATCTTGTTATTTGATTTTCTGAATTATATGATAAATACTTAGTTTGTTCTTAATTATGTGAGCTTAATCCAAATTTAATGTGCTTAGGTGGAGGAGGAATAGACCCTGCCTAAGAGTAGATCCAACATAATTAAGCAGAGTTGATCGCACGCCTAGAGATAGGGTGACGAGATTTTGCCGGATTAGGGTGAAACCTAATATGGGAATCCACAAATCGATTTACTTCTATTCTAGGGGGTTATTATAAGAGAAGGAGATTTCCACTAATTAACCTAGGGTTAGACGTTATTCGCCTCGAGAGAGGGTTTAATATACATTAGGGAGTCTTACGGATCAAACTAAGTAAATAAATCATATGGTTCAAGGTTAAATAACAAGTGAAGTCTAGGTGGATTCTTCCTAGGGTATCGTCTAAATCAACCGAGTTTTTTCCCAAGTTATTTTCCAAATTCATTCTTCTTTGTCTTAGAGTCTTTAGTTTAGTAGTTAATTAATTTAGATTAATAAACAACTTCACTTATTTTAGGCTAAATAATAAAAAGAAAGTTAGTATTAGTACTTTTAGTTCCTTTGGGTTCGATAATCCGGTCTTGCCTAAGCTATACTACTGTTTGATAGGTGCACTTGCCTTTAATCGTTGTTAGAGTTAGTTTCCAGGTTTGATCATTCTTTTAGAAATTTTAAAACTCTGATTTACAATGATCAATAGATTATCATCAATTAAATAAAGTGACTATAAAGAACAAATATCCGTTGCCCAGGATTGATGATTTGTTTGATCAGTTAAAAGGAGCCACTATGTTTTCTAAGATAGATCTAAGATCGGGATATTACAAGTTGAGAGTAAAAGATTCAGACATTCTAAAAACTGCTTTCAGAACGAGGTACGGGCATTATGAGTTTTTAGTTATGCCTTTTGGACTAACGAATGCTCCTGCTATTTTTATGGATCTGATGAATAAAATTTTCAAACTGTATCTAGACTGATTTGTTGTTGTATTCATTGATGACATATTGATTTACTCTCGACATGAAGTTGAACATGCTGAACATCTGAGAGTTGTGTTGCAAACTCTGCGAGAAAAGAAATTGTATGCGAAATTCAGTAAATGTGAATTCTGGTTGCGTGAAGTTAGTTTTCTGGGACATATTGTATCGACCTCTGGAATACGAGTTGATCCGAGCAAGATTTCTGCTATTCTGGATTGGAAACCTCCAAAGAATGTGTCTGAAGTCCGTAGTTTTCTAGGACTTGCTGGTTATTACCGCAAATTCAGAAAAGGCTTTTCGATGATAGCTACTACGTTAACTAGATTACTTCAGAAAGATGTGAGTTTTGAATGGTCCGATAAATGCCAGAAAAGCTTTGATCAGTTAAAAACTCTGTTAACTGAAGCTCCAGTTTTAGTTCAGCCAGAATCGGGTAAAGAATTCGTGATATACAGTGATGCTTCGTTAAATGGTCTCGGATGTGTTCTGATGCAAGAAGGCAAAGTAATAGCTTATGCCTCGAGACAATTAAAGCCTCATGAAAAGAATTATCCTACACATGATCTTGAGCTGGCTGCGATTGTGTTCGCATTAAAGATTTGGCGACATTATCTGTTCGGTGAAAAATGTCACGTGTTTTTAGATCATAAAAGTTTGAAGTATCTGATGACCCAGAAAGATTTGAATCTGCGACAGAGAAGATGGCTAGAACTATTGAAAGACTATGAGCTTGTGATAGATTATCATCAGGGTAAAGAAAATGTCATAGCTGATGCATTGAGTTAGAAATCATTGTCTGCATTATATGCTATGAATGCTCAATTAGATCTGTCTGATGATAGTTCAGTAATAGCTGAATTGAAAGCAAAACCGTTGTTTTTGCAGCAGATAAGTGAAGCTCAGAAAGTTGATAACGAATTATTAGTAAAGCGAACTCAGTGTGATTCGAACTCTGATTCTGAATTTCGAATTGATAATGATGATTGTTTGAGATTTCGAGATCGAATCTGTGTTCCGAGGTATCCAGAGTTGATTCAGTTGATTTTGAATGAAGCTCATAGTAGTCGTCTATCTGTTCATCCGGTAAGTACAAAGATGTACCATGATCTGAAGTAATAATATTGGTGGTTTGGTATGAAACGAGACATTTCCGACTTTGTTTCGAAATGTTTAGTTTGTCAGCAAGTTAAAGCTGAACATCAGGTTCCATCAAGTTTGTTACAACCGATTCTAATTCCCGAGTGGAAATGGGATAGAATAACAATGGATTTTGTTACGAGATTACCTCTAACTCCGAGAAAGAAAGATGCGATTTGGGTTGTAGTTGATCGATTGACGAAATCTGCCCATTTTATCCCGGTACGATCTGATTACTCACTTGAAAAGTTAGCTGAACTTTATATTTCTGAGATTGTGAGATTGCACGGGGTGCCACTATCCATTGTTTCAGATAGAGATCCGAGCTTTACGTCGCGATTCTGGAAAAAAGTTGCAAGAAGCTTTAGGCACAAAATTACATTTCAGTACCGCTTTTCATCCGCAAACAGATGGCCAATCTGAACGGATTTTTCAGATTCTCGAGGATATATTGAGATGATGCATCCTTGAATTTGATGGTGCGTGGGAACAGTACTTACAACTGATTGAATTTGCATATAACAATAGTTTTCAGTCGAGCATTAAAATGGTACCTTATGAAGCTTTGTACGGACGTAAATGTCGTACACCTCTGTATTGGACCGAGCTCAGTGAAAATAAGTTACACGGGGTTGATCTAATAAAAGACACTGAACAAAAAGTGAAAGTGATCCGTAATAGTTTGAAAGCAACGTCCGATCGTCAGAAATCTTATGCAGATTTGAAACGAAAAGAGATTGAATTTGAGATCGGTGACAAAGTGTTTTTAAAAGTATCTCCGTGGAAGAAAGTACTCCGATTCGGACGTAAAGGAAAATTGAGTCCGAGGTTTATCGAACCATATGAAATTATCGAGCGTATTGGACCTGTTGCGTACAGATTATTATTGCCATCTGAGCTAGAAAAGATTCACAATGTATTCCATGTTTCGATGCTCTGTAGATACTGATCCGATCCGTCACATGTGATTACTCCGTCTGAAATTGAAATCTGATTTGATATGACCTACGAGGAAGAACCGATCCGTATCTTAGCTCGTAAAGTGAAAGAGTTGAGAAATAAGAAAATTCCGTTAGTGAAAGTATTGTGGCATCGACACGGAGTAAAAGAGGCTACGTGGGAGCCTGAAGATTTAATGAAACATCAATATTCGAACCTGTTTAATGGTAAGATTTTCGGGGACGAAAATCCCTAAGGGGGGAGAATTGTAACAGTCCGATTTAGACCCTAGTCAGAATAGTGGTTTTGACCACAAATCTGAGTCAGTAAAATATTTTAATATTATTTTTCGTGCCTATGATATGAGATTAAACATGTGTTAAATTTCTGTGAATAAATTTGTCCGATTGTGTGCTTAATTTGGCATAACGACTTTATTGTGAAAGATGCAAAATTTGCATGCTATTTGCTAAAGCAGTTATGTGACATGTCTTTATAAATGTGAAGTCCTTATAATGCAATTTGACCATTGGGAAAATGGATGGACAATAATGCCAAAGTTAGTGGAAATTTTTAATGCATTAATAATGGTTAATTTTCTCATTTGTGCCTTAATATGAGTATAATAAAACAAGAATTGAAAATCAAGCATGTTCATCTTATTTTGGGTGCCGAAAGTTAAAATAAAAAGAAGGGTTGAGCTTTGTTTCATTCGGCCAAGGTTCAAGCTTAAAGCGGGTATGTGTTTTTGATCGGTTTTCGCTAATTTTTACGTTTTTGTAATCGTTGCTTCGTCTACTTCAAAACCCATGTCTTAATTTTGAGAATTGATGATGTTTTTGAGATGAGCCTTTGATGAACTCATGTGTTTTATGATGTTTGATGGTGAAAAATGAAAGATATGTGTTTGATTATCATAGTTTGTATTTGAAGTTTTGTTAAATTTGAGTATTTTGGACTCAATTGACAAAATAGTATTTTGAGGGACTAATTTGTGAAATAAATGAAATGTATGGACTTGTATGAGATACATGAATATTCGGCTAAGCATGGGTATATGGTAATTTTGTGTAATTTGTGATTATGTGAATTAGGGACTAAATTGTCCAAATGTGAAATGTGAGGGCTAATTTGCAAATTTCCCTAAATATGTGTTCTTTGATTGAAATGGAT
Source organism: Gossypium sturtianum (assembly GCA_025698515.1). Taxonomy (NCBI): domain Eukaryota; kingdom Viridiplantae; phylum Streptophyta; class Magnoliopsida; order Malvales; family Malvaceae; genus Gossypium; species Gossypium sturtianum. Next base: position 66,439,128 of record CM046950.1, on the reverse strand, counting down.
GAGTTAGTGAATAAAAGGGTGAAATTTGAATATATATATAGATCAAGAACCGAAGAAAACGGATTTCGATCACGGGAAAGCGAAAGTAGTCGAATAACCGAATCCGATCAACCATCCGAATCCTACGTAAGTCGATATACAAATAAATGTATTTATATTGAATTATATATATTCACCTGACTATTGATAAGGATGAATGCACATGAGATGATGTACACATGAATTCCGAGATAGAATCGACATAGTGTAAACATCCGGGAAGTCCCGTCTGAGCGTAGGAATAGATAGGATAGTATATGTCATGACATAGGTGTCCGATATGAGATATCATGTAAGACAACGTCTGGGACGTTGGCATTGATTCGAGATTTCATGTAAGACCACGTCTGGGACGTTGGCATCGAAATGAGATTTACGTGTAAGACTATGTTTGGGACATTGGCATCGTATTGATTGATGTAAGACCCTGTCTAGGACAGTGGCATCGATATCTGGCTACATGTAAGACCACGTCTAGGACGTTGGCATTGTTTGACTATTCCGATAACTCTGAGTATCCTATTAGATTCTGAACAGTTCAACGGGAAAATCTGAGATACGAAAGACTATGTGATTTGTATATCCATTTCAGGTACGTTTGATATGTACACTAAGTGTGTATGAAAGGTAAGTATCTATACGAACTTACTAAGATGATTATGTATATGAAAATGATGAGATTATATGTGAAGATATGCTTGAATGAGCCATGTGTATATATGATATTTGAGTTGAAGAATATGGAAAATATGGCTAAGCAAATGAGCGAAAGAGTATATGTGAGGAATTTGTTATGAGAATCAATGATGTCATTGTATCAAATTGGTTTATATACATTATATGCTAAGTTTATTTGTGTATGGCTTCCTAAGCTTTTGAAAGCTTACTCTGTGTGTGTTTGCTCTATTTTATAGATCATCAAAGCTACTGAAGGCTCAGGGACCGTCGAGGATCAACATCACACTACTCAAACTCATTTTGGTACCTTTTGAAAATGTATATACTAAGTATGGCATGTATAGGCTAGTAATTTGGTATATGTTTGAGATGTAAATAGCCATGTGATTTGGCTAGTTAATGTTTGTAATGTGCATGAGTATATATATTATTTGGTGCATGTTTTGGTATGGCTTGATGGCAATGAAGTAGCCTTATGAATGGTAAGCTTATGGATGAATTGATGCCTTAGTGAGTTAATGAGGTTATGGTTGAATTATACTTGGATTTATATGAGAGTTGATTGTACAAATTAGCATGTTTAGAAATGAGATTAAATGGAATAATATGATGACTATTTGGTGTGTTTTTGGTTGCCATTTGATTGTGGAAATAGGCTTGTTTATGCTTGTTGGTATGACCTTAGTGTGGGTGGCATATTGGCCTTGCAATGGGCCTGTTATGCATACGCGGTTGTGGCACACAAGCGTGCCTAATGACCGTGTGATTAAGTCAGTTGTTAGCTCAAGTGTGCACGGCCATGGTACACGGACGTGTCAGGTAGCCGTGTGAATAAGTCAGTATCTAGCCTAAGAGTACACGGCCATGGTACACGGACGTGCCTGGTGGCCGTGGGGATAAGTCAGTATACATGCTCTATTTTGGCACGGCCAGAACACATGGGTGTGTCTAGTAGCCGTGGGAGGCACACGGCCTGTCTGCACGGGAGTGTGACCTTTGCAGTGTTCAAAAAGTTTTAAATTTCTGAGAATTCCTGTAACACCCCCAGACCCGGCCCAGACATTACGGCCGAATCCGGGAATGTCACATCAAAGGCATAACTCAAAACAATTTTGCTAAGTTAAAATTTAAGGCCTAAAAGCCCAAAATCCTTGACACCTTGTTAAGTAGCGATAAAAGCCCATTTAATTATTTTAAGTATCCCGAAAACCATGTTTAAACATAAGAAATTTCTCAGGTTTAATAATTAAGTAAACAGTTGAAACAACAAAACTCAAAATCCAAAGTCAAAATGGAGTACAAGGCCTTATTACATCCAATGAAAATAAAGCAATTAAAATCATGTCTTTTGAAACAAATAAATAAAACTTCTAAGTAGTGTGGCTGTCTCCAAGTCCTCTCCCACGTCGAGCCGTTTACTGAGGATCGCCTGAAACATTTAATAAAAAGGGGTGAGTTTCGAAACTCAGTGTGTACGACCCTTGGTAATCCAATCAACATACAATTATCACATTGGGCCTAAGCCCTAACAAAACCGGTGGTCTTGGGCCTTAGCCCATAACGACCTCATATCACATTAGTATCACATGAATGCAATGCACCCATCCCAAATCCAACCCTGCACACCATTTCCCTTCCAACCCTACACATCTGTGGGGATATAAATATCAACCCACCCATCCCTACACACCAACGGTAGCACCAAAGAATGCAGACTACTCAAACGTTGCAGTAAAAGTCGCTATAATGGGCTTAAAGCCACCGGTGGATCCACGGTCGTCAAGCGACTATGCGATCCTCAAATCTTCCTCCGTATCATCAAAACCAACCCAAGTGCAACATATATTTCATGAATGCAACATACAAATTCTCACAGGCACTTAGGGGTATTTTAGTCATTTCACTACCCAAGGGTATTTCCGTAAATCTACTCTACAGGGGTATTTAGTTAATTTTGCAAAACAGAGGTATTTTGGAAATTTTGTAAATCAAAGATGTTTTGGTAATTCTACAAATCAAGGGTATTCTGGTAATTTCACAATTCAGGGGTATTTTAGTAATTTTGCAAATCTAAGGATATTTTGGTAATTTTCAAACTAAGGGTATTTTAGTAATTTTTCAAATCCAAGGATATTTTGGTAAATTTCAAATCAGGGGTATTTGGTCCCTCTCGGGTTTTAGTTATGAACTTTGGCCCATAAACAAGTCATCGCGGCTAAAGTGAACAGACACTATGCACCAGGTAGGATTCCAGAGAAGAGGAGGTAGGCCACTAGGACCGCTTAAGTACCAAGCTCTCCCTAGATCCACTCTTAGACATGCATATGTCCGTTGCCACACTCTAACCCAGCGACTTGTCCACAGACATGTTTAATTATTAGAATTAAGTTTTAAGCAGTTTGAGAGTTGTTCCGAACTAGGCCTAAAGTCCATTAAACCCTAGCATACTTGTCTACGTCTTCATAAAGCCCATCAAGCCCATTTAACGTTCATATAACCCATTATGCCCAATTCACATCCTTATGGCCCATTAGACCCAAATCTCATTCATATGGCCAGTTAGGCCCAAAACAATTCCAGATCATGTAACATACATGCCTAACTCAATTCATATAATCAAATCAATCAATTTCATCCAACTTAGCCTCAGGGCCCACCGAGCCCATTTAGCCACTTTCAGCTTTTCGGCTTTCTGGCATTGCCGATATCATGTGTGTGTAGTTTTTGTACACACCTGGTTACTGCGACTTGCTATACTATCCTCGGTCTTGAACCTACAACCAACCAACCTTCAATCAATCACCCATACTTAAACAAAATATCTACCAAAAGCCGAAACCTTACCGTAACCTTACCGTGTGCCACCGAGTTCTAATATCCCTTCCTTAGCTACTAATCAGGAGTATCCCTTAGATCTGCACTCACACACACACCATCAAGATTCGAGTGACTCATAATCCACACAAGTCACCCCTATAGATCAAACTCACATTTGGCCATTCACTTAAACCACAATCGAGTTGAGTAAACTTACCCTTGCTAACGATCCTACCACGCTTACGATCTTTGAACCTTATCCTTGTTATCACAGAGTTAACGACAGAACAGTTAGATAGCCTTTCGGCTTTTAGCAAAACGTACAAAAGAGGTTAACCGAATACTTACCAAATCCCCTTTCGATCATGCGGCCTAGATAGCTATTAACTAGATTCAGCTTTCAACACTTGACTGAGAGTAGGTACCAATCGATTTGTGATGCATGAACAACCACCAAGATTCGGCACTATTAGGAATTTCGGCAAGAGAAAAGATGGTGGTAATTCGTCTATAGAAGAGTTTGGCTATGAGAGAATTTGACACAAAGGAATTCGGGTTTAGGAGATTTCGGCAATGGGAGAGTTTGGCTATGGGAGGAACCGATTGAGGGGAAGAAAAGAAAGAAAAAGAATGGAAAATTCTGCATTACCTAGGACCCCAGATTCGGCACACACACATTTGTATAGCCTATAGCCGAAACTTAGCCACCCCTAAAGTCCAATTCGACACCACTTCGTCCACTGCTCATCTCCTAATTTTTCTCCATGATATCTCCCTTATCCTTCTCCTAAATTCTCTCTACTGGTCACTTCTCCTTAGAGTCCCTCTACACGCCACTTCCAGCCTTCTAGAAGCCTAAAATTAAATTCCAAAATAAAACTAAGCTAGCACTCGAACCTCAAACCTCCCTGCATGCATATGTCGCCACCTCTCTACACCCTAGTGGCGTCACTTAGCCACTTCACCACAGGCTTCTTTGTGCCATTTTTCTTCTTCATTTATTTAAAGGGCCTACTACCTGAAGTCACAGTTCCCTTGGGGCTAAAACCAAAATTTTTCCTATACCCCTACTTGATCCCAGGACAACTCCAACACCCCTAAACACTCCAAATTCATTAACCCTCAAAGCCCACATGCCAATTGTCATTTTCTCGCTCACTTAAAAATTTTCTGAGACCCAAAGCCCAAAGCCCAATTCTTCTAGGCCCAAATTCGGGGTGTTACAACTCTACCCCCTTAAAGAAATTTCGTTCTCGAAATTTCCAACTAACTCTTAATCGCACCGCTCAAGACACACCATTATGCTTTCGCTGCGCACTCAGATTTTAATAACACAAACACACTTTACTCTAATTGAACCCTTTACACCTACCCCAAAAAAAAAAAAAACCTACCCACTAGAGTAGATAAACATTGCACGCACACAGTTCCTATACCCAAAATATCACATCCATACAAAACATACCCGTTATCACATTTGGCCATCCCCGTCTTCTCGGCGCTCATCGTTGATTCTCGTATTATCAGAATTAGGAATTTTATGAAATTAGTTCATAGTTCCACCGTTTAAAGCACGTGTCTTATGCAAGTAACAATTTAAAAGTTGTTTCGCAGTCGTAAATCCACTACAGGCTTAAGTTTCCTATGGGCTTTAGTCTCAAGAACCTATTGTTTATGTAACACCCCAAACCTGGCCTAAACGTCACGACCGGATCTGGCATGTCACATGGAAGGGTTGTTAAAGAAAGTTGCGTGTTTGTTAAAATGTTCGTATTCTTTTTAAAACTTCGAGTTTAGGAGTTTGTTTATAAAAACCCGTTTAACTCAATGTCCATTTTAGAAAAGTCGTGATTAATTTGAAAACTGCTTTTATTAGGATATTTGATTTTGAATTTTTTGGTTAAATCTTGTTTATAACAGAAAACAGCTTCAGTGGATTTCGAACATGTGATATTTTGAAAAAAATTTCGACGGTTAAGAGAACCTAGTGTTTAATCACTTATAGTTTGAAAAATCGTTCGTTAATATTTTGGAAAAACAACAAGTATTAAGGTTTTAGGAAAATCCAGTATTGAACATTTAATAATAAGCAGAAACCGAGTTAAAAGTTAAAACCAAATAAAATACCAAAGGCCTTATTACAAAACATAAACCAAATTAAAATAAAATTTAAGGTAAAGTAAACGAGATTTACTAAAGAAACGATGTATGGCCACCACAGAGTCCACCTCGGCTCCAAATCCTCAAAGCTAGGGATTACCTACAAAATTAAGTAGAGGGGTGAGTTACAAGAACTGAGTGTGTAAACCCCTAATCGAACATCAACTGGGCCCGAGCCCATTCAGATACAACCTGGGCCTTAGCCCTAATGGAAACAAACTGGCCTGAGGCCTTTACAGAATCAACCTGGGCCTTGGCCCTAATAGCATGGTAAAATAGATAATGCATGCAATGCAACCCAGCCCAGCCTAATCTTCCATCCACTACACACCACCCGTATCCAACCTTACACACCTGTGGGGATTTCTACAATCAACCCTCCATCCGCTACACATCTTGATGGCAGTCACGCTGCTCATCACCGAAATTATGGCAGAGCCACCAAAATATCGAAATATACATGGCATAGCCACCGGACGAAATGTGACAGAGTCACCGAAATGTGTGGCAGAGCCACCGAATTACACTTCCCCTATCATCAATATCATATCCCAAACCCATGCAACATTTCATGACATAGTATTTTCGTGCATGCATGAACGTACCAATATAACAGATAAATGGAATACACAGTCATGCCAAGTCTACCCAAAAGGGGATAATCATAAATTTACTCACCTGGGCCATTTCAAAACTCACCCACTAGGGGTATCTCATAGCTTACCCAATGAGGATATTTCGGCTTTTAGCCGACAAACTGAATAATTCACAGCAAACGAATAAGAGTGTGAAATTACACACCTGATTACGTGGAGAACTAGACACTCCCACTCGACGTCACCTAAGTCAACACATCACACTATTAGCTTACAGCAACAACAATGGGAGATCTCTAATTCACGACTAACCGTACGATTTACTAACACTTACCCTCACTAGCGCCAACGACCACGATTTGCTTATCCGAATCAGATGTCGACTCCCTTCCACAACCCGGCGGGAAATCTCGAATCGCTGACACCTTACGTCGTTTGAACTTAGGAGCAGAGGCTATGAGTCCAGTCCCCTTTGGCTCCCTTAACGCAACCCCCTTAGATCGGCTATCACTCGCCTCCATGAAGAAAGTCTCGATCAGTAACGTAACACAGTGAAAGAATGGTGATTGTCTAACAAGAAGGTTCAGTTATGGCAGAGTAAAACGAACAGAGAATAGTCGCAAAGAAACTAGAGAGAGAACTCCTTACCTTGATTAATGACGAACCGCCCCACAACAGATTCGGCTAAGGCTTTGAACCGAAATATGTGTTCCACGATGAGAGGAGAAAAGAAAGAGTTAGACAACAATTTGGAGAAATAGGAATGACACTTTCGGCTATGTGAACACAGGAGGCAAAAGGAAAAAAAAAGAAATAAGAAAGACTTATCATTACCTTAGATCGAAGAGAAGTCAACTGCAAAGAGATTCGGCTATAGGAAAAAGAAATGAGAAGCCGATTTAAAAGATGAAAAGAGGAACTCCGTTGATGAAGAAAAGAGTAGCAAGAACACTGAAAGACAAAAGGGAGTTTCGGCTATGTGCTAATGGTGTAGAAAAAGGTGCAAAAAGGAGAATGATGGGAAGTGAGTTTCGGCTAGAAGAAATAAATAATGAAGAAGGAAAGAAGCGTAAGGTTTTCGGCCAATTGGTATGTGTGAAAGTAACCCAAAATGCACTAAGCAACCAGCACACAATTTGCACAAAAACGCAGCGAGATGAATAAGAAAAACCCAAGGAAAATTCGGCACACAAGCTTCTCCCTTGACTGAAAATGCTACCTAACTCCCCCTAGCCGAATTTTCACCTCCCCCTTAGTTCCCATTTTCGGCCAACTATCACCACACTCCCAAATCCCCTTGATTTACTCCTTTATTTACTCCCCCTTTCACTCCCCATCACCCATTCGAATTATTTGACCAAGTCTCCCCTCTCTTCTACAGAGTTTGATCTTCACTCAGCCACCTCCCTTACCTGAGCACAAAAAATAAAGCCCCTTCTTGCAGCAGATGGGATTCAAACACTCTCCCCCCTTCCATGCTCCCTTGTGACGCCAACCACTAGGCCACCTTGCTACTTGTGACATCCAGATACAAACAATTATTCTTAAGTCTTGCCTTCACTAACTCTCCTCACTAAAGTGCCCAAAACCAAAATTTTTGCCGGGACCTGGGCTCGAACCCGAGCCTTCCAAGGACCCCCGAACACACACAATTAACAAGCTTAGCAAGCCAAACACAGAATAAAGAAAAATGTCGAACCCCTAATTTTAGGATGTTACAGTTCTACCCCCTTAAAGAAATTTCGGCCTCAAAATTTACCTGATTAAAAGAGGTGAGGGTAGTGCTGCCGCATTGCCTCTTCCGGCTCCCACGTGGCTTCTTCTGAACCGTGATTACGCCACAACACTTTAACTAATGGAACTGATTTCCTCCTCAATACCCTAACATCTCGATCTAAAATCTGCACTGGTTCTTCTTCAAAAGACAAATCGGGTCTTACCTCAATTTCTTCCACCGGCACTATGTGAGATGGATCTGAACGGTAGCGTCTCATCATCGAAACATGGAATACATTATATATCTGACTCAGCTTTGGGGGTAACTCAAGCTGATAAGCAACTAGTCCCACGCGTTTCAACACTCGATAAGGCCCGATGAACCTGGGGCTCAACTTGCCCTTCCGTCCAAACCTTAAAATCTTCTTCTAAGGTGAGACTTTTAAGAAGACATGATCCCCCACTGAAAATTCTATCTCCCTACGCTTCAGATCCGCATACGATTTCTGTGTATCAGAAGCTTCTTTCAATCGACCCCGAATCAACTCAACCTTTTCTTCAGTCTCTGAAATCAATTATGGACCCAACAACTATCGCTCACCCAATTCTATCCAACAAGTAGGGGTACGACACCTACGACCATACAACACCTCGTAGGGTGCCATCTGAATGCTAGATTGATAGCTGTTATTGTACGCGAATTCAGCCAACGGCAGGTAATCTTCCCAACTACCCCTGAAGTCAATCACACAGCCCCTTAACATGTCTTCCAGTATCTGGATTACCCTCTCCGACTGACCATCAGTCTGTGTATGGAACGTTGTGCTGAAATCTAGCCTTGTACTCAAAGCTCTATGTAACGCCTTCCAGAACCGTGATGTAAATCTAGGGTCCCTGTCTGATATGATAGACACTGGTACCCCATGCAGCCTCACGATTTCTGCCACATACATCTTGGCCAACTTCTGTAACGAATAGTCGGTTCGAACCGGTATGAAGTGTGCGGACTTAGTCAACCGATCAACGATTACCCACACTGAATCTTTCTTAGTAGGCGCTAGGGGTAGCCCACTAACAAAATCCATTGTTATTCTCTCCACTTCCAAAATGGAATCTTCACCGGTTGCAGCAATCCAGAAGGCAGCTGATGTTCCGCCTTCACTTGCTGACATGTCAAACACTTGCTCACAAAGTTGGTAACTTCCCGTTTCAACCCTGGCCACCAAAACAGTTCACGCAGGTCCCGATACATCTTGCTTCCACCAGGATGCATAGCGTATGGGCTACTATGCGCTTCCCGCAGAATCATCTACCTTAACTCAGAGTCCTTCGGCACACAAATTCTTCCTCGAAAACATAGCACCCCTTCTCTGCTCAACCCAAAATCCACTGTCTCTCCCCTTTCCACTTGCTGAAGTCGAGAACTTAACGTTCCGTCTAACAGTTGCTTCTCTTTAATCTGATCCACCCATGTCAGCTTTACTTGAAGCTCTGCTAACAGACTAGCATCCTCATAAAGACTGAGATGAGCAAACATTTCTCTCAAGTCCGATATCACCTTACGACTTAACGCATCTGCCACTACGTTAGCCTTATCCGGGTGATACTCAATCGAGCAATCATAATCCTTCAGCAACTCTATCCATCTCCGTTGTCTTAAATTCAGCTCCTTCTGAGTAAGGAGATATTTCAGACTCTTATGATCCGTATAAATAATTGACTTCTCCCCATACAGGTAATGTCTCCATATCTTCAGGGCGAATACTACTGCGGCCAACTCCAAGTCATGAGTAGGAAAATTCACTTCATGTGGCCTTAGTTGACGAGATGCATATGCTACCACCTTCCCTTCTTGTATTAACACACAACCCAAACCTGTGTACGATGCATCACAATAAACGACAAATTCCTTCCCAGCCTCAGGCTAAATCAACACTGGTGCCTCAGTCAAAATCTTCTTTAACTTCTCAAAACTTTCCTACTGTTTATCAGCCTAAACAAACGGTACTCCTTTTCGCAATAACTTGGTTAGAGGTGCAGCAATCAACGAAAACCCCTCAACGAACCTTCTGTAGTACCCAGCCAAACCCAGAAAACTTTGAATTTCTGATACTGACTTAGGTGGCTTCCAATCCAACACTGCTTCAACCTTCCGAGGATCAACTCTAATCCCCTCGGCAGACACAACATGCCCCAAAAAGGTCACTTCCCTCAGCCAAAATTCGCACTTACTAAATTTGGCATAAAGTTGCTTTTCTCTTAATATCTGTAGAACTGTCCGAAGATGTGAATCATGCTCTTCCTCCATTCTCGAGTACACCAGAATGTCGTCTATGAACACTACCACAAACCAGTCTAGATAGGGTTGGAAGACCCAGTTTATCATGTCCATAAAAGCGGTTGGTGCATTACTCAATCCGAACGGCATCACTAGAAACTCGTAATGCCCATATCGAGTTCGAAAAGCAGTCTTGTGAATATCCGCCTCCTTGACCTTTAACTGATGGTACCCCGATCTCAAATCTATCTTCAAGAAAATCGAAGCTCCTCGAAGCTGATCGAACAAGTCATCAATCCTTGGTAGCGGGTATTTGTTCTTAATAGTCAACTTGTTCAACTGACGATAATCAATGCACATACGCATCGACCCAACCTTTTTCTTCACGAATAAAACCGGCGCTCCCCACGGAGATACACTTGGTCAGATAAATCCGCAATCCAACAGCTCTTGGATCTGAGCTTTTAGTTCTGCCAGCTCTTTCGGTGCCATCCTATAAGGGGCGACGGACACCGGAGCTGTTTCTGGAAGTAGCTCAATGCCAAACTCAACCTCACGATCCGGAGGCAACCCCAGAAGCTCTTCAGGAAAAACATCCGAGAACTCCTTCACAGTTCTGACATCCCCTACAGACAATTCCTTGGCATCAGATGTGCTGACGAAAGCTAGATACGCCTTACACCCTTTTCGCACCATCTTCTCTGCCTTTAATGCCGAAATCACATGAGATAGATAATCTCTCCTTTCACCTATCACCATCACTTCTTCATTCTCTGGAGTTCTTATAACCATACGCTTAGCAGCGCAATCCAAGTTTGCACGACGCATAACTAACCAATCCATGCCCAAGATAAGTTCAAACTCGCCGAACGATAGTTCTATCAACTCTTCCGAGAAAACATTCCTTTGCACTTCTAAAGGCACAATCCTAAACAACTTGTTTACTACCACAGATTGTCATAAAGGGCTTACTATAGTCATTTCTCTAACAGCAATCTTAGATTCTATACCCAGAGTCTCAGATACAGTACAGGCAACATATGAATGTGTAGACCCAATATCTATCAAAGCAATAAATGGCACATTAAATATAAGAAACGTACCAGTTATGACGTCCGGTGCGTCACCATCCTCTCGACGTCTAGCCGCATAGACCAACCCCGGCTGTCTTGCATCTGTATTACCAGCACCTCTGCCTGGTGCTCCACGACCTCGCCCAAATCCATTACCCCCTCTGGCCGGACCACGACCTCTCGGTGGCTGCTGACCACCTCTCTCTGACTGTGCAAATCCACGACCTACCGTCCGCGCCTCTAGCTAACTCCTCGTGGGACGATCCTTAATCATATGATCCCTAGACCCACACTTGAAACATCCACCCGTTCTTCTCCAACACTCCCCCGGATGGGTTCTCCCACACAGAGCACAAGGTCGAATCGACCTACAAAGAATCGGCATCATGCTCGAGCCGCCCATCTAACCTAGGCCTCTTTTGGAAACCCCTAAGAACTCGACGCCCCAAAACCTCTCTTACTCTTGCCCCTATCCTTATCTCGGTTCTGCCTCTCAGAACGTTTCACTTCTTCAGTAATTTTTACTTTCTCGACCAAAATGGCAAAATCTCTTTCCCGCTGCGGAGCTATCAGTACTCGCAGCTCATCCTGCAGACCATCCTCGAACCGTACACAACGCTCATAATCAGTCTAGACTATTCCTCGAGCATACCGGCTCAAACGCAAGAACTCCACCTCATACTCCGTCACAGATTTATTTCCTTGGACCAAAATTAAGAAATGCCTTCCTCTGAGCGTCCACATAACTCGCCCCAACATACTTTCCCTGGAACGCTGTCTTAAAGAAGTCCCAGGTGATACGATCTGCTTGAGTGCCTTCTCTTACAGTGAGCCACCACTGATATGCTTCATCCCGCAGAAGAGACACTGCTCCTTTCAATTTTTCCTCTACTGTGTAATCCAGGTCATCCATAATCCACTCCGCAGCCTCCAACCAGTACTCAGCTACATTTTGGGCTACACCAGAAATGCCCCTAAAGACCTCGGCCCCTTTTGCCCGGAGTCGTTCAGGAATAGATTTTCGGGCCACTGATCCTGTACTTGCTCCAGCAACCTACTCCAAAACTCGCAGCATAGCTTGGGACAAAGCATCATCCCCTCCAGCTCGATCTTGGGACCCCGTCTCGTTCACCGGTGATGCAGGTGCTTCCATTTCAGGCATGTGCCCAGATGCTTCAGACCCAACCCCAGCTCTTCGGCCTCTACCTCGGCCACGTCTACCGCGTCCACGTCCTCTAGTGCTCATGTTTGCTGGATCAAATTAATCTGATTAAGGATTTTTATGAATCAGTATATAATTCCAGTGTTTATTAACAAATGTCTTATGTAAAGCAAGCATAAGAGTTGTTCTCGCAGATCGAACTTCCTAATGTCTCAGTCTCTATAGTCTTAGCTAACAATCTCGGTATTTTAACTCTAATAGTTTTTCTAAAATCACTTCATCACATTATTAAACAAAATCAGAAGACTTACGGATTTGGTGTCGGAGACCCGTGATGCCATACCTCCAAAAGACATATATATATTTTTTAAAACCATTTTTCAAGCAAGTTTTGAAAACATTTTGAAACCCATTCCACAGCCGAGTTTTGCAACCAGGCTCTGATACCACAAAATGTAACACCCCAAACCCGACCTAAATGTCACGACCGGATCTGGCATGTCACATGGAAGGGTTGTTAAAGAAAGTTGTGTGTTTGTTAAAATGTTCGTATTCTTTTTAAAACTTCGAGTTTAGGAGTTTGTTTATAAAAACCTGTTTAACTCAATGTTCACTTTAGAAAAGTTGTGATTAATTTGAAAACTGCTTTTATTAGGAGATTTGAGTTTTAATTGTTGGTTAAATCTTGTTTATAACAGAAAACAACTTCAGTGCATTTCGAACATGTGATATTTTGAAAACTGTTTCGACAGTTAAGAGAACCTAGTGTTTAATCAATTATAGTTTGAAAAACCGTTCGTTAATATTTTGGAAAAACAACAGGTATTAAGGTTTTAGGAAAATCCCGTATTAAACATTTAATAATAAGCAGAAACCGAGTTAAAAGTTAAAACCAAATAAAATACCAAAGGCCTTATTATAAAACATAACCCAAATTAAAATAAAATTTAAGGTAAAGTAAAACGGGATTTACTAAAGAAATGATGTATGGCCACCACAGAGTCCACCTCGGCTCCAAATCCTCAAAGCTAGGGATTACTTGCAAAATTAAGCAGAGAGGTGAGTTACAAAAACTCAGTGTGTAAACCCCTAATCAAACATCAACTGGGCCCTAGCCCATTCAGATACAACCTGGGCCTTAGCCCTAACAGAAACAAACTGGCCTGAGGCCTTTACAGAATTAACCTGGGCCTTGGCCTTAAAAGCATGGTAAAATAGATAATGCATGCAATGCAACCCAGCCCAGCCTAATATTCCATCCGCTACACACCACCCGTATCCAACCTAACACACCTGTGGGGATTTCTACAATCAACCCTCCATCCGCTACACACCTCGATGGCAGTCACGCTGCTCATCTTCGAAATTGTGGCAGAGCCACCAAATTATCGAAATATACGTGGCATAGCCATCGGACAAAATGTTACAGAGTCACCGAAATGTGTGGCAGAGCCACCGAATTACATTTCCCCTATCATTAATATCATATCCCAAACCCATGCAACATTTCATGACATAGTATTTTCGTGCATGCATGAACATACCAATATAATAGATAAACGGAATACACAGTCATACCAAGTCTACCCAAAAGGGGATAATCATAAATTTACACACCTGGGCCATTTCCAAACTCACCCACTAGGGGTATCTCATAGCTTACCCAATGAGGATATTTTGGCTTTTAGCCGACAAATAGAATAAGACACAACAAACGAATAAGAGTGTGAAATTACACACCTGATTACGTGGAGAACTAGACACTCCTGCTCGACGTCACCTAAGTCAACACATGACACTATTAGCTTACAGCAACAACAATGGGAGATCTCTAATCCACGACTAACCGTACGATTTACTAACACTTTGCTTATCTGAATTAGATGTCGACTCCCTTCCATAACCTGACGGGAAATCTCGAATCGCTGACACCCTACGTCATTTGAACTTAGGAGTAGAGGCTATGAGTCCAGTCCCCTTGGGCTCCCTTAACGCAACCCCCTTAGATTGTCTATCATTCGCCTCCATGAAGAAAGTCTCGATCAGTAACGTAACACAGTGAAAGAATGGTGATTGTCTAACAAGAAGGTTCAGTTATGGCAGAGTAAAACGAACAGAGAATAGTCGCAAAGAAACCAGAGAGAGAACTCCTTACCTTGATTAATGAAGAACCGCCCCACAACAGATTCGGCTAAGGCTTTGAATCGAAATATGTGTTCCATGATGAGAGGAGAAAAGAAAGAGTTAGACAACAATTTGGAGAAACAGGAATGACACTTTCGGCTATGTGAACACAGGAGGGAAAAGGAAAAAAAAAAGAAATAAGAAAGACTTATCATTACCTTAGATCGAAGAGAAGTCGACTGCAAAGAGATTCGGCTATAGGAAAAAGAAATGAGAAGCCGATTTAAAAGATGAAAAGAGGAACTCCGTTGATGAAGAAAAGAGTAGCAAGAACACTGAAAGACAAAAGGGAGTTTCGGCTATGTGCTAATGGTGTAGAAAAAGGTGCAAAAAGGAGAATGATGGGAAGTGAGTTTCGGCTAGAAGAAATAAATAATGAAGAAGGAAAGAAGAGTAAGGTTTTCAGCCAATTAGTATGTGTGAAAGTAACCCAAAATGCACTAAGCAACCAGCACACAATTTGCACAAAAACGCAGAGAGATGAACAAGAAAAACCCAAGGAAAATTTGGCACACAATCTTCTCCCTTGACCGAAAATGCTACCTAACTCCCCCTAGCAGAATTTTCACCTCCCCCTTAGTTCCCATTTTCGGCCAACTATCACCACGCTCCCAAATCCCCTTGATTTACTCATTGATTTACTCCCCCTTTCACTCCACATATTATTTGACCAAGTCTCCCCTCTCTCCTACAGAGTTTGATCTTCACTCAGCCACATCCCTTACCTGAACACAAAAAATAAAGCCCCTTGTTGCAGCAGATGGGATTCGAACACTCTCCCCCCTTCCATGCTCCCTTGTGACGCCGACCACTAGGCCACCTTGCTACTTGTGACATCCAGATACAAACAATTATTCTTAAGTCCTGCCTTCACTAACTCTCCTCACTAAAGTGCCCAAAACTAATTTTTTTGCTGGGACTTAGGCTCAAACCCGAGCCTTCCCAGGACCCCTGAACACACACAATTAAAAAGCTTAGCAAGCCACACACAGAATAGAGAAAAATGCCGAACCCCTAATTTTAGGATATTATAGTTTAGAGTGGCCCAATATCTAAATATAGTTCAGTTATTTAAACAAATAGAGTACAGAAAGCTTACTTGGCTCGACGTCGAGGGCTCGGTGAACCACACTTCAAAAATCCTGCAAAAACTTTTTAACCTAAATGTTTTTTTTTAAAAAACCAAAATCTACGGCCCATTTCACAGCCCGAGCTTTGCAACCTGGCTCTGATACCACTAAATGTAACACCCCCAGACCCGGCCCAGACGTTACGGCTGAATCCAGGAATGTAACATCAAAGGCATAACTCAAAATGATTTTGCTAAGTTAAAATTTAAGGCCTAAAAGCCCAAAATCCTTGACACCTTGTTAAGTAGCGATAAAAGCCCATTTAATTATTTTAAGTATCCCGAAAACCATGTGTAAACATAGGAAATTTCTCAGGTTTAATAATTAAGTAAACAGTTGAAACAACAAAACTCAAAATCCAAAGTCAAAAAGGAGTACAAGGCCTTATCACATCCAATGAAAATAAAGCAATTAAAATCATGTCTTTTGAATCAAATAAATAAAACCTCTAAGTATCTTGTAGTGTGGTCATCTCCGATTCCTCTCCCACGTCGAGCCGTTTACTGAGGATCGCGTGAAACATTTAATAAAAAAGGGTGAGTTTCGAAACTCAGTGTGTACGACCCTTGGTAATCCAATCAACATACAATTATCACATTGGGCCTAAGCCCTAACAAAACCAGTGGTCTTGGGCCTTAGCCCATAATGACCTCATATCACATCAGTATCACATAATGCAATGCACCCATCCCAAATCCAACCCTGCACACCATTTCCCTTCCAACCCTACACACCTGTGGGGATATAAATATCAACCCACCCATCCCTACACACCAAAGGTAGCACCAGCAGCGGCACTACTCAAACGTTGCAGAAAAGCTGCTATAATGGGATTAAAGCCACCGGTGGATCCACGGTCGTCAAGCGACTATGCGATCCTCAAATCTTCCTCCGTATCATCAAAACCAACCCAAGTGCAACATATATTTCATGAATGCAACATACATATTCTCACACATTCGGCACTTAGGGGTATTTTAGTCATTTCACTACCCAAGGGTATTTCCGTAAATCTACTCTACAGGGGTATTTAGTTAATTTTGCAAAACTGAGGTATTTTGGAAATTTTGTAAATCAGGGATATTTTGGTAATTCTGCAAATCAAGGGTATTCTGGTGATTTCACAATTCAGGGGTATTTTAGTAATTTTGCAAATCTAAGGATATTTTGGTAATTTTCAAACTAAGGGTATTTTAGTAATTTTCAAATCCAAGGATATTTTGGTAAATTTCAAATCAGGGGTATTTGGTCCCTCTCGGGTTTTAGTTATGAACTTTGGCCCATAAAAAAGTCCTTGCAGCTAAAGTGAACAGACACTATGCACGGTAGGATTCCGAGAGAAGAGGAGGTGGGCCACTAGGACCGCTTTAAGTACCAAGCTCTCCTAGATCTACTCCTAGACATGCATATGTCCGTTGCCACACTCTAACCCAGCGACTTGTCCACGGACATGTTTAATAATTAAAATTAAGTTTTATGTAGTTTGAGAGTTGTTCCAAACTAGGCCTAAAGTCCATTAAACCCTAACATACTTGTCTACATCTTCATAAAGCCCATCAAGCCCATTTCACGTTCATATAACCTATTATGCCCAATTCACATCCTTATGGCCCATTAGACCCAAATCTCATTCATATGGCCCGTTAGGCCCAAAACAATTCCAGATCATGTAACATGCATGCCTAACTCAATTCATATAATCAAATAAATCAATTTCATCCAACTTAGCCTCAGGGCCCACCGAGCCCATTTAGCCACTTTCGGCTTTTCGGCTTTCTGGCATTGCCGATATCATGTGTGTGTAGTGTTTGTACACACCTGGTTACTGCGACGTGCTATACTATCCTCGGTCTTGAACCTACAACCAACCAACCTTCAATCAATCACCCATACTTAAACAAAATATCTACCAAAAGCCGAAACCTTACCGTAACCTTACCGTGTGCCACCGGGTTCTAATAGCCCTTCCTTAGCTACTAATCAGGAGTATCCCCTAGATCTGCACTCACACAAACACCATCAAGATTCGAGTGACTCATAATTCACACAAGTCACCCCTATAGATCAAACTCACATTCGACAATTCACTTAAACTACAATCGAGTTGAGTACACTTACCCTTCCTAACGATCCTACCAAGCTTGCGATCTTTGAACCTTATCCTTGTTATCACAGAGTTAACGACAGGACAGTTAGATAGCCTTTTGACTTTTAGCAAAATGTACAAAAGAGGTTAATCGAATACTTACTAAATCCCCTTTCGATCCTGCGGCCTAGATAGCTATTAAATAGATTCGGCTTCCAACACTTGACTGATAGTAGGTAACAATCGATTTGTGATAGAGGAACAACCACCAAGATTCGGCACTATTAGGAATTTCGGCAAGAGAAAAGATGGTGGTAATTCGGCTATAGAAAAGTTTGGCTATGAGAGAATTCGGCACAAAGGAATTCTGCTTTAGGAGATTTCGGCAATGGGAGAGTTTGGCTATGGGAGGAACTGATTGAGGGGAAGAAAAGAAAGAAAAAGAATGGAAAATTCTGCATTACCTAGGACCCCAGATTTGGCACACACACATTTATATAGCCTATAGCCGAAACTTAGCCACCCCTAAAGTCCAATTCGGCACAACTTCATCCACTGCTCATCTCCTAATTTTTCTCCATGATATCTCCCTTATCCTTCTCCTAAATTCTTTCTACTGGTCACTTCTCCTTAGAGTCCCTCTACACGCCACTTCCAGCCTTCTAGAAGCCAAAAATTAAATTCCAAAATAAAACTAAGCTAGCACTCGAACCTCAGACCTCCTTGGATGCATATGTCGCCACCTCTCCACACCCTAGTGGCGTCACTTAGCCACTTCACTACAGGCTTCTTTGTGCCATTTTTCTTCTTCATTTATTTAAAGGGCCTACTACCTGAAGTCACAGTTCCCTTGGGGCTAAAACAAAAATTTTTCCTATACCCCTACTTGATCCCAGGACAACTCCAACACCCCTAAACACTCCAAATTCATTAACCCTCAAACCCCACATGCCAATTGTCATTTTCTCGCTCACTTAAACATTTTCTGAGACCCAAAGCCCAATTCTTCTAGGCCCAAATTCGGGGCGTTACAACTCTACCCCCTTAAAGAAATTTCATCCTCAAAATTTCCAACTAACTCTTAATCGCACCGCTCAAGTCACACCACTATGCTTTCGCTGCGCACTCTGATTTTAATAACACTAACACACTTTACTCTAATTGAACCCTTTACACCTACCAAAAAAAAAAACCTACCCACTAGAGTAGATAAACATTGCACGCACACAGTTCCTATACCCAAAATATCGCATCCACACAAAACATACCCGTTATCACATTTGGGCATCCCCGTCTTCCCGGCGCTCATTATTGATTCTCCTATTATCAGAATTAGGAATTTTATGAAATTAGTTCATAGTTACACTGTTTAAAGCACATGTCTTATGCAAGTAATTCGCAGTCGTAAATCCACTACAGGCTTAAGTTTCCTACGGGCTTTAGTCTCTAAGAACCTATTGTTTAAAGTAGCCCAATATCTAAATATAGTTCAGTAATTTAAAAAAATGTAGTACAGAAAGCTTACCTGGCTCGACGTCGAGGGCTCGGTGAACCACACTTCAAAAATCCTGCAAAAACTTTTTAATCTACTTGTTTTTTTTTTTAAAAACCAAAATCTAAAGCCTATTTCACAGCTCGAGCTTTGTAACCTGGCTCTGATATCACTAAATGTAACACCCCCAGACCTGGCCCAGACATTACGGCTGAATTTGGGAATGTCACATCAAAGGCATAACTCAAAACAATTTTGCTAATTTAAAATTTAAGGACTAAAAGCCCAAAATCCTTGACACCTTGTTAAGTAGTGATAAAAACCCATTTAATTATTTTAAGTATCCCGAAAACCATGTTTAAACATAAGAAGTTTCTCAGGTTTAATAATTAAGTAAACAGTTGAAACAACAAAACTCAAAATCCAAAGTCAAAATGGAGTACAAGGCCTTATCACATCCAATGAAAATAAAGCAATTAAAATCATGTCTTTTGAATCAAATAAATAAAACTTCTAAGTATCTTGTAGTGTGGCCGTCTCCGAGTCCTCTCCCACGCCGAGCCGTTTATTGAGGATCGCCTGAAACATTTAATAAAAAGGGGTGAGTTTCAAAACTCAGTGTGTACGACCCTTGGTAATCCAATCAACATACAATTATCACATTGGGCCTAAGCCCTAACAAAACTAGTGGTCTTGGGCCTTAGCCCATAACGACCTCATATCACATCAGTATCACATGAATGCAATGCACCCATCCCAAATCCAACCCTGCACACCATTTCTCTTCCAACCCTACACACCTGTGGGGATATAAATATCAACCCACCCATCCCTACACACCAAAGGTAGCACCAGCAGCGGCACTACTCAAATGTTGCAGAAAAGCTGCTATAATGGGCTTAAAGCCACCGGTGGATCCACGGTCGTGAAGCGACTATGCGATCCTCAAATCTTCCTCCGTATCATCAAAACCCACCCAAGTGCAACATTTATTTCATGAATGCAACATACACATTCTCACACATTCGACACTTAGGGGTATTTTAGTCATTTCACTACCCAATGGTATTTTCGTAAATCTACTCTACATGGGTATTTAGTTAATTTTACAAAACAGAGGTATTTTGGAAATTTTGTAAACTAGGGATGTTTTAGTAATTCTGCAAATCAAGGGTATTCTGGTAATTTCATAATTCAGGGGTATTTTAGTAATTTTGTAAATCTAAGGATACTTTGGTAATTTTCAAACTAAGGGTATTTTAGTAATTTTTTAAATCCAAGGATATTTTGGTAAATTTCAAATCAGGGGTATCTGGTCCTTCTCGATTTTAGTTATGAACTTTGGCCCATAAACAAGTCCTCGCGGCTAAAGTGAACAGACACTATGCACCAGGTAGGATTCTAGAGAAGAGGAGGTGGGCCACTAGGACCGCTTAAGTACCAAGCTCTCCCTAGATCCACTCCTAGACATGCATATGTCCGTTGCCACACTCTAACCCAGCGACTTGTCCATGGACATGTTTAATTATTAGAATTAAGTTTTATGCAGTTTGAGAGTTGTTCCGAACTAGGCCTAAAGTCCATTAAACCCTAGCATACTTGTCTACATCTTCAATAAGCTCATCAAGCCCTTTTCAAGTTCATATAACCCATTATGCCCAATTCACATCCTTATGGCCTATTAGACCCAAATCTCATTCATATGGCCCGTTAGGCCCAAAACAATTCCAGATCATGTAACATGCATGCCTAACTCAATTCATATAATCAAATCAATCAATTTCATCCAACTTAGCCTCAGGGCCCACCGGGCCCATTTAGCCACTTTCGGCTTTTCGGCTTTCTGGCATTGCCGATATCATGTGTGTGTAGTGTTTGTACACACCTGGTTACTGCGACGTGCTATACTATCCTTGGTCTTGAACCTACAACCAACCAACCTTCAATCAATCACCCATACTTAAAAAAAGTATCTACCAAAAGCTGAAACCTTACCGTAACCTTACCGTGTGCCACCGGGTTCTAATAGCTCTTCCTTAGCTACTAATCAGGAGTATCCACTAGATCTGCACTTACACACACACCATCAAGATTCGAGTGACTCATAATCTACACAAGTCACCCCTATAGATCAAACTCACATTCGGCCATTCACTTAAACCACAATCGAGTTGAGTACACTTACCCTTGCTAACGATCCTACCACGCTTGCGATCTTTGAACCTTATCCTTGTTATCACAGAGTTAATGACAAGACAGTTAGATAGCCTTTCAACTTTTAGTTAAATGAACAAAAGAGGTTAATCAAATACTTACCAAATCCCCTTTCGATCCTGCGGCCTAGATAGCTATTAACTAGATTCGGCTTTCAACACTTAACTGAGAGTAGGTAAAAATCTATTTGTGATGGAGGAACAACCACCAAGATTTGGCACTATTAGGAATTTCAGCAAGAGAAAAGATGGTGGTAATTCGGCTATAGAAAGGTTTGGTTATGAGAGAATTCGGCACAAAGGAATTCGGCTTTAGGAGATTTCGGCAATGGGAGAGTTTGGCTATGGGAGGAACCGATTGAGGGGGAGAAAAGAAAGAAAAAGAATGGAAAATTTGACATTACCTAGGACCCCAGATTCGGAACACACACATTTATATAGCCTATAGCCGAAACTTAGCCACCCCTAAAGTCCAATTCGGCACCACTTCATCCACTGCTCATCTCTTAATTTTTCTCCATGATATCTCCCTTATCCTTCTCCTAAATTCTCTGTACAGATCACTTCTCCTTAGAGTCCCTCTACACTCCACTTCCAGCCTTCTAGAAGCCTAAAATTAAATTCCAAAATAAAACTAAGCTAGCACTCGAACCTCACCCCTCCCTGCATGCATATGTCGCCACCTCTCTACACCCTAGTGGCGTCACTTAGCCACTTCACCACAGGCTTCTTTGTGCCATTTTTCTTCTTAATTTATTTAAAAGGCCTACTACCTGAAGTCAAAGTTCCCTTGGGGCTACAACCAAAATTTTTTCCTATACCCCTACTTGATCCCAGGACAAATCCAACACCCCTAAACACTCCAAATTCATTAACCCTCAAAGCCCACATGCCAATTGTCATTTTCTCACTCACTTAAAAATTTTTTGAGACCCAAATCCCAAAGCCCAATTCTTCTAGGCCTAAATTCGGGGCGTTACGATTCCCGTATGTGTTCAGTTTAGTCCCGACCTTTCTCTAAAGCATGCTTAAGGTCTCGGTGACCTATCTAAGGGACACTGTGATTGAAATTGATGACTTGTATTATGAAATGTCTGTAAAAGTCTTCGATCTATCCGGTAATGTCTGTAACCCTAATCCGACGACGGATACGGGTTAGGGGTGTTACATTTGGTTGGTATCAGAGCTACGGTTTAGTCGATTCTTAGACTAACATAGCGTGTGAGAGTCTAGCTATACATGCCATATATCTTAACTGTGATAGTGTGATGAATCCTGACATGAAAAATGTGATTTTCATATAGTAATGGATCCCGAAAGAGCCACAGTTGACGATGTAGAAAGTAATGCGCCTGCTCCCACTCAAGGAACAGTGCCATCTGATCCGAGACTGGCTACGAGCGGTCATGAGGGAGAAGCTAAACAAGCTTTCTTCCAGATGATGAGTGAGTGGTTCACTCAGTTTGTAAGAAATAATCCAGCTGTTTCACAACCTCCGCCCCCGCTTAATCCCCCTCAAACATCTGTTATGCCTCAGACTTTGAATTTGAATATGTTGAACAAGCCTCCGGTAGATAAAATTCGTAAGTTCGGGGCTGAAGAGTTCAGGGCTACCAGTGACAACGATGCCGAGAAAGCTGAGTTCTGGTTAGAAAACACTACCCGAGTATTCGATGAAATGTCACTGGCACGTGAAGAATGTATAAAATGTGTTGTATCATTGCAACAAGACGCGGCCTATCAGTAGTGGAAAATTCTAATTTCTATTGTTCCGAAAGAACGAGTGACATGAGACTTCTTTCAGATTGAATTTCGGAAGAAATACATCAGTGAGAGATTCATCGATCAGAAACGAAAGGAATTTCTGGACTTAAAATAGGGCCGTATGTCTGTCAATGAATATGAACGAGAGTTCGTGAGGTTAAGTCAGTATGCCAGAGAATGTGTTTCATCGGAAGCAATAATGTGTAAGAGGTTTGAAGATGGTTTAAATAAAGACATCCGCTTGCTAGTCGGGATTTTAGAGATAAAAGAGTTTGTGGTACTTGTTTATCGAGTATGTAAAGCCGAGGCACTCGAGAAAGACAAAAGAAAAGATGAGTCTGAAGCTAGAGAAGTGAGAAAAATATTTTCGAACAAATCATTTCAGTCAGCTTCAAAGAAATTCAAAGATTAACATGGCCGTTCAAAGACTAATGCAGGACATTTTAGTAAAGATCGAGCTAGATCACATTTGAGTTCCAAAGCTCCGGCAACATCAATGTCAAGTGTTGGAAATGTGGATCATTAGATCATTTTATCCGTGATTGCCCAGAATCTGTTGAGCAAGAGACTGCCCAGAATCTGGATTATGATAATGTTTCTGTGAGAGGTAGATCTTCTCGAAATGCAAGGAATGTCAGTGGTAGTCAGAGAACTACGAGAGATACTATTGCGAGATCTAAAGTTAGAACGCCCGCCAGAGCGTATGCCATCCGAGCTCGTGAGGAAGCTTCGTCTCTGGATGTTATAACGGGTACATTTACACTTTATGATACTTCTGTGATTGCATTGATAGACCCTGGTTCTACTCATTCGTATGTATGCATGAACTTAGTATCCAGTAAGACATTGCCTGTAGAGTCTACAGAGTTTTTTATAAAAGTATCGAACCCTTTAGGTAAAAGTGCCTTAGTTGACAAAGTATGCAAGAATTGTCGGTTAATGTTTCGAGATATATGTTTTCCTGCTGATTTGATGCTATTACCATTTGATGAGTTTGATATCATTCTGGGTATGGACTGGTTAACATTACATGATGCTTTGGTGAATTGTAAAAGAAAGATCATTGATTTGAAAAGTCAGAATGATGAAATAGTTCGATATGAGATTTACGTGTAAGACCATGTCTGGGACATTGGCATCGTATTGATTCGTGTAAGACCCTGTCTGGGACAGTGGCATCGATATCCTGTTACATGTAAGACCACGTCTGGGACGTTGGCATTGTATGACTATTTCGATCACTCTGAGTATCCTATTAGATTTCGAACGGTTCAACGGGCAAATTTGAGATACGAACGACTATGTGATTTGTATATTCGTTTCAGGTACGTTTGATATGTACACTAAGTGTGTATGAAAGGTAAGTATCTATATGAACTTACTAAGATGATTATGTATATGGAAATGATGAGATTATATGTGAAGATATGCTTGAATGATCCATGTGTATATATGATATTTGAGTTGAAGAATATGGAAAATATGGCTAAGAAAATGAGCCAAAGAGTATTGTGAGGAATTTGTTATGAGAATCAATGATGTTATTGTATCAAATTGGTTATATGCATTATATGCTAAGTTTATTTGTATATGGCTTACTAAGCTTTTGAAAGCTTACTCTGTGTGTGTTTGCTCTGTTTTATAGATCGTCAAAACTACTGAAGGCTCGGGGACCATTGAGGATCATCATCACACTACTCAAACTCATTTTGGTACCTTTTGAAAATGTATATACTAAGTATGGCATGTATAGGCTAGTAATTTAGTATATGTTTGAGATGTAAATAGCCATGTGATTTGGCTAGTTAATGTTTGTAATGTGCATGAGTATATATATTATTTGGTGCATGTTTTTGTATGGCTTGATGGCAATGAAGTAGCCTTATGAATGGTAAGTTTATGGATGAATTGATGCCTTAGTGAGTTAATAAGGTTATGGTTGAATTATACTTGGATTTATATGAGAGTTGATTGTACAAATTAGCATGTTTAGAAATGAGATTAAATGGAATAATATGATGACTATTTGGTGTGTTTTTGGTTGCCATTTGATTGTGGAAATAGGCTTGTTTATGGTTTTTAGTATGACCCTAGTGTGGGTGGCATATTGGCCTTACAATGGGCCTGTTATGCATAAACGGTTGTGGCACACGGGCGTGCCTAATGACCTTGTGATTAAGTCAGTAGTTAGCTCAAGTGTGCACGGCCATGGTACACGGACGTGTCAGGTAGCCGTGTGAATAAGTCAGTATCTAGCCTAAGAGTAAACATCCATGGTACACGGACGTGCCTAGTGGCCGTGGGGATAAGTCAGTATACATGCTCTGTTTTGGCACGGCCAGAACACATGGGTGTGTCTAGTAGCCGTGGGAGGCATACGGCCTGACTGCACGGGCGTGTGACCTTTGCAGTGTTCAAAAAGTTTTAAATTTCCAAGAATTCCCGTATGTGTTCGGTTTAGTCCCGACCTTTCTCTAAAGCATGCTTAAGGTCTCGATGACCTATCTAAGGGACACTGTGATTGAAATTGATGACTTGTATTATGAAATGTCTGTAAATGTCTTCAATCTATCCGGTAATGCCTGTAACCCTAATCCGGCGACAGATACGGGTTAGGGATGTTACACACGGTCTTACACGAGATCTTTCTTTGGTGCCGAGGCCATGTCCCAGACATGGTCTTATACGGGACCTCCTTCATTTGGTACTGATGCCATGTCCTAGACGTGGTCTTATACGGGACCTACATTCGGTGCTGATGCCATGTCCCAGACATGGTCTTATACGGGACCTACATTCGGTGCCGATGCCATGTCCCAGACATGGTCTTATATGGGACCTATATTCGGTGCCGATGTCATTTCCTAGACTTGGTCTTATACGGGACCTACATTCGGTGCCGATGCCATGTCCCAAACACGGTCTTATACGGGACCTTCCTTATCTCATGTTGTGATATTAGTACCCTTGCTATTCCAAATGTTCAACCGGGACTTCAACTTAACATATTTTCATCATACTCTCATCGAGGCATCATTAGTCAATTTCATAGAAATAATATTCATTTCACATAATATCTAGAAATTAAAAATATAAAAACATTATGTAGCTTTAATTTCACACAAACTTACCTCGATACCAAAATGGCAAGAAGGGACCTAACCGTCAGTTCCTCGTTTTCCCCCCATTCTAAGTCTGAACCTCGTTTTCTTTGATCTATAACATCACATTTAGCTCACTTATTAGTCACATTATTCATTATGACCCAAAAATCATACTATGGCAAAATTACGTTTTTGCCCCTAAACTTTATCATATTTATACTTTTTCCCCTAGGCTCGTAAAATGATTTTATTAAATTTTCTTGTATTTTAGGCCTAGCCGAACCATTTTCATAACTATAGAAGTCCACAATTTGCATTCATTCACACATTTTTCAACTTTTTACAAATTAGTCCTTTTATGCGATTTCATCGAAAATCACTTAGTAAAAATCGTTTACTACACACCGAGCATTCATATTCTACCATTAGACATCAAAGCACATGCATGTCATCCATGGGTAAATTTTTAAACACAAACCCTAGCTCAAAATAATGGTAGAAATAGCTAAACCGAGTTACGACGATCTCAAAAATGTAAAAAAACATTAAAAACGGGGCTTGGAGGCACTTACTATTGAGCTTGAAAGCTTGAAAACCCTAGCCATGGCTTCCCCCATGCTAAATTCGGCCAAGGAAGAATATGGACAAAGGTTTTTGGCTTTTATTTTTTCTTTTAGTCCATTTAATTACCAAATTACCAAAACGCCCCTAACTTAAAAATATCCTATTTCACTTATCTAATGTCCATTTTTGTCCAACAATTTAACCAATGGTCTAATTTCCATTTAAGGACCTCCAATTTTAAATTTCATAGAAATTGGACACTTCTAAAATGTGTACTCAACTTTTTCACTTTTTACAATTTAATCCTTCTAACGAAATTGAGTGCCCAAACGTCAAAATTTTCGAACAAAATTTTCACGGAATCTTTTCGTGAAATCGTAGACCATAAAAATATAATAAAAATAAGATTTTTTTCTCATCAGATTTGTGGCCTCAAAACCACTGTTTCGACTAGGCCCAAAATCGGGCTGTTACAGGCCACACAGGCATGTCCATGAGCCACACGGCTTGGGCCTTGTATCACAGCCTAGCCACACGGCTGTGTGACCCCTGTTTCCAATTTTTATGGTTTTTTTGTTTTATTTCAAATTGATCCCTGGTTGTTTTTAAACTGATTTTTAGGTTCCGTAAGTTCGTTATAAGTCTCGTAAATCTATATACATTATGAATGTTGTGAGATTTGAATATTTGATTGTAGATTAAGTAACGAATGAATTAAAGCTCTTAATTGTTATGATATGTTTCGTAATGCTCTATAACCCTAATTCAACGATGAAGACGGGTTAGGGGTGTTACATTTAGTGGTTTCAGAGCTACAGTTTAATTGATTCTCGGATTGAACGTAATAGGTATAGAGTCTAGAAATACATGTTATTTTATAACATGTGATAGTATGATGTCTCCTAACTTAAAATGATATTGTTATTTGTATAGATAAAATATGTCAGTTGAATCCAATCGAACTATTTCTGATGAATTTGAGAGCAATGCTCAAGCCTTGATACAGGGGGTTATTCATAGTAAGCCCGTTCTTGAGGGCCTTAAAAGTGAGGCACGAGAAGCCTTCTTTCACATGATGTCTGAGTGGTTCACTGACTTTATGCGAACTAATCCAATGGTTCAACAACCTCCGCCCCTGCAGTACCCCAATTGATACCTTCTATTCCTCAAGGGTTAGAAAAGGTACGTGTGAACAGGCCTCCTATTAATATAATTCACAAATTCGAGGCTGAAGAGTTCTGCGGTAAAGTGGAGGATGATCCAGAAAAGGCTGAATTATGGTTAGAAAATACTATTAGAGTTTTTGATGAGTTGTCATGTTCTCCCAATGATTATCTAAAGTGTGTGATTTCATTGTTAAAAGATGAAGCATAACAGTGGTGGAATACTTTGATAGTTGTTGTACGGGAAGATCGTATAAGTTGGGAAGTCTTCCAATTTAAGTTCAGGAAGAAATATGTCAGTTAGTGATATTTTGATAAAAAGCGAAAAGAATTTCTTGAGTTGAAGCAGGGCCGTAGAACTGTAGCTGAATATGAGAGAGAGTTCATCTGGCTCAGTAAGTACGCTTGACAATGTATTCCATTAGAAGCTGTTATGTGTACTCGATTTGAAGAGGGCTTGAATGAAGACATCCAATTGCTTGTCGGGATACTAGAGTTGAAAGAGTTTATTGTGTTAGTAGGCAGAGCGCAGAAAGCGAAAAATCTTTGCAAATCAAAGAAAAATGTAGACTCGAAAGTTTGGGACTCGAGTAAAAGACAATTAGAAAAATCACTCTTATATCTTTCGAAGAAGATAAAGGAATTTCGCAGTCGAACGTCAGCTTCATCTGGATTTTCTAGGAGAGATCGAGGAAAGGAAGTTAGTTCGAAACCTCAAGCTACCTTAGAAGCTAGTGTTAGTACCACTTGTAACAAGCAAGAGTGTCAATATTGTAACGCCTTGAATAATTTATTTATGTTTCTATAAATCCTAACATAAATGAGTATTTGCTTCAGTGGTTAAGTGATTTGAGGGTGTGTTTGATGTCTTAGGTTCAAGTCCTATTTATGGAAAATTTTGTTATTTTTATCCTAGCCTTATTCATGGTGAGTAGGCTTATGTTAGATTATTTGTAAACTCATATCAGAATGAGCCTGCTGGTTCGAGTGGTAAGAAGTTAGCTTGCTGGAGGTCTTATGTTCAAATCCTCGTACGAGCGTGGATGTTAATTTTTGTCTCGGTTGTCTAGGAGAGTTTGGATGGGTTTGGAAGTCTGTGTAAGTGGATGAGAGAGTGGGTAGTTGGGATTGCGTTAGTAGGAGACTATGCCTAAAATTGGGGGGATTGCGGGATTCTTTTTGTTTTAATTTTTTAAAAATTTTTATTATTTTTCTCTCTCTTCCCAAATTCCCTCTGACGTTAGTTTCTCCAATTTTCTAACGTTGTCTTCTTCCTTCTTTTCCCTTTCTGATAGTTTTCCCCTTCTTTGTAAATCTTTGCTTCATTCTTCTTCGATTCTGTTCGTGAACCTGTCGTTCAACGTGCTACTGGAATTGTCGGGTTTTTTTAATCGGCTTAGTAAGTGGAACTTCATTTGTCTTTAACGTTTGGTTTTTGAGATGTTAGAAATGTTAAATGGTAGTCATTAATTGGTGATTAATCGATGAAATCTGTGATTTGGTGAAGGTTATGAGGTGGAAAATTGCACTTCAACGGCTTAGTACGCGTTAGCAGGGGTTTATCGTCGACGGTGAGTTCTTGGGCAATGTTGAATTTCTATCGTGAATTGTATTTTGGTTGCTAAATCTGTGTCTGGGGTACTAGTTTTTTGGTTTGGAAGGGTTCGGGATTACTTTCGCATCAAAATCGTACCAGGTGTGTACCCTAAACACGAAATATCGAGGTTTGGCTAAAGCCAAAAATTGGGTCTGTCAACGCTACACGAGCGTGTGGCCGGCCGTGTGGCTGGTCGTGTGCGAGACACAACCGTGTGATTGACGAAGGTGTGGCCGTGCACTTGAGACGGCCTTATGGCAGTGTGAGTTTGGCTGTGTAGGCCACACGGGCTAGGCTAGGTTGGGCTTATGGGCCCACACAGACATACCACACGAGTGTGTGGATTTGGGCCAGGTCGTGTGGGCCCACACGGGCATGCGAGCCCAAGATTCTAAAATTTTCCCTTGAGGCGCATAGGTCATTTTGATTGACTATGGGCCTACCGAAGTGTCAGTAAGGGCTAATCAGACCCTTTTTCATGTGCCCTGATATTATGATAGTTTGATCTGAGTAGAAAATTGATATGCATGTCTGACCGTACTGTTTAAGCATGTATGTTATCTGTATACGAGCATGTTAAGCATGTTAAATCTGTTAAATCTGTATCTATATTTTATATCTGTGTTTGGGGTGGGTTTTGTACATGCGGAGGAAGTGATCTGTACGGTGACCTTTCGCCTATATTATGGCAGCTTGACTGCATATTATCTGTTATGTGTCGCATAGATACTATATGGTGTGTAGGGATGGGTGGGTGTTTTTTTTAACCCCACATGGTGTGATGGGATAGACGGAGATAGTGTGTAGAGGATGGGGGTAGGATTATGTACGTTTGATCTATTATTTGATTCTAATACCCGTTACTATTATGGACTTAGGTCCGATCTATATCTGACTGTATATGAAATTTTGTGTATGTTGCATGACTATTTCTGTAGGGTTACACACTGAGTTTATGAAAACTCACATTTGTTTGTCTGTTCTGTTCAGGTAATCCATAGACTTAAGTGGGTTGGTGTGGCGGAGGCTCAGCGGTGACCACTCGACAGAGAACTGCTTTTATTTAGTAATATCGGTTTCATTTTAAATCTGGTTTTTCTTGAGAGTTTGTAATTTTTGGGACTCTCTGGACTATATGGTTTTAACTTTTGAATTTGGATTTTGTTTTGCTTTCTTTTCCGCAACGTTGACAAAAACACTTTACGCAAACAAATGGTTTTTACAAATGGTTTTTGGAAACACGAGCTTGGTTTCGAATAAAACGATTTTCAAACTTCCGCTACAAATTCTTGATAACTTAAAATGGTTTCAAATCATATTATAAACTTAACTTTTTCCTGATATTAAGACTCTGATTGGTACACTAATAAAACAATACGTTTTAACTCAAAAGATATAATTTAAAACCTTTCTTCGTAACACACCCAGATTCAGTCATAACATCTAGGCCGAGTTTAAAATACGATCCCTCCTTCAAACGACACTCACCAAAATGTGCCTTATTACAATATTGACACTCTGGACTATTAAGAGCGGTACCAACACTAGCTTCTGAGATAGCTTGAGGTTTCGAACTAACTTGCTTTCCTTGATCTCTCTTGGAAAATCCAGATGAAGCTGACGATTGTCTAAAGTGTGTGATTTCGTTGTTAAAAGACGAAGCATACCAGTGGTGGAATACTCTGATAGTTGTTGTACGAGAAGATCGTATAAGTTGGGAATTCTTCCAAACTGAGTTCAAGAAGAAATATGTCAGTCAATGGTATCTTGATAAAAAGCAGAAAGAATTTCTTGAGTTGAAGCGGGGCCGTAGAACTGTAGCTGAATATGAAAAAGAGTTCGTCTGGCTCAGTAAGTACGCTCGACAATGTATTCCATTAGAAGCTTTTAAGTGTACTCGATTCGAAGAGGGATTGAATGAAGACATCCAATTGCTTGTCGGGATACTAGAGTTGAAAGAGTTTGTTGTGTTAGTAGGCAGAGTGCAGAAAGCGGAAGATCTTTGCAAATCAAAGAAAAAGGAAAACTCGAAAGTTTGGCACTCGAGTAAAAGACAACTGGAAAAATCACTCTTTTCTCCTTCGAAGAAGGAATTTCGCAGTCGAACGTCAGCTTCATCTGGATTTTCTATTAGAGATGGAGGAAAGCAAGTTAGTTTGAAACCTCAAGCTACCTTAGAAGCTAGTGTTGGTACCGCTTGAAACAAGCCATAGTGTTAATATTGTAATAAGGCACATTTTGGTGAGTGTCGTTTGAAGGAGGGATCGTGTTTTCAATGTGGTTCGTTGGATCATTTCCTTTATGACTGTTCAGAAAAATCTAACAGGGATAAAGCTCAGAATGTATGGTCAGCGTCTATGTCTTCTAGAGGTAGACAATCAAGAAATAGTAGAAATGCTGGAGTTAGTATAAGTGGGATGAAAGACACTACAGTTCGTTCCGAAGCACAAACATCTGCTAGGCCTTATGCGATACAAGCTCGTAAAGAGGCTTCAGCACCTAATGTGGTTTCTAGTACTTTTTCTCTCATTGATGTTACTGTTTATGCTTTGATTGACCTAGGGTCAACTAACTCGTATATATGCACTGCATTGGTAACATATTCACCAATAGAGTTAACTAAGTTTGTAGTCAAAGTAACTAATTCACTAGGTCAATATATATTAGTGTACAAAGTTTGTATTGTCCACTAAAAATTCTAGATTACAACTTTTTGACTAATTTGATGTTATTCTCGGCATTAATTGGTTGGCCTTACATGATGTAGTTGTGAATTGTAGATGAAAGCAAATTGTTTTAAAATGTCAAAATGGTGAAATAGTCAGGGTTGAATCAGATGGATTAGACAGTGCCACTAATATTATTTTTGCTTGGTCTACTGTGAAATTAGTGCGAAACGGGTGTAAGGCGTATTTAAAATATATTTTGGATACCAGGGCTTTACAATCGAAGTTGGAATTAGTTTCGACTGTTTGTGATTTTGCAGATGTGTTTCCTGAGGAGTTGCCAAGGTTACCACCAATTAGAGAAGTTGAGTTTGCTATTGAGTTAGTACCGGGAAGTTCTCCGATATCGATTGCTCCATATAGAATGACTCTAGCTGAATTAAAAAAAATTAAAAGCACGGTTGCAAGAGTTGTCAGATAGGGGATTTGTTCGGCCTAGTGTTTCTCCCTAAGGAGCGCCAGATTATTTGTTAAGAAAAAGGATGGGTCGATGCGTTTGTGTATTGATTATCGACAACGTAATAAACTCACAATTAAGAACAAATATACATTGCCTCGTACTGATGATTTATTTGATTAGCTGAAAGGTGCAACAATATTTTCTATAATTGATCTCTGTTTAGGATATTATCAGCTTCAAGTTAAAGATTCAAATATGCCGAAAATAGCTTTCAGAACCAGGTATAGCCACTACAAATTTTTAGTTATGCCAATCTAATTAACAAATGCTCCTGTTGTGTTTATAGACTTGATGAACAAAATATTTCGATCGTATTTAGACAAGTTTGTTGTTATTTTCATTGACAACATATTAATTTATTCAAGAGGTGAGACTAATCATGTCTAGCATTTGAGTTTCGTGTTACAAATATTACACAAGAAACAACTATTTGCAAAATTCAATAAATGTGAGTTCTGACTTTGGGAAGTTGGTTTTTCTGGGTTATGTGGTATTGGTAGATGGTATAAGAGTTGATTCGAGAAAAATTTTAGCTGTATTGAATTGGAAACCTTGGTGAAATGTCACCATAATACGAACTTTTCTAGGTCTTATCGGATATAATCGACATTTTGTTAATTTTTTTTATGATTGCTTTACCTTTGACGAAGCTACTCTAGAAAGATGTTAAGTTTGTTTGGTCTGATAAATGTCAGCAGATCTTTGATTGGTTGAAAGAGATGTTAACCGAAGCTTCTGTGTTATCCCAGCCAGAATCCGAAAAAGAATTTGTGATTTATAGTGATGCTTCCCTTAACGGTTTAGGTTGTGTTTTAATGCAAGAAGGTAAAGTTGTAGCTTATGCTTCTCGATAGTTGAAATCGCACGAGAAAAATTACTTAACACACGATTTGGAACTTGTAGGTATTGTGTTTGCCCTGAAGATATGGTGACATTACCTATACGGAGAAAAATGCCAAATTTTCACCCATCATAAAAGCTTGGAATATTTGATGTCTCAAAACGAACTAAATTTGCGACAACGACAATGGTTGGAGTTGTTAAAAGATTACGATTTGATTATCGACTATCACTTGAGCAAAACTAATGTTGTTGCGGATGCTCTAAGCCGAAAGTCATTGTTTACTTTAAAAGCTTTGAATACTTGTTTGGCGCTTGTTGATGATGGTTCGATTTCAGCTGAATTAAAAGTTAAACCAATGTTTCTACAAATGATTTGTAAAGCTCAGAAAAATGATCTTGAATTAGTTGTTAAACAATAGCAGATTGGGAAATTATCAGATTCATAATTTCATATAGGTACTGATGATATCTTGTACTTTCGAAATAGATTGTGTGTTATAAAGAATTATAAAGTTAAACAAGAGATTTTGCAGGAGGCTTACAGCAATAGTTACTCGATTTACCCTGGTAGTAATAAAATGTACAATGATTTGAAACAAACGTATTGATGGCCAGGTATGAAACGTGAGATCTTGGAATTTGTATCAAAATGTTTGATTTGTCAGCAAGTTAAAGTCAAGCATCAAGTAACTCCAGAGTTACTATAGTCTGTTATGATTTCGGAATGGAAATGGGAACATGTTACCATGGACTTTGTGTCAGGGTTATCGTTAACTCTGAGGAAGAAAGATGCAATTTGGGTTGTTGTTGATCAGTTAACTAAATCTGCACATTTCATTCCTGTGCGCATAGATTTTTCACTTGAGAAATTGACAGAGTTATATGTTTTTGAGATTGTCAAACTACACGGTGTGCCATTGTAAATTATTCTTAATCGGGATCCGCAATTTACTTCTAAATTTTGGAGTAAGTTACACAAGGCTTTGGGCACTAAATTAAATTTTAGTATAGCATTTCACTCACAGACAGACAATAAATTAGTGTTATTCAAATACTCAAAGATATGCTTCGCAGTTATGTTTTGGAGTTCGAAGGTAACTGGGAGAAATTTTTTCCATTGGTAGAGTTTGCTTGTAAAAATAACTATCAATCGAGCATTAAAATGGCCCTGTACAAAGCTTTGTATGGTCAAAAGTGCATAAATCCATTATACTGGATTAAATTGAGTGAGAAAAAGCTTCTGGCTACTAATTTGATTCGCGAAACTGAATAAAAAGTGAAACTGATACGAGACTGTTTGAAAGTTGCTTCTGATCGCCATTATAACACCCCTAACTCGTATTCGTCGCTGGAACAAGGTTATGGAGCATTACCAGAGTTTACAGTTCAATTATAGTTAATTCATGTCATTTACTATTCATTTCTGAAAGTCAATCACAATCAATCATAATGTCCCTCATATGGGTCATCGAGGCCCAAAATACGTATTAAAATTCAGTTAGGACTAAACCGGAATCATAGAAATTTTTTTGCAAAATATCAAAAATTTTCTTAGGTGTAGGGGACATACGCCCGTGTGGCCAAGCCGTGTGGCTCACACGGCCAATGACACGCCCATGTCTCAGGCCGTGTGGGCATTCGATGTGAGGTACACGGTCGTGTCCCAGCCCGTGTTCAAATTATGGTAGCTACTGACTTAGGTCACACGGCCAACCACACGCCCATGTGCTAGGCCGTGTGGACAATTTAAATTTCAAAAATAGGTGCAGGATTCACACGACCAAGACACATGCCCATGTGCTGGGCCGTGTGTTTCACACAGCTGAGACACACGCCCGTGTCCTGGGCCGTGTGTTTCACACAGCTGAGACACACGCCCGTGTCTCTACCCATGTGACCAATTCTAAACATTCTGTTTCTCAATTTTTAAGATGCAGGGGACACACGGCCAAACCACACGCCCGTGCGTATGGCTGTGTGTCTCACACGGTTGAGACACACGCCCGTGTGGAAAAAATAAGGCCATTTTCCAAGCCTTATTTCTCGCCCTTTTTACCTTGCATGTACATCAACACTTCAATATATTCAACAACCAATTCAAGGCATATAAATCAAACTAATATTTAAGTTTTATACATGACATGTTTGCCCACACTTTCAAGTATTCATCTTACCCTTTTCTAATCATATACATACCCAAGTGTGGTTATATCTAGTTAGTAATCCAAGCATACTCACATACCAAACATGATATAACTTCATGCATAAATATATTAAATATGTTATCACTAGCCATTCCAATGGCTAATTACAACCAAAACATTTACATACCCTTACTTGTCACCATTAGCCTATACATGCCATTATCCCAAAATAAGTTTCCTATTTATACCAAAACAAGCTGGAGGATAGTGTGATGATGCTACGACCAATCTCCAACCTTTACGAGCTTCTGAGTACTATAAAACAGAGT
Organism: Gossypium sturtianum; assembly: GCA_025698515.1. Taxonomy (NCBI): domain Eukaryota; kingdom Viridiplantae; phylum Streptophyta; class Magnoliopsida; order Malvales; family Malvaceae; genus Gossypium; species Gossypium sturtianum. The sequence continues at coordinate 66,402,810 of CM046950.1, read as the reverse complement.
AAGCATTTAATGCTTAGTAAGTTCGTATAACAGGAATTTAACTTACCATGAATTTACATTTAAGATTATCATACAAAACATGCATCCAATCATTTTGGCCAATTGCCTAACCACATATACTCATCAAAATAGTTAGTCATGTAGTTCACATGAATTTGAAGAAAATAGAGATGAGCTCATCAAACATATATTTACAAGTATTTCAGAATTTTTTGAGATATAATCCATTTAGTTCTTATATTTTTCTCACATCAGAAATTTTGTCCGTTGAATTATTGAAATGTCGATGGATACCTAGGTAGTATACTCCAGGTATACAAATCAATGATCCATCAACTCATGTTCGGGGGTACCCATAAGGGCACATAACCAAGAAACACACTCTCGATCCATATATCAGGATGCTCATGTGAGCCGTGTAACAAGAAGCTTATCCGGGCTAAATTAGGAACCTCATAAGAGTTTAGAACAGGAAGCTCATTGAGCATAACAGGTAACTTCGAAGAGTTATTAATAGGGAGCTCCGAATAGCATATCAGGGAGTTCAAGTGAGCCATGTCAGGAAGCTCATAAGAGCCTATATCAGGACGCTCACGAAGAGCTGCGTTTGTGTCCGCAATAAATACTGGATCACAACCGATCGAATCATGTAACAGGAAGCTCACAAATAGCTGATGTAGTGTGCAACACATGCAAGATCACTACCGATCAGGATGCTCGCAGGAACTATATATAACAGGAATGCTCGAGAAGGCTTTTAACAGGATGCTCGTTCGAGCTATAATGTCTGCAACATATCCAAGACTATAATCAATACGGGAAAATATTGTATCCATCGTATTTCATTATTCAAACGGGACTTATCATTTATCAAGTAATATCAATCATGTGATTAATTTCATACATTAAACATTGATACAATTCAAACAAATACAACATATAATTCAAACATATAAATATACATAATTTAGTTACACGAACTTACCTTGTTACTTGTTCGTATACAGAAATCTACTAATCCGACACTTTTTCTTCTCCTCGATCTAACTTCGTATTTGAGTCTTCTTGATCTATATAAATAAATTTAACATAAATTTAATCCATTTCATACCTAATTCAATCCAATTCACATCTTAGGCAAAAGTACCATTTTGCCCCTATACTTTTCATTAATTCCAATTTCACCCCTAGGCTCGGAAAATGAAATTCATGCAATTTATTCCTTATTCCAAGCTTAACTAAATTTTACATATAACATTTATAGCACATATATTTCATAAAAATCAGAAATTTTCCATAAATTTTACATCTTTACAATTTAGTCCCTATGTAACACCCCAAACCTGGCCCAAACACTACAACCGGATCTGTATGTCACTAAGGAATTTTATAAATTGTCACACTTTGGAAAACGAGTATCAGGTTTAAACATTTTAATCGAAAAAAAACTTAGTAATTTAATATTCTGTATAAAATGTAAATTTAAATGATACCTTGGTGAATTAGGAAAAAACTAAGTTGTTACCTGCCTTTGCTTAATTTTAACATGAAATTTAAAAGTCTAATAATAAAAACCCAACATGAAACCCAAAATAAATATGAGTCTAGTGGCCCATGGCCTTATTACATTGAAACTTAAAATCCTCTTAATAAAAAAATATATTAAAATTTTTGCTGAATCCAAATACTCTCTCGCATGGCCACCTTGCGCTCCACTCCAGCCCGGTCCGATGCACTAGGTGCTACCTGAAAATGTTAAATAATAGGTTGAGTCGCGAGACTTAGTGTGCAACCCTCCTGCACCATTAGATTTGGGCCTTAGCCCCACAGAACAGAATAACAGATTAGTATATAACAAAAATTATGCAAGCCCAACCCAAATCCTAGGTTTCCATCCGCTACACACCACCCTTACCTGCCAGTCACACCGTTGGGGATTTCTACAATTAACCCACACCGCTACACACCATCAATGGCAGTCATGCTGCTCATCGTCAGATCATGGTCGTAGCCACTACAATAGGTCATGGCAAAAGCCACTACAACAGGTCACGGCAAAATCCGCTACAACAGGTCACGGCAAAAACCGCTACAACAGAACACTTCCCCTTTTCTTCAAACCTAACCCCATGCAATCACAGAATTCGGTATACTTATCACATATGTCATCTTAATAGGAACATTCACTTAGGAATGACAGAGATCACTAACCTGGTGATTCACTTTTACCCTCCTTGGGTTTCAACCGTTATGCCGAGATTTTGGCATTTTACAGAATATTTCAGATTAATAACATATATTTTTAAACAGGCAATCTAAATGGTGTGGAAGTGTTACACACCTGATATCGCGTAGTTTTACACCCTTAGTCAATATCCTTACTATCTGGATCTACAACCCTTAGTCTGAAACCTTGCTCAAAAGCCGGAAGGACACGAAGATTTGGGCTCCCCTACATTCGGCCAAGGGTTAATAAATACCCGAATTTACACGTTTAAAAATTAATCGATCATCTTACTTTGAAATCCTGAAAGTAACATCATTCGTGTGTTACTGAACTCTGACTTAGAGATCTATGCAATTGACTCCTCTTCAAAACCCAGAATGCCGAAACTAAGAGAAAAACTCAAGGTCAGTTTCCCTATAGCCATTCGGCTAGAGTCTCTAAAAAAAATCGGAAAGGATTGAAGCCTTATGAATCGATACTTACCTTCAGTTTCCTTCGAGATTTAGCACAAGCAGATACCACAGAGAGGATTCGACTTCTAGGAATGAAGATTCGGCTATAATGAGACTTCGGGAAATAGAGACTGAACTTTTGGAGATTTCGGTTATGGAAGGGAATAGGGGTGTAGTTTCGGCTTTTAGTGAATGAAAGAAAAGATGAACAAATGGGTAGGGAGAATTCGGCTGGCACTCAAAAGAGAATAGAAAAGAGAGGAGAGAAAATAAAATAATCAAAAGAGAGTTTCAGAAAAGAAAACCCTCAAAATTTTGGTACTCCACACTTAAACACTCGGTGAAATTTCCCACCTCGGTAGGGCATCCTACATTCGGCCAACACTAGCCTCCTGGATTAGCTCCTCATCTTTTCCCTTATCCCTATCGTAACACCTACCCAAAAGTGCCCCACATTCCACCACTACCTCCTTCCTTTATCACTTATTATCCACATATTAAAACATTAAAAATCCCTATTTTCTAGCCTTGATGCCGTCCCCTCCCTTGCTTCTCCCTAAGTGCCGAATTTGGCCCCAAAACTTGGGCTCCAAGCGACCACAAATTGGGCTTCTCCCCTTGCATATTGACGCCACCTAGAACTCCTTTCTTCTGCGTCCCATACTGCTGGGCCACAACCCAGTATGCCATTTAAACTACCAGGAATTTATTTTAAGCCCTAAAGTGACTAAACGGAATATTTAATCAAGGCCTCAACCCAACCCTAAACCCAACTGTACCTCTAATTCTCAACTTAACACATTAAACATATCTACACATTAAATGCATAAGCCCAAAAGTTTAGGATGTTACAGTTCTACCCCCCTTAATATAAATTCCGGCCTCGAAATTTACCTGATCAGAAGAGATGGGGATATTACTGTCGCATAACATCCTCTGGCTCCCAAGTCGCTTCCTCTGCACCATGGTTCCGCCACAAAACCTTGACCAAAGGGATGGACTTCCTTCTCAACACTTTTACGTCTCGCTCCACGATTTGCACTGGCTCCTCCTCAAAAGACAAATCTGGCCTTACTTCAATCTCTTCCACCGGAACAATGTGCAATGGATCAGAACGATAACGTCTTAGCATCGAGACATGAAACACGCCATGTATCTGCTCCAACTCTGAAGGCAACTCCAGTCGATACGCCACTGGTCCCACACGTTCTAATACCTGATAAGGTCCAATAAACCGGGGACTTAGCTTACCCTTCCGACCAAACCTCATTACCTTCTTCCATGGAGAGACTTTCAAAAAGACTTGGTCTCCCACTGCAAATTCCATCTCCTTACGCTTAAGATCTGCGTACGATTTCTGCCGATCAGACGCTTCCTTCAATCGATCCCGTATCAACTTAACTTTCTCCTCCGTTTCCAAAACTAGTTCGGACCCAACACGACAGCGTTCACCCAACTCGTCCAACAAAATTGGGGTTCACATCTCCTTCCATATAACGCTTCATAAGGCGCCATCCGAATACTAGCTTGATAACTGTTATTATATGTGAATTCTGCCAAAGGTAGATATTCCTCCCAACTACCCCTAAAATCGATGATGCAACCCCTTAGCATATCCTCCAAGATCTGAATTACCCTCTCGGGATCGACCATCGTCTGCGGGTGAAAAGCGATACTAAAGTCTAACCTTGTTCCCATTGCTTGATGAAAAGCCTTCCAGGAACGTGACGTGAATCTAGGGTCCCTATCTGATATGATCGACACTGGTACACCATGTAGTCTCACGACCTCAGCCACGTACAACTTAGCCAACTTCTGCAGAGAATAGTCAACACGAACCGGTATGAAGTGAGCAAACTTCGTGAGTCGATCCACAATCACCCAAATTGAATCCTTCTTAGTGGGCGTAAGGGGTAGCCCACTAACAAAATCCATCGTGATTCTCTCCCATTTCCACTGCTGAATCTTCACCGGTTGCAACAACCCCGAAGGCAACTGGTGTCCCGCTTTCACTGTTGGCACGTCAAGCACTTACCCACGAATTCGTCACCTGCAAGCTGCACTGCCACCAAAATTTCTCTCACAAATCCCGATACATCTTAACTCCTCCAGGATGCATAGCATATGGACTACTATGCGCCTCCCGCAAAATCATCTGTCTTAACCCCACATCCTTTGGCATGCAGACTCTCCCTCGGAAACACAAAACTCCATCCCAATTCAAGCTATAGTCCTCTACTTCACCATTCGGCACTTGTCGAATTCGAGTACTCAAGACGTCATCCAGAAGTTGCTTTTCCTTGATTTGACTTGTCTACATGGGTCTTACTTGAAGTTCGGCTACCGGACTGCCATCCTCATACAGGCTAAGATGAGCGAACATCGCCCTTAAATCCGCTATCACCTTACGACTCAACGCATCCGCCACCACGTTAGCCTTACTCGGGTGGTACTCAATCGAGCAGTCATAGTCCTTTAACAGCTCGATCCACCTTCTCTGTCTTAGGTTCAACTCCTTCTAGGTAAGGATATACTTCAGGCTCTTATGGTCCGTATAAATAGCCGACTTCTCCCCATACAGGTAGTGCCTCCAAATCTTCAGAGCGAACACTACCGCCGCCAATTCCAGATCATGCGTAGGGTAGTTCAACTCATGTGGTCTTAACTGTCGGGACGCATATGCAACCACCTTTCCATCTTGCATCAACACATAACCTAAACCTGTGTGTGACGCATCACAGTAGACGATAAATTCTTTTCCCACCTCTGGCTGGACTAATACTGGTGCTTCCGTCAAAATTCTCTTCAGCTTCTCGAAGCTCTCCTGCTGTTTGTCGGTCCAAACAAACGGTGCTCCCTTCCTCAAAAACTTAGTTAAAGGTGCCACTATCAATGAGAACCCTTCAACAAACCTTCTGTAATACCCGGCAAATCCCAAGAAACTTTAAACTTCCGCCACAGACTTCGGCGGTTTCCAATCCAATACGGCTTTTATCTTCCGAGGGTCCACCCTAATTCCCTCTGCAAAAACCACATGTCCTAAGAAAGTTACTTCCCTTAGCCAGAACTCACACTTATTGAACTTTGCGAACAACTGCTTCTCCCTCAAAGTTTGCAACACCCCATGAAGATGTTCATCATGTTCCTCTTCTGACTTGGAATAAACCAAGATGTCATCGATGAACACCACAACGAACCGATCAAGATATGGTTGGAACACCCGGTTCATCATATCCATAAATGCTGCTGGCACGTTCGTCAACCCGAACGGCATCACCAAGAACTCATAATGATCGTATCGAGTCTGAAACATCGTCTTATGAATGTCTTCCTCTTTTACCTTCAACTGATGATAACCCGACCTTAAGTCAATCTTAGAAAAGACTGAAGCACCTTTGAGTTGATCGAACAGGTCGTCGATTCTTGGCAGTGGGTACTTGTTCTTAATCGTTAGCTTATTCAGCTATCAGTAGTCCACGCACATTCGCATGGATCCGTCCTTCTTCTTCACAAATAGGACCGGCGCTCCCCACGGAGACACACTCGATCGAATAAACCCACGATCCAATAGTTCCTGGATCTGAGCTTTGAGTTCCACCAACTCCTTCGGCGCCATTCGGTAAGGAGAAATGGACACCGGAGTCGTACCCGGAAGTAGCTCTATTCCAAACTCCACTTCGTGATCCGGGGGTAATCCTGGCAATTCTTCAGGAAAGACATCTGTGAAATCCTTGACTGTTCGAACCTCATCGACAGTCACCTCCTTAACATCCAAAGCACTGATAAAGGCGAAAAACACATTACATCCCTTCCAAATAATCTTAACAGCTTTTAATGCGGACACTACGTTGGACAAGTAATTCCTTCTTTCTCCTAATACAACCACCTCCCCGCCTTCCGGGGTATTCAACACCATGCGCTTAGTCTCACAATCCAACTTAGCATGATGTTTCGTCAACCAATCCATTCCTAAAATAAGGTCAAACTCTCCAAACGGTAATTCCATTAAGTCTGCTGGGAACACTACCCCTTGAGTTTCTAAAGGTACATCCTTGAATAGTTTGTCCACTACCCTAGATTTTCCTAAAGGACTAACCACAGTCATCTTCCTAGAAGTTGTTTCAGAATCTATACTTAGGGTCTCAGATACCGAACATGCAACATAGGAGTGGGTTGACCCAATATCAATCAAGGCAAGAAATGGTTTATCAACAATAAGAAACATACCGGTTATAACATCCGGTGTGTCACCATCCTCCCGTCGGTGAGCTGCATAAACTAGACCCGGCTGCCTCACATCTACATTACCTGTACCCCTACCAAGTGCTCCACGACCCCTACCGAATCCATTTCCACCTCTGGCTGCGCCACGACCCCTCGGTACTGGCTGACCACCTCTCCCAGCCTGATCAGAACCTCGTCCAGCTAACTGCACCTGATCCACCTGTGGAAATTCCTTAATCCGATGCTCTGTGGATCCACACCTAAAATATCCACCGGTTTTCCTTCTGCACTCCCCATAATGCTCCTTCCCACAAGAAGGACATGATCGATTCTAGCCCGTCAGAGCACGAGCTGGCCCATCAGACCTAGGCCTTTTTCTGAAAATTTCCTGATGATCCCGATGGCCCAAAACTTCTCTTATTCTTACCCCAATCCTTATCCTTTTCTTGTCTTTCAGTCCGCTTCACCTCCTCAGCTATCTTAACCTTCTTCACCAGAACAGTAAAGTCTCTCTCTCGCTGCGGTGCTATCAAAACCCTTAACTCATTCCGCAGTCCATCCTCGAACCGTACACAATGTTCATATTCAGTTGCTACCATTCCTCGAGCGTAGCTGCTCAAACGCAGAAACTCCTCCTCATATTCCGCCACAGATTTACTTCCCTGCACCAAATTCAGAAATGCCTTCCTCTGTGCATCCACATAGCTGGCCCCAACATACTTTCCTTGGAATGACTCCTTAAAGAAATCCCAATCAACTGCAGTGCAAGCAGCAGCCCTCCTTTTATTGTGAGCCACCACTGGTAAGCCTCGTCTCGAAGAAGAGACACGACCCCTTTCAACTTCTCCTCCACAGTGAAGTCTAGGTCATCCATTATGCGCTCACTTTCTTCTAGCCAATACTCCGCTGTGTTAGAGGCTACGCCAGAAACACCCCTAAACATCTCTGCTCCGTTGGCTCGGAGTTGTTCTGACACAGATTTCCGAGCTCACGAACCGTGTGCTCGCCCCAAAGAACCCTCTCTAGAACCCTTAACATTGCCTCGAGATACCGCATCATCTCGTACGCTTGATCTCGAAATTCCTCCTCCACAGCTGGTGGTACCGGCATCTTATTTCCCGATCCATGGCCAGACCCTACAGGTTCTGACACCGTCATCCTACCCTACCACGACCACGCGGCGGATGTCCTCGACCCCTTGTACTCATTCTTTCGATCGACGTTTATCTGATTAAGAATTTTATGAATTAATAAGTTTCTTCCACTAATTAACCACAAACAATTTTATGAACAGTAGTTTAAGAGTAGTTCTTTCGAATTCGGAATTACATCCACAAGTTTCAGTCTCAAGTTTGTCCCCTAGTTCTAGGAAACACATACATTCAATCATTACACATCAACATACAGGTAGCATTCACGAACTTACATTTATCACCTAGGGGTATTTTCGTCATTTCACTACCCAGGGGTATTTTCGTAATTTATCCTACAGGGGTATTTTCGTAATTTTCTGAAATAGGGTTCCTTGGTGATTTTGTGAAAGAAGGGTATTTTGGTAATTTTTTTGCAAATCCGGGGTTATTTTGGAAATTCTACAAATCAGGGATATTTTGTAATTTAGTAGTTTTACAAAATAGAATGGCTGGTCCCTTTCAGGTTTTGAATTATTAATTTTGGCCCGTCAACAAATCCTCGTGGCTAGGGTGAACAGTCACTACGCACCAGGTAGGATTCCAGCGAAGAGGAGGTGAGTCACAAGGACTGCTTAAGTACTAGGCTCTTCCGGATCCAATCCTAGACATGCGCATGCCTGTTGCCACACCCTAGTCTTGCAACTCGTTCACGGGTTTGTTTAGTGAAATTAAGTCTTATGAGATTGAATGAGTTGTTTCAGCTAAGCCTAGAGTCCATCAAGTTCTAATCTAGATAGTCTACGTCCCATAAAGCCCGTCAAGCCCACATATATATATATATATATATATCACACAGCGAGTTCAGAATACTTACCTGGCGAACTTGGGCAGGAGACGTAGGTGCCATGCCGAGAAAACCCTCTTGTATGATTTATAAATATACATGTTTTAAAAAAAACCTATTTTTAGAAAATGTTTTGAGCCCAAAACCCCCAAAGCCGAGTTTTGAACCGGGCTCTGATACCAATTTGTAACACCCCAAACCCGGCCCAAACACTACAACCGGATCTAGTATGTCACTATGGAATTTTATAAATTGTCACACTTTGGAAAACGAGTATCAGGTTTAAAATTTTAACCGAAAAAAAACTTAGTAATTTAATATTCTGTATAAAATGTAAATTTAAATGATACCTTGGTGAATTAGGAAAAAACTAAGTTGTTACATGCCTTAGCTTAATTTTAACATGAAATTTAAAAGTCTAATAATAAAAACCCAACATGAAACCCAAAATAAATATGAGTCTAGTGACCCATGGCCTTATTACATTGAAACTTAAAATCCTCTCAATAAAAAAAATATTAAAATAACTAAATAATAAAAAGCCTTTTGTTGAATCCAAATACTCTCTCGCATCGCCACCTTGCGCTCCACTCCAGCCCGGTCCGATGCACTAGGTGCTACCTGAAAATGTTAAATAATAGGTTGAGTCGCGAGACTCAGTGTGCAACCCTCCTGTACCATTAGATTTGGGCCTTAGCCCCACAGAATAGAATAACAGATTAGTATATAACAAAAATTATGCAAGCCCAACCTAAATCTTAGGTTTCCATCCGCTACACACCACCCTTACCTGCCAGTCACACCGTTGGGGATTTCTACAATCAACCCACACCGCCACACACCATCGATGGCAGTCATGCTGCTCATCGTCAGATCATGGCCGTAGCCACTACAACAGGTCATGGCAAAAGCCACTACAATAGGTCACGGCAAAAGCCGCTACAACAGGTCATGGCAAAAATCGCTACAACAGAACACTTCCCCTTTTCTTCAAACCCAACCCCATGAAATCACAGAAATTGGCATACTTATCACATATGTCATCTTAATAGGAACATTCACTTAGGAATGACAGAGATCACTAACCTGGTGATTCGCTTTTACCCTCCTTGGGTTTCAACCGTTATGATGAGATTTTGGCATTTTACAGAATATTTCAGATTAATAACATATATTTTTAAACAGGCAATCTAAATGGTGTGGAAGTGTTACACACCTGATATCGCGTAGTTTTACACCCTTAGTCAATATCCTTACTATCTGGATCTACAACCCTTAGTCTGAAACCTTGCTCAAAAGCCGGAAGGACATGAAGATTTGGGCTCCCCTACATTCGGCCAAGGGTTAATAAATACCCGAATTTACACGTTTAAAAATTAATCGATCACCTTACTTTGAAATCCTAAAAGTAACACGATTCGTGTGTTATTGAACTCTGACTTAGAGATCTATGTGATTGACTCCTCTTCAAATCCCAGAATGCCAAAAATAAGAGAAAAACTCAAGGTCAGTTTCCCTATAGCCATTCGGCTAGAGTTTCTAAAAAAAACCGGAAAGGATTGAAGCCTTATGAATCGATACTTACCTTCAGTTTCCTTCGAGATTTAGCACAAGCAGATACCACAGAGAGGATTCGGCTTCTAGGAATGAAGATTCGGCTATGATGAGACTTCGGGAAATAGAGACTGAACTTTTAGAGATTTCAGCTATGGAAGGGAATAGGGGTGTAGTTTCGGCTTTTAGTGAATGAAAGAAAAGATGAACAAATAGGTAGGGAGAATTCGGCTGGCACTCAAAAGAGAATAGAAAAGAGAGGAGAGAAAATAAAATAATCAAAAGAGAGTTTCCCGAAAAGAAAACCCTCAAAATTTCGGCACTCCCACACTTAAACACTCAGCCAAAATTTCCCACCTCAATAGGCATCCTACATTCGGCCAACACTAGCCTCCTGGATTAGCTCCTCATCTTTTTCCTTATCCCTGTCAGAACACCTACCCAAAAGTGCCCCACATTCCACCACTACCTCCTTCCTTTATCAGCTTATTATCCACATATTAAAACATTAAAAATCCCTATTTTCTAGCCTTGATGCCGTCCCCTCCCTTGCTTCTCCCTAAGTGCCGAATTTGGCCCCAAAACTTGGGCTCCAAGCGACCACAAATTGGGCTTCTCCCCTGCCACCTAGAACTCCTTTCTTCTGCGTCCCATGCTGCTGGGCCACAACCCAGTATGCCATTTAAACTACCAGGAATTTATTTTAAGCCCTAAAGTGACTAAACGAAATATTTAATCAAGGCCTCAACCCAAACCTAAACCCAATTGCACCTCTAATTCTCAACTTAACACATTAAACATATCTACACATTAAACGCATAAGCCCAAAAGTTTAGGATGTTACACCCTAAATCACAATTTCATGAAAATTCACTTTACAAAAGTTGTTTATCTATCAATAACCTTTCATTTTCTACCATAAATTTCAAATTTTCAGCATATTCATCCATGGAAAAATTTCAATACTTTAATATATTTTCAAATTGATCCCCAAAATAGATAGATTAAGCTATTATGAACTCAGAAATATAAAAATTATTAAAAACGGGACAAGAATGCGTACCCAATTGAGCCAATTAAGCTTGCTTGAACACTATTCTCTTTCCTGGGGTTTCCATGTCTTAATTTGGAAAAGATGATATAAAATGATGATATTTTTCTATTTAATTAAAATATCATCTTTTGATTTTTTATCTTTCCAATTTAGTCCTTTTCTTTTTCTAATTTTCCATGGATGATTCATCAAAAAATATATACTAACTTTTCTTAATGATCTAATTACCATATAAGGACCTCAAGTTTTGAATTCCATAGCTATTTGATACTTATAGCTACTAGAACTCAACTTTTGCATTTTATGCAATTTGGTCCTTTCCACAATTAAACATGAAATCGGTAAAATTTTCTCAATAAAATTTTTATACGTCATTTCTACCATAATGCAATTCATGCAATAATATTAAAATAAATTTTCTTTCTAACTCAGATTTGTGGTCCCGAAACCACTATTCCAACAGAAAACCGACTATTACAGCCACAAATTGTACACTAATTTGAAAAGAAAAGATATTGAATTTTAGGTTGGCGACAAAGTGTTTTTGAAAATATCGCCCTGGAAGAAAGTGCTTCATTTTGGATGAAAAGGAAAACTCAATCCGCATTTTATTGGTTCGTGTGAATTTATAGAGAGAATTGAGTTGGTGGCTTATCGTTTAGCTTTATCATTAAAATTAGAGAAATTTCATAATGTTTTCCATGTATCTATGTTGAAACGGTATCGATTTGATCCCTTACACGTTATTTCTCTGGTTGATGTGGAATTTCAATATGACATGTCGTATAGTGAGGAACCGGTTAGAAATTTGGCTTATGAAGTCAGGGAGTTGAGAAATAAACGCACAGCTTTAGTTAAGGTTCTCTGGCACTGTCACGGGGTCGAGGAAGCTACCTAGGAACCGGAAGAAACTATGAAATTACAATACCCGAACCTATTTTCTAGTAAGATTTTCGAGGATGAAAATTCCTTTAGGGGCAGAGAGTTGTAATAACCCATTTTCAATGGTGTCAGAATTAGTGGTTTTGTGACCACAATTCTGATAAGCGAGTCAGTATTTTATTGTTTATTTAATGTTTATAGAGTTATATTAGAGTCGTATTAAAAGTTTATTAGAAAATTTTAACGTGTAGATAGTTAATTAATTAAGAAGGACTAAATCATAAAAATTATAAAATTTAGTTTCTATTAGTTATATGTGGTAAATTGCTATGTAAAAGTAAATAAGTGGACTTAATTGGTAAATATACCATTTGGAATTTTAGTGGACGGTTTTGATGTTTACTAGCATGAAATTTAATTAATTTTTAGAGGGTAAAAATTTAAATTGATAAATCAATAAAAAATTAAAACAAAACAAAGGTTAAACTAATCAACATCTTCTCCATTTGTTCTACCTAAAACCAAAACACTATTGTACGAAATAGGAAGCTTTCGGCCATAGCATTTTCACATGCATGGTGTGTTTTATTTCACCATCTTTCATTATATTTATGTTTTTGAACTCGTATTAGCTTAATCTAGTTAACCCGGGGGTTAAATTGTGAAATTTTTGAATGTTTTAGATTGTGCCTTAGATGAGTTTGAGGTGCTTGTGAAGTTTGAGGATAGATTATTAAGCTTGATAGTCAAATAGAAGTATTTTGTAAAATAGTTTTTGATGATTTTGATGTTCAAGGATAAAATTGTGAAATTAGAAAAGTTGCATGGTAATTTTTGTGAAATTGTGTTAGATATAGGTTGTATTGAGGTCCTATGAAATTCAGTTACCTTGGATTTTTCCTAAATGTAGATAATTTATAAGTTTTGAATTTAAGGATTAAATTGCTTAAAGGGTAAATTATTGGGGTAATTATGTAAATATCAATGAATGGGCTTATTAGCTTAGGATTAATTAATTGAGATGTTTGAATGTATTAATTGAGTGGAAATTATTATTAAGATCAAGAGACAAATCAATCGGACGTTAATCGCGGAAAAGCCAAAGTAGTAGAATAGTTATCAGTTTCGTGTTCGTAAGTTAATTAAAGTAATTATTTAGTTGCTGATTATAATTTGATGTTATCCATATATTTGGTGATTGGATTCATTGACTTTAGAAGCAAGAAAGACCATGGTTGAAGGATACTATGGCATTATACCTGAAACGAGAAAGATCATAGTTGAAAAACGCTATGGCATTAAACTGGAATATATAAGACCATAGTTGAAAGATATTATGGCACTATATTGGAAATGAACAAGACCATAGTTGAAAGATACTATGATATTAAATTTGAAATGAATAAGACCATAGTTGACAGATACTATGGCAATACATCGGGCTAAAAGTCAAGACCATAGTTGAAAGATACTGTGGCACCACTTTGAAAATGTGTAAAACCATGGTTGAAAGATACCACGACATCCTTTGAAAAGTGAATTATTCAGAAAGGTACACAAATTGAATGGATGTTTTATTAATGGTTTGAAGTTTGTTATGTAAATAGGAATTGAATGAACACATAGATTGTAACACCCCTAACCCGTATCCGTCGCTAAATTAGGGTTACGAGGCTTTACCGTTCAAAACACAGTTCAGCACAATCATTTATCACCTTTCATGCACCAAAGAATTACAATACATTTATAACATTATCAAACTTGAATATCCAAAATTCACTTATTTTAAATTCGAATACATGAATCATAATTACAATTCAAATCATACACACCTTACTAATCATGTATCACAAATAAGCACATTTTAAAGTTTCAACCAATTCAATTCGAACATATATCAAAACTCAATTGAACATATTCCACAATTACCAAATTCGAACCAAACTTGTATACAACTTAATATCCAATCATATATGCGGCCTTAACAACATTTCAATATGGCCGTGCATAATATATATATAACAAGTTATACTCATACAGAACTTATAACAAATCAACTACTCCAATAATTGTATATTAAATCTATTTTATAAAAGACATGCGCATGTACAACTTATACATCAATTGAGACAAAAATTTCATTACTACTTTTTTTTTCATTTATGCGGCATTAATATATTAGCTTATATGAAATTCATATGTTTTACATGTTAACACAAATTAAGAACAAGCATTCGGTTATAAATAAAACCTATTTCATTTCTTTAACTATTCGGTTAACACAATTCGTTTATATATATTTATAAACTTATAAATGACTACAAATCAATATAGCCATGCACATATACATATCAACCATAATATAAGCGCATATATATACATGTAAAGACATATAAGAACTCAACTAAAATATCATGACCGATTACCAAAGCACACATATCCTTTATCATTAATCTAATCTAATTTCCTTATATAAATCTAAGTCTCAATATGTCTAAACAACTATAACAAATAAACCAAGTATCATGCATATCATTAATATAATTCATAAGTGAACACCGAATTTATCTCATGTATATATATCTTAATTTTTTTACCTAAATAATACATGATTTACCATAACTCAATCAACAACCACAAATTACATATGACCGAAACTCATAACAACTTCACAAATATCATATATCTTGGATACACTCTCCATATAAACTCAAACCAAGACCAAAATAAACTTAAGCCATAATTAAACCAAAACAAAACTCGAGCATGGAAATTAAGTCATATTTAAACATACTTAATCACAAACATTAACAAAACATACCAAACACACTTAATTTATATGCCATGACCGAATGTACTCATACTTAAACATCATATTCCACATTTAAATATGCCATAGCCGAATTACTAAAACCAAACACATCAAGCATAAAAATAAGAATACATAAAAACCAACTTAAACATATAATCAAGCCATCTTCGCATGGCTTTATATACATGATCCAAAACTAACCAAAAACTTAAACATGCCTATACATGCCATAAGATCAAATTTATACTTTAACAAAATACCAAAAGATGTCGATAGTGTGATAGACTTTGCTGACGATCCCCGAGCTCGTAACGTGACTCCAAAATCTATAAAACAGAGGTAAACAAAACACACAAACAGTAAGCTATTTAAGCTTAGTAAGTCTTAAGCAAAAATATATATAACAACAATTACATATTATCATTTTGTTAAGAAGGCCGAATATACATAATATCAAATACAAGTTATCATCTACTACAAAATCACATTTGAACCTCACATACATATACCATATGACCGAACATAATCAATCATATACAAATATATAATTTCACTTTCATTATTACAAATACATAAATAGGCCGAATCTTGTATATGTTCAAATAGGTTAGCACATAATTCATATTTACATAACCATTTATCATTTCAAATAACCAACTTACCTCATTTCCATATAAACAAATAACTAACACATACCTTAACCTATAATTCAATTTCAAACTCGATTTTTACTTCACATTGCTCATTGAACCGTTCGAAAATTAAAAGGATACGCGGATAGTCGGAAGCTCGTACAATGCCAACGTCCCAGACGTGGTCTTACATGTTGTAATATCTGAGATTTAGGGGTTATGCGTTTTAACTTGAATGTATGTAGTAGCATGCCTGTGTGTGGTTTGTATGTGTTTTGGGGGCTTCGGGAACCATGGGGAGTAGGTAGATACCTTAGAAAAATATTGGATTTTTAAGGCTTAAAGGAGAGCTAAGGGAGCTAGGCCTTAAGGAGTTTAGTATGTGTATTAAGACACAAGAACTTAACTGGTAAAGTGGCAAGGGAGGCACCACTTAGAACACAAGAGAGTGGACGCCTCGGGAGTGTGAAGGGACTTAGGTTCGAGCGGCACGGAGTAGCGTTTTGGGCTTTATTTTTTGGTAAGGAAGTGCGGTGTTGGGCGGCACGGGGACACTTTGAATGGATGAGCATTTGATTTGGTCAAATTCATTTGAAAATTCGGCTAAGAGAGGAAGATAAGTGTTGACTCATTCAAACTCTTTTGAATGAGAGGAGAAGAGAAGAATTAGGAGGAAAAAGTGTAGAGAAAAGAGGGGGTGAGAAGAGGGTGAGAGTTGGCCGAATGTAGGACTTTGGAGGGGGGCTTATTCAGTCATGCAAGGGGGAGCTAGGTGCCGAATTTGCTTAAGGGTTAAGGTGCATTTTAGTTTTCTTCTCCTTCCTTAGACTTGTGCCGAAAGTGATAGTCAGAAAACTTTCAAAGCCCTTTCTATTTTCTTTGCTTTAGCTGAATTTGGGAAGACCACTAAGGTCACTTTCTTCATCATTCTCTTTTTCTTCACACCGCTTTCTTCTGTCTTCAAAAGCCGAAAGCATATTTTGACCATAGCCGATCACCAAGCATTAAACGTTGAAGCCGAATCCCACATCTTTTGCTATTACTCTTCATAGTCGAACCTCTCATTGCATCTCTACCCCTTTGTAACCGATTGTTCTTAAGCACTAAAAGCCGATCATCTTTCTCCTCTGAATCGACTTCTCTACTTTGGGTTTCCTCTTGTCGATTTCTAGAAGCCAGTTGATCATTGTGTTTGGTCACTCTTTTTCGGTAAGAGATCTCTTTCGGTCTGAATCTCTCTGTATTATTCTAGAGTGTCGAAATCAGAGGCCTAATCCTATAATGATGTTATGGCCGAATCTATGCAAGGTTTTGGATTCGTAACCCTTCTTGGAAGCAAACGTTAGGAGCAGTGGAGATCTTTCGGGATTTTGATATTCAAGGTGAGCAAAGTATGACCTTAGGCCGAAGGCCACTTACTTTCGTCCATTAATGTTAGAATTGAATCTAACATAGGTTATGTAGGGATTCGACAACTTCCAAGGGCATGTGACGATTTCCGGGATTTAATCGAGGAAGGTAAGGGAGTTGTAGTATTCGGCCAAAGGCCATATTGTTTTTAAGGGATGGCCGATTCTAACTATGGTATGTTAGGGGGTTTTCGACAGAGATAAAGGAGGAGTCTCGGGATTTCGATCTATTTCGGTAAGGGTGTTTAAGTTATAGATTATGTTTCGTTTAGATCTTACATGTTAATTAACCGGGTTTTAATTAAGTGATATTCGATGGATACGAATACCAGTGGAGGAGAGAAAGGGGTAGTTCCTACCCCTAGATTTAAGAAACGCTCGGTTTCTGTCGTACGTGATTGGCCACCGGGTTGTGGGCCAGCATCGGAAAGGGATAAGCAGATCACTGTTATCCCTGATAGCGAGAGTGTCGGTATCGAGAGTGTCATTCTCACTGTTATCATGTGTGTAACCCTACGCTAGTTCCCGATAGATTAATAGTATTACGTTAAATATGTGTTAATAAAAATACGAATAACATGGCTAAGGGTACCATTCAATGGTATAGTGCGTTCGAATCGTTACCCTTAACACTCGTTAATAATGTTTATAAACATTGATATGAAAATATGTGTAATTTCGTTATGGCTTTGGGGTAAGGTATATTGCATGATATTTATATATTTTGTATGATGCATGGGCACATGGGTGATAATGATAAAAGGGAAGTGTTAGGTGGTTTTACCACGTTATCCAGGTGACTTATGTCACATATTATGAATCCGGTGACTCTGTCACATTATCGGTGGCTATGCCACATTATAAAGCGGCGATGTGTAGTTGTCTGCGATCGCTTCGAGTGTGTAAGCGGATGGAGGGTCGATTTAGTAATCCCACGGTGTGATTGGCGTGTACGGGTGGTGTGTAGAGGATGGATATCTAGGTGGGCTTGGGATTGCATTTTCATCTTATTAAAATGTGATTTGATATGCTATGATCCGATATGCTATGTGTGGGCTTATGGCCGAATGTGACTAAAATGGGCTTTGCCGAAATGTTATGGTTAAGGCTATGATCGGTTGGGTTTTTGGTGTAGCCGTTACACATTGAGTCTGTTGACTCACCCTTCGTTGGCTAACATTTTGCAGGTGATACCTAGTGCTGTGGACCGGGTCCACAGGGACTATGTGGTGGCCATGCTCAGCGTTTTCGGGTTTCCGTATGGTTGAACTTTGCGTTTTCTTTAGCATACTTTTCTTTCGGGATTTATTTTGGGTATTTACTTTGTAATAAGGCCACTATTTAACTGTTTTAAATTTTGCGTTTAAACTTCATGTCTATGCGACGGTAAACAATTGAGTAATCAAATATTTTCTTAAAAAAACTTCAAATGTTTTATCACCTAATCAACTTACGGTTTTCAACTTAATAAGCCCTAAAATCTGGCGATTCTTTTAATTTACGAAATATGAAGGAAACGTTTTAATGAAATACAAACTTGAACGACAACTTGGTTTTCAACTCGTTAAAATTTCAAACTTGTTTTAATAATCGACTTATTTTACTAGAACAGGAAATGAAATTAAGTTAAGTTTTTTTGAAGGAACATGTCAGATCCGGTCGAGGCTTGTGGGCCGGGTTTAGGGTGTTTCAACCTGGTATCAGAGCCCAGTTCTAAACACTCGGCCTTGGGTTTTGAAGCCCACAACGTTTCCAAAATTTGAGCAAAAAAATGGGTTTTTGAATTTTTTGTTAAAATGGTCCTATGGAAGCATGGCACCCGAGTTCTTGGCCCAAGTCTGCCAGGTAAGTTCTTTAGATGATAAGTTGATTTGTATGTGCTAATGTATGATACTATAGATGATAGGCTTAGGAAACTATACTATAGAGACATGAACCCTAGGTATATGTGTACTTCTGCAGAAAAACCACTGATTAAATCTCTCTGCATAAAACTTCTCTTTAAACAAGAAGTGGAAAGACTCTAATGCATAAAATTTCGTAAAACAGATAAAACGCGACAATAAACATGAGTTCTAGGGGACGTGGTCGCAATACTTGTGGGCGCGGCAGAGGCAGAATGACTGTGTCGGAACCTATCGGGTCTGGTCAGGGTTCCAGAAATGAGGCGCCGCCACCGGTGTGAAAGGCGAGAATTCGGGGAGCGTGCAGGAGGAGATGACATCATATCATGAGGCTATCTTTGCGAGTTTTAGAGCGAGTGGCAGGAGCTAGTTTGGGAAATGGGGCTCGAAAGTCAGTATCTGAGAGACTTAGAGCAAATGGAGCCAAGGTTTTAAGAGGAGTATCTGGGGTAGCTCCGAACGTAGCGGAGTATTGGTTAGAGGCAGTCGAGAGGATCATGGATGATTTGGACTGCACTGTTGAGGAGAAGCTGAAAGGTGTTGTTTCGTTGCTTCGGGATGAGGCCTACCAGTGGTGGCTCACTGTCAGAGAGGGTACCCCTGCAGATCGAGTGGATTGGGGTTATTTTAAAATTAAATTCGAGGAAAAATACGTCGGAGCTAGCTACGTAGACTCACAGAGGAAGGCGTTTCTAAATTTAGTGCAAGGAGGCAAGTCGGTAGCGGAATATGAAGCGGAGTTTTTGCGATTAAGCCGGTATGCCAGAGGGATTGTGACTACTGATTATGAGCGATGTGTCAGATTCGAAGATGGATTGCGAGATGAGTTGCAAGTGTTAATTGCCCCGTAGAGGGAAAGAGACTTTGCTATTTTAGTGGATAAAGCTCGGATAGCTGAAGAAGTTAAAGCGACCGAGAGAGAACCGAGACAGAGGCAGTCGGGGTAAGAATAAGAAGAGCTATGGGTCATCGGGGTCATCAGGAATTTTCAAAAGAGACCTAGAGTTGATGGGCGCGAGGTCAAGCGAGTTCTTGTGGGAGGCGATGACCGTACTTGTGCTCGGTGTGGAAAGATGCACCCGGGAGAATGTTGGAAAAAGACAGGGGATGTTTTAAGTGTGGGTCCAAAGATCATATGATTAGAGACTGTCCGGTGGATGCAGATAGGGGCCGACCAGCAGGTCAGGGTTTTAATTAGGCTGGCAGAGGTGGACAGCAGCCGTCGAGGGGTCGTGGTCCGATTGGTAGAGGTAATGGTTCTGGTAGAGGTCGCGGAACACCGGGCAGAGGTGGTGGTAACACGGAGGCGAGATAGCCAGGTCTGGTATATGCGGTTCATCGGAGGGAGGATGGTGATGCACCTGACGTCATAACGGGTACGTTCCTTATTTTTGGATTACCCTTTATTGCTCTGATAGATATAGGGTCAACTCATTCTTACATCGCTAGTGAAGTGTCTGGAACTCTGAATGTGCACTTTGAGACTGTACCTAGGAAGATGATTGTACTTAGTCCTTTAGGGCAATCAGTAGTAGTAGACAAACTCCTTAGGGAAGTGCTTTTAGAAGTTCAGGGGGCGCAGTTTCCGACTGACTTAATGGAGTTGCCATTCGGGAATTTGACTTAATTTTAGGCATGGGTAGTTAGTGAAGTGCACCGTGCGAATATGGACTATCTTTGCTAAGCGCTTGTCGTTGAGGACTTCTGATGACAATGAGATTGTGGTGATGGGTGAGAGGAGGAATTACCTGTCAAATGTAGTGTCTGCCCTTAAGGCGGAGAGGATGGTAAGGAAGGGATGTATGGCTTTTCTGATGTTGGTTAGTGCCTTGGAGGCTAAGGAAGCAGCTGTGGAAGGGGTCAGGACTATAAAAGAGTTTGTGGATGTCTTTCCGGAAGAACTTCCAGGATTGCCTCCGGATCGTGAGGTGGAATTTGGGATTGACTTGTTGCCCGGTACAGCACCAGTATCTATCGCTCCGTACAGAATGGCACCAAAGGAGTTGGTTGAGCTCAAGGCCCAGATCCAAGAGTTACTCGATCGTGGGTTTATCTGACCCAGTGTGTCTCCATGGGGAGCACCAGTCCTATTCGTGAAGAAGAAGGACGGGACTATACGTATGTGCATAGATTACCGGCAGTTGAATAAGTTGACCATCAAAAACAAGTACCCTTTGCCGAGGATAGACGACTTATTTGATCAGCTTAAGGGGGCTGCGGTATTTTCAAAGATAGATCTAAGGTCAGGATATCATCAACTTAAGGTGAAGGAAGCAGATATCCATAAGACAGCTTTCCGGACAAGATACGGGCATTATGAGTTCTTAGTAATGCCATTCAGATTGACAAACGCCCCAGCTGCGTTCATGGATATAATGAATCGGGTTTTCCAACACTACTTGGATCAGTTCGTCGTTGTGTTCATAGACGACATCTTGGTGTATTCCAAGTCTGAGGAAGAACATGATGAGCATCTTCGGGTAGTATTGTAGGTGTTAAGGGAGAAGAAGTTATATGCCAAGTTTAGCAAGTGCGAATTTTGGTTGAAGGAAGTTGCGTTTTTGGGTCATGTGGTGTCCGCATGAAGGGATAAGAGTAGACCTCTAAGAGGCGAGGCAAAGTGCTAGATTGGAAACCACCTAAGTCGTGGCATTTGAGGTTCGCGATTTCTTGGGGTTAGCGAGCTACTACTGAGAAGGTTCGTAGAAGGGTTCTCATCAATAGCAGCACCTTTGATGAAATTGTTGAGAAAGGAGGTACCTTTCGTATGGGCAGATAAGCAGCAGCAAAGCTTCGAAAGGCTTAAGAAGGTTTTGACAGAAGCTCCGGTTTTGATTCAGCCTGAGGCAGGGAAGGATTTTGTGGTGTATTGTGATGCTTCTCACACATGATTGGGATGTGTTCTGATGCAAGACGGGAAGGTGGTCGCTTATGCGTCTCGACAATTAAGGCCACATGAGGTTAACTATCCAACGCATGACTTTGAATTGGCAGCGGTAGTCTTTGCTCTTAAGGTATGGAGGCACTATTTATTTGGAGAAAGGTCGGTGATCTACACGGACCACAAGAGTCTGAAGTATTTGTTGACTCAGAAGGAGCTAAATTTGAGACAGTGAAGGTGGGTGGAGTTGTTGAAAGACTACGATTGTTCTATAAAGTATCACCCGGGTAAGGCGAATGTAGTGGCAGATGCCCTAAGTCGGAAAGTAGTGTCAGATCTGAGGGTGATGTTTGCACATCTTAGCCTTTATGACGACGGAAGTTTGCTAGCAGAGTTGCAGGTGAAGCCGACATGGTTAAGTCAGGTGAAAGAAAAACAACTGGTAGATGATGATCTGAGTGCTAAGCTACTGCAGTGTACAGTGTGAGGAATTGGAAGACTATGGGGTAAGCAAATGACGACGGAGTATTGTGTTTCGAGGGTAGGGTATGTATGCTTAGAAGGATGAGGAACTAAGACAGAGAATTCTTCGGGAATCACATAGTAGTCCTTATGCTATGCATCCTGGAGGAAGTAAGTTATACAGGGATCTGCGGGATCAGTTTTGGTGGCCTGGTCTTAAGCAGGAAGTTACAGAATTTGTAGGGAAGTGTTTAACGTGTCAGCAAGTCAAGGCTAAACACCAAGTACCTTCGGGGTTTCTTCAACCAATGAAGATTCCGCAGTGGAAGTGGGAGAGAATTACCATGGACTTCGTTAGTGGTCTTCCCCTTACGCCTACTAAGAAGGACTCGGTATGGGTGATAGTGGATCGGTTGATAAAGTCTGCACATTTCATACCAGTGAGGGTTGACTATTCTCTGTAGAAGTTGGCAAAATTGTATGTGGCAGAAATTGTGAGGCTGCACGGAGTGCCAGTGTCGATTATTTGGGATAGGGATCCGAGGTTTACGTCTCGGTTTTAGAAAGCCTTGCATCAGGCATTGGGCACCAGATTAGATTTCAGCACGGCATTTCATCCGCAGTCGGACGGCCAATCTGAGCGGGTAATTCAAGTGTTAGAGGATATGTTGAGGGGTTGCGTGATAGACTTCAGAGGAAGCTGGGAGGAATTCTTGCCTTTAGCAGAGTTTGCGTACAACAACAGCTATCAAGAAAGTATTCGGATGGCACCGTATGAAGCACTGTATGGACGGAAGTGTCACACTCCTACGTGTTGGACAGAATTAGGGGAACGTCATGTTTTGGGTCCGGATATTGTGGCAGAATCGGAAGAAAAGGTTAAGGTAATTCGAGCACGGTTGAAGGAGGCATCTGACAGACAAAAGTCGTATGCAGATCTCAAGCGGAAAGAAATAGAGTTTGTTGTGGGAGATCAGGTGTTTCTGAAAGTTTCGCCGTGGAAGAAGGTGATGAGATTTGGTCGCAAGGGTAAGTTAAGTCCCAGGTTCATAGGACCTTATCGGGTTCTGAAGCGGGTTGGACCAGTGGCATATCAGTTAGAGTTGCCTTCGGAATTGAAGTAGATGCACGATGTGTTCCACATTTCGATGCTACGTCGTTACCGATCGGATCCATCTCATGTAGTGCCAGTTGAGGAGGTGGAGCTGAAGACAGACTTGTCCTACGAGGAAGACCCGATTCAGATTCTAGAACGAGATGTGAAGGTGTTACGGAGGAAATCAGTTCCTCTAGACAAAGTGTTATGGCGTAACCATGGATCGGAAGAAGCTTCTTGGGAGCCGGAGGAAGCAATGCGACAACAATACCCTCACCTATTCTAGTCAGGTAATTTCGAGGCCGAAATTATTTTTAAGGGGTAGAACTGTAATATCCGGGATTTAAGGGTTATGCGTTTTAACTTGAATGTATGTAGTAGCATGCCTGTGTGTGGTTTGTATGTGTTTTGGGGGCTTCGGGAACCCTGGGGAGTAGGTAGATGCCTTAGAAAAATATTGGATTTTTAAGGCTTAAAGGAGAGCTAAGGGAGCTAGGCCTTAAGGAGTTTAGTATGTGGATTAAGACACAAGAACTTAACTGGTAAAGTGGCAAGGGAGGCGCCACTTAGAACACAAGAGAGTGACACCTCAGGGAGTATGAAGAGACTTAGGTTCGAGCAGCACAGGTAGCGTTTTGGGCTTTTATTTTTTTGGCAAGGAAGTGCGGTGTTGGACGGCATTGGGGACACTTTGAATGGATGAGCATTTGATTTGGTCAAATTCATTTGAAAATTCGGCTAAGAGAGGAAGATAAGTGTTGACTCATTCAAACTCTTTTGAATGAGAGGAGAAGAGAAGAATTAGGAGGAAAAAGTGGAGAGAAAAGAGGGGGTGAGAAGAGGGTGAGAGTTGGCCGAATGTAGGACTTTGGAGGGGGGCTTATTCGGTCATGCAAGGGGGAGCTAGGTGCCGAATTTGCTTAAGGGTTAAGGTGCATTTTAGTTTTCTTCTCCTTCCTTAGACTTGTGCCTAAAGTGATAGTCAGAAAACTTTCAAAGCCCTTTCTATTTTCTTTGCTTTAGCCGAATTTGGGAAGACCATTAAGGTCACTTTCTTCATCTTTCTCTTTTTCTTCACACCACTTTCTTCTGTCTTCAAAAGCCGAAAGCACATTTTGACCATAGCCGATCACCAAGCATTAAACGTTGAAGCCGAATCCCACATCTTTTGCCATTACTCTTCATAGCCGAACCTCTCATTGCATCTCTACCCCTTTGAAACCGATTGTTCTTAAGCACTAAAAGCCGATCATCTTTCTCCTCTGAATCGACTTCTCTACT
This sequence comes from Gossypium sturtianum, assembly GCA_025698515.1. Taxonomy (NCBI): domain Eukaryota; kingdom Viridiplantae; phylum Streptophyta; class Magnoliopsida; order Malvales; family Malvaceae; genus Gossypium; species Gossypium sturtianum. The sequence continues at coordinate 66,377,963 of CM046950.1, read as the reverse complement.
TTGGGTTTCCTCTTGTCGATTTCTTAGAAGCCAGTTGATCATTGCGTTTGGTCACTCTTTTTCGGAAAGAGATCTCTTTTGGTCTGAATCTCTCTGTATTATTCTAGCCTGTCGAAATCAGAGGCCTAATCCTATAATGATGTTATGGTCGAATCTATGCAAGGTTTTGGATTCGTAACCCTTCTTGGAAGCAAACATTAGGAGCAGTGGAGATCTTTCGGGATTTTGATATTCAAGGTAAGCAAAGTATGACCTTAGGCCGAAGGCCACTTACTTTCGTCCATTAATGTTAGAATTGAATCTAACATAGGTTATGTAGGGATTCGACAACTTCCAAGGGCAGGTGACGATTTCCGGGATTTAATCGAGGAAGGTAAGGGAGTTGTAGTATTCGGCCAAAGGCCATATTATTTTTAAGGGATGGACGATTCTAACTATGGTATGTTAGGGGGTTTTCGACAGAGATAAAGGAGGAGTCTCGAGATTCAGATCTATTTCGGTAAGGGTGTTTAAGTTATAGATTATGTTTCGTTTAGATCTTACATGTTAATTAACCGGGTTTTGATTAAGTGTTATTCGATGGATGCGAATACTAGTGGAGGAGAGAAAGGGTAGTTCCTACCCTAGATTTAAGCGCTCGGTTTCGCCAGACGTGATTGGCCACCGGGTTGTGGGCCAAGATCGAAAGGGATAAGCGGATCATTTGTTATCCCCGAGAAGCGAGAGTGTCGTGATCGAGAGTGTCATTCTCATGTTATCGGTGTGTAACCCTATGCTAATTCCCGATAGATTAATAGTATTACGTTAAATATGTGTTAATAAAAATACGAATAACATGGCTAAGGGTACCATTCAATGGTATAGTGCGTTGAGCACGTTACCCCTTAACACTCAGTTAATAATGTTTATAAACATTGATATGAAAATATGTGTAATTTCGTTATGGCTTTGGGGTAAGGTATATTGCATGATATCTATATATTTTGTATGATGCATGGGCACATGGGTGATAATGATAAAAGGGGAAGTGTTCCGGTGGTTTTACCACGTTATCCGGTGACTTATGTCACATATTATGAATCCGGTGACTCTGTCACATTATCTGGTGGCTATGCCACATTATAAGGGGATGTGTAGTTGTCTGCGACTGCCTTCAAGGGTGTGTAGCGGATGGAGGGTCGATTTAGTAATCCCCACGGTGTGATTGGCAGGTACGGGTGGTGTGTAGAGGATGGATGTTTAGGTGGGCTTGGGATTGCATTTTCATCTTATTAAAATGTGATTTGATATGCTATGATCCGATATGCTATGTGTGGGCTTATGGCCGAATGTGACTAAAATGGGCTTTGCCGAAATGTTATGGTTAAGGCTATGATCGGTTGGGTTTTTGGTGTAGCCGTTACACATTGAGTCTGTTGACTCACCCTTCGTGGGCTAACATTTTGCAGGTGATACCTAGTGCTGTGGACCGGGTCCGCAGGGACTATGTGGTGGCCATGCTCAGTGTTTTCGGGTTTCCGTATGGTTGAACTTTGCGTTTTCTTTAGCATACTTTTCTTTCGGGATTTATTTTGGGTATTTAATTTGTAATAAGGCCACTATTTAACTGTTTTAAATTTTGCGTTTAAACTTCATGTCTATGCGACGGTAAACAATTGAGTAATCAAATATTTTCTTAAAACAACTTCAAATGTTTTATCACCTAATCAACTTACGGTTTTCAACTTAATAAGCCCTAAAATCCGGCGATTCTTTTAATTTACGAAATATGAAGGAAACGTTTTAATGAAATACAAACTTGAACGACAACTTGGTTTTCAACTCGTTAAAATTTCAAACTTGTTTTAATAATCGACTTATTTTACTAGAACAGGAAACGAAATTAAGTTAAGTTTTTCTGAAGGAACATGTCAGATCCGGTCGAGGCTTGTGGGCCGGGTTTGGGGTGTTTCACATGTAATCACATATCGATGCCACTGTCCCAGACAGGGTCTTACACGTAAACGCAAAACGATACCAACGTCCCAGACGTGGTCTTACACGAAAACACATATCGAAAATCCTATGTCATGACATATGTATCCTAACTATTCCTAGGGTTCATACGGGGCTTTCGGACATTGAATCTCGATCGGATCGAACTCGAAGTATAGCTCCTTTGCTCAATACACATTCGGCCATTCACAAATATATTTACAAAAATTCCATTCATCATATAACATATATATATTATCAAATTTAACGACATTTATATCCTTATAGACTTACCTCGGATATCGACGGACGAAATCGACTACTCGACTACTTTCGACTTTCCCCGATCTAATTCCGTTTTCTTCTGTTCTCGATCTAAATATATTCAAATTTAACTAATTTAAACACACATTCATTCAATTTAATCCAAAAATACATAAATAAGAAAATTACCATTTTGCCCCTGACATTTCACACTTTTGCAATTTAGTCCCTATTGCATAAAATACAAAATACACAAAATTTACATATATCATGCTAGGGCAGAATATTCATTAGCTCCATACAAGTCCATACATTTCATTTTTTTCACATTTTAGTCCCTCGAAATATTATTTTCACAATTTAGCCCTAATTGCTCAATTTCATCAAAAATCCAAAGACAAAACATGTTAATCTTTCACATATCTTTAATATTTCATCATCAAACAACAAAAAATAGAAGTTATCATCAATGGAAAAACACAAAATCATCATCAATTTCAAAAATTCAAGCATGGTTCTTGTAGTACTCGAAGCAACGATCTCAAAAACGTAAAAATTATCAAAAATCGAAACCGAAACATACCTCAATTTGCTTGAGCAAGGGCCGAATACCTATCTTGTTTCTTAATTCTTTTTCTTTTCTTTATTTCGGTCAAATAAAAGATGAGTATGGCTTTCTTTTACTTATGTTTGTCTTATTATATTAACTTATAATATATTATTTATTATTTTAACTTTTATATTTAATATAAAAACTATATAATATAACCTTAGTGCCGTCCAGTCATCAATTAAATGGCAAAATTGCAACATAAAACCTTCATATTAAAAGAACATCCACTATTCGGCCCTTCTAAAAATAACCACTAAATTTTTATTTTACGCGATTTAATCCTTTTATTTAATCGGACACTCAATCGACGAAACTAAAACACGAAAATTTCACACAAGCAAATTCACACATAATAAACACAGAAAATAATTTTAAAATATTTTTTAAACTCAGATTTGTGGTTCCGAAACAACTGTTCCGATTAGGGTCAAAATCAGGCTATTACAACTCTCCCCCTTAGGGATTTTCGTCCCCGAAAATCTTACCGATGAATAGGTTCGGATAACGCTCTCTCATTGCATCCTCTGGCTCCCATGTTGCTTCCTCAACTCCGTGTTTATGCCACAGTACTTTACCTAATAGAATTTTCTTATTTCACAATTCTTTAACTTCACAAGCCAGAATACGAGTCGGTTCTTCTTCATATGTCATATCAAACTTAATCTCAACCTCTGTCGGTCTAATCACATGTGAGGGATCAGATCGATATCTATGGAGCATCGAAACATGGATTACATTGTGAATCTTTTCTAACTTAGGTGGCAACAGCAGTCTATAAGCAACCGGCCCGATACGCTCTGTAATCTCATACGGTCTAATGAATCTCGGACTCAATTTGCCTTTACGACCGAATCTGAGTATTTTCTTCCACGGTGAAACTTTCAAAAACACTTTATCTCCGATTTGAAACTCTATATCTTTTCGTTTCAAGTCTGCATATGATTTCTGACGATCCAATTCTGTTTTCAGACTATCGCGAATCACTTTCACTTTCTGTTCAGTCTCTTTGATCAAATCGACCCCGTGTATCTTATTTTCACTTAGCTCAGTCCAATACAATGGTGTACGACATTTACGACCATACAAAGCCTCGTAAGGTGCCATTTTGATATTAGATTGAAAGCTATTATTATAAGCAAATTCAATCAAAGGTAAGTATCGTTCCCATGTACCTTCAAACTCGAGAATGCAACATCTGATCTCGATCCGAAACAATAGAAATAGGCACTCCGTGTAATCTTACAATCTGAGAAACATATAATTCAGCCAGTTTATCAAGCGGATAATCTGTACGAACCGGAATAAAGTGAGCCGATTTAGTCAATCTATCCACAATAACCCAGATTGCATCTTTCTTGCTTGGTGTCAACGGTAAACCAGATACAAAGTCCATCGTGACTCTGTCCCACTTCCACTCGGGTATCATAATCGGTCAAGTAACCTGAAGGTACACGATGGTGGCTTTTACTTGTGGGATGAGACTAAACATTTTGAAACAAAGTTAGATATGTCTCGTTTCATACCAGGCCGCCAATAAAGTTGTTTCAGATCATTATACATTTTCGTACTACCCGGGTGAACAGATAACCGACTGCTATGAGCTTTGTTCAAAATCATCTGAATCAACACTGAATTTCTCAGAACACATATTCAGTTTCTGAACCTCAAACAACCATTTGTAACAACTCGAAACTCAGATTCAACATTCGATTCACACTGAGCTCGCTTTGCTATCAAATCATTATCAACTTTCTGAGCATCACTAATTTGTTGAACAAATAACGGTCTTACTTTTAATTCGGCTATTATCGAACCATCATCAGACATAACCATATGCGCATTCATTACACGCAAAGCAAATAATGATTTTTGACTTAAAGCATCCGCAACAACATTAGCTTTTCCCGGATGATAGTCAATCACAAGCTCGTAGTCTTTTAACAACTCTAACCATCGACGTTGTCTCAAATTCAGATCTTTCTGTGTCATCAAATACTTCAGGCTTTTATGATCAGAATAAACATGACATTTTTCACTGAACAGATAATGACGCCAAATCTTCAATGCAAACACAATAGCTACCAATTTAAGATCGTGCGTCGAATAGTTCTTTTCGTGCGACTTTAACTGTCTCGAGGCATAAGCTATGTAACACCCCATACCCGAGTCCGAGACTAAAACTGGATACGAGACATTACCATGCTTGAACTCACTTAATCTTGTGCTTACGGACTATAAAATTTCATTGCAAATTAAAAACTTCTCTTTCTTAGTCAAATCAGACATTTCATGGGCCTACGAGGCCTCAGACTTGCATCCCGAAACTTTCAGAACTCATTTAGAAACTTTCTCTCCAAACAGGGGTCACACGTCCGTGTGACTTGGGACACACCCGTACACCCCTAAAACATTCCCGTGTCTTTTACCCGTGGTGGATACTGGCAATTTACACACGGCCTGGACACACCCGTGGCCCCAAACCGTGCCTAAAACCCCAGCATTCTGCCAATGCCCCACGGCCAAGGCACACGCCCGTGCTTACCACCCGTGGTGCGCACTGACTACCTTAACACGGCCTAGAGTCTAAACACACGCCCGTGTGACTGGTCCGTGGTCTATTCTTACTTAAGATACAAAGGTGCAGGGTGCACATGGCCTAGACACACGCCCTTGTGTCCAACCGTGTGAGCACTTAGAGGCTATTTACCAAGCCAATTGCCACCCTGAAATCAAGACCAAAACTCATGCTCAATTCAACAACTCAAGTATTACATCTAACATGAACAAGGATGCATACTTCATTGATAGATTAAAATATACATACTTAATCATTCATGACTCATCTCTTTGGCCATATACAAAAAGAATACTAAGCTTGATAGCCAACAATTTGGCTAGTTTTAAAACATAACTCAAAATGAAATGTTTCCTATACATGCCATACTTAATATAAACAACTTGGCTATACCAAAATAACGATTTATAGTGTGCTCTGAGCTCCGGTGACGATGATCCATGAGATTAGCTTGGCGGGACTACATGGAAAGAAAGAATAAAAGACGTAAGCATTTAGCTTAGTAAATTTGCATATAATGCACATAACAACATACTTGCTTCTTATAAACCATTTGACATAAACAATGGTATCATAATTTCAGCTATAAAGCTTACTTACTCATATCTGATTCTTACGAATCTCATGATACTTACTAGTCTCATACTTGTAAAGTAAACAAGGTACCTGTATCACTTGATCACATTGATCAGCATACTTTAGCATAATAATCATAATCTCAAACTTATCATTCATAACATGAATCATACTCATTCTCAACTTAATGATAACTCTGCTACTTAATTTCTTGTTATCTCATTTAAACTTTACTTGTTTGCCCAATGAATTTCTATGAATAACCGAGGATACTAAATCTCATCTCACACGCTCGATGCCAAAGCCATATCTTAGATATGGTCTTACATGGAATCTCTCATCTTGGTTTCGAGGCCATGTCTTGACATGGGCTTATACGAAGTCTTTCTCGTGAGTTCCCTTGGGAACTTACCATTGCCATGTCTTGACATGGTCTTACTTGGTACCTTTACTCATGAACTGGTCAATGCCGAGCCTTGGCTTGGACTTACATGAAATCTTCCTTGTTACTCACCAATGCCATGCCTTGGCTTGGACTTACATGGGATCTCTATCTCTTGATAGCTTTTCAATGCCAAGACTCATCTTGGACTGACATGACATCTTTGCTTGGAGACTCACCAATGCCATGCCTCGGCTTGGGCTTATATGGGTCTTCATCTCATAATAACTCTTCAATGCCAAGACTTGTCTTGGTCTTACATGATAAATTGTCTGATTGCCGATGCCATGCCTCGGCTTGGACTTATACGGACTTTCTCATTTCATGTGATAGATCGAGTATCCTAAGCTATTCATCTTCAATTGGAGCTTTCTCATGCTTGATCTCATTGATTACTTTATTTAACATAACATTAAACATTTTCATGATAATATTGTACATTATACTAATCAATTCAATGATATTAATCATAAAGCTTAGAAATCATGCAAACTTACCTCGATATACAAAATGTATGTAGGTATGCAATTTAGTCCTCGACTTTGTTCTTGCCTCGGTTTCAATCCGAGCTTTGTTTTTCTTGATCTATAATCATAAATAGATCATTTAATACTCACATTGACTAAATTGACTCTTAACTCATACTTTGGTAAAATTACTATTTTACCCCTATACTTTCTCATATTTGCACTTTTGCCCCAAGGCTCGTAAAATGAATCTCATTCATCTTTCTTAAACTTCATGCTTAGCTGATTCATTTTCTCTACTATAGCAACCATCAATTCCCAGTATTTCTAATAGGTATGACCAATTCCATAACTTTTACAAACTAGTCCTTACTAGCATTTTTCATGATATTCACTTAGAAAAAGATGTTTATCTAACATCAAACTCTCATAAACTTCCATAAAATATCATTTTACAAGCATGTCACTCTTGGGTAGATTTTTGAACATGCATCTTAGCTCATTTTATAGCTAAAAATAGCTAATTTATAATACGAGAACTTCAAAAACACGAAGAATATTAAAAACGAGGCTAAGATGAAATTACTAGCAAGCTTGAAAAAAATGAAGAACCCTAGCTATGGAGTCTCCAAATTTTAGGCACAAGAGGAAGAATATGAATAGATTTTTATCATCTTTTTCCTATTATAATCAATTATTAGACAAATGACCAAAATGTCCTTCTCTTAAAAAAATTCTATTTTTCTAACTCATGTCCATTTTTGTCCAAAAATTATAATTTGGGCAAATTGCTATTTAAGAACTCATAATTAATATTCTAAAGCTATTTCATACAAAAAGCTTCTAGAAACTCATATTTTGCAACTTTTGCAATTTAGTCCTTTGTGATCATTCCATGTCAATTTCACAAAATTTCTACATGGAACTTTAGTACTATGATGCAAACATGTCATAAACCTTCAGAACTCAATTTTACTGACTCGGGTTTGTGGTCTTGCACCACTATTCTGACTAGGCCCTAAATCGAGATGTTACAAGCAATGACTTTGCCTTCCTGCATCAAACACAACCCAGACCACTCAAAGATGCATCACTATAAATGACAAATTCTTTACCCGATTCTGGCTGAACTAACACTGGAGCTTCTGTAACACCCAAAACCCGGCTCAAACACTACGACTAGATCTGGTATGCTACGGGGTTTATTGTAAAAACTTTGCTTTAACGGTTTTTGAAAATCTCAGTTTCTTTACTTAGGCATTTGTTAAAAAAAATAGGATATCTGATGAAAACCTTTACTTTTTCTTTGAACGTGTTCGGAAAACCTATTTTATTATTTTTTTATGTTTTAAGTCCTTGAACATAAATTTATAAACTGTAAATACTGTCAAATATAAAGCGATAACCTAAACCATAGGGCCTTATTACATAAATAGTTCCAAAATTAAAACTTAAAGAAAACCGAAAATAATTCATGAAAATAAATAAAATAAAACTTGATGGCCCCTCGAGTCCGCCTCGGCTCCCATGTCCATGATCTACTGCTCATCTAAAAAGTCAAGAAAACAATAAAGGGGTGAGTCACCAAGACTCAGTGTGCAAATCCCGAAAACACATAAAAGGCTTTAGGCCCACAAACACATTATGGGCCTTGGCCCATACACAATGGCAACAAAATATTTACATGCAACATGGCCCATCCCAGCCTAGAAATCCATCCTCTACACACTAGCCCGTACCAACCATCACACCTTGGGGATTTCTACAATTAACCCACCAACCGCTACACACCACATCGACAGACATGCTGCCTATTCCTAATAATCAGGAATGAATTTAACGTGGCTTAGCCACCGATCACTGTTGTGACCTAACATTTCAATTCGTGGTTTAACCACCGATCACCAAGTGACCTATCATCATGCTCTTCCCCCTTAGTCATTTTAATCCCATCCCATGCGTACATTTATGCAAAATCAAACAATATACCACTTAAGGATTTACAATCTAGCACATTCATCGATACACATAGAGAAGTTTCTATGATCACGCACTGGCATCCATTGCCTACCCTTTTTGGGTAACACATTATTCATACTGACCTATTTTTCCGCTTTTAGCCCGAACATATGTATATATATAGGTTAAGTAGTGTGATAGAGATCTACACACCTGATTATGGTTAAGACGACACTTTCTATGTCGACGCTATCCGTAGCCGACACAACCGCTATTTGCCTAAGGTGTTGTTCAGAAGCCAGTCCACAGCCCGGTGGCCAATCTCGAACAGCAGACACCGCGCGTTTCTTGAACTTTGGGGCTGGGACTATAGATCCAACTCCTTTCTTTGATTTGCTGACATTCCAGTCCATGAGTGATCTTGGTCAGAAGGTACTACGATGATTGCTTAACGAACCATTAGGTTAAGACACGAATAACGAAAAGAAACCGATTGATCAACTTAAGGAGAACCACAAACCTTACCTTGAAATCCCGAAAATAATATGATTTGTATGCTACCAATTCCTGGCTTAGAAACCTAGACGATTAGATCTCCTTCAAATCCCGGAATGCCGCCAAAGAGAAAGAACACAAGATCAGAGAAAATGTCAAACTAAGGATGGCCCTAACTACGAACTAGCCATTCGGCTTTGGCTTCAAAAGCCGAAAAAGATTGCAAAAATACTAGCACAAGTCGATACTCACCTCTACAAAAGATTTCGGCTACTTCTAAATGATTCTGGCTTTATAGAGAAATCGGCACAAGAGGAAAAGAATGGAAAAGAGTGTGAAGTAAGAGGTTTCGGCTTCTGAAGGAATCAAAAGGAAAGATTGCAGAGAATGGCTGAGGGTTTCGGCATAGAGAATGAGAGAAAAGCTTTAAAAGAATGGGGTTCAAATGCCGGAATTGAAGAGATAGCCCCCTATTTATAGAAAATTTCGGCACTTACCTATCAAAAATCGAAAGTGCCCTTCCTGATAACTAACAACTAATCAAATAGTAGGGGAAATTTCGGCACCCTTATGGCATATGGAAACCGATTTCTTCCCCCTCCAAGAGATGGAAATTCAACCATCACTGCACTCAGCAGATAGCTCCTATCTTTTCTCCTCTATCTTAATCCATTCACTCCTCCAGAAGAGACCTAGATAACACCACTTCCCCCCTATTTTATCAACACCTTATCCCCATTATCCAAGTCACTAAATCCTCCAAATTTTAAGCCTCATTGCCGTCCCTCTTGCTCCCTTTTTAAGTGCCGAAAATGGCCCAAAGACATGGGCTCCTTACGGCCAAAGCTTGGGCCTCTTCAACTGCTAATGGCGCCACCTTATAACTCATTTGCAGCGCCACTTGTTACTGAGCCCCAAGCCCACTTTGTAGTTTAAACCACAGATACTATCTTTTAAACCCTTTAGTGTCCCATCAGAAAATTTAATCAAGGCCTCGACCCCATCCTGAGCCCAATTTGGACCCCTAACACTTGAATTAACACATTAAACATATCCCCACACTAAACGCATAGGCCCACTAATTCAGGATGTTACAGCTTCGGTCAAAAGAGCTTTCAACTGATCGAAACTTTTCTGACCACTCGAACTTAACATCTTTCTGTAACAACTTTGTCATCGGTGTTGTAATCATAAAAAAACATTTCACAAATCGTCTATAGTAACCAGCAAGTCCCAGAAAACTCCGAACTTCAGAGACATTTCTCGGAGGTTTCCAATCAAGTATAGCTAAAATTTTACTTGGATCAACTCGAATACCCGATGCTGATACAACATGGCCCAGAAAACTGACTTCGCGTAACCAGAACTCACATTTACTGAATTCTGCATACAACTATTTATCTCGCAAAGTCTGTAACACAAGTCTCAGATGTTCGGCATGCTCAGTTTCATCGCTAGAGTAGATCAAAATGTCATCTATGAATACTACCACAAACCGATCCAGATACTGTCTGAAGATCCGATTCATCAAATCCATGAAAACAGCAGGTGCATTAGTAAGTCCGAAAGGCATAACCAGAAACTCATAGTGTCCGTATCTCGTTCGGAAAGCTGTCTTTGGCACATCAGAGTCTTTAACTCGGAATTGATAGTAGCCTGATCTCAAATCTATCTTAGAAAACACAGTAGCCCCTTTAAACTGATCGAACAAATCATCAATATGTGGCAACGGATACTTATTCTTTATAGTCACTTCATTGAGTTGTCTGTAGTCGATACAAATTCTTATAGTTCCGTCTTTCTTTTTCACAAACAAAACTGGTGTGCCCCAGGGAGGGAAACTCGGTCGCGCAAAACCTCTATTGGTCAACTCTTGCAACTGAGCTTTCAATTCTTTTAATTCTGTAGGTGCCATTCTGTATGGAGCTATCGATATCGGAGTCGTCCCCGGCACTAATTCAATACAAAATTCAACTTCTCGAATAGGTGGCAAACCCGATAATTCTTCAGGAAACACACCCAGTAACTCGCACAAATATAGGTACTAATTCAATCTTTCTTTCGGTTACTTTACTATCAAGCAAATATGCAAAGTAAGCTTCGCAACCTTTTCTTACGTATTTCTGAGCTAACATCGAAGATATCACTACTGGTAAACCATTCAGATCATTAGATTCAATCCGAATAATCTCATCATTCTGACACCATAAATCAATAGTCTTCCGTTTGTAGTTCACAATAGCATCATGCAGAGTTAACCAATCCATACCCAGAATTATATTAAACTCGTCGAATGGAAACAACATCAAATCAGTCGGAAAATATGAATCTCGAATCATCAATGGACAATTCTTGCACACTTTATCAACCAAAACACACCGGCCTAAGGGGTTCGATACTTTAATCACAAACTCAGTAGACTCTACAGGCAAAGTCTTACTGAATACTAAAGCCTTACACACATAAGAATGAGTTGAACCAGGATCAATCAATGCAACAACACTAGTATCATAGAGAGTGAAAATACCAGTAATAACATCCGGGGATGAGGCCTCCTCGCATGCGCGAATAGCATAAGCTCTGGCAGGTGTGCGAGCCTCGGATCTAACAGTTGTATCTTTGGTCCCTCTATGACTGCCACTCACATTACCCATTTTTTTGGGTGGTCTACCTCGAGCTGCAGTGTTACCCGATCTCGTATTCTGTACCAGATTTTGCTCCGCTAACTTTGGGCACTCACGAATAAAATGATCCATCGTTCCACATTTAAAACAGGCCCGATCATGTAATCGGCAACTATCGGGATGTCATTTACCACAATGTTCACACTCGGGTTGATTTGATCTGACATTACCCACACTAGCTACTGAGGTAGCTCTCGAGCTCACAGGTGGTCTAACCCGATCACGTCTAGAATAACCCGTAGTAGTCTTTGAACGGCTAGCATCATCACGGAACTTCTTTGATGTCGACTGGAATGACTTACTGAATGGTCTCTTACGTGAATCTCTAGCTTTAGAGTCAGCTTTTCTTTTCTCTTTCCCGAGCTCTTTGGCTTTGCAAGCTCACTCAACAAGTACCACGAACTCTTTTATCTCAAGTATGCCAACTAACAGTTTAATGTCTTCATCCAGCCCATCTTCAAATCTTTTACACATTATAACTTCGGTCGAAACACACTCTCAGGCATACCGACTGAGTCTCACAAATTTTCGCTCATACTCTGTCACTGTCATCCGACCCTGTTTCGATTCAAGAAATTCTTTGCGCTTCTGGTCGATAAATCTCTAACTGATGTATTTCTTACGAAACTCAATCTGAAAGAATTCCCAGGTCACTCGTTCTCTCAGAACCACTGATACTAGTGTATTCCACCAGTGATATGCAGTGTCTCGTAGTAAAGATATGGCATATTTTAAGCACTCATCAGGGGTGCAAGATAACTCATCAAACACCCGAATAGTATTATTGAGCCAGAATTTAGCTCGCTCAGCATCATCATCATCAGTAGCTCTGAACTCTTTAGCTCCGTGTTTTCTGGTTTTATCAACAGGAGGCTTAGACAATCGCAACGGATCACTCACTTGAGGTATAACAGGTATCAAAGATGGATTAGTCGGGGGAGGAGGTTGTTGTGCAGCCAGATTAGTGTGGATATATTGAGTAAACCAGTCGTTCATCATTTGGTAAAATGCTTGTTTAGCCTCACCCTCCTGGGTACTTGAAGTCAGTCGAGAATCTACCGGCACTGTCCCTTGCGCGATAGCAGGCGCTATACTCTCGAAATCATCAGCTACGACTCTATCGGGATCCATTACTATATGAAAACACATTTTCAGATGTCAGAAGTCATCACACTATCGCAGTATATATAAAATATGGCATGTATAGCTAGACTCACACACGCTACGTTAGTCCTAGAATCGACTAAACCATAGCTCTGATACCAATCAAATGTAACACCTCTAACCCGTATCCGTCGCTGGATTAGGGTTACGAGGCTTTACCATTCAAAACACAGTTCAGCACAATCATTTATCACCTTTCATGCACCAAAGAATTACGATACATTTATAACATTATCAAACTTGAATATCCAAAATTCACTTATTTTAAATTTGAATACATGAATCATAATTACAATTCAAATCATACACACCTTACTAATCATGTATCACAAATAAGCACATTTCAAAGTTTCAACCAGTTCAATTCGAACATATATCAAAACTCAATTGAACATATTCCACAATTACCAAATTTTTAACCAAACTTGTACACAACTTAATATCCAATCATATATGCGGCCTTAACAACATTTCAATATGGCCGTGCATAATATATATAAAACAAGTTATACTCATACAAAACTTATAACAAATCAACTACCCCAATAATTGTATATTAAATCTATTTTATAAAAGACATGCGCATGTACAACTTATACATCAATTGAGACACAATTTCATTACTACTTTTTTTTCATTTATGCGGCATTAATATATTAGCTTATATGAAATTCATATGTTTTACATGTTAACACAAATTAAGAACAAGCATTCGGTTATAAATAAAACCTATTTCATTTCTTTAACTATTCGGTTAACACAATTCGTTTATGTATATTTATAAACTTATAAATGACTACAAATCCATATAGCCATGCACATATACATATCAACCATAATATAAGCGCATATATATACATGTAAAGACATATAAGAACTCAACTAAAATATCATGACCGATTACCAAAGCACGCATATCCTTTATCATTAATCTAATCTAATTTCCTTATATAAATCTAAGTCTCAATATGTCTAAACAACTATAACAAATAAACCAAGTATCATGCATATCATTAATATAATTCATAAGTGAACACCGAATTTATCTCATTTATATATATCTTAATTTTTTACCTAACTAATACATGATTTACCATAACTCAATCAACAACCATAAATTACATATGACCAAAACTCATAACAACTTCACAAACATCATATATCTTGGATACACTCTCCATATAAACTCAAACCAAGACCAAAATAAACTTAAGCCATAATTAAACCAAAACCAAACTCGAGCATGGAAATTAAGTCATATTTAAACATACTTAATCATAAACATTAACAAAACATACCAAGCACACTTCATTTATATGCCATGACCAAATGTACTCATACTTAAACATCATATTCCACATTTAAATATGCCATGGCCGAATTACTAAAACCAAACACATCAAGCATAAAACTAAGAATACATAAAAACCAACATAAACATATAATCAAGCCATATTTGCATGGCTTTATATACATGATCCAAAACTAACCAAAAACGTAAACATGCCTATACATGCCATAAGATCGAATTTATACTTTAACAAAATACCAAAAGATGTCGATAGTGTGATAGACTTTGCTGACGATCCCCAAGCTCGTAACGTGACTCCAAAATCTATAAAACAGAGGTAAACAAAACACACAAACAGTAAGCTATTTAGGCTTAGTAAGTCTTAAGCAAAAATATATATAACAACAATTACATATTATCATTTTGTTAACAAGGCAGAATATACATAATACCAAATAAAAGTTATCATCTACTACCAAATCACATTTGAACCTCACATACATATACTATATGGCCGAACATAATCAATGTTATACAAATATATAATTTCACTTTCATTATTACAAATGCATAAATAGGCCGAATCTTGTATATGTTCAAATAGGTTAGCACATAATTCATATTTACATAACCATTTATCATTTCAAATAACCAACTTACCTCGTTTCCATATAAACAAATAACTAACACATACCTGAACCTGTAATTCAATTTCACATTCGATCTTTACTTCACATTGCCCGTTGAACCGTTCGGAATTAAAAAGGATACGCGGATAGTCGGAAGCTCGTACAATGCCAACGCCCCAGATGTGGTCTTACATGTAATCACATATTGATGCAACTGTCCCAGACAGGGTCTTACACGTAAACACAAATCGATGCCAACGTCCCAGACGTGGTCTTACATGAAAACACATATCAAAAATCCTATGTCATGACATATGTATCCTAACTATTCCTAGGGTTCATACGGGGCTTTCGGACATTAAATCTCGATCGGATCAAACTCGAAGTATAGCTCCTTTGCTCAATACACATTCGACCATTAACAAATATATTTACAAAAATTCCATTCATCATATAACATATATATATTATCAAATTTAACGACATTTATATGCTTATAGACTTACCTCGGATATCGACGGACGAAATCAACCACTCGACTACTTTCGACTTCCCCCGATCTAATTCCATTTTCTTCTGTTCTCAATCTAAATATATTCAAATTTAACTAATTTAAACACACATTCATTCAATTTAATCCAAAAATACATAAATGGGCAAATTACCATTTTGCCCCTGACATTTCACACTTTTGCAATTAGTCCCTATTGCATAAAATACAAAATACACAAAATTTACATATATCATGCTAGGGCCGAATATTCATTAGCTCCATACAAGTCCATACATTTCATTTTTTTTCACATTTTAGTCCCTCAAAATATTATTTTCAAAATTTAGCCCTAATTGCTCAATTTCATCGAAAATCCAAAGACAAAACATGTTAATCTTTCACATATCTTTAATATTTCATCTTCAAACAACAAAAATCACAAGCTATCATCAATGGCAAAACACAAAATCATCATCAATTTCAAAAATTCAAGCATGGGTCTTGTAGTACTCGAAGCAACGATCTCAAAAACGTAAAAATTATCAAAAACTGAAACCGAAACATACCTCAATTTCCTTGAGCAAGGGCCGAATACCTAGCTTGTTTCTTAATTCTTTTTCTTTTCTTTGTTTCGGTCAAATAAAAGATGAGTATGGCTTTCTTTTACTTATGTTTGTCTTATTATATTAACTTATAATATATTATTTATTATTTTAACTTTTATATTTAATATAAAAACTATATAATATAACCTTAGTGCTGTCCAATCATCAATTAAATGGCAAAATTGCAACATAAAACTTCATATTAAAAGAACATCCACTATTCGGCCCTTCTAAAAATAACCACTAAATTTTCATTTTACGCGATTTAATCCTTTTATTTAATCGGACACTCAAACGACGAAATTAAAACACGAAACTTTCACACAAGGAAATTCACACATAATAAACACAGAAAATAATTTTAAAATATTTTTCAGACTCAGATTTGTGGTCCTGAAACTACTGTTCCGATTAGGTTCAAAATCGGGCTGTTACATAGATGATAATTGGAATAATGCATGTTTAAAGTAAATTAACTTTTATTTGGTGAGTTATGTTTATATTTTTATTCGAACTTATTGCTTATGTTATTTTCACTTTTCTCTTGTGGATCTTTAAAAGCTTGTATAGTTGGAAGTTTAAGTCGGACCTCACACTATCCGTCCCTCATCTCAGTAGATTTCTTGGTCTTTTGATGTTGGTTATAAATGGCATGTACTAGGAGCTTTTAAGCTATTTTGTCATTATGATGTTGTTTAAGCATACTTCTAACTTACTTGTATATATGACCTTGGTTTTGGCTTGTAAATGTCTATATATGTGTGTTTTGGTCACTTTGTTGTGCTTCTTGAAAGTGAATAGGCTTTGGTAGAATGGAATGTGAATGGAATGGATAAATTGATATGGTTGGTTTATGTTTATGGAAAGAACTTGTAGCATTAGATGTGGATTAATTTGGTTTATGAAATGTCGTGTCAAATGTGCTTTAAAGGCATGTAAGTGATTGAATTTGTGTTGGCTTGGCACCTAAGGAAGGAGCATTGTTTTGGCTTGTTTTGGAAATCATTTTAAGTGCACACAGCCTGGGACAAAGATTGTCACACGGCCGTGTGCCACACATGGTCACCCACACGGCCGTGTGGTTGCTTGATTTTTGGTACAGGATTTGTCACACGGGCATAGTTTGTTACACGACCTAAAGACACGACCGTGTGACACTTATTTTGTTCTGTACATGGTTTTTAGGTTCCGTGTGACCCCCGTTTCTAATTTTTCTTTTTTATTTCAAATTGATCCCTGATTGTTTTTAAACTGATTTTTAGGTTCTGTAAGTTCGTTATAAAGCTCATAAATGTATATACATTATGAATGTCGTGAGATTTGAATATTTGATTGTAGATTAAGTAACAAATGAATTAAAGATGTTAATTGTTTTAATATGTTCCATAATGCTCCGTAACCCTAATCAAGTGACGAAGATGAGTTAGGGGTGTTACAATACGTCGACCTCTAACTCAACCACCTTGTACACGTTCTGCTCGACTGGTGGATTACAAAATTCCCACTTTACAATGAATTCTATTTCAAAATTGCTTAAATATAGAAATTGGATACATTTCTCAGAATGATATACCTACGGACACTACTTTCGGTGGATTCATATACTGGCTCTGACGGTTGCCAGAATACCAATCACGCTGTAACTTCACGTCAACCCAAACAATGAACTTGGTTCGATGAAGGAAATATTTTAGATCACCCAATAGAAATAACTTTAATACAAAATGGGAAAACTTCCAGATTTGACGAACACTTACGTCACCCATAATTTCATATATGCCAAGCTCTCTTTCTGACCTACTGAGTTACTATGGCAGATTTATCAGTCGAGTACACTGCCGAGGACTCTTTAAAAAAATGCCTTAAAGGCATACCCAGATCTCTCTACAAAGGCAGGCTAACAATTCACCACTTAGGCATTACAGAATTCCCCTAATAGGCTTTCCAAATGAATCACCACAAAGGATTTAAAGGTGACTTACCACAAAGGCTTTACATGTGATTCACCACAAAAGCTTTACAGGTGACTTGCCACAAAGGTTGTAATGACATGAAAGTTAGTGGTATTTAAAAGTCTGGTTTTGGGACTCTGTTTTCGTGAACCAAACCTATAGGAATGAATTGAATTTCAGATAGGTAATTTCATCAAAATAGTGTTTAATTAGAGTATAGTGACTAAATCGTGTAAGTGATTAATGTAAGAATTATTAAGAAATTACAATTAGAATTTAATATGTAGGATTTGTAAAGTAAATAAACCATTATATAAGAATATATGTGTGGCCGGTTAAAATTTAGTGTTATATATGTTTTCTATTATAAATTTTAGTTAAATTAAAAAAATTAAAACAAATGAAATTAAAAGAAATTTAAAATATGATATTAGTGAATTGAAAGAGAAAAATTATTCCTTTTTCATCCAAAATATTTCAAAGCAAAATAAAAAGGGAGAGGACACAACATTAACCATTCAATCAAATCTCCAACATTAAGCTTTAACCTAAAAGTTAAAGCAAAATATTTAAAAGATGGTATTTGTATGCTCTTTTGGTTGTGTTAGAATGATGGAAATTGTTAAGGTGCCTTGAAGGCATATTTGTGCAATTATATATATCCATTTGGTTAGCTTTGAATTGTTGATCGAGGTGTCAATTGTATAATATTGGTTAGGCACTTAGGATGGTGAATATAATTGATAAAATTAGCTTGTTTTGATTACTTTTGGAATGGTTGGTTGTGGTTTAAAATGAATGACTTGTAGCCAGAGTGAAGCATGTTAAAAAACTTGTTTTGAAATGTAATTACGGGTACACAAGGCCTAGCACACGGCCGTGTGCCCTACATGGTTTGGAGACACGGTTGTGTCGCCTATGAATTTTGGTAATTTTTGTTGTATATGGTCTTAGAGAGTTACACGGTCTGGCCACACAACCATGTTCTAGAGTCACACGGGCTAAGCTATGTCACACGGTCAACCCACACGGCTTTGTGACCCCAATTTCACACGACATCCAGTTGTTACACGATTTGCTCAAACGACCGTGTGACCCATCCACACGTCCTTAACTCTTCCACACGGCCTCGGGACACGGTCGTGTGTCCCTTGTTCCCAAAATTTTCCCCACTTTTTTGTTTTTAATTCAAATCGATCCCTGTTCATTCCAGAATTGTTTTTAAGCTTCTGTACACTCAATATTTACCTGAAATAGATTGAATAATGTATTTATGCATGATTGTATGTATTTATTTTTTATTTATTTGAGACTTTTCTTAATAAATGGTATGAAATTGCATACAATAATAGTTATCAGTCCAACATTAAAATTGTAACAGCTCGTTTTTGGTCAAACTGGAACATTGGTTTTGAGACCACAAATCTGAGGTCAAAATTATTATTTTATTATTATTTTAATTTTTACAGCATGATAGCATGTATGTGTGAAAATTTCGTGAAATAATTTTATCGTTTAAATGGTCGATTTGAGAAAAAGGACTTAATCGCGTAAAATGCAAAATAGGTGTTCTATTAGTTTAAGGTGTCAAATAGCTTTGGTTTTTAAATATGGTGGCCTTAAATGGTAATTTTACCATTTGAAACATGAGTGGACATATTTGGTCATTAAATGGATGTTTTAAATGGTTTTTCATTAAGGGTATAATAGTAATTAACATAATAAACTTAAAATAAATAAAAAAAGGAAAAATTAGTGTCCATCTTCTCCTTTATCGTAAATTGAAGAGAAGAAAAGAAAAATTTTAGGGTTCGTCATTCGTAAAATTTAATCTTGGCATTTAGGTATGTGTTTTGCCCCGTTTTTAATGATTTTTATGTTTTTGTGATTGTTGCATCTAATACTAGCTAGCCCAGGGACTAATTTGCAAAATTGTTAAAGATTTTAGATGATGCCATTGATGAATATATGAGTATTTTTATGTTTAATGATAGATTATGAATATTTGATGTTAGTTAAACAAGTTTTGTAAAGTGATTTTTAGTGAAAATGCAAAATAGGGATTAAATTGAGAAATGTTGAAACTTTGTGAAAATGTGAAATAAATGAAAAATATGGGCAGCTAGGGGCATAATAGTAATTCGGCTAGCATGGGTTTAGTTGGAATTTCATTAATTTATGAATTCATGAAATAAGTACTAAATTGTAAAAATGTAAAAGTTTAGGGGCAAATGAGTAAAATAGCCCTAATGTGTGTTTTGGATTGAATTGAATAAATAGAAGAATAAATAAGTTTATTTTGATTACTTAGATCGAGAGAAGAAGAATTCAGACTTAGATCGAGGAAAAAGCAAAATAATTGAATAGTTGGTACGTTTCGTCATTTTCGTACACGAGGTAAGTTCGTATAATTGAACTTAAATGTGTATCTATTTATTTGATGGATGAAATTGAGATAGTATTTACTCTATTAGTTAAATGTGGAGATATTAAATTAAATGTACTATTTAAGTAAAGCGAATTACAAAATAAGACCATAGCTGGGCTATGGCAATCAAATAATAAGACCATAAACGGGTTATGGCATGTGAATGTAAGACCACGGCAGGGCCTTGGCAATGCATGTGTAAGACCACAGTTGGACTATGGCATCGAAAAATTGATGTATTTGTATCATAAGCATTTATAATCTGAAATGGTTTGATAAGAGAATTGTTGAGAATTAGATAAGTATCTGTACAGGTACATACGGAAAACTATTCGAGTAACGAGTTAAAGGGGTTGAGAATTTATGACTTAATATGTGGTTAAATTTTATGTTAACTTAGTGATTGATGCTTTAATGCAGTAAATGTTATCTATTTGAAATGTAATAAATGATTAGATTATTTCATATTTATATACGAACTTACTAAGCTTTATAGCTTACTTTGTTTATTTTCTTCTATGTTTTATAGTATTTCGAAGCTAGCTCGAAACCGGGGATCGACAGGGACTTCATCGCACTATCGGACATCTATTTTGGTACTTTTGAAGTGTGTGTATATATGGTATATGGCATGTATAAGCTTTGGTCATTTTGGTATGTTTGATAAATATGTATTTTGGCCCTTTTGAGTTGGCTTATGATGATGAATTTGATAATGTATATAGATGTGCCAATGGTATTGTTTTGATTTTTGGTATATGACTTATATTATGTGTTTGAAGTTGGGTTTATGATGCTCAATGATATTAGGTAATTTGAATGGTAAAGGATTGATATTTGAAAAGCTTTATGCTTGTGAATTGGTACATGATAATGCATGATTGGAAGAGTATAGTTAAATGAATTGTTTTTATAAATTAGGTATGAGATTAGATGGCACATTGTGGTATATTTGTGTTCTGTATTGATGGTAAAGAAATGGTATATTTTAAACCTTGGTTGGTGGTATTCGTTACATATTTGTATCTTGAAATGGTACCACTTGAGCTTGTATAGGTATGTGTAAAATGGGTGGCAAAATGGCTTGGTAAATAGCATATTTTTGTCCACACGGGCAGAGACACGGATGCATGTCTCAACCGTGTGACACACGGTCATGTTACATGGTAGTGTGTCCTTTGGTGTTAAAATTGAAATGAAGTGAGTATGCTCCACACGGGCGTGTGATCGGCCGTGTGGCACAAGTCAGTATAGCCCCTAATTGGCACATGGCCTAGCACACGGGCGTGTGACTTGGCCGTGTTGAAAATTTCAGTATACCCTAGAGGGTTTGGCACAGCCTAGCACACGGCCTGGGACACGGGCATGTGTGGCCACTTCGAAGGGCACACAGGCTAGACACACGGGCGTGTGGTTGGCCGTGTGGCCCAAGTCAGTAAGCTCACTTGTTTGGACACGGGGTAGGACATGGGTTGGGCACGGCCATGTAATCCCATTTTGAATGTCCACACGGCCTGTGACACGGGCGTGTCTGGTGGCCGTGTGAGACACACAGTCTGGTCACACGGGAGTGTGTCCCCTGTTTTGGAGAAAAAATTTCTAAGTGCTCAAATTGTTTTAAAGGTTATCGGTTTAGTCCCGAACCACTTCTAATGCATGAATAGGGTCTCGTAGGCTCGTATTAGGGACATATTGATTGAGGTTGAATGACAAATGTTTGAATTGATGAAATGTATGCTAATAGTATGTATAATCGAGTTGTAAGTCTGATAATGCTCCTTAACCCTATTCCAGCATTGAATACGGGTGAGGGGTGTTATATTTATTGGTATCAGAGCTACGATTTAGCTCTATTAACCCTATTAACGTAGTATGTGTGAGAGTCTAGCTATACATGCCAGATATATAACCTGTGATAGTATGATGAATCCTGACATTATAAACTATGTTTTCGTATAGTAATGGATCCCGAGCAAGTTGTAGCAGATGATGTTGAGAGTAATGCGCCAGCTCTCGCTCAAGGGACAGCGCCTTCTGAATTTAGATTCGTGTCAAGTAGTCACGGAGGTGAGGCTAAAGAAGCCTTCTTTCAAATGATGAGCGAGTGGTTCACTCAATACATTCGTACAAACCCGGCTGCTCAACAACCTCCACCCTCGCCAATTCCTCAACAAATCCCTGTAGTTCCTCAAGTTATTGATCCAATATGATTGAACAAGCCGGCAGTCGATAAAATTTGTAAGCATAGGGCTGAAGAGTTTAGGGCTAATGTTGATGATGAACCTGAGAGAGCCGAGTTTTGGCTTGAAAATATGATTCGAGTGTTTGATGAACTTTCCTACAAACCGGCTGAATGTTTAAAGTGTGCTATATCCCTTTTGAGAGACACTGCATACCAGTGGTGGAATACATTAATATCTGTGGTGCCGAGAGAGAGAGTCACTTGGGAGTTCTTTCAGACTGAGTTCCGAAAAAAGTACATAAGTTAACAATTTCTGGATCAAAAGCATAAAGAGTTTTTAGAATTGAAACAAGGCCACATAACTGTAACCGAGTACGAGAGAGAATTTGTGCGGTTAAGTAAATGTGCTCGAGAGTATGTTTCTACTGAAGAGATTATATGCAAGCGATTTGTTCATGAGTTGAACAGAGATATTAAACTTCTGGTCGGGATATTGGATTTAAAAGAATTCGTTGTGTTAGTTGAGCGTGCTTGCAAAGCTGAAGAACTGGGCAAAGAAAAGAGAAAGGCTGATTATGAAGCTAGAGATTCGAGAAAGAGATTGCTGAATAAACCCAATCACTCTTCATCAAAGAAATTTTGAGATTCGTATAGTCGATCAAATGCATTAGTGGAGTACTCTAATAGAGATCGTGGGAAGCAATTTACAAGTTCAAAAACTCCAGCTACATCAATGGCAAGTGTGGGTAATGCTAGACCGAATAAACCTGAATGTGGACAATATGGAAAACGACATTTCGGAGAGTGGAGAATGAATGATAAAGCCTATTTTAGATGTGGTTCACACGAACACTTTATTCGAGATTGTCCCGAGTTAGATGAGAAAGATAAATCTTAGAATGTAAGATCAAGCAACCCGACTGTGAGAGGAAGACCACCCCGTAATATTGGAAATGTGAGTGGTGGTAGAGGTGTGACACAAGATACTGCTGTGAGATCCGAGGCTAGAGCACCTGTCAGAACTTATGTTATTCGCGCTCGCGAAGAAGCGTTATCTCCAGATGTTATTACCGGTACATTCTCTCTTTATGACACTGATGTAGTTGCATTGATAGATCCCGGATCAACTCATTCATATATATGTGTGAACTTAGTGTCTAGTAAGAATTTACTTGTTGATTCTACCGAGTTTGTTATAAAAGTGTCGAACCGCTTAGGCAAATATGTCCTGGTTGACAAAGTTTGTAAGAATTGTCCTTAATGACTCGGGGTTACTATTTTATGGCTGATTTGATGTTGTTGTCGTTTGACGAGTTTGATGTTATTCTGGGTATAGACTGGTTGACGTTGCATGATGCAGTAGTAAATTGCAGACGAAAGACAATTGAGTTGAAATGTCAGAATAATGAAACTCTCTGAATCGAATCAAAAGATTTGAAGGGTTTACCAGCTATAATCTTGTCGATGTTAGCTCAAAAATATGTGAAAAAGGGATGCAATGCATATCTTGCATATGTACTTGATACAAAAGTGTCAGAAACAAAGATTGAATCAGTACCAGTTGTTTGTGAGTATCCAGATGTGTTTCCAGAAGAGTTATCGGGTTTGCCACCAATCAGAGAGGTTGAATTTGCTATTGATTTAGTACCGGGAACTTCACCAATACTGATAGCTTCGTACAGAATGGCTCCGATAGAGTTAAAAGAGTTGAAAGCTTAGTTGCAAGAATTAACTGATAGAGGATTCGTAAGACCGAGTTTCTCGCCCTAGGGTGCACCAGTGTTGTTTGTAAAGAAAAAGGATGGTTCTATGAGAATGTGTATAGACTATCGACAACTCAACAAAGTGACAATCAAGTATAAATATCCTCTACCGAGAATTGACGATTTATTTGATCAGTTGAAAGGTTCAACAGTATTTTCAAAGATTAATTTGAGATTTGGTTATTATCAGTTGCGAGTTAAAGACTCAGATGTGCCTAAAAATGCATTCAGAACGAGGTACGGACGTTATGAATTCCTTGTTATGCCTTTTGGATTGAGTAATGCTCCTACCATTTTTATGGATTTGATGAATCGAATTTTCAGACCGTGTTTAGACAGATTTGTTGTTGTGTTCATTGGTCACATTCTGATCTATTCACGAGATGAGTCTGAGCATCCTGAGCACTTGAGGATTGTATTGCAAACCTTGAGAGATAAGCAATTATTTGCAAAGTTCAGTAAATGTGAGTTTTGGCTCCGAGAGGTTGGATTTCTAGGACATATCATTTCAGCCAAAGGTATTAGAGTTGACCCGATTAAGATTTCTGCAATTCCAGATTGGAAACCTCCGAGAAATGTATCTGAAGTCTGACGTTTTCTGGGACTAGCTGGCTATTATCGACGTATTGTGAAAGGATTTTCTATGATTGCAATACCACTAACTCGATTTGTAATGCCCCAAATTTCTTAATTTTGGCTTTTGTAAATTTGACACACAATTGTGTATCTACTTTAGTGGTTATGTATGGGAGGTCCCAAGTTCAAGTCACAACTTGGTGGCATTTTCTTTAAGCTCTCACTGGGGTCAGTAGGCATTTAGTTTAAAGTTGGTAAAAATATTTCAGAATGGGCCTGCTGGTCTGGTGGTTAAGTGGAGTGTTGGAGTGTTGAAGGTCCTGTGTTCGATTCCTTGCTTTGGCTTTATTTTTGTATGATTATGGTGAAGAGTTTGAAGTGTAGTAAAATACTGAGTTTTTGAAGGATAGTGGGAGTGTAGTGGATGGTTTTTAGGAGAAAAATAAGGGATTATAGGTGGTTATCGTATATTCTGTCAGTCTTTTCTTTTTCCCAAAAATCTGCACGTTTTTCCCTTCCATTCTCCCTGCCAAAATTCTCCTCTCTACTTCACTATCATTACCGCTTCTTTTATTTTTATTCATTCTTTCTGCAAGCAAGTGTCTGAGGATCATAGATTTCACGCTTTTGAGTTTTGTTGGTAAGTTGTTTAAGTGTGTTTTGCATTGGTAACGAATATTCTGTTAATAGGGGTTGATTTTTGGCATTTAGGTAGAAGATAAGAGGCGGTGGTCAGCCAATCAGGGCTTGAGTGTTGGGAAATTACTGCTACTTGATCGAGGTAAGGACTTCGTTAGATTAAAGGGAGTGTTCCTTCTGATGGTAGCTTTTAGAATCACGAATTGAATGGTATTTTGGTTGAATATAGGTTCTGGAGTGTTCGTGATTCGGTTCAGCATCAAACCGTAACAGGTGTGTACCCGAATCGCTAGAAAATACATTTTCAGAGAAAGCCAAAAACCTTTCTGTTGACGCCACACGTCCGTGTGGTAGGCCGTGTGCAAGGCTGTGAGCCACAACACGGCCGTGTGATCGACGAGCCAGGCCGTGCGCAAGTAACACGACCGTGTGATAGCCGGGCAAGGCCGTGTGAGACACACGAGCTCGACCAATTGGGCCGTGTGGGCCCCATAGGCATGTAAACCCACACGGGTGAACCACATAGGCGTGTGGAATTTTGGGCCAGGCCGTGTGATCCACACGGCCAAGGGCAATTTAGGCTGTGTGGGCCACACAGGCGTGTGGGCCCATACGGGCAGGCCACATGGGCATGTGAGTCCATTTTCCTGAAATGATCTGTAAGGTTGCACAGGTCGCCCAAGTCGACTGTGGACCTACTGTAGGGTCAGTAAGCATTACTTAGACCCCTAATTACGTGATCCATATGTGATGTATGTATTAAGCATGTTGCACTTAGCATGCATACCAATTTGAATGTGTGACCTGTTAATTGCATTATAGCATGTCATCAACTGTATGCTGCATTACATTGGGGTAGGTTGATGATATTGGAGGAAGTATACGAAAGGCTATTAAGCTTTGTTATCCGCATTTCATTTGCAAATGTCTGTTATGTGCCACATTTGGTCTGACATGGTGTGTAGGGATGGGTGGGTTGATTTTATCCCCATATGGTGTGTAGGGTTGGACGGAGATGGTGTGCAGAGGCTAGTGGGTAGGATTCTGATGTTCTATTCTGTTATGTATATTTTGTATCTGAGTGGGCTAAGGTCCACACCGATTCTGTAATGGGCTCAAACCCAAACTGTAAATATATGAATGTTTTCCGATATGATGCTGTGTGCATGTTTTCGATGGGGATTATACACTGAGTTGCGAAAACTCATCCTTTTTCTATTTAATCTATTCCGGTAATCCCCAGCATTAGATGGGTCGGTGCGGCAGAGGACTCGGCGGTAACCACAGTTTTGGACTTTTATGGTTTTTATTCTGTTTTAGGATTATGGGTTTATTTTGATCTATTCTGCGGACTTTTTGGGACTGTTACTTAAATATGGTTTATCATTGTTTTTATGCATTCATAACTGCTAGACGTAGGAAGACTCGGTTTTTAAAAACTAAAGTATTTTCTAAACCCTCGATCCCTTAGACAGTTTTCTCGAAAACAAAAGGGTTTCTCTAAAATAGACGGGCTTACCTAATTAACGCTATTTTTCATAAAATAAACAATTTCTGAAGCTTCCGCAACGAATTACGTTTTAAGCAATCGACTAGATGAGTAAGCGTTTTCTAGAATCAATAAGAATAATAAGATGAACGCGGTTTTGTCATAATAAATTATTTTCAAAATTCCATTTCATGTGACATTGCCAGATTCGGCCATAACGTCTAGGCCGGGTTTGGGGTGTTACATTTAGTGGTATCAGAGCCAGGTTACAAAACTCGGTTGTGGATTTGGGCTATAAAGATTGGTTTTAAGAAATGATTTTTAAGTGATTTAAAATATTTTTGGACTGAGTATGTGGTACACCGAGTCTCCAGCGCCGATCCTGTAAGTGTTCTGAAATTCTATTTAGATTTGTATAAAAATACTACTAGCATGCTTGAAACAGCCAAATAGGTAGTATATTATACTGAAAACACTTTAGGTAGTGTAAACTAGAAACTGTAGTGAGACTGAGACTTGCGATAACGAATTATGAACTTCTGATACTGCTCTGCATAAAATATCTATTAATAAATATCGGAACTGTAACTAATGCATAAAACTAATAATACAGATAAACCTCCGAATTTATGATGAGCACACGGGGTACTCGCGGACGGGGTACAAGAGGTCGTGGTAGAGGCCGTAGAGGGGCTCGAGCTGGGTCCTCATCATCTGGAAATCTACCTAATCTGGATACGAGTGAGACGCCGGTCTCTCCTACTACAGAGACTGGGTCTCATGATCGTGTGGCTGGGGACGACACACTGTCCTAGGCCATGCTAAGGATATTTGACAGGGTCGCTGGGCCCAACACCGGATCTGGGGGCCGGGAGTCGGTTACGGAATGACTCCGGTCCAATGGGGCTAAGTTATTTAGAGGTGTCAGTGGAGTCACCCCTAATGTGGCCGAATATTGGATGGAGGCCATGGAAAGAATTATGGACGACCTGGATTTTACCGCGGAGCAGAAGCTTAAGGGGGTTGTTTCTCTGCTTCGCGATGAAGCTTACCAGTGGTGGCTGATGGTTAAGGAGAGCACTCAGCCCGACCGATTGACTTGGGATTACTTTAAGACGGCTTTCCAGAGTAAGTATGTGGGAGCCAACTACATTGACGCTAGGAGACGTGAGTTCCTTAATCTCACCCAGGGAGACCGTACAGTGGCCGAGTATGATGCCGAATTTCTGATATTGAGCCGATATGCGCGTGGCATGGTGGTGACCGAATATGAGAGATGTGTCCGCTTCGAGGATGGACTCAGGGACAGTTTGTGAGTTCTGATAGCTCCACAGAGGGAGCGTGAGTTTTCTACACTAGTTGAGAAGGTGAAGATCGCCGAGGAGGTTAAGCGCGCTGAGTGCCAAAACCGAGAGAGAGGAAAGAATAAGAGGGACTCGTACCCCTCGAGTTCTGTGATGAGGCCTAAGAAAAAGGCCAAATTTGATGGGCCAGTGAGAGTTGGGCCTCCTGTTGCACCTATAGGGGTGGTGCTTTGTGGACATTGTGGTAGACGCCATCTGGGAGAATGTTAGAGGACGACTGGGGCATGCTTGAGATGTGGATCGACTGAGCACCGTGTTCGAGATTGTCTGTTAAGAACTGATCAGATGCAAGCTCCAGTTACTGGTGTTACACAGCCACCTAGGGTCCGAGGCCAGGCTAGGGTGGTAACGGTATAGGCCGAGGACAGAGAGCACTGGGCAGAGGTCCTAGACTGACTGAGGCGAGACAGCCCGCACTGGTTTATGTTGCACGTCGCCGTGAGGACCGAGATGCTCCGGATGTCATCACGGGTATGTTTTTAATTTATGATGTACCTTATTTGGTATTGATAGACATAGGCCTTACACACTCTTACGTAGCTAGTACTGTGTCTGAAACCTTGGGGATTTCGGTTGAGAGTACTTCTAGTGAGGTAACTATTGTGAGTCTGTTGGGGCAGTCCATCCGAGCGAATAAACTGTATAGAAATGTTTCGCTAGAGGTTCAAAGGACGGTATTCTTGGCTGATTTGATGGAACTTCCGTTTGGGGAATTTGATTTGATTCTGGGGATGGACTGGCTGGTTAAACATCGAGTGAGTCTGGACTGTGCCACAAAAAGAGTTGTTCTAAAGACCGAGGAGGACAGTGAGGTAGTTGTGACTGGGGAACGTCGAGACGATCCAACTAATGTGATTTTTGCGTTGGTGGCAGAAAAGT
Organism: Gossypium sturtianum; assembly: GCA_025698515.1. NCBI lineage: Eukaryota > Viridiplantae > Streptophyta > Magnoliopsida > Malvales > Malvaceae > Gossypium > Gossypium sturtianum. The sequence goes on along the minus strand of CM046950.1, from coordinate 66,348,460 downwards.
TGGTACAGAAGGGATATGGGGCATTCTTGGCTTACATCAGTGTTTCTGATTCTGGAGACTCTTCGGTTAAGGACATCAGAACCATGAGGGACTTTCCAGATGTTTTTCCTGAGGAACTACCGGGTCTGCCTCCGAGCCGAGAAGTAGAATTTGGAATTGAGCTCATTCTGGGTACAGCTTCGGTGTCTATTGCGCCCTATCGAATGGCACTGAAGGAGCTTACAGAGCTTAAAGTTCAAATTCAGCTGTTAGATCGTGGATTCATTCGCCCCAGTGTGTCTCCATGGGGAGCACTGGTGCTATTTGTGAAGAAGAAAGATGGGACAATGAGGATGTGTATCGACTACCGGCAACTGAACAAGCTAACAATCAAGAATAAGTACCCACTTCCGAGGGTAGATGATCTATTCGACCTGTTCAGAGGGGCTTCTGTGTTCTCCAAGATTGATCTACATTCAGGATATCATCAATTGAAGGTTAAGGAGGCCGATGTTTATAAGACGGTATTTAGGACTCGTTATGGAAATTATGAGTTCTTGGTTATACCTTTTGGGTTGACCAATGCACTAGCGACATTTATGGATTTGATGAACCGTGTGTTCCAGCCTTATCTGGACCAATTTGTAGTGGTATTCATCGATGATATCCTAGTGTATTCCAAGACTGAGGACGAGCACAATGAGCATCTCAGAGTGGTACTACAGACTCTTCGTGAGAAACAGTTGTATGCGAAGTTCAGTAAGTGTGAGTTCTGGCTCTGGGAAGTAACCTTTTTGGGACATGTGGTTTCTGCGGAGGGAATTCATGTTGGTCCTTGTAAGATTGAGGCTGTGTTGGATTGGAGACAGCCGAAGAATGTGTTCAAAATCCGTAGCTTTCTAGGGCTGGCGGGTTATTATCGACGCTTCGTAGAAGGGTTCTCCTTGATCGCAAAGATCATTAACCAAGCCTGCGTAAGGGAATTCCGTTATGCGGGACTGATAAGCAACAAGAGAGCTTCGAGAAGCTCAAATGCATTCGACTCAAAGCCGTTACGATCTGATCGAGCTGGTAGAGACTTCGTGGTATACAGTGAAGCATCGCATGTGGGTCTAAGTTGCGTTCTAATGCAGGATAGTAAAGTGGTAACGTATGCGTCTCGTCAGCTCAAGACAAATGAAGCTAACTAGCTGATGCATGATTTGGAATTGTCTATTGTAGTCTTCACTTTAAAGATATGGAGGCACTACTTTTACGGTGAGAAGTTTACTATCTACACCGATCATAAAAGCCTCAAATATCTCATCATTCAGAAGGAGTTAAACCTTAGGCAACGTAGATGGGTTGAACTGCTTAAGGATTATGACTGCACCATTGAGTACCATCCTGGTAAGGCCAATGTGGTGGCAGATGCTTTGAGCCGTAGGGCTATGATCGACCTGAGAGCGATGTTCGCTCGGCTTAGTTTATTCGATGATGGGAGTCTGTTAGCGGAACTACAGGTTAAGCCTACATGGATTGATCAGATTAGAGGTAAGCAGATAGGGGATAAGTCTCTTGAGTTGCGTGTCTATCAGGTTGAGACTGGTGATGCTACTAATTTTGGGATTAACAGTGATGGGGTACTTTATTTTCGCGGTCAGATTTTTGTACCGAATGATGAGGAATTACGGCAGTCGATTCTAAGGGAGGTGCATAGTAGTCCCTATGCTATGCATCCCGGTGGGAACAAAATGTACCGAGATCTCTGGGAATTATACTGGTGGTCAGGGTTGAAGCGTGAGGTTACTGACTCTGTTGCTCACTGTTTGACTTGTCAGCAGGTTAAGGCTGAGCATCAGTTGCCTTCGGGGTTGCTGCAGCCGGTAAAGATACCGATGTGCAAATGAGAGCGAGTAACGATGGACTTCGTTAGTGGGTTGCCTTTAACACCCACTAAGAAGGATTCTGTCTGGGTCATCGTGGGTCGATTGACCAAGTCTGCTCATTCATTCCGATCAGGACAGACTTCTCTCTCCAAAAATTGGCTAAGCTATATATATCTAAAATAGTAAGACTGCATGGGGTTCCTGTCTCGATCATCTTCGATAGGGATCCTCGCTTCACGTCTCGGTTCTGGAGGAAATTACATGAGCCTCTGGGTTCAAGGTTGGACTTCAGTACTACTTTCCATCCTCAGACAGATGGTCAGTCGGAGAGGTTGATTCAAGTACTGGAGGATATGTTGAGGAGCTGTGTTATAGATTTCTAAGGCAGTTGGGAGGAGTATTTGCCGTTGGAAGAATTCGCTTACAACAATAGCTATCAGTCTAGCATTCAGATGGCACCTTATGAGGCCCTGTATAGCCGTAAGTGTCGCACTCCCTTGTGTTGGATTGAGTTGGGTGAGTGACGTGTTTTGGGTCCAGAATTGGTTTCGGAAACTAAAGATAAGGTCCGCTTGATTCGAGATCGACTGAAAGCGGCATCTGATAGGTAGAAGTCCTATGCTGATCTGAAGAGAAAGGATATTGAATATTCTGTGGGGGACTTAGTTTTTCTCAAGGTCTCGCCATGGAAGAAGGTCTTGAGGTTCGGTCGCAAGGGTAAGCTGAGCCCTCGATTTATTGGGCCGTACCGTATTCTGAAACGAGTAGGGACAGTCGCATATCAGTTGGAACTTCCTCCGGAGTTAGATCGCATTCATGATGTGTTCCACGTCGCAATGTTGAGACGCTACCACTCTGATCCCACGCATGTTGTTCCTATTGAGGACATTGAGGTTAGACCAGATCTGACGTTTGAGGAGGAGCCGATCCAGATCCTGGATCGCGACATTAAAATTCTGCGAAGGAAGTCTATTCCCTTAGTGAAAGTGCTGTGGCGGAACCATAACATTGAGGAGGCCACTTGGGAGCCGGAGGATTCAATACGTCAGCAGTATCCTCACCTTTTCTGATCAGGTAAAATTTCGAGGATGAAATTTTCTTTTAAGGAGGGTAGAATTGTAACGCCCTATTTTTTTAATTTCAGCTTTTGTAAATTTGACACAACATTGTGTATCTACTTTAATGGTTATGTGTTCTGGGTGTGTGTGGGAGATCCCAAGTTCAGGTCACAACTTTGGTAAACTTTGGCATTTTCTTTAAGCTCTCACTTGGGTCGGTAGGCTTTTAGTTTCAAGTTGGTAAAAATATTTCAGAATGGGCCTGCTGGTCTGGTGGTTAAGTGGAGTGTTGGAGGGTTGGAGGTCCTGTGTTCGATTCCCTACTTTGGCTTTATTTTTTTATGAATATGGGGAAGAGTTTGAAGTGTAGTAAAATGCTGAGTTTTTTAAGGATAGTGGGAGTGTAGTGGACGGTTTTTAGGAGAAAAATAAGGGATTATAGGTGGTTATCGTATATTCTGTCCGTCTTTTCTTTTTCCCAAAAATCTGCACATTTTTCCCTTTCATTCTCCCTGCCGAAATTCTTCTCTCTACTTCACTATCATTACCGCTTCTTTTATTTTTATTCGTTCTTTCTGCAAGCAATTGTCCGAGGATCATAGTTTTCGTGCTTTTCAATTTTTTTGGTAAGTTGTTTAAGTGTGTTTCGCATTGGTAACGAATATTCTGTTAATAGGGGGTTGATTTTTGGCATTTAGGTGGAAGATAAGAGGCGGTGGTCAGCCAATCAGGGCTTCAGTGTTGCGAAATTACTGCTACTTGCTCGAGGTAAGGACTTCGTTAGATTAAAGGGAGTGTTCCTTCTGATGGTAGCTTTTAGAATCACAAATTAAGTGATTAATTGAATGGTATTTTGGTCGAATCTAGGTTCTGGATGTTCGGGGTTCAGTTCAGCATCAAACCGTAACAGGTGTGTACCCGAATTGCTAGAAAACGCATTTTCGGTGAAAGTCGAAAACCTTTCTGTCGACGCCACACGCCCGTGTGCAAGGCTGTGAGCCACAACACAGCCGTGTGATCGACGAGCCAGGCCGTGCGCAAGTAACACGGCCGTGTGATCACCGGGCAAGGCCGTCTGAGACACACGGGCTCGACCAATTAGGCCGTGTGGGCCCCATGGGCATGTGGGCCCACACGAGCATGTGGAATTCTGGGCCAGACCGTGTGATCCACAAGGCCAAGGCCAATTTGGGCAGTGTGGGCCACATGGGCATGTGAGTCCATTTTCTTGAAATGATCTGTAAGGTTGCACGGGTCGCCTAAGTCGACTGTGGACCTACTGTAGGGTCGGTAAGCATTACTTAGACCCCTAATTATGTGATCCATATGTGATGTTTGTATTAAGCATGTTGCACTTAGCATGCATATCGATTTGAATGTGTGACCTGTTAATTGCATTATAACATGTCATCGATTGTATGCTGCATTACATTGGGGTGGGTTGATGATATTGGAGGATGTATCTGAAAGGCTATTAAGCCTGTTATCTGGCAGCTCAGTTGCAAATATCTGATTATGTGCCGCATTTCGGTACAACATAGTGTGTAGGGATAGGTCGGTTGATTTTATCCCCACATGGTGTGTAGGGTTGGACGAGATGGTGTGTAGAGGCTGGTGGGTAGGATTCGATGTTACGTTTCAGATATTCTCAGATCTCGAGTGGGCTAAGGTCCACACCGATTCTGTAATGGGCTCAAACCCGAACTGTAAATATATGAATGTTTTCTGATATGATGCTGTGTGCATGCTTTCTATGGGGATTACACACTGAGTTGCGAAAACTCATCCTTTTTCTGTTTAATTTGTTCAGGTAATCCCCAGCATTAGATGAGCCGGTGCGGCGGAGGACTCGGCAGTAACCATGGTTCTGGACTTTTATGGTTTTTATTCTGTTTTACGATTATGGGTTTATTTTGATGTATTCCGCAGACTTTTTGGGACTTTTGCTTAAATATGGTTATCATTGTTTTTATGCATTCATAACTGCTAGACGTAGGAAGACTCGGTTTTCAAAAACTAAAGTATTTTCTAAACCCTCGATCCCTTAAATAGTTTTCTCGAAAACAAAAGGGTTTCTCTAAAATGGACGGACTTACCTAGTTAACACTATTTTTCATAAAATAAACGATTTCTAAAGCTTCCGTAACGAATTACGTTTTAAGCAATTGACTAGATGAGTAAGCGTTTTCTGGAATTAATAAGAATAATAAGATGAACGCGGTTTTATCATAATAAACTGTTTTCAAAATTCCATTTCATGTGACATCGCTAGATTCGGCCATAATGTCTAGGCCGGGTTTGGGGTGTTACACGATTACTTCAGAAAGAAGTAAAGTTTGAATGGTCTGAGAAGTGTCAGCAGAGTTTCGAACAGTTGAAAGCATTATTGACAGAGGCACCAGCTTTAGTACAGCCTGAGTCGGGTAAAGAATTCGTAATTTTCAGTGATGCATCGTTGAATGGTCTGGGTTGTGTATTCATACAGGAAGGAAAAGTAATAGCTTATGCTTCTAAACAGTTTAAGCCGCATGAAAAGAATTATCTGACACACGATTTAGAGTTAGCCGCGATTGTGTTCGTATTAAAGATTTAGGGACATCACTTGTTTGGTAAGAAATGCCACATTTATACAGATCACAAGAGCTTAAAATATTTAATGACTCAGAAAGACTTGAATTTGCGTCAACGAAGATGGCTTGAATTATTAAAAGATTATGAGCTAGTAATTGATTATCATCCTGGGAAAGTGAATGTAGTTGCTGATGCTTTAAGCAGAAATTCATTATTCGCTTTGCATACGATGAATACATAGTTAGCTTTTTCTGATGATGGTTCGGTTGTAGCTGAGTTAAAAGCGAGACCGTTATTTCTTCAGCAAATCGGTGAAGCCCAGAAATATGATAAAGAATTGCAAGCTAAAAGAGTGCAATGTGAGTCGACTAGTGATTCAGAGTACCAAATTGGATCTTATGATTGTTTGATGTTCCGAGATAGAATTTGCGTACAGAAAAATCCAGAGTTGATTCAGAAAATTTTATATGAGGCACATAGTGGTTGCTTATCCATTCATCTTGGGAGTACCAAAATGTACAATGATCTGAAAAAGTTGTATTGGTGGTTGGGTATGAAACGGGACATTTCTGAGTTTGTATCGAAGTGTTTGATTTGTCAGCAAGTGAAACCCGAGTATCAAGTACCTTCAAGTTTGCTTCAGCTTGTGATGATATAGGAGTGGAAATGGGATAGAGTGACTATGGATTTCGTATCGGGATTACCCCTGTCTCCGAAAAAGAAAGATGTAATTTGGGTTGTCGTTGATCGACTGACAAAATCAGTACATTTTATTCCGGTACATACTGACTATTCACTCGATAGATTAGCTGAATTGTATATTGCTTAGATCGTTAGATTGCACGGGTGCCAGTTTCGATTATTTCAGATAGATATTCGAGATTTACATTGCGATTTTGGAAGAAATTGCAAGAAGCTCTGGGTACGAAGTTGAATTTCAGTACAACTTTTCATTCGCAAACTGACAGTCAGTCTGAACGAGTAATTCAGATTATCAAATATATGCTTCGATGTTGTGTTTTGGAATTCGAAGGCAATTGGGAGAAATATTTTCCGCTGGTTGAATTTGCGTATAATAACAATTTTTAATCGAGCATAAAAATGGCACCGTATAAAGATTTGTATGGTCACAAATGTCGCACTCCATTGTATTGGACTGAGCTTAGCGAGAAACAGATTCACGGGGTTGATTTGGTTAGAGAAACCAAAGAGAAAGTTAAAATAATTCGTGACTGTTTGAAAACGGCTTCAGTTCGTCAAAAGTCGTATGCAGATTTAAAACGGAAAGATATTGAATTTTAGATCGGTGACAGTGTTTTTGAAAGTATCTCCGAGGAAGAAAATACTTCGTTTCAGTCACAAAGGTAAATTAAGTCCGCGATTCATCGGGCCGTATAAAATTATTGAACGAATAGGACCAGTAGCATATCGGTTAGCATTATCGATTGAGCTAGATAAGATCCATAACGTGTTTCATGTATCGATGTTGCACCGATATAGACCTGATCCATCTCATGTGATTACTCCGTCTGAGATCGAAATTCAACCTGATATGACTTATAACGAAGAACCGATCAGAATTCTAGCACGTGAGGTTAAACAGTTGAGAAATAAAAACATAGATGATACAGTCCGCCTCGGGAAGAGTCGAATTGTATGCGAGTTGCCCAATCATCTACGAGGAGGAATCTAAGCCTTCGAAAAATAATAGAAAGAAATACGGTAAAGATAGCTAAGTTTGCGGAAGCTTTTTAATGGATTTATTTTGAAGATGGTTTAAGTCAGAAATAGAGGTTGGATATGAAGGAAACGGGTTTAGTGGAATGATAGGATAGGTTCGGGTTTGGTGGTAGAAAGAAGATGGATAAAAGATAGGTGATATTTTGGTGGAAATGGAGAATATGACTTAAACAAGAAACGATTCAACACAAAGATGTGTCACCCCGGTTTCTATAAAGTTTAAGGTGGAAGGATGAAGTCGAAGATGGACCAAAGACCCGTTATCTATAAAGATAAGAACCTATGGTATAAGTTGATGGATGAGATCGGTTGACGCCACAAGCAAAGCTTGATAAGTCAAAGACGAAACTCGCATCTGAAAATGAAGAGGAGATAAACTCACTCAATGAACAAAAGTCCATATAATATGATTAAAGTTCTAAAAGTTGTAACCTTTACAAATGAAAATAACAAATATTTATAGCCAACTAAAGGAGTTAGCCGAATGGTCATAGCTTAAAGGCTAAGTAAAAATTAAACTAAAATAAGCTAGAAAAATCTAGAATAAAGTCTCTTAGTGTCTTGGCAAATTTCATTTGAATGTGGCCTTGATGTGCTTGCAAATTCGTTTGGATGTATATGGCATCAATGGCACTCCAATGGATGGGTTTCTAGAAGATTAATGGTCCCAAAATTCGTCCAAGTCCATGTGCAGCCTTTGGGAATGTTAATGGGCAGCTTTCTAGAAGGGAAAATGAATTTTAAGTCACTTGAAGATGCATGCAGTGACTAGGTACGTCCCATGCAATAATTGAGCTATTAATTTGGTCTCTTTTGGCTGAAAAGTGTCCAGCAATAAGGAAGAACGTGAGTAGCCCTCTTGGATATGTAAATTCAGCCATTTGGGACATTTTGAAGACATCTTAATGAAGAAGAAAGTGGCCAAACGAATTTGGACAGCAAAGGAGCTGAAAAGGCTTATCTAGGTTCGGCCAACATTGGGGATGAGTTACACCTTTTGTTTGAAGAATTTCCAGCATTTAAACATGTCTTTGAATGGCTTGCAAGTGTTTAATTCATCCATTAAAACTCCCTTGGACGTTCATGACTCCAACCATGCATGTATTTCTTCATTCGTTGAAACTGGCTGTTCATGCATCATGCATTTAACTCCTCCATGCATGTGTCTTCATGGAATTATTTTTTTAACCAAATAGGAACCTTGATAATCCAAAAATCAGCAGCATTTAACCATGCTTCCAACCGTCCATGCACCCACCAAATACATGGATGTATTCGGCCAAGTACAATGCACCTAGGTGCATGTATCTCTTAATTGCTTCATGTACATTCGGCTGTACCTACAAAAGGGTATGAATGCATATTAAATCAAGCCAAATGAATTGAATAACAATTAATCACGTCCAAGACACACCAAAAGACACTTTGGACACATTAAACACACACTTAGCACACATACTAAATTCGTGAAAATTTCCTAAATGACTAGAAAAATTTCGCACTTTAATTCTTAAATTAAAACACACTTAAAAGGCTGTAATAAAATGACACAAATTAAATTAGACTTAGGCAAATTAGATTTGACACTAAATAAAATATTTAGACACTTAATTTGCTGTAGAAAATTAAATAAATAAATTGTCCAATTTATTTAAAGTATTAAATTAACAAGCAATCAGCTCAATGAGCTGGAGCGAGCTCGAGTGAGCTCAAATTGAGCTCGAATGAGCTAATCCAGCTCAATTTGGAAGTGCATGAAGATGCACTTGAGCTCCACGGCACTTGGGTATTTGAATTCGAGCTCATTAGTTCGCAAAACGTTGGAGGGCCTGGGCGTGCCCGTATCAATAGCTCTCATGAAAGTAATTTGGCAATGACACGGTGTTGAAGAGGCTACGTGTAACATCCTGGAATTAGGGTCCTGGCATTTTTGTGTATTGCTGTGTGTTGATATGTTTTGGTTGTTGTTTTGATGTGTTTGGGGGTCTCGGGAAGGCTCGGGATTAAGCCTGAGCCTTGGTGAAAATTTTATTTTTAGGCACTTTAGGGGAAGAGCTAGCTGAGGCAGGCCTTAGCGATATTTATTTGCGTTTTTTTAACACAAGTAAAGAGGTGGTAAAGTGGCAAGAGGCGCCACTTAGAGTGCTTGAAGTGGCGTCACAAGGGAGAAGCTACAGGGACAAAGGGTTTGAGTTGCGTCACCAGCAAGGGGGTGTTTTATTTTTGCGTCTAAGGAGCTTATGTGGTGGATTCGGCAAGGACACTACATGGATAAGTATTGAATGAGTCAAAAGAATTGAATGTGAGGCCATGAGCAAAAGATGGAATTTGAGTGATTCAAACTATTTTGAATGAATGAACAAGAGTGAATTTAGGAGGAAAGTAAGGGATTTTCAAGTGGATGGAGGAAGTGGCCGATTGTGGGAAGCTTGAGTAGGGGTGTGGCCGAATTTTTATTGGTGTTGGGGGGGATTCAGTCAAAGGTGGTGGCATTCGGTTTTGGAGATTGTAGGTGCCGAATTTTTGAAGTGTTTAGCAGCTAGGTAGAGAGAGTTTTCTTTTTCGGCATTTGGTGTTCTTCAGGTTGGCAATTTTTGGTTCTTTTCTTTGAGTAGCCGAAACCCCTAAGGTCATTGTTGCTCATTCTTCATTTAGCTAAAACCGAAACCATCTTCTCTCCCTCTTGTTCTCTTTTATTTTTTCCTTTTGTTCCTATTTGTTTCACATCTCTTAACCCCTTAACCAAAACCTCCTACCACTCACACCATCTCATTATTTCTTTCTCATTTTGTTCTTCTTAGCCGAATCTTCTTCCCTTACCCTGAAAATTCATCTTTTTTTCTCTCTTTTTCCTCAGGCCGAAACCCATTTTCTTTTCCTTCTCATTTGTGTTGGTTCTTATTTTTCTTTAGGCCGAATCTTCCTTGGGTGATCATCTTCTGCTTTCGTTTTGTTTCATTGGGTTGTTGTTACCCACACCCTTAACTTTTCCAATCGGATTCTGCTTAATTGGTGAGGCTTGTTGTTACCTTTTCTCCCAACCTTCTCAATCGGTTCCTTCCCGTTAAGTGGTAAGCATTTTCTTCTCTCTCGATTCTTTCTTATTCTCTTGCTAGTTGTTAACCGATGGGGTTAATCTTGTACTGAGGTTCTTTGGCCGAATGTAGGAGAGCCTCCTTTTCATATTCTTTCTGCATCTAGTCAGTGTTTGAAGGGTTCTAGGGGCACAATCGGTCGATCAAGGTAAGAGGTTTATACCATTCGTTTGGCCGAAAGGCCACTCCTTCTAACCTATACCTTGGAAAGCCGAATCTGCTTTGGTAAATGTGTAGGGACTTCAACGACTCCTTAATCCAAGCTTAATAGCCTCCGGGTTCTGTTGATCTAGGCAAGAAATCTTTCCATTTTGAGCGTATATCCTTATTTCCTCTACTTCAATGCCTTAACCTGGTCTTCTGACCAAGATCATTTTCATGGAATCAAATGCTAGTCAAGGGAAGGAAGGGGTTGGACCCGTAGTCCCAGCCCCTAAGTTCAAAAAGCGAGCGGTGTCTGCGATTCGGGATTGGCCACCGGGTTGTGGACCAGCTTCAGAACAGAATAGTAGGCAAATAGCAGTCGTTCCTGCTAGCGATAGTGTCGACATAGATAGCATAATATTGCATTTTATCAGGTGTGTAAAACTTCACACTCTATTATTTATCTGTATTATTGATTGTATGGGCTGAAAAGCCAAAAAGACTGTGTAGACAGTCGTAATACCCTTGTGGGTAAGGCTAGGGATGCCAAGTACGTGACTGTAATGTTTTCTTTGTGAGTATGGATGTATGTGGTAACCTTTCACTTGGCTTGATAACATGTTGCATTCATTATGACATGTATGTTATGCATGGGCTTGGATTATGATGTGAAAGGGGAAGATTTTGAGACTGTCACGGTGGTTTGGTACCACGAGTGGGTTGGCCCCACATAAATCTGATTTGGTGACCATGTCTCGGTGGCTTGGTGCCACGGTGGTTTAACACCACGTATATATATATGATTTAGTGACTCGTCCCAGTGGTTTGGTACCACGGTGGGTTGGCCCCACATATATTCATTAGGGATTGTCACAGTGGTTGATACCACGGTGGGTTGGCCCCACGTATGTTAATAGTGACTCTGTCACGGTGATCTAGTATCACGGTGGTCTGGAACCACAAGTGGCCTGGTGCCACGTATGAGGCGTGTAGCGGATGGAGGGTTGATTGTAGAAATCCCCACGGTGTGATTGGCTGGTACGGGTGGCGTGTAGAGGATGGAAACTAGGTTGGGCTGGGACATATTGCATTAAATTCTTCTGTATGCCATCATGAGTGGGCTAAGGCCCAATATGCGGTTGTGGGCCATGGGCCGTTTATGTGATATAGGGGAATTACACACTGAGTCTTGGTGACTCACCCCGTTTGCTTAATGTTGCAGGTAATTAGTAGATTGTGGATATGGGAGCCGAGGCAAACTCGAGGAGGCCATAAAAAGTTTCTTACGTACACTCGTTTTCTTTCACAAATTTATTTTTAATTGGGGATTTTATTATGTAATAAGGCCTTCTTATTTTAATAATTGGTTTCTTTATATATTATCTAATTACATATGACATCATTATATGTTAAAACCTGGTAAATAAGATAAAATTTTAATCACTTGCGCAACATAAAGAATTCGTTTTCTCTGAAATACCAAACAATGACAACCAGTACTTGTTTAACTTAATTCAACATTTCGTTTCTCTTATCCTTAAACCTCAAACAACTATTTTCAAAACATCAACCAAACAAAAAGTTTTTTTTTACTTACAGTATCTCTCTCGAGTTTCAAACCCTTTTTAATAACTTTTACCCTGTAACATACCAGATCTGGTCGTAACGTCTAGACCAGGTTTAGGGTGTTACACTACGTGGGAGCCCGAAGAAGCTATGAGAAAATAGTACCCTAACCTTTTCACTGGTAAGATTTTCGGGGACGAAAATCTCTAAGGGGGGAGAGTTGTAACAACCCCTTTTTGGGTTTAGGGTTTAGGGTTTTGGTCAAATCAAAATAGTGGTTTCGAGACAACAAATCCGAGGTCAAAATTATTATTTTATTATTATTTTAAAGTTTAAAGTATGATAGCATGTATGTGTGAAAATTTCGTGAAATAATTTTATCGTTTAAATGGTCGATTTGAGAAAAAAAGACTTAATCGCGTAAAATGCAAAATAGGTGTTCTATTAGTTAAAGGTGTCAAATAGCTTTGGTTTTTAAATATGGTGGCCTTAAATGGTAATTTTACCATTTGACACATGAGTGGACATATTTGGTCATTAAATGGATGTTTTAAATGGTTTTTCATTAAGGGTATAATAGTAATTAACATAATAAACTTAAAATAAATAAAACAAAAGGCAAAATTAGTGTCCATCGTCTCCTTTACCATAAATTGAAGAGAAGAAAGGCAAAATTTTAGGGTTCTTCATTCGGCAACTTTAATCTTGGCATTTAGGTATGTGTTTTCCCCCGTTTTTAATGATTTCTATGTTTTTGTGATCGTTGCATCTAGTACTAGCTAGCCCAGGGACTAATTTGCAAAACTATTAAAGATTTTAGATGATTCCATTGATGAATATATGAGTATTTTTATGTTTAATGATAGATTATGAATATTTGATGTTAGTTAAACAAGTTTTGTAAAGTGATTTTTAGTAAAAATGCAAAATAGGGATTAAATTGAGAAATGTTGAAACTTTGTGGTTAAAATGTGAAATAAATGAAAAATATGGGCTGCTAGGGGCATAATAGTAATTCAACTAGCATGGGTTTAATTGTAATTTCATTAATTTTTGAATTCATGAAATAAGGACTAAATTGTAAAAATGTGAAAGTTTAGGGGAAAATGTGTAAAATAGCCCTAATGTGTGTTTTGGATTGAATTGAATAAATAGAAGAAAAAATAAGTTGATTTTGATTACTTAGATCAAGAGAAGAAGAATTCAGACTTAGATCGGGGAAAAAGCAAAGTAATTGAATAGTCGGTCCGTTTCGTCATTTCTGTACACGAGGTAAGTTCGTATAATTGAACTTAAATGTGTATCTATTTATTTAATGGATGAAATTGAGATAGTATTTATTCTATTAGTTAAATGTGGAGATATTAAATTAAATGTACTATTTAAGTAAAGCGAATTGCCAAATAAGACCATAGCTGAGCTATGTCAATCGGATAATAAGACTATAACCAGGTTATGGCATGTGAATGTAAGGCCACGGTAGGGCCTTGGCAATGTATGTGTAAGACCATAGTTGGACTATGGCTTCGAAAAATTGATGTATTTGTTTTGTATGCATTTATAAGCCGAAGTTGTTTGATAAGAGAATTGTTGAGAAATAGATAAGTATTGGTAGAGGTATGTACGAAAAACTATTCGAGTAACGAGTTAAAGGGGTTGAGAATTTATGAGTTAATATGTGGTTAAATTTTATGTTAACTTAGTGATTGATGCTTTACTGCAATATATGTTATCTATTTGAAGTGCTAATGAATGATGAGATTATTTCATATTTATATACAAACTTACTAAGCTTTATAACTTACTTTATTTATTTTCTTCTATATTTTATAGTATTTCGAAGCTAGCTCAGATCCAAGGATCGACAGTGACTTCATCGCACTATCGGACATCTATTTTGGTACTTTTGAAGTGTGTATATATGGTATATGGCATTTATAGGCTTTGGTCATTTTGGTATGTTCGATAAATATGTATTTTGGCCCTTTTGAGTTAGCTTATGATGATGAATTTGATAATGTATATAGATGTGCCAATGGTATTGTTTTGATTTTTGGTATATGACTTATATTGTGTGTTTGAAGTTGGGTTTATGATGCTCAATTATATTAGGTAATTTGAATGGTAAAGGATTGATATTTGAGAAGCTTTATGCTTGTGAATTGGTACATGATAATGCATGACTGGAAGAGTATAGTTAAATGAATTGTTTTTGTAAATTAGGTATCAGATTAGATGGAAAATTGTGGTATATTTGTGTTTTGTGTTGATGCTAAAGAAATGGTATATTTTGAACCTTGGTTGGTGGTATTTGGTTGCATATTTGTATCTTGAAATGGTACCATTTGAGCTTGTATAGGTATGTGTAAAATGGGTGGTAAAATGGCTTGGTAAATAGCCTATTTTTGTCTACACGGGCAGAGACACGGGCGTGTGTCTCAGCCGTGTGTGACACACGATCATGTTACACGGCCGTGTGTCCCTTGGTGTTAAAATTGAAATGAAGTGAGTATGCTCCACACGGCCTCACACACGGGCGTGTGATCGGTCGTGTGGCACAAGTCAGTATACCCCTTAATTGGCACACGGCCTAGCACACGGCCTGGCACATGGGCGTGTGTGGCCACTTCGAAGAGCACACGGGCTAGACACACAAGCATGTGGTTGGCCGTGTTACCCAAGTCAGTAAGCTCACTTGTTTGGACACGTGGTAGGACACGGGCTGGGACACGACCATGTGATCCCATTTCGAATGTCCACACGCCCTGTGACACGAGCGTGTCTGGTGGCCGTGTGTCTCACACGGCCTGGTCACACGGGAGTGTGTCCCCTGTTTTGGAGAAAAATTTTCTATGTGCTCAAATTATTTTAAAGGTTATCGGCTTAGTCCCGAACCACTTCCAATGCATGAATAGGGCCTCGTAGGCTCGTATTAGGGACATATTGATTGAGGTTGAATGACGAAAGTTTGAATTGATGAAATGTATGCTAATAGTATGTATAATCGAGTTGTAAGTCTGGTAATACTCCTTAACCTTATTTTGGCGTTGAATACGGGTGAGAGGTGTTACAAAAATGGCACCGTATGAGGCTTTGTATGGTCGCAAATGTGGAACTCCGTTGTATTGGACTGAGCTTAGTGAGAAAAAGATTCACGGAGTTGATTTAATCGGAGAAACTGAAGAAAAGGTAAAGGTAATTCGGGATAGTTTGAAAGTAGCCTTTGATCATAAAAAGTCTTATGCTGATCTTAAACGAAAAGAGATAGAATTTCAATTTGATGATAAGGTATTTTTGAAGGTATCGCCTTGGAAGAAAGTTCTTCGATTTGGCCGTAAAGGAAAACTGAGCCCACGGTTCATTGGACCATATGAGATCATTGAAAGAATCGAACATGTTCCGTATAGATTAGCATTACCACCAGAGCTTGATAAAATCCATAATGTTTTCCACGTGTCTATGTTGCGACAGTATCGGTCAAATCCTTCACATGTTATTTCTCCGGCAGAAGTTGAGATTCAGTCTGACATGACTTACAGTGAGGAACCGATCAAAATTCTGGCACGTGAGACAAAAGAGTTAAGAAATAAAAAGGTAGCTTTTGAAAAAGTTCTTTGGCAATGACATGGAATAGAATAGGCTCCTGGGAACAGGAGGAAACAATGAAAAAGCAATATCTAAACCTCTTTACTGGTAAGATTTTCGAGGACGATAATTCTTTAAGGGGGAGAGTTATAACAGCTCGTTTTCAGTGAAATCGAAATATTGGTTTCAGGAGCACAAATCTGAGTAAGAAAGAAAAATTATTTTAATACTATTGCATGGTTTGCATTATAATACGAATAACGTATGAAAATTTCGTTAAGAAAATTTTACCGATTTCATGTTTACTTAGGAGGAAAGGACCAAATTGCATAAAATGCAAAAGTTGAGTTCTAGTAGCTAAAAGGATTAAATAGCTATAGAATTCAAAATTTGAGGTCCTTATATGGCAATTAGACCATTAAATGGAGTTAATAGATATTTATGACGATTCATCCATGGAAAATTAGAAAAAGAAAAGGACTAAATTTGAAATCGAATTAGTTAAAGATGGAAATAAGCTAATATCATCTTATTTCATCATCTTCCCCAAATTTAAAAATACACGAAAACCCTAGCTAAGAGAAAGTGAGTTCAAGCAAGTTGCTTTGGCTCAATTAGGTATGAATTCATCTCCCGTTTTTAGTATTTTTTATATTTTCAAGATCGTAATAACCTAATCTATCTATTTTGGGGATCAAATTGCAAAGTTATCAAAGTATAAAATTTTTTCCATGGATGAGTATGCTGAAATTTTAAAATTTATGGTACAAAATGAAAGGTTGTTGATAGATAAACAACTTTTGTAAAGGAAATTTTCATGAAATTATGATTTAGGGACTAAATTGTAAAGGTGTAAAATGCATGGAAAATTTCTGAATCTTATGAATTACATGGGCTGTAAATTTTATATGAAAAATTCGGCTAGGCTTGGAATAAGGATTAAATTGCATAAATTCCATTTTCCGAGCCCAGGGACGAAATTGGAATTAATTAAAAGTATAGGGGCAAAATGGTACTTTTGCGTAAGATGTAAGTTGGATTGAATTGAATATGAAATGTGTTAAATTGATTTTAAATTCATTTATATAGATTCGAAAAGATCAAATAAAGAGTTAGATCAAGGAAAAGAAAAAGTATCGGATTAGTAGATCTCCATATACGAGCAAGTGACGAGGTAAGTTCGTGTAACTAATTTGTGTATATTTATATGTTTGAATTAAATTTTGTGTATATGTGAATTGTGTAAATGCTATGAAAATATGAAACTGATCACATGTTCAATAATGCCCGAAAAGTAATAAGTCTCGTCTGAATAAATGAAATTCGATGGATACAGATTTCTCGTAATGGTTGTGGTCTCGCATATGTTGCGGACACAGCATAGCTCTTACGAGCATCCTGTTATAAGCCCTCTCGAGCTTCCCATTACATGGTTCCTGTAAGCATCCCGATCAGTATTGACCCTGCATGTGTTACGGTCATATCGCAGCTCTTTGTGAGCGTCCTGTTATATGATCAATATGGATCCTACATGTAATGCGGACATACCACAGCTCTTTATGAGCTTCCTGTATGGCTCGCTTGAACTTCCTGTTATATAGCTATCCGGAGCTCCCTGATAATAACTCTTCGGAGTTACCTGTTAAGCTCAATGAGCTTCATGTTTTAAACTCTTATGAGTTTCCTATTATAGCTCGGATAAGCTTCCTGTTACATGGCTCACATGAGCATTCTATTATATGACTCGAGAGAGTGCTTCATAATTATGTACCCTAATGCGTACCCCTGAATATGAGTTGACGGACTACAGTTTTGTACACTTCGAGTGTACTACATGTGTATCCATCGATATTTCAAATAAATTCAACGCGAAAAGTTCTGACATGGTTAAACTAAACTTAAGATGATTTGTTATGAAAATGCATATGTTATATGAAAATATGATATGAAAAGCATATGTTTATGAAAGTTATTACATTATGAGCTCATCATTAATTCTTTATGTTTAAATGTAATATCTGACTAACAAGTTTCTTGAGATTTATAAGTGTTTAGGCAAATTGTCAAATTTCTTTGGACAAATTTTGTATGCTTATCTTAAATATAAATGATTGGTAAGTTGATTTTCCGTTATACGAACTTACTAAGCATAATATGCTTATTCTATTTTATTTCCTCTATTTTATAGTACTCGGAAGCTCGTAAAGTTTGGAAGCGGTGTAACACCCCTTACCCGTATTCTATGCTGGAACCGGGCTCGAGGCATTGCCAGACTTAATCCACTTTAGTCCCAACTTGAAAACTCTCTATAGTTACCAAAACGACCTCATTAAAGACCCACGATGCCTTAAACATACATACGAGGGGTTCCGGAATCCTACCAGAAGCCTTTGCGATCTTAAAATTTCTTTCACCTTGACAAGGGCCACACGCCCATGTGAAATGGGACACGCCCGTGGGAGCAGGTCGTGTGGTCACACACGCCCATGTCCCTACCCCGTGTATAAAAACTTGGGTAATCTGCTTGTATTACACGGCCTAAGAACACGCCCGTGTTCTCCACCCGTGGTGAAAACTGACCATCTTACACGGCCTAGGCACATATGTGTGGCTAGCCCGTGGTCGACACTGACTTACCACCTTAACATGTAGGGGACACACGGCCAAGTCACACACCCATGTGGCTAGACCGTGTGTCACACACGCCCGTGTGTCTACCCGAGTGGACAAGAACAAGGTTAATTGCCAAGCTCCTTTCACCCCTCTAGTTCGCACAACATGTATCTTTTCAACACATCATCAAACAATTCATGTTTTGCAATATAAACTCTCATGGATAACTACATCTTTTCATATAAAAAGATAAACCATTAACCATGGCATTATACAAATAGATTATCCATCAAAAGGGCCAACACACCCTTGGCCAATACAACAACATAAACTAACTTGTCTAGCCTCTATACATGCCATATATAAAAGCACTAAATCTAAATATACCAAGTGAGCTGATAGTGTGGGCAATCTTCCAAATTATCTGCGTATCTCGTCCCGACTCTTTAGCTCTATAAGACAAGGGAAAAGAAGGGGAGTAAGCTTTAAGCTTAGTAAATTTACATATAAAAAATTTACATCATAGTATGAGCTAAACAACAATTAGCATTATACTAAACAAGACAATTCACACCCACAACTATGCTTACTCATTCTACCCCTTACCATATTTCCACCACATCACAAGCTTAATGCTTACATTCATTCATTTGCATACTTGCACTCAACACCACAATTTCTCAACCACACAGCTAAATCACTCGGTGGTTTCGCACTTAGCCCACCACAATCAAATAGTAGTTTCGCACATAGCCTACTAAATAATATACTTAATGAAAGCATCGTACACAGCCTACCAAATAGGGTAATTATAGTGGTTTCGCACATAGCCCACTAAATAATATACTTAACGAAAGCATCGCACACAGCCGATCATAGTTAAGTATTAAGGTGGTATCGCACTTAGCCCATCGTCAAGTATTATCACTACACATTCACACATCTATTTTGTAATTCATACATCAATTACTCAATAACTACCACATTCAGTCCACTTGAATTATATAGGTTCTCAATCATGCCATACACTAGTTAACATCAACAATGAATATGTATAAATGCATTGTTTACACATAAACTTACCTCGGTATTCAAAATGTATGAAGACGTGCAATTTAGTCCACGATTTTGCTCTTGCCTCGATTTCGATCTGGGCTTCATCTTTCTTGATCTATAATGATAAATCAACTCATTTAATACACACATTGACTAAATTGACTCATATCTCATACTTTTGCAAAATTACCATTTTGCCTCTAAACTTCCTTATATTTACACTTTTGCCCCAAGGCTCGTAAAATGATTTTTCATTATACTTTCTAGTATTTCATGCTTAGCTGATTCATACTCTCAACTATAGCAACCTTCAATTCTCACTAAATCACTCATGTATGACCATTTTCAAGACTTTTACAAACTAGTCCTTACATGCATTTTTCATGGAATTCACTTAGAAAAAGATGTTTATTCTACATCAAACTCTCATAATCTTCCAAAAAACATCAAAATACATGCAGGTCATACATGGGTATATTTTTGAACATGAATCCTAGCTCAACATATAGCTTTAAAATAGCTAACTCATGTTACGAGGACTTCAAAAATACAAAGAATATCAAAAATGGGACTAGGATGCACTTACTAGCAAGCTTGAAAGATGAACAAACCCTAGCTATGGGGTTCTTCAAATTTTCGGCACTAAGGAGGAAGATGAACATAAATATTTGACTATTTCATCCATTTTTAATCATTTATTTGACAATTGACCAAAATGCCCTTTTTGCCAAACTTTCAAATTTTACCCACTCATGCCCATTTTTGTCCAAAAATTAAAAATTGGGCAAATTGCTATTTAAGGACCTCTAATTAATAATCCAAAGCTATTTCATACTTAAAGCTTCTAGAATCTCATATTTTGCAACTTTTGCAATTTAGTCCTATTGGACAGTTCAATCACAATTAGCAAAATTACTTCATGAAACTTTCACATAAACATGCATACATCTCAAAATCCTTAAAATTCATAATTTCTACTTCGGATTTGTGGTCTCGCACCACTATTCTGACTAGGCCCTAAATCGGGATGTTACAAGCGGGTCGGAGCAAGATCACACTATCCTTTAGCTCATTTTGTTTTAATTAGTAAAATTTCCCTTGGTATAATGGCATGTATAGGTTAAATTGACCAAATGATGGCATATTAATATTTGGTTGTAATTAGCCATTGGAATGTCTAGTGATGGTATGTTTTGATATATATGTGTATGAGACCATATTATGTTGATATGTGTTGTGTGCTTGAATTGATATACATATTAGGTATAAATATGCTTAAATGAATATTTGACCAATTTGGTAAGTTAGTCACTTGAAAATATGTGATGATATGTCATGCATAAGAATTGGTTTTGGCTTGATTTAAATGTTTTGAATTGGTTTGGGAATGTGTTAAAATGTTAATGTAGGTGCAAGGCAAATTTGGGTGAGAAATAAGGCTTGGAAATGGCCTTATTTTGTCCACATGGGCAGAGACACAGGCGTGTGTGACACATGGCCATACGCACGGGAGTGTGGTTTGGCCATGTGTCCCCTACATCTTAAAATTTGAGAAATAGAATGGTTCGAATTGCTCACACGGGCAGAGACACGGGCGTGTGTCTTAGCCGTGTTTGTCACACGACCTAGCACATGGGCACGTGACTTGGCCATGTGACCCATGCACCTAATTTTAGAAAATTAATTTTTTTACACGGCCTAGCACACGGGTGTGTAGCTGGCTGTGTGACCCAAGTTAGAGAGTTACACGGGCATGGGCACGGACTGGGACACGGCCGTGTGCCTCACATTGAATGCCCACATAGCCTGGGACACAGGTGTGTAACTTGGCCGTGTGATCCAAACGGCCTAACCACACGGGCGTGTGTCCCTTGCACCTAAGAAAAATTTTGAGATTTTGCAAAAAAAAATTTGAGTTCCCGATTTAGTCTCGACTTGTTTCTAAAGCATAAATTGGGTCTCGAGGGCCCATTCAAGGGACATTATGATTAAATATGATTGGTTTCTGATATGAATAGTAATTGACATGAATTAATTGAAATTATTCTGTAAACTTCGGATATGCTCCTTAACCCTGTTACGGCGACGGATATGGATTACGGGTGTTACATTTATTGGTACCAGAGCTATGGTTTAGCCGATTCTCGGACTAAAGTAGCAAGTATGAGTTTAGTTATACATGCCGTTATATAATTTATGATAGTGTGATATCTCATGACCATTTTAAACATGTTTTTCATATAGTAATGTCGTCCAACCGAGCTGAATCCGAGGAAGCTGGGAGCAATGCTCAAGCTTCAGTTTAAAGAGCTGCATCAAGTAGTAAAAGACTCGTATCTGAGGGCCGAGGTGAAGAGGCTAAAGAATCCTTCTTTCAAATGATGAATGAATGGTTCACTGAATACTTGAGAACAAATCCTGCTGTACGACAATCTCCCCCTCCTGCTCCTCAACTGGTTCCTGAATTGCCACAAGGTACTGAATCTGTTAGAACTAGTGAGCCTCCGGTAGATAAAATTCGAAAATATGGGGAAGAAGAATTTAGGGCTACTACTGAAGATGTTCCGAAAAGGGTTGAATTTTGGCTAGAAAATACCATCAGGGTTCTGGATGAATTATCTTGCACGCCTGACGAATGTTTGAAATGTGTTGTATCTTTGCTAAAAGATTCGGCTTATCAGTAGTGGAATACTCTGGTTTCTGTTGTACCAAGGGAGAATGTTACAAGGGAATTTTTCCAAATGAAATTAAAAAATAAGTATATTAGCCAGAGATTCCTGGATCAGAAACGAAAGAAATTTTTAGAGCTCAAACAGGGAAATATGACTGTATCTAAATGCGAGCGGGAATTTGTCAGATTAAGTACATATGCCAGAGAGTGTATCCCGACTGAAGTTGCCATGTGTAAAAGGTTTGAAGAGGGATTAAATGAAGACATTAAGCTATTAGTTGGGATTCTGGAATTAAAAGAATTTTTCGTACTGGGTGATCAGACACATAAAGCCAAAGAATTAAGTAAAGAAAAGAGAAAGGCAGAGATGGAAGCTCGAACCTTGAGTATAAGATTTATGGGAAAGTCACAATCGTCAGCTTCAAAGAAATCAAATAAATACCATAATCGTTCTACCACATCTGTGGGGTATTCTAGGAAAGATAGAAGCTCTCAACGCTCTAATCTGAGATCTCCGGCCCCATCAGTAGCAAGTGTTGGAAGTTTCGGGAATTCCAAACCTAAATGTAAGCATTGTAATAAATTTCATTTTGGTGAGTGCCACATGAGAAGCGGAGCCTGTTTTAGATGTGGTTCTCTTGACCACTATCTCAAAAACTGCCCAGAAAGGATTGAAAAAGATACTGTTCAGACTTCAAGGCCGATCAACCTTGCCTCGAGAGGTAGACCACCTCGTAACCTTGGTAATATGAGTGATAAATGAGGTACAAGAAAAGATTCA
This sequence comes from Gossypium sturtianum, assembly GCA_025698515.1. Lineage (NCBI taxonomy): Eukaryota > Viridiplantae > Streptophyta > Magnoliopsida > Malvales > Malvaceae > Gossypium > Gossypium sturtianum. Next base: position 66,325,733 of record CM046950.1, on the reverse strand, counting down.
ACTGCCAAATATGAAGCACGAGCACCAGCAAAAACATATGCTATTCGTGCAAGAGAGGATGCCTCTGCACCAGACATCATTACAGGTACTTTTTCTCTTCTTGATACTAATATTACTACTTTGATTGATCCTGATTTAGCACATTCATACATTTGCATGAATTTAGCATTTATTAAAAATTTATCTATTGAATCCATTGAATTTGTTGTCAAAGTATCAAACCCCCTAGGCCAGTATATGATGGTGGATAAAATTTGCAAGAAATGTCCACTAATGATACGGGGTTTCTGTTTTCTGGCTGATTTGATGTTATTGCCATTTGATGAATTTGATGTAAATTTGGGTATGGACTGGCTAAATCAGCATGATGCAGTGGTAAATTGTAAACAGAAATATATTGCATTAAAATGTCAGAATGGTGAATTGCTCCGTGTTGAATCTGATAAACTGGATGGGTTGTCTAATGTGATCTCAGCTATGTCAACACAAAAATATATCAGGAAAGGGTATGATGCTTATCTTGCATATGTTTTGGACACTAAAGCATCCGAATTGAAGATTAAGTCAGTGCCAGTTGTTTGTGAGTTTCCTGATGTGTTTTCGGAAGATTTAACCGGATTACCGCCAGCCAGAGAAGTAGAATTTTCTATAGATCTTGTTTCGGAGACAACACTGATATCTATAGCACCTTACAGAATGGCCCCTACAGAGTTAAAAGAATTGAAAGCATAGTTGCAAGAATTAACTGACAGAGGCTTTTCTTGACCTAGCTTCTCACCTTGGGGTGCACTGGTTTTGTTTGTTAAAAAGAAAGATAGGTCGTTGAGATTATGTATTTATTACCGGCAGGTTAATAAAGTCACAATAAAGAATAAGTATCTATTGCCTCGTATTGATGACTTGTTTGGTCAGTTGAAAGGTGCTACAGTATTTTCGAAGATTGATCTTCGTTCTAGTTACTATCAGTTGTGAGTGAAAGACTCAGATGTACCGAAAACAGCGTTCAGAACCAGGTATGGACACTATGAATTTCTGGTGATGCCGTTTGGTTTGACTAATGCACCTGCAGTATTTATGAATCTGATGAATAGAATTTTTAGACCGTATCTAGATAGATTCGTTAAGGTGTTTATTGATGATATTATGGTATACTCACGAGATGAAAATAAACATGTTAATCATTTGAGAATTGTTCTGCAAATACTGCATGAGAAACAGTTGTATGTCAAATTTAGTAAATGTGAATTTTGGCTTCGGAAAGTTGGTTTTCTTGGGCATATAGTATCTGCTGAAAGCATCAGAGTGGACCCGAATAAAATTTCAGTAATTGTTAATTGGAAACCACCGAAAAATGTATCTGAAGTCAGAAGTTTTCTGGGGTTAGTTGGTTATTATCAGAGATTTCTAAAAGGATTTTCAATGATAGCCTCTCCGATGACACGATTGTTATAGAAAGATGTGACATTTGAATGGACTGATAAATGTCAGCAGAGTATTGACAGATTGAAAACCTTGTTGACTAAAGCAGCAGTGCTAGTTCAGCCTGAACCGGGTAAGGAACTTGTGATTTATAGTGACGCGTCATTGAATGGCTTAGGTTGTTGATGTGTCTCTAACTAACTATGACCACAATAAAGGCAAGCGCACCTATTGTTTAATAGTATAGCTATGGTAAGACCGGAAATATCGTATCCACAAGGACCAAGAGTACTAGTAATTACTATCTTTCTATTATCTAGCCTAAGAATTGGAGTGGTTTCTTTTAAACTAAAATTAATTAAAAGCACGACAGAGAATGAATTGGGAAAATACTTTTTGGACAACTATATGAGATAGACAATACCCGAGGAAGAATCCACCTAGACTTCACTTATTACTTTTGATTCATATGACTTATTCACTTGACTTAATCCATAGAAATCCCTGATTTATGTTAATATCTCTCTCAAGACTTAAAACAACTGACTCTAGGTTGATTAATTGAAATCTCTTTCTAATTAAAACCCCTATTGTCGCATTAACTCGATCTATGGATTCCCTTATTAGATTTGACTATAATCCGACATATTTTCGTCGCCCTATTTCTAGGGTTGCAATAAACTCCGCTTAATTGTGTTGATGTACTCTTAAACAGGGACTTTTGCTCCTCTGAATAAGTACATTCGACTTGAATCAATAACCTGAATTATCAAAACAAGAATAAGAACTCACAATTAAGAATAAGAACAAGTATTTATCTTATAAATCAAATAATAATAAGATCCGTCTTAGGTTTCATCCTCCCTAAGTATTTAGGGAGTTTAGTTCATACTGATAGAAGAACACATCTCAAAATAAGGAAAACAACAAAACATAGGAAAACCCAAAAACTTCTAAAGAACTTGATGGGAGATCTTCAGTCTTGATGGAGAACCTTCCTCTGAGCTGCTTGCGATGGTTGTCTTTGAGTATTTTCCACGTTCTATTCCGAGTCCCCTTTTAGGTATCCCCTAGGGTGTTTATATAGGCTTTAGAACACCTTACTTGGCCCACAAGTAACCTTTTTCGGATAGAATTAATCTTTGATACGGCAGGGACACGCCCGTGTGACATGCCCGTGTTCGATAGCCTTAGGTCATGCTCGCTCCTGCTCACCACACACGGCCGTGTGGTCTGCCTGTGTATGTTGATCCAGGCCGTGTTCGATTCTGCTCGTAACGCACGGCCGTGTTCGATTCTGCTCATAACGCACGGTCGTGTTTGATAGCCCAGGCCATGTTGAATTCTAAGATAGGCCCATTTTGTCCTTTTTTTGGCCCGTTTCTCATTCTTTTCAACTCCCTAAGCTCTCCTGAGTTAAAACATGAAATTTAAGGATTAGGAGCATCGAATTCATCAAATCTAATGAAAACTCATCCAAAAATAAGCTAAGCATGGGGTTAAAATATGTATAAATTATGGTTTATCAAATATCCCCACACTTAAGCCTTTGCTTGTCCTCAAGCAAAATCCTCAACTCACAATTAAAACTAACTTCCTTAATTCATAATTCTTATCAAAAATGTCTCATCATAATTCACAGATAATTCATACATTTATAATTTAACTAGAAGAGTCCTAGAGATTCAAACAATCTAAGTCATAGATTTTTATAGCATGAAAACATAGGTGTTTCCCCTTACCTAAATAATTACCTTTGATTCAAAACCAACAAGTATTGAAATCCTCACTAAAGATTCACTCAAATCACTCAAAGTGTTTAAGGTTCAAAAATTAAGCACTCAAAAGTCAAACATGAAAAGTTATTACCATAGGCTTGCATGAAAATCAAATCTCTACAACTATAAAATGAGATGATACACAAATCAAAAGGTCTTTAAAAAGAGTTGTAATGGGGCTTGGGTTCAAGGTGTGGATAAAGGCTGAAAAGGAGGGTTAACATCGAGATCGAATTGACAATTCACATAACCAGGAAAATGGACTAACACTGAATAATTACATCAATTAAAAACTTATCACTAATAACACGAGCTTCTTCTCCAAATGTAAAATTAACTGCTTAAGCTCAAATAACAAAGAACTAATAATGAATAAATTTCCAATTTTTTAAAAAAAAAGTAAGAACAAGTATATGATATAAGGTGAATTTAACCACTGAAATAAAGAATGTAGTTAGGCAGATGATCAAATCAAATCTCGACAAAAGGGGAGTCAAGAAAAATGGGGATAACAAATCAAAAAAATGGGTTTCGGGTTAATATTAGTGGTATATCAAGAACTGGTTGATTATGCTTCAAAGTGGTTCACTAGGGGTTAATTATGAAGGTAGGCTTTTAATGGAGTAAGTGGGTTAAATCCTAGGTGCCTTTATCATCTCAGTATATCAAATCAAATGTGTGGTCTCGACATGTATAATCGAAGCAAGTTCTAGAATAACAAATCAATATTGACACACTCATAATCAATAAAGTGAGCAAGAAAAGATATATGCTCTAAAAGGCTTAAAGACTCACAAATGTTTTGGTTTTTGATGTCAAACTTGCAAATTTCAAACTTCAAAGTAATATTTAAATTTAGGAAAACAACCTAGAAATTTTTAATTCAGAAAATAGGCTTATCATGCTTGATTCTCTAATGTCTTAAAGTTTAAACCATAAATGCACAATTACCTATGACTTAATTCGAAACATATCAATGACAATCATAAATAAATAGAAGTTTCATTCTAATAGTAATATGAGAAAGTCACTTGAGAACATATAATTTTGGGATTTTCAAATAGTACTATAGTTAACCTCCCCACACTTAAGATGTACGTTGTCCTCAATGTAAAAAGATAGATAATATAGTAAGAAAATCATAAGGGAGGGAGAGGAGTGAAACTTCCTGAATCATGGATAAAATCCTTGAAAATGAAACTTGTAGCAATGGAGCCAATGAAAAGCATGATGAACTAGGCAGAGGTGAAGGTGGGGAAGAATATTCTAGTTCCTTAGTAGCACCTTGAAGCTTTTGAAACTGCGGAGTCATCAGTAAAGTTCTAGAGGGTTTTATTAAGTGGATTTCGTTATAATTACTCGATAATAAACAGCCAAAGATAAAAAGAAATCAACATAATTAATATAATTTAAAGAAAAGAAAAGGAAATAGTTCAATAGTTTAAAACTTTAAATAAAATAAAGACAACTAAAAGAAAATTGAAAATAAATGGACTCAAAGGTCCTCATCCTCAGATGGATCGTGAGGTGGGGGTGGCAGCGATATGTGAAAGTGCTGATAAATCTATTGCAGTGTCGCCTCGATGCTGTCGAATCATCGAGCGTTGTCATTCAATTGCTGCATACAATACTGCTCGAACCTAGTGAGGCACTCAAAAATGTCAGTCAGTGAAGCTGCCGCATGAGCTGGTCAGCGTGGCGGTGGTGGCACAGACGGTGGCTCCTCGTGCTGTGGGGGGACATCATCAGTAATATCTTCTGGGTCGTCCTGCTAGGTGGGTTGCGAGAGTCGATACTGGGGAGGATCAAACCCACGTCGGCGCTCAATCATCCTCATGTGAAGCATTGTGCGAACACTGCCTGCGGGGACATCTGTCCGATAAGGGTGAGCAAGGAGGATTGAGCTGCGGTGTTGAGGAGCCCAAAATATCGAGCCAAGCGTGTGATGTATGGGCCCATGGAGATGACTCCTCTCCTATGCCGCTCCGTCTGATGCTGAATGGCGCAGGCGATGAAGTAAGCTAAGTCGAAGATGTGCCCATTTGCCATGTACCATAAAAAGTAGGCGTCGTGAGTGTTGACGACGCCGGTGCTCTCTCGCCTACCCGTCAAAGTATGAGCTAGGATAGCGTGTAAGTACCTCAATGATGGGGCGAGAGCTGACGCTTTGGAGCGACTGGGGTCATAGGTGGCCGAGACAGGGACCAAATCGTTCCAACATGATGAAGGGGAGTGGTGGATATGGCGATGGAGATCCTCAAAGTCGTCGTCCTCTATGAACTCCTCGGTGTAAAGTCCCAAGGTGACCCCAAACTCTGGGACACTCATCTCTCGTACGAGGCCCCCAAGACGGAATTGGATCGTGCCTGGGTCATCAAAGTTGGTCATCACCGTTTGAAGGTGGAATATGAAATAGAGCTCCAAAGTGAGCTCTAGGTATGTCGGCTCTACAATCTCAAAGAAGTGCCCCCACAGGTCGGTAGTCAGGAGGGCCCGAACGGTGTCAGCTAGTTGAACCTACTCCAAAGCAGCCCAATCAATGCTCCACCCCACGCCGAGAGGTCGCGCACGAAGTAACTGAAAGAGCTCCTCCTAGGGTTCTGAAGGAAACTGTAAGAACGAGTGGCGTACTTCGGTAGAAGCGCTTGAGGAGGTCGCACCGGCACCCTTCTTTTTTTTGAAGCGGGAACGGCGATCTTCTTACCATGTTGGGGAGTCATTATGTACCTGCAAAAGATGTACAATAATCAAGTATCATTAACCAGCCAAGGATGTAGGATCCTACTAATCATTATATTCTTGTGACAAGAATTAAAAATTGATAATCCTAAAACTAAGAACACATAATTCTATTAAATAATGAGAAAGCAATATTAATGAAGAAAAAGAGAAATCAGCTAATTAACAATAAGACGATTTGTCTAACAAATAAAAATATCAGAATACTTAGCATTAAGAATTAGAGAAAATAAATATAGAATAAGAGAATAACAATTAACATAATATATGAAAAAAAAATCTAATAATGCTAAAAGTAATGATGAAGAGAATAATAATTAAGAGAATAGAAACTGAATAATAATAATAAAATGGAGGGGAAAAATAATGGTGACCGACGATGAGGTGATGGGAGGAGGCGCACAGTCGTGCTAGAGGCGCGCGGGCGTGTCGTACTTACACGAGCATGGACCGCATGCTGCGCGTGTGGAGAAGAAAGGGAAAGAGGAAAAATGAGGGGAAGAGGAGGAAAAGGAAGTGAAGGGGTGAGGGTGAAGGGTGAAGGGTCGCCGGTGGCTGGAATGGGAAAGAGAGATAGGTTGTTTGGGAAAAAACTGCTAGGGTTTTTGGGGGAAATTTTGGGGAAGATGAGCTGTGGGATTCTTTAAATAGGAAGTAGGGAACACAGTCAGGGGCCACGCCCGTGTGCCCTTTAATTAGCCCGTATGTTTTGGGAATTTTGAATTAGGGCACGTCTGAGTCTTGGACCATGCCTGTGTTCCCTGGGCGTGTTATGTCACACGGCCAAATCGCACGGTTGTGTAATGCTTTATTCATTTATCCCATGCCCGTGTTTAGGGTCACACGCCTGTGGTAATTAGTCAGTATCGACCATGACCTAAAGGCACGGTCGTGTCCCACGCCCGTGTGATTCTTTCAGTTTCAACCACAGCTTCTGGGCACGGGAGTGTCGCACGCCCGTGTCATTTACTCAGTATCGACCACGGCTGCATTGCATGGCCGTGGCACTTTTATCGCAGCCCGTGTTTTTGAGTCAGTTTCGACAATAGCCTCATCACACGGCCGTGGTGTTTTATCGTAGCCCGTGTTGGGGGAAAGTTTTTCTTCTTTGGCCCACACGATCTCTGCCACGCCGATGTCTCTTCCCGTGGTGTCCGCACGGCCACGCCCGTGTGCTAGGCCGTGTGGGTAGGAAATCCTACGCCTATTAAATTGGTTAGTTCTTAGTTAGATGCTAAAAAACAAAATTATGGAGGTTAGTGAGGTTAGTGCTCGAGTTGCCTCCCGAGAAGCGCTCGTTTAAAGTCTTAAGCTAGACTTACCCTGTTTTCATTTCTATATGAAGGTTCACGGAGCTGAAGCTCCTCTCTCATATCCCTAAAATCTTCACCATTATATATTTTAAGTCGTTGACCGTTTACCTTGAATGTGCCATAAGTCGGATGAGTTACCTCAATTGTGCCATAGGGAAAAATGGTTTTGACTACGAATGGACCTGACCATCTTGATTTCAGCTTTCCAGGAAATAATTTGAGCTTTGAATTGTATAGTAGAACAAGATCTCCCACTTCGAATTGCTTCGGTTGCTTCAAACGAGCATCATGGCGTCGCTTTGTTGCCTCCTTATATAAACGTGAGTTCTCGTAGGCATTAGCTCGCCACTCATCTAGCTCGTTCAACTGCATCATTCTTTTCTCACCTGCAAGTTTAAAATCGTAATTTAAGAATTTTATAGCCCAAAATGCTTTGTGCTCTAATTCAAATGGTAGATGACAACTCTTTCCATAGACAAGTCTGTATGGGGATGTTCCTATGGGAGTTTTAAAAGCGGTTCTATAGGCCCATAAAGCATCGTCTACTTTTAATGTCCAATCTTTCCTGTTTGATTCTGCTGTTTTCTCTAAAATACGCTTAAGCTCTCGATTTGCTACTTCCACTTGTCCACTAGTTTGAGGGTGATAAGGGGTAGCTGTTCTGTGGTGTACTCCATATTTCTTTAAGACTTTATCAAATTGAGTATTACAAAAATGAGTACCCCTATCACTAATAATTGCTCTGGGTGTTCCAAATCGAGAGAAGAGTTTCTTAAGAAATCTCACTACCACTCTAGCATCATTAGTAGGTAAAGCTTGAGCTTGCACCCATTTTGACATATAATCAACTGCTACTAAGATGTATTTATTCCCAAATGAGCTAGGGAATGGACCCATAAAATCAATACCCCATACATCAAATATTTCACATGATAGCATATATGTTTGAGGAATTTCATTGCGTTTAGAGATATTACATGTTCTCTGACATCTATCACACGAAGCAACATACCTGTTAGCGTCATTGAATAGAGTGGGCCAATAAAAACCTAATTCGAGCATTTTATGTGCTGTCCTAGTCCCACTGTAATGTCCTCCTGTTGGTCCTGAATGGCAATGTTCTAGGATTTTGCTTGCTTCTACCTTTGTAACACATCTCCGAATTACTTTATCTTCACATATACAAAAAAGAAAAGGGTCCCCCTAAAAATAATTTTTCACATAAGCAAAGAATCGCTTCTTTTGGTGATGTGTTAACCCTTTTGGTAGGATGTTAGCAGCTAAGTAATTCACAATATCTACAAACCAGGGTACCTCGGAGTCGGATATAGCAAAGAGTTGTTCTTCAGGAAACGAGTCATTTATCTCACTCTCATCGAGTTCTTTGATATGTGGATTTTCAAGCCTAGAAAGATGGTCTGCCGCAAGATTTTCAGCTCCTTTCTTATCCTGGATTTCCAAATCAAATTCCTGTAAGAGTAAAATCCATCTTATGAGTCGAGGTTTTGCATCAGATTTAGTTAAAAGACAGTGAAGAGCTGAATGGTCAGTGTAAACGGCAACTTTAGATAATATCAAATACTGTCTAAATTTATCAAATGCAAAAACCACATCTAGCAACTCTTTTTCTGTGGTGGTGTAATTTTCTTGTTTGGCCGTCAACATCTTGCTAGCATAATAAATTGGCTGAAAGTGCTTGTCTCTTCGCTGTCCTAAAGCTACACCTACTGCAAAATCACTCGCATCACACATTAGTTCAAAGGGTAAACTCCAATCAGGTGCAATTATAATTGGAGCATTTATTAATTTATTTTTTAGGGTATTAAATGCATCAAAACATTCCTGATAAAAATTGAAAGGCACATCTTTTTCTAGTAATTTTGTTAGAGGCTTAGCTATTTTAGAAAAATCCTTAATAAATCTTCTATAAAATCCAGCATATCCTAAAAAACTTCTAATAGTCTTAACTGAACTAGGAGGAGGTAATTTTTCTATGGTTTCAATTTTTCCTTTATCAACCTCAATTCCTTTACTAGAAATTTTGTGACCTAACACAATCCCTTCTCGAACCATAAAGTGACACTTTTCCCAATTAAGCACAAGGTTCGTTTCCTCACATCTCATTAGAACTCGTTTTAAATTTTAAGGCAAAGGTGGAAAGAATTACCAAATACCAAAAAGTCGTCAATAAATACCTCCATGTCCTCCACAAGTTCGTCAAAGATGGCTCGCATACAGCGCTGAAAAGTAGCAGGAGCATTACATAATCCAAAAGGCATTCTACGATAAGCAAACGTACCATATGGACATGTAAATGTTGTCTTTTCTTGATCCTCAAGAGCTATTGGGATTTGGAAGTAGCCAGAGAGTCCGTCCAAGAAGCAATAATACATATGCCCAGATAATCTTTCTAACATCTAATCAATGAATGGTAAGGGAAAGTGATCTTTTCTCGTGGCATCGTTTAATTTCCTATAATCAATGCAAACTCTCCAACCTGTGACTGTCCTTGTTGGAATCAATTCATTCTTCTCGTTATTATATATGATCATGCCTCCCTTCTTTGGAACAACCTGCATAGGGCTTACCCAAGTGCTGTCAGAAATAGGATAAATAATTCCAGCATCTAGAAGTTTAATTACCTCAGCTTTAACAACTTCCTTCATGTTGGGATTTAATCGTCTTTGAGGTTGCACACATGGTTTATATTCATCTTCCATTAAAATTGTGTGGGTGCAAAACGATAGGTTTATCCCTTTAATGTCAGAAATTTTCCAAGCTATGGCTCTTTTATGCTCCTTTAGTACATGTATTAACTCATCTTTCTCATTGGGTTCCAATTCTGAAGAAATAATTACCGGTAGTGTAGAATTATCTCTGAGGAATGCATACTCTAAGTGATTTGGTAACTGTTCCAATTCCAATTTGGGGGGCTCTTCAATAGAGGGTTTTTATTTTAGTTCGTCGTTTATTTCAATGCCCTCATACTTCTTTTTTCTTGGGGAAGAAATTTTTACCTCCCCCATCTCATTGGTATCGTCATCGGCCTCCTCTCCTTGGGCAAGACACAGTTCCAACGTGTCTTTATGTATGATTTCCTAAAAAGAATCTTGAATAGAATGATCAATAGCATCGATAAAATAACAGGAATCATCTTGCTCTCTAGAGTATCGCATAGCATCATAAATTTTAAAAATAATTTCCTCGTCACCTATCCTGAGCACAAGTTTACCATCACCTACATCAATAACAGCCCTAGCAGTGGCTAAAAATGGGCATCCTAAAATTAAAGGTACCTCAACGTCCTCATCCATGTCAAGCACAACAAAATCAATAGGGAATATGAATTTATCAACTTTTACCGAAACATCTTCAATAATTCCCCCAGGATATTTAATAGATCTATCAGCTAATTGAATACTCATCCTAGTGGGTTTTGGTTCCCCAAGGCCAAGCTGCTTGAATATTTTATAAGGCATTAAATTAATACTGGCACCTAAATCAGCTAGTGCTTTCTCAATATTTAAACTACCGATTAAACAGGGAATAGTGAAACTTCCTGGATCTTTCAATTTGGTTGGTAGCTTATTTTGGAGAATAGCTGAACATTCCTCGTTAAGTTCCACGGTCGATAGCTCTTCAAACTTCCTTTTATTTGTTAAAAGCTCTTTTAGGAATTTTACGTCTGTCGGCATCTGCGAAACAGCTTCAACAAAAGGTAAGTTAATATGTAATTGTTTAAAAAGTTCAAGAAATTTACCATATTGTGTGTCCATGTGGTCTTTCTTCAAGTTTGCCGGATATGGGATCGGTGGTTTATACTCTTTAAGTACCGGCGTTACATTCTCATTTACTTCCTCACCCTTTGCCTTATCAGTTTCTTGTGGCATCTTCTTTTCAGCTTCAACCAACTCCTTCCCACTCCTTAGCGCGCTGCTTCGCTCACATGCTCTTTTGGTTTAGGTTCGGTGTTACTAGGTAAACTACCTGGTTGCCTTTCGGAAACTAACTTAACCAATTGTCCAATTTGATTCTCAAGCCCTTGAATCGATGCTTGCTGATTTTTCAACGCTGTTTCGGTATTTTGAAAACGAGTCTCTGACACCGAAATAAACTTTTCTAGCATATCTTCAAGGTTCGGCTTTCTCTCTTACTGGTAAGATGGTTGGAAACTTGGAGGGGGTTGTTGTCTCTGATTTCCTTGACCATCCCATGAAAAGTTTGGGTGGTTCTTCCAACCTAGATTATATATATTATTGTAAGGATTATTTGGAGGTTTAGAGTTATTACCCATATAATTCAGCTGCTCATTCCCCATGCCAAAATTATAGGATGGATATTCTGTATTGCTCATTCCTCCTCCATTCGTGTCTCATTGCATTACTGGATGTACCTACGAATAACACAGACCATCAATCTTTTTATTTAACAGTTCTACCTGGTTTGATAGCATGGTTACTGCATCGAGGTTGAAAACTTGGCGGCTTTTGTTGGCTTTGTCTTATAACTTGCCAGCGATAGTTATTGGTGCCATCTCCTCTATAAACTCATAAGACGCTTCAGGGGTCTTGTTATTTAGGGTTCCACCGGTGGCTAAATCAATCAACTGCCTAGTTGAGGGGTTCACACCATTGTAAAAAGTTTGAACCTGTAGCCACAAAGGTAACCCATGGTGAGGGCACCTTTTTAGTAAATCCTTATATCTCTCCCATGCATCGTAAAGTGTTTCTAAATCCATCTGCACAAAAGAAGAGATATCATTTCTCAACTTAGCCATTTTAGCCGGCGAAAATTATTTAAGTAAAAAATTTTCGGTCATTTGGTCCCATGTAGTGATTGATCCTCGTGGTAACGAGTTCAACCACTGTTTAGCCTTGTTCCTCAATGAAAAGGGAAACAACCGAAGGCAAATGACATCATCAGAAACACCATTAATTTTGAAAGTGTCGCAGAATTCCATAAAATTTGCCAAGTGATTGTTTGGATCCTCATCCTGCAAACCATCAAACTGAACAAACTACTGAATCATCTGAATAGTGTTAGGTTTCAGTTCAAAATTATTTGCAGCAATAGTAGGTCTAACAATACTTGATTCGATTCCTGTTAAATTAGGTTTAGCATAATCATACAAAGTATGAGGAGCAGGATTTTGATTCACCGGGTTTGCGGCAACCACAAGAGGTAGCGGATTATTATCAGCCATCTCTTCAGTAGTGTTAGTTTCATCTTCTTGCTCTTCTTCTATGTATTGTACACTTCACCTTATTTCTCTTCGGTTTCTGCAAGCTATACTTTCAATCTCACTGTCAAAAAGTAAAGGTCCTGACGGGTTTCGTCTAGTCATAAACTAGAGACACCTGCCAGAAGCAAAGAAAGAGAAAAATTAATAAGAGTAGAAAAAATAAAAAATAAAAAATAAATTGCAATAAAAAATGGTTAAAGTAATAAAAAATTTAGTGTTTCTAATATCTTAGTCCCCGGCAACGGCGCCAAAAACTTGATGTGTCTCTAACTAACTATGACCACAATAAAGGCAAGCGCACCTATCGTTTAATAGTATAGTTATGGTAAGACCGGAAATATCGTATCTACAAGGACCAAGAGTACTAGTAATTACTATCTTTCTATTATCTAACCTAAGAATTGGAGTGGTTTCTTTTAAACTAAAATTAATTAAAAGCACGACCGAGAATGAATTGGGAAAATACTTTTTGGACAACTATATGAGATAGACAATAGCCGAGGAAGAATCCACCTAGACTTCACTTATTACTTTTGATTCATATGATTTATTCACTTGACTTAATCCATAGAAATCCACGATTTATGTTAATATCTCTCTCAAGACTAAAAACAAGCGACTCTAGGTTGATTAATTGAAATCTCTTTCTAATTAAAACCCCTATTGTCACAAAGTAACTCGATCTATGGATTCCCTTATTAGATTTTACTCTAATCCGGTAGATTTTCATCGCCCTATTTCTAGGGTTGCAATCAACTCCGCTTAATTGTGTTGATCTACTGTTAAACAGAGACTTTTGCTCCTCTGAATAAGCACATTCGACTTGAATTATTAACCTGAATTATCAAAACAAGAATAAGAACAAGTATTTATCTTATAAATAAAATAATAATAAGATCCGTCTAAGGTTTCATCCTCTCTAGGTATTTAGGGAGTTTAGTTCATACTGATAGAAGAACACATCTCAAAATAAGGAAAATAACAAAACATAGGAAAACCCAAAAACTTCTAAAGAACTTGATGGGAAATCTTCAGTCTTGATGGAGATCCTTCCTCTGAGCTACTTTCGATGGCTGTCTTCGAGTATTTTCCGCATTCTATTCCGCGTCCCCTTTTAGGTCACCCCCTAAGGTGTTTATATAGGCTTTAGAACACCTTACTTGGCCCACAAGTAACCTTTTCTGGATAGAATTAATATTTGATACGGCAGGGACACGCCCGTGTGACATGCCCGTGTTCGATAGCCTTAGGCCGTGCTCGCTCCTGCTCACCACACACGGCCGTATGGTCTGTTCGTGTACGTTGATCCAGGCCGTGTTCGATTCTGCTCGTAACGCACGGTCGTGTTTGATAGCCCAGGCCGTGTTGAATTCTAAGATAGGCCCATTTTGTCCCTTTTTGGCCCGTTTCTCATTCTTTTTGACTCCCTAAGCTCTCCTGAGTTAAAACATGAAATTAAAGGATTAGGAGCATCGAATTCATCAAATCTAATGAAAACTCATCCAAAAATAAGCTAAGCATGGGGTTAAAATATGTATAAATTATGGTTTATCAGTTGTGTCTTGATGCAAGAAGGTAAAGTAATAGCCTATGCTTCTAGACAGCTAAAACCACATGAAAAGAATTACCCGATATATGATTTAGAATTAGCAGTAATTGTGTTTACATTGAAAATTTGGCGACACTATCTGTTTGGTGAAAGGTGTCATATATTCACTGATCACAAGAGTTTAAAGTACCTAATGTCGCAAAAAGACAGCACAGGTGGCTTGAATTATTGAAAGATTATGATCTGGTTATTAATTATCATCTAGGAAAAGCCAATGTGGTTGCAGATGCTTTGAGCAAAAAATCTCTGCTTTTTTTTTGTGAGCAATGAATACCCTGTTATCTTTCTTTGATGATGGTTCAATCATAGCTGAGTTAAAATCTAAATCGACATTTTTGCAACAGATCAGCGAGGCTCAGAAAAATAATAAAAATTACAAGCTAAATGTGTACAATGTAAGTCAATTTCTGAATCAAAATTTCAGATTGGATCTGGTGATTGTCTTATGTTCAGGGGTCGAGTATGTGTACCGAGGAATTCGAAGCTAGTACAGAAGATTATATACGAAGCTCATAGTGGTACTATGTTTGTTCATCTGGGGTGCAACAAAATATATAATGATTTGAAAAAGATGTACTGGTGGCCGGGAATGAAATGAGATATTTCTGAATTTGTATCTAAATGTTTGATATGTCAGCAAGTTAAAGTTGAACATCAGGTGCCTTCGGGATTATTGCAACCAATTACGATACTGGAGTGGAAATGGGAAAGAGTTACCATGGACTTTGTATCAAGATTACCCCTATCCCCGAAAAAGAAAGATGTTATTTGGGTAATAGTTGATCGTTTAACGAAGTCTGCACACTTTATTCCAGTACGTATGGATTTCTCCCTAGACAGACTAGCAGAGTTATATGTTTTTGAGATTGCCCGACTACATGGAGTGTCGGTCTCCATTATTTAAGACAGGAATCCTCGATTTACATCTCGATTCTGGAATAAGTTGCAAGAAGCTTTGGGTACACAGTTACATTTCAATACCACATTCCATCCTCAGACTGATGGTCAGTCTGAGCGTCTGATTCAGATTTTAGAAGATATGATTCGGTGTTGTGTACTAGAATTTTAAGGTAATTGGGAAAAGTATATGCCTTTAATTGAATTTTCATACAATAATATTTATCAGTCCAGCATTAAAATTGCACCGTATGAGGCTTTGTATGGTCGCAAATGTAGAAATCCGTTGTATTGGACTGAGCTTAGTGAGAAAAAGATGCACGGAGTTGATTTAATCCGAGAAATTGAAGAAAAGGTAAAGGTAATTCGGGATAGTTTGAAAGCAGCCTTTGACCGTCAAAAGTCTTATGCTGATCTTAAACAAAAAGAGATATAATTTCAAGTTGGTGATAAGGTATTTTTGAAGGTATCGCATTGGAAGAAAGTTCTTCGGTTTGGCTGTAAAGGAAAACTGAGCCCACGGTTCATTGGACCATATGAGATCATTGAAAGAATTGGACCTGTTCCGTATAGATTAGGATTACCACTAGAGCTTGATAAAATCCATAATGTTTTCCACGTGTCTATGTTGCGACAGTATCGGTCAAATCCTTCACATGTTATTTCTCCAACAGAAGTTGAGATTCAGCCTGACATGACTTACAGTGAGGAACCGATCAAAATTTTGGCACGTGAGACAAAAGAGTTAAGAAATAAAAAGGTAGCTTTAGTAAAAGTTCTTTGGCAACAACATGGAATAGAAGAGGCTACTTGGGAACCGGAGGAAACAATGAAAAAGCAATATCTGAACCTCTTTACTAGTAAGATTTTCGAGGACGAAAATTCTTTAAGGGGGGAGAGTTATAACAGCCCATTTTCAGTGAAATCGGAATAATGGTTTCGGGACCACAAATCCGAGTCAGAAAGAAAAATTATTTTAATATTATTGCATGTTTTGCATTATGATAGAAATAACGTATGAAAATTTCGTTAAGAAAATTTTACCGATTTCATGTTTACTTAGAAGGAAAGAACCAAATTGCATAAAATGAAAAAGTTGAGTTCTAGTAGCTAAAAGGATTAAATAGCTATAGAATTCAAAATTAAAGGTCCTTATATGGCAATTAGACCATTAAATGGAGTTAGTAGATATTTATGATGATTCATCCATGGAAAATTAGAAAAAGAAAAGGACTAAATTGGAAATTAAATTAATTAAAGATGGAAATAAGCTAATATCATCTTATTTCATCATCTTCCCCAAAATTAAAAATACATGGAAACCCTAGCTAAGAGAAAGTGAGTTCAAGCAAGTTGTTTGGGCTCAACTAGGTATGAATTATTCTCCCATTTTTAGTAATTTTTAAATTTTTGAGATCGTAATAACCTAATCTATCAATTTTGGGGATCAAATTGCAAAGTTATCAAAGTATAAATTTTTTTTCATGGATGAGTATGTTGAAAGTTTGAAATTTATGGTAGAAAATGAAAGGTTGCTGATAGATAAACAACTTTTGTAAAGGAAATTTTCATGAAATTATGATTTAGGGACTAAATTGTAAAGGTGTAAAATTCATGGAAAATTTTTGAATCTTATGAATTACATGGGCTGTAAATGTTATATGAAAAATTTGGCTAGGCTTGGAATAATGATTAAATTGCATGAATTTCATTTTCCGAGCCTAGGGACGAAATTAGAATTAATTGAAAGTATAGGGGCAAAATGATACTTTTGCCTAAGATGTAAGTTGGATTGAATTGAATATGAAATGTGTTAAATTGATGTTAAATTCATTTATATAGATCCGGAAAGATCAAATGAAGAGTTATATCGAGGAAAAGAAAAAGTATCGGATTAGTAGATCTCCGTATACGAGCAAGTGACGAGGTAAGTTCGTGTAACTAATTTGTGTATATTTATATGTTTAAATTAAATATTGTGTATATGTGAATTGTATAAATGGTATGAAAATATGAAATTGATCACATGTTCAATAATGCCCGAAAAGTAATAAGTCCCGCCTAAATAAATGAAATTCGATGGATACAGATTTCCCGTATTGGTTGTGGTCTTGCATATGTTGCGGACATACCAAAACTCTTACGAGCATCCTATTATAAGCCCTCTCGAGCTTCTCGTTACATGGTTCTTGCGAGCATCCCGATCGGTATTGACCCTACATGTGTTTCGGTCATACCGCAACTCTTTGTGAGCGTCCTGTTATATGATCAGTATGGATCCTACATATAATGCGGACATACCGCAGCTCTTTATGAGCTTCCTGATATGGCTCGCTTGAACTTCCTGTTATATAGCTATCCGGAGCTCCCTGATAATAACTCTTCGGAGTTACCCGTTAAGCTCAATGAGCTTCCTGTTTTAAACTCCTATGAGTTTCCTGTTATTGCCCGGATAAGCTTCCTGTTATATGGCTCACATAAGCATCCTATTATATGGCTTGAGAGAGTGCTTCCTGATTATGTACCCTAATGGGTACCCCTAAATATGAGTTGACGGACTACAGTTTTGTACATTTCGAGTGTACTACATGTGTATCCATCGATATTTCAAATAAATTCAACGTTTAAAGTTCTGACATGGTTAAACTGAACTTAAGATGATTTTTTTATGAAAATTCACATGTTATATGCAAATATGATATGAAAAGCATATGTTTATGAAAGTTATTACATGATGAGCTCATCCTTGATTCTTGATGTTTAAATGTAATATCTGACTAACAAGTTTCTTGAGATTATATGTGTTTAGGAAAATTGTCAAATTTCTTTGGATAAATTTTGTATGCTTATCTTAAATATAAATGATTGGTAAGTTGATTTTTCGTTTTACGAACTTACTAAGCATAATATGCTTATTTTGTTTTATTTCCTCTGTTTTATAGTACTCAGAAGCTCGTAAATGTTGGAAGCGGGTCGGAGCAAGATCACACTATCCTTCAGCTCATTTTGGTATAATTAGTAAAATTTCCCTTGGTATAATGGCATGTATAGGTTAAATTGACCAAATGATGGCATATTAATATTTGGTTGTAATTAGCCATTGGAATGGCTAGTGATGGTATGTTTTGATATATATGTGTATGAGACCATATTAGTTTGATATGTGTTATGTGCTTGAATTGATATACATATTAGGTATAAATATGCTTAAATGAATATTTGACCAATTTGGTAAGTTGGTCACTTCAAAATATGTGATGATATGTCATGCATAAGAATTGGTTTTGGCTTGATTTAAATGTTTTGAATTGGTTTGGGAATGTGTTAAAATGTTAATGTAGGTGCAAGGAAAATTTGGGTGAGAAATAAGGCTTGGAAATGGCCTTATTTTGTCCACACTGGCAGAGACGCGGGCATGTGTCTCAGTCGTGTGTGACACACGGCCATACGCACGGGCGTGTGGTTTGGCCATGTGTCCCCTGCATATTAAAATTTGAGAAACAGAATGCTTCAAATTGCTCACAAGGGCAGAGACACGGGCGTGTGTCTCAGCCGTGTGTGTCACACGGCCTAGCACATGGGCGTGTGACTTGGCCGTGTGACCCCTGCACCTAATTTTTGAAAATTAAATTTTTCCACACAGCCTGACACACGGGTGTGTGGCTGGCTATGTGACCCAAGTCAGAGAGTTACACGGGCATGACACGGACTAGGACACGACCGTGTGCCTCACATCGAATGCCCACACGGCCTGGGACATGGGTGTGTCACTTGGCCGTGTGAGCCACACGGCCTAATCACACGAAAGTGTGTCCCCTGCACCTAAGAAAAATTTTGAGATTTTGCGAAAAATTCTCTTAGTTCCCGTTTTAGTCCCAACTTGTTTCTAAAGCATAAAGTGGGTCTCGAGGGCCTATTCAAGGGACATTATGAATAAATATGATTAGTTTCTGATATGAATATTAATTGACATGAAATAATTGAAATTGTTCTGTAAACTTCGGTAATACTCCTTAACCCTGCTACGGTGACTGATATGGGTTAGGGGTGTTACATAACATCTCATTACTCGAGTTCGATAATCGGACCGGGTAAAGGGTGCTTCGAAGGCTTTAAAGGTGACTCACCATAAAGGCTTCCCAAGTGAATCGCCACAAAGGCGCCATGTAAACTGTCATGTTTGATGATATGGATTTGCCTAAACTTAGAATTGCCTGAGGTTTGCCCATCATCACCCTCGGGACACACAGAAACCCTAGTAAACAAGTACGGCTCATCCGCCATTCCCAAAATGTGCCATGGTCATGGTTTTTTCACATATCTGTCACACTAGCCTTTCTCATTTTTACTGTCTCAGCGATTCTCATGTTTATGGTCTCGGTGGACTACATTTCACCATACTGGACTTTATGTTTACTGTCCCAGCGGACGTCATCAAAGCACCACCGCGGGGTCCGTCATTGTATCACATACTTTCCCAATACTCTGCCTGAACCCCCTTATCACCAACCATACTTAGTCATGCATCACTCAAATAACATAATGGACATATCTATACAAATTTTGCTTATAATCTTAATAGAATCATACTTCCTAACACATAATTTCTAATGCATGCTTACCATACATCGTCATATTCATGCAGTGCATCGTACACTTCAATACATACATACATACATAAAAATGTTTCACAGAGAACACACACAACCATACATACATACAACTTCTCAAGAAGATATGCGCATCTATATGAACATCGACCGTACAAGGAATCATTGTAATATATCGTGTAGAATTCGAGTCTAGGGACTCACCAGAGACCTACCTTTACCTCGATTTGGAGTTTCTGTTTCAATTTTCCTTCCCAATCTAGCATCAGCAACTGCTTACAAGATCATGAGATTTCTATTAGAATCTCCATTTACAAATAGTTTACTAACGTTTCAACTACGTACGACCTCCATGCAGGGCCTTTCACTCACACCCTACTGTTCTTACACCTTTTAACATCATTACTCATCAACAATCATAACATAAAGAGCTATAAGACTTACCATAGGGTTGAACCATCAATTGATTAAACAAGGTCTTAGCTCTATCTTAACAAAGAAGAAGAGAACATTTAGGTTAGAAAGAAGAACTAGAATGTAAAGTAGAAAGTAAAGTCATCTGAAATGTCTTCTCCCTTAATAGATATAAACTCCCTATCCCCTCTACTGTGGACTTTGACAAGTGACGATGCTTACCTAACCTAAATCTCTTGATTTTCCTACAAAAATCTAAGGGAAGGTAAAGAGAATCCGGTGAAGATCTTTGTTACTGTTTGACCAGTAACAGAGAGAGTCTAATCAATCCAATTGAATCCCAACTAATCCCGTTACAAACACCAACTAGAACAATGCTCGTGTAAACCAGGCGTACTATACCTTGGTGGTGACTCAGATATGGCATGGTCTTAAAGACAATCAAATCTCCTACATCTTCCTCATACACTTGATAGGCTCTTAGTGCTCAGCCAAAACTTTGGGACGTACTCTTTCTTCACTTGAAGATACCCTATAACTAAATCCTTGGGTATCGCCAACGGGCAGATACTTTAACGCTAGTATGCGCTAATACTCTAAGTCACCAGCAAATCAACAGGGTGGTAGATTATACTATCACAGTGCCAAAATAGTTTACATACATACCTTACTCACCTTTTTGGATCCATCGCTTTTGGGGTGTGACAGTACTCCTAAACTCAAATTTTGGTAATAAGACATAGTCTTAGTTTTTAAGCTTTTCCTTAGATTAGTCTTAGGATTAGTCTTAAAACTTTAGGTGATAGGTGGCTGATCGACATAGCTCAAATTGGTTAGTGGTGACTCTATGTTTTAAAATTTTTGTGTCTAACTCTTTAGATTCTCATCTACCACGTCATGACAGCTTGCTAACTCCACTGAGGACTACTCAATAGTTGATTTACTCAGATTTTGATTTGAATTAAATTAAATTAAACTAAGTTGATAAAATGAGCATTTTTTACAAAATATGTTTTTAGTCCCCACACTTTAACAAAATTCAAGATTTAAGTTATGTACTTAAAAAAGTGAAAATTAAGTTCCCCTTTATTTATTTTAAAAATCTCAGTCCATTTATTAAAATTTTATTATTTTCTATGAAAATTTATCAACTTCTAATTTTGATTAGGTGGCCCTCATATGACATGACATAAAATTGACATAAAATAAACATGCTAACTTGACAAATTTTGATAGAAACTATCAAAGACAGTAATGATTGGATTGGGTTTTTAAATTAAGGATATAATCACCTAAATGTTCATCCAACTTTCAAGTAGATTTTATTTTAGTCACTCAACTTCAAAAACTTTCAATTTCATCACCAATGTTTTCAAAATTTAAAATTTTAGCCACCCACAATTAAATTCTTTATGGAAAGTTGATGTGGGTCTATCTTTATTGGCCTAATAACTAATTTAGCTCTCCAGTATTTACACATTTTATCAACTTGATCCTAAATCTAATATTCAACAAATTATGTTCTCAATATTTACAAAATTTGTCAATTTTATTATAAATCTAAAAGTTTTAAAAAAGGAAAAATATTTAAAAAAAATTATTTTGACAAAAATGATTTAAAAAATCTAGAAAGCATAAATAAATTATAAATAAAAAATAAAACATATGTATTAAAAATAAATATACTAATATTAAACAAAATAAATTATAAACGATGTAGCTCTCAAAGTTGCTTCTTCCCTTGCGGTAATTTACTGGGCAAAATACCCAAATATACCAAAAAAAATTTATTTATGGAAAAGGGCCGGTTTTTTTAAAATTTACGAAAAAGGGCCATTTCCCCACAAAACCCGTCCACGTCAGCACGTTTTGTGGGGATGCAGCAGGAAAGCGCGCCCCTGGGGGAGCGCTTTTGCCATATCAGCACAAAGCGCGCTGACGAGGACGTGCTTTTGCCCTCCTTCCCTGTCTGCCTTTTTAGCTGTTTTTAGTGTTAGGGTATGAAATTTTAAGATTTCTGGGCTACGGTTTATGATTTTTTATGGTCGATAGATTTATGGATTTTAGGGGAAATTTAATGGAGTAGATTAGGGTTAATTAGGGTTTAGTAAAAATATATTTAGGGTTTTGGGCAAAATATATTAGAAAAAAAAAATTATTTGAATTTTTTTGACAGTTGTATCTGGTAAAATAATTTTGAGAAGACGTTTTCGAACAAGCGATGGCCAAAACGCTCAAGCGGGATGCACTTGTCGCCAGAGTCTCGAAAAGAGCTCCGACGTGGGACGCTCTTTGCTGATGAGTATCCGGTAAAATAATTTTGAGAAGACGTTTCTGAACAAACAGTGGCCAAAACGCTTCAAGCAAGATGCACTGTCAGCAGGAGTACTGAAAAGAGCTCCGACGTGGACGCTATTTTGCTACAGTAGTCTCCGGTAAAATAATTTTGAGAAGACGTTTCTGAACAAACAGTGGCCAAAACGCTTCAAGCAGGATGCACTGTCAGCAGGAGTACTGAAAAGAGCTCCCACGTGGACGCTCTTTTGCTACAGTAGTCTCGGTAAAATAATTTTGAGAAGACGTTTCTGAACAAACAGTGGCCAAAACGCTTCAAGCAGGATGCACTGTCAGCAGGAGTACTGAAAAGAGCTCCCACGTGGACGCTCTTTTGCTACAGTAGTCTCCGGTAAAATAATTTTGAGAAGACGTTTCTGAACAAACAGTGGCCAAAACGCTTCAAGCAGGATGCACTGTCAGCAGGAGTACTGAAAAAAGCTCCCATGTGGACGCTCTTTTGCTACAGTAGTCTCCGGTAAAATAATTTTGAGAAGACGTTTCTGAACAAACAGTGCCCAAAACGCTTCAAGCAGGATGCATCGTCGCAAAGAGTGCGAAAAGAGCTCCCACGTGGATGCTCTTTTGCTCTGATGAGTCTCTGTGGCAATCCTTAGACTATAAATCAGCCAAATTTCATTCTTAGGTTGCATAGCAAAAATTGAGGAAAAAGAAAAATAGAAACTGAAAATGAGTGAACGTATTAATGTTGTTATTTACTACGATGGTGAGGTTTGTGACACCGAAAATGGTGTTGTTTTTTTATCGGAGAACACAGCGCGACTGGGTTTTAATCAGAACATAGATTTGTTAGAATTTCGCAAAAGAATTAGGCATAAAATCTTCGGAACAACGCCAATGAAAGTTCAGTCTATTAAGTATAGATTTTGCGCTTCGGTTGATCCGGTGAGATATGAATCATTCGACATCAAAGGTCCTCGGATCTTTGAGGCAATGGTGGAGACTCATCTTGCCAGTGGATCACCCTATCTTGAGGTATATGTACAATTTTCATCGCCAAGTGATCTTTCTTCGACCTCAACATCTACTTCTGTTCGAGGGGAATACACGACCCCAAGCCGACACTCTGTTAGTGGGAGGCAGAATACGGAAGTTCCCGTGTTTGGTGGTAGCATGGAAAACATAACCCCTACACGACACTCGGTTGGTGGATGGGACATGCATATCCTTTCTTCGACGTCCGATGATAGAAATACGTATTGGGGAACGTCATCAACTTCTAGTGGTTGGCAATCCACATATGATTGGGAACGTTACGAAAGATGTTTAAGGAGGGATAATGTACTCCCCACAACATCCACCGGTGAGGGGCCCTCGTTCGTTACAGATTATGGTGGATCATATGATGAGTCGGATGTGGATCCACCTTGTGAACCCGGGCTCGATGGTGCAGAAGTTGGATTATTTTTCGAACCGAGCCTGTTCCAACCGTACTGAAGATGTTGAGGCGGTTCGGGCGAAGAAGAAGAAGATCCGCTATTCGGGCGTACTCGCCTCCGGCCCCACATGCATAATGTCGATCTATCTCAAGACGATGCCTGGAGTTTCTGAACTACCACACCGACGCGTGACCGTACAACCGTCGTTGGATTCAGCGAATTAGAAGTTGGTAACGAGTTTTCCAACAAGAATGCTTTTCTTACTGCATTGGAACAATACAGCATCAAGCACGGGCTTAACTACAACGTGGTTAAATCCAAGCTCGATAAGTACGAGGCGAAGTGTGCAGTGCAAGACGGTACATGTTCATGGAAAATCATGGCCTCGTTGAGGAAAAGGACAGGCTTGTAGGAGATCAAAAAGTACAAAGGTCCACATACATGCCTTGCCGGTACAGTATCACTATGTGTTCAATGTTTTTGAATAATACTAATATTACGTAATGTTGCATTATTTAAAGTACTTCGTTGACAGGTGTTACATAAGATCATCCGAAGATGGATTCAGATATGTTGGCTGACTTAATAATACCGACGGTGAAGACCGATTCCAAGACTACAGTGCCGGCCTTAATTGGCAATATTCATAGCCAATTTGGGTACACGCCCTCTTACAGGAAGGCTTGGATAGCCAAGCAGAAGGCGTTGAAAAAATTGCATGGTCGGTGGGACGCTTCATATAATGAAGTGTGACAGTGGTGTCAGGTGCTGGAGAGATACGTCCCAGGCAGCATAACAGACCTTGAAACGAAACTGGCGTACTACAACGATCGTTTGCTCCGTGGATGCGCAGTGTTCAAGCGTCTTTTCTGGACATTTAAGCAATACCGAGATGCATTTATATACTGCAAGCCATTAGTACAAATTGACGGTACCTTTTATGTATGGTAGATATACGCGATCGGCTATTGCTAGTCGTGGCACGCGAGACGGCAGTGGAAGAATCCTTCCGATTGCGTTCGCAATAACACCGGGAGTCGACTAATGGTCGGGATTTCTTCCTATCTAGGTTAAGGAGGGCATATGCGCTCAACCTGATATATGCGTTATATCGGATTGGGGCCCTGGAATACTAGCCGCAATAGAGCGACAAGGAAGCCTGTGGCATTGCACACACCATCGATATTGCCTAAGGCATGTTGCATCCAACTATTACGGGCAACATCGATCTAGAAGTCAGCAACAGCAAGTGACCAATATGGGTATGTAATATCTATTAATATAATTTCGTTTGTAATATTCAATTTATTCTTAATTGAAGAGTGGTATGTAATATTCGCTATCAACGTATATTGGTAGGGTACGAGATCAATAAGGACCATTTTCAAGAGATGTTGGCTAGTTTGCAATCAGATAACGAAGAAGGCGCAAACTACCTGTGCAATATTCCTTTAGAACAGTGGACACAAGCATACGACGGCGGCCTACGGTATGGTCATATGACCTCAAACCTGCCGAATGCATAAATTTTGTTCTAAAAGGAACGCGTCATCTGCCGATAACATCGGTTATGCGAGAGACATATTTTCGTTTAGCGACACTATTTTCGAAGCGAGCAGCGAGTTATAAAGGCCAAATGCAAGGAGGCCATGTATGGAGTGCGAAGGTCTTGCGAGAAATTAACAGGGGGAAGGCACGGGCCAACACCATGCACACAGTGTGTCACGATCGCGACAACCTATGGTTTCGTGTGACGGAGTTTGACAAACCGAACCAAGGTATTGTTGGCGGGCAACATCGTGTACACTTGAGAAATAGGACCTGCAACTGTGGGATATTTGATGCACTTCGTTACCCATGCGCTCATGTACTTGCGGCTTGTCAAAATCTCCGTCTTGATCCCATGAGCTATGTCGACGAAGTGTATAAATTAGAAAACATGTACAACGTGTGGAGACACGTATTCCCACCAGTCCCAGATGAACGTAAGTGGCCGTTGGTATCGCTTGCACCGTATAAGCTGTTGCCGGATAGACAACATAGGCGCAAACCAAAAGGTCGACCTTGCTCGAGTAGAATACGCAACAATATGGATATCCGAGAAACGAGCAACCAACGTAGGTTGTGCGGATGGTGTAGGAACCCAGGCCATACATCTCGCTCGTGTCCAAATCGGAATAGTTGACAGTCTTCTTAACTTTTTTTGTCTCTTGCTGTCTATGTAAATTCTATTTATTTGTTGATGAAAACGGTGAACTTTTGTAGAATGACTAATTTGGAAAAAAAAAAACCTTTAAGTTACAATAAAATTACAAATATTGGACTTTTATTTTTAAAATTAAATTTTAATAAAAAAATTAAACAAATTCTATTTTATTAAAGATATTAAAATTAAATTACAAAAAAATAAAAAACAACTATTTAATTTATTAAATATATTAAAACTAAATTACAAAAAATAAAAAATAAAAACAAATTTTTATTTTATTAAATATATTAAAACTAAATTACAAAAAAAAATAAAAACAACTTTTTATTTTATTATATTACATATATTAAAATTAAATTACAATAAAAAAATTAAACAATTTCTATGTTATTAAAGATATTAAAATTAAATTACAATAAAAAAATAAACAACTTCTATTTTATTAAATATATTAAAATTAAATTACAAAAAAAATTAACAACTATTAATTTATTAAATATATTAAAACTAAATTTGAGAGAAATTTGAGAGAAAATTGAGAGAAAGATGATAGAGGACTAATGTGTGAATAAAATAAAAGGGTTGGGGGTATTTATAGGGTTTTATTTTTGACCTGTTGGCCCCAATGGTCAAAATTTTTGACCATTGCGAGGAAAAAGCGCGCGCTTGGAGCAGCGTTTTGTGCCACATCGCCAAGCGCGTCCGTCACAGCATTGATGTGGCACAAAACGCGTCTCCAAGGGCGCGCTTTCCTGCTGCATCCCCACAAAACGCGCTGACGTGGACGCGTTTTGTGGGAAAATGGCCATTTTTCCGTAAATTTTAAAAAAAACTGGCCCTTTTTTGTAATTTTTTTTTTTGGTATATATGGGTATATTACCCGTAATTTACTAGCTCTTCATTTTCATCCTTTCTTTTATTTGTGGTTTTTTTTTTTATATATATTTTCTCACAAGGTTCCAAATTTTTTTGTTCTTTTCATCTTTCTGGATATCGGTGGAATCTAAACATGATTTCTGGGTTGTCGGATTGTCAGGTGTCTGGTCTTTCCTCCTTGAGCTATTGTTCTCGGGTGTGGAGGGAGTTATGGGAGTCCTTATTCAAACAAAGATGGCCTCTTTTGTATGAAGACTTCAAGGTTTTTAAAGTTTTCTTTTATGTCATTTAGCTTTGGAATTGTTGATTTGGGCTCATAGCTTTGCAATGGGTGTTTCCAGTTCTTTTGCAGTGAAACTATTAGTGTTGAAGTAAACCAATGTAGTTAAATATATTAAGCAAGCTCAATTGTTTGAAAACCATAAATAAAAATGATGGTAGGGTTGGAGGGGAAGGTGAATCGCTTATTAAATTTGTGGAACAATGTTTACAATCCCAAATCACTCTGAAACCGATCGACTGCCTGAAATCGTTGGGGTTCGTGTTCAAACCAAAGCTGAAATTTGCTTAAATTGGTTGGACAAATAAAAGAAAGGATGAAATTGAAGGGCAAGCGAATTACCGCAAGGGAAGAAGCAATTTTGAGATCTACATCATTTATAATTTGTTTTGTTTAGTATTAATATACTTATTTTTAATACATATGCTCTGGTTTTTTCTTTATTATTTATTTATACTTTTTAGAATTTTTAATTATTTTTTATCTAAAATAAATTTTTCAATTACTTTTTTTTTAACTTCTAGATTTAGAATTAAATTCACAAATTTTTATAAATGTTTAAGGCTAAATTTATTAATTTTATTTTTAGATAAATTTTGTAAACAATGAGTGTTTAATTTGTTGAATTTTATATCACTTTGGTCCAAACCTAGAGCCGTCCCTTCCCGACCCCACGTCATTTAACTCCTGCCTCGGCCTCGAAGCTGATAGCTTCCGCCTCTCCCCCCATTCCCAACAACGAAATTTTTAACTCTTAACTTAAAAGAAAACACTCATCCTAAATTAAACAGAAACAGCACCTTCTTGAAACAGCCTTCTTCCTTGATAAAAAAAAACTCGAACCATCCCATTTCAGACAAGTTCTACCAAATATGCCCTCCAAACGGGGAAAATAGAGTGGTGATTTATACAACGACGTTGAGGGGAATCCGTAAGACTCGAAGACTGCAATGCGGATAGATCAGCGATTGAATGTTTTGGGATTATAATTTGCGAACGGGACGCTTCTATGGACCCTGGGTTCAAAGAAGAGTTGAGGAATTAATGAATGGGAAAGGGAAAGAATCAACGAACCAAATGACGCCGCCCCGAGTTTTTATTAAAGGACGTTACATCGGGGGAGCCGATGGAGTGATGAGGATCATGGACGAATGTTGGTTTGATGCTTTACTTAAAGGATTGTCTAAGAGAAGAGCAGGGGAGGTTTGCAGTGGCTGCGGACATGTGAGGTTCTTGCCGTGTTTTCGGTGTAACGGGAGCTGCAAGATGGCAGTGGCGGTGAAGGAGCCGAGGACGGTGGTGGTCAGGTGTACTGAGTGTAATGAGAACGGTCTCATGCATTGCCCCATTTGTAGCTGATAAATTATGGGGTTTACTTTTGGCATATTTAATAATCATTAATGTTGAGGAGTTTGATTTCATGCGTATATGCTTTAACCTTATTTGCAGCTATCTCCTTTGATTTTAATCTTTATGTTGGTTTATATGAAATAGTTTTTGCTATGCTAATTTTAGTAATTCTAGCAATGCTGTGTTTCTACTTTGGAAGAAAAGACTTTTGAAGATCTTTAACAGGGTTATGTATCATATTGCCATTGGAAATCTTTTACTACTACTGTGGAAGTGTGGATTAATAGTTTACATAATTATTCTCTAGGCTAGATGTTTGAAAAGATTGCTAAACGTAAATAAGATTATCTATTAATAATGATACAAGTTACAGAAGCTTGTTGAAATTCTCCATATGGAAACAAAGTTGCTTTCACAGACTTCACCTGTGTGGGTTAATGAAGAATGATACAAAATCATCCTCAAGAAGATGCTTGAAAAGATTTGTCAAACTTTATACAGGCTTATCATCATCCATGACAAAGTAATGGAATCTTTTGTTTTTTTCTTTTCAAGGGTACTGTGATATGTAGCTGATTCTCAATGTACTTTAAATGTTATTACTATCATAATTGAGGGCTTGAAGCTAATATTATAGTTGAATCTTAATTTCTTAACTAACTGAGGTGTTTTTGTCAAAGTGTGGCAAAGAGGATGTGCTGAGGAATTCTTTGGTAAGTTGCTTGCTCCTGGTACTTGTAGGAGCATAACAAAATAGGTCGCTAAGGTATCATGTTAATAACGAGAATTGAACTGAATTCATAACGTGATAATGGTACTTGTAAGCTTTGAAATGGACATCATGAACCAGGTAGAAGTGCTATTGGCCTTACATAGGGCAATTAATGAAGGACAATTGCAAACATAGGGTATTTAGAGGGCTGGTGGATGTTGATCGGTAATCAGTTTAATCAGCTGGAATTTGTCACACCCTATCATCCCGTGAAACCTTAGCTTGGTGTGGGTTTCTGGAAACAAATTAACTTGGTACTAAGCATTCAGTCTGTTTTAGTTTAAGGCTTACTCTTGTTGCTTGTCATGTTTGTTCTCTGTATATAGAGTATAGACCGATAGATATATTATAGTTGACTAGTGTATTAGGTATTTAGGTCTATGATTTTAGCTCTTATTCCTGAAGTCCTTTTTTCTAAATGCATGGAAATTACTATTTGATAGTTGTTGCTTAGGAGGGCTTCCTCTCTGTAGTTTTAGCTTATTAACTGTGAATTCTCCTGAAGTTTTCAACCATTGTTACATGGAAAATTGAAGGAGCTTGGGAACTGAAATAGGTTAAAGTAGTAAAAAATGTTTGTGCCACTTTGTTCTAGAATGAAGAGGATGATGAAACACCATTCATGGTATGGACCCGCTGTTATAATATGGATCTATTTTCACCCTATAAAGTGTTTCTCTTGATCCTAAGCTTTCCTGAAATGATTTCTGAAGCTTGGAATTCCATACAAAGATTTACTAGTATTCTTTTTCTTCATTTCAAACTTGGAATTCCTGATTCACCTTTGCATCTTCTTCAGCTAAAATTTGTCTTTTCCCATTGCCTCAGTACGATTGCCGAGGAATGGGCTAATGGCCCAATGGATGTTGCTTCTTGGTAACTTGATATTATTTTAAAGGTTAAAATATGCTTTAAGCCCTTGTATTCTTTATATATTTGGAATTTACCCTCTCTACTTATTCAAAATCAAAATTCAAGTTAAATTCTTAGCACCATTAAAATTCTTATATTACATTTTGAAAAAAAAAAATTGAATTGAATAGAAGAATTTTAATTGTAGTAACAATTGAACTTACATTTGTAAATCTGAAAAGTGTAGAGATTAAATTGTTTGAAATAAAAGTAGGGATTAATTTTCAAATGTAAAAAGAGTATAGGGAGTCGGAGTATATTTTAACTTATTGGGTTAATGTAAGTTTTGGCTGTTGAACTTGGCAACTATGTCAACTTTGATACATAACCTTTGTTTTGGTTCACATTATTCTTGGAATTTGATAATTTTTTTTCCAATTTGATCTTTGAATTTGGTTTCCATTAAGGTAAATTATATATATATATATATATTAGTTTTTAGGTGATAATGTGGCATAATATTATAATGTATGTCATCACACTTTTAAGAAATCCAAGTTTATGGACTAAATTAAGAAAAAATTGTCATATAGAGCAAAGTCAAGCAGGTAGGTCCCCAGCATCAAAATCCCCTTTGAGTTTGTTTGACAAGAGCATTCTTGTAATAAGAAATATTTAGATATGATTAAGAATATATGGTTAATGTAAATGTGTTAAAATTTTAATAAAAAAAAATATAATACAACGTACACAAAGCCGAAAAGCAAATCATAGAAAAGGAGAAAGTAGTGGCTTTTTAAACTTATAATCACATTAGATTAAAGAAATGATTCCATATGTTGATGATGATGATGATGAAAACGATGGATTAGCTTTCTCAACTCAACCTTACACCCTCTTTATTTATAGACGTACTTATCTATCAAAAGATTATTATAAACCATGTATATAGATGGTACCCTTCATTCCATTCTCGATGTTACATTTTGCCTTATGATATGGCCCTACCCCCACCTAACCATATTTGATTTCCTCTATAACCATCCCCCTTAACGTGCTTCCATAGCTTCATGTTGCATGGATTTACTTTAATTAAATGTTAAGACACTTTATTAACAAATAAATTTATTTCTACATAAAACCCTGTGTTTAGTTTTAGGTAAGTATGCATGTAGTTTAGAAAACGCAAGGATTGCTAATATTGTGCTTTATTTGAAAATTTGACAAACAAAGCTCAAACTGTTGTGTAAAAAAACAAATTAATTCCTTTCGGTGTGGAGTAAGTTCTGTCGGTAAACCCCAAAAATATTATGGTTGGGATCCTTTCCCGTTATAATTTGTTTTATGATATGAAATTGATTCTATTCGAATCGAAATAATATTTAAATAAAACGTAATATTTTAATGTTTAAATTAAATTTAAATATTAAAAAAAAAATCTATGTAAGGAGACTTCTTTCAATCACTTCAATCTTAAAAATTTATATTTCCCATTTTTATTTTCATTGTAATAAAAAGATGATGAATCATTTTAACGTATACAAGTAATTCTTATGTAGTGCCTATTGTTATATATGGGTCTATAATAATCAAACCACGATTCCTTATCATTCAGTGATACTCATTTATTTTTAACACAAAGTGCTGTAATAACTAATAACTTTGGGTCCATTTGACTATTGACTATATCACTATTTGAAGAGAGGAGCATGCAGTTTAATTAACTAGATATTATATATATATATATATATATATATTCTTGGTAATATTAGTCATAATAATGATAGGATATATAGGGGTTCTATTTTTTCTAAAAAAGGGATATAAGTATATATCTATTCCCTCATAATAAATTGGCAAAAAATTCTAAGTTGGAAGCATGTGATAATAAATGGATGAAAATGCAGGCAATTAACAATAAGGTATTCCAGCTAGGTGAAGATAAATGTGGAGAAAGGATGAAAAAGGATTGGAGGTGAGTTATTAAACTGTTCTCTTATAAAATAAAGATATACTCACTGGATACTTGGAAATTATTTGGTAGAGAAATTTTTAAATTCGATAAGTATGATTAGGGGTAGTTAATTTTTAATAAAATGATAAAAGAAATATTTTAAAAAAAGATACACATGTCAAACTTTTTAAGGATGTTTGGAGAATAAAAAAAGTACACTGCTAGTATATCAAATATTCACCCTTATATTATTATATTTATTATGGAAGCCAATTCAACTTGCTAATAAGTTATTTAATAATAAATATTATTATTTATAATTTATAATATATATAAAAACACGAGTTTGGAAATTTTTTTAAACTGACGAGAATATCTTTTATTTTTCATTATATTACTAAATAAAATTTGAAAATAATTATAATTTAATTTATAATTTTTTGTTAAAAAAATTGTGTTTATTGATGAAAAAATAAAATTATTACTTGAATAGAACTATAAGCATCTTAGTTATTATTTAATTGATATTAGAGTTATATATCAATTAAAATTTAAGTTTAGCTTTATAAATAGCATACGGTAAATAAACATATTCAATCAAGTATCATCTAAGAAAAAATACCGGAAAAAATGGAGATTTTTTAGTATTAATAAGTTAGAATTATAAAAAAATAAAGAATTAAAGTAATGGTTCTTCGAAGAGGTAATATCGAATCATATTCGAACAAAAATGGTATCGGAGAGTGATCGAAGATTATATTAATTGATGATGAGGTAATATGATATTATGATATTATTTTTTTTTAAAAAATTCTATAAGTTTATACTATGTGAAGTAAGCGCTTTTAAAACCGTTTCTTCTTTTATTTATTTGTTATTCGTTTGGTGTAGGTGGAATATGTTTTGTGGGTTTGTCTTGAAAAGAAAATAAAATTTCAACATTTTTTTAATCACTGTTATTAAATATGTTTATTAATTTAGTTTAATTATATTTCCTATTTATCATGAACTATTTATTATAATTGCTACATGTTATTTTACCTACTTTTTTATTTTATTTTTCAAATTAATATTTTAGTTTTCTTTCTTATATAATTCCAAATTTGTATATTATTTAAAAACCTAGTAGAATTATTATTAATAATGATAGGCAGCAATAATTAAAAATATGTTATTTAAAAACTAATTAAAAACTTAATTTTACATGCATTGCATGTAACATAATAAGATAGTATATATAAAAGCAAGAGTGTGGAAAACTTTTGAGCTAACTAGAATACATTTTATTTTTTATTATATTACTAAATTCAAATTTTAAAAAAATTAATTGGTTTAAAAAGGTGAAATAAAATAGAAGTTGTGATAGTTATACCTTTAAAAATAATTATCATTTAATAGAAGTTGTAATAATTACATATTTAAAAATAATTAGAATTTAAATTACATCTATTAGTTAAAAAAAGTTGTACTAATTTTAAAATAGATTTATTACTTGAATAGAACACTAAGAATAAGAAATAAGAAAAAAAGTTGTGATACTTATAATTATAAGGGATAAATCCCAAAATCATACATGAACTTTGATTCAATGTGCAATTTGATACATAAACATTAATTTGGTGCAAATATACAAAATAAACTTTGATTGTGGTCCAAATATATACATGAAACTTTAATTTTGATTCAATCATGCACATTTAAAGAAATAAATGCATCAATTTATTTTTATATTAAATAAATATAATTATATGTGTATATAATATAAACATAAAATGATACTATATCAATAATTTTGTTAATAATTTATGAGAATTGGATCAAATCAAATTTTCATGTATAAAATTGCATAAAATCAAAATACATGTATAGAATTGCATATTAGACTAAAGTTAATGTATAGTTTTAAGATTTATCCCTAATTATAATTATAATTATTATACCATTATTAGTTAAAAAAAATTATGCAAACAAAAGTTGTGCTAATTTTATTGATGTAAAATAGAGTTTTTACTTGAAATCTAAGCATATTAATTATCACTTAATTAATATTAGAGTTCATTATATTAATTAGTTATTATTTTGAATAATGTTACTTTGTATTAATTACATAAGATAAAACTATATTATATGTTAAATATGTTATAAATGTTTTAATTATTATTTTTATTATTTATTATAGTATTTAAATTGATAAATTAATATATTGTAATTATATTCAATAATTGTAATACCCTATATCCGGCCTGGTCGCCAAGCCCAAATATCAGGATGCCACACCACCGTCTCATGTTATACGCAACAAGTAAAAGCTCATTCTAAACGAAACGACTTCCATTTTAGTATTCGTATAGGTTTTAAATCAATCATACTCTTTAATTATCATTACATGCTAAACATACATGAAATTGTCCTATAACAAAGATAAAACATGCATAAAGTCCGTTTAGCAAAATCTCAAAACTGACTACGTAGGTATCGATACCAAATGTGTGGTATCGATATTTCTCTCAAGTGGTATCGATACCACTTGGAAAGTCGATACCAAAATTGCTTACTGTTTCTCGTCTAAAATCAAAACACAAGAAAATATTTATACAATTGAAAAAGTATCGATAAAATTACCCCGAGTATCAATACTCGTGATAGGGTATCGATACCAGCTTACGATTCTGTCGCCCTGCACATTTCATGTAATGCCCCAAAAATTTGAGTTTTAATTGCTAAGTTGTGTCAGTGATTATGTTTCTGCTTTGATGACTATGTGTTTTGTTTGCTTACTTGAGATCTGAGGTTTGAGTCGCATAAAATTTGGAACTTTGTTAAGTTCCTTACTTAAACCTTTAACTTAGGATTCCTTGTTTCAATTGAATTCGGTGCATTTTTATGTTAATAATGAGTGTAACGCCCTGAATGATTTATTTTTGTTTCTGTAAATATTTGACAAATAAGTATCTGCTTTAGTGGTTAAGTGTTCTGGGTGTGTGTGTGAGGTATTGGGTTCAAGTCCCAGGTTAACAAATTTTGTTATTTTTTATCCAAGTCTTACCCTTGTTGAGTGGGCTTTTATAAAATTGTTTGTTAATCTATGTCGAAATGAGTCTGCTGGTTCAAGTGGTAAGGGGGTTAGTGTATTGGAGGTCTTGTGTTCGAATCCCTGCGCGAGCGTGAATGTTAATCTTTTTGCTCAGTTGACTGATAGAGTTCCGATTGTACTAAAAGTCTGAGGAGGTTGAGATAGTGGGTTAGTGGGAAAAAATCATGGGATAAGTGTCATATTCCTGATTTTATTCTATTTTGTTCTTTTTTTCAAATTTTCCAATTGGTTTCTCTTTCTTCCAAAATCAACTGACGTTAGTTTTCTGCTTTCCCTGCCGTTTTCTTTTCCTCTTCTTTCCTTCGGTTTTGCTTCCTTTTTGTCTGCTGTCGTACCTTTATTCTCATTATTTTTGTATTCGTTGCGTGATTCTGGTAAATGAGTCTATGTTATTTTGTAATTTGTGAATTCCAAAATGTTGATTGGGATTATACTTTTGGTTTTGGAAAGGGTGAGTAATTAAGAGGTTGATTCCTATATTTTTGTGGATTAGAAGAAGGTGGTGAGCATTAAAGTTGCGTTCGGATAGCCTAAATCGCGCTAGGGTTTGTTCATATTATCGGTAAGTTACTTGTGTTATTTCGGGTTTATGTGTTAACTCGTAAAACGATTGCTAAGCAGTCAATGGGTTGCTGCTTCTTAGGTGTTGGAGGGCTCGGGGTTGCTGTAGCATCTTACACAAATTAGGTGTGTTCCCAAATCGCAAAAAATGAGGCTTCAACAAAAGCCGAAATCTGTCCTGTCGACGCCACACGGGCGTGTGCCTGGCCGTGTGTGAGACACAGCCGTGTGGTCGACAAAGGCATGGCCGTGCGCGAGACATGGTCGTGTGGTGGCAGGAGTGTGGCCGTGTGAGCCACACGGGCTAGGCCAAGTTGGGCATGTGGGCCATACGGGCGTGTGGGCCCACACGGGCATGTCACACGGGTGTGTGGGTTTTGGGCCAAGCCGTGTGGGCTACACGGGCAAGGCCAATCTGGGCGTGTGGGCCCACACGGGCATGTGGGCCCATATTTCTGAAATTTTTCCTAGGGTCGCACGGGTCGTTCTGATCGACTGTAAGCCTATCGTAGGGTCGGTAAGGGCTAACCAAACCTTAAAACTGTGAGATCTGATAGTCTGATATTCTGTTCTGAGTATGATAATACTATGCATGTCCGATTATTCTGTTAGATG
Source organism: Gossypium sturtianum (assembly GCA_025698515.1). Classification (NCBI taxonomy): domain Eukaryota; kingdom Viridiplantae; phylum Streptophyta; class Magnoliopsida; order Malvales; family Malvaceae; genus Gossypium; species Gossypium sturtianum. The sequence goes on along the minus strand of CM046950.1, from coordinate 66,289,415 downwards.
TAAATCTGTTATCTATATATAAGCATGTTGAGCATGTTTAATCTGTTATTCTGTATTTGTTTTTTGTATCTGTTTTGAGGTGGGATTTGTATATGAGGAGGAAGTGTTCTGTATGGCGATCCTCGCCTATATTCTTGCAGCGTGACTGCACATTATCTGATATGTGTCGTAATGACATGATATGGTGTGTAGGGTTGGGTGGGTGTTTTTAACCTCACATGGTGTGATGGGATGGTCGGAGATGGTGTGCAGAGGATGGGGGTAGGATTCTAATTATCTGTTATGTATAATTGTTTCTGATATCTATAACTAAAAAAGGACTTAAGTCCGAATCTGTATCTGACTATATATATGGTACTACTGTATGTATTGCATGTATATTTCTATTGGGTTACACACTGAGTTTACGAAAACTCACATATGTTTGCTTGTCCTGTTCAGGTAATCCACAGACTTAGACGGACCGGTGCGACGGAGTCTTGCGGTGACCACTAGTCTATAAACTAAATTTAATTAAAGGTTTTATTTTCTTAAAGATAATTTTTAGGAGTTTTGTATTAATTGGACTCTCTGGACTGTTGATTTAATTTTTGGGATTTGGATTTTTGTTTAATATGTTGTTTGGATAGCTCGCTAAAAATATGGTTTTTATTAAAACAAAGGTTTTCTAAAATACGAACTGCCTTCTTGAAATACAACGGTTTTAATAAGCTTCCATTATAAAACACGTTTTAAGGCAAATTAATTAATTGAATAAACATTTTGACAATGGATAAAAGCAAATAAGAGCTGAAAAACTGAAATGGTTTTATCGTATAAAATTCATTATCAAAACTCATTCTTTGTAACATCTCCGGATTCGGCCATAACGTCTAGGCTGTGTAACACCTCTAACCCATATCCATCACCGGATTAGGGTTAAAGGCGTTAACGGACGGATCGAAAACTTTTACAGACATTTCATAATACAATTCATCAATCGCAATCAAAGTGTCCCTTTTATAGGTCAACGAGACCTTAATCATGCTTTAGAATAGGGCCGGGACTAAACCGTACACATATGAAAATTCTCAGAAATTTAAAAATTTTTCAACACTGCAGAGGTCACACGCCCGTGCAGTTAGGCCGTCTGCCTCCCACGGCTATTAGACACACCCATGTGTCATGGCCATGCCAAAACAGAGCATGTATACTGACTTATCCACACGGCCACCAGACATGCCCGTGAAAAATTAGGCTAGCTACTGACTTGTTCACACGGCCACCAAGCACGCCCGTGTGCCACGGCCGTGTAACCTACTCAGACACACTTTGAAGTGGCCCTTGAGCCACAGGGAAGAGACACATGCCCGTGTCTCTTGGCCATGTATGCAAAATAGGCCATTTGCAAGGCCAAAATGCCACCCACACTTGGGTCATCCCTACAAGCATAAACAAGCATATTTCTCAATACAATGGCAATCAAAAACACACCAAATGGTCATCATATTATCCCATTCAATCTCACTTCTAAACATGACGATTTGCACAATCAACTCACATGTAAATCCAAGCATAACTCATCCACTACTTTACTAAATCACTATAGCATCAATTTATCAATAAGCTTACCTTTCATAAGACCATTTCATTGCCATCAAGCTATAGCAAAACATGCATCATATACCATATTCACTCATGCATATTACCAACATTTATCTAGCCAAATCACATGACTATTTACACTTCTCAAACATGTATCAAAATAACTAGCCTATACAAACCATATTTAACTAGTTACACATTCAAAAGTACCAAAGTTGAGTTTGATGGTGTGGTGATGATCCTCGACAGTTCCCGAGCCTTACGTAGCTTTGACGATCTATAAAATAGAACAAACACACACACAGAGTAAGCTTTCCAAAAGCTTAGTAAGCCATATACAAATAAACTTAACATATAATACACATAGCTACATTGATACATCAACATTAATACTTCTCATGTGCAAAATTCATCACATAACCTTTGGCTCATTTGTTTAGCCAACACTTACCACATTCCTCAATTTAAGCATCACTTATGTACATAGCTCATTCAAGCTTATATATCACATAATATCTTATCAAATCCATATTCACATTCATTTTCGTAAGTTCATAAATGTGTACTTACCTTTCATACACATACCTAGTATACCTTCCAACGTACCTGAATCATTATACAGTTCACTTAGCCATACACATCTCGGATTTTCCTGTTGAACCGTTCAGAATCTAATAGGATACTCAAAATGCTCGAAATAGTCGTACAATGCCATCGTCCCAGACGTGGTCTTACATGTAATCAGATATCGATGCCACTGTCCCAGACAGGGTCTTACACGAATCAAATACGATGCCAATGTCCCAGACATGGTCTTACACGTATATCTGATATCGATGCCAACGTCCCAGACGTGGTCTTACACGAAATCTCAAATCAATGCCAACATCCCAGACGTGGCCTTACATGATATCACATAACGGACACCTATGTCATGACATATACTATCCTATCTATCCCTAGGTTCAAATGGGACTTCTCGGACTTAAACAACTTGTCGACTTATTCGTAATCTCAGATTTCACATATATTCCATCTCAATGGATGTTCATAGCAATTCAAATTTCATATATACACAAGTAGTTCAATTCAAAAAAAAATTATTTGTATATCGACTTACCTCGAGTTCGGTTTAATGGAAACGGATACGACTACTCGATTACTTTCGATTTCCTGCGATCTAAGTCCATTTTCTTCGGTTCTTGATCTATACATATTCAAATTTAATCCATTTATTCAACAACTCATTCAATTCAATCCAAAAACACATGTTTAGGGAAATTTACAAATTAGCCCTCACATTTTCACATTTGGACAATTTAGTCCCTATTTCACAAAATCACAAAATACATCAAATTCCATATTATCCATACCTAGCCAAATTTAATTCATGCTCATATGAGTCCATACATTTCATTTATTTCACAAATTAGTCCTTCAAAATATTATTTTCACAATTTAGCCCTAATTAGCTAAATTCATCAAAAATTCAAGAACAAAACATATTCATTAAACACATATCTTTCATTTAACACCAATACTCATTACAAAGCTCACCATTTCATCAATGGAACACCTCATAAACATCATCAATTCTTCAAATTACAACATGGGCTTGATAGTAGACTAAGCAACAATCTCGAAAACATAAAAATCATAAAAAATCGAAACAAAACATACCTTGAATTGAACCCTTCAATGGCCGAATAACCAAACCTATCTTTCTTTTCTTGTTTTTCGGTGGAAGATGAATAAGATGACCATATTTTATGCTTTTTTTATTATAAATTACATATTAACATATTTACTTATTAATCCTTATTACTAAACATATATACATATAAACATTAAGGGCATTAATGTCTTTTATCCATCCACTAACTTGTAAAGTGGTTTAATTGCCTCATAAGGCCCTCATATTTAAAAGCCACAACACATAGGTGTCTTTTCATGAAGCATGAAAATTTTGCATTTAATGCAATTTAATCCTTTTATCAAATTAAGCACACAGACGGACAAATTAACTTACGGAACTTTAACACATGCTTAATCACATATTAAAGGCACATAAAATAATATTAAAAAAATTTACTGACTCGGATTTGTGGTCCCGAAACCACTGTTCCGACTAGGGTCTAAACCGGACTGTTACAATTCTCCCCCTTAGGGATTTTTGTCCCTGAAAATCTTACCGTTAAACAGATTCAGATATTGCTGTCTTATTGAATCTTCAGGTTCCCACGTAACCTCTTCTATTCCGTGTCGACACCACAACACTTTCACTAACGGAATTTTCTTGTTTCTCAACTGTTTCATTTCATGAGCTAAGATACGGATCGGATTTTCTTCGTATGTCATATTAGATTGGATTTCAATCCCAGACGGAGCAATCACATGTGACTGATCGGAATCGGTATCTACGGAGCTTCGAAACATGGAATACATTATGTATCTTTTCTAGCTCAGGTGGTAACAACAATTTATACGCAACAGGTCCAACACGCTCAATAATTTCATACGGTCCGATGAACCTCGGACTCAATTTTCCTTTACGTCCAAATCTGAGTACTTTCTTCCACGAAGATACTTTCAAAAATACTTTGTCACCGATCTCGAATTCAATATCTTTACGTTTCAAGTCCGCATAGGTTTTCTGACAATCAAACGCTGCTTTTAGACTGTCACGGATCACTTTCACTTTCTGTTCAGTGTCTTTTATCAAATCGACCCCGTGTATCTTATTTTCACTGAGCTCAGTCCAATACAGAGGTGTACGACATTTACGTCAGTACAAAGCCTCATAAGGTGCCATTCTGATGCTCGACTGGAAGCTATTATTATACGTAAATTCAATCAATGGCAGATATTGTTCCCACGTATCATTAAACTCAAGAATGCAACATCTCAGCATATCCTCGAGAATCTGAATAATCCACTCGGATTGACCATCTATTTGCGGGTGAAAAGCTGTACTGAAATGTAATTTCGTGCCTAAAGCTTCTTGTAATTTCTTCTAGAACCGTGAAGTAAATCTCGGATCTTTGTCAGACACAATAGACAATGGCACTCCGTCCAATTTCACAATATTAGAAATGTAAAGCTCAGCTAACTTATCAAGTGAATAATCAGATCTCATCGGAATAAAATGGGCGGATTTCGTCAATCGATCAACTACAACCCATATCGCATCTTTCTTTCTCGGAGTCAGAGGCAATCCAGAAACAAAGTCCATCGTCACTCTATCCCATTTCCACTCAGGAATCGGAATTGGTTGTAACAAACCAGATGGAACCTGATGTTCAGCTTTAACTTGCTGACAGACTAAGCATTTCGATACAAAGTCAGATATGTCTCGTTTCATACCAGACCACCAATAGTGTTGCTTCAGATCATGATACATCTTTATGCTACCTGGATGAACAGATAAGCGACTGTTATGTGCTTCATTCAAAATCAACTGAATCAATTTTGGGTTTCCCGGAACACATAACCGATCTCGGAACCTTAAACAATCATCATCATCAACTCGAAATTCAAAATCAGAGTTTGAATCACACTGAGCTCGTTTTACTAATATTTCATTATCAATTTTCTGAGCATCACATATCTGTGGCAGAAACAATGGTTTCACTTTCAATTCAGCTATCATTGAACTATCATCAGACAAGTCTAAATAAGTATTCATTTCACACAATGCAAACAATGACTTCTGACTCAATGCATCAGCTACGACATTTGCTTTACCCGGGTGATAATCTATCACAAGCTCGTAGTCTTTCAACAGTTCTAACCATCTTCTCTGTCGCAGATTCAAATCTTTCTGAGTCATCAGATACTTCAAACTTTTATGATCTGAAAACACGTGACATTTCTCACCGAATAGATAATATCGCCAAATCTTTAATGCGAATACAATCGCAGCTAGCTCAAGGTCATGTGTTAGATAATTCTTTTCATGAGGCTTTAATTGTCTCGAGGCATAAGCTATTACTTTGCCTTCCTGCATCAAAACACATCCCAGACCATTTAACGAAGCATCACTATAAATCACAAATTCTTTACCCGATTCTGGCTGTACTAGCACTGAAGCTTCAGTCAACAGGGTTTTCAATTGATCAAAACTTTTCTGACCCTTATCGGACCTTTCATATTTTACATCTTTCTGAAGCAATCTAGTCAACATAGTAGCTATCATCGAGAAGCCTTTTACAAACCGACGATAATAACTAGTTAATCCCAGAAAACTGTAAACTTCAGACACATTCTTTGGGGGTTTCCAATCCAGAATAGCAGAAATCTTGTTCGGATCCACTCGAATACCAGAGGCCGATACAATATGTCCCAGAAAACTAACTTCACGCAACCAAAATTCACATTTACTAAACTTCGCATACAATTGCTTTTCTCTCAGAGTTTGCAACACAATTCTCAGATGTTCAGCATGTTCAATTCCATCTCGAGAATAAATCAAAATGTCATCAATGAAAACAACAACAAATTGGTCTAGGTACGGTCTAAAAATTCTGTTCATCAGATCCATAAAAATAGCAGGAGCATTCGTTAGTCCGAAAGGCATAACTAAAAACTCGTAATGCCCGTACCTTGTTCTGAAAGCAGTTTTCGGAATGTCTAAATCTTTTACTCTCAACTAGTAATATCCCGATATCAGATCAATCTTAGAAAATATTGTAGCTCCTTTTAACTGATCAAACAAATCGTCAATCCTGGGCAACGGATATTTGTTCTTTATAGTCACTTTATTCAATTGATGATAATCAATGCACATTCTCATCGTGCCATCTTTCTTTTTCACAAACAAAACATGAGTACCCCAAGATGAGAAACTCGGTCTTGCGAACCCTCTGTCAGTCAACTCTTGCAACCGTGACTTTAATTCTTTCAACTCTGTTGGTGCCATTCTATACGGAGCTATCAAAATAGGTGTCGTACCAGGCAACAGATCAATACCAAATTCAAATTCAAGTATCGGAGGCAATCCCGACAATTCTTCAGGGAATACATCAGAAAACTCACAAACAACTGGCACTGATTCAACTTTCTTTTCAGACACTTTCAAATCAATCACATAAGCAAAATATGCCCCATATCCCTTTTCCACATATCTTTGAGCTTTCAATATAGATATCACAGCAGGCAATCCATTCAAATAATTAGACTCAACCCGAACTATTTCATCATTCAGACATCTCAAATCAATAATCTTTCTTTTACAATTCACCACGGGATCATGCAATGTCAACCAGTCCATACCCAAAATAATATCAAACTCATCAAATGGTAATAGCATCAAATCAGTAGGAAGACAGATATCTCGAAACATTAACGGATAATTCTTGCATACTTTATCAATCATAACACTTTTACCTAAGGGGTTCGATACTTTTATAACAAACTCAGTAGACTCTACAGGCAAAGTCTTACTGGATACCAAATTCATGCATATATACGAATGAGTAGAACCAGGGTCTATCAAAGCAATCACAGAAGTATCATAAAGAGTAAATGTACCCGTTATAACATCCGGAGATGAAGCTTCCTCACGAGCTCGGATGGCATACGCTCTGGCAGGCGCTCTAGCTTCAGATCTCGCAACAGTCTCTCTCGTAGTTCTCTGACTACCACTGACATTTCTTACATTTTGGGAAGGTCTACCTCTCACTAGAGCATTATCGGATCTCGAATTCTGGGCAGTTTCTTACTCAACAGACTCTGGGCAATCACGAATGAAGTGATCTAATGATTCACATCTGAAGCAAGCTCGATCATTCAATCTACAACTTCCCGGATGTCTTTTACCACAATTCTTACACTCAAGTCTTTCGGATCGAACATTTCCAACACTTGACATTGATGTTGCCAGAGCTTTGGAACTCAAAATGTGATCTAGCTCAATCTCTATTAGAATGTCCCACATTAACTCTAGAACGACTTTGTTCATCTCTGTATTTCTTTGAAGCAGATTGAAATGATTTACTCAAAAATCTCTTTCTCACATCTCTAGTTTCAAACTCAGCTTTTCTTTTATCTTTCCCGAGTGCTTCAGCTTTGCACGCTCGATCAACAAGCACAACAAACTCTTTTATCTCTAAAATCCTGACTAGCAAATGGATATCTTCATTAAGGCCATCTTCAAATCTTTTACACATTATTGCTTCCGACGATACATATTTTTGGGCATACTGACTTAACCTCACGAATTCTCTTTCATATTCAGTAACAGACATACGACCCTACTTCAATTCCAGAAATTCTTTTCGTTTCTGATCAATAAATCTCTGACTGATATATTTCTTCCAGAATTCAGACAGAAAGAAATCCCAATTAACCCGTTCCTTTGGAACAACAGAAATCAGAGTTTCCACCACTGATAGGCCGCATCTCGTAACAATGATACAACACATTTTATACATTCTTTAGGTGTCAGTAACATTTCATCGAATACTCGGATAGTGTTTTCTAACCAAAACTCTGCTCTTTCAGCATCGTCATCACTAGTAGCCCTAAACTCTTCAGCCCCATACTTACGGATTTTTTCGACCGGAGGCTTGTTCAACAGATTCAGATTCATAGTCTGAGGCATAGTAGATGTCTGAGGGGGATTAATCGGGGGCGGAGGTTGTGAAACAACCGGATTATTTCTCACAAACTGAGTAAACCACTCACTCATCATCTGGAAGAAAGCTTGTTTAGCTTCACCCTCATGACGGCTCGTAGCTGGTCTCGAATCAGAGGGCATTGTCCCTTGCGTGGGAGCAGGCGCATTGCTTTCTACATCATCAGCTACGGCTCTTTCGGAATCCATTACTATACGAAAATCACGTTTTACACATCAGGATTCATCACACTATCACAGTTAAGATATATGGCATGTCAAGCTAGACTCTTACACGCTACGTTAGTCTGAGAATTGACTAAACCGTAGCTCTGATACAAACCAAATGTAACACCCCTAACCCGTATCCATCGTCAGATTAGGGTTAAAGGCGTTACCGGACGGATCAAAAACTTTTACAAACATTTCATAATAAAATTTATCAATTGCAATTAAAGTGTCCCTTTTATAGGTCAACGAGACCTTAATCATGCTTTAGAATAGGGCCGGGACTAAACCGTACACATATGAAAATTCTCAAAAATTTAAAACTTTTTCAACACTGCAGAGGTCACACGCCTGATGCCAAAGCCGTGTGCCTCCCACGGCTACTAGACATACCCATGTGTCCTGGCCGTGCCAAAACAGAGCATGTATACTGACTTATCCACACGGCCACCAGACACGCCCGTGTGCCATGGCCGTGTAAAATTAGGCTAGCTACTGACTTGTTCACACGGCCACCAAGCACGCCCGTGTGCCACGACCGTGTAACCTACTCAGGCACACTTCGAAGTGACCCTTGAGCCACACGGAAGAGACATACGCCCGTGTCTCTTGGCCATGTATGCAAAATAGGCCATTTGCAAGGCCAAAATGCCACCCATACTTGGGTCATACCTACAAGCATAAACAAGCATAATTCTTAATACAATGGCAATCAAAAACACACCAAATGGTCATCATATTATCCCATTCAATCTCACTTCTAAACATGCCGATTTGCACAACCAACTCACATGTAAATCCAAGCATAACTCATCCACTACTTTACGAAATCACTATAGCATCAATTCATCAATAAGCTTACCTTTCATAAGACCATTTCATTGCCATCAAGCCATACCAAAACATGCATCATATACCATATTCACGTATGCATATTACCAACATTTATCTAGTCAAATCACATGACTATTTACACTTCTCAAACACGTATCAAAATAACTAGCCTATACAAGCCATATTTAACTATTTACACATTCAAAAGTACCAAAGTTGAGTTTGATAGTGTAGTGATGATCCTCGACAGTTCCCGAGCCTTACGTAGCTTTGACGATCTATAAAATAGAGCAAACACACACACAGAGTAAGCTTTCCAAAAGCTTAGTAAGCCATATACAAATAAACTTAACATATAATACACATAGCTACATTGATACATCAACATTAATACTTCTCATGTGCAAAATTCATCACATTACCTTTGGCTCATTTGTTTAGCCAACACTTGCCACATTCCTCAATTCAAGCATCACTTATGTACATAGCTCATTCAAGCTTATATATCACATAATATCTTATCAAATCCATATTCACATTCATTTTCGTAAGTTCATAAATGTGTACTTACCTTTCATACACATACATAGTATACCTTCCAACGTACCTGAATCATTATACAGTTCACTTAGCCATACACATCTCGAATTTGCCCGTTGAACCGTTTGGAATCTAATAGGATACTCAGAATGCTCGAAATAGTCGTACAATGCCATCGTCCCAGACATGGTCTTACATGTAATTAGATATCGATGCCACTGTCCCAGACAGGGTTTTACACGAATCAAATACGATGCCAATGTCCCAGACATGGTCTTACACGTAAATCTCATATCGATGCCAATGTCCTAGACGTGGTCTTACACGAAATCTCAAATCAATGCCAACGTCCCAGACGTGGTCTTACATGATATCACATAACGGACACCTATGTCATGACATATACTATCCTATCTATCCCTAGGTTCAAACGGGACTTCTCGGACTTAAACAACTTGTCGACTTATTCGTAATCTCGGATTTCACATACATTCCATCTCAATGGATGTTCATAGCAATTCAAATTTCATATATACACAAGTAGTTCAATTCAAAAACATTTATTTGTATATCGACTTACCTCGAGTTCGGTTTAATGGAAACGGATATGGCTACTCGATTACTTTCGATTTCCCACGATCTAAGTCTGTTTTCTTCGGTTCTTGATCTATACATATTTAAATTTAATCCATTTATTCAACAACTCATTCAATTCAATCCAAAAACACATGTTTAGGGCAATTTACAAATTAGCCCTCACATTTTCACATTTGGACAATTTAGTCCCTATTTCACAAAATCACAAAATACATCAAATTCTATATTATCCATACCTAGCCGAATTTAATTCATGCTCATATGAGTCCATACATTTCATTTATTTCACAAACTAGTCCTTCAAAATATTATTTTCACAATTTAGCCCTAATTAGCTAAATTCATCAAAAATTCAAGAACAAAACATATTCATTAAACACATATCTTTCATTTAACACCAATACTCATCACAAAGCTCACCATTTCATCAATGGCACACCTCATAAACATCATCAATTCTTCAAATTACAACATGGGCTTGATAGTAGACTAAGCAACAATCTCAAAAACATAAAAATCATCAAAAACTGAAACAAAACATACCTTGAATTTAACCCTTCAATGGCCGAATAACCAAAAGCTTTAATCCTATCTTTCTTTTCTTATTTTTCGGTGGAAGATGAATAAGATGACCATATTTTATGCTTTGTTTTATTATAAATTACATATTAACATATTTACTTATTAATCCTTATTACTAAACATATATACATATAAACATTAAGGGCATTAATGTCCTTTATCCATCCACTAGCTTGTAAAGTCATTTAATTGCCTCATAAGGCCCTCATATTTAAAAGCCACAACACATAGGTGTCTTTTCATGAAGCATGCAAATTTTGTATTTAATGCAATTTAATCCTTTTATCAAATTAAGCACACAGACGGACAAATTAACTTACGAAACTTTAACACATGCTTAATCACATATTAAAGGCACAGAAAATAATATTAAAAAATTTTACTGACTCAGATTTGTGGTCCCAAAACCACTGTTCCGACTAGGGTCTAAACCGGACTGTTACAGGCTGAGTTTGGGGTGTTACATTTAGTGGTATCGGAGCCAGGTTGTAAAACTCAGGCTATGAATTATGGGTTCCAAAATTGGGATTTGAAAAGAATTGGTTTCCAAATATTTTGAATGATTTGAGAAAGTATGTGGTGATACACCGAGCCTCCGGCGCCGATCCTGTAAGTATCTCTGTACTTAGATAGAACTGTTCTGAAAATATTGCAATTAGTACTTTCTGAAACTGTATTGAAACTTCTGAAACCATCTCTGAACTTCTGATTATTTATGCATAAAATATCTGTTAATAAATATTGGAATTGATACATAAAACTTTATAGTGTAGATAAATTCAAATTATACAATGAGCGCTTGTGGAACTCGCGGACGTAGTACTCGTGGCCGTGGTAGAGGCCGTAAGGGTGGCTCGAGCTGAGTGTTCTTCTCTAGGCAGTATGCCAAGTTTTGATATGAGTGAGACGCCGGTTTCATTTGCTACTGAGACTAGGTCTCAAAGCCGTTCGGCTGGGGATGATGTACTATCCCAGGCTATGTTGAAGATATTGGATAGGGTTGTGGGTCGGTAACTGAGCGACTCCGGTCCAATGTTGTTGAGTTTTTTAGGGGTGTTGTAACAGCCCGATTTTGGGGCTAGTCGGAACAGTGGTTTCGGGACCACTAATCTGAGGTTGAAGAAAATTAATTTAATATTATTTTATGTGTTATAGCATGATTATAAGGATGCATGAAAATTTTGGTGCTTTAATTTTAGCAATTGTATGCTTAATTGCGAAAAAGGACTAAATCGCATAAAGTGCGAAAGTTTTATATTACAAGCTAGAGTGTCTAATAGCTATGAATATTAAATTGGAGGTCCTTAAAGTGCAATTAGACCACCCTAAAGGTGATGGCCGGCCAAGGGAGACAAGGGCATTAAATTGGTCAAAAATTTGGTGGTATTAGATGGCTAAAATGAATAAAATAAGAGAAATAAAGAAGATATCATCTTTTACTATTCCCATTTCTTCTTCCATCGAAATTTGAAGAGAAAATAGAAGTTTTTGGAGCTCAAACTTTCAGCCAAGCTATTCCCTTACAAGTATGTGACTTTAGAGGTCTTTCTTGATAATTTTTGTACTTTTGGTACCCCAAAAGCTTAAGCTAGCTAATGAGGGGACTATTTTGCAAAATGGTTGAAAGTTTAGGGATTTGCCATGAGAGTGTTTATGTTGTTTGCTGAGTTTTTATGGAAGAAAATGAATGTTACTGGGTTAAGGAATAACTTTTGTGAAAGGTTTTTCCATGAAAACACCTAAATGGGACTTATTTGTAAAGGTTGTGATTGAGTAATAAATGCATGAAATGGTTGGTTTTATGAATTGTTATAAGAGAAATAAATGTTCAGCTAGGCTTGTTTAATGATAAAATGTGATGAAAAATGATTTACGAGCCTAGGGGAAAAATCGTAATTTTGCCAAAGTATAAGGGCAAAACGATCATTTTTGCCAAACTAGAAATTCTGAAGTATCATGAGTTATGTAGTGATTAAATGAGTAAATTGTATTATTATAGATCAAGAAGAGCGCGGAAACAACCTTGACTGGGGAAAAGGCAAGGTCTCGGGCTAAACCGTAAATTATCATATTTTGCACCGAGGTAAGTTTATATGTAAACAATACATCCTTGATACATATGTTGTTACCTATTGATGCATTGTATGGATGTAAATACTTATTGGTGAGATTGATTGAAAATGATAGAAAATGAGTAATTCTCGAATGAACCTTGAAATAGAAATGTGGGCACGGATAAATATCCGTAAATGTGTAATTATCGATGGGCTGTGTGCGATACCATTGTTTATATTATCATTTTGTGGGCTGTGTGTGATACCACCTTGTTATCTATTCACGATCGACTGTGTCCAATACCATCGTTTATATTATCATTTGGTGGGCTATGTGCGATACCACCCTATTATTAATTAATGGTGGGCTGTGTGCGAAACCACCGGGTATCTTGTATTATTCTGAAGGATTCATCGAGAAACTTGTTTAAGTAAACATTTCATATGGTTTTGTGGTGATAAGTGCAGGGCATAAGTACAAATAAATGTGAGCAATGTGTATGATTTATGGTTGAGATGTGGTAAGAGTTGATATGAGTAAGCATGATTATGAAAATGTGAATTGTTCTTACATAGTATGCAATGCTTTTGGTTGATGAGTATATGTTATGATACTTATTGTTTACATGTAGACTTACTAAGCTTAAAGCTTACTCCCTTTCTTTTCCCTTGTTTTATAGTGTGAAAGAGCCAGCTCAGGATACGAAGATAATTAGAAGATCACCCACACTATCAGCACATCTTGGTATATTTAGACTTAGCATTTTGAGTATGGCATGTATAGGGTCTAGACTTAGTTGAATGTCATATTGTTTTGGCCAAATGTGTTGGCTCATTAAAAAATGAACTCTTTTGTATAAGGCCATAGTTGATGGCTCTTTCTTATTAATCTATGAAAAGATGAGGTTATTCATGATTGTGCAAGTAGTATAATGATTTACTTGGTTTAAATATGCATGAATGGGTTGAAGGTTTGAGGTGAATCATGTTTGTATGAGTTAGGGTGATGGAATGAGCTTGGCAAATAGCCTTGTTCTTGTCCATACGGGTAGACACACGGGCGTGTGTCTAGGCCGTGTGTGACACATGGTCAACTTCATGGGCGTGTGGTTAGGCCGTGTGTCCCCTTGCATGCTAGGTTTACAAGTCAGTATGCTCAGTAGTAAACACACGGGCAGAGACACGGCCGTGTGTCTCAGCCGTGTGGAAGGCACAGCCATGGACACGGGCGTGTGCCTTGGTCGTGTGACATTTTTGGAGTGATGACGTCATAAATAGAATGCCAAGGTTTTTGGCACACGGGCAAAGACACGGGCGTGTCGAGGCCGTGTGAGGGACACGGGCCAGGGACACGGGCGTGTGTCCGGCCGTGTGAAAACCCCTGTAGGTTTGAATTGAGAAATAAATCCACACTAGTGTGGAACACGGGCATGTGTTATACCACACGGGTGTGTCCCTTTCTCCACACGGGCGTGGGGACTGTTTAGTGAGAAATTTTCTAAGGTTTTCGAGTGAGCTTCAAAGGAACTCGGTTTGACCCCGAACCATTCTTAAAGTGTGATTTAAGCCTCGTAGGCTTGTTTAAGAGGCATTATGAAATGTTTTAGTTTGGAGTGGAAAGTTACGTCTCAGTATTGCATAATTGTTGGTGTATAAGTCTAGTAATGCCTTGTACCCTGTTCTGGTGTCGAATATGGGTCAGGGGTGTTACAGGTGTCACTGGAGTCGCCCCTACTGTGGCCGAGTATTGGCTGGGGGCCACCGAGAGGATCATGAATGATTTAGACTGTACTCCCGAGCAGAAACTGAAGGGTGCAGTCTCATTGCTTCACGACGAGGCATATCAGTGGTGGTTAACGGTTAAGGAGGGTACTCAGCCTGATCGACTGAACTGGGATTTCTTTAAGACTACATTTCAGAGTAAGTACGTGGGGGCGAGCTATGTGGATGCTCGTAGGTGTGAGTTTATAAATCTCACGCAAGGTGATAGATCAGTGGCTGAGTATGAGGCCAAGTTTCTGAGGTTGAGCCGCTACGCTCGAGGCATGGTGGCATCTGAGTATGAGAAGTGTGTCTATTTTAAGGACGGGTTGAGAGACAATCTGAGGGTATTGATTGCTCCACAGAGGGAGCGGGAGTTCACTTTTCTGGTTGAGAAGGTGAAGATCGCCAAGGATGTTAAGCGCGTGGAGCACTAGAATAGGGATCGGGAGAGGGGTAAGAATAAGAGGGATTCAGAGCCCTCTAGTTTTGTTCAGAGGCCTAAGAAAAAGGCAAGACCTGATGGGCCAGTTAGAGAGGGGGTTCCTGTTGCTTCTACTGGGATTCAGCCATGTGGAGATTGTGGTAGGTGCCATCCGGGCGAGTGTTGGAGGAGGATAAGAGCTTGTCTGAGGTGTGGATCTTTAGAGCACCGTATTAGAGAGTGTCCTTAGTGGACTAATCAGATGCAAGCTTTAGGACCGGGTTCTGTACAGCCTCAGAGGGCAGTTTAGCAGTGTAACACCCCTTACTCGTATTCAACGCTGGAACAGGGCTCGAGGCATTATCGGACTTATAACACAAGCAATCACACAATTCCAAGTCATAAAATTTATAACCAAATTAAAACCATCCATATTCAACGATAAAGTCCCTTATACGAGCCTACGAAGCCCAAAACATGCTTTGGAGATGGTTCGAGACTAAACTGAGAACTTTAGAAATTTTTACAAAACTTAGAAAATTTTTGCTAGATGCAGGGCTCACACGCCCGTATGGTCCAAGGGACATGCCCATGCTACAAGCCCTGTTCAAATTAGGGTGCTCTCTGACTTGTGCCACACAGCTGTGCCACACGTCCGTGTGCTAGGCCGTGTACGGCTGAGACACACGCCCGTGTCTCTACCCGTGTGCTCAATTTTGGACATTCTATTTTTTCAAAATTAAGGTGCAGGGGACATACGACCGGATCACATGCCCGTGGGGCAGACCATGTGTCACACACGGCCTAGACACACGCCCGTGTGTCTACCCATGTGGACAAAAACAAGGCTATTTACCAAGCCATTTTGCCACCCTCACTTGCACACATCTACACAACATCGCATGACACAAATTCAAGCATATAAATGCAACCAAACAACCACAAACAAGACAATAACATGTCATTCTTATACCATCATTTATCATGCTTAAAACATCATACTTAGCCCGTTAAAAACATATTAATTTCACATTTACAAGAGGGCATTAACATATGAATAAACTTATGATCAACATAAGCCATCATTCATGGCTATATATAAGATGAAGCATTAACAATTACAACCCAACACATATGGTCAACTTAATAATGACACACATAACAAATTAGCTTAGTCCCTATACATGTAATAGACTTAAAATGCTTGAATTCATTTATACCCAAAATGATAGCTTGATAGTGTGATAGGATCTCCGGGGAACTCCAATCTGAGCTAGCTCAATAACCCTATAAGACATTGGAAAGGAAGGGGGTAAGCTATATATATAGCCTAGTAAGTTCGTACGAAAATAATAAGCAACTCTTACAACTCTTTGAACAAGTTCAACAATTTAAACACAAGATAATACAAATTGCTATAGAGCTCACAGTTATAATTTTCATTCAGTCATAAGGTTTACTCTATCAACTTATAAACATAATTTAACATATCTTGGCATCAGTCTAACAACCATAATCTCTCCTTTGTAACAGATTACAGAAAATACAAATCATTTCAAACTTCATAGTAACCATGCACATTAATTATGTATACTCATTGTTTCTGAGCATATGTCTTAGTATCTTTCAATTGCCTAAACTCTTATCTTCCCTTACTTCCATAACCAATTCAAAAGGGCAATTATACCAATCTCCCATTTTTCTCATATACGATAAATCACAATTTAAGTTAATAAAATATGTTATGTCATAAATCAATTTGGCTCGAAGGCCAATCACAAAATCGTCAATCGAATTTACCATGTATTTCATACATCACAAGTATTGACCAATAATCACAAGGTTTTCACAAAAACATCACTGTGGAAATCATGAACTCACAATTTCATGAAGTCAATGCTTATAAACTTTACGTACATACCTGTACCAATTCGTAATACTTGCATACTCTTTCTCTTCTTTGACATACCCGTTGAATTTCCCGTTGAACCATTTGGAATACTAAAGGATACTTGGGAATCTCATACATACAGTACCGTACCAATGCCATATCCCAGATATGGTCTTACATGAAATCTCGTATCGATGCCAATAGCCTAGCTATGGTCTTACACGAAGTCTCATATCGATGCCATATCCTAGATATGGTCTTACACGAAGTCTCATATCGATGCCATATCCCAGATATGGTCTTACACGTAATCTCAATAACCCTAATGTCATGACATTTGTATCCTATCTATTCCTAATGTTCAACCAGGACTTTCGTTGTATCGAATCTCTGTCGGTCATTTCCGTAATACCGTACTCAATAGCATTCACATTTCATTTCAATAGTATAACATTTACCACAACTATATAAATTAAGCAGTTATACACATATAATTTAATGCTTATTAAACATACAAACTTACCTCGGCATAGAAATGGCAAAAAGGACTAAATCGTCAAATACTTGTTTTTCCCTCGTTCTAACTCCGAACCTCGTTTTTCTCGATCTATAATATCACATTTAACTTATTTAATCATTATACTATTCAAATAAGCCCAAAAGTCACATTATGGAAAAATTACATTTTTACCCCTTAACTTTTGAGATTTTACAATTTAGTCCCTAGGCTCGTAAAATGATTTTGTAACACCCCTTACCCGTATTCCATGCCGGAACCAGATTCGAGGCATTATCGTACTTTACTTTCTTTAACATATGATATTGGGCTGTAAAATTTCGTTTCAATTTAAAACTTTTCAATCGTGCACAGTACTTCCCTATCATGGGCCTACGAGGCCCTAAACATACAATCGAAATAGTTCGGAACCAATCCGGAAACTTTTACGCACTTAGAAAATTTTTACTCAAAATAGGGCTACAAGCCCGTGTGAAATGGAACACGCCCGTGTGCGCAGGCCGTGTGGTCACACACGCCCATGTTCCATGCCCGTGTGGAATTTATTTTTCATTTCGAACCTACAGGGGGTTTTCACACGGCCGGACACACGTCCGTGTTTGTGGCCCGTGTTCTCCATGTAACACCCCATACCCGAGTATGAGACTAAGACTGGATACGAGACATTACCATGCTTGAACTCACTTAAACATGTACTTACGGGCTATAAAAGTTCGTTCTGAATTAAAAACTTCTCTTTCTTACTCAAATCAGACATTTCATGGGCCTACGAGACCTCAGACTTATGTCCCGAAACTTTCAGAACTCATCTAGAAACTTTCTCTCCAAACAGGGGTCACACGTTCGTGTGACTTGGGATACGCCCGTGCACCCCTAAAACATGCCCGTGTCTTTCACCGTGGTGGATGCGGCAAATTACACACGGCTTTGGACACGCCCGTGGCCTCGCCCGTGTGCCAAACCTGGCATTTCGACTTATTCACGGTCTATACACACGCGCCGTGTGCATTAGCCATGTGACAATTCAATTACTAAGTGTAAAGTGCAGACTTCACTGCGCCGGGGCACACGCCCATGTGTTAACCGTGTGGTACACACGGCCTAAACACACGGCCGTGTTATTAGCCCGTGGTCTATCCTGACTTAAAACACTAATGTGCAGGGGACACACGGCCTAGACACACGCCCGTGTGTCCATCCGTGTGGGCACTTAGAGGCTATTTACCAAGCCAATTGCCACCCTGAAATCAAGACCAAACCCATGCTCAATTCAGCAACTCAAGTATTACATCTAACATGAACAAGGATGCATACTTCATTGATAGATTAAAACATACATACATAATCATTCATGACTCATCACTTTGGCCATATACAAAAAGAATACTAAGCTTGATAACCAACACTTTGGCTAATTTTAAAACATAACTCAAAATGAAATGCTTCCTATACATTCCATACTTAATATAAACACTTGGCTATACCAAAATATCGATTGATAGTGTGCTCCGAGCTCCGATGATGATGATCCACGAGATTAGCTAGGCGGGACTACATGGAAAGAAAGAATAAAGGACGTAAGCATTTAGCGTAGTAAGTTTGCATGTAATTCTCATAGCAATATATTTGCTTAACATTAACCATTCATTATAAACAATGGCATTATGAATCTCAAGTATTTAAGCTTACTTACTCTTACTGATTCTTACATATCTCATGGTACTTACTATTCTCATGCTCGTATGGTAAACAATATACCTGTATCACTTGATCACATAGATCAGTATACTTTACTATGATAAGTATAATCTCAGCGTCATCATTCATATCATGAATAATACTCTTAACTAGCATAACTTCATAATAACTTTACTTACTTAACTTTCTTACTATATCATTTGAGCTTTACTCTCTTGCCCGATGAATTTCTATGAATAACCGAGGATACTGAATCTCATCCCACATAACTCGATGCCAAAGCCATATCCTCGATATGGTCTTACATGGGATCTCTCATGTTAGTATTGATGCCATGTCTTGACATGGACTTACTCAAAGTCTTCCTTGTGTGTTCCCTTGGGAACTTACCATTGCCATGTCTTGACATGGTCTTACTTGGTAACTTTACTCATGAACTGGTCAATGCCGAGCCTTGGCTTGGACTTACATGAAATATTTCTTGTTACTCACCAATGCCATGCCTTGGCTTGGACTTACATGGAATCTCTACCTCATGATAGCTTTTCAATGCCAAGACTTGTCTTGGACTTACATGACATCTTTGCTTGGAGACTCACTAATGCCATGCCTTGGCTTGGGCTTACATGGGTCTTCATCTCATAATAACTCTTCAATGCCAAGACTTGTCTTGGACTTACATGATAACTTTCTTGATTGCCGATGCCATGCCTTGGCTTGGTCTTATACGAACTTTCTTATCTTGTGTGGTAGATCTAGTATCCTAAGTAATTTAACTTCAATCGGGACTTTCTCATGCTTAATCTCATTAATTTCTTTATTTAACATAGCAATAAGAATTTCTATGGTAATAATTTACATTATACTAAGCAATTCAATGATAATAATCATAAAGCTTAGAAATCATACAAACTTACCTCAATATACAAAATGTATGTAGATATACAATTTAGTCCTCGACTTTGTTCTTGCCTCGGTTTCGATCCGGGCTTCATTTTTCTTGATCTATAATAATAATTAGATCATTTAATAATCACATTGACTAAATTGACTCTTAACTCATACTTTGGCAAAATTACTATTTTGCCCCTAAACTTTCTCTCATTTGCACTTTTGCCCCTAGGCTCGTAAAATGATTCTCATTTAACTTTCTTAGACATCATGCTTAGCTGATTCATTTTCTATTCTATAACAATCATCAATTCTCACTATTTCTAATAGGTATGACCAATTTTATAACTATTACAAATTAGTCTATACTATCATTTTTCATGAAATTCACTAAGGAAAAGATGTTTATCTAACATCAAACTCTCATAAACTTCCATAAAATATCATTTTACATGCATGATACACATGGGTAGATTTTTGAACATGCTTCTTAGCTCATCTTATAGCTAAAAATAGCTAATTCATATCTGGGACTCCAAAAATACGAAGAATATTAAAAACGGGGCTAGGATGACTTACTTGCAAGCTTCAAAAATTTGAAGAACCCTAGCTATGGAGTCTCCCAATTTTCGGCACAAGGAAGAAGATGAATGAAATTTTTATCATCTTTTTCCTATTTTAATCATTTAATTGGTAAATGACCAAAATGCCCTTCTCTTTAAAAATTTACAACTTACTAACTCATGTCCATTTTTGTCCAAAACTTATAATTTGGGAAAATTGCTATTAAAGGACTTCTAATTTATATTCTAAAGCTATTTCATACAAAAAGCTTCTAGAAACTCATATTTTGCCACTTTTGCAATTTAGTCCTATTTGATCATTCCATGTCAATTTCACAAAATTTCTACATGAAACTTTAATACTATCATGCAAACATGTCATAAACCTTAAGAACTCAATTTACTAACTCGGATTTGTGGTCTCGCACCACTATTCCGACTAGGCCTGAATCGGGATGTTACAATTCTCCTCTCTTAGGAATTTTCGTCCTCGAAAATCTTACCAAACAAACATGAGTTTGGGTCTTGGTTTCTCATGCTCTCTTACGGTTCCCACATAGCTTCTTCTATTCCATGTCTTTGCCACAATACTTTTACGGGGCAATACTTTTATTCCTTAGTCGCTTGACTTCCCGAGCTAAAACCTTAATTGGTTCTTCACCATAAGTCATGTCGGGATGAATCTCTATCTCTCGACGGGGTAATTACATGTGAAGGATCGATCGATGAGCGTCTTAACATTGACACGTGAAACACATCGTGAATCTTTTCTAACTCGATGGCAAAGCCAATCGATAAGCTACCGCCCAACTCTTTCGATAATCTCGTATGGTCCGATAAAGCGTGGACTCAACTTGCCTTTACGGCCAAATCGAGAACCTTTCTCCATGGTGACACTTTCAAGAAAACTTTATCCCGACTTGGTACTCTATCTCTTTCCTTCTTAAATCCGAACAGGATATTTGTCTGTCTGAAGTAGCTTTTAAACTTTCTCGTATCACTTTCACTTTCCCTCAGTTTCTCTAACCAAATCAACCTAGTGAATTTGGTTTTCCTTGAGTTCAGTCCAATATAGAGGCGTTCGGCACTTACGCCCATATAAAGCCTCATAAGGCACCATCTTTAAACTCGACTGAAAACTATTATTGTAGGCAAATTCTACCAATGGGAGAAACTTTTCCCAACTACCTCGGAATTCGAGAATACAACATCTGAGCATATCCTCGAGTACTTGAATTAACCTCTCCGACTGACCGTAAGTTTGAGGATGAAAAGCAGTACTAAAGTTCAACTTTGTACCCAAGGCCTCTTGTAACTTCTTCCAAAATCTGGATGTAAACCTTGGATCTCTATCCGAGATGATTGACAACGGAACACCGTGAAGCCTTACTATTTCTGAAACGTACAAGTTTCCCAACTTGTCTAGTGAGTAATCAACTCGTACATGTATAAAATGGGCTGACTTCGTAAGTCTATCAACCACGACCCATACAACATCTTTCTTGCTCGGAGACAATGGTAAACCCGTTACAAAATCCATAGTAATACGGTCCCATTTCCACTCGGAACCAAAATGGGTTGAAGCAAACCCAAGGTACTTGGTGTTCGGCCTTTACTTGGCGACAAATCAAGCATTTGGAAACGAACTCTGAAATATCTTTCTTCATTCTCGGCCACCAATATTGTTGCTTCAAGTCATTATACATCTTGGTACCACCCGGAAGTATAGATAAACATCTGTTATGGCCTTCACGCAAAATTCTCTGAATAAGCTCTTCCTTTCTCGGTACACAAACTCTATCTTTGTACATCAGACTTCCATTGGGACTAATCTGGAAATCAGACTCAACATCTATCTCGCACTGAGCTCTCTTGACTTGCAATCCACTATCTTCTTTTTGAGCTTCAATGATCTCTTGGAGGAAATTTAGTCTGGCTCTCAACTCAGCTAGAATAGAACCATCGTCGGATAAAGTCATCCGTGAATTCATATCCCTTAATGCAAATAGGGACTTTCTACTCAAAGCATCAGCGACCACATTTGCCTTCCCGGGATGGTAGTCAATGACCAATTCATAGTCTTTTATCAACTCTAACCATCTCCGCTGCCTTAAGTTCAACTCTTTCTGCGTCATCAAGTAATTCAAACTTTTGTGATCGGTGAAGATCCGACATCTCTCACTATATAGGTGGTGTCTCCATATCTTCAATGCGAAGACTATGGCACCAACTCTAGATCGTGGGTCGGATAATTCTTCTCATTATGGCTTCAACTGTCTTGAGGCGTAAGCAATCACTTTGCCTTCTTGCATAAGTACACAGCCTAATCCATTTAAAGATGCATCGGTTGTAAATCACAAATTTTTCCCCTGTCTTAGGTTGTACTAAAGCTGGAGCTTCATCAACATCGCTTTCGGTTTCTCGAAACTTTGTTGGCATCTTTCTGTCACTCAAACTTCACATTTTTCTGTAACAATTTAGTCATCGGGGTTGCAATCATAGAAAACCCCTTGACGAATCGTCTATAATAGCCAGCTAGGCCTAGAAAACTTCTAACCTCAGAGACATTTCTTGGTGGATTCCAGTCCATTATGGCCGAAATCTTACTTGGATCTACTCGGACTCCATCTCCCGAGAAAATATGTCCCAGAATTCCTACTTCCTTGAGCCAAAATTCACTTTTACTGAACTTGGCATATAATTGATTTTCTCGAAGAGTCTGTAAAACTGTCCGTAGGTTCTAAGCATGCTCATTCTCATCTCGGGAATAAATCAGTATGTCATCAATGAAAATGACTACAAACTTGTCGAGGTATGGTCTAAAAATGCGGTTTATTAAGTCCATGAATACCGCAGGAGCATTGGTCAAACCAAAGGGCATGACTAAAAATTCATAATGCCCATACCTTGTTCGAAAAGCTGTCTTAGACACATCTGATTCCTTTACTCTCATTTGGTAGTACCCCGATCTCAAGTCTATCTTAGAGAACACTGTGGCTCCGTCAATTGATCGAACAAATCATCGATCCTTGGCAATGGGTACTTGTTCTTTCTTGTCACTTTATTAAGTTGACGGTAATCTATGCACAATCTCATGGTGCCATCTTTCTTTTCACAAATAAAATCGGAGCACCCCATGGAGAACAACTTGATCTCGCATAAAACCTTTATCTATCAACTCTTGCAATTGTGACTTCAACTCTCTCAACTCCGTTGGATCCATTCTGTAAGGAGTAATAGATATTGAGTACGATATCGGGAGCTAGCTCAATCTTTGAACTCAACCTCTCTAAGCTGGTGGTAGTCTTGGTAATTCTTTGGGAAAAACATCCACGTACTCACATACTATATCAGTCTTGACTCAATCTTTAACTCTGTTTCTCTATCATTCATCACAAAGGCCAAATATGCCTCATACCCTTTTCTTATGTATCTCGTGCCGTCATATGAGAATTCATTGCCGGTGACCTACCTTGTTCATCTGATTTTACATGGAGAATGTCTCCATTCTCACATTTCATCTCAATGTACTTTTTACCACAATTTACTATTACATCATGGGCAGTCAACCAGTCCATACCAAGAATGATGTCAAACTCATCAAATGGTAGCAACATAAGATTTGCTTTAAAGTAATGACCTCTAATCATTAATGGACAATCTTTACATACTTCATCAACTAACACACTCTTGCCTAAAGGATTAGACACCTTAATCGTAGATTCTGTAGAATCTATAGGCATATTCATACTAGATACTAGTTTCATACAAATGTAAGAGTGTGTGGATCCGGGATCTATTAAAGCAATAACTTTGATATCATAAAGAGAAAAGGTACCCGTAATAACATCAGGAGAAGATGCCTCTTCGCGAGCGCGAATGGCATAAGTCCTTCCAGGCGCCCTACCCTCGGGTCTCGCAGCCTTCTCTCTAGGGTTACCTCTTCCACTTGCCCCACTTCCTAGGTTCCTCTGCGGTCTTCCCTCGACCACACTCCCGGATCTCGGGTTACGAGCTCTATCTTCTTTCATTGTCTCTGGACAATCTTTTATGTAGTGGTCACGGGAACCACATCTGAAACATGCATTTTCATGTGCTCGACATTCTCTAAGATGACATCGCCACCTTTGTGGACATTCGGGGCTATCCGTCGGATGTTCCCCACACTAGCAAATCGAGGTCGTGCGTGCCTTACTTCCGAATCGCTTACTCTTGTCCTTCCTTGAAAACCCAGTGGAAGTAGCCGATCGGGTGGAGAAATCTCTTGACTTCATGGATGAGGATTGGAATGACTTATTCCACTGTCTCTTTTTAGATTCACGAGACTCTACTTCAGATTTTCTCTTCTCCTTTACTAGTTCTTCGGCTTTACAAGCCCTCTCTACTAGCACAACGAATTCCTTTAGTTCTAGGACAGCAACAAACAATTTGATGTCCTCATTTAGCCCATCTTCAAATCTCTTACTCATGATGGCCTCGGTGGACACACATTCTCGAGCGTATTTGCTAAGCCGTACAAACTCACGCTTATAATCAGTCACAGACACCTTGCCTTGCTTTAACTCTAGAAATGCCTTTCTTTTCTGGTCCACGAACCTTTGACTGATATACTTTTTCTTGAACTCTTCTTGGAAAAATTCCCATGTAATCTTTTCCCTCGGTACCACCGACACAAAGGTGTTCCACCATTGGTAAGCAGAATCTCTTAAAAGAGAGACTACACACTTCATGCATTCCTCAGGTGTGCATGACAACTCATTAAATACCCTGATAGTATTTTCTATCCAGAACTCAGCCTTTTTCGGATCATCATCTTTTCTAGCCCGGAATTCTTCTGCCCCATGTTTCCTAATCCTATCAACTAGAGGCTTCTCTCCTCTTACCACCTCTACTACTTGAGGGGCTACTGGGATAGGTTGAGGAATAGGTGAGGGTGGAGGGGGTTCTGCATTCGGGTTCGTACGAATGAACTTCGTATACAATGTGTTCATCATGTGGAGGAAGGCTTCTCTAGCCTCTTCTATTCCTTCTTGACTCACCGTAGTGGGTCTATTCTCATTCTCGTTCGGCACCGTCCCTTCAGCGGTAGCCGGTGCGTTACTTTCTACGTCATCCGCCACAGCTCTATCGGGATCCATTTACTAAATGTATAAACATAATTTAAGTCGCCAGGAGTCGTCACACTATCATTATAAAAACATTCTTACATATGGCATGTATAGCTAGACTCGTGCTCGTGCTACGTTAGTCCTAGAACCGACTAAACCGTAACTCCGATACCACTAAATGTAACACCCCATACCCGAGTCTGAGACTAAGACTGGATACGAGACATTACCATGCTTGAACTCACTTAAACATGTACTTACGGGCTATAAAATTTCGTTCCGAATTAAAAACTTCTCTTTCTTAGTTAAATCAGACATTTCATGGGCCTACGAGGCCTCAGACTTATGTCCCAAAACTTTCGGAACTCATCTGGAAACTTTCTCTCCAAACAGGGGTCACACGTCCATGTGACTTGGGACACGCCCGTGCACCCCTAAAACATGCTTGTGTCTTTCACCCGTGCTGAATCGGTAAATTACACGGCACTGGACACACCCGTGGCCTCGGTCCGTGTGCCAAACCTGGCACGTCGACTTATTCACACGGTCTATACACACACCCGTGTGTATTAGCCGTGTGACAATTCAATTACTAAGTGTAAAGTGCAGACTTTACACGCCCAGGGCACACACCCATGTGTTAACCGTGTGGTACACACGGCCTAAACACACGGCCGTGTTATTAGCCCGTGGTCTATCCTAACTTAAAAACTAATGTGCGGGGACACACGGCAGAGACTGCGCCCGTGTGTCCATCCGTGTGGGCACTTAGAGGCTATTTACCAAGCCAAGCGCCACCCTAAAATCAAGACCAAACCCATGCTCAATTCAGCAACTCAAGTATTACATCTAACATGAACAAGGATGCATACTTCATTGATAGATTAAAACATACATGCATAATCATTCATTACTCATCACTTTGGCCATATACAAAAAGAATACTAAGCTTGATAACCAACACTTTGACTAATTTTAAAACATAACTCAAAATGAAATGCTTCCTATACATGCCATACTTAATATAAACACTTGGCTATACCAAAATATCGATTGATAGTGTGCTCCGAGCTCCGATGACGATGATCCACGAGATTAGCTAGGCGGGACTACATGGAAAGAAAGAATAAAGGACGTAAGCATTTAGCTTAGTAAGTTTGCATGTAATTCTCATAGCAATATATTTGCTTAACATTAACCATTCATTATAAATAATGGCATTATGAATCTCAAGTATTTAAGCTTACTTACTCTTCCTGATTCTTACATATCTTATGGTACTTACTATTCTCATGCTCGTACGGTAAACAATATGCCTGTATCACTTGATCACATAGATCAGTATACTTTACTATGATAAGTATGATCTCAACTTCATCATTCATATCATGAATAATACTCTTAACTAGCATAACTTGATAATAACTTTACTTAACTTTCTTACTATATCATTTGAGCTTTACTCTCTTGCCCGATGAATTTCTATGAATAACCGAGGATACTGAATCTCATCCCACATAACTCGATGCCAAATCCATATCCTCGATATGGTCTTACATGGGATCTCTCATCTTGGTATTGATGCCATGTCTTGACATGGACTTACTCAAAGTCTTCCTTGTGTGTTCCCTTGGGAACTTACCATTGCCATGTCTTGACATGGTCTTACTTAGTATCTTTACTCATGAACTGGTCAATGCAGGAGCCTTGGCTTGGACTTACATGAAATCTTTCTTGTTACTCACCAATGCCATGCCTTGGCTTGGACTTACATGGAATCTCTACCTCATGATAGCTTTTCAATGCCAAGACTTGTCTTGAACTTACATGACATCTTTGCTTGGAGACTCACCAATGCCATGCCTTGGCTTGGGCTTACATGGGTCTTCATCTCATAATAACTCTTCAATGCCAAGACTTGTCTTGGACTTACATGGTAACTTTCTTGATTGCCGATGCCATGCCTTGGCTTGGTCTTATACGGACTTTCTTATCTCGTGTGGTAGATCGAGTATCCTAAGTAATTCAACTTCAATCGGGACTTTCTCATGCTTAATCTCATTAATTTCTTTATTTAACATAGCAATAAGCATTTCTATGGTAATAATGTACATTATAATAAGCAATTCAATGATAATAATCATAAAGCGTAGAAATCATACAAACTTACCTCAATATACAAAATGTATGTAGATATGCAATTTAGTCCTCGACTTTGTTCTTGCCTCAGTTTCGATCCGGGCTTCGTTTTTCTTGATCTATAATAATAATTAGATCATTTAATACTCACATTGACTAAATTGACTCTTAACTCATACTTTGGTAAAATTACTATTTTGCCCCTAAACTTTCTCTTATTTGCACTTTTTCCCCTCGGCTCGTAAAATGATTCTCATTTAACTTTCTTAAACATCATGCTTAGCTGATTCATTTTCTCTACTATAACAATCATCAATTCTTACTATTTCTAATAGGTATGACCAATTTCATAACTATTACAAATTAGTCCATACTATCATTTTTCATGAAATTCACTAAGGAAAAGATGTTTATCTAACATCAAACTCTCATAAACTTCAATAAAATATTATTTTACATGCATGATACACATGGGTAGATTTTTGAACATGCTTCTTAGCTCATCTTATAGCTAAAAATAACTAATTCATAATACGAGGACTCCAAAAACACGAAGAATATTAAAAACGGGGCTAGGATGACTTACTTGCAAGCTTCAAAAATTTGAAGAACCCTAGTCTCCCAATTTTCGGCACAAGGAAGAAGATGAATGAAATTTTTATCATCTTTTTCCTATTTTAATCATTTAATTGGTAAATGACCAAAATGCCCTTCTCTTTAAAAATTTACAATTTACTAACTCATGTCCATTTTTGTCCAAAACTTATAATTTGGGAAAATTGCTATTTAAGGACTTCTAATTTATATTCTAAAGCTATTTCATACAAAAAGCTTCTAGTAACTCATATTTTGCAACTTTTGCAATTTAGTCCTATTTAATCATTCCATGTCAATTTCACAAAATTTCCACATGGAACTTTAATACTATCATGCAAACATGTCATAAACCTTAAGAACTCAATTTACTAACTCAGATTTGTGGTCTCGCACCACTATTCTAACTAGGCCTTGAATCGGGATGTTACACTCCACACGGCCTAGACACGCCCGTGTCCTCACCCGTGTGAGAAAACCCATGCATTCTGTTTATGACGTCAGCAATCCCTTAAGTGCACACGGCCTAGGCACTGCGCTTTGAGTGTCTTTGGCAGTGTGGCGAATCAAATTCTCGCAAATTTGATGTACGGGACACACGGCCTGTCAACATACCCATGGGGTTGGACGTGTGTCACACACACCCGTGTGTCTATTCGTGTGGACAATTATAAGGCTATTTACCAAGCCAATTGCCACCCTGAAACATAATCACACATATACCAACTCAAGCAACATATAACATGGCAATAATATACTATGAAGAATTACAAATCATCATTCATACACTTCACATTTTAAACCATCAATTTCATGAACTTTCATTGCATGAACTCATCATCATTAAAATATGAAACTTGATAAATATTGGCCAATTCTCTATGGCCATTTACAAAATGAGTGTATAACATTAGTAGCCAACACTTTGGCTTCCAAATATGACATAACACAAGATGACCAAATTCCTATACATGCCATACTCAAAATGAATCAACTTTACTATACCAAAATAATAGTTGATAGTGTGATTCGAGCTCCAACATCCTACGATCCCCGATCTAGCTTGGTGAAACTACAAGGAAAAGGAAAAAGAAATGGGTAAGCTCATAGCTTAGTAAGTTTGCATGAATTAAAATAGTAACATAAATACTCATGGTAGAATTCATTTTTTTTCTCATAGAATGACAACCATTCAAGTTCTCAAATACTTTAACATACTTACTCATACTCAAGCTTACCCATCACATATCACATTAGGGTTTCATAACTCGTATTTACTCATGGTACCTGTATCACTTCATCACATAATTTAGCGCTTATGCTATCATGAACATAACTGAAATCATAATCATCTTTCACTTAAATGTAATTTTTGGTATAGCTTAGCTCTTGCCATCTTTTTATACTTATCTCTTAATCATCTTGCATACTTAGCCCT
The DNA here is from genome assembly GCA_025698515.1 of Gossypium sturtianum. Classification (NCBI taxonomy): domain Eukaryota; kingdom Viridiplantae; phylum Streptophyta; class Magnoliopsida; order Malvales; family Malvaceae; genus Gossypium; species Gossypium sturtianum. Next base: position 66,259,359 of record CM046950.1, on the reverse strand, counting down.
TTTGCTCGTTGAATTACTCGGAATATCGGAGGATACTCAATCTCGTCATGCTGGTATTATGATGCCAATGCCATATCCCAGATATGGTCTTACATGGGATCACCTTATGATGCCGATGCCATATCCCATATATGGTCTTATACGGGATCTCTTAACCCGATGTCGATGCCATGTTCCAGACATGGTCTTATGCAAGATCGTACATAGATGTCGATTCCATGTCCCAGACATGGTTTTACACGAGATCTTTTTTTGGTGCCGAGGCCATGTCCCAGACATGGTCTTATATGGGACCTCCTTCATTTGGTGTCGATGCCATGTCCCAGACATGGTCTTATACGGGACCTTCCTTATTCGATGCTGATGCCATGTCCCAGACGTGGTCTTACATGGGATCTACATTCGGTGCTGATGCCATATCCCAGATATGGTCTTATATGGACCTACATTCGGTGTCGATGCCATGTCCCAGACATGGTCTTACATGGGACCATCCTTATCTCATGTCGTGACATAGGTATCCCCGTTATTCCGAATCTTCAACCGGGACTTCAACTTATTGTAAATCTCATTTCAATCTAAATGAAACATCATTGATCAATTTTCATGAAATTAATATACATATCTCATAGAATAAAGTATTTAAAGGTATAATAACATTATATAGCTTTAATTTCATACAAACTTACCTCGACACTCAAAATGTGTGTAATTGATCAATTTAGTCCATAATCTTGTTCTTGCCTCGGTTTCGGTCCGGGCTTTGTGTTTCTTGATCTATAATAACAATTCACTTGTTTAATACTCACATTGACTAAATTGACTCATAAATCATACTTTGGCAAAAGTTACGATTTTACCCCTAAAATTTCACATATTTACACTTTTACCCCTAAGCTCGTAAAATGATTTTTTATTATTATTCAACTTTCTTGTATTTTAAGCCTAGCCGAATCTTTTTCTTAACTATAACAACATCTAATTTCCACTATTTCACCCATGTATGACCACTTTCTTAACTTTTACAATTTAGTCCTTTTATGCTTTTTCATGAAAATTACTTAGAAAAAGATGTTTATCATACATCAAACTCTCATATTCTTCCATAAAACATCAAAATACATGCATGTCATACATGGGTAAATTTTTGAACATAAACCCTAGCTCAAAATATAGCTAGAAATAGCTAAACTGAGCTACGAGGATCTCAAAAATACGAAGAACATTAAAAATGGGACTAAGATGCACTTACTATCAAGCTTGGAAGTTGAATAAACCCTAGCTATGGTGCTCTTGTGATTTTCGGGCAAGGAGGAAGAAGATGGACATGATTTTGCCTTCTTTTTCCCTTTTTAATTCTTTTATTAACCAAATGACAAAAATGCCCTTAAGGCCTCTTTCTTTAGATTTTTCCTTGCCATGTCTATTTTTGTCCATCTTAACATTTAATGGTCTAATTGCTAAATAAGGACCTCTAGTAATTTTTATACTTCTATTTCATACGTAAATCTTCTAGAATCTCTAATTTTCCACTTTTTGCAATCTAGTCCTAATGGACAAATTATTCACTAATTAATAAAATTTCTTCATGAAATTTTCTCATAATCATGCAATCATATCATAAGCCTCTTAAAAATCATAAAACACATATTTCTACTTCGGATTTGTGGTCTCACAACCACTATGCTGACTAGGCTCTAAATCGGGCTGTTACAATTCTTCCCCCTTAGGGATTTTTGTCCCCAAAAATCTTACCGGTAAAAAGGTTTGGGTACTGGTTTCTCATAGCCTCCCCGGGTTCCCATGTAGCCTCTTCTACCCCATGTCTTTGCCATAATACTTTCACGAGAGCTATACTTTTATTCATTAGTTGCTTAACTTCTCGTGTTAGAATCTTAATCGGTTCCTCGCCATAAGTCATGTCGGGTTGAATTTCAACCTCTGTCGGTGTAATCACATGCGAAGTCTCTGATCGGTAACGTCGCAACATGGATACGTGAAACACATCAGGTATCTTTTCTAACTCAGATGGCAAAGCCAAACGATAGGCTACTGGTCCTATTCTTTCGGTGATTTCATATGGTCCGATAAAATGCGGACTCAATTTGCCTTTCCGGCCAAATATAAGAACTTTCTTCCATGGTGACACTTCCAAAAATACTTTATCACCGACTTGAAACTCAATCTCTTTTCGTTTCAAATTCGAGTAGGATTTTTTCTATCAAAAGCAGCTTTTAAGCAATCTGGAATCACTCTTACTTTCTCTTCGGTTTCTCTAACCAGATCGACCCCGTGAATCTAATTTTCCTTGAGTTCAGTCCAATATAAAGGCGTTCGACACTTACGCCCATACAAAGCCTCATAAGGCGCCATTTTCAAGCTCGACTGAAAACTGTTACTATAGGGAAACTCTACCAACAATAGGTACTTTTCCCAGCTGCCTTGAAACTCAAGAATACAACATCGAAGCATATCCTCAAGTTTCTATATTAATCTCTATGACTGTCCGTCGGTTTGTGGGTGAAAAGCCGTATTAAAACTCAGCTTTGTGCCCAAAGCTTCTTGCAACTTTTTCCAAAATCGGGATGTGAATCTCGGATCTCTATCTGATATAATCGATAAAGGCACTCCATGAAGCCTTACAATCTCAGAAACAAACAAGTCTTCCAACTTATCAAGCGAATAATTGACACGTACCGACATGAAGTGGGCTGACTTTGTAAGTCTATCTACGACAACCCATACAGCATCTTTCTTACTCGGTGTCAACGGCAAACCCGTCACAAAATCCATCGTAATACGGTCTCATTTCCACTCAGGAACCATGATAGGCTGAAACAAACCCGAAGGTACTTGGTGTTCTGCCTTCACTTGTTGACAAATTAAACATCTTGATACAAACTCAGAAATATCTTTCTTCATACTCGGCCACCAATACCATTTCTTTAAATTGTTATACATTTTTGCACTGCCCAGATGTACAGATCGACATCCGCTATGTGCCTCGTATAAGATCTTTCGAATAAGCTCATCATTCCTCATTTACCACGGACACTCTCTCACGAACATCAATCATCCATCGAATTAATCAGGAAGTCGGACTCAACTCGACTCACACTGAACTCTTTTGGCTTGCAAGTCGCTGTCATCTTTCTGAGCCTCGTAAATCTCTTGAAGAAACATCGGTCTAGCCCTCAACTCAGCTAGAATGATACCTTCATCTGAAAAAGTCACTCGTGTATTCATAGCTCTTAATGCAAATAAGGACTTTCTACTCAAAGCACCGGCGACGACATTCGCCATTCCCGGGTGGTAATCAATGACTAGCTCATAATCCTTGATCAACTCTAACCATCTCCGCTGCCTTAAGTTCAATTCCTTTTGAGTCATCAAGTACTTTAAGCTTTTATGATCAGTGAATATCCGACATTTTTCACCATACAAATGGTGTCTCCATATCTTTAATGCAAACACAACGGCAGCCAACTCTAAATCATGTGTCGGGTAATTCTTCTCGTGCGGTTTTAACTGTCTAGAGGCATACGCTATCACCTTGCCTTCTTGCATAAGCACACAGCCCAATCCATTCATGGATGCATCACTGTAAATCACGAATTCTTTTCTCGATTCAGGTTGCACTAGAACCGGAGCCTCAGTCAATAATGCTTTTAGTTTCTCGAAATTCTGTTGGCACTTTTCTGTCCATTCAAACTTTACATCTTTCTGTAATAGTCTCGTCATCGGAGTCGCTATCATGGAAAATCCCTTGGCAAATCATCGGTAATAGCCAGCTAGGCCTAGAAAACTTCTGACCTCTGATACATTTCTTGCAATAGTTGAAATCTTGCTCGGGTCAACTCGGATTCCATCTCCCGAGACAATGTGTCCCAAAAATCCAACCTCTTTAAGCCAAAACTCACTCTTGCTAAACTTGGCATACAACTGATTATCTCGTAAAATCTATAAAACCATCCTCAAGTGCTTGGCATGCTCATTCTCATCACGAGAATATATCAGTATATCATCAATAAAAACCACCACAAATTTATCCAAGTATGGCCGAAAGATGTGGTTCATTAAGTCCATAAACACGGCAGGGGCATTTGTTAAACCGAAAGTCATGACTAGAAATTCATAGTGCCTTTGACTCTCAACTGGTAATATCCTAACCTCAAGTCTATCTTGGAGAACATAGTGGCTCCCTTCAATTGATCAAACAAATCGTCGATCCTTGGCAATGGGTACTTATTCTTCACAGTAACCTTATTAAAATGCCGGTAATCTATACATAATCTCATGGAACCGTCTTTCTTTTTCACAAATAGCACTGGAGCACCCCACGGAGAATAGCTCGGTCGTGCAAAGCCTTTGTCTGTTAACTCTTGTAACTGTGCCTTCAATTCTTTCAACTCAGTCAGAGCAATCGATATAGGAGCAGTACTAGGGGCTAACACAATGCCAAATTCAACCTCTCTAACCGGAGGCAACCCTGGCAATTCTTCTGGGAATACGTCTAGATACTCACATACTATCGGTACTGATTCAATTCTTAACTCAGTTTCCTTGGAATTCATCACAAAGGCAAGATAAACTTTATATACTTTCCTTACATATTTTTGAGCAGACATGTGAGAAATTACTACAGGTGATCTATCCTAATTATCTGATTCAATACGAAGAATGTCCCCGTTTTCACATCTCAATTCAATGTATTTCTTTCCACAATTTACTGTCACATCATGAGCAGTTAACCAGTCCATACCAAGAATCATATCAAATTCATCAAATGGCAATAGCATAAGGTTTGCCTTAAAATAATGACCTTTAATCATCAATGGGCAATCTTTGCATACCTTATCAACTAATACACTTTTGCCTAAAGGATTGGAAACTTTTATCATAAACTCTGTAGACTCTACGGGCATGCTCATAAGAGATACTAATTTTATGCAAATATATGAGTGGGTAGATCCCAGATCAATTAAAGCAACAACATTAGTATCATGGAGAAAAAAATATACCCGTAATTACATCAGGGGATGACGCCTCTTCGCGAGCGCGAATGGCATAGGTCCTCATAGGCGCTCTACCCTCAGATCTTGCATCCTGCTCTCTAGGAGTACTCTTTCTACTCGTTCCACTTCCTGGGTTTCTCTACGGTTTCCCTCTTTTGGTACTTCCCGACATTGTACGCTAAATTTTCTCTTTTTCAACCATCTCAGGGCACTCTCTAATAAAATGATCTTGGGAACCACACTTAAAACAGGCTCTCTCATGGGCTCGGCACTCACCGGGATGTCTTCTGCCACACTGTAGACATTTCGGCCTATTAGGTCGTGTGTTCCCAACACTAGCAACTGAAGTGGTCTGAGCTTTAATCCCCGAGTACTGTTTACTCTTACTTCTGTTTGAAAACCCGGCTGAAGTAGCTGATCGGGTAGGGAAGTCTCTCAACTTCTTGGACGAGGACTAAAATGACTTATTCAATTGTCGTTTTCTTGAGTCACGAGACTCCATCTCAGCTTTTCTTTTCTCTTTCACTAGTTCCTCGGCTTTACAAGCCTGACCCACTAGCACAACAAATTCCTTCAATTCAAGGACACCAACGAATAATCTGATATCTTTATTTAATCCGTCCTCGAACCTCTTACACATGATGGCTTCGGAGGACACACATTCCTAAGCGTACTTGCTGAGCCTTACAAATTCACGCTCATATTCAGTTACTGTCATTTTTCCTTGTTTCAATTCAAGGAATTCCTTTCTTTTCTGATCGACAAACCTTTGGCTGATATACTTCTTCCGAAATTCTTCTTGGAAAAACTCCCATGTTATCCTTTCCCTTAGTACAACCGAGATAAGGGTGTTCCACCACTGATAAGTGGAATCTCTCAAAAGAGACACCACACACTTCATGCACTCTTCAGGGGTGCAAGATAACTCAACAAATACCCGGATGGTATTTTCAAGCCAAAATTCTGCTCTTTCTAGATCGTTATCCTTACTGGTTCGAAATTCCTCGGCCCCTTATTTCCGGATTCTGTCAACCGGAGGCTTTTCTCTCCTTACTACTTCTACCACTTGGGGAGCTACAGGGGTAGGCTGAGGAATAGGTGGGGGAGGAGGGGGTTGTGCAGTCAGGTTTGTACGAACGAACTCCGTATACCATGCGTTCATCATGTGGAGAAAGGCTTCCCTAGCCTCTTCTCCTCCTCTCTGGCTTATAGTAGTCGGTCTATTTTCATTTTCATTCGGCGTCGTCCCTTCCGCAGGAGCTGGCGCGTTACTTTCTACATCATCCGCCACAGCTCTTTCGGGATCCATTTACTATATAAAACACAATTTAAATCGTCAGGAGTCGTCACACTATCATAATACAATTACTCATACGTATGGCATGTATATTTAGACTCATGCATACGCTACGTTAGTCTGAGAATCGACTAAACCATAGCTCTGATACCATTAAATGTAACACTCCTTACTTGTATTCCACGCCGGAACCGGGTACGAGGCATTACCGTACTTTACTTTCTTTAACATACGACATTGGGCTGTAAAATTTCTTTTCAATTTAAAACTTTTCATTCGTGAACAATACTTCCCTATCATGGGCCTACGAGGCCCTAAACATACAATCGAAATTATTCGGAACCAATCTGGAAACTTTTACGCACTTAGAAAATTTTTGCTCAACACAGGGCTACACGCCCGTGTGAAATGGAACACACCCGTGTGGGCAGGCCGTGTGGTCACACATGCCCATGTTCCCAGCCCGTGTGGAATTTAGTTTTCATTTCGAACCTACAGGGGTTTTCACACGGCCGGACACACGCCTGTGTCTGTGGCCCGTGTCCTCCACACGGCCTAGACACGCCCGTGTCCTCACCCGTGTGAGAAAACCTTATCATTCTGTTTATGACGTCAGCAATCCCTTAAGTGCACATGTCCTAGGCACACGCCCGTGTGCTGGCCCGTGTGGCGAATCAAATTCTCGCAAATTTGATGCAGGGGACACACGGCCTGTCAACACACCCATGCGGTTGGCCGTGTGTCACACACGGCCTAGACACACGCCCATGTCTCTATCTGTGTGGACAATTATAAGGCTATTTATCAAGCCAATTGCCACCCTGAAACGTAATCACAAATATACCAACTCAAGCAACATATAACATGGCAATAATATACTATGAAGAATTACAAATCATCATTCATACGCTTCACATTTTAAACCATCAATTTCATGAACTTTCATTGCATGAACTCATCATCATTAAAATATGAAACTTAATAAATATTGGTCAATTCTCTATGGCCATTTACAAAATGAGTGTATAACATTAGTAGCCAACACTTTGGCTTCAAAATATGACATAACACAAGATGACCAAATTCCTATACATGCCATACTCAAAATGAATCAACTTTACTATACCAAAATAATAGTTAATAGTGTGATCCGAGCTCCGACGTCCTACGATCCCCGATCTAGCTTGGCGAAACTATAAGGAAAAGGGAAAAGAGAGGGGTAAGCTCATAGCTTAGTAAGTTTGCATGAATTAAAATAGTAACATAAATACTCATGGTAGAATTCATTTTTTTCTCATAGAATGGCAACCATCCAAGTTCTCAAATACTTTAACATACTTACTCATACTCAAGCTTACCCATCACATATCACATTAGGGTTTCATAACTCGTATTTACTCATGGTACCTGTATCACTTCATCACATAATTTAGCTCTTATGCTATCATGAACATAACTGAAATCATAATCATCTTTCACTTAAATGTAATTTTTGGTATAGCTTAGCTCTTGCCATCTTTGCATACTTATCTCTTAATCATCTTGCATACTTAGCCCTTTTGCCCGTTGAATTACTCGAAATATCGGAGGATACTCAATCTCATCATGATGGTATTATGATGCCAATGCCATATCCCAGATATGGTCTTACATAGGATCACCTTATGATGCCGATGCCATATCCCATATATGGTCTTATACGGGATCTCTTAACCCGATGTCAATGCCATGACCCAGACATGGTCTGACACGAGATCTTCTTTTGGTGCCAAGGCCATGTCCCAGATATGGTCTTATACGAGACCTCATTCATTTGGTGTCGATGCCATGTCCCAGACATGGTCTTATACGGGACCTTCCTTATTCGATGCCGATGCAATGTCCCAGACGTGGTCTTACACGGAATCTACATTCGGTGCCGATGCCATATCCCAGATATGGTCCTATACGGACCTACATTCGGTGCCGATGCCATGTCCCAGACATGGTCTTACACGGGACCATCCTTATCTCATGTCGTGACATAGGTATCCCCGTTATTCCGAATCTTTAACCGGGACTTCAACTTATTGTAAATCTCATTTCAATCTCAATGAAACATCATTGATCAATTTTCATGAAATTAATATACATATCTCATAGAATAAAGTATTTAAAGGTATAATAACATTATATAGCTTTAATTTCATACAAACTTACCTTGGCACTCAAAATGTGTGTAATTGATCAATTTAGTCCACAATCTTGTTCTTGCCTCAGTTTCGGTCCGGGCTTCGTGTTTCTTGATCTATAATAACAGTTCACTTGTTTAATACTCACATTGAATAAATTGACTCATAAATCATACTTTGGAAAATTTTACGATTTTGCCCCTAAACTTTTACATATTTACACTTTTACCCCTAAGCTCGTAAAATGATTTTTTTATTCAACTTGTATTTTAAGCCTAGCCGAATCTTTTTCTTAACTATAACAACCTCTAATTTCAACTATTTCACCCATGTATGACCACTTTCTTAACTTTTACAATTTAGTCCTTTTATGCATTTTTCATGAAAATTACTTAGAAAAAGATGTTTATCATACATCAAACTCTCATATTCTTCCATAAAACATCAAAATACATGCATGTCATACATGGGTAAATTTTTGAACATAAAACCTAGCTCAAAATATAGCTAGAAATAGCTAAACCGAGCTACGAGGATCTCAAAAATATGAAGAACATTAAAAACGGGACTAGGATTCACTTACTATCAAGCTTGGAAGTTGAAGAAACCCTAGATATGTTGCTCTTGTGATTTTCGGCCAAGGAGGAAGAAGATGGACATGATTTTGCCTTCTTTTTCCCTTTTTAATTCTTTTATTAAACAAATGACAAAAATTCCCTTAAGGCCCCTTTCTTTAGATTTTTCCTTCCCATGTCCATTTTTGTCCATCTTAACATTTAATGGTCTAATTGCTAAATAAGGACCTCTAGTAATTTTTATACTTCTATTTCATACTTAAATCTTCTAAAATCTCTTATTTTCCACTTTTTTGCAATCTAGTCCTAATGGACAAATTATTCACTAATTAATAAAATTTTTTCATGAAATTTTATCATAATCATGAAATCATATCATAAGCCTCTTAAAAATCATAAGACACATATTTCTACTTCGAATTTGTGGTCTCGTAACCACTATTTTGACTAGGCCCTAAATCGGGCTGTTACAAATTTTTATTCAATTTCATTACACCCAAGCCTAGCCGAACCTATATCATGCTCATAACAACCCACATTTTTCATTTATTCACACTTTTACTACTCATTTTACAACTTTTACAAACAAGTCCTTTTAGGCATTTTTACCGAAAATCACTTAGCAAAAGTCATTTAACAAACAACAAACATGCATTTTCTTCTATCAAACATCAAAATACACACATGTATAATATGGTTCAAACCCTAAACCTTGATTATTTCTTAAATTAGTGGTAGAAGTAGATAGATCATGTTACAAGGATTTCAAAAACATAAAAATCATTAAAAACGGGGCTAGAACGGACTTACAATCGAGCTTGGAAGCTTGAAAAACCCTAGCCATGGTTTCCCCTTGTAAAATTTGGCCATGGGAGGAAGATGGACAAAAATTGGCCTTTAATTTAGCTTCTTAATTCATTTAATTACCAAAATGCCCTTAATGAAAAACTTTAGAAACATACCAGACCATGTCCATTTTTGTCCACCAACTTAACCAATGTTCTAATTACCATTTAAAGACCTCTAATTTAAAATTTCGCAGCAATTGGACACCTCTAACATATAGAATTCAAGTTTTGCACTTTTTGCAATTTAGTCCTTTTAACTAAATTGAGTGCTCAAACGTCAAAATTTTCAAACGAAATTTTCAGAAAATTATTCCATAAAATTGTAGACCATAAAAATTTAATAAAAATGAATTTTTTTCGTCGAATTTGTGGTCCCAAAACCACTGTTCCGACTAGACCCAAAATCAGGCTGTTACAAGCAGCCACCTAGGGTTAGTGGACCGGCTAGGGGTGGTAATGGTATGGGTCGTGGGCAGAGAGCACCAGGAAGATGTGCTAGTCAGACTGAGGCGAGGCAGCCTGCACTGGTTTATGCTGCTCGACACCGAGAGGATAAGGATGCTCCAACTGTTATCACCAGTACGTTCTAAATTTTTGATGTACCTTATATTGCTTTGATAGATATAGGATCTACACACTCCTATGTAGCTAGTTCTATATCTGAAAATTTGGGAATTTCTATTGAGAGCAATTCTAGTAAAATCACTATATTGAGTCCGTTGGGGCAGTCTGTTCGGGTTAATAAGCTTTATTGGGATGTTTCGTTAGTGGTGCAAGGGGCTATTTTTCTGGCAAAGCTGGTGGAGCTTCTGTTTGGGGAGTTCGACTTAATTCTAGGTATGGACTGGTTAGTGGAGCACCATGCTAGCTTTGACTACGCATCTAAGAGGGTTGTTCTGAGGATTGAGGATGATAAGAAAATGGTTGTGATCGGCGAGAGTCGAGATTATCTGTCAAATGTAATCTCCGCTCTTGTGGCTGAGAAACTGGTTCAGAAATGGTGTGAGGCGTTTTTGGATTACGTTAGTATTTCGATTTCTAGGGACTCTTCTATCGGGGATATCAGAACTGTGAGGGATTTTCTAGATGTCATTCCTGATGAGTTACCAGGTTTGCCTCTGAATCGAGAAGTTGAGTTCGGCATTGAGCTTTTATCGGGTACAGTTTCGGTGTCCATCGCTCCCTATTGAATGGCACTGAAGTAGCTTACAGAGCTTAAGGCTCAACTTCAAGAACTTCTAGATCGTGGTTTCATCCATCCTCCTGTGTCTCAGTGGGGGGCACCAGTTTTGTTTGTTAAGAAAAAGGATGGGACCATTAGGATGTGTATTGACTATCGACAACTGAATAAACTGACAGTGAAGAATAAGTATCCACTTCCTAGGATCGATGATCTGTTTGATCAGTTCCGATGGGCTTCAGTGTTTTTAAAGATTGATCTTTGTTCTATGTATCATCAGTTGAGAGTTAAGGAGGTGGATGTTCATAAGACTGCATTTATGACTCGTTATGGACATTACAAGTTCCTAGTTATGCTTTTTGGTCTGACGAATGCTCCGGCGACATTCATGGATTTGATGAACTGAGTCTTTCAGCCATGTCTGGATCAATTCGTCATAGTCTTCATCGACGATATTCTGGTTTACTCTAAGACCAAGGATGAGCATGATGAACATCTTGGAGTAGTGCTTTAGATACTCCAAGAGAAACAGCTCTACGCTAATTTGAGCAAGTGTGAGTTCTGGTTGCGTAAGGTAACTGTTCTGGGGCACATAGTTTCTGCTGAGGGGATTCAAGTTGATCCTAAGAAGATTGAGGCTGTGCTTGATTGGAAACAGCTCAAGAATGTATCAGAGATTCGTAGTTTTCTGGGTCTTGCGGGGTATTATCGGTGTTTTTTTAGGGGTTCTCTCTTATTGCAACTTCTTTGACTAAGCTGTTGCACAAAGGTGTTCCTTTTGTTTGGACTGATGCGCAGCAATCGAGCTTTGAGAAGCTCAAGTCTTTTCTGACTCAGGCACCTGTTCTGATACAGCCTGAATTCGGTAAAGAGTTTATGGTCTACAGTGATGCATCGCACGTTGGTTTGGGATGTGTTTTGATGCAAGATTGGAAGGTTGCGGCTTATGCGTCCTGTCAACTAAAGACACACGAGGGGAATTATCTGACACATTATCTCGAGTTGGCTGTCGTGGTTTTTGCATTAAAAATCTAGAGGCATTATCTGTATGGTGAGAGGTGTATTATCTACATTGGTCACAAGAGCCTCAAGTATCTCCTTACCCAGAAGGAGTTGAATCTTAGACAGCGGCGATGGATTGAACATCTCAAAGATTATGACTGCACGATAAAGTATTATCCTGGTAAGGCCAATGTGGTGGCCGATGCTCTAAGTCGTAGAGTGATGACTGATTTGAGAGCGATGTTCACTTGTCTTAGTCTGTTTGATGATGGGAGCCTATTAGCCGAGTTGCAAGTTAAGCTGACTTGGATTGATCAGATTCGGGATAAGTAGTTAGGGGATGAGTCTCTGGGTTTACGGTTTCGTCAAATTGAGAGTGCAGTACTTCGAATTTTTGGCTGAAAAATTAATGGTGTTCTGTGTTTTTAAGATCGGATCTGCATGCCGAATTACTCTGATTTGAGGCAGTCAATTCTGAAGGAGGCGCATAGTAGCCCTTATGCTATGTATCCCGGTGGTAATAAGATGTATCGTGATCTTCGTGAGTTGTACTGGTGGTCGGGTTTGAAATGTGAGGTTACGGATTTCGTTGCCCGTTGTCTGACGTGCCAGCAAGTTAAGGCTGAGCATCAGTTGCCTTTGGGTTTACTACAACCCGTTAAGATTCCCTTATGGAAATGGGAACGAGTAACAATGGACTTTGTTAGTGGGTTGCCCTTGACACCCACTAAGAAGGATTCTGTTTGGGTCATCGTGGATCGATTGACCAAGTTCGCTCATTTTATTCTGGTTCGAACGGACTTTTCTCTGCAGAAGTTAGCGAAGTTGTATATTTCTGAGATTGTAAGACTGCATGGGGTTCTCGTTTCGATAATTTCTGATAGGGATCCTCGCTTCACATATCAGTTTTAGAAGAAATTGCACGAGGCTCTAGGTTCGATATTAGACTTTAGTACTGCATTCCATCCTCAAACCGATGGTCAATCTAAGAGGGTGATTCAAATATTGGAGGATGTGCTTCGGAGTTGTGTGATAGATTTTCGAGGTAGTTGGAAGGACTATCTGCCGCTAGCTGAGTTTGTCTGCAATAACAGGTTCCAGTCTAGTATCCAGATGGCACTTTACGAGGCTTTGTATGGTCGTAAGTGTCATACACCGTTATGTTGGACTGAGTTGGGTGAACATCGGGTTTTGGGTCCTGAGTTAGTTTCTGAGACCGAAGATAAGGTTAGACTGATTTGAGATCATCTGAAGGCGGCTTTTGATAGACAGAAATCTAACGCAAATCTGAAGAGACGAGATATTGAGTATTCTATAGGTGATTCCATGTTTCTTAAGGTTTCTTTGAAGGTCTTGAGATTCGGTCGTAAGGGCAAGTTGAGCCCTAGGTTTATTGGACCGTATCGGATTCTGAAGCGTGTGGGACCGGTCACTTATCAGTTGGAGCTACCTCCTGAGTTGGACCGTATACACGATGTGTTTCACGTCTCGATGTTAGGGCGGTATCGATCTGATCCATCTCACATTGCCTTTGTTGTGGAGATCGAGGTTAGACCGGATTTGACTTTTGAGAAGGAGCCGATTCAAATTCTAGATCGTGATATTAAGGTTTTGAGGAGGAAGTCCATACCGTTAGTGAAAGTTATATGGAGGAATCATGGCAATGAGGAAGCCACGTGGGAACCTAAGGACTCGATGCGTTAGCAGTATCCTCATCTGTTCTGCTCAGGTAAATTTCGAAGTCAAAATTTCTTTTAGGGGGTAGAGTTGTAACGCCCTGAATAATTTATTTCTGTTTCTGTAAATATTTGACAAATAAGTATCTGCTTCTATTTGACAAATAAGTATCTACTTCAGTGGTTAAGTGTTCTGGGTGTGTGTGTGAGGTCTTGGGTTCAAGTCTCAAGTTAACAAATTTTGTTATTTTTTATCCAAGCCTTACCCTTGTTGAGTGGGCTTTTATGAAATTGTTTGTTAATCCATGTCAGAATGAGCCTGCTGGTTCGAGTGGTAAGGGGGTTAGTGTGTTGGAGGTCCTGTGTTCGAATCCCTGTGCGAGCGTGAATGTTAATCTTTTTGCTCAGTTGACTGATAGAGTTTTGGTTACACTGAAAGTCTGAGGAGGTTGAGATAGTGGGTTAGTGGGAGAAAATCATGGGATAAGTGTCATATTCCTGATTTTATTCTATTTTGTTCGTTTTTTTTTCAAATTTTCCAATTGGTTTCTCTTTCTTCCAAAAGCAACTGACGTTAGTTTTCTGCTTTCCCTGCCATTTTCTTTTTCTCTTCTTTCCTTCGATTTTGCTTCCTTTTTGCCTGCTGTCATACCTTTATTCTCATCATTTTTGTATTTGTTGCGCGATTCTGGTAAGTGGGTCTATGTTATTCTGTAATTTGTGAATTCCAAAACGTTGATTGGGATTATACTTATGGTTTTGGAAAGGGTGAGTAATTACGAGGTTGATTCCTATATTTTTGTGGATTAGGAGAAGGTGGTGAGCATTGAAGTTGCGTTCGGATAGGCTAAATCGCGCTAGGGTTTGTTCGTATTATTGGTAAGTTAATTGTGTTATTTCAAGTTTATGTGTTAACTCGTAAAACGATTGCTAAGTCGTTAATGGGTTGATGTTTCTTAGGTGTTGGAAGGCTCGGGGTTGCTATAGCATCTTAAACGAATCAAGTGTATTCCCAAATCGCGAAAAACGAGGCTTCGACTAAAGCTAAAAAATTATCTCGTCGATGCCACACGGGCGTGTGCCTGGTCGTGTGTGAGACATGGCTGTGTGGACGACGAAGGCATGGCTGTACGCGAGACACAACCGTGTGGTGGCTAGAGTGTGGCCGTGTGAGCCACACAGGCTAGGCCAAGTTGGGCGTTTGGGCCACATGGGCGTGTGGGTCCACACGGGCATGTCACATGGATGTGTTGGTTTTGGGCCAGGCCGTGTAAGCCCACACGGGCATGTGGGCCCATATTTCTGAAATTTTTCCTAGGATCGCACGGGTCATTTCGATCGATTGTAGGCCTACCGTAGGGTCGATAAGGGCTAACCAAACCCTAAAATTGTGGGATCTGATAGTCTGATATTCTGTTCTGAGTATGATAATACTATGCATGTCTGATTATTCTTTTAGATGTATATCTTTTATCTACATATAAGCATGTTGAGCATGTTTAATATATTATTCTGTATCTATTTTTTGCATTTTTTTTGGGGTGGGATTTGTATATGATGAGGAAGTGTTCTGTATGGCGATCCTCACCTATATTCTTGCAGCTTGGCTACACATTATCTGATATGTGTCGTAATGGCACGATATGGTGTGTAGGGTTGGATGGGTGTTTTTAACCCCACATGGTGTGATGGGCTGGTCGGAGATGGTGTGTAGAGGATGGGGGTAGGATTTTGATTATCTATTCTGTATAACTGTTTCTGATATCTGTAACTGAAAAAGGACTTAAGTCTGAATCTGTATCTGATTATATATATGAGACTACTGTATGTATTTCATGTAAATTTCTGTTGGGTTACACACTGAGTTTACGAAAACTCACATCTGTTTGTTTGTTCTGTTCAGGTAATCCACAGACTTAGACGGATCGGTGCGACAGAGTCTTGCGATGACTACTAGTCTATGAACTAAATTTAATTAAAGGTTTTATTTTCTTAAAGATAATTTCTGGGAGTTTTGTATTAATTGGACTCTCTGGATTGTTGATTTAATTTTTGGGATTTGGATTTTTGTTTAATATGTTGTTCGGATAGCTCGCTAAAAACACGTTTTTTTATTAAAACAAAAGTTTTCTAAAATATGAACTGCCTTCTTGAAATACAACGGTTTTCATAAGCTTCCGCTATAAAACACGTTTTAAGGCAAACTAATTAATTGAATAAACATTTTGACAATGGAGAAAAGAAAATAAGAGCTGAAAAACTGAAATGGTTTTATCGTATAAACTTCGTTATCAAAACCCATTCTTTGTAACATCTCTAGATTCGGCCATAACGTCTAGGCCGAGTTTGGGGTGTTACAATGAGCCTGCTGGTTCACTGGTTAAGTATTTATCTATTCCCTGGTTCCGTGTTCGAGTCTCTATGTACGCAACAAGGATTACATTTTTGCACTTTTCTGTTAAAAACTGAATTTTAAATGTTTCTTCCCTCTACTGTTATCACTTAATGGTTTTTATTATTTTACTTATTTTATTTTATTTCCTTATTTCTTGTTCTCCCAAAATTGTTTCCTCTGTTTAGCGTTCTTCCTAAAACTTTTCTTTTAAATCTGTTCTTTTTGTATGATTGTTGTGTTAAGTAGTGAAATTGTTTGTTCCGGTGTGCTTAAGGTAAGTTGAGTTAATTGTTTCAGCATAATGCTTTGTTGCGAATTGGGAGTTTTTCCTTAAACTTGAAGTTGATAATCTTGTTGGTTTTGTGTTTCGATGCATTAGGGGAGATTCAAGGGACGTCTAACGCCTCCCGTTTTACTTAGGAACGGAGCGTGTATCGAGAACCTGTGGTAAGTAGACTTACGTCGTTTCGTATGGTGAGTCGAAGGTTTTGATGGAACCTAATTGTCGATATTGCGTGATTTGTGAATGTGTTGTTGACACGGGCGTGTGTAGAAGCCTTATAACTCACTGAGTTAAGATTGGAGTCACACAGGCAGGAGACCGGGCGTGTGCTGAGCAGTGTGAGGTACACGGACTAGCACACGGGCGTGTGCCCAAGCCATGTGACTCACTAATTTGATAAATAGGGCACACGGGTGACCACATGGTCGTGCAGAGTGAGACGGGCCACTCTTTGAGCGTGTGAGCCCAAATTGGCAAGTTTGGTAATGCCGTAATTACCATTCGAGCGAGTGTAGAAAACCTGTAAGATAGGTATCACTATTAAACTGTATGATTTGCTTAATTATGACTATAAGTTGGTTCTATTATACTCTGTTGTATTGGAATGTGTGATTGTATCTGTATTTGAAATACGAATTGATATCTGTTATCTGTTCCGTATCTGCATGGGGCGAGAGTTATGATTTGAAAGAAGTATTCTGTAATGAATTGGTGGTCAAACCACCCTAATATTATCTGAACTAGTAGTGAGACTGTGAACATTGCAATGTGTCATACCAACACTATGAGGTATGTAGGGATAGATGGGTATTAGCATACCTATTGGTGTGTAGGGTGGATGGAGATGGTGTGTAGCGGATGGAATAGAAAATTGTATCTATATTTGTACTGTATGACATGTGCACCTAGTCATATTTGTGTTATATGTGCATCTGTAATAATCTGCTACGTATTGGGATTGTTATGCCTGAATCCATTTAATTTGTTGATCTGTCTTAGGAGGTTGAATTGATGTCCGAGCAGTTATTAATATTTGAGTTCTTGCATGTAGGCTAGTTTGTATATGTTGAGTTTTACAATGTAACACACTAACTGTTTGAATGAATTTCAGGAAATGCTCAGGAGTAAGCGGCTGGCGGACGTAAGACTCGGTCACCTATTGGACTTATATATGTGTGTGAACTTACGTTTTAATTTCGTAATGTTTTATTAACTTCTAGGATTTAACTATGTTTTGAATATTGGATGTTTATAGCTTTACGATGGTAATAGGCTCGCTTTATGTATAATTGTGTTCTAGAAAGACATCGTGACATTCTAAACTTAGCCTTATCATCTAGGTTGGATTTAGGGTGTTACATTTTAAAATTACAGAGGTATCATTTTTGCAACATGAATATTGATACCTCTACTTTAGACCAGAAAAATATAACATACATAAGCATAAAAATCATTCTAACTTGTACCAATTCATCATGCTATCATATCATCATCAAATAAACATCAAAATGGTCGTAATAATAGTCTCAAACATTAAAAGTAAGTCCGAGCAATAATCAACATGGTACAAAACGAATCTCATAAACTTAGGAACAAATAGTCTATAGAGGCATCCAAAACATCATGGAAAATATCAATAACAATCTACCACATTGCCTTATTCCTAAAACGAAAACAAATAATGATAACACCTACGGAAATGGACTTGCTTGGATCACCCCTTGAAACTACACCGCTCACACCGGCACTTAACTACTTTGCAAGTGTTTTAAGAAAGGAGTGGGTGAGCTTAACAAGCTTAATGAATGCTCAGAATAACTGTAATGTAGACACAATATCAAAGGTTAGACAAGAGCATACTACAACATGTTCACAACCATATTTTAATCAAGTCAAAATATTGTAATCACGTTTCATTAAATCATAAAACTACTTATACTCCTACATGCAATTACACTCAACTCGCTTATATATAATTTACTTAACAATAATTCATCAAGACTAAACAAAGTATACATGCTTTAATAACCTACAAGTCTAGCTGATATATTCACATGCATTCACAATTTAAACTGAAACGATCCAAACCACAATTACATACACAATTTACTATAAGAGCATACTAATATTTTCATGAAACTTAAATCGACTGATTTAGCGTATTATTCATATGTTTTTGCATCCATCTCACATCGTATTATTACAACATATAATATCACATTTAAATGATAATTTGGCACTTGAGCTATGAAATGTAAAAGAGGACTCTATCACCACATATCAGATACATGGATCTCAAACACACTAATTGACTCATAGAGTTAAACATATCCCAAAAGGTGAGCATAAAACTAACACTCTCCAACACACCAAACATGTCCCATTGAATGGAGCTTAGCTCACATTCTCTTATCTCTCCAAACATGTCCCAGGGCCTCAACGCCCAAATCACAAAACACATATAGGTGAGTACTTACAATCCTATGGCATGGCAACTATATCCAACGGTCTCATAAGGTCAGAAGGCCAAAATATCCACAATTACACAATTTTAATTACTAATTTAATGCACATCATCTCTGTTCATAGTCATCAATTCACATTACAAACTTGTACATAATGCATGCTTATCAAAATCACATTTAATTGCACTTAAAGTCCCACTATAATGCTCATTGAGCCATCACGTACCCAACGACGTATGAGTGCATTAAAATCAGTTTATCACATACATAACCTGTTACATTAGCATAACATTCAATAATTCAACACATACGTACTTAACAATTTTTGTGCACTTTCACTACACATTTATAATGCTAACACAACATCGTCACTATTATTCAGCATATTTAATATGTCCACAACACAATTCACAATAGTCATCACACATGTCTCATATCACAATATCACATCATAATAATCAATCCATAAATATTCTCATAATCACATAATTTACCAAAAATAAAACAAGGGAAATAGAAAGCTTACACTCGGAACTTAGGATAGGGTTTAGGTTATTACTAAGCTCCCAATTAACACTATGAATCGTGTCTACTAGTAGCGATTCCAACCACTCACTGATTATGCTTTTGCATAAAAACTGAAAGTTTAAACTAGCTTTTCCTTGCCTTTCACCTTGCTCGAAGAAGGTTCCAACAGTTCCAATGCTTCACACATAATAACCACACAATTTACACAATCAATATTTAGCCAAAGACTCACTTAAACCAACCAAAAATGCAATTCTAAGCTATATTCCTTAAGAAATTGAAATTTCGACTAACGAACTCGAAACTCAAATATCTTCCTCTATACTTAATCTTTTCGCCTAAAATTGATTCCATTCATCTAATTATTCACATACGACTAATTCTCAACCTTTAAACTACACAAAACTACGCAATTCATGGTATAAAAAATTTCAACATATTTATGGTTATTTTCATGAAAATTCATTAAATCCTTAGATATCCTTAACGAAACTTTAAAGTAAGTTTAGAAACCTTCTAATCACATCAAAACTAATTGAAAAACACTTTGAAATATCGTTTTTATGCAAAATCTCGAATTTCACCATTAATGACCCAAGTTTCGACTTTTATTTAAAACATATGATTTAATGGCTAAAAATTTCGTTTAAAAGACTAGATAACATTAAAAACTAATAGGAAGATGAATGGTTACCTTAGATGGTGAAAAACCAAGCGTTTGATTGAAAACCCAAAAAACCCAAAAGCTTGACAATGGAGAAATCAATGATGATTTTGGGTGTTTTTCTTAGTATTTAATAGAGGTTTAAGGCTTCGGTGATGATAGAAATCAAATGATTGGAGTTTGAGAACCAAAAATTGAATAAGAAGAGCGTAAGAAAACAAAGGATGGCAACCACAAAGGATGGGAGAAATCTAACATGGATTTTATAAAGATGAATGGGGAAAATATGTTAATTTTAAAATCTGGTCTAAATCCCCTTAAAAAATCTAAGTTTTAACTCTTTTACAAATCAATCCTATTTTCAAAATTAAAGGTATTTAAAACTCATTTTCAAAAATTGATTTAATTTTCTAAAAACCATAGTAAAAAACATCATCGATAAACCATGTCGCAAAATTTCAAACACTCTAAGGCTAAAATTCCTAAAATACCCCTAAAACCCCTAGGCCTAATTTTGGGGTGTTACAATAGTTAAAATAAGAAATATTATTTTTTTGTTACTTAGTACAATTAAAAATACAATATTAAAAACTAATTAAATATTAAACTCGTAAAATCACATGCAACGCATGTGGCTTTAGAAGCTAATAACCGTAAAAAGATGAGTTATTTTTATTGAATATATATAATTCCTATATGTTTAAAGAAAAAATCAAAAATATATGATAAATATTAAGTAATATTTTTTTAAAAATTATGTAATAATTGAAATTTTGAAACTGGTAGTAAATTGTGGCAAGTGAAGTGGGCACACATTTTGTCTCACAAATAAATAAACATAGAATAATAGAAGAACAAAATATAGGAAATTGTTAACAGAATTCTAACTTAACCTATGTTTGTGAGACATTTCCAAGAGTAGAATTCCACTATTAAATCATATGGTACAAACAATGATCTAATCCTAATTTATCGTAATCATAAGATAATTGCACTTTCAACCAAGTATACCTAGTATGAACTCTTTCTCACACTCACCTTACCTACTAAAGGTAGAAAATAAATCACACATAGGTGAAATAAAAGTATTTGAATGTCCCTTAATAAACTAAATTTTGCTATCACTCTCTTAAAAATGTCATGCGTAAAATACTTATATATAGGCTACAAAGTTTCAGTAAATTGGACACTAAATGTGCCAAGATAAGCGAGATAATAATCATATTTACTTATTTATTTTCACTATATCAATTATCAAGGTAGGGTTTAATTATCTTCAGTTATCTTCGGTTGAATTCACTCTTATCAATCATGATGTTTTCCGATATACTAATTATCATAATCCATTGAAGGAGATTAAACCAACAAGATAGATATTCAACCTTTTCATTATCAATAAATTAAGTTGACATTATCTTCAAATTTATCTATTCAAAGTGTTCATCATTAGCAGGCAGCGAGGCTTCGATTAACTAGGACATTTCTTGTAGAGATAAATTGCATTGTACAACTAAAAATCTTCTTTCTTTATACAAGGTTGAACAAGGATAATTATCTTCTAAGGATGACAGATAAATTATCATGATTTTTCTTCTTAGCTAAATCAAAATATATCATCACATAAAAAATGCAAACTTTGCATAGCAGTGTACAAGTCTCCTTAAAGGAGTGAAAAGAGATATGTCGACACCTTAAACCACATTGTGAAGTACACTACAAGCTATCCACCAATAATCTCCCCCTTTTGCATTTTTGATAAAACCACTACCATGACAAAATACTTTTGTAACAACATAGCAACACATGTGAATCAACCAAGTGATGATAATCAAGCAAGAAAATATAGTAGCATTTCTCAAAGATAACCATTACTTAACTAGAGTAAAACAATTATAAGCGCCAATAAGAAACAATATTCTCACTAAACAATAATTTCAAGGAAATAAAATCCAAAAATATACTCCATACCAACATGCATAATTCCCCACACACACTTCTTTCCCCTTTTTGAGAAAAATTCAAATGGAGTAAATTAAGAAGTTGCATTGCAGCATACAAATTCTAAGTGGTTTTAGAGTAGTAATATCATATTCAACCACAAAACCTCATATGTACTTCATCATATCAAAACTTCTCCCACTATCATAGTGTTTTTTTTAATAAGGTATCATGTATTAAATTAATCCATTAAAGAGAGCAATAAACCTCATTAGGTTAGTTACCAAGCAATATTGTATCAAGGACTCAATTTACAATAAGATAAGTCACATATCAACATTAAAAAAATATTTAGTCTCCCTTACTATAATTACAAAGTTAAATTAAGAAGTTTTCTATTTGGTGGAACAATTAAGACCTTTTACGCTTTTACGATATTCACAAATATGCACTTATTTATTCTTATAAGACTTTTTCAAAGTTTGGGTTATTGATTTTGGAGCCACTAACCATGTTTGTGTTTCTTATTCACAAAATTATATAAATAAAGATAACCTAAATGTAACAAGCTAGGCGTAGGGATAAAATTAATTAAAATTCAAAAGAAGGGAATCGAACTCAAAACCTCAAGCACATCCCCAAGATTCTTAACCACTGAAATAGATTAATTTACTTGACACAAACAAACAATTCAAAAATTAAGAAACGGTAACGCCCCAAAAATTTGAATGTTTGATTGTGGAATTCTATAGTATTTGAGTATTTGTATCTTTGGTTATGTGCTCTGTTTCTATGTTTAAGGTTCGAGTCACATCTTAAAAAAGTTTTTGCTACTTTATTTTAAACTAACCCTATCCATGACTTGTTGGCTTAAGCTCAATTCTATGTAAATCTGTTTCAAAACTGAGCCTACTGGTTCACTGGTTAAGAATCGGTCTACTCTTTGGTCATGTGTTTGAGTATCAGCGTATGCGTTAGGAAATATTTTTGCTCACTGTCGAAAAACTTGTTGGTGGTTAAAGTAATTTCTAAAAGAACATTTCTCTTCTTCCCTTTTCTTTGCTGGTTTCTTTTCTTTTTGTTTTGTCGTTCTCCTTCCTTTCTTTTTCTTTTTTTTTTCTTTTATCAATCGCTGACTTCGTATCTGCTGCTGTTGTCGGGTAAGTTCATTTCTGTTAACTTTGTGACTCCAATTGTTCCATAATTGGAGTCGTTAGTGCAGTCACTTTCACTAAGTTGGTTTCTTGCTTAAATTGTGTGAAACATTTATTTATATGTTCAATTACTATCCTTAAGGGAAAGTCTCAAGGATAACAATTACCGTAACGTTCGTGACTCGTGAATTCTGGTGCTGTACAGAGATAATTGTAATGTTGAGTTGGGTTTGTGTTGAAAAGCTTCAACGAATTTGGTTGCACTTTAATCTGGGTGTTTGTTGCAAATTTCTGCTTAATTGGTTATGGAATGTTCATTTTAGGTCTCAAGAGTCTTATACGTTGAACCTTTTTTCGAAAAGACGTTAGGTGCGTACCGAAAACTCAAGTTTTTACGAATTTTAAACGCCAAAAAACATGGTTGTTGATGTCACACGGCCATGTACCAGGCCATGTGGTAGGTCGTGTGAGCCATATGATTGTGTGACAGACCGTATAACTCTCTGATTACCAAATAGGAATGACACGGGCAATGGACACGAGCGTGTATCCAGACCGTGTGTGACCATGTTAGTTCAGGGTTCACACGGGCCATGGACACGGACATGTGTCCAGGCCATGTAACCTACTAATTATAACTTAGGTACATATGAACCAAGGGCACGGGCGTGTGTCCAAGTTGTGTACCTCACTGTTACAAAAAATAAGGGTCTCACGGGCGGAGGGCAGAATGTGGTTGGTTATCTTTCATTGTAACTCTCCAGGCTTGGCCTTGTCGTCTAGGTCGAGTATGGAGTGTTACATTTAGTGGTATCAGAGCCAGGTTAGTCAACACTCAGACTGTGTTTTGGGTTTCTAAAGATAGTTAAAGGAAAACAAAAAAATTTGAGTTATTCTGAAAACTAATTTTTATAAACTATTGAGCCTCTAGCGCCGAGCCTGTTAGTATTTTTGTTCCATAATCGTGATTAGTGGAAACCCTGTAGTGATTAAACTGTTATCTGGTTAAATACACTGTAGTGGAAACCCTATACTAAAGCATCTAAATTGATATGTACACTTCTGACTTTGTAAATAAATTGATAATATGAGTTCGAGTGGTAGTCGTGGACGTGGGTTCCCTGGGTGTCATGGACACCGAGGAGGAGCTCGAGCGAAGTCATCATCTATGGGTAGTATGCCTAATCTGGAGACCAGCAAGACAATTGGTACTCCTACTGCTGAGATGGGGTATCGAACTTCGACAGTTGGGGACGATGCATTGTCCCAGGCCATAATTCAGGTATTGGAAAAGGTTGCTTGGACCCATTCTAGATCGGGAGGCCGAGGGTCGGTTACTTAACGATTCTGGTCGAATGGTGCCGAGTTGTTTAGAGGCATCATTGGAGTCGCCCCCACAACTACTGAGTATTGGTTAAAGGCTACTAAGCGTATTATGACTGATATTGATTGCTCTCCCGCTTAGAAGTTAAGGGGTGCTGTATCTCTGCTCTGGGACGAAGCCTACCAGTGGTGGTTAATAGTTGAACAAGGTGCTCAACCTGAATAGGTTACTTGGGATTATTTCAAGAGTGCCTTCTAGAGTAAGTATGTGGAGGCTCGCCAATGCAAGTTTATGAGTTTGGTTCAGGGCAAGCAATCTGTGGTCGATTATGAGGTCGAGTTTCTAAAATTGAGCTGGTATGCGTGCTTTGGTAGCATCCAAAAATGATAAATATGTAAGCTTTGAGGAAGGATTGCGCTATGATCTGCGGGTTCTGATAGTTTCTTAGAGGGAGTGGGTTTTTACAGTCTTGCTTGACAAGGCTAAGATAGAAAAAGAGATAAAGCATAATGAGTGCAAGAGGTGAGACCGCGAGAGAGTTTTGTGCAAAGCCAAGAGGGATTCGGGTCCCTCTGGTTTTAGGCAATGCCTTAAGAAACAGGTGAGGTTTGATGGGCCTCCGAGGACCGAGGCAGCAGCTGTAGCAAATGAGATTCAACTTTATAGCGACTATGGGAGGCGCCATCTGGGCGAATGTTGGAGGAAGTTTGGCGCTTGTCTTTGTTGTGGGTCGGTGGAGCACCGAGCTAGAAATTATCTCCATCGACCAGATCAGGTTTCAGCTACAGCACAAACTCTAGCAACGAGTTCTGTTCAGCCTCCAAGAGTGGTTTAGCAACCACCTAGGGGTCGAGGTACTGTTAGAAGGGGTAATAGTTCTAGTAGAGGTCAAAGATCACCAAGTACAGGTGCGGGTCAGACTGAGGCCTGATAGCCATCACTGGTTTATGCAGCGAGACGCCGTAAAGATAGTGATGATGTTGATTTCATAGCGGGTACATTCTTTATTCACTCTGTTTCGTATTTTGCTCTCATTGATATTGGATCAACTCATTTGTACTTAGCTAGTACTGTGTCTGCCAATTTGGGTGTATCTATTGTAAATACTGTTAGGGAAGTTTCTGTGATTAGTCTCTTGGTCCAATCGGTTTGAGTTGATAAAGTATATAGACGGGTACCTTTAGAGGTTCAAGGGATTGTATTTTTAGCTAACCTGATGGAATTTCCTTTTGGTGAATTTGATTTGATTTTTGGAATGGACTGGCATGTGGAACACCGAGTCAGTCTAGACCGGGCTTCTAAAAGGGTTACTCTAAGGACGGATGATAATGGTGAGGTTGTAATGGTTGGTGAGCGTTGAGATTACCTCTTCAATGTGATCTCCGCTCTTGTAGTTGATAAACTGGTCCAAAAAGGGTGCGAGGCATACCTTGCCTTTGTATCCGATTTCATTCCTACAAAACTTTCCATAGGAGATATTCGTACTGTGAGGAACTTTTCAGATGTCTTTCATGAGGAACTGCCTAGAATACCTCCGGATAGAGAGGTTGAGTTTGGTATTGATCTGTACAAAGGTAACGCTCCAGTGTCCATCGCACCTTATCGCATGGCACCGAAAGAGCTTGTGGAGCTAAAAGCTAAACTCTAAAAACTTCTCGATAAAGGGTTCATTCAACCAAGTGTGTCTCCGTTGGGGGCCTCGGTATTGTTCGTTAAGAAAAAGGGCAAATTGATGAGGATGTGTATAGATTATCGACAATTGAACAAGTTGACAATTAAGAATAAATACCCATTATCGAGGATTGACGACTTATTCGATTAGTTCCGTGGGGCCTCTATTTTCTCCAAAATTGACCTTTGTTCTGGCTACTATCAGCTCAAGGTTAAAAAGACTGGTGTGTACAAGACTGCCTTCAAGACTCGTTATGGACACTGCGAATTCCTAGTTATGCCTTTTGGGTTGACGAATGCCCTGACTGCATTTATAGATTTAATGAATCGAGTGTTTCAATCGTATTTGGATCAATTTGTGGTAGTATTTATTGACAATAAATTGATTTATTCCGATACCGAGTCTAAACATGATGAGCACATTCGTATTGTTCTTCAAACACTCCAGAAAAAGCAATTGTATGCTAAGGTTAGTAAGTGTGAATTCTGGTTGCAGGAGGTTTCTTTTCTAGGGCACGTTGTGACTGCTGAGGGGATCCAAGTCGATCCTAAGAAAATTAGAGCTGTAGTTGAGTGGAATCAGCCGAAATATGTACCTGAGCTTCAGAGTTTTCTAGGTTTAGCAGGTTACTACTGAAGGTTTATCGAGGGATTCTCCCTGATTGCATCACCTCTGACTAAGCTACTATATAAGAACGTTCCATCTGTGTGGTTTGAGGAACAGCAGTCTAGCTTCGAAAAGCTCAAGACTGTTTTGACGCAAGCTCCTATTTTAGCTCAGCTTGAATTGGGCCGGGAGTTTGTGGTCTTCAGTGATGCGTCACAGATCGGTCTAGGATGTGTTTTGATGCAAGACGGTAAAGTGGTAGCTTACGCATCATGACAACTTAAGACACACGAGGGTAACTACCCTACGCACAATCTTGAGCTGGCTGCAGTCGTGTTCGCTTTGAAAATTTGGAGGCATTACCTATATGGTGAGAAATGTATTATTTACACTGATCACAAAAGCCTCAAGTATCTATTAACTCAAAAGGAGTTAAATCTTAGGCAGTGTAAGTGGGTTGAATTGCTTGAAGACTATGACTGCATTATTGAGTACCATTCTGGTAAAGCTAATGTGGTAGTCGATGCTCTTAGTCGTAAAGCAATGATTGAACTAAGAACGATGTTTGCTCGTTTGAGTTTGTTAGAGGATGGGAGTTTGCTATTTAAACTTCAAGTTAAGACATCTTGGGTCGATCAGATTCGAACTAAATAGCTAAGTGATGAGTCTTTGGTACAGCAACTGTGCCAGCTTGATTCAGGAGAATTATAGAATTTCAGTTTGATTGGAGATAAGGTTTTGTGTTTCAAGGATTGAATTTGTGTGCCTAATGACTAGGAGTTGAGACAATTGATTTTATAAGAGACACATCGTAGCCCTTATGTTATACATCCTAGTGGGAATAAAATGTATCGAGATCTCCAAGCACTGTATTGGAGGCCAGGTCTGAAACGAGAGGTAAGTACCTTTGTGTAACACTGTTTAACATGTCAAAAGATTAAGGCTGAACACCAGTTGCCTTCAGGGTTACGTCAGCCAGTTAAAATTCCTCTGTGGAAGTGGGAGCTGGTGACGATGGATTTTGTTATTGGGTTACCCTTAACACCCACTAAAAAAGATTCGGTGCGGGTCATCGTTGATCGATTGACCAAGTCCGCTCATTTCCTTGCCGTCAGGATAGATTACTCGTTACAAAAGTTCACCAAGCTATATGTTTCTGAAATTGTAAGACTGCATAGAGTTCCAGCGTCGATTATCTCAGATAAGGATCTGCGTTTTTCTTTTCAATTTTGGAAGAAGCTTCATGAAGCGTTGGGCATCTGACTCGATTTCAGTACTGCGTATCACCCTCAGATCGATGGACAGTCTAAAAGGGTTATTCAGATTCTAAAGGATATACTTTGGGGTTGTGTGATTGATTGCTGGGGCAGTTGGGAGGGTTACTTACCATTGGCAAAATTTGCGTACAATAACAATTTACAATCCAGTATTCAAATGGCTCCCTACGAGGCTCTGTATGGTCATAAGTGTCGTACTCCTCTATATTGGACCGAGTTAGGTGAGCATCGGGCTTTGGGTCTCGAGCTAGTTTCTGAGACCGAGAATACTGTTAAGTTTATCTGAGATCAACTTAAGACTACTTTCGATCAACAAAAGTCTTACGCGGATCTAAAGAGAAAAGATATCGAGTTTTCTATTGGCGATCAAGTGTTCCTATAAGTGTCTCTATGGAAAAAGGTTCTTCGGTTTGGTCGTAAGGGCAAGTTGAGCTCGAGATTTATAGGCTCTTACCTTATTTTAAAGCATGCCGGCTCTGTCGCGTATAAGTTAGAATTACCTCCTGAGTTGGATCAAATTCATAATGTGTTTCACGTCTCGGTGTTGAGACAGTATCGATCTAATCCGTCGCACATTATTCCTGTTGAGGAGATTGAAATTTGATTGGATCTAACTTTTTAGGAGGAACCTGTTCGGATTTTAGATCAAGGCGTTAAGCTATTGAAGAAGAAAACTGTTCCTTTAGTTAAGGTCTTTTTACGGAATCACGACACTAAGGAAGCCACTTGGGGACCTGAAGATTCGATTCGTCAGCAATATTTGTATTTGTTTGAGTCAGGTAACTTTCGAGCCCGAAATTTCTTTTAGGGGGAGAGAGTTGTAACACCCCAAAAATTTGAATGTTTGATTGTGGAATTCTGTAGTATTTAAGTATCTATATCTATGGTTATGTGCTTTGTTTCTGTGTTTGAGGTTGGGAGTTCGAGTCACATCTTAAGAAAGTTTTTGCTACTTTATATTAAACTAACCCTATCCATGACTTGTTGGCTTAAGCTCAATTCTGTGTAAATCTATTTCAAGAATGAGCTTACTGGTTCACTGGTTAAGAATCTGTCTACTCTCTGGTCCTTTGGTCGAGCCTCAGGGTATGCGTTAGGAAATATTTTTGCTTACTGTCGAAAAACTTGTTGGTGGTTAAAGTAATTTTTAAAAGAATATTTCTCTTCTTCCTTTTTCTTTACTGGTTTCTTTCCTTTTTGTTTTGTCGTTCTCCTTCCTTTCTTTTTCTTCATACTTCTTTTTCTTTGATTTTTCTTTTATCAATCGCTAACTTCTTTTTTGTTTCTATTGCTGTTGTCGGGTAAGTTCATTTTCGTTAACTTTGTGACTCCGGTTGTTCTATAATTGCAGTCATTAGTGTGGTCACTTTCGCTAAGTTGGTTTCTTGCTTAAATTATGTGAAACATTTTTTTATATGTTCAATTTTTGTCCTTAGGGGAAAGTCTCGAGGATAGCAATTTTCGTAACGTTCGTGATTCGTGAATCTGGTGCTATACAGAGGTAATTGTAGTGTTGAGTTGGGTTTGTGTTGAAACGCTTCGATAAATTTGGTTGCACTTTAATCTGGGTGTTTGTTGTGAATTTATGCTTTATGGAATGTTCGTTTTAGGTCTCAAGAGTCTTCTACATTGATTATTTTTTTCAAAAAGATGTCAGGTGCGTACTGAAAACCCTAGTTTTTACGAATTTTGGACACTGAAAAACATGGTTGTCGACGCCACACGGCCGTGTGTTAGGCCATGTGAGCCACACGACCATGTGACAGGCCATGTAACTTACTGATTGCCAAATAGGAGTGACACGGGCAATGGACACGGGTGTGTGTCTAGACCTTGTGTGTTCAGATCATGTGTGACCATGTTAGTGCAAGGTTCACACGGGCCAAGGACACGGGTGTGTGTCCAAGCCATGTAACCTACTGATTATAACTTAGGTACACACAGGCCTAGGGCACGGGCGTGTGTCCAGGTCATGTACCTCACTGTTACAAAAATAAGGGTAACACGGGCGGAGGACACGGCCATGTGTCAGGCCGTGTGGGACACACGAGTAAGGAAAAGGGCATGTGTCATGCCGTGTGGGATACACGGGCAAGGACACGGGCATGTGTCAGGCCGTGTAGGGCCACACAGGCTAGCTACTTAAGTCGTGTAAGACCACACGGGCGTGTAGTTTAGCCTATGAAATTTTGCTATATTTTGAGCATCATTCAAATTGAATACAAGCTATTTGTGATGCCGTTAAACTGAATGTAACTGCTTAAACTGATATTTTGTGATCTAGAACTTGGATACTGATTGTCATTGTGTGAATTATGGTTAACTAATATCGCTAAAATTGATCTACTATACATGGGTATGCATAGAACTCTGTAGTAACTGTTATATGAAACATGCATATACATTGGATGGGAATTGAATCAGGAGGAAGCATTCTGTGCCGAACCGGTGGTTAAATCCCTGGTATCAGTGTACTAATCTGGCAGCTAGGCTGTAATCTCTGAAACATGTCAAACCGACACTAAGTGGTGTGTAGGGTTGGATGGGTAATGAATACCCTAATTGGTGTGTTGGATTGGTCGGAGATGGTGTGTAGCGGTTGGTAATATATGACTGTACCTGTTCTGTTTATTCTACATCTGATTATAGCTTGATCTGTTATCTGTCTGTATAACTCTGGTCTATACTGAATGAACTGTTTCTGACTCTGGATCACCATCTACTATTGGATATTTGGTTACACTGATAATATATTGAATACGTAAACAGTTGGGTCCTTTCTAATAAACTAATTCAATTATTGTTTAATGAATTTCAGGTAAATCCCAAACTTGATTGGGCCGGTGGGTGGGAAGCTCGGTTATATGCTTTTATCGTTTAGTATTATAAATCATGTTAGTTAATTTTGTAAATTCAGATAATAGGATGATCATCTCGGGATAAGGATTTGTCTTTATTAAGATTTTATCATACTTTAAGGGTGTGTTTCTATGAATTGCATAATGTGGTTGGTTATCGTTCATTGTAACTCTCCAGGCTTGGCCTTGTCGTCTAGGTCGGGTATGGGGTGTTACAGTTACATTTCGCTTTTAGGTAACATTATTTATCACAACCAACCATCTTTAGAGCATGTAAATTTGATTTTTTTTTCAATATGATATTAATATGATATCAAAATTGGGCTAGATGGATCGATTGAAAAAAAAATAATGGTCCAACTAGTGACATAAAATTGAAAATAAGTAAAACCGTTTTGAACTAGTAAAAACTCGAAAACTAAAAATCAAAAGAATCATTTAAAATTGAAAAATTAGACTAATTTAATTTTTATTTGTTTATTATGTTTTGGCTCATTTGTATTTTTAAAATATAATTTGTATTTTTATAATTTTAAAATAATTTGAAAATTTTTATGATTTTTATAATAATTATTAAATTTTTAATTTTTTATGGTAGGTCCAACATGTTCAACCTCCTTTCTCGTTGTTTCAACATTGAGGATTATCAGTTGAACAACGAGAATATAGCTGCTAAATTCATTTGAGGTGAAAAAAAAATTAATACATTCATGTAAAATTGATATTTATTATGAATTTAGGTGTGACATAGCAAATTTGATATTGAATAGTGCAAATTCTTTAAAAAGAAAACATTGCAAGATATTAGCTTTAGGGTGTTTGATAAATTATTAAAATTTTAATTAAAGTTTTCAACATTTAATTAATAATCATATTAACTATTTATTTAATAAAAAATTTTAAAAAAATGTTGAAAATAATATGTAAGTAGATAACTACTTATCACTTAATGTAGAAAATATTAAATTAATTTTGTTAGTTTTGAAATAAATTATTTCCTCATTTTATTAAAAAAATAAAACATTCAAATTTTATGTATTAATTTTGAAAACTTTTTTCACTAACTAGGAGAAATATTATGTGTTATTTCGCTTTCTCCATTACATGAGTGGAAAAAAAGTTGATTAATGTAACTATTGTAGTAAAAAGAAGTTTTAAAATGAGGTGCTTATTTTTTTTTTTTTTCCGTCAATTAACCTGAAATCGGGTACCACTTTCATTCTTAAACATCTCAAATCGAAGAGGGATTAGGTATTGCAACAGTATATTATGAAGTTCAATTTGATACAGATTTACCGTCGTTAATACTACGGACAAATATATCTATCATTGGTCCAGAAAAAAAACACACAATGTTTTTTCTTTTTCAATTATATTTTTAAGATTTCGGTAACAAATTTCAAAATAGAATCATAAGTGAAACAATTGTTATGATTCTAATTAAATTTCTAGAATATAACGAGTCTTTAAGGAGAATAAAAGTTATATGTTTTTTTTTTTAGGATTTTGAAGTTCACATTGTAACAAGTGCTGATTTATGGATTTATAATTGTTGTTATATGGTTTAAGGGATAAAGTCCAACATCTAGGTCCGTTCTTGATGTTTTTGAGATCCTAGGCGAAATAATAAATTAGACCTCTTTTAATATATATATATATATATATATATATATAATATATATATATATATAATGTAATACAATAAAAGAAAAAAATTTGGAACCCTAAGAGACGAAGCATTTATGGTAAAAAAATTAAAAGTTGGAGATATTTAATTACTTTATTTTAGAAAATCATTTTCCCACATTAAAAATTGTTACAACAATACGTGATAGATGTGTATTTTGAGAATAACTTTCCCACCCACCTATACTAATAAATAATATAAAATTCTTTATTATAGAAGTGAAAAAAAAAACTTTATATTCCCATCTACTTTTTCTTTTTTATTTAAAAAAAATGGCACTTGCAAAAATCCAAAGTCCTCAAGCTGGGGGAGGAAAGGGAAAGAGTGTGGGTTCCAAGCTTGGTACACCCCATCATAAGAGAGACACAATAACTACTGAACCAAAAGCTTTTGACATGATTCAAAAGTTGATAGAAAAACGTATACCAATATCAGCAGTCATGTAATTTGTTTATAAAGTATTCCAATATTTAATATTCAATCCCTTTTCTTTTGAATGAAAAAAAAAAAAAAGAGTAGATGGGAATATAAAATTCAAATGGAATGTGTAGCCATGGATTTTTGAGAGGCTGTATTTAGTAGTTCATTAAGTAAAGTAATAATTAGTAATGAAAATAAAATTGGATCGCTTTCAAAATTAAGGATCACAGGTCAGCAATGGCTGCCAATTGATCAAGTTGAAGCAGTCTCAATAAATTGATCAATGTCGACTCAATTAGTATTAATTTCCCAATTTAATAATAAGGAAAAAAACAAAAAATTATTACGTCTAAAACTTATCCCACTTACGCCTCATTTATTTGGTTAGTGTCAAATAACCTAAGGAAAAGTTTATTCACTACATTTCTACTAAAATGAGCTACAATAACATCAATGTTTAAGTATTACTTTATGATTTAATAAGAGTCTTTTTATTTTTATAAAATATTTTAAAAAATTATATATTTCTCTTCAAAACAATTAAATATTTTTATGTGAAAGATATTTCATAAAATAAAACTCAAACAAGTTTGGCATTCATTTTATAGGAATAAAATATTTGAAAGAAAATTGAAAGTTGGGATTATCTTTTGTTTAAATATTATATAAAAATTTTCCAATTATAAGAAATAAATTTTAATTAGTTGAAAATAATGCTAGAATAAGTCATATAAAAACATAATTATAATTTTATTTTACTTTTTTCAGCAATGACACTCTTATAAACATAATGCTTGAATAGGTGTTGGGTTAATTTTTACAACCAAACAAGACGATTGTGTTAATATGTAGTCTTTGAGATATATTTATAAGGAAAGTTTAATCTATAGAATTCCTTCCCTTTATTTTTCCTCTTTACAAACTATGACGAATATTCTTTTAACTTAGAAAAATAATTTTTATACAATACTTACATTTACTCATAACTTCTCTCCATCCTTTAAATCGGTATAAAAACATGTTTAAACGTACTCGGTCCACATTCTTATTACTTTAATAGCAAGGATGCCAAATAAACTAAAACATGATTGGTAAATTTTAAATTTATTAAATGCTATATAAGGTATGTGTCGAAACCATTTTTATTTGAAAAAAAAAACGATGAGGATCGACTTTAAAATGACAAATGGAGTCGCCACAGATCTTTTATCCGAGGTGTGATCGGATCACCTTGAGTTGGATTATTTTAATAAAACATTTTGATTTATTAAAACAATAATTTTGGTCTACGAAATCTAAGAAAGCAGGTTCGGGAGTCGGTTACGTACGAGGAAGGATTAACACCCTCGCAACGCCCAAAATTGGTACCAATTTGATTAGTTAATGTCCTAACGTCGAGAATTTGAAAGGATTTAGAATACGATAACTTTTTTTAAAAAAAAATTTGAAGTGGAGATTGGAATTCTCTTATTCCGAAGGAATGAAATCTCACACCCAACACATTAGGGTATGACATTTCAAAACCGTGATATCAAGATCATCTTGTAATTTCCAAAATTCGTGCATTGAGAAATTTTTTAAAAGGATACTCGAGGGTCTGGTCATACGGAAAAACCGAAACCCAGCACGTTAGGGCATGATTTCTCAGATTTCCAAACACAAGATATTGCCTTATTTTTAAAGCTAAGAAAACACGAATGAAATCTTAAAAGGATATTCGGTTATTTGGTCAAACGAAAAACCAAAACCCAGCACGTTAGGGCACGATCTCTCGGATTTCCAAACACGAAACATTGCCTTATTTTAAAGCTAAGAAAACACGAATGAAATCTTAAAAGGATATTCAGTTATTTAGTCAAACAAAAAACCGAAACCCAGCACGTTAGGGCGCGATCTCTCGGATTTCCAAACACGAAACATTGCCTTATTTTAAAAAACTTTTGAATGGAATGATTTTAAAACTTGAACAACATTAAACTCGATTTTTTTTAACAAATAAATCACAATGGAATGATAATATACAAGGCAAAGTAGCAATACATATACCAAATATTACAATGATGAATCACAAATAATTAATGGTTACAAATTAAAAATATAATCCATACAATAGCAAACAAATAAACACCTAATTTAAAATATATATGTGTACAAAAAAATATGAAAGTAACATAGAAAAATAAATAATATCTAGAGCTATCTAAAACATAATATTTAATATTAATTTTAAAAAGGAATAATTAAAAATAAGCAAGTAATTAAAAAATAATTAAAGGACTATATTGAAATCAGAGAAAAATTAGAGAGCCAAAGCAATAAATTAAAAGAAATCGAAAAGGGACTAAAATACAATGCGCGTAAACTAAAAGGGAATGAAAGCGCAATTTACCCGAGTTATTAAACACATCGTTTAAATAGGGATTAAATTTAAAACTGCGCAAAATTTCTGGGCAAAATTAAAATAAAAGAAAACTTAATAAAAAATAACTGAAAATGCAGAGGGACTGAAAAGGAAATTAGCCCATCTAAGGGAAAACACGCGGATCTTGCCCCGGATCGGGTCACTCGCGCAGGTATAGCCTCTAAACGACGCCGTTTTGGGTTTAAATGACCCACGCCAAAACGACATCGTATGGGTCGGCTTTAAATAGCAAAAAAAAAAAAAAAGAACAGAGGCTCATTTTGAACCCTTTCAAGAAAAAAAATCAAAAAAAATTCTCTCTGTGCCCTCAGAGTTCTAGCCTGAAATTGGCCTGACTCGCTCATAGGGCCGCCGTGCTCCGCCACCGTCTGTCGTCGTGCACGGTGGTCGAAGACCCCAAGAGAATGCTGCTTCGAACTTTACAGACACCCTAAACACAAATCAAGAAAAACGAATGCCAAATCCCTCACTAAAATCGAAAAACAACCCAAAAACGCTTCAGATTCGGGATTCCGATCGTCACGAAAAGGTAAAAAAAATTCTATCTTTTCTTTATCTATATGTACAGTATATTAAAAGAGAAAATGGGATGAAAAATAGATGGGCAATATACCTCTTTTCTCTATTTTTGTATTAAAAAAAACGTGAAGATGTCTTTACAAATGTTTGCTTCGGTTTTTAAAACCGAATTCGAAAAATAAAAATAAGAAAAATACAATTGTTTTCTTTTGATTTGCTGTTGTCTATCCTTTCTGTGCAGGTACGGGCGTGCGTGGCGCTGTACGGAGGCGGGCCGATGTGGAGGAGCGAGCGCATGGCGTGCGCGTGGCGGCGTGCGTGGTGACCTGCATGGGGGCACGCACGCGGCGCAAAACTGCCTCTGAAACCCTAGGGTTTCTGTCTGCTGAAAATGTTTGGGCCATTCAGGCCGTGTAATTGGGTCTGTAATTGGGTTTAGTAATGGGCTCGGGTTAAATGTAATTTGGGCTGTTGTAAATTAAAACCTGATGGATTGTTTATTGGACTTTTGATAATTTGGACCTATTTCATGTTATTTGTAACATCTCGATTCAGGGCCTAGTCGGAATAGTGGTGCGAGACCACAAATTTGAGTTAGTAAATTGAGTTCTTAAGGTTTATGACATGTTTGCATGAAAGTATTAAAGTTCCATGTAGAAATTTTGTGAAATTGACATGGAATGATCAAATAGGACTAAATTGCAAAAGTTGCAAAATATGAGTTTTTAGAAGCTTTTTGTATGAAATAGCTTTAGAATATTAATAAGAAGTCCTTAAATAGAAATTTGCCCAAATTATAAGTTTTGGACAAAAATGGACATGAGTTAGTAATTTGTAAATTTTTAAAGAGAAGGGCATTTTGGTCATTTACCATTTAAATGATTAAAATAGGAAAAAGATGATAAAAATTTCATTCATCTTCTTCCTCATTGCCGAAATTTTCAAAGCACCCATAGCTAGCATTTGTTCGTCTTTCAAGCTTGCTAGTAAGTTCATCTTAGCCCCGTTTTTAATATTCTTCGTATTTTTGAAGTTCTCGTATTATGAATTAGCTATTTTTAGCTATAAAATAAGCTAAGATGCATGTTTAAAAATCTACCCAAGAGTGACATGCTTGTAAAATGATATTTTATGGAAGTCTATGAGAGTTTGATGTTAGATAAACATCTTTTCCTTAGTGAATTTCATGAAAAATGATAGTATGGACTAATTTGTAATAGTTATGAAATTAGTCATATCTATTAGAAATAGTGAGAATTGATGATGGTTATAGTAGAGAAAATGAATCATCTAAGCATGAAGTTTAAGAAAGTTGAATGAAATTCATTTTACGAGCCTTGGGGCAAAAGTACAAATATGAGAAAGTATAGGGGAAAAATAGTAATTTTGCCAAAGTATGTGTTAAGAGTCATTTTAGTCAATGTGATTATTAAATGATCTATTTGTGATTATAGATAAAGAAAAACGAAGCCCGGATCGAAATCGAGGCAAGAACAAAGTCGAGGACTAAATTGTATATCTACATACATTTTTGTATATTGGGGTAAGTTTGTATGATTTCTAAGCTCTATGATTTCTATTATTGAATTGCTTAGTATAATGTACATTATTTCGACGGAATGCTTAATGCTATGTTAAACAAAGAAATCAATGAGATTAAGTATGAGTAAGTCCCGATTGAAGATGAATTTCCCAGGATACTCGATCCACCACATGAGATAAGAAAGTCCGTATAAGACCAAGCCAAGGCATGGCATCGGCAATCAAGCAGAGTTATCATGTAAGTCCAAGGCAAGCTTGGCATTGAGTAGAGTTATCATGTAAGTCCAAGGCAAGCTTGGCATTGAACAGAGTTATCATGTAAGTCCAAGGCAAGCTTGGCTTTGAACAGTTGTCATGTAAGTCCAAGACAAGTCTTGGCATTGAAAAGTTATCAAGAGAAAGAAATTTCATGTAAGTCCCAGCCAAGGCTCGGCATTGACCAGTTCACGAGTAAAGACTTCGTATAAGTCCATGTCAAGACATGGCCTCAAAATCGAGATGAGAAATTCCATGTAAGACTGTATCTAGGATATGGCTTTGGCATCAAGTTACGAGGGATGAGATTTAGTATCCTCGGTTATTCGCAGAAATTCATCGGGTAAAATGAGTAAAGCTAAAATGAGATGGCAAGAAAGTTAAGTAAGCAAAGCTATTATCAAGTTAGAAATAAGTATTACTCATATTATGAATGATGAGCTAGAGATTATAATTATTATTGTAGAGTATGTTGATCTATGTGATCAAGTGATACAGGTACCTTGTTTACCTCACAAGTATGAGACTAGTAAATATCATGAGATATGTAAGAATCAGTATGAGTAAGTAAGCTTAAATAGCTGAAATTTATGATACCATTGTTTATGCTAAATGGGTTATATTGAACAAGTATGTTGCTATGTGCATTATACGCAAACTTACTAAGCTAAACGCTTACGTCCTTTATTCTTTCTTTCCATGTAGTTGATAAACCGAAATAGTAACATATTCTAGGCCCACATTTAGTGTGCTTTTGGATGAATTATCCTTTGATTTATGTAAAAAGGTGCTCTTAATCCTTTCTTTTCATGTCTTATACTTAGGAAAGCACCCAAGGATAAAAAGAACGAGAAACGGGCTCAAAACGGACCAAAATGGACTAAAGAGGAAATC
The DNA here is from genome assembly GCA_025698515.1 of Gossypium sturtianum. Classification (NCBI taxonomy): domain Eukaryota; kingdom Viridiplantae; phylum Streptophyta; class Magnoliopsida; order Malvales; family Malvaceae; genus Gossypium; species Gossypium sturtianum. Next base: position 66,220,692 of record CM046950.1, on the reverse strand, counting down.
GACACGGCCTGGACTTGGACCCACACGGCCGTGCCAAGTCAATCATCTAGAACACGGTCTAACCCCGACTCACACGGCCGTGTCTCATTAAAGAAATCCGAACACGGCCTGGCCACAATTTACACGGGCGTGCGCCATGGCCGTGTCTCTGCCGTGGAGAAGAGTAATTTCATTCGGGAAAGGATACTTAGGGAGAAAGAAACGTGTTTCAAAAGCCTATAAATACACCCTAAGTATGACCTAAGAGGGGGAGCCCAAAACCATCGTCTAGGGGCGTCGTGCTAGGCCAGAGAAGGCAGATTTGTGGGGATTCACTCAGGGATAGCCAGTTGATCCATCTCAAGAAGCCGAAATTATACTCAAGACGGAGGATCTCCTCTTCAATTCCTTCAGGGGGTTTTAGGGATTTCTTATGTTTTGTTTTATCTTTTCTCTTGAGATTTTTTCCTTTATTGTTATGAACTAAACCCTTCGGATACCTGAAGGGGATGAAACCTATGATGAATCTTGTTATTGTTTTCTGAATTATATGATAAATACTTAGTTTGTTCTTAATTATGTGAACTTAATCCAAATTTAATGTGCTTAGGTGGAGGAATAGACCCTGCCTAAGAGTAGATCCAACATAATTAAGCGGAGTTGATCGCACGCCTAGAGATAGGGTGACGAGATTTTGCCGGATTAGGGTGAAACCTAATATTGGAATCCATAGATCGATTTACTGCTATTCTAAGGGGTTATTATAAGAGAACGAGAGTTCCATTAATTAACCTAGGGTTAGACGTTATTCGCCTCGAGAGAGGGTTTAATATACGTTAGGGAGTCTTACGGATCAAACTAAGTGAATAAATCGTATGGTTCAGTGTTAGATAACAAGTGAAGTCTAGGTGGATTCTTCCTAGGGATCGTCTAAATCAACTGAGTTTTTCCCAAGTTATTTTCCAAATACATTCTTCTTTGTCTTAGAGTCTTTAGTTTAGTAGTTAATTAATTTAGATTAATAAACAACTTCACTTATTTTAGGCTAAATAATAAAAAAGAAAGTTAGTATTAGTACTTTTAGTTCCTTTGGGTTCGATAATCCGGTCTTGCCTAAGCTATACTACTGTTCGGTAGGTGCACTTGCCTCAATCGTTGTCAGAGTTAGTTTCTAGGTTTGATCATTCTTTTTATAAATTTTAAAGCCCTGATTCACAGCGATCAAGTTTTTGGCGCCGTTGCCGGGGAACTATCATTAGCACGAGTAAGTAAGTAAGCTTATATAGCTTAAATTTATGATACCATTGTTTATGCTAAATGGGTTATATTGAACAAGTATGTTTCTATGTGCATTATATGCAAACTTACTAAGCTAAACACTTACGTCCTTTATTCTTTCTTTCCATGTAGTCCCGCCAAGCTAATCTCGTGGATCATCGTCATCGGAGCTCGGAGCACACTATCAATCGCTATTTTGGTATAGCCAAGTTGTTTATATTAAGTATGGTATGTATAGGAAACATTTCATTTTGAGTTATGTTTTAAAACTAGCCAAAATGTTGGCTATCAAGCTTAGTATTCTTTTTGTATATGGCCAAAAAGATGAGTCATGAATGATTAAGTATGTATGTTTTGATCTATCAATGAGGTATGCATCCTTGTTCATGTTAGATGTAATACTTGAGTTGCTGAATTGAGCTTGAGTTTGGTCTTGATTTCAGGGTGGCAATTGGCTTGGTAAATAGCCTCTAAGTGCCCACACGAATGGATACACGGGCATGTGTCTAGGCCGTGTGCACCCTGCACCATTGTATCTTAAGTCAGAGTAGACCACAGACTAGTCACACGGGCGTGTGTCTAGACTACAGGCCGTGTTAAGGTAGTCGGTGTGCACCACGGGTGGTAAGCACGGTGTGTGCCTTGGCCGTGGGGCATTGGCGAGAATCTTTGGGGTTTTAGGCATGGTTTGGGGCCACGCGGGCGTGTCCGGGCCGTGTGTAATTTGCCGATATCACCACAGGTGAAAGACATGGGCATGTTTTAGGGGTGTACGGGCGTGTCCCATACAACATGGGCGTGTGACCCCTGCTCTAAATAAAAGTTTCTGAATAAGTTTTGAAAGTTTTTAGATAAGTGTTTAAGGCCTCGTAGGCTCATGAAAGGTATGAATAGACTGAGAAAGAGAAGTTTTTAATTCGGAACAAAATTTTATAGCCCGTAAGTACATGTTTAAGTGAGTTCAAGCATGGTAATGTCTCGTATCCAGTCTTGGTCTCAGACTCGGGTATGGGGTGTTACATTTTTATTATTTATTTATTGAATTTGGTTTGACTCTGATGGGCCCAGGCAAAATAGACCTTCTACAGCTGCCCCTCTTTGCTCATTGTCGTGTAATGAGAATAGAGCAAAGACTTCAAAAAGGACCATTTTTGCCCGGTCTTCGAATCTTGGACTTCTTTCGATGCTTTTCTTCTTCGAGTAGCTTCATTCTATCCCACTGCATTTTAGGGGTACTAGAACTAGTGCTTCGATCCGATTCAAGAAAATTAGACTTGTAGCTTCAATCTGCTCCGCCGCAACTTTGGGGAGATAAGATTTGCTAAATCTGATCCGACCTACTGCAATTTTAGAGGTATAGGATTCGTCATTTTAATCCGCTCCACTGCAACTTCAGGGAGATAAGATTAACCATCTTCAGTCTGCTCCACTGCAACTTCAGAGAGATAAGACTTGTGACTTCAACTCGCTCTCGCAACTTGGGGAGATAAGGTTTGTTTTGATCGCGCTCACTGCAACTTCGGAGAGATAAGATCGTAATTTAGCTTCAATCTGTTCCACCTTGCAACTTCGGGGAAATAAGATTAGCTATTCTCAGTCTGCTCCACTGCAACTTCAGGGAGATAAGACTTGTATGGTAAATTCAATCCGACTTACTACAACTTCAGAGGTATAGGATTCGTCGTTTTAATCCGCTCCATTTGTAACCCCGGGAGATAGGATTAAGCGTCTTGATCCGCTCCACGCAACTTCAGAGAGATAAGACTTGTGACTTCAACCTGCCCCACGGAAACTTTAGGGAGATAAGGTTTGTTTTGATCTGCTCTACTGCAACTTCAGAGAGATAAGATCTGTAATTTAGCTTCAATCTGTTCCACTGCAACTTCAGGGAAATAAGATTCGCTATTCTCATTCTACTCCACTGCAACTTCAGGGAGATAAGACCTGTGTGGTAAATTTAATCCGACCTACTGCAACTTCAGAGGTATAGGATTCGTCGTTTTAATCCGCTCCACTGCAACTTCAGGGAGATAGGATTAACTGTCTTTAGTCTGCTCCACTGCAACTTCAGGGAGATAATACTTGTGGATTCATCGATCTTGTTACACCGTCCTCTGGAGAACATGACATGTGGAATCGATTTATGATTTATGCTTATGCATAACGATTAGGATGCCATGATCGGAATAAATCAAATGCTCCTAGCTGGATGACATTTACATGAATGCGGAATGTCATGAGAATGATCTTTTGTAGAATAATTAGGATGCAATGATCAGATTGAATCGAATGCTCCTAACTAAATGTGTTTTGCACGAATGCAGAATTTCATGAGAATGATCCCCTTTTAAAAGCTTAGGATTGACATTGCTCATTGTTCTTCCAGGTTGTAACACTGACGTAATATCCTGTCATCTTGTTCAACCGACATTTTTGACAGCAAATTCGAAGAAATGGTCACTGTTTAGAGTTTCCTTCTCAAACACCTCCAACCCTTAGGCCTGGTGAGTTCTAAATAAAAGTCTTATTTTAGGTTCTCGTATTATTTAGAAGTTTTCAGAGTAATATGCAAAATTCCTTTTGTGAAAGTATTATTAGTCCATTAATCATTACTTCAATACAAAATGCTTGAACATAATCATAAATGATGGACAAAATGGAATTTATCCAAAACGAAATCTGAAAAGAATAAGTTAATTAAAGGAAGCAAACATTGCTGGAATACAAAATGATGAGGGGAACAGATAGGTGCCCCAGATATCACAACTTGAGCTTCTCTGTATAGACTTTCTGAAGACCATTTTAAGCTCAATATGTGTTTAGGAGATCAAGAGTACTCTGTTGATGTCCCAAGGCGTAACATCTCTCCTTCCTCTTAATTCAGGTATAGCAATATCACCGCATGCCCCCTCTTTGATTGCAATTTGAATCGCCCTTTTCAGGTTTTCGACTCAAAACCCCTTTGGTCTCAAGGCGCCCTTTGCGGGTTTTCACCCTGGCCTCTCCGTTTTTTTTTTTAGAAGGTCTCAAAGCGCCCTTTGTGGGTTTTCACTTTGGCCTTTTTTCCTCTTCAAGTATAATACTTCTTGACTGAATCTAAATTTATAGGATTGGATAAGTTTTTTCCATCCATCTCGGCCAAGATCAGTGCTCCTCTGGAGAAAGCCTTTTTCACCACATAAGGTCCTTCCCAATTTGGCATCCATTTCCCTCTAAAATCCTTTTGTATGGGGAGGATCTTTTTCAAAACTAAGTCCCCCTCGTGAAATTCTCTTGGGCGCACCTTTTTATCATAGGCTCACATCATTTGCTTTTGGTAGATCTGACCATGACGGATAGCTTTTAGCCTCTTTTCCTCAATCAAGTTCAACTGATCGTATCGAGACTGGATCTATTCCGCTTCATCTAACTTTAATTCTGACAAGACTCGAAGGGAAGGAATTTCAACTTCGATGGGTAACACTGCCTCCATTCCATAAACTAATGAGAAAGGAGTTGCCCCGGTGGAGGTCCTGACTGATGTTCGATAAGCATAGACAGAAAACGGTAACTTCTCGTGCCAATATTTATAGGCTTCAACCATTTTCCCCATAATCTTCTTAATATTTTTATTGGCTGCTTCCACTGCACCATTCATTTTTGGACGATACGGTGACAATTGTGGTGCCTGATCTTGAATTGACTGCAGACCTCCGCGATCGTGTTGTTGTTCAAGTTTAACGCATTGTCGGATATGATCCTCTCAAGCATTCCATATCGACATATGATTTCCTTTTTTAGGAATCTACTGACTACCGACTTAGTAACACTGGCATATGAAGCAGCCTCTACCCACTTGGTGAAATAGTCGATGACTACAAAGATAAAACGATGCCCATTTGAAGCTTTTGGAGAAATCGACCCGATGACATCCATGCCCCACATAGAGAAAGGCCATGGGGAAGAAATAACATGCAAAGGCGAAGGAGGTACATGAATTTTGTCTCCATAGATCTGGCATTTGTGACACGTTTTAGCATAATTGATGCAGTCCCCTTTCATGGTAGACCAATAGTATCCAAATCTCATAATTTGTCTAGCCATTGTGAAACCATTTGCATGCGTTCCGCAAATACCCTCGTGGACTTCTTCCAGAATTTTCTTAGCTTCAACAACGTCCACACATCTCAATAGTATCTAATCTTTTCTTCTTTTATACAAGATCTCCCCGTCTAAGACATAGTCGCAGGCTAGTCTTCTCAACATCCTCTTATCGCTCTCGGTCGCTTGTTCAGGATATTCACGATTTCTCACGTATCGCAATATATCTTGGTACTAGGGGTGATCATCCCTTTCTTCTTCCTTCATATTGTAACAATGAGCTGGGGCCTCGTAAATACTCATTTGAATGGGTTTCATATCCTCTTGTTTGCTCACTTTAATCATGGAAGCCAAAGTAGCCAAAGCATCAGCCATTCAGTTTTCGTCTCGCGGGAGATAATTGAAAGTAATGTCATCAAACTCTTCAATCAACCTCAGAACTATCCTTCGATAATTGATAAATTTGGGGTCTCTTGTCTCCCATTCACCTTTCAGTTGGTAAATCACCAGTGCAGAATCTCCATATACTTGCAGCGTTCTAATTTTTCCTTCCATGGCGGCACGGAGTCCCATGATACATGCTTCATATTCTGCCATGTTATTCGTACAATCAAAATCCAACTTGCATGTGAACGGATAATGATCTCCATTTGGGGATACCAAGACTGCTCCAATTCCATTGCCTACAGCATTTGATGCTCCATCGAAGTTTAATTTCCAAAGGTGATCTTTTGTAGAGTCTTCTTCAGTAGCTGTCACATACATTAATTCTTCATTGGGGAAGTCAAAGTTCAGAGGCCCATAATATTCTAGAGCTCTGCTGGCAAAAAAATCTGCTACTACACTTTCTTTCACAGCTTTTTGGCTCACATAGACTATGTCGAATTCAGAAAGGAGAATTTGCCATCTAGCCATCCTTCTATTTAAAGCGGTTGACTTCATCATGTAATTTAGAGGGTCCAATTTTGAGATTAACCAGGTCGTGTGATACAGTATGTATTGCCTCAATCTTCGAGTCGTCCAAATCAAGGCACAACACAATTTCTCAATTGGCGAATATCTCATCTCACATTCAGTGAATTTCTTACTGAGGTAGTATATTGCCTTTTCCTTTCTTCCGGAATCATCATGTTGACCCAGCACACAGCCCATTGAATGATCAAACACTGTCAAATACAAGATTAATGGCCTATCTGAGCAGGGGGTGACAATACTAGAGGACTTGACAAGTATTGTTTGACCTTGTCAAAAGCATTCTGACATTTATCATCCCACACGCCTGGATTGTGTTTCTTCAGAAGACGAAATATGGGATCACATTTCTCAGTCAATTGCGAAATGAAATGAGCAATGTAATTTAACCTTCCCAAGAAACCTCGGACCTCTTTTTGAGTGCATGGTGAAGGCAATTCTTGTATAGCTCAGACCTTGTCTGAGTCAATCTCGATTCCCTTCTCGCTGACTATGAAGCCTAGCAATTTTCCCGATCTAGCTCCAAAAGTGCATTTTTTTGGATTGAGCTTTAACTGGAATTTCCTCTGTCTCAAGAACAACTTCCTCAAAACTTGTATATGTTCCACTTCTGTTCGGGACTTTGCGATCATATCGTCGACATAAACTTCGATTTCTTTGTGCATCACATCATGGAACAAAGTCACCATGGCCCTTTGATATGTCGCACCTACATTTTTCAGCCCAAATGGCATCACCTTATAACAGAATGTTCCCCACAAGGTTATGAAGGTAGTCTTTTCCCTGTCTTCAGAGTGCATTTTTATCTGGTTGTATCTCGAGAAGCCATCCATGAAGGAAAACAACGAATAGCCCGCCGTATTGTCTACTAAAGTATCAATGTGAGGCAAAGGGAAATTGTCTTTCGGGCTGGCCTTATTCAAATCCCTATAATCTACACACATTCGTACCTTCCCATCTTTCTTAGGGGCCGGCACAATATTGGCTACCCATTCTGAGTATTTGACTTCCTGCAAAAATCTGGCGTCAAACTGCTTTTTGACTTCCTCTTTTATTTTTAGCACAATGTCAGGCCTCATTCTCAAGACTTCTGTGAACCAGGCTTGCAATCCTCTTTTATGGGAGGCGGTGTACAACAATGTCGGTGCTTAACCCCGGCATATCTTGGTATGACCACGCAAAGAAATCTTTGAATTCTCAAAGTAAATCTATGAGGTCTCGCTTCGTTTCTTTGGTTATGCACGTTCCAATTTTCATTACCTTTCCCTCTTCCAAGGTCACGACCTCCACTGTCTCTTTATGAGGTAAAATTTTTCTTTCCTCTTATTTTACCATTCTTAACAGGTTCGGAGATAAGCCATAGTCTATGTCATCTTCAAAGTCCTGGGATCCCTCTAAACACATGTCCTGCTCAAAAAATGATTCTGATTCAGTAGCAGCATCACTCATGTCGTTGATATCCGGGAACCTGTTGTAGGTACCAAGGAATATACAAAAAAAATGAATAAATTTAAGCATAATTATTTATATGGCATGATCATGAATGAAGAATAAAAGAATATTTGGAATAAAGAATGATTGTCTGTATAATATGATTATGGATGAATTGGAAAGAATAAAGAATATTTGCTCAAAAAATTCAGAAGCATTTTCATTGTATTAAAGATTTTTGGGACATAAGCCTATTTCACAAAGGATGCTTATTACTCCTAGGCCTAGAGCAATAAGTGTTCTGAGACATTACTCTGAAATAGTTCTAAACACTATAGGAATCTCTTCTGCAGTCCAATTATTTAGAACACTCCCAGGTTCATAAGGGCGGATATCTGACAAGCTCCCGCCTTCAATTGCCTCCTCGGATATGGCATTAATATATGGCATTAATGTAGACATTGCCCAACATTGCTATAATGTCTTCTTCTTTTGGCGCCTCCTGCTCCGCATGAATGACCCCTCCTGACACAAAAGTTTTGGATATGTGTGGAATTATCATGGATTCCCACTTGATTTCTTCACCACTCAAACGAGCCCTTCTTCTTTCTTGCCTTTTTTCCAACTCTTTCTTTCTTTGTTTTGCATCTGGCATGAATCCTAAGCCAAAGCGATCTTACTTTTCTTTCAACATCGGAGCCACAACTCTCTCCTGAAGATATTTTCCAAGCTCTTTTCCTGGCAAAGCTACTTTTCCTACGGTCATCTGCAGTCCCATTCTTGTGGTTTTAGAGATTTTTGGCACTGGAATTCTGTTTCCCTCCGTAATAAAGGTTGCATTTACAAATTCCAAGGATCAAAAAGAGCACTCGATTGCCTCATCATTCGTCTCCAGATACAGTGCATCACTGGTTACAGCCGCGATAATATTCTCTTCGGCCTTTATTGTCACTAATCGACCCTCTGATACTAACTTCAGTTTCTGATGCAATGATGAAGGTACCGCTCTCGCCGAGTGGATCCACGGTCTTTCTAGTAAGCAGTTGTAGGAAGGCTTGATATCCATGACCAAGAAATCCACCTCGTAAGTAGTCGGGCCAATTAATAAGGGTATCTCAATTCTCCCCATGACTCTTTTTTGCATGCCATCAAACGCCTTCACAATGTTCTGGCACTCTTTCATGTGTGAACTATCCACAGGTAATCTGTTTAATGTGGATAAGGATAACACGTTTAACGCCGACCCGTTGTCTATCAAGACCCCTGGCAGTGTGTACCCTTTGCATCTAGTGGTAACATGCAAAGCCTTAGTGGATTCCCTGCCGCCTGGCGAAATTTCATCATCGTTGAAATAGATGAAATTGTCAGCACTTATGTTACTAATCAATCTATCCAGTTTATTAATCGAGATATCATTGGCCATATAAGTTTCATTCAAAACCTTCATCAATGCATTTTGGTGCACGTTTGAACTCAAGAGCAAAGCTAATACAGATATGCGTGCTGGCTGTTTATGCAACTGCTCCACCACACTATACTCACTATGCTTCAAAAATTTCAGAAACTCCTTAGCTTCTTCCTACTTCACCGGTTCATTGACAGGCGACTCAGGCTCACCTGATTTTTCCTTCTTTCATTCTACCATTGGAGCTTTCCCTTTTACTGGTTCTGGTCAGGTATTTACCAAATCGTAGCGTCTCCCACTACGAGTATGAGAACCTGTATCTTGATCTTCCTTTGAAGCACTAGCTGAATTCTCTTTTCCTTGGATCGTCACATTACAATCATAGTTCCAAGGGACTCTCTTGCTATCCCTATACGGAAAAACTGCTGGCTTTTGAATTATGACTCGCGGTGCTACTTGTGTTCCAGCTTCATTGACTCTTGGCTTCGAGATGATCACTACTGGGCGGTTGCCGTTTTGGACCCTTTCCATTGATCCTTCATCTGAAGCATAAACCTCTCGTCCTTCTGATCCCTCAATCTTCTCGTAAAATTCCATCTCTTTATTATCCATCAACTTTTGCACTATGGCTCTGAACTCAGTGCATTCCTGGATTCCATGCCCTTCTCTATTATGGAACTCACAATGGTTCCTCTTTCCTTCGGATCTCTCTTCCGAATCTGATATGATCAGTCCTCTCTCCATCATCTCCTTCTAAACTTGTCTCAATGGGATTTTGACTTCTGCAACCTCATATTTGACTTTCCTACCCCCACCTTCATTTATTCCATTTACTCCTTGATCAGTATGATTAGGTAAGGGGTTTCCCGCCACATTTGGTACGGGTCGATCGTCAAACTTTACGATCCCTATTTTTATTAGCTTTTCGACTACTTTCTTGAACGCAGTGCAATTTTCAATTGAATGCCCCGCGATTCCAGCATGATATTCGCATTGGGCGTTTGTGTCATACCACTTGGGAAACGGGGGTTGCAGCGGTGTTAAGTAGAAAGGGGACACCACATGTGCATCAAAAAGGTTTTGGTACAGCTCTCTATACGTCATGGGTATAGGTGTGAACTGTATCCTTTCGGTGTTCACCCTTGTGATGGATTTTTATCTCGGGGGACCCTGATGATTAGTGGTTATTATTTTTGGCTGGCTTACCGTAATCGCTCGCGAGTGACCCTTGTTATACGTACTCGTGTTGTTTACCTCATTCTCCCTCCTTCTCGGGGCTGATCTCTTGGTGCCTTCCCCTACTTCAATCTTCCCACATCTTATCGCATTTTCTATCATCTCCCCAGACATTACGATATCAGAAAATCTTTTAGTAGCGCTTCCTAACATGTGGTTGATGAATGGAGCCTTCAAAGTATTGATGAAGAGCATGGTTGTCTCTTTCTCTAAGAGTGGTGGTTGGAATTGCGTCGCCACCTCCCTCCATCGCTGGGCATACTGTCTAAAACTTTAATTTGCCTTTTTCTCCATGTTTTGAAGAGTAATCCTATCGGGAGTCATGTCTATCACATGACTGTACTTTTTCATGAATGCTTGAGCCAAATGTAACATCTCAATTTAGGGCCTAGTCAGAATAGTGGTTCGAGACCACAAATCCGAGGGTCATGAATGTGTTTTTGAGGTTTATATTATGTATGCATGCTAGTGTGAAAGTTTCATGAAACAATTTTGTGAAATTGTGGTTGAATTGTCCAAAAAAGACTAAATTGCAAAAGTTGCAAAATGTGTGTTTCTAGAAGCTATTTGTGTGAAATAGCTTTAGATTATTAATTAGAGGTCTTTAAATAGCAATTTACCCAAATTCTAATTTTTGGACAAAAATGGGCATGGATGAGTCAAAATTTGAAGTTTATCAAAAAGGGCATTTTGGTCATTTATCAAATAAGTGATTAAATAGGTGAAAAGATGATAAAAATTCACTCATCTTCTCCCCCAAGCTGTCGAAAATTAGAGAAGCCATTGTTAGGGCTCTTTCAATTTTTCAAGCTTGCTAGTAAGTGCTCTTAAGCCCGGTTTTTGATAATCTTCGTATTTTTGAAGTCCTAGTAGCATGAGTAAGCTATTTTTAGCTATTTGGTGAGCTATTATGGATGTTAAAAAATGTACATATGTATGAAATTCATGTATTTTGATGTTTTATGGAAGAATATGAAAGCTTGATGTAGTAGAAACATCTTTTGCTAAGTGATTTTCCATGAAAATGCATGTAGGGACTTAGTTGTGAAAATCTTAAGTTTGGTCATACATGGGTGATTTAGTGAGAATTGTTGAATGCTTTAGTTGAGTAAGTGGTTCGGCTAAGCATGAAAGGCTATAAAGTTGAATAAAAATCACTTTACGAGCCTTTAGGGATAAAGTGTAAATATGAGAAAATTTAGGGGCAAAATAGTAAATTTGCTAAAGTATGAGATGTGGGTCAATTTAGTCAATGTGTGTATTGAATAAGCTGATTTATTCATTATAGATCAAGAAAGACAAAGCCCAGATCGAAACCGAGGCAAAAGCAAGGTGGTGGACTAAATTGCACATTTCAATACTTTTGAGTGTCGAGGATAGTCTATGCCTAAACAATGCATTCATACTTACAATTTGTTAATGCTATCTAGGGTGTAGCATGAATGAGAATGAATGAGAATGATTGGGAACCTATGTGGTTCAAGTAGAATGAATGTAATATAGATGTGAATGGATGAATAATTGGGTAAATAGACTTGTGCATGTGTTGTGATAATGCTAGATGGTGGGCTAAGTGCGATACCATCCAAATGCATATTGACGATGAGTTGGCTATGCGCGATGCTATCGTTAAGTATATCATTTAGTGGCTATGTGCGAGATCACTATGATTGCCTTTGTGGTAGGCTAAGTGCAATACCACCTTATAAATTGATTGTGGTGTGCTAAGTGCGAAACCATCGAGATATTGGCTGTGTGGATTAATTGTGTGTAATAGCTGTGTGGATAAGATATGTGGATTAGTTATGTGGATTAGCTATGTGAGTTAGCTATGTGGATGTATTATTGAGCAATAATGATGTGTTGTATATTGTGTAAATATGATATTGAATACAGGGGTGCATTTCAATAGTTATGAGCATGTGACTCATGATGTGTTGGTAATATGGTAAGGGATAAAAAGAGTAAGCATAGTTGTGTATCATATGTTGGTATAATGCTAATTGTGGTTGGGCTTATACTATGATGCTTAATTGTTTATGTGTAAACTTACTAAGCTCAAAGCTTACTCCCTTTCTTTTCCCTTGTCTTATAGATTAAAAGTGGTGAATCGAGATACGAAGATCATTGGAAGATAGCCCACATATCAGCATACTTTGGTACATGAAACTTAATGTTTTTTATATGGCATGTATAGGGGCTAGACAAGTTAGTCAATTTTGTTGTAAATGGATAAGAGGTGTTAGTCTTTTTATGGGAAGTGTATTTTGTATAATGCCATAGTTGTTGGCTATTACATTATATGAAAAAGATATAGTTTTCTATGTGAGATTGTATTCAATTTGAGTTGATTATGATTGTGTTGGATGAGTATTTGTTGTGTATGCTAGAAGGGTGAAAAGAACTTGGCACTTAGCTTTGTCCTTGACCATGTGGTTAGACACACGGGCGTGTGTCTAGACCATGTGTGACACACGATCAGCCCACGGGTGTGTGCTGTGGCCGTGCGTCCCCTGCATGTTAATATTCTAAAACATAATAGACCACGGACTAGTCACACGGGCGTGTGCCTAGGGCGTGTGGGATTAATCAGTGTTGGCCACGGGCTAGCCACACGGGCATGTGTGTAGACTCTAGGCCGTGCGAGGGAAGTCAGTGTTCACCACGGTTGGGGAGCACGGGCGTGCCATGGCCGTGTGGCAATTGGCAGAATGCTCGGGTTTTTAGCACGGCTAGGGAACATGGGCGTGTGTGTCCATACACGGGTGTATTACATAGTGCACGGGCGTGTGAGCCCTGTATAAAAGAAGAAATTTTTTAAGGATCATAAAAGTTCCGGATTAGTCTCGAGAGCCCTCGTGTGTATGAGTGAGGCCTCGTAAGTCGAGAATAAGGTTATAGAGAGTAATGACATTGAGCCTACATGGCAATTAAGTGGGTTGAGTTCGGTAACGCCTCGGGCCCAGTTCCCGACGTAGAACTCGGGTAAAGGGTGTTACATTTAGTGGTATCAGAGCTATGGTTTAGTCGGTTCTAGGACTACCGTAGCGGGTGTAAGAGTCTAGCTATACATGCCATAAGTGTACAATGATAGTGTGGTGGTTTTTCGATGATTTTAAATCTTGTTTTATATAGAATATGGATTACGATCCATTGACTGGCGATGAAGCGACTAGTAATCGCGCTTGCTCTACGCAAGGAACCGTCTTGCGGTGCAAAGTGGACCCGAGGCGAGGGGTCAAGGGAAGAGGCACGAAGCCTTTCTCCATATGATGAGTGATTGGTACTCGGACTACGTTCGAGCGAACCCTAACGCTCAACCTACTCCACCTCCTCTTATACCTCGGCCAAATCTAGTGGCTCCTCAAGGTGCGGATGTAGTGAGGATATCGAAACCCGGTGGATAAGATTAGGAAACACGGGTGAGGAGTTTAGAGCCAAAGTAGATGACGACCACGAGAGGCGGAGTTACAGTTAGAGAACTCGATGAGCTCTCATGTACACCGAGAGGAGAGTTTGAAGTGTGTGTTATCTTTCTTTGAGAGACTCGGCATACCATTGGTGGAAGACGCGACATTAGTGGTCCCAGAGAGAGCGGGTAACGTGGGACTTCTTTACGGAAGAGTTTGGAAGAAGTATATAAGCCAAAGATTTCTTGATCGGAAGAGGAAAGAATTCCTTAAGTTGAAGCAAGAAAGAATGTCGATGAGTGAGAATATGAGCGTGAGTTTGTTAGGCTTAGCAAATACGCTCAAGAATGTGTGTCGACAGAGACCATCTTGTGAAAGAGGTTTGAAGATGGGCTGAATGAGGATATCAAACTCCTAGTTGGCATTTTAGAGTTGAAAGAATTCGTGGTATTAGTTGAGAGGGCAAGTAAGACCGAAGAGTTGAGTTCAGATAAGAGGAGGGCTGTGAGTGAAGCCCGAGATGCGAGAAAGAGACCGATGGGCAAGACGTATCAAGCCCAGTCGAAAAGATCCAAGGAAGTGAATCCTCGGACGTCAGCCTCAATGGGATATTCGCATCGAGGCTTGGACAATACTCGTCAGGGTTCGAGAGTCCGAGCCCCCTCGATGGAAAGTGTGGGCAATACAAAGAGTAAAATGGAGTGTCCAAGTTGTGGTAGGTATCACACCGGAGAGTGTTTGGGAAACAGTCAAAAATGTTACAAATGTGGTTCCCCTGACCACTTTATTAAATGAATTGTCAGAGAGGGATGATAAGGAAGAGAGGCAAGAAGTGAGACCTAGTGATGTGTCTACGAGGGGTAGACCACCAAGGAACCCAAGAGGTGGGGCTAGTGGTAGAGGTGCGTCCAGGGACTCTGCTGTGAGACCAGAGGGTCAGGCACCTGCGAGGACGTATACCGTTCGCGCTCGCGAAGAGGCATCCTCCCCTGATGTGATAACGGGTACTTTTTCTCTCTTTGACACCTCTGTTATTGCTTTAATAGATCCAGGGTCTACTCACTCTTATATTTGCATGAGATTAATATCTAGTTTGAGTATGACCGTTGAGTCTACGGACATAGTAGTTAAGGTGTCAAACCCGTTAGGAAAGCATGTGTTAGTGGACAAAGTGTGTAAGAATTGTCCTTTGTTGATTGAGAATCATTGTTTTCCGGCAAACCTTATGTTGTTGCCATTTGATGAGTTCAATTTAATCCTAGGCATGGATTGGTTGACTACCCATAGTGTTTTAGTGAACTGTGGTAGTAAGTACATTGAATTGAAATGTGAGAATGGAGATGTGGTTCGGGTTGAATCAGGTGGATCAGATAGTCTACCAGTGATGATTTCTTCCCTAGTGGTTGAGAAATGTTTGAGAAAAGGATGTGAGTCCTATCTTGTGTTCGTGTTGAACACTCGAGAGGTTGGGGTGGAGTTTAAAACAGTGCCAGTGGTGCGTGAGTATCCAGATGTATTCCGGAGGAGTTACCCGGATTACCTCAGAGAGAGAGGTCGAGTTTAGAATTGAGTTGGTTAGGGAGCAGCACCTATTTTGATTGCCGATGCATGAATAACACTGTAGAGTTGAAAGAAGCGAAGGTTCGATTCTGGAGTTGATGAGATAAGGAGTTTTGCAAGACCGAGCTACTTGCCTTGGGGAGCTCGGTATTGTTTGTGAAGAAGAAAGATGGGTTTATGAGGTTGTGTATAGACTATAGAGACGACTTAACAAAGTGACGGTTAAGAATAAGTATCCTTTACCAAGGATTGATGATCTTTTCGATCAAGCTGAAGGGAGCTACTGATGTTCTCCAAGATAGACTTGAGGTGCGGTTATTATCATTTCAGTGAAAGAGCAATATGTGTTAGCGCATTTCGGACAAGGTATGGCCATTATGAGTTTTTGGTTATGCCGTTTGGGTTGACGAATACACCTGCGATTTTTATGGATCTGATGAATCGTGTTTTTAGACCATATGTGGACAAGTTTGTGGTTGTCTTTATTGACGACATATTGATCTATTCTCGAGATGAGAACGATCATGAAGAGCACTTGAGAATTGTCTTGCAAACTTTGAGAGATAAGCAGTTGTATGCTAAGTTTAGCAAGAGTGAGTTTTGGCTCCGAGAGGTCGGATTCCTAGGACACATGGTGTCAGGTGATGGTTTCAGAGTTGACCCGAATAAGATATCGGTTGTTATGGATTGGAAACCACCGAGGAACGTGTCAGAAATCAGAAGTTTCTTGGGATTAGTGGGATATTACAGACGTTTCGTAAAGGGGTTCTCTGTGATTGCTACCCCGATGACGAAGCTATTGCATAAGGATGTCAAGTTTGAATGGATTGAGACATGTCAACAGAGCTTCGAGAGACTGAAAATAATGTTGACTGAGGTGTCGGTTTTGGTTCAACCAGAATCGGAGAAGGAGTTTTTGGTTTATAGTGATGCGTCATTTAATGGTCTCGATTTCGTGTTGATGCAAGAGGGTAAGGTAATCGCTTACGCCTCGAGGCAGTTAAAATCGCACGAGAAGAATTATCTGACTCACGATTTGGAGTTAGCTACGATTGTTTTTGCGTTAAAGATTTGGTGACATTATTTGTATGGCGAAAAGTGTCGAATCTTTACGGATCACAAGAGTTTAAAGTATTTGATGGATCAGAAGGATCTGAATCTGAGACAGAGACGGTGGCTTGAGTTGTTGAAAGACTATGAGTTAGTCATTGATTACCACCCAGGAAAAGCGAATGTGGTTGCGGATGCCTTAAGTAGGAAATCCCTGTATGCTCTAAGAGTTATGAGAGCGAGTTTAGCATTGTCTAATGATGGTGCTATTTTGGCAGAGTTGAGAGCTAGGCCACTATTTGTTCAACAAATATGTGAAGCTCAGAGAAATGATAGCGAGATGCAAGCTAAGATAGCTAAGTGCGGGTTGGAATGTGATTCTAATTTTCAAATGAATTTGAATGGTTGTCTGATGTATCGCGACAGAATTTGTGTTCCTAAAAATGAGGAGTTAATTCGAAAGGTTTTGTATGAAACCCATAGTGGGTGCTTGTCAGTACATCCGGGCAGTACAAAAATGTACAACGACTTGAGGAAGTTATATTGGTGGCCGGGTATGAAAAGAGATATTTCAGAGTTTGTGGCTAAGTGTTTGATTTGCCAACAAGTGAAAGCTGAGCATCAAGTGCCTTCGGGATTTCTTCAGCCAGTGATGGTTCCCGAATGGAAGTGGGATCGGGTTACCATGGATTTTGTAACGAGGTTGCCGATGACTCGAGAAAGAGAGATCTTTGTGTGGGTCGTTGTGGATAGATTGTGAAGTCAGCTCACTTTATTCCGATGCGTGTTGATTATTCACTTTGGATAAGTTAATTTGAGTTATGCGTGGCAAAAATAGTGAAATTGCATGGTGTACTGTGTCTATTATATCGGATAGACATCCGAGGTTTACCGAGATTTTGGAAGAAGTTGCAAGAGGCCATGGGTGCGAGATTGAATTTCAAGATCTTGCGTTCCATCCGCAATCGATGGTCGATCTGAAAGAGTGATTCAAGTTCTTGAAGATATGCTTCGATCTTTGTGTGTTAGAATTCGAAGGTAGTTGGGAGAGATATCTACCTTTGGTCGAATTCGCCTATAACAATAGTTATCGATCGAGTATATAGATGGCACCGTATGAGGCTTTGTATGGCGCAAGTGTCGGACTCCTTTGTATTGGGCCGAGCTTAGCGAGAAGCGGATCCATGGGGTCGATCGATAAAAGAGACCGAAGAGAAAGTGAAAGTAATCCGTAATAGTCCGAAAGTCGCCGGACCGGAAGCGGAAGTCGTATGCGGATTTGAAAAGAAAAGAAATTGAGTTTGAGGTAGGCGACAAAGCATTTTTGAAAGTATCGCCGTAGTGGAAGAAAATTATGAGATTTGGACAAAAAAGGAAATTGAGTCCAAGGTTCATAGGGCCGTATGAGATTACTGATGAGCAATTGGGCACTGTAGCTTCACGGTTGGCTTTACCGGTAGAGTTGGAAAATATTCATAACGTGTTCCATGTGTCGATGTTGCGGACGGTATCGCTCCAATCCTTCACATGTGATTCCTTCAATGAGAAATTGAGATAAGACCGAATATGTCTTATGAAGAGAGGCCGATTAAGATCTTGGCTCGAGAAGTGAAACATTGAGAAATAAGAGCATGGCACTAGTGAAAGTGTTATGGCAAAACATGGCGTGGAAGAGGCTACGTGGGAAACGGAAGAAGCTATGAGAGAGCAACATCCAAACCTCTTTTTTAGTAAGATTTTTGAGTGAAAATCTCTAAAGGGGGAGAGTTGTAACATCCCGGTTTAGGGCCTAGTCGGAATAGTGGTTCGAGACCACAAATCGAGGGTCATGAATGATTTTTGAGGTTTATATTATGTATGCATGCTAGTGTGAAAGTTTCATGAAACAATTTTTGAAATTGTGGTTGAATTGTCCAAAAGGACTAAATTGCAAAAGTTGCAAAATGTGTGTTTCTAGAAGCTATTTGTGTGAAATAGCTTTAGATTATTAATTAGAGGTCTTTAAATAGCAATTTACCCAAATTCTAATTTTTGGACAAAAATAGGCATGGATGAGTCAAAATTTGAAGTTTATCAAAAGGGCATTTTGGTCATTTATCAAATAAGTGATTAAATAGGTGAAAAGATGATAAAAATTCACTCATCTTCTCCCCCAAGCTGCCGAAAATTAGAGAAGCCATTGTTAGAGCTGTTTCAATTTTTCAAGCTTGCTAGTAAGTGCTCTTAAGCCCGGTTTTTGATATTCTTCGTATTTTTGAAGTCCTAGTAGCATGAGTAAGCTATTTTTTTAGCTATTTAGTGAGCTATTATGGATGTTCAAAAATGTACATATGTATGACATGCATGTATTTTGATGTTTTATGGAAGAATATGAAAGCTTGATGTAGTAGAAACATCTTTTGCTAAGTGATTTTCCATGAAAATGCATGTAGGGACTTAGTTGTGAAAATCTTAAGTTTGGTCATACATGGGTGATTTAGTGAGAATTTTTGAATGCTTTAGTTGAGTAAGTGGTTCGGCTAAGCATGAAAGGCTATAAAGTTGAATAAAAATCACTTTACGAGCCTTTAGGGCTAAAGTGTAAATATGAGAAAGTTTAGGGGCAAAATAATAATTTTGCTAAAGTATGAGATGTGGGTCAATTTAGTCAATGTGTGTATTGAATAAGCTGATTTATTCATTATAGATCAAGAAAGACAAAGCCTGGATCGAAACCGAGGCAAAAGCAAGGTGGTGGACTAAATTGCACATTTCAATACTTTTGAGTATCGAGGTAAGTCTATGCCTAAACAATGCATTCATACTTACAATTTGTTAATGCTAGCAAGGCTGTAGCATGAATGAGAATGAATGAGAATGATTGGGAACCTATGTGGTTCAAGTAGAATGAATGTAATATAGATGTGAATGGATGAATAATTGGGTAAATAGACTTGTGCATGTGTTGTGATAATGCTAGATGGTGGGCTAAGTGCGATACCATCCAAATGCATATTGACGATGAGATGGGTATGTACGATGCTATCGTTAAGTATATCATTTAGTGGCTATGTGCGAGATCACTATGATTGCCTTTGTGGTAGGCTAAGTGCGATACCACCTTATAAATTGATTGTGGTGTGCTAAATGCACGAAACCACCGAGAGATATTGGTGTGTGGATTAATTGTGTGTAATAGCTGTGTGGATAAGATATGTAGATTAGTTATGTGGATTAGCTATGTGAGTTAGCTATGTGGATGTATTATTCAGCAATAATGATGTGTTGTATATTGTGTAAATGTGATATTGAATGCAGGGGTGCATTTCAATAGTTATGAGCATGTGACTCATGATGTGTTGGTAATATGGTAAGGGATAGAAAGAGTAAGCATAGTTGTGTATCATATGTTGGTATAATGCTAATTGTGGTTGGGCTTATACTATGATGCTTAATTGTTTATGTGTAAACTTACTAAGCTCAAAGCTTACTCCCTTTCTTTTCCCTTGTCTTATAGATTAAAAGTGGTGAATCGAGATACGAGGATCATTGGAAGATAGCCCACATATCAGCACACTTTGGTACATGAAACTTAATGGTTTGTATATGGCATGTATAGGGGCTAGACAAGTTAGTCAATTTTGTTGTAAATGGATAAGAGGTGTTAGTCTTTTTATGGGAAGTGTATTTTGTATAATGCCATAGTTGTTGGCTATTACATTATATGAAAAAGATATAGTTTTCTATGTGAGATTGTATTCAATTTGAGTTGATTATGATTGTGTTGGATGAGTATTTGTTGTGTATGCTAGAAGGGTGAAAAGAACTTGGCACTTAGCTTTGTCCTTGACCATGTGGTTAGACACACGGGCGTCTGTCTAGACCATGTGTGACACACGGTCAGCCCACGGGCGTGTGCTGTGGCCGTGCATCCCCTGCATGTTAATATTTTAAAGCAGAATAGACCACGGACTAGTCACACGGGCGTGTGCCTAGGGCGTGTGGGATTAATCAGTGTTGGCCACGAGCTAGCCACACGGGCGTGTGTCTAGACTCTAGGCCGTGCGAGGGAAGTCAGTGTTCACCACGGTTGGGGAGCACGGGCGTGCCATGGCCGTGGGGCAATTGGCAAAATGCTTGGGTTTTTAGCACGGCTAGGGAACATGGGCGTGTGTGTCCATACACGGGCGTGTTACATAGTGCACGGGCGTGTGAGCCCTGTATAAAAGAAGAAAATTTTTAAGGATCATAAAAGTTCCGGATTAGTCTTGAGAGCCCTCGTGTGTATGAGTGAGGCCTCGTAGGTCGAGAATGAGGTTATAGAGAGTAATGACGTTGAGCCTACGTGGTGATTAAGTGGGTTGACTTCGGTAACGCCTCGGGCCCGGTTCCCGACGTAGAACCCGGGTAAGGGGTGTTACACCAAATCTCTCCATGAACCAATTCTAGCTCGACTCAACTGGTTATACCATTTGGCTGCTGCTCCCACCAGGCTATCCTGGAAGCAATGGATCAACAGTTGTTCATTATTAATGTACCCCGTCATTCTTCTACAAAACATGGTAATATGAGCTTCGGAGCAACTTGTCCCATTATATTTCTCGAATTCAGGCATTTTGAATTTGTATGGGAGCACCAAGTCTGGGACCAAGCTTAAATCCTTGGCATCCATTCCATAACAGCCATCAGGACTTTCTATCGCCTTAAATTTCTCATCCAACCATATACATCTATCTTCTAGCTGCTTTGGTAATTCTACTTTTGTCCTCTCTCCTTCAGCTATTTCATCCAAATCAAGGACATTAGTATTGATTGGATTATCTCCTGAACCTGAGCCAGCTTGGAGATTCATTGAAGCACCAGCTTGGAATTGTTGAGGCCTGATCGTGACAGGTGGCCTTTGTAAAGCTACTTCAGGTTGTGTTTGCACGTGTGGTGGAGTAAAACCAGGGGGATATTGAGGATACTCAGTATTCTCCTCAGCATTAACCATGGGGCTTTTTCCTTTATCCATAAGCCCATTTAACAGCTGCGTCATCTGAGTCATTTGAGTCATCATATTCCTCTGAGATTCCATCATTCTGTCCATCATGTCTTGCTAGATCTTAACCAGATGCTCTTGCATTTGTGCTTGCATCTGTTCTTGCATTTCTTTCTGCATTTGTTCCAACCTTTCTAGTCTTTTATCCATTGCTTGAGTTTTCTTTCGTGTATCGTAAGGATGCGTGTTTGGTTGATTTTTGTCGGTTTCCAGATTACTGAAATAAATTTTAATTAATTAGAAACTTTTAGTGAACTTTAATGCATATGATGCAATGCAACACAAATGCATGAAATGCAAAAGACGTCGATTCTGATTCAATTCCATTTAGAAAACTTTATTAGAAAACAAACCCTTTTACATAAAATGGATTACAAATACGGCTTTACCCTAATGCTCAGAGTTTTAACTTTCCTAAGCAACGAAGCTAGCTCCTGACCCCTGTCTGATTCCAGCTCGTACTTCACACTTAGCGTGTCGGCCTGAACTGCCAAGGTTTGCAGATGGTTAGCTACCTCCCGGATCTGAGCCACGGCTTCGGCCATAATGTAATCTCGATCCCTAATTTGACTCTGAGAGTAATGAAGTTTTTCTTTCCAACGCTCTTCATTTACTTCAAGAAGCTCTATCCGAAGCTCACAACTCTGTAAAGCGGACTCTAGCTCTTCTATTCTTCCTTTCATTTCTTCAATCTTGCTCAAACTTGCCCTCAATTTAACTACAGAATTACGGTTTCTATGTTGATGAAGTGACTTTTCAAGTTCTACTACTCTTGCCTTCAATTCCCCTTTGTCGTTCTGGGCTTCTGATAGACTCTTTTCTAGAGCCTCTCTCTGAGTTTGAGCCTCTTGGAATCTTCTCTTCTACTAATCAGTTTTGGTCTTTTCCTCTTCAATTTCCTGCCTTCACTGCTCTAAAGTTTTCCCCAATCCGGCGGTTCTTATTGATAGACGCAATTTCTTGTAATCTGTCTTCAAACTATCCAAGTCTTCTTCGGCTTTATTTTTTCCTTTCTTTTGCTTTTCGGTCTCTCTAACTTTTGAACGTCAGCATCTAACCTTAAATGCATCTTCTCTTCCTCTAATTGCTCTATCCTCTTCTCCAGCTCCCGATTCCTTTTTTCAAAATCTTGTTTTATTATTTCTAATTCTGATGGGACTACGTGTAAGTATTCTTCCATCGGTCGAACGCCTTCCAGACTTGGCCCTGGGATGTTGTCATTAATCATTCTACTGAACCATCCGCTATACTCGGGAGTAGTCATTGTTCCTACCGTCAAATTTTTCATCCGACGAGTTTGCTTCAAAGCATCAGCAATTTCCTGAATCCTTTTCTTGTAATTTTCTCCTCTATAGGAGAATTCACTTTTAGCTAACCCGTGTGTCACCGGCACAAACTATGCGGACTTATCTTTGTCTTCTTTGCAAGCAAAGGAGCATATCCAATGGCTCCCCAAATTCCAAGTAAAGGGACCCAATCAAAGCATCCACATCTATAAAGTATCTCATTAGGGACCATCCATGGAGCTCTCCACTCGATATCCTCTTCTTGGAGATTCTGAAAAATCATAATCCACTTTTCTTCTGATATATCTTCGCACCTTGACGTAGCTACTTCTTCTTTAAAAGGTGAATAATTCTCATAGAAAGGTCGGCAAGAGACTTAATCTACCTTCCAAAAGTGACCGTGAAACCAAACCAATAACAGCTGAGCGCAGCCTATGAACCTGCCCTCTCCAGATCTTCTACATGCATTCAATGACCTAAAAGTCTCGGCCAAGATTGCAAGAACTGGCATGACCCCTTTATTGAGTCGGTCGAAGAGATCTGTGACTGTTTCATCTATGTACCCTAGAGCCCTAGGGATTAGCATCAATCTGTAGATGCTCAATGCAAAGACATCAACTTTCTTCTTCATATCAGGATGAGCTAAAATCAAATCCCTCAAGTTCCTCCCTGGGATGCACTTACACTCGCCCTTTTGCTTAATCCTGGCTGTAATCCACTGCTCACTCATTCCCGTAACACTCATTAACTTCTTCCAAAAGGCTGGGACATAAGCAGCTCTCGAATAAACTTTATCCACTTGGAGTTTCGGACAATGCAGTAGAGCGGTGTATTCCTCCACGGTAGGCACCAAATCCACTCTCCCAAAGGTGAAGCAACTATATGCGGGGTTCCAGTACTGAGTGAGGGCTCGGAATAACTGCTCGTCTACCTTGATGTCAAGTAAGTACGGTAAATCGCCATAACTATGGTAGAACAACCTCTTAGTCTCATCGTTCCACTGATCCCATATCACTTTTAACCTTTGAAGGTTATTTTGCGTAACACTAACGCGAGTGTAGTCCCATAACTCTGACACATGCCCCGTAGCTAGACTATCCCTCTTCTCTAATTGTGTTGTTTCTGACCAAGTTTGGATAGTCGGGTTATCTTCCACCTTATCAAGAAAGTCGTTTTCCATGCCGAGCTCCCTAATTTAGCAATCGAACCCGAATCAACACCTCTCTCTAATATGAAAATGCATGCAAAGTAACAAAGATAAAACACAAAAAGTCAGTATAATATACAGAAACAAAATTCAAAGCATGTGAAAAAGGAAAAAACAATCAAGCGCTTATCTGGGTGACCACTAGGGTTTATCACAGCTCTACCTAGGGTGGGCTTTTAGGGCTTTCTATATGCAGTTTGGTTCTAAAGTTGAGGTACCCGAACCAGCAGATTTCTCGATCCTCACCCATTATAGGCTCATACAGACCGAGTTCGGTTCACTGGGATACATTTCCCTATGGCTACACGGAGATGAAAATCTCACGAAGACATAGGTACGGATGTATCCCGAAAGCGATTCACTATCCTACACGGAGGTGAAAACCTCACGAAGGAGTAGCTTCTCACTCCTACTTAAAAGGGGGTGACTCGACGGTCATGCAATATGATGCAGAAGTATTCTATAAGACTCGAACCACAGCAATCAAATGAGATGACGCAAGCGAATGCAATAAAAAGGATCGTAATTTTACAAATCAAATTTTCAATTTTCGACAAAAGGACAGAAATTAATCAATTTTACGGCTTGACTCTCTTTTTGAGGTCCCCAGTGGAGTCGCCAAGCTGTCAAAGCCATTTTTATTTTTAAAAAAAAAATGACGGGGATCGACTTTAAAATGACAAATGGAGTCACCACCGATCTTTTATCCGAGGTGTGATCGGATCATCTTGAGATGGATTATTTTAATAAAACATTTTGATTTATTAAAACAATAATTTTGGTCTACGAAATCTAAGAAAGCAAGTTCGGGAGTTGGTTACGTACGAGAAAGGATTAACACCTTCGCAACGCCCAAAATTGGTACCAATTTGATTAATTAATGTCCTAACGTCGAGAATTTGAAAGGATTTAGAATACGATAACTTTTTTAAAAAAAAAATTCAAGTGGAGATTGAAATTCTCTTATTCTGAAGGAATGAAATCTCACGCCCAACACGTTAGGGTATGACATTTCAAAACCGCGATATCAAGATCATCTCGTAATTTCCAAAATTCATGCATTGAGAAATTTTTTAAAAGGATACTCGAGGGTCTGGTCATACGGAAAAACTGAAACCCAGCACGTTAGGGCACGATTTCTTAGATTTCCAAACACAAGATATTCCTTATTTTTAAAGCTAAGAAAACACGAATGAAATCTTAAAAGGATATTCGGTTATTTGGTCAAACGAAAAACCAAAACCCAGCACGTTAGGGCACGATCTCTCGGATTTCCAAACACGAAACATTGCCTTATTTTAAAGCTAAGAAAACACGAATGAAATCTTAAAAGGATATTCGGTTATTTAGTCAAACAAAAAACCGAAACCCAGAACGTTAGGGCACGATCTCTCGAATTTCCAAACACGAAACATTACCTTATTTTAAAAAACTTTTGAATGGAATGATTTTAAAACTTGAACGACATTAAACTCGATTTTTTTTAACAAATAAATCACAATGGAATGATAATATACAAGGCAAAGTAGCAATACATATACCAAATATTACAATGATGAATCACAAATAATTAATGGTTACAAATTAAAAATATAATCCATACAATAGCAAACAAATAAACACCTAATTTAAAATATATATATGTGTACAAAAAAATATGAAAGTAACATAGAAAAATAAATAATATCTAGAGCTATCTAAAACATAATATTTAATATTAATTTTAAAAAGGAATAATTAAAAATAAGCAAGTAATTAAAAAATAATTAAAGGACTATATTGAAATCAGACCAAAATTAGAGAGCTAAAGCAATAAATTAAAAGAAATCGAAAATGGACTAAAATACAATGCGCGTAAACTAAAAGGGACTGAAAGCGCAATTTACCCGAGTTATTAAACACAGCGTTTAAATAGGGATTAAATTTAAAATTGCGCAAAATTTCTGGGCAAAATTAAAATAAAAGAAAACTTAATAAAAAATAACTGAAAATGCGGAGGGACTGAGAAGGAAATTAGCCCATTTAAGGGAAAACACGCGGATCCTGCCCGGATCGGGTCACTCGCGCGGGTATAGCCTCTAAATGACACCGTTTTGGGTTTAAATGACCCACGCCAAAACGTCGTCATATGGGTCGGCTTTAAATAGCAAAAAAAAAAAAAGAATAGAGGGTCATTTTGAACCCTTTTAAGAAAAAAATCAAAAAAAATTCCCTCTGTGCCCTCGAGTTACGGCTGACTTCGGTCATAGTCATTAGTGCGTGCTCTGCTGGCAAATGCTGCCATCATGCACGGTGGTCGGAGACCCCAAGAGAATGCTACTTCAAACTCTACAGACACCCTAAACACAAATCAAGAAAAACAAATGCCAAATCCCTCACTAAAATCAAAAAACAACCCAAAAATGCTTCGGTTTCGGGATTCCAATCGTCACGAAAAGGTAAAAAAAATTCTATCTTTTCTTTATCTATATGTACAGTATATTAAAAGTGAAAATGGGATGAAAAATAGATGGGCAATATACCTCTTTTCTCTGTTTTTGTATTCAAAAAAACGTGAAGAAGTCTTTACAAATGTTTGCTTCGGTTTTTATAACCGAATTCGAAAAATAAAAATAAGAAAAATACAATCGTTTTCTTTTGATTTGCTGTTGTCTGTCCTTTCTGTGTAGGTACGGGCGTACGTGGCACTGTAGGAGGTGGGCTGACGTGGAGGAGCGAGCGCGTGGCGTGCGCGTGGCGGCGTGAGTGGTGACGTGCGTGGGGGCACGCGCGCGGCGCAAAATTGTGTAACAGCCCGATTTAGGGGCTAGTCGGAACAGTGATCTCGGGACCACTAATCCGAGATTTGAGAAATTCATTTTTAGGTTATATTATGAGTCAAAGCATGATAGTATAAGTGTATGAAATTTTGGTGCCTTAATTTTAGCGATTTCATGCTTTATCGCGAAAAAGGACTAAATCGCATAAAGTGCAAAAGTTCCATTTTATGAGCTAAAGGTGCCTAATAGCCATAGAATATTAATTTGAGGTCTTTAAAGGGCGATTAGCCCCTTTGCTAATGGTTGGCCGGCCATAGGGGACAATAGGAGTCAAAAATTGGTCAAAGTTGTTGAAGTTAGGTGGACAATTTGACTTGTATTAATAAAATAAGGAAAGGAAAAAGATATCATCTTTTTCTCTCTTCTTCTCCACCGAAATTGATAGCAAACTAAGGGGTTTTAGAGCTCAAAAATTTCAGCAAGCCTCTCTCCTTGCAAGTAAGTGCACTAGTGATCATTTCTTGATAAAAATTGTACATTTGGAACCCCTAAAGCTTAAGCTTTCTAATGAGGGGACTATCTTGCAATATGGTGAAAAGTTTAGAGTTTTGCCATGAGAGCTTGTATGTGATTTGCTGCATTTTTATGGAAGAAAATGAGTCTTAGTTGTTAGATTAACAACTTTTGTAAAAGGTGTTGCCATGAAAACACCTAAATGAACCTTTTTGTAAAGGTTGTAAAAATTGGTAGTAAATGTGTGAAATGTTAGGTTTTGATGATAGCCATAAGAGAAATAAATTTTCACCTAGGCTCATTAAAGGTAGAAATTTGATTAGAATTGATTTCCGAGCCTAAGGGTAAAATGGTCATTTTGCCAAAGTCTAGGGGCAAAATAGTAATTTTACCTAAGCATGATTATTGAAATGCTTTTATTAATGAGATGATTAAAATGAGCTAAATTGCTATTATAGAGCAAGAAGAACCGAGAATCCACCTCGATCGGGGAAAGAACAAAGTCTCGGACTAAACAGTCAAACTAGCTCATTTTGAAATCGAGGTAAGTTTGTATGTGATTAATACAACATTTATGTTAGCACAATTGAGAATGCTTGATATCATATTGATGCATTATCCTCCATTAAATTGATGTTGAATGAGATGTTGAAGTCCTAGGAGACCATGTGAATATGAAAATGCTATCATCGAGATATGAAATAGATAAGGTCCCATATAAGACCATGTCCGGGACATGGCCTCGGCATTGAGTTGAGATCCCGTATAAGACCATATCCAGGATATGGATTTGGTAATGAATATGAAAATCGTATAAGACTATATCCGGGATATGGCATCGATACTTGATGTGAAAGTCCATATAAGTCCATATCCGGGATATGGCATTGGCGTTTAGAAGTAACTCCATGTAAGACCACCTC
Organism: Gossypium sturtianum; assembly: GCA_025698515.1. NCBI lineage: Eukaryota > Viridiplantae > Streptophyta > Magnoliopsida > Malvales > Malvaceae > Gossypium > Gossypium sturtianum. The sequence goes on along the minus strand of CM046950.1, from coordinate 66,192,583 downwards.
GACGATGTGGCATTGGCTTCGTCCCTACATGAACGATGTTAAATATGCGTCCTTGACTATCCCTAGTAATTAAAGCGATAAGTAGATGGGTTTAGAAGTAGAAATGAGATTTGTACTAAAGTCATATGAATGAGTGAATATAGGTACTCGTGAACGAGTCACGAAGAAACGATTACGATATGTGGTACGGTATGTGCTAAATAAGGGAAATTGTGAGTAAGTATGGCAATAATCCTATGAGTTGTGTATAGTTAGTTCATGTCATGAATGGATTATATTATGAGCTTATTGTTGCTATTCATATCCATGTAAACTTACTAAGGTTTATGCTTACCCCTTTCATTGCTCTTTTTCCTTGTAGTATTACCTTGATAACTCGAGGATCGGGGACGTAGGAGTTCAGAAATCACACTATCGTCACCACTTTGGTATAACAATTTAGACTTATTTTTGAGTATGGCATGTATAGGACTCAAGTATTTTTTTAGGTCGTAATTGTTGGCCAAATTGTTGGCTTTGTAAGGCATCAAAACCTCCTTTTTGTAATGGTCAATTAAGTTAGGCCGATACTTGGCAAATTTTTATGATTAAAGAAAGTGATTTTTGTTTTGAAGTGTATGCCCTCGTGTATGGTGGTTGAATTGAGTACTTGGATATGCCTTTGGGTTGCGAATTGTGTTGAGATAGATTGGTATTTGCTTGTGTGCAATGTGGAGTGGCAAAAAGCTTGGTAGATAGCCATCTAATTGTCCACATGAATAGACACACGGGCGTGTGTCTATCTGCAGTGTCACACTGCAGTCGACCCTATGGGCGTGTGAATTGACCGTGTGTCCCCTTGCATACTAGGTTTGCAAGTCTGTGTGCTCCACGGGCTAGGGACATGGGCATGTGCCCAGGCCATGTGAAGTCTGCACATTAATTGTGGAATTTAAATCGACCACGGGTAGAAGACACGGGCGTGTCTAGACCGTATGAAGTTAGTCAGAATCGACCACGGGTAGAAGACACGGGCGTGTCTAGACCGTGTGAAGTTAGTCAGAATTGGCCACGGGCGGAAGACACGGGCGTGTCTAGGCCGTGTGAAGTTGGTCAGGGTCGACCACGGGTAGTTGACATGGACGTGTCTTAGGGGCACACGGGCGTGTCCCTAGACCAACACGGGCATGTGGCCCCTGTTTTGTTGAAAGGTTCCCGAGCTCGTAAAAACTCCCAGAATAGTTCAGATACCTCTCGGAGGTATGTTTGGGGCCTCTTAGGCCGAGTACGTGCAGGTGATGAGTTTAAACGAAATTTTATAGCCCGTTTCGAGATGTCAAGTGGGATTAATTAGGTAATGCCTCAATCCCGGTCTCAGCTTCGGGCATAGGTTAGGGGTGTTACATTTATTGGTATCAGAGCTACGATTTAGTCAGTTCTAGGACTAACGTAACGTAAGTACGAGTCTAGCTATACATGCCATATGTAAGGGTGTCTTAGTAATGATAGTGTGATGACTCCTGACGTATAAAATTATGTTTCATGTAGTATATGGATTCTAATCCAGACCGAACTGCAGCTGATGATGCTGCGAGTAACGCGTCGGCTCCTGCTCAAGGGACCGCACTGACTTATAGTAGACCCGAGACCTTGGGTCCGGGGGAAGAGGCTCGAGAAGCCTTTCTCCACATGATGAGCATCTGGTATACTAAGTATATCCGAGCAAATCCTAACGCTCAACCCCCTCCACCCCCACCAATTCCTCAACCCGCTCCAGTACCTCCTCAAGTGGTTGAGGTCGTGAGAAGAGAAAGGCCTCTGGTGGATAAGATTCGGGCAAATAAGGACGATGACCCAGAGAAAGTAGAATTCTGGCTCGAGAATACCATCAGGGTATTCGACGAGTTATCCTGCACCCCTGAGGAATGCTTAAAGTGTGCGGTATCTCTCCTGAGAGATTCAGCTTATCGATGGTGGAACACCCTGGTGTCGATCGTGTTGAGGGAGAGAATTAGTTGGGAATTTTTCCAAGAGGAATACCGGAAAAAGTACATCAGCTAGCGGTTCTTTGACCATAAGAGGAAGGAGTTCTTGGAACTGAAGCAAGGCCGTATGTCAGTAACCGACTATGAACCGGAGTTCGTAAGGCTTAGCAAGTATGCACGGGAGTGCGTGTCTACCAAAGCCGTCATGTGCAAGAGATTCGAAGACGGATTAAATGAAGATATCCATTTATACGTGGGAGTCCTCGAACTAAAGGAATTTGTAGTGTTGGTAGATAGAGCCTGTAAAGCCGAAGAGCTGGCTAAAGAGAAGAGAAGAGCTGAGAATGAGTCTCATGACTCGAGGAAGAGACAACTAAATAAGTCTCATCAATCCTCATCTAAGAAGTCGAGGGACTTTACTACTCGATCAGTCACTTCAGCGGGGTTTTCAACTCGAAGTAAAGGCAAGCAATTTTCGGGGTCGAGAGGGCAGACCATCTCAGTTGCTAGTGTGGGCAACGTTCGACCAAGTAGACCAGAATGTCCTCAGTGTGGCACGCGCCATTCTGGTGAGTGTCGAGCTAACGAGAAAGCATGTTTTCGTTGTGGGTCCTTAGACCACTTTATTAGAGACTGCCCCGAGGTGGGTGAGAAAGAAAAGCCTCAGTATTCAAGATCGAGAAGTACTGCTAAGGGAAGACCACTGAGAAACCCGGGAAATGAAATGGGTAGCAAAAATCCATCTAGAGAGCAAGCTGCTAGAGTCGAGGGTAGAGCACCGGCGAGGACATATGCCATTCGTGCTCGTGAAGAGGCATCTTCCCCCAACGTAATTACGGGTACCTTTTCTCTTCATAATACCCGTGTTATAGCTTTAATTGATCCGGGATCCACCCACTCATACATATGCATGAAATTAGTCTCTAGCGTGAGCATGCTCGTAGAGTTTACTGAATTCATGATAATAGTGTCTAATCCTCTAGGCAAGTGTGTATTGGTTGATAGAGTTTGCAAAGGTTGCCCTTTGATGATCAAGGGTCATTGTTTCCCAGTCGACCTTATGTTATTACGGTTTGATGAGTTTGATGCCATCCTTGGGATGGATTGGTTAGTTACTCATGGAGTAGTTGTGAATTGTGGGAAGAAGCATATTGAGTTGAGAGATGAAAATTGTAACAGCCCGATTTAGGGCCTAGTCAGAATAGTGGTGCGAGACCACGAATCGGAGGTGAATTTATGAGTTTTTAAGGTTCATGCCATGTTTGCATGTTAGTGTGAAAGTTTCATGAAGCAATTTTGCTAAAATGAAGTTGAACGGTCAAAAAGGACCAAATTGCAAAAGTTGTAAAATGTGAGTTTCTAGAAGCATTTTGTATGAAATAGCTCTAGAATAGCAATTATAAGTCCTTAAATAGCAATTTTCCCAAATCATAATTTTTGGACAAAATTGGACATGAGTTAGTAAATGGTGATATATTTAAGAGAAGGGCATTTTTGTCATTTACCTATTAAATGATTAGTAAAGGAAAAAGATGACAAAAATCATTATCATCTTCTTCCTCATTGCTGAAATTTTCAAAGAAACCATAGCTAGGGTTTGCTCATCTTTCAAGCTTGCTAGTAAGTTCATCTTAGTCCCGATTTTAATATTCTTCGTGTTTTTGAAGTCCTCGTATTATGAATTAGCTATTTTTAGCTATAAAATGAGCTAAGATGCATGTTCAAAAATCTACCCATGAATGACATGCATGCTAAATGATGTTTTATGGAAGTTTAAGAGAGTTTGATGTTAGATAAACATCTTTTTCTAAGTGAATTTCATGAAAAATGAGCATAGGGACTAGTTTGTAAAAGTTTTGGAAATTAGTCATACCTATTAGAAATAATGAGAATTGATAATGGCTATAGTAGAGAAAAAGAATCAGCTAAGCATGTAGTCTAAGAAAGTTGAATGAACATTATTTTACGAGCCTTGGGGCAAAAGTGCAAAAATGAGAAAGTATAGGGGCAAAATAGTAGTTTTGCCCAAGTATGAGTAAAGGGTCAATTTAGTCAATGTGAATATTAAATGATCTATTTATGACTATAGATCAAGAAAAACGAAGCCCGAATCGAAATCGAGGCAAGAACAAGGTCGAGGACTAAATTGCATACCTAGCTACATTTTTGTATATTGAGGTATGTTTGTATGATTTCTAAGCTTTATGATTTATATCATTGAATTGCTTAGTATAATATACAATGTTATTATAAAAATGTTTAATGTTATGTTAAACCAAGAAATTAATGAAATCAAGCATGAGAAAGCCCCGATTGAAGTTGAATAGCTTAGGATACTCGATCTACCACATGAAACAAGAGAGCCCGTATAAGACCAAGCCGAGGCATGGCATCGGCAAGCAAGTAAGATATCATGTAAGTCCAAGGCAAGCTTGGCATTGAATAAGTTATCATGTCAGTCCAAGGCAAGCTTAGCATTGAATAAGTTATCATGTAAGTCCAAGGCAAGCTTGGCATTGAGTAAGTTATCATGTAAGACCAAGGCAAGCTTGGTATTGAAAAGTTATCAAGAGAAAGAGATCCCATATAAGTCCAAGTTAAGGCATGGCATTGGTGAGAACAAGAAAGACTTCGTATAAGTCCATGTTAAGTCAGGGCCTTAAAATTTAGATGAGATTTAGTATCCTCGGTTATTCATATAAGTTCATCGGGCAAACGAGTTAAGCTCCGAAGAGATAACAAGAAAGCTAAGTAAGTAAGGTTATTATCAAGTGATAAAGAATATTATTCATTTTATGAATGATGAATTAGAAATTATGAGTATTATGTTCAAGTATCTTTGATCAATGTGATCTAGTGATACAGTACTTTGTTTGCCTATCAAGTATGAGACTAGTAAGTTTCATGAGTTATGTAAGAATCAAGTATGAGTAAGTAAGCTTTATAGCTGAAATTTATGATGCCATTGTTTATGTCAAATGGTTTATATTAAGCAAGTATGTTGCTATGTGCATTACGCAAACTTACTAAGCTAAATGCTTACGTCTTTTATTATTTCTTTCTATATAGTCCCGCCAAGCTAACTTGTGGATCGTTGAAGTCGGAGCTCGAATCACACTATCAACCGCTATTTTGGTATAGCCAAGTTGTTTATTTAAGTATGGCATGTATAGGAAACATTTCATTTTGAGTATATGTTTTAGAAAGGGGAAAAGCATGGGCTATCAAGTTTATTATTATTCTTTTGTAAATGGCTAAATGATTGGCCAAGATTGACTAAGCATGTATGTTATTGATATCAATGGAGCATGTTATATTGTTCATTAAAGTTGTAGTGATTTGATTTGTTGAGATAGTATGAATTTGCTCTTGATTTCAGGGTGGCAATTGGCTTGGTAAATAGCCTCTAAGTGCCCATTACGATCGGACACACGGGCGTGTGTCTAAGCCGTGTGTACCCTGCACCATTGCACCTTAAGTCAGAATATCAAGTTGTAGTACACGGTCTAATTCACGGGCGTGCTATGGCCGTGTGTTATAAGTCAGAATACTAAGGTTTTTCACACAGGCCAGGACCACGGGCGTGCCATGGCCGTGTGAAGTTTGGCAGTAAGCTCGAGTTTTAAGCACGGTTAGGAGACATGGGCGTGTCTCAGGTTTACACGGGCGTGTCCCAACTCATATGGGCGTGTAACCCCTGTTTCAATGAAAAGTTTTCGATTAAGTTCTGAAAGTTTACGGACATGAGTTTAAGGCCTCGTAGGCCCATGAAAAGTACAAGTTGATTAAGAAAGATAAGTTCTTAATTCGGAACGAAATTTTATAGCCCGTAAGTACTTGATTAAGCAAGTTCAAGCATAGTAACTTCTCGTATCCGGTCTAAGCCTCAGACTCGGGTATGGGGTGTTACAAAAATGGTAGTCTTATTCGTGTTGAATCAGATAAGCCAGATATGTTACCAGTAGTGATGTCAACCCTGTCGACTGAAAAGTATTTGAGAAAGGGGTACGAGGCTTACCTTGCCTTTGTGTTGAACACGAAAGAGACTGATTTGAGAATTGAGTCGGTACCCATGGTATGTGAGTACATAGATGTTTTCTCGGAAGAGTTACCAAGACTACCCCAAGTTAGAGAGATCGAATTTGGGATTGAGTTAGCTCCGGGTACTGCCCCTATTTCTATTGCTCCCTATAGAATGGCTCCAACCGAGTTAAAAGAGCTAAAAGAACAGTTGCAAGAGCTGACGGATAAAGGTTTTGCAAGGCCGAGTTTTTCTCCGTGGGGTGCTCCCGTTTTATTCGTGAAGAAGAAAGATGGTTCTATGAGACTATGCATAGATTATCGGCAACTCAACAAGGTAACTGTGAAGAACAAGTACCCGTTGTCGAGGATCGATGATCTATTTGATCAATTGAAGGGAGCCACGGTGTTTTCCAAGATAGATTTGAGGTCAGGGTACTATCAGGTGAGAGCCAAGGACTCGGATGTGCCGAAAACCGCATTTAGGACTAGGTATGGCCACTATGAATTTTTGGTCATGCCTTTCGGTCTAACGAATGCCCCTGCGATCTTCATGGATTTGATGAATCACGTTTTTCGGCCATACTTGGATAAATTTGTTGTGGTCTTCATCGATGACATATTGATCTACTCTCGGGATGAGAACGAACACGCCAAGCACTTGAGTATGGTTATGCAAGTTCTGAGAGAAGAGAAATTGTATGCCAAATTCAGTAAGAGTGAATTTTGGCTCAAGAAAGTAGGATTTTTGGGGCACATTGTCTCGGGAGATGGAATTAGAGTAGACTCGAGTAAGATTTCAGCGATTATTGACTGGAAATCGCAGAGGAGCGTAACGGAAGTAAAAAGTTTTCTAGGTCTAGCTGGCTATTATAGGCGTTTTGTCAAGGGGTTTTCCATGATAGCTACCCCGATGACGAGACTTTTGCAGAAAGATGTGAAGTTTGTTTGGGCAGAAGAGTGCCAACAGCGTTTTGAGAAATTGAAGATACTGTTGAGTGAGGCTCCTGTTTTGGTGCAACTTGAATCGGGGAGAGAATTTATGGTTTACAGTGATGCATCCCTTAACGGATTGGGTTGTGTACTTATGCAATAGGGAAAGGTGATTGCATACGCCTCTAGGCAATTGAAGCCACAAGAGAAGAACTACCCGACTCATGATTTAGAGTTGGCCGCAATTGTGTTTGCGTTAAAAATTTGGAGACATCATTTATATGGTGAAAGGTGTCGGATTTTCACCGACCACAAGAGCCTAAAGTACTTGATGACTAAAAAAGAATTGAATTTGAGGCAACGAAGGTGGTTAGAACTGATCAAGGATTATGAATTGGTGATTGACTACCATCCGGGGAAGGCAAACGTAGTCGCCGATGCTCTGAGTAGAAAATCATTGTTTGCACTAAGAGCCATGAACACTCAGATGATCTTGTTTGGTGATGGCTCTATTTTAGCCGAATTGAAGGCTAAATCATTGTTTCTCCAAGAGATTTGTAAAGCTCAGAAAGATGATAGCAGTTTGCAAACCAAGAGAGTTTTATGTGAGTCGAATGTTGAATCAGACTTTCGAGTAAATCCTAATGGATGTCTGACATTTCGAGATAGGGTCTGTGTACCCAGGAATGACGAGCTTATTCTCAAAATCTTGCATGAAGTGCATAGTGGATGTTTGAATGTGCACCCAGGCAGAATGAAGATGTACAATGATTTGAAGAAATGGTATTGGTGGCTTGGTATGAAGAAAGATATTTTCGAGTTTGTATCGAAATGTCTGATTTGTCAGCAAGTGAAGGCTGAACATCAAGTACCTTCGGGTTTACTTCAGCCCATTATGGTTCCTAAGTAGAAATGGGACCGTATCACCATGGACTTCGTGACGGGCTTACCATTGACTCCAAAGAAGAAAGATGCAGTATGGGTAGTGGTTGATAGACTCACAAAGTTAGCCCATTTTATACCAGTACGAGTCGACTATTCGCTTGATAAATTGGCAGACTTGTACATGTCAGAGATAGTAAGACTCCATGGTGTACCATTGTCGATCATTTCAGATAGAGATCTGAGATTCACGTCACGGTTTTGGAAAAAGTTGTAAGAAGCCTTGGGCACGAAATTAAATTTCAGTACAGCCTTCCATCCACAAATCGACGGACAGTCGGAAAGGGTAATCCAGATACTTGAGGACATGCTTTGATGTTGCATTTTAGAATTCCAAGGTAGTTGGGAGAAATACTTACCGTTGGTGGAATTCGCCTACAACAACAGTTTTCAGTCAAGCTTGAAGATGGCGCCTTATGAGGCATTGTATGGGCGTAAGTGCCGCACGCCTTTGTATTGGTCGAACTTCGAGAGAGAAAGCGGATACACGGGGTCGATCGGTTAAGGAATCGATGAAAAAGTAAAAGTGATACGTGATTGTCTGAAAGTCGCCTCAGATAGGCAGAAGTCCTATTCAGATTTGAAAAGGAAAGAGATAGAATTCAAAGTCGGTGATAAAGTGTTCTTGAAAGTATCACCTTGGAGGAAAGTCCTCAGATTTGGCCGGAAGGGCAAACTAAGTTCGCGCTTTATCGGACCTTATGAGATTACCGAGAGGATAGGACTAGTAGCTTATCAGTTGGCCTTGCCACCTGAACTAGAAAAGATTCATGACGTCTTTCACGTATCCATGTTGCGCCGGTACCATTCAGATCCTTCACATGTCATTGTACCAACAGAGGTAGAGATACAACCGGACTTGACTTATGGTGAAAAGCCAGTTAAGATTTTGGCGCGAGAGGTCAAACAGTTAAGAAACAAAAGCATAGCCCTGGTGAAAATTTTATGGCAAAGGCACGGAATAGAAGAGGCTACATGGGAGCCCGAGGAAACGATGAGAAACCAATACCCCAACCTTTACACTGGTAAGATTTTCAGAGACAAAAATCCTTAAGGGGGGAGAATTGTTACAGCCCGATTCAGGGGCTAGCCAGAACAGTGATCTCGGGACCACTAATCTGAGATTTGAGAAATTCATTTTCAGATTATATTATGAGTCAAAGCATGATAGTATAAGTGTATGAAATTTTGGTGCCTTAATTTAGCGATTTCATGCTTAATCGCGAAAAAGGACTAAATCGCATAAAGTGCGAAAGTTCCATTTTATGATCTAAAGGTGCCTAATAGCCATAGAATATTAATTTGAGGTCTTTAAAGGGCAATTAGCCCCTTTACTAATGGTTGGCCGGCCATAGGGGACAATAGGAGTCAAAAATTTGTCAAAGTTGTTGAAGTTAGGTGGATAATTTGACTTGTATTAATAAAATAAGGAAAGGAAAAAGATATCATCTTTTTCTCTCTTCTTCTCCACCGAAATTGACAGCAAACTAAGGGGTTTTAGAGCTCAAAAATTTCAGCAAGCCTCTCTCCTTGCAAGTAAGTGCACTAGTGATCATTTCTTGATAAAAATTGTACATTTGGAACCCCTAAAGCTTAAGCTTTCTAATGAGGGGACTATCTTGCAATATGGTGAAAATTTTAGAGTTTTGCCATGAGAGCTTGTATGTGATTTGCTGCATTTTTATGGAATAAAATGAGTCTTAGTTGTTAGATGAACAACTTTTGTGAAAGGTGTTGCCATGAAAACACTTAAATGAACCTTTTTGTAAAGGTTGTAAAAATTGGTCGTAAATGTGTGAAATGCCAGGTTTTAATGATAGCCATAAGAGAAATAAATGTTCACCTAGGCTCATTAAAGGTAGAAATTTGATTAGAATTGATTTCCGAGCCTAAGGGTAAAATGGTCATTTTGCCAAAGTCTAGGGGCAAAATAGTAATTTTACTAAAGCATGATTATTGAAATGCTTTTATTAATGAGATGATTAAAATGAGCTAAATTGCTATTATAGAGCAAGAAGAACTGAAATCCACCTCGATCGGGGAAAGAACAAAGTCTCAGACTAAACCGTCAAACTAGCTCATTTTGAAATCGAGGTAAGTTTGTATGTGACTAATACAACATTTATGTTAGCACAATTGAGAATGCTTGATATCATATTGATGCATGACCCTCCATTAAATTGATGTTGAATGAGATGTTGAAGTCCTAGTGGACCATGTGAATATGAAAATGCTATCATCGAGATATGAAATAGATAAGGTCCCGTATAAGACCATGTCCGGGACATGGCCTCGGCATTGAGTTGAGATCCCGTATAAGACCATATCTGAGATATGGCATTGGCGTTTAGAAGTAACTCCATGTAAGACCACCTCAGGGATGTGGCATTGGCTTCGTCCCTACATGAACGATGTTAAATATGCGTCCTTGACTATCCCTAGTAATTAAAGGGATAAGTAGATGTGTTTAGAAGTAGAAATGAGATTTGTACTAAAGTCATATGAATGAGTGAATACAGGTACTCGTGAACGAGTCACGAAGAAACGATTACGATATGTGGTATGGTATGTGCTAAATAAGGGCAATTGTGAGTAAGTATGGAGAGAAGCCTATGACTTGTGTATAGTTAGTTCATGTCATGAATGGATTATATTATGAGCTTATTGTTGCTATTCATATCCATGCAAACTTACTAAGCTTTATGCTTACCCCTTTCATTGCTCTTTTTCCTTGTAGTATTGCCTTGATAACTCGAGGATCGAGGACGTAGGAGTTCAGAAATCACACTATCGACACCACTTTGGTATAACAGTTTAGACTTATTTTTTAGTATGGCATGTATAAGACTCGAGTATGTTGTTAGGTCGTAATTGTTGGCCAAAGTGTTGGCTTTGTAAGGCATCAAAACCTCCTTTTTGTAATGGTCTATTAAGTTAGGCCGATACTTGGCAAATTTTTATGATTAAAGAAAGTGATTTTTGTTTTGAAGTGTATGCCCCCGTGTATGGTGGTTGAATTGAGTACTTGGATATGCCTTTGGGTTGCGAATTGTGTTGAGATAGATTGGTATTTGCTTGTGTGCAATATGGAGTGGCAAAAAGCTTGGTAGATAGCCATCTAATTGTCCACATGAATAGACACACGGGCATGTGTCTATACCGTGTGTGACACACGGTCAGCCCTATGGGCGTGTGAATTGACCGTGTGTCCCCTTGCATACTAGGTTTGCAAGTTAGTGTGCTCCACAGGCTAGGGACACGGGCGTGTGCCCAGGCCGTGTGAAGTCTGCACATTAATTGTGGAATTTAAATTGACCACGGGTAGAAGACACGGGCGTGTCTAGACCGTGTGAAGTTAGTCAGAATCGACCACAGGTAGAAGACACGAGCGTGTCTAGACCGTGTGAAGTTAGTCAGAATTGGCCACGGGCGGAAGACACGGGCGTGTCTAGGCCGTGTGAAGTTGGTCAGGGTCGACCACGGGTGGTTGACACGGACGTGTCTTAGGGGCACACGGGCGTGTCCCTAGACCAACACGGGCGTGTGGCCCCTGTTTTGTTGAAAGGTTCCCAAGCTCGTAAAAACTCCCAGAATAGTTCAGATACCTCTCGGAGGTATGTTTGGGGCCTTTTAGGCCGAGTACGTGCAAGTGATGAGTTTAAACGAAATTTTATAGCCCGTTTCGAGATTTCAAGTGAGATTAATTAGGTAATGCCTCAATCTTGGTCTCGGCTTCGGGCACGGGTAAGGGGTGTTACAAATTGCCTCTGAAACCCTAGGGTTTCTGTCTACCGAAAACGTTTGGGCCATTCGGGCCGTGTAATTGGGTCTGTAATTGGGTTTAGTAATGGGCTCGGGTTAAATGTAATTTGGGCTATTGTAAATTAAAACCTGATGGACTGTTTATTGGACTTTTGATAATTTGGACCTATTTCATGTTTTTATTATTTATTTATTAAATTTGGTTTGATTTTGACGGGCCCGGGTGAAATGGGCCTTCTACAGTATGGTTGATTGTAAAAATCATCTTAGGCCTCGTTCTTCATTGCCTTTAAGGTTCAAAAGTGCTTTTCCACCATAGAAGCAATGAAGAATGCCTAATTTTTGGGGTCAAAACTACATTGGAAAATGGTTTTTCCACTCAAACACAAAAGTTGAGATTTAGGTGCTTTTGACTTTTGCGTTTGGAAGTAAAAGTTATCAAAATACCCTTATTTATATTAACTAGTTAAAATGTATACAAAAATTAGATTTATTTATATTTTATGAATCACTATTTTAAATTATTAAAATATCATCTAAATCCAATGGTTACTTAGGGTGGGTTTGGATGGGCGGTGCGTTTACTTGCGGTTAGTGTAAAAACAGTGGTGGCGGTGAGATTAGATACTGTAGTGATACTGTAGCGTGAGATAAAAAGTAAGCTAAACGCACCACACCGCACTCAATCGCCCATCCAAACCCACCCTTAGTTTAGGTAAAAGGAAACCCTTCTAGTCTCTCGTCATGAGGTTTTCCCTCGTCATGAGTGTTATCACTTCTTTGTTGAGTCTTGGTTGGGTTTGATCCCAGGTAATCTCTTTTGTCTTTTGAGGTTCTTTTGCTTTTTCATTTTTTAAAATTTTTTTTAGGTTTTCTTCATGTCTTTTTGGTTTGTCTATGTTGTATATTGGCCTTTGATACTTAGGTTATACCATTATTGAGTCTTCATGATTAGCAAAATGTAAGAAATACCAATTATGCCATTTTTTAAGCTGATTACTTTAATCTTACTCTTTTCTCAGTTGGGTTCTTAGATCTAATGGAGGGATTTAGCAATTAAGTTGGAAGATAGGGATGCTAATAGTATTGCTCTTACTAAGTTCATGGTGATGGGTAAAATAATTTTGACAAGGGTGTTGAATTGGAAGGGAGTGCTCGATATTCTCAAAGGTATCTGCTAAGGGGAATGGCAAAGCTGTGTAAGGGAAATCGGGGAAAATATTTTTGCAGCATCTTTTGATAATGAGAAAGGTATGAAGAGAGCTATTGAGGAAAGTCTCTGATTTGTGATGGGATCTACGATTCAGTTTCAGAAATGGTTAGGGGATGTTGCAATTGGGAATCTTGATTTCTCTATGACCCAGTTTTGGATTCAAATCCATGGCCTCCCTCTTGATTGGCTATAAAAGAGAAGTGTTAAAATAATTGGGAATAAGTCGAGTTTAGTGGTGAGAATAGATGATAATTTGGTTTTGAATGGGATTGGGCATAGTTTTCTAAGTAAGGGTTGAGTTGGATGTTTCTATGTAACACCCCATACCTGACCCGATCACCGAATTTGAGCTATAAGGTGTCACATTCGTTGTCGGAACAACCAATCAAATTACAAACAAATTATACCATTAAATGATTAATTCCAGTAAATACAATCATACAATACAATATACGATCATTTTTTGGTCTAATTCGAGCTTACGAAAGCTCTTAAATTAACCTGAGGCGAATTAAAACCGAATTATAAAGATTCCAAAGCATCGAGTTGATGTTGCGACGTCAAAGGGTTCCTCGTTGTGACGCAAGATACTAGGTAGGCCTCGTCGTAGCATTCAATACTCGACGTCGCACCGTGGCATGACAACTTGGTCTCGTCACGATGGAAAACGTTCGATGTCGTGATGTGACATACTGGTTTTGCAAATTTCTAAATGAAACATCAACCTGCAAATTCCATATTCATACCAAACTTTCAGCCAAAATATGTAATTCACATGAATCATAATACCTTAATCAACTATACATCGACGCCAAATTACTTATAAGTTCACTAACTAGTCCAATGATGCCAAATTACTATACACCGATACCTTAATCAACTATACCTAACATGGTCTTACACCATCTCGCCATCTTGGCATATTACCAAATAATGTCATGGGGCCTCACCCACATGGTCTTACACTTATCATATTCACCCGCAAGGTCGGACCATGATCTATCAGTCCGGTTTGTAATAAAACTGCCCTACCGGAGGCATCACAAATAAAGCTTATTTCCACATTTTCATATGTCACAGATTTGTTAGTATTGGGATCGTATAACAGGAAGGTATTAGACAATAACCATACTCACACTGGCAACACAAGTTATCACACCTACCCAAACTCCATGAGCCAACACATCACAACAAAGACACTTATGTAAATCTGATTCATATTTATAACGGAATCATACTTTCTAACACATAATTCCCCATACAAGTATATCACACATCATCATACCATGCCGCACATTGTTCACTTCATTTACGTAATTGCAGATACTTATCAGAAAACACATGTACACATTTTTACATCACTCTACAAGAATACATACTCGTTCATAAGAACATCAATCATAACATAATCAACATAAAATGACATGCAGGAGTCAGGTTCAAAGGCTCACCAGAGAGCTGCCTTTACTTCGACTTGAAGTTTCTGTTTTGATTGTCTTTCTTAATCTAGTAGCAGGAACTGCTTAACGATCATAAGATTTCCATTAAAATCCCCAGTACAGACATTTTACTAACATTTCAACTACGTGCAACCCTATACAGGGCCTTCTTGTAAAACTCTTCCCTTTTAAAATTGTAACGTGCAAAGCTATAAGACTTACCAGAAGGCAGAATCATCTACTCATTAGATGATATTGTAACACCCCTTACCCGTATTCTATGCCAGAACCAGGCTCGAGGCATTACCTAATTTAATCCACTTGATCACACTATTTTAGTCACAACTTGACAACTCTCTATGGTCACCACAACGAACTCATTAAGGACTCCCAATGCCTTAAACATACATACAAGGGGTTTCGAGACCCTACCGGAAATCTTTGCGATCTTAAAATTTCTTTCACCTAAACAAGGGCCACACGCCCATGTGAAATGGGACACGCCCGTGGGAACAGGTCGTGTGGTCACACACGCCCATGTCCCTACCCCGTGTATAAAAACTTAGGTATTCTGCTTTTATTACACGGCCTAAGAACACGCCCGTGTTCTCCACCCGCGGTGAACACTGACCATCTTACACGGCCTAGGCACATGCCCGTGTGGCTAGCTCGTGGTCTATTCTGACTTAAAACCCTAACATGCAGGGGACACACGGCTAAGTCACACACCCATGTGGCTAGCACGTGTGTCACACACGGCCTAGACACATGCCCGTGTGTCTACCCGAGTGGACAAGAACAAGGCTATTTGCCAAGCTCTTTTCACCCCTCTAGCTCACACAACATGGATCTATTCAACACATTATCACACAATTCATGTTTTGCAATCTAAACTTGCATGGATAACTACATCTTTTCATATAATAAGGTAAACTATTAACCATGGCATTATACAAAATAGATTATCCATCAAAAGGGCCAACACACCCTTGGCCAATACAACAACATAAACTAACTTGTCTAGCCTCTATACATGCCATATACAAAAGCACTAAGTCTAAATATACCAAGTGAGCTGATAGTGTGGGCGGTCTTTCCAAATTATCCGCGTATCTCGTCCCGACTCTTTAGCTCTATAAGACAAGGGAAAAGAAAGGGGAGTAAGCTTTAAGCTTAGTAAGTTTACATATAAACAATTTACAACATAGTATGAGCTAAACAACAATTAGCATTATACTAAACAAAGGCAATTCCCATTCACAATCTTGCTTACTCATTTATCCCTTACCACATTTCCACCACATCACAAGCTTAATGCTTACATTCATTCATTTGCACACCTGCACTCAACACTACAATTTCTCATGATACAACACATCATGGTTTCTCACTAATTCATCCATAATGCTAAATCACTCGGTGGTTTCGCACTTAGCCCACCACAATAAGATAATAGGGTAGTATCGCACATAGCCTACCAAAAAGGGTAATTATAGTGGTATCGCACATAACCCACTAAATAATATACTTAACGATAGCATCGCACACAACCCATCGTAGTTAAGTATTAAGGTGGTATCGCACTTAGCCCACCGTCAAGTATTATCACTACATATTCACTTATCTACTTTGTAATTCATACATCAATTCACAACAACCACCACATTCAATCCACTTGAACCATATAGGTTCTCAATCATGCTATACACTAGTTAGCATCAACAATGTATATGTATAAATGCATTGTTTACACATAAACTTACCTCGGTATTCAAAACGTATGAAGACATGCAATTTAGTCCACAACTTTATTCTTGCCTCGGTTTCAATCCGGGCTTCATTTTTCTTGATCTATAATAATAATTAGATCATTTAATAATCACATTGACTAAATTGACTCTTAACTCATACTTTGGCAAAATTACCATTTTGCCCTTAAACTTCCTCATATTTACACTTTTGCCCCAAGGCTCGCAAAGTGATTTTCATTCAACTTTCTACTATTTTATGCTTAGCTTATTCATACTCTCAACTATAGCAACCTTCAATTCTCACTAAATCACTCATGTATGACCATTTTCAAGACTTTTACAAACTAGTCCTTGCATTTCTCATGGAATTCACTTAGTAAAAGATGTTTATTCTACATCCAACTCTCATAATCTTCCATAAAACATCAAACTACATGCATGTCATACATGGGTTTATTTTTGAACATGAATCCTAGCTCAACTTATAGCTAAAAATAGCTAATTCAAGATACAAGGACTTCAAAAATACGAAGAATATCAAAAACGGGGCTAGGATGCACTTACTATCAAGCTTGAAAGATGAAAAAACCCTAGCTATGGGGTTCTTCAAATTTTCGGCACTAAAGAGGAAGATGAACATAAAATTTTGACTATTTCATCCTTTTTAATAACTTATTTGACAAATGACCAAAATGCCCTTTTTGCCAAACTTTCAAATTTTACCCACTCATGCCCATTTTTTTTCCAAAAATTAGAAATTGGGAAAATTGCTATTTAAGGACCTCTAATTAATAATCCAAAGCTATTTCATACTTAAAGCTTCTAGAATCTTACATTTTGCAACTTTTGCAATTTAGTCCTATTGGACAATTCAATCACAATTAGCAAAATTACTTCATGAAACTTTCACATAAACATGCAAACATCTCAAAATCCTTAAAATTCATAATTTCTACTTCAAATTTGTGGTCTCGCACCACTATTCTGACTAGGCCCTAAATCGGGATGTTACAGATATCTTAGTCCAATCTTAATGAAGAAGAAGAAGAGGATGTTGAGGTTAGAAAGAAGAACATGAACATTAAAAAAATAGAAAAACCATCTAAAATGTCTCATTCCCATAAATATACTCTCGATCCCCTTGATTTCCCTACCAATTCCAGTGTAAGTAAAAGAAAATTCGGCTAAGGTTTACCTTATTGTTAACCAGTCATGGGGAGGGTCCAATCAATCTAATTGACTCCTGTTGAGAATTGGCCATTCATGATGCTTGTGATGATTTGTTTAGTTGACTTGTTTTAGTGTACAAGAAATCTTTCACACATCTCGCTATTCTGCTTTTTACTTTGATCTCTGCTTCTGTTGCTGCAGAATCCCAACAACTTCTAACCAAACCTGATACAAAATCCAATTGGACAATACTTATGCAAATCGGACATACCATATCTTGGTAGTGACTCACGTTTGGTGTGATCTTAAATACAGTTAAGTCTCCTATAGCTTCCGCATACACTTGACAGGCTCTTAAAGCTCAAACAAAACTCTAGGGCGTACCCCTTCATAGACGCGTACGTTATTGGGTGTAATCTTTCTTCTCTTGGGAACATCCGATGATTAATTCCTTAAATACTGCCAATGGACAGATGTTTTAACACTATTATGTGCCAATACTCTAACTTGCCTTCAGGCTAATAGGGTGGCGAATTATGTTACCATAATGCGCCCAACAGTCTACATACTTACCTTACTCATCTTTTCGGATCCGTCAATTTTCGGGGTGTGACAGTTCCTGTTTGAGGAGGCATGGTATGTTGAACTAGAGGGATTAAGTAGAGGTTTATTACTTTAGTGGAAATAAGGATGGATTGTTAATAATTTTAATAGTTCTAAGAACTTCATTAATACAAGAATTGTGAATAGCAGTACTAGTGAGGTGTATAGAATATTTTGGGTTTAAGGAGCTCTGATTTTTAAGGATAGAAAGGTGGTGTGAGATATACTTAAAAATAAGAGTTGTGGAATTAAGGATGCATGGATGTGTGTAGAGGATTTTAACGACATTTCTTATGAGTTTGAAAAGGACAGGGGTAGAGAGAAGGAAGTTAAAAAAATAGAGTGTTTTAGGGATATGATCAACTAGTATGGTTTGAATGAAATTCCTTTTTTAAGGGATAAAAATTTACTTGGTTTGGTGTGAGAAAGAATGTGGTGATTAGGTAACGACTTGATAGGGCCTTGCTAATTGGGAGTGGTTTCAAACTTGTCTTAATTCGATAGGCTTAAATTTACTAGTGATTGGTTTTGACCATTCACCTTTTCTAATTTTTTTTTTGAATTGGACTGATAAAAGATCCTCCAAATTTTATTTTTTTTTTGAGGTTGCTTGGTTGAAATGTACTGGGTGAACGGATGTGGTCAAACCTAGTTGGAATAGAGTGGACTGGATTGGGAGAATTGACAATCTATTTATATTCTTGCAAAATGAAATTAATTTTTTTGAGTAAATCACATGGGGAACTTTAAAGACCAGATTGAGGAAATTGATAACTATTGAAAAGAGTTATATTCTGTAACACCCCAAACTCGGACAAGACACTACGCCCGAATCTGGCATGTTACGGGAAAAAACGTCTTTGAGTGAACCGATTTTTTTCGTTTAGAAGTGGGGTGAAAACATAGTGAATTTGAGGAAAGTTTGAGTAGGCTTGTTTGATTAGATTTTGAAAACTTATCCAAGTATATAGTTAAAACGAGTTGATTTCATTTAGCACCTCCAATAGTTTCTTAGTGCCATTTTGACACATTTTAGACTTAGTAGAAAATCAAGTTTGATTCGGAAATCATTTGAGTTTATTGTGTAGCAAAACATAGCGAGATACCCGATGGTATAGTTTGAAACACATTTCGATATAATTTTGAAAACGTTGTCTTTCCAAGTTTTAGTAAAATTTCATGCCAAGTTATTTGTTAAGCAGGTTGAGAATCTAATTAAAACATACCCATCATAAAACATAATTTAAAGGCCTTTTACAAATCCAAATTAAAACCTAAATGAAAGCAATTAAACTAAAGTACCCAAATGATAGAGTTGGAGTAAAACTTTATTAAGCATGGCATGAGCACCCGAGTCCATCCCGGCTCCATGTCCGTCTCACGAGTCACCTGAAATGTCAAAGGAGAGGGTGAGTCGAGTGACTCGATGCATAAATCCCGCTCCGATGAAACAACATGCTAACACACATCATACATAGCAACATAATTAATGCAACCCGATCCTAACCATCCGTATCTCCTTTTTCTACCCGTGTGGTACCAAACCACCTGGTGGTGCCAAACCACCGGTGACATATAGTCACAATGTGTTACCAAAACACTTGGTGTCACAAAGACACAATGTGCTACCCAAAGCTTTGGTGACCGTAGTCACAATGATCGAATGATGGGGCCAACCCATCGTGTGATACCCAATCACTAGCGAGACGATCCCATATCTCATGTGGGGCCAACCCCACGGTGGTGTTAACCACGGGGACAAGTCGCAATGAGGTGCCCAACCTCTCGGTGTCCCAAAGACACAAATGTCTTTGCCAAAGCAACGGTGACCGTAGTCACAATAATCGAATGATGGGGCCAACCCATCGTGTGATACCCAATCACTAGCAGACGATCCCATATCTCATGTGGGGCCAACCCACGGTGGTGTTAACCACGGGGACAAGTCGCAATGAGGTGCCCAACCTCTGGTGTCCCAAAGACACAAATGTGCTACAAAGCAGCTTTGGTGACCGTAGTCACAATAATCGAATGATGGGGCCAACCCATCGTGTGATACCCAATCACTAGCGACGATCCCATATCTCAAAGTGGGGCCAACCCACGGTGGTGTTAACCACGGGGACAAGTCGCAATGAGGTGCCCAACCTCGGTGTCCCAAAGACACAAATGTGCTACCAAAGCTTTGGTGACCCAAAGTCACAAAGTGTGTTACCAAAACACTGGTGGTGCACAAAGACAAAATATCAACTGCGCTTCTCCTCTCATATCACCCATCAGCATACCATACTCATGTAACCATGCATATCATACAAATCATGCATATCATGCCAACATGTCTAGCATTACATCTCAAAGCATACATAACATGGATCATAATACCCAAGGTATCCATAATAGAACTTGTAATAAATTAAACTTACCCGGATACGTACACATACCCCGTTTGGGTATCCAATAATCCATCATACTGTCATGATTTTAATAGGCAAACAGGTTTATTAATAATATTACTAAATATCAGTGTGTTAGTTTATACACACCTGGTAATCACGAGTCTAGAAATCCTGACAAAAGCGATCTAAGCCCCTCGAGAACTAGCTCCTACAATCGGCCAAAGCATAGGGGTTAGGTATCCACACATCCGGCCAACAACATCTAGACCAAAAAGGGTTTGTCGAAAGCCCTTACCTTTCACCTGATTTGGTTTCCTACCAAATCCCGAACCAAAAAGTGGTTCCCTTAGACAATCGGCCAACCTATAAAGAAGGAAGTATTAATCTCTTGAAGCTTTGACTAAACGAGATAAAAGAATTAACTAATAGTCTTCGCCCACACCAATACTTACCCCACTTGGCTAAACAGAGAACGAAGGCTCCACTTGATTGCTTCAAACTCCTGAATATCCCAACAAGAAATCGGTTTAACAAAGAGGAATAACACCCATCAATGGTTGCCATATTCGGCTCTTAAACAACCAACATCGACAAAGTATAAGGAGAAAAAGGAGATGGCCATTCGCCAAGGACTTACCAATCTCCAACGATTGAAGCAAAACCACAACACCAACAAGATTCGCCCAAGGTTTTGAGAAGAAGAAAGAAAGTGATTATGAGGTAGATGCTTTTTCGGTTTTAAAGGAAAAATCGATATGAAATGGGAGCAAAGTTTCTGCAAGAATTGAGAAGGATGAATGGAAGAATCGGTTGGGAAGAAAATGGTAAGTTCGGCTCTTAAGAAAATGAAGAAACTATGTAAGGGAGAGAAGAGAGTATTGAAACACAAAGTAGAGGAAACCAAAGCAATTTCGGCTACCAAAAGATGTTGAGAGAACAAATGCACAATCGGCTAAGTGCAAAAGAAATGAGAAGAAAACGGCAATGTATGTTTGCTTTGGTCTTACGGTTTTCAAGAAGTAAAGAGGATAAGAAAGAAATTGAAGTTTTAACTGGCTAGAAGACAAAAGAGAGAATTTGGTTTACCAAGCTAGTGACCGAAAATGCTAAGAAAAATATGCCAAAAAGAAGATGCTTAGACTTTCGGTTTTGGTAAGGCACAAAGAGAGAATTGCTTCTAAAGATTTTGACCGAAAACACCCCAAAACTCAAAGTGAATTTTCGGCACTACCTCACACCCACACCATGCCGTCCACTCCTCCACTCCAACACCCCACAAAATCGGCCAAAATCCTCCATTCACTCCACTCCCCACATTCAAACAACAAGACCAAGTCTTCCTCCTAAACTCACTCTCCTCCCACCATTTGAACGGTTTGACCAAGTCCAAAGAAGAATTTGAATTGCCTTCTACTTCCTCCTCCCATGCCGTCCAAAAAGAATGCAAAATATGGCCACTCCGCAGCTTGAACTCGGGACCCCCGCCTCACGCAATTGACGCCAACACCGGCTCCAAGTGGCGCATGCTTTGCCACTCCACCACTCCTCTTTTGTGCTCAAGAACACCAAATAAAACTCTTATACCCTAGCTCCTACAGCTCCCGACTTAACACCCAAAATCAAAATTTTCCCATTCACTCAGGCATACATTTAGACTTCAATTAAGCCCCCAAAACATAGAAATAGCCACGCAGCACACTAGACACATGCAATATCATGCAACAACAAAATAGCCCCTAACCCGGGATATTACATATTCCATGCCCTTAGACTTAGTTAATTTCCTGTACTTAATTGATTTTAGTTGCATTTTAGGATATTGCATTAGTATTTTTAGAGCATTGCATTAAAGAGCTTGGATTGTGCTTAAATGCTATTACATGTTGCTTTTAATTGCCTGTGGAAAGGACTTGCTTGGTGGTTGATTGGAAAGTGTAGAGTGTAGGGAAAGGAGTAAATGATTGAAAGTTTTTCGTGACAAATTTTAGATAGTTTTCCAACACAAATGCTGTGGCAACTCCTGGAAGATGCCTAGTCAGCACATAATGCGTACCGTTCTCAGCACCAGTTGTACTTGTACCAGATAAATCCACCTGAAAAAGAGAGAAAGAATTATAGGCTGATGGACCTACCCTAGAAGGTCAAACATATAAAACCCAAAAGGGAAACCCTAGAAAAATGAGGTAGCAGTTTTTCGAATAGAAAAAGGAGGAGCAGCTTTTGACAGAAAAGGGGAAAAGACCAAGAAGGGAAGCAGCTGAAGAAGGAGAAAACGACTGCATCATCTTTGGCAGCTGCAAAACGTTGCGCTGCCGATGTTGAGACCTGAATAGGTGAAAGTCATCATCTCGAATTTTCTCCTTTAATTCTTATCGCATTTCCTTTAGAACTTAATTGTTAAAGATGATGTTGGTTACTGCATTAAACTCGAACTCGATTTACCCATTTATGAGCTAAATATGTTAGGCTATGGATTACTTTGCTAAACCCTTTTAATTTCTATTAATGTTCACAATTTAAGTTGGATTTATTCTGTTGTTTTATTCAATGGTATTGCATGCTTTATATAGGCTGCGTATTGACGAATATGTAGTAGGTTACTAAAGATAACTTAATGCTGACAGGGTTAGGTTAACTGGATAGACATTGGATAATATGAGTGAATGATAAATTATTTATTCGCAGCAACCTCTAGATATAGAGCCTTACCTCATATGAAAGAAGGTAGAAAATATTAGTGGTAGCCGAATTCAAGTCTATAGACATATAGTACCTTAGAGGAAGTAACCTAAGGTTTTGCTCTCGAAAGAAGCATACTGTTGTAGAAACCTATCGAACAGTAGAATGTTTAAGACTTTGTTGTGGTATTAATAGTTAGAGAAGGTAGATGCATCAGTAATCTCAGCTATCCTAATCAACATTGCATCTCCTTAATCTTCTTTTCTGCATTTACTTTGTCGTGACATTCTTGTTTCGTTTACTTGTTTTGTTTTGCACATTTTATACATCATCGTTCTCTCATTTTGCCACTACATTCTCACTGTTATTTTGCTTTAGCATTAATCAAGCTTAACTCTAATAACTCGACCAAATTCTACCTATCTAATCCCTGTGGAGACGATCTTACTTATCACTTTATTACTTATTCGACGTGTATACTTGCACAATTTGCACATCATATTCACAAGCAACTGAAATAAAAAAAGAAATTGAAATTTGTTTTAATAGTTTTGTTAATGGTGTGGAGTTTGAGCATGTAAGAGACTTGAAGGAAAAAGTCAAAAGAGGCTTGGAAAAAATAAGAGGTTTATTGGTCTCAAAGAGCTAGAAGGGATTGGTTAAATTTAGGCCACAAAAACACAAAAAAAATTCACTGTACAACTTTGAAAAGGAGATAGAGGAATAAAGTTTTACGATTGAAACATAATAAATGATGGCTTGAAAAAGAAGTTGAAATTTTGGACTGCTTTTACAAGTTTTATAGTGATCTGTTTCGAAGTAATGATTCTGGTGACTATGGTAATATTTTGGATTGTTTACCAACACTTGTTATTCTATAAATAAATGTTGCACTGATCGCTAAGGTGAGTGAAGAGGAGATTCAAAAGGCGATTTTCCAAATGGGCTCTTATAAATCTTCCGGGCCATATGGTTTCAGTGGTATCTTCTATCACAACTTTTGGGAAATTATCAAGGGAAATGTGATTGCGTCATGCTAAAGGGGATTAATGATACGGAGAGTGTGCTAATTCTGAAGACTAAATGTCCTGAATTAGTGCCCCAATGCTGGCCAATTAGCCTTTGCAATTTCTATTATAAATTAATTGCAAAGGCTATGGTGAATTGTTTGAAAATGTTTTGGGGGGACCTAATCTCATAACTTTAGAGTGCATTTGTGGGTGGTTGGCAAATTCATGATAATATAGTAGTGGCTCAAGAGGTTTTTCACTTCTTAAAGTTGAAGAAGAAAGGAAAGAAAAGTATGGTAGCACTCAAGTTAGACATGAATAAGACGTACGATATGGTTGAATGGGGGGTTCTTACGGGAGGACTTGAAGAAAATAGGGTTTGATTCGAAATGGATCAATTGGATTTTGAAATGTGTGACTAGTGTTTCTCACAAGTTGTTAATTAATGGTAAGCCTAGTAGAATCGTTACCCCATCTAGAGGTCTGAGAAAAAGGGAAAGTCCCTTTTATCTCTTCTTGTTTGTTGTTGATGTTTTATCCAGAGTCATCTCCCAAAAGGTTCAATCTATCTTTGTTTATAGGATCAAACTTAGTCGATCGTGTCCTATCTTTTCTCATTTATTATTTTGTTGACGACTCTCTTTTTTTCTTGGAAGCTAACCATGTGAATTGTGAAAGACTGTTAATGATTATTTAGGATTATTATAAGGAGTTGGGTCAAAGTGTTAACTTTGATAAATCGATCATGGTGTTTAGTGCTAATGCAATAGATAATTTGAAACAACAATTTCAGGATATACTCAATATCTCAGTAGCTTCTTATCTCGAAGTTTATTTGGGAATCCCGTCTTTTTTGAGGAAGATAAAGACAATGGTTATGGGAGTGATACGAGATAGGGTTTTTGCTAAACTTAAAGGATGAAAGAAACTAACTCTTTCTATAGGCAAGAAAGAGGTCTTAATTCAAGTTGTGGCCTACTTCATTCCTGTAACACCCCTTACCCGTATTCATCACCGGAACCGGGTACGAGGCATTACCGGACATAACTCACTTGAACGTACAACTTTGAACTATAGAATTTCATTTCAAATTATAACTTTCCAATTCATATACATAACACCCTTATTATGGGCCTACGAGGCCTTAAACATACAAACGGAAGGTCTCGGGATTAAACCCGAAACTTTGATATACTTAGAAAAATTTTGCCTTAACAGGGCCACACGCACGTGTGAAATGGGACACGCCCGTGTGGGATTTATTTTTTTCATTTCAAACCTACAGGGGTTTTCACACAGCCGGGCACACGCTCGTGTCTTTGACCCGTGTCCTTCACACGGCCTAGACACGCCCGTGTCCTCACCCGTGTAGGAAAACTTGGGTATTCTATTTATGACGTCAGCAACCTCATAATGGGCACACGGCTTAGGCACACGCCCGTGTGTCTAGCCCTTGGTCGACACTGACTTAAAATACTAGCAAGCAGGGGACACACGGCCTGGTCACACGACTATGAGACTGACCGTGTGTCACACACGTCCTAGACACACGCCCGTGTGCCTACCCGTGTGGAAAAGAACAAGGCTATTTTCCAAGCTCTTTTATCGCCCTAATTCACATAACATAAAATCCCATTCAACCATTTACCAAGCAACCCAATCAAGCATCTAACACATTCATGAATAACCTCTTCTTTTCATAAATTAGTATTAATGAACCATCAACTATGGCAATATACAAAAGAGTTCATCTCTAAAAGAGCCAACACACTTGGCCAAAACAACAAAACATTTCATTAAGCCTGGCCCCTATACATGCCATACTCAAAATGCTAAGTCTAAATATACCGAGATGATTCGATAGTGTGGGTGATCTTCCGATTATCTTTAAATCCCGAACTAGCACTTTGACACTATAAAACAAGGGAAAAGAAAGGGAGTAAGCTTTAAGCTTAGTAAGTTTACATGTAAATAATAAGCATCATAACATATGCTAAACAATTAATAACATCATATACTAAACAAGAACAATTCACAATTCCACAATCATGATTACTCATTTCATTTCTTACCACAATCCAACCACATAACAATTATATTGCTCACATTCACTTGTACACATTCCCTGTACACAACACCACAAGGCAACATGAAACATTCACTTATACAATTTCTCGATGAACCTCTTGGAATAATACTAAGTATCTGGTGGTTTCGCACACAGCCCACCATTAATCAATAATAGGGTGGTATCGCACTTAGCCCACCAACAAGAATATATATGTGGTAGTTTCACACATAGCCCACCAAATGATAGTATAAACGATGGTATCGCACTAAGCCCATCGTGAATAAGTAGTAAGGTGGTATCGCACACAGACCACCAAAAGAATAATTACAGATATTTTTCCGCACTCACATATCTATTCGAGGTTCATACGGAAATTACTCACTATCTATCAATTTCCATCACAAATGATCTCATTCATGCAATTCGCCAATAAGTAGCAGCATATGTATTAAAAACATATCATTTACACATAAACTTACCTCGGTGCAAAATGTATAAGTCGACGACTTAATCTGTAACCTTGCCCTTTCCCCAGTCAAGGTTGTTTCCGCGCTCTTCTTGATCTATAATAATGAAATTCACTCATTTAATCACTTTATAATGCATGATACACCAAAATTTTCTACTTAGGAAAAAATGACCATTTTGACCTTACACTTTGGATAAAAAAACGATTTTGCCCCTAGGCTCGTAGATCGTTTTTCATCACATTTTCTCATTAAGCAAGCCTAGCTAAATATTTATTCCTCTTTCAACAACTCAAAAAATCAATTATTTCATGCATTGATTACACAATTACTAATTTTACAACTAAGTGGTGTTTTCATGATAACACCCTTCATAAAAGTTGTTTCTTAACTCATTAACATTCATTTTATTCCATAAAAACTAAGCAAACAACATGAACACTCTCATGGAAAGTCCCCAAACTTTCAACCATATTGCAAATTAGTCCCCTCATTAGCTAGCTTAAGCTTTGGGGATCCAAAAGTTCAAAAATTATCAAGAAAGACCCCTAGAATCACTTACTTGCAAGATATTTGTTTTGCTGAAAATTTGAACTCCAAGAACCCTTATTTCCTCTTCAATTTTCGGTGGTAGAAGAAGAATGAATAGTAAAAGATGATATCTTTCTCCTTTGTCTTATTTTATTCATTTTTTTATCACCTAATTCCACCAAATTTGACCAAAATTTAATGCTCTTGTCTCCCTAGTCTATATGGCCGGCCAACACACCCTTAATGGCCTAATTGTACTTTAAAGACCTCCAATTTAATATTCTATGGCTATTAGACACCTCTACCTTGCAAAATAGAACTTTCGCACTTTATGCGATTTAGTCCTTTTTCACAATTAAGCATGCAATTGCTAAAATTAATGCACTAAAATTTTCATACATCCATATAATTATGCCACAATACATAAAATAATGTCAAAATAATTTCCTTCAACCTCAGATTAGTGGTCCCGAAACCACTGTTCTGACTAGCCCTAAAATCGGGTTGTTACAACTCTCCCCCCTTTAGAGATTTTTGTCCTCAAAAATCTTATCGGTAAAGAGGTTTGGGTACTGTTCCCTCATGGCTTCTTCCAGTTCCCACGTAGATTCTTCCACACCGTGTTTTTTCCATAACACTTTCACTAAGGCTATGCTCTTATTCCTCAATTGTTTAACCTCTCGAGCCATTATCTTAATTGGCTCCTCTTCATAAGTCATATTCGGTCATAACTCAATTTCTGTTGGAGGGATCACATGCGAAGGATCAGAACGATATCGCCGCAACATCGACACATGAAACACGTTGTGTATTCTCTCTAACTCTGTCGGCAAAGCCAACCGGTATGCTACTGGCCCAATCCTCTCAATAACCTCATACGGTCCTATGAATCGTGGACTCAATTTGCCCTTTCGACCGAATCTCAATATTTTCTTCCACGGAGATACTTTCAGGAATACTTTGTCACCCACTTGAAACTCGATTTCTTTCCCTTTTAAATCCGCGTATGACTTTTGTCGATCCAAAGCAGCTTTCAGACTATCTCGGATTACATTCACTTTCTCCTCAGTCTCTTTAACTAAGTCGACCCCGTGAATTTGCTTCTCGCTAAGCTCGGTCCAATACAAGGGAGTCCGACACTTGCGACCATACAAAGCTTCGTACGGTGCTATCCGTATACTCGACTGATAACTGTTGTTATAGGAAAACTCAACTAAAGGTAGATATTTTTCCCAACTACCTTCGAATTCTAACACACAGCATCGGAGCATATCCTCAAGGACTTGAATCACTCTTTCGGATTGGCCATCAGTTTGAGGATGGAAAGCAGTACTAAAATTCAACTTTATACCCAAGGCTTCTTGTAACTTCTTCCAAAACCTCGAAGTAAACCTCAGATCTCTATCCGAGATAATAGATATAGGCACCCCATGCAATCTCACCACCTCAGTAATATACAACTCAGCCAACTTATCAAGTGAGTAATCCACACGTATCGGTATAAAATGAGCCGAATTTGTTAATCTATCAACAATAACCCACACATCA
This sequence comes from Gossypium sturtianum, assembly GCA_025698515.1. Classification (NCBI taxonomy): domain Eukaryota; kingdom Viridiplantae; phylum Streptophyta; class Magnoliopsida; order Malvales; family Malvaceae; genus Gossypium; species Gossypium sturtianum. Next base: position 66,164,084 of record CM046950.1, on the reverse strand, counting down.
TCTTTCTTTCTCGGAGTCATAGGTAACCCTGTTACGAAATCCATTATGATTCGATTCCACTTCCACTCTAGAACCATTACCGGCTGAAGCAATCCCGAGGGCACTTGGTGCTCGGTTTTCACTTGTTGACAAACTAAACATCTCGTAACAAATTCAGAGATGTCTCTTTTCATACCCGGCCACCAATACAATTTTTTCAAATCATTGTACATTTTTGTCTTTGCCGGATGTCTTGACAAACAACCATCTGTGTGCTTCATGTAAAATTTTCCAGATTAACTCATCATCCTTTGGTATACAAATTCTATCATGAAACATCAAGCAATCCTCGGAACTAACTCGAAAATCTGAGTTATTCCCTGATTCGCACTGAGCTCTCTTAACTTGCATCTCACTATCATTCCTTTGAGCTTCACATATCTGCTGAATAAATAATGCTCTAGCCCTCAATTCGGCCAATATAGCACCGTCATCAGACAACGCTAAGCTCGTACTCATAACTCTCGAAGCATACAGGTATTTTCTGCTCAAGGCATCCGCAACCACATTTGCTTTCCCTGGATGGTAATCGATTACTAACTCGTAATCCTTTAATAATTCAAGCCAACGCCGTTGTCGCAAATTCAAATCCTTTTGGTCCATTAATTACTTCACACTCTTGTGGTCGGTGAAGATTCGGTACTTCTCACCATATAAATAATGACGCCAAATCTTCAAAGCGAAAACGATCGCAGCCAATTCTAAATCATGAGTTGGATAATTCTTCTCGTGCAGTTTTAGCTGTCTCAAGGCGTAAGCTACTACCTTACCTTCTTGCATCAATACACAGCCGAGACCATTTAATGACGCATCGCTGTAGACCACAAACTCTTTCCCCGACTCAGGCTGTACTAAAACCGGCGCCTCTGTCAACAATGCTTTCAATCTCTCGAAACTTTGTTGACATTTCTCAATCCACTCAAATTTAACATCTTTGTGCAACAGTTTCGTCATTGGGGTAGCAATTATGGAGAACCCCTTTAAAAAACGTCTGTAGTACCCTGCTAAACCCAAAAAGCTTCTAATTTCTGACACATTCCTTGGCGGTTTCCACTCCACAATAGCCGAGATCTTACTCGGGTCAACTCTTATGCCATCACCCGACACAATGTGTCCTAAGAACCCGACCTCTCGGAGCCAAAACTCACTCTTGCTGAATTTAGCATACAACTGCTTGTCTCTTAAAGTCTGCAAAACAATTCCCAGATACTTTGCATGCTCACTCTCATCCCGGGAATAAATTAATATGTCGTCGATAAAAACCATAAATTTATCCAAATACGGTCGGAAGACGTGGTTCATTAGATCCATAAAAATCGCAGGAGCATTCGTTAAGCCAAATGGCATGACAAGAAACTCATAATGGCCATACCTCGTCTGAAATGCAGTTTTCGGCACATCTTGCTCCTTAACTCTAAACTGGTAATAGCCAGACCTTAGGTCTATCTTGGAAAACATCGTAGCTCCCTTCAATTGGTCAAACAAATCATCTATCCTTGGCAAAGGATACTTATTCTTCACTGTTACCTTGTTGAGTTGTCTGTAGTCTATGCACAATCTCATCGACCCATCCTTCTTCTTTACAAAAAATACCGGAGCACCCCACAGTGAATAGCTCGGTCTTGCAAAACCCTTGTCTGTTAACTCTTGCAACTGAACTTTCAATTCTTTCAACTCCAATGGTGCCATCCTATACGGGGCAACCGAAATAGGTGCTGTACCCGGAACTAACTCAATCCCAAACTCGACCTCTCTAACTGGATGTAATCCGGGTAACTCTTCCGGAAACACATCTAGATACTCGCATACCACCGGCACTGACTCAATCTTTATCTCTGACTCTCGAGTATTCAGCACAAAGGTGAGGTAGGACTCATACCCCTTTCTCAAGTATTTCTCAGCTACCATAGATGAAATCATTACAGGCAAACTATCCGATTTACCTGATTCAACCCGAATGACATCTCCATTTACACATCTCAATTCAATAAACTTACTACCACAGTTTACTAAAACATTATGAGCAGTCAACCAATCCATTCCAAGAATCAGGTCAAATTCATCAAACAGAAACAACATGAGAATAACCTCTTCTTTTCATAAATTCATCAAATTCCAAGCATCTAACACATTCATGAATAACCTCTTCTTTTCATAAATTAGTATTAATGAACCATCAACTATGGTAATATACAAAAGAGTTCATCTCTAAAAGAGCCAACACACTTGGCCAAAACAACAAAACATTTCATTAAGCCTAGCCCCTATACATGCCATACTCAAAATGCTAAGTCTAAATATACCGAGATTAGTCAATAGTGTGGGTGGTCTTCCGATTATCTTCGAATCCCGAACTAGCTCTTTGACACTATAAAATAAGGGAAAAGAAAGGGAGTAAGCTTTAAGCTTAGTAAGTTTACATGTAAACAATAAGCATCATAACATATGCTAAACAATTAATAACATCATATACTAAACAAGAACAATTCACAATTCCACAATCATGCTTACTCATTTCATTTCTTACCACAATCCAACCACAAAACAATTATATTGCTCACATTCACTTGTACACATTCCCTGTACACAACACCACAAGGCAACATGAAACATTCACTTATACAATTTCTCGATGAACCTCTCGGAATAATGCTAAGTATCCGGTGGTTTTGCACACAGCCCACCATTAATCAATAATAGGGTGGTATCGCACTTAGCCCACCAACAAGAATATATATATGGTAGTTTCACACATATCCCCCCAAATGATAGTATAAACGATGGTATCGCACTTAGCCCATCGTGAATAAGTAATAAGGTGGTATCCCACACAGCCCACCAAAAGAATAATTACGGATATTTTTTTGCACTCACATATCTATTCCGAGGTTCATACGGAAATTACTCACTATCTATCAATTTTCATCACAAATGATCTCTTTCATACAATGCACCAATAAGTAGCAGCATATGTATTAAAAACGTATCGTTTACACATAAACTTACCTCAATGCAAAATGTATAAGTCGACGACGTAATCCGTAACCTTGCCTTTTCCCCGGTCAAGGTTGTTTCTGCGCTCTTCTTAATCTATAATAATGAAATTCACTCATTTAATCACTTTATAATGCATGATACACCAAGATTTCTACTTAGGCAAAAATGACCATTTTGCCCCTACACTTTGGCAAAATTACGATTTTGCCCCTAGGCCCGTAGATCGTTTTTCATCACATTTTCTCATTAAGAAAGCCTAGCTGAACATTTATTCCTCTTTCAACAACTCACAAAATCAATTATTTCATGCATTTATTACACAATTACTACTTTTACAACTAAGTCCTATTTAGGTGTTTTCATGATAACACCCTTCACAAAAGTTGTTTCTTAACTCATTAACATTCATTTTCTTCCATAAAAACTCAGCAAACAACATGAACACTCTCATGGAAAGTCCCCAAACTTTCAACCATATTGCAAATTAGTCCCCTCATTAGCTAGCATAAGCTTTGGGGATCCCAAAAGTACAAAAATTATCAAGAAAGACCCCTAGAATCACTTGCTTGCAAGAGATTTGTTTTGCTTAAAATTTGAAATTTAAGAACCCTTATTTCCTCTTCAATTTTCGGTGGTAGAAGAAGAATGAATAGTAAAAGATGATATATTTCTCCTTTGTCTTATTTTATTCATTTTTTTATCACCTAATTCCACCAAATTTGACCAAAATTTAATGCTCTTGTCTCCCTAGTCTATATGGCCGGCCAACACACCCTTAATGGCCTAATTGCACTTTAAAGACCTCTAATTTAATATTCTATGGCTATTAGACACCTCTACCTTGCAAAATAGAACTTTCGCACTTTATGCGATTTAGTCATTTTTCACAATTATGCATGCAATTGCGAAAATTAATGCACCAAAATTTTCATACATCCATATAATTATGCCACAATACATAAAATAATGTCAAAATAATTTTCTTCAACCTTGGATTAGTGGTCCCGAAACCACTGTTCCGACTAGCCCCAAAATCGGACTGTTACAATTCCAACTTTTACCATGTCATGCTTCAAGTTCCCTAAAAGACTTTATTTGCAAATGAATTTAGCTCTAGCAAATTATTGGTGGGGTCAAAAAGATTATGAAAGAAGGATTTACTGAAAATCTTGGTAGTCACTCATTAATGGTAATGACAGTGATGGATTGGGCTTCAAAGATCTAAAACTATTCAATTTTGCTCTTTTGGTGAAACAATGTTGGTGCCTTATTCAAGAACCAAATGCTTTATGGGTTAAAGTATTACAGAGCCTTTACTTTTAGGATGGGAATTTTCTTAAAGCTGAAAGGGGTGCCCAAGCTTCTTGGGTTTGGAGTAGCCTGTTGGATGGTAAAGCTTTTTTGAAGGAAACTTTTTTATGGCAAATTTACAGTGGTGAAAATGTTAGAATTTAGGAAGATAGATGGCTATATAATTATAAAAATGGTAAACTTGAACTGCTTGCTAATACAGCTCCAGATGTTCCTACTAGAGTGGAAGAGTTATTGACTCGAGATGTAGGCTTATGGAATCTATCTCGTATTGAAAATCTGGTTTGCAAAGATGCCAAAGTTGTTATTTTAAAAATATCGATTATGCAATTGGAGAAGCAAGACAAGCTGATGTGGCCCTTCAATCCCTCTGGTGTTTATACAGTTAAATTGGGTTATAAGTAGCTTAAAGCAATGAAAATGAAGAATAACTATTTCCCCCTCTACCTTATTTGTTATGGAGAGTAAGGTTTGGAAAGTTATTTGGAGCCTGTAGGTACCCAGTAAAGTTAAGATTTTTTTTGTGGAGATTGTGTTATAATATTATTCCTTTTACTTTCAATCTTTTGGGAAAAGAAATGTTGTAATATCCCTTTATGCAAGCTTTGTCTCTTAGAGGATGAATCTGTTGAGCACTTAATAATAGGGTGTGTCTAGGTTAGAGGGATTTGCTACTAGATTTGCTAAGGGTTAAATGTCGATAAAGAAACCGTTTCTTCATTTGGGAAATGGCTTCTTGATATTGTGGCGATTGCTAGTAAGGATAATATAATGATGATCAAAATTTCCTTTACATGTTGGATTATTTGGAAAGCTCTATATGAAGTTATTATGGAGAGAAGTCTCTGGATATTTTGTCAGTTATTAGGAGAATTCAACTGGCCTCACATGAATGCATTTTTGCTCAAGCTAGCAAGGAGATTAACATTGCGACTTTTGTACCTATGCTTAATCATTGGGTGAAGCCATTGGAAGGCTAGATTAAAATCAATGTTGATGGTGCTTTTAGCCATAATGATAAGAGCTGGTGGAATAGGAGCAATTTGCAAGAGTTTAGAAGAGTCATTTTTTGTGGGTTTTGGGGATACGGTTTCAGCTGATTCTCCTAAGGTTGTTGAAGGTCTTGCTTTGTGTAAAGGTGCTGAAGTTGCTGCTCAAAAGCGGTATGATAAGGTTATCATTGAATTTGAGGCTAAGCTTGTTGTTGATGAAGCCCTCAAGCAAGATAGGGAAAGAAGATGGAATTTACGACCTTTCCTTATCAAATTGGATAAATGGGTTTTGGAATTGCAATCTGTAAAGTTTTAGTCGATCAAGTGCCAATCAAGCAGCTGTTTGGGTTGCATCACGTACTAAACAGAAGATGTGCCCAACTAATTGGATCAATCAACCTCCATCTTCTCTGATATTCATCTTGGATAAAGATGGTTTACCTGCCCCTTCGCTAGTTTGATCTTTATTCCTGGGTAGCTCTTTTGAGAATATCATGATTTTTCTCGTTTAGTTTATTTAGGTTTGTTTACAAATGTTGTTTTGAATGTGTGTTGTCATGTTTTCTTGATTGTACTTGAGACATTTTTCTTAATGATATTCACAAGTAGAGTTTGGCAAAAAAAATTCTTAAAATATCATTTATCATTATATTAAACTATTTTAATTTAATTTATTATTATGTTTCAGTTTTTAAAATATTTTATGTATTATTAATTTTACAAGTAATTTATATTAATTACTTAAAAGAGATTTAAAATTCATACTTACCGTTATATTAAATTATTTAAATATCATATAACTTAACTAATTTTTAACTTTCCACTATTATGTCTAAAAATAACATTTAAATCTTTAATCACATTTTTTACAGTAACAGAAAACACTAAAAATTAATAAACCACGCTTTTTCATAACACTTTTCAAATAAACTTTTTTTTTCTTTTCTAAAAAGTATATTTCAATTGCAACGATAAAGAAGTAACCCTTACTAACCTTACATTTTTCCTAATTGATTTGCAATAATAGTGATTAAGTCCCAAAGATAATCTCATTAAACGAGCTGTACCTGCTTGAATTAATTTCCTTGACTCTTGCACGAACCAAACATTTATATTTCATTAATTCACAAAAAAAGCATAAACAAGGAGCTTGAAGAGATCAAAAGCATATGCTAATTAACTATGCAAGCCAATTGTCACCTTAAATAGAGACAACCCCTTACAGGCCTGCACTAAACACATTAACACAACCATAAAAAAACACAATTTGACATAGCTTGCTAGATGGATCGAATTCGAAGGCTTTTTTTATAAAAAAAAATCCAAAACTTTTAATTATTTATGAAAATAACTCACTATGAAAATTATGCATGTAAATGACCCGTTTTGAACAATAAATATCGGTAATACAATGATGTCATCACCTCTAATTTTTTAAAAAAATTACTTTTTTTGGGTGCCGCCGTTGTCATTGATGGTACCAGATTGAAATATAATTATACAAAACGTTTAAGGACCTGATAAAACAATTACCCTTTTCATATTGGATTAAAAAAGGGTGACGACTGCTACACCAATTAATGCTTTTCAACTTTTGGTCTAAAATGTTAGGTATGTCTCTTTTTTAAATTAAATTTAAATAGTCCTTAAAAAATATAAGAATAACAAAAATAAATCTTTTTAAAATTTTATTATTTTTTAAAAAATAATAAACTTCAAAACCTATATAAAATTCTTATTTAAATTACTCAAATATATCCCTAAAAAATTTCCTCAAGTTTAAAATAAGAACTTTTTATTTGAAAGAAAAATTCTTAAGGGATATATTCGGGTAATTTTAAATAAGAATTTTATATAGCTTTTTAAGTTCATTGTTTTTAAAAAAATAATAAAATTTAAAAAGGGTTTATTTCTGTTCTTTTATATTTTTAAGGGCTATTTAAATTTAATTTAAAAAAGAGACATACCTAATATGCAAATAGACAAAACAATTAAAAGCATTTAACTGGTGCGGCTACGAGGAATGGCGCCATCACTTTTTTCACCCAATTTAAAAAGGTAATTGCTTCACTAAATCCTGAACGTTTTATATAATTATACTCCAGTTTAGTGCCATTAATGGCAACTGGGCCCCCAAAAAATTATTTTTAAAAATAAAAATTGAAGGTGATGACACTAATGGTAATGGCGTCACTGATATTTACTATTCAAAACAGATCGTTTATGTACATAATTTTCAAAGTGGATATTTTTGTAAATAACAAAAAAATTAGAATATTTTTATATAAAAAAAAAAACCGAATTCGAAACATGTTGAAACCATGGAACTAATTTGAGGTTTTGTATATGCACACGCATGCATGTTTATGGTGCAAGCAATTGGCACAACATACATTAATTAAGGTGCAAATTGCATGGCATTAATTTTCCTCTTTAGGTTACCACAATTTTCATTACAAATCAATCCAAATTAAGATTCAAACCTATTTTAGTCACAGTATGTACTATGATTTCCAAAATATATTTTTCTTTTTAAATGCATTTGATTTCTAGCATTTAACAAACACAATTTCTATATGCTACAGTTTTATTCAATAAATTTTGCCTTCGAAAGAAAAACATTGAAGGAAACTAGAACAGGACAAAAGAAGTAGAACCTGGCTTAGTGGCTTGTATACTTGTACGTGTGCAACAACGTCTTATCCAAAATCCTTAAAGATAGTCGCCTTTTTCTTTTAATTTATCAACCATCACTAAACTTTAATTAAAATTATATTTTGATTATTCAATTTTCACGTTATCGAATTGTTACATTTTAATCACTTATATGTTTAACTTTCATTGTCTCCTTATCAAAATGATAATGTGACACATTAACTCAAAGAATTAATAACTAATTTAACACCTAAATTATAACTAAAATATCATTTTGATACTTTTAAATTTTTTTTAACAATATTTCTAAAATGATTTTAAAATATCTACAAATGTTAGAAAAATCTAAAAAAAATAATTTAAAATTCACAATTTATTTTTTAAAATTGTAAAAAATATTTTTTTTTGAAATTATAATTATATGATTTTTTTTAAACCTTAAAATTCTAAATAGAGTAATTTTTTTTTAAAAAAAATTATTTCTTTTCCTCAAATAGATGAGAACATACCTGCATTTTACCAGAGTTAATGCATATTTTAGTCACTAAATTTGGTTATTTGTACTTAAAATTATTTTGAGTACTTAAACTTGAAAATCATTAATTAATTTGGTACTTTTTAAATATTTGGTTAATACTAATAATTTTTGTACTGACAATAAATTTTTTTAAAAATATTATAATTTTTAGAATTTAAAAAAAATGATATTTTTTAGTTTACGTGCATGATGAATTAAGACAAATGAATGCTCAGAATTAGTCAAAACTAGACTCCTTTTGGGCATGCACTTTTTAGTACTTTTATATTTTTTTAAATGTCAAAAAATAATAATATAAAAAAACTAGTATTTTTTTTTTATTTCATGTGCATAATGAACCTAGATTAATTATGCCCATTTGCTTAAGTTCATTTTGGGCGTACAATTTTAGTAAATTTATTTTTTTGTAATTTTAAAAAATGATAATATAAAAATTGATTATTTTATTTTATTTTTCATGTGCTTAATGAACCCTGATAAATAAATGTGCATAATAAACCTAGATTAATGAGTGTTCTAATTCAGATAAATTTGGACATACTATGTTAGTAATTTTATATTTTTTAATTCAAAAAATTAATAATGTAAAAATCTAATATTTTTAGAAAAATTTCTAGATATATTTTTAAGATTCTATCACAGTAAAATAATAGATAAATATGTTCTCCTTAACAAGATCCCATCTTAATTAAGATTAATTGTATAAGGAGGATCAATGACAAGTGATGAGAAAAAAAGTGGGCTCATTCATACAGTGCAACATCACCAATTTATCTCTTTAGAATTTTATGAATATTAAGATATTTCAGAACTATTATTAAAAAATTGTTAAAAGTATCATAATGATATTTTGGCTTTAGTTCGAGAGCCAAATTAGTTATTAACCTTTTAAGTTAACGTATCATGTCATCATTCTATTAATGGGTAATAGAAATTAAAAATGAGCGGATAGTTTGATACTATTATATAACTTTTTAAAAGTTCAGTGATTAAAATGTAATTTTGTTAAAAAATTCAAGAAATTTTTTTTTTTTAAAATTCCTAGAAAAGTTGTGGTTGGTTAGGTGAGACAACGGTATCTTAGAAGTCCCAATCTTGAGCATAACAGATTGAATAGTTTAGGTTAATTTTTCATTTGCAAATTAATGATTCCAGATTTCCAATGTACTGCAACCAAGTGGATATAATCATTTGGTTTTGGGTGTGAGACTCTTAAAGTCAGCAATAAGCTATGATTAAACTTTTGTCAAGGATTTTTTCAAGATAGTTAACGAATTAGGGTAAGATCACAATCCACTTTGGAAATGATTACAAGTACGAAAATTAAAAAAAAGAGCACATTAACCAGACTCTAATCCCTATAATAACCCTTCCAGAGAAGATGAGTGGTGATTAAACGACACCGTTATTAGGTAAAAGTGTAATGGGTTGATAATGCCATCTCATCTCTCTCATATTTCAACCTTATTTATGCAAAATACATGTGTATAGTATGTATGTCCACGTATACCTAATTAAGAATACTTGAGGAAATGAGCAGGCTTGTTTGTATGACCTTGACATGTATTTACCTCTGTTATACCGACAGGTGGCACAAGGGATCTGATGACGACGGTGACGATGACTTAGTCAAGCTCCATAGATCATTCTCGTTGCTGTAGACCTGGGGGTTTTGATTTGATCTGTGCATATTTATGTGCGATAATTGAATATCATCATCATCTTCATCATCATCGTGACAAAGACCGAAAACCGCATTAGGGTCAGTAAAACATGATAGTTGCTTGCTTGTCTCTACTTGACCATTTAGCTGGGATGCCACAAGGCGGTCCAGAGTGACCCAGTCATTAACGCCATTTTTGGACTCATTATTAGTGTTGTCAAAACCAGCAGCAGCAGCAGAGGGTTCAATTTCAGTCAGCATATCGTCTATGGACTGGAAACATGGCTTGAAGCTTCGATGCTGATCAAAGTGTGGAGTATTGATGGGAAGGGCTGGGAGAGATTGGCTTTCCAGCCTCGGGAGGTGCATAAAACTTTCATGTAACCCATCGCTGATTCCTCCTGCGTTGTTCGCAACTAGCATTCTTAGATGATTGTTGGTGTTGGCGTTGGGAATGTTCAATGAATCGTTCTCCATCTTGCAAGTCCTTCCCATATAAAGAAAAAATTGATCTAAAACCCCGTCGTTGCCTGAGCAAAGCATCTGCGTCTTGGAATCAAGGGAAGTGGAGGAGGAGCTTTTGGGACTCTCTAGGGTTTTCTGATAATTCTTCTTTCTAAATACACGGCAAACCACCCAGCCTTCTTCAGCCATAGAATCGCCAATGGGATTGGATGCCTGTAGCGCACCCATTTAATATTTTAACATAACCAAAACAGATACGTACAAGAGGATATTTTTTGTTATATTATATACATACAAAGATATTGTAAAGGAATGCTTACATTAGAGTCAAGGGTGTTGGTATCGTCAAGCCTGTACTCGTGCATAATCCAATCAGATTTTTGACCATGTGGAGCTCTTCCTTTATAAAAAACCAATGTCTTCCTCAACCCAATTCTTCTAAAGCTACTATAAATGATCTTGTCACGTCCAGTAGCTTTCCAGAACCCGGCAGCTGTTGCCCGATTCGTTCTGGTCCCCGTGGGGTATTTCTTGTCCTTGTGGCTGAAGAAGTACCAATCATTTTGTGGGGTGGATCCTATTCTGCACTTCTCTGCATATCATCAACAAACCCCATCAGGATTTCATTTAAAAAAAAAAAGAAGAAAAAGATGCAGTTAATAACGGCAATTTGTCAGTACCTACCTTGTATATCCCAGGGCTCAAGCTTGTTAAGATCAACTTCCCGAATAACATCCAGGTCTATCTTTTCATAAGCTACTTTCTTTCTGAGGTAATAGTGAAGAAGCTCCTCCTCTGTGGGATGAAATCTAAAACCAGGAGGGACCTGAGACTGACCATTTATTGATAGATTCATTTCTTCTGACATTACCCGATGATCTTCTCTTCTCGTCTTCAAGTGTGAAAGAAAATGATAGAGATGGGCAAACGGGGAGGGAATAACAGAAAGATAAAAAGAAAAAGAAAGAGAGGAATGCGTAGAGATGGAGAGGGTGATGCAGCGATGATAATTTATAATGGTTAGGGCATGGAATGGTTGAAAGATGCATGGAAAAGTTTTGGTATGATGGTCATTGGTGTACTTTGGGCATGGGGTCTATGCCCTTGAAAAGACCCAACCACCTAAAAACTAGACATTATAGGAGGAGAGGAAAGTAATGGGTGAATATATATAGGGAAAGTAGGTCCCGTAATATTGGTGGGAAAAAAAGGAACCATGGGCCCTACGCCCCAAAATATATGGGTTAGAAGTGTGAGAGCGGGGGGCACGCCCACATCCCAACTATGACCTTCGACCTTAATATCTATCTGAAAGCCACCTCTAAAACCACCTCCATTTTTTCTCAAGAATAAATAAAATAAAATATTCATAATGTATAATTTAAACACAGTTAATTAATTTCATCATGTCATCTAATTAAAAATTTTAATTATAATCAAATTCATCGAAACAAATGAAATATATAGAAACTCGTAAAAACCACCTCAACGACAAGAAAAGAGGGATGATGGGGTCGGAGCCACTGAGCTTTCATGGTCCCCTAAACCAAGAAAGACATGATGCCCTTTGTGGCGACTTAGCTACCTTACACTGCGGGCTGGGTTTAACACCTTCGACTGTCAGATGTTTTATTCTTTTTACTTGAGATCATTTTTTTGATATTACGTATTATTATGGTATAAATTTTTTTGATAAACATGTGATATAAGGATAGCTAGATGGGTTTAATTTATACAAAAAAAATAAATAAATAGATAAAAGAGAGGGTAGAGAATGAATGTTTATAAACTTAGGTATATACAGTGTCACAATGTTGCATAAAAATAGAAAGGCCACGTGTTGAATACTATTTTGGTAAGTGAAATGGCCCAAAAACCTACACGTGGAAGATAGGAGGGAGAGGAGAAATGTGTTATAAAAATGCATGTTTTTCGGCCCTGTGCCTTTTGCTTTCTTTGATTTTACATGGCAACCGCTTAATCTTTAATTTGATTAGTCTCAAAAAGTATAACCACAGGTTATGAATTAATCTAATAATAATGAAAGAGAATGGTCATCATTATGAAGACGAAAAATTTGACCACAACCCACATGATAGGGGAATCTAATTCATCACCTCCCTCAATTAATCTCATGTTCTATGTTTGATTTAGAGCACCTTTTTTTTCTTTTGGGCCACAACACTCTTCCAATTAACAAAAAGTAGGCATTATGTTTGCTATAAACGTGAGATGACAAGACAAGTAACGACAGTAGGACAACACAAATAAAAAAAGTGAATTTCATTTCTCTTTTAACAATGAATTGCTAATTTTTAGGTTAATAATCTTTAAGTTTTTATAGGGTAGAAAATTAAAATTTCTAGAAGGGTGAAATTCTTAATTACATAAAAAAAAATCAAATGCAGTGATGCCATGTAATCTTCCCCCTCTCTCTCTATATATAATCATAATTCACTCAACAGTGAGAAGGAATTATGAGGATTTCCAGGACATTTGGGTCATATAATATACCTAAATAATTAAGGCAGCTATATATGGGTGAGACAGTTGTATTGAGTATCAGCAAAAAGAAAAAGAGGCATTTTTATCATTTTTTTTATTAATATACCTGTTAAAGGAACAAGGTTCACAAGTTGTCCTTACCTTTAAACATACCATATGAGTTTGTATTTTCTTAAAGGTTTTATGAGTTTCTATTCGTATCTTATCATTCAATGAAGGTTTATTAGTAAACAAAGCTTCAGTAAAAAATTAATTAAGCATTTAATAAAATTTAGAATTTAATGGAGCTCTTAAAAGGATGAAAAATTAAATAATGAAGTCCCTCCGTTAACGTTATCATGTTTGACCGTTAAATTTCGCTAACGTAGTTGGCAGACCAATCGGACAACGTTACGAGACAATCAGTGTACATCATAATGACATCAGCAAAATAAATATAAAAAAAAAACACATTTAGGATGAATCTGGACAATAGTTTGTCCATTTTCATTTTAATTGTGATTTTTAAATAATTTGTAAAAATTATAAAAATATTAATTTGAAAGAATTATTTAAAAATTATTAAACTTATTTTAAAAATGAAAATATATTTGAAAGAATTTGAACAACCATTTGTCCAAGCTCATTCCAAATGTGGTTTTTATTTATTTTTAAATATTTTTATTAGTTTTTAGTAAATTTGATAAGTTTTTAGAACTTCTTATAATTATTAATAATTTCCCATAATTTTTTATTTTTTGATTTCTTTAAAATTTATTTTCTAAAAAGTATTTATTTTTAAGATATTTTTGTTATTTTTAAATAGATTTTGATGTACATTGGCTATCATGTGCCGTCGTTCAATTGGTCGATCTATTAGCCACATCAATGAAACTTAACAGTCAAACATGATCAACATTAAGGAAGGGGCTTTATTGATTAAATTTTCATCTTTTAAAGACTCAATTGGATACTAAATTTTGTAAATTAAATTTTTTTTTAAATTTTTGTTAATAATAATGATAATATACTTCACATTTTACAAATTTGATGATTTCATGGAATTGGATTTTCTTTTTATTTTTCTTAAATCTTTGTAATCCAGAACTGTTTTATGACATATTTATTGGTAATTATTTTTAGAAACGTATCTTCGCTTCTTAGGTATGCATGAAGTCCAGGGGTAACCCCGTAACTATCATTTCCCAAATTTCATGATTTCATCTTAATGCTTGTTAGTACTACTTTATCAAAGAAATTATTATTTTTTTTGATAATTTTTTAATTGAGTTGATATGTGACATTCATGTAAAAAAAAAGAAAAAGAAGAAGAAGCTTTTTTTATATTATTATTTATTAAAAATAATTATATTTAAAAAATAAATAATTGTTATTTGTAGTGGCAATTATTTATTGAAGTAAATAAAAAGACCTTAGCTGGTAGCATATTTAGAGCAAATGACATATTTATATGTCTTTTGATAGATAGGGTAGGGTTAAGTTTAGTTGAATTGATTTTATTTTATTATTTTTCTACTATTTATAATAATTTTAATCTATTCAATATTTGATTTTTTTCATATTGATTTTGGATTTTAGCTTTGTTATCTTTATTTTGATAAAATAGATTTTAGATTTTTTATGAATCTTTTTTAGAGGAATTTACCTGACCTACTACATTTGGTCAAGAACCTTTGATTTCCTTTGCATTATTATTTTATATTCAAATCTCTTTATAATTTTAATCATCCATAATAGCTGTGGCGGTTTTTCTATTAAAATAATTCATTTATCCCTATGCTCCCACTAGTCACGCTCTCACTAAAATTTTATAAATTTTAATTAGTTTTGTTGCTCATGTGATACCAAAAAAGAACCTTTATATATTAGGTTGATGACATAAATTGAAGGCAATCATCTATGTATGAATTGCATATTATTAGCCCATCATTTACCACTTACAACATAAATCATATTTTTCTAATAACTGAAAATCTTTCATAAATATAGAAAATTTGTACAGCTTAAACCAAGAGAAGTAAATTGAAAAACATAGAGTTGTATCACCACCAACTTGTTATAATATTCGTGAACCAATCTCCACACATTTCTATTACAATTGAACAAATTTACCCTATTTACATGCATTGTCTTCCTCCGGACTAAGCAATAGAAATGCCAACCGTTTTACACACACTATTACGTTTTGTTTATTTTCTTTCTTGGACTCCAAGGCCATACTTTCGTGCAAGACTTTTATTGATTATTACTAAATTTATATTTTTGAATATTATGCCCTTCAATTTTTTTATTTTATAGATTTCGTAATTTAATGTCACAAATTTAGTATTACTTTTAATGTCACCTTTACATTAATTATTATTCATGAAAGAAAAACAAATCAAATATTAAAACTTTGCATTTTAATTTTATTCATGTATGTTTTTTTTTTCTTTTATAAGTTTATACTGCTTTTAAATATTTTAATTACACTATAACATTCTTAACATTCAACTTTAATTAATATAAAAATTTGCATATATGATGTTTAAATTTTAAACTTTTTAATTGATTATCTTAAATTATATATTAATAATATTAAAATTTAAATATTTTCAAACTATGTTATTTGTTATGAAATTAAGCCGAAGATAGAAAAAAATTAAATGGTATTTTTATATTTTAAATGTATTTTATAATTAAAATTAAATGGTACAAAATCACATGTGTTCTCATCCCTTTTACCGTCTGAGCTGAGTCCTATTCGAACCAGGGGCGATATTTAAGTAAAGTCTTCCCAATAATATTAACTTGAGGATTTGTACTTGGTCTAAATATGTGAGGACTTCCACTTCTTCCAACCACTTGTTAATAAATTGAATATATATATTATGTCTCTCATAATAAATTTTTACTTTAAACTTATATTTAAAAGGCTTATTAAATTGATATCACACTTCAACCGGATCTCAACTCTATTGAGTAATTATTAAAAATCCTTCCATTTATTTATATCTATACTACATTTAAGGGGTTTACTGAGTTAGTGCCACTTTTCAATTGAGTTCCAACCCAATTGAGCAATTACCAAAACCTTTTTTCTTTTATAAAATGATAAACATATTTTTTCACCCATATCATGAATGTTCCATAATTTTGATATATGATAGAACATATTTTTGGCATGAACTCAAAAAAAAAAAGAAAAAAAAAAGTATAATAATTTTAATAAATTTAAACGATGCAGGCACAGTTTAGGCAACGGAAACAGTCTGCATAAATCCAAAACATTAGGGAGGATGGATGTAAGAAAAGAATGGTGCTAACTGTTTATTATTGTATAATCGTTGTTTCATCATATATAACGGTAGCACTACACATATTCAGTTATGAGATAGTGGCTGAGCCCTAATCATGATCGTTATTGGACAGAATTCCATGGCTAATCATCATTGTTTTTGGGCGACAACTGATGGAACAACCACTTCCTACTAACCTGCACTCGACATCTCATCTCTCTTCATCTTCTTGTTGTAGGTTGGTTGAATTATTTTATTTTATTTTATTTATATAGCAATCTAAGTTATAATATTAACTACTTTCCATTTACATGAAATTAAATTTCTTTTCCTTTTTTTTCTTTAACGACCTAAAAGTTGACAAATTTCTTCCCTGTCGTTGTGGTTGCGAATGACGTGTTTTGTGACGGCAGGGGCAGCTTAATCAAATTATATGAAATTAAGGAATGTGATGATTAAGAGGGTATTTGATAGATATTATTATAATATAGCTAGCATGAGAGACCACATGATTTTGTCTCGCAAAGTTCTGGTTGGTGATGTTGAAGTTTCCATGAGAAGCAATCTTAGGAACCATTTGCTTTTTCCCAACTTATCTTACGCTATATATTTAGTGTCACTCAAACCTAAGGCATATATAAGACAATATTTTGTCAAATGTTACCTGAAATTATTAACAAAATATTTTAAATGAATTTCCCTTTTTTCTTTTTTTCTCTTGGAGATGACAAGAATTATTTTCCAACAATGTAAAATACTTTATGGTATTTCCAGTGAAATTTATGTTAGTAATATTGTAATGTTTCTCCCAAAAACTTTATTTAAAATTACGGAAACATGAATTTGTATTGAATTTTTTCTAGAGTGAAATGGAATAACTATTTTATAATTTCACGTATATTCTAACGCCTCAATTTATAATATAGTGTTTGTTTGTAATTAATTCTAAAAAAAATTAATTTGACTACAATTCATATCTAAATGGACAAATATAACTTAGATATTATGAGACACTAGCTCCTACTCCACCATGTACCTCAGTTCATTTTTTTATTTTTAAAATTTTTTATTCATTTTATGATTCATGTTTTGAGTTTGTGACTCTCTCTCTCTTAACAATATGTTTTGGTATGTTATTTACCTAGAAAATCCAAACTCAATCAAAACATCAGATTCATCCAAAGCCAACCCATTTGGTCATTGCAACAATTGCACATATTGGTGCCTGGTAGAGGTGTTCAAATTCAACAGTAATACGTAGCATGGTTTTGAGGAAAATAGAGCGGCTTTTAGGGGAAAAGTTCACAGCTAACAGGCAAGCGTACAATGAAGGTCCCATTTTTAACCAACTAAAGCTGATTTAACAACAACAACCACTAAATTTCCCCAATCCTCCTTAATTTAAACACTCAATATTTTTTTTCTCCTTAATTGAATCTTTCTATATCTGCTTTACACAAAAGCGCAATTATTATAAAATCATTTATTTACACTACTCCTATCGTACATCTAGGCTAAAAAAATAAAATTAATATAAAAAATTCAAGCAATGTTGGGTTTTTTCTTTTAAATAATTATTGATAAGATAAATTAATATACTAATGAGATTTCGATTGTGTTGGTACCCTTTAGGTTCTTGAAGCCCAAAGTTCAAATTCTTATTTATGAGAGTAATTTTGTATTTTATTTTTAAAAAGTTAATTACTTAGATAGCCTATTAATATATTATTTTTATTATATAAATTTGAATTATTTTATATTTTTATTGAATTTGTAATTTTCAATAAACTCGTGATACTATCTTAGTTAAATATTTTATTCTCTGAATAGATGTGAAATTATAGATTAATGGGGGATTCTTTTTTTTTCATTGAAATATGACGAGAAATTGAGAGGACAAAATGCCTTCGGCCTTTGGGGTATTAGGTATATACTGCTTGAGCTCAAAACCTGGCCTTATGCTTTTCGGCCTTGAAGTTTGCTAACAAAATCTAGTGGAGCCCAGAATAAGGTCAAAATTTTGCTCTTTCTCTTTTTTTCCTGCTGTCACGCTCTTTTATTATATAAATTATTTTAGGGTTTCTTTTCCATAAATAATATAAAATAAATAAATACCAAAATAGGATAAGAGCATTAATATTCACGGGCAAACACTACAGTAAACAATTGGTGTCGCCTAACCAATTGGCGGCACCCATACTTCAAACCTAAAATACGTGTTTTTTTAATAGTATACGCATAAAAAAGGAAAAAAAATATTTTTTTATTGGTTCCGCTGATCTATCAAACAACACCCAATTATTTATAATAAAACATATTTTTTAAGCTAAAAAAATGATATAAAAATTTTTGGGTATTGGAACTAGGGCCCGTGACCGACGAGTCACATCCGCGGCGGGTCGTCAGGCCGGTGCCGCCTGATAGCCCGCGACGGATGTGACTCGTCGATCACGGGCCC
The DNA here is from genome assembly GCA_025698515.1 of Gossypium sturtianum. Lineage (NCBI taxonomy): Eukaryota > Viridiplantae > Streptophyta > Magnoliopsida > Malvales > Malvaceae > Gossypium > Gossypium sturtianum. Next base: position 66,145,183 of record CM046950.1, on the reverse strand, counting down.
GGGTTCCAATACTAAAAAATTTTTATATCATTTTTTTCAGCTTAAAAATATAATATAATATAAATATTATTTTTTATTATTATAAAAGGGGTTGGTTTGGTCCCCAACCCCCACACAAAATTTTATAGCTACTGAAGGTCCCCCCCCACCACCGAAGGTAAGTTCTAAGTTTCCCTTCCTTTGTTTGTTTTTTTTTATTATTATTATAAAAGGGGTTGGTTTGGGCATCAAGTTGATGCTTGCTCCAAGGTCGCACAAAGCTTTACCGCAGTAAGATTCTCCGATGTTATAAGGTATCGTAAAGCTTCTAGGGTCCTTCAGTTTCGGAGGTAGCTTGTTCTGTAAGAACGCACTGCACTCCTTTGTCAAAGCAACAGTCTCATACTCACTAAGCCGTTTCTTCTTGGACAGAATATCCTTTATAAACTTCACGTAATTGGGCATTTGTTCTAAAGCCTCCACCAACGGAGTGTTGATATGTAATTGCTTTAAAACATCCAAGAACTTCTTGAATTGTACCTCTTGTTTTTGCTTATTCTACTAAAGTCTTTGAGGATATGGAACTCTAGGTTGATACGGACAACTTTTCTGAGGAGGTAAATCTTCAAAAGAAGGTGTTAGCTTATTAGAATTTACTAGTTTAGGGTTTACCTCATCAGATTTTTTCGGTGTAGGAACTTCAACTGTCGGTTGACTTTCCTCCTTCTCATTAGGCTCATCTTCAATCACAACCTCATTGGGTTCCAAAATCTTACCACTTTGTAACGCAACCAATTTGCAATGCTCCTTACCAAAACTCTTTGGATTTTCTGTATCGCTCGGCAAGACTCCTTGCGATCTACTACAAAGCTCAGTAGCTAACTGACCCATTTGGTTCTCCAGATTTTTCAGTGTTGCTACTTGACTTTGAATCAATGCGTCATTTTTCGCCATGTATGCCTTCAACAAGTCCTCCAAACTATTTAATGACTTAGCTTGAGGTGGTTTTGGAGCTTGTTGGTTAAACCCTTGAGATTGGTTGGGTCTATGCTGCATATAAGTGTTCGGTCCATTTCCTTGGTTACTTTAGGAAAAGTTTGGTTGATTCCGCTATGATGGATTGTAGAATTTGGACTGTGGTCCTTGTCCATTTCTATTTTGATACTAATTCCTTACATAAAAATAGACTCGAGGTTCGAAGGGCAATTCTTGAAAGAATGACCATCCCCACAGTATATGCAAGAAATAATATCATATTGACTTGGTGATTGAGCTGCAAAATCATTCAAACCATTAGTGGTAAATTGTTTTAACATTGAGAAAATAGAAGATACATGAGCAGAGAGTGAAGTCAGCGTCTCCACTTCATGTGTAACAACCCATTTTCAGTGAAATCGGAACACTGGTTTCGGGACCACAAATCCGAGCTAGAAATAAAATTTATTTTAATAGATTTATGTGGTCTGCATTATGATAGGAATGTCATATGAAAATTCTGATAAGAAAATTTTACCTATTATGTGCTTAATTACGGAAAGGACTAAATTGCATAAAATGAAAAAGTTGAATTCTAGTAGCTAGAAGAATCAACTAGCTATGGAATTCAAAACTTAAGGTCCTTAAATGGTAATTATACCATTAATGAAAAGTTAGCAGATATTTTTGGATGATTCATCCATGGAAATTTAGAAAAGGGCAACGACTAAATTGGAAATTGAATTAATTAAAAGATGATAATAGAAAATATCATCTTATTTTTCATCATCTTCCCCAAAATTTGCATGGAAATCCTAGGAGAGAGAAAGGAAACTAATCAAGCTTAATTGGGTAAGTATTCTTGTCCCGTTTTTAGTATTTTTTATATTTCTGAGATCGAGATAGTTTAATTTATCAATTTTGGGGATTAATTTGAAAATTTATCAAAGTATAGAAATTTTGCCATGGGTGAATATGCTGAAATTTTGAAATTTATGGTAGAAAATGAAAGGTTGTTGATAGATAAACAACTTTTACAAAGTAGATTTTCATGAAATTGTGATTTAGGGACTAAATTGTAAAAATGTAAAATTCATGGAAAATTTCTAATTAAATATATGTGCTGTAAATGTTATACTAAAATTTTGGTTAGGCTTGAAATAAGGATTAAATTTCATGAATTTCATTTTCCGAGCCTAGGGACGAAATTAAAATTTATGAAAAGTTTAGGAGCAAAATGGTAATTTTACCTAGAGTGTAAAATGAATTCAATTGAATATGAATTGTATTAAATTAATGATTAAATTCATTTATATAGATTTGGATAACTCAAATTCGAAGCTAGATCGAGGAAAAGAGAAAATTTCGGATTAGTAGATTCTCTTATACGAACTATAGTCGAGGTAAGTTCGTGTAACTTAATTATGCATGTTAATATGTTTCAATTGAATGTGGTATATGTTTATGTGATTTATATGAATTTTATAAATACATGAAATGATCACATGATTGAAAATGTTTTTAAAATGTTAAGTTCCGTTGGAATAATGAAAATTGATGGATACGTGTGATTTCCCGTATGTGAATGTGATTCTGCATATGTTGCAGACATGATTTAGCTCGGATGAGTAATCCTGATGTAGCCCTCTCGAGCATCCTGATGTATAGCTCCTACGAGCATCCACGATCGGTAGTGATTTAGCATGTGTTTCGCACTACCACTGCTCTTTGTGAGCGTCTTGTTACATGTTTCGATCGGTTGTAATCCCGCATATAGTGTGGACACAAACGCAGCTTTACGTGGCGTCACGATATGAACTATTAAGAGTTTCTTAACATGGCTCGCTTGAATTCCTGTTACCTTATCCGGTGCTCCTAATATTCTCTCTTTGGATATATCGATAAGTTTTATGAACTCCTGAATAGAACTCTTATGAGTTTCTTGATTAGCCGGATAAGAGTTTGTTACATGATTACATGGCTCATCCGAGCATCGATATGTGGCTCGAGAGTGTGCTACGATTAAGTGCCCTATTGGGTACCCACGATTATAAATTGATGATTCTGATTTGTACACCTTGAGTGTACTATTTGAGTATCCATCGATATTTCAATAATTCAACGGATAAAACTCTCGACATGAGAAAAATGATGAGGTAAATAGAAGTACGCCTTGAATGCTTTTGAATTATTTGATGAAGGGTTATATGATGAGCTCATCTATGCTTATTTGATGAAAAATGTAATATATGACTAACTTGCTTGATTGAGTATATGTGTTTAGGTAAACTTGTCAAATTGATGAAAAGCATGTTAATTGTATGCTTAACATTAATAAATGTGATTGGTAAGTTTTAATTCCTGTTATACGAACTTACTAAGCATCAAATGCTTACTAGGTTTTATTTTCTCTGTTTTATAGTGCTCAGAAGCTCGCGAAGGTTGGAGATCGGTTGGAGCATTATCACACTATCCACTAGCTTGTTTTGGTATAAATAGTAAACTTATTTTGGTATAATGGCATGTATAGGTAACTTGGCCATTGTTGGCTTATAAATGTTGTTTGTAAACTATCCATTGGAATGGCTAGTAATGATTTGTTTTGGTATATTTATAAGGTTATATTATGACAAATACCTATGTGTTAAGTATATTAAGTATGGTTGATCAAGTTATGCTTAACATACAAGTTAAACAAGGGTAAGAATATAAACATGAATGCATATGATAAAATATCATATTAGATGTTAGAATTGGCTTGGATTTAATGCTTGAATTGGTTGGTATATACTTGTAAATTTTGGTGTAGGTTATTGGCAAATTTGGGTGAGAAATAAAGCTAGGAAATGACTTTATTTTGTCCACACGGGTAGACACACGGGCGTGTGTCTTGACCGTGTGTGACACATGACCTGGCACACGGGCGTGTGTCTTGACCGTGTGTGACACACGACCTGGCACATGGGCATGTGGTTTGGCCGTGTGTCCCCTGCATCTCCATCTGTAACCAGTGTTGGAAGTTTCGGTAATCCTAAACTGAAATGTAAATATTGCAACAAATTTCACTTTGGGGAATGTCATTTGAGAAGTGGAGCCTGTTACTGATATGGTTCTCTCGACCATTTTCTTAAGGATTGCCTAGAGATAATTGAAAAAGATACTGAACAGACTCCAAAGTCGAGTAATCCCGTCTCGAGAGGCAGACCACCCCGTCACCTCGGCAATACCAGTGGTAGCCGAGGTGCTACAAAAGATTCAATAGTTAAATCTGAGGCACGAGCACCGGCAAGGACATATGCTATACGTGCAAGAGAGGATGCTTCTGCACCAGACGTCATTATTGGTACATTTTCTCTACTTGATACTGATATTACTGCTTTGATTTATCCTGGTTCCACACATTCATACATATGCACAAATTTAGTGTCTGTTAAAAATTTATCTGTTGAATTCACTGAATTTGTGGTTAAAGTTTCAAATCCCCTGGGCCAGTATGTTATGGTGGATAAAGTCTATAAAAATTGTCCGTTGATGGTAAAGGGTTATTTCTTTTCAGCTGATTTGATATTATTTCCATTTGATGAATTTGATGTGATTTTGGGAATGGACTGGCTAACCCAACATGATGCAGTGGTAAATTGTAAACAGAAATATATTGTGTTGAAATGTTAGAATGCTGAGTTACTTCATGTTGAATCTGATAAACTGGATGGGTTATTTAATGTGATTTTAGCAATATCAGCACAGAAATGTATCAGAAAAGGGTATGATGCTTATCTTGCATATGTACTAGATACTAAAGTATCTAAGTCGAAGATTCAGTCAGTGCTGGTTTTTTTTGAATTTCCTGATGTATTTCCGGAAGAATTACCTGGTTTACCACCGGTTTGAGAAGTGGAATTCTCTATAGATCTTGTTCCGGGGACAGCACCCATATCTATAGCACCTTACAGAATAGCTCTTACCGAATTAAAAGAGTTGAAAGCACAGTTGCAAGAGTTGATTGATAGAGGCTTTGCTCTCGATTTTTCTCACCTTAGGGTGCAGTTACTGTTTGTAAAGAAGAAAGATGGATCGTTGAGACTGTGCATTGATTACAGACAGCTCAACAAGGTTACAATAAAGAATAAGTATCCATTACCTCGTATTGATGATCGGTTTGACCAGTTGAAAGGTGCCACTGTATTTTCAAAGATTGATCTCCGTTCTGGTTGTTATCAGCTACGGGTGAAGGAATCAGATATGTAACAGCCCATTTTTAGTAAAATCAAAACAGTGGTTTTGGGACCAAAATCCGAAGTCGAAATATTTATTTTATTATTATTTTAATGTCTACAACATGATAATATGTTTGTGTGAAAATTTCGTTAAAAAAATTTATAGTTTGAATGCTTAATTCGGTAAAAAGGACTAAATCGCGTAAAATGAAAAAGTGCTGTTCTATTAGTTAAAGGTGTCAAGTAGCTTTGGTTTTTAAATATAGTGGCGTTAAATGGTAATTAAACCATTTGAAACTCGAGCGGACATTCTTGGACAAGGTTTTGTAATGTTTAAAGGTTATTATTAAAGGTTATATTAGTAAATAGTTAAATAAGAATAAGTAAATGAAGTAAAAATACATTACCATCTTTTAGTAATCTTCTTCAACCGAATATTGGAAGAGAAGAAACAATCTTTGTCCATTTTAGGGTTCGGCTACATGCAAGCTTAATTGGGCAAAAGTGTAAATGTGTTTTAAAGTGAATTTTGGACTGAATTGAATAGAGAAATGATGAAATAAGCTGAATTTGATTATATTTAGATCAAGAAAGGCAAAATACGGACTTAGATCAGGGAAAGAAAAAGTTACGGAATAGTTGACTCATTTTACCATTTTAGTATCCGAGGTAAGTTCGTATGTACTAAGCATTATTACAATTATGCTTTAAATGCTTTGATATTGCATATATTGTGTATATGAGATTATAGTCACGTTTGACGACGATTCGGATATATATGGCACTTAGTGTGCGATTCAAAATAGCTTCGGCTATATATGACACTTAGTGTGCGATTTGGAATAGCTTCGGCTATATATGGCACTTAGTGTGCTGGACTGAGATAGCTTCGGCTATGTAAGGCACTTAGTGTGTGAGATTATAATAGCTTCGGCTACGTATTGGCACTCAGTGTGCAAAATATCGAGTATTCAACGGTATTCTGAAAAGGTATGAGTTTGTTACGAATTTGTACAGGTATGTACATGTAAAGTATGAGATTCAAATAGAAGAAGTTATGAAGTTTGCATATAAGCATATGAATAAGCATGTGAAAGGTTTGTTAATAATTATGAATTACATGTTAATATGTTTAAATTGATGAATGGTGTATTTGTGATTAGTTAAGTTTATATCATACGAGCTTACTAAGCTATAAAGCTTACTTTGTTTATTTTTCCATGTCTTATAGTGATTTCAAAGCTAGCTCAGATTCGGGGATCGTCGGAGGCTACCTCACACTATCCAATCGTTGCTTTGGTACTTTTGAACTTGTGGTTTGGTCATATGGCATGTATAGGGACTTTGAGTCATTTTGGTTATGTTTGGTAATAACTTGGGCCAAATGAATTGGCTTGTAAATGTATATGTTTTGGTTTGTGTATATAGCCATGAAAGTTGGCTTGTTTTGGTATGTTTGAGCCTAGTGTATGTTCATATAAATATATGACTTATATTATGAGTGTTGTGGAATTAGTATCATGCTTGTGAATTTGGTACAAAATGATATATGTTTGGTAAATGTTTATAGATGTGCTAATGCTAATTTGAGATGTGTTTAATGTTGCTTGGAAATGGTTGATGAATTGATGATGTTTGTGATTGAGGTTTAGGCTAAGAAATGCTTAGATGAATTGGTAGGAATTATGGTTGATTTGGTTGTTTTGGGTTGCCTATTATGCTTTGTTTTGGTACCATATGTGTAGGTGAAGGTGTGCATCAAATGGGGTGGCAAATTGGCTTGGTAAATAGCCTATTTTTGTCCACACGGGCAGAGACACGGGCGCGTGTCTCAGCCGTGTGTGACACACGGTCATGATACACGACCGTGTGTCCCCTGATATTGAAATTGAAATGAAGTCAGTATACTCCACACGGCCTCACACACGGGCGTGTGATTGGCCATGTGGCACAAGTCAGTATACCCCCTAATTGGCACATGGGCGTGTGACTTAACCGTGTTGCATAAGTCAGTATACCCTACAGGTTTGGCATGGCCTAGCACACGGCCTGGCACACGGGTGTGTGTGGCCACTTCGAAGGGCACACGGGCTAGACACACGGGCGTGTGGTTGGCCGTGTGACCCAAGTCAGTAACCTCACTTGTTTAGACACAGGCTGGGACACGACTATGTGCTCTCATTTCGAATGTCCACACAGCTTGTGACACGGGCGTGTCTGGTGGCCGTGTGAGACACACGGCTTGACCACACGGGCGTGTGTCCCCTGTTTTGAAAAAAAATTGCTAAGTGTTGAAAAATTTCCTGAGTTTCCGGTTTAGTCCGGAACCACTCTCAATGCATGTTTAAGGCCTCGTAGGCTCGTTTAAGGGACAATATGATTGATTTTGATTGAATTGTATTTAAATTGATAAGTGGTGTATGAAATGTATGTTTATAAGTGTTGTTAGTCCGATAATGCTCCGTAACCCTATTCCGGCATTGAATACGGGTGAGGGGTGTTACATTTATTGGTATCAGAGCTACGATTTAGTCGATTATAGGACTAACGTAGCGTGTGTAAGAGTCTAGCTTTACATGCCATATATAAACTGTGATAGTGTGATGACTCCTGACATTTTAAAATGTGTTTTCAAATAGTAATGGATCCTAATCGAGCTATAGATAATGAGGTTGAGAGTAATACGCCTACTCCCGGGCAAGGGACAGTGCCGTCTGATTCTAGACCCGTAACAGGTAGCCAGGGAGGAGAGGCTAAAGAAGCCTTCTTCCAAATGATGAACGAGTGGTTCACTCAATACATTCGTACAAACCCGGCTGCTCAATAACCTCCACCCCTTCCTAATCCCCAACCGGTTCTTATAGCTCCTCAAGGAGTTGAGCTTTTAAGATTGAATAAGCTTCCAGTTGATAAGATCCGTAAACACGGGGCTGAAGAGTTCAGAGCCAATGTTGATGATGACCCTGAGAGAGCCAAGTTTTGGCTTGAAAATACGATCCGAGTATTTGACGAGCTTTCTTGCACGCCAGCTGAATGTTTAAAGTGTGCTATATCTCTTCTGAGAGATACTGCATATCAATGGTGGAATACATTAGTATCGGTGGTGCCGAGGGAGAGAGTCACCTAGGAGTTCTTTCAGACCGAGTTCCGAAAGAAATATATAAGCCAGCGGTTTTTGGATCAAAAGCATAAAGAGTTTCTAGAGTTGAAACAGGGTCAAATGACTGTGACAGAATATGAAAGAGAATTTGTACGGTTGAGCAAGTATGCTCGAGAATATGTTTCCACTGAAGAATTCATGTGCAAACGGTTCGTTGATGGGTTGAACTAAGACATTAAACTTCTAGTTGGAATTTTGGAATTGAAAGAATTTGTTGTTTTGGTTGACAGAGCTTGCAAAGACGAGGAACTTAGTAAAGAAAAGAGAAAGGCTGATTCAGAGGCAAGAGATTCGAGAAAAAGACCGATGAGTAAACCTTACCATTCCGCGTCGAAGAAATCAAAAGATTATTTTAACCGATCGACCACTTCAGCGGGATATTCCAATAGAGATCACGGAAAACAATACACCAGCCCTAACGCTTAAGCCACGTCAGTATCAAGTGTTGGTGACGTAAAAGATATTAAGCCCGAGTGTCAACACTGTGGAAGACAACATTTTGGAGATTGTTGGGTAAAATATAATAATAGAGCTTGTTACAGTTGTGGTTCACGAGATCATTTTATCCGAGATTGTCCTGAGTTGAATGAAAAAGATAAATCTCAGAATGCAAGATCAAACAATACAGCTACTCGAGGAAGACCGCCAAGAAATACGGGAAATGCAAGTGGTAATCGTGGTACAACGAGAGATTCTACAGTGAGATCTGAGGCCAAAGTACCTCCTAGAGCTTACGCTATTCACGCTCGCGAAGATGCGTCATCACCAGATGTCATTACTGGTACATTTTCTCTTTATGACACTAATGTTATTGCATTGATTGATCTTGGACCGACTCATTCATATATATGTATGAATTTGGTGTCTAATAAGAGTTTTCCCGTTGAGTCTACTAAGTTTGTGATTAAAGTATCGAACCCCTTAGGCAAGTATGTTTTAGTTGATAAAGTATACAAGAACTGCCCTCTAATGACTTGGGGTTATTGTTTTCTGGCTGACTTGATGCTTTTACCATTTGATGAGTTCGATGTGATTTTGGGTATGGATTGGTTGACTCTACATGATGCTGTTGTGAACTGTAGACAAAAGACTATAGAATTGAAGTGTCAGAATAATGAGATTCTTTGGATTAAATCTGATGAGTCGAATGGGTTACCTATAGTGATTTCATTGATTTCGGCTCAGAGATATGTGAGAAAAGGTTGCAATGCGTACCTAGCATATATTTTAGATACCAAAGTGTCTGAAAAGAAGATTGAATGAAGATTTGGAGGCATTACTTATACGGTGAGAGGTCTATTATTTACATAGACCATAAAAGCCTCAAGTACCTCCTTACTCAGAAGGAGTTAAATCTTAGGCAACGAAGATGGATAGAGTTGCTTAAGGATTATGATTGCTCTATTGAGTATCATCCTGGTAAAGCTAACGTAGTAGCTGATGCACTGAGTCGTAGGGTTGTATCTGATTTGATAGCAATGTTTGCTCGTCTCAGCCTGTTTGAAGATGGTAGTTTGTTGGCTGAACTCCAAGTGAGATCAACCAGGATTGAACAAATTAAGGAGAAATAGTTGTTGGACAAATCGCTGGTTCCTCGTTTTCGATTGGTTAAGAAGGGGGAGACTGCGGATTTTGGGCTGAATAGTGAGGGAGTACTATGTTTCCGTGGGAGAGTTTGTATACCGAGAGAGATTCGATCCGAGGCGATCTATCCTATGGGAGGCACATAGAGTCCTTATGCTATGCATCCCTGGTGGAAACAAGTTGTATCGAGATCTGCGTGAACTATCATTGGTGGCGGGGCTTAAGCGCGAGGTTACCGAGTTCATGGGCAAGTGTCGACATGCGGCAAATTAAAGTGAGCACCAACTACCTTGCAGGTTCTGCGGCCGAGAAAGATTCCACTCTGGAAGTGGGAGAGGGTAACCATGGATTTTGTAAGTGGGCTACCCTTAACGCCGACTAAGAAGGACTCGGTATGGGTTATTATCGACCGACTGACTAAATCTGCCCACTTTATACCGGTCCGCACTAATTATTCACTGCAGAAGTTGGCTAAGTTATACGTGGCTGAAATTGTGAGACTGCATGGAGTACCAGTTTCTATCATTTCGGACAGAGATCCTAGATTCACATCTTGATTCTAGAAAAAGTTACACGAGGCCTTAGGTACAAGGTTAGACTTCAGTACTGCATTCCATCCTCAGACAGACGGTCAGTCGGAGAGGGTGATTCAGATATTGGAGGACATGTTAAGAAGCTTTGTAATTGACTTCAAAGGCAGTTGGGAAGACTACTTACCGCTAGCAGAGTTCGCATATAACAACAACTACCAATCCAGTATTCAGATGGCACCATACGAGGCGTTATATGGTCGTAGGTGTCACACCCCTACCCGTTGGACAGAACTTGGTGAACGGCGAGTTTTGGGGCCAGAGTTAGTTTCTAAAACCGAAGAAAAAGTAAAGTTGATCCAAGATCGGTTAAAGGAAGCATCTGATAGGCAGAAGTCGTATGCAGATTTAAAGCGTAAGGAGATAGAGTACTCTATAGGGGATTATGTCTTTTTGAAGGTCTCACCATGGAAGAAGATTCTGAGATTTGGACGGAAAGGCAAACTGAGCCCTAGATTCATCGGGCCTTACCAAATATTAAAGCGAGTGGGACCGATCTCCTATCAACTTGAGCTACCTCCTGAGTTAAACAGGATACATGATGTGTTCCACGTCTCCATGCTGAGGCGATACCGCTCTGATCCCTTAAATATAGTGCCGATGGAGGAGATTGAGGTTAGACCTGATCTGACTTTCGAGGAAGAACCGGTACAGATATCGGATCGTGATGTTAAGGTATTAAGAAGGAAATCTGTTCCTTTGGTCAAGGTGCTTTGGCGAAATCACGGTACCGAGGAAGCCATGTGGGAGCCTGAGGAGGCGATGCAACAACAATATCCTCACCTATTCTGACCAGGAAAATTTCGAGGCCGAAATTTCTTTTAGGGGGGGTAGAGTTGTAACGCCCCAAAAATATAGGGTCTTTAATTTTTCATGTTCTAATAAAATTGCTTGTCTGCTTCACTGGTGAAGTGATTTGGGTGTGTATGGGGGTATTTGAGTAGCCTGGGTTCAAGTCTTGGCCCTTGCAACAATTTTATTTTTCCCCTTAAATGAACCTGGATGTTAACTTATAGGGCATATATATTAAGTGTGCTTGTTTTGTGACACAAGTGATCCTGTGTTGTGGTGGCAAGTGGCATGTTGGGGCATGTGAGAGGGAGTGGGTTCGAATCCCATGGTATGCAAAAAGGAGGTTTTATTTTATATTTTTGTGGCGTGAGAGGTAGAGTTTGATTCAAACTCTGCAGAGGTGGTTGAAGACTTGGTCATCAAATTTGAATGGATTTGAATGGGAGGCTGGGAGCAAATCAAGGAGAAATCGGTGGAGAGGTTGAAGGAGTTGGGATGTGAAGGAGTCATAGCGGAATTTGGGAGAGCTTGAGTAGGGGGATTTCGGCTAGGGGTATGTCATTTGGTGCATTTTGGCAGTTGGTGAGAGTGTAGAAGCCGAATTCTTTCTCTGCAATTTCAGGATTTTTCTCTTTTACGTTTCGGTTTTTCTCTCTTTGTGGCGTCTCGTGCAGCATTTTTGACCATTCGGGTCTTTCTTTCTTCAAATTTTTCTTTCTCTCAACTGTTATTCACTTTTGCCAAACACAAATACCATCCCTGTTCTGTGGTGCCGAATTCTCCTTTGAAGCTATTCTTTCTTCTCCACATCTTTCTCTCTGCCGAATTGGTAGTCTTCTTCTCTTTACTTCCATTTCTTCTTCTTTTACAAATTTCATTTTCCTTTCTCTGTTAGGCCGAATACTCATACTCTCTCCCTCTCAAATCTCCTTGTTCTTCTTGGTTCGGGCCGAATCTTCTTGACTGACTACTGCCGAATTATGTTTGTTTATTGGTATTGGTAAGGGGATACTACAATCACTTTATTATTTCGTTCTTAATCAGATTTCTTTTGGATTTATTAACAAGCTTCGATTTTCCCTTCTCTTTCTCTTAGGGGCCGAATGCATGGTTGTCTTCTAACAACTTTTGACCTGTCGAATCGTTTTAGGAGGGGGAATCGCCCTTGATCAGCAGGGAGGCACTAGTATCGGTTAGTTCTAGCAAGGTGAGTGGTTGTGGTTTAAGTTAATAAAGGTGGTGAATTAAGGGTATGTGTTAACCTTATTGGTTGTAAATCTGATACGTTATTTTGGTTGATTGTAGGATTCGGAGAGCGTGGATCTTAGCTAGTTTCGCGAACAGGTGTGTAATCATACACCCAGTATTGTACTGTTAAAACGATGACAATGGTCTGTACTCACCCCCTTGTCACTACACCAAAACAGACTTTTAGCGGCGTTTTTTTGGCTTTTAGCGGCGTTTATAAGCGCCACTAATAGTATTTGCGGTGCTTTGGAAAGCGCCGCAAAAAACGCCGCTAAAGAAAGCGCCGCAAACTTTAGCGACGTTTATAGGAAAAAAACACTGCTAAAAGTCTTGACTTTTAGCGGCGCTTTTCTCACAAACGCCGCTAAAAGTCCAGACTTTTCGCGGCGCTTTTCTCACATTTAGCGGCGCTTTTCTCACATTTAGAGGCCTTATTTCAACTTTAAACCCAAAATAGTAAAAGTAACGAAATAAGCGAAAAAGAAATTTACTAAGGTTCGAAAATATTATTTCCAAAGTATGGCCTCCATCGAGTCATCCATGGGCCCAAGTCCTCATTACTGATCATTACCTGCAAGGATTCAGAGAATGGGGTGAGTTACTAGAACTCAGTGTATAATCCCCTTACCGTCATCCACTGGGCCTGAACCCGTATAGCATAATCTTGGGCCTAAGCCCATTTACATAACAATAATTAAATGAAGTAAATGTATTCAACCCAACCCAATCCATCCATCACACCCCCGACCAGCCAATCACACCTGTGGGGATCAAGTCAACCCACCCCGCCGCTCACACCAAATTTGCAGTCAAACTGCTATAGCATTTTATTTTTGTGGTCAAACCACTGAAATCATAATTTAGGCACAATAATATACAATTTATGGCAATGCCACTAGGCTACACTACTCTTCATACAATTTTCCCATCCCATACAAAATGTAAAAAAAATGCAACATACATAATAACATAAAGTATTCACATATAAATAACAACCATTATTCTATTGAACAATTTTGGTGATCCAGCCCAATAAAGCATTTTAATAGTTTGGCCCACTAAGGCATTCTAGAAAATCGGCCCATAGGGGCATTTCAGTAAATCGGCCATAAGGGCATTTTGGTAAATCGGCCCATAGGGGCATTTTTGTATTTTAGCAATTTAATACTGATTTTGACAGATCTTTAGAAAATAATATTAATTTAAGCAAGTTACTCGATTTATGCCATATTACGATTTTTAACTCTGTAAATAATAACGATCTACTTTTCCAACATAATATCGAATCTCGAATCTACGAATTTCGGTGTGAGATTACACACCTGATTACGGTAAGGATTAAACCTTCTTGATCGTCGGCACCTAAATCACCATTACACTTGATTAACCAACAAACGAGGTTTTATTAATCTAAATCAGACGATCTAATCAAACGCTTACTCTTAGTATCATGAACGACCACGATTTGTCTATTCTCACCGGATGAAGGTCCACAACCCGGTGGGAAATCCCGAACTGCCGATACCGCCCTACGTTTGAACTTAGGAGTAGGAATTGCAAATCCACTCCTTTTGTGTTCTCCTATCGCTTTTCCTTTCAAATCGTTACCACTTGCCTCCATTGAAAAAGTCTCGGTCAGTAAAATACTACTATGAGAGAAAGTAGTTGTTTAGGGATAGGATTCGGCTTACCTCTACTTCTGAAGAACCAACAAGTAGAGAAAACAAGTGATTTAGTCCCTATAACAATCGATTAGTCAAATCTATCATTCTGTTTTAACGGAATAACCAAGTATTGAGAGATCGAAATGATCCATAAAGAAACTCCTTACCTTAATGATAATAGATCCGACTTCCACCGATTGACTTAAGACTAGAGATGAATCAGCAAGGATGTGATATTCAGCCACCCACTAGAACACTACGAAAAGAAGATGATCAAGATATGAGGGAGTAAGAGAAAATGATATTTCGGTTTAGAAACAAGTAGAACAACCGAATAGTGATGAACACACATTCGGCTAGGAAGAAAGATAAGAATAGAATGAAACCCCTTACCCGTTCAACCAAAGAGAAATGTCCAACACGCAAGAATGGAGACGAGATAGTGACTAAGAGGATTCGGCCATTGGGAGAAATAAACAAAGAAGATTCAGTCATATGGTAATGTCGATTTAGGAAAAAGGTAGAAAAGTTGAAGAAATGGTAAAAAGAAAAGAAAAGATGGAAAAAGAAGTGTTAGATAATTCGGCTAACACAAAGGAAAAAGTGAGCAAAATGTTTTGAGTGTTTTGATCATTTTGTGTTTTGGAAACAAAGGAAAAAGGTTGGAAAAGAGTACCAAAAATGTTCAAAACAGAAAATAGGCCTTTCATGCACAAACTTGCAAATAGGCTAGGAAAATTCAGCTCCTCTTTTTCTCCCAACAAAACCGTGTATCCCAAGCACCAAAAGGATTAAGGTTGACCCAAAATTTCTTTCCAAAACACCTCCCTAAGATTCGCCAACATGTTTCCCCCATCTTATCCCTTTCCTTTATTTCTTTCCTTCTTTTTCCCTTGCTTTCCTCCTTACCATATTTTCTTAGTCTTCTTTCCAACATTAGAAAAGTCTTCCTTTCCTTCTTTGATGCCATGGCTGACACTTACCATACAACACTTGAGAAGCTAAAAAATTTAAGTCCCAAAAGTTGCAATAGATGGGTTTCGAACCCCTTCCCTCAATGCTCTCCACTTGACACCACCCCACTCCACCATGTGCTCCACTTGTGCTAGCAAAATACACATTTATTTCCTTAAGTCTTGATGCCACTTACCTTCTCTCCTTAAATGCTTAAACACAAAAATTTTACTAAGGCCTAACTCAACCCATAGCCTTCTTAGGGTCCCTAAACATACACAACTAACACTATTGACTAGCCTATCGCATGATATAATGTAAAACATAAATTCCCGAATTTTAGGATGTTACAGGCTGTCTTTCCAATTTACAAGAACATTAAATTGCTATAAGTTCAGTCAAGTGGACTGAATCAAATTGACTACTGTTTACCACAAGATTGTAGAATTTATATCCAGGAGGCTAATCATTGAAAACAAAAGATCAAACAGACCCATTTGATATTCACATTTGGATCATTCTCCTAAAAATTAAAATGCACCATTAGAATTCAAACACACCAAAAATAAAACAGACCCATTCTCCAGATTCTTTTAAAAAGGAACATTCTAATTGATCGATCAAAATAAATAAATAACTCAAACCCGATGATGTAATAAACATTCCTATAACAATAACAACACCATTCAAAAAGATAAAAAGAACAAAAAATTGATCAATCAAAATTCTCAAAAGCCACATACAAACATATGTTCCACATCTACATTACACAGATTAAGCAAATAATCATAACAAAAAACATACCCAACGACAAAGCGAAAACCAGCCTCGTACCTTTGCTGAAGACGACCCTACGGGCCACCAAATCCACCAAGTTTTTTTTTTTTTTTTTACCTAAATCATACTCAGCATCACAAAAATAAAGAAGTTAAAAAAATGAAAAACAAAATTATATAAATAAACAAGAATCCCTAAATCAAAAAAGTTTATGTTTACAAATTCCATACCGTCGTTGTTTGTTGAATGTTGGGATATTGGGAAATTTTAATTCGTGAAATGTTGGGGACTTAGGAAGCTCTTAGGGATTTAGGGAAAAATTTGAGCAGAAAACAAAGGATGACGGAACTTAGGGAAAAGTTTGAGCAAAAAAATTTGAGCAGAAAACAAATTTAGGGAAAAGTTTTAGGAGAAACACTTAGGGATTTCGGGGATAGAGGGGGATAAAACCGAGCACAGCAAAACGACGACGTTTTGCTCAAACTCAATTTATGTTTTGCGGCGTTTCTAAAAAGCGCCACTAATTGTTGATAAAACGATGTCGTCCACCCCATCGCACATTATCTTCGTTGATAAACGAGCGGACGTGAAGCTTAATGTCCATACATATTTGCGGCGTTTTCGGAAAAGCGCCACTAAATATGGACTTTTTGGCGTTTTTGAACTAGCGCCACTAATACTTGAATGATTTTTGTGGTATTTTACCGGATGCGCCACTAACAAATAGCTTTAAACGACGACGTCCTGATATAATTTTGTGGCGTTTTACTCAAAAAACGCCACTAATTCATACAACAAAGTTTCAAATGACGCCGTCTTAATATATATTGATGGATTTTGTGGCTTTTTTTAATAAACGCCGGTAATTTTTATGTCATTTAATCTATATATTTTCATACTATTATTAATTACTCCAATTACTTAATATTATTAACACTAATTAATCTAAACCATCAACCTTAAACCATTAACACTTAAAACTTTAAAATTATTTTAAATATATATAAATTTAAAATATATCAGTCATATACCCATAAATCTTTTAAATTATTTTAAATCATAGTATTTTATTTTTTTTTCATTTTTAACATATATTTTTCTATGTTATAATTTGTTTCAAATTTTTTCTATGTGTTATTAATTTTTTCTATGTGTTAATTTTTAACATATATAAATTTTTTATGTAAGAAAATAAAAACAGAAAATTTCAAAATATGAAATAAAAAAGGTTTAAAAACTATAATGATAATTTTTATATAAAAAATTTCATAATATCACTTTTACGATTATATAATAAATTATTTAATATATAAATTTAAATACTTAACCACAAACCCCAGTACATAACCCCAACTCCAAACTTCAAACCCTAATCTCTAGCACATAACCCCAAACCCCAAACTATATAATGATAATTTTAATATTAAAAATCATATTATCTATTTTACAATTATATAATAAATTATTTGATATATAAATTAAGATTAAAAACTTGAACCTATTTTAAAGATATAAACATTCGGATAATGGATGCATATACCATTCGGGGTTATGGGAAGACAGTTTCACAATAAAAGGAAGGATCGGTAAACGATGGTTGGATCCAACAGCTTTGGGGTTATACGATTCTAGGGATTTTGTGGGTTTGAATTAGGGGAAACTGATTTCAGGGATTTTGGTTTCCGGATTTTGGGTCATATACCAAACACTAAACCTTAAACCTTAAACCTTAAACTCTAAACCCTAAACCCTAAATTCTAAACATTAACCCCTAACCCTAACCCACAAGCACTTCACACTTAACCCCTAAACCCATGAACCCTTAACCTTAACCTTAACCCCTTACCACTCTACCACTTAAATTAACCTTAATATCATTAAACACTAAGATCTTAAACCCTAAACAACAAACCCCAAATATATAAGAAACTTTAAAACACTAAACCCATATCCCAAAATAATAAACCCTAAACCATACAATTAACATACTAAACATTAAACCATAAATCAATTTTAATAGCTTAATTTGTAACTTAAATGAAAACTTCTAAATTGTTTAGTTAGAAATTGTAATTTTTCATAATTAAGTAACTAAAATGAAACTTTCTCATTGCTTATAAGTGAATGTATCAAAATAAAATATAATTCAAAGCAAGAATAGGAAAAAAAATGAAAATTAAATCGGATCAAATCGAAACGAGTCCCTACACAAAAATGGCTACTCAACTTTTAGCGGCGTTTTAAACGCCGCTATTGCTCAGATTATTAGCGGCGTTTTTATAAAATGAAACGCCGCTATTGCTCAGATTATTAGCGGCGTTTGTACAAAAACGCCGCTATTGCTCAGATTATTAGCGGCGCTTGTACAAAAACGTCGCTATTGTTCAGATTATTAGCGACGCTTGTTAAAAAATGCCACTATTGCTTTATTTTTAACGGCGTTTGACCCTAAAACGCCGCTATTTTTCATTTTTTAGCTACGTTTTATTGCAAACGCCGCTAATGTATAATATTTGTGGCATTTTTTGTCCAAACGCCGTTAAAGCCCTATTTTGCTGTAGTGTGTGTTCCTGTGCATCGGCAAAATGACAAAAAGCCGAAAATATGGTGCATGATGCCACGTGAGCGTGCGATTGTGCGTGTGGTGAACCGAGCCCACAAATAAGGGCGTTTGACTGTAGAGGCCACCATGAATGTTCTCGTGGGCTTAGGTAGTAATGGGCCTCGTTGGGCTGAGATGGGCCGTGTGGGCCTAATGGGCTCATGGGCCCCACATGGGTAAAATCCACGGTAAGTGACTAATAATGGATTGGGCTCGAAGTTCGTATAGTCGTGAAAGAATTTGGGCTAATCGGGCCACACGAACGTGTGGGCCCACTTGAGCCGAGTAATGGGCCTTGGGCCCAATTACACCGTTTTGGCCATATAGGTTATCTAAGTCATTCGAGGCGACTGTAGGCCATTGGAAAGGTCGTTAACTGTACCGAGACCCCCTAATGAGTAAAATGACTGAAATACCCATAATGAGTAAAATTACTGAAATACCCTTATAGGGTAGAATTACTGAAATACCCTTGTAGGGTAAAATTACCGAAAAACCCTTGTAAGGTTGAATTACCGAAATACCCTTGAGGGGTGAAATTACCGTTTTACCCCTAATCGACGAAATGACCATTATACCCCTAGTGGTAGTTTAGTTGATGTGTGTATGATATCTATGTGTCTGGTTATGAGTATGACATACTGCATCCACGTAATATTTATGACACGACACTCTACATTGGGGTTGGGATTCTATTTTGGAGGAAGTACTGTACTAGTGGCTCTGCCACGTTTTTACTGTTCTAGTGGCTTCGCCACGTATTCTGATTATAGTGGCTGGGCCACGTTTACTGTTACTAGCAGCTTTGCTGCATTATTGTTAGCAGCTATGCTATGATATTGGTGTGTTGGCTGGGTGGGTCGACTTAGTCCCCACATGGTGTATTGGTTGGTACGGGTGGTGTGTTGGCTGGATTGGGTTGGGTTGCATCTCTGTACTGTACTATTATTATTTTAGGCTTATACCCACATTATTATTTGTATTGGTGAGGCACACTATCATTGTTACTAAATAGGGCTCTGGGCGATCATTCTTGCATGATAGGGGATTATACATCGAGTTCTCGTAACTCACCCTTTTATTTTAATCATGCATGTAATCCTGACCTCGGATGATTTGGAGCTGCGAGGGACTCGGAGGTGGCCACATGTTCGCGAGTATTTTAATTTATACCTAGTTGTTTAAATATTTTATTTTGGGGGTTGATATTTTTGTAATAAGGACATTTGAGGTTTATCTTTTATTTGGTTTTAACTCCTTATTTCTACCTACTAGATTAGGAAAAACGGGTTTTCAAAATAATAACTGTTTTCCAAAGAAAATCACGCAATTCAAATTTTAGGGTTTACAACTAGAAAAGCTCCCATGGTTTTAATTCAGATTAATAAACTTTTAATAAATAATATGACCAATAAGTGTTTAACAAGTTTTGATTTTACAACCCCAACATTTTCAATAGCAATTAGTTTTAAAAGACTTTAAAACTTTATTCACGAACTTTTCATCGACAAGACCAGTTTTCAAATTAACACTTTGATGTGTTACGTCAGATCCGGTCGTAGCGTCTAAGCCGGGTTTGGGGTGTTACAAGATGCCAAAGAATCAGAAACATATCAAGGAGGAACAAAATGCCCTTGACAAACATTTTAGAAGTAGAGTTATTTGATGTGTGGGGCATTGATTTTCTAGGTTCGTTTATTTCTTCTTATGGTAACAAGTATATCTTAGTAGTTGTCGACTACGTATCAAAGTGAGCATACCCAGCGAATGATGCTAAAGTTGTCATGCAATTCCTACATAAGCATGTGTTTATATGGTTTAGGACTCCGAGAGTTATAATTAGCGATGAATGATCTCACGTCATAAACAAATGACTTATGTTGTTGCTTGACAAGCATGACATGAAACATAGAATTGCCACTGCCTATCATTCACAGTCAAATGGGCAAGTTGAACGGGTGAACCGTGAGATTAGAAGAATCCTTGAAAAGGTAGTGTGACCTAATAGAAAAAATTGGTCTCGAAGGCTTGATGATGCTCTATGTGTAACACCCCTAACCCATATCCGTCGCCGGATTAGGGTTACGAGGTACTACCAAACAAAACACATATCAGAACAGGCATATTATTTTTTTTAAATATATCACATCAAAGCTGTACATAACCTGAATATTATAATAACGTACGTATGTCACTGTACTCACATATAACATTCATAAACAAAAAGAACAATTCATAGTATAAAAATTCACATGCTTTATAATCAAACTAAGGTTCGTATATGTATATTGAATCATTCAAACAAAGTAGAGTTATATATTTTTCCATTACAACCGAATCATAATAACCTAAGTATGTTCAAACATATAATCATCTCATGCCTATTTTGCACTAATACATCTGTAACGCCCCGAATTTGGGCCTAGAAGAATTGGGCCCATTGGGCTTTGGGTTTCATAATTTTTTTAAGTGAGCAAGAAAATGACAAATGATATGACGGCTTTAAAGGTTTAATGAATTTGGAGTGCGTAGGTGTGTTGGAGAAGCTCTGGGTTTGAGTTTTGTGGTGGAGGATTCTTAATTTAATTAATTAAGGAATCAGGGTTGTGAGTAGTGGGCTTTTAAATAAAAATAAGTGAAAATGGCACAAAGAAGCCTGCGGTGAAGTGGCTAAGTGACGCCACTAGGGTGTAGAGAGGTGGCGACATATGCATGCAGGGAGGTCTGAGGTTCGAGTGCTAGCTTAGTTTTATTTTGGAATTTAATTTTAGGCTTCTAGAAGGCTAGAAGTGGCGTGTAGAGGGACTCTAAGGAGAAGTGATCAGTGGAGAGAATTTAGGAGAAGGATAAGGGAGATATCATGGAGAAAAATTAGGAGATGAACAGTGGATGAAGTGGTGCCGAATTGGACTTTAGGGGTGGCTAAGTTTTGGCTATAGGCTATATAAATGTGTGTGTGCCGAATCTGGGGTCCTAGGTAATGCCGAATTTTCCATTCTTTTTCTTTCTTTTCTTCCCCTAAATCGGTTCCTCCCATAGCCAAACTCTCCCATTTCTGAAATCTCCTAAAGCCGAATTACTTTGTGCCGAATTCTCTCATAGCCAAACTCTTCTATAGCTGAATTACCACCATCTTTTCTCTTACCGAAATTCCTAATAGTGTCAAATCTTGGTGGTTGTTCCTCTATCACAAATCAATTGTTACCTACTCTCAGTCATGTGTTGAAACCCGAACCTAGTTAATAGCTATCTAGGCTGCAGGATCGAAAAGGGATTTGGTAAGTATTCGGTTAACCTCTTTTGTAAGTTTTGCTAAAAGCTGAAAGGCTATCTAACTGTCATGTCGTTAACTCTGTGATAACAAAGGATAAGGTTCAAAGATCGCAAGCGTGGTAGGATCATTAGCAAGGGTAAGTGTACTCAACTCGATTGTGGTTTAAGTGAATGGCCGAATGTGAGTTTGATCTATAGGGGTGACTTGTGTGGATTATGAGTCACTCGAATCTTGATGGGGTGTGTGTGAGTGCAGATCTAGGGGATACTCCTGATTAGTAGCTAAGGAAGGGCTATTAGAACCCGGTGGCACACGGTAAGGTTACGGTAAGGTTTCAGCTTTTGGTAGATATTTTATTTAAGTATGGGTGATTGATTGAAGGTTGGCTGGTTTTAGGTTCAAGACCAAGGATAGTATAGCACGTCGTAGTAACCTGGTGTGTACAAACACTACACACACATGATATCGGAAATGTCGGAAAGTCGAAAAGCCGAAAGTGGCTAAATGGGCCCGATGGGCCCTGAGGCTAAGTTGGATGAAATTGATTGATTTGATTATATGAATTGAGTTAGGCATGCATGTTACATGATCTGGAATTGTTTTGGGCCTAACGGGCCATATGAATGAGATTTGGGTCTAATGGGTCATAAGGATGTGAATTGGGCATAATGGGTTATATGAACGTGAAATGGGCTTGATGGGCTTAATGAAGACGTAGACAAGTATGCTAGGGTTTAATGGACTTTTGGCCTAGTTCTGAACAACTCTCAAACTGCATAAAACTTAATTCTAATAATTAAACATGTCCGTGGACAAGTCGCTGGGTTAGAGTGTTGCAACGGACATATGCATGTCTAGGAGTGGATCTAGGGAGAGCTTGGTACTTAAGCGGTCCTAGTGGCCCACCTCCTCTTCTCTGGAATCCAAGCTGGTGCATAGTGTTTGTTCACTTTAGCCGCGATGACTTGTTTATGGGCCAAAGTTCATAATTAAAACCCAAGAGGGACCAAATACCCCTGATTTGAAAATTACCAAAATACCCTTAGTTTAAAATTTTCCAAAATATCCTTAGATTTGCAAAATTACTAAAATACCCCCGAATTGTAAAATTACCAGAATACCCTTGAATTGTGAAATCACCAAAATATCCCTAATTTACAAAATTAACTAAATACCCCTATAGAGTAGATTTACGGATATACCCTTGGGTAGTGAAATAACTAAAATACCCCTAAGTGCCGAATGTGTGAGAATGTGTATGTTGCATTCATGAAATATATGTTGCACTTGGGTGGGTTTTGATGATACGGAGGAAGATTTGAGGATCGCATAGTTTCTTGACGACCGTGGATCCACCGGTGGCTTTAAGCCCATTATAGCAGCTTTGCTGCAATGTTTGAGTAGTGCCGTTGTTGGTGCTACCTTTGGTGTGTAGGGATGGGTGGGTTGATATTTATATCCCCACAAGTGTGTAGGGTTGGAAGGGAAATGGTGTGCAGGGTTGGATTTGGGATGAGTGCATTGCATTCATGTGATACTGATGTGATATGAGGTCGTTATGGGCTAAGGCCCAAGACCACCGTTTTTGATAGGGCTGACGACCAATGTAATATTTGTATGTTGATTTGGTTGCCAAGGGTCGTACACACTGAGTTTCGAAACTCACCCCTTTTTATTAAATGTTTCAGGCGATCTTCAGTAAACGGATCGACGTGGGAGAGTACTCGTAGACGGCCACACTACAAGATACTTAGAAGTTTTATTTATTTATCTCAAAAGACATGATTTTAATTACTTTATTTTCGTTGGATATAATAAGGCCTTGTACTCCGATTTGACTTTAGATTTTGGGTTTTGTTGTTTCAACTGTTTACTTAATTATTAAACCTGAGAAAATTTCTTATGTTTAAACATGGTTTTCGGGATACTTAAAATAATTAAACGGGCTTTTATCGCTACTTAACAAGGTGTCAAGGATTTTGGGATTTTAGGCCTTAAATTTTAACTTAGCAAAATCATTTTGAGTTATGCCTTTGATGTGACATTCCCGGATTCAGCCATAATGTCTGGGCTGGGTCTGGGGGTGTTACATTTAGTGGTATCAGAGCCTAGTTACAAAGCTTGGGCTGTGAAATGGGCCTTAGATTTTGGTTTTTAAAATAAGTAGATTAAAAAGTTTTTGTAGGATTTTTGAAGTGTGGTTCACCGAGCCCTCGATGTCGAGCCAAGTAAGTTTTCTGTACTACATTTGTTTAAATTATGGAACTATATCTAGATATCGGCTACTTTAAAATAGGTTTTTAGAGACTAAAGCCCGTAGGAAACTTAAGCATGTAGTGGATTTTCGACCGCGAAACAACTTTTAAATTGTTACTTGCATAAGACATGAGTTTTAAACAGTGGAACCATGAACTAATTCCATAAAACTTCTAAACCAGAAATACACACGCAACGATGGGCGCTAGAAGAGGTGTAAGAGGGTTCAATTAGAGTTAAAGTGTGTTAGTGTTATTAAAATCAGAGTGCGCAGCGAAAGCGTAGTGGTGAGACTTGGGTAGTACGATTAATAGTTAGTTGGAAATTTCGAGGACGAAATTTTTTTAAGGGGGTAGAATTGTAACGCCCCGAATTTGGGCCTAGAAGAATTGGGCCCATTGGGCTTTGGGTTTCATAAATATTTTTTAAGTGAGCAAGAAAATTACAAATGATATGACGACTTTAAAGGTTTAATGAATTTGAAGTGTGTAGGTGTGTTGGAGAAGCTCTGGGTTTGAGTTTTGTGGTGGAGGATTCTTAATTTAATTAATTAAGGAATCAGGGTTGTGAGTAGTGGGCTTTTAAATAAAAATAAGTGAAAAATGGCACAAAGAAGCCTGTGGTGAAGTGGCTAAGTGATGCCACTAGGGTGTAGAGAGGTGGCGACATATGCATGCAAGGAGGTCTGAGGTTCGAGTGCTAGCTTAGTTTTATTTTGGAATTTAATTTTAGGTTTCTAGAAGGCTGGAAGTGGCGTGTAGAGGGACTCTAAGGAGAAGTGATCAGTAGAGAGAATTTAGGAGAATGATAAGGGAGATATCATGGAGAAAAATTAGGAGATGAGCAAAGTGGATGAAGTGGTGCCGAATTGGACTTTAGGGGTGGCTAAGTTTCAGCTATAGGCTATATAAATGTGTGTGTGCCGAATCTGGGGTCCTAGGTAATGCCGAATTTTCCATTCTTTTTCTTTCTTTTCTTCCTGTCAATCGGTTCCTCCCATAGCCAAACTCTCCCATTGTCGAAATCTCCTAAAGCCGAATTCCTTTTTGCCAAATTCTTTCATAGCCAAACTCTTCTATAGTCGAATTACCACCATCTTTTCTCTTGCCGAAATTCCTAATAGTGTCGAATCTTAGTGTTTGTTCCTCCATCACAAATCGATTGTTACGTACTCTCAGTCAAGTGTTGAAAGCCGAACCTAGTTAATAGCTATCTAGGCTACAGGATCGAAAGGGGATTTGGAAAGTATTCGGTTAACCTCTTTTGTACATTTTGCTAAAAGCTGAAAGGCTATCTAACTGTCCTGTCGTTATCTCTGTGATAACAAGGATAAGGTTCAAAGATCGCAAGCGTGGTAGGATCGTTAGCCAGGGTAAGTGTACTCAACTCGATTGTGGTTTAAGTGAATGGCCGAATGTGAGTTTGATCTATAGGGGTGACTTGTGTGGATTATGAGTCACTCGAATCTTGATGGTGTGTGTGTGAGTGCATATCTAGGGGATACTCTTGATTAGTAGCTAAGGAAGGGCTATTAGAACCTGGTGGCACACGGTAAGGTTACGGTAAGGTTTCGACTTTTGGTAGATATTTTGTTTAAGTATGGGTGATTGATTGAAGGATGATTGGTTGTAGGTTCAAGACCAAGGATAGTATAGCACGTTGCAGTAACCAGGTGTGTACACACAATACACACACATGATATCGGCAATGCCGGAAAGCCGAAAAGCTGAAAGTGGCTAAATGGGCCCGGTGGGCCCTGAGGCTAAGTTGGATGAAATTGATTGATTTGATTATATGAATTGAGTTAGGCATGCATCTTACATGGTCTGGAATTATTTTGGGCCTAACGGGCCATATGATTGAGATTTGGGTCTAATGGGTCATAAGGATGTGAATTGGGCATAATGGGTTATATGAACGTGAAATGGGCTTGATGGGCTTTATGAAGACGTAGACAAGTATGCTAGGGTTTAATGGACTTTAGGCCTAGTTCTGAACAACTCTCAAACTGCATAAAACTTAATTCTAATAATTAAACATGTCCATGGACAAGTCGTTGGGTTAGAGTGTGGCAACGAACATATGCATGTCTAGGAGTGGATCTAGGGAGAGCTTGGTACTTAAGCGGTCCTAGTGGCCCACCTCCTCTTCTCTGGAATCCTACCTTGTGCATAGTGTTTGTTCACTTTAGACGCGAGGACTTGTTTATGGGCCAAAGTTCATAATTAAAACCCGAGAGGGACCAAATACCCCTAATTTGAAAATTACCAAAATACCCTTAGTTTGAAAATTTCCAAAATATCCTTAGGTTTGCAAAATTACTAAAATACCTCCGAATTGTAAAATTACCAGAATACCTTTGACTTGCAGAATCACCAAAATATCCCTGATTTAAAAAATTAACTAAATACCCCTGTAGTGTAGATTTACAGAAATACCCTTGGGTAGTGAAATGACTAAAATACCCCTAAGTGCCGAATGTGTGAGAATGTGTATGTTGCATTCACGAAATATATGTTTCACTTGGGTGGGTTTTGATGATACGGAGGAAGATTTAACGACCGCATAGTTGCTTGACGACCGTGGATCCACCGGTGGCTTTAAGCCCATTATAGCAGCTTCGCTGCAACGTTTGAGTAGTGTCGCTGCTGGTGCTACCTTTGGTGTGTAGGGATGGGTGGGTTGATATTTATATCCCCACAGGTGTGTAGGGTTGGAAGGGAAATGGTGTGCAGGGTTGGATTTAGGATGGGTGCATTGCATTCATGTGATACTGATGTGATATGAGGTCATTATGGGCTAAGGCCCAAGACTACCATTTTTGATAGGGCTCAGGCCCAATGTAATATTTGTATGTTGATTTGGTTGCCAAGGGTCGTACACACTGAGTTTCGAAACTCACCTCTTTTTATTAAATGTTTCAGGCGATCTTTAGTAAACGGCTCGACGTGGGAGAGGACTCGGAGATGGCCACACTACAAGATACTTAGAAGTTTTATTTATTTGTCTCAAAAGACATGATTTTAGTTACTTTATTTTTGTTGGATGTAATAAGGCCTTGTACTCCGATTTGACTTTAGATTTTGGGTTTTGTTGTTTCAACTGTTTACTTAATTATTAATCCTGAGTAAATTTCTTATGTTTAAACATGGTTTTCGGGATACTTAAAATAATTAAACGGGCTTTTATCGCTACTTAACAAGGTGTCAAGGATTTTGGGCTTTTAGGCCTTAAATTTTAACTTAGCAAAATCGTTTTGAGTTATGACTTTGATGTGACATTCTCAGATTCGGCCATAACGTCTGGGTCGGGTCTGGGGGTGTTACAACATCCATTGATTCTATTTCGTTTATTTTACAATCACCAAATTTACCAAATACTTAGCCATTTTAGTTCATCACAAGGCTATGCGCATAAACTTTATCAATCTAAAACATCTTGAACATAAATTACAACTAATATTTCACTTATCTCACATGTCCAAATACCATAGTGAAAATACATACACTTAGGTTGTAACATCCTAGATTAGGGGTTCTGCATTTTTTATGTGTTTGGTGTGCTTGGTTGTTCTGCTTGTTATTTAGTTGTGTTTGGAGGTCCTGGTGAAGCTCGGGTTCAAGCTTGAGCCTTGGTAAAATTTTCTGTTTTGGGCATCTAAGGGGGAGAGCTAGTAGGAGCAGGCTTTAAGTCTTTTTGCTTGTGTTTGTTGACACAAAGAAACTTGTGTCCAAGTGGGGGTGGCGTCACTTGTAGGAGCAGAAGGAGAGGAGTTTGAATCCTATAAGCCTCATAGTGGAGCTTTATTTTTTGGCGACAGGAGGGAGAGAAGATGGATTCGGCAGGGACTCTTAAAGGATAATGGTTGAATGGGTCAATGCATTCAAATGGATGGACAAGAATGCTTGAAGGAATTTGAATTGGTCAAACCAATTTGAATGGGTGATGGGGAGTGAAATTAGGAGCAAAGCAAGGGATTTGATAATGGTGGAGGTGTTGGCCGATTCTGGGGTGCTTGAAGGGGGGATTTCGGTTTAGGTTGCTAGGAGGTGAGTGTGCCGAAATTCCCATAGGTCTTAGGCAATTTGTTTTCATTTTGGCATTTTGAGTCATTAAGGGTGAGTGCCGATTTTTGCAAAGTCTTTTTGAGTTCTCTTTTTATTTTCTCTACTTCGTTTTTCCTACTTCTTCTTGTGCCGAAATTTGCAACTTCTTCTTTTCATCTCTTTTGCTACTTTGACATTTAGCCGAACCCTCTTCTACCTGTTAGCCGAACTTTGGTTTTCTTCTACTCATCTCTTTCACCTTTCTTCCTTTTCTTCTTTTCAAAAACCAAAACTCTCTTCTCCCTTACTTCTATCTTCTCTAGCCGAAACATATTTCTCATTATTTTCTCTGTTTCGTTTCTACACATTTTCATCATAACTGAATCTCCTTTGTCATCACACTAATCGAATCTTACACTTTTCTTTGCTAGTTTAACATCGCGAACCTTTGGCCAGGAAGTCTTTTCAATCGGTTTCTGTTGATTAAGGTAAGGGGAGACTCTTTCGTTTCTTTCTTTATTTTCTCTCGACTCTGTGTGGCCATAGCCGAATGGCTATTTTGTTTTGGGTGGTTAGATTTTGGCTAATCTGTTTTCCTTTCTTCTTCTTCTCTCGTTTTGGGACGTTACTCTGGGAAACTCCATTAGTCGAGCGTTTGTAGTCTGAGGCTGGAGGGTCTGTTGATTGCCGAATCTGATCACTCTATTCAGGTTCTTAAGGTAAGGAGTTTCTTTAGTCTTATACGATTAGTCTCTTCCATTTTACTCGGATTTAATCAAATCTTTTGGTTAGCCAATCAAAGGGTTCTCTTTGAGTATTGATCAAGGTTTTTCATCATGGACATGAGTGCTAGCCGATCCAAGGAGAGTGCGTTTAAGGAGCCTGAAGTTAGTGTGCGAGTAGTCGCCAACCTATCATTCAAATGATGGGTGGTGTCGGCAGTTCGAGACTTTCCGCCAGGCTATGGTAGGGTGCCGACATCTGCTTGGGATAGACAAATAGCCGTTATCCCTGCTGGTGAGAGCGTCGACGTAGAGAGTTTAGTTTTACGCGTTATCAGGTGTGTAACGCTCACACTTTACTTTAGTAATTTTTGTTAATAACTGAGTTGGCTGAAAGCCGATACGACTGCTTAGATAGTCGAGATACCCTTGGGGGTAGGGTTGGAGACATCGGGTAAGTTCTGCTATGATGATACTTTCGATTATATGCGTGTATGAATTTATTTTCTGTTACACTTTGAAAGTATGTTTGCATTCATTTTTAATATGATAAAATGAGCATAGGCTTTGGGATATGAATGAAAGGGGAAGTGTGAATCAGTGACTAATGTCACGGTGGTCTAAGAACCACGGTGGTTTGGAACCACGTATACATATATCAGTGACTTGTCTCGGTGGTCTGAGACCACAGTGGGTTGGCCCCACGTATACATATACTTATCAGAGATTGTCACGGTGGTTTGAGACCACGGTGGGTTGGCCCCACGATTATATATATATTAAGTGACTTTGTCACGAGTGGTCCTGGGACCACGTGTAACATCCTAGGAAGGGCCTATGCATTTTTAGATCAATTGTATGAAATGACAAGTCTTAAGTATTATGAATAAATTTTTGATACTTTTGGAAACCTAGAAATGAATGAAAATGGAAATGGAAATGAAAATGGAAATGAAAATGGACATTTTTGGAAACTTAGACATTTTTGGAAACCTAAACATTTTTGGAAATGATCCAAAAATGGAAACTTGAACATTTTGGGAAACTTGGATATATGAGAGAAATAAAGGAGTTTTATTCACATAAATATGTGAATAATAAGAGATAAATAAAGGAGTTTTATTCACATAAATATGTGAATAATAAGAGATAAATAAAGGAGTTTTATTCACATAAATATGTGAATAATAAGAGATAAATAAAGGATTATTTTCTAATGAGATAATTGAGGAGATAATTGATGGATTAAAGGCTTTTATCTTTTAAATAAAAGAGATAATATTATCAAAAGAGGAGTGGTGGCCAAGTAAAGGACTCCTAGGGTGATAACTTTGGCTATAAAATGAGGACAGGAGGGCTACTCATCAACATTTGCTCCCTCTTCCTCTCTCAGAAATTCTCCTAGGCAAAACCCCCTCTCGCCGAATTTTCATTAAGCAAAAATCCCTCTCTTTTTCTTCTATTTTCTTCTCGTTTCTCTTTGTTAAATTTGAATCTTTGTGGATTCTAAGAAAGAGGGCAATCATCCACAACATCAAAAGGGGATTTTTCGGGAAATCTAAGGATCTAAGGTAAGGATTATAAATATAAATATGCGGTTAAAGATTATGATTCACGTTTTCAAAGTTAGATCTAATCTAACACGAAGTTATAGGATTTCAACAGGCTTATAAAGGAATCCTCTTGATTTGGAATCCCATCATAAGGTAAGGGATATTCGGCCAAGGCATAAATTGTTTAAGTGTTTTCCATTATTTCAAAAACCGAAAACTGACTTGGTTACATACCTAGTATTAGCCGATTTCAAGGAAGAGGAATTCTAGCAACTGTTGGGACTTGATTAAATCAATTCGGCAACTAGGTAAGTAATTCTACTTCTAGTAGGATTTGGTTTTAAGACCAAATAGGTTTATTTATATGTTTTAATTAATGGCCGAATATAGGAGTGAAAGATCTAGATCGGTAGATCGCTCTACTGAAATTCACGGAAACTATTAAGCGAAAAAGGTGTGTACTCTTACTAACTTTCAATAAATTGCATGGCAATCATTAGATATGTAAATATGTAACAGTATGTGAATGTGGCTAAGCACCACAAATGTGGTAAGGAGTACCTGTGCACGTTTCCTACTTTTGATAGGATTGTGAATGTGATATATTTTGAACATGTGATTAGTAACATGAATGAAAATTAAGTATGTGAAATATGTTATGAAATAATTGGGGCATTCGGGATATTTGTGGAGGAAGAAAGTGAAGGTGATGACTACGGTCTCACCAACGTAAAGTGGTGACTACGGTCACATAAAGTGAAAAGTGGTAACCGGTTACATCCAGTGAATACAAAGTGTCTAATGACACAACATAAGTGGGCGATGAGCACGTCGATTGCAATGATCGCCTTCGATGGTGTGTAGCGGATGGAGGGTCGACTTAGTAGTCCCCGCGGTGTGTACGAGTTGGTACGGGTGGTGTGTAGCGGATGGACAAATAGGTTTGGATTTGGGTTGCATCATCCTTTATTTTGTATGAACATGATATTGATATGACTTGTATGCCGATTTGTTGGAAATTAGTACTATGTACACATTGAGTCTGTTGACTCACCCCGTTGGGAATTATTTTTCAAGTGATGAGCGATAATGGACCGGGTCGGCGGGAGCTAAAGGTGGCCATGCATCGCTTGAAGAAATTATTTGGAATTTGGACTTTATGAAATTTTAGTACTTTAAACTTTATTTTGGGTTTGAATGATGTAATAAGGCCATAAGGCCCAATTGGATTTTCTTTATTTCTGTTTATTTTTATTTGAATATGATACAATTTATGTTTGATTAAAGATAAGTAAATTTATTTCTTTTAAAGTAATAAACCCAAAAATTATTTTGTCACCTTATTTAAGTTGGATTTCCAAAATTTATTAAATAGGTTTCAAATTAAGCCCAACCCAAAACAATTTTTTTTAAATTACACAAATTTTCTCTAAGTCATTTAGAACATTGAAAACCGATTTATTTAAGGAACATACCAGATCCGGTTCAGGCTCGTGGGCCGAGTGTGGGGTGTTTCAGTTGGTATCAGAGCCCAGTTTTAAAACTCTCGGCCTGTGGGCTCAGGCCCAAAACGTTTTCAATTCGAGCCCAAATGAATTTTTTTGAAATAAGCGAGTTTTATGGCATGGTACCTAAGTCTCAGACCATGATCCACCGGTAAGTACCTTTAACCATCTGTGTGATTATGTGAATTATGAATTGTAAAAAGGGTAGAAAAGGCATGGAACGTAGAATAGTGTGATAGGAACTTGAACCCTAGGATTAGACTACTCAAACACTTGAAACTCATAAGACTTAATGAACTTAACAAACCTATGACTAAGTTATTAAGCTAGGGTGTGGCAACCCCATGACGCATGTCTAGATTGGATCCGGAAGAGCACGGTATTTAAGCAGTCCTAGTGACTCACCTCCTCTTCGCAGGAATCCTACCTGGTGCGTAGCTTCGGTTCGCCCTAACTCAGAAGGCTCAGTGGTGTGGCAACCTCTGTGCGTATGTCTAGAAAGGTCGGTGAGAGCTTGGTATTTAAGCAGTCCGCGTGACTCACCTCCTCATCATTCGAATCCTGCCTGGTGCGTAGCTTTGGTTCACCCTGACCAAGAGGGCTCGGTCATAGGCTAAACACAAAGAATAAAACCCGAAAGGGACTTAGCCGTTTTTCTTTTAATAAAAAAAATGTATAACCAAAATTTAGTTTTAAAACTCTTAGAAACTTATGAGAACTATTTTACAACATTTTCTTCTAAAAAAAAAAAAAAAAAAAAAAAATAAAAATACCCTTGGTTTATAAAATGACCAAACCACCCATAGTTTTAACAAAATTTCATTACTTTATCAAATGTTCAAAAAACCCTAATTTGTAAAATATCAAACTATCTTGATTTTGGAAAATTACAAAATTGCTCCTAACTTACAAAATTACCAAAACGACCCTGATTTCCAAAATTTTTACAATATCATTGCTTTGAAAAGTGTAACTCTCAAAGGAACCCTCAATGTTTTACAATCTTGGAAAATATCCCTAACTTAATAAATTTTACAAATTTACCCTGATTTTTGGAAAAATTATCAAAATACCCCTGAGATCAAAAATTACCGAAATACCCCCTGGATTTCAAAATTCTTCCAAAATTTCCCGGAACTTTAGAAGTACCAAAATACTTTTGTCAAAATCACCAGGAACTTTTTATTTCTGAAAATTTACGAAAATACCCCTGTAGGATAAAATTACGAAAATGCCCCTGGGTAGTGGAAAAGCAAAATAACGAAAACAACAACAAGAATTACAACGTTTCTTTGAATGAACGAAAGTTCATATTTGTTGATGGATGAATGAATGAATGCAAGATCTGTATGCATGTATGAATCTGAAAGAACCACTCTTAAACTCTTCTTCATAAGATATCATCGCGGGTAATAAGTGAAACAAGAATACTAATACATAAAAATTCCTTAATCGGATCTCTCGTCGATAATGAGCTCAAGAGGACGTGGTCGCCGTGGAAGAGGTAGAGGAAGGATGACTGTTAGATCGGGACAAGGTTCTGACAATGAGATACCACCACCACCATCACCCCCAACTGTCAATGTTGAGCAAAGAGGCTCGCATGTGGAAGATGCCGATGTCGCAGGTGTGCCGCGAGTTTTGGAATTGGTGGTGGTGCAGAAACAATTCAGAAATCGTAAGTCGTGCTCGAGCGGCTCCGTGCTAATGGAGTGAAATGTTTAGAGGAGTATCGGGAGTGGCACCCAAGATGCAGTGATCTTGGTTGGAAGCAACCGAGCGCATCATGGATGAGCTCGACTTGACCCCGAGGAGAAGTTGAAAGGGATGGCGCACCTTTATTACGCGATGAAGCGTATCAATGGTGGTTAACCGTCGGGACGGTGCCACGGCGGAAGATCTCGACACGGGAATATGCTAAGGAAGCATTTCGTAAGAAGTATGTGGGAACCGGTATATAGTTGAGCAAAGGAAGGCTTTTTCGGGGTTGGTACAAGGAAGTAAGTCTGTCATCGAATATGAAGCGGAATTCTTGAGGTTGAGCCGATATGCCCGAGGAGTAGTGGCGATCGAGCATGAACGCTGTGTTCGTTTTGAGGACGGACTTAGGGACGATTTGAGACTTTTGATAGCACCGCATCGAGCGGGAATTCTCTCGCCTTGGTGGAAAAGGCTAAAGTGGATCGAGGGAATTAAGGGCGCCACCAAGCGTCGTGGGGCAGAAATAAGCCCAAAAGAGGTTTTTGGGCCATCCTGGAAAAGGCCACAAGAGGCCTAGAGTTGACAGCCACAAAGTCAGCAGTGCAGTACGGCCGGCAATTTCGCCCTTGTGAACATTGTGGAAGGAAGCACGGGGAGAGTGTTGGAAAAGGCGGGACGATGTCTCAAGTGTGGGTCCAAGGACCATATGATTAAGGATTGCCCCAAGCTATTAGATGAGAGCCAACCAAAGGCTCGGAATGCTAACCCGGTGGTAGAGGTGGACAAAGACCTCAAAGAGGTCGTGGGTCGACCAACAGAGGTAGTGGCGAGGCCGTGGAGCTCGGGTCGAGGTGTGCTAACGCCAAGCAAGGCAACCGGGTTTGGTTTACGCTGTTCGCCGGAGGGAAGAGGAGACGCGCGGATGTTATAACCGAGACGTTCTTTATTCATGACAAACCCTATTTTGCTCTTATTGATGTGGGCTCAACTCATTCCTATGTTGCATGTAGTGTGGTTGAAACACTAGGCCTAGACTCGAACTTTTACGATAGGCAGATAATCGTAGTAAGCCCTTTAGGCCAAAGCGGTGAGGATAGATAGGATCTTTCGGAATGTACCCCTAGAGATTGGGTGGAGCGAACTTTTGGGTGACTTAATGGAATTACCCTTCGGAGAGTTTGAGCTTATACTTGGAATGGATTGGCTAGTAGAGCATCGAGCCGTGTTGGATTGTGCGGCTAAACGTATGGAACTAAGAACCCCGGAAGATGAGGTAGTAGTGATGATCGGAGAAAGGAGGAACTACTTGTCTAACGTAGTTTTGCAGACCTTGAAGGCCGAGAAAATGGTTAAGAAAGGATGTAAGGCATTCTTAGCCTTCGTGAGTGCGTTAAGAGGAGAAGAGGAAGGTGTCAAGGGAGTTAGAACAGTAAGGGATTTTGAGGATGTATTTAGGAGGAGTTGCCGGAATACCCCCGGATAGAGAAGTGGAATTTGGAATAGATTTGCTACCGAGGAACAGCTCCTGTGTCAATCGCTCCCCTCACCGAATGGCACCAAAGGAGTTAGTGGAGCTCAAGGCTCAAATCCAAGAGTTGTTGGATCGTGGGTTCATTCGACCCGTGTGTGTCTCCGTGGGAGCACCGGTTCTCTTTGTGAAGAAGAAGGATGGAACTATGCGGATGTGCATAGATTATCGTCAGTTGAACAAACTGACCATCAAGAACAAGTATCCTTTGCCAAGGATAGATGACTTGTTCGACCAACTGAAAGGGGCAGCTGTGTTCTCAAAGATCGACTTAAGGTCGGGGTATCATCAACTGAAAGTGAAGGAGGTCGATATTCATAAGACCGCTTTTAGGACAAGGTACGGTCATTTTGAATTTGTGGTGATGCCGTTTGGGTTGACGAACGCACCGGCCGCGTTCATGGATATGATGAATAGGGTTTTCCAACCCTACTTGGATAGATTCGTCGTGGTGTTCATCGGCGACATTTTGGTGTATTCCAAGACGGAGGAGGAGCACGATGAGCATCTCCGAGTTGTGTTAGAAGTGTTAAGGAAAAGAAGCTTTATGCCAAATTCAGCAAGTGCGAATTTTGGCTCAAGGAAGTGGCGTTCCTAGGACATGTGGTATCCACGGAAGGAATAAGAGTGGATCCTAGGAAGATCGAAGCGATGTTGGATTGGAAATCACCTAGGTCGGTGGTGAAATCGAAGTTTCTTAGGCTTGGCGAGCTATTACTGAAGGTTCGTGGAAGGATTCTCGTCAATAGCCGCACCTTTGACAAAGTTACTAAGGAAGGAAGTCTTGTTTGTGTGGACGGATAAGCAATAGGAGAGCTTGAAAAGCTTAAAAGGTCTTGTGAAGCTCCGGTGTTAATTCAATGAGGCGAGTAAGGACCGTAGTATATTGTGATGCTTCGCGCACGTGGTTAGGTGTGTGCTAATGCAAGAAGGAAAGGTAGTCGCTTATGCATCTCGACAGATTAAGGCCGCATGAGGTGAACTACCCAACTCATGACTTGGAACTCGCGGCAGTGGTTTTCGCCCTCAAAGTTTGGAGGCACTACCTTTATGGAGAAAGGTCGAGTAATTTACACGGACCACAAAAGCCTTAAGTATTTGTTGACTCGAAGGAGTTGAACTTGAGGCAACGAAGGTGGGTGGAGTTATTGAAAGATTATGACTATTCGATAGAATACCATCAGGGCAAGGCGAATGTGGTAGCCGACGCCCTAAGTAGGAAGGTTGTGTCGGATTTAAGGGCTTTGTTCGCTCACTTAAGTTTGTATGAAGAGGAAGGCTTTGTTGGCGAGTTACAAGTCAAGCCAACTTTGGTGAAGGAGGTGAAAGAGGGACAGGTTGGCGGATAAGGACTTAAGTACTAAGTTCGCAAGTACGGCAAGGAGGATTAAAGGATTATGGCGTCAATGATGAAGGAGTACTATGCTACAAGGAAAAGGTTTGTATGCCGGGGATAAGGACTTGAGACAAAAGATTCTTCGGGAAGCGCATGGTAGTCCTTATGCTATGCATCCGGAGGCATCAAGTCAGTATAGAGATCTAAGGGAACAATTTTGGTGGTCGGACACAGAAACGAGAGGTGACTGAATTTGTGGGGAAATGTTTGACATGTCGGCAAGTAAAGGTGAACACCAAGTCCCATCGAGATTGCTTCAACCAATTGAGATTCCCCAATGGAAGTGGGAAAGAATTACCATGGACTTAGTTAGTGGGCTTCCCTTACGCCCACTAAGAAGGACTCGGTATGGGTGATAGTGGACCGTTTGACCAAGTCCGCACATTTTATCCTGTGAGGATCGACTATTCCCTTCAAAAGTTAGCCAAGTTATATGTGGCGGAGATCGTGAGGCTACACGGGTACCGATGTCGATCATCTCGATAGAGACCCAAGGTTTACGTCTCGATTTTGGAAAGCACTTCATCAAGCATTAGGCACTAAGCTAGACTTCACTCGACTTTTCATCCACAATCGACAGGCGATGCGAACGGGTTATACAAGTGTTGGAAGATATGCTAAGAGGTGTGTGATGGATTTCGAGGAAGTTGGGAAGATTACTTGCCTCTAGCCGAGTTCGCCTACAACAACGGCTATCAGGCAAGCATTCGGATGGCACCATACGAAGCATTGTATGGAAGGAAATGTAGAACACCAACTTTTTGGACCGAGTTAGAGAACGCCGCGTTTTGGGTCGAGTTAGTGGCGAAAAACCGAGGAGAAGGTGGAATTAATTCGGACACGGTTGAAAGAAGCTTCGATAGAGGCGAAGTCGTGCGCGAGACCTTAAGAGGAAAGAAATTGAGTTTGAAGTAGGAGACCAAGTGTTTCTAAAGGTCTCACCTTGGAAGAAGGTTATGCGGTTTGGTCGCAAAGGAAGCTAAGCCCAAGGTTTATAGGGCCCTATCAAGTCATCAAGCGAGTTGGGCGGTGGCATACCAATTGGAGTTGCCACCGAGTTGCATCAAATGCACGACGTATTTCATGTGTCCATGCTACGCCGCTATCGATCGGATCCGTCTCATGTGGTACTGTTGAAGAAGTGGAGTTAAGGCCGGATCTATCCTACGAGGAGGAGCCGATTCGGATCTTGGGCGTGACGTGAAAGCACTACGAAAGAAGTCGGTGCCTTTAGTCAAGGTGTTATGGCGCAATCATGGATCGGAAGAAGCTTCGTGGGGAGCCGTAAGAGACAATGCGACAAAGAATACCCTCAATCTCATTTAGTTAGGAAATTTCGAGGACGAAATTTTATTTAAGGGGTAGAAGCTGTAACATCCTAGGAAGGGCCTATGCATTTTTGAGATCAATTGTATGAAATGACAAGTCTTAAGTATTATGAATAAATTTTTGATACTTTTGGAAACCTAGAAATGAATGAAAATGGAAATGGAAATGAAAATGGAAATGAAAATGGACATTTTTGGAAACTTAGACATTTTTGGAAACCTAAACATTTTTGGAAATGATCCAAAAATGGAAACTTGAACATTTCGGGAAACTTGGATATATGAGAGAAATAAAGGAGTTTTATTCACATAAATATGTGAATAATAAGAGATAAATAAAGGAGTTTTATTCACATAAATATGTGAATAATAAGAGATAAATAAAGGAGTTTTATTCACATAAATATGTGAATAATAAGAGATAAATAAAGGAGTTTTATTCACATAAATATGTGAATAATAAGAGAGAAATAAAGGAGTTTTATTCACATAAATATGTGAATAATAAGAGATAAATAAAGGAGTTTTATTCACATAAATATGTGAATAATAAGAGATAAATAAAGGATTATTTTCTAATGAGATAATTGAGGAGATAATTGATGGATTAAAGGCTTTTATCTTTTAAATAAAAGAGATAATATTATCAAAAAGAGGAGTGGTGGCCAAGTAAAGGACTCCTAGGCTGATAACTTTGGCTATAAAAGGAGGACAGGAGGGCTACTCATCAACATTTGCTCCTCTTCCTCTCTGCAGAAATTCTCCCTAGGCAAAACCCCCTCTCTGCGAATTTTCATTAAGCAAAAATCCCTCTCTTTTTCTTCTATTTTCTTCTCCGTTCTCTCTTTGTTAAGTGAATCTTTGTGGATTCTAAGAAAGAGGCAATCATCCACAACATCAAAAGGGATTTTTCGGGAAATCTAAGGATCTAAGGTAAGGATTATAAATATAAATATGCGGTTAAAGATTATGATTCACGTTTTCAAAGTTAGATCTAATCTAACACGAAGTTATAGGATTTCAATGAGCTTAAAAGGAATCCTCTTGATTTGGAATCCCATCATAAGGTAAGGGATATTCGGCCAAGGCATAAATTGTTTAAGTGTTTTCCATTATTTCAAAAACCGAAAAGCGACTTGGTTACATACCTAGTATTAGCCGATTTCAAGGAAGAGGAATTCTAGCAATCTGTTGGGACTTGATTAAATCAATTCGGCAACTAGGTAAGTAATTCTACTTCTAGTAGGATTTGGTTTTAAGACCAAATAGGTTTATTTATATGTTTTAATTAATGGCCGAATATAGGAGTGAAAGATCTAGATCGGTAGATCGCGCTCTACGGAATTCACGGAAACTATTAAGCGAAAAAGGTGTGTACTCTTACTAACTTTCAATAAATTGCATGGCAATCATTAGATATGTAAATATGTAACAGTATGTGAATGTGGCTAAGCACCACAAATGTGGTAAGGAGTACCAGTGCACGTTTCCTACTTTTGATAGGATTGTGAATGTGATATATTTTGAACATGTGATTAGTAACATGAATGAAAATTAAGTATGTGAAATATGTTATGAAATAATTGGGGCATTCGGGATATTTGTGGAGGAAGAAAGTGAAGGTGATGACTACGGTCTCACCAACGTAAAGTGGTGACTACGGTCACATAAAGTGAAAAGTGGTAACTTCGGTTACATCCAAAGTGAATACTGATGTCTAATGACACAACATAAGTGGGCGATGAGCACGTCGATCGCAAATGATCGCCTTCGATGGTGTGTAGCGGATGGAGGGTCGACTTAGTAGTCCCCGCGGTGTACAAAGTTGGTACGGGTGGTGTGTAGCGGATGGACAAATAGGTTTGGATTTGGGTTGCATCATCCTTTATTTTGTATGAACATGATATTGATATGACTTGTATGCCCGATTTGTTGGAAATTAGTACTATGTACACATTGAGTCTGTTGACTCACCCGTTGGGAATTATTTTTCGGTGATGAGCAAGAATGGACCGGGTCGGCAGGAGCTAAAGGTGGCCATGCATCGCTTGAAGAAATTATTTGGAATTTGGACTTTATGAAATTTTAGTACTTTAAACTTTATTTTGGGTTTGAATGATGTAATAAGGCCATAAGGCCCAATTGGATTTTCTTTATTTCTGTTTATTTTTATTTGAATATGATACAATTTATGTTTGATTAAAGATAAGTAAATTTATTTCTTTTAAAGTAATAAACCCAAAAATTATTTTGTCACCTTATTTAAGTTGGATTTCCATAATTTATTAAATAGGTTTCAAATTAAGCCCAACCCAAAACAATTTTTTTTAAATTACACAAATTTTCTCTAAGTCATTTAGAACATTGAAAACCGATTTATTTAAGGAACATACCAGATCCGGTTCAGGCTCGTGGGCCGGGTGTGGGGTGTTTCACCACGGTGGTCTAGAACCACAGTGGCATAATGCCACGGGTGTTTGGATGATTCAGGTGACCTAGAAGATGGAAAACTAGGATGGGGTGGGCTGCATTGCATGCATGTGATATGCTATATTGAGTGGGCTAAGGCCCGATGTGCAACTGTGGGCTTAAGGCCAGATTGCGTTATAAAGGGATTTACACACTGAGTCTCGGTGACTCACCCCTCTGCTTAATTTTGCAGGTAACCCCTAGATCGCAGACTTGGAGCTGAGGCGGACTTGAGGTGGCCATGCAATATTTCTTTCTCGTAAACTTTTTTACTTATTTTAAACGTACTTTTTAATTTTGGGATTTTGCAATGTAATAAGGCCTCTACGACTTTAAATTGGGATTTTCCTTAACACTGCTATTATATATTTCTGAAGTGACAAACATGGAGTTTTTCTAAAATAAAAATATTACAATTATTTTTCTAAAAATGTGTAACTACAAAGATGACAAGCAAATAAAAGTGTAAGCTAAATAATCCGGAGTTTTCTTAAGAACTCAACATTGTTTTCAACTGTCACGTTTATAGAATCCCCAATTCCAGCTTCGTAAAATAAAATGATTTACGACTTTTAGTTCATGAAAAAGAAAATGGTGAGAAACTCTTGGATGAGATTTAAAATTTATTTTCAAGATAGAAATATTATTCAGAAAGTTTTTTTTCCAAGCTAAAGTTTCCATCGAAATTTTATAAACTTCTCTTCTTGTAACATACCAAATTTGGTCGTAACGTATTGATCGGATTTGGGGTGTTACAATTTTGGTATCAGAGCCTGGTTGCAAAACTCGGCTGTGGGTTAGGGGTTCAAAAATGTTTTCAAAAGTTGGTTTAGAAAATGGTTTAGAAAATACTTGTTTTCCGAAAGTATGGCACCTGAGTCTCTGGCACCAAATCCACACGGTAAGTCTTCTGACTATTGGTTGGTTTGTATGAAGTAATTGTATTATGCTGTGATTGCTAGTGCTAAGAAATTCAACTTTAGAAAATGAGACTCTTAGGTATGCGATTTGCGAAAAATCACTTCTAATACTATTTGCATAAGCTATCCATTAACAAACAGTGGAAGATGTACTAATTCATAAAACTTTTAATCAAATTAAGTCAAATTCGTAGTCATGAGCGCTAGAGGACGGGGACGTGGTATGCGAGGCCGTGGTAGAGACCGAGGAGTTGAGGCTGAACCCTCGGAATCAGGGCATGGGCCAGAAGGTGAAGTGTAAGCATCACCAATTGCGGAAGCGGGATTTCAAGACCAAACTGGGGGAGACGATGCTGTGTCTCAAGCTATGTTGCATGTTCTGGAGCGGGTTGTTGGAGCAAGCACGGGTCGATGGCTCAAAAAACTGCTTTTACGAGCGACTCCGAGTTAATGGAAATTTGAGATGTTTAGGGGCATTTCTGGTGTGGCTCCTAACGTAGCTGAGTATTGGTTGGAAGCGGTTGAGCGGATCATGGACGACCTTGACTGTACCGCGGAGGAAAAGTTGAAAAGAGTTGTGTCTCTTCTTCGAGATGAGGCATACCAGTGGTGGCTCACGGTAAGAGATGGTACATCAGCGGACCGTATTACCTGGGACTTCTTTAAGTCAGTGTTCCAGAGTAGGTATGTTGGAGCAAGCTATGTGGATGCTCAGAGGAAGGCATTTCTGAACTTGGTCCAGGGGAATAAGTCGGTGGCTGAATATGAGGCGGAATTCCTACGTTTAAGCTGTTATGCCCGGGGTATTGTTGGAACAGATCATGAGCATTGTGTTCGATCTGAGGATGGTTTGAGGACGAGCTACGAGTACTGATAGCTCCGTAATAGGAAAGAGAGTTTTCTATTCTGGTTGAGAAGGCTAAGATAGCCGAAGAGGTGAAGCGATCTAAAAGGCAGAATCAAGATAAGGATAGGGGTAAGAATTAAAGGAATTTTGGGTCGTCAGGATCAGCTGGGGGTTTCCAAAAGAGGCCTAGGTTCGATGGGCCAAGTCGAGTTGCAAAGCCTGTTGCTGCTGGTCAGCCTCAGCAATGTGCTAGTTGTGGGAAGTTTCACTTGGGGGAGTGCTGGGCAAGAAGTAATGGATGTTACAGGTGTGGATCAGTAGATCATCGGGTAAGGGACTGTCCGCAAGAGCCAATCAGAGCGCGGTCGATGAGGTCGGGGTTATGTTCGGTTCCCGGAAGAGGTGGGCAGCAACCACCGAGAGGTCGTGGTCTGGTTAGGGGAGGATATGGTTTTGGTCGAGGGCGTGGAGCACCGGGCAGAGGTACTGGGAATACAGATGCGAGACAACCTGGGTTGGTTTACGCAGCTAGACGCCGAGAGGATGGCGACGCATCAGACGTCATAACTGGTACGTTCCTTATTTTTGGTTTGCCCTATACCGCACTGATAGATATTGGGTCGACGCATTCGTATGTTGCTAATAATGTGTCTGGAACTTTGAACATAGAATCTGAGGTTGCTTCTAGAGAAATGACTGTGATTAGCCCTTTAGGACAATCTGTAGTGGTGAACAAACTATTTAGGTGTGTGCCTTTAGAAGTCCAAGGGATTGTTTTCCCGGCTGATTTGATGGAATTTCCCTTCGGTGAGTTCGACTTGATTTTAAGTATGGACTGGTTAGTTAAGTATCGAGCAAACTTATTTGTCTTTGCTAAGTTTATGATCTTGAAGACTCGTGAGGATAAGGAGGTGTTGGTGATAGGTGAGAGAAGGAATTACCTGTCCAATGTGGTGTCTGCTTTAAAAGCTGAAAGGATGGTGAGAAAAGGGTGTGAGGCTTTCCTAGCTTTCGTCAGTGCGTTGGAAGCCAAGGAGTTGTCTGTAAGAGATGTTAGAATGGTGAAGGAATTCTCCGATGTTTTTCCAGAAAAGCTTCCAGGGTTACCTTCGGATCGCGAGGTAGAGTTCGGCATTGATCTTCTTCCGGGAATAGCTCTGGTGTCCATTGCTCCATATAGGATGGCGCCGAAGGAGCTGGTGGAACTTAAAGCTCAGATTCAGGAACAGTTGGACCGTGGTTTTATCCGACCAAGTGTGTCCCCGTGGGGAGCACCAGTGTTATTCGTCAAGAAAAAGGATGGGTCGATGCGGATGTGTATTGACTATAGGCAATTGAACAAGCTGACGATTAAAAACAAGTACCCGTTGCCAAGGACTGACGACCTGTTCGATCAGCTGTGAGGCGCTTTTGTCTTTTCGAAGATAGACCCGAGGTCAGGTTATCATCAGCTTAAGGTCAAGGAGGCAGATATTCATAAGACTACTTTTCGAACTCGTTATGGTCACTATGAGTTCTTGGTGATGTCGTTTGGGTTGACAAATACACCAGCCGCATTTATGGATATGATGAACCGGGTATTCCAACCCTACTTGGATCGGTTTGTCGTAGTGTTCATAGATGATATCTTGGTATATTCAAGGACGGAGGAGGAGCACGATTCGCATCTTCAGATTGTTCTGCATATTTTGAGGGAAAAGCAACTGTATGTCGAATTCAGCAAGTGCAAATTTTGGTTGAGAGAAGTTACTTTTCTGGGGCATGTTGTGTCTGCCGAGGAATTTAGGTTGATCCCGAAAGATTGAAGCTGTTTTAGATTGGAAACCACCAAAGTCTGTAGCGAAAATCTGAAGTTTTCTGGGGTTAGCTTGGTACTACAGAAGGTTTGTTGAAGGATTTTCGTTAATAGCTGCACCTTTAACCAAGTTGTTACAGAAAGGGGTACCGTTTGTCTGGTCAGATAAGCAGCAGGAAAACTTTGAGAAGTTGAAAAAGATTTTGTGGAGGCACGGTGTTGATTGAGCTTGAGGATGGGAAGGAGTTTGTTATCTACTGTGATGCGTCACACACAGGGTTAGGATGTGTGTTGATGCAAGAAGGGAAAGTGGTAGCATATGCGTCTCGGTAATTGAGACCTCATGAAGTGAGCTATCCCATGCATGATTTAGAGTTAGCTGCGGTAGTGTTCGCTCTGAAGATTTGGAGCCACTACTTGTATGGAGAGAAGTCGATTATCTACACCGATCATAAGAGCCTGAAGTATCTCCTTACCCAGAAGGAGTTGAATTTAAGGCAGCAGAGGTGGATTGAATTGTTAAAGGATTACGACTGTTTGATTGAGTATCACCCAAGTAAACCTAATGTAGTGGCGGATGCGTTAAGCCGTAAGTTGATATGTGATTTGAGGGCAATGTTTGCTCATCTCAGTTTGTATGATGATGGGAGCTTGTTA
The DNA here is from genome assembly GCA_025698515.1 of Gossypium sturtianum. Taxonomy (NCBI): domain Eukaryota; kingdom Viridiplantae; phylum Streptophyta; class Magnoliopsida; order Malvales; family Malvaceae; genus Gossypium; species Gossypium sturtianum. The sequence goes on along the minus strand of CM046950.1, from coordinate 66,100,644 downwards.
GCTGAACTTCAAGTGAAGCCTTCATGGGTAAGTCAGGCTAAAGAGAAGCAGTTGTCAGATAAATCGTTAAGTTCTAGATTTCAGCAAGTGGAAAGTGGTGAGACAGAAGACTTTAGTTTGAATAGTGAAGGGGTATTGTGCTTCCGTGGAAAGGCTTGTATGCCGAAGGATTCTGAGTTAAGACAGAAAATTCTGCAGAAAGCGCATAGTAGTCCATATGCTATGCATCCCAGTGGAAGTAAAATGTATCGTGACTTGCGGGGACAGTTTTGGTGACCAGGTCTGAAGTAAGAAGTTACCGAGTTTGTTAGTAAGTGTTTGACGTGTCAGCAGGTAAAGGCGGAACATCAGTTGCCTTCGGGGTTGCTACAGCCAGTGAAGATTCCACTTTGGAAGTGGGATAGGATAACTATGGACTTTGTTGTGGGCTATCTCTTACGCCTACTAGAAAAGATTCAGTGTGGGTAATTGTCGATCGGTTGACGAAGTCCGCTCACTTCATACCGGTTCGTGTTTATTACTCGCTGCAGAAGTTAGCCAAGCTGTATGTAGCAGAGATTATGAGGTTACATGGGGTACCAGTGTCTATCATATCAGACAGAGACCCCAGGTTTACATCACAGTTCTGGAAAGCGTTGCATAAAGCGTTGGGTACAAGATTGGATTTCAAAGACAATTGTTTCATCCTGACCGATAGTCGATCGATAGGGTAATCCAGATTCTGGAAGATATACTGAGAGGCTGTGTTATCGACTTCAGGGGTAGTTGGGAAGATTTTCTACCGTTGGTAGAATTCGCGTACAACAATAGCTATCAATCCAGTATCCAGATGGCACCCTACGAAGCGTTGTATGGTCGTAAGTGTCGTACTCCTACCTGCTGGACAGAGTTGGGTGAGCGATAGTTGTTGGGTTTGGAATTAGTTTTAGAAACAGAGGAAAAGGTTAAGTTAATTCGGGCTCGGTTGAAGGAAGCTTCTGATAGGCAGAAATCTTATGCAAATCTGAAGCGTAAGGAAATAGAGTTTGTAGTGGGTGATCGGGTTTTTCTGAAAGTCTCACCTTGGAAGAAGGTTTTAAGGTTTGGACGGAAGGGCAAGTTGAGCCTCAGGTTTATCGGGCCTTATCGAGTGTTGAAACATGTGGGACCAGTAGCTTATCAGCTCAAGTTACCTCCGGAGTTGAGTCAGATACATGATGTATTTCGTGTCTCGATGTTAAGGCGCTACCGTTCAGATCCATCTCACATAGTACCGGTGGAAGAAATTGAAGTAAGACCTGATTTGTCTTTTGAGGAGGAACCAGTTCAGATCTTAGATCGAGATGTTAAAGTTTTGAGAAGGAAATCAGTTCCGTTGGTTAAAGTATTATGGCGAAATCATGGTTCAGAGGAAGCCACTTGGGAGCCAGAGGATGTGATGCGACAGTAATACCCTCACCTCTTTTGATCAGGTAAATTTTGAGGCCGAAATTTCTTTAAGGGGGGTAGAACTGTAACATCCTAGATTAGGGGTTCTGCATTTTTTATGTGTTTGGTGTGCTTGGTTTGTTCTTCTTGTTATTTAGTTGTGTTTGGGGGTCCTGGTGAAGCTCGGGTTCAAGCCTGAGCCTTGGTAAAATTTTCTGTTTTGGGCATCTAAGGGGGAGAGCTAGTAGGAGCAGGCTTTAAGTCTTTTTGCTTGTGTTTGTTGACACAAAGAAGCTTGTGTCCAAGTGGGGGTGGCGTCACTTGTAGGAGCAGAAGGAGAGGAGTTCGAATCCTATAAGCCTCATAGTGGAGCTTTATTTTTTGGCGACAGGAGGGAGAGAAGATGGATTCGGCAGGCACTCTTCAAGGATGATGGTTGAATGGGTCAATGCATTCAAATGGATGGACAAGAATGCTTGAAGGAATTTGAATTGGTCAAACCAATTTGAATGGGTGATGGGGAGTGAAATTAGGAGCAAAGCAAGGGATTTGATGATGGTGGAGGTGTTGGCCGATTGTGGGGTGCTTTAAGGGGGGATTTCGGTTTAGGTTGCTAGGAGGTGAGTGTGCCGAAATTCCCATAGGTCTTAGGCAATTTGTTTTCATTTTGGCATTTTGGGTCATTAAGGGTGAGTGCCGATTTTTGCAAAGTCTCTTTGAGTTCTCTTTTTATTTTCTCTCATTCGTTTTTCCTACTTCTTCTTGTGCCGAAATTTGCAACTTCTTCTTTTCATCTCTTTTGCTTCTTTGACATTTAGCCGAACCCTCTTCTACTGTTAGTAATGAACTTTGGTTTTCTTCTACTCATCTCTTTCACCTTTCTTCCTTCTCTTCTTTTCAAAAACCGAAACTCTCTTCTCCCTTACTTCTATCTTCTCTAGCCGAAACATATTTCTCATTCTTTTCTCTGTTTCGTTTCTACACATTTTCATCATAACCGAATCTCCTTTGTCATCACACTAATCGAATCTTACACTTTTACTGCTAGCCGAACATCGCGAACCTTTGGCCAGGAAGTCTTTTCAATCGGTTTCTGTTGATTAAGGTAAGGGGAGACTCTTTCGTTTCTTTCTTTATTTTCTCTCGACTCTGTGTGGCCATAGCCGAATGGCTATTTTGTTTTGGGTGGTTAGATTTCGGCTAATCTCTTTTCCTTTCTTCTTCTTCTTTCATTTTGGGACGTTACTCTGGGAAACTCCATTAGCCGAGCATTTGTAGTCTGAGGCTGGAGGGTCTGTTGATTGCCGAATCTGATCACTCCATTCGGGTTCTTAAGGTAAGGAGTTTCTTTAGTCTTATACGATTAGCCTCTTCCGTTTTACTCGACTTTAATCAAATCTTTTGGTTAGCCAATCAAAGGGTTCTCTTTGAGTATTGATCAAGGTTTTTCATCATGGACATGAGTGCTAGCCGATCCAAGGAGAGTGCGTTTAAGGAGCCTGAGGGTAGTGTGCGAGTAGTTGCCAACCTGTCATTCAAACGACGTGCGGTGTCAGCAGTTCGAGACTTTCCGCCAGGCTGTGGTAGGGAGCCGACATCTGCCTGGGATAGACAAATAGCCGTTATCCCTGCTAGTGAGAGCGTCGACGTAGAGAGTTTAGTTTTACGCGTTATCAGGTGTGTAACGCTCACACTTTACTTTAGTAAGTTTTGTTAATAACTGAGTTGGCTGAAAGCCGAAACGACTGCTTAGATAGTCGAGATACCCTTAGGGGTAGGGTTGGAGACATCGGGTAAGTTCTGCTATGATGATACTTTCGATTATATGCGTGTATGAATTTATTTTCTGTTACACATTGAAAGTATGTTTGCATTCATTTTTAATATGATAAAATGAGCATGGGCTTTGGGATATGAATGAAAGGGGAAGTGTGAATCAGTTACTAATGTCATGGTGGTCTAAGAACCACGGTGGTTTGGAACCACGTATACATATATCAGTGACTTGTCTTGGCGGTCTGAGACCATAGTGGGTTGGCCCCACGTATACATATACTTATCGAGATTGTCACGGTGGTCTAACACCACGATGGGTTGGCCCCACGATTATATATATATTAAGTGACTTTGTCACGAGTGGTCTGGGACCACGGTGGTCTAGAACCACAGTGGCATAATGCCACGGGTGTTTGGATGATTCAGGTGACCTAGAGATGGAAAACTAGGATGGGGTGGGCTGCATTGCATGCATGTGATATGCTATATTGAGTGGGCTAAGGCCCGATGTGCAACTGTGGGCTTAAGGCCAGATTGCGTTATAAGGGTATTTACACACTGAGTCTCGGTGACTCACCCCTCTGCTTAATTTTGCAGGTAACCCCTAGATCGCGGACTTGGAGCCAAGGCGGACTTGAGGTGGCCATGCAATATTTCTTTCTCGTAAACTTTCTTGCTTATTTTAAACGTACTTTTTAATTTTGGGATTTTACAATGTAATAAGGCCTCTACGACTTTAAATTGGGATTTTCCTTAACACTGCTATTATATATTTTTGAAGTGACAAACATGGAGTTTTTCTAAAATAAAAATATTACAATTATTTTTCTAAAAAGGTGTAACTACAAAGATGACAAGCGAATAAAAGTGTAAGCTAAATAATCCGGAGTTTTCTTAAGAACTCAACATTGTTTTTAACTGTCACGTTTATAAAATCCCCAATTTCGGCTTTGTAAAATAAAATGATTTACGACTTTTAGTTCATGAAAAAGAAAATGGTGAGAAACTCTTGGATGAGATTTAAAATTTATTTTCAAGATAGAAACATTATTCAGAAAGTTTTTTTTCCAAGCTAAAGTTTCCATCGAAATTTTATATACTTCTCTTCCTGTAACATACCAAATTTGGTCGTAACGTATTGACCGGATTTGGGGTGTTACATAAGTAATGAATTAACTATTTATTCGATTACATAAGATTTAAAATTTCGTACAAATTCTCCATTGAATAATAATGAAATTATTCAATCCTATTAACCAAACAATGAACACATCATAAACATATATGCATTTGTTTCACATATAAGTAACCAAACATAAACATGCATTATAACCCAAGTCATGTCTCTCAAATTAACCAAAACCAATCATAAAGCATGATCTTTATCTATCGACTAACAACCACACCAATAAGGCCAATATTGAATCAAACACATTTCATCTTTTATAATTCATTACTAAGCCAAGTTATACCTATTTTTTACCATTTAACAAATCCGTACACATTCATACACATTTATTCTCAATTTCTAATTCAAAACCTATGAAACTTATCGTTTCCAACAAACCCAATTAACCATTTTAACACCAATATATATGTATCCATTCACTTATTTCATTTATAAATCATACATATCTTTTCACAACCAAGATATATAACCCAATACTCCATTCATACATATCATGAAACTTACTTACCAAATCACACAAATACCATGATCATTACTACTGATCGCTGTGAAGTCAGAGTTTTAAAATTTATAATGAGAATGATCGAACTTGGAAACTAACTATGACAACGATTGAGGCAAGTGCACCTATCAAACAGTAGTATAGCTTAGGCAAGACCGGATTTTCGAACCCAAAGGAACTAAAAGTACTAATACTAACTTTCTTTCTATTATTTAGCCTAAAATAAGTGAAGTTGTTTATTAATCTAAATTAACTAATTACTAAGCTAAAGACGCAAAGACAAAAAGAATGAATTGGGGAAATACTTGGGAAAAACTCAGTTGATTAAGACGACACCCTTAGGAAGAATCCACCTAGACTTCACTTGTTATCTAACACTGAACCAGATGATTTATTCACTTGACTTGATCCGTAGGATTCCCTAATGTACATTAGACCCTCTCTCGAAGCGAATAACGATTAAACCTAGGTTGATTAATTGAAATCTCTTTCTAATTAAAACCCCTAGAATCGCATTAACTCGATCTATGGATTCCCATATTAGGTTTCACCCTAATCCGGCAACGCTTCGTCACCCTAGCTCTAGGCACGCGAACAACTCCGCTGTAATTATGCTAGATCTATGAATAGGCAGGGACTTTTGCTCCACCACCTAAGCACATCATACTTGAATCAATATCCACGAAATATTAAAACAAGAATTAAGCACACATAATTAAGAACAAATCAAGTATTTATCATATAGTTCAGAAAACAAAAACAAGATTCATCTAGGTTTCATCCCCCTTCAGGTATCTGAAGGGTTTAGTTCATAACAATAAAGGAAAACATCTCAGAAGAAAAGATAAAACAAAACATAAGAAATCCCTAAAACTCCCTGAAGGAATTGAAGAGGAGATCCTCCGTCTTGAGTAGAATTCCGGCTTCTTGAGATGGATCAACTGACTATCCCTTGAGTGTTTCTCACAAATCTAACCTTTTCGGCTCGGCTCCTTGGCCTAGCTAACCGCCCCCTTTTTAGGTTATACCTAGGGTCTTTATATAGGCTTTTGAAATAGGTTTCTTTGCCCCTAAGTATCCTTTTCCGAGTGAAATTACTCTACTCCACGGCAAGGGCACGGCCATGGCACACGCCCGTGTGAATCGTGGCAAGGCCGTGTTGGACTCCGTTAGTGAGGCACGACCGTGTAGATCGACACCAGGCCGTGTTCTAGTCTATTTGAGGAGGCACGGCCGCGTGGGCTTTAGTCCAGACCGTGTCAATTTCTTCTTTGGCCCATTTTGGTCTATTTTGAGCCCATTTCTCGTTCTTTTTATTCTTGGGTGCTTTCCTGAGTATAAAACATGAAAAGAAATGACTAAGAGCACCTTTTTACATAAATCAAGGGATAAATCATCCAAAAGTATGCTAAATGTGGGATTAAAATATGTTACTATTTCGGTTTATCAAATACCCCCACACTTAAGCTTTTGCTTGTCCTCAAGCAAAAATTCTCAACTTACAATTAAAACGAACTTTCTATAATTCATAATTCCTATCAACAATGTTTCATCATAATTCATAGATAATTTATACATGGATAATTCAATTAAAAGAGTCCTAAGGATTCAAACAATCTGAGTCATAGATTTGTAGCTCGAAAATATAAGCGTCTCCCATTATCTAAATAATTACCTTTAATTCAAAACCGACAAGGATTGACATCCTCACAAAAGATTCACTCAAATCACTCAAAGTGTTTAAGGCGCAGGAAAAAGCGCTCAAAAGTCGAACATGAAAAGTTAATCCCATAGGCTTGCCTGAAAATCAAATCTCCACCACTATAATATGAGATGATGCACAAATCAAAAGGTCTTTAATTAGGGTTGTAACGGGGCTAGGGTTAAGGTGTGGATAAAGGCTGAATTAGAAGGTTAGCATCGAGATTGAATTGACAAATTACCTAACTAGAACTAATGAACTAATAATAAGTAATTACATCAATTGAAAACAAATAATATGAGCTTCTTCTTCAATATTTAGAATTCAAACGTATAAGCTCATTTAACCACAAAACTAATAATGAATATACTTCTATTTTTTTTTTCAAGAACAAATCAAATATATAACAAAGGATAAATTACTGAAATAAAAAACATAGTTAAGCTATTAATCAAATCAAATCTCGATATAAGGGTAGTCAAAAGGAATGGGGATAACAAAAACAAAGGGTTTCTGGGTTGAAATTAGTGGGTGAGTCAATAAAAAGGGTTGTTAGGTTTAAACGGGGTTCACTAGGGGTTAAATTATGAAGGTAGGTTTTTAGTGGAGTAAGTGGGTTAAATCCTAGGTGCCTTTATCATTTCTGTATATCAAATCAAAAGTGTGGTCTCGACATGTATAATTGATGCAAGTTCTAGAATAACAAATCAATGTTGACACACTCATAATTAATGAAGTGAGCAAGGAAAAGATTTTATGCTCTATAAGGCTCAAAATCTCGAAAAAATTATGGGTGTTTTGATATCAACCTCGTAAATTTCAAACTTCAAAGTAATATTTAAACTTAGTTCGACAACCTGGCAAATTTTAATTGAAAAAAATGGACTTATCATGCTTGATTCTTTAGTATCTTAAAATTTAATTATCAATGCACAATTATCCATGACTTAATCTAAAACATATCAATAAAAATCATAAACCATGGAAATTTCATTCTAATGATAATATGATAAATTTACTTAAAAACAAGACTAAATTCAGGGATTTGGGAATAATGCAGAAAGCTTGGCACCTAATTTCAGGAATTTGAGAATAATGAAAAAAATTAGGCACCTTTTTAGGTTGTTCACCCCCCCACACTTAAGATGTACATTGCTCTCAATGTACAAAGATAGATAATAGCAAAATCAAATCATAAAATCATAAGATGTGGAGAGAAGTGAAACTTCCTGAATTTTGGATGAAGTTAATGAAAAGAAACCGGATAGGATTGGAGGTGAACGTGGGGAAGCGCCTCGAACCGTTTGAACTTGAATCCTCAAGGTAGCCGGTCTGATTTTATTGTATCCTAAGCTAAATCTAAATGGTATGAAGAATAAGAAAAAATAATAAAGAAAATAAAAATAAAAATAAAAATAAAAATAAAAAATAGAAATAGAAATAGATTTAGAAATAAATAAGAATAAGAATAAAAGTAAATAATGGAAAATGAAAGAAGAAAGACAACTGAACAAGAAAAATGAAGAAGGGGGGTCTAAATAGAGATTATGGATCTGGTGGTTGCCCCCACCCTTGTACCTTCTGTGATGGCCACACGGCCACGAATACACAGTGTGTGCAAGGTAGTGTGGTATGGAAATCTGTACCTTGGTTAGTTTATGGTTAGGTGCTAAAAGGAAAAATAAAAGTAAAAATAAAAAAATGTAAAAATTAATGGGGTTAGTGCTCGGGTTGCCTCCCAAGAAGCGCTCGTTTATAGTCTTAAGCTAGACTTTACCTCTCATTCGTATGGTCATGGTGGTTTGAGGAGGTGAAAATCCTTTCTCATGCGATCAATTCGGTTGTGGATATAAAGTTTAAGTCGAGTAATGTTTACCTTAGAAGTGCTAAATTTAGGATTAGTTACCTCGACTGTTCCATCTGGGAAGATCTTGAGTACCTGATCTCCTATCTTAAGCTGGGTTGTCCCATCGTTAAGTTTCTCGTGGATTTGCCTCATTTTTTCTTCGTGTGTTTCTTTGAAGTGTATCTTCCACTCGTCTAGTTCATTGATCTGAAGCTTTCGTTCCTCATGAATTTCTTCTTTATTGACACGAGGTCTAGGGTCTGGCACCTGCGAAAGAGTTTCTAGAAACGGCAAGTTAATATGAAATTTCTTTGGAAGTTTAAGAGACTTACCGAATTCTTCCTTTGTGTGGTCTTTCTTTGTCACATTGGGGTATGGCGCACGAGCTTGGTACTCTGTAATTACCGAGTTTGGTAAATCCTGGCTTACCTCAACCTTACCTCCACTCACCACATGCTCTTGCCTTGGGTCAGATTCCACTAACCTTTCACTGTCATGAGCTGTTACGGCATGAATTTGCTCTTTTGGGTTAGTTTCGGTGTTGCTTGGCAAGCTTTCTTGTAGTTGTTCGTAAATCGGCTTCCATAAGTTGTCCAACCGACTTAGAAACTTCCTCAACTGACTTAGTGACTTCCCTAACTTGGCTCTCGATCCCTTTGATCGATGCTTGTTGGGTCTTAAGGGTGGTTTCAGTGTCTTGGAGACGGTTATCTGTGGCTGCCATGAATTTTGTCAGCATCTCCTCGAGGTTCGACTCCTCTTCCTGTTGGTAAGGTGGTTGTTGGAAATTTGGAGGAAGTTCCGGTCCTTGGCTACTTTGATCATCCCACGAGAAATTTGGATGGTACCTCCAACCTGCATTATAAGTGTCATTATAAAAATTATTTTGAGGTCTCGAATAGTTACCCGTATATTGAGCTTGCTCATTTTCCATGCCATATCCGTAGAGTGGGTACTCAGGATTCGCCACGCCTCCTAAATTCGAATCATATTGTATTTCTGGGTGTACCTGCGAGAGACTATTCAAACCATCAATTTTTTTATTCATCATCTCTAACTGATTAGATAACCTGGTGACCACGTCGAGGTTGAAGACACTGGCTGCTTTAGTAGGAATTGTCCTCATCGCTTGCCACTGGTAATTATTCAGTGCCATCTCCTCTATAAACTAAAATTTTCCTGACAAAAGCAAATAAAAGAAAATTTAGCAAAGTAAAAAATAAAAATAAAAATAAATTGCAAAAAAAATAAAAAAAATGGCTAAAGTAATAAAAATAGAGCTTTCTTAATATTTTAGTTCCCCGGCAACGGTGCCAAAAAATTGATCGCTGTGAAGTCAGAGTTTTAAAATTTATAATGAGAATGATCGAACCTGGAAACTAGCTATGACAACGATTGAGGCAAGTGCACCTATCGAACAGTAGTATAGCTTAGGCAAGACCGGATTGTCGAACCCAAAGGAACTAAAAGTACTAATACTAACTTTCTTTCTATTATTTAGCCTAAAATAAGTGAAGTTGTTTATTAATCTAAATTAACTAATTACTAAGCTAAAGACACAAAGACAAAAATAATGAATTGGAGAAATACTTGGGAAAAACTCAGTTGATTAAGACGATACCCTTAGGAAGAATCCACCTAGATTTCACTTGTTATCTAACACTGAATCAGACGATTTATTCACTTGACTTGATCCGTAGGATTCCCTAATGTACATTAGACCCTCTCTCGAAGCGAATAACGACTAACCCTAGGTTTATTAATTGAAATCTCTTTCTAATTAAAACCCCTAGAATCGCATTAACTCGATCTATGGATTCCCATATTAGGTTTCACCCTAATCCGGCAACGCTTTGTCACCCTATCTCTAGGCGCGCGAACAACTCCGCTGTAATTATGCTAGATCTATGAATAGGCAGGGACTTTTGCTCCACCACCTAAGCACATCATACTTGAATAAATATCCGCGAAATATTAAAACAAGAATTAAGCACACATAATTAAGAACAAATCAAGTATTTATCATATAGTTCAGAAAACAAAAACAAGATTCATCTAGGTTTCATCCCCCTTCAGGTATCTGAAGGGTTTAGTTCATAACAATAAAGGAAAACATCTCAGAAGAAAAGATAAAACAAAACATAAGAAATCCCTAAAACTCCCTGAAGGAATTGAAGAGGAGATCCTCCGTCTTGAGTAGAATTCCGGCTTCTTGAGATGGATCAACTGACTATCCCTTGAGTGTTTCCCACAAATCTGACCTTTTCGGCTCGGCTCCTTGGCCTAGCTAACCGCCCCCTTTTAGGTTATACCTAGGGTCTTTATATAGGCTTTTGAAATAGGTTTCTTTGCCCCTAAGTATCCTTTTCCGAGTGAAATTACTCTCCTCCACGGCAAGGGCACGGCCATGGCACACGCCCGTGTGAATCGTGGCCAGGCCGTGTTGGACTCTGTTAGTGAGGCACGGCCGTGTAGATTGACATCAGGCCGTGTTCTAGTCTATTTGAGGAGGCACGGCCGCGTGGGCTTTAGTCCAGGCCGTGTCGATTTTTTCTTTGGCCTATTTTGGTCCGTTTTGAGCCCGTTTCTCGTTCTTTTTATTCTTGGGTGCTTTCCTGAGTATAAAACATGAAAAGAAAGGATTAAGAGCACCTTTTTACATAAATCAAGGGATAAATCATCCAAAAGTATGCTAAATGTGAGATTAAAATATGTTACTCTTTCAGTTTATCAACTACACAACTATCAACTAACTCAATTAACAATCGAACCACATAACCAAACACCTAACAATAAATACCTATGAAATACACTTCCATAATAAACTAATGCCATGACCGAAATCACAATCCAAGCACATCAAACACTGAATCAAGAACATAAAAAAAAAATAGATTTAAACATAATGAACAAGCCATTTTCGCATGGCTTTATACATATACATATCTCAAAGTCAAATATTTAGGCTAGACTAAACATGCCATAAATTCAGATTTAAACTTTACAAAATACCGAAAAGAGACGATAGTGTGATAGGCTTTGCTGACGATCCCCGAGCTCATAACGTGAATCCAAAATCTATAAAATAGAGGTAAACGAAAACACACAGAGTAAGCTATTTAAGCTTAGTAAGTCATAAGCAAGTAAATATTAATCAAATTAACAAAACCAAATAAACAAAGTCACAAGCACAACTTAGCATTAAAATCTTCCATACACATATCATAAGGTAAATTATACATATACATAAGAACTTATATAATTCTCAATATTAAGATCTCATATAGCTCACTTGACTGAATATACTAATTCAAAATGCTTACACATGGAACACATTCACAACTTTAGCATTTATACAATCGAATAAGCAATTAACTTACCTTACTTTCATAACATAGTTTAAATACATACCTGAGCCCTTTTAATTTGATTTTCACATTAGGTCTTCTCTTAACAATGCCCGTTGAACCGTTCGGAATTAAAAAGGATACGCGAATATTCGGAAGCTCGTACAATGCCAACGTCCCAGACGTGGTCTTACATGTAATCACATATCGTTGCCACTATCCCAGACAGGGTCTTACACGAATCAAATATGATGCCAATGTCCCAGACATGGTCTTACACGTAAACACAAGCCGATGTCAGCGTCCCAGACGTGGTCTTACAAGATAACACATATCGGATATCCTATGTCATGACATATGTATCCTAACGATTCCTAGCATTCGTACGGGGCTTTCGGACATCGAATTTCAACCGAATCAAACTCGGAACATAGCTCTTTAGCACAATATGTAACACCCCTTACCCGTGCCCGAATTCGGGACTGGGTTTGAGGCATTACCTAACTGATCTCACCTGACATCTCGAAACGGGCTATAAAATTTTGTTTAAACCCATCACTTGAACATACTCGGCCTAAGGGGCCCTAAACATACCTCCGAGAGGTATTGGAACTAATCCGGAAACTTCTTACGAACTCGAGAAACTTTTCAACAAATCAGGGGCCACACGCCCGTATTGGTCTAGGGACACACCTGTGTGCCCTAAGACATGCCCGTGTCTTCCACCCGTGGTCGATCCTGACTAACTTAACACGGCCTAGACACGCCCGTGTCTTCCACCCGTGGTCGATTTAAATTCCAAAATTAAAGTGCAGACTTTCCACGGCTTGGGCACACGCTAGTGTCCCTAGCCCGTGGAGCATACTGACTTGCAAACCTAGAATGCAAGGGGACACACGGTCGATCCACACGCCCATAGGGCTGACCATGTGTCACACACGGCATAGACACACGCCCGTGTGTCTACTCATGTGGACAATTAGATGGCTATCTACCAAGCCTTTTGCCACCCTACATTGCACACATACAAACACCAATCCAATTCAACATAATTCATACACAAGGGCATACACTTAAAGAAAATCACTTTCATTAAACATAAGAGTTTGTCAAGTATCAGCCTAACTTAATAGACCATTACAAAAAGACTTTAATGCCTTACAAAGCCAACACTTTGGCCAACAATTACTACCTAAAAAAATACTCGAGTCCTATACATGCCATACTCAAAATAAGTCTAAATTGGTATACCAAAGTGGTGTCGATAGTGTGATTTCCGAACTTCTACGTCCTCGTTCCTCTAGCTATCTTGGCAATACTACAAGGAGAAAGAGCAATGAAAGGGGTAAGCATAAAGCTTAGTAAGTTTGCATGGATGTAAATAGCAACAATAAGCTCATAAAATAATCCATCCATGACATTAACTAACCATACAAAAGTCATAGGCTTCTTGCCCTACTTACTCACCATCGCCCTTATTTAGCACATACCGTGCCACATATCGTAATCGTTTCTTCGCGACTCATTCACGTGTACCTGTATTCACTCATTCATATGACTTTAGTACAAATCTCATATCTACTTCTAAACTCATCTACTTATCATATTCAATGTCATTCATGTAGGGACGAAGCCAATGCCACATCCCCGAGGTGGTCTTACATGGAGTTACTCCTAAACGCCAATGCCATATCTCGGATATGGTCTTATATGGACTTTCACATCAAGTATCGATGCCATATCCCGGATATGGTCTTATACGATTTTCATATTCATTACCGAAGCCATATCCCGGATATGGTCTTATACGGGATCTCAACTCGGTGCCGAGGCCATGTCCCGAACATGGTCTTATACGATACCTTATCTATTTCATATCTCGATGATAGCATTTTCATATTCACATGGTCCACTAGGATTTCAACATCTCATTCAACATCAATTTAATGGAGTGTCATGCATCAATATGATATCAAGCATTCTCAATTATGCTAACATAAATGTTGCATTAATCACATACAAACTTACCTCGATTTCAAAATAAGCTAGCTCGACGGTTTAGTCCGAGACTTTGTTCTTTCCCCGATCGAGGTGGATTCTCAGTTCTTCTTGCTCTATAATAGTAATTTAGCTCATTTTAATCATCTCATTAATAAAAGCATTTCAATAATCATGCTTAGGCAAAATTACTATTTTGCCCCTAGACTTTGGCAAAATGACCATTTTTCCCCTAGGCTCAGAAATAAATTCTAATCACATTTCAACCTTCAACAAGCCTAGGTAAACATTTAATACTCTTATAGCTATCATCAAAACTCAACATTTCACATAATTACTACAAATTTGTAACCTTTTCATCAAGGTCCAATTAGGTGTTTTCATGGCAACACCTTTCACAAGAGTTGTTCATCTAAAAACCAAGACTCATTTTCTTCCATAAAAATGTAGCAAATAACTATGATAGCTCTCATGGAAAAACTCTAAACTTTTCACCATATTGCACAATAGTCCCCTTATTTGAAAGCTTAAGCTTTAGGGGTCCCAAAAGTACAACTATTTTCAAGAAAAGATCACTAGAACACTTACTTGTGAAGAGATGAGTGTGCTGAAATTTTTGAAGCTTTCTTCCCTCTATTTGCTGCTAATTTTCGGTGGAAGAGTGAAAGATAAAAAGATGATAGCTTTTCTTTCCTTATTTTATTAATACTAGTCCAATTTAGTCCACCTACTATCACCAAGTTTGACCATCATTGACAAATTTGTCTCCTATGCTAGTCTTTGGCCGGCCGAGCAAGTATTGGGGGTCTAATTTCCTTTTAAAGACCTCCAATTATCAATCTATGGCTATTTGGTACCTTTAGCTTATAGAATGGAACTTTCGCACTTTATGCGATTTAGTCCTTTTTCGCGATTACACATGAAATCGCTAAAATTAAAGCACCAAAATTCTCATGCACATATACTATCATGCTCTGACTCATAATATAACATGAAAATGAATTTCTCAAATCTCGAATTAGTGATCCCGAGATCACTGTTCTGACTAGCCCCTAAATCGGGATGTTACAATTCTCCCCCCTTAAGGATTTTCGTCCCCAAAAATCTTTCCAGTGAAAAGGTTGGGGTATTGGTTTCTCATCATTTCCTCGAGCTCCCATGTAGCCTCTTCTATTCCGTGCCTTTTCCATAAAACTTTGACAAGGGCTATGCTTTTGTTTCTCAACTGCTTGACCTCTCGCACCAAAATCTTAATCGGCTCTTCACCATAAGTCAAGTCCGGTTGTATCTCTACCTCTGTTGGTAAAATAACATGTGAAGGATCTGAACGGTATCGGTGAAACATGGATACGTGAAAGACGTCATGAATCTTTTCTAGTTCAGGTGGCAAGGCCATCCGATAAGCTACAGGTCCAATCTTCTCAGTAACTTCATAAGGTCCGATAAAGCGCGGACTTAATTTTCCCTTCCGGCCAAATCTGAGGACTTTCCCCCAAGGTGATACTTTCAAGAACACTTTATCACCGACTTTGAATTCTATCTCTTTCTTTTTCAAATCTGAATAGGACTTTTGCCTATCTGAGGCGACTTTTAGATAGTCACGTATCACTTTTACTTTTTCTTCAGTTTCCTTAACCAAATCGACCCCGTGTATCTGTTTCTCTCTGAGTTCTGACCAATACAAGGGCATTCGACACTTGCATCCATACAGTGCCTCATAAGGCGCCATTTTCAAACTTGACTGAAAACTGTTGCTGTAGGCGAATTCCACCAACGGTAAGTATTTCTCCCAATTACCATGGAATTCCAAAACACAACATTGAAGCATGTCCTCAAGTATCTGGATTACCCTCTCCGACTGTCCGTCGGTTTGTGGATGGAAGGCTGTACTGAAACTCAATTTCGTGCCCAAGGCCTCTTGCAACCTTTTTCCAAAACCGTGACGTGAATCTTGGATCTCTATCCGAAATGATCGACAATGGTACACCATGAAGTCTTACTATCTCTGACATGTACAAGTCCGCTAATTTATCAAGCGAGTAGTTGACTCGCACTGGTATAAAATGGGCTGACTTTGTGAGTCTATCAACCACTACCCACACCGCATCTTTCTTCTTTGGAGTCAATGGTAAGCTTGTCACGAAGTCCATGGTAATACGGTCCCATTTCCACTCGGAAACCATAATGGGCTGTAGCAAACCCGAAGGTACTTAATGTTCAGCTTTCACTTGCTGACAAATCAGACATCTCGATACAAACTCAAAAATGTCTTTCTTCATACCAAGCCACCAATACCATTCCCTCAAATCATTGTACATCTTCGTACTGCCTGAGTGTACATTCAAACATCCACTATGCGCTTTATGCAAGATTTTACGAATAAGCTCGTCATTTTTGGGTACACAGACCCTATCTCGAAATGTCAGACATCCATCAAGATTTACTCGAAAGTCTGACTCAACATCCGACTCACATAAAACTCTCTTGGCTTGCAAACTGTTATCATCTTTCTGGGAATCACAAATCTCTTGGAGAAACAATGGTTTAACCCTCAACTCGGCTAAAATGGAACCATCATCCAACAAGACCATCTGAGTACTCATGGCTCTTAGTGCAAACAATGATTTTCTGCTCAAAGCATCGACGACCACGTTCGCCTTCCCCGGATGGTAGTCAATCACCAATTCATAATCCTTAATCAGCTCTAACCACCTTCGTTGCCTCAAATTCAATTCTTTTTGAGTCATCAAATACTTTAGGCTCTTGTGGTCGGTGAAAATCCGACACCTTTCACCATATAAATGATGTCTCCAAATTTTTAACGCAAACACAATTGCGGCCAACTCTAAATCATGAGTCGGGTAATTCTTCTCGTGCGGCTTTAATTGCTTAGAGGCGTATGCAATCACCTTACCCTCTTGCATAAGTACACAACCCAATCCGTTCAGGGATGCATCACTGTAAACCACAAATTCTCTTCCCGATTCAGGTTGCACCAAAATAGGAGCCTCAGTCAATAGTGTCTTCAATTTCTCAAAACTCTGTTGGCACTCTTCTGTCTAAACAAACTTCACATCTTTCTGCAAAAGTCTCGTCATCGGGGTAGCTATCATGGAAAATCCCTTGACAAAATGCCTATAATAGCCGACTAGGCCTAGAAAACTCCTTACTTTCGTTACGCTCCTCGGCAGTTTCCAATCAATAATCACTAAAATTTTACTCGGGTCTACTCTAATTCCATCTCCCGAGACAATGTGCCCCAAAAATCCCACTTCCTTGAGCCAAAATTCACTCTTACTAAATTTGGCATACAATTTCTCTTCTCTCAGAACTTGCAGAACCGTACTCAAGTGCTCGGCGTGTTTGTCCTCATCTCGAGAGTAGATCAATATGTCGTCAATGAAGACCACGACAAATTTATCCAAGTATGGTCGAAAAACACAATTCATCAAATCCATGAAGATTGCAGGGGCAATCGTTATACCAAAAGGTATGACCAAAAATTCATAGTGGCCATACCTAGTCCTAAATGCAGTTTTCGGCACATCTGAGTCCTTGACTCTCGGCTGATAATACCCTGACCTCAAATCTATCTTGGAAAATATCGTGGCTCCCTTCAATTGATCGAATAGATCATCGATTCTCGGCAACGGGTACTTGTTCTTCACAGTTATCTTATTGAGTTACCGATAATCTATGCATAACCTCATAGAACCATCTTTCTTCTTCACGAGTAAAACGGGAGCACCCCACGGAGAAAAACTCGGGCTTGCAAAACCTTTATCCGTTAGCTCTTGCAACTGTTCTTTTAGCTCCTTTAGCTCGGTTGGAGCCATTCTATAGAGAGTAAGAGAAATAGGGGCAGTACCCGGAGCTAACTTGTAACATCCTGATTTAAGGCCTAGTCAGAATAGTGGTGCGAGACCACAAATCTGAGGTTTATGAATGGGTTTTTGAGGTTTATGCTATGTATGCATGCTAGTGTGAAAGTTTCATGAAGCAATTTTGTGAAATTACGGTTAAATTGTCCAAAAGGACTAAATTACAAAAGTTGCAAAATGTGAGATTCTAGAAGCTATTTGTTTGAAATAGATTTAGAATATTAATTAGAGGTCCTTAAATAGAAATTTTCCCAATTTCTAATTTTTTGGACAAAATTGGGCATGGATGAGTTAAAATAGAAAGTTTATCAAAAAGGGCATTTTGGTCATTTAACAATTAAGTGACTAAAATAGGAGAAAAGATGACAAAATTCATTCATAAGATGATAAAATTCATTCATAAGATGACAAAATTCATTCATCTTCTTCTCCAAGGCTGCCAAAAATTTGAGAGAGCCATTGTTAGGGTTCTTCAAAAATTTCAAGCTTGCTAGTAAGTGCATCTAGCCTCGTTTTTGATATTCTTTGTATATTTGAAGTCCTTGTTGCATGAGTAAGCTATTTTTAGCTATTTGATGAGCTATGATGGATGTTCAAAAATGTGGCCATGTATGACATGCATGTATTTTGATGTTGTATGGAAGATTATGAAAGCTTGATGTAGTAGAAACATCTTTTGCTAAATGAGTTTCCATAGAAAATACATGTAGGGACTAGTTTGTAAAAATCTTGAGTTTGGTCATACATGTGTGATGTAATGAGAATTGATGATTGCTTTAGTTGAGTAAGTGATTCGGCTAAGCATGAAAGGCTAGGAAGCTGAATAAAAATCACTTTACGAGCCTTAGGGCAATAGTGTAATTATGAGAAAGATTTGGGGCAAAAGAGTAATTTTGCCAAAGTATGAGATGTGGGTCAATTTGGTCAATTTGTGTATTGAATAAGCTGATTTATTCATTATAGATCAAGAAAGACAAAGCTCGGATCGAAACTGAGGCAAGAGTAAAGTGGTGGACTAAATTGCACGTTTCTATACTTTTGAGTATCGAGGTAAGTCTATGCATAAAAAATGCATTCATACTTACAATTTGTCAATGCTAGCTAGTGTATAGCATGGTTGAGAATGATTGAGAACCTATGTGTTTTAAGTGGAATGAATGTAAATAGATATGTGAATGTGTAGTGATAATGCTAAAAGATGGGCTAAGTGCAATACCATCCTAATACATATTGACGATGAGCTGGCTATGTGCGATGCTATCGTTAGGTATATTGTCTAGTGGGCTATGTCTGAAACCAATACGATTACCTTTATGGTAGGCTAAGTGCGATACTACCTTATTAATTGATTGTGGTGGGCTAAGTGCGAAACCACCGAGACATTAGCTGTATGGATTAGCTGTGTGGATGTATTATCGAGAAATAATGATGTGTTGTATATTTTGTAAATGTGATATTGAATGCAGGGGTGCATGTCAATGGTTACGAGTAAGTGACTTATGATGTGTTGGAAATGTGGTAAGGGATAGAAAGAGTAAGCATAGTTGTACATTATATGTTAGTATAATGCAAATTGTTGTTTAGCTTATACTATGTTGCTTGATTGTTTATGTGTAAACTTACTAAGCTCAAAGCTTACTCCCTTTCTTTTCCCTTATCTTATAGAGCAAAAGTGTTGAATCGAGATACGAGGATCAATTGGAAGATCGCTCACACTATCAGTACACTCTGGTACATGAGACTCAATGTTTTGTATATGGCATGTATAGGGGCTAGACAAGTTAGTGAATTTTGTTGTATATGGCTATGATGTGTTGGCCTTTAGGTGGATACTTTATTTTGTATAATGTCATAGTTGTTGGCACTTTATTATATGAAAAGATGTAGTTATCTAAGTGAGATTGTAAGATTTTGAGTTGATTATGGATGTGTTGAATGAGTGCATGATTGTGTATGCTAGGAGGGTGAAAAAAACTTGGCAAATAGCTTTGTTCTTGTCCATGTGGGTAGACACACGGGCGTGTGTCTAGGCCATGTGTGACACACGGCCAGCCCATGGGCATGTGACTTGGCCGTGTGTCCCCTGCATGTTAGTATTTTAAGTCAGAATAGACCACGGACTAGTCACACGGGCGTGTGCCTAGAACGTGTGTGTTAATCAGTGTTGGCCACGGGCTAGCCACACGAGCGTATGTCTAGACTCTAGGCCGTGTTAAGGTAGTCAGTGTGCACCACGGGTGGAGGGCACGGGCGTGTGCCCTAATCGTGGGGCATTGGTAGAATGCTTGAGTTTTCATGCACAGGTAGTGACCATGGGCGTGTGTGACATCCACGGGCGTGCCAAATCTTACACGGACGTGTGAGCCCTGTATAGATGGAAAAAAAGTTTAAGATCGTAAGAGTTTTCGATATGGTCTCGAGAGCCCTTGTGTGTTTGAGAGAGGCCTCGTAAGTCGGGATTGAGGTTGTTGTGATGGCCAAAGAGAGTGGTCATGTTGTGCCTAAGTGGCGATCTTGAGGATTTTAATTCGGTAACGCCTCGTGCCCAGTTCTGACGTTGAATACGGGTAAGGGGTGTTACATTTAGTGGTATCAGAGCTATGGTTTAGTCGGTTCTAGGACTACCGTAGCGGGTGTAAGAGTCTAGCTATACATGCCATAAGTGTACAATGATAGTGTGGTGGCTTCTGATGATTTTAAATCTTTTTTTATGTAGAATATGGATTCTGATCCATTGACTGTTGATGAAGCAGCTAGTAATGTGTCGGCTCCTGCGCAAGGAACCGTGCCTGTTCAAAGTGGACCCAAGGCTAGGGGTCAAGGGGAAGAGGTACGGGAAGCCTTTCTCCAGATGATGAGCAATTGGTACTCGGATTATGTTCGAGCGAACCCTAATGCTCAACCTCCTCCACCTCCTCCTCATATACCTCATCCAATTCCTGTGGCTCCTCAAGGTATTGATGTAGTAAGGATATCGAAACCCCCGGTAGATAAGATTAGAAAACACGGGGCTGAGGAGTTTAGAGCTAAGGTTGATGATGACCCTGAGAGGGCAGAGTTCTGGTTAGAGAACTCAATGAGAGTGTTTGAGGAACTCTCTTGTACTCCTAAAGAGAGCTTGAAGTGTGTCGTATCCTTGTTGAGGGACTCAGCATACCATTGGTGGAAGACGTTGACGTCAGTAGTCCTGAGAGAGCGGGTGACGTGGGACTTCTTTCTGGAAGAGTTCCGAAAGAAGTATATAAGTGAACGATTTACTGATCGAAAAAGGAAGGAATTCCTTGAGTTGAAGCAAAGAAGAATGTCATTAGCAGAATATGAGCGTGAGTTTGTTAGGCTTAGCAAATACGCTCAAGAATGTGTGTCGACAGAGACGATATTGTGTAAAAGGTTCGAAGACGGACTGAATGAGGACATCAAACTCCTAGTGGGTATTTTGGAGTTGAAAGAATTTGTGGTGTTGGTCGAAAGGGCAAGTAAGGCCGAAGAGTTGAGTACAGAAAAGAAAAGGGCTGTGAGTGAAGCCCGAGATGCTAGAAAGAGGCCGATGGGCAAGTCGTATCAAGCCCAGTCGAAAAGGTCCAAGGAAGTGAGTCCTAGGACGACAGCACCAGTAGGTTGTTTGTATCGAGACTTGGGCAATACTCATTCGGGTTCAAGAGTCCAAACTACTTCGATGGAAAGTATGGGCAATCCAAAGAACAAATCGGAGTGTCCAAGTTGTGGTAGATATCACACCGGGGAGTGTTGGGGTAACAGTCAAAACTGTTATAAGTGTGGTTCCCCTAACCATTTTATCTGAAATTGCCCCGAGAGGGATGATAAGGAAGAGAAGCTAGAGATGAGATCCAATGATGTGTCTGCAAGGGGTAGACTACCAAGGAACCCGAGAGGCAGGAATAGTGGTAGAGGTGCATCTAGAGACTCTGCTGTGAGACCGGAGGGTCGGGCACCTGCGAGGACGTATGCCATTCACGCTCGCGAAGAGGCATCCTCCCCTGATGTAATAACGGGTACTTTTTCTCTCTTTGACACACTTGTTATTACTTTAATAGATCCAGGGTCTACTCATTCTTATATTTGCATGAGATTGGCATCTAGTTTGATTATGACTGTTGAGTCTACGGACTTTGTGGTTAAGGTGTCAAACCCGTTAGGTAAGCATGTGCTAGTGGACAAGGTGTGTAAGAATTGTCCTTTGATGATTGAGAGTCATTGCTTTCCGGCAAACCTAATGTTGTTGCCATTTGATGAGTTTGATTTAATCCTAGGCATGGATTGGTTGACTACCCATAGTGTCTTAGTGAACTGTGGTAGTAAGTTTATTGAATTGAAATGTGAGAGTGGAGATGTGGTTCGGGTTGAATCGGTGGATCGGATAGTCTACAAAGTGATGATTTCTTCCTTAGTGGTGATAAATGTTTGAGAAAAGGGTGTGAGTCCTATCTTGCTTTTGTGTTGAATACTCAAGAGGTTGGAGTAAAGTTTGAAAGCAGTGCCGAGTGGTATGTGAGTATCCGGATGTATTCCTGAAGAGTTACCCAGTTACCTCCGGTGAGAGAGGTTGAGTTTGGGATTGAGTTAGTTCCGGGAGCGGCACCTATTTCGATTGCTCCGTATAGGATGGCACCTTTAGAGTTGAAAGAGCTGAAGGTTCAATTGCAAGAGTTGATAGATAAGGGTTTTGCAAGACCGAGCTAGCTACTCACCGTGGGGTGCTCCGGTATTGTTTGTGAAGAAGAAAGATGGGTCATGAGGTTGTGTATAGACTATAAACAGCTTAA
Source organism: Gossypium sturtianum (assembly GCA_025698515.1). Taxonomy (NCBI): domain Eukaryota; kingdom Viridiplantae; phylum Streptophyta; class Magnoliopsida; order Malvales; family Malvaceae; genus Gossypium; species Gossypium sturtianum. The sequence goes on along the minus strand of CM046950.1, from coordinate 66,078,212 downwards.
CAAAGTGACGGTTAAGAATAAGTATCATTTACCAAGGATTGATGATCTTTTGATCAATCAAGGGAGCTACAAGAGTGTTCTCCAAGATAGACCTGAGGTCTGGTTATTATCAGTTGAGAGTGAAAGAGCAGGATGTGTTGAAAACTGCATTTCGGACAAGGTATGGCCATTATGAGTTTTTGGTTATGCCGTTTGGTTTGACGAATGCACCGGCGATTTTTATGGATCTGATGAACCGTGTTTTCAAACCATATGTGGACAAGTTTGTAATTGTCTTCATTGACGACATATTGATCTATTCTCAGGATGAGAATGATCATGAAGAACATTTGAGAATTGTCTTGCAAACTTTAAGAGATAAGCAGTTGTACGCTAAGTTTAGCAAGAGTGAGTTTTGGCTCCGTGAGGTCGGATTCCTAGGACACATTGTGTCGAGTGATGGTGTTAGAGTTGACCCGAGTAAGATATCGGCTGTTGTGGATTGGAAACTGCTGAGGAACGTGTCAAAAATTAGAAGTTTCTTGGGATTAGCAGGACATTACAGACGTTTCGTAAAAGGGTTCTCTGTGATTGCTACCCCGATGACGAAACTATTGCAGAAAGATGTCAAGTTTGAATGGACTGAGACATGTCAACAGAGTTTCGAGAGACTGAAGACATTATTGACTGAAGCGCCGGTTTTGGTTCAACCAAAATCGGGGAAAGAGTTCGTGGTTTACAGTGACGCGTCGTTTAATGGTCTCGGTTACGTATTGATGCAAGAGGGTAAGGTAGTCGCTTACGCCTCGAGACAGTTGAAATCGCACGATAAGAATTATCCGACTCATGATTTGGAGTTGGCTGCGATTGTTTTCTGGTTAAAGATTTGGCGACATTACTTATATGGTGAGAAGTGTCGAATCTTTACGGATCACAAGAGTTTGAGATATTTGATGGATCAAAAGGATCTGAATTTGCGACAGAGACGGTGGCTTGAGTTGTTGAAAGACTATGAGTTAGTCATTGATTACCACCCGGGAAAAGCGAATGTGGTTGCGAATGCCCTGAGTAGGAAATCCTTGTATGCTCTAAGAGTTATGAGGACGAGTTTGGCATTGTTTGATGATGGTGCTATTCTGGCAGAGTTGAGAGCTAAGCCACTATTTGTTCAACAGATATGTGAAGCTCAGAGAAATGACAGTGAGATGTCAGCTAAGAGAGATAAGCGTGAATCAGAAAGTGATTCCGATTTTCGAGTGGGCTCGAATGGTTGTTCGTTATACCGTGACAGAATTTGTGTACCTAGAGATGAGGAGTTAATCCAAAAGGTTTTGCATGAGGCCCACAGTGGATGTTTGTCAGTACATCCAGGCAGTACGAAAATGTATAATGACTTGAAGAAGTCTTATTGGTGGCCGGGTATGAAAAGAGATATTTCAGAGTTCGTGACAAAGTCTCTGATTTGTCAACAAGTGAAAGCTGAGCATCAAGTGCCTTCGGGATTGCTCCAGCCAGTGTTGGTACCTGAATGGAAGTGGGATCGGGTTACCGTGGATTTTGTGACGGGGTTACCGATGACTCTGAAAAAGAGAGATACTGTATGGGTTGTTGTGGATAGACTAACGAAGTCAGCTCACTTTTTTCCAGTACCTGTTGATTATTCACTGGATAAGTTAGCTGAGTTGTATGTTGCAGAGATAGTGAGGTTACATGGTGTACCTGTGTCGATAATATCGGATAGGGATCCGAGGTTCACTTCGAGTTTTTGGAAGAGGTTGTAAGAGGCTTTGGGAACAAAGTTGAATTTCAGTACTACGTTCCATCCGCAAATCGATGGTCAGTCTGAAAGAGTGATTCAAGTTCTCGAAGATATGCTTTGATGCTGTGTGTTAGAATTTGAGGCTAGTTGGGAGAGATATCTACCTTTAGTCGAATTTGCTTACAACAACAATTATCAGTCAAGTATACGGATGGCTCCGTATGAGGCCTTGTATGGTCGTAAGTGTCGGACTCCTTTGTATTGGACCGAGCTTAGTGAGAAGCGGATCCATGGGGTCGATCTAGTAAAAGAGACCGAGGAGAAAGTGAAAATAATCCGTAATAGTCTGAAAGTTGCTTCGGACCGACAGAATTCGTACGCGGATCTGAAAAGAAAGGAAATTGAGTTTGAAGTGGGCGACAAAGTATTTTTGAAAGTGTCCCCATGGAAGAAGATTATGAGATTTGGACGAAAAGGAAAATTGAGTCCAAGATTCATAGGGCCGTATGAGATTGCAGATAGAGTTGGGCCAGTAGCATACCGGTTGGCTTTGCCAGTAGAGTTGGAAAAGATTCATAATGTGTTACATGTGTCGATGTTACGACGGTATCGCTCTGATCCTTCACATGTGATTCCTTCGACGAAAATTGAGATAAGACCGGATATGTCTTATGATGAAGAGCCGATTAAGATCTTGGCTCAAGAAGTGAAACAGTTGAGTAATAAGAGCATAGCACTAGTGAAAGTGTTATGGCAGAAACACGGTGTGGAAGAGGCTACGTGGGAAACGGAAGAAGCTATGAGAGAGCAATAACCAACCTCTTTACTGGTAAGATTTTCGGGGGAAAAAATCTCTAAAGGGGGGAGAGTTGAAACATCCCGATTTAGGGCATAGTCGGAATAGTGGTGCGAGACCACAAATCTGAGGTTTATGAATGGGTTTTTGAGGTTTATGCTATGTATGCATGCTAGTGTGAAAGTTTCATGAAGCAATTTTGTGAAATTACGGTTGAATTGTCCAAAAGGACTAAATTGCAAAAGTTGCAAAATGTGAGATTCTAGAAGCTATTTTTGTGAAATAGCTTTAGAATATTAATTAGAGGTCCTTAAATAGCAATTTTCCCAATTTCTAATTTTTTGGACAAAATTGGGCATGGATGAGTTAAAATAGAAAGTTTATCAAAAAAGGCATTTTGGTCATTTAACAATTAAGTGATTAAAATAGGAGAAAAGATGACAAAATTCATTCATCTTCTTCTCCAAGGCAGCTGAAAATTTGAGAGAGCCATTGTTAGGGTTCTTCAAAAATTTCAAGCTTGCTAGTAAGTGCATCTAGCCTCGTTTTTGATATTCTTTGTATTTTTGAAGTCCTTGTTGCATGAGTAAGCTATTTTTAGCTATTTGATGAGCTATGATGGATGTTCAAAAATGTGGCCATGTAGGACATGCATGTATTTTGATGTTGTATGGAAGATTATGAAAGCTTGATGTAGTAGAAACATCTTTTGCTAAATGAGTTTTCATAGAAAAAGCATGTAGGGACTAGTTTGTAAAAATCTTGAGTTTGGTCATACATGTGTGATGTCATGAGAATTGATGATTGATTTAGTTGAGTAAGTGATTCGGCTAAGCATGAAAGGCTAGGAAGTTGAATAAAAATCACTTTACGAGCCTTGGGGCAATAGTGTAATTATGAGAAAGATTTGGGGCAAAAGAGTAATTTTGCCAAAGTATGAGATGTGGGTCAATTTGGTCAATGTGTGTATTGAATAAGCTGATTTATTCATTATAGATCAAGAAAGACAAAGCCCGGATCGAAACCGAGGCAAGAGCAAAGTGGTGGACTAAATTGCACGTTTCTATACTTTTGAGTATCGAGGTAAGTCTATGCATAAAAAATGCATTCATACTTACAATTTGTCAATGCTAGCTAGTGTATAGCATGGTTGAGAATGATTGAGAATGTATGTGTTTTAAGTGGAATGAATGTAAATAGATATGTGAATGTGTAGTGATAATGCTAAAAGATGGGCTAAGTGCGATACCATCCTAATACAATTGACGATGAGCTGGCTATGTGCGATGCTATCATTAGGTATATTGTCTAGTAGGCTATGTGCGAAACCACTACGATTACTGTAACAGTCTAAATTATACCCTAGTCGGAACAGTGGTTTTGGGACCACAAATTTGAGTCCGAATAATATTTTAATATTATTTTCTGTGCTGTTGTTGAGTGTTTAAGCATGTGGTAAATTTCCGTAAGTTAATTTGTCCGTCTGTGTGTTTAACTTGACAAAAGGACTAAATTGTATAACTGGTAAAAGTGGCTTTTTATTTGATTAATGGCTAAAATGGTGAGGCTTTTAAGTGATGAGGACTTATGTGGCAATTAAGCCAATTGTTTGTATAGTGGACGGCAATGAATGATGATATATGTATATATTCATATTATATGTTTATTACATTTACTTTAATAGTTAAAGTTATATTATATATTTATTTTATAAGTTATGTTTAAATTATAATAAAAGAACATCAGTGGGTTGTCTCATTTTATCATCTTCTTGCCGAAACCACTAAAGAAAAAGAAAGAAAACTTTGGCTAAGCATTCGGCTATTACAAGCTTAAATCCAAGGTTAGTTTTTGATTCGTTTTCGATAATTTCTACGTTTTTGTAATCGTTGCTTTGAGAGCTACAAAACCCATGTCTTAATTTTGTGTATTGATGATGTTTGTGTGAGATGCCATTGATGATATGTCAAGCTTTTTGATGATTTTTGGTGTTAAATGAAAGATATGAGCTAGATGAACATGTTTTGTTCTTGAAGTTTTGATGAATTTAGCTTAATAGGGCTAAATTGAGAAAATGGCAAATTGAGGGACTAATTTGTGAATTTGATGAAAAATATGGGCTTATATGTGATGTATGAATATTCGGCTAAGCATATGTATGGGTAGATTTTGTGAATTTGATGTTTTTAGAAAAATGGACTAAATTGATAAAATGAGCAAATGTGAGGGCTAAATTGCAAATAGCCCTAAATGTGTGTCTTTGGATTGATTTGGTTGAATTAGTGAATAAAAGGATTAATTCTGAATATGTTTAGATCAAGAATCGAGGAAAACAGATTTAGATCGCGGGAAACCGAAAGTAACCGAGTAGCCGTTTTCATTTCGATAAACCGAATCTGAGGTAAGCCACTATGCAAATAAATGTATATGTATGTAATTAAAATTGTTTATATGATTAATGTTGATAATGAATGCCTATGAGAAGTTCTGCATATAAATTCCGAGGAAAGTTCGATATAGTAACTAAGTCCGAGAAGTCCCGTGTGAACCTAGGAGTAGATAGGATTAGCTATGTCATGACATAGGTATCTGTTCTGTTTTATCATGTAAGACCACGTCTGGGACGTTGGCGTTGATTTGAGATTTCGTGTAAGACCTCGTCTGGGATGAAGGCAATGATACGAGCTTTATGAGTAAGACCACGTCTGGGACGTTGGCATCGATATGAGCTTTACGTGTAAGACCATGTCTGGGACATCGGTATCGTATTGATTCGTGTAAGACCCTGTCTCGGACAGTGGCATCGATATCCGAGTGCATGTAAGACCTCGTCTAGGACGTTGGCATTGTACGACTATTTCGGGCTTTCTGAGTATCCTACTAAATTCCTAATGGTTCAACGGGCAAGTTTGTGATACGAATTACAAATCCGAGCTATGAACAATTAGGTGATATTAAATCCGATTTAGGTACATTGATTATACACTATTTGTGTATATAAGGTAAGCATCTAAGTGATCTTACTATGATGAGATGTATATGGAATTTTTGATATGATAAGAATTGTTTTGGCTAGATGAGTTATATGTTTATATGATTCTTGAATGGTGAAAATGGCTAATGTGGTTAAAATTGTATGAACCAAAGTAAATAAGTGAGAGTTTGCTAAGTGATTGATATGTGCCAATGTATTTATTTGCATATATGCCTTCCATACCAAGTTTATTTGTGTATGACTTACTAAGCTTTTGGAAAGCTTACTCTGTGTATGTTTTCTCCATTTTATAGGTCGTCAAAGCTACTGAAGGCTCGGGACCATCACGGATCGTCATCACACTACTAAACTTATTTTGGTACACTTTGTAAATGTATATGGCTAGATATGGCATGTATAGGCTAGTCATTGGTATGAATTGTTATGTGAACTTAGCCATGTGATTTGGCTAGTTATGTTTTGGTAATATGCTTAAAGGAATGTGATATGTGAAGTTGTTTTGGTAAGATTAGTTGATATATGAAATGGTTATGATATGGTAAGTATATAGATGAATGGTGTTTGGGCATAATTGTGATTTGGTCATGCAAATTGGTATGTTTGGAATTGGTTTTGAATGTAAAGATAGAATGGATATTGAATGTATTATTGTGTGATTTCCTTAGTTGTCAAATATGCATGATTTGGGATGGCTATTTGGTATATTTTGGTGGTTATATGTGAATGAAATGGGATAATATATGTTGCTTGTAGGTTTGACCCTTATGGGTGGCATTTTGGCCTTGTAAATGGCCTATAATGTTACAGATTTGTTGTGGCACACAGGCGTGCCTAAAGACCATGGGTGAATTGGCAGAATGTAGCTTAGTAGCACACGGCCTCGACACGGGGGTGTCAGCTAGCCGTGGTGTGCAAGTCAGTAGCTAGCTAAGAGCACACGGCCATGGCACACGGGCGTGCTTGGTGGCCGTGGTGGGGAAGTCAGTATATGGCCTAGTAGCACACGGGCGTGCCTAGTGACCGTGTTGATATAGTCAGTATATAGACACGGATGGACACACGGGGGTGTCTAGAAGCCGTGGAGGGCACACGGTCTCCTCCCACGGGCGTGTCTCCCCTGTATTTTAGAAAAGTTTAAATTTTTCCATGAGATTCTGTATGTGTTTCAGTTTAGTCCCAACTTGGTTTATATGCATGCTTAGGGTCTTGTTGACCGTATTAAGGGTCACTATGCTTGAGAATGATGAATGAATGTATGAATTTCTGTAATGCTTTCTGATCTGTCTGGTAACGCCTTTAACCCTAATCCGGCGACGGTTACGGGTTAGGGGTGTTATAATTACCTTTATGGTAGGCTAAGTGCGATACTACCTTATTAATTGATTGTGGTGGGCTAAGTGTGAAACCACCGAGACATTAGCTGTGTGGATTAGCTGTGTGGATGTATTATCGCGAAATAATGATATGCTGTATATTGTGCAAATGTGATATTGAATGCAGGGGTGCATGTCAATGGTTACGAGTAAGTGACTTATGATGTGTTGGAAATGTGGTAAGGGATAGAAAGAGTAAGCATAGTTGTACATTATATGTTAGTATAATGCAAATAGTTGTTTAGCTTATACTATGTTGCTTAATTGTTTATGTGTAAACTTACTAAGCTCAAAGCTTACTCCCTTTCTTTTCCCTTGTCTTATAGAGCAAAAGTGTTGAATCGAGATACGAGGATCAATTGGAAGATCGCCCACACTATCAGCACACTCTGGTACATGAGACTCAATGTTTTGTATATGGCATGTATAGGGGCTAGACAAGTTAGTGAATTTTGTTGTATATGGCTATGATGTGTTGGCCTTTAGATGGATAATTTATTTTGTATAATGTCATAGTTGTTGGCACTTTATTATATGAAAAGATGTAGTTATCTATGTGAGATTGTAAGATTTTGAGTTGATTATGGATGTGTTGAATGAGTGCATGATTGTGTATGCTAGGAGGGTGAAAAGAACTTGGCAAATAGCTTTGTTCTTGTCCATGTGGGTAGACACACGGGCATGTGTCAAGGCCATGTGTGACACACGGCCAGCCCATGGGCTTGTGACTTGGCCGTGTGTCCCCTGCATGTTAGTATTTTAAGTCAGAATAGACCACGGACTAGTCACACGGGCGTGTGCCTAGAACGTGTGTGTTAATCAGTGTTGGCCACGGGCTAGCCACACGGGCGTGTGTCTAGACTCTAGGCCGTGTTAAGGTAGTCAGTGTGCACCACGGGTGGAGGGCACGGGCGTGTGCACTAACCGTGGGGCATTGGTAGAATGCTTGAGTTTTCATGCACGGGTAGTGACCATGGGCGTGTGTGACATCCACGGGCATGCCAAATCTTACACGGACGTGTGAGCCTTGTATAGATGGAAAAAAGAATTTTAAGATCGTAAGAGTTTTCGATATGGTCTCGAGAGCCCTCGTATGTTTGAGAGAGGCCTCGTAAGTCGGGATTGAGGTTGTTGTGATGGCCAAAGAGAGTGGTCATGTTGTGCCTAAGTGGCGATCTTGAGGATTTTAATTCGGTAACGCCTCGTTCCCGGTTTCGGCGTTGAATACGGGTAAGGGGTGTTACATAGCTCAATCCCAAATTCGATTTCTCTAACCGGAGGTAGTCTTGGCAACTCTTCTGGGAAAACATCTAGGTACTCGCATACTATGGGTACTGACTCAATTCTCAAATCAGTCTCTTTAGTGTTCAACACAAAGGCAAGGTAAGCCTCGTACCCCTTTCTCAAATACTTTTGAGTCGACAGAGTTGATATCACTACTGGTGACCTATTTGGCTTATCTGATTCAACACGAATAAAATCCCCATTTTCACTTTTCAACTCAATATGCTTCTCCCCATAATTCACAATTACCCCATGAGTAACTAGCCAATCCATCCCAAGGATGACATCAAATTTGTCAAATGGCAATAGCATAAGATCAACCGGAAAATAATGACCCTTAATCAACAAAGGGCATCCTTTGCATACTCTATCAACCAATACATACTTACCTAGATGATTAGACACTCTTATGATGAACTCGGTAGACTCTATAGGCATGCTCATGCTAGAGACTAATTTCATGCATATGTATGAGTGGGTGGATCCCGGATCAATTAAAGCTATGACACGAGTATTATGGAGAGAAAAGGTACCCGTGATTACGTCGGGGGAAGATGCCTCTTCACGAGCATGAATGGCATTTGTCCTCGCTGGTGCTCTACCCTCGACTCTAGCAGCTTGCTCTCTAGAGGGATTCTTCCTACCCATCTCATTTCCCGGGTTTCTAAGTGGTCTTCCCCTAGCAGTACTTCCCGATCTTGCATTCTGAGGCTTTTCTTTCTCATCCACCTCGGGGCAGTCTCTGATAAAGTGGTCTAAGGACCCACATCTGAAACAAGCTTTCTCATTAGCTCGACACTCACCAGAATGGCGCCTGCCACAATGAGGGCATTCTGGTCTACTTGGTCGAACGTTGCCCACACTAGCAACTGATGTGGTCTGCCCTTTCGACCCCGAAAATTGCTTGCCTTTACTTCGAGTTGAAAACCCCGCTGAAGTGACTGATCGAGTAGCGAAATCCCTCGATTTCTTAGATGAGGATTGGTGAGACTTATTCAGTTGTCTCTTCCTCGAGTCACGAGACTCATTCTCCGCTCTTCTCTTCTCTTTAGCCAACTCTTCGGCTTTACAGGCTCTATCTACCAACATTACAAATTCTTTTAGTTCGAGGACTCCTACATATAAACGGATATCTTCATTTAATCCGTCCTCGAATCCCTTGCACATGAAGGCTTCGGTAAACACGCACTCCCGTGCATACTTGCTAAGCCTTACTAACTCTCGTTCGTAATCAGTCACAGACATACGGCCTTGCTTCAGTTCTAAGAACTCCTTCCTCTTACGGTCGATGAACCTCTGGCAGATGTACTTCTTTCGGTATTCCTCTTGGAAGAATTCCCAGCTAACACTCTCCCTTGGCACCACCGACACTAGGGTGTTCCACCATCGGTAGGCTGAATCTCTCAGGAGAGATACCGCACACTTTAAGCACTCCTCAGACGTGCAGGATAACTCATCAAATACCCTGATGGTATTCTCGAGCCAGAATTCCACTCTCTCCGGGTCATCGTCCTTATTTTTCCGAAATTCCTCGGCTCCTTGCTTCCGGATCTTATCCACCAGAGGCATTTCTCTTCTCACCACCTCAACCACTTGAGCAGCTACTGGAGCGGGTTGAGGAATTGGTGGGGGTGGAAGGGGTTGAGCGTTAGGATTTGCTCGGGTATACTTAGTATACCAGTTGCTTATCATGTGGAGAAAGGCTTCTCGAGCCTCTTCCCCCTGACCCAAGGTCTCGGGTCTACTAATAGATGGCGCGGTCCCTTGAACGGGACCCAGCACGTTACTTGCAGCAACATCGGCTGCAGTTCGGTCTGGATCAGAATCCATATACTACATAAAACACAATTTTATACGTCAGGAGCCATCACACTATCATTGCTCAGACACTCTTACATATGGCATGTATAGCTAGACTCGTACTTACGCTATGTTAGTCCTAGAACTGACTAACCCGTAGCTCTGATACCAATAAATGTAACACCCCTTACCCGTGCCCGAAGTCGAGACCGGGTTTGAGGCATTACCTAACTGATCTCACTTGACATCTCGAAACCGGCTATAAAATTTTGTTTAAACCCATCACTTGCACATACTCGGCCTAAGGGGCCCTAAACATACCTTCGAGAGGTATCGAAACTAATCCGGAAACTTCTTACGAACTCGAGAAACTTTTCAACAAAACAGGGGCCACATGCCCGTATTGGTATAGGGACACGCCCGTGTGCCCCTAAGACATGCCCGTGTCTTCCACACGTGGTCGATCCTGACTAACTTCACACGGCCTAGACACGCCCGTGTCTTCCACTCGTGGTCGTTCCTGACTAACTTCACACGGCCTAGACACGCCCGTGTCTTCCACCCGTGGTCGATTTAAATTCCACAATTAAAGTGCAGACTTTCCACGGCTTGGGCACATGCCAGTGTCCCTAGCCCGTGGAGCATACTGACTTGCAAACCTAGCATGCAAGGGGACACACGGTCGATCCACACGCCCATAGGGCTGACCATGTGTCACACACGTCATAGACACACGCCCGTGTGTCTACTCATGTGGACAATTAGATGGCTATCTACCAAGCCTTTTGCCACCCTACATTGCACACATACAAACACCAATCCAATTCAACATAATTCATACACAAGGGCATACACTTCAAGAAAATCACGTTCATTAAACATAAGAGTTTGGCAAGTATCAGCCTAACTTAATAGACCATTACAAAAAGACTTTAATGCCTTACAAAGCCAACACTTTGGCCAACAATTACGACCTAAAATAATACTCGATTCCTATACATGCCATACTCAAAATAAGTCTAAATTGTTATACCAAAGTGGTGTCGATAGTGTGATTTTCGAACTCCTACGTCCTCATTCCTCGAGTTATCATGGCAATACTACAAGGAGATGGAGCAATAAAAGGGGTAAGCATAAAGCTTAGTAAGTTTGCATGGATGTAAATAGAAACAATAAGCTCATAAAATAATCCATCCATGACATTAACTAACCATACACAAGTCATAGGCTTCTTGCCCTACTTACTCACCATCGCCCTTATTTAGCACATACCGTGCCACATATCGTAATCGTTTCTTCGCGACTCAATCACGGGTACCTGTATTCACTCATTCATATGACTTTAGTAAAAATCTCATTTCTACTTCTAAACTCTTCTACTTATCCCTTTAATCACTAGGGATAGTCAAAGACGCATATTCAACGTCATTCATGTAGGGACGAAGCCAATGCCACATCCCCGAGGTGGTCTTACATGGAGTTACTTCTAAACGCCAATGCCATATCCCAAATATGGTCTTATATGGACTTTCACATCAAGTATCGATGCCATATCCCGGATATGGTCTTATACAATTTTCATATTCATTACCGAAGCCATATCCCGGATATGGTCTTATACGGGATCTCAACTCGGTACCGAGGCCATGTCCTGGACATGGTCTTATACGAGACCTTATTTATTTCATATCTCGATGATAGCATTTTCATATTCACATGGTCCACTAGGATTTCAACATCTCATTCAACATCAATTTAATGGAGTGTCATGCATCAATATGATATCAAGCATTCTCAATTATGCTAACATAAATGTTGCATTAATCACATACAAACTTACCTCGATTTCAAAATGAGCTAGCTCGACGGTTTAGTCTGACACTTTGTTCTTTCCTCGATCGAGGCGGATTCTCGGTTCTTCTTGCTCTATAATAGTAATTTAGCTTATTTTAATCATCTCATTAATAAAAGCATTTCAATAATCATGCTTAGGCAAAATTACTATTTTGCCCCTAGACTTTGGCAAAATGACCATTTTTCCCCTAGGCTCAGAAATAAATTCTAATCACATTTCTACCTTCAACAAGCCTAGGTAAACATTTAATACTCTTATAGCTATCATCAAAACTCAACATTTCACATAATTACTACAAATTTGTAACCTTTTCATCAAGGTCCAATTAGGTGTTTTCATGGCAACACCTTTTACAAGAGTTGTTCATCTAACAACCAAGACTCATTTTCTTCCATAAAAATGCAGCAAATAACTATGATAGCTCTCATGGAAAAACTCTAAACTTTTCACCATATTGCACAATAGTCCCCTCATTTGAAAGCTTAAGCTTTAGGGGTCCCAAAAGTACAACTATTTTCAAGAAAAGATCACTAGAACACTTACTTGTGAAGAGATGAGTGTGCTGAAATTTTTGAAGCTTTCTTCCCTCTATTTTTGCTAATTTTTGTGGAAGAGTGAAAGAGAAAAAGATGATAGCTTTTCTTTCCTTATTTTATTAATACTAGTCCAATTTAGTCCACCTAATATCACCAACTTTGACCATCATTGATAAATTTGTCTCCTATGCTAGTCTATGGCCGGCCAAGCAAGTATTGGGGGTCTAATTGCCTTTTAAAGACCTCCAATTATCAATCTATGGCTATTTGGTACCTTTAACTTATAGAATGGAACTTTCGCACTTTATGCGATTTACTCCTTTTTCGCGATTACACATGAAATCGCTAAAATTAAAGCACCAAAATTCTCATGCACATATACTATCATGCTCTGACTCATAATATAACATGAAAATGAATTTCTCAAATCTCAGATTAGTGATCCCGAGATCACTGTTCCGACTAGCCCCTAAATCGGGCTGCTACACAATATATATTCGGCCATACACAGAAAAATTCACAAAAATTCCATTCATCATGTAATTATATGTACTAGCAAATTTAACAACATTTATAGGCTTATTGACTTACCTCGGACGTCGACAGTCGGTAAAATCGACTAATCGACTACTTTCGTTTTTCCCCGGTCCAAATCCGATTTCTTTGGTTCTTGATCTAAACATATTAAAATTAAGCTTATTTAAACACCATTCTATTCAATTTAGTCTAAAAACACATAAATGGGCAAATTACAATTTTGCCCCTAACATTTCACACTTTTTACAATTTAGTCCTTTTTGCACAAAACACAAAATACATAAAATTTGAACACACTATGCTAGGGCCGAATATTCATAGTGTTCATACAAATCCACACATTTTATTTATTTCACATTTTAGTCCCTTAAAAATTTATTTTTCCAATTTAGTCCAAATTACTCAAATTCATCAAAAATTCAAAGACAAAACATGTTAATCTAATACATATATTTCATATTTCATCATCAAACAACACAAACAACAAGCTATCATCAATGGCTCAACTCCAAATATTCATCAAAATTAAAAATTGAAACAAGGGCTTTGTACATTTCATAGCAACGATCTCAAAAACGTAAAAATTATCAAAAACCGAGCTAGATACATACCTTAATCAAATCCAAAGATAGCTGAATGCCTAACTCTTTTCTCTTTTCTTTTTGTTTTTGTTATCCGGTTATGAAAGCAAAAATAAACTTTGGATTTTTAATTATGTTAAGTTTATTATATTATAACTTTATATTATATTAATATAAACTTTAAATTTTATATAAAATTTAACATATAAAAACATATAATAACCACATGTTGCCGTCCACTATATATTAAAAAATGGCCTAATTTCAACATAAATCCTCCATATTAAAAAGACAACAACAATTAGGCACTTTCACAACTAACCATCAAATTCTCATTTTACGCGATTAAGCCATTTTTCTTAATCAGACACTCAAACGACGAAATTAAAACACGAAAATTTAAGACAAGCAAATTCACACATAATAAACACTAAAAATAATTTTAAAATATTTTTCAGACTCGAATTTGTGGTCCCAAAATCACTGTTCCGATTAGGGTCAAAATCGGGTTGTTACAACTCTCCCCCCTTAGGGATTTTCGTCCCCAAAAATCTTACCGATGAATAGGTTTGGATAACGCTCTTTCATTGTATCCTCTGACTCCCAAGTTGCTTCCTCAACTCCGTGCTTATGCCATAGTACTTTAACTAACGGAATTTTCTTATTTCGCAATTCTTTAATCTCACGAGCCAGAATACGAATTGGTTCTTCTTCATATGTCATATTGGACTTAATCTCAACCTCTGTCGGACTAATCACATGTGAAGGATCGGATCGGTATCTACGAAGCATCGAAACATGGAATACATTATGAATCTTTTCTAACTCAGGTGGCAACAGCAGTCTATAAGCAACCGGCCTGATACGTTCTATAATCTCATATGGCCCAATAAATCTTGGACTCAATTTGCCTTTACGACCGAATTTGATTATTTTCTTCCACGGTGAGACTTTCAAAAACACTTGATCTCCGATCTGAAACTCAATATCCTTACATTTTAAATTTGCATATGACTTTTGACGATCTGATGCAGCTTTCAAACTGTCTCGAACCACTATCACTTTCTGTTCAGTCACTTTGATCAAGTCAACCCCGTGTATCTTATTTTCATTGAGCTCAGTCAAATACAAAGGTGTACGATATTTTTGACCGTACAAAGCCTCGTAAGATGCCATTTTGATACTAGATTGAAAACTATTATTATAAGCGAATTCAATCAAATTTAAGTATCGTTCCCACGTACCTTCGAACTCGAGAATGCAACATCTCAACATATCCTCAAGTACCTGAATGATTCGTTCGGACTGACCATCTGTTTGCGGATGAAAAGCCGTGCTAAAGTGTAGTTTCGTACCTAAAGCATCTTGCAATTTCTTCCAAAATCGCGATGTGAACCTCGGGTCTCGGTCTGAAACAATAGAAATATGCACACCATGTAATCTCACAATCTGAGAAACATATAATTTAGCCAATTTATCAAGTGAATAATCTGTGCGAACTGGAACAAATGAGCAAATTTAGTCAATCTATCCACAATAACCCAGATTGCATCTTTCTTGCTTGGTGTCAACGGTAAACCAGATACAAAATCCATCATGACTCTATCCCATTTCCACTCGGGTATCATAATCGGCTGAAGTAACCTGTAAGGTACACGATGCTCGGCTTTTACTTGTTGACAGACTAAGCATTTCGAAACAAAGTCAGATATGTCTCGTTTCATACCAGGCCACCAATAGAACTGTTTCAGATCATTATACATTTTCGTGCTACCCGGATGAACAAATAACTGACTGCTGTGAGCTTCGTTCAAAATCATCTGAATCAACTCTGAGTTTCTTGGAACACATATTCGGTTTCTGAACCTCAAACAAGCATTTTCATCAACTCAAAATTCAGATTCAACATTCGTTTCACACTGAACTCGCTTTGCTATCAGATCGTTATCAACTTTCTGAGCATCACAAATTTGTTGAACAAACAACGGTCTTGCTTTTAATTCGGCTATTATCGAACCATCATCAGATATAATCATATGTGCATTCATTGCACGCAAAGCAAATAATGATTTTTGACTTAAAGCATCAGCTACAACATTAGCTTTTCTCAGATGATAGTCAATTATAAGTTCGTAGTCTTTTAACAACTCTAACCATCGACGTTGTCTCAAATTCAGATCTTTCTGAGTCATCAAATACTTCAGGCTTTTATGATCAAAATAAACATGACATTTCTCACCGAACAGATAGTGACGCCAAATCTTCAATGCGAACACAATAGCTGCTAATTCAAAATCATGTGTCGGATAGTTCTTTTCGTGCGGCTTCAGTTGTCTCGAGGCATAAGCTATGACTTTGCCTTCTTGCATCAAAACACAACCCAGACCACTCAAAGATGCATCACTGTAAATGAAAAATTCTTTACCCGATTCTGGCTGAATTAACACTAGAGCTTCGGTCAAAAGAGCTTTCAACTGATCGAAACTTTTCTGGCACTTTTTTGACCACTCAAACTTAACATCTTTCTGTAACAGCTTCGTCATCGGTGTCGCGATCATAGAGAAACCTTTCACGAACCGTCTGTAATAACAAGCAAGTCCCAAAAAGCTTTAAACTTCAGAGACATTTCTCGGAGGTTTCCAATCAAGTATAGCTAAAATTTTATTCGGATCAACCCGAATACCTGATGCTAATACAACATGGCCCAGAAAATTGACTTCGCGTAACCAGAACTCACATTTACTAAAATTTGCATACAACTGTTTATCTGGCAAAGTCTGTAATACAAGTCTCAGATGTTCGACATGCTCGGTTTCATCACGGGAGTAGATCAGAATATCATCTATGAATACTACCACAAACTGATCCGGATCATCGCCTCGAAAATCCGATTCATCAAATCCATGAAAACAAAGCAGTGCATTAGTGAGTCCGAAAGGCATAACCGTAAACTCGTAGTGTCGTACACTCGCTCGTAAAGCGATCTTTGGCACATCGAGTCTTTAACTCGCAGAATCGATAGTTGCTCGATCTCAAATCTATCTTTGAAAATATCAGAGCCCCTTTCAACTGATCGAACAGATCATCAATCCGTGGCAACGTATACTTATTCTTTATAGTCACTTTATTAAGCTGTCTGTAGTCGATACACATTCTCATGGCTCCGTCTTTCTTTTTCACAAATAAAACTGGTGCGCCCCAAGGAGAGAAACCCGGTCGTGCAAAACCTCTATTTGTCAACTCTTGCAACTGTGCTTTCAGTTCTTTTAATTCCGTAGGTGCCATTCTGTACGGAGCTATCGAAATCGTAGTTGTCCCCGGCACTAACTCAATACCAAATTCAACTTCTCGAATAGGTGGCAAACCCGGTAACTCTTCAGGAAACACATCCGGATACTCACTCACAATAGGTACTGATTCAATCTTTCTTTCGATTACTTTACTATCAAGCACATATGCAAAATAAGCTTCGCAACCTTTTCTTACGTATTTCTGAGCTAACATTGAAGATATCACTGCTGGTAAACCATTTAGATCATTAGATTCAATCTGAATAATCTCATCATTCTGACATCGTAAATTAATAGTCTTTCATTTGCAGTTCACAATAGCATCATGCAGAGTTAACCAATCCATACCCAGAATTATATCAAACTCGTCGAATGGAAAAAACATCAAATCAGCCGGAAAACATGAATCTTGAATCATCAACGGACAATTCTTACACACTTTATCAACCATAACACACCAGCCTAAGGGGTTCGATACTTTAATCACAAACTGAGTAGACTCTACAGGCAAAGTCTTACTGGATACTAAAGTCTCACACACATAAGAATGAGTCGAACCAGGATCAATCAATGCAACAACACTAGTATCATAGAGAGTGAAAATACCAGTAATAACATCTGGGATGAGACCTCCTCGCGTGCGCGAATAGCATAGGCTCTGGCAGGTGCACGAGGCTCGGATCTAACAGCGGTATCTTTGGTCCCTCTCTGACTGCCACTCACATTACCTGTATTTCTGGGTTGTCTACCTCGAGCTGCAGTGTTACCCGATCTAGTATTCTGAACTGAATTTTGATTCGCCAACTCTAGACACTCCTGAATGAAATGATCTCTAGATCCACATTTAAAACAGGCTCTGTCATGCAATCTGCAACTGCCGGGATGTCTTTTACCACAATGTTCACACTCGGATTGATTTGATCTAACATTACCCACACTAGCTATTGAGGTAGCTCTCGAGCTTACAGGTGGTCTATCTTGATCACGTCTAGAATAACCTGCAGTAGTCTTCGAATGGCTAGCATCATCTCAAAACTTCTTTAAGGTCGACTGAAATGACTTACTGAATGGTCTCTTACGTGAATCTCTAGCTTCAGAATTAGCATTTCTTTTCTCTTTCCCAAGCTCTTCGGCTTTACAAGCTCGCTCAACAAGTACCATGAACTCTTTTATCTCAAGTATGCCAACTAACAGTTTAATGTCTTCGTTCAGCCCATCTTCAAATCTTTTACACATAATAGCCTCTGTCGAAACACACTCTCGGGCATACCAACTGAGTCTAAAAAATTTTCGCTTATACTCGGTCACTGCCATCCGACCCTGTTTTAATTCAAGAAATTCTTTATGTTTCTGGTCGATAAATCTATGACTGATGTATTTCTTACGGAACTCAGTCTGAAAGAATTCCCAGGTCACTCGTTCTTTCGGAACCACCGATACTAGTGTATTCCACCAGTGATATGAAGTGTCCTGTAGTAGAGATATGGCACATTTTAAACATTCATCAGGGGTGCAAGATAACTCATCAAACACTCGAATAGTATTATCGAGCCAGAACTCAGCTCGCTCAGCATTATCATCATTAGTGGCTCTGAATTCTTCAGCTCTGTGTTTTCTAATTTTATCAACAGGAGGATTAGGCAATCTCAACGGATCACTCACTTAAGGCATAACAGGTATCGAAGATGGATTAATCAGGGGTGGAGGTTGTTGT
Organism: Gossypium sturtianum; assembly: GCA_025698515.1. Classification (NCBI taxonomy): domain Eukaryota; kingdom Viridiplantae; phylum Streptophyta; class Magnoliopsida; order Malvales; family Malvaceae; genus Gossypium; species Gossypium sturtianum. Next base: position 66,059,713 of record CM046950.1, on the reverse strand, counting down.
GCAGCTATATTAGTCTGGATATATTGAGTAAACCAGTCATTCATCATTTGATAGAAGGCTTGTCTAGCCTCCCCCTCCTGGTTACTCGAAGTCGGTCGAGAATCAACTAGCGCTGTCCCTTGCGCGGGAGCAGGCGCTATACTCTCGACATCATCAGCTACGGCTCGATCGGGATCCATTACTAAACAAAAACACATTTTCAGATATCAGAAGTCATCACACTATCGTAGTATAAAATATGGCATGTATAGCTAGACTCACACGCGCTACGTTAGTCCTAGAATCGACTAAACCGTAGCTCTGATACCAATCAAATGTAACACCCCTAACCTGTATCCATCGTCGGATTAGGGTTACGAGGTACTACCAAACAAAACACAGCTCAGAACAAGTATATTGTTTTTTTTTAAAATATATCACATCAAAGCTGTACATAACCTGAATATTATAATAACGTACGTATGTCACTGTACTCACATAGAACATTCATGAACAAAAAGAACAATTCATAGTATACAAATTCACATGCTTTATAATCAAACTAAGGTTCGTATACGTATATTGAATCATTCAAACAAAGTAGAGTTGTGTATTTTTCCATTACAACCGAATCATAATAACCTAAGTATGTTCAAACATAAAATCATCTCATGCCTATTTTGCACTAATAAATCCATTGATTCTATTTCATTTATTTTACAATTACCAAATTTACCAAATACTTAGCCATTTTAGTTCATCACAAGGCTATGCGCATAAATTTTATCAATCTAAAACATCTTGAACATAAATTACAACTAATATTTCACTTATCTCACATGTCCAAATACCATACTCAAAATACATACACTTAGCTAATGAATTAACTATTTATTTGATTACATAAGATTTAAAATTTCGTACAAATTCTCCATTCAATAATAATGAAATTATTCAATCCCATTAACCAAAAAATGAACACATCATAAACATATATGCATTTATTTCACATATAAGTAACCAAACAGAAACATGCATTATAACCCAAGTCATGTCTCTCAAATTAACCAAAACCAACCATAAAGCATGATCTTTTTCTATCGACTAACAACCACACCAATAAGGCCAATATGTAATCAAACACATTTCATCTTTTATACTTCATTACTAAGTCAAGTTATACCTAATTTTTACCATTTAACAAATCCGTACACATTCATACACATTTATTCTCAATTTCTAATTCAAAACCTATGAAACTTACCGTTTCCAACCAACCCAATTAACCATTTTAACATCAATATATATGTATCCATTCACTTATTTCATTTATAAATCATACATATCTTTTCACAACCAAGATATATAACCCAATACTCCATTCATACATATCATGAAACTTACTTACCAAATCACACAAATACCATGATCATTACTACACAACTATCAACTAACTCAATTAACAATCGAACCACATAACCAAACACCTAACATAAATACCTATGAAATACACTTCCATAATAAACTAATGCCATGATCGAAATCACAATCCAAGCACATCAAACACTGAATCAAGAACATAAAAAAACAGATTTAAACATAATGAACAAGCCATTTTCGCATGGTTTTATACATATACATATCTCAAAGTCAAATATTTAGGCTAGACTATACATGCCATAAATTCATAATCAAACTTTACAAAATACCGAAAAGAGACGATAGTGTGATAGGCTTTGCTGACGATCCCCGAGCTCGTAACGTGAATCCAAAATCTATAAAATAGAGGTAAACGGAAACACACAGAGTAAGCTATTTAAGCTTAGTAAGTCATAAGCAAGTAAATATTAATCAAATTAACAAAACCAAATAAACAAAGTCACAAGCACAACTTAGCATTAAAATCTTCCATACACATATCATAAGGTAAATTATACATATACATAAGAACTTATACAATTCTCAATATTAAGATCTCATATAGCTCACTTGACCGAATATACTAATTCAAAATGCTTACACATGGAACACATTCATAACTTTAGCATTTATACAATCGAATAAGCAATTAACTTACCTTACTTTCATAACATGGTTTAAATACATACCTGATCCCTGTCTTCTCTTAACAGTGCCCATTGAACCGTTCAGAATTAAAAAGGATACGCGGATAGTCGGAAGCTCGTACAATGCCAACGTCCCAGACGTGGTCTTACATGTAATCACATATCGATACCACTGTCCCAGATAGGGTATTACACGAATCAAATACGATGCCAATGTCCCAAACATGGTCTTACACGTAAACACAAGTCGATGCCAACGTCCCAGACGCGGTCTTACACGATAACACATATCGAATATCCTATGTCATGACATATGTATCCTAACTATTCCTAGGGTTCGTAGGGGGCTTTCGGACATCGGATTTCGATCGAATCAAACTCGGAACATAGCTCCTTAGCACAATATATATTCGGCCATACATAGAAAAATTCACAAAAATTCCATTCATCATGTAATTATATGTACTAGCAAATTTAACAACATTTATAGGCTTATTGACTTACCTCGGACGTCGACGGTCGGTAAAATCGACTAATCGACTACTTTCGTTTTTCCCCGGTCCAAATCTGATTTCTTTGGTTCTTGATCTAAACATATTAAAATTAAGCTTATTTAAACATCATTCTATTCAATTTAGTCTAAAAACACATAAATGGGCAAATTACAATTTTGCCCCTAACATTTCACATTTTTTACAATTTAGTCCTTTTTGCACAAAACACAAAATACACAAAATTTGAACAAACTATGCTAGGGCTGAATATTCATAGTGTTCATACAAATCCACACATTTCATTTATTTCACATTTTAGTCCCTCAAAATTTTATTTTTTTTGCAATTTAGTCTAAATTACTCAAATTCATCAAAAATTCAAAGACAAAACATGTTAATCTAATACATATATTTCATATTTCATCATCAAACAACACAAACAACAAGCTATCATCAATGACTCAACTCAAAATATTCATCAAAATTAAAAATTGAAACATGGGCTTTGTACATGTCATAGCAACGATCTCAAAAACGTAAAAATTATCAAAAACCGAGCTAGATACATACCTTAATCAAATCCAAAGATAGTCAAATGCCTAAATCTTTTCTCTTTTCTTTTTGTTTTTGTTATCCGGTTATGAAAGAAAAAATAAACTTTGGATTTTTAATTATGTTAAGTTTATTATACTATAACTTTATATTATATTAATATAAACTTTAAATTTTATATAAAATTTAACATATAAAAACATATAATAACCACATGTTGTCGTCCACTATATATTTAAAAATGGCCTAATTGCAACATAAATCCTCCATATTAAAAAGACAACAACAATTAGGCACTTTCACAACTAACCATCAAATTTTCATTTTACGCGATTAAGCCATTTTTCTTAATCAGACACTCAAACGACGAAATTAAAACACGAAAATTTAACACAAGCAAATTCACACATAATAAACACTAAAAATAATTTTAAAATATTTTTCAGACTTGGATTTGTGGTCCCGAAACCACTGTTCCGATTAGGGTCAAAATCAGGCTGTTACACTATGGGCCTATCGAACTGCTTTTAAGACACCGTTAAGAATGACTCATTATTGGTTAGTCTTTGGGAAGGCTTGTCATCTGCTGCTTTTGTTGGAGAATAAAGCTCACTAGGCTTTGGAACAATTAAATTTGGATCTTAAGCAAGTTTGTGAGAGAAGGATGTTACAGCTTGATGAGTTGGAAGAGTTGATGTTATTTTCATACAAGAATGCCAATATGTATAAAGAAAAGACTAAGAAATGGCATGACAACCGGATACAACCTCGTGAATTCAGAGAAGGATAGAAAGTATTGCTGTTTAACTCGAGGCTAAGTTTATTTTTGGGAAAGCTCAAATCTCGATGGAAAGGACCTTATACCATCTATAAAGTTCACCCATATAGAGCGGTAGAATTGTACAACAACAAGGGAGGTACTTTTAAAGTTAATGGTCAACACCCCAAACACTATTGGGATGGTGAAGTTGAGTAAGTTGAAAACTCGTTCAATTTAATAGACCCTTAATTTTTATTTTTTTATTTTTAATAAATGGCATACATAGAAATTAGTTTCTTGGATTAATACATAAAATTAAGTCTATCTAAGAAGATTGGAACTTAAGCGAGACCATTTGTGACCCCTCCAACCTTTCCTGAGATATGAATTTGATGTAATTTTCTGAGAAGGAATTTTCTAAGTAATCCAAAAGTTTAAATTTTAATTTTAATTTCACAATTTGAATTTTTAGTTGTTTATATTTAATAAGAGGGTCAATTTGCCCTAAGTACTAACCAATTTATTTTTCTAGTTCAGTTTAATTTTTCACTATAGCAAAATAATTATAGTTTGGGCTTGAGGCCCAGAACAATGAAGAGGAGAAATTTACCCACTAGGTGTCGTCCATAGGGTCTCCAAAAACCTTAATTTTTCCACCACTTTTCCCTTTCCTCCTTACCTTGCCGCCTAAGTAATTGCTTGTAGCCAATTTTTTGCTACAAATTTGCCCTAATCCATCACTATATAAACCCCTTCATACCATCATATTTTTCACAACCATTCAAGCAACTAGCTTAAACAATAGCCACCAATTTCGTTCCTCTTTGCCGTTAGCCTCAAATCTCAAAAATTTTCCCCAATTTTCTTCCCTTGTCGCAAGTTCCTCCTATCGCCGCAACAATATCATTACCGGAGTAGCCTTGTTGCTGCTGCAAGCCCATCGCAGTTGCAAGCTCACTGCTATCGCAAATCCATCACCGTTGCAAACCTCTACTACACACATTGTCGAATTATTTTCCCTTCCTTTTGCCAAAATTCTGCCTATTTTTCGGGAAAAAGTCCATGTCTCGCAAAAGAACTAGATCTTCCAAAACTTCGGTAGAAAATCAAATTGTGATTGAAGATGAGGAAGCTAAAGAAAGATTAGATTCCATCTTGAAGAATCAACCCATGATGCCGGAAAAAGGTTTCAATTTGGAGAGCAATGACAAGATGGTCATGCCATTGTCAATTCGAAAGACGATTAATGCTATAAATTGGGAAAAATTTTGTGATGCACGATCAATACCTGATGAAGATTTAGTGCGAGAGTTCTACGCCAACTTGACCATGCAGATGCTAATGAAGTTCTTGTTCGTAAGAAGAAGGTACCCTTTACTTCTAAATCCATTAATAATTTGTTTAACTTACCTAATGTTGAAGAAGATGAGTACTTTGCCATGATGACGAATATCAATTGGGATTTTCTTGAACAAGTTTTTAACGTGGTTACAAATTCGGGATCCCAATGGATTACAAGAAATTATGGTAGTCATTCTTGCTGGAGAGAATATTTAAATCCAGTGGCTAAGGTATGGTTCTACGTTATTCAATATAACTTTATGCCTATCTCACATAGTTCCACCATCTCAATGGAGCGAATGCTTTTATTGTATGCAATTATGACAGAAAGGTCTATTAATGTTGGGAGAATTATTCTCAAGGAGATTCAAGATTGCACTAGAAAAAGACAGGAAGTGCTTACTTTCCATCATTGATTACTTCGCTTTTCTTGAGGGCCCAAGTAAGATCAAAGGCAAACCTAAAGGACCGTTATGTTTAAGGTTGCATAACAAGGCATGACCTTGAGAGGTTAGTGGAGAATGTTGGACTATTGAACCAAGTTGAGCCAAATGAACCGAACGAACCAGAATCTAATGAGTCATCAACTAAATCTGAACCGGAAGCTGACACAACAAATGCCACAAAAGAAGCAGAAATTGAAGAGGAACCAAACAACACTGAACCGAGGGTGGAGCCAATTGTTGCTGAACCAGTGGAGCCAAGTTTTAATCCTGAGTTGACCATTCCTACTTCCTCAAACACTTTGAATAATTCGCACTGCTGTTCTCAATTCTTATATTTTGGTTTTATATTTTAACTATAAACGATAACACGTTTATAGGTGGTCATATACCCAATGCACCAGCTTTCGGTTTCTTATCTATTTGAACTCAGGCTTTTGTTACATCAAAGTATACAAGTCACACATACATAGTCCATCATCCACTCAAGATTGAGGTATGCCACACTATGAACATCACAAATGAGTAAATCTATAAATGGATTCAGGATCTATTTTACTTGGGTCTTGTCTGATGTACTATTAGTCCAGTCAATCAAATCTATATCTCTATCTTCTGGGAGTCATCCGCTCTGATGCCCAAAATAAAACATCTCCTCGATTGGACTTGATAGAAGGCATATTAGTCTTTCAATCAATTTGCTCATTTCTGATTAGACTAAGAACATCTTTAGGTTCATCTACTAATACAAGTTGTCTTTCCGTATTACGATCCGACCATGTAATACTACTTAGTATTAGTTAAACATTAGATAACTAATGAGCTAATATTTGCTTTCATTTTTCTTTGCATGTAAAAACCATTGAGGACAATATAGAAATAATATTAATGCAACTCATAGATAATTTTATTAAATCAATCTATTCGAAAAATACAAGTATACAAACGAATATACTACACTTAGAGCACCAGATCCAACATTGTTAACTTTGTAACACCCCTTACCCGGGTTCTACACCGGGAACCGGGCCCGAGGCGTTACCAAACTCAAACCGCTTAATCGCCACTTAGGCCCAATGTCATTACTCGATATAACCTCATTCTCGACTTGCGAGGCCTCACTCATACACACGAGAGCTCTCGAGACTAATCCGGAACTTTTACGATCCTTACAATTTTTCTCTTATACACAGGTCTCACACGCCCGTGCAAGATTAGACACGCCCGTGCATGGACACACATGCCCATGTTCCCTAGCCGTGCTAAAAAATCGAGCATTCCGCCAATTGACCCACGGACATGGCACGCCCGTGCTCCCCAACCGTGGTGAACACTGATGAATCCCACACGCTCTAGGCACACGCCCGTGTGACTAGTCCGTGGTCTATTCTATTTTCAAATATTAACATGCAGAGGACGACGACCACAAAGACACGCCCGCTGGCTGACCGTGTGTCACACATGGTCTAGACACACGCCTGTGTGTCTACCCACATGGTCAAGAACAAGACTAAGTGTCAAGTTCTTTTCACCCTTCTAACATACACAACATATACTCATCTAACACCATCATAATCAACTCAAATTGAAGTGCATTCTCACATAGAAAACTATATCTTTCTTTCATATAATGTAATAGCCAACAACCATGGCATTATACAAAATAAGCTATCCATCTATAGGCCAACACATCTTAGCCATTTACAACAAAATTTACTAACTTATCTAGCCCCTATACATGCCATATACAAAACATTAAGTTTCATGTACCAAAGTGTCTTTGATATGTGGGCTATCTTCTCGATGATCCTCGTATCTCGATTCAACGCTTTAATCTATAAGACAAGGGAAAAGAAAGAGAGTAAGCTTTGAGCTTAGTAAGTTTACACATAAACAAATAAGCAACATAGTATAAGCTAAGCAACTATTAGCATTATACCAACAAGTAATTCACAACTATGCTTACTCTTTCTATCCCTTACCATATTTCCAACACATCATGAGTCACATACTCATAACCATTGAAATGCACCCCTGCATTCAATATCACATTTACGTAATATACAACACATCATTATTTATCGTAATACATCCACACAGTCAATCCACATAACTTATCCACACAGCTCATCCACACAGCTAGTTTGCATAACTAATCCACACTACTCATCCACACAGTTAATACACACAGTCAATCCACACAGCCAATATCTCGGTGGTTTCGCTCTTAGCACACCACATTTGATTAATAAGGTGGTATCGCACTTAGCCTACCACAATGGTTTTCGTAGTGATTCAGCACATAGCTCACTAGATGATATACCTCACGATAGCATCGCACATAGCTAGCTCATCGACAATATGCATTAGGATGATATCGCACTTAGCCCACCATCTAGCATTATCACAACACATGCACAAGTCTATTTACCCAATTATTCATCCATTCACATCTATATTGCATTCATGCTACACCCTAGCTAGAATTTATAAATTGTAAGTGTGAATTCATTGTTTATGCATAGACTTACCTCGATACTCAAAAGTATTGAAATGTGCAATTTAGTCCACCACCTTGCTTTTGCCTCGGTTTCGATCCGGGCTTCGTCTTTCTTGATCTATAATGAATAAATTAGCTTATTCAATACACACATTGACTAAATTGACCCACATCTCATACTTTAGCAAAATTACTATTTTACCCCTAAACTTTCTCATATTTACACTTTAGTCTCAAAGGCTCGTAAAGTGATTTTTATCCGACTTTCTACTCTTTTATGCTTAGCCGAACCACTTACTCAACTAAAGCATTCATCAAATCTCACTAAATCACCCATGTATGATCAAACTTAAGATTTTCACAACTAAGTCCCTACATGCATTTTCATGGAAAATCACTTAGCAAAAGATGTTTCTACTACATCAAGCCTTCATATTCTCCCATAAAACATCAAAATACATGCATGCCATACATATGTACATTTTTGAACATCCATGATAGCTCACCAAATAACTATAAATAGCTTACTCATGCTACCGGGACTTCAAAAATACGAAGAATATCAAAAACCGGGCTTAGGAGCACTTACTAGCAAGCTTGAAAATTTGAAAGAACCCTAACAATGGCTTCTCAAATTTTCGGCAGCTATGGGAAGAAGATGAATGAATTTCTATCATCTTTTCACCTATTTTAATACTTAATTGATAAATGACCAAAATGCCCTTTTTGATAAACTTTCAATTTTAACTCATCCATGCCCATTTTTGTCCAAAAATTAGAATTTGGATAAATTGCTATTTAAGGACCTCTAATTAATAATCTAAAGCTATTTCACACATATAGCTTCTAGAAACACACATTTTGCAACTTTTGCAATTTAGTCCTTTTGGATAATTCAACCACAATTTCACAAAATTACTTCATGAAACTTTCACACTAGCATGCATACATAATATAAGCCTCAAAAACTCATTCATGACCCTCGGATTTGTGGTCTCGAATCACTATTCCGACTAGGCCCTAAACCGGGATGTTACAAACTTAGTTAGCGATTAACGAATCAATCGACCATCATTTTCACCATTTGCATATTCTAAGACAATAGAAAGAAAGTTTAGGTTAAATAGTTTAATTGAAAATTTAGATTTGGTCTCCATATATTTTCCTATTTGGTTTGCATTAATAATTTTCAACTCAATTAGATTAGTAATTGCTTAGTTCTTGATTAACTTGATAAATACATTTACCAATTTGACAATTATTTGGGTTTGATTCTTGAAATACTCTGAGTGTTCCATTAGAACACTTATAAATATTACAACTAATCTATCACACTTATAGTAAAAGCTACTTTTAATTCTATATATTTCGTGCTAATTTTTTACTCAGTGTTCATACACTAGTGTGCGATCATCTTCATAATAAGATTAATGTTGAAATGAAAAAAATAATCACCATGAAATCATTTCTTGAAAATCGTGTGAAACATTCATATTATAAATTATATTTGTTAAAAGAATTGAAGTATTTCCCTTTGACAATAAAAAGTTATTTTATAATAATTGCATTATCTTATATAGGTTTAATAATAATCGATGACTAATTAAAACTTAAACTTAAAATTATATGTATGATATGGATAATAGTTCATTGAAATTGGAAGGAATAAATGAAAGTAAGTAAAGTTTTAAAAAATACTCATATTTATATTATTAATATTCATATGTATATTGTAAAACATCGCTAAATATTTATAAATCATATTTCATATACTTATTATTAAAATATTAATATAAAATATTTTTAATAGAATATTAAGAATATTTTCTAAATTTAAATTTATTATTATTATTAAAATTTATTGTCAAAATAAAATTATAATATTAAATAATTTAATTAAAATAATAATTGCATTAACTATATTAATAATTTATTATGTACTATTAAATGTAAATATAAATATATATTTAATAATATTGAAAAGTATAATTTCCCATATTTATAAATAATTCATTTAAGTTCGTTAGCACTTTCATATATATATATATATATATATATTATTTTTTAAAAAGAATAATTCTTTTTATTTAATATTTAACGATTATATAATTATAACCATTATATGTTTTTTAATCAAAATTTCTAAAAAAGTTAATATTTAAATTATTAGTATATTTCATTTGATATCATATAAATTACACAAGAAATGTTGTATTTTGGTTTTGAATATAAAAAGCTATGCCCGAATCATTTTTTTAAACCTACTTAATTATTTTTTTAAGCTTAATATCGTGTTCAAAATTTAGGTTTTTTAATAATGATTATTTCGGAAAATGGTCAACACCACCCTGCGAACTTAGGTTTCAATACATTAAAATTTAGTAATGAGGGAGGAATCTTGGCATTTGAAGATAACAGTTGTACTCTTACATAGTAGCTTACCATGTTTTACTTTTACTGCGACTTCTTACGGCCCGGATGAAGTAACTTCCTTTTTTGCATTGGACCTTGGCTTCAACACGCTATATTTTCTAGTTTTCTCTCTCTTCTTCATATATCTTTCAGATCTTCTTGGATTCCGCTTTGGCGTTGCACGCAAATCTCTCGTTCAACGCTATGTCCGAAACGACTGAGGGATCCGAACTTCAAAATGGTTTCCAGCCACAACCACGACCCGAACCCGAACCGGATTCGGAATTGAAAGTAGAATCTCAACCTGAACAACAACCGGTAGAGGAACTGAAACCAGAACTTGTGGTAACTGATGCCGATCCGAAGCCGGAGCCGAACAATGAGAGCTCGATCCAATCGAATGAGACGACCAAACAAGCTTCAACCGACCAAGTTGCTCCTCCAGGGCGGCGTAAAGATGAGGAGAACCGGACTTTCACGATGAGAGAATTGCTAAGTGAATTGAAAAGCGACGAAGATGATGCAGGTTCTCCTTACAGGTACTTTCTTTTTTCCTTTTCTTTTCGAGTTTCAGTTGATCAAAAAATTACACTCTTTAATTTGTAATTGGATTTAACGAGATTTCAACGTACAAATCTTTCGATCTTTGAAGCTCCCCGTTGATTCGTCTCCTCAATTAAATGTGGAGAATTCTTCGAGTTTCAACTGAACCTAAAATTATACTGTTTCTCTTTTATATCCCGAATAGAGAAGTTACAGAATTTTGATTCTTGATTATCTATTGGCAAACTACTAGATGCAATTAAGGCGTACTCTTCCTTTTAGTCTACGAGTTCATTTTCATTAATTGCATGGATGAGCAACTGTTCTCCGATCAAAGGTCTTCCATTACTCTTGAACGTGATTGTTATGTTAGAAGCTCGTTATCTTTGAACTTCAGATGCAATTAGATTTTTTTTCCTGCTTTTGAGTCATTAAATTAGTTCTGAATTTCAAGTTCGGGCATCAATTGTAATCTTAATCTTTTCCAACTTCGATGAAGGAATCCTTGGTTTTGGGATTTTGCACGTTATAGAATTCAGTTTATGTTCTTTTTCATATGCCGCCATTCATGCAGTAAAGGTTTCCTAGTCTTGTTGGAATAAATATGATGTGATCCTTGTTTCTTCTGCTTGTGAATGATACCATTGTCTACTACATGATTTATATATGCTTCAGTCAAGAAAACACACAACGTCAGTCCTACCAGAATAATGCTGCTATGGAGTTGATCAATAGTGTCACTGGTACTGATGAGGAAGGCAGGTCTCGTCAACGGATTCTTATATATGCTGCCAGGAGGTACTGTCATCTTGTTTTTATACACTTTTCACACTTTACTTCCATATCGAGCTTGATATGTTGCTGCTTTAGAGTCTGCTATTCAATAGTACTGATTTTCAGTCAAATTTTGTAGGTATGCTACTGCACTGGAGAGAAACCCAGAAGATTATGATGCTCTCTACAATTGGGCATTGGTTCTTCAGGTTTGAGATACTGGTTAATGTTGATGTTAGCTTAACATCATTCAGAATGATTATCATGTCTTATTATTATACAGCAAGGGCAGCCTCCTTAACATTGTCAATTTAAGCATATTGTAATGGTTGCAAAATGATGCAGGTTTCTCATATCATGTCCTTTCTGTTCTTATTTGGCTTGCAGGAAAGTGCAGATAATGTTAGTCCAGATTCTACTTCACCTTCTAAAGATGCCTTGCTAGAGGAGGCTTGTAAAAAGTATGACGAGGCTACTCGTCTTTGCCCGACACTTCATGATGTATGTGTGCTTGTTCATGTTGCTGATGGTCCATTGCATTACTATGATCTTTTGGTTTTTTTAAGTTCCATTTCAATTAAAAAAGGCATGATGACTGCTCAGAGTGCATAAGGCAGATAAGAAACTGAATGCACAACAGAATTTACTGAAATAAGTGTAGAGCTGTATAATATATACACTAGTGATATTCATTCATGACTTTGATGCAATTTCATTGCATGACAGGCTTTCTACAACTGGGCTATAGCAATCTCTGATCGAGCAAAAATGCGTGGTCGGACCAAAGAGGCTGAAGAACTATGGGAGCAGGTTCTTACTATATAATTTTGATATCTTAGTCATGCTAGACTTTTGTATGAACAATACTAGTCCTTTATAGGCAAATCTTGGTGTCTTGTCATGGAAAACCTTTTCCATGTGTGGATAAGATCTTGTTTCCTCTTTATGTTTCATGTTAGCTGCATGCTGTTATATAATCTACTTTAGTAAGGCCAAAGAGCCATGGAACTGGATTTTACTTTGGAGTTTTGGTATACAGTCATTCTGGAAATTAGTGCTGAAACACATTGTCCTTGTGGTCATGCTGTGTAGAAATCCTTGGTGTTTTCAAAGGAATGCCTTGCTGTAGTAATAAAAGCCTTGTCCTTTACTTTGATAGAGCCTAATCCTATTGTTATGGGTTTTCAGGCAACAAAAAACTATGAAAAAGCTGTCCAGCTCAACTGGAATAGCCCCCAGGTATATTAGACGTAATTGGTTCTTTTAGTCTTGTAATTCTCCCAACTAGAATGACTACATCTTTCATTTTTATTCTACATCTTAGTGGTTTTAAGGATTCATAAATCTCTTTCAGGCTCTAAACAATTGGGGACTTGCTCTTCAGGTAAACTATGTTTTAGTGATGTTGATATTGTAATCAGCTTCATTTTATTTCCATATCTTTCAAATTTCTGAGTCTACTTCTATGAAATCCTAGAACGCTATGCTTACTTTCATGTTCTATCATGCATGCTTTAGGAACTCAGTGCTATTGTTCCAGCTCGGGAGAAGCAAAAAATTGTCAGGACTGCAATTAGTAAGGTACAAAAGTCATTTGACATCTGATAAGTCCTAAAAGAAGTTCACTTTGCATTTCAATTCTTACAATACCCTTCGCTTTAAATGCAGTTTCGTGCTGCAATACAGTTGCAATTTGATTTCCATCGAGCAATATACAACCTTGGAACTGTTCTGGTAAGTTTGTTGGTTATTACTAGTCGTGATACTGGAAGGCATGATTTTATTCTCACCTATGATACATTCATTTGTGAAATTAATGAGATTAGATAATGACCTTATCAAGTGAAATTTCAAACAAGTGAAGCATTGATTTGGAAATTGAAACATTTCTATTTCTAATGCAGTATGGACTAGCTGAGGATACCTTAAGACAAGGTTCGCCGAATCTGAAAGAAGTTTCCCCAGATGAGCTGTATAGCCAGTCTGCTATCTATATTGCGGCTGCTCATGCACTGAAACCAAATTACTCGGTAAGAGATCAATGTATTTTTCTGGACTACTGAGGTTTATCCTACATTCAGGCTATATATGTGGCTCAATTATTGGCTAATGAAATTTTGTCACATGAGTTTAATAAAGAAAGCTAATGTTATACTTCTTAATTTTCTCCTTAATTTAAAAGTTCCAGTGTTCTGCATTTTGATTTCCTATCTTAGTTTTGTGGATATGTTCTTATTTGATGTTTTAAATACATCCAGGTTTACAGCAGTGCCTTGAGGCTTGTTCGTTCAATGGTCAGTATTTAATCTTTCAACAATGTATTTTTAGGTTTATTTTGTTTTATAAATTAATTGAATCTTCCATAAGAAATGTTGAGTCTGTTAAAATGAAAACGATCTTCTGTTCCTTTACCTGGTTAATTAGCATTTATTACTACTGTAGGAGTATTTTTGGTGTAATCCTTCTAGTTCTGCAGTTCTTTCTTGTCAGTCATTAGTGCTGTTTTTAACTGTCAATTATCAGTGCACCACAACTATATCTTTGAGCTGCACCAGAAACTTCGGTTTGATGCAAAATATCCTTTCAGTATAAAGACCACATGCTTTCCAATGCTTTTTCAAATAGTATTCCTTTGGCTTGAAATGTGAACCTATTCAATGATTGGCCAATCCATGCTTACCCCCAACAATGTTCATTTAGTTTTCCTCGCAACATAAGCGAGGATGCATTGTTTGAAAATCTGAAGTCAAAAAAGGTTGTGTGATAAAACACATATAAATGTAAATTTTTTTATTATTTTGCAGGTTCTTGGATTTGTCAGATGCCTATTTTGGTGGTGAATTTAAAATTCCCATACATATTTGTGATTTTGAAAATCATGCTTTTATACCTTTCAAATATGTAATTATATTGAATCTTAATTTTTATATATAATGTATGCGCTTCATTCTCACTATATATAGCAAATGAAATCCAATTGATGTTCCCAAACATAGCATAAACTGATTTGGCCTAGCAATACCTCCTTGGCTTAGTGATCTTGTCTTCAAATCATAAGAAACATAATTTTATTTAAAAATGTAATTGCAAGCTACTGTAATTGTATTCTTTCACCCTCTTCATTTTCGAGTGCCTGTCTTCTTGAAGATTATTTTTCTCATTTGCTCGCTCATGTTTAAACCAGATGGCTCATCTGGTTAAGAGAACTATTATTGCGGAAGCCATCACTCTGTTTATTCTCAATTGAATTAACTGGGCAACTCATTTAATATTATGTCTAACTGAAATAAAATTTTGACAGTTACCTTTACCCCATCTTAAGGATGGGTATCTTACTGCACCACCAGTAGGAAATTCAATGGCTCCTCATGGTGCTTGGAAGAGAACAGAGTTCTTTTTGAATCATGAAGCACTTCAACAGGTAAAAAGAAACTGTTTGGTCTTTTTGTTGTCCGTGGGTAATTGATATCAATTTTCATTCATTTTTGCCTGACCATGGACATTAGTTTTGTCAAACATATTTTGATAGTTAATGGCTGAAATTAGGTTGTTGTAAGTTCCTTTGTAATTTGAAGTGTATTATAGTGTTCATTGCTTGTTTGTCGCCACTTGTCCTAGCATGTATTGCTTTTCTGTTTAATTGCTTAAATAGTAACCCTAACTTAGAGTAGTTAAAGGTCAGATCTGCTCAGACATTGATTACGTTTCTCCATGTCCATGTCCATGTCCATGTCCCTCTTTCAATTTTTCCAATTGAGCAGGTTACCAGAGTTGATCAGAGACAAATTACCCGGAGCCTCTCTGGAAGAACTTCAGATGTAACAGATATGGACAAAAGGGCTATAAGAATTGATATTCCAGATATTGTTTCTGTATCAGCATGTGCTGATCTGACTTTACCACCAGGTGCAGGTCTCTGTATCGATACCACCTCTGGTCCAGTTTTCTTGGTAAGTATCGTGCGTTTCAATTTGCATTCTAGAAATTTCATCTCAAACCTGTCGGAAAACTTGATAATTATTACCCATTTTTGTCCTTTGGATGCTGCTATCTTGGCATGGCTTTAGTGACCATCTTCTGTTGTTGCTTTCAGGTTGCTGACTCGTGGGAATCACTAGACGGATGGCTTGACGCCATCCGCTTAGTTTACACAATTTATGCACGAGGTAAGACTGATATTCTGGCGGGTATCATTACGGGCTAATTGTTGCTTTATGTATGGACCTTTCATTTTTTCTTTTTTTAGTTTATTTGCATTACTTTCAGATTTCCTCGGATCTAATTTGACTCCTGTATATTATCAAAATTTTTGGAATACTGTCTGGTTAAGCTATTTATTTGGCATCTCAACTGATATTTTGATCATTTTTACACTTTCGAAAAAAAACATTAATATTATAATAATTTGATGGTCATATTTCATATTGTATTAATGTAGATTATACTAAGTTTTAAGTAAATTAAAAATCTCTATACATTTTTTAAAAAAAAATTCAAATTGTTAAAATTGTTGATTCAGAACTTTTCATACGTGATTATATTGATAAATTTTAATAATTGTTAAAAATGTCAATAGAAAAAATTCAAAAAGTTATGGAAGTGTATAAATTTAAAGTGATGTTATATTTATGTAAGTGGGTTATTTTCATATACATTTATTTATTTTTAGATCAATTTTTTATTTGTATTTCTATACTATATACTAAGGTTTGATTAAAATATGCTACAAGTCTTTGTATTATTTATAAATTTATGAATTAGTTTTTGTATTTTTATTTTTAAAAATTTAGTCCATTTATTTTTTAGATTTTAAAATTCAGGTTTAATTGTTAATATTGTTAAAATTATTTTGTTAAATTCATATTTATTATGACAACATTTTTTTAAGTTAAATGGCTATCAAGAGTTTTTTTTTTCTTTTTTTAATTTCAAATTTCAAATTGTACACTAACAAATTTACCAAGAACAATTAATAGTGTTAATAATTAGATTTGAATTTTGAAATTTAAAAAGTAGAAGAATTAAATTTTTGAAAATAAAAGTATAAGGATTAAATATCAAATTTGTGAAGAGTACAAGGATTTATGACATATTCTGACCTTAAAGTTTTGATGGGGTTGGTGATACAAATCAACTAAGTCTTAATTTAGTGTTAAATTACAAAAAAAGTCATCCCTTTTACACAACAACAAATATTATTTTAAAGATATTTATGTATTTATATTTTGATATTTCTAATATATATACACATATAATGAGAATCATGATATTTGAACACATATCTTAATTCTTAACTAAAATCATATTTAATTTTTATATAAAATTTTTATAAGTTCGTTATATAAATGTTTTCACCGTGGGTATACCATTATCTAGTAATACATTAAAAAAAATTTATCTGGGTGTGCCATTATCTTGTTTTGTATATGTAAGAAAGAAAAATGATACAAAAATGAGTAAAACCACCTTGATTTTACAATAGTTTAAGTTCTATATATACACCAAATCTAGATTTTGACACAATCATATCTGAAAAATTCATCTTAAAAGAAACACACATGTCTATTAAAAAAGAGACTGTGGTTGATATGGTAAAGATGAGATATTGAAAATCATGATATCTTAGGTATAGATCTTATCATAAATGTATATTTTTATTTTATATAAAGAGATAAGATAAAAATACTCCCATAGCAATAATTGTTATTTTGAAAAAAAATATATTTTTAATAATTTTTCAATTAAATTGAGATCCAAGTGATAGGTAATATCAATTTAATCAAACTCTTGGCATGCACTTAGTATAGAAGAGATGATGTTTATAAATTTTTTTCATCCTTTTTTAAATTGTAATATAATTGTTCATTTGTAAAAAAAAATAAAAAATAAAAAATAAAAAAAATTGATGATAATGATGATGAAGAAACAATATTTTAAAAGGTAATATTAATGTCTCCATCTATATAAACTGATGTATAAAATTTATATAATAAGGTAAGAATGTGATAATTAATCTATAAGAAGGTTTCAAATACAGTTATATATTTATTATTTTAGGGTAAAATTATATAATTAATCACATAATTTTTTAAGTTTTCATTTTAGGCATTAAAATTAAAAAAATTTCATTTTATTTTAAGTATTATCGTTAATAATCATTTTCATTTTGGTTACATTTTTTTTAGAATTTATAAGGAAAACTTAGGTTTTTTTTTAGGGAAAAGTAAATAAACTTAAAAAGATAGGATGATTTTTCTTTGGGCAATTCAATGTAAAACTTAAGTTTTTCCTTTTACTAGAAAAGTAAAATTAATTCTAAAAAAAAATACAAGAAATTAAAAAAAAAAAGATAAAATGGTTTTTATCTTTAAAAACTCAAGTAATTCCATGAAAAATTCTAGATTTTTTTTTAAGGAAAAAAAAAAGCTAAAATTAATTCGAAAAAGAAAAACATAAAGGAAATTAAAAAAAAATGGTTTTCCCTATAAAAACCCAACTAGTTTCCTATAAAGCCTAAGTTTTTCCTTTTTTATTGAGAAAAATTAAAATTAATTCTAAAAAAAAAGAGAAAAAAAAAAGAGATTAAAAAGATAAAGTGAGTGACCAAAATGAAAATTTACTAAAGTTGAATGACTAAAATGAACTTTGAATTAATAATGGGTAAACAAAATGGAAACAGTTGTTAACGGTAGTGCCTAAATTTCAAGAAAAAATTTATTTTTGTTCCCAAAATGAAAACATATAAAAATTGAGTGCTCATCTATGTAGTTTATCCATTATTTTAATATTTTTTTATACATGTGCCACCCTTTAAACCAAGCACCAAGCCAAAAAAAAATCATAGGGTCAAAATAAATAATAAATATTTGAGAAGCCAAGATGCAATTCTACCATTATATTAATTGGTAATGTAATAAATCTTGAAAGGATTCTCCAACTTACTATTTTTGGAACTAAAACCATTAGGTACTTGTCTACTCCGCTCTTTTAATCCTTATTTATAAAATCTAAAATCTTCATTAAATAATTTTTTAATTATGATAGAAATATGATGATTTTTTATGATTATGGACTCTTTTTCTAGTGTTTTTCAACAATCGATGGGTTGGGCACATAATGAAAAAGGTTAATCGCCGATTGTTGGTGATCCAACTGTTGATCGGAATGGTATGGATATAGATAGAGGGGTTCCTCATCCACCATCTTTTCGGGATACTCTTCTAGGGTCTCCTCCATATTTGTTTCAAGGGTTGGATATGGATGATATCGTGTTGGAGGATAGTGACGTGTTGATCGGTGATATTGATGGGGTTCCTTGATTAGTTTTTTGGATTGAGTTCACACTCTCATTGAGAAGAGTATAGCACGTCTGGTTGTCATCAAGTTGTTGGGTCGCCAGATTGTGTTTAATGTGCTTCTTAACATATTATTTGCCCTCTGGAAGCTGTGGCAACGGATTCAAATGATGTACTTGGAAAATGATTTCTACCTAGTCAAGTTCCTTGATGGTGATAAATACTCCAAGGCATTGACTAACGAACATTGGGTGATTTTAGGAAATACCTTACGGTTCGGCTCTTGACTCCAACTTTCTCTCTTGTTTAGGACACTATACAAAAATTGGTGGCTTGGGTTTGTTTGTCTGGCTTGTCATCCAGGTTATACAAGAAATTTTGGTTCGAGCTATTGGTAGCATCATTGGTTCGATGATTAAACTGGACTACAACACTAGCAATGGTTCTCGTTGTCGTTTTGCTCGGTTGGTTGTATGTCTCGATGTTAGTAAGGCTCTAGTGTCGAAAGTCCAAATTGGTGGGTGATTGTACCGTAACACCCCTACCCCATCTCCATCGTTGAATTAGGGTTACAGAGTACTACTGAACAATCAAAAAAACATTTAACATCCAAACATTTCAATGAAATCATTTAACATTAATTAAATAAATGTTATTAAAAATCTATCAAACATGTGCATCTGGGCCTTAAATTGATCCTTCGAGGCCCTAAAATAGGCTAGAAAAAATCTGCAACTAATTTGAAACAAAACAGAAGATTTTGGAAAAAGTTGCAAAATTTAAAAACAGGCGTCACACGACTTTATGGCCAAGCCATGTGACATAGCTCAGGTCGTATAACAATCGAAAAAAGGGACATACGACTGTGTCCCAGCCCGTGTCTCTACCTGTGTAACTCACTGAGTTGGGTTACACAGTCGTGTCGCAGGCCGTGTGCTAGGCTGTGTAACAGACTAACTTGATACACTAACAATTTACAAATGACACACGGTTGTGTTGCCAGGCTGTGTGACAGCCCGTGTGATCCATAATTTGACCCTAAAATCAAGCCATTTCAAGACCAAAACACACCTAACCAAACATCCCATTTGTACCCACATTCAATAAGCCTAAGTGTAACAGCCCATTTTTAGTCAAATCGAAACAGTGGTTTCGGGACCACAAATTTGAAGTTGGAATATTTATTTTATTATTATTTTAATGTTTACAGCATTATTGAATGATTGTGTGAAAGTTTCGTTTAGAAATTTTATCGTTTGAGTAGTCAATTTGATAAAAAAGACTAAATTGCGAAAAGTGCAAAAGTGGTGTTCTATTAGTTAAGAGTTCCTAATAGCTATAGAACCTTAAAATAAGAGTCCTTAAGTGATAATTAGACCATTATTAAGGTGGGTGGACATTTGTGTACATGGTTTATATAAATTTTTAATGTTTTAATAAAGGTTAAATTAGTAAATATGTAAATAAACATAAAATAAACAAAACAAAATCATAAAATAGTGTCCATCTTCTTCCTAGTGCTGAAATTTGAAGAAAACAAAAACCATAGCTAGGTTTTCCATTCGGCGATGGTTTAATAGCTCATTAAGGTATGATTTTTGTCCCGTTTTTATTGATTTCTATGTTTTTGAGATCATTGCAACTAGGTCTAGCTAGCCCAGGGACTATTTTGCAAAATTGTTAAAGATTTGAGATGTTTCCATTGATGAATACATGAGTATTTTAATGTTTAATGATAGATTATGAATGTTTGTTGATAATTATACAAGTTTTGTTAAGTGATTTTTAGTGAAAATGCAAATTAGGGATTAAGTTGTGAAATGTTGAAACTTTGTGGTTAAAATATGAAATAAATGAAAAATATGGGCTGCTAGGGACCCAATTGAAATTCGTCTAGCATGGGTTGTGGTTGAATTGCATGAATTTGTGTTTTTATGAAA
This sequence comes from Gossypium sturtianum, assembly GCA_025698515.1. Classification (NCBI taxonomy): domain Eukaryota; kingdom Viridiplantae; phylum Streptophyta; class Magnoliopsida; order Malvales; family Malvaceae; genus Gossypium; species Gossypium sturtianum. The sequence continues at coordinate 66,038,614 of CM046950.1, read as the reverse complement.
TAAGGACTAAATTGTAAAAGATGTGAAACATTAGGGGCAAATGTGTAAAGGTGCTTTAAAATGTGATTTGGACTGAATTGAATAGAGAGATGATTAAATAAGTTAATTTTGATTACATATAGATCAATAAAAGCAAAACTCGGATCTAGATAGAGGGAAAAACAAAGTTCTCGACTAACCGACCAGTTTAGCCGTTTTTACATTTGAGGTAAGTTCGCATGTAATAAGCATTGTTATATTTGTGTTTTAAATGCTTTGATATTGCATAAATTGTGAATTACGAATTTGTGGACATATTCGACGAAGATTCGACATTTAAAATCCCGGTTGAACCTTAGAAATAGATTAGGATACGGATGACATGTCATTAGGGGATACATTGATTTGGCTTCGGGCCATGATATCGGCACTTCGGGTGTGAGCTTCATTGATTTGGCTTCGGGCCATGATATCGGCACTTCGGGTGCAAGCTTCATTGATTTGGCTTCGGGCCATGATATTAGCACTTCGGGTGCGAGATACATTGATTTGGCTTCAGGCCATGATATTGGCATTTAGGGTGCGAGACTCCCGAGTATCCGAAATTTATTCCGAATGGTTCAACGGGTATATTGAAGAAGTGAAATGGTGAGAAATAGATACGTATCGGTACATGTATGTACGTAAAACTATTTGAGCAATGAATCAAAGGAAGTTGTGAGCTTATGATCAATTATGTGCTTAAATTTCATGTTAACTTTGTGATTGTTGCTTTGATGCAATTTATGTTTTCATTTTGAAATGTAAATGAATGATGAGACTTGCTTATTATTTTCATACAAGCTTACTAAGCTATAAAGCTTACTTTGTTTATTTTACTGTGTTTTATAGTGACTTCAAAGCTAGCTCAGATTCGGGGATCGTCAGAGACTACGTCACACTATTCTACTATCACTTGGTACTTTTGAACTTTGGTATTTTGGTATATGGCATGTATATGATTACGGTCATTTTGTTATGTAGTATGGTAATGAGTTGTGCCATTTGAATTGGCTTGTAAATGTTTATGTTTTGATTTGTATATATATATATAGGCATGAGAGTTGGCTTAATTTGGTTGGTTTGATTAAGTATATAAATGTGTTTATGGCTAATTATATGTATTTGAGGTTGATTTTGTGATGTTTATTGATAGTAGATATTGTGGTTGTGAAATGGTATAAATATGAGAAGTTATAAGCTTGTGAATTTGAGCATAATGATACATGTTTGGAAAAGTTTACTTAGTTGAAATGTATATATGAATTTGGTATAAATGGATTGGCCTATTTTGTGACTTGTATATATTGTGTATAATGGATTTGATTTGGCATGATTTAGGCTTGCTTTAGTTGGTTTGTATGCCTATTTTTATGCCATGAATTGTGCAATCTGGTTTGATGTAGGTGTGCACAAGTGGGTGGCAAAATGACTTGGTAAATAGCCTATTTTTGTCCACACGGGCAGAGACACGGGCGTGTGTCTCAGCCGTGTGTGACACACGGTCACGTACACGGCTGTGTGTCCCCTGGTATTGAAATAGAAACCAAGTCAGTATGCTCCACACGGCCTCACACATGGGCATGTGACTTGGCCGTATGACATAAGTTAGTATACCCTACAGGTTTGACACGGCCTGGCACACGGGCGTATATGGCCATTTGTAGGGCACACGGGCTAGCCACACGGGTGTGTGCGTTGGCTGTGTGACCCAAGTCAGAGAGTTACACGGGGTCAGACACGGGTTGGGACACGACCATGTGCTCCCATTTCGAATGTCCACACGGCCGGGACACACGGGCGTGTGTCCCCTATTTTTGAGAAAATTTTCTAAATGTTCAAAACGTTTCCAAAGTTATCAGTTTAGTCCCAAACCGCTCCTAATGCATGTTTAAGGCATTGTAGGCTCGTATTAGGGACAAAATGATTGGTTGTGAATGAATTGTATTTGAAATGATTAATTTGTATGAGAAACGTATGTTTTAATGTGTGATAAGTTCGGTAATGCTCCGTAACCCTATTCCAGCGTTGAATACGAGTGAGGGTTGTTACATTTATTGGTATCAGAACTACAGTTTAGTCGATTCTAGGACTAATGTAGCATGTGTGAGAGTCTCTCTATACATGCCATATATAACCTGTGATAGTGTGATGACTCCTGAGAATTTAAACTGTGTCTTCGTATAGCAAATGGATCCCAATCAAGCTGTAGCTGATGATGTTGAGAGTAATGCGCCAGCTCTTGCTCAAGGGACAGCGCCGTCTGAATCTAGAAATGTATCGAGTAGTCGCAAAGGAGAGGCTAAAGAAGCCTTTTTCCAAATGATGAACGAGTGGTTCACGAAATTTGTTCGGACAAATCCTATAACAGCCCAATTTTGGGTCTAGTCGGAACAGTGGTTTCGAGACCACAAATCTGATGCAGTAAAATTTATTTTTATTATACTTTTATGGTCTACAGTTTTATGGAATGGTTTCGTGAAAATTTCATTTGAAAATTCTGACGTTTGGGCACTCAATTTAGTTAAAGGGATTAAATTGTAAAAAGTGCAAAATTTGAGTTCTATATGTTAAAGGTGTCCAATTGCTATGAGATCTTAAATTAGAGGTCCTTAGATGGTAATTAGACCATTAAACTTTAAGATGGACAAAAATGGACATCGCTAGGTGAAATTTCAAACTTATGCATTAAGGGTATTTTGGTCATTTGGTAAATAAAGATAAAATAAAACAAATAAAAAGATGTCATCTTCTTCAATTTAGTCCCTTAGTGCCGAAATTTCAAGGGAGACCATAGCTAGGGTTTGTTCATCTTCCAAGATCGATTGTAAGTCTGTTCTATCCCCGTTTTTAATGATTTTTATGTTTTGAGATCCTTGCAACCTAAACTAGCTATTTCAAGGACTAATTTGAAAAGATGTCAAAGTATAAAATTTTACCCATGTTAGATATTTGTGTATTTTGATGTTTAATGGTAGGAAATGTATGTTTGATGTTAGATAAACAACTTTTACTAAGTGATTTTTGATGAAAATGCCTAAAAAGGACTTATTTGTAAAAGTTGTAAAATGAGTAGTAAAAGTGTGATTAAATGGAAAATATGCGCTGTTATGAGTATGAAAATGCTTCGGCTAGGCTTGGATTTTGAAGAAATTGACTATATTTCATTTTACGAGCCTAGGGACTAAAGTGTAAAATGTTGAAAAGTTAGGGGAAAAAATGTAAGTTTTTCATAATGTGATTTTTGGACTGGATTGAATAATGTGAGTATTAAATGAGTTAAACTTACTGTTATAGATAAAGAAAAACAAAGTTCGGACCTAGATTAGGGGAAAAACAAAGTGTTTGACGATTAGGTCCATTTTCACTATTTTTGTACCGAGGTAAGTTCGTATGTTAATAATGAAACGTTATAATTGTATTTATAATGTTTTGATGATGCATAAATTGTATGATTGACTCTATGGGTGTAATTGACAAAGTTTCGACAAGCGAGAAAATCTCGGTTGAACCTTAAGAATAGATTAGGATACAAGTGACATGTCACTAGGAACCCATGTGATTATGTGATTATGTGACCGGTCTTTGGTCGTCACGTCCCTACCGGTGGCTTGGTATACCGGCATATGTTGCGGATACCTGACAGCTTGTGTAACACCCCTAACCCGTATCCGTCGCCGAATTAGGGTTACGAGGCATTACCATATAAGACACAATTCAGCACAATCATTTTTCTCCTTTCATGCACCAAAGAATAACGATACATTTGTAACATTACTAAACTCGAATGTCCACGAATCATTTATACTAGATTCAATTATATGAACCATAAAGCGAATCCAATTCAAATGTTCAATCAAACTAACACACGAAAACCAAATTCAAACCATACGACATAAATTTATAGCATTCTTACATGTGTACCACTTAACCAACTAACCAAACATATATTTCTATTATTAAACATCATATCGTAATTCATATACATCATAATTCCATTAGCCGAATCTTACGGCTATATAGTAAGGCATTTGTACACCTAAATAAACATCAATCATATGTCACTTTCATATACTCAACTTACAACAATACATCCATTATATAAACTTACCCACTTGCGCATATTTAAACCACAACTAACCATATCAATATATAACATTAACTAATATCAATATAAATTATTTATGAACTTTGTACATGTACATATTATGTAACATCCTAAAATAGGGCCTATGCATTTTCGGTTTAATTGTACGAAGTGACATGTTTTAAGTATTATGAATAAATTTTGAATATTTTTGGAAACCCGGAAATGAGTGAAAATAAGTTAGAAATGAACACTTTTGGAAACCTGGAAATGTATGGAAATGTTAAGTTTAAAAGAGGAAAGTGAACATTTTTAGAACCTTGGAAATGTAAGGAAATGTCATGGAAATGTAAGGAAATGTCAAGTTTACAGAGCCGATCGAAAATTTTTGGAAACTTAGAAATGACCTAGAAATGACGAGTTTTAAGGTTTAAAAGGGGAAATTAAGGCAAGGTGGCCTTAAAAGAAAAAGTTTGTGAAATTTGACACACAAATAGGCTTGGAAAAGTGGTCTGAAGATGCCACTTAGGGCCTATGGAAATGGCGCAACATGCAAGGTGTTGGGCCTGAGTTCGAGTCACATGGGAAGCAAATAAAAGAAATTTTATTTTGCTACAAGGAGCAGAGAGGTGGACGGCACATGGCTATAAATTAAGAGCTTTTATTATTTTATAAATAGTGGATAAATAAGGGATTTATTTATCATTATTTTCAAGAGATAATTGTTGGATTAAATTCTTTTAATTTGAATAAAGAGATAAAGAGGAAAATAAGGGAGAAGTGATGGCCAAGTAAGGGACTTTGAGTTTAATAATTTCGGCTAAGTAAGGATAGTTGCTGAATTATCTTTTATTTTAAGTGATAATTAAAGAGATAAAGCTATTAAAATAGAAGAGTGGTGGCCAAGTAAGGGACTCCTTAGATGATAATTTCGGCTATAAAAGGAAAAGAGAGGCCATTCTGCATTATTATCTGTTCTTTGAAAGCCTCTGCCGAATTCTCTTCACCAAATCTTCTTCTTCTTTTATTTTTGCCAAGCCGAAATACCTTGTGATCTAGCCGAATCCTCCATCTTTATTCTTCCTTCTCTTTTCTTTCTAATCCTCCAAAAGCCCGGTTGTGAGATCATCATCTAGCCATAGCCGAATCTCTGAAGGTTGAAGTGAAGGTGCAATCGATTTCTTCAAGTAAGGGTAAGATCTCATTCGGTTTCATCCTTTTTTCTTAAGATTTGCCGAAATCTAGGACTAACCCCATTAATATCTTGTTGCCGAAACTTTGAAGGCTAAACCCGATAATTAAAACCCGAAAGGGACTAGCCATGATAAAAACCCTAGTTTTAAAATCCCTAAATTACCCTTTTAATTGTAGTAAAAGATTATTGTGAAATTTTTTCCAAAATATCTCCGATTTACAAAATTACAAAAATGCCCTCTGTATTGTAAATTACTAAAATACCCTTAGTTCTTAAGATTTTCAAAAATACCCTCGACGTTTGCTACAATATTTCTACTTTACAAAGATATAAAAACTTACATTTTACAAATAACAAGATACCCCGATTTGGAAAATTTACAGGCGCTTCGACTTCCAAAATTAAGAAATAACCTCGATTTACAAATTTTTGCAACACCTCTCGATTTGGAAAACAAAATAACCAGAGATTTTGTAAATTCTAAAATACCTCTAATTTGAAAAATATTTTTGAATTGACCCGATTTATTACCAAAATACCCCCCTGTAGGGAAAATGACGAAAATTACTGGGTAGGGGAATGGATGGAATGGCCATAAAAGTGTAGTGAATGATGTTGTGAATGAATGTGACTTTATGGAGAAATGAATGTGTCTCTGCTTATGAATGTGAATGTGACTCCCTGAGTTAGAGTAGTGAACTTGAACTGAACCTTTGTGTAATCGGAAGAACTACTTCTAAATACTTTACTTCATAAAATTGTTCGCGGTTAATAAGTGGAACAAAATTCTGATGCATAAAACTTTTTAATCAGATAAGTCGCGACGTTAGAAATGAGTTCTAGGGGATGTGAACTTAAAAAATTGTGCCTAGGAAGTATGATGATTCTATTAAGATCAGAGTGCGCAGCATAAGCGTAGTGCGGTGAGTTAAGAGGTACGATTATTCGTTAATAAGTAATTTCGAGGACGAAATTATTTTTAAGGAGGGTAGAACTGTAACATCCTAAAATAGGGCATATGCATTTTCGATTTAATTATACGAAGTGACATGTTTTAAGTATTATGAATAAATTTTGAATTTAATGGGGTTAGTCCTAGATTTCGGCAAATCTTAAGAAAAAAGGATGAAACCAAATGAGATCTTACCCTTACTTGAAGAAATCGATTGCACCTTCACTTCAACCTTTAGAGATTCGGCTATGGCTAGATGATGATCTCACAACTTCAGCTTTTGGAGGGATTAGAAAGAAAAGAGAAGGAAGAATAAAGATGGAGGATTCGGCTAGATCACAAGATATTTCGGCTTGGCAAAAATAAAAGAAGAAGAAGATTTGGTGAAGAGAATTTGGCAGAGGCTTTCAAAGAACAGATAATAATGCAGAATGGCCTCTCTTTTCCTTTTATAGCCGAAATTATCATCTAAGGAGTCCCTTACTTGGCCACCACTCTTCTATTTTAATAGCTTTATCTCTTTAATTATCACTTAAAATAAAAGATAATTCAGCAACTATCCTTACTTAGCCGAAATTATTAAACTCAAAGTCCCTTACTTGGCCATCACTTCTCCCTTATTTTCCTCTTTATCTCTTTATTCAAATTAAAAGAATTTAATCCAACAATTATCTCTTGAAAATAATGATAAATAAATCCCTTATTTATCCACTATTTATAAAATAATAAAATCTCCTAATTTATAGCCATGTGCCGTCCACCTCTCTGCTCCTTGTAGCAAAATAAAATTTCTTTTATTTGCTTCCCATGTGACTCGAACTCAGGCCCAACACCTTGCATGTGGCGCCATTTCCATAGGCCCTAAGTGGCATCTTCAGACCACTTTTCCAAGCCTGTTTGTGTGTCAAATTTCACAAACTTTTTCTTTTAAGGCCACCTTGCCTTAATTTCCCCTTTTAAACCTTAAAACTCGTAATTTCCCCTTTTAAACCTTAAAACTCGTCATTTCTAGGTCATTTCTAAGTTTCCAAAAATTTTCGATCGGCTCTGTAAACTTGACATTTCCTTACATTTCCATGACATTTCCTTACAAGACATTTCCTTACATTCCAAGACATTTCCTTACATTTCCATGACATTTCCTTACAAGACATTTCCTTACATATCCAAGGTTCTAAAAATGTTCACTTTCCTCTTTTAAACTTAACATTTCCATACATTTCCAGGTTTCCAAAAGTGTTCATTTCTAACTTATTTTCACTCATTTCCGGGTTTCCAAAAATATTCAAAATTTATTCATAATACTTAAAACATGTCACTTCGTACAATTAAACCGAAAATGCATAGGCCCTATTTCAGGATGTTACAGTTCTACCCTCCTTAAAAATAATTTCGTCCTCGAAATTACTTATTAACGAATAATCGTACCTCTTCACTCACCGCACTACGCTTATGCTGCGCACTCTAATCTTAATAGAATCATCATACTTCCTAGGCACAATTTTTTAAGTTCACATCCCCTAGAACTCATTTCTAACGTCGCGACTTATCTGATTAAAAAGTTTTATGCATCAGAATTTTGTTCCACTTATTAACCGCGAACAATTTTATGAAGTAAAGTATTTAGAAGTAGTTCTTCCGATTACACAAAGGTTGGTTCAAGTTCACTACTCTAACTCAGGAGTCACATTCACATTCATAAGCAGAGACACATTCATTTCTCCATGAAATCACATTCATTCACAACATCATTCACTACACTTTTATGGCCATTCCATCCATTCCCTACACAGGGTAATTTAAATCATTTTCCCTACAGGGGGTATTTTGGTAATAAATTGGGGTCAATTCAAAAATATTTTTCAAATTAGAGGTATTTCAGAATTTACAAAATCTCTGCAGGTTATTTTGTTTTCCAAATCGAGAGGTGTTGCAAAAATTTCAGAAATCGAGGTTATTTCAGTAATTTTGGAAGTCAAGGAAGCGATTAAGTAAATTTTCCAAATTAGGGTATCTTGTTATTTGTAAAACAAAAGTTTTTGATATCTTTGTAAAGTAGAAATATTGTAGCAAACGTCGAGGTATTTTTGAAAATCTTAAGAACTAAGGGTATTTTAGTAATTTACAATACAGGGCATTTTTGTAATTTTGTAAATCGGAGATATTTTGGAAAAAATTTTCACAATAATCTTTTACTACAATTAAAAGGGTAATTTAGGGATTTTAAAACTAGGGTTTTTATCATGGCTAGTCCCTTTCGGGTTTTAATTATCGGGTTTAGCCCGTGAATAAGTCCTCTTGGTTAGGGTGAAACAGTAGCTACGCACTGGTAGGATTCGAGTAAATAGGAGGTGAGTCGTTAGGATTTGCTTAAATACCAAGCTCTTACTGAATCCACTCTTAGACATGCGCTGTGATTTGCCACACCCTAGCTCGCGACTTACTTCTGAGTTTGTTTAATAGTCCTTAAGTCTTATGCATGTGTTTGAGTGCACTAGCCCTAGGGTTCAATAGCCCTAATATTCTAATCTACGAGCCCAAATAAGCCCATAACAGTTTACATAAACAAGTCACTTCAATAATTAGAAGTACTTACCTGATGGACTTGGTAGGAGATACTGGTGCCATGCCAGAATAACCTGAAAAGTTTATGAAAGCCCATACTTTTGAAAAAATTATTTTTGGACCCAAAACCCTCAAGGCCGAGTTTTGAACCGGGCTCTGATACCAATTTGTAACACCCCAAACCCGGCCCACAAACCCTAACCGGATCTAGTATGCCACTGCGGAAAAACGTTTGAGAAGATTCGACTTAAAGATAAAATCATGACAACTTGTTGAGTTTGTAAAACGGTGACCATTTAAAATCTTAAGTAAAGTGTGGTGTTTATAAAAATGTCCTGGTTAAAACTTTATGATACATTTTAGGATATAGTTTTGCCGAAAATAAACCGGTTTCAAAATAATAATTCAATCGTCACTTTGCTTTAACATAATAAAAATACTCAAATAGAAATACTTAAATACTTTAACTGGGCCTTATTACAACAAATAATTAAACAAAAGTTCTTAGTAATAAACTGAATAAAATAAAGAAGATGTCTTCTGCATGGGCCACCTCGTATCCACTCCAACCCGGTCCAATCACCACGAATCATCTGCGATGTTTAATAAAAATTGGGTGAGTCATACAGACTCAGTGTGTAATTAGTCCACTGAATTCCACCCACATGCTAACCACATATTAACTCATATATCAGATATCAATTATCAAATTCACATGTTATCACATTCAGGCTTGGCCCATATTCATATCACATTCATCTAATAGGGTAGTTAACCACATAATTTCCACATCTTGGGCTTGGCCCATTTCATCATCAACCCATATGATGAGATAATGAGTTTATGCAAAGTGCACCCAACCCAACCTAGGGTCCATCCGTTACACCTACCTTAGCAGACTCCCTGCCTAAGGCCGTGGCTAATCCACCGATCAACTAAGTGATCCCACATATCTTACCTTGGCAGACTTGCTGCTCAAGGCCGTGGCTGAGCCACCGATCACCTAAGTGATCCCACATATCTTACCTTGGCGGACTTGCTTTGCTCAAGGCCGTGGTTGAGCCACCGATCACCTAAGTGATCCCACATATCATTCGATCCACGGTGATGCACCACGACTATCAACCGCCGAGGTGGGCACCTAGCCAACACCTCCCTTGATGAAGCACATAGCTAACATCAAGCGCTAACGTAGCACAAGGCTAACATTAGACCACGTACATAAAGTACACCCATACCTTCTTTCATATCCCAACCCATGCACATGCCACATAAAATAATGATACAATGTAATGATGCATGAGCATGTTCATCAAGCATATTATCACATATTCATATTAATAATCACATATCATCAGGTTTGGTACTTACCGGATTATCGACATACCCCTTGAGGGTATCCTTATCACAATTTCCACTGCACTAGTTAGCACATTCATAACACATACACATTTCACATACATATCATATACCCGGAAAGCGGTGGGTTAATCACACACCGATCACTTGGAGAACTATGCTTTGACGATCGATGCTATCACTAGGCGATACTACGGCTATTTGCCTACTTTCTTGCTCGATTTGGTCCACACCCCGGTGGCCAATCCCTAACCGCCGAGACAGATCTCTTCTTAAACCGGGATAGGGACCTTCCCTTTCCCTTCTTGAATGGTATTCGCCTCCATCAACACACTTAATCGGAACAATCGATTTAATCATCAATATACGAATTCTTAACCAAATATCCACAACTTATCATACTTACTTAGGAAGGGTCTTGAAATCCGAAAAGCTTGATCTAATGCTTAGATCCTTAATCCCTACATTTGATTAATCACCTACTACTTTAATAAAAAGCCATTCGGCCATAAATCCAAATCCTAGTAGGATTAGTATACTTAAACTTACCTTGTTGCCGTTTGACTTAAGAATCAAGTCTTGAAATCTCTCGCTATACTCTTCTTGCATTCGCCAAGCATTGAATCAATTAACTTGGTTAGTTTTCGGCTTTTGAATAATTAATGAACACATATATTTACCAAACATGGCCTTGGCGAATACTATAGACACTTACCTTGTGGATTTTAAATCCGAAACTCACCGAATAACTAGGGAACACGTGGCCTATGGTGTACCTTCGGGGAAAAGAACTTCTCCTTCCTTGTAGTCGACACTTAGTAAATCCCGAAAGATCTCTTCAAAGTTTTGGCAACAAGATATTAATGGGGTTAGTCCTAGATTTGGCAAATCTTAAGAAAAAGGATGAAACCGAATGAGATCTTACCCTTACTTGAAGAAATCGATTGCACCTTCACTTCAACCTTGAGAGATCGGCTATGGCTAGATGATGATCTCACAACCCGGCTTTTGGAGGATTAGAAAGAAAAGAGAAGGAAGAATAAAGATGGAGGATTCGGCTAGATCACAAGGTATTTTTCGGCTTGGCAAAAATAAAAGAAGAAGAAGATTTGGTGAAGAGAATTCGCAGAGGCTTTCAAAGAAACAGATAATAATGCTGAGAATGGCCTCTCTTTTCCTTTTATAGCCGAAATTATCATCTAAGGAGTCCCTTACTTGGCCACCACTCTTCTATTTTAATAGCTTTATCTCTTTAATTATCACTTAAAATAAAAGATAATTCAGCAACTATCCTTACTTAATGAAATTATTAAACTCAAAGTCCCTTACTTGGCCATCACTTCTCCCTTATTTTCCTCTTTATCTCTTTATTCAAATTAAAAGAATTTAATCCAACAATTATCTCTTGAAAATAATGATAAATAAATCCCTTATTTATCCACTATTTATAAAATAATAAAAGCTCCTAATTTATAGCCATGTGCCGTCCACCTCTCTGCTCCTTGTAGCAAAATAAAATTTCTTTTATTTGCTTCCCATGTGACTCGAACTCAGGCCCAACACCTTGCATGTGGCGCTATTTCCATAGGCACTAAGTGGCATCTTCAGACCACTTTTCCAAGCCTGTTTGTGTGTCAAATTTCACAAACTTTTTCTTTTAAGGCCACCTTGCCTTAATTTCCCCTTTTAAACCTTAAAACTCGTCATTTCTAGGTCATTTCTAAGTTTACAAAAATTTTTGATCGGCTCTGTAAACTTGACATTTCCTTACATTTCCATGACATTTCCTTACAAGACATTTCCTTACATTTCCAAGACATTTCCTTACATTTCCATGACATTTCCTTACAAGACATTTCCTTACATTTCCAAGGTTCTAAAAATGTTCACTTTCCTCTTTTAAACTTAACATTTCCATACATTTCCAGGTTTCCAAAAGTGTTCATTTCTAACTTATTTTCACTCATTTCCGGGTTTCCAAAAATATTCAAAATTTATTCATAATACTTAAAACATGTCACTTCGTACAATTAAACCGAAAATGCATAGGCCCTATTTTAGGATGTTACATATTAGCTTAAGCTGAACTATACCACACGGCAAAATGGGAAAAATTATACAAGTACATACAAGCATTTCTAAATGACCTAATTTCAATTGTAAAACTATCCAATTCATGCACTGCCCACTTGACTAACCTTAACCATTTTCCAAGTTCAATAGTCGAATTTAAACATGCCAATTTCATATGCTATGTACCATGCCAAAATTTCATTTACACAACCAAATCCATTAACCCAATATTCGGTTATCAAATTTAGCCTCCAAAAATTCATACATTTCCATCTTGAACCGTACCTAAAAAGTCACTCATTCAGGCATTTAATATGTGCATACTTAACCATTACAAACCGATTTAAATTAACCTTTATACAATCGAACATAAATTCATCAATTTACCTCATCACTGAGTCGAATCACAAGACCAACCACAAATGCAAATCAAATCATGTTTCAAGCTTACTAAATGAGCTATTTATAAGTCATTCATATCATTACACAACCAAGATATATAACCCAAAACACCATTCATACATGTCATGGAACATACTTACCAAAACGTGCATATACCATGATCAAAATTACACAACCATCAACTAACTCATTAATCAAACCAAACCATATAACCAAATACCACGCACAAACACACCATGAAATATACTTCCATAATAAGCTATTGCCATGACCGAACACACATAAGCCTTAATATCAAGATTAAGCCATTTTCGCATGGCTATATATATATATACATGCCCAAAAATCAAACATTTCAACTATGCTATACATGCCATATGCCCAAAATCAACTTAGTAAAATACCGAAAGAAACAGTTGATAGTGTGATAGGCTTTGCTGACGATCCCCGAGCTCGTAACGTGACTCCAAAATCTATAAAATAGAGGTAAACAAGAACACACACAGAGTAAGCTATTTAAGCTTAGTAAGTCTTAAGCAAAAACAATATAACAGCAATTACAAATTAACAATTTGTTAACAAAGCCAAATTTGCATAATATCAAGTACAAGTTATCATTTACTAATAGATCACATTTTAACCTCACATACATATGTCATATGGCCGAATATAATCAATCATATACATATATAAATTTTCACTTTTATTATTACAAACACATCAATAGGCCAAATCACTTATATGTTCAAATATGTTAACACATAATTCATATTCATATAACCTTTTATCATTTCAATTAACCAACTTACCTTATTTTCATATAAACAAATAACTAACACATACCTGAACCTGTAATTCAATTTCACATTCGGTCTTTACTTCACATTTCCCGTTGAACCGTTCGGAATTAAAAAGGATACGCAGATAGTCGGAAGCTCGTACAATGCCAACGCCCCAGACGTGGTCTTACATGTAATCACATATCGATGCCACTGTCCCAGACAGGGTCTTACACGAATGAAATACAATGCCAATGTCCCAGACATGGTCTTACACGTAAACACAAGTCGATGCCAACGTCCCAGACGTGGTCTTACACGATAACACATATCGAAAATCCTATGTAATGACATATGTATCCTATCTATTCCTAGGGTTCGTACGGGACTTTCGGACGTTGAATCTCGATCGAATCAAACTCGAAACATAGTTCCCTATCTCATAATCACATTCGGCCAAAGCACACATGTATATATATATTCGAATAATTCAATTCATCACATAACATTTATATATTCTTAATTTAACAACATTTAAATGCTTATAGACTTACCTCGGATATCAACGGACGAAATCGACTACTCGACTACTTTCGACTTCCCCCGATCTAATTCCGTTTTCTTTCGTTCTTGATCTAAATAAATTCAAATTTAACCAATTTAATCACACATTCATTCAATTTAATCCAAAAACACATAAATGGGCAAATTACCATTTTGCCCCTGACATTTCACACTTTTTACAATTTAGTCCCTATTGCATAAAACACAAAATACACAAAATTTACACATACCATAGTTAGGCCGAATATTCAAAAGCATTATACAAGTCCATATATTTCATTTTTTTCACATTTTAGTCCCCCAAAATTTTATTTTTACAATTTAGCCCTAATTACTCAAATTCATCAAAAATTCAAAGACAAACATATTAATCTAACACATATATTTCATAATTTATCAACTAACATCATAAAACTCATAAACTCATCAATGACACATTTCAAAATCTTCATCAAAATAAAAATTCAAGCAAGAGGTCTTGAAGTATTCGAAACAACGATTCCAAAAACGTAAAAATTATCAAAAACCGAACTAAGACTAACCTTGAATCAAGCTTCAACAATGGCCGAACCTAGCTTAGGTTTCTTTCTTTTTCTTTTCTTTAGTTTCGGTCTTGGGAAGAAAAAGATGAGCATGGCTTTTATTTTTTTTATGTTTTATGTTATATATTAACTTATTATTATTTTACTTAATTAACCATTACTAATTAATATATATAACATATATAATAAGGTTATATTAGTCCTTTGCCGTCCACTAATTTATATAGTGAGCTAATTGCATCATAAAACCTCCAAATTATAAAGACAACAACAATTAGGCACTTTCCTATTTAACCATCAAATTTTTATTTTACGCGATTAAGCCCTTATATTTAATCAGACACTCAAACAACGAAATTAAAACACGAAAATTTCACACAAGCAAATTCACACATAGTAAACACTGAAAATAATTTTAAAATATTTTTCTAACTCAGATTCGTGGTCCCAAAACCACCGTTCCGATTAGGGTCAAAATCGGACTGTTACAACTCTCCCCCCTTAGGGATTTTCGTCCCCGAAAATCTTACCGGTGAATAGGTTCGGATAACACTCTTTCATTGTATCCTCTGACTCCCAAGTTGCTTCCTCAAATCCGTGCTTATGCCACAGTACCTTAACTAACGGAATTTTCTTATTTCGCAATTCTTTAATCTCGCGAGCCAGGATACAAATCGGTTCTTCTTCATATGTCATATCGGACTTAATCTCAACCTCTGTCGGACTAATCACATGTGAGGGATCAGATCAATATCTACGGAGAATCGAAACATGAAGTACATTGTGAATCTTTTCTAACTCAGGTGGCAACAGCAGTCTATAAGCAACCGGCCTAATACGCTCTATAATCTCATACGGTCCAATAAATCTCGGACTCAATTTGCCTTTACGACCGAATCTGAGTATTTTCTTCTACGGTGATACCTTCAAAAAGACTTTATCTCCAATCTGAAACTCTATATCTTTTCTTTTCAAGTTTGCATACGATTTCTGATGATCCGATGCTGTTTTTAGACTGTCGCGAATCACTTTCACTTTCTGTTCAGTCTCTTTAATCAAATCGACCCCGTGTATCTTATTTTCACTGAGCTCAGTCCAATACAATGGTGTACGGCATTTATGACTGTACAAAGCCTCTTAAGGTGCCATTTTGATACTAGATTGAAAGCTGTTATTATACGAAAATTCAATCAAAGGTAAGTATCGTTCCCACGTACCTTCAAACTCGAGAATGCAACATCTCAACATATCCTCAAGTATCTGAATAATTCGTTCAAATTGGCTATCTGTTTGCGAATGGAAAGCAGTGCTAAAGTGTAGTTTCGTACCTAAAACATCTTGCAGTTTCTTCCAAAACCGCGATGTGAACCTCGGATCTCTGTCCGAAACAATAGAAATAGGCACTCCGTGCAATCTCACAATCTGAGAAACGTATAATTCAGCCAGCTTATCAAGTGAATAATCTGTACGAACTGGAATAAAATGAGCCGATTTAGTCAATCTATCCACAATAACCCAGATTGCATCTTTCTTGCTCGGTGTCAACGGTAAACCAGATACAAAATCCATCGTGACTCTGTACCACTTCCACTCGAGTATCATAATCGGCTGAAGTAACCCAGAAGGTACTTGATGCTCGGCTTTTACTTGTTGACAGACTAAACATTTCGAAACAAAGTCAGATATGTCTCATTTCATACCAGGCCACCAATAAAGATGTTTCAGATCATTATACATTTTCGTACTACCCGAGTGAACAGATAACCGACTGCTATGAGCTTCGTTCAAAATCATCTAAATCAACTCTAAATTTCTCGGAACACATATTCGGTTTCTGAACCTCAAACAACTATTAGTATCAAATCGAAACTCAGATTCAACATTCGATTCACATTGAGCTCGCTTTGCTAACAAATTATTATCAACTTTCTGAGCATCACAAATTTGTTGAACAAATAATGGTCTTGCTTTTAATTCAGCTATTATCGAACCATCATCAGGCATAGTCATATACGTATTCATTGCACGTAAAGAAAATAATGATTTTCGACTTAAAGCATCAACTACAACATTAGCTTTTCCCAGATTGTAGTCAATCACAAGCTCGTAGTCTTTTAACAACTCTAACCATCAACGTTGTCTTAAATTCAGATCTCTCTGAGTTATCAAATACTTCAGGCTTTTGTGATCAGAATAAACATGACATTTCTCACCGAACAGATAGTGGCGCCAAATCTTTAATGCAAACAGAATAGCTGCCAATTCCAGATCGTGCGTCAGATAATTCTTTTCGTGCGGCTTTAACTGTCTCGAGGCATAAGCTATGACTTTGCCATCCTGCATCAAAACACAACCCAGACCACTCAAAGATGCATCACTATAAATGACAAATTCTTTACCCGATTCTGGCTGAACTAACACTGGAGCTTCGGTCAAAAGAGCTTTCAACTGATCGAAACTTTTCTGGCACTTTTTTGACCACTCGAACTTAACATCTTTCTGTAACAACTTCGTCATCGGTGTTGCAATCATAGAGAAACCTTTCACAAATCGTCTATAGTAACCAGCAAGTCCCAGAAAACTTCGAACTTCAGAAACATTTCTCGAAGGTTTCCAATCAAGTATAGCTGAAATTTTACTCGGATCAACCCAAATACCCGATGCTGATACAACATGGCCCAGAAAACTGACTTCGCATAACCAGAACTCAAATTTACTGAACTTTGCATACAACTATTTTTCTCGCAAAGTTTGTAACACAAGTCTCAGATGTTCGGCATGTTCGGTTTCATCACGAGAGTAGATCAAAATTGTAACAGCCCGATTTAGGGCCTAGTCAGAATAGTGGTGCGAGACCACGAATCCAAGGTAAATTTATGAGTTTTTAAGGTTCATGCCATGTTTTCATGTTAGTGTGAAAGTTTCATGAAGCAATTTTGCTAAATTGAGGTTGAATGGTCAAAAAGGACCAAATTGCAAAAGTTGCAAAATATGAGTTTCTAGAAGCATTTTGTATGAAATAGCTTTAGAATAGCAATTATAAGTCCTTAAATAGCAATTTTCCCAAATCATAATTTTTGGACAAAATTGGACATGAGTTATTAAAATAGAGAATTTTTAAGAGAAGGGCATTTTAGTCATTTGTCTATTAAATGGTTAATAAAGGAAAAAGATGACAAAAATCCCTATCATCTTCTTCCTCATTGCCGAAAATTACAAAGAACCCATAGCTAGGGTTTGTTCATCTTTCAAGCTTGCTAGTAAGTTCATCTTAGCCTCGTTTTTAATATTCTTCGTATTTTTGAAGTTCTCGTATTATGAATTAACTATTTTTAGCTATAAAGTGAGCTAAGATGCATGTTCAAAAATCTACCCATGAATGATATGCTTGTTAAATGATGTTTTATGGAAGTTTATGAGAGTTTGATGTTGGATAAACATCTTTTTCTAAGTCAATTTCATGAAAAATGAGCATAGGGACTAGTTTGTAAAAGTTTTGAGATTGCTCATACATAGTAGAAATAGTGAGAATTGAGGATTGTCCTAGTAGAGAAAATGAATCAGCTAAGCATAAAGTTTAAGAAAATTGAATGAGAATTTTTACGAGCCTTGGGGCAAAAGTGCAAATATGAGAAAGTATAGGGGCAAAATAGTAATTTTGCCAAAATATGAGTAAAGAGTCAATTTAGTTAATGTGAGTATTAAATAATCTATTTATGACTATAGATCAAGAAAAACGAAGCCCGGATCGAAATTGTAACAGCCCGATTTAGGGGCTAGTCGGAACAGTGATCTCGAAATTACTAATTCGAGGTTACAGAAAATTATTTTCATGTTATGTGATGAGTTATAACATGTTTATGAGGATGCATGAAATTTTGGTGCCTTAATTTTAGCGATTTCTAGCTAAATTGTGAAAAAGGACTAAATCGCATAGAGTGCGAAAGTTCCATTCTATAGGCTAAAGGTACCAAATAGCTATGGCTTAGTAATTGGAGGTCCCAAATGAGCAATTTGGCCTTGTCTAAGTGAGTTGGCCGGCCATAGTAAGCTAAGGGGACAAGATCATTAAATGTGGTCATGTTAGGTGTTTAAAAAGAAATAAAATAAGATGAAATAAGCCAAAAAGCTATCATCTTTTTACTTCTTCTCTTTCAACCAAAAATATCAGCCATGGGAGGGCTTGGAAAGCTTGAAAATTTCAGCAAGCTTCTCTTCACTCAAGTAAGTGATTTTGATGGCTTTAGATGTTAATTTTTGTACTTTTGAGACCCCTAAAGCTTAAGCTTTCTAAAGAGGGGACTAGTTTGCAATATGGTTGAAAGTCTAGGGACTTGCCATGAGAGAGTTTGTGTTGGTTGATGAGTTTTATGAAAGAAAATGAATGATGGGATGATGAGAAACAACTTTTGTGAAAGGTGTTGTCATGAAAACACCTATTTGGGACTAAAATGCAAAAGTTGTAATTTGTTCATTAAGGCATGAAATTGATGGAATTGAGAATAGTTGTAAGAGGATTAAATGTTCATCTAGGCTTGTTTAACAAGAAAATGTGATGAAAATTTATTTACGAGCCTAGGGGCAAAATTGTAATTTTGCCAAAGTATAGGGGCAAAATGGTCATTTTTGCCTAAGCAGAGATTATGTTGTAATACGATCATTAAGTGATTAAATGAGTTAATTTCATTGTTTTAGATCAACGAAAATGAGTTTTGGACCTAGAACAGATGAAAAGAGAAATGTGGGCAAAAAGTCCTTTTCGGCTCTTTCGACATCGAGGTAAGTTCATGTGCAAATGTTGAAATTACGTATGAGTTTATTTAGTATTCCAATGTTGTATGGAATGTATATTATTATGTGAATGTATGAAATGTCTCTTGATGAGATGTCAATGGAATCGAATTTAGAGTAATGGGAAAGGTGTATAGCACGATAGAACGACGGTTAAAGGCTCGAGTAAGACCATATTGGGATACGACCTCGGTGTAAGAATTCGTATAAGACCATGTCAGGGACATGGCATCGATATGTTAGAGTATGTAACACCCAATTGGGGTAGAGTGACAACGAGAACTATGTGCATGAGACTCAAGAGAGTTATTTAACAATTTGAATGATTCAATGTATATGTGAATGTATGTGGTTGTACTATGAGTAGCACAAGTATGTGTAGAATTTAATTGAGATGAATTCAATAAATGATGAACCCCTAGTGGGGTATGTGTATTTGATGCACTGTGTGAATGAGAACGAGTATCGTAGAAAGTTAAGTAAAAATGGGAACATGTGAGGATGTTCTTAAATGAACATTTGAAATAGAGATATACTTGTGAATTATTATCCATGAATGTAAATAATGGTAAGCTATGTGCAATGTCACCTTATTGATTATTGATTGATGGGCTATGTGTGATATCATCACTTATAAAGGAATGGTGGGCTAAGTGCGAAACCATCAAGATATTAGTTGCATGAGCGGCTTATTGAAAATGCTTAATGTGTTGTTATATATGATCTTGTGACGATCAGTGCAGGAACGTATGTTAATTAAATGAGCAAATTGGCTTGTGATATGGTAAGAATGTGGTAAGAGATTGAATGAGTAAGTTTCAGGAATGGTTGAGTAAGTAACCATGAGCTGATGAGAAAAACTCAACATATTGCCTTGGTGTTATGTATATTCGGTGAATATCAATATTTGTCAAATTATACAGATGAACTTACTAAGCATTATTGCTTACTCCTTTACTTTTTTCATCTCTTATAGGTTTTATTACTTAGCTCGGGTTTGAGGCCGCCGAAGATGTTTTCACACTATCGAGCAGACATACGGTATGAGGTATTAAGTTTTTAAGAGTCATGGCATGTATAGGGATTATTTTAAGGTTGATGAAGTCAAATTGTGGTAGCCAAATGTTGTTGGCCAAAGAGTATTCATAGTATGGTTGTGTATAGCCATTTATGATGGTTTAAGTTGTTGTAAATGTTGTGGGAACAATTCTCCCAAGTGTATGAGAGGAAACTTTATTTTTATGAACCAAACGTGTTAATTTATGTGTTTCAATTGATGTTTTGAGAATGTTTTGAAGAAGTATATGAATGTATGCAATGGAGAGTAAGAAAAGGCTTGGTAGATAGCTTCTGAGTGCCCACACGGTTAGACACACGGGCGTGTGTCTAGGCCGTGCGTAACCTGCACCTTAATCTCATAAGTTAGAATAGGCCACGGGTTAATCCCACGGCCGTGTGTTGAAGCCGTGCATGACACACGGTTAGAACATAGGCGTGTGCCCCGGCCGTGTGTAATAAGTCAGTATATCAAGGTATAGTACACGGTCTAAGTCCACGGGCATGTCAAGGCCGTGTGAAATTAGTCAGTGTCGACCACGGTCGGAAGACATGGGCGTGTAAAGGGGTGCACGGGCGTGTCCCAAGCCGCTTGGGCGTGTGCCTTAACCATGGGGCATTTGGCAGAATGCTTAGGTTTTTAAGCACGATTGTTGAACATGGCCGTGTGTGTCTACACACGGGCGTGTCTCATTATACATGGGCGTGTGGCCCCTGTTTTAAAGAAAAGTTTACTTTAACTCGTAAAAGTTTCCGAACGCAAGTTTAAGGCCTCGTAGGCCCATGATACGAATGACTTGACTAAGAAAGAGAAGTTTTTAATTTGGAACAATATTTTACAGCCCGTAAGTGCATGATTAAGCAAGTTAAAGCATAGTAATATCTCGTATTCGGTCTAAGCCTCGGACTCGGGTATGGGGTGTTACATTTAGTGGTATCAGAGCTATGGTTTAGTCAGTTCTAGGACTAACCTAGCGTGAGTAAGAGTCTAACTATACATGCCGTATGTGGATCGTGATAGTGTGATGTCTCCCGGCTCTAACAAAATTGTTTTGTTAAGACAGTGATGATTCCCAACCGAGTTAATTTCAGTAAGTTTGTATGATTTCTAAGCTTTATGGTTTATATCCTTGAATTGCTTAGTATAATGTACAATGTTATTATGAAAAATGTTTAATGTTATGTTAAACAAAGAAATTAATGAGATCAAGCATGAGAAAGCCCCGATTGAAGTTGAATAACTTAGGATACTCGATCTACCACATGGAACAAGAAAGTCCGTATAAGACCAAGCCGAAGCATGGCATCGGCAAGCAAGCAAGTTATCATGTAAGTCCAAGGCAAGCTTGGCATTGAACAAGTTATCATGTAAGTCCAAGGCAAGCTTGGCATTGAACAAGTTATCATGTAAGTCCAAGGCAAGCTTGGGATTGAGTAAGTTATCATGTAAGTCCAAGGCAAGCTTGGCATTGAACAAGTTATCATGTAAGTCCAGGCCAAGGCATGGCATTGGTGAGAACGAGAAAGACTTCGTATAAGCCCATGTCAAGACATAGCCTCGAAACCAAGAAGAGAGATTCTGCGTAAGACTGTATCTAGGATATGGCTTTGGCACCGAGCATGTGAGATGAAATTCAGTATCCTCGATTATTCATGGAAATTCATCGGGCACACAAGTAAAGCTTAAATGAGATAGCAAGAAAGTTAGTAGCAAAGTTGATATTATGCCATGCTAGTTAAGGCTGACTAACAAGTATAATACATGTTATGAATAATGATGCTGAGATTATGTTTATTATAGTAAGGTATACTGATCTATGTGATCAAGTGTTACAAGTACCTTGTTTACCTTACAAGCTGGAGACTAGTAAGTGCCATGATGTATGTGAAAAGCAGTAAGGGTAAAATGCAGGATATGAGTACGGTCGTCCAATGATAAAATGATGAATAAGACCATGACGGTACATGTAATCCCATGTAAGACCATATCTGGAATATGGCATTGACACCTAGAGGAAATCCCATATAAGACCATGTCTGGGACATGGCATTGGTGATGATACGTGTGCTAGTGTAAGACCATGTCTGGGACATGGCATCGGCCACATTATGAGGGCCAGTGTAAGACCATGTTTGGAATATGGCATCGGCGTTGATACGTATGCTAGTGTAAGACCATGTCTGGGACATGGCTTTAGCACCAAAGAAAGATCTCATATAAGACCATGTTCGGGACATGGCATCGACATCTAAGTATGATCTCGTATAAGACCATATCTGGGATATGGCATCGACATCGAGTTACAAGATCCCGTATAAGACCATATCAGGGATATGGCTTCGGTATTGAAAAAGTTAAGTGGATAAGACCATATCTAGGATATGGCATCGATATTTGTTGTGAGATCCCGTACAAGACCATATCTGGGATATGGCATCGGCATCAAATAGTAATCCCGTGTGAGACCACGTCTAAGACCTGGCTTCGGTATGAGATCGTGTAAGACCATACCTGGGATATGGCGTCGATATCGAGATAAGATTTTGTGTAACACCATAGCGAGGCTATGGCATCGTGACGACATGTAAAACAATAGCTGGACTATGATGTTGTGATACGAGTAAGACCATAGCTGGACTATGGCGATCAAGTAAACGACGTACTCAAAACCCGTAAGACATTCTCTAGATTAATAAGAAATAGTAAGAGGAATTAGAGTTTAATGTTGAGTACTTGAGTAGACATTAAGGTGGAACTTGAGTAAGTGAAGTCACTGTTCGAAATTATGGGTGATAGAAACCATTGTAACATGAGTAAGTATGAAAACTTGCCTGAGGCGAGTTGTGTGACTATGGTGATATTTTATTGACAATGAGTAGTAAATCATATGTATGTAGTCACGAGAGTTGTAACACCCCAAACCCGGCCCAAACGCTACGACCAGATCTGGTATGCTACGGGGTTTATTGTTGAAAACTTTGCTTTGATGGTTTTTGGAAATCTCAGTTTCGTTACTTAGGCACTTGTTAAAAATAAGATATTTGATGAAAACCTTTGCTTTTTCTTTGAACGTGTTTGGAAAACCCATTTTATTACTTTTTACGACTTAAGTCCTTGAACATAAATTTTTAAACTGTAAACATTAACAAATATAAAGCGATAACCTAAGCCATGAGGCCTTATTACATAAATAGTCCCGAAATTAAAACTTAAAGGAAAACCCAAAATAGTTCATGAAAATAAATAAAATAAAACTTGATGGCCCCTCGAGTCCACCTCGGCTCCCATGTCCACGATCTACTGCTCATCTGAAAAGTCAGGGAAAAATAAAGGGGTGAGTCACCAAGACTCAGTGTGCAAATCCCGAAAACACATAAAAGGCTTTAGGCCCACAAACACATTATGGGCCTTGGCCCATACACAATGGCAACAGAATATTTACATGCAACATGGCCCAACCCAACCTAAAAATCCATCCTCTACACACCCGTGCATGCACTCAGCCAACACACCTTGGGGATTTCTACAATCAACCCACCAACCGCTACACACCATATCGACAAATCATGCCGCCTATTCCTAACAATCAGGAATCAATTTAACGTGGCTTAGCCACCGATCACTATTGTGACCTAATTTTACAGTTCGTGGTTTAACCACCGATCACCAAGTGGCCTATTAACATGCTCTTCCCCTTCATCGTATTAACCCTATCCCATGCATACATCCAAGAAAATTCAAAATAGTATACTACCTAAAAGATCACCGATTTTTTTTACATACATCGATACACACATAGAGAAGTTTCTATGGTTACGTACCTAGCATCCTTTGCCTACCCTTTTTGGGTAACACGACTGTCCATATAGCCTTTTTCTGGCTTTTAGCCCATAGCATATATATATAGATTAATTAGTGTGATAGAGATCTACACACCTGATTACAGTCAAGACGAGACCTTCTATGTTGACACTATCAGAAACCGATACGACTGCTAACTGTCTAAGATTTTGTTCTGATGCCGGTCCACAACCCGGTGGCCAATCCTGAACTGCTGACACCGCTCGTTTCTTAAACTTAGGGATTGGTTTAACAGATCCAATCCCCACCTTCACCTGATCGATATTTGATTCCATCCAAAAGACCTTTTAAGTTGCTACCATCATAACATATGGTTAAGATCAAAAATACAATAGCGAATCTAACGAGAATCCACAGAGAACCCCTTACCTTGAAATCCCGAAAGAGATGGAGTTTAGAGCCTACTGATTTCCAGCTCTTAGATCTAGACGATCTACTTCGATTCCCGATGTGTCGCCCAACACATAAACACAATAAACCAATGGTCCATTAGCCTTTCGGCTTTGTCTTCCAAAAACCGAAAGAGAAAAAGAATAGAGCAGAAGAAATCGGCACCTACCTTTACAGAGAATTCGGCTTTGATGAAGAAATCGGCGAAAAGAAAAGAATGGACAAGGGTATTCGGCTTATAGAGATGAACACAATGAAATTTCGGCTTTTGCATAAAAGTGGAGATGAGAGAATAGGATTAGGGATTTCGGCTTAAACAAAGAATGAGAGAAAACCCAAATGCCGGAATTGAAGAAGAGAATGGAAGAATAAAACCCTAATGCCAAAAATAAAATGATATCCCCCCACTTAAACACAAACTTTCGGCACCTACTTCCTAAAACCCGGAAATGCCCCTTTTGACAACTTAAATTTGATCAACTAATAAGGGAAATTTTGGCACCCCCCTATAGTATAACAAAACCGATTTCTCCTCCCCCTCAGTGTTGGAATTTCGGCCACCACTGTGACCAGCCAATACATCCTAAATTTCCTCCCTTATCTTTATCTGATCACATCTCCAAAAGAAGCCTAGATCACACCACCTCTTCCTCCCTTTATCTGCCATATTATCAGCATTATCCACTCGAGTAAATCTTCCTATTTTTAAGCCTTATTGCCGTCCCTCTCTATTCATTTAAATGCCGAAAATTAGCTAAAATTTAATTAAAAGAATTGGGCTTCATACAACTTAAATTTGGGCCTCCCCAGTTGACGCCACCTCCCCGCTCTCTATGTGGCGCCACTTTGCCACTGGGCCACAAGCCCATTTGTGACCTAAAACAAAGATAATATCTTTAAGCCCTATCTTGTCAGGCTTTCCACTAGAGTGCCCAAACAGAAAACTAGACTAAGGGCTCGGCCCAACCCTGAGCCCAGTCTGAACCCCTTAAGCATTCTAATTAACACCTTAGAGATAACATAAACATCACAACACATTAAACGCAAAGGCCCATTAATTCGAGGATGTTACGGTTCTACCCCCTTAAAGAAAATTTCTACCTCGAAATTACCGATCGAGAATAGATGTGGGTATTCTTTGCGCATGACGCTTCCCTCTGGTTCCCAAGTAGCCTCCTCAGAACCGTGATTCCACCACAGAACCTTAACCAACGGAACCGTCTTTCTCCGCAATACTTTGAAATTACGATCCAGGATTTCCACTGGCTCCTCTTCAAAGGATAAATCGGGTCTTACTTCAATTTCTTCCACAGACACCACATGAGATGGATCCGAACGGTAACGTCTTAACATAGAGACGTGGAATACATCGTGAATCCGGCTTAGCTCAGAAGGTAACTCTAGCTGATAAGCTACTGGTCCCAGTCGTTTCAACACCCGATAAGGTGCGATAAATCTGGGACTTAATTTACCTTTCCGTCCGAACCTCAGCACTTTCTTCCATGGCGACACCTTCAAGAACACCTTGTCACCCACTGCAAATTCTATGTCCTTACGCTTCCAGTCAAGATAGGACTTCATCGATCGGCGCTTCCTTGATCGAGCCCGAATTACTTCAACCTTCTCCTCTGTCTCGGTAATCAACTCCGGTCCCAAAATCCAATGTTCCCCTAATTCCGTCCAACAGGTAGGAGTACGACACTTTCGCCCGTACAATGCTTCATAGGGCGCCATCTGAATACTTGACTGGTAGCTATTGTTGTACGCAAACTCCGCCAATGGTAAGAACTCTTCTCAACTACCCCTGAAGTCAATGACACATCCTCTCAACATGTCCCCAAGATCTGAATTACCCGCTCAGACTGTCCGTCGGTCTGAGGATGAAATGCCGTACTGAAATCCAACTTTGTACCCAACGCTTGATGCAACGCCCTCCAAAATCGTGAGGTGAACCTAGGGTCCCTGTCCGATATGATTGATATTGGTACCCCATGCAACCTCACTACCTCCGCTATGTATAGCTTAGCCAATTTCTGCAGAGAGTAATCGACACGTCTTGGTATGAAATGAGCGGACTTCGTCAAGCGATCAACAATCACCTGCACCGAATCTTTCTTAGTAGGCGTGAGGGTAGCCCACTAACAAAGTCCATCGTGATCCTTTACCACTTCCATTGTGGAATCTTCACCTACGCAACAACCCTAATGGAAACCGATGTTCGCCTTTACTCGTTGACACAGTCAAACACTTCCCCATAAATTCGGTCACCTCTGCGTTTCAACCCCGGCCACGTAATCGATCTCGCAAATCTCGATACATCTTACTTCCTCCAGTGGTGCATAGCGTATGGACTACCATGCGCTTCTTGCAAAATCTTATGCCTCAACTCAGGATCTTTCGGCATACACACTCTCCCTTGAAAACATAATAGCCCTTCCTCATTCACACTAAATTTCGTTGATCCTTTACTTGATCCTCAGGAAACTTCTCCTCTAGCAACTCGTCGATCCATCTGTTTCTCCTTAACCTGACTTACCCAAGAGGGTTTCACTTGAAGTTCAGCTAATAAACTCCCATCATCATATAGACTAAGGTGAGCAAACATTGCTCTCAAGTCAGAGATTACTTTACGACTCAAGGTATCCGCCACCACGTTAGCTTTACCCGGATGGTACTCGATCGAGCAGTCATAATCTTTTAACAACTCGATCCACCTCCTTTGCCTTAGATTCAACTCCTTCTGGGTCAACAGGTATTTTAAGCTCTTATGATCAGTGTAAATAACAGATTTTTCCCCGTATAGATAATGCCTCCAGATCTTCAGGGCAAAAACCATTGCCGCCAATTCCATATCATGTGTGGGATAATTTGATTCGTGCGGTCTTAACTGTCGAGATGCGTACGCAACAACCTTTCCACCTTGCATCAACACGCATCCTAGTCCCGTTTGTGAAGCATCACAGTAAATCACGAACTCCTTTTCACCTCGGTGAACCAACACCGGAGCCTCCGTCAAAATCCTTTTAACTTCTCAAAACTCTATTGCTGCTTATTAGACCAAACGAACGGAACCCCTTTCCGTAACAACTTAGTCAACGGTGCCGCAATTAAAGAAAATCCTTTAACAAACCTTCGGTAGTACCCGGCCAGACCAAGAAAACTCCGAATTTCTGCCACAGACCTAGGCGGCTTCCAATCCAACACTGCTTCAATTTTTCGAGGGTCAACCCTAATCCCCTCTGCCGACACAACGTGACCCAGAAACGTAACTTCCCTTAGCCAAAATTCGCACTTACTGAATTTGGCATATAACTGCTTCTCCCTCAGAATCTGCAGAACCACCCGAAGATGTGAATCATGCTCCTCCTCCGATTCTGAATAAACCAGAATATCATCTATAAATACCACGACAAACCAATCTAAGTAGGGTTGAAATACTCGATTCATCATATCCATAAATGCTGCTGGTGCATTAGTCAACCCAAATGGCATCACCATGAATTCGTAGTGACCATAGCGAGTCCTAAAAGCCGTCTTATGAATATCTGCCTCTTTGACCTTAAGCTGATGGTACCCTAACCTCAGATCTATCTTTGAAAAGACTGAGGCTCCCTTCAACTGATCGAACAAGTTATCGATCCTCGGCAACGGGTATTTGTTCTTGATTGTCAATTTATTCAACTGGCAATAGTTAATGCACATACGCATTGATCCATCCTTCTTCTTAACAAATAATACCAATGCTCCCCAAGGCGACACACTCGGTAGGATAAACCCTCTATCCAGCAACTCCTGAATTTGCGCTTTCAATTCCACCAACTCCTTTGGCGCCATCCTATACGGAGCAATAGATACTGGCGCTGTTCCCAGAAGAAGATCGATACCAAACTCCACTTCACGATCCGGGGGTAATCCCGGGAGCTCTTCTGGGAAAACATCCGAAAATTCCTTCACCGTCCTAACATCCCCGACAGTTCGTTCCTTGGCTTCCAGAGCCCGAACAAACATTAGAATTGCCTCGCATCCTTTCCTCACCATCCTTTCTGCCCTTAAGGCAGCACCACATTTGACAAACAGTTCCCCCTTCACCTATCACCAACACTTCACCACCCTTGTGAGTTTTTAACACCATATGCTTGGCTGCACAGTCCAAATTTGCTTGATACTTCACTAACCAATCCATTCCTAAGATCAAATCGAACTCCCCAAACGCAGTTCCATCAGATCGCCCAAAAGCTACCCCTTGAACTTCAGGTACATCCTTATACAGTTTGTTCACCACTACAGTTTGTCCTAAAGGGCTCACTCCAGTCATCTCCCTAGAAGAAGTCTCATAATCTAAGTTCAAAGTTCCTGCTATAGCACTAGCAACATAAGAGTGCGTCGAACCAATATCAATCAAGGCAGTATAAGCCAAACCAAAAATTAAAAACGTACGCTTATAACATCGGTGCGTCGGCCTCCTCTCGATGTCCGGCAAAGATAGACTAACCCCGCTATCTCGCCTCGGTGTTTCCGCCCTTGGCTCGGTGCTCCACGGCCCGACCGAACAGTTACCACCTCGGTTTGGACCACGACCTCTCGTGGTCTGCGACCACCTCTTCCCATTTGTGCATTCCCTTGGCCCGTGGGCCCTTCATCGCCCCATTCTTTGCGGACGGTTTCTAACTTGGTGCTCAGTAGATCCACACCTAAAGCACTTCCCACTGCCCGCCCAACACTCACCTACATGGAATTTACCACATCGAGCACACTTCTGTGTCTGACTAGCAGCAGCAGGTCTCTCCTCCCACCTCGGCCCGTCGACCTAGGCCTTTTCTCTCGAGCACGCCTTGACTTCTCCCGACGATCCAAAATTCCTCTTACTTCCACCCCTATCTCTATCCCGATTTAGTTTCTCCGTCTGTTTCACCTCCTCGGCTATCTTAGCTTTTTCCACAAGCTGAAGAAATTCCCTCTCCCACTGTGGAGCTATCAATACACGCAAATCATCCCTCAGACCATCTTCAAATCGAACACAACGTTCATGGTCTGTGGCCACCATTCCTCGAGCATAACGGCTAAGGCGTAAGAATTCTGCTTCGTACGCAGCCACCGACCTACTTCCTTGCACCAAATTTAGAAATGCTCTATGCTGCGCATCCACATAACTTGTCCCAATGTATTTACTCTAAAACACCATTTTGAAGGAATCCCAGGTGATATGGTTAGCCATCGTACCATCCTTAACCGTAAGCCACCATTGATAAGCTTCGTCCTGCAGGAGAGATACAACCCCTTTCAGCTTTTCCTCCTTCATGAAATCCAGATCATCCATTATATGCTCAATCGCCTCCAACCGATTACTCGGTGTACTCGGGGCTATTCAGAAATTCCCTAAACATTTACGCCCCATTAGCTCTAAGTTGCTCGACACGCATTTACGGGCCTCGTGCCCATGCCCGCCCCAAAGAACCCTCTCCAAAACCCTTAACATTGCCTGGGATACCGCATCATCTCCGGCCGTCTGGTCCTAAAATTCCACCTCCGCAGCGGGTGGTACTGGCATCTCGTTTCCAGACCCATAACCAGATCCTACTGATTCAGACACAACCATCCTACCCCTACCACGGCCACGCGCAGGACCTCCATGACCCCTTGTACTCATTCTATCGATTCGCGTTTATCTGATTAGAAATTTTATGAATTATTAATTTCTTCCACTGATTAACCACGAACAATCTTATGGACATTAGTTTTAAGAGTAGTTCTTTCGAATTTGAAATTATCTCTACGGGTTTCAGTCACAAGTTTATATCTCCTAGTTCCACATACATTCAACCATCATACATCAACATACAAGTAACATCCATGAACCCACATTCATCACATATGGGTATTTTCATCATTTCACTACCCAGGGGTATTTTCGTAGTTCTTTCCTATAGGGTATTTTTCGTAATTTCACAAAATAGGGTATCTTGGTGATTTTTTGAAATAGAGATATTTTGGTATATTTTTTTTCGTAAAGCAGGGGTATTTCGGGAGATTTAATTTTGGCAAATCGGGTACCTTTTGTAGATCTAGGGGTTTTCGGGTAAATTTACAAAACATGGGTATTTTTGGTATTTTTTCCAATCGGGGGTTTTTCGGTAATTTCACAGATTTTGGTAATTTTACAAATTTGGGGTATTCTGGGAAATTTTCACAAATCAAGGGTATTTCGAAAATTTTACAAAACTAGGGGTATTTTTAGTAATTTTGCAAAATAAGGTGCATTTGGTCCTTTAGGGTTTTAGTTATAAAATTTGGCCCGTCAACAAGTCCTCGTGGCTAAAGTGAACAGTCACTACGCACCAGGTAGGATTCCAGCGAAGAGGAGGTGAGTCACTAGGACTGCTTAAATACCAAGCTCTCCCTGAATCCAATCCTAGACAAGCGCATGCTCTGTTGCCACACCCTAACCCCAATGATCGGTTTACGGACATGTTTAGTTAGATTAAGTTTTATGAATTTAAAGAATTATTTAAACTAGGCCTAAAGTCCATTAATTCCTATCATACTAGTCTACGTCCATGAAGCCCATCAACCTAACATGCATATCAAATCAAGAGTTAGAATACTTACTGCGTGGATCGGGTGTGCCAGTAGACTCGAAGGCCATATCTCAACCACAACATTTTACTAATTTATAAACTACTATGGACCCATTTCACGGCCCGAGTTTTGTGGCTGGCTCGATACCAAAATGTAACACCCCAAACCCGGCCAAACGCGCTACACCGGATCGGTATGCTACGGGGTTTATTGTTGAAAACTTTGCTTTGATGGTTTTTGGAAATCTCAGTTTCGTTATTTAGGCACTTGTTAAAAATAAGATATTTGATGAAAACCTTTGCTTTTTCTTTGAACATGTTTGGAAAACCCATTTTATTACTTTTTACGACTTAAGTCCTTGAACATAAATTTTTAAACTGTAAACATTAACAAATATAAAGCGATAACCTAAGCCATGAGGCCTTATTACATAAATAGTCCCGAAATTAAAACTTAAAGGAAAACCCAAAATAGTTCATGAAAATAAATAAAATAAAACTTGATGGCCCCTCGAGTCCGCCTCGGCTCCCATGTCCACGATCTACTGCTCATCTGAAAAGTCGGGAAAAATAAAGGGTGAGTCACCAAGACTCAAGTGTGCAAATCTCGAAAACACATAAAAGGCTTTAGGCCCACAAACACATTATGGGCCTTGGCCCATACACAATGGCAACAGAATATTTACATGCAACATGGCCCAACCCAACCTAAAAATCCATCCTCTACACACCATTCCGTACCAGCCAACACACCTTGGGGATTTCTACAATCAACCCACCAACCGCTACACACCATATCGACAGTCATGCTGCCTATTCCTAACAATCAGGAATCAATTTAACGTGGCTTAGCCACCGATCACTATTGTGACCTAATTTTATAGTTTGTGGTTTAACCACCGATCACCAAGTGACCTATTAACATGCTCTTCCCCTTCATCGTATTAACCCTATCCCATGCATACATCCAAGCAAATTCAAAATAGTATACTACCTAAAAGATCACCGGTTTTTTTTTCAATACATCGATACACACATAGAGAAGTTTCTATGGTTACGTACCTGGCATCCTTTGCCTACCCTTTTTGGGTAACACGACATCCATCTGACCTTTTTACGGCTTTTAGCCCATAGCATATATATACAGATTAATTAGTGTGATAGAGATCTACACACCTGATTATAGTCAAGACGAGACCTTCTATGTTGACACTATCAAAAACCGATACGACTGCTAACTGTCTAAGATTTTGTTCTGACGCCGGTCCACAACTCGGTGGCCAATCCCGAACTGCTGACACTGCTTGTTTCTTAAACTTAGGGATTGGTTTAACAGATCCAATCCCCTCCTTCACCTGATCAATATTTGATTCCATCCAAAAGACCTTTTCAGTTGCTACCATCATAACATATGGTTAAGATCATAAATACAATAGCAAATCTAACGAGAATCCACAAAGAACCCCTTACCTTGAAATCCTGAAGGAGATGGAGTTTAGAGCCTAGCGATTTCTGGCTTTTAGATCTAGATGATCTACTTCGATTCCCGATGTGTCGCCCAACACATAAACACAATAAACCAACGATCCATTAGCCTTTCGGCTTTGTCTTCCAAAAATCGAAAGAGACAAAGAATAGAGCAGAAGAAATCGACACCTACGTTTACAGAGAATTCGGCTTTGATGAAGAAATTGGCGAAAAGAAAAGAATGGACAAGGGTATTCGGCTTATGGAGATGAACACAATGAAATTTCGGCTTTTGCATAAAAGTGGAGATGAGAGAATAGGATTAGGGATTTCGGCTTAAGCAGAGAATGAGAGAAAACCCAAATGCCGGAATTGAAGAAGAGAATGGAAGAATAAAACCCTAATTCCAAAAATAAAAAGATATCCCCCCACTTAAACACAAACTTTCGGCACCTACTTCCTAAAACCCGAAAATGCCCCTTTTGACAACTTAAATTTGATCAACTAATAAGGGAAATTTCGACACCCCCTATAGTATAACAAAACCGATTTCTCCTCCCCCTCAGTGTTGGAATTTTGGCCACCACTGTGACCAGCCGATACATCCTTAATTTCCTCCCTTATCTTTATCTGATCACATCTCCAAAAGAAGCCTAGATCACACCACCTCTTCCTCCCTTTATCTGCCATATTATCAGCATTATCCACTCGAGTAAATCTTCCTATTTTTAAGCCTTATTGTCGTCCCTCTCTATTCATTTAAATGCCAAAAATTAGCTAAAATTTAATTAAAAGAATTGGGTTTCATGCAACTTAAATTTGGGCCTCCCCAGTTGACGCCACCTCCCTACTCTCTATGTGGTGCCACTTTGCCACTGGGCCACAAGCCCATTTGTGACCTAAAACACAGATAATATCTTTAAGCCCTATCTTGTCAGGATTTCCACTAGAGTGCCCAAACAACAAATTAGACTAAGGGCTCGGCCCAACCACGAGCAGATCCAACCCCTTAAGCATTCTAATTAACACCTTAGAGATAACATAAACATCACAGCACATTAAACGCAAAGCCCATTAATTCAGGATGTTATAAGAGTTAGGCTAAGGGACTTTGCAACCTCACTCCCTTACCACTGTTGAATTATGATGAGATGTTACGAGAGTTAAATTGAGTAGGTTTATATGTGATTAATGCAGTATTTATGTTAGCATTTTGAGAATGCTTTGTATCACATCGATGCATAATACTCTACTAAATAGAGTAACTATTGTTGAACATGAGGTCGAAGTCCTAGAGGACTAAAATGATGAGGCTATCATCGAGATATGAGATAGACAAGGTCCCATATAAGATCATGTTTGAGGCATGGCCCCGGCACCAAGTTATGATTCCGTATAAGACCATATCTAGAATATGGCATTGGCATTTAGAGGTGACTCTATATAAGACCACCCCGGGGGTGTGGCATTGGTTTCGTGCCTGCATAAATGACGATGAATTTGCGTATTTGATTATCCCTAATGATCAATGGAACAAATATATGAGTCTAGAAGTATAAATGAGATTAGTACTAAAGTCATGTGAAGGAGTGAATGCAGATATTCTTGAATAAATCAAGAAGAAACTAGTACGATGTGTGGCACGATAGGTGCTAAATAAATGGCAAGTATGAGTAGGTTGGCTCGAAGCCTGTGGTTTGTGCACGGTTAGTTAATGCCATGGATGGGATTATAATGATCTCTTTTAGTATCATGTACTAATACATGTTTCCCTTCAGGGATATTGTGGTCGTACTTTTCATGAAATTGTGATTGTGTGAGAATGTTAACTGATGGAAAAAGTAGACTAAATGGTTGTCGATTTAGTTAATTGAAATCGACATTTCCTCTATCTCATCGTAACCTTAATTGGGTACCTTGAGGAGGAAGTTGGTGATGATTCGTGTATAAGAGGTGAAATCACAAGTTTCACATTGTGTGATGGGTTTTTAGGTAAGCTAAATAGAGTTAATGAATTCAATCGAGATGTCCCTACTATCGTAAGATATGATGCTAGTAAAGGCTTTAGATTAGCACAGCAAGAGAAACTCCGACGAGAGTGTGCTAGAAAAATGTTCTCTGTGTGGAGAAAAGAGTAGATTAATGTATTGAGATATGATTCAAATCCTGTGTATACTTAAGTAGGGAGCATGATACGAGAGTATGCTCATCGAAATGTTCAAACCATGTTAGTAGAGTTGAAAGCTATAAAAAGAACTATAAATTGAAAGTTCTAATATTGAGTTCAGTCCGAATCGAGAAACAAAGTTGACAGGTTGGTGATCCTAAGATGATCACTTTTATGTTTGTGATGTGAGTTAGATGTTATGAAAGATTCATGTTAAGCAATGCGAGTTAGTTACTCGGTTGATATTAGTTGGTAATATCCTAGTTTCAGCAAGGTTAATGACAAGAGCGAGTTTTCTTTTCAGAATAAAAAGAGTTCAGAAGTGAGATAGTAAATGGTATTTTAAATAAGCTCTGAATGAGTTTATTTGAGATGATAAATACAGGTTGTATAAGTTTCCGTTGTTGATGATTCATCGAGATAGAATTGGAATGATGATAAATCCAGAACTTATACAGAAGTTTTGGTATGGGATTCAGTGGTAGCATATCTACTAATGCAAGAAAAAGAAAGTACAGTTATGTGCATAAATGTTTTGACAATAGAGTACATTTCACGATATGATTGAGGTTATGGTCAGAAATAGTTGACCACTAAAAGCTGAGTTTTCAAAGCGTATAAGTCAAGACTATTACAGTCGGTGAATGCTTTAATGAGAAAGTGAGGTAAAACCATATAAATTTCAAATTCAGTTTGACAAGATTCCCTAAGATGGGGATGTCATTCGAATTGTAGTGAATCAACCAGTGGAGATCCGAACGATCACTTGGGCATGTGCGGAGTTCCAAATTAGTGGATTTCTGGATATAGTATAAGCCCCAGAGGAAGAATAACCTAGGTCTCAAGTTACGTTTCGATCTTATGTATCATAGCTTAAGAGTTATCAGAAAAAGGAATTTGAGAATAAGTGGATTTTCAATTTTGAAGATTAGATGGAAACATTTTAAGAATGTTAGTAGCTAACCCTCCTGATAAGATTTTCGGGGACGAAAATCCCTAAGGGGGGAGAATTGTAACAGCCCGATTTAGGGGATAGTGGAACAGTGATCTCGAAATCACTAATTCAAGGTTAGAGAAAATTATTTTCATGTTATGTTATGAGTTATAACATGTTTATGAGGATGCATGAAAATTTTGGTGCCTTAATTTTAGCGATTTCTAGCTAAATTGTGAAAAAGGACTAAATTGCATAGAGTGCGAAAGTTCCATTCTATAGGCTAAAGGTACCAAATAGCTATGGCTTAGTAATTGGAGGTCCCAAATGAGCAATTTGGCCTTGTCTAAGTGAGTTGGCCGGCCATAGTAAGCTAAGGGGAAAAGATCATTAAATGTGGTCATGTTAGGTGTTTAAAAAGAAATAAAATAAGATGAAATAAGCCAAAAAGCTATCATCTTTTTACTTCTTCTCTTTCAACCAAAAATATCAGCCATGGGAGGGCTTGGAAAGCTTGAAAATTTCAGCAAACTTCTCTTCACTCAAGTAAGTGATTTTGATGGCTTTAGATGTTAATTTTTGTACTTTTGAGACCCCTAAAGCTTAAGCTTTCTAAAGAGGGGACTAGTTTGCAATATGGTTGAAAGTCTAGGGACTTGCCATGAGAGATTTTGTGTTGTTTGATGAGTTTTATGAAAGAAAATGAATGATGGGATGATGAGAAACAACTTTTGTGAAAGGTGTTGTCATGAAAACACCTATTTGGGACTAAAATGCAAAAGTTGTAATTTCTTCATTAAGGCATGAAATTGATGGAATTGAGAATAGTTTTAAGAGGATTAAATGTTCATCTAGGCTTGTTTAACAAGAAAATGTGATGAAAATTTATTTACGAGCCTAGGGGCAAAATCATAATTTTGCCAAAGTATAGGGGCAAAATGGTCATTTTTGCCTAGGTAGAGATTATGTTGTAATACGATCATTAAGTGATTAAATGAGTAAATTGCATTGTTTTATATCAACGAAAATGAGTTTCGGACCTAGAACGGATGAAAAGAGAAATGTGGGCAAAAAGTCCTTTTTGGCTCTTTCGACATCGAGGTAAGTTCATGTGCAAATGTTGAAATTACGTATGAGTTTATTTAGTATTCCAATGTTGTATGGAACGTATATTATTATGTGAATGTATGAAATGTCTCTTGATGAGATGTTAATGGAATCGAATTTAGAGTAATGGGAAAGGTGTATAGCACGATAGAACGATGGTTAAAGGCTCAAGTAAGACCATATTGGGATATGGCCTCGGTGTAAGAATTTGTATAAGACCATGTCAGGGACATGGCATCGATATGTTAGAGTATGTAACACCCAATTGGGGTAGAGTGACAATGAGACTATGTTCATGAGACTCAAGAGAGTTATTTAACAATTTGAATGATTCAATGTATATGTGAATGTATGTGGTTGTACTATGAGTAGCACAAGTAGGTGTAGAATTGAATTGAGATGAATTCAATAAATGATGAACCCCTAGTGGGGTATGTGTATTTTATGCACTGTGTGAATGAGAACGAGTATCGTAGAAAGTTAAGTAAAAATGGGAACATTTAGGATGTTCTTGAATGAACATTTGAAATAGAGATATACTTGTGAATTATTATCCATGAATGTAAATAACGGTAAGCTATGTGCAATGTCACCTTATTGATTATTGATCGATGGGCTATGTGTGATATCATCACTTATAAAGGAATGGTGGGCTAAGTGCGAAACCACCGAGATATTAGTTGCATGAGCGGCTTATTGAAAATGCTTAATGTGTTGTTATATATGATCTTGTGACGATCAGTGCAGGAACGTATGTTAATTAAACGAGTGAATTGGCTTGTGATATGGTAAGAATGTGGTAAGATATTGAATGAGTAAGTTTCAGGAATGGTTGAGTAAGTAACCATGAGTTGATGAGAAAAACTCAACATATTGCCTTGGTGTTATGTATATTCGGTGAATATCAATATTTTTCAAATTATACAGATGAACTTACTAAGCATTATTGCTTACTCCTTTACTTTTCTCATCTCTTATAGGTTTTATTAGTTAGCTTGGGTTGGAGGCCACTGGAGATGTTTTCACACTATCGAGCAGACATACGATATGAGGTATCAAGTTTTTAAGAGTCATGGCATGTATAGGGATTCGTTTAAGGTTGATGAAGTCAAATTGTGGTAGCCAAATGTTGTTGGCGAAAGAGTATTCATAGTATGGTTGTGTATAGCCATTTATGATGGTTTAATTTGTTGTAAATGTTGTGGGAACAATTCTCCCAAGTGTATGAGAGGAAACTTTATTTTCATGAACCAAACGTGTTAATTTATGTGTTTCAATTGATGTTTTGAGAATGTTTTGAAGAAGTATATGAATGTATGCAATGGAGAGTAAGAAAAGGCTTGGTAGATAGCTTTTGAGTGCCCACTTGCGGTTAGACACACGGGCGTGTGTCTAGGCCGTGCGTAACCTGCGCCTAAATCTCATAAGTTAGAATAGGCCACGGGTTAATCCCACGGTCGTGTGTTGAAGCCATGCATGACACACGATTAGAACATGGGCGTGTGCCCCGGCCGTGTGTAATAAGTCAGTATATCAAGGTATAGTACACGGTCTAAGTCCACGGGCATGTCAAGGGTGTGAAATTAGTCGATGTCGACCACGATCGTAAGACATGGGCGTGTAAAGGGGTGCAGGCGTGTCCCAAACCGCTGGGCGTGTGCCTTAACCGTGGGGCATTTGGCGAGAATGCTTAGGTTTTTAAGCACGGTTGTTGAACATGGTCTGTGTGTGTCTACACACAGGCGTGTCTCATTATACACGGGCGTGTGGCCCCTGTTTTAAAGAAAAGTTTACTTTAACTTGTAAAAGTTTTCGAATGCAAGTTTAAGGCCTCGTAGGCCCACGATACGAATGACTTGACTAAGAAAGAGAAGTTTTTAATTTGGAACAAAATTTTACAGCCCGTAAGTGCATGATTAAGCAAGTTAAAGCATAGTAATATCTCGTATTCGGTCTAAGCCTCGGACTCGGGTATGGGGTGTTACAGAAACCAAGGCAAGAAAAAGGTCGAGGACTAAATTTCATACCTAGCTACATTTTGTATATTGAGGTAAGTTTGTATGATTTCTAAGCTTTATGATTTATATCATTGAATTGCTTAGTATAATGTACAATGTTATTATGAAAATGTTTAATGTTATGTTAAACAAAAAAAATAAAATTAATGAGATCAAGCATGAGAAAGCCCCGATTGGAGTTGAATAGTTTAGGATACTCGATCTACCACATGAAACAAGAAAGTCCATATAAGACCAAGCCGAGGCATGTCATCGGCAAGCAAGCAAGTTATCATGTAAGTCCAAGGCAAGCTTGGAATTGAGAAGTTATCATGTAAGTCCAAGGCAAGCTTGGCATTGAAAAGCTATCAAGAGAAAGAGATTTCAAGTAAGTCCAAGCTAAGGCTCGGCATTGACCAGTTCATGAGCAAAGATACCAAGTAAGACCATGTCAAGATATGGAAATGGTAAGTTCCCAAGGAACTCACGAGAAAGACTCAGATAAGTCCATGTCAAGACATGGCCTCGAAACTAAGATAAGATTTAGTATCCTCGGTTATTCATATAAATTCATCAAAGTGAGACGAGTTAAGCTCCATTGAGATAACAAGAAAGCTAAGTAAGCAAAGTTATTAATAAGTGAAAATGAGTATTATTCATGTTATGAATGATGAATTAGAAATTATGAGTATTATGTTCAAGTATCTTTGATCAAAGTGATCAAGTGATACATGTTTCGTTTGCCTATCAAGTATGAGATTAGTAAGTTTCATGAGATATGTAAGAATCAAGTATGAGTAAGTAAGCTTTATAGCTGAATTTATGATACCATTGTTTATATCAAATGGTCTATATTAAGCAAGAATGTTGCTATATGCATTATGTAAACTTACTAAGCTAAACGCTTATGTCTTTCATTCTTTCTTTCAATGTAGTCCCGCCAAGCTAATATCGAGGATCACCGTCATCGGAGCTCGGAGCACACAATCAATCGCTATTTTGGTATAGCCAAGTTGTTTTATTAAGTATGGCATGAAGCATTACATTTTGAGTAAATGTTTTAAGAAGAGCCAAAGTATAGGCTTTTAAGTTTGTTATTCTTTTGTATATGGCTAAGTGATTGGCCAAGTGTGTATGTTAATAATTATTAATGAAGCATGTAGTATTATTCATGAATGATGTAGTATTGAGTTGTTGAAATGAGTATGAATTGGATCTTAATTTCAAGGTGGCAATTGGCTTGGTAAATAGCCTCTAAGTGCCCACACGGTTGGACACACAGGCGTGTGTCTCAGGCCGCATGCGTAACCGCACCTTTGCATCTTAAGGCGAATATCAAGTTGTAGTAGTACGGCCTCACCACCACGCAGGCGTGCTATGGCCGTGTGAAATAAGTCAAGATATCAAGATATAGTACACGGTCTAAGTCCACGGGCGTGTCTTGGCCGTGGGAAAATTGGCGAATCATCGAGTTTTTAGGCACGATGCAGGGCCATGGGCGTGCATGTCTATCCACGGGCGTGTCTTATCTTATCTTGCAGGCGTGTGACCCTATTTCAAAGAAAGGTTTTTGATTGGGTTCAAAGTTTATCAAAGACGAGTTTAAGGCCTCGTGAGGCCCATGAAATGTCTGAGTTGTTTAAGAATAAGAAGTTTTAATTTGGAACAAAATTTTATAGCCCGTAATGTCATGATTAAGCAAGTTCAAGCATAGTAATGTCTTGTATCCTGTCTGAGCCTCGGACTCGGGTATGGGGTGTTACATTTAGTGGTATTAGAGCTACGGTTTAGTCGGTTCTAGGACTAATGTAGCACGAGCACGAGTCTAGCTATACATGCCATACGTAAGAATGTTTTTATAATGATAGTGTGACGACTCCTGACGACTTAAATTATGTTTATATGTATATAGTAA
This sequence comes from Gossypium sturtianum, assembly GCA_025698515.1. Lineage (NCBI taxonomy): Eukaryota > Viridiplantae > Streptophyta > Magnoliopsida > Malvales > Malvaceae > Gossypium > Gossypium sturtianum. Next base: position 65,997,817 of record CM046950.1, on the reverse strand, counting down.
ATGGATCCTGAAAGAGATATGGCGGATGATGTAGAAAGTAACGCGCGGGCTCCCACTGAAGGGATGGTGCCGAATGAGAATGAGAATAGACCCACTACGGTGAGTCAAGGAGGAGGAGAAGAGGCTAGAGAAGCCTTCCTCCATATGATGAACACATGGTACACAGAGTTCGTTCGTACGAACCCGAATGCACAACCCTCCTCCCCCGCCTATTCCTCAACCTATCCCAAAAAGAGCCCCTCAAGTAATAGAGGTGGCAAGAGGAGTTAAGCCTCAGATTGATAGGATCAGGAAACATGGGGTGAAGAATTTCGGGCTAGAAAAGATGACGATCCGGAAAGAGCTGACTCAGTTAGAAAATACCATCGTGGTATTTAAGGAGTCATCATGTACACACAGAAGAGTGCACAAGCACGTAGTTTCTCTTTTAAGAGATTCTCGCCTATCAATGGTGGAACACCTTGGTATCGTGAGTCCCAAGAGAGAAGATCACGTGGGAATTTTTCCAAGAAGAGTTTAAGAAAAAGTATATCAGTCAAAGGTTTGTGGACCAGAAAAGGAAGGAATTCCTAGAACTGAAACAAGGCAAGATGTCTGTAACTGACTACGAGCGTGAGTTTGTAAGACTCAGCAAATACGCTCGAGAATGTATGTCCACCGAAGCGATCATGAGTAAAAGATTCGAAAATGGACTAAATGAGGACATCAAACTGTTTGTTTCTGTCCTAGAATTGAAGAAATTTTTTGTGCTAGTCGAGAGGGCTTGTAAAGCCGAAAAACTAGTAAAAGAGAAGAAGAAATCTGAAATGGAGTCTCGGGACTCTAGAAAGAGGCAATGGAACAAGTCATTCCAATCTTCATCCAAGAAGTCAAGAGATTTCCCTGCCCGATTGGCTACTTCCACTGGATTTTCTAGGAAGGATAAGAGTAAACAGTATTTGGGAAATATAGCTCAGACTACTTCAGGCGGTAGTGTGGGGAATGTTCGATCTGATAGACCCGAATGCCCACATTGTGGCAGACGCCATTTAGGGGAATGCCGAGCACATGAAAATGCTTGTTTCAGATGTGGTTACCAGGACCACTACATAAAAGATTGTCCAGAGTTGATGAAAGAGGACGGAACTCAGAACCCAAGATCCGGGAGTATGGTCAGAGGAAGGCCGCAGAGAAACCCTGGAAGTGGGGCAAATGGAAGAGGTAACCCTAGAGAGCAGGCCGCGAGACCCGAGGGTAGGGCGCCTGCACGGACTTATGCCATTCGCGCTCGCGAAGAAGCATCTTCCCATGATGTTATCACATGTACCTTCTCTCTTCATGATGTTAAAGTTATTGCTTTAATAGATCCCGGATCCACACACTCTTACATTTGCATGAAATTGGTATCCGATATGAGTATGCCTGTAGAGTTTATAGAATTTGTGATTAAAGTGTCTAATCTTTTAAGCAAGAGTGTGTTAGTTGATGAAGTATGTAAAGATTGCCCATTAATGGTTAGAGGTCATTGTTTTAAAGCAAACCTTATGTTGCTACCATTTGACAAGTTTGACCTCATTCTCGGTATGGGCTGGTTGACTGACCATAATGTAATAGTTAATTGTGGGAAGAAATACATTGAAATGAGATGTGAGGATGGGAACACCCTTCACAGAGAATCAGATGAATAGAGTAGATTGTCAGAATTGATTTCTCACATGACAGCTCAGAGATACATGAGAATGGGGTATGAAGCATATTTGGTTTTTGTGATGAATGAAAAAGAGACAGAGTTAAAGATTGAGTTAGTGCCAATAGTATGTGAGTACGTGGATGTGTTCCCTGAGGAATTTCCAGGACTACCACCAGTTAGAGAGGTTGAGTCCAAAGATTGAGCTAGCTCCCTGATGCTGCACCAATATCTATTACTCCCTCATGAATGGCTCCGACGGAGTTGAAGGAGTGAAGTCGCGATTACAAGAGTTGACAGATAAAGGCTTTGCAAGGTCAAGTTGTTCTCCCTGGGGTGCTCCGGTTTTATTTGTGAAAAAGAAAGATGGCACTATGAAATTGTGCAAAGATTATCGTCAACTTAATAAGGTGACAGTAAAGAACAAGTACCTATTGCCTAGAATCGATGATTTGTTCGATCAATTGAAATGAGCCACTGTGTTCTCCAAAATAGACTTGAGATCAGGGTACTACCAACTACGAGTAAAAGAATCAGATGTGCCTAAAACAGCCTTCCGAACAAGGTATGGGCATTATGAATTTTTAGTCATGCCATTTGGTTTGACCAATGCTCCGGCGGTATTCATGGAGTTAATGAACCGCATGTTTAGACCATACCTTGACAAGTTTGTAGTCGTTTTCATTGACGTCATACTGATTTATTCCCGAGATGAGAATGAGCATGCTGATCACCTATGGACAATTTTACAGATTCTACGAGAAAATCAATTATATGCCAAGTTCAGTAAAAGCGAATTTTGGCTCAAGGAAGTAGGGTTTTCGGGACATATTATCTCGGAAGAGGAGTTCGAGTAGACCCAGTGAAGATTTCGGCCATAATGGATTGGAATCCACCAAGAATATTTCGAGATTAGAAGCTTTCTAGGCCTAGCCTGGCTATTATAGACGATTCGTCAAGGGGTTTTTGTTATTGCAACCCCGATGACTAAATTGTTACTGTAAAAATGTGAAATTTGAGTGGTGAAAGATGCCAAAAAGTTTCAAGAAATCGAAAGCGATGTTGTGAAGCCCGGTTTTGGTTCAACTCGAGACAGAAAAGAATTTTTGATTTACAGCGATGCATCCTTAAATGGATTAGGCTGTGTACTTATGCAAGAAGGCAAAGTTATTGCTTATGCCTCCAGACAGTTGAAGCCTCATGAAAAGAATTATCCGACGCAGAAAGTTTGAAGTACTTGATGACGCAGAAATAATTGAACTTAAGACAACAGAGATGGTTAGAGTTGATAAAAGATTATGAGATGGTCATTGATTACCATCCCGGGAAGGCGAATGTGGTCGTCGACACTTTGAGCAGAAAATCCTTATTTGCATTAAGGGCAATGAATTCACGGATGACTTTGTCCAACGATGGTTCTATTCTAGCTGAGTTGAAAGCTAGACCAATATTCCTCCAAGAGATCATTGAAGCTCAAAAAGAAGATAGTGAATTGCAAGTTCAGAGAGATCAGTGCGAGATAGATGTTGAGTCGGACTTCCGGATTAGTCCCAATGGAAGTCTGGTGTTCAAAGATAGAGTTTGTGTACCAAGAAAAGAAGAGCTTATTCAAAGAATTTTGTATGAGGCCCATAATGGATGTTTATCTGTACATCCGGGTAGCACCAAGATGTATAATGACTTGAAGCAACAGTATTGGTGGCCGAGAATGAAGAAAGATATTTTAGAATTTGTTTCCAAATACTTGATTTGTCAACAAGTAAAGGCTGAACACCAAGTACCTTCAGGTTTGCTTCAACCCCTTTTAGTTCCGGAGTGGAAATGGGACCGTATTACTATGGATTTTGTAACGGGTTTACCATTGTCTCCGAGCAAGAAAGATGCCGTATGGGTTGTAGTTGATAGACTCACGAAATCAGCCCATTTTATACTTGTTCGAGTGGATTACTCCCTCGACAAGTTGGCAAACTTGTATGTTTCAGAAATAGTAAGACTTCATGGAGTTCCCTTGTCAATCATATCGGATAGAGATCCGATATTCACATCCAGGTTTTGGAAGAAGTTACAAGAGGCCTTGGGTACAAAGTTGAATTTTAGTACTGCTTTTCATCCTCAAACTGACGGTCAGTCAGAGAGGTTAATTCAAGTACTTGAGGATATGCTCAGATTTTGTATTCTTGAATTCCGAGGAAGTTGGGAAAAGTTTCTCCCATTAGTAGAGTTTGCCTACAATAATAGTTTTCAGTCGAGCTTAAAGATGGCGCCTTATGAAGCTTTATATGGGCGTAAGTGCCGAACGCCTCTATATTGGACTGATCTTAAAGAAAACCAAATTCATGGGGTTGATTTGGTTAGAGAAGCTGAAGAGAAAGTGAAAGTGAAACGAGAAAGTTTAAAAGTCGCATCAGACAGCATGTAAGTCCTATTCGGACTTAAAGAGAAAAGAGATAGAGTATCAAGTCAGAGATAAAGTTTTCTTGAAAGTGTCACCTTGGAGAAAAGTTCTCAGATTTGGCCGGAAAGGCAAGTTGAGTCCACGTTTTATTAGACCGTATGAGATTACCGAGAAAGTTGAGCCTGTAGCTTACAGATTGGCTTTGCCATCAGAGTTAGAAAAGATACATGATGTGTTTCACGTGTCAATGTTGAGACGCTACCGATCAGACCCTTCACATGTAATTCCCCAGTCAAAGATAGAGATTTATCCCGACATGACTTATGGTGAAGAACCAGTCAAGATTTTAGCTCGGGAAGTTAAGCAGCTAAGAAAGAAAAGTATTGCCTTAGTGAAAGTATTGTGGCAAAAGCATGGAATAGAAGAAGCCTCATGGGAACCAGAAGAGAGTATGAGAAACTAGTATCCAAACCTTTTTACTGGTAAGATTTTCGAGGACGAAAATCCCTAAGGGAGGGAGAATTTTAACAGCCCGATTTAGGGCCTAGTCAGAATAGTGGTGCGAGACCACGAATCCGAGGTAAATTTATGAGTTTTTAAGGTTCATGCCATGTTTGCATGTTAGTGTGAAAGTTTCATGAAGCAATTTTGCTAAATTGAGGTTGAATGGTCAAAAAGAACCAAATTGCAAAAGTTGCAAAATATGAGTTTCTAGAAGCATTTTGTATGAAATAGATTTAGAATAGCAATTATAAGTCCTTAAATAGCAATTTGCCCAAATCATAATTTTTGGACAAAATTGGACATGAGTTATTAAAATAGAGAATTTTTAAGAGAAGGGCATTTTAGTCATTTGTCTATTAAATGGTTAATAAAGGAAAAAGATGACAAAAATCACAATCATCTTCTTCCTCATTGCCGAAAATTTCAAAGAACCCATAGCTAGGGTTTGTTCATCTTTCAAGCTTGCTAGTAAGTTCATCTTAGCCCCGTTTTTAATATTCTTCGTATTTTTGAAGTTCTCGTATTATGAATTAGCTATTTTTAGCTATAAAGTGAGCTAAGATGCATGTTCAAAAATCTACCCATGAATGATATGCTTGTTAAATGATGTTTTATGGAAGTTTATGAGAGTTTGATGTTGGATAAACATCTTTTTCTAAGTGAATTTCATGAAAAATGAGCATAGGGACTAGTTTGTAAAAGTTATGAGATTGCTCATACATAGTAGAAATAGTGAGAATTGAGGATTGTCATAGTAGAGAAAATGAATCAGCTAAGCATAAAGTCTAAGAAAATTGAATGAGAATTTTTACGAGCCTTGGGGAAAAAGTGCAAATATAAGAAAGTATAGGGGCAAAATAGTAATTTTTCCAAAATATGAGTAAAGAGTCAATTTAGTCAATGTGAGTATTAAATGATCTATTTATGACTATAGATCAAGAAAAATGAAGCCCGGATCGAAACTGAGGCAAGAACAAGGTCGAGGACTAAATTGCATACCTAGCTACATTTTGTATATTGAGGTAAGTTTGTATGATTTCTAAGCTTTATGATTTATATCATTGAATTGCTTAGTATAATGTACAATCTTATTATGAAAATGTTTAATTTTATGTTAAACAAAAAAAAAAAATAATGAGATCAAGCATGAGAAAGCCCCGATTGGAGTTGAATAGCTTAGGATACTCGGCCTACCACATGAAACAAGAAAGTCCGTATAAGACCAAGCCGAGGCATGGCATCGGCAAGCAAGCAAGTTATCATGTAAGTCCAAGGCAAGCTTGGCATTGAGAAGTTATCATGTAAGTCCAAGGCAAGCTTGGCATTGAAAAGTTATCATGTAAGTCCAAGGCAAGCTTGGCATTGAAAAGCTATCAAGAGAAAGAGATTTCAAGTAAGTCCAAGCTAAGGCTCGGCATTGACCAGTTCATGAGCAAAGATACCAAGTAAGACCATGTCAAGATATGGCAATGGTAAGTTACCAAGGGAACTCACGAGAAAGACTTCGTATAAGTCCATGTCAAGACATGGCCTCGAAACTAAGATGAGATTTAGTATCCTCGGTTATTCATATAAATTCATCGGGCAGACAAGTTAAGCTCCATTGAGATAACAAGAAAGCTAAGTAAGCAAAGTTATTAATAAGTGAAAATGAGTATTATTCATGTTATTAATGATGAATTAGAAATTATGAGTATTATGTTCAAGTATGCTGATCAAAGTGATCAAGTGTTACAGGTACTGTTTGCCTATCAAGTATGAGATTAGTAAGTTTCATGAGATATGTAAGAATCAAGTATGAGTAAGTAAGCTTTATAGCTGAATTTACGATACAATTGTTTATATCAAATGGTCTATATTAAGTAAGAATGTTGCTATATGCATTATGCAAACTTACTAAGCTAAACGCTTATGTCTTTCATTCTTTCTTTCCATGTAGTCCCGCCAAGCTAATATCGAGGATCACCGTCATCGAAGCTCGGAGCACACTATCAATCACTATTTTGGTATAGCCAAGTTGTTTTATTAAGTATGGCATGTATAGGAAGCATTACATTTTGAGTAAATGTTTTAAGAAGAGCCAAAGTATAGGCTATTAAGTTTGTTATTCTTTTGTATATGGCTAAGTGATTGGCCAAGTGTGTATGTTTATAATTATCAATGAAGCATGTAGTATTATTCATGAATGATGTAGTATTGAGTTGTTAAAATGAGTATGAATTGGATCTTAATTTCGTGGTGGCAATTGGCTTGGTAAATAGCCTCTAAGTGCCCACACGGTTGGACACACACGCGTGTGTCTAGGCCGCGGCGTAACTGCACCTTTGCATCTTAAGGTAGAATATCAAGTTGTAGTACACGGTCTAAGTCCACGGGCGTGCTATGGCCGTGTGAAATAAGTCAGTATATCAAGATATAGTACACGGTCTAAGTCCACGGGCGTGTCTTGGCCGTGGGAAAATTGGCAGAATACTGAGTTTTTAGGCATGGTCTGGGGACATGGGCGTGCATGTCTATCCACGGGCATGTCTTATCTTACACGGGCATGTGACCCCTATTTCAAAGAAAGGTTTTTCGATTGGGTTCCGAAAGTTTATCAGCACGAGTTTAAGGCCTCGTAGGCCCATGAAATGTACGAGTTCTTTAAGAATGAGAAGTTTTAATTTTGGAACGAAATTTTATAGCCTGTAATGTCATGATTAAGCAAGTTCAAGCATAGTAATGTCTTGTATCCTGTCTGAGCCTCGGACTCGGGTATGGGGTGTTACAAAAATGTCATCTATGAATACTACCACAAACAGATCTAGATACTGTCTGAAGATCCGATTCATCAAATCCATGAAAACAACCAGTGCATTAGTAAGTCCGAAAGGCATAACCAGAAACTCATAGTGTCCGTACCTCGTTCGGAAAGCAGTCTTTGGCACATCAGAGTCTTTAACTCGCAACTGATAGTAGCCTGATCTCAAATCTATTTTCAAAAACACTGTAGCCCCTTTCAACTAATCAAACAGATCGTCAATTCGTGGCAACGGATACTTATTCTTTATAGTCACCTTATTGACCTGTCTGTAGTCGATACACATTCTCATAGTTCCGTCTTTCTTTTTCACAAATAAAACTGGTGCACCCCATGGAGAGAAACTCGGTCGCGCAAAACCTCTATCTGTTAACTCTTGCAATTGAGCTTTCAGTTCTTTTAATTCCGTAAGTGCCATTCTGTACGGAGCTATCGATATTGGAGTCACCCCAGCACTAATTCAATACCAAATTCAACCTCTCGTATAGGTGGCAAACCCAATAATTCTTCTTGAAACAGATCCGGATACTACTTTTTGTGTAATCGATTCAATCTTTCTTTCGGTTACTTTACTATCAAGCACATATGCAAAGTAAGCTTCCAAACCTTTTCTTACATACTTCTGAGCTAACATTGAAGATATTACTGCCGGTAAACCATTCAGATCATTAGATTCAATCCGAATAATCTCATCATTCTGGCACCGTAAGTCAATAGTCTTTCTTTTGCAGTTTACGACAGCATCATGCATCGTCAACCAATCCATACCCAGAATTATGTCAAACTCATCAAATGGCAACAACATCAAATCAGCCGAGAAGCACGAATCTCGAATCATCAGGGGACAATTCTTACACACTTTATCAACCATAACACATCGGCCCAAGGGGTTCGATACTCTAATTACAAACTCAGTAGACTCAACAGGCAAAGTCTTAATGAATACTAAAGTCTCACACACATAAGAATGAGTCGAACCAAGATAAATCAATGCAACCACATTAGTATCATAGAGAGTGAAAATACCAGTAATAACATCCGGGGATGAGGCCTCCTCGCGTGCGCGAATAGCATAGGCTTTGGCAGGTGCGTGAGCCTCAGATCTAAAAGCTGTATCTTTGGTCCCTCTCTGACTGCCACTCACATTACCCGTATTTCTGGGTGGTCTACCTCGAGCTGCAGTGTTACCCGATCTCGTATTCTGTATTGGATTTTCTTCAACTAACTCTGGGCATTCACGAATATAATGATCTGTCGATCCACATTTAAAGCAAGCCCAATCATGCAATCTGCAACTGCCGGGATGTCGTTTACCATAATGTTTACACTCAGGTTGATTTGATCTAACATTACCCACACTAGCTACTGAGGTAACTCTCGAGCTCACAGGTGGTCTATCCCGATCTCGTCTGGAATACCCCGCAGTAGCCTTTGAACGACTAGCATCGTCTCGGAACTTCTTTGATGCCGACTGGAATGACTTACTGAATGATCTCTTACGTGTATCTCTAGCTTCAGAGTCAGCTTTTCTTTTCTCTTTCTCGAGCTCTTCGTCTTTGCAAGCTCGCTCAACAAGTACCACGAACTCTGTTATCTCAAGTATGCCAACTAACAGTTTAATGTATTCGTTCAGCCCATCTTCAAATATTTTACACATTATAGCTTCGGTCGAAACACACTCTCGGGCATACCGACTGAATCTCACGGATTTTTGCTCATACTCTATCACAGTCATCTGACCCTGTTTCAATTCAAGAAATTCTTTGCGTTTCTGGTCGATATATCTCTGGCTGATGTATTTCTTACGGAACTCAGTCTGAAAGAATTCCCAGGTCACTTGCTCTTTCGGAACCACCGATACTAGTGTATTCCACTAGTGATATGCAGTGTCTCGTAGCAAAGATATGGCACATTTTAAGCACTCATCAGGGGTGCAAGATAACTCATCAAACACTCGTATAGTATTATCGAGCTAGAACTCAGCTCACTCAGCATCATCATCATCAGTGGCTCTGAACTCTTCGGCCCCGTGTTTTCTGATTTTATCAACAGGAGGCTTAGGAAATCTCAACGGATCACTCACTTGAGGTATAACAGGTATCGAAGATGGATTAGTCAGGGGTGGAGGTTGTTGTGCAGCTGGATTAGTCCAGATATATTGGGTAAACCAGTCGTTCATCATTTGGTAAAAGGCTTGTTTAGCCTCTCCTTCCTGGTTACTCGAAGTCGGTTGAGAATCAACCGGTGCTGTCCCTTGCACGGGAGCAGGCACTATACTCTCAACATCATCAGCTACGGCTCTATCGGGATCCATTACTATACGAAAACACATTTTTAGATGTCAGAAGTCATCACACTATCGCAGTATATAAAAATATGGCATGTATAGCTAGTCTCACACACGCTACGTTAGTCCTAAAATCAACTAAACCGTAGCTCTGATACAAATAAAATGTAACACCCCTAACCCGTATCCATCGTCAAATTAGGGTTACGAGGCATTACCGTATAAGACAAATTCAGCACAATCATTTTTCTCCTTTCATGCACCAAAGAATAACAATACATTTGTAACATTACTAAACTCGAATGTCCACGAATCATTTATACTAGATTCGATTATATGAACCATAAAGCCAATCCAATTCAAATGTTCAATCAAACTAACACACGAAAACCAAATTCAAACCATACGACATAAATTTATAACATTCTTACATGTGTACCACTTAACCAACTAACCAAACATATTTTTCTATTATTAAACACCATATCGTAATTCATATACATCATAATTCCATTAGTCGAATCTTACGGCTATATAGTAAGGCATTTGTACACCTAAATAAACATCAATCATATGTCACTTTCATATACTCAACTTACAATAATACATCCATTATATAAACTTACCCACTTGCGCATATTTAAACCAAAACTAACCATATCAATATAACATTAACTAATATCAATATAAATTATTTATGAACTTTTGACATTTACATATTAGCTTAAGCTGAACTATACCACACGGCAAAATGGGCAAAATTATACAAGTACATACAAGCATTTCTAAATGACCTAATTTCAATTGTAAAACTAACCAATTCATGCACTGCCCACTTGACTAACCTTAACCATTTTCTAAGTTCAATAGTCGAATTTAAACATGCCAATTTCATATGCTATGTACCATGCCAAAATTTTATTTACACAACCAAATCCATTAACCCAATATTCAGTTATCAAATTTAGCCTCCAAAAATTCATACATTTCCATCTTGAACCGTACCTAAAAAGTCACTCATTCAAGCATTTAATATGTGCATACTTAACCATTACAAACTGATTTAAATTAACCTTTATACAATCGAACATAAATTCATCAATTTACCTCATCACTGAGCCGAATCACAAGACCAACCACAAATGCAAATCAAATCATGTTTCAAGCTTACTAAATGAGCTATTTATAAGTCATTCATATCATTACACAACCAAGATATACAACCCATGTAACACCCCAAACCCAGCCTAGAAGTTAGGCCCGAAGCTGGTGTGTCACATGGGAGTAAAAACCATCTTTGCGAAAAACTTGCTTGAGAAACACAACCTCATTGTTAAAACTCAAAACACTTAAGCAATTGTTGTCTACTTGAAAACGTAATTATCTTTTAAGACTTTTTCGGTTGCGAAAGCATATTTGAAATATACAATTTACGAAAATGTGACGTTTAGAATAGAGTTGCAGAAGCATTTTGAAAACGGAAACATAGATAAAATACAATTATTTTTGAGAGGTTGTTTGATAAATCGATAATCGAACTAGTAATCTTTTAAAACCGTGACTTTTGAAAATATCGTTGAATATTTGTAGGAAAATTCAAGTTAAATTATTTATACAAGTTTGTTTAAAAATCCATTTGTTGATCAATTTTGGAAAACCATTATATAAGTTTTTAGAAAAATCCCCATTTTTAAACAATTTAAGCAAAATAATAAATATATCAACCATAAAGCAAATAATAAAATACTTCAGAGGCCTTATTACAACATAAAAACCCAAAATAGTATATGAACGGAAATAGAAAACTAAAGTTCAAAATGAAACACCATTTCTGAAGTATGGCCTCCACCGAGTCATCCATGGGCCCAAGTCCTCATTACGGAGCATTACCTATAGAGATTAAAAAGAAAGGGGTTGAGTTACAAGAATTCAGTGTGAAATCCCCTTACCGTCATTCACTGGGCCTGAACCCATATAACAAAATTATTGGGCCGGAGCCCATATAGCAATCATCTTGGGCCTAAGCCCTTTTACAAAACAATCTTAGAATGAAGCAAATGTATGAATGTAATGCAATCCCAAACCAACCTAATAATCCATCCGCTACACACCACCCGTACCAACCAACACACCTGTGGGGATCTTTTGTCAACCCACCCCGCCAACACACCAATCGCAGGCATTTAGCCATTTATATCAAATTCGAATTGTGGACAAGCCACCAGAATAACAGAATATATGTGGCTTAGCCACCAGACAAAATGTGACAGAGTCACCAGAATATCATATACGGTAATATAACCGTCACACAGCCTTGGTAAAAATGATCGACACAGAGTCGTTAATTCATATGTTAGGCACATAGCCCCGGGTAAATACGTTTAGCACAAAGCCATAATCAAGATGGCACAAATCCATATTTAGGTTGGCACATAGCCATTATCGTAATTTGTGGCGAGCCACCGTAATCGAATGTATCGCAGCCAAAGCGCTTTTCATAATATCTGGCGGTGCCACCTGAATTTCTTCTCTTCAACATTTTCCCAACCCATGCAAATTCATGTAGATGCATCATACATAGAAAATCATGATATTTACAAATATAACAACAATAATTAAATCAGACAAAAGTTCAGGCCATTAACACTTTACAAAATCGGCCCATTAGGGCATTATATCAAATTGGCTCATTAAGCCATATGTCAAATTGGCCCATTAAACAATATATCAGATCGGCCCACAAAACAATATATATCAAATCGGCCCATTAAGCAATTTATCAAATTTGCCCATTAAGCAATTTATCAAATCGGCCCATTATGGCTATATAACAAATCAGCCCATTAAGGCAATATAACAAATCGGCCCTTTAGGGGCATTTCTGTAATTCGGCCCATAGGGGAATTTTTGTAATTCGGTAATCTTACCCACTAAGGGTAATTTGGTAATCTCGCAACCCAGGGGTATTTCGGTAATTTACCTTCCAAGGGTATTTTGGTAATTCCGCAACCTAGACTTAACTACTAATGTGGGGCATAAAAATCGAAACTGTCCATCTGTGTTGTACTGAATAAATTGACTATAACTCGAGTTAGGAATCTCAAAATCTAAATCCGTAAATTTTCCTTGAAACTAGACTCATATATCTTCTTAATATAATTTTTCCAGAATTTTTGACTTAACAATTTAGTACAGTTTATTCCTTAAAGTTTCCCTTGTTTCACTGTCCAACAATTCTGACCTCTCTTATCTTAATTTCAAATATCATACTGTACGGTTTTCATATGCTGCTCCCAGTTGTTTCTATTAAAAATAGGTTCAATAAGGAATCCATACATATTAATTATAACTCTTAATTCTCTTTTTACAATTTTAAACAATTTTTCCAAGACAGAATAGAGAACCGCGAAGTCGGTCAGAACCAGTCTCACTAAAATTAAGATATCTCAGAATATAAAATTCCTTTTCCTTCTCCGTTTCTTCCATATCAAAATAGACACAATAAGATTTAATTCGATATCTTAGTCACTTATTAATCCATTTTCTCCTATTTTCTGTGATTTTTCAAAATCACGTCACTGTTGCTGACCAAAACTGTTTCATTGCAAAAATATGGTTACCACTACGAATATACGAACGCCCGAGTGGTCACGGATGCCGGTTTCCGATTTTCCTTCGGTATTTCGACCGAATCACAGAACATATCATACAAACATTCAGAGAGGTATGAAATTACACACCATTTCAAACATGTATTCGGAAGGGTACGGGATTACACACCTTATTTGGATTTCCTTAAGAACCACTCTACTTTGACCCTAGAACAATACCAACCAAAAGTTAGCCTCGGGTTTCCAAAAGATTTCGTATCACTTACACTTGAATCACTTACCACTATGTCCGAAGGTAGAATATATCGAGTGATTTGTCCCTAAAACATATAGTCGATTATTTCAAATTATTACTCCGTTAGCAACCAATCGAATATTGAATAATATCAATAATCCATAAGAACTCCTTACCTTATTAATATTGGATCCGATTTCTCCGTTCGACTTAAGGCTAGAATGATGTTCGGCCTCCCACTAGAATACTACAAAAGGGAAAGTGATCTCGTTTGAGAGAGTAGAATAAAATGATGGTCTCGGTCAATATGACCCTTCCAAACCAAGGCATAATTCGGCATTAAGAGAAAGAAAATAAAATGTTGAAGAGAACCACTTATCGATTTATCAAGGAATGAGTGTTAATACGGATGAGAAGAAAAGATAGAGAAGAGATGAAAGTTCAGTTATAGAGGAAAATGTATATTAATATTCGGCTATGGGGATAATCAAACAAGAAGATGTGCTCTTTTGGTGGTGTCGATTTAGAGAAGAGGAAAGATTGAAGGAATGTTTAAAAGAAAGGAATGGAAGGTTGAATGGATGCTAGGTGATTCGGCTATCAAAGGGAGATGAACAAGAGGTGAATATTTTGACCAAACAAAAGAGAAGAAAAATGCTTAATTGTGCTAGGAGGATTCAGCAAAGAGGATAGCAAATTGAGAGAAGATGACACTAAAGTTGCAAATGAGATTTTTGACCCAAACCAATACCAAGACCCTACCAAAAGCCAAAGTAAAATTTCAGCCACCTATCTACCCCCAAAACCGTCCACATGCATTGCCATAAGGGTCAAAATTTTGCCAACCATACTGTCCATAGCATTTTCCATGGAATAAGCCACATGTTCCCCTTACTTGCCTTATTCTTTTGATTCCTTTCCCCAACCTCAACCTTTCCTTATTTCTTAGCCACCTTACCAAAAATAAAGAAGTCCAACTTGCCATATATACTTCTTGGCCGACACTTAAGGAAAGTATACAAAAAAAATAGTCAAAATTTTTTGTACCAAGTGGGATTCGAACCTCTTCCCTCAATGCCTTCACTTGATGCCATAACCTCTTTACTAATTGCTCATTTATGCAAGAAAATTACTCTCTTATTTTCATAATCCTTGATGCCACTTACTATCTCTCCTTAAAGTGCTTAAACACGAAAATTTTCCTATAACTTGAACCCGAAACTTCCTATAAACCTCGTAACTCTCTAAAATCACCTTCCTAATAAGTCCAACTTGAAATAATGCCGTTCTCAAATTCCCATGAATTTTAAAACGCTTCCACACTCAAGGCCCAATGGGCCCAATAGGTCCAATTCTACTAGGCCCAATTTTGGGATGTTACAACCCAAAACACCATTCATACATGTCATGGAACATACTTACCAAAACGTGCATATACCATGATCAAAATTACACAACCATCAACTAACTCATTAATCAAACCAAACCATATAACCAAATACCACGCATAAACACACCATGAAATATACTTCCATAATAAGCTATTGCCATGACCGAATACACATAAGCCTTAATATCAAGATTAAGCCATTTTCGCATGGCTATATATATGTACATGCCCAAAAATCATACATTTCAACTATGCTATACATGCCATATGCCCAAAATCAACTTAGTAAAATACCGAAAGAAACAGTCGATAGTGTGATAGGCTTTCCTGACGATTCCCGAGCTCGTAACGTGACTCCAAAATCCATAAAATAGAGGTAAACAAGAACACACATAGAGTAAGCTATTTAAGCTTAGTAAGTCTTAAGCAAAAACATATATAACAACAATTACATATTAACAATTTGTTAACAAAGCCAAATTTGCATAATATCAAGTACAGGTTATCATTTACTAATAGATCACATTTTAACCTCACATACATATGTCATATGGCCGAATATAATCAATCATATACATATATAAATTTTCACTTTTATTATTACAAACACATCAATAGGCCGAATCACTTATACGTTCAAATATGTTAACACATAATTCATATTCACATAACCTTTTATCATTTCAATCAACCAACTTACCTTATTTTCATATAAACAAATAACTAACACATACCTGAACCTGTAATTCAATTTCACATTCGGTCTTTACTTCACATTGCCCGTTGAACCATTCGGAATTAAAAAGGATACGCGGATAGTCGGAAGCTCGTACAATGCCAATGTCCCAGACGTGTTCTTACATGTAATCACATATCGATGCCACTGTCCCAGACAGGGTCTTACACGAATCAAATACGATGCCAATGTCCCAGACATGGTCTTACATGTAAACACAAGTCGATGCCAAAGTCCCAGACGTGGTCTTACACGATAACACATATCGGAAATCCTATGTAATGACATATGTATCCTATCTATTCCTAGGGTTCGTACGGGACTTTCGGACGTTGAATCTCGATCGAATCGAACTCGAAACATAATTCTCTATCTCATAATCACATTCGGCCAAAGCACACACACACACATATATATATATATATATATATATATTCGAATAATTCAATTCATCACATAACATTTATATATTCTCAATTTAACAACATTTAAATGCTTATAGACTTACCTCAGATATCAACGGACGAAATCGACTACTCGACTACTTTCGACTTCCCCCGATCTAATTTCGTTTTCTTTCGTTCTTGATCTAAATAAATTTAAATTTAACTAATTTAATCACACATTCATTCAATTTAATCCAAAAACACATAAATGGGTAAATTACCATTTTGCCCCTGACATTTCACACTTTTTGCAATTTAGTCCATATTGCATAAAACACAAAATACACAAAATTTACACATACCATAGTTAGGCCGAATATTCAAAAGCATTATACAAGTCCATATATTTCATTTTTTTCATATTTTAGTCCCCCAAAATTTTATTTTTACAATTTAGCCCTAATTACTCAAATTCATCAAAAATTCAAAGATAAAACATATTAATCTAACACATATATTTCATAATTCATCAACTAACATCATAAAAATCATAAACTCATCAATGGCACATTTCAAAATCTTCATCAAAATAAAAAATTCAAGCATGGGTCTTGAAGTATTCGAAACAACGATTCCAAATACGTAAAAATTATCAAAAACTGAACTTAGACTAACCTTGAATCAAGCTTCAACAATGGCTGAACCTAGCTTAGGTTTCTTTCTTTTTCTTTTCTTTAGTTTCGGTCTTGGGAAGAAAAAGATGAGCATGGCTTTTATTTTATTATGTTTTATGTTATATATTAACTTATTATTATTTTACTTAATTAACCATTACTAATTAATATATATAACATATATAATAAGGTTATATTAGTCCTTTGCCGTCCAATAATTTATATATTGAGCTAATTGCATCATAAAACCTCCAAATTATAAAGACAACAACAATTAGGCACTTTTCTATTTAACCATCAAATTTTTATTTTACGCGATTAAGCCCTTTTATTTAATAAGACACTCAAACAACAAAATTAAAACACGAAAATTTCACACAAGCAAATTCACACATGATAAACACTAAAAATAATTTTAAAATATTTTTCTAACTCAGATTCGTGGTCCCGAAACCACCGTTCCAATTAGGGTCAAAATCGGACTGTTACAGATTTTGTGAGCAGGCCCGTGGATAGCTCGAGAGCGAGCCTATATGTGTTATGAGATTTGTGGTAGCATTGGCTACATATGTGGCACTTGTGTGCAAATCTTTTCGCGTATCCGATAGTATTCCAAGTGGTTCAACGGGTATGTCAAAGATGAGAAAGTATGTGATTATGTTACGAGTGGGTACAAGTATGTACGAAAAAGTCAATGGAAATGGATTCGGTATATGATGAACTAACGGTAGGAATGTGATTGAGTAAGTTATGCTCATGAAATTTTAATGACATTTATGTTAGTATATGTTAAGTTTTTTATATGACAAATGCATAATTAATGTTGTTTATTATTTGCATATGAACTTACTAAGCTTTATAGCTTACCCCCTTTCTTTCCTTTATCTTATAGTGTCACCAAGCTAGCTCGGGATCAGAGATCGTCGGAGATCCATTCACACTATCAATCATTATTTTGGGTACCATTGAAATGTCAATATTTTGATTTATAGCATGTATAGGGATTTGGTCATTTTGTTATATTTGTCATTGGTAATGTGGCCAAATGTATTGGCTTATAATGGGTAATGATTTCATTTTGTATATGGCCATGAAAGTTGGCTAATGTTGGTTATGAGCATATTTATATGATGATACCATTCATGAATGTGGAAACTTGCATGGTTTGTCTTGATAAATATATGAAGTTATGTGCATGTTAGATGTTGGCATGTGAATGCCAGGTTATCACCTTGGTTGTAGTGGTTTTGGATTGCATCTATATGCTTGGATTTGTGCCATGTAATGTTGTGTAGGTATGTGCAAGTGAGCGTGGAAAAATGGCTTGGTAAATAGCCTTTATTTTGTCCACACGGGTAGACACACGGGCGTGTGTCTCACACACGGCCTGTCCCACGGGCATGTATTTTGGCTGTGTGTCCCCTGTACCTTAATTTTGAGAAACAGAATGCTCATAATTGAGCAAACGGGTAGAGATACAGGCGTGTGTCCCGGGCGTGTGAAGTCTGCACCTATTTTATGAAAAATCATGAAAATTAAATCGACCACACGGCCTAGCACACGGGCGTGTGACTTGGCCGTGTGACTTAAATTTGTTCATGAGTTACAAACAGAGAGTTACACGGGTTAGGGACATGGGCGTGTGTGACCACACGGCCTGCCCACACGGGCGTGTCCCAAAACCACACGGGCGTGTGACCCCTGTTTCTAGCAAAAAAATTCTAAGTTTTGTAAAAATTTCCTAAGTGCTCGGTTGAGTCCCGAACCACTACTAAAGCATGTTTTGGGCCTCGTAGGCTTTTATTAGGGACTTTATGATTGATTATGAATTGTTTTAATTTGGACTCAAATTTATAACTTGATTTGTATGTTTACTTGCGATGTAAGTCCAGTAATGCCTCGTACCCTGTTTTGGCGTTGAATACGGGTAAGGGGTGTTACATTTAGTGGTATTAGGGCCACGGTTTAGTCGATTCTCAGACTAACGTAGCGTGTGTAAGAGTCTAGCTATACATGCCATAAATGAACCGTGATAGTGTGATGACTCCTGACAACTTTAAATTGTGTTTTTATATAGTAAATGGATTCCAATCGAGCTGAAGATGATGACGTAGAAAGTAATGCGCCGGCTCCCATTCAAGGGACCGCGCCAATTGAAAGTAGACTAATGAAAATTTGTCAAGGAGAAAGGGCTAGGGAAGCCTTCCTCCACATGATGAACGAGTGGTATACGGAGTTTGTTCGAACAAATCTGACTGCTCAACCCCCTCCACCCCACCTATTCCTCAGCCGGTTCCCGTAGCTCCACAAGGTATGGAATTTGTAAGATTGAGTAAGCCTCCGGTTGATAAGATCTGAAAGCATTGGGCTGAAGATTTTAGTGCTAATGTCGATGATGATCCCAAGAGAGCCGAGTTTTGGCTCAAAAACTCCATCAGGGTATTTGATGAATTGTCTTGCACAACGGATAAATGTCTGAAATGTGCTGTGTCGCTTCTGAGAGACTCAGCATACCGGTGGTTGAAAACTCTTGTGTTAGTAGTACCGAGAGAGAGGGTTAACTGGGAATTATTCTAAGATGAGTTTAGGAAGAAATATATCAGCCAACAGTTCATCGATCAGAAACGTAAGGAGTTTTTAGAGCTAAAATAGGGCCGAATGTCTGTAACCGAGTACAAATGAGAATTTATCAGGCTCAGTAAGTACGCTCAGAAGTGTGTTTCCACCGAGGCTATCATGTACAAAAGGTTCCAAGACGGGTTGAATGAGGATATTCGATCGTTAGTTGGAGTCCTTGAGCTGAAAGAATTTGTAGTGCTATTCAACCGAGCTTGTAAAGTTGAAGAATTAAGCAAGGAGAAGAGAAGAGCTGAAATTGAGACTAGGGATTCGAGAAAGAGGCCAATGAGTAAGTCATTTCAATCTCAGTCTAAGAAATTGAGAGATTTGTATGCTCGTTTGAGTGCTTCAGCTGGGTATTCCAACAAAGATCGTGGGAAACAATATTCGGGTTCTAAAGCCCAAACTACGTTGATAGCGAGTGTTGGTAATGTTAGATCCAATCGACCTGAATGTCAATACTGTGGTAGGTGACATCCTGGTGAATGTAGAATGAATGATTGGGCTTGCTTTAAGTGTGGCTCACTAGACCACTTTATTCGGGACTCCCTGAGATGGCTGAGAATGTAACAGCCCGATTTTAGCTTAACCGCAACAGTGGTTTTGGAACCACAAATATGTTGTTGGAAAATTATTTTAATATTATTTTATGTGATTACGGCATGTTATTTGATATGTGTGAAAATTTCGTGAGCTAATTTTATCGTTTAATTGCTCAATTTGAGAAAAAGGACTTAATCGCGTAAAATGCAAAAGTTGCATTCTACTTGTTAATGGTGTCAAATAGCTTTGGCTTTTAAATATGATGGCCTTAAATGGTAATTAGACCATTTTAAATGTTATTGGACTTTTATGGACATTATTTAAGTGATTTTAAATATTATAAGTGAAGGTCAATTTTGGTATTTGTTAAATTATGTTAATATTAGTAAAACAAAAGGAAATTTTTGTTCATATCCTCATCTTTCCAACCAAAAAATAGAAGGGAGAACACCATTGTTAGGGCTTTGAAGGTTCGGCCATAGTTCTTGCTATTTGTAAGTCCGTTTTTGCTCGGTTTTTAATGATTTCTATGTTTCTGTAATCGTTGCAGCTCAATCTAGCTAGCTCGTACCTTTAATTTCAAAATTGTTAAAGATTTTAAGAGTTTCCATTGATGAGCTTATGTGTTCTTTGGTGTTTGAGGATGAAATATGAATTTTTGATGATAGATTTTCATGTTTTATAAAGTGATTTTTGATGAAATTGCATAATAGGGATTAAATTGTGAAATATGCAAATTGAGTGGTTGAAATGTGAAATAAATGAATGTTTTGGGCTACTAAGGACTTATATGAAATTCGGCCAAGCTTGGGTTTAATGAAAATTTGTGAATTTTGTGTATTTGTGAAATAGGGACTAAATTGAGTAAATGTGAAAGTTTAGGGGCTAATAAGAAAATATGCACAAATGTGTATTTTTGGACTAAATTGAATGAGTAGATGATTAAATGAGTTAATTTTGAATATATTTAGCTCAAGAAAAGAAGAATCCAGAATTAGATCGGGGGAAAGGCAAGATTATCGAGTAATTGACTCATTTCGCCGTTTTCATACTCGAGGTAAGTTTGTATGTAACGAGCTCTATTATAATTGTGCTTATATTTTGTAATATTGTATAAATAGTAAATATTAGACTACGGACTTGTTCGACCATGACTCGACAATGATTCGACAATAATTCGAAATGATTCGACTACGAAATTGTATTAGAAAATCCCGGTTGAACCTTAGGAATAGTTTAGGATGCTAGTGACATGTCATTAAGGTATTGAGTTGGCTTTTGGCCATGGTATCGGCACTTCAGGTGTGATTTATGCCTTGATTTGGCTTTGGGCCATGGTATAGGCACTTCGGAAGAGTTACATTGATTTGGCTACGGGCCATGGTATATGTACTTATCGATTGAGATCCTTGAGTATCCGACTTCTATTCTGAACGGTTCAACGGGAAAGTGAAATATGTGGACTAGATTGAGATTGATATGAGTTGGTACAGGTATGTTCGTAAAGTTTATAAACATTGAATCCATAAAAAGGATGAAATTATGGTAAGCTAGTGAATGAATGATTGTATGGTTTAAGATTTAATGTATTTGTATTATCTTGCATTTATATTCATTGAATTGTGAATGAATGGTGAGATTGCTCATTACGTTAATACGAACTTACTAAGCTATGAAACTTACTTTGTGTTATTTTTCCATGTTTATAGTGAATCAAGGCTAGCTCGGATCCGGGAGTTATCGGGAACATCATCGCACTATCGAACATCTATTTGGTACTTTTGAATTGTGTATATTTGGTATATGGCATGTATAGGCTTGAGTCATTTTGGTGAATGATGTAGCCATTTGAGTTGGCTTATGAATATATATGTTTGGTTTGTATATCGCCAAGGAAGTTGGCATATTTTGGTTGATTGAGTTGTGTTTATAATTGTGCAAATGGATTATGTTATGAGTTGATGAATGAAATAGTGATGCTTGTTGATGATAGGTATTATGATATCAAATAGTAGCATTTTGAGTATTAATATGCTAGTGAAATAAGGCAAATAATGCATATTTGATGGTAGCCACATTGATGGATTATGATGATGAGTTTTTGGTATGAATTTGAATGGCCTAATTTGGTATTTAGATACTTGCATTGTTGATATTGGGAAAACATGTTTTGATCTTGATTTGGTTGCTTGGAATGTCCAATTATGCTATTATTATGTGCTATGTGAGTTATGTAGGTGGATGGTAATTTAGGGTGGCAAATTGGCCTTGTAAATGGCCTATTTTTGTCCACACGGGCAAAGACATGGGCGTGTGTCTCAGCCGTGTGCGACACACGGTCATGTTACACGGTCGTCTGTCCCCTGATGTTGATATTAAAATGAAGTCAGTATGCTCCACACGATCTCACACACGAGCGTGTGACCGTCCGTGTGGCACAAGTCAGTATACCCCTTAAATGGCACACGGCCTAGCACACGGGCGTGTGACTTGGCCGTGTTGCATAAGTATACCCTACAGGTTTGGCACGACATAGTACACGGCCCGGCACACGGGCATGTGAGGCTAATTCGAAGGGCACAAGGGCTAGACACATGGGCGTGTGGTCGACGGTATGACCCAAGTCAGTTTGTATGCCCTGTTTTCACACGGCTTGGGACACGGGCGTGGCTGGAGTCGTGTGAGGCACACGGCCTGTTCATACGGGCGTGTGACCCTTGCGTGTTTGAATTTTTATAAGTTTCCAAAATTTTTGTATGTTATCGGTTTAGTCCCGAACCAATTCTAAAGCTAGTGTAAGGCCTCATAGGCCCTATTAAGGGACAATTTGATGATATTGAGTGATTTATGAGAATGAATGCTTTATATTTGATAAATGTATGCTATATGTTGCGAATTGATAGGTAATACCTCGTAACCTTATTCTGACGGTGAATACGAGTGAGGGGTGTTACATTTATTAGTATCAGAGCTACGGTTTAGTCAATTCTAGGACTAGCGTAGCGTGTGTGAGAGTCTAGGTATACATGCTATATATACTCTGCGATAGTGTGATGATTCCTGACAGCTTAAATTGTGTTTTCGTATAGTAATGGATCCCGAACGAGCTGTAGCCGATGATGTAGAGAGTAATGCGCCTGTTCCCGCTCAAGGGGTAGTGCCATCAGATTCTAGGCCTGTAACGAGTAGCCACGAGGGAGAGGCTAAACAAGCCTTTTTCCATATGATGAACGAGTGGTTTACGGAGTTCGTTCGAACGAATTCGACTGCTCAACAACCTCTACCCCCACCTATTCCTCGACAAATCCATGTTATTCCTCAAGTTGTAGATCCGATACGGTTAAATAAGCCGTCAGTAGATAAGATTCGTAAACATGGGGCTGAAGAGTTTCGGGCTACCACTGATGATGATGCCAAGAGAGATGAGTTCTGGCTCAAAAATACGATTCGAGTATTCGATGAATTATCTTGTACTCCTAATGAATGTATTAAATGTGTTGTATCTTTGCTGAGAGACACCGCTTATCAATGGTGGAACACGTTGATATCTGTGGTTCTGAAAGAACAGGTTACCTGGGAATTCTTTCAGACGGAGTTCTGAAAGAAATATATAAGTCAGCGATTCCTTGATCAAAAGCATAAAGAGTTTCTCAAATTATGTAAAAGCCCGGTTTAGACCCTAGTTGAAATAGTGGTTTCGAGACCACAATTTTGAGGTCAAAAAAATATTTTAATATTATTTTTAGTGTTTACAGTATGTGATTAAGTATGTGTGAAACTTTCATGAATTAAATTTATCGTTTGAGTGTTTAATTTGATAAAAAGGATTAAATTGTAGAAAATGCAAAAATGGCTTTCTATTTGACTAAGTGTCGAATTGATGTGTCTCTTTAAATGTGAGGTCCTTATGTGGTTATTAAACCATTTGAATAATTGGTGGACATAAATGCCTAAGGTTAGTGGATTTTGAATGTTATTAAAATGGCTAATTTGGTAATTTGTGTATTAGGATGAATAAATTTAAAACAAAACCATATTTGTTCATCTTTTTATCACCATTGCCGAAACTATAAAGAAAAAGAAAAGAAAAAAGAGTTTAAGGGTTTCGGCTAGCATATAGCTCAATCAAGGTATGTTTTGAGCTCGGTTTTTAGTGATTTTTATGTTTTTGTGATCGTTGCTTCGTGTTTTAGCTAGCCCATGTCCTGATTTTTAAATTTGTTGGTGATTTTGTAAGATGCCATTGATGAATGTTTTAGCTTTGTGATAGTTGATGATAAATAATGAATAATTGTTGATAGATTTTAATGTTTTGTAAAGTGATTTTTGACAAAAATGTCAAAATGTGCAAATGTGAGGGCTATTTTGTAAAATGCCTTAAATATGTATATTTGGATTGAATTGAATGATTTGGTGAATGAATGAGCTAAAGTTGAATATGTTTAGATCAATAAAAGAGAAATTTGGACTTAGATCGAGGCAAGAACAAAGTGCTCGATTGATCAACTTATTTCGTAATTTCGACGTCCGAGGTAAGTTCGTTTATAATACGAATTGTTAAATTTATGTTCACATATATTGAAATGAATGGAAATGTGGTATATGAATTAGTAATGCTATATGTGGATTTGAGAGAAGTGGCACTAAGTGTGCGAAATAGAATTGATACAGTATGAACGGCACTGTGTGTGCGAAATAAAGAAAGTATCGACTATATTGATTGGCACTTTGTGTGCGATACCGAGTTAAATTCAGTTTAATGTAAAGGCACTAAGTGTGCGAGTAAGTCGAATGATTAATGAAGATTGGACGAAATGTGGTATTGAGTATTGATTAGCAAAAGTGATCGTTAATTAAGTGTTGGCGCAGGTATGTATGAAACCTATGTGGTTGATGATATTGCATATGGATGATTATGTGAGTAATGACTATGAGTGAGACTGTTTATCATTGTGAATTGAACCATGTGATATTTTATTTTGTATATTGAATTCGAATGGTTAAGTTAATTTTATTATATGACGAACTTACTAAGCTTTTAAGCTTACTGTGTGAAGTGTGTAACAGCCCAATTTTGGGCCTAGTCGGAATAGTGATTTTGGGGTCACAAATCCGACGAGGAAAAATCTTATTTTTATTATATTTTTATGGTCTACGATTTCACGAAAAGATCTCGTGAAAATTTCGTTCGAAAATTTCGATGTTTGGGCACTCAAATTAGTCAAAAGGACTAAATTGTAAAAAGTGCAAAAGTTGAGTTCTACATGTTAGAAGTGTCCAATTTCTATGAAATTTTAAATTGGAGGTCCTTAAATGGCAATTAGACCATTGGTTAAATTTTTGGACAAAAATGGACATTAGATAAGTGAAATAGAATATTTTTAAGTTAGGGGCATTTTGATAATTTGGTAATTAAATTGAGTAAAAGACAAAATAAAAGCCAAAAACCTTTGTCCATCTTCTTCCTTGGCCGAATTTAGCATGGGGGAAGCCATGGCTAGGGTTTTCAAGCTTTCAAGCTTGCTAGTAAGTGCATCCAAGCCCCGTTTTTAATGTTCTTTACATTTTTGAGATCCTCGTAACTCAGTTTAGCTATTTCTACCATTATTTTGAGCTAGAATTTGTGTTTAAAAATTTACCCATGGATGACATGCATGTGCTTTGATGTCTAATAGTAGAATATGAATGCTCGGTGTGTAGTAAACGACTTATACTAAGTGATTTTTGATGAAATTGCATAAAATGACTAATTTGTAAAAACTTGAAAAATGTATGAAAAATGTGTGAATGAATGCAAATTGTGGACTGCTATAGTTATGAAAATGGTTCGGCTAGGCCTAAAATACAAGGAAATCGAATAAAAATCATTTTACGAGCCTAGGGGAAAAAGTGTAAATATGACAAAGTTTAGGGGCAAAAGCATAATTTTTCCATAGTATGATTTTTGGGTCACAATGAATATTGTGACTAATAAGTAAGCTAACTGTGATGTTATAGATCAAAGAAAATGAGGTTCGGACTTAGAACGGGGGGAACGAGTAATTAACGGTTAGGTCCCTACTTGCCATTTTGGTATCGAGGTAAGTTTGTGTGAAATTAAAGCTACATAATGTTTTTATATTTTTAATTTCTAGATATTATGTGAAATGAATATTATTTCTATGAAATCGACTAATGATGCCTCGATGAGAGTATGATGAAAATATGTTAAGTTGAAGTCCCGGTTGAACATTCGGAATAGCAAGGATACTAATGTCACAACATGAGATAAGGAAGGTCCCGTATAAGACCATGTCTGGGACATGGCATCGGCACTGAATGTAGGTCGCATATAATACCATGTCTGGGACATGGCATCGGCACCAAATGAAGGAGGTCCCGTATAAGACCATGTCTGGGACATGGCCTCGGCACCAAAGAAAGATCTCATGTAAGACCATGTATGGGCCATGGCATCGACATCTATATACGATCTCGTATAAGACCATGTGTTGGACATGGCATCGACATCGAGATATGAGATCCAATGTAAGACCATATCTGGGATATGGCGTCGGCATCGAGATGTGATCCCATGTAAGATCATATCTGGGATATGGCATTGGCATCGTGATACATGTATGATGAGATTGAGTATCCTTTGATATTTCGAGTAGTTCGATAGGCAAAGAGCTAAATTTATGCATCAATGACAAAGAGCTAAGTTTATGCATCAATGACAAAGAGTTAAGTCCATGCTTATGATGTAAGAATATGTGGGAAATGTGGATTGTGATCATGTGTGAGGCTTTTAAGCCAAATTAAATTGAGAAATGAAATGTTCAAGTTTTTGTTGTTGATGTATAAGTTAAATTGGGAAAATAAATGGCTTGTAAATATTTGATGATGACTAGCTATTGACATGGCTAACTATGGATATGCTTTAGTGTTATAAGTGTGTAAATGAGAATTAAAACAAAGAAAACATGATAGAGTAAAATTAGCAATAAAACAGTTTGGACAGCAACAGTTGAATCACTTTGAAAATTCACCAAAAATGGTGGAAATTGTATTAGAAGTTGAATAAGATATGAAATTAAATATTATTGAGTCTATTTTCGCACAAAAGAGACGATGTAAGAAAAAGAATTTCAGATTATGAGATATTTGAATTTTTATAAGACAGGGTTAGAATGATTTTGGAATCCCTTGTTCTGACTTTGGAAATTCATTAAAAAATGTACAAAAATAATCAAGGGATAAAATTTATATGCTTGAATTTCTTAATAAGTCTGTTTTCAATAGAAAAAAACTGGAACATCTTTCGAGTTCTTTGTAATGTGAAAATAATTTTTTAGTAAAGAGGGGTCAGAACTGCCGGATAGCAAAACAGGGGAAACTTTAAAGAATAAACTGTACTGATTGGCTAAACCAAAAAATATGGAAATCTTATGGTAAGAAGATATGTGAGTCTAGTTTCAAGGAAAATTAGCGGATCTTAATTTGGAGTTCCTTATCTCCAGATAATAATAATTTAGTGACTGTAACTCGAGTAGACAGCTCAAGATGAATATAAGTGAATTGAGAAATTTTATGCAATAATGATGGCATCATCTTGAGAACTCAAAATAAGGATTGTTAAAAGCATGGTAATAAATTGTTTATTATTTACATACATACATACTTTCTAAGCTTTATAGCATACTCCCCTTCCTTTCTCATATCATGTAGGGTTTTATACTAGCTCGAGTTGGAGATCGCCGGAGATGCTATACACTATCAAGCTATCATGTTGGGTATAAGTGAACTTAGTCAATTGTGTATGTGTCAATTGATTTGGCCAAATGTGTTGGTTCATATTGGTTAATGAGTTGTAATGCCTATTTATACGTGTGTGCTTATACTAAAGGTTTTAATGGATGTGGTTATGTGTGATTGGGATGGATGGATTGAAGTTTTGTTTAAGTATGTGCAAATGAGGGTGTAACACCCCGAATTTGGGCCTAGAAGGAAATAGGTCTTGAGCCTGGGAACACATAAAAGTTTATGTGTGCAACAAAATGACACAATTGATTTTTTGCTTTGATGGTTAAGTGATATAGGAGTGTTTGGGAGTGTCTGAGAAGTCCTGGGTTCAAGCCCTGGCTTTTGCAAAATTTTTAGTTTTTCTTTTAAATGAATCTGGACACTGGCATATAGGCCCTATAAATATTAGTGCTTGTTTATGACACAAGAAGAGTTTGTGGCCTAGTGGCAAGGTGGCATGTAGTGCAACTGCAAGGTCTGAGGTTCAAGTCCTGGGCTGCGCAATGGGTATTTATTTTGCTGCTTGAGCCGTGTAGGTAGTGGAGTTGGACTGAAACACAGCTAAGGGGAATTTGAATGGAGTTGAACTGGTCATAGAGAGGTTCAAGGAGGGATTTTAGGAGAGATTTAGGGGTGGAAAAAGTGGAATTTGAAGTGTAGTAGAGTTGTGCTGAAATTGCATAGTGGGAACACAGGAATTTTCGGCTGAGCTGCTATTCTCTCAAACTTTCGGTTTTGTATGTTTTTTTCTCTCTCTCTCTCTATTGCGTTTTGGTTCTTTATGCCGTGGGTGCCAGAAATGGACTTTTGTTGCCTTTTCTCTCTGATTCTTGTATTGGCTTCTCCCGTGTTCACTATTTTGATTTTGCTTCATTCCTTCCTCTCTACTTTCTTCGGCTTTCTTAGAGTTCTCTCCTACATTGCTGGTCAAATTCTCTTGTAGCCGAATTTCTCTCTCTGCATTCGATTAAGGGGTGTGATTGTACCATCTCGTGCCTCGGGTTTAGGGGGTGCGTGTGTAGACCGATTACTTCTAGCTACCATTCTTAGTCTACGTTCGATTTTTGGCCAAGAATCTTGAAATCAACCTTCGTCAATGGTTTAAGCGGGTTAAAGTCACCCTCGTTCAAACAAGGTTTGGTGCTCGTGGATCTTAGCCCGATTTTGCAAAATAGGTGTGTAGCCACACCCCTCTCTTCTGTGAATCAGCGAAAGCCGAAAAGCCGAAAATACGACGTTTGAGACTGAACGAGCGTGCGGTCGGTCGTGTGGTAAGCCAAACCCACGAATCATGGGCGATAGACTGTAGAGGCCCCTATGAGCTTTTTCATGGGCTTGGGCCGTAATGGGCCACGTTGGGCCGAAAGGGGCCGTGTAGGCCTAATGGGCTTGTGGGCCCCACACAGAGAAAATCCACGATAAGTGGGAAAAAACTGGACTGGGATATGTAGTTCGCATAACCGTGACTGAATTTGGGCTAAATAGGCCACACGAGTGTGTGGGCCCACTTGGGCGGAATAATGAGCTTTGGGATTGTTTACACCGTTATGACCATTTAGGTTATCTGTGTCGCTCGAGGTGACTGTAGACCTTCAGAGAGGTCGTTATCTACACCGAGATCCCAAAATAAGTAAAATGACCGTAATACCCCCATAAGGTAAAATGACCGTAATGCCCCTGTAGGGTAAAATGACCGTAATGCCCCTGTAGGGTAAAATGACCTTAATGCCCTTGTAAGGTAAAATGACCCTAATGCCCCTATAGGGTAAAATGACAGTAATGCCCCTATAGGGTAAAATGGCCATAATATCCTTGTAGGGTAAAATGACCATAATACCCTCAAAGGGGTAAAATGACTATTTTGCCCCTCGAGGGTAAATGAATAATTTGTCTGTGATTTAAATGACTGATTTATCTGTGATGTAAATGACTGATTTGTCTGTGATTTAAATGACTGATTTGTCTGTGATGTAAATGACTAATTTGACTGTGATTTAAATGACTGATTTGTCTGTGATTTAAATGATTGATTTGTCTGTGAATTAAATGACTGATTCTGAGCATGGCATTCTGCATACACGACATACTGCATGGGGTTGGGGTACTGTTACGGAGGAAGATTACTATACTGTTGGGTCGCACGGGTCGCACAAGACGACTGTGGACTTACTGATGGCTTCGTGCCATGCATATTACTGCTACTGATGGATTGGTGCCAATCATATTACCGCTACTGATGGCTTTGTGCCCTTCATATTACAGCTACCGATGGCTCTATGCCGATCGTATTACAACTACTGATGGCTTTGTGCTGATCATACTACAGCTACCGATGGCTCTGTGCCGATCATATTACAGCTACTGATGGCTTTTTAGCCATCCTGTTTATAGCTTATAGCTATCCTATTTATGGCTCTTAGCCATCATCGCTTGGCGGCTTCACAGATATTCTTGGCACTATCTTTGCGATATTGTGTGTCGGGCCGGATGGGTCGATTTTATCCCCACATGGTGTGTTGGTTGGTACGGGTGGTGTGTTGGATGGATTGGGGTGGGTTGCATATTTACATCGTGATCGACATCAGATTGGGCTTAGGCCCACATGCATTCTCGAAATGGGCTATGGCCCACACTGCACTATTACTGAATAGGGCCAATGTAACAGCCTGACTTAGTGGCTAGTCTGAATAGTGGTGCGAGACTACAAATTCGAAGTAAAAATATGTATTTAAATGATTTTACAAGGCTTATGAGGTATTTGCATGATTGTGTGAAAATCTCATGAAGAAATTTTATTAATTAGTGAACAAATTGTCCATTAGGACTAAATTGCAAATAATAGAAAATGCGAGATTCTAGAAGGTTCAAGTATGAAATAGAATTATAAAAATTCCTAGAGGTCCTTATTTAGCAATTATACCATTATATTTAATGATGGATAAAAATGGACATGGGAAGAAAAAATCTCAAGAAAGGGTCATTAAGGGCATTTTAGTCATTTAGTAAATAAAAGAATTAAAAGGGAAAACAAGTCCAAAAATATGTCCATCTTCCTCCCTTGGCCGAAATTTTCAAGGATCACCATAGCTAGGGTTTTTTCAAATTTCAAGCTTGATAGTAAGTGCATCCTAGCCCCGTTTTTAATGTTTTTCGTATTTTTGAAACCCTCGTAGCTCGGTTTAGCTATTTCTAGCTATATTTTGAGCTAGGGTTTATGTTCAAAAAATTTACCCATGTATGACATGCATGTATTTTGATGTTTTATGTAATATTATGAAAGTTTGATGTAGGATAAACATCTTTTTCTAAGTGATTTTCATGAAAAATGCATGTAAGGACCAAATTGTAAAAGTTATGAAAATGGTCATACATGAGTGAAATAATAGGAATTGAAAGATGCTATAGTTGAGAAAATGATTCGGCTAGGCATGAAGTATAAGAAAGTTGAATGAAAATCATTTTACGAGCCTAGGGGCAAAAGTGTAATTATGTAAAAGTTTAGGGACAAAATCATAATTTTGCCAAAATATGAATTATGAGTCGATTTAGTCAATGCATGCGTTTAACAAGAGAAATTTATTATTATAGATCAAGAAGCATGAAGCCCGGATCGAAATTGAGGCAATAACAAAATCGAGGACTAAATCGAGCATTGAGGCACATTTTGAGAATCGAGGTAAGTTTGTATGAAATTAGAGTTTCATAACTTAAAATGTTGAAATTACCTAATAATATGAAAAATGCATGTTATGGTTATAAAAATTGAGCGATGAAGTCTCGGTAAGAGAATGGTGAGAGTAAGTTAAGTTTATGTCCCGGAATAATTTTTAAGGTAACGATGATATTATGTATTCATATGAGATAAGAAAGGTCCCGTATAAGACCATGTTAGGGACATGGCTTCGGCACCAAAGAATGATCTCGTGTTAGACCATATCTGGGATATGGCATCGACATCTATGTACAATCTCGTATAAGAACATGTCTGGGACATGGCATCGACATCGAGTTATGAGATCCCGTATAAGACCATATCTGGGATATGGCATCGGCAATCAAGGAATGATCCCATGTAAGACCATATCCGGGATATGGCGTTGGCATCAAAACTTATGCATGATAAGTTTGAATAATTCATGATGATCCAATTTATTCATAAGCAAAAGAGTTAAGTACGTGAGTTGGCCTAGATCCAAATCTGTTTATGGATGGCCTTGAGTAATGTTCATGATATGAATGATAAAGATGTGAGTTTATGGTTATGTTAGCATATGTGCTAAACCACGTGATTCAGTGATATAGGTAACACGAGTAAGTAAAAGTTACTAGATCATATTGACATGAGATGGATAAGAATAAGTAAGAATAAGTGTGAACAAGTACGAGTAAGTACTTTTATTCATTTGAGACTATGTTGCCATTGTTTCATGATATGAATGATTATAGTTTGGGTAAATATGTTATCCTAGAGTTTCATGCAAACTTACTAAGCTATATGCTTACCCCTCTCCTTTCCTTTTTCCTTGTAGTTACGCCAAGTTAGCTCGAGAATCACAGAATGTCAGAGTTCGGAATCACACTATCAACCGCCCTTTTGGTATAGTAAAGTTAATTCATTTTGAGTATGGCATGTATAGGAAATTGGGTATTCTATGTTATAACATGTTTAAGGGCCAAAGTGTTGGCTATCAATGGTTTACACTTATTTTGTAAAGGGTCATTATGAGGTGGCCATAATTGTCAAGTTTAAGCTATAAGAATTATGAGTATGATAAAGTGAATGTTCATGCAAGTTATCGAGTATGATTGTGGTTGGAATGAATGTTAGTTTAAAGATTTTTCATAGCTTAATATTGCTATGTTTTGTGCTAATTGAGACTATATTAATGAGTCTTTGTTTCAGGGTGGCAAAAAGGCTTGGAGAAAAGCCTATAGTTGTCCACACGGGTAGACACACGAGTGTGTGTCTAGACCGTGTGTGACACACAGTCAACCCATATGGGTGTGTTGATGGGCCGTGTGTCCCCTGCACTTAATTATGAGAATGTGATTTGTCACACGGGCCAGCACACGGGCGTGTGCCTTTGCCGTGTGCTAATTAAGATTTGGTGACGTCATAGTCAGAGAGCTCCACGGGCGTGTCTAGGCCATGTGAAGGACACGGGTTATAGACACGGGCATGTGCTCAGCCGTGTGAAAAAAGTCAGTTTCGACCACGGGTGTCGAACACGAGCATGTCCTAGGGCACACAGGCGTGTGGCCCCTGTCTAGGAAAAAATTTTCAAAGAGCATTTAGGTTCCCGGTTGAACCCTAAAACCTTCTGGGTGTATGTTTAAGGCCTCGTAGGCCCATAATACGAAGGTTATGATCAAGGAAGAAAGGGTTTTAAGTCGAAACGAAATTTTTTATCCCGTAATTACATGTTCAAGTGAGATTAAGTATGGTAATACCTCGTATCTGTTTCCGGCGTTGGACTCGGGTAAGGGGTGTTACAGCCAAGGCCCAGACTGTTACTGCATATATTGTTACTGACTGACTGATATGGAATTACACACTGAGTTTTCGTAAACTCACTCTTTCTTTTAATTGTACAGGTAATCCCCAGCCTTAGACGATTTGGAGCCGCGGGAGACTCGGAGGTGGCCACACGATCGCTGATGTTCTGCTTTAAACTTATTTATTTAAATTTCTTATTGGGCTATTGAATCTGTAATAAGGCCTCTTAAACCTAAGTTATGTTACTTTGGCTTTATTTATTTGATACTTAACAATAGTGATAGAGCGCTGGTTTTCAAAAAGATTAACTGTTTTCAAAACACCGCGTTTTCGCAACATTTTGGATATTGCTTCCGCAACAAACAATATTTTTAAAGTAAATACGTTTTAATTGGTTAGTAAATGGTTAAGATGATATAAGTTTTAACAAAGAGATTTCAACTCAGAAACAAATTTCTACCAACAAGTCTAATTTTTAAAAGACACATCAACATGACACGCCAGATTCGGCCATAACGTCTAGGCCGAGTTTGGGGTGTTACATTTAGTGGTATCAGAACCAGGTTGCAAAACTCGGCTGTGGAATGGGTTTTCAATTTTTTTTGGATTTCAAAAGGTTGTTTTCGAACATGTGAAGTGGTTTGAGATACCTTTTCTGAAAAGTGTGGCACACCGAGTCTCCGGCGCTGAATCTGGAAGTTTTCTGAATACTTTTGTCTGTTTAGAAATTGAAATGCGGTAAGTTAGGAAATACTGTGACTACTTTAGAAATTAGACTATACCACTCTAGATAGAGCAAACTGAAGCTAAAGGGGACTGAAACTGTAGTGAAATTTTGATCTGCATAAAACTATTAGTTCTGATAAAACGCGAATAGACAATGGGCAGAAGAGATACACGCGGACGTGGTTCAAGAGGCTGTAAAAATGTTTTGAAATTAGAGTGCATAGCGGGAGCGTCGTGGTGAAGTCTGTGTGGTGCGACTATTCTGACAGTTGGAAATTTCAGGGACGAAATTTCTTTAAGGAGGGGTGAATTGTAACGCCTCAAATTTGGGTCTAGAAGGAAATAGGTCTTAAACGTGGGAACACATAAAAGTTTATGTGTGCAAGAAAATGACACATTTGATTGTTTGCTTTGATGGTTAAGTGATTTAGGAGTGTTTGGGAGTGTCTGAGAAGTCCTGGGTTCAAGCTCTGGCTTTTGCAAAATTTTTAGTTTTTCTCTTAAATGAATCTGGACACTGGCATATAGGCCCTATAAATATTAGTGCTTGTTTACGACACAAGAAGAGTTTGTGGCCTAGTGGCAAGGTGGCGTGTAGTGCAACTGCAAGGTCTGAGGTTCAAGTCCTGGGTTGCGCAATGGTATTTATTTTGCTGCGTGAGCTGTGTAGGTAGTGGAGTTGGACTGAAACACAGCTAAGGGGAATTTGAATGGAGTTGAACTGGTCATGGAGAGGTTCAAGGAGGGATTTTATGAGAGATTTAGGGGTGGAAAAAGTGGAATTTGAAGTGTAGTAGAGTTGTGCTGAAATTGCATAGTGAGAACACAGGAATTTTTGGCTGAGCTGCTATTCTCTCAAACTTTTGGTTTCGTATGTTTTTTCTCTCTCTCTCTTTTGAGTTTTGGTTCTTTATGCCGTGGGTGCCAGAAATTGGCTTTTCTTGCCTTTTCTCTCTGCTTCTTGTATTGGGTTCTCCTTTGTTCACTATTTTGATTTTGCTTCATTCCTTCCTCTCTACTTTCGTCGGCTTTCTTAGAGTTCCCTCCTACATTGCTGGTCAAATTCTCTTGTAGCTGAATTTTTCTCTCTGCATTCAATTAAGGGGTGTGATTGTACCATCTCGTGCCTCGGGTTTAGGGGGTGCGTGTGTAGACCAATTACTTCTAGCTACCATTCTTAGTCTACGTTCGATTTTTGGCTAAGAATCTTAAAATCAACCTTCGTCAATGGTTTAAGCGGGTTAAAGTCACCCTCGTTCAAACAAGGTTTGGTGCTCGTGGATCTTAGCACGGTTTTGCAAAACAGGTGTGTAGCCACACCCTTCTCTTCTGTGAATCGGCGAAAGTCGAAATGTCAAAAAAATAGCGTTTGAGACCGCACGAGCGTGTGATCGCTCGTGTTGTAAGCCAAACCCACGAATCATGGGCGATAGACTGTAGAGGTCCCCATGAGATTTTTCATGGGCTTGGGCCGTAATGGGCCACGTTGGGCCAAAAAGGGCCGTGTGGGCCTAATGTGCTTGTGGGCCCTACACGGATAAAATCCACAATAAGTGGGAAAAAACCTGACTGGGCTATGTAGTTCGCATAGCCATGACTGAATTTGGGCTAAATGGGCCACACGAGTGTGTGGGCCCACTTAGGCCGAAGGCCCGTTTACACCGTTATGACCATTTAGGTTATCTGTGTCGCTCGAGGCGACTGTAGACATTCAGAGATGTCATTTTCTGCATTGAGACCCCAAAATAAGTAAAATGACCGTAATACCCCCATAATGTAAAATGATCGTAATGCCCCTGTAGGGTAAAATGACCGTAATGCCCCTGTAGTGTAAAATGACCGTAATGCCCCTGTAGGGTAAAATGACCGTAATGCACCTGTAGGGTAAAATGACTGTAATGCCCTTGTAGGGTAAAATGATTGTAATATCCTTGTAGGGTAAAATGACCATAATACCCCCAAAGGGGTAAAATGACTATTTTGCCCATCGAGGGTAAATGACTGATTTGTCTGTGATTTAAATGACCGATTTGTCTGTGATTTAAATGAATGATTCATCTGTGATGTAAATGACTGATTTGTCTGTGATTTAAATGATTGATTTGTCTGTGATGTAAATGACTGATTTGTCTGTGATTTAAATGACTGATTTGTTTGTGATTTAAATGACTGATTTGTCTATGAATTAAATGACTGATTCTGAGCATGGCATTCTACATACACGACATACTGCATGGGGTTGGGGTACTGTTACGGAGGAAGATTACTATATTGTTGGGTCACACGGGTAGCACAAGACGACTGTGGACCCAAGGTCGCACGGGTCGCACAAGACGACTGTGGACTTACTGGTGGCTTTGTGCCGTGCATATTACTGCTACTGGTGGCTTGGTGCCTATCATATTACCGCTACTAATGGCCTCGTGCCATTCATATTACAGCTACCGGTGGCTCTGTGTCGGTCATATTACAGCTACTGATGGCTTTGTGCCGGTCATACTACAGCTACTGATGGCTCTGTACCGATCATATTAAAGCTACTGATGGCTTTTTAGCCATCCTGTTTATAGCTTATAGCTATCCTATTTATGGCTCTTAGCCATACGATTCTTCGCGACTCTCACTGCGTTATTATTCTCGCGCGGCTATCTTTGCGATATTGGTGTCTTTGGGTGGGTGGGTCGATTTTATCCCTACATGGTGTGTTGGTTGGTACGGGTGGTGTGTTGGCTGGATTGGGGTGGGTTGCATATTTACACCGTACTGATACTGTATTGGGCTTAGGCCCGAACTGTTACTGAAATAGGCTATGGCCCATACTGCACTTTTACTGAATTGGGCCAAGGCCCGCATCATTATCGCATATATTGTTATCGATCGACCGATAGGGGATTACACACTGAGTTTTCGTAAACTCACCCTTTCTTTTAACTGTACAGGTAATCCCCAGCCTTAGACGATTTGGAGCCGCGGGAGACTCGGAGGTGGCCAACGATCGCTAATGTTCTACTTTAGACTTATTTATTTAAATTTCTTATTGGGCTACTGACTCTGTAATAAGGCCTCTTAAACATAAGTTATGTTACTTTGGCTTTATTTATTTGATACTTAACTGATAGTGATAGAACGCTGGTTTTCAAAAAGTTTAACTGTTTTCAAAACACCGCGTTTTCGCAACATTTTGGATATTACTTCCGTAACAGACAATGTTTTTAAAGAAAAGATGTTTTAATTGGTTAGTAAATGGTTAAGATGATTTGAGTTTTAACAAATATATTTCAACTCAGAAACAAATTTCTACCAACAAGTCCAATTTTCGAAAGACACATCAACGTGACACGCCATATTTGGCCATAACGTCTAGGCCAGGTTTGGGGTGTTACTGAGCGTGCCAAATGGTCTGGAAAATAGCCATTTTCTTTGCCACACGGGCAGAGACACGACCGTGTGTCTCAGCCGTGTGGAAAACACGACCACGAGACATGGGCGTGTGCCCAGGGCGTGTGAAGTCTGCATTTACTTTTCAGAATTTAATTCGCCACACGGCCTAAGCATACGGGCGTGTGACTTGGCCGTGTGACTTTGTTGATGACATCATAAAAAGAGAGTCACACGGGCTAAGGAGATGGGCGTGTGTGACCACACGGCCTACCCACATGGGCGTGTCCCAAGCCACACGGACGTGTGACCCCTGTTTTGATGAAAAATTTTCTAAGTCTTCTTAAAGTTTCCTAAGTTCTCGGTTTAGTCCCAAACAGTTCCTAATGTATGTTTTGGGCCTTGTGGGCCCATATAAGGGGCGATTTTCATGTGAATGAGGAATGTTAAATTGAATGAAATTTTATAGCTGGTTTTGTATAAAGGTTTTTGTTTAAGTTCGGTAATTGCCTTGTATCCAGTCTCGGCATCGAACACGAGTAAGGGGTGTTACATTTAGTGGTATCAGAGCTATGGTTTAGTCGATTCTCAGACTAACCTAGCGTATGTGAGTCTAGCTATACATGCCATATTACTACTCGTGATAGTGTGATATCTCCCGGCTCTAACAAAATTGTTTTGTTAAGACAGAGATGACTTCCAATCGAGCTATTTTCGATAATGCTGAAAAATGATATTGAGGTGATTGAAATGTGTTTGTGACGAGACGAAACTTAGAAAGGTATGAATAGAAGTTCATGATATGTATGTGTTAATGTACGAAGTGAGATAACCATGAGTTGAGAAATGTGGAAACATGGAATAAAATGAAAGTTTATGTGGTGATAAGCCCATTCATGTTAGCTTGGCATGCATATGATGATATATATACCCAATCTATTTGAATAAGTGAAAATGATAAGTAAACTTACCTAATGGACTAAATATGTGTGTATGTACACTTGTTTGAATAATGTATAATCAGTATGTCCACATAGTTGAATCTCATGTTTAATTGTTAAATTAGAGAATATATAATGTTTTGTTTTATGACTCTGTTATGAAACCACAAATATTATAATAGTATGGGAGTTGATTTAGAAGATCAAATTAAGAAGAACGCATGAGATGAGTACGATCGTTCAATGATGAATTGACGGATAAGACCATGGTTGGACCATGGCAAAGTGTGGAATGTAAGACCATAGCTGGGCTATGGCATTTCAGTGAAAAGACCATAACTGGGTTATGGCATTGTGGACGTAAGACCATGGTTGGACCATGGCAGTACATGTGTGTACGTGTAAGACCATAGTTGGACTATGGCATCAACTAAAAGACGTACTCGAACCCGTAAGGTGTTCTCTAATTTGACAAATGTTAGTAAGTAAATTCATTGTTTGAAATTGTGAATGGCAGAAAACATTCATCAAATGAATAAGTATATTAAATTATATGAAGTGAATTATGTGATTATGATGATATTACGTTAATGATGAATGCTAAGTCATATGTGTGTATTAATTAGAGTCAAGTTAGAGGCTTTACGACCTCACCCCATTACTAGTGATACTTTATGACGAAATTTTACGAGAACCATGTTGAATAAGTTCATAAGTGTGAAACTAAAGAGTTCAGTGATGAAATAATTAGTAATGTATACAGAGATGGGAATAGTTGGAAAGTGAAAACAGCTTTAGAAGAAATATCAGAATGTTTTAAAGATTACGTAGATTATGCAATGTCACTGATAAAGAAGAAGCTAGTCTCAGCTATTCGATTCAATTGAGTTATGTGTATTTAAAGTATCCTCAAGTATAGTAATGAATTTTGTACATTCACGAGTATATAGACGGATAGTCTGAATGAAGAAATTTTATTCTGGGAAGTATGATACAGAGATATGCTTTTTGGATTGTTCTAATCGAACGATGTTATTATGAGTTAAAGTTGTATCGATTGATAAAGTCATCACATTTATGAAAATTCGAATGATCTATGCATGTTAGCAAAGTTCTAAATAGTTGAAAGTATTATTAACCGAAGCTCTAGTTCTGAGTTCAGTTTGAATTGAGTAAGGAATTTGCGATTTTTCAATGATGTACTATTAAACAGATCGGAATATGTTTTAATACAAGAATGTATAGAAGCAGTTTACACTTTCAGACGGTTAAAGTCACAAGAAAAAGAACTATTCGACTAATGATCTAGAGACGACCACTTTTATATCTGTGTTGTGAACTGGATGATTTCGTATGTTCGACGAAAAATGTCATATGCTTCCTAATCCTAATGGGTTAAAGTATCTAATGTTGTAGAAAGATATGAAACTAAGACAACGTGAATGTTTTGAGATGTTAAAAGACTGTGTGTAATTATCGACTTTCCTTTTGGAAAGCAAGTATGGTTACAGATGCTTGAATGGAAATTTTTTGTTTATTTTTGTGAGAATTGGTTACTTGATTGATCTTATTTGATGATGGACTAGTTCTAGCTAAGTTAAAATCTTAAGCGATTCTTTCTTTGTGAATTGAGAAGCTCAGAGATGTGATAGAGAGTGGTGAACTCAACGAGTATAGTGTGAAACGACTTTCTATTCCGAATTTCAGGTTGGACCTGATTCCTGTTATTATTATTGTTCTGAGATAGAATTCGCGTACTGGGTAACCTAGAGTTTGTACATAAGTTTTGTACGAGACTCAGTAGTAGCTCGTCGATTTATCCAAGAATAATAAAATGTGCAGTTATAGGAGTAGATGTTCTGGTGATTGATTATGTATCACAATATTTTTGACTTTATGTTCAGATGTCTATTTGCTAGCAAGTAAGCCGAAATCAAGTATATGCATGACTAATATAGTCAGTGATGGTAAGGGAGTGATGATGAGATAGAGTTACAATAGATTTCATATCGGGATTGTCATTATCCCCGAAAAGTAAGATGTTAATTGGTTTATGGTTGATCATTTGACAAAGAGAGATCCGTATGATCATTTCATTATGTACAGATTTCTTATTTGACAGATTAGCCGAGTAATAAGTTTCTGAGGTTATTCGATTATGCAGAGTGCCAGTTCCATTATGTCGGATAGAGATCCGAAAGTTACATCACAATTATGGGATGAGCCATAAGGAACTCTGAGTATGCAGTTGCATTTTGGCACAGTAATTTGTTTTTATAACAATGATAAGTCTAAGAGGGTAGTTCAGATTTTGACGGTGTACTCCGGCACTGTGTGCTAAAGTTTAAAGGATATTGGAAAGAGATATATGAGATTAAATCGATTTGTAATTCTGAGAAGATTAGTGAAAGTGTTTCAGGAGAGTTGAAAGCAACTTCTTACAGTAAGATTTTCGGGACGAAAATCCCTAAAGAGGGGAGAATTGTAATGACCCAATTTTGGGCCTAGTCGGAACAGTGGTTTTGGGGCCATAAATCTGACGAGGAAAAATCTTATTTTTATTATATTTTTATGGTCTACAATTTCACGAAAAGATTTTGTGAAAATTTCGTTCGAAAATTTCGATGTTTGGGCACTCAATTTAGTCAAAAGGACTAAATTGTAAAAAGTGAAAAAGTTGAGTTCCACATGTTAAAAGTGTCCAATTTCTATGAAATTTAAATTGGGGGTCCTTAAATGGAAATTAGACCATTGGTTAAATTGTTGGACAAAAATGGACATTAGATAAGTGAAATAGGATATTTTTAAGTTAGGGGCATTTTGGTAATTTGGTAATTAAATGAACTAAAAGACAAAATAAAATCCAAAAAACTTTGTCCATCTTCTTTCTTGGCAAAATTTAACATGGGGGAAGCCATGGCTAGGGTTTTCAAGCTTTCAAGCTCAATAGTAAGTGCATCCAAGCCCCGTTTTTAATGTTCTTTACATTTTTGAGATCCCCGTAACTCGATTTAGCTATTTCTACCATTATTTTGAGCTAGGGTTTGTGTTTAAAAATTTACCCATGGATGACATGCATGTGATTTGATGTCTAATGGTAGAATATGAATGCTCGGTGTGTAGTAAACGACTTTTACTAAGTGATTTTCGATGAAATTGCATAAAAGGACTATTTTGTAAAAAGTTGAAAACTGTATGAAAAATGTGTGAATGAATTCAAATTGTGGACTACTATAGTTATGAAAAAGGTTCAGCTAGGCCTAAAATACAAGGAAATCGAATAAAAATCATTTTATGAGCCTAGGGGAAAAAGTGTAAATATGAAAAAGTTTAGGGACAAAAACATAATTTTGCCATAGTATGATTTTTGGGTCACAATGAATATTGTGACTAATAAGTAAGCTAAATGTGATGTTATAGATAAAAGAAAACGAGGTTTGGACTTAGAACGGGGGGGGGGGGGGAACGAGTAACTAACGGTTAGGTCCCTACTTGCCCTTTTGGTATAGAGGTAAGTTTGTGTGAAATTAAAGCTACATAATATTTTTATATTTTTAATTTCTAGATATTATGTGAAATGAATATTATTTCTATGAAATCGACTAATGATGCCTCGATGAGAGTCTGATGAAAATATGTTAAGTTGAAGTCCCGGTTGAACATTCGGAATAGCAAGGATACTAATGTCACAGCATGAGATAAGGAAGATCCCGTTTAAGACCATGTCTGGGACATGGCATCGACATCGAATGTAGGTCCCGTATAAGACCATGTTTGGGACATGGGATCGGCACCGAATATAGGTCCCGTATAAGACCATGTCTGGGACATGGCATCGGCAGCAAATGAAGGAGGTCCCGTATAAGACCATGTCTGGGACATGTCATCGGCACCCAATGAAGGAGGTCCCGTATAAGATCATGTCTGGGACATGGCCTCGGCACCAAAGAAAGATCTCGTGTAAGACCATGTCTGGGACATGGCATCGACATCTATATACGATCTCGTATAAGACCATGTCTGGGACATGGCATCGACATTGAGATATGAGATTGATCATTGTATTTCAGAGTTTTAAATTTATA
The DNA here is from genome assembly GCA_025698515.1 of Gossypium sturtianum. Classification (NCBI taxonomy): domain Eukaryota; kingdom Viridiplantae; phylum Streptophyta; class Magnoliopsida; order Malvales; family Malvaceae; genus Gossypium; species Gossypium sturtianum. The sequence continues at coordinate 65,955,559 of CM046950.1, read as the reverse complement.
ATGATCGATCCTGGAACTAACTATAACAACGATTGAGGCAAGTGCACCTATCGAACAGTAGTATAGCTTAGGCAAGACCGGATTGTCGAACCCAAAGGAACTAAAAGTACTAATACTAACTTTCTTTTTATTATCTAGCCTAAAATAAGTGAAGTTCTTTATTAATTTAAATTAACTAATTACTAAGCTAAAAACGCAAAGACAAAAAGAATGAATTGGGGAAATACTTGGGAAAAACTTAGTTGATTAAGACGATACCCTTAAGAAGAATCCACCTAGACTTCACATGTTATCTAACACTGAACCGGACGATTTATTCACTTGACTTGATTCGTAGGACTCCCTAATTTATATTAAACCCTCTCTCGAGGCGAATAACGTCTAACCTTAGGTTGATTAATTGAAATCTCTTTCTAATTAAAACCCCTAGAATAGCAGTAAATCGATCTATGGACTCCCATATTAGGTTTCACCCTAATCCGGCAAAATCTCGTCACCCTATCTCTAGGCGCGCGATCAACTCCGCTTAATTATGATAGATCTACTCTTAAGAAGGGACTTTTGCTCCACCACCTAAGCACATTCAACTTGAATTAATAACCGCGAAATATCAACACAAGAGTTAAGCACACATAATCAAGAACAAATCAAGTATTTATCATATAGTTCAGAAAACAATAACAAGATTCATCTAGGTTTCATCCCCTTCGTGTATCTCAAGGGTTTAGTTCATAATAATAAAGAAAAACATCTCGTAAGAAAAGATAAAACAAAACATAAGAAATCCCTAAAACTCCCTGAAGGAATTGAAGGAGAGATCCTCCGTCTTAAGTAGAATTCCGGCTTCTAGAGATGGATCAACTGGCTAGCCCTTGAGAGTTTCCCACAAATTTGACCTTTTTGGCTCGGCTCCTTGGCCTAGCTAACCGCCCCTAAACGGTAGCTTTAGGGTCCTGTCGACTCCCCCCTTTTAGGTCATACTTAGGGTGTATTTATAGGCTTTTGGAATGTGTTTCTTTGCCCCTAAGTATCCAAATCCGATTGAAATTGCTCTTTTCCACGGTAGGGACACGGCCATGGCACACGCCCGTGTGAATCATCTTTAGGCCGTATTCGGACTTCATTAATGAGGCACGACCGGGTATTTCATGGTTAGACCGTGTTTGAGATATTTGAGGAGGCACGGCCGTGTGGTCTTGGGCCCAGGCCGTGTTGATTTCGTGCTTTGGCCCATTTGGCTCGTTTTAAGCCCGTTTCTTGTTCTTTTCATCCTCCGGTGCTTCCCTGAGTATAAAACATGAAAAGAAAGGATTAAGAGCACCTTTTTACATAAATCAAAGGATAAATCATCCAAAAGTATGCTAAATGTGGGATTAAAATATGTTACTTCTACGGTTTATCACATACCCCCATACTTAAGCTTTTGCTTGTCCTCAAGCGAAATTCTCAACTTAGAATTAAAACGAACTTTCCACGATTCAATATTCCTATCAACAATGTCTCATCATAATTCATAGATAATTTATACATGGATAATTTAACTCAAAGAGTCCTAAAGATTCAAACAATCTAAGTCATACATTTGTAGCACAAAAACATAGGTGTTTCCCTTCACCTAAATAATTACCTATGGTTCAAAACCTACAAGGATTGACATTCTCATGAAAGATTCACTCAAATCACTCGAAGTGTTTAAGGTTCAGAATTAAGCACTCAAATGTCAAACCTGAAAAGTTAATCCCATAGGCTTGCTTGAAAATCAAATCTCCACCACTGTAATATGAGATGATGCACAAATCAAAAGGTCTTTAACAGGGTTGTAACGGGGCTTGGGTTAAAGGTATGGATAAAGGCTGAATTAGAGGGTTAGAATCGAGATCGACCTGAAAAATTACCTAACTAGAAACAACGAACTAAAAAATAAATAATTACATGAATTGAAATTTTGAAACTAATAATACGAGCTTCTTCTTCAATATTTGGAATTCAAACGTATAAGCTCATTTAATCACAAAACTAATAATGAATAATGAATATACTTATTTTTTTTAAGAACAAATCATAAATACATAACAAAGGATAAATTACTAAAATAAAAAAAACATAGTTAGGCTATTAATCAAATCAAATCTCGATATAAGGGTAGTCAAAAGGAATGGTGATAACAAAAACAAAGGGTTTTGGGTTAATATTAGTTGGTGAGTCAATAAAAAGGGTTGTTAGGTTTAAACGGGGTTCACTAGGGGTTAATTATGAAGGTAGGTTTTTAGTGGAGTAAGTGGGTTAAATCCTAGGTGCCTTTATCATTTCTGTATATCAAATCAAAGGTGTGGTCTCGATATGTATAAATGAGGCAAGTTCTAGAATAACAAATCAATGTTGACATACTCATAATCAATAAAGTGAGCATGAAAAAGAATATATACTCTATAAGGCTCAAAAACTCACAAAAATTATGGGTATTTTTGACATCAACCTCGTAAATTTTAAACTTCAAAGTAATATTTAAATTCAGTTCAACAACCTAGCAAATTTTAATTGAGAAAAAATGGACTTATCATGCTTGATTCTTTAGTATCTTAAAAATCAATTATCAATGCACAATTATCAATGACTTAATCTAAAACATATCAATAAAAATCATAAATCATTAGAAATTTCTTCTTAATTAGTAATATGAGAAAATTACTTAAAAACAAGACATAATTCAGGATTTTGAGAATAATGAAAAAAAGTTTGGAATCCTTATGTTTTCACCCCCCACACTTAAGATGTACATTGCACTCAATGTACAAAGATAGATAATATTCAGATCAGAAGATATGGGGATAAGTGAAACTCCTTGAATTATGGATGAATTCCTTGAGTTGGATGAACGATATGTTGGAGGGGTCAGTCTCGAAGATGATGCTGCGCTAGATGAAGAAATTGGGTAGCTCATGCAGGATTAGCCAGGGATTCTTATGACAAATAATTAAAACTAAACTAATAAAATTAAAGAAAAGCATGCTAAAGTGAAATAAATTGAAAATTAAAATAAAATAAAATTAAAAGGAAAATTAATGGACCGTAGTGTCCTTATTGTTGGATGGTTCGCGAGGTGGGTGTAACCTCTAAGGCTGTGGTGAGGTGGTGGTGGCAGTTTTGGTGTGATTCCCAAGCAGCCTTTAGAACCTGACACTAAGAAACTAAATAGAAGTAAACTAATTTAAGCAGAAGAGAAGTAAAGATAAAGAAATTGAAGCAAAAGAGAAAAACGAAATAATAACTAGATAGCCTCAAATATCCTTGGCTTGTCGTATGAATGAAGCGGCCGGCATTAACTTATGTAGATTGGTCTCCTTCAGGGAGACTATGCTTGATTCCTTCCGCTTCTTCGGCATTTGATATAGCTCAAGGGTTTTGGGGATGTATTGGAGAAGGGAAGTAGGGAGAAATGAAAAGTTGAAAGTTAATAGGAGAAGAGAGAAGGGAGGGGGTTTAAATAGATTTTCAAACCTGGTACAACCCCACGCCCGTGCGCCTTAGGCGTGTCGATTCACGCGGCCGCCTCGCACGGCTGTGTGTCTAGGTGTGTTGGTTCACCCACGCCCATTTAATAGATTGCCACGCCTGTTGGTGATAAGTCAGTGTCGTCCACGACCGCGTCGCACAGCCATGGCATAATGTCAGTGCCCGTGGGGCGGTGGTTGGAGTCTATGACTCGAAGATTTGATTCTCTCTAACTCGTACCACCTCTGCCATGTCAGTACGGCGATCGGGCCATCCACACGGCCACGCCACGGCCGTGTGCTAGGCCGTGTGGCACGGAAATCTGCACTTTTGGTTAGTTTAAAGCTAGATACTATAAAGAAAGGATAAAATAGAATAAATAAGAAAAATAAAAATGTAAAAGTTAATGGGGTTAGTGCTCGGGTTGCCTCCCGAGAAGCGCTCGTTATAGTCTTAAGCTAGACTTTCCTCTCGCTTGCATCATCGTGGTGGTTTGAGGAGTTGGAAGTCCTTCCCGATGCTATCATGGGCTTTATCCTCGTGAAAAGTTTAAGTCGAGATACGTTTATAGTAAAAGTACCAAAAATAGGATTACTTACCTCGATCGTTCTGTATGGGAAAACACTTGGTTACCCTAAAAGGTATTTCTTTGTTTGTGTTAGGGTCTGGAGGAGATATTCGAGGATCTGCCTTATCTAACAGTACCTGGTCTCCTATTTTGAAATGGTTTATTGTTTCTATAAGCTCTTCTAGGGGCTCCTTAGGTTTTACCTTGTGTGGTTCTGGTTCTTCGTCGTGTATCCCTAATTTTTCCTTGAAGTGTGTCTTCCACTCGTCTAGATCATCGATCTGAATCCTTCGATCTTCATGAACTACTTCATTGTTGGCATGGGGTTTAGGATCGGGTTCAGTTGTATTCTTTTGTGGTGCTTCCTGAAAATAAGGGTTAACCGAATGGTTATTAGTAGAATTTACGTTCTCACCTTGATTACTCGATGTTCTAGCCGAGTCGAGAGCCTTGAGGGTGACCGTCTCATTACCTACACGAAGTATGAGTTCTCCTGCATCAACATCAATTTTAGTCCTGGCAGTTGCTAAAAAGGGTCTTCCTAAAATTAAGGGAATCGAATTATCCTCATCCATGTCTAAGACAACAAAATCTACTGGGAAAATGAATTTGTCAATTTTTACAAGAACATCTTCGATAATACCCCTAGGAATTCTAATAGATTTATCAGCTAATTGAATGCTCATCCTAGTTTGTTTGGGTTTCCCTAGACCTAATTGTTTAAACAATTTATAAGGCATGACATTTATGCTTGCCCTAAATCGCTTAACGCATTATCAACAGTTAGTCTACCAATTAAACATGGAATTGTAAAACTCCCTGGATCTTTTAGCTTTTGTAGTAGTCTATTCTGTAACATTGCTGAGCATACTGCGTTTAATTCCAGACGTGGATCCTCGTCTAATTTACGCTTGTTCGTCAAGAGATGTTTTAAAAATTTCCTCGAATCTGGAATTTGTGAAAGAGCTTCAAGTAGCAGTAAGTTAATATGTAGTTTCTTTAAAAGTTTAAGAAACTTACCGAACTGTTCCTCTGTGTCGTCTCTCGTTAACGCTTTGGGATATGGTATGCGAGGTTGGTACTCCTTGATTACCGATTTTGGTTTTTCTTGTGTTACCTCAACTTTACCTTTTTCTACCTCGTTTCCTTGTATTGGACTGGGTTCGTCTAATCCTTCACTTTCTTGAGCTGTTATGGCTTGGATTTGCTCTTTTGGATTAATCTCAGTGTTACTTGGTAGACGCCCTTGCGATCGTTCAGACATCAGCTTTGCGAGTTGTCCAGTTGACTTAGAAACTTCCTCAACTGACTTAGTGACTTCCCTAACTTGTCTCTCGATCCCTTTGATCGATGCTTGTTGGGTCTTAAGGGTGGTTTCAGTGTCTTGGAGACAGTTTTCTATGGATGCCATGAATCTTGACATCATCTCTTCAAGGTTCGACTTTTTCTCCTATGGATAGGGCTGATTTTGGAAATTTTGAGGAGGTTGTTGTCTTTGATTTCCTTGACCTCCCCACGAAAAATTTGGGGGGTTCCTCCAACCTGGGTTATAATTATTACTATAAAGATTATTAGATCTGAAATTGTTACCTATATAGTTCATTTGTTCGCTCTCTGTGCCGGTTGGTAGTGTGGGTACTGCACTCCGCCACGGTTCCACTTACGCCAGATTGCATTCATGGATGTACTGCAGAAGAACACAAACTATCAAGCTTTTTATTTATCATCTCTACTTGTGTTGATAGCATGGTTACTGCATCTATGTTGAAAACTCTGGCTGATTTTGTTGGTTTGGTCCTTGTAACCTGCCACTGGTAGTTATACTGATAGTTATTCAGTGACATCTCTTCAATAAACTCGTAGGCTGCTTCAGGAGTTTTATTGTTCAGGGTTCCACCGGCAGCTGAATCAATTAGTTGCCTTGTTGAGGGGTTTACACCATTATAGAAAGTTTGGACTTGGAGCCACAAGGGTAAACCATGGTGCGGACAGCTTCTCACGAGATCCTTATATCTCTCCCATGCGTCATATAATGTCTCTAAATCCATATGCACAAAAGAAGAGATATCATTCTGTAATTTGGCCGTTTTGGCCGGTGGGAAATATTTTAATAAAAAATTTTTGGTCATTTGATCCCATGTAGTGATTGACCCTCGTGGTAACGAGTTTAACCACTGTTTGGCTTTATTTCTTAATGAGAAGGGAAATAACCGAAGTCGTATGGCATCATCAGAAAAACCATTTATTTTGAAGGTATCATAGAACTCTAAAAAATTAGCTATATGAGTATTTGGGTCTTAGTCCTGTAAACCATCAAATTAAACAAATTGTTGAATCATTTGTATAGTGTTAGGCTTTAATTCAAAATTATTAGCGGCTATAGCAGGCCTAACAATACTTGATTCTCGCTCTCTCGTTAAATGAGGTTTAGCATAATCATACATAGTACGCGGAGCATTATTCTCTCCCACATCATGTGGTTGAGGATTATTTTCGTCCATCCCTTCAGTAGGATTGGATCTGTCTTCTCGCTCTTCTTCTATGTAATTTAGGGCTTGCCTAATTTCTCTGCGATTCCTGCGAACGGTAGCGTCAATATCACTGTCATATAGTAGTGGTCCTCTCGGGTTCCTTCTAGTCATAAACTGGAGGTACCTGATAGGAAAAGAAAGAAAGAAAATTTAGCAAAGTTAAAATTTAAACTTAAAAATAAAAGTAAATAGTAGAAAATAATAAAAAAATAATGGCTAAAGTAATAAAAATAGAGCTTTCTTAATATTTTAGTTCCCTGGCAACGACGCCAAAAACTTGATCATTGTATTTCAGAGTTTTAAATTTATAATGATCGATCCTGGAACTAACTATAACAACGATTGAGGCAAGTGCACCTATCGAACAGTAGTATAGCTTAGGCAAGACCGGATTGTCGAACCCAAAGGAACTAAAAGTACTAATACTAACTTTCTTTTTATTATCTAGCCTAAAAAAGTGAAGTTGTTTATTATTTTATATTAACTAATTACTAAGCTAAAAACACAAAGACAAAAATAATGAATTGGGGAAATACTTGTGAAAAAATCAGTTGATTAAGACGATACCCTTAGGAAGAATCCACCTAGACTTCACTTGTTATCTAACACTGAACCAGACGATTTATTCACTTGACTTGATCCTTAGGACTCCCTAATTTATGTTAAACCCTCTCTCGAGGCAAATAACGTCTAACCCTAGGTTGATTAATTGAAATCTCTTTCTAATTAAAACCCATAGAATAGCAGTAAATAGATCTATGGACTCCCATATTAGGTTTCACCCTAATTCGACAAAATCTCGTCACCCTATCTCTAGGCGCGCGATCAACTCCGCTTAATTATGCTAGGTCTACTCTTAAGCAGGGACTTTTGCTCCACCACCTAAGCACATTCAACTTGAATTAATAACCGCGAAATATCAACACAAGAATTAAGCACGCATAATCAAGAACAAATCAAGTACTTATCATATAGTTCAGAAAACAATAACAAGATTCATCTAGGTTTCATCCCCCTTCAGGTATCTGAAGGGTTTAGTTCATAATAATAAAGAAAAACATCTCAGAAGAAAAGATAAAACAAAACATAAGAAATCCCTAAAACTCCCTGAAGGAATTGAAGGAGAGATCCTCCGTCTTGAGTAGAATTCCGGCTTCTGGAGATGGATCAACTGGCTATCCCTTGAGAGTTTCCCACAAATCTGACCATTTCGTCTCGGCTCCTTGGCCTAGCTAACCGCCCCTAAACGGTAGCTTTAGGCTCCCGTCGACTCCCCCCTTTTAGGTCATACTTAGGGTGTATTTATAGGCTTTTGGAATGTGTTTCTTTGCCCCTAAGTATGCAAATCCAATTGAAATTGCTCTTTTTCGCCGCAGGGACATGGCCATGGCACACGCCCGTGTGAATCGTCTTTAGGCTGTGTTCGGACTTCATTAATGAGGCGCGATCGTGTATTTCGTGGCTAGACCGTGTTCGAGATATTTGAGGAGGCACGGCCGTGTGGTCTTGGGCCCAGGCCGTGTTGATTTCGTGCTTTGGCCCATTTGGCTCGTTTTAAGCCCGTTTCTTGTTCTTTTTATCCACCGGTGCTTCCCTGAGTATAAAACATGAAAAGAAAGGATTAAGAGCACCTTTTTACATAAATCAAAGGATAAATCATCCAAAAGTATGCTAAATGTGGGATTAAAATATGTTACTTCTACGGTTTATCAGAGATCCCGTGTAAGACCATATCTGGGATATGGCGTCGGCATCGAGATGTGATCCCATGTAAGACCATGTCTGGGATATGGCATTGGCATCGTGATACATGTATGATGAGATTGAGTATCCTTTGATATTCTGAGTAGTTCGACGGGCAAAGAGCTAAATTTATGCATCAATGACAAAGAGCTAAGTTTATGCATCAATGACAAAGAGCTAAGCCCATGCTTATGATGTAAGAATATGTGGGAAATGTGGATTGTGATCATGTGTGAGGCTTTTAAGCCAAATTAAATTGAGAAATGAAATGTTCAAGTTTTTGTTGTTGATGTCTAAGTTAAATTGGCCAATGAATGGCTTGTAAATATTTTATGATGACTAGCTATTGGCATGGCTAACTATGGATATGCTTTAGTGTTATAAGTGTGTAAATGAGAATTAATACAAAGAAAACATGATAGAGTAAAATTAGCAATAAAACAGTTTGGACAACAGCAGTTGAATCATTTTGAAAATTCACCAAAAATGGTGGAAACTATATTAGAAGTTGAATAAGATATGAAATTAAATTTTATTGAGTCTATTTTTACATAAAAGAGACGGTGTAAGCAAAAGAGTTTTAGATTATGAGATATTTGAATTTTTATAAGATAGGGTCAGAATGATTTTGGAATCCCCTGTTCTAACTTTGGAAATTCATTAAAAATTGTAAAAAAATAATCAAGGGATAAAATTTATATGCTTGAATTTATTAATGAGTATATTTTGAATAGAAATAAACGGAAACATCTTTCGAGTTCTTTGTAATGAGAAAATAAATTTTTAGTGAATAGGGTCGAATCGCATGGATAATAAACAGGGAAACTTTAAAGAATAAACTGTACTGATTGGATGAACCAAAAATTCTAGAAATCTTATGGTAAGAATATATGTGAGTCTAGTTTCAAGGAAAATTAGCGGATCTTAATTTGGAGTTTTGTAGCTCCGGATAAAAATAATTTAGTGACTGTAACTCGAGTAGACAACTCAAGATGAATACAAGTGAATTGAGAAATTTTATGCAATAATGATGGCATTATCTTGAGAACACAAAATAAGGATTGTTAAAAGCATGGAAATAAATTGTTTATTCTTTACATACATACTTACTAAGCTTTATAGCTTACTCCCCTTCCTTTCTCATATCATGTAGGGTTTTATACTAGCTCGAGTTGGAGATCGCCGGAGATGCTATCACACTATCAAGCTATCATGTTGGGTATAAGTGAATGCAAAACCTTTTGAGTCTATGGCACGTATAGGAACTTAGTCAATTGTGTATGTGTCAATTGATTTGGCCAAATGTGTTGGTTCATATTGGTTAATGAGTTGTAATGCCTATTTATACATCTGTGCTTATACTAAAGGTTTTATGTGATGTGGTTATGTGTGTTTAGGATGGATGGATTGAAGTTGTGTTTAAGTATGTGCAAATGAGGGTGCCAAATGGTCTGGAAAATAGCCATTTTCTTGGCCACACAGGCAGAGACACGGTCGTGTGTCTCAGCCGTGTGGATAACACGACCACAGGACATGGGCGTGTGCCCAGGGCGTGTGAAGTCTACATTTACTTTTTGGAATTTAATTCGCCACACGGCCTAAGCACACGCGTGTGTGACTTGGCCGTGTGACCCAATTTTTTTGATGATGTCATAAATAGAGAGTCACATGGGCTAAGGACATGGGCGTGTGTGACCACACGGCCTAACCACATGTGCGTGTCCCAAGCCACACGGACATGAGACCCCTGTTTTGATGAAAAATTTTCTAAGTCCTCTTAAAGTTTCCTAAGTTCTCGATTTAGTCCTGAACAGTTCCTAATGTATGTTTTGGGCCTTGTGGGCCCATATAAGGGGCGATTTGTATGTGAATGAGGAATGTTAAATTGAATGAAATTTTATAGCCGGATTTGTATAAAGGTTTTTGTTTAAGTTCGGTAATGCCTCGTATCCTGTCCCGGCGTCGGACACGGGTAAGGGGTGTTACAAAGTGTTACTTTGTTTTACAGTGTCATTAAAGCTAGCTCAGATCCGGGGATCGTTAGCGACTCACTCACACTATCGGCCATCTATTTTGGTACTTTTGGAAGTTGTATATTTGGTATATGGCATGTATAGGCTAGTGATTAAGGTATGTTTTGAAGTGTATAAATCATGCCATGTGATATGGCTTGATAGTTGAATGGTTTTGGTATATGCTTTGGGTATGTGTAAAGGATGATTAATATGTGAATGTGTGTTCTATGTGAATGATCATTTTGGCTTGAATTATTAAAATGGAAATGGTATGGTTCAAGTTTAGATTTGGTAAGGAATGAATGATGATGATAAGAGTTTAAACTATGCCATATTTTAGCATGTTTGAATGCCATTTGGGGTATAAAATTATATGGTTTGATGCTTGTAGGTGTGATCCAAAGTGTGGGTGGCAAATTGGCCTTGCAAATGGCCTATATTTGCCCACACGGTTGAGCACATGGGCGTGCAGCTCGACCGTCTCTCTTAAGTTTGCAAATTGAAACAAGTCAGACTCACACACGGGCTGGACACACGGGCGTGTGACTGGCCGTGTGAAATAAGTCAGTGTCGACCACGGGTAAGGCACACGGGCGTGTCTTCGGCCGTGTGAATAAGTCAGTATGTATGCCCTATTTTGCCACGGCTTGGACACATGGGTGTGTCTGAGGCCGTGTGAGGCACACGGCCTGCCCACACGTGCGTGTGACCTCTGTATATTTGAAAAATGTTAAGTTTTTGGAAAAATTTCGTATGTGCTCGGTTTAGTCCTGACCCTTTCCAATGCATGTTTAAGGTCTCGTAGACCTCATTAAGGGACTTAATGACATTGATTGATTATGATTTAACGTTGTATGAACTATGAAGGTTAAAGGTTATGTTTTGATCGTATGTCAGAGTCTTAAAAATTTATATAATGAATGATCTAGCCTAGAAACTAACTGAAACAACGATTGAGGCAAACGCACATATCGAACAGTAGTATAGTTTAGTGGCAAGACCAAAATGTCGAACCCAAAGGAACCAAAAGTACTAATACTAACTTTCTTTCTATTATTTAGCCTAAGAATTAAAGTGAATTATTGTTTATTTTAAAATTAACTAACTACTAAGATAAAGATGCTAAGACACAAAGAATGAATTGGGGAAATACTTGTGGGAAAAACCAATTGATTAAGACAATACTCAAGGAGGAATCCACCTAGACTTCGCTTGTTATTTAACTCTGAACCAGACGATTTATTCACTTGACCTGATTCGTAGGATTCCCTCATTTATATTAATACCTCTCTCGAGGCTACTAACGTCTAACCCTAGGTTGATTAATTGAAATCTCTTTCTAATTAAAATCCCTAGGATTGCATTAACTCGATCTATGGACTTCCATATTAGGTTTGACCCTAATCTAGCAGATTTTTGTCATCCTATCTCTAGGGTTGCGATCAAATCCGCTTAATTATGCTAGATCTACTCTTAGACAGGGTCTATTCCTCCTCTGCCTAAGCACATCAATACTTGAATCAATATCCTGAAATATCAAAACAAGAATTAAGAACACATAATTAAGAACAAATCAAGTATTTATCATATAGTTTAGAAAACAATAACAAGATCTATCTTAGGTTTCATCCCCCTCAGGTATCTGAGGGGTTTAGTTCATAATCATAAAAGAATACATCTCAGAAGAAAAGAAAAAACAAAACATAAGAAAACCCTAAAACCCCCTGAAGGAATTGAAGGAGAGATCCTCCTTCTTGAGTATGATTTCTGCTTCTTGAGATGAATCAACTGGCATTCTTCGAGTAGATCCCACAATTCTGACCTCTCTGGCTCGGCTCCTTGGCCTAGCTGAACGCCCCCGATAGAAGGCTTCTGTCGACACTCTTTTTAGGTTGGCCTTTAGGGTGTTTATAGAGGCTTTTGGAATGTCTTTCTTTGCTCTAAGTACCCTATTCCGAGTGAAATTCCTCTTTGTCACGACAGGGACACGCCTGTGCAACACACCCGTGTGAATCGAATCCAGGCCGTGGTCGAGCCTGCTAAAGGGGCACGGTCGTGTGGCTTGGGCCCAGGCCGTGTTGATTTCCTACTTTGGCCCATTTGGTCTGTTTTTGGCCCGTTTCTCGTTCTTTTCATCCTCCTATGCTTTCCTAAGTATAAAACATGAAAATAAAGGATTAGAAGCACCAAATTCCACAATTCAGGGAATAAATCATCCAGAAGTATGCTAAATGTGGGATTAAAATTTGAACATATTACGGTTTATCAAATACCCCCACACTTAAGCTTTTGCTTGTCCTCAAGCAAATTTCTCAACTCACAATTAAAACGAACTTCCTCAATTCATAACTTTTATCAACAGTGTTTGATCATAATTCATAGGTAATTCATACATTGATAATTTAACCAGAAGGTTCCTAAAGATTCAAACAATCAAAGTCATAGTTTTTATAGTACGAAAAATAGGTGTTTCCCCTTACCTAAATATTTACCTTTAATTCAAAATCGACAAAAGTTGACATCCTCACTAAAGATTTACTCAAATCACTCAAATAATTTAAGTTCAAAATTAAGCACTCAAAAGTCGAACACGAAAGGTTAATCCCATAGGCTTGCATGAAAATCAAATCTCCACCACTATAATATGAGATGATACACAAATCAAAAAGTCTTTAAAAACAGTTGTAATGGGGCTTGGGTTAAAGGTGTGGATAAAGGCTGAATTAGAGGGATAGAATCGAGATTGAATTGACAATTTACCTAACTAGAAAAATGAACTAATCCTGAATAATTACATCAATTAAAACTTCATTACTAATAATTACGAACTTATACTTCAAGATGTGTAATTTAAACGTATAAGCTCACTTAATCATAAAACAAATAAATATTCTTCGATTTTTTTTTAGAACAAATCAAGTACAATAATAATAAGATAGAATTTAATAACTGAAATAGAAAACATAGTTAGGCAACTTCTCAAATCAAATCTCGACAGAAAAAAGGGTTAGTCAAGAGAAGTGGTGATAAGAAATACAAGATGGGTTTTGGGTTAATATTAGTGGGTGAGTCAATAAATGGTTTGTTAAGATCAAAGGGGTTCACTAGGGGTTAATTATGAAGGTAGGCTTTTTATGGAGTAAGTTGGTTAAAACCTAAGTGCCTTTATCATCTCTGTATATCAAATCAAAGGTGTGGTCTCGACATGTATAATCGAAGCAAGTTCTAAAATAACAAATCAATGTTGACACACTCATAATCAATAAAGTAAGCATGAAAAATGTATGCTCTAAAAGGCTCAATATCTCACAAAAATTATGGGCTTTTGACGTCAACCTTGTAAATTTCGAACTTCAAGATAATAATTAGATTCAGGTAGACAACCTAAAATTTTTTTAACTTTGAAAATAAACACATCATGCTTGATTCTCTAGTCTCCTAAAGTTTAAATCATCACTGTACAATTATCAATGACTTAATCCAAAACATATCAATGAAAATCATAAATCAAAAGAAATTTCATTCTGACAGTAATATGAGAAAATTACTTAAGAATAAGACATAATTCAGGGATTTTCAAATAATACTGTAGTTAACCCCCCCCACACTTATGATGTACACTGTCCTCAATGTACAAAGATAGATAATAGCAATATAGTAATAAAATCATAAGATAGGGAGAGAAGTGAAACTTCCTGACTTTTGGCTGGAGTCAATGAAAATAAACGGTAAAGTTGGAGAGAGGTGAAGGTGGGGAGGATACTCTGGTGGTCGCGTGGTCGTTCGTTAACAGCCCATTGAACCTAAATTAAAGAAATCAAAATATAATAATATAAATCAAAGACGAGAAAGATAAAAGAAAAGAAATTAAAAAAATGAAAATAAGAGAAAAAGGAAAAAGAATAAATGGACTCAAAGGTCCCACGGGCGTGTCGCACGCCCGTGTAGATTTCTCAGTTTCGACCACGGCCGAATCGCACGGCCGTGGTGTTTTATCGCAGTTTGTGTTTTTGGGAAAAGTTTTGCCCTGTTTCCACACAGCCACGGCCACGCCCGTGTGCAAGGCCGTGTGGGTAGGGAAACCTGCGCTTAAAAATTTGGTTAGTTTTTTTTTTAGTTAGATGCTAAAATTCAAAAATATGGACGTTAGTGGGGTTAGTGCTCGGGGTGCCTCCCGAGAAGCGCTCGTTTAAAGTCTTGAGCTAGACTTACATGTTATTTGTATGGCCATGGTGGTTCACGGAGTCGAAACTCCTTTTTCTTACTATCAATTCTATCAACATATGGTTTGAGTCGGGTAATATTTACCTTAAAAGTGCCTAAAATTAGAATGAGTTGCCTCGACCGTTCCGTATGGAAAGACCTTAAGTACCGTAAAAGGAGTCGCACCATTTTTTTAAGCTCTGAAGCGGCTATTCGAGGGTTGGTTGTATCTGACAGTACCTGGTCCCCAACTTTGAAGTGATTGGTCCCACCTTCAATACTCGATGTCCTAGCCGTGTCAAGAACCTGAAGAGCGGTTGTTTCATCACTTACACGAAATGTGAGCTCACGTGGTAGTTTATTTCGTAGAATTGCTGGGCACACTGCGTTTAGCTCCACATGCGACGTATCGTCTAACTTCCGTTTGTTTGTCAAAAACTCTTTTAAAAATTTCCTTGAATCTGGCATCTGCGAAAGAGCTTCAAGAAACGACAAGTTAATATGTAATTTCTTTGGAAGTTTAAGAAATTTACCAAATTGTTCCTCTGTGTGGTCTTTCTTTATCGCATTGGGGCATGGCACACGAGGTTGGTACTGTGTAATTACCGGTTTTGGTTTATCATGGCTTACCTCAACCTTACCTTCCTCTACCACATTCTCTTGCTTCAATTTTGGTTCATCTAACCCTTCACTATCATGAGCAGTTATTGCTTGAGGTTTCTCTCTTGGGTTAGGTTTGGTGTTGCTAGGCAAGATACCTTGTGGTCTTTTTGAGATCAGCTTAGCTAGCTGACCTAACTGGTTCTCGATCCCTTGAATTGATGCCTGCTGATTTTTGAGCATTGTCTCGTTGTTTTGAAAATGGGTTTCGACACCGCGATAAATTTTGTTAGCATCTCCTCAAGGTTTGGCTTTCTTTCCCGCTGGTAAGGTGGTTGTTGAAAACTGGAGGAAGTTGCGGTCTTTGATTACCCCGACCACCCCACGAGAAATTGGGATGATACCTCCAACTTTGCATTATAAGTGTTACTATAAAGATTATTTTGAGGTCTAGAATAGTTACCCATATAGTTGACTTGTTCGTTCTCTATGCTAGGGTTGTAGGATAGATATTCGTGTTGTTCATCCCTCCTCCATTTGAATCGTCATCAGACACGGATGTACTGCGTAGAATCATACCAACCATCAAATTTTTATTTAAAAGCTCTACTGGTTAGATAACATGGTGACCACGTCAAGGTTGAAAACACAGGCACGCTTTATTAGGCATTGTCCTCATGTTTTTGCCATTGATAATTATTGATGACATCTCTTCGGTTTTTACTGCGAGTGGTATGTTTTATTTCACTCATCAAAAATCAAGGGTCCTGACGGGTTTCTTCTAGTCATAAACTAGAAATACCTGCCAGAAGCAAAGAAAGAGAAAAATTAGCAAATTTAAAATAAAAAATAAATTGTAAATAAAATAAAATGGCTAAAGTAATAAAAATTAAGCGTTCTTAATATTTTACTTCCCCGACAACGGCGCCAAAAGCTTGATCGTATGCCAGAGTCTTAAAAATTTATATAATGAATGATCTAGCCTAGAAACTAACTGTGACAACGATTGAGGCAAGCACACCTATCGAACATTAGTATAGTTTAGTGGCAAGACCGGAATGTCGAACCCAAAGGAACCAAAAGTACTAATATTAACTTTCTTTCTATTATTTAGCCTAAGAATTAAAGCGAATTATTGTTTATTTTAAAATTAACTAACTACGAAGCTAAAGATGCTAAGACAAAAAGAATGAATTGGGGAAATACTTGTGGGAAAAACCAATTGATTAAGACAATACCCAAGGAGGAATCCACCTAGACTTCACTTGTTATTTAACTCTGAACCAGATGATTTATTCACTTGACCTGATCCGTAGGATTTCCTAATTTATATTAATACCTCTCTCGAGGCTACTAACGTCTAACCCTAGGTTGATTAATTGAAATCTCTTTCTAATTAAAACCCCTAGGATTGCATTAACTCTATCTATAGACTTCCATATTAGGTTTGACCCTAATCCGGTAGACTTTCGTCATCCTATCTCTAGGGTTGCAATCAACTCCGCTTAATTATGCTAGATCTACTCTTAGACAGGGTCTATTCCTCCTCTACCTAAGCATATCAATACTTGAATCAATATCCTGAAATATCAAAACAAGAATTAAGAACACAAAATTAAGAACAAATCAAGTATTTATCATATAGTTCAGAAAACAATAACAAGATCCGTCTTAGGTTTCATCCCCCTCAGGTATCTGAGGGGTTTAGTTCATAATCATAAAAGAATACATCTCCGAAGAAAAGAAAAAACAAAACATAAGAAAACCCTAAAACCCCCTGAAGGAATTGAAGGAGAGATCCTCCGTCTTGAGTATGATTTTCGCTTCTTGAGATGAATCAACTTGCTTTCTTTGAGTAGATCCCACAATTTTGACCTCTCTGGCTCGGCTCCTTGGCCTAGCTGGACGCCCCCGACAGAAGGCTTCTGTTGACTCCCTTTTTAGGTTGGCCTTTAGGGTTTTATATAGGCTTTTGGAATGTCTTTCTTTGCCTCTAAGTACCCTATTCTGAGTGAAATTCCTCTTTGTCACGGTAGGGACACGCCCGTGCAACACGCCCGTGTGAATCGAATCTAGGCCGTGGTCGAGCCTGCTAAAGGGGCACGGCCTTGTGGCTTGGGCCCAGGCCGTGTTGATTTCCTACTTTGGCCCATTTGGTCCATTTTTGGCCTGTTTCTCGTTCTTTTCATCCTTTTATGCTTTCCTAAGTATAAAACATGAAAATAAAGGATTAGAAGCACCAAATTCCGCAATTCAGGGAATAAATCATCCAAAAGTATGCTAAATATGGGATTAAAATATGAACATATTACGGTTTATCATGTTTTGATCGGTAATGCCTCTTAACCCTATTTCAGCGACGGATACGGGTTAGGGGTGTTACATTTTATTGGTATCAGAGCCACGGTTTAGTCGATTCTAGGACTAACATAACATGTGAGAGTCTAGCTATACATGTCATATATATGTCTGTGATAGTGTGATGATTCCTGATAGTTAAAAATGTGTTTTTATATAGAAAATGGATCCCGATCGAGCAGTAGCTGATGATGTCGAGAGTAATGTGCATGCTCCCACTCAAGGGACAGCGCTAGCTGAATCTAGGCCGATAGCTAGTAGTCACGAGGGAGAGGCAAAACAAGCCTTCTTCCAAATGATGAGTGAGTGGTTTACGGAGTTCGTTCGAATGAATCTGGCTGCTCAACAACCTCAACCCCCGCAAGTTCCTATAGTGCCACAAGTTGCAGATCCGATTCGGTTGAGTAAACCTCTTGTGGATAAAATTTGAAAGTACGGGGCCGAAGAGTTCAGAGCTACAATTGATGATGATGCTGAGTGAGGTGAATTCTAGCTTGAGAATACCGTAAGAGTGTTTGATGAATTATCGTGTACTCCTGATGAATGCTTAAAATGTGCTGTTTCATTTTTGAGAGATACGACATATCATTGGTGGAAAACATTGATATCTGTGGTTCCGAGAGAAAGAATCACCTGGGATTTCTTTCTAGTTGAATTCCGAAAGAAATATATCAGTCAATAGTTTATAGACCAGAAACGTAAAGAGTTCCTAGAGTTGAAACAAGGCCGTATGTTTATTACAGAATACGAGCGGGAATTTGCGAGATTAAGCCAATATGCACAAGAATGTGTTTCAACAGAAACTACTATGTGTAAACGATTCATGGAAGGATTAAATGAAGACATTAAACTTCTGGTCAGAATTCTTGATTTGAATGAATTTGTAGTATTGGTTGAAAGAGCCTGCAAAGCCGAAGAGCTTAGTAAAGAAAAGAAGAAAGCGAATTCAGAAGCTAGAGACGAAAAAAAAAGGTCGATGAGTAAGTCGTATCAACCTTCATAAAGAGATTCAGAGATGCAACAAATCGCTCAAATGTTTCGTTTGGACATTCGAGTAAAGATCGTGTGAAACAAAATACTGGTCTTAAAATTCAAACTCCAATAGAATAAAGTGTTGAAAGTGTCAGAAGCAATAAGCCTGAGTGTAGACAGTGTGGAAGACATCATATCGGAGAATGCTGGGGAAAGTACAACAATAGAGCTTGCTATAAATGTAGATCACGAGATCACTTTATTCGGGATTGCCCAGAGATAGCTGAGAAAGATAATGTTCAGAGTGCGAGGCCGAGTAACATGACAGCTAGGGGTAGACCACCCAGAAACACTGGAAATGTGAGTGGTAGTTAGAGAGGAACAACGGATACAGTTGTGAAATCTGAGGCGAGAGCACCAGCCAGAGCTTACGCTATTCGCGCTCGTGAAGAGGCATCATCTCCAAATGTTATAACTGGTACTTTTACTCTTTTCGATACTGATGTGATTGTATTGATAGATCCAAGATCTACTCATTCATATGTATGTGTGAACCTAGTATCCAGTAAGACTCTACCTGTTGAGTCTACTGATTTTGTAATTAGAGTATCAAACCCCTTACGCAAGTGTGTTCTGGTTGATAGAGTGTGCAAGAATTGTCCGTTGATGTTTCAGGATATTTGTTTTTCGGCTAATCTGATGCTACTACCCTTTGATGAATTTGATATAATTCTTGGTATGGATTGGCTAACTTTACATAATGCTATTGTGAATTACAAACAGAAGAGTATTGATTTGAGAAGTCAGAATGGTGAGATAGGTCAAATTGAATCCAGTGATTTGAATGGGTTATCGGCTGTAATATCTTCAATGAAAGCTTTGAATTATGTGAAAAAGGGATGTGAAGCTTATCTTGCATATGTGATAGATACAAAAATGACAGAAAAGAAAGTTGAATATGTACCTGTAGTTTGTGAATTCCCTGACATGTTTCCTGAAGAACTACCGGGATTACGTCCAATAAGAGAAGTCGAGTTTGCTATTGACTTAGTGCCGGGGATGACTCCTATCTCAATAGCTCCGTATAGAATGGCACCAACAGAATTGAAAGAATTGAAGTCTCAGTTGCAAGAGTTGACAGATAGAGGATTTGCACGACCGAGTTTCTTGCCCTTGGGTGCTCCTGTGTTGTTTGTGATTACCGACAGTTGAATAAAGTGACAATAAAGAATAAATATCCTTTACCGCGAATTGATGATTTGTTCGATCAGTTAAAATGAGCTACAATGTTTTCGAAAATAGATCTGAGATCGGGATATTATCAGTTGAGAGTCAAAGAATCAGATGTGCCGAAAACTACTTTCAGAACGAGGTACAAACATTATGAATTTTTAGTAATGCCTTTTGTACTAACAAATGCTCCTGCAGTATTTATGGATTTGATGAATCGGATATTCAGACCGTATTTGGATCGATTTGTCGTCGTGTTTATTGACGATATTTTGATTTATTCTTGTGATGGGACGCAACATGCCGAGCATTTGAGAATTGTGTTATAGACTCTGCGTGAGAAGTAATTGTATGCAAAGTTTGCGAGTTTTGGTTGCGTGAGGTTGGTTTTCTGGGACATATAGTGTCAGCTGCGGGAATACGAGTTGATCCGAACAAGATTTCAGCAACTTTAGATTGGAAACCTCCGAGAAATGTGTCTGAAGTTCGTAGTTTTCTGGGACTAGCGAGATATTATAGATGGTTTGTGAAAGGCTTCTCGATGATTGCGACTCCATTGATGAAATTGCTACAGAAGGATGTTAAATTCGAGTGGTCAGAAAAGTGTCAGCAGAGTTTTGAACAGTTGAAAGTATTGTTGATAGAAGCACCAGTGTTAGTTCAACCTGAATCGGGTAAAGAATTCATAGTTTACAGTGATGCATCGTTGAATGGTTTAGGCTGTGTGTTGATGCAAGAAGGCAAAGTTATAGCTTATGCTTCAAGACAGTTAAAACCACATGAAAAGAACTATCCGACACACGATCTTGAATTAGTAGCTATTGTTTTTGCATTGAAGATTTGGCGTCACTATCTATTTGGTGAGAAATGTCACATTTATACTGATCACAAGAGCTTGAAATATATGATGACTAAAAAAGAATTGAATTTGCGATAGCGAAGATGGTTGGAATTGCTAAAAGACTACGAATTAGTAATTGATTATTATCCGGGGAAAGCTAATGTGGTTGCTGACACTTTGAGCCGAAAGTCTTTAATTGCTTTACGAGCAATGAGTACTCAGATAGATCTGTGTGATGATGGTTCGGTTTTGGCTGAGTTGAAAGTGAGGCTAATGTTTTTATGTCAGATTTGTGTTGCCCAGAAAAGGGATGCTGAGATGATGGCAAAACGAGCTCAGTGTGATTTGAATTCTGATTTAGAATTTCAAGTTGATAATGATGGTTGTTTGAGATTCCGAGATCAAATTTGTATTCCGTGAAATTTAGAGTTGATTCAGTTGATTTTGAACGAAGCTCATAATAGTCGTTTGTCTGTTCATCCGGGAAGTACGAAAATGTACAATAATTTGAAACAGTTTTATTGGTGGCATGGTATGAAATGGGATATCTCAGAGTTTGTTTCGAGATGTTTAGTTTATCATCAAGTTAAAGCTGAACACTAGGTTCCATCCGGTTTGTTACAACCAATCATGATTCCTGAGTGAAAATGGGAGAGAATCACAACGGACTTTGTGTCGGGATTGCCTTTATCTCCGAGAAAGAAAGATGCAATCTGGGTGATAGTTGATAGATTAACCATATCAGCTCATTTTATTTCGGTGAGGACAGAATATTCACTTGATAAGTTAGCTGAATTGTATATTTCTGAGATTGTGAGATTGCATGGAGTACCATTATCTATTGTGTCTGACAGAGATTCGAGATTTACTTCGCAGTTTTGGAAGAAACTGCAATAGGCTTTAGGTACGAAGCTACATTTCAGTACTGTGATAAACCGTAATAGTAACATATTTTAATCCCACATTTAGCATGCTTTTGGATGGTTTATCCCTTGAATTATGGAATTTGGTGCTCTTAATCCTTTAATTTCATGTTTTATACTCAGGAGAGCATAGGAGGATGAAAAGAACGAGAAATGGGCTTAAGACGGGCCAAATGGGCCAAAGTGAGAAATCGACACGGCCTAGGGTTTCACCATACGGCCGTGCCTCCTTAACAGGCTCGAACACGGCCTACAACTCGACTTACACGGGCGTGTGCCATGGGCGTGTCCCTGCCGTGGAAAAGAAGAATTTTATTCAGATTAGGGTACTTAAAGGCAAAGAAACACATTCCAAAAGCCTATATAAACACCCTAAAGGCCAACCTTTAGGGGGGCGTCCAGCTAGGCCAAGGAGCCAAGCCGGAGAGGTCAGAATCGTGGGATTTACTCGAAGAAAGCCAGTTGATTCATCTCAAGAAGCCGGATTCATACTCAAGACGGAAGATCTTCTCCTCAATTCCTTCAGGGGGTTTTAGGGTTTTTCTTATGTTTTG
This sequence comes from Gossypium sturtianum, assembly GCA_025698515.1. Classification (NCBI taxonomy): domain Eukaryota; kingdom Viridiplantae; phylum Streptophyta; class Magnoliopsida; order Malvales; family Malvaceae; genus Gossypium; species Gossypium sturtianum. Next base: position 65,933,529 of record CM046950.1, on the reverse strand, counting down.
TTTTATCTTTTATTCTGAGATGTATTCTTTTATTATTATGAACTAAACCCTTAGATACCTGAGGGGGATGAAACCTAAGACGGTTCTTGTTATTGTTTTCTGAGCTATATGATAAATACTTGATTTGTTCTTAATTATGTGTTCTTAATTGTTTTGATATTTTAGGATATTGATTCAAGTATTGATGTGCTTAGGTAGAGGAGGAATAGACCCTGCCTAAGAGTAGATCTAGCATAATTAAGCGGAGTTGCTCGCGCGCCTAGAGATAGGGTGACGAAAATCTATCGGATTAGGGTCAAACCTAATATGGGAGTCCATAGATCGAGTTAATGCAATTCTAGGGGTTTTAATTAGAAAGTGATTTCAATTAATCAACCTAGGGTTAGACGTTAGTAGCCTCAAGAGAGGTATTTATATACATTAGGGAATCTTACGGATCAGGTCAAGTGAATAAATCGTCTGGTTCAGAGTTAGATAACAAGTGAAGTCTAGGTGGATTCTTCCTTGGGTATTGTCTTAATCAATTGGTTTTTCCCACAAGTATTTCCCCAATTTGTTCTCTTTGTCTTAGCGTCTTTAGCTTAGTAGTTAGTTAATTTTAGATTAAACAATAATTCACTTCAATTCTTTAGGCTAAATAATAAAAAGAAAGTCAGTATTAGTACTTTTGGTTCCTTTGGGTTCGATAATCCGGTCTTGCCACTAAGCTATACTACTGTTCGATAGGTGCACTTGCCTCAATCGTTGTCACAGTTAGTTTCTAGGCTAGATCATTCATTATATAAATTTTAAGACTCCAACATTACGATCAAGTTTTTGGCGCCGTTACCGGGGAACCAAAATATTAAGAACGCTCAATTTTTATTAATTTAGCACTTTTTATTTTTTGCAATCTACTTTTATTTTGTTTTTAATTTCGCTAATATTCTTTCTTTTATTTGTTCCTAGCAGGTACCTCTAGTTTATGACTAGGAGGAACCCGACAGGACCCTTAATCTTCGACAGTGATATTGAAGGCACCGTTCGCAGAAATCATAGAGAAATAAGGCGAAGCCTAAATTACATAGAAGAAGAGCAAGAGGACGATACTAATAGCACGGAAGAGATGGCTGATCACCAGAATAACCCGCTACCTCCAGAGGTGGCCGAAAATCATGCTCCTTGTACTATGTATGATTATGCTAAGCCTAGTTTTGTTGGTACTGAATCAAGTATTGTTAGACCTACTATTGCTGCTAATAATTTTGAACTGAAACCTAACACTATACAGATGATACAACAGTTTGTTCAGTTTGATGGTTTGCAGGATGAGGATCCTAACACACACTTAGCGAATTTTCTTGAATTCTGTGATACCTTCAAAATAAATGGCGTTTCTGATGATGCCATTCGTCTTCGGTTATTTCCTTTTTCTTTGAGGAATAAAGCCAAACAGTGGTTGAATTCTCTTCCACGAGGGTCAATCACTATATAAGAGCAAATGACCAAAAAAATTTTATTAAAATATTTTTCGCCGTCTAAAACGGCTAAGTTAAGGAATGATATCTCTTCTTTTGTGCAGATGGATTTAGAGACACTTTATGATGCATGGGAGAGATACAAAGATCTATTGAGAAGGGGCCCACACCATGGATTACCATTGTGGCTACAAGTCCAAACCTTTTACAATGGTGTAAACCCTTCAACCAGGCAGTTAATTGATTCAGCTGCCGACGGAACGCTGAAGAAAAAAACTCCTGAAGCGGCCTACGAGTTTAGTGAAGAGATATCGTTGAATAACTTTCAGTGGCAAGTCACATGGACAAGGCCAACAAAAACAGCCAGAGTTTTCAACCTCGACTTAGTAACCATGCTATCCAATTAGGTAGAACTGTTAAATAAAAAGATTGATAGTTTTTGTGGTTCTTCACAGGTACATCCAGTTATGCAGTGCGATACAAATGGAGGAGGAATGAGCAACACAGAATATCCACTTTACAACCTGAGCACAGAAAGCGAGCAGATGAACTATATGGGTAATAATTTTAGATCTCAGAATAACCTCTATAGTAACAATTATAATCCAGGTTGGAGGAACCACCCCAATTTTTCGTGGGGAGGTCAAGGAAATCAGAGACAGCAACCCCCTCCAAACTTCCAACAACAGCCCTACCCACAGGAAAAGAAGCCGAACCTTGAGGAGATGTTGACAAAATTCATCGCGGTGTCAGAAACACGTTTCCAAAACACTGAAACAACACTCAAAAAGTAAGAAGCATCGATTCAAGAGATCAAGAATCAGGTAGGTCAACTTACCAAGATCATGTCAGAACGACCACAAGGTAGATCGCCAAGCAACACTAAAACTAACCCAAAGGAGCAACTTCAAGCCATAACCGCTCAGGATAGTAAAGGGTTAGATGAGCCCAAATTAAGGCAAGAGGATGTGGTAGAGGAATGTAAGGTCGAGGTAAGTCATGATAAATCAAAACCGGTAATCAAAGAGTACAAACCTCGCATACCATATCCCGAAGCAATGAAGAAAGATAACATAGAGGAACAGTTCGGTAAGTTTCTTAAACTCTTAAAGAAATTACATATTAACTTACCCGTTTCTTGAAGCTCTCTCGCAGATGCCAGATTCGAGGAAATTTTTGAAAGAGCTTCTAACAAACAAACGGAGGTTAGACGAGTCGTCACATGTGGAGCTAAACGCAATGTGCTCAGCAATTTTACAAAACAAACTACCAAAGAAATTAAAAGATCCAAGGAGTTTTACGATTCCATGTTTAATTGGTAGTTTATCTATTGATAACGCTTTATCTGATTTAGGGGCAAGCATAAATGTTATGCCCTATAAAATGTTTAAACAATTAGGTCTAGGGAAACCCAAACAAACTAGGATGAGCATTCAATTAGCTGATAAGACTATTCGAATTCCTAGGGGTATAATCAAAAATGTTCTCGTAAAGATTGATAAATTCGTATTCCCAGTAGACTTTGTAGTTTTAGACATGGATGAGGACAATAGAATCCCCTTAATTTTAGGAAGACCTGATCGCTGTGAAGTCAGAGTTTTAAAATTTATAAAGAGAATGATCGAACCTGAAAACTAACTATGACAACGATTGAGGCAAGTTCACCTATCGAACAGTAGTATAGCTTAGGCAAGACCGGATTGTCGAACCCAAAGGAACTAAAAGTACTAATACTAACTTTCTGTCTATTATTTAGCCTAAAATAAGTGAAGTTGTTTATCTAGTCTAAATTAATTACCTATTAAACTAAAAATTCTAAGACAAAGAAGAATGAAATTGGGAGAATAACTTGGAAAAAACTCAGTTGATTAAGACGACACCCTTAGGAAGAATCCACCTAGACTTCACTTGTTATCCAACTCTGAACCAGACGATGTATTCACTTGACTTGATCCGTAAGACTCCCTAACGTATATTAAACCCTCTCTCAAGGCGAATAACGTCTAACCCTAGGTTAATTAATTAAAATATCTTTCCCATTAATAACCCCCTAGAATAGCAGTAAATCGATCTATGGACATCCCATATTAGGTTTCACCCTAATCCGACAAAATCTCGTCACCCTATCTCTAGGCGTGCGATCAACTCCGCTTAATTATGCTAGATCTACTCTTAAGCAGGGACTTTTGCTCCACCACCTAAGCACATTCAACTTGAATTAATATCCGCGAAATATTAACACAAGAATTAAGCACACATAATTAAGAACAAATCAAGTATTTATCATATAGTTCAGAAAACAATAACAAGGTTCATCTAGGTTTCATCCCCCTCAGGAATCTAAAGGGTTTAATTCATAACAATAAAGGAAAACATCTCAGAAGAAAAGATAACACAAAACATAACAAATCCCTAAAACCCCCTGAAGGAATTGAAGAGGAGATCCTCTGTCTTGAGTAGAATTCTGGCTTCTTGAGATGGATCAACTGGCTATCCCTGAGTGAATCCCCACAAATCTGCCTTCTCTGTCCTAGCAAGACGCCCCTAAACGATGGCTTTGGGCCTCCTTTTTTAGGTCATACTTAGGGTGTATTTATAGGCTTTTGAAATAGGTTTCTTTGCCCCTAAGTATCCTTTCCCGAATGAAATTACTCTTCTCCACGGCAGAGGCACGGCCATGGCACACGCCAATGTGAATCGTGGTCAGGCCGTGTTCGGACTTCTAATGAGGACACTCCCATGTAGATTGATATCAGGCCGTGTTCTAGTATATTGAGGAGGCACGGCCGTGTGGGCTTTAGTCCAGGCCGTGTCGATTTCTTCTTTGGCCCATTTTGGTCCATTTTGAGCCCGTTTCTCGTTCTTTTTATTCTTGGGTGCTTTCCTGAGTATAAGTCATAAAAAGAAAGGATTAAGAGCACCTTTTTACATAAATCAAGGGATAATTCATCAAAAAGTATGCTAAATGTGGGCCTAAAATGTGTTACTATTTTGGTTTATCAAGACCCTTTTTAGCAACTACCAGAACTAAAATTGATGTTGGTACAGGAGAACTCATACTCCGTGTAGGTGACGAATCAATCAGTCTTCAGGCTTTCGACTCAACCAGGATATCGAATGATAGAGGTGAGAAAGTAAATTCAATTGATAACCAATTTGTTAAACCTTCTTTTTAGGAAGCACCACGGAACTACACACCTGAGCCCGATCCTATACCTCATAACAACAAGGAAATAATTCATGAGGATCGAAGGCTTCATATTAATGAACTAGATGAGTGGAAGGCACATTTTAAGGAGAAGCCAAAATCAAACAAAGTAAAACCAAGGGAACCTGCAGACAAGCTTATAGGAACGACAAATCACTTCAAAATAGGAGATCAGGTATTGTTGAATAAGGGAGACCCTCGAATCGCCACATCAGACCTGAATACAAACGAAGACATCTCTTTTAAGGTAATCAATTTTTTCCCATACGAAACAATCGAAGTAAGTAACCCTATTTTTGGCACTTTTAAAATAAACGCTACTCGACTTGAAATATATACTAATAATAGGACAGATAGCATGAGGAAGGATGTTCAACTTTTCAAACCACCCTGATTATGCGAATGAGAGGTAAGTCTAGCTTAAGACTTTAAACGAGCGCTTCTCGAGAGGAAACTCGAGCACTAACCCTAATAATTAAGTTTAGTTTTATTTCTTTTCTTTTATTTATATTTAGGCGCAAATTTCCATACAACACGGCCTTGCACACGGTCATGGCCGTGGCCGTATGGATACTACGAACTACCGTACTGACATAGCAGAGGTAGTACGAGCCAATGACGAAAGATTCCCAGATCACAGACGACTATAAATTGCCACGGCCGTGCAAGATGGCCGTGGCTGACACTAAGGGAAGTCACACGGGCTCCGACTAAAAACCACGACCGTGCGATACTGCCGTGGTCGACAGTGTTTTATCAAACATAGGCGTGGTGACCACGAAACGAGCGTGGGAGAAATGAACGAAGCATAACACGGCCGTGCGATATGACCGTGTGACCCAACACGCCCGTGGTACACGGTCGTGGGAATGTTCCAGACATCAAAACTCTATTTAAACCACCCCCTCCCTCTTCTCAACTACTCCCCATTCCCCTTCCTCCATACATTTTTAGACTCCCCCTCTTCCATATTCTCCTTCCTTGGCCCTTTTTCAAACTCTAGATGTACACCATATCCATTTTGAAGAAGCGAAAGGATCCTAGCACAGTCTTCCCCTGTGGGAGACCGATCTACATAAGTTCATGCCGGCCGCTTCATCTACTCAACAAGCCAAGGATATTTGAGGCCAATCAGTTTTTAATTTTCCTTTTTCGTCGCATTTATTTTCCTTCTCTTTATCTTCCTTGTCCTTAAATAAATAATTAGTTTATTTTGAATTTTTCTTAGTATTTCTTGGCTATTTCTTCATGGGCTACCCAATTTCCACATCTAGCGCAGTAATAGTGGGCAGCCCCCATACAACCACCAAAGAGGCCTCCTCCAACTTATCTTTCACCTCCGAATCAAGTTTCCACACCTCCAACTCAAGGAATCCATCCAAATTCAGGATGTAACAGCCTAATTTAGGGGCTAGTCGGATTAGTGATCTCGGGGTCACTAATCTAAGAATTCAAAAATTTATTTTCATGTTATTTTATGAGTCGGAGCATGATAGTATATGTGCATGAGAATTTTGGTGCTTTAATTTTAGTGATTTCTTGTATAATCGTGAAAAAGGACTAAATCGCATAAAATGCGAAAGTTCCATTTTATAAGCTAAAGGTACCAAATAGCCATAGATTGATAATTGGAGGTCCTTAAAAGGCAATTAGACCCCCAATATTTTCTTGGCCGGCCATAGACTAGCATAGGAGACAAATTTGTCAATGATGGTCAAAGTTGGTGATAGTAGGTGGACTAATTTGACTAGTATTAATAAAATAAGGAAAGAAAAGATATCATCTTTTCTCTTTCACTCTTCCACCGAAAATTAGCAGCAAATAGAGGGAAGAAAGCTTCAAAATTTCAGCACACTCTTCTCTTCAACAGTAAGTGTTCTAGTGATCTTTTCTTGAAAATAGTTGTACTTTTTGGACCCCTAAAGCTTAAGCTTTCAAATGAGGGGACTATTGTGAAATATGGTGAAAAGTTTAGAGTTTTTCCATGAGAGCTATCATGGTTATTTGCTGCATTTGTTTGGGAGAAAATGAGTCTTGGTTGTTAGATGAACAACTCTTGTGAAAGGTGTTGCCATGAAAACACCTAATTGGACCTTGATGAAAAGGTTACAAAATTTTGATTATCATGTGAAATGATGAGTTTTGATAATAGCTATAAGAGTATTAAATGTTCACCTAGGCTTATGGAAGGCAGAAATGTGATTAGAATTATTTCTGAGCCTAGGGGCAAAATGGTCATTTTTGCCAAAACCTAGGGGCAAAATAGTAATTTTGCCTAAGCATGATTATTGAAATGCTTTTATTAATGAGGTGATTAAAATGAGCTAAATTGCTATTATAGAGCAAGAAGAACCGTGAATCTGCCTCGATCGGGGAAAGAACAAAGTCTCGGACTAAACCGATGAGTTAGCTCATTTTGGAATCGAGGTAAGTTTGTATGTGATTAATGTAATATGTATGTTAGCATAATTGAGAATGCTTGATGTCATATTAATGCATGACACTCCATTAAATTGATGTTGAGTGAGATGTTGAGGTCTTAGTGGACCATGTGAATATGAAAATGCTATTATCGAGATATGAAATAGGTAAGGTCCCGTATAAGACCATGTCCGGAACATGGCCTCGGCACTAAGTTAAGATCCCGTATAAGACCATATCTGGGATATTTTTTTGGTAATGAATATGAAAATCGTATAAGACCATATCCGGGATATGGCATCGATACTTGATGTGAAAGTCCATATAAGACCATATCCGGGATATGGCATTGGCGTTTAGGAGTAACTCCATGTAAGACCACCTCGGGGATGTGGCATTGGTTTTGTCCCTACATGAACGATGTTAAATATGCATCTTTGACTATCCCTAGTGATTAAAGGGATAAGTAGATGGATTTAGAAGTAGAAATGAGATTTGTACTAAAGTCATATGAATGAGTGAATACAGGTACTCGTGAATGAGTCACGAAGAAACGATTACGTATGTGGTACGGTATGTGCTAAATAAGGGCAATTGTGAGAAAGTATGGCAAGAAGCCTATGACTTGTGTATAGTTAGTTAATGTCATGAATGGATTATATTATGAGCTTATTGTTGCTATTCATATCCATGCAAACTTACTAAGCTTTATGCTTACCCCTTTCATTGCTTTTTCTCCTTGAAGTATTGCCAAGATAACTCGAGGAATGGGGACGTAGGAGTTCAGAAATCACACTATCGACACCACTTTGGTATAACAATTTAGACTTATTTTGAGTATGGCATGTATAGGACTCGAGTATTTTGTTAGGTCGTAATTGTTGGCCAAAGTGTTGGCTTTGTAAGGCATCAAAACCTCCTTTTGTAATGGTCTATTAAGTTAGGCTGATACTTGGCAAATTTTTATGTTTAAAGAAAGTGATTTTGTTTTGAAGTGTATACCCTTGTGTATGGTTGTTGAATTGAGTACTTGGATATGCCTTTAGGTTGTGAATTATGTTGAGATAGATTGGTGTTTGCATGTGTGCAATGTGGGGTGGCAAAAGGCTTGGTAGATAGCCATCTAATTGTCCACATGAATATACACACGAGCATGTGTCTATACCGTGTGTGACACACGGTCAGCCCTATGGGCGTGTGAATTGACCGTGTGCCCCCTTTCATACTAGGTTTGCAAGTCAGTGTGCTCACGGGGTAGGGACACGGGCGTGTGCCCAGACCGTGTGAAGTCTGCACATTAATTGTGGAATTTAAATCAACCACGGGTAGAAGACACGGGCGTGTCTAGGCCGTGTGAAGTTAGTCAGAATTGACCACGGGAGGAAGACACGGGCGTGTCTAGGCCGTGTGAAGTTAGTCAGAATTGACCACGGGTGGAAGACACGGGCGTGTCTAGGCCATGTGAAGTTGGTCAGGGTCGACCACGGATGGATGACACGGACATGTCTTAGGGGCACAAGGGCGTGTCCCTAGACCAACACGGGCGTGTGGCCTCTATTTTGTTGAAAAGTTCCCAAGCTCGTAAAAACTCCCAGATTAGTTCAGATACCTCTCGGAGGTATGTTTGGGGCCTCTTAGGCCAAGTACGTGCAAGTGATGAGTTTAAACGAAATTTTATAGCCCGTTTCGAGATGTCAAGTGAGATTAATTAGGTAATGCCTCAATCCCGGTCCCGGCTTCGGGCACGGGAAAGGGGTGTTACACATGAAGTTTCATCTATCCCTATCTTTTTTGAATTCTTATATATCTTTGTACATTGAGGGCAATGTACGTCTTAAGTGTAGGGGGTGAATTTTAAAAATGCCTAACTTTTTTCATTATTCTCAAATCCTGAATTATGTCTTGTTCTTAAGTAAAATTTCTCATATTACTGTTAAAATGAAATTTCCTTTGATTTATGATTTTTATTGATATGTTTTGGATTAAGTCATTGATAATTGTGTAGTGATGATTTAAACTGTAGGAAACTAGAGAATCAAGCAGGATAAGTCTATTTTTCAGAAGTAAAAATTTTGTTAGGTTGTCTACCCGAATCTAATTATTACTTTGAAGTTTGAAATTTACAAGGTTGATATCAAAAAGCCCATAATTTTTTTGAGATTTTGAACATTTTAGAGCATACATTCCTTTTCGTGCTCACTTTATTGATTATGAGTGTGTCAACATTGATCTGTTATTCTAGAACTTGCATAGATTATACATGTCGATACCACACCTTTGATTTGATATACTAATATGATAAAGGCACCTAATATTTAACCCACTTACTCCATAAAAAGCCTACCCTCACAATTAACCCTTAGTGAACCCCTTTGATCCTAACAACCCTCTTATTGACTCACCCATTAATATTAACCCAAAACCCTTTGTATTTGTTATCACCATTTTTTCTTGACTACCCCTATATCGAGATTTGATTTGATCGGTTACATAACTAGTTTCTTTATTTCAATTGTTAAATTCTATCTTATTATTATTGTACTTGATTTGTTCTTAAAAAAATCGAAGTATATTCATTATTAGTTCTGTGATTAAGTGAGCTTATACAGTTAAATTCACATCGTTAGAAGAAGCTCGTGTTATTAGTATTAGTATTACAAGTTTTTGATTGATGTAATAATTCTTTATTTAGTTCGTTGTCTCTAGTTAGGTAAATTTTCAGGTCAATCTCGATACTAACCCTCTAATTCAGCCTTTATCAACACCTTTAACCCAAGCCCCGTTACAACCCATAAAAGACCTTTCGATTTGTGTATCTTATCATTTTACAGTGGTGGAGATTTGATTTTCATGCAAGCCTATGGGATTAACTTTCCATGTTCGACTTCTGAGTGCTTATTTTTGAAACTTAAACACTTCGAGTGATTTGAGTGAATCTTTAGTGAGGACGTTAATTTTTGTTGATTTTGAATCAGAGGTAATTATTTAGGTAAGGGGAAACACCTATTTTTCGTACTATAAAAACTGTGACTTAGATTGTTTGAATCTTTAGGAACCTTCCAGTTAAATTATCAATGTATGAACTACCTATGAATTATGTTGAAACATTATTGATGAATATCATGAATTGAGGAAGTTCGTTTTAATTGTGAGTTGAGAATTTTTGCTTGAGGACAAGCAAAAGCTTAAGTGTGGGGGTATTTGATAAACCGTAATAGTAACATATTTTAATCCCACATATAGCATGCTTTTGGATGGTTTATCCCTTGAATCATGGAATTTGGTGCTCTTAATCCTTTAATTTCATGTTTTATACTCAGGATAGCATAGGAGGATGAAAAGAACGAGAAACATGCTTAAAACGGGCCAAATGGGCCAAAGTGAGAAATCGACACGGCCTGGGGTTTCACCATACGGCCGTGCCTCCTTAGCAAGCTCGAACACGGCCTACAACTCGACTTACACGGGCGTTTGCCATGGGCGTGTCCCTGCCGTGGAAAAGAAGAATTTTATTTGGATTAGGGTACTTAGAGGCAAAGAAACACATTCCAAAAGCCTATATATACACCCTAAAGGCCAACCTTTAGGGGGGCGTCCAGCTAGGCCAAGGAGCCAAGCCGGAGAGGTCAGAATCGTGGGATTTACTCGAAGAAAGCTAGTTGATTCATCTCAAGAAGCCGGAGTCATACTCAAGACTAAAGATCTTCTCCTTAATTCCTTCAGGGGGTTTTAGGGTTTTTCTTATGTTTTGTTTGAACTTTTCTTCTGAGATGTATTCTTTTATTATTATAAACTAAACCCTCAGATACCTGAGGGGGATGAAACCTAAGACGGATCTTGTTATTATTTTCTGAGCTATATGATAAATACTTGATTTGTTCTTAATTATGTGTTCTTAATTCTTGTTTTGATATTTCAGGATATTGATTCAAGTATTGATGTGCTTAGGTAGTGGAGGAATAGACCCTGACTAAGAGTAGATCTAGCATAATTAAGCGGAGTTGCTCGCGCGCCTAGAGATAGGGTGATGAAAATATGTCGAATTAGGGTCAAACCTAATATGGGAGTCCATAGATCGAGTTAATGCAATTCTAGGGGTTTTAATTAGAAAGAGATTTCAATTAATCAACCTAGGGTTAGACGTTAGTAGCCTCGAGAGAGGTATTAATATACATTAGGGAATCCTACGGATCAGGTCAAGTGAATAAATTGTCTGGTTCAGAGTTAGATAACAAGTGAAGTCTAGGTGGATTCTTCCTTGGGTATTGTCTTAAACAATTGGTTTTTCCCACAAGTATTTCCCCAATTTGTTCTCTTTGTCTTAGCTTATTTAGCTTAGTAGTTAGTTAATTTTAGATTAAACAATAATTCACTTCAATTCTTTAGGCTAAATAATAAAAAGAAAGCCAGTATTAGTACTTTTGGTTCCTTTGGGTTCGATAATCCAGTTTTGCCACTAAGCTATACTACTGTTCGATAGGTGCACTTGCCTCAATCGTTGTCACAGTTAGTTTCTAGGCTAGATCATTCATTATATAAATTTTAAGACTCTGACATTATGATCATACTGCATTTCATCCGCAAACGGATGGTCAATCCGAGCGGATCATTCATATTCTCGAAGATATGTTGAGATGTTGTACTCTTGAGTTTGAAAGTACATGGGAAAAGCATTTGTCGTTGATTGAATTCGAGTATAATAATAGTTTTCAATCCAGCATTAAAATGGCACCATATGAGGCTCTTTACGGTCGTAAATGCAGAACTCCTTTATATTGGACTGAGCTTAGTGAGAATAAGATTCACGGGCCCGATTTGATTAAAGAGACTGAACAGAAAGTGAAAGTGATTCGTGAAAGTCTGAAAGCCGCATCAGATTGTCAAAAGTCTTAATACAGATTTGAAACGAAAAGATATTGAATTTGAGATTGGTGATAAAGTGTTTTTGAAAGTGTCTCTGTGGAAGAAAATACTTTGTTTTGGCAGAAAAGGCAAATTTAGTCCGAGGTTCATCGGGCCGTATGAGATTATCGAACGTATCGGACCGGTTGCTTATAGATTGTTGTTGCCACCTGAGTTAGAAAAGATTCATAATGTGTTTCACGTATCAATGCTTAGACGATACAGATCCGATCCATCACATGTGATTGCCCCTACTGAAGTTGAGATTAAGTCAGATTTATCTTATAATGAAGAATCGATTCGAATTTTGGCACGTGAGATCAAGAAGTTGAGAAACAAGAAGATTTCTTTAGTGAAAGTGTTGTTGGCACAAACACGGAGTTGAAGAGGCTACGTGGGAGCCTGAAGATGTTATGAGAGAGCAATATCCGAATCTATTCATTGGTAAGATTTTTAGGGACGAAAATCCCTAAGGGGGAGAGTTCTAACAGCCAGGTTTAGACCCTAGTCGGAATAGTGGTTTCGGGACCACAATTTCAAGGTCAAAAAAATATTTTAATATTATTTTTAGTGTTTACAGTATGTGATTAAGTATGTGTGAAAGTTTTGTGAATTAATTTTATCGTTTGAGTGTTTAATTTGATAAAAAGGATTAAATTGTAGAAAATACAAAAGTGGCTTTCTATTTGACTAAGTGTCGAATTGATGTGTCTCTTTAAATGTGAGGTCCTTATGTGGTTATTAAACCATTTGAATAATTGGTGGACATAAGTGCCTAAGGTTAGTGGATTTTGAATGTTATTAAAATGGCTAATTTGGTAATTTGTGTATTAAGATGAATAAAAATAAAACAAAACCATATTTGTTCATCTTTTTATCACCATTGCCGAAAATATAAAGAAAAAGAGTTTAAGGGTTTCGGCTAGCATATAGCTCAATCAAGGTATGTTTTGAGCTTGGTTTTTAGTGATTTTTACGTTTTTGTGATTGTTGCTTCGTGTTTTAACTAGCCCATGTCCTAATTTTTAAATTTGTTGGTGATTTTGTAAGATGCCATTGATGAATGTTTGAGCTTTGTGATAGTTGATGATAAATAATGAATAATTGTTGATAGATTTTAATGTTTTGTAAAGTGATTTTTGACAAAAATGTCAAAATGTGCAAATGTGAGGGCTATTTTGTAAAATGCCTTAAATATGTATATTTGGATTGAATTGAATGATTTGGTGAATGAATGAGCTAAATTTGAATATGTTTAGATCAAGAAAAGAGAAATTCAGACTTAGATCGAGGCAAGAACAAAGTTCTTGATTGATCAACTTGTTTCGTAATTTCAACGTCTGAGGTAAGTTCGTTTATAATACGAATTGTTAAATTTATGTTCACATTTATTGAAATGAATGGAAATGTGGTTGATGAATTAGTAATGCTATATGTGGATTTGAGAGAAGTGGCACTAAGTGTGCGAAATAGAATTGTCTGAAGATGAACGCCTTTGTGTGTAAATGCGAAATAAAGAAAGTATCGACTATATTGATTGGCATCTGTGTGTGCGATCGAAGTTAAATTCGGTTTAATGTAAAGGCACTTAGTGTGCGATGATATTAAAGTTTCGGCTAAAGAATTGGCACTAAGTGTGCGAGTAAATCGAATGATTAATGAAGATTGGGCGAAATGTGGTATTGAGTATTGATTAGCAAAAGTGATCGTTAACTAAGTGTCGGCGCAGGTATGTACAAAACCTATGTGGTTGATGATATTGCATATGGATGATTATGTGAGTAATGACTATGAATGAGATTGTTTATCATTGTGAATTGTACCATGTGATAGTTTATTTTGTATATTGAATTCGAATGGTTAAGTTAATTGTATTATATGACGAACTTACTAAGCTTTTAAGCTTACTGTGTGAAGTGTTCCTCTATTTTACATTGTCATTAAAGCTAGCTCAGATCCGGGGATCGTCAGCGACTCAATCACACTATCGGCCATCTATTTTGGTTCTTTTGGAAGTTGTATATTTGGTATATGGCATGTATAGGCTAGTGATTAAGGTATGTTTTGAAGTGTATAAATCATGCCATGTGATATGGCTTGATAGTTTAATGATTTTGGTATATGCTTTGGGTATGTGTAAAGGATGGTTAATATGTGAATGTGTGTTCTACGTGAATGATCATTTTGGCTTGAATTAGTAAAATGGAAATGGTATGGTTCATGTTTAGATTTGGTAAGGAATGAACGATGATGATAATAGTTTAAACTATGCCATATTTTAGCATGTTTGAATGCCATTTGGGGTATGAAATTATATGGTTTGATGCTTGTAAGTGTGATCCAAAGTGTGGGTGGAAAATTGGCCTTGCAAATGGCCTATATTTGCCCACACGGTTGAGCACACGGGCGTATGGCTCGACCGTGTCTCTTAAGTTTGCAAATTGAAACAAGTCGACTCTCGACATCGTTTGGACACACGGCGCAGGATCCGCCGTGTGAAATAAGTCAGTGTCGACCACGGGTTAGGCACACGGGCGTGTCTTCGACTGTGTGAACAAGCCAGTATGTTTGCCCTGTTTTGCCACGACTTGGACACACGGGTGTGTCTGAGGCCGTGTGAGGCACACGGCCTACCCACACGGGCGTGTGACCTCTGTAGCTTTGAAAAATGTTAAGTTTTTGAAAAAATTTCGTATGTGCTCGGTTTAGTCCCGACCCCTTTTAATGCATGTTTAAGGTCTCGTAGACCTCATTAAGGGACTTAATGACATTGATTGATTATGATTTAATGTTGTATGAACTATGAAGGTTAAAGGTTATGTTTTGATTGGTAATGGTTCTTAACCCTATTCCGATGACGGATACGGGTTAGGGGTGTTACAAATTAAAACAAGGCTGAATGACTGTCATTGAGTATGAAATAGAATTCGTACGCTTAAGCAAGTATGCCCGAGAGTATGTGTCTACTGAAGAAATAATGTGTAAGCGATTCGTGGACGAGTTGAACGAAGATATAAAGCTACTAGTTGGAACTTGATCGCTGTAAATCAGAGTTTTAAAATTTATAAAAGAATGATCGAACCTAGAAACTAACTCTGACAACGATTGAGGCAAGTGCACCTATCGAACAGTAGTATAGCTTAGGGAAGACCGAATTATCAAACCCAAAGGAACTAAAAGTACTAATACTAACATTCTTTTTATTATTTAGCCTAAAATAAGTGAAGTTTTTTATTAATCCAAATTAATTAACTACTAAACTAAAGACTCTAAGACAAAGAAGAATGAATTTGGAAAATATCTTGGGAAAAACTCAGTTGATTTAGACGATACCCTAGGAAGAATCCACCTAGACTTCACTTATTATCTAACCTTGAACCATATGATTTATTTACTTAGTTTGATCCGTAAGACTCCCTAACGTATATTAAACCCTCTCTCGAGGCGAATAACGTCTAAGCCTAGGTTAATTAGTGGAACTCTCGTTCTCTTATAATAACCCCCTAGAATAGTAGTAAATCGATCTGTGGACTCCCATATTAGGTTTCACCCTAATCTGGCAAAATCTCCTCACCCTATCTCTAGGCATGCGATCAACTCCGCTTAATTATGCTAGATCTACTCTTAGGCAGGGTCTATTCCTCCTCCACCTAAGCACATTAAATTTGGATTAAGCTCACATAATTAAGAAAAAACTAAGTATTTATCATATAATTCAAATAATCAAATAACAAGATTCATCATAGGTTTCATCCCCTTCGGGTATCCGAAGGGTTTAGTTCATAACAATAAAGGAAAACATCTCAAGAGAAAAGAAAAAAACAAAACATAAGAAATCCCTAAAACCCCCTGAAGAAATTGAAGAGGAGATCCTCCGTCTTGAGTATAACTCTGGCTTCTTGAGATGGATCAACTAGCTATCCCTGAGTGAATCCCCACAAATCTTCCTTCTCTGACCTAGCACGATGCCCCTAGATGATGGCTTTGGGCTCCCCTCGACAGAGGGTTTCTGTCGAACTCCCTTGACAAGTTGCCCCCTTGGGTGTTTATATAGACTTTGAGATGCCTTAATTGGCCCCAAAGTATCCTAATTCAAGTAGAGTTCCTACTAGGGTGTTTGAATAGGCTTTTGAAATACGTTTATTTCTCCCTAAGTATCCTTTCCCAAATGAAATTTCTCTTCTCCACGACAGAGGCACGGCCATGGCACACGCCCGTGTAAATCATGGCCAGGCCGTGTTCGAATTTCTTTAATGAGACACGGCCGTGTGAGTCGGGGTTAGACCGTGTTCTAGATGATTGACTTGGCACGGCCATGTGGGTCCAAGTCCAGGCCGTGTCGATTTCCTCTTTGGTCTGTTTTGGTCTGTTTTGAGCCCGTTTCTCGTTCTTTTTATCCTTGGGTGCTTTCCTGAGTATATGACATGAAAAGAAAGGATTAAGAGCACCTTTTTACATAAATCAAAGGATAATTCATCCAAAAGCATACTAAATGTGGGCGTAGAATATGTTACTATTTCGGTTTATCAAATACCCCCACACTTAAGCTTTTTCTTGTCCTCAAGCAAAACTCTCAACTTATAATTAAAACGAACTTTCAATAATTCATAATTCCTATTGATCGTGTCTCATCATAGTTCATAGATAATTTATACATGGATAATTCAACTAAAAGAGTCCTAAAAATTCAAACATTATAAGTTATTGATTTTGTAGCTCGAAAACATAGGCGTCTCCCCTTATCTAGATAATTACCTTTGATTCAAAATCGACAAGGACTGACATCCTCACAAAAGATTCACTCAAATCACTCAAAGTGTTTAAGGTTCAAAATTAGGCACTCAAAAGTCAAACATGAAGAGTTAATCCCATAGGCTTGCATGAAAATCAAATCTCCACCACTGGAATATGAGATGAAACACAAATCAAAAGGTCTTTGTTAGGGTTGTAACAGGGCTAGGGTTAAGGTGTGGAGTAAGACTGAATTAGAGGGTTAGAATCGAGATTGAATTTAAAAATTACCTAACTAAGAACTAACGAACTAATAATAATTACATCAATTGAAAACTAAGAATACCAATAATACGAGCTTCTTCTTCGATACTTGGAATTTAAATGTATAAGCTCATTTAATCACAACTAATGATGAATAATGAATATACTTTTGATTTGATTTTTTTTTAAGAACAAACTAAGTACATAATAAAGGATAAATTACTGAAGTAAAAATCATAGTTAGGCAAATAATCAAAATCAAATCTCGATATAAGGGCAGTCAAAAGGAATGGTGATAACAAAAACAAAGGGGTTCCGGGTTAATATTAGCGGTTATGTCAATAAATAGGGTTGTTAGGATTAAAAGGGGTTCACTAGGGGTTAATTATGAAGGTAGGCTTTTAATGGAGTTAGTGGGCTAAATCCTAGGTGCCTTTATCATCTCTGTATATCAAATCAAAAAGTGTGGTCTCGACATGTATAATCAATGCAAGTTCTAGAATAACAAATCAATGTTGACATACTCATAATCAATAAAGTGAGCAAGAAAAAGAATATATGCTCTATAAGGCTCAAAAACTCACAAAAATTATGGGTATTTTGAAGTCAACCTCGTAAAATTCAAACTTCAAAGTAATATTTAAACTTAGTTCGACAACCTAGAAAAATTTTAATTTCTGAAAAATAGACTTATCATGCTTGATTCTCTAGTATTCTTCAAATTTAATTATCAAACCACAATTATCAATGACTTAATCTAAAACATATTAATAAAGATCATAAATTATCAGAAATTCCATCCTAATTAGTAATATGAGTAATTTACTTTCAAACAAGACTAAATTCAGGGATTTGAGAATAATGCAAAAAGTTTGGAATATCTAAGGTTCACCCCCCCACACTTAAGATGTACATTGCCCTCAATGTACAAAGATAGATAATATCATTATAAAATCATAAGATACTGGAAGAAGTGAAACTCCCTGTATTTTCGGATGGCTGCTTGAGAGGAGATTGTGTCTTTGGTGGTGGTGATGGGCCGTCTGGATGACGAACCTGCGCTAGATGAAGAAATTGAGAGGCTCATGCAGGATTAGCCAAGAAATCTAAAGAAACCTTAATAATATACTAATAATATAATTAAAGACAATAAAGATAAAGAGAAGGAGACTAAGAAGGAAAATAAACTAAGTTTAAAAGATAAAGGGGCTTGAGAATCCTTATGGTAGATGGTTCGAGAGGTGGGTGTGACTTTGAAGGTGACGGAGTTGTTGGTGATGGTGGAAGTGGCGTGATTCCCAAGCAGCCTTAAGAACCTAAAAACAAGAAACTAAAACAAAATGAACTGAATTAAGCAGAAGAGAGGTAAAGATAAGGAAAATAAATGAGAAGATTAAAATAAAAGAACAGATAATTGGTCTCAAAGACCCTTGGCTTGTTGTTTGGATGAAGCTGCCGGCATGAACTCAGGTGAATCGGTCTCCTTTGAGGAGATTGGCCTTTTACGCTTCTTTGCCATGGATATGATTTTGTTGTAGCTCAAGAGTCTAAGGATTTATTAGGAAAAGGAAAAAAAAACAAAATGGAGAAAAGAAAGGAAGGAAGAAGAAGAAGAGTAGGTTAGGAGAGAAAAGAAAGGGGCATGGTATTTAAATAGAATCTCAAGTCTAGCAATTTACCACGCCCGTGGGTTGAGGGTGTGTCGATTCACACGGCCACATCGCACGGCCGTGTCGCAGGGTGTGTTGATTCTCTACATTTGTTTTCAAGTCGACCACGGTTGGAAGACACGGGCGTGTTCTGCCCGTGGTGGCAAGTCAGTAGCTTTACACGGTTATGGGGCACGACCGTGCCCCTTTGTCGGTGCCCGTGGTGTAGTGGTTGGATCTGTGACGTCGAAAAGTGGTTGGAATTGATTCGCACGACCTCTGCTATGTCAGTACGGGGATTCTTATGGTCCACACGGCCACAGCCACGACCGTGTGTAAGGCCTTGTGTCCTGGAATTCTGCACCCCTTGTTAGTTTATAACTAAGTGTTCAGAAATAAAAGAAAAAGGAAAATAAATTTAAAGCAAAATGAAAAAATAAATTGTGTTATTGCTCGGGTTGCCTCCCGAGAAGCGCTCGTTTATAGTCTTAAGCTAGACTCTCCTCTCATTTGCATTGTCAGGGTGGTTTGAGGAGTTGGAAGTCCTTCCTCATGCTATCAATTGCGTCTTTGTGAAAAAGTTTAAGTCGAGATGTGTTTATAGTAAAAGTACCAAAAATAGGATTACTTACCTCGACTGTTCCGTGTGGGAAAACACTGGTTACCCTAAAAGATATTTCTTTGTTTGTGCTAGGGTAGGAGGAGATATTTGAGGATCTGTCTGATCTAACGATGCACTGGTCCCCTATTTTGAAGTGGTTTGTTGTTCCTATTAGCTCTTTTTGGGGCTCCTTCGGTTTTATCTTGTGTGGTTAGGTTCTTCGTCGTGTATCCCTAATTTCTCCTTGAAGTGTGTCTTCCACTGCCTAGATCATCGAACCTGAATCCTCGATCTTCATGAGTTATTTCTTTGTTGGCATGGGGTTTAGGATCGGGTTCAGTTGTATTCTTTGGTGGTGCTTCCTGAAAATAAGGGTTAACCGAATGGTTTACGTTCTCAACTTGATTACTCGATGTTCTAGCTGAGTCGAGAGCTTTGATGGTGACTGTCTTATTAGCTACGTAAAGTATGAGTTCTCCTGCATCAACATCAATTTTAGTCCTGGCAGTTGCTAAAAAAGGTATTCCTAAAATTAGGGGGATCGAATTATCCTCATCCATGTCTAAGACAACAAAGTCTACTGGGAAAAAAATCTGTCGATTTTCACAAGAACATCTTCAATAATACCCCTAGGAATTCTAACAGTTTTATCAGCTAATTGAATGCTCATCCTAGTTTGTTTGGGTTTTCCTAGACCTAATTGTTTAAACAATTTATAAGGCATGACATTTATGCTTGCCCCTAAATCAGCTAACGCATTATCAATAGTTAGTCTACCAAATAAACATGGAATTGTAAAACTCCCTGGATCTTTTAGCTTTTGTGGTAGCCTATTTTGGAGAATTGCTGAGTACTTTGCGTTAAGTTTCACATGTGACGACTCGTCTAACTTCCGTTTGTTTGTCAAAATCTCTTTTAAAAATTTCCTAGAATTTGGCATCTGCGAAAGAGCTTCAAGTAATGGTAAGTTAATATGTAATTTCTTTAAGAGTTTAAGAAACTTACCGAACAGTTCTTCTATGTCGTCTCTTCTTAATGACTCAGGGTAAGGTACGCGAGGTTGGTACTCCTTAATTACCGGTTTTGGCTTGTCTTGTGTTACCTCAACTTTACCTTTTTCTACCTCATTTCCTTGTGTTGGACTGGGTTCGTCTACGTCTTCGCTTTCTTGAGCTGTTATGGCTTGGATTTGCTCCTTTGGATTAATTTCAGTATTACTCGGTAGACGCCCTTGCGGTCGTTCGGATAATAGCTTTGCAATTTCTCTGACTGACTGGGTAATTTCCCCGATTGCCTTTGTAAGTCCTCCAACTTGGTTCTTGATCATTTTGATCGATGTTTGTTGGGTTTCGAGTGTTGCTTCAGTTTTTCGGATACGGGCTTCTTTGGATGCTATGAATTTGTTCAACGTCTCTTCAAGATTTGGCTTCTTTTCCTGTGGATAGGGCTGATTTTGGAAATTTTGAGGAGGTTGTTGTCTTTGATTTCCTTGATTTCCTTGTCCTCCCCACAAAAAATTTGGGTGGTTCCTCCAACCTGGATTATAATTATTACTATATATGTTATTATTAGATCTGAAATTGTTACCTATATAGTTCATCTGTTCGCTCTCTATGCCCGGTTGGTAGGGTGGGTACTCAGGATTCGCCACAGTTCCACTTGTGTCGCACTGCATGACTGGATGTACCTGTGAAGAACACAAACTATCACTCTTCTTATTCATCAACTCTACCGATTTGATAGCATGGTTATCGCGTCGAGGTTGTAAACTCAGGCTATTTTTGTTGGCCTTGTTCTTGTAACTTGCCACTGATAGTTATTCAGCGACATCTCTTCTATAAATTCGTAGGCTGCCTCAGGAGTTCTATTGTTCAAGGTTCCACCGGCGGCTGAATCAATTAATTGCCTTGTTGAAGGATTCACACCGTTATAAAAAGTCTGGACTTGAAGCCACAAGGGTAAACCATGGTGCGAACACCTTCTCAAGAGATCCTTATATCTCTCCCATGCATCGTATAATGTCTCTAAATCCATCTGTACAAAATAAGAGATATCATTATGTAATTTGCCCGTTTTGGCCGGTGGAAAATATTTTAATAGAAAATTTTCGGTCATTTGTTCCCATGTAGTGATTGACCCTCGTGGTAACGAGTTTAACCACTGTTTATCTTTATTCTTTAATGAAAAGGGAAATAACCGAAGTCGTATGGCATCATCAGAAATGCCATTTATTTTGAAGGTATCACAAAATTCTAAAAAATTAGCTATATGAGCGTTTGGATCTTCGTCCTGTAAACCATCAAATTGAACAAACTGTTGAATCATTTGTATAGTGTTAGGCTTTAATTCAAAATTATTAGCGACTATAGCGAGCCTAACAATACTAGATTCGGCTCTGTTAAATGAGGTTTAGCATAATCAAACATAGTACGAGGAGCATTATTTTCTCCCACATCTTGTGGTGGAAGATTATTTTCGTCCATCCCTTCAGTAGGATTGGATCTGTCTTCTCGCTCTCCTTGGTAATTTAGGGCTCGCCTAATTTCTCTGCGATTTCTTCTAGCGGTAGCTTCAATATCACTGTCGTATTCTAAGGGTCCTCTCGGGCTCCTTCTAGTCATAAACTAGAGGTACCTGCTAGGAAAAGAAAGAAAGAAAGTTTAGCAAAATTAAAATAAAAACTAAAAATAAATTGCGAAAAATAAAAATATTGGCTAAAGTAATAAAAATAGAGTTTCTTAATATTTTAGTTCCCCGGCAACGGCGCCAAAAACTTGATCGCTGTAAATCAGAGTTTTAAAATTTATAAAAGAATGATCGAACCTAGAAACTAACTCTGACAACGATTGAGGCAAGTGCACCTATCGAACAGTAGTGTAGCTTAGGCAAGACCGAATTATCGAACCCAAAAGAACTAAAAGTACTAATACAACTTTCTTTTTATTATTTAGCCTAAAATAAGTGAAGTTGTTTATTAATCTAAATTAATTAACTACTAAACTACAGACTCTAAGACAAAGAAGAATGAATTTGGAAAATATCTTGGGAAAAACTCAGTTGATTTAGACGATACCCTAGGAAGAATCCACCTAGACTTCACTTGTTATCTAACCTTGAACCATATGATTTATTTACTTAGTTTGATCCGTAAGACTCCCTAACGTATATTAAACCCTCTCTCGAGGCGAATAACGTCTAACCCTAGGTTAATTAGTGGAACTCTCGTTCTCTTATAATAACCCCCTAGAATAGCAGTAAATCGATCTGTGGACTCCCATATTAGGTTTCACCATAATCTGGCAAAATCTCGTCACCCTATCTCTAGGCGTGTGATCAACTCCGCTTAGTTATGCTAGATCTACTCTTAGCCAGGGTCTATTCCTCCTCCACCTAAGCACATTAAATTTGGATTAAGCTCACATAATTAAGAATAAACTAAGTATTTATCATATAATTCAAATAATCAAATAACAAGATTCATCATAGGTTTCATCCCCTTCGGGTATCTAAAGGGTTTAGTTCATAACAATAAAGGAAAACATTTCAAGAGAAAAGATAAAACAAAACATAAGAAATCGCTAAAACCCCCTGAAGGAATTTGAAGAGGAGATCCTTCGTCTTGAGTATAACTCCAGATTCTTGAGATGGATCAACTGGCTATCCCTGAGTGAATCCCAACAAATCTGCCTTCTCTGGCCCAGCACGACGCCCCTAGACGATGGCTTTGGGCTCCCCTCGACAGAGGGTTAGTTGCCCCCTTGGGTGTTTATATAGACTTTGAGATGCCTTACTTGGCCCCATAGTATCCTAATTCAAGTAGAGTTCCTACTAGGGTGTTTGAACAGGCTTTTGAAATACGTTTCTTTCTCCCTAAGTATCAATTCCCGAATGAAATTTCTATTCTCCACGGCAGAGGCACGGCCATGGCACACGCCCGTGTAAATCGTGGCCAGGCCGTGTTTGGATTTCTTTAATGAGACACGGCCGTGTGAGTCGGGGTTAGACCATGTTCTAGATGATTGACTTGGCACGATCGTGTGGGTCCAAGTCCAGGCCGTGTCGATTTCCTCTTTGGTCCGTTTTGAGCCCGTTTCTCGTTCTTTTTATCCTTAGGTGCTTTCCTGAGTATAGGACATGAAAAGAAAGGATTAAGAGCACCTTTTTACATAAATCAAAGGATAATTCATCCAAAAGCATACTAAATGTGGGCCTAGAATATGTTACTATTTCGGTTTATCAGAATTCTAGAGTTGAAAGAATTTGTTATTTTAGTTGAAAGGGCTTGTAAAGCCGAAGATCTTAGCAAAGAAAAGACAAAAGAAGATTCTGAAGCTAGAGACTTGAGAAAAAGATCAATGAGTAAGCCGTATCAATCTTCACCAAAGAACTTTCGAAATTCGCATAGCCGATCTAATGGGTCAGTGGGATATCAGAATAGAGATCGTAGAAATCAGTATGTGAGTCCTAAAACTCAAGCTATTTCTGTTTCGAGTGTGGGCAGTGTTAGAGACAACAAACTCGAGTGTCAGCATTGTGGGAGACGACACTTCGGAGAATTCTGTAACACCCCTTACCCCTATTTGACGCTGGAATAGGGTACGAGGCGTTCCCTAACTCAAACGCATACTAACATACATTTTCGGGTTATGAAATTCTGTTCAAATTTAAAACTTTTCAATCTCCATCTTAAAGTCCTTAATATGGGCCTACGAGACCCAAATCATACTTTAGAAATGATTTGGCACTAAACCAGACACATTAGAAAACTTTGGAAAATTTTTACTAAAAACAGGGGCACACGCCCTTGTGGCAAGGGACACGCCCGTGTGGACAGACTGTGTAGTCACACACGCCCATATCCCTAGCCGTGTGGATTTATTTTTCAAATTTGAACCTACAGGGGTTTTCACACGGCCTGGCACACGCCCGTGTCCATGGCCCGTCTCTCTCACACGGCCATGACACACCCGTGTCTCCACCCGTATGTAAAAACCTTAACATTCTGTTTCTGACATCATAAACTCAATAAGGTCACACGGCCAAGACACACACCCGTGTTCTTAGGCCGTGTGGCAATTTAAATTCCTAAATTCAAGTGCAGACTTCACATGGCCTGGGAACATGCACATGTCCTATGGCCGTGTCTTCCACAAAGTTGAGACACACGGCCATGTCTCAGCCCGTGTGATTACTATTGGGAATTCTGTTTTTTCAACTTAGGGTGCAAGGGGACACATCGCCAATCTACACGCCCATAGGGCAGACCGTGTGTCACACACGGCCTAGACACACGCCCGTGTGGACAAAAAGAAGGCTATTTACCAAGCCCTTTTTGCCACCCCTACTTGCACCAATATAAGCCACAACAAGCATCCTACTCATTCATGCATTAATATACCAATAACTCAGCCAATGCAATTTACCCATTCATGAAAAACATCATCATTTTCATATATCAATAATTAGGAAATAGCCATCATCCATAACCTTATACAAAATGAATCAAATCTCCAAGTCAAGCCAACACATTTGGCCAAAACAATACGACACTTGACAAAGACTAAGTACCTATACATGCCATACTAAAAATGATAAATTTGATTATACCAAATGTTAAGATTGATAGTGTGATCGTGCCTCCGACGTCCTTTGATCCCCGATCTAGCTTGGCGATACTATAAGAAAATGGAAAGGAAAGGGAGTAAGCATAAAGCTTAGTAAGTCGCATGTAAATAATTAACAACAATTAAAATGCATTATCATCATTATAGCATATTATAAACTTGCACATGATTCTTGAATGATTAAAGGCATAACTTACTCATTTCCACCCTTACTAATCACACAACATAATTTGAGCTCATTTCTCATGAATCTTATATAGGTATTTGTATCACTTAAAACATAGCTGTAACTTTTCTCACTTTTGACACAATCTTTAATTTACCCGTTGAACCCATTAGAATACCAAAGGATATCCGATAAGCCTCTCACAAGAGGGTAAAATGTCGATGCCATGTCCCAGACATGGTCTTACACTGGCTCACATGTCGAGGCCGATGCCATGTCCCAGACATGGTCTTACACTAGCTCTCATCTCAATGCCGATGCCATGTCCCAGACA
Source organism: Gossypium sturtianum (assembly GCA_025698515.1). Classification (NCBI taxonomy): domain Eukaryota; kingdom Viridiplantae; phylum Streptophyta; class Magnoliopsida; order Malvales; family Malvaceae; genus Gossypium; species Gossypium sturtianum. The sequence continues at coordinate 65,908,172 of CM046950.1, read as the reverse complement.
TGGTCTTACACTGGCTCTCATAATGTGGCGGATGCCATGTCCCAGACATGTTCTTACACTAGCACACATATCAACGCTGATGCCATGTTCCAAACATGGTCTTACACTAGCTCTCATAATGTGGCCGATGCCATGTCCTAGACATGGTCTTACACTAGCTCACATGTCAACCCAAATGTCATAGCTTGGATACCTGATCAATTCCTAAGGTTCAACAGGGAAATTTTACTTCATCAACTCTCATCATGCATATTCACATCAATAATCAAGCATTTTATGCAATATCAATTGTTTAATGCATAAATACACTAACGTTGTATTATTTACGTACAACTTACCTCGGTATACAAAAAGTGAGCGACTAAATTGAATTAGTCTACTAGCTTGGCTTTCCCGCGGTCTAGGTCCGGACTCTATTTTTCTTGATCTATAATGATAAAATTCACTCATTTAATCACCACATTAATCAAGACATTTCAAAATTCCTACTTTGGAAAAATTACCGTTTTGCCCCTAGACTTTCACAAAATTATGATTTTGCCCCTAGTCTCGTAAATCGATTTTCATCAAATTTCCTCATTAACCAAGCCTAGCCGAATCTAATTTAAGCTTATAGCAACTCACAAATCCAATTATTTCATACATTTACCACCTATTTTACAACCTTTACAAAAAGGCCCATTTTAGGTGTTTTCATGAATACCCCTTTCACAAAAGTTGTTTATTTAACAACAAGTTTCATTTTCTTCCATAAAAACTCAGAAAACAACACATATGCTCTCATGGAAAAACCCTAGACTCTCAACCATTTTGCAAAATAGTCCCCTCAATAGCTAGCTTAAGCTTTAGGGGTTCCAAAAGTACAAAAAAGTATCAAAAATGACCATCAAAATCACTTACTTGTAAGGGTTTAAGTTGCTGAAAATTTTAAAGCTTTCCAAAGCCCCTCTTTACTGAAAATTTTGATGGTGGTATGAAGAAGATGAAAAGATGATATCTTTTCTCTTTATTTTATTTTATTACATCAATTAGTCACCTAATTCCACCAACTTTGACAAAATTTTTATTTCTTTGTCCCCTATGGCCGGCCATCACCCTCTAAAGGGCCTAATTGCACATTAAGGACCTCTATTTTAAGGTTCTATAGCTAGTTGACACCTTTAACTTGTGGAACAAAACTTTCGTACTTTATGCGAATTAGTCCCTTTTCAAAATTAAGTATGCAATCACTAAATTAATTCACCAAAATTTTCATGCACTCAATTAATCATACTATAACACATAAACTAATATTAAAATAATTTTCCTCGACCTCGGATTACTGGTCCCGAAACCACTGTTCTGACTAGCCCCAAAATCGGGCTATTACAATTCTCCCCCCTTAGGGATTTTCGTCCCCGAAAATCTTACCAGTGAAAAGGTTCGAGTATTGGTCTATCATGGTTTCCTCGGGCTCCCATGTGGCCTCTTCAATCCCATGTCTATGCCATAGTACTTTCACAAGTGCTATACTTTTATTTCTCAATTTCTTGGCCTCTCGATCTAAAATCTTAACTGGCTCTTCACCAGAGGTCATGTCTGAACAAATATCAACCTCTGTTGGTGAAATCACATGTGATGGGTCAGATCGGTAACGGCGCAACATAGACACATGGAATACATCATGGATCTTTTCTAATTCAGATGGCAAGGCCAATCGGTAGGCTACCGGTCCAATTCTCTCAGTCACCTCATAAGGTCCAATAAACCGTGGACTTAATTTTCCTTTCTTACCGAATCTGAGGACTTTCTTCCATGGGGATACTTTCAAAAAAACCTTATCACCTACTTGAAACTCAATTTCTATTCGTTTCAAATCCGTGTAGGATTTCTGTGTATCTGAAGTGGCCTTCAAACAGTCACGAATCACTTTTACTTTTTCTTTGATTTCTCTGACTAAGTAAACCCCATGTATCTAGTTTTCCTTGAGTTCGGACCAATACATAGGCATTCGACATTTACGTCCATACAAAGCCTCATAAGGTGCCATTTTCAAACTCGACTGATAGCTATTGTAACACCCCTTACCCATGTTCGAACCCGGAACCGGATACGAGGCATTACCTAACTTAACTTGCTTAAACATAACACAACGGGCTATAAAATTTTGGTACAGCTTAAAAAATTTCTATTTAAACTCATAACTTGCACATCCTGAGCCTACGAGGCCTTAAACATACTCTCGGAAGGTTTCAAAATTAAACTGGGAACTTTTATGCACTTGGGAAATTTTTTGTCTAAACAGGGGCCACACACCCGTGTGAAGAATTGGACACGCCCGTGTGTTTAGCCCGTGCTCCTTACACGGCCTCGACACGCCCGTGTGCCAAAACCTTGGCATTCTGCTTATGACGTCATCAACACACTATGGTCACACGGCCAAGGCACACGCCCGTGTCCTTATACCGTGTGTCAAATTAAATTCCTAATTTTAGGTGCAGACTTCACACGGCCTGGGCACACGCCCATGTCCATGATTGTGTCTCCCACACGGCTGAGACACATGGCCATGTATCTGCCCATGTTTTTACTACTGAGCATACTGACATGTAAACCTAGCATGCAAAGGGGACACACGGCCAATTAACACGCCCATGGGCTGATCAGGTGTCACACACGGCCTAGACACACGCCCGTGTGTCTACCCGTGTGGACATTAAAAAGGCTATATTCCAAGCCAAATGCCACCCTACATAGCAACCATACTTATACCAAATCAAATCAAACATCCACACAAGCATAAACTTCATAATTTCATCATCATTGAATATAAATAAACTTGTCATGTATTAGCCAAATTCTAATGACCATTTACAAAATGACTTTGATAACTTAAATAGCCAACACATTGGCTATCAAAATGACATAACAAAATACCCAAGTCCTATACATGCCATACTCAAAATAAATCTAATTTGGCTATACCAAAAAGTGGTCGATAGTGTGATTTCCAAACTCGGACGCCCACCAATTTCTCGAGCAACTTGGCAATACTACAAGGAAAAGGGAAATGAGAGGGGTAAGCATAAGGCTTAGTAAGTTTGCATGGAAATAATAGCAACAATACATTCATAATAATATCAATTCATGGCATTAGATAACCACACAAAGTCATAAGCACTTTGCCATAACTTACTCATACTTGTTCTTATCTAGCATATACCATGCCACATATAGTAAACATTCCTCGTGAATATTTCACGGGTACCTGTATTCACTTAATCACATGACTTTAGTACTAATCTCATTCCTATTTCCAAGCTTATCTATTTATCCCACTAATTCACTAGGGATACTCAAAGATACATATTCATCATCATTAGCATAAACACAAAGCCAATGCCACATCCCGAATGTGGTCTCACATGGATCATCTCTGAATACCGATGCCATATCCCGGATATGGTCTTATACGAAACCTCACATCAATATCGATGCCATCTCCCATATATGGTCTTGCACGATTTCCCTTTTTGTTTATAGTCAATGCCGAAGCCATATCCCAGATATGGTCTTACTCGGAATCTCAATTTGGTGCCGAGGCCATGCCCCCCGACATGGTCTTACACGGGACCTTATCGATCTCATTTCTATGATCACATTTATCATAGTCCAACTGGGACTTCAACATCTCAACTTATTTATCTTTTTCATTCAACACCAATTCTCAATTTCATAGAATATCAAACATTCTCAAACATACTAGCATGAATGTTGAATTTATCACATACAAACTTACCTTGATTTCAAAATAGGCTAGATTGTCGATTTAGTCCGCTATTTTGTTCTTTCCCCAATCGAGGTTGACTCTTGGTTCTTCTTGCTCTATAATAGAAATTTAGCTCATTTTAATATCACAATAATAATTGCATTCCAATAATCATGCTTTGCAAAATTACTATTTTGCCCTTAGACTTTGGCAAAATGACCATTTTACCCCTAGGCTCGAAAATCAATTCTAATCAAATTTCTACCTTTAACAAGCCTAGGTGAACATTTATTTATCTTATGGCTATCATCAAAACCCAACATTTCACAGATTTACGACAAATTTTATAAACTTTACAACAAGGTCCATTTAGGTGTTCTCATGGTAACACTTTTCACAAAAGTTGTTCATCTAACAACTAAGACTCATTTTCTTCCATAAAAATGTAGAAAATCACATAAAAGCTCTCATGGCAAAAGCGTAAACTTTTCACCATCTTTTAATATAGTCCCCTCATTAGAAAGCGTATGCTTTAAGGGTTCCAAATGTACAATTTTTTTTCAAAAAGGATCACTAGAACACCTACTTGTAAAGAGAGAAGTTTGCTGAAATTTTTAAGTTCTAAAACCCCTTGTTTGCTGAAAATTTCGGTGGAGGAAGATGAGTAAAACGATGAATATCATCTTTTCTTTATTTTAATATAAAACAATCAATTAAGTCACCAACTTTACCAACTTTGACCAATTTTGACAATTTTTGTCTCATATGGCCGGCCACCTTTTCTTTAGGGGTCTAATTGCACTTTAAAGACCTCCAATTAATATTCTTTAGCTATTAAACACCTTTAGCCTTTAAAATGAAACTTTCGCACTTTATGCGATTTAGTCTTTTTTTTGCGATTAAGCATGAAATCGCTAAAATTAAAGCACCAAAATTTTCATACACATATATAATCATGCTCTAACTTATAGAATAACTTAAAAATAATTTTCTCTAACCTCGGATTAGTGGTTCCAAACCACTGTTCTGACTAGCCCCTAAATCGGGCTGTTACAATTCTCCCCCTTAAGGATTTTCGTCCCCGAAAAACTTACCGGTAAAAAGGTGGGGATATTGGCTTCTCATGGTCTCTTCAGGCTCCCAAGTAGCCTCTTCTATTCCATGTCTCTGCCATAGCACTTTGACAAGGGCTATACTTTTTTTCTCAGCTGTTTGACCTCTCGTGCCAAAATTTTAACAGACTCTTCACCATAAGTCAAGTCCGGTTGAATTTCTACCTCTGTTGGTACTATCACATGAGAAGGGTCCGAACGGTATCGGCGCAACATGGATACGTGGAAGACATTGTGAATCTTTTCCAGCTCAGGTGGCAAGGCCAAACTATAAGCTACCGGTCCTATCCTCTCGGTAACTTCATAACATCCGATAAAGCACGGACTCAATTTACCTTTCCGGCAAAATCTGAGGACTTTTCTCCATGGTGATACTTTCAGAAATACTTTATCACCTACTTGGAACTCAATCTCTTTCCGTTTTAAATCTGAATAAGACTTTTGTCTATCTGAGGCCGCTTTCAGACATTGACGTATCACCTTTACTTTCTCTTCAGTTTCCCTGACCAAATCAACCCAGTGAATCTGATTCTCTCTAAGTTCTGTCCAATACAAGGGCGTTCGACACTTACGCCCGTACAATGCTTCATAAGGTGCCATCTTCAAACTTGATTGAAAACTGTTGTTGTAGGCAAATTCCACCAACGGTAAGTATTTTTCCTAATTACCTTGGAATTCCAAAACACAACATCGAAGCATGTCTTCAAGTATATGTATCACTCTCTCCAACTACCCGTCGGTTTATGGATGGAAAGCTGTACTAAAACTCAATTTTATGCCCAAAGCCTCTTTCAACTTTTTTCCAAAACCATGACGTGAATCTCGGATCTCTATCCGAAATGATCGATAACGGTACACCATGAAGTCTTACTATCTCTGACACATACAAATTCACCAACTTATCGAGCGAGTAATCGACTCATAAAGGTATAAAATGGGCTAACTTCGTGAGTCTATCCACTACGACCCACACGGCATCTTTCTTCTTCGGTGTCGATGGGAATCCCATCACAAAATCCATTGTAACACGGTCCCACTTCCACTCAGGAACCATAATGGGCTGAAGAAGACCCAAAGGTACTTGGTGTTCAGCCTTCACTTGTTGACAAATCAGGCATCTCGATACAAACTCGGAAATGTCTTTCTTCATATTAGGCCACCAATACCACTTCCTCAAGTCATTGTACATCTTCGTGCTACTCGGGTGCATAGTTAAACATCCGCTATGAGCTTCATGCAAAATCTTACGAATAAGTTCATCATTTCTGGGTACACAGACCCTATCTCAAAACGTCAAGCATCCATCAGGACTTACCCGAAAGTCTGATTCAACATTTGACTCACATAGAACTCTTTTGGCTTGTCAGTTGCTGTCCTCTTTTTGAGCTTCACAAATCTCTTGAAGAAATAATGGTCTAGCCCTCAGCTCGGCTAGAATAGAACCATCATCTAACCAAGCCATTCGTTTATTCATGGCTCTCAGCACAAACAATGATTTTTTGCTCAAAGCATCGGCGACCACGTTTGCCATTCCCGGATGGTAGTCAATCACTAACTCATAATCCTTGATCAGCTCTAACCATCTTCGTTGCCTCAAATTCAATTCCTTTTGAGTCATCAAGTATTTTAGGCTTTCATGGTTGTTGAATATCCGACACCTTTGACCATATAAATGATGTCTCCATATCTTTAATGCAAACATAATGGTAGCCAACTCTAAATCATGGGTCGGGTAATTCTTCTCGTGCGGCTTTAATTGTCTAGAAGCATATGCAATCACCTTGCCCTCTTGCATAAGTTCACAACCCATTCCATTCATGGATGCATCACTGTAAACCACAAATTCTCTTCCCAGCTCAGGTTGTACCAAAATAGGAGCCTCAAACAACAATGCCTTTAGTTTCTCGAAACTCTGTTGGCACTTTTCTGTCCAATCAAACTTCACATCTTTTTGTAATAATCTCGTCATCGGAGTAGCTATCATGGAGAACCCTTTAACAAAACGCCTATAATAGCCGGCTAGGCCCAGAAAAATCCTCACTTCAGTTACGCTCCTTGGCAGTTTCCATTCAACAATTGCTGAAATCTTAGTCGGGTCGACTCTAATTCCATCTCCCGAGATGATGTGCCCCAAAAATCCAACTTTCTTAAGCCAAAATTCACTTTTACCAAACTTGGTGTACAATTGTTTATCTCTCAAAATTTGCAGAACCTTTCTCAAATGCTCGGCATGTTCGTTCTCATCTCGAGAGTAGATAAATATATCATCGATGAAGACCACGACAAATTTATCCAAGTATGGCCGAAAAATGCAATTCATCAGGTCCATTGATCGTAATGTCAGAGTCTTAAAATTTATATAATGAATGATCTAGCCTAGAAACTAACTGTGACAACGATTGAGGCAAGTGCACCTATCGAACAGTACTATAGCTTAGTGGCAAGACCGGATTGTCGAACCCAAGGGAACCAAAAGTACTAATACTAACTTTTTTTCTATTATTTAGCCTAAGAATTAAAGTGAATTATTGTTTAATCTAAAATTAACTAACTACTAATCTAAATATGCTAAGACGAAGGGAATGAATTGGGGAAATACTTGTGGGAAAAACCAATTGATTAAGACAATACCCAAGGAAGAATCCACCTAGACTTCACTTGTTATTTAACTTTGAACCAGACGGTTTATTCACTTGACTTGATCCGTAAGATTCCTTAATGTATATTAATACCTCTCTCGAGGCTACTAACGTTTAACCCTAGGTTGATTAATTAAAATCTCTTTCTAATTAAAACCCCTAGAATTGCATTAACTCGATCTATGGACTCCCATATTAGGTTTGACCCTAATCCGGCATATTTTTGTCACCCTATCTCTAGGCGCGCGGGAAACTCCACTTAATTATGCTAGATCTACTCTTAGGCAGGGTCTATTCCTCCTCTACCTAAGCACATCAATTCTTGAATCAATATCCTGAATTATCAAAACAAGAATTAAGAAAATATAATTAAGAACAAATCAAGTATTTATCATATAGCTCAGAAAATAATAACAAGATCCGTCTTAGGTTTCATCCCCCTCAGGTATCTGAGGGTTTAGTTCATAATAACAAAATAATACATCTCAGAAGAAAAGATAAAATAAAACATAAGAAAAACCCCAAAACCCCCTGAAGGAATTGAAGAGAAGATCTTCCGTCTTGAGTATGACTCTGACTTCTTGAGATGAATCAACTGGCTTTGTTCGAGTAAACCCCACGATTCTGACCTCTCCGGCTTGGCTCCTTGGCCTAGCTGGATGCCCCCGACAGAAGGCTTCTGTCGACTCCGCTTTTTAGGTCATACTTAGGGTGTTTATATAGGCTTCAGAATGTTTTTCTTTGCCTCTAAGTATCCTAATATGAATAAAATTCTTCTTTTCCACGACAGGGACACGCCCATATGGCACGCCCATGTGAATCGACTTCAGGCCGTGTTCGAGCCTGCTAAAGGGGCACGACCATGTGGTGAAACCCCAGGCCGTGTCGATTTCTCTCTCTGGCCTATTTGGCCCGTTTTAAGCCCGTTTTCCATTCTTTTCATCCTCCTATGCTCTCCTGAGTATAAAACATGAAATTATAGGATTAAGAACACCAAATTCCATAATTCAAGGGATAAATCATCCAAAAGCATGCTAAATGTGGAGATAAAATATGTTACTATTACAGTTTATCATCCATGAATACGGCAGGGGCATTTGTTAGACCAAAAGGCATGACCAAAAATTCATAGTGGCCATACCTTGTCCGAAATGCAGTTTTCAGCACATCCGAGTCCTTGACTCTCAACTGATAGTACCCAAACCTTAAGTCTATCTTGGAAAATAGTGTGGCTCCCTTCAATTGATCGAACAGATCATCGATTCTTGGCAACGGGTACTTGTTCTTTACAGTTAGCTTGTTAAGTTACCGATAATCTATGCATAATCTCATGGAACCATCTTTCTTTTTTACAAATAATAGGGAGCACCCCACGGAGAATAACTCGGTCTTGTAAAACCTTTATCCATTAGTTCTTGAAACTATGCTTTCAATTCTTTTAGCTCAGTTGGAGCCATTCTATATGGAGCAATAGAAATAGGGGCAGTACCCGGAGCTAACTCAATCCCAAATTCAATTTCCCTAATTGGAGGTAACCCTGGCAATTCTTCTGGAAAAACATCTGGATACTCGTATACTATGGGTACCGACTCAATTTTCAACTCAGTCTCTTTAGCATTCATCACAAAAGCTAGGTATGCTTCGTACCCCTTTTTCAAGTACTTCTGAGTCAACAAGGATGATATCACTACTGGTGATCTGTCTTGCTTATCTGATTCAACACGAATAAGATCCCCACTTTAACATTTCAACTCAATAAACTTCTTTCCACAATTCACAATCACGTCATGAGTAACTAACCAGTCCATCCCAAGGATGACATCAAATTCATCAAACGGCAATAACATAAGATTAACTGGAAAGCAATGACCCCTAATCATCAAAGGGCAACCTTTGCATACTCTATCAACCAACACATATTTTCCTAGGGGATTAGACACTCTTATTACAAATTCAGTAGACTCTATAGGCATGCTCATGCTAGAGACTAATTTCATGCAAATGTATGAGTGGGTAGATCCCGGATCAGTTAAAGCTATAACACGAGTATCATAGAGAGAAAATGTACCCATGATTACGTCAGGGGAGAATGCTTCTTCACGAGCACGAATGGCATATGTTCATGCCGGTGGTCTACCTTCAACTCTTGCAGTCTACTCTCTAGATGAATTCTTGCTACTCATCTCATTTCCCGGGTTTCTCTGTGGTCTTCCTCTAGCAGCACTTCCCAGTCTTGCAATTTGAGACTTCTCTTTATCGCCCACCTCGGGGCAATCTTTGATAAAATGGTCTAAGGACCCACATCTGAAACAAGCCTTCTCATTTGCCCAGCACTCACCAAAATGACGCCTGCCACACTGCGGGCATTCCGGTCTACTCGGTCGGGCATTGCTAACACTAGTAACTGAAGTAGTCTGAGCCTTAGACCCCGAGAACTGTTTACCCTTACTTCGGTTTGAAAATCTGACTAAATTTGTTGATCGAGTAGCAAAATCCCTTGATTTCTTAGATGAGGATTGGTAGGACTTACTCATTTGCCTTTTTCTCGAGTCACGGGACTCAATCTCAGCTCTTCTTTTCTCTTTAGCCAACTCTTCAGCCTTACAGGCTCTATCTACCAACACTACAAATTCTTTTAGTTCGAGAACTCCAAATATAAACGGATGTCTTCATTTAACCCATCCTCGAATCTTTTGCACATGATAGCCTCAGTAGAAATGCACTACCGAGCATACTTACTAAGTCTTACGAACTCACGTTCATATTCGGTCACTGTCATTCGACCTTGCTTCAACTCCAAGAACTCTTTTCTCTTCTGGTCAATGAATCTTTGGATGATATACTTCTTCCGAAATTCCTCTTGGAAGAATTCCCAGCTAATTCTCTCCCTTGGTACTACCGACACAAGGGTGTTCCACCACTGATAGGTCGAATCTCTCAAGAGAGATACCGCACATTTTATGCACTCTTCAGGCGTGCATGACAACTCATCGAATACTCTAATGGTATTCTCAAGCCAGAACTCTGCCCTTTCTGGATCATCATCTTTACTAGCCCGAAATTCCTCGGCTCCTTGTTTTCAAATCTTATCAACCGGAGGCCTCTCTCTTCTCACTACCTCAACCACTTGAGGAGCTACAGGAGCGGGTTGAGGAATAGGTAGGGGTGGAGGGGGTTGAGCATTAGGGTTTTCTCGAACGTACTCAGTGTACCAGTTGCTCATCATATGGAGAAAAGCTTCTCGAGCCTCTTCTTCCTGACCCATGGTCTCGGGTCTACTCCCTACAGGAGCGGTCCCTTGTGTGGGAGCCGGTGCATTACTTGCAGCATCATCGGCTGTAGTTCGGTCGGGATCAGAATCCATTTACTATATAAAAACATAATTTAAAACGTCAGGAGCCATCACACTATCATTACACAACTACTCTTACGTATGGCATGTATAGCTAGACTCATACTAACACTACGTTAGTCCTAGAATCGACTAAACCGTAGCTCTGATACCACTAAATGTAACACCCCTTACCCGTGTTTGAAACTGTAACCGGATACGAGGCATTACCTAACTTAACTTGCTTAAACATAACACAACGGGCTATAAAATATCGGTATAGCTTAAAAACTTTCCATTTAAACTCATAACCTGCACATCCTGAGCCTACGAGGCCTTAAACATACTCCCGAAAGGTTTCAGAATTAAACCGGGAACTTTTACGCACTTGGGAAATTTTTTGTCTAAACAGGGGCCACACGCCCGTGTGAAGAGTGGGACACGCCCGTGTGGCATTTCACATGCCCATGTGTTTAGCCCGTGTCCCTCACACGGCCTCGACACGCCCGTGTCTTAGCCCGTGTGCCAAAACCTTGGCATTCTGTTTATGACGTCATCACCTCACTATGGTCACACGGCCAAGGCACACGCCTGTGTCCTTAGACCGTGTGTCGAATTAAATTCCTAATTTTAGGTGTAGACTTCACACGGCCTGGGCACACACCCATGTCCATGGCCGTGTCTCCCACACGGCTGAGACACACGGTCGTGTCTCTGCCCGTGTGTTTACTACTGAGCATTTTGACTTGTAAACCTAGCATGCAAAGGGGACACACGGCCAATTAACACTCCCATGGGGCTGACCGTGTGTCACACACGGCCTAGAAACACGCCCGTGTGTCTACCTGTGTGGACATTAAAAAGGCTATATTCCAAGCTAAATGCCACCCTACATAGCAACCATACTTATACCAACTCAAATCAAACATCCACACAAGCATAAACTTCATAATTTCATCATCATTGAATATAAATAAACTTGTCATGTATTAGCCAAATTCTAATGACCATTTACAAAATGAATTTGATAACTTAAATAGCCAACACATTGGCTATCAAAATGACATAATAAAATACCCAAGTCCTATACATGCCATACTCAAAATAAATCTAATTTGGCTATACCAAAAAGTGGTCGATAGTGTGATTTCCAAACTCTGACGCCCGCCAATTTCTCGAGCTAACTTGGTAATACTACAAGGAAAAGGGAAATGAGAGGGGTAAGCATAAGGCTTAGTAAGTTTGCATGGAAATAATAGCAACAATACATTCATAATAACATCAATTCATGGCATTAGATATCCACACAAACTCATAAGCACTTTGCCATAACTTACTCATACTTGTTCTTATCTAGCATATACCATGCCACATATCGTAAACATTCCTCGTGAATTTTTCACGGGTACCTGTATTCATTCAATCACATGACTTTAGTACTAATCTCATTCCTATTTCCAAGCTTATCAATTTATCCCACTAATTCACTAGGGATACTCAAAGATACATATTCATCATCATTAGCATAAACACGAAGCCAATGCCACATCCCGGATGTGGTCTCACATGGATCATCTTTGAATGCCGATGCCATATCCCGGATATGGTCTTATATGGAACCTCACATAAATATCGATGCCATATCCCAGATATGGTCTTGTACGATTTCCCTTTTTATTTATAGTCAATGCGGAAGTCATATCCCAAATATGGTCTTACTCGGAATCTGAATTCGGTGCAGAGGCCATGCCCCCGACATGGTCTTACACGGGACCTTATCCATCTCATGTCTATGATAGTGTTCTCACATTTATCATAGTCCAACTGGGACTTCAACATCTCAACTTATTTATCTTTTTCATTCAACACCAATTCTCAATTTCATAGAATATCATGCATCATTGTAATATCAAACATTCTCAAACATATTAGCATGAATGTTGAATTTATCACATACAAACTTACCTCGATTTCAAAATAGGCTAGATTGTTGATTTAGTCCATTATTTTGTTCTTTCCCCGATCGAGGTTGACTCTTGGTTCTTCTTGCTCTATAATAGCAGTTTAGCTCATTTTAATATCACAATAATAATTGCATTTCAATAATCTTGCTTTGGCAAAATTACTATTTTGCCCTTAGACTTTGGCAAAATGACCATTTTACCCCTAGGCTCGGAAATCAATTCTAATCAAATTTCTACCTTTAACAAGCCTAGGTGAACAATTATTTCTCTTATGGATATCATCAAAACCCAACATTTCACACATTTACAACAAATTTTATAACCTTTACAAAAAGGTCCATTTATGTGTTTTCATGGTAAATCTTTCACAAAAGTTGTTCATCAACAACTAAGACTCATTTTCTTCCATAAAAATGCAGCAAATCACATAAAAGCTCTCATGAAAAAACCCTAAAGTTTTCACCATCTTTGAAAATAGTCCCCTCATTAGAAAGCCTAAGCTTTAGGGGTTCCAAATGTACAATTTTTATCAAAAAGGATCACTAGAACACTTACTTGTAAAGAGAGAAGTTGGCTGAAACTTTTATGTTCTAAAACCCCTTGTTTGCTGAAAATTTCGGTGGAGGAAGATGAGTAAAAATATGAATATCATCTTTTCTTTATTTTAATATAAAACAATCAATTAAGTCACCAACTTTACCAACTTTGACCAACTTTGACAATTTTTATCTCCTATGGTCGGTCACCCTATCTTTAGAGGTCTAATTGCACTTTAAAGACATCCAATTAATATTCTTTAGCTATTAAACACCGTTAGCCCTTAAAATGGAACTTTCGCACTTTATACGATTTAGTCCTATTTCGCGATTAAGCATGAAATCGCTAAAATTAAAGCACCAAAATTTTCATACACATATATCATCATGCTCTAACTTATAGAATAACTTAAAAATAATTTTCTCTAACCTCGGATTAGTAGTTTCGAACCACTATTTCGACTAGCCCCTAAATCGAGCTGTTACAGCTATTATTGTTGGCAAACTCTACCAACGCTAAATACTTTTCCCAACTACCTTGAAACTCGAGAACACAACACCGCAACATATCTTCAAGAATCTGAATTACTCTTTCCTACTGACCGTCGGTTTGCGGATGGAAAGCCGTGCTAAAATTTAACTTTGTCCCCAATGCTTCTTGTAACTTTTTCCAAAACCGTGACGTGAACCTCGGATCTCTATCCGAAATGATCGATAAAGGTACCCCGTGAAGTCTCAAAATTTCAGAAACATACAAATCGACCAATTTCTCTAGTGGATAATCGATATGCACCGGTATAAAATGAGTCGACTTAGTTAGCCTGTCAACCATAACCCATACAACAACTTTATTCTTTGGCGTCAACGGCAATCCATTCACAAAATCCATGGTAATACGGTCCTATTTCCACTCGGGAACCATCACAGGTTGAAGTAAACCCGAAGGTACTTGGTGTTCGGCTTTCACTTGCTGACAAATTAAACACTTAGAGACAAACTCTGAGATGTCTCTTTTCATTCCCGACCACAAATACATTTTCTTCAAGTCATTATACATTTTCACACTACCCGAATGGATAGACATACAACTACTATGTGCCTCATGCAAAATTTTCGAATAAGCTCATCATCTTTGGGAACACAGATTCTGTTTCGAAACATTAAATAGCCATCGACACCAATCCGAAACTCTAATTTCATACCCGCCTCACACTGAGTTCTCTTGGCTTGTAACTCCTTATCACCCTTCTGAGCTTCACAAATTTCTTGCAAAAACATCGGTCTAGCTCTTAACTCTGCTATGACCGAACCATCATCAGTCAAAGTCAACTGGGTATTCATAGCCCTCAAGGAAAACAATGACTTCCTACTCAAAGCATCGGCGACCATATTCGCCTTCCCAGGGTGATAGTCAATTATTAACTCCTAATCTTTTATCAACTCTAACCATCTCCGCTGCCGTAGATTTAACTCCTTTTGAGTCATCAAATACTTTAGACTTTTATGGTCAGTGAACACTCGGCATCTCTCTCCATACATGTAACACCCTTAACCCGTACCCGTCGCCGGATTAGGGTCACAAGGTATTACCGAACAGAAGTGCAAAACCAAACATTCACACGAAACCATACCATGTATATCATCATATTTTCAAACAAATAAACATGCCACAAAGTTATACAATATATACATGCTTTATAAAACACTTAACCCAAATCATAAGCATATCATCTTAATAATAATATTCGAATCCTAATTTAAATTAAACACTTTACTTCATAATTCTATGCATGCTTATACACGGCTTAATGTCCATAAGTAAATTCGACATTAACCACACCATATTATGATCAAACATATATCATTAAATTTGACTACATCGGGATGAACCATTCAAGCATGATCATGTATTCACTTAATCATTCATTTCATACTCTATTCGGCTAGCAAAATACCATATAATTTTTTTTACCCATTTCATGCACTACTCAAATACTAATATTATTCATATATAAACATGCTTATAACGTACTCATGTGATCAAACCAAATCATCCTATTTTATAACCGAATGCATACCTAAACATAGCAAATTATCACTAATAAATAACCGAATTATAACCAACAAGAACACATATATGTCTTGACCGAATATGCCAACCCAAACAAAATCGACAATCACTCATTTCAACTCCCAAAACACAACTTGAAACTTTTAAGATTACTTTATAACCAATCGCATTTATATTTATATATTTATGCTTATAAAGAACTCACATGGCAACCATGCTTATAATCCAAATATGTTAAACACATATAACATGATTTAGTTCATAAAGAATTTAAACATTCGACATTAAAGGTAAGCCATTTTCGCATGGCTATAATATATACAAGGACAAAATTCATGGTTCAAACATAGTCTAGCCTATACATGCCTTTAGTCCAAAATCCAAACTCAAAGGTACCAAATAAGTTGATAGTGTGGATGACTTCGTTGACGATCCCCTGAGCTCGTAGCCTGACCAAAATCTATAAAACAGAGTGAAAACATAACACACAAAGTAAGCTAACTAGCTTAGTAAATCTTAAGCAAATGTATTAAATCAAATGATCATTAAAGCATTTTCAATATCATACATAATATCATAAAATTTAAAGCTTAATACTTATTTGGTCTACTAATGCCGAATGCTAATACCTCATTTAGCTCAACCATCATCACTATTTTACCTTTAAACTTCAAATTATTATTTCGGCATATGGTTCAAATATAACTTAACAACTCTTCTCCAACTACTCATATTTCCGATACATATAATTCAATAGGATCACATATATATATGTATATACAAATAAGTATATACTTTGCACTTATTAATTTCACATAAAAAAGATGTATACCTACACATGTCCATTTGACATTTCATACATTCATATATATGGCATCTAAGTAATCCCAATATGGCCACATAAACATAAGCATAAGGCCGAATGTACAGGATCAATTAGTATCATTCGTTTTCAAAGACTTAACACATATATACTTACCTTATTGATCGAATATAGAAAATTAATTGAATAACTCGTAGGCACTTACGTGTATGGCCGAACATACATATATAACACGTAGTATCAACTCACTTGCTCAATGATCACATAACTAGAAAAGTTTATGTCTTAAATTTGAAATTTCATCACCGGTTTAAAACCTGCTAGGCGTAAGCCTAAATTACTCACCGGCACTAAGCCTGCTAGACCCTAGGTCCGAATTAAATCACCTAGCATTTAGCCCGCTAGGCAATAAGCCTGATAAACTTCACCAGCACAAGGCCTGCTAGGCTCGAAGCCCGAATATTCATATTATTGAGCCATCTCATTCACATTACATATTACCAATATCACATATATCACACATAATTCATATCACTTTCACATATTGAACTCAATTAAGTTTAACTACATTTCATTGTTAAAACACCATATCACATTCGGCTTTGGCCAAATTCCAATCTATAAATTCAAAATTCAGCATGTAATCAAGGTTACAGCCGATATTAACGGTATTAAATTGCTTATAGACTTACCTCAGATATCGACGGACAACAAAAACTGGCTATTAGATGATTTTCGTTTTTCCCCGATCCAAGTCGGTTTTTCTTTGTTCTTGATCTAAACATGTTCAAATTAAACTCATTCAAACACATTTTTATTCAATTTAATCCCAAAACACATAAATGGGCAAATTACCATTTTGCCCCTAATGTTTCACATTTTCACAATTTAATCCCTATTATACAAAACACAAAATAGGCAAAATTTCACAACAACATAGTCAGGCCGAACCCTCCTTATGATCATATAAGTCCATGCATTTCATTTATTTTATATTTTACCCCCTCAAAAAATTATTTTTTCAATTTAGCCCTATTTAGATAAATTCATCAAAAATTCAAGAACAAAATATATTCATCAAATACATATCTTTCATCTAACCTCATAAATCATCATAAATCACATGAGTTCATCAAAAGCTCATCTCAAAAACAACATCAATACTCAAAATTAGTACATGGGTTTGATAGCTCTCGAAGCAACGATTACAAAAACGTAAAAATTATCGAAAACCGATCGAAAACATACCTTGAATTTAACTAGATAAGTGCCGAAACCTAAGCTTGTTTTCTTCTTTTCTTTCTTAGCTACATTCGGCCAAATAGGATGAAAAATGGCCATGTTTCATGATTATTATGTAATAACATATATTATTAATTCATTTACAAAATTAACATTTCATTAAATAATTAAAACAAACATGGAATGAGGGCATGATTGTCTTTCAATCATCCACTAACTATGTTTCTTTTATTATAACATATTAATATACAATATAAAATACATATATATTTAACAAAACATATAAAATAATCATATATAAACATAATGGATTTGCACATTGCCGTCCACTATCTAATATTTTGGCCAAATTGCCACTTAAGGCCCTCACTTTTACAAAGCCACATCAAATTAATACTTTAACAAATAACATGTAATTTTTACATTCAATGCAATTTCATCCTTTTTCAAATTAAACACACGAACAAACAAATCAATTTATGGAAATTTAACACATGCTAAACCACATATCAACAGCACATAATATAATATTAAAATATTTTTCGGACTAGGATTTGTGGTCTCGAAACCACTGTCCCGACTATGGTATAAATCGGACTGTTACAATTCTCCCCCTCTTAGGGATTTTCGTCCTCGAAAATCTTACCGTTAAACAAAGTCAGATATTGTTGTCTCATTGAATCTTCAGGCTCCCACGTAGCCTCTTCTATTCCATGACGATTCCATAATACTTTTACTAACGGAATTTTCTTGTTTCTCAACTCTTTCACTTCACGGGCTAAGATACGGATCGGTTCTTCCTCGTACGTCATATCAGTTAGGATTTCAATCTCAGACGGGGCAATCACATGCGATGGATCAGATCTATATCCACGAAGCATCGAGACATGAAATACATTGTGTATCTTTTCTAGTCCAGAAGGCAACCTTAATTTATAAGCAACAGGCCTGACACGTTCGATGATCTCATACGGTCCGATGAACCTCGGACTTAATTTGCCTTTACATCCAAATCTGAGAACTTTCTTCCATGGTGAAACTTTCAAGAATACTCGGTCTCTAATCTGAAACTCAATGTCTTTACGTTTCAAATCCGCGTATGACTTTTGACGATCTGATGCAGCTTTCAAACTATCACGGATCACTACCACTTTCTGTTCAGTCTCCTTAATCAAGTCAACCCCGTGTATCTTATTTTCACTGAGCTCAGTCCAGTATAGTGGTGTACGACATTTACGTCCGTACAGAGCTTCGTAGGGTGCCATATTGATACTAGATTGAAAGCTATTGTTATAAGCAAATTCAATCAGAGGTAAGTATCGTTCCCACGTACCTTCAAACTCGAGGACGCAACATCTCAACATATCCTCAAGTATTTGAATGGTTCGTTCGGATTGACCATCTGTCTGCGGATGAAAAGCCGTGCTAAAGTGTAGTTTAGTACCTAAAGCATCTTGTAATTTATTCCAAAACCACGACGTGAATCTCGGGTCTTTGTCCGAAACAATGAAAATCGGCACACCATGCAATCTCACAATTTGATATACATACAACTTAGCAAGCTTATCGAGCGAAAAGTCCGTACGAACTGGAACAAAGTGAGCTGATTTGGCTAGTCTATCTACTATAACCCAAATTGCATCTTTCTTACTCGGTGTGATAGGCAAACCAGATACAAAATCCATAGTAATCTTGTCCCATTTCCACTCAGGTATCATGATCGGCAGAAGTAACCCAGAAGGCACCTGATGTTCGGCCTTCACTTGCTGACAAACTAAGCACTTCGAGACAAATTCAGATATGTCCCGTTTCATACCAGGCCACCAAAAGAACCTGTTTCAAATCATTATACATTTTCGTGCTACCGGATGTACATGGATAATCGCTCATCGTGAGCTTCATTCAATATCATTTGAATCAAATCGAATTTCTCGGCACACACATTCGGCCTTTGAACTTCAAGCGATCATTCTCATCGATTCAAACTCTGACTCAACATTGCTTTCACACTGAACTCGCCTTGCCAACAATTCTCTGTCAACTTTTCGAGCATCACTAATTTGTTGAATGAACAACGGTCTCGCTTTTAATTCAGCTACTATCGAACCATCATTAGACATAACCATATGCGCGTTCAACGCACGAAGATCAAATAATGACTTTCAACTTAAAGCATCCGCAACAGCATTAGCTTTTCTCGGATGATAGTCAATCACTAACTCGTAATCTTTCAACAGCTCTAACCATCTGCGTTGTCTCAGGTTCAAATCTCTCAGAGTCATCAAATACTTCAAACTCTTGTGATCTGAATAAACATGACATTTCTCACCGAACAGATAATGACACCAAATCTTTAATGCGAACACAATGGCTGCCAGCTCTAAATCATGTGTCGGGTAATTTCTTTCGTAAGGCTTCAATTGTCTCGAAGCATAGGCTACTACTTTGCCTTCCTGCATCAAAACGCAACCCAAACCATTCAAAGATGCATCACTATAAACAACAAATTCTTTACCCGATTTAGGCTGGACTAACACTGGAGCTTCGGTCAAAAGAGCTTTTAACTGATCGAAACTTTTTTGACACTTTTTTGACCATTCAAATTTAACATCTTTCTGTAATAGCTTTGTCAACGGGGTAGCTATTATAGAAAAACCTTTCACAAATCGTCTTTAGTAACCAGCAAGTCCTAGAAAGCTTCGAATTTCAGAAACATTCTTCGGTGGTTTCCAATCAAGTATAGCTGCTATTGTATTCGGATCAACCCGAATACCTGATGCTGAAACAAAGTGGCCCAGAAAACTGACTTCACTCAACCAGAACTCACATTTACTAAACTTTGCATACAACTGATTATCTCGAAAAATTTGTAGCACAAGTCTCAGGTGATCAGCATGCTCGATTTCATCTATGGAGTAGATCAGAATATCATCTATAAACACTACTACAAATCGATCCAAATACTGACTTAAAATCCAATTCATCAGATCCATAAAAACAGCAGGTGCATTAGTGAGTCTGAAAGGCATAACCAAAAACTCATAGTGTCCGTACCTCGTCCGGAAAGCAGTCTTTGGCACATCAGAATCTCTGACTCGCAACTGATAATAGCCTGACCTTAAATCTATCTTTGAAAACATTGAAGCCCCTTTCAGCTGATCAAACAAGTCATCAATCCATGGTAACGGATATTTGTTCTTTATAGTCACCTTATTTAACTATCGGTAATCAATGCACATTCGCATGATTCCATCTTTCTTTTTCACGAACAAAACTGGCGCACCCCAGGGAGAGAAACTCGGTCATGCAAAACCCCTATCTATTAACTCTTGCAACTGTGCTTTCAACTCTTTTAATTCTGTAGGTGCCATCCGGTACGGAGCTATCGAAATCGGATTCGTCCCAGGTACTAACTCAATACCAAACTCTATCTCTCGAATAGGTGGCAAACCCGGTAATTCCTCAGGAAACACATCCGTATACTCGCACTTTCGTGATGCAGATTCAATCTTCTTTTGGTCACTTTACTATCAAGCACATAGGCAAAATAAGCTTCATAACCCTTGCTCAAGTATTTCCGGGCTAACATCGAAGATATTACTGCTGGTAACCCATTCAGCTCATTAGATTCAATCTGAATTCTTTCACCGTTCTGACATCTCAAATCAATGGTCTTTCTTTTGCAATTAACAACAGCATCGTGCAAAGTCAACCAGTCCATTCCCAGAATTATATCGAATTCATCAAAAGGCAACAATATCAAATCGTCTGGGAAACAAGAATCTCGAATCATCAATGGACAACTTTTACACACTTTGTCAACCAAAACACATCGACCAAAGGGGTTTGATACTCGAATCACAAACTCAGTAGACTCAACAGGCAGAGTCTTACTGGATACTAATGTTTCACACACATAAGAATGAGTCAAACCAAGATCAATCAAAGCAATAACACTAGCATCATAAAGAGTGAAAGTACCAGTAATGACATCTGGAGAAGAAGCATCCTCACGAGTGCATATAGCATATGCTCTAGCAGGTGCACGAGCCTCTGATCAAATCGCTGTATCTTTTGTTCCTATCTGACTGTCACCTACTTTACCCGAAGGTCTAGGTGGTCTGCCTCGTGCTGACACGTTTCTCGGTCTCGCATTCTAAACAGTGTTTTGCTCGGCTAACATCGGGCACTCCCGAATAAAATGATCCATCGATCCACATTTAAAATAGGATCGATCATGCAATCTACAACTCCCAGAATGCCATTTTCCACAATGCTTGCACTCAACCCGATTCTGCTGAACATTACCAACGCTAGCAATCGAAGTAGCTCAGAAACGCGGAGAGTCATCCGATCTCGTCTAGAAAAGTCTGAAGTAGCTTTATGTCGACTGGATTCATCTCTGAACTTCTTTGATGATGAATGAAAGGTCTTACTCGATGATCTTTTACGGGTGTCTCTAGCTTCAGATTCAGCTTTTCTTTTCTCTGTTCCAAGCTCTTCGGCTTTACAGGCTCGTTCAACAAGTACCACAAACTCTTTAATCTCTAGTATGCCGACCAGCAACTTAATGTCTTCATTTAGACCGTCTTCGAATCTTTTACACATAATAGCCTCGGTTAAACACATTCACAAGCATATTGGCTCAATCTCACAAATTTCCGTTCATATTCAGTCACGGTCATACGACCCTATTTCAATTCTAAAAATTCTTTACGCTTTTGATCGATGAATCTCTGACTGATATATTTCTTACGGAACTCCGTCTGAAAGAATTCCTAGGTCACTTTCTCCTTCAGAACCACCGATACTAGTGTATTCCACCAGTGATATGCGGTGTCCCACAATAGTGATATTGCACATTTTAGCCACTCCTCCGGAGTACATGATAACTCATCGAACACTCGGATAGTATTATCAAGCCACAGCTCAGCTCGTTCTGTGTCATCATCATCATTAGCTTTAAATTTTTCGGCCCCGTGTTTCCTGATTTTATCAACAGGAGGTCTGCTAAATCTCATCGGATCTATCATCGGAGGTACCATAGGTATCGGAGATGGATTATTCGGGGGTGGAGGTTGTTGCAAAGCCGGATTAGTCTAGACATATTGAGTAAACCATTCATTCATCATCTGCTAGAAGGCTTGCTTAGCCTCCCCCTCATGGCTACTCGAGATAGGTCGAGAGTCTACCGGTGCTGACCCATGTGCGGGATCAGGTGCTACGCTCTCAACATCATCAGCTACGGCTCTATCGGGATCCATTTACTATATAATATCACAATTCAGATGTCAAAAGTCATCACACTATTGCATTATAATTTAAGGCATGTATAGCTAGACTCACACGTGCTACGGTAGTCCTAGAATCGACTAAACCGTAGGCTCTGATACCAATAAAATGTAACACCCTTAACCCGTACCCGTCACCGGATTAGGGTCACAAGGTATTACCGAACACAAGTGCAAAACCAAACATTCACACGAAACCATACCATGTATATCATCATTGTAACACCCCAAACCCGGACAAGACACCACGTCCGAATCTGGTATGCTACGGGGAAAACGTTTTGGGAAAACTAGATTGTTCGTTTAAAAGTGGAGTGAAAACACAGTGTGTTTGAAACAAATTTGAGTAGTCTTGTTTGGAAAATTGATTGATGTATTTGAAAACCGGAGATTTTGAAAACTTAGCTAGAATTTGTAGTTAAAACAAGTTAAAACCATTTAAAACCTCCTTAGTTTCTTAGTGATACATAAAACGCTTCTAGACTTAAATGAACTACAAGTTTGGTTTGGGAACCAGTTGTATTTGTTTGTCAAAAAGACTTAGTGTGATACCCGATGGTATAGTTTAAAAACACGTCGCGTTATAATTTTGAAAACATTATCTTTCCAGTTTTAGTAAAATTTATTCCGGCTTATTTTGTTAAGGCTTATTAAAATCACTTAAAATATAAACAACATAAAACATAACTTTAAAGGCCTTTTACAAACCGAATAATAAAAAAAAACCCCAAATAAAAGTAAATAACCAAAGTACCCAAAATATAGAGTCTGAGTAAAGACTTTATTCAGCATGGCATAAGCACCTCGAGTCCATCCCGGCTCCAAGTCGCGTCTCACGAGTCACTGAAATGTCAAAGGAGAGGGTGAGTCGAGTGACTCAAATGTGTAAATCCCGCTCCCAACGAATCAACATGCTAACACACATCATACATAGCAACATGATTAATGCAACCCAACCTAGCCATCCATATCGCCTTTTCTACCCCCGTGGTGGTACCAAACCACCGGTGGTGCCAAACCACCGGTGACATATAGTCACAAGGTGCTACTAAAGCACCTGGTGTCCCAAAGACACAATATCCGTCAATGTGCTACCAAAGCACCGGTGTCCCAAAGACACGGTTGTGCTACCTAAAGCTTTGGTGACCGAAGTCACAAATCCAATGATGATGGGGCCAACCCATCGTGTGTTACCAAAACACTAGCGCAGACGATCCCATAACTCAAGTGGGGCCAACCCACGGTGGTTAAACCACGGGGACAAGTCGCAATGAGGTGCCAAACCTCCGGTGTCCCAAAGACACAATGTGCTACCAAAGCACCGGTGACCGTAGTCACAACACGGTGATGGGGCCAACCCATCGTGGTGTTACCAAAACACTTTGGCGTCAATCCAGTATAATCATCGTGGGGCCAACCCAGCTGTGGTGTCGAGCCAGCGGGGCGAGGCGAGGTACCAAACCTCTGGAGGTGCCAAACCTCGTGACCCAAAGTCACAAAGTGTGCTACCAAAGCACCTTTGGTGCTCGTCAAGACAATACATCACTTTGCTCCCTCCTCTCGTATCACCCATCAACATGCCAAACTCATGTAATCATGAATATCATGCTATCATGCATATCATACTATCATGCATCTCATGCCAATATGGCTAATCTCATACCCCATGTCACATATCCATAACCATGGTATCATACAGATCATCAATAACTCATAATAATAGCACTGACTTACCTGAGTCCAAACTCGTACCCATGAGGGTATCATAATAGTCACCACTGTTTCATTAGTCATTGCACAGGTTATTAACGATATTACTAAATATAAGTGTGTTAGTATACACACCTGATAGCTACGAGTCTAAAATCCCAACGAACGATCTATGACCCTCGATTGCTAACTCCTACAATCGGCCAAACATAGGGTTAGGCACTAAGACCATTCGGCCAAAAGACATCTAAACCCAAGGGGTTAGTTCCAATCCTTTACCTTGAAGGTGATTTGGTTTCCTACCAAATCCGAGCCCACCGGTTCCTCTTGTGACAATCGGCCACCCCTAAAATAATAAAAGTCCCACCTTAATAATTTGGCTTAACAAGACCAAAGAGAATGGACTAATAGTAGCCATTACCATCACTTACCAAACAGTCAATCGAAGAAAGGAAGGCTTCACTTGTCTCCTCTAATAATCCCGATGTCCTATAATGAAAACGATTTACACAAAAGATTAGCACTCAACAACCAATAACGGAATCGGTCCTTACCCACCACCATACAACAAGACGAGAGAAAGGCAGAATGGCCATTCGGCCAAGCCCTTACCTGATTCCAAGCGATTGGAAACCAGCACCCAACCAACCACCAATGTTCGGCCAACAAAACAAGGGGAGGGAAATCGGCAAAGACCTTGAACCACAAGGGAGAAAAAAAGAGATTCGGTATTGATGTTTAACACCCACCTATGTACGGCTTTCAAAGGTGAGAAAAGGAGTGTAAACAAGAGAAGAATTAGAGATTACTAACAATGAGTTTTGAGGAGAACAAAAGAAAGCTTGGCAAGTTGATATGGGTTCTGGCACACAAAAAGATGGACAAGAAGAATGGAGAAATCGGTTGGGAGAGGAATGGTAAGTTTCGGCACTAGTGTTTTTCAAGAAGAGAGAAGAAAATGAAAAGAGTTTTGGAGGATGGATTTGGCTACCAAGGTTTCAAACACAAGAAAAGAAAGTTGAGAGGAATAAACAATTTCGGTCAAAGAGAAAATGAGAGAAAAGCTTAGAGTTTCGGTTTGTTTTGACAAAAGAAAGAAAACAAAAGTGTGTGGCCTTACCAATTGTTTCATTGCCGAAAATCACCCAAAGTGCCAAGGTACATTCGGCACTACTCCACAACACACTACCTAGCCGTCCACCTTCCCCAAACCTCTCCAAAAATCGGCCAAATCCCACAAACAACTCCCATCCACTCCTTTGAATTGAGTGGACCAAGTCACACTCCTAAATTCACTCCCTACCTTTCATTTGAAAGGTAAGACTTGGTCCAAGGTAGTGTTTGATTTGGCTTCTACCACTCCACCATGCCGTCCCAAAAACAACCCAAAATGGGGAATCCTGTTTGCTCGAACACTGGACCTCCACCCTTGGTGTTGACGCCATACCAAGCTCCATGTGGCGCATGCTCGCCACTCTGCCACCCTTCTTTTTGTGCTCTGAAATACCAAAAATAACTTAAAACCCCACTTCCTCAACCCCTACACTTAATACCCAAAACCAAAATTCTTCCATTACCTCGGGCATACACCTAGGCTATAATTAAGTCCCTAAAACATATAAACGACCACATAGCACACTACAAACATGCAATATCATGCAACACCAAAATAGCCCCTAACCCGGGATATTACGGTTCTACCCTCTTAAAAATAATTTCGCCCCGAAATTACGATCAAAAGAGTTGCGGGTATTCTTTGTCTCATCGTATCCTCGGGTTCCCACGCCGCTTCTTCTACGCCATGATTCCGCCAAAGCACCTTAACCAAAGGCACAGACTTCCTACGTAGAACCTTTACATCTCGATCAAGAATCATGCGAGTTCTTCTTCCATAGTCAAGTCGGATTCACCTCGATCTCTTCCATTGCTACCACATGCGACGGATGCGAACGATACCTCAAGCATTGAAAGCGTGAAAGACGTCATGAATCGACTAAGCTCTGCTGGCAACTCAAGCGATACGCTCACCGGTCCAACCGTCTCAAAACCTTATACGGCCCAATAAACCTCGGACTAAGCTTGCCTTTCTTTCGAACCTCGTAACTTTCTTCCAAGGCGAGACCTTCGTAAACACTCGATCCCCAACAAAGAAACTCTATACCTCTTCGCTTAAGATCGGCATAAGACTTCGCGGTCAAGCTTCCTTCAATCGAGCCCGAATCAACTTAACCTTGTCCTCGGTCGACTACCAACTCGGGTCCCAACACGACGTTCACCTAACTCCGTCCAACACGTAGGTGAGCGACACTTCCTACCATACAACGCCTCATACGGTGCCATCTTGATGCTCGCTTGGTAATCGTTGTTGTAGGCAAACTCACTAATGGTAGAAACTCCTCCCAACTACCTCAAATCCAGGACACAACCCTCAAAGCATGTCCTCTAAGATCCGAATAACTTTTTCGATTGACCGTCGATTTGGGTGAAAAGCCGTGCTAAAATCCAAACGAGTACCGAGAGCGATGCAATGCCTTCCGAACCTCGAAGTAAACACGGGATCCCTATCCGAGATTATCGAAATCGCACACCGTGCAACCTCACTATCTCTCGACACATACGACTTTGCTAGCTTCAAGTGAGTAGTCAACCCTCACCGGAATAAAGTGAGCTGATTTA
The DNA here is from genome assembly GCA_025698515.1 of Gossypium sturtianum. Taxonomy (NCBI): domain Eukaryota; kingdom Viridiplantae; phylum Streptophyta; class Magnoliopsida; order Malvales; family Malvaceae; genus Gossypium; species Gossypium sturtianum. The sequence goes on along the minus strand of CM046950.1, from coordinate 65,881,029 downwards.
GTCGGACGATCCACCACTACCCAAATCTGAATCCTTCTTGCTTGGCGTAAGCGGAAACCACCGACAAAATCCATGGTTATCCTTTCCCACTTCCATCGAGGAATCTTTACAGTGAAGCAAACCCGACGGCAATCGATGCTCACGGCCTTGACCTGCTTGACAAGTCGGACATTTTCCAACAAACTCCGTCACCTCTTTCTTGAGACAGGCCACCAAAAGCGCTTCTCTCGGATCCTTGTACATTTTGCTACCTCCGGGATGCATAGCATGAGGATCGCTATGTGCGTCTGAAGAATCTTCTCGCCTCGACTCAACATCTTTAGGCACACAAGCCTTACCACGAAAAACAGAACCTCGTCACTAGACAAAGTCAGAACCCTCCAAACCATCATTACGCACTTGCAACCTTCGTGCACGAGAACCTCATCCTCTAATCTGTTTCTCTCGACTGCTCAACCCAAGTAGGCTTAACTTGCGGCTCGCCAAAATACTCCCGTCGTCGTACAAGCTCAAATGGGCAAACAACGCTCTTAAGTCCGAAACAACCTTACGGCTCAAGCGCGTCACGCCACCACGTTAGCCTTGCCGGATGATACTCAAGAAACGATCGTAATCTTTCAAACAACTCAACCCATCTACGCCGCCTCAAATTCAAATCCTTACGAGTCGAGTAGATACTTCAAGCTCTTATGATCCGTGTAGACTATTGATCTCTCTCCATATAAGTAGTGCCTCCAAATCTTTAAGGCGAAAACTACGCCGCTAGCTCCAGATCATGCGTCGGATAGTTGACCTCATGTGGCCTCATTTGCCTAGAAGCGTAAGCCACTACCTTACCCTTCTGCATCAAAGACACAACCCAATCCCGTATGTGATGCATCGCATAGACTGTGTACTCCTTACCGGCCTCGGGTTGAATCGTAAGCGGAGCCTCGGTCAAGATCTTCTTTAACTTATCGAAGCTTTCTGTTGTTTCTCGGTCCAAACAAACGGAACCTCTTTCCTTAACAACTTAGTCATCGGTATTTGCTATCAACGAGAAACCCTCGACAAACCTTGGTAGTATCTGCCAAACCAGAAAACTACGAATCTCACCAGCGACCTAGGTGGCTTCGATCCAAAACGACCTCAATCTTACGAGGATCTACTCGAATACCCTCTGCGACACTACTACATGACCCAAGAACGTCACTTCCTAGCTGGCGAACTCACACTTACCGAATTTAGCATAGAGTTGCTTTTCCTCGAGAATCTGCGAAGCACCACCTCGGATGCGCATCATGCTCTTCCTCCGACCTTGCGTATACTAAGATGTCGTCTATAAAAACCACCACGAACCGATCCGGATCATCTTTGAAACACCCTATTCATCATATCCATAAACGCCGCCGGTGCGTTAGTCAACCCGAATGGCATTACCAGAATTCGTAGTGCCCATACCGAGTCAAATTTGTTTTATGGATATCGGCCTCCTTAACCTTTAGCTGATGGTACCCGGATCTCAAGTCGATCTTCGAGAATACCGCAGCACCCTTCACCGATCAAACAAGTCATCTATCCGTGGCAAGCGGATACTTGTTTTTAATCGTCGACTTGTTCAATTGGCGGTAGTCTATGCACATCCGCATCGTGCCATCTTTCTTCTTAACAAAAGTACCTGGTGCACCCCACGGCGAAACACTTGGCCCGATAAAACCTCGATCCAATAACTCTCGGATCTCGAGCCTTAAGCTCCACCAATTCCTTTGGTGCCATCCTATCTGGAGCAATAGACACCGGCGCGATCCGGGTAACAGATCAATCCCGAACTCTACCTCTCGATCCGGCGGCAAACCCGGAAGCTCCTCGGGAAAAACATCGACAAATTCCTTAATGATGCGAACCTTCTCAACAAAGAGACTTTAGCCTCCAAGGCATACACATGAACCACATACGCATCACGGCCCTTCCGACCATCTTCTCCGCTTTCAGAGCGGATATCACATTTGATAAGTAATCCCTCCTATTACCTATCATAGCCACCTCATCACGAATCAACCGTCTTAAGAACCATGCGCTTGGCGCGCAATCCAACTTCACTGGTACTTAGCCAACCAATCCATCCCAAGAATCGATCGAACTCCCCAAGCGGCGGTTCCATCGGATCGGCGACAAACACTACCCCTTGGAGTTCTAGGGGTACCTCTCTAAACAGCTTTATCTACTACTACTGAGTGACCGGAGGACTAATCACGGTCATCCGCCTAGAAGATATCTCGAGTCTAAGTCCATTGTCTCTACTATACTCGGCAACATAAGAGTGCGTAGAACCCACATCGATTAAAGCGGTATAAGGAGTACCAAAAATCAAAAGCGTGCGGTTATGGCGTCCGGTGCGTCGCCCTCCTCTCGGCGTCTCGCGGCATACACCAATCCGGTGCCGGCCTCGAACTACCGCACCTGCGCGGTGCTCCACGGCCCCGACGGATCCATAACCACCTCTCGCCATTACCACGGCCCCTCTGCGGTGGCGGTCCATTACCTCGAATCGACACGGCCACGACTCTCGGGATCGAATCGGCCATCCCTACGCGGACAATCCCTAATGCGATGCTCCAGAGAACCACACTCGAAGCAACCTTTACCTCCGGTCCGGCAACCACCCCAATGAGATTTCCCACCTGCGATTACATCTGCGGCGGTCCTTGCCTAGCAAAGCAACAAACCTAGCGGATCGATTACGCCCACTCGGTCTAGCCCTCTTACTGGATTGCCGGGCGAACGAGAAGACCCAAAGCTCCTCTTAAGCCTACTCCCTGTCCATGCTCGCCTCACCGGCTCCTTAACACCCTCGGCCACCTTAGCCTTCTCAACTAAGACGGCAAACTCGCGCTCCTGGCGAGGAGCAATCAGCGACCTCAACTCGTCGCGGACCATCCTCAAAGCGAACACACCTCTCATGCTCGGTGGCCACAATGCCACGGCATACCTACTCACCAGGAACTTCGACCTCGTACTCATAATGATTTACTCCCCGAACAAGCCTCGAAATGCCTTTCTCGGGAGTCGATATAACTAGCCCCGATGTACTTCTTTTGATATGCGGCTGCGAAATAATCCCATGTCAAATCCTCGGTGCCCACTTTGTCCCGCACTCGTGAGCCACCAGCGATATGACTCATCCGGAGAAGCGATACGATACCCTTGACTTCTCTTACGCCGTCAAGTCCGGATCATCCATGATCCGCTCGATTGCCTCCAACCAATATTCAGCGATTGCTAGGAGCAACACGAAACACCTCGGAAGAATTCGGCTCCGTTAGCCCGAGTCGCTCAGAAGCGATTTCTAACTCTGCACCACCACTAGCCCGGCTACCCTTTCCAACACTCGCGGCGATCGCTGTGACCTGCGTCGTCTCCGTCGATCTTGGAACTCACCACCTCCGGTGGTGGCGGGCCGGTATCTCATTTTTTGAAACCTGCGCGGATCCTACGGGCTCAGAAACCGTCATTCTACCCCTACCTCTACCACGAGTGTTACGACCACGTCCGCCTCGAGTGCTCATGCTAAATCTTTCTACGTATCTGATTAAAGAATTTTATGCATCAGTATTTATTCCACTTGTTTTAAAAAGCAAGTCTTATGAATATTAAAGAGGATTTGTTCTATAAGTTTCACAAAATCCTATCAGTTTCAATCTCTAAAGTAGTATACTCGCTACTCATCGAGATCATATAACATCCGATCAAATCACAAAGAATAGTCCGGTACTTACTCGGGCAGGCGGCGAAGTCTGGAGACTCGGTGCCATGCCTTTCAAACCATTTGTATTTAAACCCAAAACACTTAAGACATCTTTTGAGTACATTTTGGGCTTCAGGCCCACAGCCGAGCCTTTGAACTTGGCTCTGATACCAAAAATGTAACACCCCAAACCCGGACAAGACACCACGTCCGAATCTGGTATGCTACGGGGAAAACGTTTTGGGAAAACTAGATTGTTCGTTTAAAAGTGGAGTGAAAACACAGTGTGTTTGAAACAAATTTGAGTAGTCTTGTTTGGAAAACAGTTGATGTATTTGAAACCCGGAGATTTTGAAAACTTAGCTAGAATTTGTAGTTAAAACAAGTTAAAACCATTTAAAACCTCCTTAGGTTCTTAGTGATACATAAAACGCTTCTAGACTTAAATGAACTACAAGTTTGGTTTGGGAACCAGTTGTATTTGTTTGTCAAAAAGACTTAGTGTGATACCCGATGGTATAGTTTAAAAACACGTCGCGTTATAATTTTGAAAACATTATCTTTCCAGGTTTTAGTAAAATTTATTCCGGCTTATTTTGTTAAGGCTTATTAAAATCACTTAAAATATAAACAACATAAAACATAACTTTAAAGGCCTTTTACAAACCGAATAATAAAAAAAACCCCAAATAAAAGTAAATAACCAAAGTACCCAAAATATAGAGTGCGAGTAAAGACTTTATTGACATGGCATAAGCACCTCGAGTCCATCCCGGCTCCAAGTCCGCGTCTCACGAGTCACTGAAATGTCAAAGGAGAGGGTGAGTCGAGTGACTCGATGTGTAAATCCCGCTCCCAACGAATCAACATGCTAACACACATCATACATAGCAACATGATTAATGCAACCCGAACCTAGCCATCCATATCGCCTTTTCTACCCGTGTGGTACCAAACCCTTTGGTGGTGCCAAACCACTGGTGACATATAGTCACAAGGTGCTACCAAAGCACTGGTGTCCCAAAGACACAATATCCGTCAATGTGCTACCAAAGCTTTGGTGTCCCAAAGACACAGTTGTGCTACCAAAGCAGCGGTGACCGAAGTCACAAATCCAATGATGATGGGGCCAACCCATCGTGTGTTACCAAAACACTAGCAGACGATCCCATAACTCAAGTGGGGCCAACCCACGGTGGTTAAACCACGGGGACAAGTCGCAATGAGGTGCCAAACCTCGGTGTCCCAAAGACACAATGTGCTACCAAAGCACTGGTGACCGTAGTCACAATCGGTGATGGGGCCAACCCATCGTGTGTTACCAAAACATCGGCGTCAATCCCGTATAATCATCTGTGGGGCCAACCTTTGTGGTCTTGAGCCAACTGGGACGGGCGACGCTGAGGTACCAAACCTCTGGAGGTGCCAAACCTCTGGTGACCCAAAGTCACAAAGTGTGCTACCAAAGCACCGGTGCTCGTCGAGACAATACATCACTTTCGCTCCCTCCTCTCGTATCACCCATCAACATGCCAAACTCATGTAATCATGAATATCATGCTATCATGCATATCATACTATCATGCATCTCATGCCAATATGGCTAATCTCATACCCCATGTCACATATCCATAACCATGGTATCATACGGATCATCAATAACTCATAATAATAGCTGCGACTTACGAGTCCAAACTCGTACCCATGAGGGTATCATAATAGTCACCACTGTTTCATTAGTCATTGCACAAGGTTATTAACGATATTACTAAATATAAGTGTGTTAGTATACACACCTGATAGCTCTGAGTCTAAAATCCCAACGAGCGATCTATGACCCTCGATTGCTAACTCCTACAATCGGCCAAACATAGGGGTTAGGCACTAAGACCATTCGGCCAAAAGACATCTAAACCCAAGGGGTTAGTTCCAATCCTTTACCTTGAAGGTGATTTGGTTTCCTACCAAATCCGAGCCCACCGGTTCCTCTTGTGACAATCGGCCACCCCTAAAATAATAAAAGTCCCACCTTAATAATTTGGCTTAACAAGACCAAAGAGAATGGACTAATAGTAGCCATTACCATCACTTACCAAGCAATCAATCGAAGAAAGGAAGGCTTCACTTGTCTCCTCTAATAATCCCGATGTCCTATAATGAAAACGATTTACACAAAAGATTAGCACTCAACAACCAATAACGGAATCGGTCCTTACCCACCACCATACAACAAGGCGAGAGAAAGGCGGAATGGCCATTCGGCCAAGCCCTTACACGATTCCAAGCGATTGAAACCGACCCAACCAACCACCAATGTTCGGCCAACAAAACAAGGGGAGGAAATCGGCAAAGACCTTGAACCACAAGGGAGAAAAAAGAGATTCGGTATTGATGTTTAACACCCACCTATGTACGGCTTTCAAAGGTGAGAAAAGGAGTGTAAACAAGAGAAGAATTAGAGATTACGACAACAGTTTTGAGGAGAACAAAAGAAAGCTTGGCAAGTTGATATGGGTTCGGCACACAAAAAGATGGACAAGAAGAATGGAGAAATCGGTTGGGAGAGGAATGGTAGTTTTCGGCACTAGTGTTTTTCAAGAAGAGAGAAGAAAATGAAAAGAGTTTTGGAGGATGGATTTTGGCTACCAAGGTTTCAAACACAAGAAAAGAAAGTTGAGAGGAATAAACAATTTCGGTCAAAGAGAAAAATGAGAGAAAAGCTTAGAGTTTCGGTTTGTTTTGACAAAAGAAAGAAAACAAAAGTGTGTGGCCTTACCAATTGTTTCATTGCCGAAAATCACCCAAAGTGCCAAGGTACATTCGGCACTACTCCACAACACACTACCTAGCCGTCCACCTTCCCCAAACCTCTCCAAAAATCGGCCAAATCCACAAACAACTCCCATCCACTCCTTTGAATTGAGTGGACCAAGTCACACTCCTAAATTCACTCCCTACCTTTCATTTGAAAGGTAAGACTTGGTCCAAGGTAGTGTTTGATTTGGCTTCTACCACTCCACCATGCCGTCCCAAAAAACAACCCAAAATGGGGAATCCTGCTTTGCTCGAACTTTGGACCTCCACCCCTTGGTGTTGACGCCATACCAAGCTCCATGTGGCGCATGCTCGCCACTCTGCCACCCCTTCTTTTTGTGCTACGAAATACCAAAAATAACTTAAAACCCCAGCTTCCTCAACCCCTACACTTAATACCCAAAACCAAAATTCTTCCATTACCTCAGGCATACACCTAGGCTATAATTAAGTCCCTAAAACATATAAAATGACCACATAGCACACTACAAACATGCAATATCATGCAACACCAAAATAGCCCCTAACCGGGATATTACGGTTCTACCCCCTTAAAAATAATTTCGCCCCGAAATTACGATCAAAAGAGTTGCGGGTATTCTTTGTCTCATCGTATCCTCGGGTTCCCACGTCGCTTCTTCTACGCCATGATTCCGCCAAAGCACCTTAACCAAAGGCACGGACTTCCCACGTAGAACCTTTACATCTCGATCAAGAATGCATGGGTTCTTCTTCCATAGTCAAGTCCGGATTCACCTCGATCTCTTCCCATTGCTACCACATGCGACGGATGCGACGATACCTCGAAGCATTGAAGCGTGAAAGACGTCATGAATCGACTAAGCTCACTGGCAACTCAAGGCGATACGCTACCGGGTCCAACCCGTCTCAAAACCTTATACGGCCCAATAAACCTCGGACTAAGCTTGCCTTTCTTTAGAACCTCGAACTTTCTTCCAAGGCGAGACCTTCGAAACACTCGATCCCCAACAGCAAACTCTATACCTCTTCGCTTAAGATCGGCATAAGACTTGCGGATGCGCAAGCTTCCTTCAATCGAGCCGAATCAACTTAACCTTGTCCTCGGCCTCGGCTACCAACTCGGGTCCCAACACTTTGGCGTTCACCTAACTCCGTCCAACACGTAGGTGGCGACACTTCCTACCATACAACGCCTCATACGGTGCCATCTTGATGCTCGCAGTAAGCGTTGTTGTAGGCAAACTCACTAATGGTAGAAACTCCTCCCAACTACCTCTGAAATCCAGGACACAACCCCTCGGCATGTCCTCTAAGATCCGAATAACCCTTTACGATTGACCGTCGATTGCGGGTGAAAAGCCGTGCTAAAATCCAAAGCGAGTACCCAGAGCTCGATGCAATGCCTTCCGAACCTCGAAGTAAACACAGGATCCCTATCCGAGATTATCGAAAGCGGCACACCGTGCAACCTCACTATCTCGACACATACGACTTTGCTAGCTTCGAAGTGAGTAGTCAACCCTCACCGGAATAAAGTGGTGATTTAGTCGACGATCCACCACTACCCAAGCTGAATCCTTCTTGCTTGGCGAAGCGGTAACTCCACCGACAAAATCCATGGTTATCCTTTCCCACTTCCATCGAGGAATCTTTACGGTGAAGCAAAACCCGACGGCAATCGATGCTCGGCCTTGACTGCGACAAGTCAGACATTTTCCAACAAACTCCGTCACCTCTTTCTTCAGACCAGGCCACCAAAACTGCTCTCTCAGATCCTTGTACATTTTGCTACCTCCAGGATGCATAGCATGAGGACTGCTATGTGCGTCCTGAAGAATCTTCTGCCTCAGCTCAACATCTTTAGGCATACAAGCCTTACCCTGAAAACACAGAACCTCGTCACTAGACAAGCTGTAACCCTCCAAACCATCATTCTGCACTTGCAACCTTCGTGCACCCAGAACCTCATCCTCTAACTGTTTCTCTCTGACCTGCTCAACCCAAGTAGGCTTAACTTGCAGCTCTGCCAAAATACTCCCGTCGTCGTACAAGCTCAAATGGGCAAACAACGCTCTTAAGTCCGAAACAACCTTACGGCTCAACGCGTCTGCCACCACGTTAGCCTTGCCCGGATGATACTCAATAGAACAGTCGTAATCTTTCAGCAACTCAACCCATCTACGCTGCCTCAAATTCAAATCCTTCTGAGTCAGTAGATACTTCAAGCTCTTATGATCCGTGTAGACTATTGATCTCTCTCCATATAAGTAGTGCCTCCAAATCTTTAAGGCGAAAACTACGGCCGCTAGCTCCAGATCATGCGTCGGATAGTTGACCTCATGTGGCCTCAGCTGCCTAGAAGCGTAAGCCACTACCTTACCTTCCTGCATCAGCACACAACCCAATCCCGTATGTGATGCATCGCAATAGACGTGTACTCCTTACCGACCTCGAGTTGAATCGAACGGAGCCTCGGTCAAGATCTTCTTTAACTTATCGAAGCTTTCTGTTGTTTCTCGGTCAAACAAACGGAACCTCTTTCCTTAACAACTTAGTCATCGGCGCTGCTATCAACGAGAAACCCTCGACAAACCCGGTAGTATCACCGCCAAACCAGAAAACTACGAATCTCACCCATCGACCTAGGTGGCTTCCGATCCAAAACGACCTCAATCTTACGAGGATCTACTCGAATACCCTCTGCGACACTACATGACCCAAGAACGTCACTTCCTAAGCCGAACTCACACTTACCGAATTTAGCATAGAGTTGCTTTTCCCTCGAATCTAAAGCACCACCCTCGGATGCGCATCATGCTCTTCCTCTCGACCTTGCGTATACTAAGATGTCGTCTATAAAAACCACCACGAACCGATCCAGATCTCTCTTTGAAACACCCTATTCATCATATCCATAAACGCCGCTGCGGTGCGTTAGTCAACCCGAATGGCATTACCAGGAATTCGTAGTGCCCATACCGAGTCGGCTTATTTGTTTTATGGATATCGCCTCCTTAACCTTTAGGCGATGGTACCCGGATCTCAAGTCGATCTTCGAGAATACCGCGGCACTCCTTCCGGTGATCAAACAAGTCATCTATCCGTGGCAGCGGATACTTGTTTTTAATCGTCGACTTGTTCAATTGGCGGTAGTCTATGCACATCCGCATCGTGCCATCTTTCTTCTTAACAAAGAGTACGGTGCACCCCACACACAAACACTTGGCCTGATAAAACCTCGATCCAATAACTCCTGGATCTGAGCCTTAAGCTCCACCAATTCCTTTGGTGCCATCCTATACGGAGCAATAGACACTGGCGCAGTCCCGGGTAACAGATCAATCCCGAACTCTACCTCTCGATCTGGCGGCAAACCCGGAAGCTCCTCAGGAAAAACATCAGCAAATTCCTTAACAGTACGAACCTTCTCAACAGCAGACTCTTTAGCCTCCAAGGCATACACATGAACCACATACGCATCACAGCCCTTCCTGACCATCTTCTCCGCTTTCAGAGCAGATATCACATTTGATAAGTAATCCCTCCTATTACCTATCATAGCCACCTCATCACCGTCAACCGTCTTAAGAACCATGCGCTTGGCCGCGCAATCCAACTTCGCCTGGTACTTAGCCAACCAATCCATCCCAAGAATCAGATCGAACTCCCCAAACGGCAGTTCCATCAGATCAGCAGCAAACACTACCCCTTGGAGTTCTAGGGGTACCTCTCTAAACAGTTTATCTACTACTACAGAGTGACCCAGAGGACTAATCACAGTCATCTGCCTAGAAGATATCTCAGAGTCTAAGTCCATTGTCTCTACTATACTACTGGCAACATAAGAGTGCGTAGAACCCACATCGATTAAAGCAGTATAAGGAGTACCAAAAATCAAAAACGTACCGGTTATGACGTCCGGGCGCGTCGCCTCCTCTCGCGTCTCGCAAAGATACACCAATCCAGCCGGTGCGGCCTCGAACTACCGCACCTCGCGCGGTGCTCCACGGCCCCGACTGGATCCATAACCACCTCTCGCCATTACCACGGCCCCTCTGCGGTGGCGGTCCATTACCTCTGAACCGACACGGCCCGACTCTCGATCGAATCCTCGCCATCCTACGCGGACAATCCCTAATGCGATGCTCCGAGAGAACCACACTCGAAGCAACCTTTACCTCCAGTCCGGCAACCACCCCAATGAGATTTCCCACATCGATTACATCTGCGGCGGTCCTTGCCTAGCGGCAACAAACCTAGCGGTGATCGATTCGCCCACTCGGTCTAGCCCTCTTCTCGCGGATTGCCGAGACGAACGAGAAGACCCAAAGCTCCTCTTAAGCCTACTCCTGTCCATGCTCGCCTCACCGACTCCTTAACACCCTCACCACCTTAGCCTTCTCAACTAAGACAAAAACTCGCTCCTGGCGAGGAGCAATCAGCTGACCTCAACTCGCCTCGCAGACCATCCTCGAAACGAACACACCTCTCATGCTCGGTGGCCACAATGCCCTGGCATACCTACTCACCCAGAACTCAGCCTCGTACTCGCAAATGATTTACTCCCGAACAAGCCTCGTAAATGCCTTTCTCGGGAGTCGATATAACTAGCCCGATGTACTTCTTTTGATATGCAGCTCTGAAATAATCCCATGTCAAATCCTCAGCTGCCACACTGTCTCGCACCGTGAGCCACCATTGATATGACTCATCCCGGAGAAGCGATACGATACCCTTCAGCTTCTCTTCTGCTGTCAGGTCCAGATCATCCATGATCCGCTCAGTTGCCTCCAGCCAATATTCAGCAGTGCTAGGAGCAACACCAGAAACACCTCGGAAGAATTCGGCCCGTTAGGCGAGTCGCTCAGGAACTGATTTCCTAACTCCTGCACCACCACTAGCCCCAGCTACCCTTTCCAACACTCGCAGCATCGCCTGTGACACTGCGTCGTCTCCCGTCTGATCTTGGAACTCACCACCTCCAGCTGGTGGCGGAACCGGTATCTCATTTTCTGAACCCTGCCCAGATCCTACGGGCTCAGAAACTGTCATTCTACCCCTACCTCTACCACGAGTATTACGACCACGTCCGCCTCGAGTGCTCATGCTAAATCTTTCTCACGATTCGATTAAAGAATTTTATGCATCAAGATTTATTCCACTTGTTTTAAAAAGCAAGTCTTATGAATATTAAAGAGGATTTGTTCTCGCAAGTTTCACAAAATCCTATCAGTTTCAATCTCTAAAGTAGTATACTATCGCTACTCATCGAGATCATATAACATCCGATCAAATCACAAAGAATAGTCCAGGTACTTACTCAGGCGAGCCGGTCTTAGGAGACTCGGTGCCATGCCTTTCAAACCATTTGTATTTAAACCCAAAACACTTAAGACATCTTTTGAGTACATTTTGGGCTTCAGGCCCACAAATGAGCCTTTGAACTTGGCTCGATGCAAAATGTAACACCCCAAACCCGGACAAGACACCACGTCCGAACTGGTATGCTACTGGGAAAACGTTTTGGGAAAACTAGATTGTTCGTTTAAAAGTGGAGTGAAAACAAAGTGTGTTTGAAACAAATTTGAGTAGTCTTGTTTGGAAAAGCAGTTGATGTATTTGAAACCCGGAGATTTTGAAAACTTAGCTAGAATTTGTAGTTAAAACAAGTTAAAACCATTTAAAACCTCCTTAGTTTCTTAGTGATACATAAAACGCTTCTAGACTTAAATGAACTACAAGTTTGGTTTGGGAACCAGTTGTATTTGTTTGTCAAAAAGACTTAGTGTGATACCCGATGGTATAGTTTAAAAACACGTCGCGTTATAATTTTGAAAACATTATCTTTCGTGTTTTAGTAAAATTTATTCCGGCTTATTTTGTTAAGGCTTATTAAAATCAGCTTAAAATATAAACAACATAAAACATAACTTTAAAGGCCTTTTACAAACCGAATAATAAAAAAAAAACCCCAAATAAAAGTAAATAACCAAAGTACCCAAAATATAGAGTCTGAGTAAAGACTTTATTCAGCATGGCATAAGCACCTCGAGTCCATCCCGGCTCCAAGTCCGCGTCTACGAGTCACCTGAAATGTCAAAGGAGAGGGTGAGTCGAGTGACTCAGTGTGTAAATCCCGCTCCCAACGAATCAACATGCTAACACACATCATACATAGCAACATGATTAATGCAACCCGAACCTAGCCATCCATATCGCCTTTTCTACCCCGTGTGGTACCAAACCACTGGTGGTGCCAAACCACTGGTGACATATAGTCACAAGGTGCTACCAAAAGCATCGTGTCCCAAAGACACAATATCCGTCAATGTGCTACCAAAGCACTTTGGTGTCCCAAAGACACGCTTTGTGCTATTAAAGCACCGTGTGACCGAAGTCACAAATCCAATGATGATGGGGCCAACCCATCGTGTGTTACCAAAACACTAGCAGACGATCCCATAACTCAAGTGGGGCCAACCCACGGTGGTTAAACCACGGGGACAAGTCGCAATGAGGTGCCAAACCTCGGTGTCCCAAAGACACAATGTGCTACCAAAGCCTTTGGTGACCGTAGTCACAACCGGTGATGGGGCCAACCCATCGTGTGTTACCAAAACATCGGCGTCAATCCCGTATAATCATCACGTGGGGCCAACCCTTTGTGGTACTCGAGCCATCTGGGACGAGGCTGAGGTACCAAACCTCCGGAGGTGCCAAACCTCTGGTGACCCAAAGTCACAAAGTGTGCTACTAAAGCCTTTGGTGCTCGTCAAGACAATACATCACTCGCTCCTCCTCCTCTCGTATCACCCATCAACATGCCAAACTCATGTAATCATGAATATCATGCTATCATGCATATCATACTATCATGCATCTCATGCCAATATGGCTAATCTCATACCCCATGTCACATATCCATAACCATGGTATCATACGGATCATCAATAACTCATAATAATAGCACTTCGACTTACTCCGAGTCCAAACTCGTACCCATGAGGGTATCATAATAGTCACCACTGTTTCATTAGTCATTGCACAAGGTTATTAACGATATTACTAAATATAAGTGTGTTAGTATACACACCTGATAGCTACGAGTCTAAAATCCCAACGAACGATCTATGACCCTCGATTGCTAACTCCTACAATCGGCCAAACATAGGGGTTAGGCACTAAGACCATTCGGCCAAAAGACATCTAAACCCAAGGGGTTAGTTCCAATCCTTTACCTTGAAGGTGATTTGGTTTCCTACCAAATCCGAGCCCACCGGTTCCTCTTGTGACAATCGGCCACCCCTAAAATAATAAAAGTCCCACCTTAATAATTTGGCTTAACAAGACCAAAGAGAATGGACTAATAGTAGCCATTACCATCACTTACCAAACAGTCAATCGAAGAAAGGAAGGCTTCACTTGTCTCCTCTAATAATCCCGATGTCCTATAATGAAAACGATTTACACAAAAGATTAGCACTCAACAACCAATAACGGAATCGGTCCTTACCCACCACCATACAACAAGACGAGAGAAAGGCGAGAATGGCCATTCGGCCAAGCCCTTACTCCGATTCCAAGCGATTGGAAACCAGCACCCAACCAACCACCAATGTTCGGCCAACAAAACAAGGGGAGGGAAATCGGCAAAGACCTTGAACCACAAGGGAGAAAAAAAGAGATTCGGTATTGATGTTTAACACCCACCTATGTACGGCTTTCAAAGGTGAGAAAAGGAGTGTAAACAAGAGAAGAATTAGAGATTACGCAACATGGTTTTGAGGAGAACAAAAGAAAGCTTGGCAAGTTGATATGGGTTTGGCACACAAAAAGATGGACAAGAAGAATGGAGAAATCGGTTGGGAGAGGAATGGTAAGTTTCGGCACTAGTGTTTTTCAAGAAGAGAGAAGAAAATGAAAAGAGTTTTGGAGGATGGATTTGGCTACCAAGGTTTCAAACACAAGAAAAGAAAGTTGAGAGGAATAAACAATTTCGGTCAAAGAGAAAAATGAGAGAAAAGCTTAGAGTTTCGGTTTGTTTTGACAAAAGAAAGAAAACAAAAGTGTGTGGCCTTACCAATTGTTTCATTGCCGAAAATCACCCAAAGTGCCAAGGTACATTCGGCACTACTCCACAACACACTACCTAGCCGTCCACCTTCCCCAAACCTCTCCAAAAATCGGCCAAATCCCACAAACAACTCCCATCCACTCCTTTGAATTGAGTGGACCAAGTCACACTCCTAAATTCACTCCCTACCTTTCATTTGAAAGGTAAGACTTGGTCCAAGGTAGTGTTTGATTTGGCTTCTACCACTCCACCATGCCGTCCCAAAAACAACCCAAAATGGGGAATCCTGCTGCTCGAACACTGGACCTCCACCCCTTGGTGTTGACGCCATACCAAGCTCCATGTGGCGCATGCTCTGCCACTCTGCCACCCTTCTTTTTGTGCTACGAAATACCAAAAATAACTTAAAAACCCCAGCTTCCTCAACCCCCTACACTTAATACCCAAAAACCAAAATTCTTCCATTACCTCAGGCATACACCTAGGCTATAATTAAGTCCCTAAAACATATAAACAGCCACATAGCACACTACAAACATGCAATATCATGCAACACCAAAATAGCCCCCTAACCCGGGATATTACAATCATATTTTCAAACAAATAAACATGCCACAAAGTTATACAATATATACATGCTTTATAAAACACCTAACCCAAATCATAAGCATATCATATTAATAATAATATTCGAATCCTAACTTAAATTAAACACTTTACTTCATAATTCTATGCATGCTTATACAGGGCTTAATGTCCATAAGTAAATTCGGCATTAACCACACCATATTATGATCAAACATATATCATTAAATTTGACTACATCGGGATGAACCATTCAAGCATGATCATGTGTTCACTTAATCATTCATTTCATACTCTATTCGGCTAGCAAAATACCATATAATTTTTTTACCCATTTCATGCACTACTCAAATACTAATATTATTCATATATAAACATGCTTATAACGTACTCATGTGATCAAACCAAATCATCCTATTTTATAACCGAATGCATACCTAAACATAGCAAATTATCACTAATAAATAACCGAATTATAACCAACAAGAACACATATATGTCTTGACCGAATATGCCAACCCAAACAAAATCGACAATCACTCATTTCAACTCCCAAAACACAACTTGAAACTTTTAAGATTACTTTATAACCAATCACATTTATATTTATATATTTATGCTTATAAAGAACTCACATGGCAACCATGCTTATAATCCAAATATGTTAAACACATATAACATGATTTAGTTCATAAAGAATTTAAACATTCGACATTAAAGGTAAGCCATTTTCGCATGGCTATAATATATACAAGGACAAAATTCATGGTTCAAACATAGTCTAGCCTATACATGCCTTTAGTCCAAAATCCAAACTCAAAGGTACCAAATAAGTTGATAGTGTGGATGACTTCATTGACGATCCCCTGAGCTCGTAGCTTGACCAAAATCTATAAAACAGAGTGAAAACATAACACACAAAGTAAGCTAACTAGCTTAGTAAATCTTAAGCAAATGTATTAAATCAAATGATCATTCAAGCATTTTCAATATCATACTTAATATCATAAAATTTAAATCTTAATACTTATTTGGTCTACTAATGCCGAATGCTAATACCTCATTTAGCTCAATCATCATCACTATTTTACCTTTAAACTTCAAATTATTATTTCGGCATATGGTTCAAATATAACTTAACAACTCTTCTCCAACTACTCATATTTCTGATACACATAATTCAATAGGATCACATATATATATGTATATACAAATAAGTATATACTTTGTACTTATTAATTTCACATAAAAAAGATGTATACCTACACATGTCCATTTGACATTTCATATATTCATATACATGGCATCTAAGTAATCCCAATATGGCCACATAAACATAAGCATAAGGCCAAATGTACAGGATCTATTAGTATCATTCGTTTTCAACGACTTAACACATATATACTTACCTTATTGATCGAATATAGAAAATCAATTGAATAACTCGTAGGCACTTACCTGTATGGCCGAACATACATATATAACGCGTAGTATCAACTCACTTGCTCAATGATCACATAACTAGAAAAGTTTATGCCTTAAATTTGAAATTTCATCACCGGTTTAAAACCTGCTAGGCGTAAGCCTGAATTACTCACCGGCACTAAGCCTGCTAGACCCTAGGTCTGAAATTAAATCACCAGCATTTAGCCTGCTAGGCAATAAGCCTGATAAACTTCACCAGCACAAGGCCTGCTAGGCTCGAAGCCCGAATATTCATATTATTGAGCCATCTCATTCACATTACATATTACCAATATCACATATATCACACATAATTCATATCACTTTCACATATTGAACTCAATTAAGTTTAACTACATTTCATTGTTAAAACACCATATCACATTCGGCTTTGGCCAAATTCCAATCTATAAATTCAAAATTCAGAATGTAATCAAGGTTACAACTGCTATTAATGGTATTAAATTGCTTATAGACTTACCTCAGATATCGACGGACAACAAAAACTGGCTATTCGATGATTTTCGTTTTTCCCCGATCCAAGTCAGTTTTTCTTTGTTCTTGATCTAAACATGTTCAAATTAAACTCATTCAAACACATTTTTATTCAATTTAATCCCAAAACACATAAATGGGCAAATTACCATTTTGCCCCTAATGTTTCACATTTTCACAATTTAATCCCTATTATACAAAACACAAAATAGGCAAAATTTCACAACAACATAGTTAGGCCGAACCCTCCTTATGATCATATAAGTCCATGCATTTCATTTATTTTTTATTTTACCCCCTCAAAAAATTATTTTCTCAATTTAGCCCTATTTAGATAAATTCATCAAAAATTCAAGAACAAAATATATTCATCAAATACATATCTTTCATCTAACCTCATAAATCACATGAGTTCATAAAAAGCTCATCTCAAAAACAACATTAATACTCAAAATTAGTACATGGGTTTGATAGCTCTGGAAGCAACGATTGCAAAAATGTAAAAATTATCGAAAACCGACCGAAAACATACCTTGAATTTAACTAGATAAGTGCCGAAACCTAAGCTTGTTTTCTTCTTTTCTTTCTTAGCTACATTCGGCCAAATAGGATGAAAAATGGCCATGTTTTATGATTATTATGTAATAACATATATTATTAATTCATTTACAAAATTAACCTTTCATTAAACAATTAAAACAAACATGGAATAAGGGCATGATTGTCTTTCAATCATCCACTAACTATGTTTCTTTTATTATAACATATTAATATACAATATAAAATACATATATATTTAACAAAACATATAAAATAATCATATATAAACATAATGGATTTACACATTGTCGTCCACTATCTAATATTTTGGCCAAATTGCCACTTAAGGCCCTCACTTTTACAAAGCCACATCAAATTAATACTTTAACAAATAACATGTAACTTTTACATTCAATGCAATTTCATCCTTTTTCAAATTAAACACACGAACAGACAAATCAATTTACGGAAATTTAACACATGCTAAACCACATATCAACGGCACAGAATATAATATTAAAATATTGTTCAGACTCAGATTTGTGGTCCCGAAACCACTGTTTCGACTAGGGTATAAATCAGACTGTTACAATACAAATGGTGTCTCCAAATCTTCAGTGCGAACACTATGGCGGCTAACTCTAAGTCGTGAGTCAGATAGTTTTTCTCATGTGGCTTCGGTTGTCTCGAGGCATAAGCTATTACCTTGCCTTCTTGCATAAGCACACACCCTAATCCATTTAAGGATGCTTTACTATACACCACAAATTCCTTTCCCGATTTCAGTTGCTCTAAAATTGGAGCTTCAGTCAACAATACTTTTAGTATCTCAAAACTCTGTTGGCACTTCTCTGTCCATTCCAACTTGACATTTTTCTGTAGCAACCTCGTCATCGGCGTAGCAATCATGGAGAATCCTTTAACAAACTGTCTGTAGTATCCCGCTAAGCCCAAAAAGCTTCTAATTTCTGACACATTCCTTAGCGGTTTCCAATCAACGATAGCCGATATCTTACTCGGGTCAACTCTAATTCCATCACCCGACACTATGTGTCCTAAGAATCTGACCTCTCGGAGCCAAAACTCACTTTTGCTAAACTTAGCATACAACTGTTTATCTCTTAAAGTTTGCAAGACAGTTCTCAAATGCTCCGCGTGCTCACTCTCATCACGAGAATAAATTAATATGTCATCGATAAAAACAATGACAAACTTATCCAAATACGGTCAGAAAATACGATTCATTAAGTCCATAAACACGGCAAGAGCATTTGTTAAGCAAAAGGGCATGACGAGGAACTCATAATGGCCATACCTCATCCAAAATGCAGTTTTTGGTACATCCTGCTCCTTAACTCTCAATTGATAGTAACCAGACCTCAGGTCTATCTTAGAAAAAACTGTGGCTCCCTTCAATTTGTCAAACAAATCGTCGATCCTTGGAAAAGGATACTTGTTCTTAACTGTAACCTTGTTGAGCTGTCGGTAGTCTATACATAATCTCATCGACCCATCTTTCTTTTCACAAAAAGTACCGGAGCACCCCACGGAGAATAACTCGGTCTCGTAAAACTCTTATCCGTTAACTCTTGCAACTGGATTTTTAGCACCTTTAACTCCGTTGGAGCCATCCTATATGGGGCAATCGGAATAGGTGCTGTACCAGGGACTAACTCAATACTAAAATCAACTTCCCTAGTTGGAGGCAATCCGGGCAACTCCTCCGGAAACACGGTACTCACATACCACAGGCACTGACTCAATTTTTACTTCCGATTCTTGGGTATTCAACACAAATGCAAGATAGGACTCATACCCTTTTCTTTTGTGTTTCTCAACAGCCAAAGAAGAAATCACTACAGGCAAGCTATCTGATTCACCTGATTCAACACGAAGGATATCCCCATTTTCACATTTTAGTTCAATAATTTTTTCCCACAATTTACTATCACATCATGAGCTACTAGCCAGTCCATACCAAGAATCACATAAAATTCATCAAACGGTAGCAGCATAAGATTAGCCGAAAAATAATGACCTCTAATTGTCAAAGGACAATTTCTACACACTTAGTCAACTAGCACATGCTTGCCTAACGGGTTTGACACTTTTATGATAATTTCTGTGGACTCAACAAACATGTTCATACTAGATACCAATTTCATACAAATATAGGAATGGGTAGACCCCGAATCAATCACAGCAACAACAGAGATATCATGAAGAGAAAAAGTACTCGTAATCACATCTGGTGACGATGCCTCTTTGCGAGCGCGAATAGCATAAGTCCTTGTAGGCACTCGGCCCTCGGACCTTACGGCAGAATCTCTAGGCTCACCTCTGCTGTTAGCCCCACTTCTCGAGTTCTTTTGTGGTCTACCCCTAGGAGGAGCATTACTCGCTCGCACATCTGGCTTTCTGTCTTTTTCTTCCATCTCAGGACAATTTTGAATGAAGTGGTCTAGTGAACCGCACTTGAAACAACCCCATTCGTTTCCTCGACACTCACCGAAATGTCATCTACCACACTGCGAACACTCCGATTTATTTGGTCAAGCACTACCAACACTCGCAATAGAAGTGGTCTGAGTCATAAAAATCGAGTACTGCTTACTCCTATTTCTACTCGAGAATCCCGCTGAAGTATTTGATAGAGTGGTGAACTCTTTCGACTTCTTGGATGAGGACTGAAATGATTTCCCCAACTGTCTTTTCTTTGAGTCACGAGACTCAATATCAGCTTTCCTTTTCTCTTTGGCCAATTCCTCGGCCTTGCAAGCTCTCTCTACTAGTACAACAAATTCCTTCAGTTCTAAAATACCAACAAACAATCGAATGTCCTCATTTAATCCATCCTCAAACCTCTTACACATGATGGCTTCAGTGGATACGCACTCCCGAACGTATTTACTGAGCCTCACGAACTCACACTCATACTCGGTTACTGTCATTCGGCCTTGTTTTAGCTCAAGGAATTCCTTCCTTTTCTGGTCTATAAACCTCTAACTAATATACTTCTTTCGGAACTCCTCTTGGAAAAACTCCCATGAAATCCTTTCCCTTGGTACAACTGACACAAGGGTGTTCCACCATTGGTAGGCCGAGTCTCACAGGAGTGACACAACACACTTCATGCACTCCTCAGGTGTGCAAGACAATTCATCGAATACCCTAATGGTATTTTCTAGCAAGAATTTTTCCCTCTCTGGGTCATCATCTATATTCACTCTAAATTCCTCAACCCCTTTCTTCTGAATTCTATCAGCTGGAGGTTTTTCCCTTCTCAACATCTCCACCACTTGGGGAGCTACATGGGCAGACTGGGGAATTGGAGGGGGTGGAGGAGGTAGAGCATTTGGGTTTGCACGTACAAACTCCGAATACCATACATTCAGCATATGGAGGAAGGCTTCTCTAGCCCCTCCGCCCTGACTCAGTGTCACGAGCCCACTTTCGACTGGCGCGGTCCCTTCTGTGGGAGCCGGCGCATTACTTTCTACATCATCTGCCACTGCTCCGTCGGGATCCATTTACTATATAAAAACACATTTTAAATTATCAGGAGTCATCACACTGCTCTAAGAATCGACTAAACCATAGCTCTGATACCACTAAATGTAACACCCCTTACCCGTATTTGACGTTGAAACAGGGTACGAGGCGTTACCTAACTCAAACGTATACTAACATACATTTCCGGGTTATAAAATTCTGTTCAAATTTTGAAAATTTCAATATCCATCTTAAAGTACTTAATATGGGCCTACGAGACCCAAATCATACTTTAGAAATGGTTCGGCACTCAACCAGGCACATTAGAAAACTTTGGAAAAATTTTACTAAAAACAGGGGCACACGCCCGTGTGGCAAGGGACACGCCCGTGTGGACAGACCGTGTAGTCACACACGCGCATATCCCTAGTCGTGTGGATTTATTTTTCAAATTCGAACCTACAGGGTTTTCACACGGCCTGGCACACGCCCGTGTCCATGGCCCGTGTCTCTCACACGGCCATGACACGCCCGTGTCTCCACCCGTTTGTAAAAACCTTGACATTCTATTTCTGACGTCATCAACTCAATAAGGTCACACGGCCAAGGCACACGCCCGTGTTCTTAGGCCGTGTGGTGATTTAAATTCCTAAATTCAAGTGCAAACTTCACATGGCCTGGGAACATGCCCATGTCCTATGGCCGTGTCTTTCACACGGTTGAGACACACGGCCGTGTCTCAGCCCGTGTGATTACTATTGGGCATTCTGTTTTGTCAACTTAGGGTGCAAGGGGACACACGACCGATCTACACACCCATGGGGCAGACCGTGTGCCACACAACGGCCTAGACACACGCCCGTGTGTCTACCCGTGTGGACAAAAATAAGGCTATTTACCAAGCCCTTTTTGGCACCCCTACTTGCACCAATATAAGCCACAACATCCTACTCATTCATGCATTAATATACAAATAACTCAGCCAATGCAATTTACCCATTCATGAAAAACATCATCATTTTCATATATAAATAATTAGGAAATAGCTATCATCCATGACCTTATACAAAATGAATCAAATCTCCAAGCCAAGCCAACACATTTGGCCAAAACAATACGACACTTGACAAAGCCTAAGTCCCTATACATGCCATAATCAAAATGATAAATTTGATTATACCAAATGTTCAGATTGATAGTGTGATCGTGCCTCCGACGTCCTTTGATCCCCGAGCTAGCTTGGCGATACTATAAGAAAATGGAAAGGAAAGGGAGTAAGCATAAAGCTTAGTAAGTCGCATGTAAATAATTAACAACAATTAACATGCATTATCATACTCATAGCGTATTATAAACTTGCACATGATTCTCGAATGATTAAAGGCATAACTTACTCATTTCCACCCTTACTAATCACACAACATAATTCGAGCTCATTTCTCATGAATCTCATGTAGGTACCTGTATCACTTACAACACAGCTGTAACTTTTCTCACTTTTGACACAATATTTAATTTACCCGTTGAACCCATTGGAATACCAAAGGATATCTGATAAGCCTCTCACAAGAGGGTAAAATGTCGATGCCATGTCCTAGACATGGTCTTACACTGGCTCACATGTCGAGGCCGATGCCATGTCCCAGACATGGTCTTACACTAGCTCTCGTCTCAATGCCGATGCCATGTCCCAGACATGGTCTTACACTAGCTCACATGTCAACCCAAATGTCATAGCATGGATATCCGATCTATTCCTAAGGTTCAACCGGGAAATTTTACTTCATCAACTCTCATCATGCATATTCACATCAATAATCAAACATTTTATGCAATATCAATTGTTTAATGCATAAATACACTAACGTTGTATTATTTATGTACAACTTACCTCGGTATACAAAAAGTGAGCGACTAAATTGAATTAGTCTACTAGCTTGGCTTTCCCCCGGTCTAGGTCCAGACTCCATTTTTCTTGATCTATAATGATAAAATTCACTCATTTAATCACCACATTAATCAAGACATTTCAAAATTCCTACTTTGGCAAAATTACCATTTTGCCCCTAGACTTTCATAAAATTATGATTTTACCCTTAGGCTCGTAAATCGATTTTCATCAAATTTCCTCATTAACCGAGCCTAGCCGAATCTAATTTAAGCTTATAGCAACTCACAAATCCAATTATTTTATACATTTATCACCTATTTTACAACCTTTACAAAAAGGCCCATTTTAGGTGTTTTCATGAATACCCCTTTCACAAAAGTTGTTTATTTAACAACCAAGTTTCATTTTCTTCCATAAAAATTCAGCAAACAACATATATGCTCTCATGGAAAAACCCTAGACTCTCAACTATTTTGCAAAATTGTCCCCTCATTAGCTAGCTTAAGCTTTAGGGGTTCCAAAAGTACAAAAATTATCAAAAATGACCATCAAAATCACTTACTTGTAAGGGTTTAAGTTGCTAAAATTTTTCAAGCTTTCCAAAGCCCCTATTTGTTGAAAATTTCAGTGCTGGTATGAAGAAGATGAAAAGATGAAATCTTTTCTCTTTATTTTATTTTATTACATCAATTAGTCACCTAATTCCACCAACTTTGACAAAATTTTTATTTCTTTGTCCCCTATGGCCGGCCATCACCCACTAAAGGGCCTAGTTGCACATTAAGGACCTCTAATTTAAGGTTCTATAGCTATTTGACACCTTGAACTTGTAGAATAAAACTTTCGTACTTTATGCGATTTAGTCCTTTTTCAAAATTAAGTATGCAATCACTAAAATTAATTCACCAAAATTTTCATGCACTCAATTAATCATACTATAACACATAAACTAATATTAAAATAATTTTCCCTGACCTTGGATTAGTGATCCCGAAACCACTGTTCCGACTAGCCCCAAAATCGGGCTGTTATAATGCTGGAATAAAAGTACTAAAGCTTGCTTCAAATGTGGCTCGTCGGATAATTTTATTAAAAACTGTCCTGATATAGGTGAGAAAGATAGACCTCAGAATTAGAGACCGAGTAGTACGTCGACTAGAGGAAGACCACCAAGAAATACTGGGAATGTGAGGGGTAGTCGAGGGGCAACGAGAGACTCTACCGTGAGATCTGATGCAGGAGCACCTACTAGAGCCTACGCTATTCGCGCTCATGAAGAAGCATCATCTCCAGATGTTATCACCGGTACTTTAACTCTTTATGATACTAATGTGATTGCATTGATAGATCTAGGATCAACTCATTCTTATATATGCATGAATTTAGTATCAAGTAAGATTTTTCCTGTAGAGTCTACTGAATTTGTGATTCGAGTATCGAACCCCTTAGGCAAATGTGCTTTGGTTGACAAAGTCTGCAAGAATTGTCCGTTAATGTATTGGGATTTTTGTTTTTTTGCTAATCTGATGTTGTTGCCATTTGATGAATTTGATATGATTCTGGGTATGGATTGGCTAACGATGCATGAGGCTATAGTAAATTGTAGATGAAAGACAAAATAACTGACATGCCAGGATAATGAGACTATTATTATTGAATTGGATGATCTGAATAGTTTGTCAATTATGATATCGTCTATGTTAGGTTGGAGATTTGTGAGAAAGGGATATGAAGCTTATCTTGCTTATGTACTTGATACGAAAGTGACAGAAACAAAGATTGAATCAGTACCAATTGTGTGCGAGTATCCAGACGTATTTCCTGAAGAGTTTTCGGGTTTACCACCTATCAGAGAGGTTGAGTTTGGTATTGAATTAGTACCGGGTACAACGCAGATATCGATAGCTCCATACAGAATGGCTTTGACAGAGTTAAAAGAATTGAAAGCTCAGTTGCAAGAATTGACAGATAAAGGTTTTGCTAGACCGAGTTTCTCTCCTTGGGGTGCACCGATGTTATTTGTGAAAAAGAAAGATGGTACGATGAGAATGTGTATAGACTATCGACAAATCAACAAAGTGACGATAAAGAATAAATATCCTTTGCCACGAATAGATGATTTGTTTAACACCCCAAACCCGGTCAACACGCTACGATCGAATCCAGCATGTCACAAGGAAAAACATTTTTAAAGAAGACAGGAGGTTGTTTTAATTTTGTAAAGAATCGTTATTGAAAACAAGTTGTCGTCTCTTATTTTAAGAAAACCTTTGATTTTCATGAAAAGCCGAATTAATTTAAGTAATATCGCTAAAACCGTCCAAATTTGGTCTTAAAGAAAAACTCAGTTAACTTGTTGTTACTACTTGTTTGCCGTTACCCGATGGTAAAGTTTTAGAAAAACCCGACGAGTTGTGAAAGTTTGGAAAACATTCTTTTTATAGGTTATTTAGGCATGCCGTTTTGTTTAACTTATACAAATTTTCGTGAGAAATAAAGCAGATAAATAAACCCCAAAATGAAAGTTAGTGGCCTTATTACAACCCAAAAACCAAATTTAAAGTAAAGTAAACCAAAATAGTAATTTAAAACAAAACCCGAAAGAGAATGCGCATGGCCACCTCGAGTCCATGGCCCGCATCCGTGATCTACGAATCATCGCAAAATGTAAAGGAAGGGGTGAGTCACCGAGACCAGTGTATACTTCCCCAACCCGAAAATGTTAATGCCCTTACACAGTTTCATAAGCCAACATGCATGTCATGCAACCCCAAAACCTAACCATCCGAAACTCCTGAATCTACCCCGTGTGGTACCAAACCACTGGTGGTCAAAACCACTGGTGACCGTAGTCACAAATACTATACATATGTGGTCAAAACCATTGGTGACTGTAGTCACAAATAATGTGTGTGGGGCCAACCCACATTATGGTCACAACCACTGGTGACAATCCCGTATATCGTCATGTGGGGCCAACCCACTGTGGTACCAAACCACTGGGACGAGTCACAAAGATAAATATATGTGGTACCAAACCATTGGTGGTCAAAACCACTGAGACTTAGTCACAATAATATAGAAAGCGGGGCCAACCCACTGTGTGGTCAAAATCACTGGTGACAGTCTAGAATCATGCCTTCCCCCTCCTCTCATCATACCCATTTTTATGAACATGCTTTTAATGGCATAATAATCATGCTTAACATACAAAAATCACATGGCATGGCATATACAAATTTACATAGGCATTTAACGTTAGCCAATCAAGTGGACTTACCCGGAGTCCTCGCTTTTACCCACAAGGGTAACATACCTATTTCAACGGTTATTCCGGCTTTTGACAATATACATGATAAACATATTAACTAATGAAGTGTGTAAGAGTTACACACCTGATTACCCGTAATACGACGCTCTCTATGTTGGTACTGTCGTTAATCGACACTACCGCTTATCATCTCATTGCTTTGCTCGAGATCTTTGGCCCACACCCCGATGGCCAATCGTAAACAGCCGACACTGCCCTCCTTTTGAACTTAGGGGCTGGGGTCTCAGATCTAACCCCACCTACTGCTTGGCTGACATTAGGGTCCATAATACCTTTGGTCTCTAAATCATATTAACACAAAGAATAACTAAGAATGGAGATTTAACTCGAAGGAACAAATCCCTTACCTAGATCGACAGATCTCAAGATCAAGATCCAAACTACGAACCGAGCAAGTCCCGAGAATCCAAACTTATGCATCACCCCCTTCCTATATTCGGCCAAACACATCACTATTAAACAAATAGCCATTCGGCTTTGGTCATGAAATGCCGAAAGAGATAACGTGAGAAAATGATCGCCCCCTTACCTCAACACCTTACCATCACCAAGCAAAAGCCGAAGCAACGCGAAGATGAGCCCCCTTCAATCAGCCAAGAACTAACAATATAGGATTAATGCCTTCGACATCAGCAAGAAGAAAAGAAGATTTAAAACTAGAGGGAGACACTTGCCACGATTGAACAGATATCCGATAAACAAGTTATGCTGCCAAATAAGAACGATCCGCAAGATGTGGGTTGAGATTTGGCTAGAGTAGATTCTTCAGGAAAGAGAAGCACATAGAATGCTCTTGGGATCCAAGAGGTTTCGGCTATGGTTCCAAAAGAAGAGAAAGAAACTGAAAGAGAAGGAGGGTAATGGTTTCGGCTCTTGCTTACACAAATAAAGGAAGAAAAGAAGAGTGATATGGCTTTGGAGAGATTCGGCTACAAAGGGTTTCAAGAAGAAAGATGAAAACAAAAGTGAAAAGGAGATAGATATGGTGTTTTCGGCTTTTGAAGATGAGAAGGAAAGAATGCACCAAAGTGGCCCTAATGGTCTTTTAATGTTTCAGCTAAGATGGAAAAAGAAGAAGAACCAAAATTGCCTAGACAACTTTCGGCAAAAAAGAAAATAGAGGGGTTTTTGAGAGAGAATTTTAAGCAAAACTCTACCTGCCGAAAAAAAAACCGAAACCACTTGTACCTTAACCAAATTCGGCACACTCACTCCCTGCCAACACAAAACCGATTCCCCCTTCCCTATGCAGAGTTTAGAATTCGGCCAACTCTAGCTCCCATGTCCATCTCCTCAATTTTCTCTTGGCCACTCATTCAAACCGATTTGAATGAGTCAAACTCCTACAATTTCTCTTCTCCACCAATTTGAATCTGTTGACTCTTTCAACATCTATCCATCAGAGTCCATCTTGAGCACATCTCCTCCAGGCCTGGCGGCCAAAAAGAATATGCGAGAAAGGGATCTTTGCAGCTCGAACCAAAGCTCTCCCACTTGCATGTGGCGTCACTCTCCTTATGCTTAGGTGGCGCCTCCCTTGCCACTTTACCACTGGGATACTTGTGTCAAAACACTCCAATAATTTCCCTTAACACCTAACTCACCCAGCTCCCCCCTTCTTAGAAGCCCAAAACAAAAATTTTTGCTATGGCTCAGGCCTACCCCTGGCTCATGCCTGAACCCCAAAACACCCTAAACTAGCTCAACAACCATACCATCACATGCAAACACACATAAATGCGAAGACCCCAATTTAAAGATGTTACAATTTGTTTGATCAGTTAAAAGGGGCAACAGTGTTTTCAAAAATTGATTTGAGATCAGGTTATTACCAGTTACGAGTTAAAGACTATGATGTGCCAAAGACTACATTTAGAATAAGGTACAGACACTATGAATTTCTTGTTATGCCTTTCGAACTAACGAATGCACCTGCTATTTTTAAGGACTTGATGAACCAGATTTCCAGGCCGTATTTAGATCGATTCATAGTTGTGTTTATTGATGATATTTTAATTTACTCCCGTGATGAATCTGAGCATGCCGAGCATTTTAGAATCGTGTTACAAACTTTGAGAGATAAATAGTTGTTTGCAAAGATCAGCGAATGTGAGTTTTGGCTACAAGAGGTTTGTTTTCTAGGACATATAGTTTCAGCCGAGGGTATCCGAGTTGACCCGAGCAAAATGTTTGCGATTATAGATTGGAAACCTCCGAGAAATGTATCTGAAGTCTGTAGTTTTCTTGGCCTAGTCGACTATTATAGACGATTTGTGAAAGGCTTCTCGATGATTGCGACTCCGATGACACGTTTGCTTCAAAAAGATGTTAAATTTGAATGGTCAGAAGAGTGTCAGCAGAGCTTCGAGTAGTTGAAAGCATTATTGACAGAGGCACCAATGTTAGTTCAGCCTGAGTCGGGTAAAGAATTTTTAGTTTACAGTGATGCATCGTTAAATGGCCTGGGTTGTGTTTTGATGCAGAAAGGAAAAGTTGTAGCTTATGCCTCGAGACAGTTGAAGCCACATGAAAAGAATTATTCAACGCACGATCTAGAGTTAACCGCGATAGTGTTTGCATTGAAAATTTGGCGCCATTACTTGTTTGGTGAGAAATGCCATATTTAAACCGACCACAAAAGCTTGAAATATCTGATGACTCAGAAGGAATTAAATTTGCGACAGCGGAGATGGTTAGAATTGCTAAAAGACTATGAATTAGTGATTGACTATCATCTGGGGAAAGTGAACGTAGTTGCTGATACTTTGAGTCGAAAGTCCTTATTTGCTTTACGTGCTTTGAACACACAATTAGCCTTGTCTGACAACGGTTCGATAGTAGCCGAGTTGAAAGTGAGACCGTTATTTATACAGCAGATTTGTGAGGCTAAAAAAATTTGATAATGAATTGCAAACAAAACGAGCTCAGTGTGAGTCGACTTCTGAATCAGAGTTTTGAATAGGGCCTGATGACTGTTTGATGTTTCGTGATAGAATATGTGTACCAAAAAATTCTGAGCTTATTCAGAAGATTCTAAACAAAGCACACAGTAGTTTTTTATCAGTACATCCAGGAAGCATGAAAATGTATAATGATTTGAAATAGTTTTATTGGTGGCATGGCATGAAACGAGATATCTCAGAATTTGTTTCGAAATGTTTGATTCATCAGCAAGTCAAAGCTGAACATCAAGTGTCGTCAGGTTTATTACAGCCTACTATGATTCCTGAGTGGAAGTGGGATAGAGTAACAATGGATTTCATTTCGAGTTTGCCCTTATCTCCGAAAAAGAAAGATACAATCTAGGTTGTTGTTGACAGATTGACGAAATCAACTCATTTTATTCTGGTACGTACAGATTTCTCTCTTGATAAATTGGCTGAGTTGTATATTTCAGAGATTGTTCGATTGCACGGAGTCCCACTATCTATTGTTTCAGATAGAGATCCGAGGTTTACTTCGCGATTTTGGAAGAAATTGCAAGGAGCTCTAGGTACAAAGCTGCATTTTAGCACTGCATTTCACCCGCAAATGGATGGTCAATCTGAACGAGTTATTCAGATACTGGAGGATATGTTGCAATGTTTCATTCTTGATTTTGAAGGTAGCTGGGAGAAATATCTACCGCTGATTGAATTTGCTTATAATAATAGCTTCCAATCGAGTATAAAGATGGCAACGTACGAAGCTCTATACAGTTGTAAATGTCGAACATCATTGTATTGGACTAACTTAGCGAGAGTAAGATTCAAGGGGTTGATATGATCAGAAAGACAGAAGAGAAAGTGAAAGAAATTCGTGACAGTTTGAAAGCAGCTTTGGATCGATAGAAATCGTACGCAGACTTGAAACGAAAAGATGTTGAGTTTCAGATCAGGGATAAAGTGTTCTTAAAAGTGTCACCGTGGAAAAAGATATTGCAGTTTGGTCGGGATGGGAAATTGAGTCCGCAATTCATCGAATCGTACGAAATTATCGAGCGAATTGGGCCAGTTGCTTATCGACTATCTTTACCATCTGAGTTAGAGAAAATACGTAATGTGTTTCATGTGTCGATGCTTCAATGATACCGATCCGACCCTTCACATGTCATTTCCCCGACCGAGGTTAAAATTCAGTTTGATATGTCATATGCTGAAAAACCGATTAAAATTTTAGCTCGTGAGATCAAAGAGCTGAGAAATAAGAAAATCGCTTTAGTGAAAGTATTATGGCATCAACAAGGGGTTGAATAAGCTACATGGGAACCTGAGGATGCTACAATACCCGAACCTATTCACTGGTAAGATTTTCGGGGACGAAAATCCCTAAGAGGGAGAGTTGTAACAGCCCGATTTTAGCTAAATCAAAATAGTGGTTTTGAAACATCAAATTCGATGCCAAAAAATTATTTTAATATTATTGTATGTGATTACAGCATGTTATTTGGTATGTGTGAAAATTTTGTGAGCTAATTTTATCGTTCAATTACTTAATTTGAGAAAAAGGACTTAATCGCGTAAAATGTAAAAGTTGCATTCTATTTGTTAAAGGTGTAAAATAGATTTGGCTTTTAAATATGATGGCCTTAAATGGTAATTAGACCATTTTAAATGTTAGTGGACTTTTATGGACATTATTTAAGTGATTTTAAATGTTATAAGTCAAGGTTAATTTTGGTATTTGTTATGTAACATCCTTAAATCGGGGTCTCTGCATTTTGCATGGGGTTGCATGTGATGTTATGTCTGCTGTGTTTGTTTGATAGGTTTTGGGGTCTAGGCATGACCTCGGGTTAGTCCTGGGTCATGGCCAAAATTTTGTTTTTAGCACTTAAGGAAAGGGAGTTAGGGGAATTAGGGGTTAAAAGAATTTATTGGAGGTTTAAGACACAAGAATTTCCTTGGTAGAGTGGCAAGGAGGCGCTACATTGTGTACAAAGGAGGTGACACCACAGGAGTGGGAGGACCTTGGTTTGAGTTGCGAGAAATCCCTTGTTGCTATTTATTTTTGACGCCACGCACGGGGAGAGGTGTGCTCAGGTGGGACTCTCAGGATTGGATGGGGATAGAATCATCAGTTTTGAATTGGATGGAGAGGAGGAAAATGTGGAGTTTGACTCATTTAAACCAATTTGAATGAGTGGATGGGAGGAATTCAAGGAGAGATGAAGGGGACTGCAAGTGTTTGAGTAGGAGTGGGTTGAGCTTAGCCGAATTTTTTTGGGATGTGGGGTGAGTTTGGGGAAACAATCGGTTTGGTGCTTGAGAAGGGGGGTTACCGAATGTTCTTAGTAGCCATAGGAGGGTGCATTTTTGGCTAGCTGAGGGGTCCTTTTCATTTCGTGTAGTGTCATAACCGAAACACCAAAGTGCATTCTCTTCTCTTCTCTCTTTTGGCAATTTGGGCACTTGGCCGATTCATTTTAGCAACCCCTTGAAGAGCCGAAACTCCCTCTTTATCGAAACCATTTCTTGCTCACTTCTTCCTCTTCTTCTTCTTTTTGCTCAAGGCCGAAACCAACAACCTCACCCCCATTTGGCATCTCTTTTTTTCTCTCTCAAAACCCATTGTGCCGAATCTCTTCTTCTCCATTGCGTTATTCTTCTTCATCTTTCCATTGTTCAAAAGCTGAAACCTTGTTGTTTTCTTCTTGGCCAAATATTCTTAGCCTCATTCTCTTCTTTTCTCACGTGTGTTAATCTCTCTGTAGTGCCGAATCTTTTGCTAGTTCTTTTGCTTGGGTTAGCCGAATCTCCTGGTAAGTGATTTCTCCTTATTTTCTTCTTGATTGATTTGGGGGCTGTCGAATCTCTTTTACCTTTCCTTTGGCACTCCTTCAATCATTGGTAATCGAGATCTTAACTTACTCTTGTTCTGTGTAGTAGCCGAGATCCCTAAATAACACTAGGGTGTCCCGAACTTTGGGGTTGAGAGGCCGAATCAATCATTAAGAGAGGAGTACAAATTGATTCGGTGGACCTTCGGGATTTGGTGGCTGATTTAGGTAAGGGTTTTAACGATTCCATATCTATTTCCCATTCGTTCAAAAGCTGAAGGCTAATCGTTTATGTGCATCAGGGTGTGGTCGATTGCAAGGGGGTTCATTGTATAGTTTCGGGATTTGGTTGGAAACCAAATAGACACTAAGGTAAGGAGTTGGGTTCATGCGATATATCCTTCGGGATTTCTGTTTGTGCCGAATAGGCTTTTTAGTTACTAACAAGGTGTTGGGCGATTGTAGGAAAGGGAAACAACGCTCGGATTTCACTAGATTTGAGTAGTTTTGGATTTTATTTAGATCCGCGATTAGTCAGTGTGTAAACGCTACACACTTTATTAGTTTAATGATGCTTATTATGTTACTGTATAACCCTTGGTATTAGTGACCTTGCCTTGCGGCATAAGCTTGGATTCCGGGTAAGTCCCCTATTATGTGATTTACGATATATATATCTGTGTCATTATGTTCGCTAAATTCTATGTAACCTATGTTTTGCATGACCATTCGATATTATGACACGTATGTGATGAACATGATGATGGGTTGATGAGAGGAGGGGATGATTTATTTGGGTATCACGGTGGTTTTGACCACAAGATGGGTTGGCCCCATCGGTTGATTTGTGACTACGGTCACCAGTGGTTTTGACCACACTATTGATATGATTTATGACTAAATCCTAGTGGTTTTGACCACCAGTGGTTTTGACCACACGATTGATATTTGTGACTACGGTCACCAATAGTTTTGACCACACATGGATTATTGTGACTCGTCCCAGTGGTTTGGTACCATAGTGGGTTGGCCCCACATGATATTACGGGATTGTCATCAGTGGTTTTGACCACACAATGGGTTGGCCCCATCATTGATATATATGTATTTGTGACTTCGGTCACCAGTGGTTTTGACCACCAGTGGTTTTGACCACACGGGGTAGTTAAAGGAGATTGGATGGTTAGGTTATGGGTTGCATGATTTGCATGTTTTGCTAATGATCTGTGTAAGTGGTTGAATTATCGGGTTGGGGATTTATACACTGAGTCTTGGTGACTCACCCCTTCCCTTACATTTTGCAGATGAGGCATAGATCGCGGATATGGAGCTGGGGAGGACTCGAGGTGGCCATGCATCTTAGTTTGGTTTTGACTTTAACTGCCATTTCGTTTAATTAAATTTCTTTAAATTTGGTTTTGGGTTTTGTAATAAGGCCGCTAAGTATTATTTTGGGTTTTTATTATTTGCTTTTATTTTGGTTACATCATACATATGTTGGGTTTATGGACTTGTTAAATTAACCGGTAAAAAGCAATGTCTTCAAAACTATATCTCTTCGGGTTTTCAAACGTTACCATCGGGTAACAAAGTTCGCACAATAATAAGGTAACTTGGATGTTTTTATAACTCAAATTTTCAAATCACCTTAAAGGCAAATGGTTTTAAACTTGATTGTACTCATCGCATTCAGTTTTAATAAGTAACCAATGTTTCCTAAAATCGGTAGTAACAAATGGGTTTTCACTCACGAGTTTTCCAAATATTTCAACATCTACTAAAACAACCACAACCTCATTACCGAGTTCTCTAAACCCTAAAGCAATAAAAGAGTCTTCTTTAAAATTTTTCCGACAAACTTATGATTTCAAAAATGTTTTTGCTCCGTAACATACCAGATTCGGTCGTGGTGTGTTGACCGGGTTTGGGGTGTTACAATTTTGGTATCAGAGCCAAGTTCAACAGCTCGGTTGTGGGCCCGAGGCCCAACAATGTTTTAAAAAGGATTGTGAAAGGCTTTTATGGGAAAAGTGTAGTGATGGAAAGCATGGCCCCGAGTCTCCGGCACCCATCCGCCCAGGTAAGTACCCCGAACTATTAATTGCTGAGTATATGATTATGATGATGGCATGATGGAATAGTAGTAGGAACTACTTTAGAGACATGAACCATAGGATGATGTGTACTCACGAAATAATTCTTTACTAAAACTTTTCATAAGACTGTGCTTTAATGATAAATGGAATAAAAGTCTAACGCATAAAATTGTTAAACAGGTTGAATATATCAGTAGATATGAGTGCACGTGGACGTGGGCGCAATACTCGTGGACGAGGTAGGGGTAGGATGACGGTCTCGGAACCAGTAGGGTCCGGACATGGGTCAAAAAATGAGGTACCACCGCCGCCAGCTGTGGGAGCGGAATATCAGGATCAGACGGGTGGTAACGACGTAGTGTCGCAGGCTGTGCTGCAAGTGCTGGAGAGGGTTGCGAGTGCAGGGGTAGGAACGGGAGCTTGAAAATCTGTGACTGAGTGACTCAAGGCTAATGGTGCATAGGTATTCAGAGGTGTGTCTGGTGTGGCACCTAGTACGGCGGAGTATTGGTTGGAGGCGTACACGTAACGTATCATGGATGACCTAGATTTTTCGGTGAGGAAAAGTGAAAGGGCATAGTATCTTTTCGCGAGATGAGTCATATCGGTGGTGGCTCACGATTAGGGGACGGAGCAATGGCAGATGACCTCACTTGGGAATTCTTTAGGCGACCTATCGGAGGAAGTACATAGGGGCTAGCTATGTTGATACGCGCAGCGTAGAGCTTTCTTGAACTTGGTCCAGGTAATAAACCGTAGAGAGTAATATGAGGCAGAATTTCTTCGGTTGAGTCGGTATGCACGGGGTATTGTGGGCACAGAGCATGAGCATTGTGTCAGATTTGAGGATGGGCTGAGGAACGAGCTGCGGATGATACTTGCCCCACAGCAGGAATGAGAGTTTGCCGTACTAGTGGAGAAAGCTAAGGTTGCTGAAGGGGTAAGACAGTCTGTAAGGCGGAATCAGGATAGGGGTTGGAATAAAAGGAGTTCTGGATCATCTGGGTTTTCTGGGAACCAGCAGAAAAGGGTTAGATATAGTGGGCCGAATCAAGCTGCTAGGCCAGCTGCTGCTAATACTCAGTGGCCGCCACGGTGTGCTCGGTGTGGGAAGTCTCACACGGGGGAATGTTGGACTGGTAACAGGGGATGCTTTGAGTGTGGCTCGTTGGGGCATCGAGTTAGGGATTATCCACAGAGATCAGCTAGGCTGCAGTCTGAGGATCAAAATCGTGCACAGTTTAGGAGGGATAATCGCAGCAGCCACAGAGGGGCCAAGGTTCAGGCAGGGGAGGTAATGGCTCTGGTAGAGGTCGTGGAGCACCGGGCAAAGGTGCAGGTGCTACAGAGGTGAGACAGCCTGGGTTGGTCTACGCAGCGAGGCGTCGAGAGGAGGGCAATGCACCAGACGTCATAATCGGTACGTTCTTAATTTTTTGAGTACCTTATAATACTTTAATTGATGTTGGTTCGACACACTCGTATGTTGCTAGTAGCATAGTGGAAACCATGAACTTAGACTCTGAGATTACTTCTAGGAGCATGACGGTGATAAGCCCTCTAGGTCACTCTGTAGAAGTAAGTAAACTATATAGGGATGTACTCGTAGAACTTTAAGGGGTCGTGTTTTTGGCTGATTTGATGGAACTGCCGTTTGGGGAGTTCGATCTGATTCTCGGGATGGATTGGTTAGTAAAGTATCAAAGCTAGTTTGGATTGTGCACTAAGCGCATGGTGTTGAAGACCATGGAAGGTGTTGAGGTGGTGATGATAGGTAATAGGAGAGATTACTTATCTAATGTTGTCTCTGCACTGAAGGCTGAGAAAATGGTTAGAAAGGGGTGTGAATCATTTTTGGTGCATGTTTGTGCTTTGGAAGCTAAGGATGCAGCTGTGAAGAATGTCCGTACTGTGGGGGAATTTGCCGATGTTTTTCCAGAGGAACTCCCGGGTATACCTCCTGATCACGAGGTTGAGTTTGGTATAGACTTGCTACCCGGAACTGCGCCAGTATCTATTGCTCCATATAGGATGGCACCGAAAGAATTAGTGGAATTAAAGGCTCAGATTCAGGAGTTGTTGGACAGAGGTTTTATCCGACCGAGTGTATCGCCTTGGGGAGCCAAAGTGCTTTTGTCAAGAAAAGGATGGTACGATGCGGATGTGTATAGACTACCGCCAGTTGAACAAGTTAACTATAAAAAACAAGTATCCGTTGCCCAGGATTGACGACTTGTTTGATCAACTCAAGGGTGCATCGATTTTCTCTAAGATTGACCTTAGGTCTGGGTATCATCAGCTCAAAGTGAAGGAGACTGATATCCATAAAACAAAGATTTCGCACTCGGTATGGGCACTACGAGTTTCGGTAATGCCTTTGGTTTGACCAATGCACCTACAGATTCATGGACATGATGAATCGGGTGTTTCAGCCGTATTTGGATCGGTTCATCGTAGTGTTTATAGACAAAATTTTGGTGTACTCAAAATCTGAGGAGGATCATGACGCGCATCTTCGGGTAGTTCTGCAGGTTCTGAAGGAAAAGCGGTTATACGCCAAGTTTAGTAAGTGCGAGTTTTGGCTTAAGGAGGTAACTTTCTTGGGTCATGTGGTATCAGGTGAGGGAATTAGGTGGATCTCGTAAGATTGAGGCGGTATTGGATTGGAAACCACCCAAGTCGGTGCTGCGAGAGATTCGGAGTTTTCGGGCTTAGCGAGGATATTACAGAGGTTTGTAGAAGGGTTTTCCTTGATTGCAGCACCGTTGACTAAGTTGTTGAGAAAAGGGGTTCCGTTCAGTGTGGACCGAGAAACAAAGAAGAGAGTTTTGACAAGTTGAAGAAGATCCCGATCAAGCTCGGTTCGATCCAAACTGAGGCAGAAAGGAATTCACTGTCTATTGTGATGCATCACATACTTGGTTTAGGTGTGTCTTGATGCAAGATGGAAACGTGGTAGCGTATGCATCTCGGCAGATTGAGTCCTCATGAAGGTAACTACCCGACGCATGACTTGGAGTTGGCTGCAGGTGGTGTTTGCCTTGAAGATTTGGAGGCATTACTTGTCCGGGGAAAAGTCGATAGTGTATACGGATCATAAGAGTCCAAGTATCTCTTGACTCGTAAGGATTTAAATTTGAGGCGCCGAAGGTGGATTGAATTGTTGAAAGATTACGATCGCTCGATTGAGTACCATCCGGGTAAGGCTAACGTAGTAGCTGATGCGTTGAGCCGTAAGGTGGTAGCAGACTTGCGAGCGATGTTTGCTCACCTTAGCCTTTATGATGATGGGAGTCTTTTGGCGGAATTGCAGGTTAAGCCATCTTGGATTGATCAAGGTTAAGGAGGGCGGTGACGGATGAGGTGTTGAGTGCTCGAAGGTTGCAAGTGCAAAATGGTGAATCGAGGGTTACAACTTGGATAGTGGTGGAGTACTGTGTTTTCAAGGGAAGGTATGTATGCCTAAGGCCGCCGAGTTGAGACAGTGGATTCTTCAGGAAGCTCATAGCAGCCCATACGCTATGCATCCTAGAGGTAGTAAGATGTATCGTGATTTGAGGGAATTACTCGTGGCGTGTCTTAAACGGGAGGTAATCGAGTTTGTGGGCAAGTGTTTGACATGCCAAAGCAAGTTAAAGCCGAGAATCGGTTGCCATCGTGGTCATTGCGATCCAGAAAGATCCCACATGTTGGAAGTGGGAGAGGATTACGATGGATTTCGTCAGTGGGCTTCCCCTTACGCCTAGTAAGAAGGACTCAGTCTGGGTTATAGTGGATCGTTTGACTAAGTCGGCTCATTTCATACCGGTGAGGGTTGATTATT
Organism: Gossypium sturtianum; assembly: GCA_025698515.1. Classification (NCBI taxonomy): domain Eukaryota; kingdom Viridiplantae; phylum Streptophyta; class Magnoliopsida; order Malvales; family Malvaceae; genus Gossypium; species Gossypium sturtianum. Next base: position 65,842,960 of record CM046950.1, on the reverse strand, counting down.
CACTTCAAAAATTAGCCAAGTTGTATGTGGCAGAGATAGTGCGGTGGCATGGGGTGCCAGTGTCCATTATCTCGGATAGGGATCCCAGGTTCACGTCGAGGTTTTGGAAAGTTTTGCATCAGGCATTGGGTACCAGATTGGATTTCAGCACGGCTTTTCACCCGCAGTCTGATGGACAGTCTGAGAGGGTAATCCAGATTCTGGAAGATATGTTAAGGGGCTGTGTTCTGGATTTCAGTGGTAGTTGGGAGGAGTACCTACCTTTAGCAGAGTTCGCTTATAACAATAGTTATCAAGCGAGTATTCAGATGGCACCATATGAGGCACTCTATGGGCGGAAATGTCGTACTCCTACGTGTTGGACAGAACTGGGTGAACGACAGATGTTGGGCCCTGAGTTAGTGGGGCGTAAAGCAGTAAGATAAGGTAAAGGTAATTTGGGCTTGTCTTAAGGAAGCGCCGAGACAGTAAATTTTACGCGATCTTAAGCGCGCAGGATATTGAGTATGCATGGGTGATAAGGTTTTTCGAAGGTTTCTACGGAAGAAAGTTTTGAGATTTGGTCGGAAGGGCAAGCTAAGCCCTAGGTTTATCGGGCCATATACTGATGTTGAAGCGAGTGGGACCGTGAGCTTATCGCCTTGAGTTGCCGTAGAATTGAGTCGATTCACGATGTTTTTCACGCCTCAATGCTTAGGCGCTATCGATCGATCCGTCACATGTTGTACGGTTGAGGAGATAGAGGTGAGTCAGATTTGTCTTTCGAGGAGGAACCAGCACGGATTTTGGATCGCGATGTCAAGGTTCTACGACGGAAGTCGGTGCCTTTGGTGAAAGTATTATGGCGGAACCATGGTACGGAGGAGGCCACGTGGGAACCAGAGGATGTGATGCGCAAAGAATACCCTCAACTCTTTCTCCGACTGTAATTTCGAGGATGAAATTATTTTAAGGGGGTAGAACTGTAACATCCTTAAATCGGGGTCTGTGATTTTGCATGGGGTTGCATGTGATGTTATGTCCTTGTGTTTGTTTGATAGGTTTTGGGGTCTAGGCATGACCTCGGGTTAGTCCCGGGTCATGGCCAAAATTTTGTTTTAAGCACTTAAGGAAAGGGAGCTAGGGGAATTAGGGGTTAAAAGAATTTATTGGAGGTTTAAGACACAAGAATTTCCTTGGTAGAGTGGCAAGGGAGGCGCTACACAGGTACAAGGGAGGCGACGCCACAGGGAGCTGGGAGGACCTTGGTTCGAGTTGCAGAAATCCCCTTGCTGCTATTTATTTTTGACGCCACAGACAGGGAGAGGTGTGCTCAGGTGGGACTCTTAGGATTGGATGGGGATAGAATCATCAGTTTTGAATTGGATGGAGAGGAGGAAAATGTGGAGTTTGACTCATTCAAACCAATTTGAATGAGTGGATGGGAGGAATTCAAGGAGAGATGAAGGGGACGGCAAGTGTTTGAGTAGGAGTGGGTTGAGCTTAGCCGAATTTTTTTGGGATGTGGTGTGAGTTTGGGGAAACAATCAGTTTGGTGCTTGAGAAGGGGGGTTGCCGAATGTTCTTAGTAGCCATAGGAGGGTGCATTTTCGGCTAGCTGAGGGGTCCTTTTCATTTCGTGTAGTGTCATAACCGAAACACCAAAGTGCATTCTCTTCTCTTCTCTCTTTTGGCAATTTGGGCACTTGGCGATTCATTTTAGCAACCCCTTGCAGAGTCGAAACTCCCTCTTTGCCGAAACCATTTCTTGGTCACTTCTTCTTCTTCTTCTTTTTGCTTAAGGCCGAAACCAACAACCTCACCCCCATTTGGCATCTCTTCTTTTCTCTCTCAAAACCCCTTGTGCCGAATCTCTTCTTCTCCATTGCGTTATTCTTCTTCATCTTTCCATTGTTCAAAAGCCGAAACCTTGTTGTTTTCTTCTTGGCCGAATATTCTTAGCCTCATTCTCTTCTTTTCTCACGTGTGTTAATCTCTCTGTAGTGCCGAATCTTTTGCTAGTTCTTTTGCTTGGGTTAGCCGAATCTCCTGGTAAGTGATTTCTCCTTCTTTTCTTCTTGATTGATTTGGAGGCTGTCGAATCTCTTTTGCCTTTCCTTTGGCACTCCTTCAATCGTTGGTAATCGAGATCTTAACTTACTCTTGTTCTGTGTAGTAGCCGAGATCCCTAAATAACACTAGGGTGTGCCGAACTTTGAGGTTGAGAGGCCGAATCAATCATTAAGGGAGGAGTACAAATTGATCCAGTGGACCTTCGGGATTTGGTGGCTGATTTAGGTAAGGGTTTTAACGATTCCAGATATGTTTCCCATTCGTTCAAAAGTCGAAGGCTAATCGTTTATGTGCATTAGGGTGTGGTCGATTGCAAGGGGGTTCATTGTGTAGTTTCGGGATTTGGTTGGAAACCAAATCGACACTAAGGTAAGGAGTTGGGTTCATGTGATATATCCTTCGAGATTTCTTTTTGTGCCGAATAGGCTTTTTAGTTACTAACAAGGTGTTGGCCGATTGTAGGAAAGGGAAACAACGCTTCGGGATTTCACTAGATTTGAGTAGTTTCGGGATTTTATTTATATCCGCGATTAGTCAGGTGTGTAAACGCTTACACACTTTATTAGTTTAATGATGCTTATTATGTTACTGTATAACCCTTGGTATTAGTGACCTTGCCGTGCGGCATAAGCTTGGATTCCGGGTAAGTCCCCTATTATGTGATTTACGATATATATATCTGTGTCATTATGTTCTGCTAAATGCTATGTAACCTATGTTTTGCATGACCATTCGATATTATGACACGTATGTAATGAACATGATGATGGGTTGATGAGAGGAGGGGGATGATTTATTTGGACTGTCACCAGTGGTTTTGACCACAAGATGGGTTGGCCCCATCGTTGATTTGTGACTACGGTCACCAAAGTGGTTTTGACCACACTATTGATATGATTTGTGACTAAGTCCCAGTGGTTTTGACCACCAGTGGTTTTGACCACACGATTGATATTTGTGACTACGATCACCAGTGGTTTTGACCACACATGGATTATTGTGACTTGTCCCAGTGGTTTGGTACCACAGTGGGTTGGCCCCACATGATATTACGGGATTGTCATCAGTGGTTTTGACCATACGATGGGTTCGCCCCATCATTGATATATATGTATTTGTGACTTCGGTCACCAGTGGTTTTGACCACCAGTGGTTTTGACCACACGGGGTAGTTAAAGGAGATTGGATGGTTAGGTTATGGGTTGCATGATTTGCATGTTTTGCTAATGATCTGTGTAAGTGGTTGAATTATCAGGTTTGGGATTTATACATTGAGTCTTGGTGACTCACCCCTTCCCTTACATTTTGCAGATGAGGCATAGATCGCAGATATGGAGCCGGGGAGGACTCGAGGTGGCCATGCATCTTAGTTTGGTTTTGACTTTAACTGCTATTTCGTTTAATTAAATTTCTTTAAATTTGGTTTTGGGTTTTGTAATAAGGCCACTAAGTATTATTTTGGGTTTTTATTATTTGCTTTTATTTTGGTTACATCATACATATGCTGGGTTTATGGACTTGTTAAATTAACCGGTAAAAAGCAATGTCTTCAAAACTATATCTCTTCGGGTTTTCAAACGTTACCATTGGGTAACAAAGTTCGCACAATAATAAGGTAACTTGGATGTTTTTATAACTCAAATTTTCAAATCACCTTAAAGGCAAATGGTTTTAAACTTGATTGTACTCATCGCATTCAGTTTTAATAAGTAACCAATGTTTCCTAAAATCGGCAGTAACAAATGGGTTTTCACTCACGAGTTTTCCAAATATTTCAACATCTACTAAAACAACCACATCCTCATTACTGAGTTCTCTAAACCCTAAAGCAATAAAAGAGTCTTCTTTAAAATTTTTCCGACAAACTTATGATTTCAAAAATGTTTTTGCTCCGTAACATACCAGATTCGGTCGTGGTGTGTTGACCGGGTTTGGGGTGTTACAATTTTGGTATCAGAGCCAGGTTCAATAGCTCGGCTGTGGGCCCGAGGCCCAATAATGTTTTAAAAAGGATTGTGAAAGGCTTTTATGGGAAAAGTGTAGTGATGGAAAGCATGGCCCCGAGTCTCCGTAACATACCAGATTCGGTCGTGGTGTGTTGACCGGGTTTGGGGTGTTACATGTTAAATAATGTTAATATTAGTAAAACAAAAGGAATTTTTTGTTCATATCATCATCTTTCCAACCGAAAATTAGAAGGGAGAACACCATTTTTAGGGCTTTGAAGGTTCGACCATAGTTCTTGCTATTTGTAAGTCCGTTTTTGCTTGGTTTTTAATGATTTCTATGTTTTTGTAATTGTTGCAGCTCAATCTAGCTAGCCCGTACCTTTAATTTCGAAACTGTAAAAGATTTTAAGAGTTTCCATTGATGAGCTTATGTGTTCTTTGGTGTTTGAGGATGAAATATGAATTTTTGATGATAGATTTTCATGTTTTGTAAAGTGATTTGTGATGAAATTGCATAATAGGGATTAAATTGTGAAATATGCAAATTGAGTGGTTGAAATGTGAAATAAATGAAAGTTTTGGGCTGCTGGGGACTTATATGAAATTCGGCCAAGCTTGGGTTTAATGAAATTTTTTGAATTTTGTGTATTTGTGAAATAGGGACTAAATTGAGTAAATGTGAAAGTTTAGGGGCTAATATGTAAATATGTCCAAATGTGTATTTTTGGACTAAATTGAATGAGTAGATTATTAAATGGGTTAATTTTGAATATATTCAGATCAACAAAAGAGGAATCCAGAATTAGATCGGGGGAAAGGCAAGATTATCGAGTAATTGACTCATTTCGCCATTTTCATACTCGAGGTAAGTTCGTATGTAATGGGCTCTATTATAATTGTGTTTATATGCTGTGATATTGTATAAATTGTAAATATTAGACTACGAAATTGTTCGACCATGACTCGACAACGATTCGACAATAATTCAAAATGATTCGACTACAAAAGTGTATTGGAAAATCTCGGTTGAACCTTAGGAATAGTTTAGGATGCTAGTGACATGTCATTAGGGTATTGAGTTGGCTTCGGGCCATGATATCGCCACTTCAGGTGCGAGTTATACCTTGATTTGGCTTCGGGCCATGGTATAGGAACTTCGGAGGAGTTACCTTGATTTGGCTACAGGCCATGGTATAGGTACTCCGGGGATAAGTTACCATGATTTGGCTACGGGCCATGGTATAGGTACTTATCGATTGAGATCCTTGAGTATCTGACTTCTATTCCGAATGGTTCAACGGGAAAGTGAAAGATGTGGACTAGATTGAGATAGGTACAAGTTGGTACAAGTATGTTCGTAAAGTTTATAAACATTGAATCCATAAAATGGCTGAAATTATGGTAAGCTAGTGAATGAATGATTGAATGGTTTAAGATTTAATGTATTTGTATTATCTTGCATTTATATTCATTGAATTGTGAATGAATGGTGAGATTGCTCATTACGTTAATACAAACTTACTAAGCTATGAAGCTTACTGTGTGTTATCTTTCCATGTTTATAGTGAATCAAGGCTAGCTCGGATCTGGGAATCATCGGGAACATCATCGCACTATCGAACATCTATTTGGTACTTTTGAATTTTGTATATTTGGTATATGGAATGTATAGGCCTGAGTCAGTTTGGTAAATGATGTAGCCATTTGAGTTGGCTTATGAATATATATGTTTGGTTTGTATATAGCCAAGGAAGTTGGCATATTTTGGTTGATTGAGTTATGTTTATAATTGTGCAAATGGCTTATGTTATGAGTTGATGAATGAAATAGTGATGCTAGTTGATGATAGGTATTATGATATCAAATAGTAGCATTTTGAGTATTGATATGCTAGTGAAATAAGGCAAATAATGCATATTTGATGGTAGCCACATTGATGGATTATGATGATGAGGTTTTTGTATGAATTTGAATGGCCTAATTTGGTATTTAGATACTTGCATTGTTGATATTGGGAAAGCATGTTTTGATCTTGATTTGGTTGCCTGGAATGTCCAATTATGCTATTATTATGTGCCATGTGAGTAATGTAGGTGGATGGTAATTTAGGGTGGCAAATTGGCCTTGCAAATGGCCTATTTTTGTCCACACGGGCAGAGACACGGGCCTGTGTCTCAGCCGTGTGTGACACACGGTCATGTTACACAGCCGTGTGTCCCCTGGTGTTGATATTAAAATGAAGTCAGTATGCTCCACACGGTCTCAAAAACAGGCGTGTGACCGGCGGTGTGGCACAAGTCAGTATACCCCTCTAAATGGCACACGGCCTAGCATATGGGCATGTGACTTGGTTGTGTTGCATAAGTCAGTAAACCCTACAGGTTTGGCACGGCCTAGTACACGGCTTGGCACACGGGCGTGTGATGCTAATTCGAAGGGCACACGGGCTAGACACATGGGCGTGTGGTCGGCCGTGTGACCCAAGTCAGTATGTATGCCCTATTTTCACACGGCTTGGGAGACGGGCGTGTGATCCTTGTGTGTTTGAATTTTTATAAGTTTCCAAAATTTTTGTATGTTATCGGTTTAGTCCCGAACCACTTCTAAAGCTTGTGTAAGGCCTCATAGGCCCTATTAAAGGACAATGTGATGATATTGAGTGATTTATGAGAATGAATGCTTTATATTTGATAAATGTATGCTATATGTTACGAACTAATAGGTAATACCTCGTAACCCTATTCTGATGGTGAATATGGGTGAGGGGTGTTACATAAAGACAAGATTCAGAATGCAAGATCGGGCAACACTGCCACTAGAGGGAGACCCCCAAGGAATGCGACCAATAGTAAAGGTGTAACTAAAGATTCAACTGTAAGATCCGAGGCTAGAGCACCTGCTAGAGCCTATGCTATCCGTGCTCGCGAAGAAGCGACATCTCCCAATGTTATCACTGGTACTTTTTCTCTCTATAATACTAATGTAGTTGCATTGATTGATCCTGGATCGACTCATTCTTATATTTGCATGAAATTGGTAGCTAGTAAGAGCTTGCCTGTTGAGTTTACTGAGTTTGTGATTAAAGTGTCAAACCCTTTAGGCAAACATGTATTAGTTGATAGAGTTTGCAATAAATGTCCCTTGATGATTCGAGGTCACTGTTTTCTGGCTGATTTAATGTTGTTGCCATTTGATGAGTTTGACGTTATTTTGGGTATGGATTGGTTGACACTGCATGATGCGGTAGTGAATTGTAGATGGAAAATCATTGAATTGAAATGTTAAAATGGTGAAATTCTTCGAATTGATTAAGATGAGTCGGGTGAGTTACCTGTTGTAATTTCTTCGATGTCTGCCCAGAGATATGTGAGAAAGGGTTGTGAAGCTTACCTTGCTTATGTGTTGAATACAAAAGTTTTTGAATTAAAATTTGAATCAGTGCCGGTAGTTTGTGAATATCCAGATGTTTTTCCAGAAGAGTTGCCTGGGTTGCCACCGATTAGAGAAGTTGAATTTGGTATTGATTTAGTGCCAGGGACTTCATAGATATTGATTGCTCCGTATAGAATGGCTCCGACTGAATTGAAAGAATTAAAAGATCAGTTGCAAGAGTTTAAAGATAAGGGTTTTGCAAGACCGAGTTTTTCTCCCTTGGGTGCACCAGTATTATTTGTAAAGAAGAAAGACGGATCTATGAGACTTTGTATCAATTATCGATAGCTCAACAAGGTAATGATAAAGAACAAGTATCCTTTGCCAAGAATTGATGACTTGTTTGATTAGTTGAAAGGGGCAACAGTGTTCTCCAAGATTGATTTGAGGTCTGGCTACTACCAGTTGAGAGTTAAAGAGTCGGATGTACCGAAAACCGCTTTCAAAACAAGGTACGGGCATTATGAATTTCTTGTCATGCCTTCCGGACTACCTAATGCTCCTGCTGTTTTTATGGACTTGATGAATCGAATCTTTCGACCATATTTAGATAAATTCGTGGTTGTGCTTATTGACAATATTCTAATTTGTTCTCGAGATGTGACTAAGCATGCCGAGCAGTTAAGAACTGTATTACAGACTTTGAGAGATAAGAAATTATTTGCTAAATTCAGTAAAAGTGAGTTTTGACTCTGAGAAGTCGGATTTTTGGGACATTGTTTCTGGAGATGGTATTCAGGTTGATCCGAGTAAGATTTCAGCAATTATTGATTGGAAATCGCTGAGAAATGTATCAAAGGTTAGAAGCTTTTTGGGATTAGCCAGCTATTATAGACGTTTTGTTAAGGGTTTTTTGATGATCGCTACTCCTATGACTAAGCTATTGCAAAAAGATGTTAAGTTCGAATGGTCTGGGAAATGCCAAAAGAGTTTTGAACAGTTGAAAGCCTTATTGACTGAGGCACCAGTTTTAGTGCAACCTGAACCGGGAAAAGAGTTTGTAATTTGTAGCGATGCGTCACTGAACGGTCTTGGTTCTGTGTTGATGCAAGAGGGCAAGGTGATAGCCTATGTCTTAAGACAGTTGAAACCACATGAGAAGAATTATCTGACGCATGATCTAGAATTGGCTGCCATATTGTTTGCTTTGAAGATTTGGAGACATCATATGTATGGTGAGAAATGTCATGTCTTTTCGAATCATAAAAGTTTAAAGTACTTGATGACTCAGAAGGATTTGAATTTGCGATAACGGAGATGGCTTGAGCTACTAAAAGATTATGAGTTGGTAATTGACTACCATCCCGGAAAGGCGAATGTAGTCGCAGACGCTTTGAGCAGGAAGTCCTTGTTTACCTTGAGAGCTATGAATACGAGGTTGGCTTTATCTGAGGATAGTTCGATTCTAGCTGAGTTGAGAGCTAGACCGGTATTTCTTCAGCAAATTTTTGAAGCTCAGAAAAGTGATAGTGAATTGCAAGCCAAAAGAGCTCAGTGTGAATCGAGTAGTGATTCAGACTTTTGGATCGGTTCTGATGATTGTTTGATTTTCCAAGGTAGGATTTGTGTACCGAAAGAGACCGAGCTTATTCATAAAATTCTTCATGAGGTGCATAATGGTTGTTTATCTGTTCATCCGGGAAGTACGAAGGTGTACAATGATTTGAAGAAACTGTATTAGTGGTCAGGTATGAAATGAGATATCTCTGAATTTGTATCGAAATGTTTGATTTGTCAACAAGTAAAAGCCGAACACCAAGTACCTTCGGGTTTACTTTAGCCAGTGATGGTACCCGAATGGAAATGGAATAGAATTATAATTGATTTTGTAACGGGTTTACCTTTGACTCCGAAAAAAAAAGATGCAGTTTGGGTCATTGTTGATAGATTGATGAAATCGAATCATTTTATTCCAGTACGTACCGACTATTCACTTCATAAGCTAGCTGATTTGTACATTGCTAAAATTGTTAGATTGCATGGGGTGCCTATTTCTATTATTTCGGATAAAGATCTTAGGTTTACTTCGCGTTTTTAGAAAAAAGTTGCAAGAAGCTTTGGGTACGAAATTGAACTTTAGTACCGCATTTCATCCGCAAACCGACGGTCAATCTGAAAGAAGGATACACATCCTCGAAGATATGCTCCGATGTTGTGTTCTCGAGTTCGAAGGTAGTTGGAGAAAATATCTAGCTTTAGCCGAATTTGCTTATAACAACAGTTTTCAGTCGAGTATTAAGATGGCATCGTATGAAGCATTGTATGGCTGCAAGTGTCGAACTCTGTTGTACTGGACCGAGCTCAGTGAGAGACAGATTCACGGGGTTGAATTGGTTAGAGAAATTGAAGAAAAAGTGAAAGTAATTCATGATTGTTTGAAAGCAGCTTCGGATAGACAGAAATCGTACATGGATTTGAAAAGAAAAGAGATTGAGTTTCAAGTTGGTGATAAAGTATTTCTAAAAGTATCTCCGTGGAAGAAAATTCTTAGATTTGGTCGCAAAGGCAAGTTGAGTCCGTGTTTCATTGGACCGTATGAGATAGTTGAAAGAATAGGGCCAGTGGCATATCGGTTAGCTTTACCGACAGAGTTGGAAAGGATTCACAATGTATTTCATGTGTCGATGTTGCGGCGTTATCGATCAGACCCTTTGCATGTGATTTCTTCGACAGAGGTTGACATTCGACCCGATATGACTTATGGTGAAGAACCGATCAAGATTATGGCTCGGGAAGTCAAACAGTTGAGAAATAAAAGTATTGCTCTAGTGAAATTTTTATAGATACGACATGGGGTCGAAGAGGCTACGTGGGAACCCGAGGAAGCTATGAGAAAATAGTACCCAAACCTCTTTTTCGGTAAGATTTTCGGGGACGAAAATTCCTAAAGAGGGGAGAGTTGTAACAACCCGATTTTGGGTCTTGTCACAATAGTGGTTTCGAGACACCAAATCTGACACAGTAAAATTTATTTTTATTATATTTTTATGGTCTATAGTTTTATGGAATGATTTCATGGAAATTTCGTTAAAAAATTTTGACGTTTGGGCACTCAATTTAGTTAAAGGGACTAAATTGTAAAAAGTGAAAAATTTGAGTTCTATATGTTAAAGATGTCCAATTGCAAAGAGATCTTAAATTAGAGGTCCTTAGATAGTAATTAGACTATTATACTTTAAGATGGACTAAAATGGACATGGTTAGGTGAAATTTCAAAGTTATGCATTAATGGCATTTTGGTCATTTGGTAAATAAAGATAAAATAAAACAAATAAAAAGATGTCATCTTCTTCAATTGAGTCCCTCAGCGTTGAAATTTCAAGGGAGACCATAGCTAGGGTTTTTTCATCTTCCAAGCTCGATTGTAAGTCTGTTCTAGCCCCGTTTTTAATGATTTTTATGTTTTTGAGATCCTTACAACCTAAACTAGCTATTTTAAGGACTAATTTGAAAAGATGTCAAAGTCTAAAATTTTACCCATGTTAGATAATTGTGTATTTTCATGTTTAATGGTAGAAAATGTATGTTTGATGTTAGATAAACTATGTTTGATGTTAGATAAACTGTAACACCCCAAACCCGGCCTAGAAGTTAGGCCCGAATCTGGCGTGTCACATTGAAGGAAGTTGAAAAGCTAAGCAATTGTTTAGAAAAGTTTTATCGGATTTTTGAACTCCGAGTTCGTTGTTTGTTTGAGAAAAACGCAATTTGCTAAATGACCGTTTAAAAGTTGTTATCATTTTGAAAAACTGTTTTGTTATGAAAGTTGAACTTGCATCGTTGCGTAAACATGATATTTTAGAAAACGATTACTAATGTTTTTAGAAAACCCCGTATTTATAAGTTTAACAGTTATAAATGAAAACTTAGAAACCAATGACCTTATTACAAAATATTAACCCAAAATAAATAATCTTAAAATAAGGTAAAAATCGAAATTACTAAATTTCACGAGTAGTATCTCCGATGTATAGCCACCCCCGAGTCCTCTACGGCTTCCAATCCTCTATCGCTGGGAATTACCTGAAACATTTAATAAAAAGAAGGGGTGAGTTTACGAAAACTCAGTGTGTAATTCCCCTTACGAACAAAATCTGTAAAAACATGCATCAAAATAATTCGGGCCCAAGCCCATTAAAGTAACGGTGGCAATTGGGCATTAGCCCAAAATAGCCTCGATTGGGCCTTAACCCAAGTCAAATGTCACATGTCATACATATAAATCAGGGCCTAAGCCCATCTCAGTAATATAATCCAGATATTCAATGCGTTAATGCCCATACCAACCCTGCACTCCGTCTCCTGTCCAACCCTACACTCTTGTGGGGATTTAATCGACCCACCCATCCCTACACTCCTTATGTAGCACCGGTTGCGGTACTAACTTATCGGTGCAGCATAGCTACTCGGTGGCTAAAAAGCCTTCAGTAGCGGTATTACAATTGGCACAAAGCCATCAGTGACTGTATTATATTTGGCACATAGCCATCAGCGACGGTAATATAATCGGCACACAGCCTTGGGTAAATATGATCGACACAGAGTCATCGATATATAAGTTAGGCACATAGACACTGTAAATACGATTGGCACAAAGCCATAATATTGGCACTGAGCCTTCGGTATTGGCACAAAGCCCATAATTACGGCACGAAGCCATATTAATGGCACACAGCCCTCTGTAACATTATTGGTGCAGCATGGCTGCTCGATGGCTAAAAAGCCTGCGGTGGCTATAAAGCCTTCGGTGGATCCACAGTCGTCAACCGACCATGCGATCCTATTAGCACTTCCTCCGTATTAATAATCCCAACCCCATGCAATATGTCGTGTATGTCATGCTCAATCATTACACGTGTATGCAAAATGGCCATGCTCAGTAACAATTATTTAAACATGTAATAAAAGCATATCATTCATGCAACCACAGCCAAATTAGTCCACTCATTGCACAAGTCGATCATTTACCTACAAGGGCAAATCAGTCATTTTACCCTATAAGGGTATTTCGGTAATTCTACCTTACAGGGGTAGTTCGGTAATTCTACTCATAACCAATCCATGTAAGCAACGCATCTCAAACATAATCAATCATACAATTAACACATACAACGCTAGTACTACCACAAGGGTACAACGGTCATTTTGTCGTTTAGGGGTAAAATGGTAATTTCACCCCTTGGGGGTATTTCAGTAATTTCGCAAACCAGGGGTATTTCGGTAATTTTACAAACCAGGGGTATTTTGGCAATTTTGCAAACCGGGGGTATTTCGGTAATTTCGTGAACCATGGGTATTTCGGTAATTTTGAACCCATTCCACAACCGAGTTTTATAACCCAGGCTCTGATACCATAATTGTAACACCCTAAACCCAGCCTAGAAGTTAGGCCTGAATCTGGCGTGTCACATTGAAGGAAGTTGGAAAGCTAAGTAATTATTTAGAAAAGTTTTATCGGATTTTTGAACTCCGAGTTCGTTGTTTGTTTGAGAAAAACGCGATTTGCTAAATGACCGTTTAAAAGTTGTTATTATTTTGAAAAACTATTTTGTTATGAAAGTTGAACTTGCATCGTTGCGTAAACATGATATTTTAGAAAACGATTGCTAATGCTTTAAGAAAACCCCGTATTTCTAAGTTTTCATTTATAACTGTTAAACTTATAAATACGGGGTTTTCTTAAAACATTAGCAATTATTTTCTAAAATATCATGTTTACGCAACGATGCAAGTTCAACTTTCATAACAAAACGATTTTTCAAAATAATAACAACTTTTTAAACGATCATTTAGCAAATCACATTTTCTCAAACAAACAACGAACTTTCGAGTTCAAAAAATCGATAAAACTTTTCTAAACAATTGCTTAGATTTTCAACTTCCTTGAATGTGAAACGCGATTCGGCCTAGCCTAACTTCTAGGCCGGGTTTGAGGTGTTACAATTATGGTATCGAGCTTTGAGTTGCAAAACTTCGGTGTGGAATGGGTTCGAAAATGTTTTTTTAGAGTTATTTGAAATTTGGTTTAAAAATATATCTTTATTGAAAGTATGGCACCCGAGTCTTTGGCACCAAATCCGTAAGTCCCCTTACTTATTATATGCTATAATGACTGTATTTATTCTGTGTGCTTTTGGATGTGATGTTTGAATGAAATTTTTTTATGTATGAGTGTTAAATATATGTTTGCTTACAGTATTAGATATTTGGGTGTGTGAAGAGGTTCCAAGCTTAAGTTAGAAAGTGTATTCTTGTTTTAGAATCAGTCTTGCAGCGTGAGTGTAGTGTTGTAGGTTAGGATGTGCATTGTTTCTATAATTTGGAAATTTCGAGGACGAAATTTTTTTAAGGAGGGTAGATTTGTAACATCCCAAAGTTTGGCCTAGTAGGATTGGGCCAAATGGGCCTTAGGCGTAGGAGCGTTTAAAACTTTTGGGAATAAGAGAACGGCTTTAGTGCAAGTTGGATCTAGTAGATGAGGGATTTTGGAAGGTTAGGGGGCTTCTATGAAGTCCCGGGTTCAAACTTTGGCTTTAGGGAAATTTTGGTTTTAGGTGAAAAAATCCCTGGGAGTTGGTAGGTAGGCTTTGAGAATAAAATGTGGAGAAAAATGACACAAGTGGAGTGTGTGGTGTAGTGGCAAAGTGACGCCACATAAGAGACAAGGGGGTGACGCCAGGGAAGGAATGAGGTTCAAGGTTCAAGTCTTGGCTCTTGCATTTTGGTTTTCTTTTTAAATGGATTCTAGAATTTTTCCATAGGGTTATATTTAGTTGCGCATGATTTTAGACACAAGAGGAGTTTGTGCCCAAGTGGTTAGCGGTGTGGATTATGCTACAAGGGAGCACAGGTTCGAATCTCATGGAAAGCGAGGAGTATTTATTTTTCTAAGTTGGGGCGGCAAGAGTTTGAGTTGGATTTAAACTCTGCTAACGGAGGGATCCCACATCGGAAAGATACAAAGAAGGAAGGTGAGAAGCTAGCTATATATAGAGCAGTCTATGAGGAGGGTTAAGATACCTTGGTGGGTGTTTGGGCACAGGAGTGGTCGGAGCGCGGATTAGCACCAGATTCCTATCAGGTTTGTAACTCTCTCTACTCTAGTTGTAGAGCGGCAAGCCGCCGAAGTCTTTGGTCACGGCAATAGTAGCCACACGCGCGCGAGCTAACGCGTGTGGGGCTTCGACAGCGATAGTTGAGGCCATCGGTAGTATTCTTGTGGGTTGAGGCTGCTTGGGCCACGATGGGCCGAAGTGGGGCCCGTGGGCCCAATTGAATAAAATGTATGATGGTGTAGTATATAGTGAACTAGACTAGGTTAATCTCATATACGTGACTAGATTTGTGTTAGGTGGGCCCACGGCGTGTGGGGCGAATGGCCGAAATCGGGTTTTAGGCCCTATAGTCCGGTACGACCGAAAATGGTAGTTGAGTCGCTCGATGCGACATTAGGCCTTTGGAAAGGCCATTGCAGGTGCGAAATTACTGAAATACCTTTGGTTTACAAAATTACTAAAATACCTTTGGTTTATAAAATTACTAAAATACACTTGGTTTACAAAATTACTAAAATACCTTTGGTTTACAAAATTACCAAAACACCCCCGATTTGCAAAATTACCAAAATACCCCCGATTTGTAAAATTACAGAAATACCCCTGGTTCGCGAAATTACTGGAATACCTTCGGTTTGTAAAATTACCGAAATACCCCTGGTTTGTAAAATAACTGAAATATCCCTGGTTTACAAAATTACCGAAATACCCCCAGTTTACAAAATTACTGAACTACCCATGGTTTGCAAAATTACCGAAATACCCCCAATTTGTAAAATTGCCGAAATACCCCTAGTTTGTAAAATTACCAAAATACCCCTGGTTTGCAAAATTACTAAAATACCCCTAAGGGGTGAAATTACTGTTTTACCCCTAAACGACAAAATGACCGTTGTACCCTTGTGGTAGTACTAGCGTTGTATGTGTTAATTGTATGATTGATTATGTTTGAGATGCGTTGCTTACATGGATTGGTTATGAGTAGAATTACCGAACTACCCTTGTAGGGTAGAATTACCGAAATACCCTTATAGGGTAAAATGATTGATTTGCCCTTGTAGGTAAATGATCGACTTGTGCAATAAGTGGACTAATTTGGCTGTGGTTGTATGAATGATATGCTTTTATTACATGTTTAAATAATTGTTCTTGAGCATGGCCATTTTGCATACGATGTAATGATTGAGCATGACATACACGACATATTGCATGGGGTTGGGATTATTAATACGGAGGAAGTGCTAATAGGATCGCATGGTCGGTTGACGATCGTGGATCCACCAGAAAGGCTTTATAGCCACCGCAGGTTTTTAGCCATCGAGCGACCATGCCGCACCGATAATGTTACCGAGGGAGAGTGTGTGCCATTAATATGGCGTCGTCGTCGTAATTATGGGCTTTGTGCCAATACCGAAGGCGCTTTGTCTTTGATATTATGGCTTTGTGCCAATCGTATTTACCGTGGCTATGTGCCTAACTTATATATCGATGACTCTATGTCGATCATATTTACCCAAAAGGTGTGTGCCAATTATATTACAAATCGTCGATGGCTATGTGCCAAATATAATCTGATCCATCGATGGCTTTGTGCCAATTGTAATAACGCCATGAAGGCTTTTTAGCCACCGAGCAACTATCTTTGCACCGATAAGTTAGTGCCGCATGGCAGGTGCTACATAAGGAGTGTAGGGATGGGTGGGTCGATTAAATCCCCACGAGGAGTGTAGGGTTGGACAGAGGCGGAGTGCGAGGGTTGGTATGGGCATTAACACATTGCATATCCTGGATTATATTATTGAGATGGGCTTAGGCCCCGATTTATATGTATGACATGTGACATTTAACTTGGGTTAAGGCCCAACCGAGGCTATTTTGGGCTAATGCCCAATTGCCACCGTTACTTTAATGGGCTTGGGCCCGAATTGTTTTGATGCATGTTTTTACAGATTTTGTTCATAAGGGGAATTACACATTGAGTTTTCGTAAACTCACCCCCTCTTTTTATTAAATGTTTCAGGTAATTCCCAGCGATAGAGGATTGGGAGCCGTAGAGGACTCGGGGGTGGCTATACATCGGAGATACTACACGTGAAATTTAGTAATTTTGATTTTTACCTTATTTTAAGATTATTTATTTTGGGTTAATATTTTGTAATAAGGTCATTGGTTTATCTTGTAAACCAAGGGTATTTTAGTAATTTTGTAAACCAAGGGTATTTTAGTAATTTTGTAAACCGAAGGAATTTCAGTAATTTTGCACCTGCAATGGCCTTTCCAAAGGCCTAATGTCGCCTCGAGCGACTCAACTACTATTTCCGGTCGTACCGGACTATTGGGCCTAAAACCTGATTTCGGCCCATTCGAGCCCACAGCTCGTGTGGCCCACCTAACACAAATCTAGCCACGTATATGAGATTCACCTAGTCTAGTTCACTATATACTACACCATCATACATTTTATTCAATTGGGCCCACGGGCCCCACTTCGGCCTATCGTGGCCCAAGCAGCCTCAACCCACAAGAATACTACTGATGGCCTCAACTATCGCGTCGAAGCCCCACACGTGCGTTCGCACGCTCGTGTGGCTACTATTGCCGTGACCAGCACTTCGGCATTTGCCGCTCTACAACTAGAGTAGAGAGAGTTACAAACCTGATAGGAATCTGGTGCTAATCCGCGCTCCGACCACTCCTGTGCCCAAACGCCCACCAAGGTATCTTAACCCTCCTCATAGACTGCTCTATATATAGCTAGCTTCTCACCTTCCTTCTTTGTATCTTTCCGATGTGGGATCCCTCCGTTAGCAGAGTTTAAATCCAACTCAAACTCTTGCCGCCCCAACTTAGAAAAATAAATACTCCCTTGCTTTCCATGAGATTCGAACCCAGGCTCCCTTGTAGCATAATCCACACCGCTAACCACTTGGCCACAAGCTTCTCTTGTGTCTAAAATCATGCGCAACTAAATATAACCCTATGGCAAAATTCTAGAATCCATTTAAAAAGAAAACCAAAATGCAAGAGCCAAGACTTGAACCTTGGACCTCCTTCCTTCCCTGGAGTCACCCCCTTGTCTCTTATGTGGCGTCACTTTGCCACTACACCACACACTCCACTTGTGTCATTTTTCTCCACATTTTTCTCAAAGCCTACCTACCAACTCCTAGGGTTTTTTTCACCTAAAACCAAAATTTCCCTAAAGCCAAAGTTTGAACCCGGGACTTCATAGAAGCCCCCTAACCTTCCAAAATCCCTCAACTACTAGATCCAACTTGCACTAAAGCCATTCTCTTATTCCCAAAAGTTTTAAATGCTCCTATGCCTAAGGCCCATTGGGCCCAATCCTACTAGGCCCAACTTTGGGATGTTACATAAACAACTTTTACTAAGTGATTTTTGATGAAAATGCCTAAAAAGGACCTATTTATAAAAGTTGTAAAATGACTAATTAGGCTAGCTACTGACTTAACCACACGGCTACTAGGCACGCCCGTGTGCCACGACCATATTAGCAAAACAGGTCATTTGCAAGGCCATATTGCCACCTACAATAGGGTCATACCTACAAGCAATATACCAATTTCAAATCATACACAATTGAAAATCAAAGACATGCCAAATAATCAACAAGTCTCCACATTCAATTTCATTTCCATTCATGTCAATTTGTACAACTAAAACACATACTTATATTCAAGCATGATTCATCCACATTTACCTTTCTTATAACCATTTCATTGATCAATCAAACATACTCATAATGCATTCATATGATTACCATAGCCTTGACCATTTCATTTACTATCAAACCATACCAAAACATATATCATGTATCATATTCACTCAAGCATAATACCAACATTAATCTAGCCAAATCACATGGCTATTTACATCTCAAACTTATACCAAATGACTAGTGATCGTGTGTCAGAGTTTTAAAAATTTATATAATGAATGATCTAACCTAGAAACTAACTATGACAACTATTGAGGAAAGCGCACCTATCGAACAGTAGTATAGTTTAACGGCAAGACCAGATTGTCGAACCCAAGGGAACCAAAAGTACTAATACTAACTTTCTTTCTATTATTTAGCCTAAGAATTGAAGTGAATTATTGTTTAATCTAAAATTAACTAACTACTAAGCTAAAGATGCTAAGATGAAGGGAATGAATTGGGGAAATACTTGTGGGAAAAACCAATTGATTAAGACAATACCCAAGGAGGAATCCACCTAGACTTCACTTGTTATCTAACTCTGAACCAGACGATTTATTCACTTGACTTAATCCGTAGGATTCCCTAATGTATATTAATACCTCCATCGATGCTACTAACGTCTAACCCTAGGTTGATTAATTGAAATCTCGTTCTAATTAAAACACCTAGAATTGCATTAACTCAATCTATGGACTCCTATATTAGGTTTGACCCTAATCTGGCAGATTTTCGTCACCCTATCTCTAGGCACGCGAGCAACTCCACTTAACTATGCTAGATCTACTCTTAGACAGGGACTTTTTCTCCACTGCCTAAGCACATCAATACTTGAATCAATATCCTTAAATATCAAAACAAGAATTAAGAACACATAATTAAGAACAAATCAAGTATTTATCATATTGTTCAGAAAACAATAACAAGATCCGTCTTAGGTTTCATCCCCCTCAGGTATCTGAGGGTTTAGTTCATAATCATAAAAAGATACATCTCAGAAGAAAAGATAAAACAAAACATAAGAAAAACCCTAAAACCCCCTGAAGGAATTGAAGAGAAGATCTTTCGTCTTGAGTATAACTCCGGCTTCTTGACATGAATCAACTGGCTATCTTGGAGTAAATCCCACGATTCTGACCTCTCCGGCTTGGCTCCTTGGCCTAGCTGGACGCCCCTCTAAAGGTTGGCCTTTAGGGTATTTATATAGGCTTTTGGAATGTGTTTCTTTGCCTCTAAGTACCCTAATCCGAATAAAATTCTTCCATTCCATGGCAGGGACACGCCCGTGTGGCACGCCCGTGTTAATCGACTTCAGGCCGTGTTCGAGCCTGCTAAAGGGGCACGACCGTATGGTGAAACCCCAGGCTGTGTCGATTTCTCACTTTGGCCTATTTGGCCCGTTTTAAGCCCGTTTTCCATTCTTTTCATCCTCCTATACTCTCCTAAGTATAAAACATGAAATTAAAGGATTAAGAGCACCAAATTCCATAATTCAAGGGATAAATCATCCAAAAGCATGCTAAATGTGGAGATAAAATATGTTACTATTACGGTTTATCAAATACCCCCGCACTTAAGCTTTTGCTTGTCCTCAAGCAAAATTCCCAACTCACAATTAAAACAGAATTTCCTCAATTCATAACTTTCATCAATAATGTCTAATCATAATTCATAGGTAATTCATACATTAATAATTTAACCGGAAGGTTCCTAAAGATTCAAACAATCAAAGTCATAGTTTTTATAGTACGAAAAATAGGTGTTTCTCCTTACCTAATTAATTACCTCTGATTCAAAATCGAAAAAAATTAACATCCTCACTAAAGATTCACTCAAATCACTCAAAGTGTTTAAGGTTCAAAAATAAGCACTCAGAAGTTGAACATGAAAAGTTAATCCCATAGGCTTGCATGAAAATCAAATCTCCACCACTGTAAAATGATATGATACACAAATCAAAAGGTCTTTTATGGGTTGTAACGGGGCTTGGGTTAAAGGTATGGATAAAGGCTGAATTAGAGGGTTAGTATGAGATTGACCTGACAAATTACCTAACTAGAAACAACGAACTGATAATAAATAATTACATCAATTGGAAACTTAATACTAATAACATGAGCTTTTTCTAAAGATAATGAAATTAGCAGTTTGAGCTCAAATAACATAGAACTAATAATGAATATACTTTGTTTTTTTTAAGAACAAATCAAGTACAATAATAATAAGATAGAATTTAATAATTGGAATAAAGAAAATAGTTAAGTAACCGTTCAAATCAAATCTCGATATAGGGGTAGTCAAGAGAAATGGTGATAACAAATACAAAGTTGGTTTTGGGTTAATATTAATGGGTGAGTCAATAAAAGGGTTGTTAGGATCAAAGGGGTTCACTAAGGGTTAATTGTGAGGGTAGGCTTTTTATGGAGTAAGTGGGTTAAATCCTAGGTGCCTTTATCATCTTAGTATATCAAATCAAAGGTGTGGTCTTGACATGTATAATCGAAGCAAGTTTTAGAATAACAAATCAATGTTGACACACTCATAATCAATAAAGTGAGCATGAAAAGGAATGTATGCTCTAAAAGGCTCAAAAAATCACAAAAATTATGGGATTTTTGATATCAACCTTGTAAATTTCAAACTTCAAAGCAATAATTAGATTCGGGTAGACAACCTAACAAAATTTTTACTTCTGAAAAATAGACTTATCATGCTTGATTTTCTAGTCTCCTAAAGTTTAAATCATCACTGCTCAAATTGTCAATGACTTAATCCAAAACATATCGATCAAAATCATAAATCAGAGGAATTTTATTCTAATAGTGATATGAGAAAATTTACTTAAGAACAAGACATAATTCAGGAATTTGAGAATAATGCAAAAAGTTAGGCACTTTTAAGATTGACCCCCCACACTTAAGATGTACATTGCCCTCCATGTACAAAGATAGATAAAATTTCATAAAAGATAGGGAGATATGAAACTTCCTGAATTTTGGATAGATTCCTTGAGTTGGAGGTGTGGAAACTTGATTCAGAGGTAAAAGATAAGTTGGAGGAGGCATCTCTGGTGGTGGTATGGTGGCTGCCCACTATTACTGCGCTAGATGAAGAAATTAGGTAGCCTGTGAAGAAATAGCCAGGAAATAGTAAGACATATTTAAAATAAACTAATTATGTATTTAAAGACAAGAAAGATAAAGAGAAAGAAAATAGAAAGTAAAATAAAATTAAAAGAAAAGATTAATGGACTGAAAAGTCCTTATCGTTAGATGGTTGGCGAGGTAGGTGTGATTTCTAAGGCCGTGGTGTGTGATTCCCAAGTAGCCTGAAGAACCTAAAAATAAGAAACTAAAATATGATACACTAAATTTAGTGGAAGAGAAGTTAAGATAAGGAAAATAAAGGAGAAGAGAAAAGAAAAATAAAAACTAAATGGCCTCAAATGTCCTCGGCTTGTCGAGTTAATGAAGCGGCTGGCATGAACTTATGTAGGTCGGTCTTGCAGAGGGAGACTGTGCTAGGATCCTTTTGCTTCTTTGACATGGATATGGTGTACATCTAGAGTATGGAAAAGGGCCAAGGAAGGAGAATATGGAAGGGGGTCTAAAAATGTATGGAAGAAGGGAATGGGAGTAGTTGAGAAGAGGAGGGGTGGTTTAAATAGAGTTTTGATGTGGTACATCCCACGCCTGCGTGTACCATGGGCGTGTTAGATCACTGGGCCGTATCGTGCGGCCGTGTTGTGCTTCGTTCGTTTCTCCCATGCCCGTTTCGTAGTGACCACGCCCATGTTTGATAAAACAGTGTCGACCACGGCTGTATCGTACGACCGTGGTGTTTAGTCGGAGCCCGTGTGACTTCCTTTAGTGTCAGCCACGGCCATACCGCACGGTCGTGGCAATTTATAGTCGTCCGTGATTTGGGAATCTTTCGTCATTGGCTCGTACTACCTCTGCTATGTCAATACGGAAGTCCGTAGTATCCATACGGCCACGACCACGGTCGTGTGGTATGGAAATTTGTGCCTAAATATAAATAAAAGAAAAGAAATAAAACTAAGCTTAATTATTAGGGTTAGTGCTCGGGTTGCCTCCCGAGAAGCGCTCGTTTAAAGTCTTAAGCTAGACTTACCTCTCATTCGCATAATCAGGGTGGTTTGAAGAGTTGAACATCCTTCTTCATGCTATCTGTCCTATTATTAGTATATAGTTCAAGTCGAGTAGCATTTATTTTAAAAGTGCCAAATGTAGGATTACTTACCTCGACTGTTCCGTATGGGAAGACATTGATTACCCTAAAAGGGATTTCTTTGTTTGTATTAGGGTCAGGAGGAGATATTCAAGGGTCCGCTTTATTTAACAATACCTGAACTCCGATTTTGAATTTGTCTATCCCATAGAGTGGCTTTGGTTCTGCTTCGTGTATCCCTAGTTTTTCCTTGAAATGTGTCTTCCACTCATCTAGTTCATCGATCTGAAGCATTCGTTCCTCATGGGTTATTTCTTTGTTGGCATGAGATATAGGATCTGGCTCAGTTGTGTTGTTCCATGGTGCTTCCTGAAAAGAAGGTTTAACTAATTGGTTATCAATTGAATTTACTTTCTCACCTCTATCACTTGATGTCCTGGTTGAGTCGAGAGCCTGAAGACTGATTGATTTGTCACCTACACGGAGTATGAGTTCTCCTGTACTAACATCAATTTTAGTTCTGGTAGTTGCTAAAAAGGGTCTTCCTAAAATTAAGGGGATACTATTGTCCTCATCGATGTCTAAAACTACAAAGTCTACTTGGAATACGAATTTATCAATCTTTATGAGAACATCTTCGATTATACCCCTAGGAATTCTAATAGTTTTATCAGCTAATTGAATACTCATCCTAGTTTGTTTGGGTTTCCCTAGACCTAGCTGTTTAAACATTTTATAAGGCATAACATTTATACTTTCCCCTAGATCAACTAAAGCATTATCAACCGATAAAGTACCAATTAAACAAGGAATCGCAAAACTCCCTGGATCTTTTAATTTCCGTGGTAGTTTATTTTGTAGAATTGCTGAGCACATTGCATTTAGCTCCACATGCGATGCCTCATCTAACCTCCGTTTGTTTGTCAGAAGTTCTTTTAAAAATTTCCTTGAATCTGGCATCTGCGAAAGAGCTTCGAGAAACGGTAAGTTAATATGTAATTTCCTTAAAAGTTTAAGAAACTTACCAAATTGTTCCTCTGTGTTATCTTTCTTCATTATTTTAGGATATGGTATGCGAGTTTGGTACTATTTGATTACCGATTTTGATTTATCATGACTTACCTCGACCTTACCTTCCTCTACCACATCCTCTTGCCTTAATTTGGGTTCATCTAACCCTTTACTAGCATGAGCGGTTATGGCTTGAAGTTGCTCCTTTGGGTTAGTTTCAGTGTTGCTTGGCAATCTACCTTGTGGTCGTTCTGACATGATCTTGGTAAGTTGACCTACTTGATTCTTGATCTCTTGAATCAATGCTTGTTGATTTTTAATTGTTGTTTCGGTGTTTTGGAAACGTGTTTCTAACACCGCTATGAATTTTGTCAACATCTCCTCAAGGTTCGACTTCTTTTCCTGTGGGTAGGGCTGTTGTTGGAAGTTTGGAGGGAGTTGTTGTCTCTGATTTCCTTGACCTCCCCACGAAAAATTGGGGTGGTTCCTCCAACCTGGATTATAATTGTTACTATAGGGGTTATTTTGAGATCTAAAATTATTACCCATATAGTTCATCTGCTCGCTTTCTACACCCGAGTTGTAGGGTGGATATTTCGTATTGTTCGACCCTCCATTCGTATCACACTGCATAACTGGATGTACCTGCGAAGAACTATACAAACCATCAATCTTTTTATTTAAAAGTTCTACCTGATTTGATAGCATGGTTACTGCGTCGATGTTGAAAACACTAGCGGCTGTTTTTGTTGGCCTTGTCCTTGTGACTTGCCACTTATAGTTATTCAGTGACATCTCTTCTATAAACTCGTAGGCCGCTTCAGGAGTTTTGTTGTTCGGTGTTCAGCGCGTAGGTGAATCAATTAACTACACGGTTGAAGGGTTTACACCATTGTAAAGGTTTGGGTGTAGCCACAAGGGTAATCCATGGTGTGGGCACCTTCTCAATAGATCTTTGTATCTCTCCCATGCATCATAAAGTGTCTCTAAATCCATCCTGCACAAAATAAGAGATATCATTCCTTAACTTAGCCATTTTAGCCGGTGGAAAATATTTTAATAAAACTTTTTTGGTTATTTTCTCCCATGTAGTGATTGATCCTCGTGGAAGAGAATTCAACCATTGTTTGGCTTTGTCCCTCAAGGAAAAGGGAAACAACCAGAAGATGGAGGGCATCATCGAAACGCCATTTATTTTGAAGGTATCACGAGAATTCAAGAAAATTCGCTAAGTGTGTGTTAGGATCCTCTTCCTGCAAACCATCAAACCCGAACAAAGCTGTTGTATCATACGTATAGTGTTAGGTTTCAATTCAAAATTATTTGACAATAGCAGGTCTAACAATACTTCACTCAGTTCCTGTTAAATTAGGTTTAGCATAATCATACATAGTTCGAGGATCATGATTTTCGGCCACCTCCGGAGGTAGCGGATTATTTTCAGCCATCTCTTTGGTGGTATTGGTTTCGTCTTCTTGCTCTTCTACTATGTAATTTAAGCTTCGCCTAATTTCTCTACGATTTCTGCGAGCGGTACCTTCAATATCACTATCGTAAATTAAGGGTCCTGTTGGGTTCCTTCTAGTCATAAACTAGAGGTACCTGCTAGGAACAAAATAAAAGAAGAAAAATTTGCAAAGTTAAAAACAAAGTAAAAGTAAATTGCAAAAAAAAAAAAAGGCTAAAGTAATAAAAATTGAGCGTTCTTAATATTTTGTTCCCCGGCAACGGCGCCAAAAACTTTGATCGTGTGTCAGAGTCTTAAAAAATTATATAATGAATGATCTAACCTAGAAACTAACTATGACAACGATTGAAGAAAGCACACCTATCGAACAGTAGTATAGTTTAGCGGCAAGACCGGATTGTCGAACCCAAGGGAACCAAAAGTACTAATACTAACTTTCTTTCTATTATTTAGCCTAAGAATTGAAGTGAATTATTGTTTAATCTAAAATTAACTAACTACTAAGCTAAAGATGCTAAGACGAAGGGAATGAATTGGGGAAATACTTGTGGGAAAAACCAATTGATTAAGACAATACCCAAGGAGGAATCCACCTAGACTTCACTTGTTATCTAACTCTGAACTAGACGATTTATTCACTTGACTTAATCCGTAGGATTCCCTAATGTATATTAATACCTCCGTTGAGGCTACTAACGTCTAACCCTAGGTTGATTAATTGAAATTTCGTTCTAATCAAAACCCCTAGAATTGCATTAACTCGATCTATGGACTCCCATATTAGGTTTGACCCTAATCCAAGTGATTTTCGTCACCCTATCTCTAGGCGCGTGAGCAACTCCGCTAACTATGCTAGATCTACTCTTAGACGGGGACTTTTGCTCCACTTTGCCTAAGCACATCAATACTTGAATCAATATCCTGAAATATCAAAACAAGAATTAAGAACACATAATTAAGAACAAATCTAGTATTTATCATATAGTTCAGAAAACAATAACAAGATCCGTCTTAGGTTTCATCCCCTAAGGTATCTGAGGGTTTATTTCATAATCATAAAAAGATACATCTCAGAAGAAAAGATAAAACAAAACATAAGAAAAACCCTAAAACCCCCTGAAGGAATTGAAGAGAAGATCTTTCGTCTTGAGTATGACTCCGACTTCTTGAGATGAATCAACTGCCTTTCATCGAGTAAATCCCACGATTCTGACCTCTCTGGCTTGGCTCCTTGGCCTAGCTGGATGCCCCTCTAAAGGTTGGCCTTTAGGGTGTTTATATAGGCTTTTGGAATGTGTTTCTTTGCCTCTAAGTACCCTAATCCGAATAAAATTCTTCTTTTCCACGGCAGGGACATGCCCGTGTGGCACGCTCGTGTGAATCGACTTCAGGCCGTGTTCGAGCCTGCTAAAGGGGCACGACCGTGTGGTGAAACCCGAGGCCGTGTCGATTTCTCACTTTGGCCCATTTGGCCCATTTTAAGCCCGTTTTCTGTTCTTTTCATCCTCCTATGCTCTCTTGAGTATAAAACATGAAATTAAAGGATTAGGAGCACCAAATTCCATAATTCAAGGGATAAATCATCCAAAATCATGCTAAATGTGGAGATAAAATATGTTACTATTACGGATTGTCAACTAGCCTATACATGCCATATCTATCTATATTCACATTTTCAAAATACCAAAACAAGTTGGAGTAGTGTGATGATGATCCTCGACGGTCCCCGAGCCTTCAGTAGCTTTGACGATTTGTTATAGAGTAAACACGCACACAGAGTAAGCTTTCAAAAGCTTAGTAAGCCATATAGAAATAAACTTAGCATAAAATGCACATAACCATGTTGATACAATGACCTTATTGATTTTCATAACAAATTCATAAAATATGTTCTTTGGCTCACTTTCTTAGCCATATCTTACCATATTCTTCAACTCAAATATCACATATACACATGGCTCATTCAAGCATATCTTCACATATTATCTCATCATTTCTATACACATATTCATCTTAGTAAGTTCATATAGATACTTACCTTTCATACACACATAGTGTACATATCAAATGTACCTGAAACAGATATGCAAATCTCATAATCGTTCATTTCTCAGACTTGCCCGTTGAACCGTTCAGAATCTAATAGGATATTCAGAATGATCGGATTAATCGTACAATGCCAACGTCCCAGACGTGGTCTTACATGTAATCATATATCAATGCCATTTTCCCAGACAGGGTCTTACACAAATCAAATACGATGCCAATGTCCCAGACATGGTCTTACACATAAATCTCATATCGATGCTAATGTCCCAGACGTGGTCTTACACGAAATCTCGAATCAATGCCAACGTCCCAGATGCGGTCTTACATGATATCAAATAACGGACACCTATGTCATGACATATACTATCCTATCTATTCCTAGGTTCAGACGGGACTTCTCGGATATTAACCATCTCTCTATACTTTCTCGAAATCCATATATTCATCATTTCAAGTATTATTCTTAGCAATTCAAATTTCGTATATTCACAAATAAGTCAATTCAATTACATTTATTTGTATATTGACTTACCTCAAGTTCGGTTTAACGGAAACGGATACGGCTACTCGTTTACTTTTGATTTCCCGCGATCTAAATCTGATTTCTTCGGTTCTTGATCTATACATTTTCAAATTTTACCCATTTATTCAATAACTCATTCAATTCAATCTAAGAACATATATTTAGGGCAATTTGCAAATTAACCCTCATATTTTCACATTTGGACATTTTAGTCCCTATTTAACAAAATCCCAAAATACATCAATTTCCATATTACCCATGCCTAGCCAAATTTCACTCATACTCATATGAGTCCATACATTTCATTTCTTTCACAAATTAGTCCATCAAAACATTATTCTTTCAATTGAGTCCAAAATACTCAAATTCAACAAAACTTCAATTACAAACTATGATAATCAAACACATATCTTTCATTTTTCACCATCAAACATCATAAAACACATGAGTTCATCAAAGGCTCATTTCAAAAACATCATCAATTCTCAAAATTAAGACATGGGTTTCAAAGTTTACAAAGGAACGATTGCAAAAACGTTGAAATTATCAAAAACCGATTAAAAACATACCTTGAATTTGAATCAAAAGCTAGCCGAAACCTAGCTTCTTTCTACTTTCTTTTTCTTTGCTATTTTCGGTTAACTATGGATGATAATGGCTTATTTTTAAGCCTTTATTTTATGTAATTATAACTTAATAACCAACTTCCAATTTTAACCTTTTTATTAACATATAAGACAAATAATCAATAAGGCTATTTTGTCATTTAATCATCCACCAACTAGATAATGGATTAATCACCTCATAAGGCCACAACATTTAAAAGCCACAACACATAGGTACTTTAGCAAATAGCATGCAAATATTGCATTTAATGCAATTTAACCCTTTTCTCAAATTAAGCACACAGACGGACAAATTAACTTACGGAACTTTAACACATGCTTAATCACATATCAAAGGCACAAAAAATAATATTAAAATATTTTAGTGACTCGGTGATAAACCGTAATAGTAACATATTTTATCTGTAATATCCCGGGTTAGGGGCTATTTTGATTATTGCATTGTTTGCATGTATTTGGCCTGCAATGTTGTGTTTCAATTGTTTTGGGGCTTAGTTGTAAGCTTGGTGTAAGCTTTGAGTGGTTGGGAACTTTAGTTTTAAGCTTTAGGTGAGGGAGATTTGAATGAGTGGGGTTTATAAATATTTTTAGGAGAATGTTAGCACAAGAATTGAGCTAGTAGAGTGGCAAGTTAGGCGCCACTTGGAGCTTGGGTTTGGCGTCACTTGCGGGGAAGGAGGTCCTGTGTTCAAGCTGTGAAGTCTCATATTTTTGCTTCCATTTTGTGGGGGGGAGAAGAAGAAGTTGTGGGCGATTCAAACTCGCCATAGATCAAGTCAAATTGTTCAAATGGTGGGTGGAGAGTAAATTGTGGAGGTTGAATAGTTCAAACTAGTTTGAATTAGTGGTTGGGAGTGTTTGGAGGTAGTGGCCAGAATGTTGGGTGCTTCATGGGAGTGGGCGGTTTTGGTAAGTGGGTAAGTGGAGAGGGCCGAAATTCTTTTTGGCATTTTGGAGCATTTTCGGTCAAATTTGTGTAAGCCAAAATCCTTCTTTTGTCAAAAGCAAGCCGAAATTTCAAGTGAGTTTCTGCATTTTCTTCTTGGCGAAAGTCCAAGCACATACTTGCCGAAAGCGCTTGTTTCTCTTGATATTCTTTGATAGCCAAATGTTCTCTTCCATCTTTCTTTCTTTTCATTTGTGTAAACCAAAATTAGTACCCTATTCTTCTCATACTTTCTTCCTTTCTTCTCTTGAAACCTTGATAGCAGAAAGTTATTCCCCAAAACATTTTCTCCATTCCTTCTTCTTTTCAAAACCGAAAGTACTTTCCTTCTTCTTCTTCTTTTTCCCATTTACATTATTGGCCGAATATCAACCCCTTTCTTTTCATCTTTCTCTTGTGTTCTCCTTCTTTGTGTAAGGCCGAATCTTCTTCTCCTTTTTGTTTAAGTCTTGGCCGAATATTGGTGTGGTGTGATCTCTCTTGTGTGTGGTGTCCAATCGGGTTTAGAGCAAGGTAAGTGGTTGGCCGAATGTTCATTTCTCTTCTCCCTTATTCTTTGTCGATTCTGGTTTGGTTAAGAGCTGATTTTGGCCTTTGTTGATAGGAGTTAATCTTTTGTGTTGGAATCGATTTTATCATAGGGCATCCAGGATTTTGGAAACAAGCAAGAGGAGCCGTCTTCCTCTGTTGATCGATTGGTAAGTGGTGGTAAGGGTTGGTTCTTTTAGTCCACTCTTTTAGTTTCGTTAAGTCAAAGTTTCAAAGGATTAATCTTTCCTCTTAATAGGGTGTGCCGTGTGCATAAAGAAGAACCATCGTTTGGTTCGGGATTTGGTAGGAAACCAAATCAAGTGTAAGGTAAGGGTTCAAACGTTAACCCCTTTAGTTTAATGGTTTTGGCCGAATGGCCTAGGTGATAATCTCATATGTGGCGATTATAGGAGCAAGATAATCGAGGGTCTTAGATCGGTTCCTTGGGATTAAGGCTTGCGTTTTAACAGTGTGTAAACTAACACACTCTTTGCTTAGTAATATGCTTAATAATCTGATTGTTTAATAAAGCGAAAGCAAGTATGGTTGATTGATATGATACCCGATTGGGTATGTGCGGATTCGGGTAAGTCTGTTTCATTACGAGTTCTATTGTTGATATACTTGAGATCATGACCTATGATGTATGTGTTATGAGATGCAACATTAAACATGTAGCATGATTTGCATGATTTGCATACTTTACATGAGTCGGTATGATAATGGGTGATATGAGATGGGGAATATGATATCCGTGTCTTTGGGACACCGTGAGGTTTGGCACCTCCGGTGGTTTGGTACCACGATTATTTTGTGACTTTGGGTCACAGAGGTTTGGCACCTCATAGCGTCTCGTCGGTGGCTTAGCACCACAAAGTGGGTTGGCCCCACGCTTGATTGATATCTGGGATTAGCGCGGTGATTTGGTATCACACACGATGGGTTGGCCCCATCACTTGATTCGTGACTTCGGTCACGGTGATTTGGTATCACATTCATGTCTTTGGGACACGGAGGTTTGGCACCTCATAGCGACTCGTCCACGTGGTTAACACCACCGTGGGTTGGCCCCACTTTTGAGATATGGGATCGTCGCGGTGATTTGGTATCACCACGATGGGTTGGCCCCATCATTGGATTCTTCGTGACTTTGGGTCACCAGTGGTTTGGCACCACACTTATGGATATCGTGACTTTGGGTCACGGTGGTTTGGCACCACCCGGTGGTTTGGTGCCACGGGGTAGAAAAGGTGTTGTGGATGGCTAGGATTGGGTGCATTAATGACATTGCTCTGTATTGTGTGTGTTAGTATGTTGTATTAATCGGGAGGGGATTTATGCACTGCGTCTTGCGACTCACCTTCTCCTTATCATTCGGGTGACACTTAGATCGCGGACATGGGTAGGGTGGACTCGAGGTGACCATGCCATTAATAAAGTCGGTTTTACCTTGATTTAAGCACTTGGTACTTTATTTCATTTATTTTCATTTGGTTTTGTTGGGATTGTAAATGGCCTTTTAAAATTATTCTTTGATTATTTATATGCTTAAAATTTGATTTCAATTTAGCCTTAATAAATTCTTGGGTTAATAATGGATAAAACTTGGAATGAAAGCGGTTTTCAAGACTACAAAGCGATATGTTTTAAACTTTACCAACGGGTATCACATTAAAATCTTTAAATGAGCGCAACTCAAATATTTTCAAAACTTGTGATCTTCCACACTAAGTTCAAAATGTTTTTAAGTAACTAAAAGGAATTCTCGGCCTTCTAAATGATAAAACTTACTTTTCAACTAAGCTTTCAAATTCTGGGTCTTCAAAATGCACTCTAGGTTTTAAAAAATCATGCCCAAGGTTTTTTTACAAGTACGGATACATCAAAGAGTTTTCGTTAAACCTTTCACTGGAAACCTAACCTCTCAAATACGATTTTCCCCGTAACATACCAGATTCGGTCGTGGTGTACTGACCGGGTTTGGGGTGTTACATTATCTCAACATTTAGCATGCTTTTGGATGATTTATCCCTTGAGTTATGGAATTTGGTGCTCTTAATCCTTTAATTTCATGTTTTATACTCAGGAGAGCATAGGAGGATGAAAAGAACGAAAAATGGGCTTAAAACGGGCCAAAGTAGGAAATCAACACGGCCTGGGCCCAAAGCACATAGCCGTGCCCCTTTAGCAGGCTCGAACACGGCCTGAAGTCGATTCACACGGGCGTGCCATACGGGCGTGTCCCCACCGTGACAAAGAGGAATTTTATTCGGATTAGGGTACTTAGAGGCAAAGAAAGCCATTCCAAAAGCCTATATAAACACCCTAGAGGCCAACCTTTAAAGGGGCGTCCAGCTAGGCCAAGAAGCCGAGCCAGAGAGGTCAGAATCGTGGGATTTACTTCAAGAAAGCCAGTTGATTCATCTCAAGAAGCCGAAATCATACTCAAGACGGTGGATCTCTCATTCAATTCCTTCAGGGGGTTTTAGGGTTTTCTTATGTTTTGTTTTATCTTTTGTTCTGAGATGTATTCTTTTATTATTATGAACTAAACCCCTCAGATACCTTAGTAGGATGAAACCTAAGACGGATCTTGTTATGGTTTTCTGAACTATATGATAAATACTTGATTTGTTCTTAATTATGTGTTCTTAATTCTTGCTTTGATATTTCAGGGTATTGATTCAAGTATTGATGTGCTTAGGCAGTGGAGCAAAAGTCCCTGTCTAAGAGTAGATCTAGCATAGTTAAGCGGAGTTGATCGTAACCCTAGACATAGGATGACAAAAATCTGCCGGATTAGGGTCAACCTAATATGAGAGTCCGTAGATCGAGTTAATGCAATTCTAGGGTTTTAATTAGAAAGAGATTTCAATTAATCAACCTAGGGTTAGGCGTTAGTAGCCTCGACGGAGGTATTAATATACATTAGGGAATCCTACGAGATCGAGTCAAGTGAATAAATAAATCAGTTGAGTTAAATAACAAGTGAAGTCTAGGTGGATTCCTCCTTGGGTATTGTCTTAATCAATTGGTTTTTCCCACAAGTATTTCCCCAATTCATTCTCTTTGTCTTAGCGTCTTTAGCTTAGTAGTTAGTTACTTTTAGATTAAACAATAACTCACTTCAATTCTTAACCTAAATAATAGAAAGAAAGTTAGTATTAGTACTTTTGGTTCCTTTGGGTTCGACATTCCAGTCTTGCCACTAAACTATACTACTGTTCGATAGGTGCGCTTGCCTCAATCGTTTTCACAGTTAGTTTCTAGGCTAGATCATTCATTATATAAATTTTAAGACTCTGACATTACGATCAAGTTTTTGGCACCGTTGCCGGGGAACCAAAATATTAAGAGCGCTCAATTTTTATTACTTTAGCCATTTTTAATTTTTGCAATTTACTTTTATTTTGTTTTTGACATTGCTAATTTTCTTTCTTTTATTTGCTCCCTGCAGGTACCTCTAGTTTATGACTAGAAGGAACCCGACAGGACCCTTAATTTATGACAGTGATATTGAAGGAACCGTTCTCAAAAATCGTAGAGAAATAATGCGAAGCTTAACTTACATAGAAGAAGAGCAAGAAGACGAGAACAATACTACTGAAGAGATGGCTGAGAATAATCCGCTACCTCCAGAGGTTGCCGAAAATCATGCTCCTCGTACTATGTATGATTATGCTAAGCCTAGTTTAGTTGGTACTGAATCAAGTATCGTTAGACCTACTATTGCTGCAAATAATTTCGAATTGAAACCTAACACTATACAGATGATACAACAGTTTGTTCAGTTTGATGGTTTGCAAGATGAGGATCCTAACACACACTTAGCAAATTTTCTTGAATTCTGTGATACCTTCAAAATAAATGTCGTTTCTGATGATGCCATTCGTCTTCGGTTATTTCCTTTTTTCTTTGAGGAATAAAGCCAAACAGTGGTTGAAATCTCTTCCACGAGGGTCAATCACTACATGGGATCAAATGACCGAGAAATTTTTTTAAAATATTTTCTGCCGGCTGAAATGGCTAAGTTAAGGAATGATATCTCTTCTTTTGTGCAGATGGATTTAGAGACACTTTATGATGCATGGAAGAGATACAAAGATCTATTGAGAAGGTGCCCACACCATGGATTACCCTTGTGGCTACAAGTCTAAACCTTTTATAATGGTGTAAACCCTTCAACCAGGCAATTGATCGATTCAGCCGCCGGTGGAACCTTGAATAACAAAACACCTGAGGCTGCCTACGAGTTTATAGAAGAGATGTCATTGAATAACTATCAGTGGCAAGTCATAAGGACAAGACCAACAAAAACAGCCGGAGTTTTCAACCTCGACGCAGTAACCATGCTATCCAATCAGGTAGAACTCTTAAATAAAAAGATTGATGGTTTGTATAGTTCTTCGCAGGTACATCCAGTGATGCAATGTGATACGAATGGAGGGTCGAACAATACGGAATACCCACCCTACAACCCTGGCGTAGAAAGCGAGCAGATGAACTATATGGGTAATAATTTTAGATCTCAAAATAACCCCTATAGTAACACTTATAATCCAGGCTGGAGGAACCACACCAATTTTTCATGGGGAGGTCAAGGAAATCAGAGACAACAACCCCCTCCAAACTTCCAACAACAGCCCTACCCACAGGAAAAGAAGCCGAACCTTGAGGAGATTCTGACAAAATTCATAGCGGTGTCAGAAACACATTTCCAAAACACCGAAACAACACTTAAAAATCAATAAGCATCGATTCAAGGGATCGAGAACCAGTTAGGTCAACTTGCTAAGCTGATATCAAAACGACCACAAGGTAGACTACCAAGCAACATTGAGACTAACCCAAAGGAGCAAATTCAAGCCATAACAGCTCATGATGGTGTAGGGTTAGATGAGCCCAATTTAAGGCAAGAGAATGTGGTTGAAAAAGGTAAAGCTGAGGAAAGTCATGATAAGCCAAAATCAGTAATTAAAGAGTACCAACCTCGCATACCATATCCCGAAGCAATGAAGAAAGACAACACAGAGGAACAGTACAGTAAGTTTCTTAAACTTTTAAAGAAATTACATATCAACTTACCGTTTCTTGAAGCTCTTTCACAGATGCCAGATTCAAGAAAATTTTTAAAAGAGCTTCTAACAAACAAACAAAAGTTAGACGAGGAGTCACATGTGGAACTGAACGCAGTATGCTCAGCAATGTTGCAAAATCGACTACCACGAAAATTAAAAGATCCAGGGAGTTTTACAATTCCATGCTTAATTGGTAGTCTATCTGTTAATAATGCTTTAGCTGATTTAGGGGCAAGTATAAATGTTATGCCTTATAAAATGTTTAAACATCTAGGTCTTGGGAAACCCAAACAAACTAGGATGAGTATTCAATTAGCTGATAAAACTATTAGAATTCCTAGGGGTATAATTGAAGATGTACTCGTGAAAATTGATAAATTTGTATTCCCAGTAGACTTTGTTGTTTTAGACATGGATGAGGACAACACAATCCCTTTAATTCTAGGAAGACCATTTTTAACAACTGCTAGAACTAAAATTGACATTGATACAGATGAACTCATACTTCGTGTAGGTGACGAGACAGTCACTCTTCAAGCTCTTGACTCGGCTAGGACTTCAAGTAATCAAGGTGAGAAAATTAATTTTAAGAATGACCAGTCGGTTAAACCTTCTTTTCAGGAAGCACCACGGAACAACACAACTGAGCCAGATCTGATACCTCATGCCAACAAAGAAATAACCCATGAGGAATGAAGGCTTCATATTGATGAACTAGACGAGTGGAAGACACATTTCAAGGAGAAAGTAAAATCGCACGAAGAAAAAACAAGGGAACCCCCAGACGCGCTATTAGGAATAGCAAATCATTTCAAGATAGGAGATCAGGTATTGTTGAATAAGGAAGACCCTCGAATCAACACATCAGACCTGAATACAAATGAAGAAGTCCCTCTCGAGGTACGCAATGTCTTCCCATATGGAACGGTCGAGGTAACTCACTCTGAATTCAGCACTTTTAAGGTAAACGCCACTCGACTCAAACTTTATCATGATAGTAGAACTAATAGCATGAAAGAGGATGTTCAACTCTTCAAACCACCCTGATTATGCAAATGAGAGGTGAGTCTAGCTTAAGACTTTAAACAAGCGCTTCTCGGGAGGTAACCCGAGTACTAACTCCATTAATTTTTATATTTTTATTTGTTACTTTTATTTCCCCTTTTTAGCATCTAACTATTAACTAACAAAAATGCAGATTTCCATACCACACGGCCCTGTACACGGCCGTGGCCGTGGCCGTGTGGATACCACAAATTTCCGTACTGGCATGGCAGAGGTTGTACAAGCCGATGACGAAAGATCCCCAGATCACGGACGGTTATAAACTGCCACGACCGTACGATATGGCCGTGGCCGACACTGAGAAAGATATACGGGCTCCGACTACATACCACGACCGTGCGATACAGCTATGGTCGACATTGTGTTATCAAACATGGGCGTGGTGACCATGAAACGGGCGTGGGAAAAATGAACAAAGCACAACACGGCCGTGCGATATGGCCATGTGACCCAACACGCCCATGGTACACGGGCGTAGGGATGTACCAGATTTGAAACTTCTATTTAAAACACCCCTTGTTCCTTTTCTCACCCATTCCCTTTCATCCATACCCTTTACACTCTCCCCCCTTTCCATTTTATCTCATTCTCCGGCCTCAAAATCTCCATTTTAACATTATCCATGACGAAGAAATGGAAGGATCCTAGTACAGTCGTCCCGTGCGAGACCAAGCCACATAAGTTCATGCCGGCTGCTTCATTTACTCACCAAGCCAAGGACATTTGAGTCTATTTATTTTACCTATGTCTTTTCTCTTCTCCTTTATTTTCCTTCTCTATATCTTCCTTTTCCTTAAATACATAATTATTTTATTTTGAATTTTTCTTATCATTTACTAGTTTTTCCTTCATGAGCTACCCAATTTCTTCATCTAGCGCAGCGATTGTGGGCAGCCACCTTACCACCACCAGAGACGCCTCCTCCAACTTATCTTTCACCTCCGAATCAAGTTTCCACACTCCCAACTCAAGGAACCCATACTAAATTCAGGAAGTTTCACTTCTCCCCCTATCTTTTGATTTTCTGTATCTATATCTATCTTTGTACATTGAGGACAATGTACATATTAAGTGTGAGGGGTGAATCTTAAAAGCGCCTAACTTTTTGCATTATTCTCAAATTCCTGAATTATGTCTTGTTCTTAAATAATTTTCTCATATTACGATTAAAATAAAATTTCCTCTGATTTATGATTTTCATTTATATGCTTTGGATTAAGTCATAGTTAATTATGCAGTGATGATTTAAACTTTAGGAAACTAGAGAATCAAGCAGGATAAGTCTATTTTTCAGAAGTAAAAATTTGAATTAGGTTGTCTACCTTTAATTATTACCTTGAAGTTTGAAATTTACAAGGTTGATATCAAAAACCCATAATTTTTGTGAGATTTTGAGCCTTTTAGAGCATATTCTTTTTCTTGCTCACTTTATTGATTATGAGTGTGTCAACATTGATTTGTTATTCTAGAACTTGCTTCGATTATACATGTCAAGACCACACCTTTGATTTGATATACTAAGATGATAAAGGCACCTAGGATCTAACCCACTTACTCCACAAAAATCCTACCCTCACAATTAACCCCTAGTGAACCCCTTTGATCCTAATAACCATTTTATTGACTCACTCTCAACATTAACCAAAAACCATTATTGTTGAAATCCCTTTAATTAATTTGACCCACATTAAGTCGAGGTCTGATTTGAACAGATTACTTAGCTAAACTATGCTTTCCATTTCAGTTGTTAATTTCTTTATTATTGTATGATTTGTTCTTAAAAAATGAAGTATATTCATTATTAGTTCTATTTTATTTCAGCTCAAACTGTTAATTTCATTATCTTTAGAAGAAGCTCACGTTATTAGTATTAAGTTTCCGTGATGTAATTATTTAGTATTAGTACGACTTTTTAGTTAGGTAATTTGTCAATTCAGTCTCGATACTAACCCTCTAATTCAAGCCTTTATCCACACCTTTAACCCAAGACCCGTTACAACCCATAAAAGATCTTTTGATTTATGTATCATATCATTTTACAATGGTGGAGATTTGATTTTCATACAAGCTTATGGGATTAAATTTTCATGTTCGACTTCTGAGTGCTTATTTTTGAACCTTAAACACTTTGAGTGATTTGAGTGAATCTTTAGTGAGGATGTCAATTTTTGTCGATTTTGAATTAAAGGTAATTATTTAGGTAAGGGGAAACACCTATTTTTCGTACTATAAAAACTATGACTTTGATTGTTTGAATCTTTAGG
Source organism: Gossypium sturtianum (assembly GCA_025698515.1). Taxonomy (NCBI): domain Eukaryota; kingdom Viridiplantae; phylum Streptophyta; class Magnoliopsida; order Malvales; family Malvaceae; genus Gossypium; species Gossypium sturtianum. The sequence continues at coordinate 65,804,999 of CM046950.1, read as the reverse complement.
AACTTTCTGGTTAAGTTATCAATGTATGAATTACCTATGAATTATGATGAAACATTATGGATGAAGGTTATGAATTGAGGAAATTCTATTTAAATTGTGTGTTGAGATTTTTTCTTGAGGACAAGAAAAAGCTTAAGTGTGGGGGTATTTGATAAACCTTAATAGTAACACATTTTATCTCCACATGAAGCATGCTTTTGGATGATTTATCCCTTGAGTTATGGAATTTGGTGCTCTTAATCCTTTAATTTCATGTTTTATACTCAGGAGAGCATAGGAGGATGAAAAGAACGAAAAACAGGCTTAAAACGGGCCAAAGTAGAAAATCAACACGGCCTGGGCCCAAAGCACACAGTCGTGCCCCTTTAGCAGGCTCCAACACGGCCTGAAGTCGATTCACACGGGCGTGCCACACGGGCGTGTCTCTGCCGTGACAAAGAGGAATTTTATTCAGATTAGGATACTTAGAGGCAAAGAAAGCCATTTCAAAAACCTATATAAACACCCTAGAGGCCAACCTTTAAAGGGGCGTCCAGCTAGGCCAATGAGCCAAGCCAGAGAGGTCAGAATCGTGGGATTTACTCGAAGAAAGCCAGTTGATTCATCTCAAGAAGCCAAAATCATACTCAAGACGGCGGATCTCTCATTCAATTCCTTCAGGGGGTTTTAGGGTTTTCTTATGTTTTGTTTTATCTTTTCTTCTGAGATGTATTCTTTTATTATTTTGAACTAAACCCCTCAGATACCTGAGGGGGATGAAACTTAAGACGGATCTTGTTATTGTTTTCTGAACTATATGATAAATAAATGATTTGTTCTTAATTATGTGTTCTTAATTCTTGCTTTGTTATTTCAGGGTACTGATTCAAGTATTGATGTGCTTAGGCAGTGGAGAAAAAGTCGTTGTCTAAGAGTAGATCTAGCATAGTTAAGCGGAGTTGATCGCAACCCTAGACATAGGATGACGAAAATTTGTCGGATTAGGGTCAACCCTAATATGAGAGTCTATAGATCGAGTTAATGCAATTCTAGGGGTTTTAATTAGAAAGAGATTTCAATTAATAAACCTAGGGTTAGACGTTAGTAGCCTCGACGGAGGTATTAATATACATTAGGGAATCCTACAGATCAGGTCAAGTGAATAAATCGTCTGGTTCAGAGTTAAATAACATGTGAAGTCTAGGTGGATTCCTCCTTGGCTATTGTCTTAATCGATTGGTTTTTCCCACAAGTATTTCCCCAATTCATTCTCTTTGTCTTAGTGTCTTTAGCTTGCTAGTTAGTTACTTTTAGATTAAACAATAACTCACTTCAATTCTTAGGCTAAATAGTAGAAAGAAAGTTAGTATTAGTACTTTTGGTTCCTTTGGGTTCGACATTCCGGTCTTGCCACTAAACTATACTACTGTTCGATAGGTGCGCTTGCCTCAATCGTTGTCACAGTTAGTTTCTAGGCTAGATCGTTCATCATATAAATTTGAAGACTCTGACATTACGATCACTCGGATTTGTGGTCCCAAAACCACTGTTCCGACTAGGGTATAAAGCAGACTATTACAATTCTCCCCCTTAGGGATTTTCGTCCCCGAAAATTATACTGTTAAACAGGTTCGGCTATTGTTGTTTCATTGAATCTTCAGGCTCCCACCTAGCCTCTTCCACTCCATGTCGATGCCACAATACTTTTACTAACAGAATTTTCTTGTTTCTTAATTCTTTCATTTCACGAGCTAAGATACGGATCGGTTCTTCCTCATAAGTTATATCAGATCGGATTTCAATCTCAGACGGATTAATCACATGTGACGGATCAGACCTGTATCTACGGAACATCGAAACATGAAATACATTATGTATCTTTTCTAGTTCAGGTGGAAACAATAATCTGTATGCAACAGATCCAATACGCTCGATGACCTCATACGGTCCGATGAATCTCAGACTCAACTTGCCTCTACATTTTAATCGGAGCACTTTCTTCCACGGAGATACTTTCAAAAACACTTTGTCATCGATCTCAAATTCAATATCTTTTCGTTTCAAGTCTGCATAAGACTTCTGACGATCAGACGCTACTTTTAAACTGTCACGAATCACTTTTACTTTCTGTTCAGTGTCTTTTATCAGATCAACCCCGTGTAACTTACTTTCACTGAGCTCAATCCAATACAGAGGTGTTCGACATTTACGTCCGTACAAAGCTTCATAAGGTGCCATTTTGATACTTGACTGAAAACTATTATTATACGCAAATTAAATCAATGGCAGGTACTATTCCCACGTATCATCAAACTCAAGAATGCAACATCTTAACATGTCCTCGAGAATCTAAATAATCCGTTCAGACTAACCATCCATTTGTGGATGAAATGTTGTACTGAAATGCAATTTCGTGCCTAAAGCTTCTTGTAGTTTCTTCCAGAACCGTGAAGTGAACCTCGGATCTCTATCTGACACAATGGATAGTGGCACCCCGTGCAATCTTACAATCTCAGAAATGTAAAGTTCGGCTAATCTATCAAGTGAGTAATCAGATCGTACGGAATAAAATGGGCGGATTTCGTCAAACGATAACTACTACCCAAATCACATCTTTCTTTCTCGGAGTCAAAGGTAATCCAGAAACAAAGTCCATCGTTACTCTATCCCATTTCCACTCGGGAATCAGAATCGGCTGTCACGAACCAGATGGAACCTGATGTTCAGCCTTAACTTGCTGACAGATTAAACATTTTGACACAAAGTCAGAAATGTATCGTTTCATACCAGACCACCAATAATGTTGCTTCAGATCATGGTACATCTTTGTACTACCCGGATGAACAGATTGTAACAACCCAAACCCGGCCTAGAAGTTAGGCCTGAATCTGGCGTGTCACATGGAAAAACTTGTTTGAGAATTACAGCCTCTTTGTTCAAAACCCAAAACACTTAAGCAATTGTTAACTTCTTGAAAACGTAATTATTTTTTTTAAAACCTTTTTGGTGGCGAAAGCATATTTGAAATAAACAATTTACAAAAATGTGATGTTTAGAAAAGAGCTGCATGAAGTATTTTGAAATCATTATGAAACGTATATAAAATACAAGTATTTTTGAGAGATCGTTTGATGAGTTGAAAATCGAGGTAGTGAGCTTTAAAACCGTGGCTTTTGAAAATATTGTTGATAATTCGAGAGAAAATTTCCGAGTTAAAATATTTGTAAAAGTTTGTTATAAAATCCATTTATTAATCAATTTTGGAAAACCATTATTTATGATTTTAGAAAATCCCCGTTAAAACAATTCAAGCAATATTATAAGTACGACTAAACATAAAGAAATTTAAAACATATCCCAGAGGCCTTATTACAACTTAAACCAAAATAGCAAAATAATAAAATAAACCGAAATAGAAATTTAAAGTTCAATAACACCATTTCTGAAGTATGGCCTCCACCGAGTCATCCATGGGCCCAAGTCCTCATTACGGAGCATTACCTACAAGGGTTAAGCAAAAGGGGGGTGAGTTACAAGAACTCAGTGTGAAATCCCTTACCGTCATCCACTGGGCCTGAACCCATATAGCAACATCTTGGGCCGGAGCCCACTATCATAACAGAACATATATATATATGAAGCAAATGTATGCATCCCAACCCATCCAACCAGTCTCTCCCCCGTACCAACCAGTCTCTCCTGTGGGGATGAAGTCAACCCACCCCGCCAGCCTCTCCAATTTGCAGACAAGCTACCATTTATAATAATTTTGTGGCTTAACCACCAGAGTATCATATACGGTAATATAATCGATACACAGCCTTAATCACGATGGCACAAAGCCATATTTAAATTGGCACATAGCCCATATCAGAATTTGTGGCAATGCCACCGGTCTATACTTCTCTTCATTCAAGTTTCCCATCCCATGCAATATGTGATGATGCAATACACATAACAACATAAAACATCCACATGTATAACAACCATTAGTCTAGTAATTTAATACGATGAATCGGCCCATTATTGAGCTTTGTAATTCAGCCCACTAAGGCATTCTATCAATTCGGCCCATAGGGGCATTTTGGTAAATCGGTAATATTACCCACTAAGGGTAATTCGGTAATCTTGCAACCCAGGGGTATTTCGGTAATTTACCCTCCAAGGGTATTTTGGTAATTCGGCAACCTAGACTTAACTACTAATGTGAGGCATAAAAATTGAAACTGTCCATCTGCGTCATACTGACTAAACTGACTATAACTTCAGTTAGGAAACTCGAAATTTAAATCCGTAAATTTTCCTTGAAACTAGACTCATATATCTTCTTACTACAATTTTTCCAGAATTTTTGGCTTAGCCGTTTAGTACATTTTATTCATTAAAGTTTCCCTTGTTTCACTGACCAACGGTTCTGACCTCTCTTACCCGAAATTCGAATATCTAACTGTACAGTTTTCATATGTTGCTCCCACTTGTTTCTATTGAAAATAGGCTCACTAAGGAATCTATACATATAAATTATAACTGATAATTTACTTTGTACAATTTTAAATGAGTTTTCCAAGACAGAACAGGGAACCACGAAGTCAATCAGAACCAGTCTCACCAAAATTAAGATATCACAGAATATAAAATTCCTCTTCCTCCTCTGTTTCTTTCATATAAAAATAGACACAGTAATCTTTAATCAGATATCTTTTCACTTTCTAATTCCCTTTATCCTATTTTTCGTGATTTTTCAAAATCACGTCACTGCTGCTGACCAAACTGTTTCATTACAAAATATGGTTACCACTACGAACATACGCACGCACGAGTGGTCACGGATTCCGGTTTCCAATTTCCTTCAGTATTTCAACCAAATCACAAAACATTTCATGCAAACTTTCATAGAGATATGAGATTACCACCATTTCAAACATGTATTCGGTAGGGTACGGGATTACACACCTTATTCGGAATTCGTAACACGATACTCTCCGCGGCACCTAAAGGTACAATCGGTCAACAATTAGTCCAAAGCCCAAAATACAACTTCAACCAAGTATTGCAATTGATTAACAATCTATATCACTTACCAACAATCCGAGTCTCTTATTACGAGGGATAGGTGATCGGGCGATTTGGTTCCTATAGTGACCGATTAGTCCAAACTATTAATCCATTTAGCAACCAATCGAATAATGAACGATATCAAATAATCCATAAAGAACTCGTTACCTTGTTGATAATGGATTCGATTTCCACCACTTGACTTATGACTAGAATGATATTCGACCACCCACTAAGGTCACTGCGAAAGAAGATATTGATCACAACATGAAAGTGATGGAGAGAGATATTTCGATAGAGAAACAAAGTAGAGTAACCGAAAATGATGAACTCATATATTCGGCTAAAAATGAAATGAAAAGATGGATGATAAGTCACTTACCAACTCGATCAGGAAGAGATTATCCAAGGCAAAAAGAAATGAAGTAGTGAAGAGATGGAATGATACTAGATTCGGCTTTGGAAGAAAATCAAACAAGAAGATGTGATCTTAAAGTGATGTCGATTTTAGAGAAGAGGAAAGATTGAAGAAATGGTTAAAAGAAAAGAATGGGTGATGGATGGATGCTAGATGGTTCAGCTATCAAGGGAAGGTGATGCAAGAGATGAATGTTTCGACCAACAAAAGAGAAAGAAAATTGCACAAATGTGCTAGGAGGTTTCGGCCAAGAGGAAAGGAATTGGAAAAATAAAAAAAATCACCAAAAGGCTAAGAAGAAAAGTAACCTCTCAAGCACTAAAACTTACCAAATGCCTAAAGGATTTTCGGCACTCCCCTTTACCCCCCTCAAAACCGTGTACACCAAACCAAAAAGGTTAAACATTTTGGCCATCAAAAACATTCCAAAACATTTTCCTCTCTTTGGGCCAACATGTTCCCTATACTTGCCTTTTCTTTTGATTTCTTTCCCTACCTTCATCCTTTCCTAATATCCTTAGCCACCTTGCCAAAATTAAAAAGTCCAACTTGCCTTATTTACTAGCTTGGCCGACACTTAGGGAAAAAATACAAAAATAATAGTCAAAATTTGCATCAAGGGGATTCGAACCTCTTCTCTCCATACTCTTCACTTAATGCCATAACCTCTTTGCCATATGCTCCATTTATGCTAGCACATTACTCATTTAATTCCATAAACATTGAGGTCACTTACTATATCTCCTTAAAGTGCTAAAATATAATATTTTTGCTAAGGCCCAATTTGAACCCGAAACTTCCTAGAACCCCGTAACTTTCCAAAATCACCTTCTTAATAAGTCCAACTTGAAATAATGCCGTTCTCAAATTCCCATAAATTTTAAAATGCTTCTACACTCAAGGTCCAATGGGCCCAATAGGTCCAATTCTACTAGGCCCAATTTTGGGATGTTACACAGATAGACGACTGTTGTGTGCTTCATTCAAAATCAACTGAATCAGCTCTGGGTTTCTCGGAACACATAATCGATCTTGAAATCTTAAGCAATCATCAACATCGACTCGAAATTCAGAATCAGAGTTTGAATCACACTGAGCTCGTTTCTCTATCATTTTACTATCAACTTTCTGACCATCACAAATTCGTTGTAAAAACAACGGTTTCACTTTCAATTCAGCTAACACAAAAATATCATCAGACAGATCCAATTGAGCATTCAAAGCACGTAATGTACATAATGACTTTTGACTCAATGCATCAGCAACTACATTAGCTTTACTTGGATGATAATCTATCACAAGCTCATAATCTTTCAACAGTTCTAGCCATCTTCTCTGTCGCAGATTCAAATCTTTCTGAGTCATCAGGTATTTCAAACTTTTGTGATTTGAAAACATGTGACATTTTTCACCGAACAGATAATGTCGCCAAATCTTTAATGCGAACACAATTGCAGCCAGTTCAAGATCATGTGTCGAATAATTCTTTTCATGAAACTTCAATTATCTCGAGGCGTAAGCTATAACTTTGCCTTCTTGGATCAGTACGCATCTCAGACCATTCAACGAAGCATAACTGTAAATCACAATCTCTTTGCCTGATTCTGGCTGTACCAAAACTGGAGCTTCAGTTAACAGAGTTTTCAATTGATCAAAACTTTTCTGACATTTATCGGACCATTCATATCTCACATCTTTCTGAAGCAATCTAGTTAACGGAGTAGCTATCATCGAGAATCCTTTTATAAACCGACGATAATAACCAGCAAGTCCCAGAAAACTGCGAACTTCAGACACATTCTTCGGAGGTTTCCATTCCAGAATAGCAAAAATCTTGCTCGGATCAACTCGTATTCCAGAAGCCGATACAATATGTCCCAGAAAACTGACTTCACGCAACCAGAATTCACATTTGCTGAATTTCGCAAACAATTGCTTTTCTCGCAAAGCTTGCAACACGATTCTCAGATGTTCAGCATGTTCAGTTTCATCCTGTGAATAGATTAAAATGTCGTCAATAACTACAACAACAAATCAATCTAGGTATGGTCTAAAAATTCTGTTCATCATATCCATAAAAATAGCAGGAGCATTCGTTAATCCAAATGGCATAACTAAAAACTCGTAATGCTCGTACCTCGTTCTAAAAGCAGTTTTCGCAATGTCTAATTCTTTCACTCCCAACTGGTAGTAACCCGATCTCAGATCTATCTTTGAGAACACAATAGCTCCTTTTAGCTGATCAAACAAATCGTCAATCCTGGGAAATGGATATTTGTTCTTTATTGTCACTTTTTTCAACTGACGATAATCTATACACATTCTCATCGTGCCATCTTTCTTTTTCACAAACAGAACGAGAGCACCCCACAGCGAGAAACTCGATCTGGCGAACCCTCTGTCTGACAACTCTTGCAGCTGTGACTTTAACTCTTTCAACTCTGTTGGTACCATTCTATACGGAGCTAACAAAATAGGTGTCGTACCAGGCAATAGGTCTATACCAAATTCAACTTCACGTATCGAAGGCAATCCCAGCAATTCTTCAGGGAATACATCAGAAAACTCACAAACAACTAGCACTGATTCAACTTTCTTTTCAGACACTTTTGAATCAATTACATAAGAAAAATATGCCTCATATCCCTTTTTCACATATTTTTGAGCTTTCAATACAGATATCATAGCAGGCAATCCATTCAATTCATTAGATTCAATCCAAACTATCTCATCATTCTGACCTTTCAAATCAATGATCTTTGTTTTGCAATTTACAAAAGCATCATGTAATGTCAACCAGTCCATACCCAGAATGATATCAAACTCATCAAATGGTAATAGCATCAGATCAGCAGGAAAATAGATATCTCGAAACATTAACGAACAGTTCTTACATACTTTGTCAACCAGGACACTTTTACCTAAGGGGTTCGATACTTTTATAATAAACTCAGTAGACTCTACAGGCAAAGTCTTACTGGATACCAAATTTATGCATATATATGAATGAGTAGAACTAGGGTCTATCAAAGCAATCACAGAAGTATCATAGAGAGCAAATGTACCCATTATAACATCTGGAGATGAAGCTTCCTTACGAGCTCGGATGGCGTATGCTCTGGTAGGCGCTCTAACTTTGGATCTCGCAACAGTATCTCTCGTAGTTCTCTGACTACCATTGACATTTCTTACATTTTGGGAAGGTCTACCTCTCACTGGAGCATTATTGGATCTCAAATTCTGAACAGTCTCTGGCTCAACAGACTCTGGGCAATCACGAATAAAATGATCTAACAATCCACATCTGAAGCAAGCCCAATCATTCAATCTACAACTTCCCGGATGTCTTTTACCACAATGCTTACACTCAGGTCGTTCGGATCAAACATTTCCAACACTTGAAATTGATGTTGCTGGAGCTTTGGAATTCAAATGTGATCTAGCTCAATCTCCATTAGAATGTCCCACATTAACTCTCGAACGACTTTGTTCATCTCTGAATTTCTTTGAAGCAGACTGAAATGATTTGCTCAAAAATCTCTTTCTCACATCTCTGACTTCTGACTCAGCTTTTCTTTTATCTTTCCCAAGTGCCTCAGCTTTACACGCTCGATCAACAAGCACTACAATCTCTTTATCTCCAAAATCCTGACTAGCAAACAGATATCTTCATTAAGGCCATCTTCAAATCTTTTACACATTATTGCTTCCAACGATACACATTCTCGAGCATACTGACTCAGTCTCACGAATTCTCTTTCATATTCAGTAACAGACATATGGCCTTGTTTCAAGTCCAGAAATTCTTTCCGTTTCTAATCAATGAATCTCTGACTGATATATTTCTTCCGGAACTCAATCTAAAAGAAATCCCATGTGACTCTCTCTTTCGAAACAACAGAAATCAAAGTCTTCCACCACTGATAGGCTGCATCTCGTAGTAGTGAAACAACACATTTAATATTTTCTTCCAGAGTCAACGACATTTCATCAAATACCCGGATTGTGTTTTCTAACCAGAACTCGGCTTTTTCAGCATCATCATCATTAGTAGCCCTGAACTCTTCAGCCCCATACTTACGAATTTCACCAACCAGAGGCTTGTTCAATAGATTCAAATTCATAGTCTGAGGCATAGCAGATGTCTGAGGGGGATTAACCGGGGGCGGAGGTTGCAAAACAGCCAAATTATTTCTAACAAACTGAGTGAACCACTCACTCATCATCTGGAAGAAAGCTTGTTTAGCTTCTCCCTCTTGACGGCTCGTAGCCGGTCTCGAATCAAAGGGCATTGTCCCTTGAGCGGGAGAAGGCGCTTTACTTTCAACATCGTCAGCTACGGCTCTTCCGGGATCCATTACTATACAAAAGTCACATTTTACATGTCAGGATTCATCATACTATCACAATTCAGATATATGGCATGTATAGCTAGACTCTTATACGCTACGTTAGTCCGAGAATCGACTAAACCATAACTCTGATACCAACCAAATTTAACACCCCTTAACCCGTAGCCGTCTCCAGATTAGGGTTAAAGGCGTTACCGGACAGATTGGAAACTTTTACAGACATTTCATGTAACATCCCCAAACCCGGCCCATTCACTACGACCGAATCTGGTTATGTCACTGGGGAGAACGGTTGAAGAAAAAAATTTTATCCTCTTTTGAATAAACCATGAAAGAAATTAACTTTTGGAAACCATGTTCATTGTTTATCTTATTAAACATATTCTTCATAAGTAGGTTACTAAAATTAAAACCATTTCCTCACAGAAATTCAAATTAATTAACCCATAGTTAAAATAACACCAAAATAATAAATGGCCTTTTGTTACAACCCAATACTTAAAATGAAATACTTGTATCAAACTCAAGCATAATATAGTTAATCATCATCTTTGGCATGGGCCACCTTATCCTCTCCGATCCCGGCCCGACTTTTTATGCAACACTGAAAAGTTAGAGGAAAAGGTGAGTCACCAAGACTCAGTGTGCTACCCTTTTTCGGATTAGCGAATATCATATGCAAACATAAACATAGTCAACATGCTTCCAAATCATATGCACCCAATCCTAACCATCCATTCACCTTTTCTACCCGTGTGTGGTACCAAACCACTTGGTGGTGCCAAAACCACTGGTGTCCCAAAGACACAATATTCATCAATGTGGTGCCAAACCCTTTGGTGTCCCAAAGACACAATATTCATCAATGTGGTGCCAAACCTTTGGTGTCCCAAAGACACAATTGTGATACCAAATCACTTTGGTGACCGAAGTCACAAATCGGATGATGGGGCCAACCCATCGTGTGATACCAAATCACCTGGCGTCAATCCCGTATCTCAAGCGTGGGGCCAACCCACCGTGGTACGAAGCCACTGGGACGAGACGCTATGAGGTGCCAAACCTCGTGTCCCAAAGACACAAATGTGGTACCAAACCACTTTGTAACCGTAGTCACGATAATCGAGTGATGGGGCCAACCCATCGTGTGATACCAAATCATTTGGCGTCAATCCTCAATACGCGCCTTGTGGGGCCAACCCACTCGTGTGTGCGAAACCACGGGGACGAGACGCTGAGGTGCCAAACCTCCGGAGGTGCCAAACCTCTGGTGACCCAAAGTCACAAAGTGTGTTACCAAAACACTGGTGCTCGTCAGCACAAAATATCACTGCCCCCTCCACTCGTACAACCCACATTAATCATGAACATGCATCTTAATAATAAAATATACCATCATGCTTGTTTAGCAATATACATATTGTTTAACCACAATCAGTATTATAGCACACATATTGGATATACTATGCTTACCAAAAGCATCTTAATGAAAAGTCATAACGGGGACTTACCTGACCCCTTGCCTCATACCTTAATGGTATCCAATCCACCTTCCATGGATCCAAACACACACATCATATATATAGATACAATCACAGCGAAGTGTGTATAGGTACACAATATCGTAAACACATATATTACTAGAAGAGTGTGTGAAAGTACACACCTGCAAGCCTTAACCAAAGAATCGATCTAAGACCCTCGATAACCTCGATGACCTTTTGCTCCTCACGAATGATTTGGTTTCTTACCAAATCCCGAACCAACCAATGGTTCCTCTGACAATCGGCCCTCCCCTAAACATAAACAATTAGTCTCACAAACCGAAACTAAAATATAAACCAACATCTAACCTCTTACCACCACCTACCAATTGGTTACCCAAAGATAATTGCTTCACTTGATCGCCACCAAAATCCGGAGACCCTATAACGAAATAATTACCAAATAAGAGATTAATATCCTTCCAAACAAATGCCAAAAATCCACTCTTACCCTTGTAGATGTCGACAGAGAACAGAGGATAGTCCATAGGGCATTCGGCCTTACCTTTTACCTTCTCCAACGATTGGAAACAAAGCCCCAAAAGCAATCTACACCCCTCCTAACAATCGGCCAAGGACAAAACTAAAAGGGAAAAGAAGATTCGGCCAACACCTTAGTCACAAGAAAGAGGATTCGGCTTTAGATGCTTAGCATACCCACATTCGGTTTGGATGGAAAGAAAAGAGAAGATAAGGAGTGAAGCAAGGTTTCGGCACAAAGAAATGGGGAGATAACAATTGGAGAAATCGGCTAGAGCTTTGGGAGTAGAAGCAAAGAAAATGCCAAAGGAGAATGAATAAATTCGGTTATGAAGCAAATGAGAGATTCGGCACAAATGGTTTAAGAGAAAAGAAATGGAGATATGAGAAGGAAAGGTAACTAGTTTCGGCAACCAAAGAAATAAAAAGAACAACACACAAAATCGGCTAGAAGTATATGCTATTGGGGATTTTCGGTTTCAAGAAAACATCAAAGAGGAATTCGGCTTTTTGGTACCAAAACTAGGCTGACCGAAACCTCCAAAATGCCTCAGGGAATTTCGGCATTTACCCTCCTTAACACCTTCAAAAACCGGCCACACCCCCCACTTGAAGACTCCCACATTCAGCCACCTCCTAGAAACTCTCCAAGCCACTAGTTCAAACTAGTTTGAACTAGTCAAATCCCACAAATCCCTCCTTGCCATCCATTTGCACACTTGACTAGGTCCAAGGTAGAGTTTGAACTGCCTACAACCTCTCTCTTCCATGCCGTCAAAATGGGAGCAAAATAGGGGAACACCGCAGCTTGAACCCAAGACCTTTCCCTCCTGCCAATGACGCCACACACACAAGCCCTTAGTGGCGTCTCACCTGCCACTTTGCTAGCCCATCTTTTTGTGACAAAAACCTCCCAAATATTCTTTTAAGACCCCCACAAGCCAAGCTCTCTTCCTACTCACTGAAAATCAAAAATTTCCAAAGACCCTTCCAACCTTCCAAGGTTCTCCAAACCCCCTAAAAACTTGCACAAGCCCACAAGAAACCCACCAACACCTGGGATATGCACTAGATGAATAACCCCTAAAACCAGGGTGTTACAATTCTACCCTCCTTAAAATAATTTCTTCCTCGAAATTACTTAGCTAGACTAACAGTCCACATCCTAACTCCCCACGCTACGCTATCGCTGCGCACTCTGACCTCCAAGAGCTAACATCTTCCTAGGCGTACTGTCTAAGTTTTTACCCAAGGTTCCAAATACCTTACTAGTAACCAAACAACAACCACCCAAACGAACAAAACAACAGAGAATATTCCAAACATAAGATACTTACCCGCTGACACATCAGGCACATCATTATCCTCTCTCCGACGGACTGCAGCTTCACGACCTCGACCGAAACCATTTCCTCCCTGGTTCGGACCACGACCTCTCGTCGCTTGCTGACCACCTCTGCCAGTCGCACAAAACCTTGACCCACCGTCCGAGTCCTTTTTTTGGATCCAGGGACAATGCTTAACTGTGATGCGACTCGGGGTCGCATACGAAACATTTTCGAACACGATTCCAAAGACTCGCCACGTGATACCTCCCATGACCGAGCACCACGGACGATCCGATTCCCAAAGAATCGACTTAGAAACACGAGCAGATGCTTCGACCTTCGGTCTTTTTTGAGACCTCTCAAACGATTCTGGCAATCCCGAGCTCCTCTTATTACGGTTCCTTCCTCTAACTTCATTCCGCCTCTCAGCCCTTTTGACATCCTCAACTATCGGAGCTTCTTCCACGAAAATAGCGATACCACTGACCACATTGGCTCCTGCTACTTGCTCAAGCACCCGCAGCATAGCCTGCGATACTACGCTACCTTCTCCGGTCTGATCCTGCTGCTCAACCACAACAGCTGGTGACGGCGGCACATTACTTTCTAACCCAACCGGTTCTGATACTGCCATCCTGCCTCTACCACGCCCTCGAGAAATGCGACCACACCCCCTAGAACTCATATCTAGCGCCTCGATTTAGTCTGATTAGAAATTTTATGCATTAGAAATTTGGTTCCACTGTTTATCCACGAGCAATTTTATGAAAAAGAAGTTTCCGAGAGTAGTTCTTTCGAGCAATCAAGTTTCACTTCCTACCCAGGGGTAGTTTCGTCATTTTCCTATAGGGGTATTTTGGTAATAACTCAGGGTCAATTTTGAAAAATTAGTTTTCCAACTTGAAGATATTTCAAAGTTTACAAAATCTCAGGGGTCATCTTGAAAAATTTGTTTTTCAAACCAAAGTGTGTTGCCAAAAAATTCAGAAAGTAGGGTTATTTTTGTAATTTTGAAAATCGTGGCATTTTCGTAAATTCTCCAAATCGTAATTTCACAATATTTCACAAAATGAGATTTTCTGACATTTGGCAGAATAAGAATATTTCGGCAAAAATCGCGAGGAATCTGAGAATTTAGGAACCAAGGGCATTTTGGTAATTTTATCAATCAAGGGTATTTTCGTAAATTTTCACAAACCAGGGTATCTTAATATTTCGAAACCTCAAGATTTTGATATTTTGTAAAGTAAAAATCATTTTATCAAAAGTTGAGGGTAGTACGGTAATTTTACAATACAGGGGCATTTTTTGTAATTTTGCCACTAGGGGCATTTTGGTAATTTTATAAATTGAGAAAACATCTTTCAAAATCTGATTTAGAGTTTTACAAACCAAAGGGGTAAATTTGAAAAATTTTAAAACAGAGGATTTTAAAAACAGCAAGGCTAATTCCCTTTCGGGTTTTAATAATTGTTTTAGCCTATGAACAAGTCCTCTTGGTTAAGGTGAACCGTAGCTACGCACCAGGTAGGATTCCTGCGAAGAGGAGGTGAGTCACGTGGGCTGCTTAAGTACCAAGCTCTTAGGATCCAATCCTAGACAAGCGCACACAAAGTTGCCACACCTTAACTCCTCGGCGACTTATTTCTGAGTTTGTTTAAGAGCTTTAAGTTTTATGCACATGTTTGAGTAGTCTAGTCCTAGGGTCCAACAGATCCTATTATTCTATTCTACTGAGCCCAACTAAGCCCAAATTAATTCATACAAACAAATCACTTCAAGAAAGTCCGAAGTACTTACCGGTGGACTTGGCCTGAGGTACAGTGCCATGCCGGACTAACACTGAAAAGTTTCTTAAAAGCCCATTTTGAAAATATTTTTGGACCCAAAACCCTCAAAGCCGAGAGTTTTGAACCAGGGCTCGATATTAAATCAGTAACATCCCCAAACCCGGCCCATTCACTACGACCGAATCGGGTTATGTCTTTGGGAGAAACGGTTGAAGAAAAAAAATTATCCACTTTTGAATAAACCATGAAAGAAATTAACTTTTGAAACCATGTTCATTGTTTATCTTATTAAACATATTCTTCATAAGTAGGTTACTAAAATTAAAACCATTTCCTCACGTAAATTCAAATTAATTAACCCATATTTAAAATAACACCAAAATAATAAATGGCCTTTTTGTTACAACCCAATACTTAAAATGAAATACTTGTATCAAACTCAAGCATAATATAGTTAATCATCATCTTCGGCATGGGCCACCTTGTCCTCTCCGATCCCGGTCGACTTTATGCAACACTGAAAAGTTAGAGGAAAAGGTGAGTCACCAAGACTCAGATGTGCTACCTTTTTCCCGGATTAGCGAGAATATCATATGCAAACATAAACATAGTCAACATGCTTCCAAATCATATGCACCCAATCCTAACCATCCATTCACCTTTTCTACCCGTGTGGTACCAAACCACTTTGGTGGTGCCAAACCACTGGTGTCCCAAAGACACAATATTCATCAATGTGGTGCCAAACCCTTTGGTGTCCCAAAGACACAATATTCATCAATGTGGTGCCAAACCACTGGTGTCCCAAAGACACAATTGTGATACCAAATCACTGGTGACCGAAGTCACAAATCAGATGATGGGGCCAACCCATCGTGTGATACCAAATCACTGGCGTCAATCTCGTATCTCAACTGTGGGGCCAATCCACCGTGGTACGAAGCCACTGGGACGAGACGCTATGAGGTGCCAAACCTCTGGTGCCCCAAAGACACAAATGTGGTACCAAACCACTGGTGACCGTAGTCACGATAATCGAGTGATGGGGCCAACCCATCGTGTGATACCAAATCACTGGCGTCAATCCCTTAATACCGGCTTGTGGGGCCAACCCACTGTGGTGCGAAACCACGGGGACGAGACGTTGAGGTGCCAAACCTCTGGAGGTGCCAAACCTCCGGTGACCCAAAGTCACAAAGTGTGTTACTAAAAAACACTGGTGCTCACAAAGACAAAATATCACTGCCCCCTCCACTCGTACAACCCACATTAATCATGAACATGCATCTTAATAATAAAATATACCATCATGCTTGTTTAGCAATATACATATTGTTTAACCACAATCAGGTATTATAGCACACATATTGGATATACTATGCTTACCAAAAGCATCTTAATGAAAAGTCATAACGGGGACTTACCTGACCCCTTGCCTCATACCTTAATGGTATCCAATCCACCTTCCATGGATCCAAACACACACATCATATATATAGATACAATCACAGCGAAGTGTGTATAGGTACACAATATCGTAAACACATATATTACTAGAAGAGTGTGTGAAAGTACACACCTGCAAGCCTTAACCAAAGAATCGATCTAAGACCCTCGATAACCTCGATGACCTTTTGCTCCTCACGAATGATTTGGTTTCTTACCAAATCCCGAACCAACCAATGGTTCCTCTGATAATCGGCCCTCCCCTAAACATAAACAATTAGTCTCATAAACCGAAACTAAAATATAAACCAACATCTAACCTCTTACCACCACCTACCAATTGCTTACCCAAAGATAATTGCTTCACTTGATCGCCACCAAAATCTGGAGACCCTATAACGAAATAATTACCAAATAAGAGATTAATATCCTTCCAAACAAATGCCAAAAATCCACTCTTACCCTTGTAGATGTCGACAGAGAACAGAGGATAGTCCATAGGGCATTCGGCCTTACCTTTTACCTTCTCCAACGATTGGAAACAAAGCCCCAAAAGCAATCTACACCCCTCCTAACAATCGGCCAAGGACAAAACTAAAAGGGAAAAGAAGATTCGGCCAACACCTTAGTCACAAGAAAGAGGATTCGGCTTTAGATGCTTAGCATACCCACATTCGGTTTGGATGGAAAGAAAAGAGAAGATAAGGAGTGAAGCAAGGTTTCGGCACAAAGAAATGGGGAGATAACAATTGGAGAAATCGGCTAGAGCTTTGGGAGTAGAAGCAAAGAAAATGCCAAAGGGAGAATGAATAAATTCGGTTATGAAGCAAATGAGAGATTCGGCACAAATGGTTTAAGAGAAAAGAAATGGAGATATGAGAAGGAAAGGTAACTAGTTTCGGCAACCAAAGAAATAAAAAGAACAACACACAAAATCGGCTAGAAGTATATGCTATTGGGGATTTTCGGTTTCAAGAAAACATCAAAGAGGAATTCGGCTTTTTGGTACCAAAACTAGGCTGACCGAAACCTCCAAAATGCCTCAGGGAATTTCGGCATTTACCCTCCTTAATACCTTCAAAAACCGGCCACACCCCCCACTTGAAGACTCCCACATTCGGCCACCTCCTAGAAACTCTCCAAGCCACTAGTTCAAACTAGTTTGAACTAGTCAAATCCCACAAATCCCTCCTTGCCATCCATTTGCACACTTGACTATGTCCAAGGCAGAGTTTGAACTGCCTACAACCTCTCTCTTCCATGCCGTCAAAATGGGAGCAAAATAGGGGAACACCGCAGCTTGAACCCAAGACCTTTCCCTCCTGCCAATGACGCCACACACACAAGCCCTTAGTGGCGTCTCACCTGCCACTTTGCTAGCCCATCTTTTTGTGACAAAAACCTCCCAAATATTCTTTTAAGACCCCCACAAGCCAAGCTCTCTTCCTACTCACTGAAAATCAAAAATTTCCAAAGACCCTTCCAACCTTCCAGGGATCTCCAAACCCCCTAAAAACTTGCACAAGCCCACAAGAAACCCACCAACACCTGGGATATGCACTAGATGAATAACCCCTAAAACCAGGGTGTTACAATTCTACCCTCCTTAAAATAATTTTGTCCTCGAAATTACTTAGCTAGACTAACAGTCCACATCCTAACTCCCCACGCTACGCTATCGCTGCGCATTCTGACCTCCAAGAGCTAACATCTTCCTAGACGTACTGTCTAAGTTTTTACCCAAGGTTCCAAATACCTTACTAGCAACCAAACAACAACCACCCAAACGAACAAAACAACAGAGAATATTCCAAACATAAGATACTTACCCGCTGACACATCAGGCACATCATTATCCTCTCTCCGACGGACTGCAGCTTCACGACCTCGACCGAAACCATTTCCTCCCTGGTTCGGACCACGACCTCTCGTCGCTTGCTGACCACCTCTGCCAGGCTGCACAAAACCTTGACCCACTGTCCGAGTCCTTTTCGGATCCAGGGGACAATGCTTAACCAGATGCGACTCGGACTGGCATCTGAAACATTTTCGAACACGATTCCAGCACTCGCCCACGTGATACCTCCCGCACTGAGCACACGGACGATCTGGATTCCCAGCAACTGACTTAGAAACACGAGCAGATGCTTCAACCTTCGATCTTTTCTGAGACCTCTCAAACGATTCTGGCAATCCTGAGCTCCTCTTATTACGGTTCCTTCCTCTAACTTCATTCCGCCTCTCAGTCCTTTTGACATCCTCAACTATCGGAGCTTCTTCCACGAAAATAGCGATACCACTGACCACATTGGCTCCTGCTACTTGCTCAAGCACCCGCAGCATAGCCTGCGATACTACGCTACCTTCTCCGGTCTGATCCTGCTGCTCAACCACAACAGCTGGTGACGGTGGCACATTGCTTTCTGACCCAACCGGTTCTGATACTGCCATCCTGCCTCTACCACGACCTCGAGAAATGCGACCACGCCCCCTAGAACTCATATCTAGCGCCTCGATTTAGTCTGATTAGAAATTTTATGCATTAGAAATTTGGTTCCACTGTTTATCCACAAGCAATTTTATGAAAAAGAAGTTTCCGAGAGTAGTTCTTTCGAGCAATCAAGTTTCACTTCCTACCTAGGGGTAGTTTGGTCATTTTCCTATAGGGGTATTTTGGTAATAACTCAGGGTCAATTTTGAAAAATTAGTTTTCCAACTTGAAGATATTTCAAAGTTTACAAAATCTCAGGGGTCATCTTGAAAAATTTGTTTTTCAAACCAAAGTGTGTTGCCAAAAATTTGAAGCGAGGTTATTTTTGTAATTTTGAAAATCGTGGCATTTTCGTAAATTCTCCAAATCGTAATTTCACAATATTTCACAAAATGAGATTTTCTGACATTTGGCAGAATAAGAATATTTCGGCAAAAATCGCGAGGAATCTGAGAATTTAGGAACCAAGGGCATTTTGGTAATTTTATCAATCAAGGGTATTTTCGTAAATTTTCACAAACCAGGGTATCTTAATATTTGAAACCTCAAGATTTTGATATTTTGTAAAGTAAAAATCATTTTATCAAAAGTTGAGGGTAGTACGGTAATTTTACAATACTGGGCATTTTTGTAATTTTGCCACTAGGGGCATTTTGGTAATTTTATAAATTGAGAAAACATCTTTCAAAATCTGATTTAGAGTTTTACAAACCAAAGGGGTAAATTTGAAAAATTTTAAAACAGAGGATTTTAAAAACAGCAAGGCTAATTCCCTTTCGGGTTTTAATAATTGTTTTAGCCTATGAACAAGTCCTCTTGGTTAAGGTGAACCGTAGCTACGCACCAGGTAGGATTCCTGCGAAGAGGAGGTGAGTCACGTGGGCTGCTTAAGTACCAAGCTCTTTCGGATCCAATCCTAGACAAGCGCATACAGGTTGCCACACCTTAACTCGGCGACTTATTTCACAGGTTTGTTTAAGAGTTTTAAGTTTTATGCACATGTTTGAGTAGTCTAGTCCTAGGGTCCAACAGATCCTATTATTCTATTCTACGAGCCCAACTAAGCCCAAATTAATTCATACAAACAAATCACTTCAAGAAAGTCCGAAGTACTTACCTGGTGGACTTCGGGTCGGAGGTACAGGTGCCATGCCAGACTAACCTGAAAAGTTTCTTAAAAGCCCATTTTGAAAATATTTTTGGACCCAAAACCCTCAAAGCCGAGTTTTGAACCGGGCTCTGATACCAAACTGTAACATCCCCAAACCCGGCCCATTCACTACGACCGAATCTGGTTATGTCACTGGGGAGAACGGTTGAAGAAAAAAAATTATCCACTTTTGAATAAACCATGAAAGAAATTAACTTTTCGAAACCATGTTCATTGTTTATCTTATTAAACATATTCTTCATAAGTAGGTTACTAAAATTAAAACCATTTCCTCACAGAAATTCAAATTAATTAACCCATAGTTAAAATAACACCAAAATAATAAATGGCCTTTTGTTACAACCCAATACTTAAAATGAAATACTTGTATCAAACTCAAGCATAATATAGTTAATCATCATCTTCGGCATGGGCCACCTTGTCCTCTCCGATCCCGGTCCAGCTTTATGCAACACCTGAAAAAGTTAGAGGAAAAAGGTGAGTCACCAAGACTCAGTGTGCTACCCTTTTTCCCGGATTAGCAGAATATCATATGCAAACATAAACATAGTCAACATGCTTCCAAATCATATGCACCCAATCCTAACCATCCATTCACCTTTTCTACCCCGTGTGGTACCAAACCACTGGTGGTGCCAAACCACTGGTGTCCCAAAGACACAATATTCATCAATGTGGTGCCAAACCCTTTGGTGTCCCAAAGACACAATATTCATCAATGTGGTGCCAAACCTTTGGTGTCCCAAAGACACAATTGTGATACCAAATCACTGGTGACCGAAGTCACAAATCAGATGATGGGGCCAACCCATCGTGTGATACCAAATCACTAGCGTCAATCTCGTATCTCAACTGTGGGGCCAATCCACCGTGGTACGGCCAACGGGACGAGACGCTATGAGGTGCCAAACCTCCGTGTCCCAAAGACACAAATGTGGTACCAAACCACCGGTGACCGTAGTCACGATAATCGAGTGATGGGACCAACCCATCGTGTGATACCAAATCAACGGCGTCAATCCTCAATACCGCCTTGTGGGGCCAACCCATCGTGGTGCGAAACCACACGGGACGAGACGTTGAGGTGCCAAACCTCCGGAGGTGCCAAACCTCCGTGACCCAAAGTCACAAAGTGTGTTACCAAAACACTTGGTGCTCGTCAAGACAAAATATCACTTTGCCCTCCACACTCGTACAACCCACATTAATCATGAACATGCATCTTAATAATAAAATATACCATCATGCTTGTTTAGCAATATACATATTGTTTAACCACAATCAGGTATTATAGCACACATATTGGATATACTATGCTTACCGAAAGCATCTTAATGAAAAGTCATAACGGGGACTTACCTGACCCCTTGCCTCATACCTTAATGGTATCCAATCCACCTTCCATGGATCCAAACACACACATCATATATATAGATACAATCACGTGAAGTGTGTATAGGTACACAATATCGTAAACACATATATTACTAGAAGAGTGTGTGAAAGTACACACACACTGCAAGCCTTAACCAAAGAATCGATCTAAGACCCTCGATAACCTCGATGACCTTTTGCTCCTCACGAATGATTTGGTTTCTTACCAAATCCCGAACCAACCAATGGTTCCTCTGACAATCGGCCCTCCTCTAAACATAAACAATTAGTCTCACAAATCGAAACTAAAATATAAACCAACATCCAACCTCTTACCACCACCTACCAATTGCTTACCCAAAGATAATTGCTTCACTTGATCGCCACCAAAATCCGGAGACCCTATAACGAAATAATTACCAAATAAGAGATTAATATCCTTCCAAACAAATGCCAAAAATCCACTCTTACCCTTGTAGATGTCGACAGAGAACAGAGGATAGTCCATAGGGCATTCGACCTTACCTTTTACCTTCTCCAACGATTGGAAACAAAGCCCCAAAAGCAATCTACACCCCTCCTAACAATCGGCCAAGGACAAAACTAAAAGGGAAAAGAAGATTCGGCCAACACCTTAGTCACAAGAAAGAGGATTCGGCTTTAGATGCTTAGCATACCCACATTCGGTTTGGATGGAAAGAAAAGAGAAGATAAGGAGTGAAGCAAGGTTTCGGCACAAAGAAATGGGGAGATAACAATTGGAGAAATCGGCTAGAGCTTTGGGAGTAGAAGCAAAGAAAATGCCAAAGGGAGAATGAATAAATTCGGTTATGAAGCAAATGAGAGATTCGGCACAAATGGTTTAAGAGAAAAGAAATGGAGATATGAGAAGGAAAGGTAACTAGTTTCGCAACCAAAGAAATAAAAAGAACAACACACAAAATCGGCTAGAAGTATATGCTATTGGGGATTTTTCGGTTTCAAGAAAACATCAAAGAGGAATTCGGCTTTTGGTACCAAAATTAGGCTGACTGAAACCTCCAAAATGCCTCAGGAATTTCGGCATTTACCCTCCTTAACACCTTCAAAAACCGGCCACACCCCCCACTTGAAGACTCCCACATTCGGCCACCTCCTAGAAACTCTCCAAGCCACTAGTTCAAACTAGTTTGAACTAGTCAAATCCCACAAATCCCTCCTTGCCATCCATTTGCACACTTGACTAGGTCCAAGGCAGAGTTTGAACTGCCTACAACCTCTCTCTTCCTTGCCGTCAAAATGGGAGCAAAATAGGGGAACACCGCAGCTTGAACCCAAGACCTTTCCATCCTGCCAATGACGCCACACACACAAGCCCTTAGTGGCGTCTCACCTGCCACTTTGCTAGCTCATCTTTTTGTGACAAAAACCTCCCAAATATTCTTTTAAGACCCCCACAAGCCAAGCTCTCTTCCTACTCACTGAAAATCAAAAATTTCCAAAGACCCTTCCAACCTTCCAGGGTTCTCCAAACCCCCTAAAAACTTGCACAAGCCCACAAGAAACCCACCAACACCTGGGATATGCACTAGATGAATAACCCTTAAAACCAGGGTGTTACATTTCATAATACAAATCATCAATCACAAATCAAAGTGTCCCTTTTTATAGGTAAACGAGACCATAATCATGCTTTCGAATAGGGTCGGGACTAAACCGAACACATATGAAATTTTTCAGAAATTTAAAACTTTTTCAACACTGCAGAGGTCACACGCCCGTGCAGTCAGGCCGTGTGCCTCCCACGGCTACTAGACACACCCATGTGTCCTGGCCATGCCAAAATAAAGCATATATACTGACTTATTCACACGGCTACCAGGCACGCCCGTGTGCCATGGCCGTGTATAACTAGGCTAGCTACTGACTTGTTCACACGGCCACCAGGCATGTCCGTGTACAATAGCCGTGTAAAATTAGGCTAGCTACTGACTTAACCATACGGCCACTAGGCACGCCCGTGTGCCACGGCCGTATTAGCAAAACAGGCCATTTGCAAGGCCATAATGCCACCCACAATAGGGTCATACCTACAAGCAATATACCAATTTCAAATCATACACAATTGGCAATCAAAGACATGCCAAATAATCAACAAGTCTCTACATTCAATTTCATTTCCATTCATGTCAATTTGCACAACTAAAACACATACTTATATTCAAGCATGATTCATCCACATTTACCTTTCTTATAACCATTTCTTTGATCAATCAAACATACTCATAATGCATTCATATGCTTACCATAGCCTTGACCATTTCATTTACTATCAAACCATACCAAAACATATATCATGTATCATATTCACTCATGCATAATACCAACATTAATCTAGCCAAATCACATGGCTATTTACATCTCAAACTTATACCAAATGACTAGCCTATACATGCCATATCTAGCTATATTCACATTTTCAAAATACCAAAACAAGTTAGAGTAGTGTGATGATGATCCTCGACGGTCCCCGAGCCTTCAGTAGCTTTGACGATTTGTTACAGAGTAAACACGCACACAGAGTAAGCTTTCAAAATCTTAGTAAGGCATATACAAATAAACTTAGCATAAAATGCACATAACCATGTTGATACAATGACCTTATTGATTTTCATAACAAATTCATCAAATATGTTCTTTGGCTCACTTGCTTAGCCATATCTTACCGTATTCTTCAACTCAAATATCACATATACACATGGCTCATTCAAGCATATCTTCACATATTATCTAATCATTTCTATACACATATTCATCTTAGTAAGTTCATATAGATACTTACCTTTCATACACACATAATGTACATATCAAACGTACCTGAAACAGATATACAAATCTCATAATCGTTCATTTCTCAGACTTGTCCGTTGAACTGTTCAGAATCTAATAGGATATTCGGAATGATCGGATTAATCGTACAATGCCAACATCCCAAATGTGGTCTTACATGTAATCAGATATCGATGCCACTGTCCTAGACAGGGTCTTACACAAATCAAATACGATGCCAATGTCCCAGACATGGTCTTACACGTAAATCCCATATCAATGCCAACGTCCCAGACGTGGTCTTCAATGAAATCTCGAATCAATGCCAACGTCCCAGACGTGGTCTTACATGATATCAAATAACAGACACCTATGTCATGACATATACTATCCTATCTATTCCTAGGTTTAGACGGGACTTCTCGGATATTAACCATCTCTCTATACTTTCTCGGAATCCATATATTCATCATTTTAAGTATTATTCTTAGCAATTCAAATTTCGTATATTCAAAAATAAGTCAATTCAAATACATTTATTTGTATATCGACTTACCTCGAGTTCGGTTTAACGGAAATGGATACGGCAACTCGTTTACTTTCGATTTCCCGCGATCTAAATCCGATTTTTTCGGTTCTTGATCTATACTTATTCAAATTTTACCCATTTATTCAATAACTCATTCAATTCAATCCAAGAACACATATTTAGGGCAATTTGCAAATTAGCCCTCATATTTTCACATTTGGACATTTTAGTCCCTATTTAACAAAATCACAAAATACATTAATTTCCATATTACCCATGCCTAGTTGAATTTCCCTCATACTCATATGAGTCGATACATTTTATTTCTTTCACAAATTAGTCCCTCAAAACATTATTCTTTCAATTGAGTCCAAAATACTCAAATTCAACAAAACTTCAAATACAAACTATGATAATCAAACACATATCTTTCATTTTTCACCATCAAACATCATAAAACACATGATTTCATCAAAGGCTCATTTCAAAAACATCATCAATTCTCAAAATTAAAGACATGTGTTTCAAAGTTTACAAAGCAACGATTGCAAAAACATAGAAATTATCAAAAACCGATTAAAAACATACATTGAATTTGAATCAAAAGCTAGCCGAAACCTAGCTTCTTTCTCCTTTATTTTTATTTGCTATTTTCGGTTAATTATGGATGATAATGGCTTATTTTTAAGCCTTTTCTTTTATGTAATTATAACTTAATAACCAATTTCCAATTTTAACCTTTTTATTAACATATAAGACAAATAATCAATAAGGCTATTTTATCATTTAATCATCCACCAACTAGATAATGGATTAATTGCCTCATAAGGCCACAACATTTAAAAGCCACAACACATAGGTACTTTAGCAAATAGCATGCAAATATTGCATTTAATGCAATTTAACCCTTTTCTCAAATTAAGCACACAGACGGACAAATTAACTTATAGAACTTTAACACATGCTTAATCACATATCAAAGACACAAAAAATAATATTAAAATATTTTACTGACTCGGATTTGTGGTCTCGAAACCACTGTTCTGACTAGGGTATAAACTGGACTGTTACATTAGAGATGTGTCAGGAAAGGTTGCGCAGCTTATCTTGCTTATGTTTTGGATACAAAAGTGTCTGAATCTAAGATTGAATCAGTACCAGTTGTCTTTGAGTTTTCGGATGTGTTTCCAGAAGACTTATCGGGATTACCACTGATCCGAGAGGTTGAATTTGCTATTGAGTTAGTACCAGGAACTTCACCAATATCTATAGCTCCATACAGAATGGCTCCGACAGAATTAAAAGAGTTGAAATCTCAGTTGCAAGAGTTAACAGATAGAGGTTTTGCATGACCTAGTTTTTTACCCTAGGGTACGCCAGTGTTGTTTGTAAAGAAGAAAGACGGATCAATGACAATGTGTATTGACTATCGACAGCTCAACATGGTTACAATAAAGAATAAGTATGCATTACTGATAATAGATGATTTGTTTGATCAGTTGAAAGGGGCAACAGTGTTTTCAAAGATTGATTTGAGATCTGGCTATTATCAGTAACAAGTGAAAGATTCAGATGTACCAAAAACTACGTTCAGAACGAGGTACAGATATTATGAATTTCTTGTTATGCCTTTCGGATTGACTAATGCTCCTATAGTCTTTATGGATTTGATGAATCAGATTTTTAGACCATATTTAGACAGATTCGTTGTTGTGTTTATTGAGACATTCTGATCTATTCACGAGATGAGTCTGAGCACGCTGACCATTTGAGAATTGTGCTTCAAACCTTGAGAGATAAACAACTGTTTGCTAAATTCAGTAAATGCGAGTTTTGGCTCTGAGAGGTTGAATTTTTGGGACTTATTGTTTCAACTGAAGGCATACGAGTGGATCCGAGCAAGATTTTAGTAGTTGTTGATTGGAAACCACCGAGAAATGTCTCTGAAGTTAGAAGTCTTCTGGGACTAGCTGGCTACTATCGATGTTTTGTTAAAGGAATCTCGATGATTGCTACACCGATGACTAGATTGCTACAAAAAGATGTGAAGTTCGAGTGGTCAAAGAAATGTCAATAGAGTTTTGATTAGTTGAAAGCATTATTAACTGAGGCACTAGTTTTAGTTCAACCTGAGTCGGGTAAAGAGTTTGTGATTTTCAGCGATGCGTCATTAAACGGTTTGGGTTGCATTTTGATGCAAGAGGGCAAAGTGATAGCTCATGCCTCTAGACAGTTAAATTCGCATGAAAAGAATTATCCGACGTATGATTTAGAGTTGGCCACTATAGTTTTTGCATTAAAAATTTGGCGACATCATTTGTATGGTGAAAAATGTAACATCTTTACTGATCACAAAAGTTTAAAGTATATAATGACTTAGAAAGATCTGAACTTACGACAAAGGAGATGGCTCGAGCTATTGCAAGATTGTGAGTTAGTAATCGATTATCATCCGGGAAAAGCAAATGTAGTCGCAAATGATTCGAGTAGAAAATCTCCGTTTGCTTTGAGATCGATGAATACTCAGCTAAGCTTGTTTGATGATGGTTCGATTCTAGCAGAGTTGAAAGCTAAACCAGCTTTTCTTCAGTAAATTTGTGAAGCTCAAAAGTGTGATACCGAATTACAAGATAAAAGAATACAGTGTGAGTCGACTAGTGATTTTGACTATCAGATCAGATCTGATGATTTTTAATGTTCCGAGATAGAATTTGCGTACAAAAGAATTCCGAGCTCATTCAGAAAATTTTGCACAAAGCACACAGTGGTTGTCTATCTGTTCACCCGGGAAGTACCAAAATGTACAATGATTTGAAACAATTGTATTAGTTGTCGGGTATGAAACGAGATATTTCAGAGTTTGTATCGAGATGTTTAGTTTGTCAACAAGTTAAAGCTGAACATCAAGTACCTTCGAGATTGCTACAGCCTGTGATGATACCAGAGTGGAAGTGGGATAGAGTTAAGATGGATTTCGTATCGGGATTACCCTTGTCTCTGAGAAAGAAAGATGCCATTTGGGTTGTCGTTGATCGACTGACAAAAGCTTCACATTTCATTCCAGTACATAATGACTATTCGCTTTATAAGTTGGCTGAATTGTATATTTCTGAGATTGTTAAATTGCATGGGGTGCCAGTTTCGATTATTTCAGATAGAGACCTGAGGTTTACATTGCGATTTTGGAAGAAATTACAAGAAGCTCTAGGTACAAAATTTAAATTTAGTACAGCATTTCATCTGCAAACCGATGGTCAGTCTGAGAGTAATTCAGATACTCGAAGATATGCTTCGTTGTTGTGTTTTAGAGTTTGAAGGCAACTAGGAGAAATATTTACCGTTAGTTGAATTCACGTACAACAATTTTCAATTGAGCATAAAGATGGCAGCGTATGAAGCTTTGGATGGTCGTAAATGCCAAACTCCATTGTACTGGACTGAGCTGAGTGTGAAAAAGATTCACGAGATTGATTTAATCTAAGAGACAGAAGAAAAAGTGAAAGTAATTCGTGACAATCTGAAAGCAGCTTCAGATCAACAGAAATCGTACGCGGATTTGAAATGTAAAGACATTGAATTTCAAATCGGTTACAAAGTATTTCTGAAAGTTTCTCCATGGAAGAAAATACTTCGATTTGGTCGCAAAGGCAAATTGAGTCTGCGTTTCATCGGGCCGTATGAGATCATCGAAAGAATAGGGCTAGTGGCATATCGGCTAGCTTTACCGACTGAGTTAGAGAAAATCCATAATGTGTTTCATGTGTCGATGTTGCGTCGATATAGGTCGGATCCTTCACATGTAATTTCTTCTGCAGATATTTAAATTCAACCCAACATGACGTACAACGAAGAACCGAATAAAATTTTAGCTTGAGAGGTTAAACAATTGAGAAATAAAAGCATAGCTTTAGTGAAAGTACTTTGGCAACGACACAGTGTCGAAGAAGCCACGTGGGAGCCAGAGGAATCCATGAGAAAATAGTACCTTAACCTATTCACTAGTAAGATTTTCGGGGACGAAAATCCCTA
This sequence comes from Gossypium sturtianum, assembly GCA_025698515.1. Lineage (NCBI taxonomy): Eukaryota > Viridiplantae > Streptophyta > Magnoliopsida > Malvales > Malvaceae > Gossypium > Gossypium sturtianum. The sequence goes on along the minus strand of CM046950.1, from coordinate 65,776,205 downwards.
AGGGGGGAGAGTTGTAACAGTCTGTTTTTAGTCAAATCAGAAAAGTGGTTTTGGGACCACAAATCCGAATTCAAAATATTTATTTTATTATTATTTTAATGTTTACAGCATGATTGAATGATTGTGTGAAAGTTTCGTTTAAAAATTTTATCGTTTGAGTAGTCAATTTGATAAAAAGGACTAAATCGCGAAAAGTAAAAAAGTCATGTTCTATTAGTTAAGAGTGCCTAATAGCTATAGAACATTAAAGTAAGAGTCCTTAAGTGGTAATTAGACCATTATTAAGGTGGGTGGACATTTGTGTACATGGTTTATATGAATTTTTAATGTTTTAATAAAGGTTAAATAAGTAAATATGTAAATAAACATAAAATAAACAAATCAAAATTATAAAATAGTGTCCATCTTCTTCCTAGTGCAAAAATTTGAAGAAAAGAAAAACCATAGCTAGGTTTTCCATTCGGCCATGGTTTAATAGCTCATTAAGGTATGATTTTTGTCTCGTTTTTATTGAATTCTATGTTTTTGAGATCGTTGCAACTAGGTCTAGCTAGCCTAGGGACTATTTTGCAAAACTGTTAAAGATTTTAGATGTTTCCATTTATGAATACATGAGTATTTTAATGTTTAGTGATAGATTATGAATGTTTGTTGATAATTATACAAGTTTTATTAAGTGATTTTTAGTGAAAATGCAAATTAGGGATTAAATTGTGAAATGTGGAAACTTTGTGGCTAAAATGTGAAATAAGTGAAAAATATGGGCTTCTAGGGACCTAATTGAAATTCGGCTAGCATGGGTTGTGGTTGAATTGCATGAATTTGTTTTTTTATGAAATAAGGACTAAATTGTAAAAGATGTGAAACATTAGGGGCAAATGTGTAAAAAAGCTTTAAAATGTGATTTGGACTAAATTGAATAGAGAGATGATTAAATAAGTTAATTTTGATTACATATAGATCAAGAAAATCGAAACTTGGATCTAGATCGAGGGAAAAACAAAGTTCTCGACTAACTGACCAGTTTAGCCGTTTTTACATCTGAGGTAAGTTCGTATGTAATAAGCATTGTTATATTTGTGTTTTAAATGCTTTGATATTGCATAAATTGTGAATTATGAACTTGCAGACATATTCGACGAAGATTCAGCATTGAAAATCCCGGTTGAACCTTAGGAATAGATTAGGATACGAATGACATGACATTAGGGGATACATTGATTTGGCTTCGGGCCATGATATCGGCACTTCGGGTGCGAGCTTCATTGATTTGGCTTCGGGCCATGATATCGGCACTTCGGGTGCAAGCTTTATCGATTTGGCTTCGGTCCATGATTTTAGCACTTCGGGTGCGAGTTACATTGATTTGGCTTCGGGCCATGTTATTTGCACTTAGGGTGCCAGACTCCCAAGTATCCGAAATTTATTCCGAATGGTTCAACGGGTATATTGAAGAAGTGAAATGGTGAGAAATAGATACGTATCGGTACAGGTATTTGTGAGCAATGAATCAAAGGAAGTTGTGAGCTTATGATCAATTATGTGCTTAAATTTCATGTTAACTTTGTGATTGATGCTTTGATGTAATTTATGTTTTCATTTTGAAATGTAAATGAATGATGAGACTTGCTTATTATTTTCATACTAGCTTACTAAGCTATAAATCTTACTTTGTTTATTTTACTGTGTTTTATAGTGACTTCAAAGCTATCTCGGATTCGGGGATCGTCGGAGACTACATCACACTATCCTACTATCACTTGGTACTTTTGAACTTTGGTATTTTGGTATATGGCATGTATAGGATTATGGTCATTTTGTTATGTAGTATGGTAATGAGTTGTGCCATTTGAATTGGCTTGTAAATGTTTATGTTTTGATTTGTATATATACATAGCCATGAGAGTTGGCTTAATTTGGTTAGTTTGATTAAGTATATAAATATATTTATGGCTAATGATATGTATTTGAGGCTGATTTTGTGATGCTTATTGATAGTAGATATTGTGGTTGTCAAATGGTATAAATATGAGAAGTTATAAGCTTGTGAATTTGAGCATAATGATACATGTTTGGAAATATTTACTTAGTTGAAATGTATATGTGAATTTGGTATAAATGGATTGGCCTATTTTGTGACTTGTGTATATTGTGTATAATGACTTTGATTTGGCATGATTTAGGCTTGCTTTAGTTGGTTTGTATGCCTATTTTTATGCCATGAACTGTGCAATTTGGTTTGATGTAGGTGTGCACAAGTGGGTGGCAAAATGGCTTGGTAAATAGCCTATTTCTATCCACATAGGCAGAGACACGGGCGTGTGTCTCAGCCGTGTGTGACATACGGTCACGTACACGGCCGTGAGTCCCCTAGTGTTGAAATAGAAACCAAGTCAGTATGCTCCACACGGCCTCACACATGGGCGTGTGACTTGCCCGTGTGATATAAGTCAGTATACCCTACAGGTTTGACACGGCCTAGCACACGGTCTGGCACATGGGCGTGTATGGCCATTTGTAGGGCACACGGGCTAGCCACACGGGTGTGTGTGTTGGCCGTGTGACCCAAGTCAGAGAGTTACACGGGGTCGGACATGGGCTGGGACACGGCCATGTGGTCCCCTGTTTTTGAGAAAATTTTCTAAATGTTCAAAATGTTTCAAAAGTTATCGGTTTAGTCTCGAACCGCTCATAAGGCATGTTTAAGGCCTTATAGGCTCGTATTAGGGACAAAATGATTGGTTGTGAATGAATTGTATTTGAAATGATTAATTTGTATGAGAAATGTATGTTTTAATGTGTGATAATTTCGGTAATGCTCCGTAACCCTATTCCGGTGTTGAATACAGGTGAGGGGTGTTACACTAAGCATCATTCAAACACTTATAAGCATCCCATTTCAAAGATCCTATTTCATCTAACCAATATGCCATTCAAAGGCACCACACATATATATATATACCAAAACATCATTAAACAACAAATCAATGACCATATTTCAAGCACGAAACCTAGTTCATTTATCTACCACATGATATCAAAAATGACCATTTACATGCCATCACAAACATATAAAAAAGAGTCTTAGATACAAGCACTTAAGAATGGCCAAAATGACCTAACTTGAAAAGGCATTAAAAGTCCATGAAACCAAACATAAACTTCAAAAGCATATACATACCAAATCAACCATTAGCACATTCATGAACTACCATTACAAAAGGTCCTATACATGTCATATATAGCCTTGGCCAAATTACACAAAAACTACCTAAATGGTTGCTGGATAGTGTGATTGATCCTCGACAAGCTTCCAACCGATCGAGCTTTCGATAATTTATAAAACAAAGGAAAGTAACTATGTAAGAAACTAGTGCTTAGTAAGCTCGTATAAACTCAAACATAACTTACCATTTCATTAGCTCAAACTATAGAATAAGCATAATATCATTACCAAGACTATAAGCTTAGTAAAAGCCTATACAAAGCACTATCAAACTCACAAGTTAGTAGGTTCATCCATGATACATATGAGTTCAGTCATATAGTAAGTAGAATTCATATATATAAACATCATTTCACTCATCAACCTTTTCATAAGATCATGAACCTTTTCAATTGTATACTTACCATGCCATTTCCTTTACTTACTTGTTGAACCATCTAAAATTGCATCAGATACCCGGGAATGCTCACACATAGTGTGCCTTTCCATATAATAGTAACCTTTCCTTTTTAATAACGCTCACATGAGCTGTGGGTCAGAATGTTACCTACACGATGCTGCTCACACGAGCTGTGGAGAATCTGCAACAAATGTAGGACCTCAACCAACGGTAGGATATTCAAGACTAGCACCCGAAACATGAAATCTCTAATGACATGTCATTCATATCCTAAGAATTCTTAAGGTTCAAACGGGGTTCGTTATCCGTCAATTATTCATGCCATCGATACATGTATATTCAAGTCCATTTATAACTAACACAATATAATAGATAGTCAATTTAGCTAACATTAATACGATTACAATTCATACGAACTTTCCTCAACAACTATGGTCGTAATAGTCGAGTCAAAGACTAATCCTAAGCTTTCGCCTTTCCTCAATTTAAATTCGGTTGTTGTTTATCTTGATCTAAATAAATAATTTCATTCAATTAAGTACTTCAAGTATTCAATTCAATCCATAAATCATATTTATGTAAGATTTAAAAAAATTACCCCTAATATTTTAACATTTCACAATTTAGTCCTTAAACTCATAACTTGAAATTTAATCATTTTAACCTAAACCCATATTAACCAATTCTACTAAGGACCTTGGTACAACCCATAATTATCAACATTTCACAATGAAACCCATGGATTTACACTTTCAACAATTTAATCCCTATTTCAAAATTCATCAAAAATCACTTAACAAAACAAGTTTGTTTTACAACCAAGATTAATAATCTATCAAATAACTTCAAAAACTATTCAAAAACAACCATGGCAAGTCCCTCAACCTTTAACAGTTTTGCAAATTAACCCACGAGCTAGTTAGATTAAGCTAAAACGAACTCAAAAACATAAAAATCATTAAAAAGGGGACAAATTTACATACCATTCATGAAGGAATTCAAAACTGAAGCCTCATGTAACAGCCCGATTTAGGGCCTAGTCAGAATGGTGGTTGCGAGACCATAAATTCGAGGAAGAAATATGTGTTTTATGGTTTTTATGAGGTCTATGACATGTTTGCATGATTGTGTGAAAATTTCATGAAGAAATTTTATAATTTAGTGATCAATTTATTCATTAGGACTAAATTGCAAAGATTGAAAAATATGATATTCTAGAAGATTCAAGTATGAGATAGTATTAGAAAAATTATTAGAGGTCCTTATTTAGAAATTAGACCATTATATTTGATGATGGACAAAAATAGACATGGGAAGGAACAATCTCAAGAAAGGGACCTTAAGGGCATTTTGGTCATTTGGTTAATAAGTTAATAAAAAGGGAAAATAAGTCAAAAATCTTGTCCATCTTCCCCATGCTTGGCCGAAATTCTCAAGGACACCATATGTAACACCCCTAACCCGTAACCATCGCCGGTCTAGTGTTAAGAGGCATTACCAGACAAATCGGGGACTTTTACGAACATTTAGCATTATAAAGTATAACATCGTCAAATCATAGCAGAATACAAGCATATAGTCCCTTAATGAGGTCTACGAGACCTAATCATGCATTGGAAAGGGGTCGGGACTAAACCAGAATCAGACAAATTTTTTCGAAAAATTAAACATTTTTCAAAGTTATAGAGGTCACATGCCCGTGTGGGTAGGCCGTGTGCCTCACAGGGCCTCGGACACGCCCATGTGTCCAAGCCGTGGCAAAACAGGGCATACATACTGACTTGTCCACACGGCCTGAGACTCGCCCGTGTGCCTCACCTGTGGTCGACAATGACTTACACCACACGGCCAGTCACACGCCTGTGTGTCTAGCCTGTGGTCGAGCCTGTCTTGTTTTGAAATACAACCACGAAGGACACGGTCGAGCCACACGCCCGTGTGCTCTACCGTGTGGGCAATTATAGGCCATTTACATTGCCAAATTGCCACCCACACATTAGGTTATAACTACAAGCATTATACCCATTCAAATCATATCAAAATGACCATCTTTTCTAACCATTCAAGAACATATCAAACATACCAACTTATGCAACATTTATCTCAATCTCATCACAAGCATTTCTAAGTATAAACCATTCAAAAACTTACCAATTCAAATTGTCAATCCATCATCAACAATATGCTAATTTTTGCATCATAGAAATTATCATAGATTTGACCATCTCATTAGCTCAAACATTAGCCATCAAACCATACCAAACTATGCATCATTTAGCATGAACTACTCATTCATATCATAATCATTATCTAGCCATATCACATGGCTATTTATATACAACTAAAAACATAATCCCAAACTAACTAGCCTATACATGCCATATTTAACTATGTACACATTCAAAAGGTACCAAAATGGAGTTTGATAGTGTGGTGATGATCCTCGACGATCCCCGAGCCTTCCGTAGCTTTAACGATCTATGAGACAATGCAAACACACACAAAGTAAGCTTTCAAAAGCTTAGTAAGCCATATACAAATAAACTTAACATAATAAACATTTAACCATTTCAAATGTAAAAACTTTAACATATCTCAATAGCTTATTCATATTTCTCCTTTCTAGCTCAATGGTATCTAACCATTTGCTTATCAACAAATCTCATCTCTATGTATTTCTTTGGATCATATCACATTCATACATATATCACATTATGTCTCAACATTTCTATGCACATATTTCTCATTAGCGAATTCACATATACTTACCTTTCATACTCAAACATAGAATACATCTCAAACGTACCTAAAACGATTACGTATTTCACATAGTATTTCATTTCTCGGAATTGCCCGTTGAACCATTCGGAATCAAATAGGATACTCGGAATACTCGTACAATGCGAACGTCCCAGACGTGGTCTTACATTTAATCACATATCAATGCCACTGTCCCAGACAGGGTCTTACACGAATCAAGTACGATGCCAATGTCCCAGACATGGTCTTACACGTAAATCTCAAATCAACGCCAACGTCCCAGATGTGGTCTTACACGATATCACATATCAGAAACCTATGTCATGACATATAAATCCTATCTATTCCTAAGGTTCGTACGAGACTTTTTAGACTTTGACACTTTGCTGATACTGTCTCGGATGACACATGTATATCTTCCACAATCATTTATCACATTTCAATTTCATACGAACATAAACAAATCAATTCAAATACATTTATTTGTATATAGACTTACCTCGTACGGATATAGACGGACGGATTCGACTATTCAATCACTTTCGACTTTCCACGGCCTAAGTCCATTTTCTTTGATTCTTGATCTATACATATTCAAATATAACCCATTTATTCACCAAATCATTCAATTCAATCCAAAAACACCCATTTAGGGCAATTTACAAATTAGCCCTTATATTTTCACATTTTGACATTTAAGTCCCTATTTCACAAAATCACAAAATATACATAATTCAATATAACCCATGCTTAGCCGAATTCTCTATAGGCCCCTAGCAACCCATATTTTTCATTTATTTCACATTTTAGTCCCTCAAAATATTATTTTCATAATTTAATCCAAATTACTCAAATTCACCAAAAATCCAAAGACAAAACATGTTAATCTAACACATATATTTCATATTTCATCAACTAACATCACAAAACTCAAGCATTCATCAATGGAACTTTTCAAAATCATCATCAAATTCCAAAATTAAGACATAGGTTTTGTAGTGCTCGAAGCAACGATTACAAAAACGTAGAAATTATCAAAAACCGAAACCAAAACATACCTCAATCAAGACGAACAAGGGCCGAATACCTAGCTATCTCTTTTTCTTTTCTTTTCTTTCAAATTCGGCAAAGACAAAGATGATAATGGCTTGTTTTATGTTTGTTTTATTATAATATAACTTATTAAGTAATTTACTTAATTAACCTTTAATAAAAACAAATAATAATACATAATGGATGGTCATTAATGTCCATTAACCATATCAATGGTTTATTTACATAATAAGGACTTCATAGATAATAAACCATATCAAATTAGCACTAAATCAATTAGAAGGCAACTTTTACATTTTACGCGATTTAGTCCTTTTATCAAACTAAGCACACAAACGGATAAATTATCTCACGAAACTTTCACACATGCTTAATCACATACTGTAAGCCTAGAAAATAATATTAAAATATTTTTTAGACTCGAATTTGTGGTCCCAGAACCACTATTTTGACTAGGGTCTAAACTGGACTGTTACAATTCTCCCCCCTTAGGGATTTTCGTCCCCGAAAATCTTAAAATTAAATAGATTTGGGTATTGTTGTCTCATAGTATCTTCAGGCTCCCACGTAGCCTCTTCCACTTTGTGTCGATGCCATAACTGTAACACCCCATACCTGAGTCCGAGACTAAGACTGGATAAGAGACATTACCATGCTTGAACTCACTTAATCTTGTGCTTACGGACTATAAAATTTCGTTCCGAATTAAAAACTTCTCTTTCTTAGTCAAACCAGACATTTCATGGGCCTACGAGGCCTCAGACTTGCGTCCCGAAACTTTCAGAACTCATCTGGAAACTTTCTCTCCAAAAAGGGGTCACACGTCCGTGTGACTTGGGACACGCTTGTGCACCCCTAAAACATGCTCGTGTCTTTTACCCATGGTGGATACTGGCAATTTACACACGGCCTGGACACGCCCGTGGACCCAAACCGTGCCTAAAACCCCAGCATTCTTCCAATGCCCCACGGCCAAGGCACACGCCCGTGCTTACCACCCGTGGTGCGCACTGACTACCTTAACACGGCCTAGAGTCTAAACACACGCCCCTGTGACTGGTCCGTGGTCTATTCTCGACTTAAGATACAAAGGTGTGGTGCACACGGCCAGACACACGCCTGCGTGTGTCCAACCGTGTGAGCACTTAGAGGCTATTTACCAAGCCAATTGCCACCACGAAATCAAGACCAAACTCATGCTCAATTCAAGAACTCAAGTATTACATCTAACATGAACAAGGATGCATACTTCATTGATAGATTAAAATATACATACTTAATCATTCATGACTCATCTCTTTGGCCATATACAAAAAGAATACTAAGCTTGATAGCCAACAATTTGCCTAGTTTTAAAACATAACTCAAAATGAAATGTTTCCTATACATGCCATACTTAATATAAATAACTTGGCTATACCAAAATAGCGATTGATAGTGTGCTCCGAGCTCCAATGACGATGATCCACGAGATTAGCTTGGCGGGACTAAATGGAAAGAAAAAATAAAAGACGTAAGCATTTAGCGTAGTAAGTTTGCATATAATACACGTAACAACATACTTGCTTCATATAAACCATTTGACATAAACAATGGTATCATAATTTCAGCTATAAAGCTTACTTACTCATATCTGATTCTTACGAATCTCATGATACTTACTAGTCTCATACTTGTGAAGTAAACAAGGTACCTGTATCACTTGATCACATTGATCAGCATACTTTAGCATAATAATCATAATCTCTAACTTATCATTCATAACATGAATAATACTCATTCTCAACTTGATGATAACTCTGCTTACTTAATTTCTTGTTATCTCATTTAAACTTTACTTGTTTGCCCAATGAATTTTTATGAATAACCAAGGATATTAAATCTCATCTCACACGCTCGATGCCAAAGCCATATACTAGATACGGTCTTACATGGAATCTCTCATCTTGGTTTCGAGGCCATGTCTTGACATGGGCTTATCCAAAGTCTTTCTAGTGAGTTCCCTTGGGAACTTACCATTGCCATGTCTTGACATGGTCTTACTTGGTACCTTTACTCATGAACTGGTCAATGCCGAGCCTTGGCTTGGACTTACATGAAATCTTCCTTGTTACTCACTAATTCTATGCCTTGGCTTGGACTTACATGGGATCTCTATCTCTTGATAGCTTTTCAATGCCAAGACTCGTCTTGGACTTACATGACATCTTTGCTTGGAGACTCACCAATGCCATGCCTCGGCTTGGGCTTATATGGGTCTTTATCTCATAATAACTCTTCAATGCCAAGACTTGTCTTGGTCTTACATGATAACTTGTCTGATTGCCGATGCCATGCCTCGGCTTGGACTTATAGGGACTTTCTCATTTCATGTGATAGATCGAGTATCCTAAGCTATTCATCTTCAATCGGGGCTTTCTCATGCTTGATCTCATTGATTACTTTGTTTAACATAACATTAAACATTTTCATGATAATATTATACATTATACTAAGCAATTTAATGATATTAATCATAAAGCTTAGAAATCATGCAAACTTACCTCGATATACAAAATGTATGTAGGTATGCAATTTAGTCCTCGACTTTCTTTTTATAATTTAGCCTAAAATAAGTGAAGTTGTTTATTAATCTAAATTAATTAACTACTAAACTAAAGACTCTAAGACAAAGAAGAATTAATTTGGAAAATAACTTGGGAAAAACTCAGTTGATTAAGATGATACCCTAGGAAGAATCCACCTAGACTTCACTTGTTATCTAACACTGAAACATATGATTTTATTTACTTAGTTTGATCCGTAAGACTCCCTAACGTATATTAAACCCTCTCTCAAGGCGAATAATGTCTAACCCTAAGTTAATTAGTGGAACTCACGTTCTCTTATAATAACCCCCTAGAATAGCAGTAAATCGATCTGTGGATTCCCATATTAGGTTTCACCCTAATCCGGCAAAATCTCGTCATCCTATCTCTAGGCGTGCAATCAACTCCGCGTAATTATGTTGGATCTACTCTTAGGCAGGGACTATTCCTCCTTCCCCTAAGCACACTAAATTTGGATTAAGCTTACATAATTAAGAACAAACTAAGTATTTATCATATAATTCAAATAATCAAATAACAAGATTCATCATAGGTTTCATCCCCTTCGGGTATCCGAAGGTTTAGTTCATAACAATAAAGGAAAACATCTTAAGAGAAAAGATAAAACAAAACATAAGAAATCCATAAAACCCCCTGAAGGAATTGAAGAGGAGATCCTCCGTCTTAAGTATAACTCTAGCTTCTTGAGATGGATCAACTGTCTATCCCTGAGTGAATCCCCACAAATCGCTTCTCTCGGCCTTTAGCACGACGCCCTAAACGATGGCTTTGGGCTCCCCTTTTCAGGTCATACTTAGGGTGTATTTATAGGCTTTTGAAATATGTTTCTTTCTCCCTAAGTATCCTTTCTCGAATGAAATTGCTCTTCTCCACGGCAGAGGCACGGCCATGGAGCATGCCCGTGTAAATCGTGGACAGGCCGTGTTCAGATTCCTTTAATGAGACACGACCGTGTGAGTCAGGGTTGGACAGTGTTCTAGATGATCAGTGAGGCACGGCCGTGTGATCTTTGGTCCAGGCCGTGTCGATTTCATGCTTTGGCCCATTTGTCCCGTTTTAAGCCCGTTTTGCATTCTTTTCTTCCCCTGGTGCTTTTCTGAGTATAAGACATGAAAAGAAAGGATTAAGAGCACCTTTTTACATAAATCGGGGCTTAAATCATCCAAAAGCATACTAAATGTGGGCTTAGAATATGTTACTATTTCGGTTTATCAAATACCCCCACACTTAAGCTTTTGCTTGTCCTCAAGCAAAATTCTCAACTTTCAATTAAAACGAGCTTCCTATAATTCATAATAGTCATTGATAGTGTTTCATCATAATTCAGGGATAATTTATACATGGATAATTCAACTCAAAGTGTCCTAAAAATTCAAACAATATAAGCCTTATATTTTGTAGCACAAAACATAGGTGTTTCCCTTCATCTAAAAAATTACCTCTGATTCGAAATCGACAAGGATTGACATCCTCACTAAAGATTCACTCAAATCACTCAAAGTGTTTAAGGTTCAAAATTTAGGCACTCAAGAAGTCAAACATGAAGAGTTAATCCCATAGGCTTGCATGAAAATCAAATCTCCACCACTGAAATATGAGATGAAACACAAATCAAAAGGTCTTTGTTAGGGTTGTAACGGGGCTAGGGTTAAGGTGTGGAGTAAGGCTGAATTAGAGGGTTAGAATCGAGATTGAATTGACAAATTACCTAACTAAGAACTAATGAACTAATAATAATTACATCAATTGAAAACTAATAGTACTTAATAATACGAGCTTCTTCTTCGATATTTGGAATTTATGTATAAGCTCATTTAATCACATAACTAATAATGAATAATGGATATACTTCGCTTTTTTTTTAAGAACAAACTAAATACATAATAAGGGATAAATTACTAATGTTCATAATTAGGCAACTAATCAAATCAAATCTCGATATAAGGGTAGTCAAAAGGAATGGTGATAACAAAAACAAAGGGGTTCTGGGTTAATATTAGCGGTTATGTCAGTAAATAGGGTTGTTAGGATTAAACGGGGTTCACTAAGGGTTAATTATGAAGGTAGGCTTTTTAATGGAGTAAGTGGGTTAAATCCTAGGTGCCTTTATCATCTCTGTGTATCAAATCAAAAAGTGTGGTCTCGACATGTATAATCGATGCAAGTTCTAGAATAACAAATCAGTGTTGACATACTCATAATCAATAAAGTGAGCAAGAAAAAGAATATATGCTCTATAAGGCTCAAAATCTCACAAAAATTATGGGTATTTTGATGTCAACCTCATAAATTTCAAACTTCAAAGTAATATTTAAACTCAGTTCGACAACCTAAAAAAATTTTAATTTCTGAAAAATAGACTTATCATGCTTGATTCTCTAGTATTCTTCAAATTTAATTATCAATGCACAATTATCAATGACTTAATCTAAAACATATCAATAAAAATCATAAATCATCAGAAATTTCATCCTAATTAGTAATATGAGTAATTTACTTTTAAGACAAGACTAAATTCAGGCTTTGAGTTAGGTATCTTTTTAGGTTGTTCACCCCCCCACACTTGAGATGTACATTGCCCTCAATGTACAAAGATAGATAATATCATTATAAAATCATAAGATATGGGAAGAAGTGAAACTTCCTGAATTTTCGGATGGCTCCTTGAGAGGAGATTGTGTCTTTGGTGGTGGTGATGGGTCGTCTGGATGACGAACCTGCGCTAGATGAAGAAATTGGGAGGCTCATGCAAGATTAGCCAAGAAATCTAAAGAAACCTTAATAATATACTAATAATATAATTAAAGACAAGAAAGATAAAGATAAGGAGACTAAAAAGAAAACTAAAATTAAAAGAAAAGATGAATGGACTGGGAGGTCCTTATTGTTGGGTGTGATTTCTAAGGCTGAGGTTATGGTGGTGGTGGTGGCGTGATTCCCAAGCAGCCTTAAGAACCTAAAAACAAGAAACTAAAACAAAATAAACTAAATTAGGTAGAAGAGAAGTAAAGATAAAGAAAAATAAATGAGAAGATAAAAATAAAAGAATAGATAATTGGTCTCAAAGACCCTTGGCTTGTTGTTTGGATGAAGCTGCCGGCATGAACTCAGGTAAATCGGTCTCCTTTGAGGAGATTGGCCTTTTACGCTTCTTTGCCATGGGTATGATTTTGTTGTAGCTCAAGAGACTAAGGATTTATTAGGAAAAGGAAAAAGAAACAAAAGGGAGAAAAGAAAGGAAGGAAGAAGAAGAAGAATAGGTAAGGAGAGAAAGGAGAGGGGCATGGTATTTAAATAAAATCTCAAGTCTGGAAATTTACCACGCCCGTGGGTTGAGGGTGTGTGTCGATTCACACGGCCGCATCACACGGCCGTGTTTCTAGGCGTGTCGGTTACCCCACGCTCGTGTCTAGCCTGTGTTCGACAAGTCAGTATGTTGGTACGGGTTTAAGGCACGGGCGTGTTCTGCCCATGGTTGGAAAGTCAGTAGCTTCACACTGTTATGGGGCACGACCGTGCCCCTTTGTTGGTGCCCGTGTTGTAGTGGTTGGATCTGTGACGTCGAAAAGTGGTTGGAATTGATTCGCACGGCCTCTGCTATGTCAGTACGGGGATTTTTATGGTCCACACAGCCACGGCCACGGCCGTGTGCAAGGTCGTATGTCCTGGAATTCTGCACCCCTTGTTAGTTTATATCTAAGTGTTCAGAAAGAAAAGAAGAAAAGAAAAATAAATTTAAAGCAAAATATGAGAATAAATTATGTTAGTGCTCGGGTTGCCTCCCGAGAAGCGCTCGTTTATAGTCTTAAGCTAGACTCTCCTCTCGTTCGCTTTGTCAGGGTGGTTTGAGGAGTTGGAAGTCCTTTCTCATGCTATCATTTGCGTCTTCGTGAAAAAATTTAAGTCGAGATATGTTTATAGTAAAAGTACCAAAAATAGGATTACTTACCTCGATCGCTTAGTGTGGAAAAAACACTGGTTACCCTAAAAGATATTTCTTTGTTTGTGCTAGGGTCCAGAGGAGATATTTGAGGATCTGCCTGATCTAACAGTACCTGGTCCACTATTTTGAAGTGGTTTGTTGTTCCTATTAGCTCTTTTGGGGGCTCCTTCAGTTTTATCTTTTGTGGTTCCAGTTCTTCGTCGTGTATCCCTAATTTTTCCTTGAAGTGTGTCTTCCACTCGTCTAGATCATCGAACTGATTCCCTCGATCTTCATGAGTTATTTCTTTGTTGGCTTGGGGTTTAGGATCGGGTTGGGCTTGTATTCTTTGGTGGTGCTTCACGAAAAAAGGGTTAACCGAATGGTTATCGAGAGAATTTACTGGTCTCACCTTGATTACTCAATGTTCTAGCCGAGTCGAGAGCCTTGATGGTGACTGTCTCATTACCTACGCAAAGTATGAGTTCTCTGCATCAACATCAATTTTAGTCCCGTGATTACTAAAAAGGGTCTTCCTAAAATTAGGGGATCGAATTATCCTCATCCATGTCTAAGACAACAAAATATACCGGGAAAACGAATCATCAATTTTTACAAGAACATCTTCGATAATACCCTAGGAATTCTAACGGTTTTATCACTAATTGAATGCTCATCCTAGTTTGTTTGGGTTTCCCTAGACCTAATTGTTTAAATAATTTATAAGGCATGACATTTATGCTTGCCCCTAAATCACCTAACGATTATCAACGAGTTAGTCTACCAATTAAACATGGAATTGTAAAACTCCTGGATCTTTTAGCTTTTGTGGTAGTCTATTTTGGAGAATTGCTGAGCACTTTGCGTTAAGTTCCACATGTGACGACTCGCCTAACTTCCGTTTGTTTGTCAGAAGCTCTTTTAAAAATTTCTTAGAATCTGGCATCTGCGAAAGAGCTTCAAGTAATGGTAAGTTAATATGTAATTTCTTTAAAAGTTTAAGAAACTTACCGAATCGTTTCTTCCGTGTCGTCTCTTCTTAATGCCTCGGTGTAAGGTACGCGAGGTTGGTACTCCTTAATTACCGGTTTTGGCTTGTCTTGTGTTACCTCTACTTTACCTTTTTCTACCTCGTTTTCTTGTGTTGGACTGGGTTCCTCTACTTCTTCGCTTTCTTGAGCTGTTATGGCTTGGATTTGCTCCTTTGGATTAATTTCAGTATTACTCGATAGACGCCCTTCCGGTCGTTCAGATAATAGCTTTGAAATTTCTTCGACTGACTAGGTAATTTCCCCGATTGCCTTTGTAAGTCCTCCAACTTGGTTCTCGATCTTTTTGATCGATGTTTGTTGGGTGTCGAGTGTTACATCATTTTTTTAGAGACGGGCTTCTTTGGATGCTATGAATTTGTTCAACATCTCTTCAAGATTCAGCTTCTTTTCTTGCGGATAGGGCTGATTTTGGAAATTTTGAGGAGGTTGTTGTCTTTGATTTCCTTGTCCTCCCCACGAAAAATTTGGGCGGTTCCTCCAACCTGGATTATAATTATTACTATATGGGTTATTATTAGATCTGAAATTGTTACCTATATAGCTCATCTGTTCGCTCTCTGTGCCCGGTTGGTAGGGTGGGTACTCAGGATTCACCATAGTTCCACTTGCATCGCACTGCATGACTGGATGTACCTGTGAAGAACACAAACAATCAATCTTCTTATTCATCAACTCTACCTGATTTGATAGCATGGTTACTGCGTCGAGGTTGTAAACTCCGGCTATTTTTGTTGGCCTCGTTCTTGTAACTTGCCACTGATAGTTATTCAGCGACATCTCTTCTATAAATTTGTAGGCTGCTTCAGGAGTTTTGTTGTTCAAAGTTCCCTAAGCAATTTGAATCAATTAATTGCCTCGTTGAAGGATTCACACCGTTATAAAAAGATTGGACTTGGAGCCACAAAGGTAAACCGTGGTGTGGGCATCTCCTCAAGAGATCTTTGTATCTCTCCCATGTGTCGTATAATGTTTCTAAATCCATCTGCAAAAAAGAAGAGATATCATTCCGTAATTTGGCCGTTTTAGCCGGTGGGAAATATTTTAATAGAAATTTTTCGGTCATTTGATCCCATGTAGTGATTGATCCTCGTGGTAACGAGTTTAACCACTGTTTGGCTTTATTTCTTAGTGAAAAGGGAAATAGCTGAAGACATATGGCATCGTCAGAAACGCCATTTATTTTGAAGGTATCACAGAACTCTAAAAAGTTAGCTATATGAGTGTTTGGATCTTCGTCCTGCAAACCATCAAATTAAACAAACTGTTGAATCATTTGTATAGTGTTAGGCTTTAATTCAAAATTATTAGCAGCTATAGTAGGCCTAACAATACTAGATTCGGCTCCTGTTAAATGAGGTTTAGCATAATCAAACATAGTACGAGGAGCATTATTTTCTCCCACATCTTGTGGTGGAAGATTATTTTTGTCCATCCCTTCAGTAGGATTGGATCTGTCTTCTTGCTCTCCTTGGTAATTTAGGGCTCGCCTAATTTCTTTGCGATTTCTTCGAGCGGTAGCTTCGATATCACTGTCGTATTCTAAAGGTCCTCTCGGGTTCCTTCTAGTCATAAACTAGAGGTACCTGCTAGGAAAAGAAAGAAAGAAAATTTAGCAAATTTAAAATTAAAACTAAAAATAAAAATAAATTGCGAAAAATAAAAATAATGGCTAAAGTAATAAAAATAGAGTTTTCTTAATATTTTAGTTCCCCGGCAACAGCGCCAAAAACTTGATCGCTGTAAATCAGAGTTTTAAAATTTATAAAAGAATGATCGAACCTAGAAACTAACTCTGACAATGATTAAAGGCAAGTGCACCTATCGAACAGTAGTATAGTTTAGGCAAGACCGGATTGTCGAACCCAAAGAAACTAAAAGTACTAATACTAACTTTCTTTTTATTATTTAGCCTAAAATAAGTGAAGTTGTTTATTAATCTAAATTAATTAACTACTAAACTAAAGACTCTAAGACAAAGAAGAATGAATTTGGAAAATAACTTGGGAAAAACTCAGTTGATTAAGATGATACCCTAGGAAGAATCCACCTAGAATTCACTTGTTATCTAACACTGAAACATATGATTTTATTTACTTAGTTTGATCCGTAAGACTCCCTAATGTATATTAAACCCTCTCTCGAGGCGAATAACGTCTAACCCTAGGTTAATTAGTGGAACTCTCGTTCTCTTATAATAACCCCCTCGAATAGCAGTAAATCGATCTGTGGATTCCCATATTAGGTTTCACCCTAATCCGGCAAAATCTCGTCACCCTATCTCTAGGCGTGCGATCAACTCCATGTAATTATGTTGGATCTACTCTTAGGCAGGGTCTATTCCTCCTCCACCTAAGCACATTAAATTTGGATTAAGCTCACATAATTAAGAACAAAGTAAGTATTTATCATATAATTCAAATAATCAAATAACAAGATTCATCATAGGTTTCATCCCCTTCGGGTATCTGAAGGTTTAGTTCATAACAATAAAGGAAAACATCTCAAGAGAAAAGATAAAACAAAACATAAGAAATCCCTAAAACCCCGTGAAGAAATTGAAGAGAAGATCCTCCGTCTTGAGTATAACTCTGGCTTCTTGAGATGGATCAACTGGCTATCCCTAAGTGAATCCCCACAAATTTGCTTTCTCTGGCTTAGCACGAGGCCCATAAACGATGGCTTTGGGCTCCCATTTTCAGGTCATACTTAGGGTGTATTTATAGGCTTTTGAAATACGTTTCTTTCTCCCTAAGTATCCTTTCCCGAATGAAATTGCTCTTCTCCACGGCAGAGGCACAGCCATGGCGCACGCCCGTGTAAATCGTGGACAGGCCGTGTTCAGATTCCTTTAATGAGACACGGCCGTGTGAGTCGGGGTTAGACTGTGTTCTAGATGATCAGTGAGGCACGGCCGTGTGATCTTTGGTTCAAGCCATGTCGATTACATGCTTTGGCCCATTTGTCCCGTTTTAAGCCCGTTTTGCGTTCTTTTCTTCCCCTGGTGCTTTCCTGAGTATAAGACATGAAAAGAAAGGATTAAGAGAACCTTTTTACATAAATCGGGGCTTAAATCATCCAAAAGCATACTAAATGTGGGCTTAGAATAAGTTACTATTTCGGTTTATCAGTGGGTACTCAGGATTCGCCACAGTTCCACTTGCATCGCACTGCATCACTGGATGTACCTACGAAGAACACAAACTATCAAGCTTTTTATTCATCATCTCTACATGTGTTGATAGCATGGTTACTGCATCTATGTTGAAAACTCCGGCTAATTTTGTTGGTTTTGTCCTTGTAACCTGCCACTGATAGTTATTCGGTGACATCTCTTCAATAAACTCGTAGGGTCGCTTCAGGAGTTCTATTGTTCGTGGTTCCACCGTGGTGAATCAATTAGTTGCCTCGTTGAGGGGTTTACACCGTTATAGAAAGTTTGGACTTGGAGCCACAAGGGTAAACCATGGTGCAGATACCTTATCAAGAGATCCTTGTATCTCTCTCATGCGTCATATAATGTCTCTAAATCCATCTGCACAAAAGAAGAGATATCATTGCGTAATTTGGCCGTTTTGGCCGGTGGGAAATATTTTAATAAAAAAATTTCGGTCATTTGATCCCATGCGGTGATTGACCCTCGTGGTAATGAGTTTAACCATTGTTTGGCTTTATTCCTTAATGAAAATGGAAATAACTGAAGCCTTATGGCATCATTAGAAACGCCATTTTTTTTAAGGTATCATAGAACTCTAAAAAATTAGCTATATGAGTATTTGGATCTTCGTCCTGCAAACCATCAAATTGAACAAATTGTTGAATCATTTGTATAGTGTTAGGCTTTAATTCAAAATTATTAGCAGCTATTGCAGGCCTAACAATACTAGATTCGACTCCTGTTAAATGAGGTTTAGCATAATCAATCATAGTACGCGGAGCGTTATTTTCTTCCACATCTTGTGGTGGTGGATTATTCTCGTCCATCCCTTCAGTAGGATTGTATCTGTCTTCTCGCTCTTCTTCTTGGTAATTTAGGACTTGCCTAATTTCTCTGCGATTTCTTCGAGCGGTAGCTTCAATAACATTGTCGAATACTAGTGGTCCTCTTGGGTTCCTTCTAGTCATAAACTAGAGGTACCTGCTGGGAAAAGAAAGAAAGAAAAATTTAGCAAAGTTAAAATTTAAACTTAAAAATAAAATTAAATTGCAGAAAATAAAAAAATTAATGGCTAAAGTAATAAAAATAGAGCTTTCTTAATATTTTAGTTCCCCGGCAACGGCGCCAAAAACTTGATCGCTGTGAAGTCAGAGTTTTAAAATTTATAAAGATAATGATCGAACCTGGAAACTAACTATGACAACGGTTGAGGCAAGTGCACCTATCGAACAGTAGTATAGCTTAGGCAAGACCGGATTGTCGAACCCAAAGGAACTAAAAGTACTAATACTAACTTTCTTTTTATTATTTAGCCTAAGAATAAGTGGAGTTGTTTATCTAGTCTAAATTAATTAACTATTAAACTAAAAATTCTAAGACAAAGAAGAATGAAATTAGGAGAATAATTTGGGAAAAACTCAGTTGATTAAGACGATACCCTTAGGAAGAATCCACCTAGAATTCACTTGTTATCTAACACTGAACCAGACGATTTATTCACTTGACTTGATCCGTAGGACTCCCTGACGTATATTAAACCCTCTCTTGAGGCGAATAACATTTAACCCTAGGTTAATTAACGGAAATCTCTTTCTCGAATAATAACCCCCTAGAATAGCAGTAAATCGATCTATGGACATCCCATATTAGGTTTCACCCTAATCCGGCAAAATCTCGTCACCCTATCTCTAGGCGCACGATCAACTCCGCTTAATTATGCTAGATCTACTCTTAAGCAGGGACTTTTGCTCCACCACCTAAGCATATCATACTTGAATTAATATCTGCGAAATATCAACACAAGAATTAAGCACACATAATTAAGAACAAATCAAGTATTTATCATATAGTTCAGAAAACAATAACAAGATTCATCTAGGTTTCATCCCCCTCAGGTATCTGAAGGGTTTAGTTCATAATAATAAAGAAAAACATCTCAGAAGAAAAGATAAAACAAAACATAAGAAATCCCTAAAACCCCCTGAAGGAATTTAAGAGGAGATCCTCCGTCTTGAGTAGAATTCCGGCTTCTTGAGATGGATCAACTGGCTATCCCTGAGTGAATCCCCACAAATCTGCCTTCTCTGGCCTAGCAAGATACCCCTAAACGATGGCTTTGGGCCCCCCTCGATAGAGGGTTTCTGTCGAACTCCCCCATTAAGTTTCCCCCTAGGGTGTTTATATAGGCTTTGAGATGTGTTAATTAGCCTTCAAGTATCCTAATTTTGGTGCAATTCCTAATTGGGGGTTTAATTAGACTTTGGAGTGTGTTTCTTTGCCTCCAAGCATCCAAATCTGAGTAAAACTCTTCTTAGTCGCGGCAGGGCACGGCCTCTGGCACACGCCTGTGTAAATTGTGGCTAGACCGTGTGGACTTCGTTGATGAGGCACGGCCGTGTAAATCGTGGTCCAAGCCGTGTTTGAGATCTTTAAGGAGGCACGGCCGTGTGATATTTGGTCCAAGCCGTGTCGATTTAATGCTTTGGCCTATTTTTCCCGTTTTAAGCCCGTTTTGCGTTCTTTTCATCCCCTGGTGCTTTCCTGAGTATAATACATGAAAAGAAAGGATTAAGAGCACCTTTTTACATAAATCAAGGGATAAATCATCCAAAAGTATACTAAAGGTGGGATTAAAATATGTTACTATTTCGATTTATCAGGCGCCCTACCCTCGGGTCTCGCAGCCTGCTCTCTAGGGTTACCTCTACCACTTGCCCCACTTCCGGGGTTCCTCTACGGTCTGCCTCTGACCATACCCCCAGATCTCGGTTTCTGATTTCTTTCTTCTTTCATCATCCCAGGACAATCTTTTATAAAGTGATCCTGGGAACCACATCTGAAACAAGCATTTTCATGCGCTCGGCATTCACCAAGATGTCGTCTGCCACACTGTGGGCATTCGGGTCTGTCAGATCGGATATTCCCTACACTAGCAACTGAAGTAGTCTGTGCTTTGTTTCCCGAATTCTGCCTACTCTTGTTTTTCTTGGAAAATCCAATGGAAGTAGCCGATCGGGTAGGGAAATCTCTCGAGTCACGAGACTCCATTTCAGACTTTTTCTTCTCTCTTACTAGCTTCTCGGCTTTGCAAGCCCTCTCTACTAGCACCACGAATTCCTTTAGTTCTAAAACAGTTACAAACAGTTTGATGTCATCATTTAGCCCATCTTTGAATCTCTTGCTCATGATGGCCTCGGTGGATACACACTCTCGAGCGTATTTACTGAGTCGTACAAATTCACACTCGTAATCAGTCACAGACATCTTGCCTTGCTTTAGTTCTAGGAATTCCTTTCTTTTCTGGTCCACGAACCTTTGACTGATATACTTTTTCTTGAACTCTTCTTGTAAAAATTCCTATGTGATCTTTTCTCTCGGTACCACCGACACAAGAGTGTTCCACCATTGGTAAGCAGAATCTCTTAAAAGAGAAACTACACACTTCATGCATTCCTCAGATGTGCATGACAACTCATTAAATACCCTGATGGTATTTTCTAACCAGAATTTAGCTTTTTCCGGATCATCATCTTTTCTAGCCCGGAATTCTTCTACCCCATGTTTCCTGATTCTATCTTCTGGAGGTTTCTCTCCTCTTACCACCTCTACTACTTGAGGGGCTACTGGGATAGGTTGAGGAATAGGTGGGGGTGGAGGGGGTTGTGCATTTGGGTTCATACGAACGAACTTCGTATACCATGTATTCATCATATGGAGGAAGGCTTCTCTAGCCTCTTCTCCTCCTTCTTGACTCACCATTGTGGGTCTATTCTCATTCTCGTTTGGCACCGTCCCTTCAGTGGGAGCCGGCGCGTTACTTTCTACATCACCCGCCACAACTCTATCGGGATCCATTTACTAAATGTATAAACATAATTTAAGTCATCAGGAGTCGTCACACTATCATTATAAAAACATTCTTACATATGGCATGTATAGCTAGACTCGTGCTCGTGCTACGTTAGTTTTAGAATCGACTAAACCGTAGCTCTGATACCACTAAATGTAACACCCCATACCCAAGTCCGAGACTAAGATTGGATACGAGACATTACCATGCTTGAACTCACTTAATCTTGTGCTTACGGACTATAAAATTTTGTTTCGAATTAAAAACTTATCTTTCTTAGTCAAATCAGACATTTTATGGGCCTACGAGGCCTCAAACTTGTGTCCCGAAACTTTCGGAACTCATCTGGAAACTTTCTCTCCAAATAGGGGTCACATGTCCGTGTGACTTGGGACACGCCCGTGCACCCCTAAAACATGCCCGTGTCTTTTACCTGTGGTGGATACTGGTAATTTACACACGGCCTGGACACGCCCGTGGCCCCAAACCGTGCCTAAAACCCTAGCATTCTGCCAATGCCCCATAGCCAAGGCACACGCCCGTGCTTACCACCCGTGGTGTGTACTGACTACCTTAACCCGACTTAAAGTCTAAACACACGCCCGTGTGACTGGTCCGTGGTCTATTCTGACTTAAGATACAAAGGTGCAGGGTGTACACGGCCTAGACACACGCCCGTGTGTCCAACCGTGTGAGCACTTAGAGGCTATTTACCAAGCCAATTGCCACCACAAATCAAGACCAAACTCATGCTCAATTCAAAGAACTCAAGTATTACATCTAACATGAACAAGGATGCATACTTCATTGATAGATTAAAATATACATACTTAATCATTCATGACTCATCTCTTTGGCCATATACAAAAAGAATACTAAGCTTGATAGCCAACAATTTGGCTAGTTTTAAAACATAACTCAAAATGAAATGTTTCCTATACATGCCATACTTAATATAAACAACTTGGCTATACCAAAATAGCGATTGATAGTGTGCTCTGAGCTCCAGTGACGATGATCCACGAGATTAGCTTGGCCGGACTACGTGGAAAGAAAGAATAAAAGACGTAAGCATTTAGCTTAGTAAGTTTGCATATAATGCACGTAACAACATACTTGCTTTATATAAACCATTTGACATAAACAATGGTATCATAATTTTAGCTATAAAGCTTACTTACTCATATCTGATTCTTACGAATCTCATGATACTTACTAGTCTCATACTTGTGAAGTAAACAAGGTACCTGTATCACTTGATCACATTGATCAGCATACTTTAGCATAATAATCATAATCTCTAACTTATCATTCATAACATGAATAATACTTATTCTCAACTTGATGATAACTCTGCTTACTTAATTTCTTGTTATCTCATTTAAACTTTACTTGTTTGCCCAATGAATTTCTATGAATAACCAAGGATACTAAATCTCATCTCACACGCTCAATGCCAAAGCCATATACTAGATACGGTCTTACACGAAATCTCTCATCTTGGTTTCGAGGCCATGTCTTAACATGGGCTTATACGAAGTCTTTCTCGTGAGTTCCCTTGGGAACTTACCATTGCCATGTCTTGACATGGTCTTACTTGGTACCTTTACTCATGAACTGGTCAATGCCGAGCCTTGGCTTGGACTTACATGAAATCTTCCTTGTTACTCACTAATTCTATGCCTTGGCTTGGACTTACATGGGAACTCTATCTCTTGATAGCTTTTCAATGCCAAGACTCGTCTTGGACTTACATGACAACTTTGCTTGGAGACTCACCAATGCCATGCCTCAGCTTGGGCTTATATGGGTCTTCATCTCATAATAACTCTTCAATGCCAAGACTTGTCTTGGTCTTACATGATAACTTGTCTGATTGCCGATGCCATGCCTCGGCTTGGACTTATACGGACTTTCTCATTTCATGTGATAGATCGAGTATCCTAAGCTATTCATCTTCAATCGGGGCTTTCTCATGCTTGATCTCATTGATTACTTTGTTTAACATAACATTAAACATTTTCATGATAATATTGTACATTATACTAAGCAATTCAATGATATTAATCATGAAGCTTAGAAATCATGCAAACTTACCTCGATATACAAAATGTATGTAGGTATGCAATTTAGTCCTCGACTATGTTCTTGCCTCGGTTTCAATTCGGGCTTCGTTTTTCTTGATCTATAATCATAAATAGATCATTTAATACTCACATTGACTAAACTGACTCTTAACTCATACTTTGGTAAAATTACTATTTTACCCCTATACTTTCTCATATTTGCACTTTTGCCCCAAGGCTCGTAAAATGAATCTCATTCATCTTTCTTAAACTTCATGCTTAGCTGATTCATTTTCTCTACTATAGCAATCATCAATTCCCACTATTTCTAATAGGTATGACCAATTCCATAACTTTTACAAACTAGTCCGTACTAGCATTTTTCATGAAATTCACTTAGAAAAAGATGTTTATCTAACATCAAACTCTCATAAACTTCCATAAAATATCATTTTACAAGCATGTCACTCTTGGGTAGATTTTTGAACATGCATCTTAGCTCATTTTATAGCTAAAAATAGCTAATTCATAATACGAGAACTTCAAAAACGGGGCTAAGATGAACTTACTAGCAAGCTTGAAAAAAATGAAGAACCCTAGCTATGGAGTGTCCAAATTTTCGGCACAAGAGGAAGAAGATGAATAGATTTTTATCATCTTTTTCCTATTTTAATCAATTATTAGACAAATGACAAAAATGTCCTTCTCTTTAAAAATTTCTATTTTTCTAACTCATGTCCATTTTTGTCCAAAAATTATAATTTGGGCAAATTGCTATTTAAGGTCTCATAATTAATATTCTAAAGCTATTTCATACAAAAAGCTTCTAGAAACTCATATTTTGCAACTTTTGCAATATAGTCCTTTTTGATCATTCCATGTCAATTTCACAAAATTTCTACATGGAACTTTAGTACTATGATGCAAACATGTCATAAACCATAAGAACTCACTTTTACTGACTCGAGTTTGTGGTCTCGCACCACTATTCTGACTAGGCCCTGAATCGGGATGTTACAATAGCACTTTTACTAACAAAATCTTCTCATTTCTCAATTCTTTCACCTCGCGAGCTAAAATCTGGATCGGTTCTTCCTCATAAGTCATATCAGATCGGATTTCAATCTCGGACGGAGAAATCACATGTGCTGGGTCTAATCTGTATCGATGAAGCATTGACACGTGAAACACATTATGAATCTTTTCTAGTTCCGGTGGCAATAACAATTTGAATGCAACAGGTCCAATACGCTCAATAATTTCATACGGCCCGATGATTCTCTGACTCAATTTGCCTTTACGTCCAAATCAGAGTATTTTCTTCCACGGAGACACTTTCAAGAATACTTTATCCCCGATCTCAAATTCAATATCTTTTCGTTTCAAGTCTGCATAAGATTTCTGACGATCTGACGCAGCTTTCAGACTATCATGAATCACTTTCACTTTTTGTTCAGTTTCTTTTGTCAAGTCAACCCCGTGTATCTTATTTTCACTTAGCTCAGTCCAATACAAAGGTGTACGAAATTTGCGTCCGTACAAAGCCTCATAAGGTGCCATTTTGATGCTCGACTGAAAACTATTATTATACGCAAACTCAATCAATGGCAATTGTTCCCACGTACCATTAAACTCAAGAATGCAACATCTCAACATATCCTCGAGAGTCTGAATAATCTGTTCGAATTGACCATCCGTTTGTGGGTGAAAAGATGTACTAAAATGCAATTTAGTACCTAAGGCCTATTGCAGTTTCTTCCAGAATCGTGAAGTAAATCTCGGATCTTTTTCGGACACAATAGATAGTGGCACCCCGTGCAATCTCACAATATCAGAAATATATAGCTCAGCTAATTTATCAAGTGAGTAATCAGATCGTACCGGAATGAAATGGGCTGATTTCGTCAATCTGTCAACTACGACCCAAATTGCATCTTTCTTTCTCGGAGTCAAAGGCAACCCTGAAACAAAGTCCATTGTCACTCTATCCCATTTCCAATCAGGAATCATTATCGGTTGTAACAAACCGGATGGCACCTGATGTTCAGCTTTAACTTGCTGACAGACTAAGCATTTTGATACAAACTCTGAGATATCCCGCTTCATTCCAGACCACCAATAATGTTGCTTCAAATCATTGTACATTTTTGTACTTCCCGGATGAACAGATAAGCAACTGTTATGTGCTTCATTCAAAATTAACTGAATCAACTCTGGATTCCTTGGAACACAAATCCGATCTCGAAATCTTAAACAATCATCATCATCAACCCGAAATTCAGAATCAGAGTTCGAATCACACTGAGCTCGTTTCGCTAACATTTCATTATCACTTTTTTGAGCATCACATATTTACTGTAAGAACAATGGTTTCACTTTCAACTCAGCCAAAATTGAACCATCATCAGACAAGTCTAAATGAGCATTCATCGCACATAATGCTAACAGTGATTTTTGACTCAATGCATCAGCAACAATGTTTGACTTACCCGGATGATAATCTATCATAAGTTCATAATCTTTCAACAGTTCTAACCATCTTCTCTGTCGTAAATTCAAATCTTTTTGGGTCATCAAATATTTTAGACTTTTATGATCCGAAAACACATGGCATTTTTCTCCGAAAAGATAGTGACGCCAAATATTTAAAGAAAACACAATCCAAGCTAGCTCAAGGTAGTGCGTCGGATAATTCTTTTCATGCAGTTTCAACTGTCTCAAGGCATAAGCTATGACTTTTCCTTCCTGCATCAAAACACATCCAAGACCATTCAATGAAGCATCACTAAAAATTACAAATAATTTACTCGATTCTGGCTGTACCAAAACTGGAGCTTCAGTCAAAAGGGCTTTCAACTAATCAAAGCTTTTGTGGCACTTTTCAGACCACTCGAATTTCACATATTTCTGAAGCAATTTCGTCAATGGAGTTGCAATCATCGAAAAGCCTTTTACGAACCTTCGATAATAACCAGCAAGTCCAGAAAACTACGAACTTCAGACACATTTTTCGGAGGCTTCCACTCCAAAATAGCTGATATCTTGCTCGGATCAACTCGTATACCAGATGCTGACACAATATGCCCCAGAAAACTAACTTTTCGCAACCAAAACTCACATTTACTAAATTTTGCATACAGTTGCGTATCTCGCAGAGTTTGTAACATGATTCTCAGATGTTTAGAATGCTCAATTTCATCACGTGAATAAATCAAAATGTCGTCAATGAATACAACAACAAATCGATCTAAATACGGTCTAAAAATTCTATTCATCAAATCCATAAAGACAGCAGGAGCATTGGTTATTCCGAAAGGTATAACTAAAAACTCATAATGCCCGTACCTCATTCTGAAAGCAATTTTCGGAATGTCTGAATCTTTTACTCGCAACTAATAATACCCCGATCTCATATCTATCTTTGAAAACACGGTAGCTCCTTTTAGCTGATTAAACAAATCATCAATTCGAGGTAAAAGATATTTATTCTTTATTGTCACTTTGTTCAAATGACGGTAATCAATGCATATTCTCATCGTACCGTCTTTCTTTTTCACAAATAGAACGGGAGCACCCCAAGGTGAGAAACTCGGTCGTGCAAATCCTCTATCGGTCAACTCTTGCAACTGTGACTTCAACTCTTTCAATTCTGTTGGTGCCATTCTATACGGAGCTATCGAAATAGGAGTTGTACCCGGCACCAAATCAATACCAAACTCCACTTCTTGTTTCGGAGGCAATCCCGGTAATTATTCAGGGAACACGTCAAGGAATTCACAAACAATTGGCACTGATTCAACTTTCTTTTCAGTCACTCTCGAATCAACCACATAAGCAAAATAAGCTTCACAACCCTTTTTCACATAACTCTGAGCTTTCATCACTGATATTACATCCGGTAATCCATTCACATCATTAGATTCAATCCGAACTATTTCATCATTCTAACATCTCAAATCAATAATCTTTCGTTCGCAGTTCACAACAGCATCATGCAATGATAGCCAATCCATACCCAAAATTATGTCAAACTCATCAAAAGGTAATAGCATCAGATTAGCCGGAAAATAGATATCTCAAAACATCAACGGACATGTCTTGCATACTTTGTTAACCAGGACACTTTTACTTAAGGGGTTCAATATTCTAATAACAAATTCAGTAGACTCTACAGGCAAAGTCTTACTGGATACTAAGTTCATGCATACATATGAATGAGTAGACCCTGGATCTATCAATGCAATCACAAAAGTATCATAAAGAGTAAATGTACCCATAATAACATCTGGAGACGAAGCTTCCTCACGTGCTCGAATAGCGTAAGCTCTAGCAGGTGCCCTAGCTTCAGCTCTCACAACTGTTTCTCTCGTAGTTCTCTGACTACCACTGACATTTCTTGTGTTTCTTGAAGGTCTACCTCTAGCTGAAGCATTATCTGACTTCGAATTAATCTCTTGTTCAACAAACTCAGGACAATCTCGGATGAAATAATCTAGTGATCCACATCTGAAATAGGCTCGATCATTCAATCTACAACTACCCGGATATCTTTTTCCATAGTGCTTACATTCAGGTCACTCAGATCGGATATTTCCCACACTAGCCATCGAAGTAGCTGGAGCTTTGAAGTTCGACTGTGATCTATCTCGATCTCTGTTCGAATGTCCCACATTAGTCTTTGAATGACTATATTCATCTCTGAATTTCTTTGATGCAGACTGAAATGTTTTACTTGAGAATCTCTTTCTCACATCTCTAGCTTCTAACTTAACTTATCTTTTATCTTTTTCGAGTGCCTCAACTTTACATGCTCGATCAACAAGCACAACAAATTCTTTTATTTCTAGTATCCCAACTAGCAAACGGATGTCTTCATTCAAGCCGTCTTCAAATATTTTACACATTATCGCTTTGGTCGAAACACATTCCCGAGCATATTGACTTGATCTCACAAATTCTCGCTCATATTCAGTGACAGACATGCGACCCTGTTTCAGTTCAAGAAACTCTTTTTGTTTTTGATCTATAAATATCTGACTGATATATTTCTTTTGGAACTCAGACTGAAAGAAATCCCATGTAACCCATTCTTTTAGAACAACAGAAATCAAAGTCTTCCACCACTGATAAGCTGCATCTCGTAACAGGGAAACAACACATTTTATGCATTCATCAAGAGTCAATGACATTTCATCAAATACTCAAATTGTGTTCTCGAGCCAAAACTCAGCTCTCTCAGCATCATCATCACTAGTGACCCTGAACTCTTCAGCCCTATATTTACGAATTTTATCGACCGGAGGCTTATTCAAAAAAATTCAAGTTCATAACCGGAGGTATAGTAGAAGTCTGAGGAGGATTGGGTGGGGGCGGAGGTTGTGAAACAGTCGAATTTGTTCTAACGTATTGAGTGAACCACTCATTCATCATTTGGAAGAAGGCTTGTTTAGCCTCTCCTTCCTGACTGCTAGTAGCCGGTCTCGAATCAGATGGCGCTGTCCCTTGAGCGGGAGCAGGCGCATTACTTTTAACATCGTTAGCTTCAGCTCTTTCGAGATCCATTACTATGCAAAAAATACATTTTATGCGTCAAGATTCATCACACTATCACAGTTCTTATATACGGCATGTATAGTTAAACTCTCAAACGCTACGTTAGTCCTAGAATCGACTAAACCGTAGCTCTGATACCAATCAAATTTAACACCCCTAACCCGTAACTATCGTCGATCTAGGGTTAAGAGGCATTACCAGACAAATCAGAGACTTTTACGAACATTTCGTATTATAAAGTATAACATCGTCAAATCAAAGCAGAATACAAGCATATAGTCCCTTAATGAGGTCTACGAGAACTAATCATGCATTGGAAAAGGGGTCAGGACAAAACCAGAATCATACAAATTTTTTTCAAAAATCAAACATTTTTCAAAGTTACAGAGGTCATACGCCCGTGTGGGTAGGCCGTGTGCCTCACACGGCCTCGAACACGCCCGTGTGTCCAAGCCGTGGCAAAACAGGGCATACATACTGACTTGTCCACACGGCCTGAGACACGCCTGTGTGCCTCACCTATGGTCAACACTGACTTGCACGACACGGCCAGTCACACGCCCGTGTGTCTAGCCCGTGGTCGAGCCTGACTTGTTTTGAAATACAACCAAAGGACACGGTCGAGCCACACACCCGTGTGCTCAATCGTGTGGGCAATTATAGGCCATTTACAATGCCAAATTGCCACCCACACATTAGGTTATACCTACAAGCATTATACCAATTCAATTCATATCAAAATGACCATATTTTCTAACCATTCAAGAACATATCAAACATACCAACTTATGCAACATTTATCTCAATCTCATCACAAGCATTTCTAAGTATAAACCATTCAAAAACTTACCAATTCAAAGTGTCAATCCATCATCAACAATATGCTAATTTTTGCATCATAGAAATTATCATAGATTTGACCATCTCATTAGCTCAAACATTAGCCATCAAACCATACCAAACTATGCATCATTTAGCATGAACTACTCATTCATATCATAATCATTATCTAGCCATATCACATGGTGATTTATATACAACTAAAAACATAATCCCGAACTAACTAGCCTATACATGCCATATTTAACTATGTACAGATTCAAAAGGTACCAAAATGGAGTTTTATAGTGTGGTGATGATACTCGACGATTCCCGAGCCTTCTGTAGCTTTAACGATCTATAAGACAATGCAAACACACACAAAGTAAGCTTTCAAAAGCATAGTAAGCCATATACAAATAAACTTAACATAAGAAACATTTAACCATTTCAAATGCAAAAACTTTAACATATCTCAATAGCTTATTCATATTTCTCCTTTCTAGCTCAATGGTATCTAACCATTTGCTTATCAACAAATCTCATCTCTATGTATTTCTTTGGATCATATCACATTCATACATATATCACATTATGTCTCAACATTTCTATGCACATATTTCTCATTAGCAAATTCACATATACTTACCTTTCATACTCAAACATAGAATACATCTCAAACGTACCTAAAACGATTACGCATTTCACATAGTATTTCATTTCTCGAAATTTCCCGTTGAACCATTCAGAATCAAATAGGATACTCGTAATACTCATACAATGCCAACGTCCCAGACGTGGTCTTACATGTAATCACATATCGATGCCACTGTCCCAGACAGGGTCTTGCACGAATCAAGTACGATGCTAATGTCCCAGACATGGTCTTACACGTAAATCTCAAATCGACGCCAACGTTCTAGACGTGGTCTTACACGATATCACATATCAAAAACCTATGTCATGACATATAAATCCAATCTATTCCTAAGGTTCGTACAGGACTTTTCGAACTTTGACACTTTGTCGATACTGTCTCGGATTACACATGTATATCTTCCATAATCATTTATCACATTTCAATTTCATACGAACATAAACAAATCAATTCAAATACATTTATTTGTATATAGACTTACCTCGTACGTATATAGACGGACAGATTCGACTATTCAATCACTTTCAACTTTCCTCGCTCTAAGTTCGTTTTCTTTGGTTCTTGATCTATACATATTCAAATTTAACCCATTTATTCACCAAATCATTCAATTCAATCCAAAAACACCCATTTAGGGCAATTTACAAATTAGCCCTTATATTTTCACATTTTGACATTTAAATCCTTATTTCACAAAATCACAAAATATACATAATTCAATATAACCCATGCTTAGCCGAATTCTTTATAGGTCCCTAGCAACCCATATTTTTCATTTATTTCACATTTTAGTCCCTCAAAATATTATTTTCATAATTTAATCCAAATTACTCAAATTCACCAAAAATCCAAAGAGAAAACATGTTAATCTAACACATATATTTCATATTTCATCAACTAAAATCACAAAACTCAAGCATTCATCAATGGCAATTTTCAAAATCATCACCAAATTCCAAAATTAAGACATGGGTTTTGTAGTACTCGAAGCAATGATTACAAAAACGTAGAAATTATCAAAAACCGAAACCAAAACATACCTCAATCAAGATGAACAAGGGCCGAATACGTAGCTATCTCTTTTCCTTTTCTTTTCTTTCAAATTCGGCAAAGACAAAGATGGTAATGGCTTATTTTATGTTTGTTTTATTATAATATAACTTATTAATCAATTTACTTAATTAACCTTTAATAAAAACAAATAATAATACATAATGGATGGTCATTAATGTCCATTAACCATATCAATGGTTTATTTACATCATAAGGACTTCATAGATAATAAGCCATATCAAATTAGCACTAAATCAATTAGAAGGCCACTTTTACATTTTATGCGATTCAATCATTTTATCAAATTAAGCATACAAACGGATAAATTATCTCACGAAACTTTCACACATGCTTAATCACATATTGTAAGCACATAAAATAATATTAAAATATTTTTCAGACTCGAATTTGTGGTCCCAAAACCACTATTCTGACTATGGTCTAAATCGGGCTGTTACACCATAGCTAGGGTTTCTTCAACTTTCAAGCTTGATTATAAGTACCTCCTAGGCCCGTTTTTGATGTTCATATTTTTTAGATCCTCGTAGCTCAATTTAACTATTTCTACCAATATTTTGAGCTAGGGTTCATGTTCAAAAATTTACCCATGCATGACATGCATGTATTTTGATGTTTAATGGAGGAATATGGAAGTTTGATGTATAATAAACATCTTTTTCTAAGTGATTTTCATGGAAATTTCATAAAAAGGACCTAGTTGTAAAAGTGATAAAATATGTAGTACATTTCATTATACGAGCCTAGGGACCATTTTGTAAATATGTGAAAGTTTAGGGGCAAACTTGTAATTTTGCAAAAGTATGATTCATGAGTTATTTTAGTCAATGTGATCATTAAATAAGTGAAATTGTCATTATAGATCAAGAAACACAAACTCCGGACCGAAACCGAGGAAAGAACAAAGTGGTGGACTAAATTGAACAACTATACATATTTTGTTACCGAGGTAAGTTTGTGTGTAATAAATCAACATATTGTTATTATACTTTTAAATGCTTGATATTTTGTGAAACGTATATTATATTTATGATATTGGTTAACGAAGTCTCAATGAAAATATGATGAAATTATATTAAGTTGAAGTCTCAGTTGAACCTAGGAATAGAAAGGATACCATTGTCACGACATGAGATTAAGAAGGTCCTCTATAAGACCATGTTTGGGACATGGCCTCGGCACCAAATGGAGATCCCGTATAAGACCATATCTGGGATATGGCATCGGCATCGAGTAGTAATCCCGTGTAAGACCACATCTGGGACCTGGCTTCGGTATGAAATCGTGTAAGACCATATCTGGGACATGGCATCGATATATGATCTCGTATAAGACCATATCTGGGATATGGCATCGACATCGATAAGAGATCCCGTATAAGACCATATATGCGATATGGCATCAGCATGAATATGTGATCCCATGTAAGACCATATCTGGGATATGGCATTGGCATCTTATTACGTGTATGACAAGTTCAAGTATCCTTAGATATTCCAAGTGGTTCAACGGGGAAAAGAGCTAATTTTATGTTTAAGATGGTAAATGTGCTAAAGTTATGTGATAAAGTGACATAGGTACATATGAGTAATTTACGAGAAATGAGTTCGATTTGTGATATGAGATTGGTAAGAGTAAGCATGAGTAAGTTATGTCAATGTGCTTGAAAACTTGTGTTATTACTCAATGTAATGTATGGATGTTATCATAAGCCTTTATGTTGCTATTTATTTCACGCAAACTTACTAAGCTTTATGCTTACCCCCCTCTTTTCCCTTTCCTTGTAGTATCGCCAAGCTAGCTCGGGGATCGTGGGACGTCGAAGCTCGGTTCACACTATCAAGCTATTCTTTTGGTAAATTAATGTTTAATTATTTTGGGTATGGCATGTATAGGAACGTCGTTATTTTGTTATATGTCATATTGGTTAGCCAATGTGTTGGCTATTGATGTCACTCAATTCATTTTGTAAATGGCCATTGAAATCGGCCTAAACTAGTTTAGTTATACCTATTCAATGATGATGATATTCATGAAGTGCAAGTTTAAGCGATTGAGTGAATGATGTATGAAGTATATGCATGTTGAACATAGTGTGAAATTAAGGTGTAGATGTCTTGATTTTGGGTACTAGAGGTGCCTTATTGTCGTGTTGTGTGTTGCATTGACAAGATATAAGTGCAGTTACTTTTCAGGGTGGCAAATGGCTTGGTAAATAGCCTTATATTTGTCCACACGGGTAGACACACAGGCGTGTGTCTAGGCCGTGTGAGACACACGGTCTGTCTCAGGGGTGTGTAGTCTGGCCGTGTGTCCCCTGCATCTAATTTGCAAAAATTTCAGTTCGTCACACGGGCCAGCACACGGGCGTGTGGCTTGGCCGTGTGTCCCTAAGTGTCTACTGACCTCATAAACAGAATGTCAAGGCTTTCACACACGGGCTAAGACACAGGCGTGTCATAGCCGTGTGAGGGACATGGGTCATAGACACGGGCGTGTGGCCCTATCTTGAGCAAAAATTTTCTAAGTGTTCATAAGTTTTTGATTTAGTCCCGAACCACCCCATATGTATGTTTAGGGTCTCGTAGACCTATAATAGGGACGTTATGATTTTAAATGAAAATTTTTAAGTTGGAATGAAAATTTATGGCCAGATATTGTATGATTAAGTAAGTTAAGTCTGTTAATGCCTCGTACCCTGTTCCGGCATCGTGTACGTGTAATGGGTGTTACATTTAGTGGTAACAGAGCTACGGTTTAGTCAATTCTCAGACTAATGTAGTGGAAGAACGAGTCTAGCTATACATGCCATACATATGAGTATTTACACAATGCTAGTGTGACGACTCCTGACGATTTAAATTATGTTTTCATATAGTATATGGATCACGATAGAGCTGTGGCGGATTATGTATAGAGTAATGCGCCGGACCTTGCCCAAGGGATGGTTGCAACTGAAAATGTGAATAGACCAATGACTATGAGTCAGAGAGGAGGAGAAGAGGTCAGGGAAGCCTTTCTCCACATGATGAATGACTGGTATACGGAGTTCGTTCGAACGAACCCGAACGCGCAACCTCCTCCACCCACACCTATTCCTCAGCCTACCCCTGCAGCTCCCCAAGTTGTAGAAGTGGTAAGGAGAGAAAAGCCCCTGGTTGATAGAAACTGGAAATAAGGAGCCGAGGAATTTTGAGCTAATAAAGATGATGATCCGGAGAGGGTAGATTTCTGGCTTGAAAATACCATCAGGGTATTTGATGAATTGTCCTACACACTCGAAGAGTGCATGAAATGTGTTGTGTCTCTCTTGAGAGATTCGGCTTACTAGTGGTGGAATACCCTTGTGTCGGTTGTACCAAGGGAGAAAGTTAATATGGAATTTTCCAAGAAGAGTTCCGAAAGAAGTACATTAGCCAAATGTTTATCGACCAGAAAAGAAAGGAATTCCTTGAATTAAAACAAGACAAAATGACAGTAACCGAATATGAACATGAGTTTGTAAGGCTTAGTAAATACGCTCGGGAGTGTGTATCCACTGAAGCCATCATGTGCAAAAGGTTTTAGGATGGATTAAATGAGGATATCCGACTATTTGTTGGTATTCTAGAATTGAAAGAATTTGTTGTGCTAGTAGAGAGGGCTTCCAAGGCCGAAGAATTGGCCAAAGAGAAAAGAAAGGTTGAAATTGAGTCCCGTGAGTCGAGGAAGAGACAATTGGGAAAGTCATTTCAATCCTCGTCCAAGAAATCGAGAGAGTTCACTACTCGATCAGCCACTTCAGCTGGGTTTTCAAACCTATGTAAAGGTAAACAGTACTCGGGTTCTAAAGCTCAGACCACTTCAATTGCTAGTGTTGGTAATGCTCGACCAAGTAGACCAAAATGTTCACAGTGTGGTAGACATCACCCTGGTGAGTGCCAAGCACACGAGAGAGCTTGTTTCAAGTGCGGTTCCCAAGATCACTTCATTAGAGATTGCCCTGAGATGGTTGAAAAAGAGAAAATTCAGAGTGCAAGATCAAGAAGTACTACTAGAGGGAGGCCACAGAGAAACCCGAGAAATGGAACGAGTAGTAAGAATACACCTAGAGAGTAGATTGCAAGATCCGAGGGTAGAGCCCCTGCGAGGACTTATGCCATTCGCGCTCGCGAAGAGGCGTCATCCCCTGATGTAATTACGGGTACATTTTCTCTCTATGATACTCATGTTGTTGCTTTAATTGATCCGGGATCTACTCACTCTTATGTATGTATAAAATTAGTAACCAATATGAACATGCCTGTAGAGTCTATAGAATTTGTGATAAAAGTGTCAAATCCCCTAGGTAAATGTGTGTTAGTTGACAAAGTATGCAAAGATTGCCCTTTAAGGATAAGAGGTCATTACTTTCTGGCTAATCTCATGTTATTTCCGTTTGATGAATTTGATGTAATTCTTGGTATAGATTGGTTAACTGCTCATGACGTGAGAGTAAATTATGGAAGGAAAGTTATTGAATTGAAATGTGAAAATGGGGATATTCTTCGTGTTGAATTAGATGAACATGACAGATTTCCTATAGTGATTTCGTATATGTCTGCACAGAAATATGTAAGAAAGGGATATGAAGCTTATCTTGCTTTTGTGATGAATTCTAAAGAATCAGAGTTAAGAATTGAATCAGTAGCAATAGTATGTGAGTGTCCAGATGTATTCCCAGAAGAATTTCCAAGGTTACCTCCAATTAGAGAGGTTGAATTTGGCATTGAGTTAGCCCCTGGTACTGCCCCCATTTCAATTGCTCCATACAGGATGGCTCCGACCGAGTTGAAAGAATTGAAGGCACAGTTACAAGAGTTGACGGATAAAGGTTTCGCAAGACTGAGTTATTCCCCATGGGGTGCTCCCGTATTATTTGTGAAAAAGAAAGATGGCTCTATGGGGTTATGTATAGATTACCGGCAGCTGAATAAGGTAACCGTAAAGAACAAGTACCCATTGCCAAGGATTGATGATTTGTTTGACCAATTGAAGGGGACCACTGTGTTTTCCAAGATAGACTTGAGGTCTGGATATTATCAGTTGAGAGTCAAAGACTCAGATGTGCCAAAAACTGCATTTCAGACAAGGTATGGTCACTATGAATTTTTAGTCACGCCTTTCGGTTTAACAAATGCCCATGCCGTGTTTATGGACTTAATTAACCGCATCTTTCGGCCATATTTGGATAAATTTGTTGTTGTTTTTATTCATGATATACTGATTTACTCTCGTGATGAGAATGAGCATGCTGAGCACTTGAGAACGGTTTTACAAATTTTACGAGATAATTAATTATATGCCAAGTTTAGTAAAAGTGAATTTTGGCTTAAAGAAGTCAGATTTTTGGGGCACATTGTTTCGGGAGGAATTCGAGTTGACCCAAGTAAGATTTCAGTAATTGTTGATTGGAAACCGCTAAGGAATGTATCCGAGGTTAGAAGTTTTCTGGGCCTAGCTGGTTATTACAGACAGTTTGTCAAAGGATTTTCCATGATAGCTACTCCGATGACGAGGCTATTACAAAAAGTTTTAAAGTTTGAATAGACAGAATAGTGCCAATAGTGTTTTGAGAAACTAAAGCCAATGTTGACTGAGGCTCCAGTTTTGGTGCAACCTGAACCGGGAAAATAATTTGTGGTTTGTAGTGATGCATCCCTAAATGGATTGGGTTGTGTACTCATGCAAGAGGGCAAGGTGATAGCTTATGCCTCCAGACAGTTAAAGCCGCACGAGAAGAATTACCTGACACATGATTCGGAGTTAGCTGCCATTGTATTTGCGTTGAAGATTTGGAGACACTACTTGTATGGTGAGAAATGTCAGGTATTCACTGATCACAAAAGTCTAAAGTACTTGATGACCCAAAAGGACTTGAATCTAAGACAACGAAGATGGTTAGAGTTGATAAAAGATTACGAGCGAGTAATTGACTACCACCCGGGAAAGGCGAATGTGGTCACTGATGCTCTGAATAGGAAATCCTTGTTTGCATTGAGAGCTATGAATACACGGTTGGCCTTATCAGATGATGGATCTATTCTGGCTGAGTTGAGAGCTAGACCGATGTTTCTCCAAGAAATTTGTGAAACTCAGAAAGGCGACAGTGAGTTGCAAGCCAAAAGAGTTCAATGTGAATTAGGTATGGAATCAGACTTTCGTATTAGTTTGGATGGATGTTTGATATTCCGAGACAAGGTCTGTGTACCAAGAAATGGTGAACTTATTGGGAAAATTTTACATGAAGCACATAATGGATGTTTATCTGTACATCCAGGCAATACAAAAATGTATAATGATTTGAAGAAATGGTATTGGTGGCCGAGTATGAAGAAAGATATTTCCGAAATTGTATTGAGATGCTTGATTTGTCAGCAAGTGAAAGCTGAACACCAAGTACCTTCAGGTCTACTTTAGCCTATTATTGTTCCCGAGTGGAAATGGGATCGTATTACTATGGATTTTGTGACGGGTCTACCTTTGACTCCGAAAAAGAAAGATGCCGTGTGGGTTGTGGTTGATAGACTTATGAAGTCGGCCCACTTTATACCAGTATGCATTGACCATTTGCTTGATAAGTTGGCGGATTTGTATGTGTCAGAAATTATGAGATTGCACGGAGTACATATTTCTATTATTTCGGATAGAGATCCGAGGTTTACTTCACGATTTTGGAAAAAGTTCCAAGAAGCCTTGGGCACAAAATTGAGTTTTAGTACATCTTTCAATCCACAAACCGACGGGAAGTCAGAGAGGGTAATACAGATACTTGAAGACATGCTCCGATGTTGTGTTTTAGAATTTCAAAGTAATTGGGAAAAGTACTTACCGTTAGTGGAATTTGCCTACAATAACAGTTTTCAGTCGAGTTTGAAAATGGCGCCTTATGAGGCATTGTATGGGCGTAAGTGCCGAATGCCTTTGTATTGGACCGAACTCAGAGAGAATCAGATTCACGGGGTCGATCTGGTCATAGAAATCGAAGAGAAAGTAAAAGTGATTCGTGATTATTTGAAGGCTACTTTGGACAGACAAAAGTCCTATGCGGATTTGAAACAGAAAGAGATTGAGTTTCAAGTCGGTGATAAGGTATTTTTGAAAGTATCACCATGGAAGAAAGTTCTCAGATTTGGCCGGAAAGGCAAATTAAGTCCACGCTTTATTGGACCGTATGAGATTACCGAGAGGATAGGGCCAGTAGCCTATCGTTTGGCTTTGCCATTTGAGTTAGAAAAGATCCATGATGTATTCCATGTATTTATGTTGCGACATTACCGATCAGACCCTTTGCATGTGATTGTACCGACAGAGGTTGAAATTCAACCCGATATGACATAGGGCAAAGAGCCGGTTAAGAGTTTGGCACGAGAAGTCAAACAGTTAAGAAATAAGAGTATAGCTCTTGTGAAACTGTTATGGCAAAAACATTGGTAGAAGAGGCTACATGGGAGCCCGAGAAGGCCATAAGAAACCAATATCCAAACCTTTTTACCGGTAAGATTTTTGGGGATGAAAATCCCTAAGGGGGAGAATTGTAACAACCCGATTTAGGGCCTAGTCAGAATGGTGGTTGCGAGACCACAAATCGGAGGTAGAAATATGTGTTTTATGGTTTTTATGAGGTCTATGACATGTTTGCATGATTGTGTGAAAATTTCATGAAGAAATTTTATAATTTAGTGATCAATTTATTCATTAGGACTAAATTGCAAAGATTTAAAAATATGATATTCTAGAAGATTCAAGTATGAGATAGTATTAGAAAAATTATTAGAGGTCCTTATTTAGAAATTAGACCATTATATTTGATGATGGACAAAAATAGACATGGGAAGGAACAATCTCAAGAAAGGGACCTTAAAAGCATTTTGGTCATTTGGTTAATAAGTTAATAAAAAGGGAAAACAAGTCAAAAATCTTGTCCATCTTCCCCATGCTTGGCTGAAATTCTCAAGGACACCATAGCTAGGGTTTCTTCAACTTTCAAGCTTGATTGTAAGTACCTCCTAGCCCCGTTTTTAATATTCATCGTATTTTTGAGATCCTCGTAGCTCAATTTAGCTATTTCTACCAATATTTTGAGCTAGGGTTCATGTTCAAAAATTTACCCATGCATGACATGCATGTATTTTTTATGTTTAATGGAGGAATATGGAAGTTTGATGTATAATAAACATCTAGTTGTAAAAGTGATAAAATATGTACTAAAAATGATAAAATATGTAGTAAAAATCAGTTTTGAAGGAAAGTGCGAGTTGTTATAAGCTCAATAAATGTTCGGCTAGGCTTGGGTAACCAAGGAAATGAGTACATTTCATTATACGAGCCTAGGGACCATTTTGTAAATATGTGAAAGTTTAGGGGCAAAATCATAATTTTTCCAAAGTATGATTCATGAGTTATTTTAGTCAACATGATAATTAAATAAGTGAAATTGTCATTATAGATCAAGAAACACAAAGTCCGGACCGAAACCGAGGAAAGAACAAAGTGGTGGACTAAATTGAACAACTATATATATTTTGTTACCGAGGTAAGTTTGTGTGTAATAAATCAACATATTGTTATTGTACTTTTAAATGCTTGATATTTCGTGAAACGTATATTATATTTATGATATTGGTTAACGAATTCTCAATGAAAATATGATGAAATTATATTAAGTTGAAGTCTCGGTTGAACCTAGGAATAGAAAGGATACCATTGTCACGACATGAGATTAAGAAGGTCCCGTATAAGACCATGTATGGGACATGGCCTCGACACCGAATGGAGATCCCGTATAAGACCATATCTGGGATATGGCATCGGCATCGAGTAGTAATCCCGTGTAAGACCATGTCTGGGACCTGGCTTCAGTATGAAATTGTGTAAGACCATGTCTGGACATGGCGTCGATATATGATCTCGTATAAGACCATATCTTGGATATGGCATCTACATCGATAAGAGATCCCGTATAAGACCATATCTGGGATATGGCATCGGCATCAATATGTGATCCCATGTAAGACCATATCTGGGATATGGCATTGGCATCTTATTACGTGTATGACGAGTTCGAGTATCCTTCGATATTCCAAGTGGTTCAACGGGGAAAAGAACTAATTTTATGTTTAAGATGGTAAAAGTGCTAAAGTTATATGATGAAGTGACACAGGTACATATGAGTAATTTACGAGAAATGAGTCTGATTTGTGATATGAGATTGGTAAGAGTAAGCATGAGTAAGTTATGTCAATGTGCTTGAAAACTTGTGTTATTACTCAATGTAATGTATGGATGTTATCATAAGCCTTTATGTTGCTATTTATTTCACTCAAACTTACTAAGCTTTATGTTTACCCCTCTCTTTTACCTTTCCTTGTAGTATCGCCAAGCTAGCTCGGGGATCGTGGGACGTCGGAGCTCGGTTCACACTATCAAGCTATTCTTTTGGTATATTAAAGTTTAATTATTTTGGGTATGGCATGTATAGGAACTTGGTTATTTTGTTATATGTCATATTGGTTAGCCAATGTGTTGGCTATTGATGTCACTCAATTCATTTTGTAAATGGCCGCTGAAATCGGTCAAAACTAGTTTAGTTATACCTATTCAATGATGATGATATTCATGAAGTGCAAGTTTAAGCGATTGAGTGAATGATGTATGAATTATATGCATGTTGAACACAATGTGAAATTAAGGTGTAGATGTCTTGATTTTGGGTACTAGAGGTGCCTTATTGTCGTGTTGTGTGTTGCATTGAAATGATATAAGTGCAGTTGCTTTTCAGGGTGGCAAATGGCTTGGTAAATAGCCTTATATTTGTCCACACGGGTAGACACACGGGCGTGTGTCTAGGCTGTGTGAGACACACGATCTGTCTCATGGGTGTGTAGTCTGGCTGTGTGTCCCCTGCATCTAATTTGAGAAAATTTCAGTTCGTCGCACGGGCCAGCACACGGGCGTGTGGCTTGGCCATGTGTCCCTCAGTGTCTGCTGACGTCATAAACAGAATGTCAAGGTTTTCACACATGGGCTAAGACACGTGCGTGTCATAGCCGTGTGAGGGACACGGGTCATAGACACGGGCGTGTGGCCCTGTCTTGAGCAAAAATTTTCTAAGTGTTCATAAGTTTCCGGTTTAGTCCCGAACCACCCCATATGTATGTTTAGGGTCTCGTAGACCTATAATAGGGACGTTATGATTTCAAATGAAAATTTTTAAGTTGGAATGAAAATTTACGACCCGATATTGTATGATTAAGTAAGTTAAGTCTGGTAATGCCTCGTACCCTATTCCGGCGTCGGGTACGGGTAAGGGGTGTTACACTTCCTCCCCTAAAATGGAAAATTTCGGTTCAAAAATAAGAGAAGAAAGAATATGATAGCTTGTTTTACCTTTTATTTACTTAATCTTTTAACATAATTATCAAATTACCAAATTAACCTTTTAAAACTATCAAAAATTCATTAAAACCTATCCATGCACACCCACTAGCACACAATATGGTATATTTACCAACTACATCCTTCAATTTACCTCTCCATAGCCATTTAACCCATTTAACTAATAGATACCCACTTTTACAATCTTTACGATTTAGTCCTTTTTATCTAAGTAACCATTTAAACTTTAAAATTTCTTAACGAAACTTTAATACGACCTTAAATTAATCCTGTAGACATTAAATAAATATTAAAATAATAACTCACTCGTCGAAATTGTGGTCTTGAAACCACTATTTTTGACACCACTGAAAATGGGCTGTTACAGTAACAGGTAAAGTATAAATCCCTCATGAATTTATTTTTGTTGTAGACGATATGGCCAAAGCTATGAGGCTTGCCCATTGGTGTTTCAGGATAATTTGATGAGTGTGTCAGTGCCCAATTCGACTGACTCTGTGGAGCAGGATGTCCTGGCTCGGGTTGGACGGGAAAAATTTGGGATATAGATGTTGGTGGAGAAGAGGGTACATTGTGAGGCTTGCGCGATAGAACCAAAGGGAGGTTCACTGGTTGTGACCCTTTTTAGTGGCATCCATTTTGATATTCTACATGATGTTCCTAATTAGCAACCAACTGAGGACAATGTGGGTGCGGGTACTCCGTCGAGTTCGAAGATGGCTGAACTCATTGTTGATGGCGTTGGTGTATCGAGTTGTGTAGCTCAGGTTCCAAAATCTAGTATGTTGAAAAAGGTCTCATCTACAGCTAAAGGTAAAAGGATTGTTGTTTCAAGTGGGTCATGGGCCTTAGTGGGTGTGTTGTCGCTTGTTAATCAGGTAGGGAGTTTATAAACTGATAATGGGCCTAAGGAGTTTGATGATGGTTGTCACACCCGAAGTTTGTAGAATCTGAGAAGAAGGCGGGTTGTGGCGAAGTTATCCGTTTGGTGTATGTAATTTGCCAATTAATAACCTTTTAGGTCTAGTAAAATGTATCTGCCATAAAAATAATTAAAGATTCCGTCTTAAGTTATTCTACTATTTAAGAAAAGGATATGATAAGTAAGGAGTAGGCTTGGTGAGGTTAATTGCTAAAGGTATAGTATGCCAAGTTACTTGAGCATTATGCTGAATGGGTTCTGTAAAGCGATGTGGTTAGGAGCCAACTAGATTGACTGGACAAATATCAATTATACATGATTCTCATTTATGTTCCTTTCATAATTTGTAGGCGAATAAGAAGGACAAAGTCTGTATTCAAGTGGAACTTGTTAAGTTCCACTAAGAGGAAATTGGTTATATATGTGTGTGTGTATGTGTGTGTGAAGGGTTCATGAGGAAGTTTTCTTCTTCCTTCAAAATTACTCTCTAATTCTTTTTCTTAAATTTAAATGTTATCTCTTCCTCATTAAGTTGGAAGCTAAGGTTTTTTATTTAATCAGTGGTT
This sequence comes from Gossypium sturtianum, assembly GCA_025698515.1. Classification (NCBI taxonomy): domain Eukaryota; kingdom Viridiplantae; phylum Streptophyta; class Magnoliopsida; order Malvales; family Malvaceae; genus Gossypium; species Gossypium sturtianum. Next base: position 65,732,108 of record CM046950.1, on the reverse strand, counting down.
GTTCCACATCCTGGTAAGTATAATAGCTTTGCATGTTAAGTTTTTGAAAGAAAAAGACTGTTAAGAAGCTTATGAACAGTAGGTTATGTATACAAGGCCGTGCATGAGGGTTATCTATTATTGAGATGTTAGCAATTAGTATGTAAATGGGTTTTAATGGTGATTTTGTGTTCCTTAAGTAGTTATTGCTATTGTTTCGAGAAGGATGTCTGAGTTTAGAGCTTTGAGTTACAATTTAGTGCGAGTATCAAGTGAGTCCCTAAATTGGTTCTTGCAAGTTAACTATTCAAGTAGAGTTATATAAATGATGATATCTCGTATAAATGGTAAGTGTATTAAGTATAGTAAAGATGCTATATGTGCAATAATGAGATGATTGAAATGCTGTCTGAATAGAGAGTTAGTGGTAAGTATGCAGGTAAAGCCTGATGTGGGAGAGTATGATTCATTTAGGTATGTGAACAAATCAGCGTAAGTAAATTTTGAGTAAAACATCCGTTTCTGATGCCTTTGGTAGGGCAGCTTTACCGCTAACCAGACTAGTAGAGCATAATGTGTTGATGCATAAGTCCATGCGATAGAGACCCATGGCATTATAAGTCAATAAATACATTGAAGGTGATGCCTTCGGTAATATGAAAACTGAACTGACAGATCATGACATGAAGGTGTGTAAGTCCATGTGCCGGAGACCCATGGTATGATATGTTGATAAGAACATTCATGGTGATGCCTTCGATGATATGTAAATCGAACTGGCAGATCATGACATGAAGATATGTATAAGTCCATGAGGGAGACACCCATGGAACCTTCTTTGAAATTCCGTTCGGACAGTAAACATGTGATTCTATATGTTGTTTATGTGGCGTGATCTGCTAAACCTTTGTGGCATACGCTGTATGGCATTTGTGGCATGTTTTATATCATCTCATTAGTGCATTAGGTGATGTTTGTGTAGTAGAATATGGTTATTCGACTTCATGGTAAGTTCTGATAGTCCTTTGACAGGAAACTTTATGATATGTATATGATACATCTGAAGTAAAAATTTATTTGATTAGTTCTATGATGTAATCAAACGAGGTTTAAGGAAAGTTTCTGAAAGAAAATATGTATCTGTATTGATAATAAGGGTATTCGCAAAAGTAATCTTCCAATTTAGAATATGAGTGTATTCATAGATATGAAAAATATAATTATTCGTTGGGTTGAGTTTGCTTGCGCTAAATGGAGTTGAAATCTATGTCATCTAGTATTCACATATCTAAATAGTACCATGTTTCATTCTAGACTCTTATTGAATTTGAGTTGTATGTCATCTTGGGTTTTCTTGTGTTCTATAACAAATATGTGTGGAATTCTTTTAAATTATCTTGATAGTTCATTATCAGTATAAACATTTATTGAGTTTGGACTAGGTTATGATCTATTTGGTAGACTGTCACCAGAGTGTTGAGAGATAGTGTGTTAGTTAATAGAGTGTACCGTAGGTGTCCACTGGAAGTTCAGGGATAAGTCTTTGTCATTCTATGGGTTCGATGTGATCCTTGGAATGGATTAGCTAACCAAGCATAAGGCCAAGATCGATTTTTGGATGAAGAAAGTGACTTTGTGAAGCCATGAAGGTAGTGAAGTGGTTGTGGTAGGTAAGCTAGTTTAGTGTAACTTGATTTCAACAATAAAGGCAGAGAAGATGTTGAGAAAGGGCTACGAGGCCTACCTCGCATTTGTGATGGGCTCGTAGGTTTTGGTGAAAGGTGTCCACGAGATGCGAGCTGTTCAAGATTTTCTAGATGTGTTTTCTGACGAGCTACCAGGTTTACCACCAGACCGCTAGGTGGAGTTCACCATTGAGTTGTACCCTAACAGTTCGCCAGTGTCTACCACACTATGTCGCATGGCACTAAAGGAGCTAAAAGTGCAACTCCAGGAGCTGTTGGACAAAGGTTTCATTCGACCTAGCATATCTTCTTGGGGTTCACCAGTGCATCGACTACAGGCAACTAAATAAATTAACGGTAAAAAAACAAGTACCCCTTATTAAGGATTGATGACTTGTTTGACAAATTTCAAGGTGCTATTGTATTCTCAAAGACTGACCTGTGATCCAGTTATTACAAACTGAAGGTGAAGGAGTCTGATGTGTTCAAAACGACATTCATAAAGCGATATGGGCACTACAAGTTTTTGGTGATGCCCTTTTGTTTAACCAACGCACCTACTGCATTTATGGATTTTATAAGCTGAGTGTTCCATGAGTATTTGGATCAATGCGTGGTGGTGTTTATCGACGACATCATTGTGTAATCGTGAACCAAAGAAGAGCATGACATGCATCTACAAATTTTGTTGTAGATCTTGCGAGAGAAGCAGTTGTTCACCAAATTTAATAAGTGTGAGTTTTGGCTCAAAGAAGTGACTTTTTTAAGGCACGTAATTTCAACTAAAGGGGTTCGTGTGGATCCAAAGAATATTGAATCCATTGTGGAATGGAGACCACCAAGGAGTGTGATTGAGGTATGAAGCTTTTTAGGGCTTGTAGGGTACTATTGACACTTTGTTAAAGGGTTCACCAGTACAACAACACCCTTAACAAAGCTACTTCAAAATAAAGAAAAGTTCGTGTGGACTAAAGAGAGGTAATAAAGCTTTGACAGGATTAAAGAGATACTCACCAAAGCACCGGTGTTGATTAAACCCGAACCAGGAAAAGAATCTGTGATCTACAATGACGCATCTTACACAAGACTTGGATGCGTGCTAATGCAAAAAGGTAAGGTAGTTGCTTATGCTTAGAGGCAATTGAAGGTTTATAAGTGAAATTACCCAACTCATGATTTGGAGCTAGCCGCAGTGGTGTTTGCGTTGAAGATTTGGCGACATTATGTTTATAGAGAAAAGTGTGTCATTTACATAGACCACAAAAGTCTCAAGTATTTGCTAACGCATAAAAAATTGAACCTACAAAAAAGGAGGTGGATCAAATTGCTGAAAGACTATGACTGTGTGATAGAGTATCACCCAAGAAAGGCCAATGTGGTAGCTGACGCGTTAAGCAAAAAGTCCATGAGTGAGTTGTGAGCTATGTTCGCACAACTAAGTGTGACCAATGATGGAGGACTACTCGTAGAATTGCAAGTAAGACCAACATTGTCACAGCAAATTAAGGTAAAGCAAGCTGGTGATGGAGAGTTGGCGAAGAGAGTTCACCAAGTAGAAGAAGGTGTGTGAGGTGACTTTGTACTCAACGAAGAATGTGTGGTTTGTTTCCGACGAAGGTTGTGTGTGCCTAGAGACGTAAGGTTACAACATACGATTCTCAACGAATCTCACTGCAGTTTGTTTGCAATGCACCCAAGCAGCAACAAGATGTATCTTGATCTCTGTAAGTTGTATTGGTGGCTTGGTTTGAAGCAATCTGTCATTGAGTATGTGGCGAAGTGCTTAGTTTGTTAGAAATTTAAAGTCGAGCATTAATTTCCATCAGGATTGCTTCAGCCCCTTAAAATTCCAGAGTGGAAGTGGGAAGTAGTTACAATGGACTTTGTGGTTGGTTTGCTAGTGACTGCAACCAAGAAAGATGCAGTTTGGGTAATTATAGATCGCTTAACAAAGTGTGGCACTTCTAAGTTGTTTGCACTGATTATTCACTGCAAAGGCTCGTCGAGATTTATGTTGCTGAGATAATGCGACTGTATGACGTGCCTATTTCCATAATGTCTCATTGAGACCTAAGGTTTACATCACGATTTTGGAAAAGTTTGCAAGGAGCTTTTGGCTCGAACCTACAATTCAATACTGCCTATCACCCGTAGACAGATGGCCAGTCCGTATGAGTGATACAAGTGTGGGAAGATATGTTGCGAAGCTATGTCTTGGAGTTCATCACAAACTGGGAATTTTATCTGTCTTTGGCAAAGTTCGCCTACAACAATAGCTATCAAGTGAGCATTCCAATGGCACTTTTTGAAGCACTGTATGGTAGGAGGTGTCGCATGCCTCTATGTTGGATAGAAATAGCTTAAAAGAAAGTTGTTGGACCTGAATTGGTTCGCAAAACTTAAGACAAGGTGAAATTGATTTGTGAAAGACTTAAGGCTGCTCCAGACAAACAAAAATCTTATGTCGATTTGAAAAGGCGAGACATTGAGTACCAAGTAGGAAAGCAAGTGTTCCTCAAGGTGTCACCGTGGAAGAAGGTCTTAAGGTTTGTGCGAAAAGAGAAGCTAAGCCCAAGATTTATTTGGCCATATGAGATCATATAACGAATGGGTTGTATAGCCTATTGACTTAAGTTACCCCGCGAACTTGAGAAGATTCATGATGTGTTCCATGTGTCAATGTTAAGGAAGTATCGAGCTGAACCATCTCGTTTTATAGCAACAGAAAAAATTGAGGTAAGACCTGACTTAAATTTTGATGAGGAACCAGTAAAGGTTTTGGCTCATAAAGTGAAGATCGTGCAAAGTAAACGAATTCCTTTGGTCAAAGTGTTGTGGCGTAACCACAAGACCAACGAAGCTACATGGGAAACTGAAAAAGCCATAAAGCAATAGTATCCTTAATTGTTCAAAGATGAACATTTCGGGGAGGAAACATCTTAAGAGGGGGAGAATTGTCATATCCCAAGATTGGGGCCAGAAGTTTTAGTTGAGTAAGGTGAAGATTGGAACGACCGAAATGTGCAAGTGTACTCAATCGCAACAAGTAATAAAGTGACAAGTAAATGTCGAGTTATCGTACCCACAGGGACTGTGAAAAGAATTATTTATGAATGCAATTTTAAAAACACTTTGGTGAAGAAAAATATTTTGATTTGAGTAGGTGATTAAAAACTAGGATTTTAACTAAGTAAAATAAATAAAAATAAAATAAAAGTTCCAATGCACGATTTCAAAAGATGATTTTAATCAAGATGACATAATTGTGCTAGATTAATTACATTTCTCAACTTAGAATTATTATACTCATGTTTATGTTGTTACGAATAAAGTCACGGCAACTCGGTAATTTGCTAACTTATGAGCATACTTACCTACCAAAATCCATTTATCTATTGACTATATCTCTATGTCAATTCAACTGATTAAACAAATTTTAATAAGCAAATGTGTTAATGCACATACATACTTATGAAATTAAAATAATCTCTTGTACATATCTCTATGCCAATTCAAACAATTAATTCAATCTCAAAATCACATAAAAGATTACGTGACGTAACAATGTATTTCTACCTTGAAACAGTTTAATCACAATAATCTTGCAAGTTATGCAAGGCTAATGTATCGTTAGATATTGATAAACCGTAAAAGTAACATATTTTAATCCCACATTTAGCATACTTTTGGATGATTTATCCCTTGATTTATGTAAAAAGGTGCTCTTAATCCTTTCTTTTCATGTTTTATACTCAGGAAAGCACCGGAGGAGGGAAAAAATGAGAAACGGGCTCAAAACGGACCAAATTGGGCCAAAGTGAAAATCGACACGGCCTGGACTTGAGCCAACACGGCCGTGTCTCCTTGATAGACTAGAACACGGCCTGATCACGATTTACACGGGCGTGTCACCTCAATAAAAGTCCAAACACGGCCTAAAGACGATTCACACGGGCGTGTGCCATGGCCGTGTCCCTGTCATGGAGAAGAGCAATTTCACTCGGAAAAGGATACTTAGGGGCAAAGAAACCTATTTCAAAAGCCTATATAAACACCCTAAGTATAACCTAGAAGAGGGCGGGAGCTAGGCCAAGGAGCCGAAAGTGAAAAGGTCGATTTGTGGGAAACACTCGAAGATAGCCAGTTGATCCATCTCAAGAAGCGGAATTCTACTCAAGGCGGCGGATCTCTCCTTCAATTCTTTCGGGGGTTTTAGGGATTTCTTATGTTTTGTTTTATCTTTTCTTCGAGATGTTTTCTTTTATTATTATGAACTAAACCCTTGAGATACAGAAGGGGATGAAACTTAGATGAATCTTGTTATCGTTTCTTTGAACTATATGATAAATACTTGATTTGTTCTTAATTACGTGTTCTTAATTCTTGTGTTAATATTTTTGAGATATTGATTCAAGTTTGATGTGCTTAGGTGGAGGAGCAAAAGTCCCTGCTTAAGAGTAGATCTAGCATAATTAAGCAGAGTTGATCGCGCGCCTAGAGATAGGGTGACGAGATTTTTCCGGATTAGGTGAAACCTAATATGGGAGTCCATAGATCGAGTTAATGCAATTCTAGGGGTTTTAATTAGAAAGAGATTTCAATTAATCAACCTAGGGTTAGACGTTATTCTCTTCGAGAGAGGGTTTAATATACATTAGGGATTCTTACGGATCAAGTCAAGTGAATAAATCGCCTGGTTCAGAGTTAGATAACAAGTGAAGTCTAGGTGGATTCTTCCTAAGGGTATCGTCTTAATCAACTGAGTTTTTTCAACAGTATTTCCCCAATTCATTCTTTTTGTCTTTGCGTCTTTAGCTTAGTAGTTAGTTACATTTAGATTAAATAACAACTTCACTTATTTTAGGCTAGATAATAAAAAGAAAGTTAGTATTAGTACTTTTAGTTCCTTTGGGTTCGACATTTCGGTCTTGCCACTAAACTATACTACTATTCGATAGGTGCGCTTGCCTCAAATCATTGTCATAGTTAGTTTCCAGGTTTGATCATTCTTTTTATAAATTTTAAGACTTTGACATCGCGAAATCAATGATCAAATTTTTGGCGCCATTGCCGGGGAACTAAAATATTAAGAAAGCTCTATATTTATTAGTTTAGCCATTATTTTTCGCAATTTACTTTTATTTTTATTTTTATTTTTGTTTTGTTTTTAACTTTGCTAAATTTTCTTTCTTTCTTTTCCTAGCAGGTACCTCTAGTTTATGACTAGAAGGAACCCGAGAGGACCACTAGTATACGACAGTGATATTGAAGCTACCGCTCACAGGAATCGCAGAGAAATTAGGCGAGCCCTAAATTACACAGAAAAAGAGCGAGAAGGCAGATCCAATCCTACTGAAGGGATGGACGAGAATAATCCACCACCACAAGATGTGGCAGAAAATAATGCTCCGCGTACTATGTATGATTATGCTAAACCTCTTTTAACAGGAGCAGAATCAAGTATTGTTAGGCCTTCTATAGCTGCTAATAATTTTGAATTAAAGCCTAACACTATACAAATGATTCAACAATTTGTTCAATTTGATGGTTTACAGGACGAAGATCCAAATACTCATATAGCTAATTTTTTAGAGTTCTGTGATACCTTCAAAATAAATGGCGTTTCTTATGATGCCACCCGTCTTCGGTTATTTCCCTTTTCATTAAGGAATAAAGCCAAATAGTGGTTAAACTCATTACCACGAGGGTCAATCACTACATGGGATCAAATGACCAAAATTTTTTTATTAAAATATTTCCCACTGGCCAAAACGGCCAAATTACGGAATGATATCTCTTCTTTTGTGAAGATGGATTTAGAGACATTATACGACGCATGGGAGAGATACAAGGATCTCTTGAGAAGGTGTCCGCACCATGGTTTACCCTTGTGGCTCCAAGTCCAAACTTTCTATAACAGTGTAAACCCCTCAACGAGGCAACTAATTGATTCACCACGGTGGAACCACGAACAAATGAACTCCCAAGCGACCTACGAGTTTATTGAAGAGATGTCACCGAATAACTATCAATGGCAGGTTACAAGGACAAAACCAACAAAATCAGCCGGAGTTTTTAACCTCGACGCAGTAACCATTCTATCAACATAGGTAGAGATGATGAATAAAAAGCTTGATAGTTTGTGTTCTTCGTAGGTACATCCAGTAATGCAATGCGACGCAAGTGGAACTGTGGCAAATCCTGAGTACCCACCCTACCAACCGGGCACAGAAAGCGAACAGATGAACTATATAGGTAATAATTTCAGATCTAATAATAACTCTTATAGTAATACTTATAATCCAGGTTGGAGGAACCACCCAAATTTTTCATGGGGAGGGCAAGGAAATCAAGGAATTCAAAGACAACAACCTCCTCAAAATTTCCAAAATCAGCCCTATCCATAGGAAAAGAGGCCGAACCTTGAAGAGATGCTGACAAAATTCATGGCAGCTATAGATAAACGTCTCCAAGACACTGAGACCACCCTTAAGAATCAACAGGCATCAATTAAGGGGATCGAAAGTCAAGTTAGGGAACTTACTAAGACAGTTGGACAACTTGCAAAGATAATTTTTGAACGACCGCAAGGGCGTCTACCAAGCAACATTGAGATTAACCTAAATGAGCAAATCCAAGCTATCACAGCTCATGATAGTATAGGGTTAGATGAACCCAATCCAATACAAGAAAACGAGGTAGAGAAAGGTAAAGTTGAGGTAACACAAGAAAAGCCAAAACTGGTAATCAAAAAGTACCAACCTCGCATTCCTTATCCAAAAGCGATGAAGAGAGATGATACAGAGGAATAGTTCGGTAAGTTTCTTAAACTTTAAAAGAAATTACATATTAACTTACCGCTACTTGAAGCCCTTTCGCAGATGCCAGATTCTAGAAAATTTTTAAAAGATCTTTTGATGAACAAGCGAAGGATAGACGAGACATCACACGTGGAACTAAACGCAATGTGCTCGGCAATCTTGCAAAATAAACTACCACAGAAATTAAAAGATCCAAGGAGTTTTACTATTCCATGTTTAATTGGTAGTTTAGCTATTGATAATGCATTAGCTGATTTAGGGGCAAGCATAAATGTCATGCCTTATAAATTATTTAAACAACTTGGTCTAGGGAAACCCAAACAAACTAGGATGAGCATCCAACTAGCTGATAAAACTATTAGAATTCCTAGGGGTATTATCGAAGATGTTCTTGTAAAAATTGATAAATTCGTTGTCCCAGTAGATTTTGTTGTCTTAGACATGGATGAGGATAATTCGATTCCCTTAATTTTAGGAAGACCCTTTTTAGGAACTGCTAGAACAAAAATTGATGTTGGTACAGGAGAACTCATACTTCGTGTAGGTGACGAATCGATCAGTTTACAAGCTCTTGACTCGGCCAGGACAACAATTGATGAAGGTGAGAAAGTAAATTCAGTTGACAACCAAGTTGTTCAACTTTCACCACAGGAAACACCACAAGGTTACAAACCTGAGCCGAATCATGGACCCCATGACAACAAAGAAGAATTACATAAGGAACGAAGCCTTAGGGTCGACAAATTAGAAGAGTGGAAAACACAATTCAAAGAAGAACCGGAACCACACGAAGTAAAACCGAAGGAGCCCCCAGAAGAGCCCATAGGAACAACAAACCACTTCAAAATAGGAGACCAGGTACTGTTAGATAAAGCAGATCCTCACCTCATCCCATCAGACCTGGACATAAACGAAGAAATTCCTCTTGAGGTACATAATATTTTCCCATATGGAACAGTCGAGGCAAGTAATCCTATTTTTGGTACTTTCAATATAAACGCTTCTCGACTTAAACTTTATCAAGGAAATAGAACTGATAGCATGAGGGAAGATATTCAAATTTTTAAACCACCCTGATTTTTGCAAATACGAGGAAAGTCTAGCTTAAGACTATAAACGAGCGCTTCTCGGGAGGCAACCCGAGCACTAACTCTATTTTTCTTATATTTTAGTTTATTTTATTTCCTTTTCACTTTTATTTCTCATCCAAGCAACTAACTATAAACTAACCAAAGGCCAATTTCGCACCACACGGCCTTACACACGGCGTGGCGTGGTGGCGTGTGGAAATCTCGAATCTCGTACTAACACTGCAGAGATGGTACGAGTCAGGATGAATCATATCTTCGAGTCACGGACCCAACTACCCTGCCACGGCCGTGCGATGTAGCCGAAATGACGACGTTAGATTGACTGACGGGCGTGGTGACTTGAACATGGGCGTGGGAGACATGAACGACGCCCAACACGGCCGTGCGATGCGACCGTGGTCGACACTGTTAGTTTACACACGGGCGTGGCAACTAGAACATGGGCGTGGGAGAAACGATATGATGCATAACACGGCCATGCGAGGCGGCCGTGTGAATCAACACGCCCATGGTATACGGGCGTGGGGTTGCACCAGGCCTAAAAATCTATTTAAACCCCCTCCCATCTCTTCCCTTACTCACTTTCCTACTCCCCATCCCATTTATTCTATCCCATTATTCAGACCTCCCCCTACTTTTCTTCTCCAATACATTCCCAAAACCCTTGAGCTACACCAAATGTCGAAGAAGCGGAAGGAACCAAGCACAATCTCCCCAAGGGAGACCGATCTATATAAGTTCATGCCGGTCGCTTCAATCATTCGACGAGCCAAGGATATTTGAGGCCATTTAGTTTTTACTTCGTTTTTCTCTTTTGCTTCAATTTCCTTATCTTTACTTCCCTTCTGCTTAACTTAGTTTATTTTATTTTAGTTTCTTAATTTTAGGTTCTACAGGCTGCTAGGGAATCACACCGGAACCATGACCACCAACTCACCGCAGCCTTAGAAATCACGTCCACCTAGTGAACCATCCAACAATAAGGACTCTACGGTCCATTTATCTTTTCCTTTAATTTTATTCTATTTTTTATTTTTCGTCACTTTAGCTTGCTTTTCTTTAACTATTTAATTAGTATAGTTTTAATTATTATTATTATATCCTGGCTAATCCTCCATGAGCTACCCAATTTCTTCATCTAGCGCAGGATCGTCATCAAGAACGACTCCTCCAACTTATCTTTCACCTCCAACGCAAGGATTTCATCCATAATTTAGGGAGTTTCACCTCTCTCCATATCTTTTGAATTTATACTTAATTGTCTATATATATATCTTTGTACATTGAGGGTAATGTACATCTTAAGTGTGGGGGGTAAAAGTGCCTAACTTTTTGCATTATTCTAAAGGTGCCAAACTTTTTGCATTATTCTGAAATCCCTGAATTATGCCTTGTTCTAAAGTAAGTTTCTCATATTATCATTAGAATGAAATTTCCATGATTTATGATTTTTTATTGATATGTTTTAGATTAAGTCATTGATAATTATGCATTGATAATTAAATTCTAAGATACTAGAGAATCAAGCATGATAAGTCTATTTTTCTAAGATTAAAAATTTTTCTAGGTTGTCTACGAATTTGAATATTACTTTGAAATTTGAAATTTACGAGGTTGATATCAAAATACCCATAATTTTTGTGAAATTTTGAGCCTTATAAGAGCATATATCCTTTTTCATGCTCACTTTTTGATTATGAGTGTGTCAACATTGAACTGTTATTCTAGAACTTGCCTCGATTATACATGTTGAGACCACATCTTTGATTTGATATACAGAAATGATAAAGGCACCTAGGATTTAACCCACTTACTCCATAAAAAGCCTACCTTCATAATTAACCCCTAATGAACCCCTTTGATCCTAACAACCCTTTTTATTGGCTCACCCACTAATATTAACCTAAAACCCTTTGTATTTGTTATCACCATTCTTCTTGACTACCCTTTTTGTCGAGATTTGATTTGATCAGTTGCCTAACTATGTTCTTTATTTCAGTTGTTAAAGTTCTTTATTATTACTTGATCTTTAAAAAAAAAACATCGAAGTATATTCAGTATTAGTATGATGAAAAGCGAGCTTGTACAGTTAAAGTCTATTTATTGAAGAAGAAGCTCGTATTATTAGTTTCAAAGTTTCAATTCATGTAATTATTTATTTTTCAGTTTGTTGTTTCTAGTTAGGTAATTTTTCAGGTCGATATCGATTCTAACCCTCTAATACAGCCTTTATCCACACCTTAACCCAAGCCTCGTTACAACCCTTTCAAAGACCTTTTGATTTGTGCGTCATCTCATATTACAGTGGCGGAGATTTGATTTTCATGCAAGCCTATGGGATTAACTTTTTAGGTTTGACATTTGAGTGCTTAATTCTGAACCTTAAACACTTCGAGTGATTTAAGTGAATCTTTTGTGAGGATGTCAATCCTTGTAGGTTTTGGATCAGAGGTAATTATTTAGATGAGGGGAAACACCTATGTTTTGTGCTACAAATGTATGACTTATATTGTTTGAATCTTTAGGACTCTTTGAGTTAAATTATCCGTGTATAAATTATCTATGAATTATGATGAGACATTGTTGATAGGAATATTGAATCATGGAAAGTTCATTTTAATTGTAAGTTGAGAATTTTGCTTGAGGACAAGCAAAAGCTTAAGTGTGGGGGTATGTGATAAACCGTAAAAGTAACATATTTTAATCCCACATTTAGCATACTTTTGGATGATTTATCCCTTGATTTATGTAAAAAGGTGCTCTTAATCCTTTCTTTTCATGTTTTATACTCAGGAAAGCACCGGAGGATGGAAAGAACGAGAAACAGGCTCAAAACGGACCAAATTGGGCCAAAGTGAAAATTGAAACGGCCTGGACTTGAGCCAACACAGCCGTGTCTCCTTGATAGACTAGAACACGGCTTGATCATGATTTACACGGGAGTGTCACCTCATTAAAAGTCTGAACACGGCCTAAAGACGATTCACACGGGCGTGTGCCATGGCCGTGTCCCTGTCGTAAAGAAGAGCAATTTCACTCGAAAAAGGATACTTAGGGGCAAAGAAACCTATTTCAAAAGCCTATATAAACACCCTAAGTATAACATAAAAGAGGGCGGGAGCTAGGCCAAAGAGCCGAGCCGAAAAGGTCAGATTTGTGGGAAACACTCGAAGATAGCCAGTTGATCCACCTCAAAAAGCCAGAATTCTACTCAAGACGGCGGATCTCTCCTTCAATTCCTTCAGGGGGTTTTAGGGATTTCTTATGTTTTGTTTTATCTTTTCTTCTGAGATTTTTTCTTTTATTATTATGAACTAAACCCTTCCGATACCTGAAGGGGATGAAACTTAGATGAATCTTGTTATCGTTTGCTAAACTATATGATAAATACTTGATTTGTTCTTAATTACGTGTTCTTAATTCTTGTGTTAATATTTTCGGGATATTGATTCAAGTTTGATATGCTTAGGTGGAGGAGCAAAAGTCCCTGCTTAAGAGTAGATCTAGCATAATTAAGCGGAGTTGATCGCACGCCTAGAGATAGGGTGACGAGATTTTTCCAGATTAGGGTGAAACCTAATATGGGAGTCCATAGATCGAGTTAATGCAATTCTAGGGGTTTTAATTAGAAAGAGATTTCAATTAATCAACCTAGGGTTAAACGTTATTCGCTTCGAGAGAGGGTTTAATATACATTATGGAGTCTTACGGATCAATTCAAGTGAATAAATCGCCTGGTTCAGATTTAGATAACAAGTGAAGTCTAGGTGGATTCTTCCTAAGGGTATCGTCGTAATCAACTGAGTTATTTCAACAGTATTTCCCCAATTCATTCTTTTTGTCTTTGCGTCTTTAGCTTAGTAGTTAGTTACATTTAGATTAAATAACAACTTCACTTATTTTAGGCTAGATAATAAAAATAAAGTTAGTATTAGTACTTTTAGTTCCTTTGGGTTCGACATTCCGGTCTTGCCACTAAACTATACTACTTTTTGATAGGTGCGCTTGCCTCAAATCGTTGTCATAGTTAGTTTCCAGGTTCGATCATTCTTTTTATAAATTTTAAGACTTTGACATCGCGAAATCAACGATCAGATATCGTTGCTAATTTAACCCTCAGCTACCTTAGATGATTAAACATGCACTGATTAAGTATTGTGTCAATTAATTAAAATTTCAACCTGTTTAAATAATTAATTCATTAGTCACCTTACAATTGTAATGCAAGAATAACTTAGTCATGGTTTTACTTAATCAAACATCTTACCGAGGCCTGTAACAACCCAAACACAATTTTAATAACTCAAGTAGACGAAATGCAATCAACCTAACACGAATTAAATTTAAGCAATATTAATTAAATTAAACATATCAACATCACAAATATTTATATACATGTTCATAACAACATTAAAATTAAAAGGATAAGGAACAAGAATCAAATCCGGTGTTTCTCCAATACTTGACTAGTTTGCTCTTCTCCTCCTTCTCCGCTTGTTCTTGTTGAACTGAGGCTTCCATGAATAGTTGAATTCTGCTCCAAATGGTGGTTGAAGGACTCTTTTTCAAGAGATGAAATCGGCAAAGGAATAGGGGAAGAAAATGAAGAACAATGGAAGGGAATGAAGAGAGAAAAGTGAGAGAGAAGTGAAGAAATGAATGGGTTTGAGATATGTTTGAAGTGAGAAGCCAAGGGGAGTATTCATAGGTTGAGAAGGCTGCTAAAAATAGCCAAAATCACCCGCCAAAGACTCCCCCCATGGCCGGCCACACATGTGGCATGTTCGAAGATTCCAAACATGCTATTTTTAGGTAGGGGCAAATCTTGAAAGGCATGAATAGTGGAGGGGTTTGAATGCAAATTGAAGGAGTCTTCAAGGGACATTTTGCAAGACAAATAATCAGCAAAACAAGCTGATTGGGTCAGCATGTGGGATGGTTTTGGGCTGCCTAGTGCTCGGTTGGACCGGTTTTCTCAGTTCAGCTCAACTAGGTCCCTTTTCATAATTAATTAATAATAATTTATTTAACCCAAATTAAATTGGATTAAAATTAAAATTAATTATATTATGAATTAATACACATAATTTGGACCGTCTTAGGCTGAAAAATTAATTTGCCTTGATGCTTTAAAATTGCTTCTCGGTTTTGCGCTTCTAGTAGTGTCTGTCGAGCTGTTTTTCGCCCTTTGTGCAAATTTGTTGAAAATAATCAAAATTAATAAAAATTTGATATAAAACTAATTAAAATTCAACATGTTCATAATTTGAGTGCAGTTTAATTATTTTATATTTTATATATATTTTTCGACAAGAATTTTACCGAAACTGCATGAATTTGACTTAAAATGGGCATGAAAAAGTGTGTATATTTTCGTGTTTCCACACCCCCAAACTTAATTTATTGCTCGTCCCAAGTAATGCAAAAATTTGAAAATAATTTCTCGGAAACACCTTTGAAAATTCATTCAGAACAACATTCTTCCCAAAATTATGATTTTAGTATACTTATGCTCAAGAACAAGAATTTTGAGATTTACGCTACTTCAGTATACATATCATTCAAATTAATCTCAATTATTCTTATGATAGAAAAAATAGACTAAATGCTTCCAAAAAAAAGACATGTTAAATCCTACCAATTTGATTTTAATCCCTTATTCAAGATTAATCTGCAATCATTAAGCTTAACTTATGCATTCATATGTTGAACATAACAATTTCTCTCCACTAATGTAGGTAGCATAGAAACTTGAATCAATAGGTCTTTAAAAAGGTTGTAACGTGGCTAAGCTAGGGGTAGGTAAAAGATAGATGAATTTAGGCTAAAAAACCCTAGACTAAGCTTGAATTGGACCTTCGGAATAATTACTTTCAATACACCAACTTGTTTTGCTTTCACATGCTCTTTTGTACATCTATTTTCTTTCAAGTACATATGCTCTTCTCTTTTTTTTTAAGGAGCATGTTTTTGTATGTACTACAATTTTTTTGAGCATTTGATACTTCTTTTCAACTCCCCCAAACTTATTTTCAAATAACATTTTGAATAGTACTGAGTCTAGTGTTTGGGACAATTTAAAGATAATTAAGAGGAAAGTGATGGCTAAATATTGCAAGGGTTCAAATAAAATTAGGCCATATAGTCTCAAAGTTGGGTTTCAAGGGGTAAAAATTTATCAAGGTTGGCTTGAAAGGCTCAAACGGTCCAAACAAAAGTTGCCTAAATCATTTTCAACATTCCATGCTTCCTAGGATTTTGCCTCAAGAAACTACTAAGTCAATTCTAGAGACTTAAACTTTCATGCATGCCTAACTTTCCTAAGGAACTAAAAATTTTATGGTATGATTTGCATGCTTTATTAAAGATACATTTATGTCATATTTCAGTTAACATAACAATTATTGAAATAATCAAACTTTATTCATACTGAAGTTTAGCATACTTAACAAAATTTTAAATTTGAACAAAATATAACCTAATCATAACTGAAAGAAAAAATAATTCTGAGTGGAAATAATTTCAATTTTTTGGTCTCCCCACAATGTACTCATTGTTAAAAGTGAATAGATACTAAGGACTCTAGAAAAGAGGAGGTGAGTCAATTTGACTGTTTAAGTACCAAGCTCTCTCTAGATCCAATCCTAGACATGTATATATCTATTGCCACACTTTGTACTTTGTAACTTGTTCATTTTTATTTATGATTTCCACCTCTTGTGTTATTATGCGAAATAAAAATTCCTAATAAAACCTAATCCTATTAAATAACCTAAGAACATAAATAAAACAAAGTTAAGATCCCCCATTTTTTTTATTTGTAGATCCCTTCGAATTCGACTCATCTTTTGGTCCATCGTCTTTGTTTTTGCATGAATCGCTTCGCTCCCTCTTCGATAGTGGACTCCATGGTTCAAATATGAAATCTGGAAATTCAGGCATAAAAATAAATGTGTCATTGTATATTTTTTTAAGAGCGCTTCTCATTGAGTCATCCCGTATTTTTGAATATCTCTAGTAAGCTTGTTGCTGCCACTGCATATGTTGCATTATGTCCATCAACTTTGACAGCTCATCTCAAAGATCTGGGCGAGGTGATTGAGTCCTGAACATTGAAGTTATGACGTCAGGTTTGGTTACTGGTTTCATTGGTTCTACCTTATCAGGGATTTCAGCTGACTGCATTGGTTTGATCTCCATGGGATCTTCTTCTTCTTCTTCTTCTTCTTCTTCTCCGGGATCCTCGCTTTCTTCAACTCTTTGCTGTAGAACAGAGTCTCCAACTATTCGGTAGAGGTCCCAATTTGTGAGAAGAGACCTACTGTGGATGAAGAGTTAGTGCATGAATTCTATGCGAATTTAACCTCAAGTGAGTTGACGGAAGTTCCAGTTCGCGGAATCAAGGTACCAATAACTTCAAATGCTATTAATGAGTTCTTTGAATTACCTGATTTCGAAATCGATGAATATTCTTCCTAAATGAGCAATATCGAGCCTGAAAATTTGTAAGAAATACTCGAGGAACTTACAGTTCTAGGTTCTAAGTGGACTGTGTCAAAGCAAGGAATCCACACTTGTAGAAGAGAATATTTGACACCACAGTTCTAGTATTGCACGGCCGTGTGGTGGCTCGTTCGTTTCTCCCACGCCTGTGTAGTGGTCTTCCATGCCCATGTTTCTTTCTCAGTGTCGGTCACGGCCTCAAAGCACGGGCGTGTCTCATACCCGTGTGACTTTCTCAGTGTCGGCCACGGCCATATCGCACGACCGTGACAATTTATAGCCGTCCATGATCTGAGGATTTTTTGTCCTTGGCTCGTACGACCTCTGCCATGCCAGTGTGTAAATCTGTGATGCCCACACGGCCACGGCCACGCCCGTGTGCAAGGCCGTGTGGCACGAAAACCTATGCTTTATTTACTTTGGTTAGTCTTTAGTTAGGTACTAAAAATCAAAGATATGAAAATAAAAGGGGTTAGTGCTCGGGTTGCCTCCCGAGAAGCGCTTGTTTAAAGCCTTAAGCTAGACTTACCTTTCATTCGTACGATCATGGTGGTTTTAGGAGTTGAAACTCCTCTTCCCTGCTATCAATTCTAACAATATATGGTTTTAGTCGAGTGGTGTTTACCTTAAAAGTTCTGAATTCAGGATTAGTTACCTCGACTGTTCCGTATGGGAAGATATTCAGTATCGTAAAAAGGATTTCTTCGTTTGTATTACGGTCTGAGATAGCGACTCGAGGGTCTTTCTCATCCAACAATACCTGATCTCCTATTTTAAAGTGATTCGCTATTCCATTAAGATAGTTTAGGGGTTCCCTCGGTTTTGCTTCGTGTGTTCCTAGTTTCTCCTTGAAATGTGTTTTCCACTCGTCTAGTTCATCAATATGAAGCCTTCAATCCTCATGAATTACTTCTTTGTTGTCTTGATGTCTAGGATCCGCTCGATTGTGTGGTTACGTGGTGCTTCACGAAAAGAAGGTTTAAGCTGAATGGTCATTAATAAAATTAATTTTCTCACCTTGATTACTTGATGTCCTAGCCGAGTCAAGAGCCTGAAGACTGATTGATTTGTTACCTACACGGAGTATGAGTTCACCTATACCAACATCAATTTTAGTTCTAGCAGTTGCTAAAAATGGTCTTCCTAAAATTAAAGGGATCGTGTTATCCTCATCCATGTCTAGAACGACAAAGTCTAATGGAATACGAATTTATCAATTTTCACGAGTACATCTTCAATTATACCCCTAGGAATTATAACAATTTTATCAGCTAATTGAATGCTCATCCTAGTTTGTTTGGGTTTCCCTAGACCTAGTTGTTTAAACATTTTATAAGGCATAACATTTATACTTCACCCTAAATCAGCTAAAGCATTATCAACAGATAAACTACCAATTAAGCATGGAATTGTAAAACTCCCTGGATCTTTTAATTTCCGTGGTAGTCTATTTTGCAACATTGCTGAGCACACTGCGTTTAGTTCCACATACGACTCTTCGTCTAACTTTAGTTTGTTTGTCAAAAGCTCTTTTAAAAATTTCCTTGATTCTGGCATCTGTGAAAGAGCTTCAAGGAACGGTAAGTTAATATGTAATTTTTTTAAAAGTTTAAGAAATTTACCGAATTGTTCGTCTGTGTTGTCTTTCTTCATCGCATCGGGGTATGGTATACGAGGTTGGTACTCTTTAATTACTGGTTTTAGTTTGTCATGGTTCACCTCAACCTTACCTTCCTCTACCACATTCTCTTGCCTTAAATTGGGCTCATCTAACCCTACACTATCATGAGCTATTATGGCTTGAATTTGCACCTTTGGGTTAGTCTGAGTGTTGCTTGGTAGGCTTCCTTGCGGTCATTCGGAGATCAGCTTAGCAAGTTGCCCTAACTGGTTCTCGATCCATTGAATCGATGCTTGTTGATTTTTAAGTGTTGTTTCGGTGTTTTGGAAACGTGTTTCTGACACCGCTATGAATTTAGTCAGCATCTCCTCAAGCTTCGGCTTCTTTTCCTGTGGGTAGGGCTGTTGTTGGAAGTTTGGAGGGGGTTGTTGTCTCTGATTTCCTTGACCACCCATGAAAAATTGGAGTGGTTCCTCCAACCTGGATTGTAAGTATTACTATAAGGGTTATTTTGATATCTGAAATTGTTACCCATATAGTTCATCTGTTCGTTTTCCATGCCATGTCCGCAGGGTGGGTACTCAGGACTCGCCACACCTCCACTTGTTTCGCACTGCATTACCAGATGTACCTGCGAAGAACACAAACCATCAATCTTTTTTTTTAACATCTCTACCTAATTTTATAGCATGGTTACTGCGTCGAGGTTGAAAACTCTGGCTGCTTTTTTTGGCCTTGTCCTTGTAACTTGCCACTGATAGTTATTCAGTGACATCTCCTCTATAAACTCATAGGCCACTTCAGGAGTTTTGTTATTCAGCATTCCGCCAGTGGCTGAATCGATTAGTTGCCTTGTTGAAGGGTTCACACCGTTGTAGAAGGTTTGAACCTGAAGCCACAAAGGTAGCCCATGATGAGGGCACCTTCTCAGCAAATCCTTGTATCTCTCCCATGCATCATATAGTGTTTCTAGATCCATCTACACAAAAGAAGAGATATCATTCCTCAACTTGGCCGTTTTGGCCGGTGGAAAATATTTTAACAAGAAATTTTGGTTATTTGATCCCATGTAGTGATTGACCCTCGTGGAAGAGAATTCAACCACTGTTTGGCTTTATTCCTCAAAGAAAAGGGAAACAACTGAAGACGGATGGCATAACCAGAAACGCCATTTATTTTGAAGGTATCACAAAATTCTAGAAAATTCGCTAAGTATGTGTTAGGATCATCATCCTGCAAACCATCAAACTGAACAAACTATTGTATCATCTATATAGTGTTAGGTTTCAATTCAAAATTATTTGCAGCAATAGCAGGTCTAACAATACTTGACTCAGTTCTTGTTAAATTAGGTTTAGCATAATCATACATAGTTCGAGGAGCATGATTTTTGGACACCTCTGGAGGTAGCGGATTATTCTTAGCCATCTCTTCGGTAGTATTGGTTTCGTCTTCTTGCTCTTCTTCTATGTAATTTAAGCTTCACCTTATTTCTCTACGATTTCTGCGAACAGTACCTTCAATATCACTGTCATAAAATAAGGGTCATGTCGGGTTCCTTCTAGTCATAAACTAGGGTTACCTGCAAGGAACAAATAAAAAAAGAAAAATTAGCAAAGTTAAAAACAAAATAAAAGTAAATCGCAAAAATAAAAATGGCTAAAGTAATAAAAATTGAGCGTTCTTAATATTTTATTTCCCCGGCAATGGCGCCAAAAACTTGATCGTGTGTCAAGAGTCTTAATATTTATATAATGAATGATCTAGCCTAGAAACTAACTATCACCACGATTGAGGGAAGCGCACCTATCGAATAGTAGTATAGCTTAGTGGCAAGACCGGAATGTCGAACCCAAAGGAACCAAAAGTACTAATACTGACTTTCTTTTTATTATTTAGCCTAAGGATTAAGGTATTTGTTGTTTATTCTAAAATTAACTAACTACTAAGCTAAAGACGCTAAGACACAGAGAATGAATTGGGGAAAATACTTGTGGGAAAAACCAAATGATTAAGACAATACCCAAGGAAGAATCCACCTAGACTTCACTTGTTATTTCACTCTGAACCAGACGATTTATTCACTTGACTTGATCCGTAGGATTCCCTAATTTATATTAATACCTCTCTCGAGGCTACTAACGTCTAACCCTAGGTTGATTAATTGAAATTTCTTTCTAATTAAAACCCATAGGATTACATTAACTCGATCTATAGACTCCCATATTAGGTTTGACCCTAATCTGGCAGATTTTTGTCATCTTATCTCTAGGGTTGCGATCAACTCCGCTTAACTATGCTAGATCTACTCTTAAACAAGGAATATTTCTCCACTGCCTAAGCACATCAATACTTGAATCAATATCCTGAAATATCAAAACAAGAATTAAGAACACATAGTTAAAAATAAATCAAGTATTTATCATATAGTTCAGAAAACAATAACAAGATCCGTCTTTAGGTTTCATCCCCGTCAGGTATCTGAGGGGTTTAGTTCATAATCATAAAAGAATACATCTCAGAAGAAAATACAAAACAAAACATAAGAAAACCCTAAAACTGCCTGAAGGAATTGAAGGAGAGATCCTCCGCCTTAAGTATGATTTCGGCTTCTTGAGATGAATCAACTGGCTTTCTTCGAGTAAATCCCACAATTTTGACCTCTCTAGCTTGGCTCCTTGGCCTAGCTGGACGCCCCCTCAAGGTTGGCCTTTAGGGTCTTTATATAGGCTTTTGGAATGTCTTTCTTTACCTCTCTGAAACACCCCAAACCTGGCCCACGAGCTTTGACCAGATTTGGTATGTTCCTCAAGTAAACCAGTTCAAAATTCTTTTGTTCTTAGGAAAACTTGTGTGATTTTAAGAAAAATATTGTTTTGGGTTGGGTGTGTTGAAAACAGGTTCGTTTTATATTGAAATCCCTTTTATGTTAAGTGACAAAATATTTAGGGTTTAGTTTAAAAGAAATTTTAATTAAATTTTAATAGATAAAATTCATAATCATAATAAATAAAAATAAGTGTAAAGTAATTCAACTATGGCCTTATGGCCTTATTACATCAAGTAATTCCCAAAATAATTCAAAGTACTAAAATAAATTCAAGAGTCCTCAAAAATATAAACTTCATGTTGAGCATGGCCACCACAAGTTCGCTAGTCCAGGTCCATCACTATTCATCACCGAAAAATGTTCCCCAATGGGGTGAGTCAAAGCAGACTCAATGTGTACACGACCTAAATCATAATAGAATCGGGCATATCACATATTACACATTCAAAACATAGAATACAAAGTTATGATGCATTCCCAAACCCAAACCTAGTTGTCCATCGCTACACACCCCCGCACTCGCCGGTCACACTTGTGGGGACTACTAAGTCAACCCTCCATCCGCTACACTCCATCGAAGGCGATCAGCTGCGATCGACGTGCTCATCGCCCATATAAAATTTGTGGCATAGCCACCAGATAATTGTGTCATGAGACACCACATTGAGATAATGTAACCGAAGTCACCACATTTAGATAATGTGGTGAAGTCACCACATTCGGATATAGTGAGACCGTAGTCATCACATTCACTTCCCCTTTTTCATATATCCCGAATGACCCATATTATTCATATCATGCATATCATACTTAAATTTACATTCTTATCATATTCCACATGTTAAATATAACATATTTCGTAATCCTAATAGGAGTAAGCGTGCATTCACAGTACTTTGTACCATATTATGGTACCTTAGCCACATTCTTATAAACATGCATATATTACATATTACCATCAATCTTATTAAAAGTTAGTGTGGGGTACACACCTGATTCGCATAAAATTTCCTTGAGATCCCGAAAAGCTTGATCTAATGCTTGGATCCTTAATCCCTTGTTGCCGATTGGAACACCAACAAATCCCGAAACTGTTCCTTGTTTCACTAGGAATGTCAAAATCCCTTAATCTTAGAAATCCCGAATACTCCTCCTTTTAGTCGACTACTCTGATAATCCCGAAAGGTCCTTTGAAGAAATCGACAGCACCTATGCTTAAAGCCCTTCCAAGATTCGGCTTTTGATGGATTGGAAAGAAAAGAAAAGGAAGAATAAAGATGGAGGATTCGGCTAGATCACAAGGTATTTTGGCTTGGCAAAAATAAAAGAAGAAGAAGATTTGGTGAAGAGAATTCAGCAGAGGCTTTCAAAGAACAGATAATAATGCAGAATGGCCTCTCTTTTCCTTTTATAGCCGATATTACTAACTTAGAATCCCTTACTTGGCCATCACTCTTCTATTTTAATAGCTTTATCTCTTTAATTATCACTTAAAATAAAAGATAATTCAGCAACTATCCTTACTTAGCCTAAATTATTAAACTCAAAGTCCCTTACTTGGCCATCACTTCTCCCTTATTTTCCTCTTTATCTCTTTATTCAAATTAAAAGAATTTAATCCAACAATTATCTCTTGAAACTAATGATAAATAAATCCCTTATTTATCCACTATTTATAAAATAATAAAAGCTCCTAATTTATAGCCATGTGCCGTCCACCTCTCTGCTCCTTGTAGCAAAATAAAATTTCTTTTATTTGCTTCCCATGTGACTCAAACTTAGGCCCAACACCTTGCATGTGGCGCCATTTCCAGAGGCCCTAAGTGGCATCTTCAGGCCACTTTTCCAAGCCTGTTTGCGTGTCAAATTTCACAAACTTTTTCTTTTAAGTCCACC
Organism: Gossypium sturtianum; assembly: GCA_025698515.1. Taxonomy (NCBI): domain Eukaryota; kingdom Viridiplantae; phylum Streptophyta; class Magnoliopsida; order Malvales; family Malvaceae; genus Gossypium; species Gossypium sturtianum. The sequence continues at coordinate 65,708,682 of CM046950.1, read as the reverse complement.
TTGCCTTAATTTCCCCTTTTAAACCTTAAAACTCGTCATTTCTAGGTCATTTCTAAGTTTCCAAAAATTTTCGATCGGCTCTGTAAACTTGACATTTCCTTACATTTCCATGACATTTCCTTACAAGACATTTCCTTACATTTCCAAGGTTCTAAAAATGTTCACTTTCCTCTTTTAAACTTAACATTTCCATACATTTCCGTGTTTCCAAAATGTTCATTTCTAACTTATTTTCACTCATTTTAGGGTTTCCAAAAATATTCAAAATTTATTCATAATACTTAAAACATGTCACTTCATACAATTAAACCGAAAATGCATAGGCCCTATTTTAGGATGTTACACTCTAAGTACCCTATTCTGAGTGAAATTCCTCTTTGTCACGGCAGGGACACGGTCGTGCAACACGCCCGTGTGAATCGAATCCAGGCCGTGGTCAAGCCTGCTAAAGGGGCACGGCCGTGTGGCTTGGACCCAGGCTGTGTGAGTCTCTAAGATAAGCCCATTTTCTCTGTTTTCAGCCCGTTTCTCGTTCCTTTCAACCTCCGGTGCTCTCCTAAGTATAAAACATGAAATTAAAGGATTAAGAGCATCAAATTCCACAATTCAAAGGATAAATCATCCAAAAAGCATACTAAATATGGGATTAAAATATGTATAAATTACGATTTATCAAATACCCCCACACTTAAGAATTTGCTTGTCCTCAAGCATAATTCTCAATTCACAATTAAAATTAGCTCCCCTTAATTCATAATCTTCATCAATAATGTTTCATCATAATCCATAGGTAATTCATACATTGATAATTCAACTCAAAGAGTCCTAAAGATTCAAACAATCTAAGTTATATATTTTTATAGCATGAAAACATAGGTGTTTCCCCTTATCTAAATAATTACTTCTAATTCAAAATTGACAAGGGTTTACATCCTCACTAAAGATTCACTCAAATCACTCGAAGTGTTTAAGGTTCAGGAAAAAGCACTCATAAGTCAAACATGAAAAGTTAATCCCATAGGCTTGCATGAAAATCAAATCTCCACCACTATAATATGAGATGATACACAAATCAAAAGGTCTTTAAAAAGGGTTGTAATGGGGCTTGGGTTAAAGGTGTGGATAAAGGTTGAATTAGAGGGTTAGTATCGAGACTGAATTGATAAATTACCTAACTAGAAAATTGGGCTAATGCTGAATAATTACATCAATTGAAAACTTAATACTAACAACATGAGCTTCTTCTAAAGATAATGAAATTAACAGTTTAAGCTCAAATAACATAGAACTAATAATGAATATACTTCATTTTTTTTAAGAAGAAATCAAGTACAATAATAATAAGATAGAATTTAATACCTGAAATAAAGAAAATAGTTAAGTAACCGATCAAATCAAATCTCGATATAAGGGTAGTCAAGAGAAATGGTGATAACAAATACAAAGTGGGTTTTGGGTTAATATTAGTGGGTGAGTCAATAAAAGGGTTGTTAGGATCAAAGGGGTTTACTAGGAGTTAATTGTTAGGGTAGGATTTTAGTGGAGTAAGTGGGTTAAAACCTAAGTGCCTTTATCATCTCTGTATATCAAATCAAAGGTGTGGTCTCGACATGTACAATTGAAGCAAGTTCTAGAATAACAAATCAATGTTGACACACTCATAATCAATAAAGTGAGCAAGAAAAAGAATATGCTCTAAAAGGCTCAAGATCTGACAAAAATTATGGGCTTAAATTTAAAATTTGAAGGTAATCATTAGATTCAGGTAAACAACCTAACAAATTTTTAATTCTGAAAATAAACTCATCATGCTTGATTCTCTATTCTCCTAAAGTTTAAATCATCACTGCATAATTAACTATGACTTAATCCAAAACATATCAATGAAAATCATAAATCAAAAGAAGTTTCATTCTAACAGTAATATGAGAAGATTATTTAAGAACAAGATAAAATTCAGGGATTTGAGAATAATGCAAAAAGTTAGGCACTTTTCACGATAAAATTCACCCCCCCACACTTAAGATGTACATTGCCCTTAATGTACAAAGAAAGATAATAACCATGTAATAACAGATCATAAGAGAGGGAGAGAGGTGAAACTTCCTGGATTTCGGATGGATATCTTGAGTTGGGACTGTGGAAACTTGATTCGGAGGTGAAAGATAAGTTGGAGGAGGCATTTCTAGTGGTGGTATGGTGGCCGCCAACAATCACTGCGCTAGATGAAGAAATTTGGTAACTTGTGAAGAAATAGCCAGGAAATAAGAAGAATAATTCAAAGTATACTAAATATGTATTTAAGGACAAGGAAGATAAAGAGAAGGAAAATAAAGGAGAAGTGAAAAAACATAGGTAAAATAAATGGACTCAAATGTCCTTGGCTTGGCGAGTAAATGAAGCGGCCGGCATGAACTTATGTGGCTCGGTCTTGCACGGGGTGACAGTGCTAGGGTACTTCCGCTTCTTTGGCATGGGGATGGTGGTAAGGATGGTGAAATAAAAGGAATGAGGGGAAGGGAAAAGGGAAAATGAAGGGAGAGGATAGTGAGAATGGAAAGGGTTTAGTGGCTGAGGGTTGGCGGAAGAAGAAATTGGGGAGAAGGTGAGAAGAAAAGGGGGAGGGCTTTAAATAAGAAACAAGGACCTGGTGCTACCCACGCCCGTGTGCTATAGGCGTGTTTGGTCACACGGCCGTATCGCACGGCCGTGTGGTGCCTTGTTCGTTTCTCCCACACATGTGTAGAGGTCTTCCACGCCCATGTTTCTTTCTCAGTGTCGGCCACAGCCTCAAAGCACGGGCGTGTCTCATACCCGTGCGACTTCCTCAGTGTCGGCCATGGCCATATCGCACGGCCGTGGCAATCTATAGCCGTCTGTGATCTGGGGATTTTTTGTCCTTGGCTCGTACGACCTCTGCCATGCCAGTGTGTAAATCTGTGATGCCCACAAGGCTACGGCCACGCCCGTGTGCAAGGCCGTGTGGCATGAAAACCTATGCTTTATTTACTTTGGTTAGTCTTTAGTTAGGTACTAAAAATCAAAGATATGAAAATAAAGGGGGTTAATGCTCGGGTTGCCTCTCGAGAAGCGCTTGTTTAAAGTCCTAAGCTAGACTTACCTTTCATTCGCACGATCATGGTGGTTTGAGGAGTTGAAACTCCTCTTCCCTGCTATCAATTCTAACAATATATGGTTTGAGTCAAGTGGTGTTTACCTTAAAAGTTCCAAATTCAGGATTAGTTACCTCGACTGTTCCATATGGGAAGACTATCAATACTGTAAAATGGATTTCTTCGTTTGTATTACGGTCTGAGATAGCGACTCGAGGGTCTTTCTCATCCAACAATACCTAATCTCCTATTTTGAAGTGATTCGTTGTTCCTTTAAGCTCGTTTGGGGGTTCCCTCAGTTTTGCTTCGTGTGTTCCTAGTTTCTCCTAGAAATGTGTTTTCCACTCATCTAGTTCATCAATATGAAGCCTTCAATCCTCATGAATTACTGTTGTCATGATGTCTAGGATCTGGCTCAGTTGTGTGGTTCTGTGGTGCTTCCTGAAAAGAAGGTTTAACTGAATGGTCATTAATAAAATTAATTTTCTCACCTTGATTACTTGATGTCCTAGCCGATTCAAGAGCCTGAAGACTGATTGATTCGTTACCTACACGGAGTATGAGTTCACCTGTACCAACATCAATTTTAGTTCTAGCAGTTGCTAAAAAAGGTCTTCCTAAAATTAAAGGGATCGTGTTATCCTCATCCATGTCTAAAACGACAAAGTCTACTGGGAATACGAATTTATCAAATTTCACGAGTACATCTTCAATTATACCCCTAGGAATTCTAATAGTTTTATTAGCTAATTGAATGCTCATCCTAGTTTGTTTGGGTTTCCCTAGACCTAGCTGTTTAAACATTTTATAAGGCATAACATTTATACTTGCCCCTAAATCAGCTAAAGCATTATCAACAGATAAACTACCAATTAAGCATGGAATTGTAAAACTCCCTGGATCTTTTAATTTTCGTGCTAGTCTATTTTGCAACATTGTTGAGCACACTGCGTTTAGTTCCACATGCGACTGTTCGTCTAACTTTCGTTTGTTTGTCAAAAGCTCTTTTAAAAATTTCCTTGAATCTGGCATCTGCGAAAGAGCTTCAAGGAACGGTAAGTTAATATGTAATTTCTTTAAAAGTTTAAGAAATTTACCTAATTGTTCGTCTGTTTTGTCTTTCTTCATCGCATCAGGGTATGGTATACGAGGTTGGTACTCTTTAATTACTAGTTTTAGTTTGTCATGGTTCACCTCAACCTTACCTTCCTCTACCACATTCTCTTGCCTTAAATTGGGCACATCTAACCCTACACTATCATGAGCTGTTATGGCTTGAATTTGCTCTTTTGGGTTAGTCTCAGTGTTGCTTGGTAGGCTTCCTTGCAGTCATTTGGAGATCAGATTAGCAAGTTTCCCTAACTGGTTCTCGATCCCTTGAATTGATGCTTGTTGATTTTTAAGTGTTGTTTCGGTGTTTTGGAAATGTGATTCTGACACCGCTATGAATTTTGTCAGCATCTCCTCAAGGTTCGGCTTCTTTTCCTGTGGGTTGGGCTGTTTTTGGAAGTTTGGAGGGGGTTGTTGTCTCTTATTTCCTTGACCACCCCATGACAAATTGGGGTGGTTCCTCCAACATGGATTGTAAGTATTACTATAAGGGTTATTTTGAGATCTGAAATTGTTACCCATATAGTTCATCTGCTCGTTTTCCATACCATGTCCGTAGGGTGGGTACTTAGGATTCGCCACACCTCCACTTGTTTCGCATGCAGACACGGATGTACATGAAGAACACAAACCATCAATCTTTTTGTTTAACATCTCTACCTTTTTTGATAGCATGGTTATCTGCGTCGAGGTTGAAAACTCCACGCTTTTGTTGGCCTTGTCCTTGTAACTTGCCAGCGATAGTTATTCGGTGACATCTCCTCTATAAACTCGTAGGCCGCTCAGAGTTTTGTTATTAGCGTTCCACCAGTAAAGGTGAATCGATTAGTTGCCTTGTTGAAGGGTTCACACCGTTGTAGAAGGTTTGAACCTGAAGCCACAAAGGTAGCCCATGGTGAGGGCACCTTCTCAACAAATCCTTGTATCTCTCCCATGCATCATATAGTGTTTCTAGATCCATCTGCACAATAGAAGAGATATCATTCCTCAACTTGACCGTTTTAGCCGGTGGAAAATATTTTAACAAGAATTTTTCGGTCATTTGATCTCATGTAGTGATTGACCCTCGTGGAAGAGAATTCAACCACTGTTTGGATTTATTCCTCAAAGAAAAGGGAAACAACCAAAGACGAATGGCATCATTAGAAACGCCATTTATTTTGATGGTATCATAGAATTCTAGAAAATTCACTAAGTGTGTGTTAGGATCCTCATCCTGCAAACCATCAAACTGAACAAACAGTTGTATCATCTGTATAGTGTTAGGTTTCAATTCAAAATTATTTGCAGCAATAGCAGGTCTAACAATACTTGACTCAGTTCCTGTTAAATTAGGTTTAGCATAATCATACATAGTTCGAGGAGAATGGTTTTCGGCCACCTCTGGAGGTAGCGGATTATTCTCAGCCATCTCTTCAGTAGTATTGGTTTCGTCTTCTTGCTCTTCTTCTATGTAATTTAAGCTTTGCCTTATTTCTCTACGATTTCTGCGAACGGTACCTTCAATATCACTATCGTAAATTAAGGGTCCTGTCGGGTTCCTTGTAGTCATAAACTAGGGGTACCTACAAGGAACAAATAAAAGAAGAAAAACTAGCAAAGTTAAAAACAAAATAAAAGTAAATCATAAAAATAAAAATGGCTAAAGTAATAAAAATTAAGCGTTCTTAATATTTTAGTTCCCTGGCAACGGCGCTAAAAACTTGATCGTGTGTCGAGAGTCTTAATATTTATATAATGAATGAGCTATCCTAGAAACTAACTATCACCACGATTGAGGCAAGCGCACCTATCGAACAGTAGTATAGCTTAGTGGCAAGACCGGAATGTCGAACCCAAAGGAACCAAAAGTACTAATACTGACTTTCTTTTTATTATTTAGCCTAAGGATTAAGGGATTTGTTGTTTATTCTAAAATTAACTAACTACTAAGCTAAAGACGCTAAGACAAAGAGAATGAATTGGGGAAAATACTTGTGGGAAAAACCAATTGATTAAGACAATACCCAAGGAAGAATCCACCTAGACTTCACTTGTTATTTCACTCTGAACCAGACAATTTTTTCACATGACTTGATCCGTAGGATTCCCTAATTTATATAAATACCTCTCTCGAGCCTACTAATGTCTAACCCTAGGTTGATTAATTGAAATCTCTTTCTAATTAAAACCCCTAGGATTGCATTAACTCGATCTATGGACTCCCATATTAGGTTTGACCCTAATCCGGCAGATTTTCGTCATCCTATCTCTAGGGTTGCGATCAACTCCGCTTAACTATGCTAGATCTACTCTTAGACAGAGAATATTCCTCCACTGCCTAAACACATCAATACTTGAATCAATATCCTGAAATATCAAAACAAGAACTAAGAACACATAGTTAAGAACAAATCAAGTATTTATCATATAGTCCAGAAAACAATAACAAGATCCGTCTTTAGGTTTCATCCCCCTCAGGTATCTGAGGGGTTTAGTTCATAATCATAAAAGAATACATCTCAAAAGAAAATATAAAACAAAACATAAGAAAACCCTAAAACCCCCTGAAGGAATTGAAGGAGAGATCTTCCGTCTTGAGTATGATTGCGGCTTCTTGAGATGAATCAACTAGCTTTCTTCGAGTAAATCCCACAATTCTGACCTCTCTGGCTTGGCTCCTTGGCCTAGATGAACGCCCCCTCAAGGTTGGCCTTTAGGGTGTTTATATAGGGTTTTGGAATGTCTTTCTTTGCCTCTAAGTACCCTATTCCGAGTGAAATTCCTCTTTGTCACGGCAGGGACACGCCCGTGTAACACGCCCATGTGAATCGAATTCAGGTCGTGGTCGAGCCTGCTAAAGGGGCACGGCCGTGTGGCTTGGACCCAGGCCGTGCGAGTCTCTAAGATAAGCCCATTTTCTCCATTTTCAGCCCGTTTCTCGTTCCTTTCAACCTCCGATGCTCTCCTAAGTATAAAACATGAAATTAAAGGATTATGAGCATCAAATTTCACAATTCAAAGGATAAATCATCCAAAAAGCATGCTAAATGTGGGATTAAAATATGTATAAATTACGGTTTATCAAATACCCCCACACTTAAGCATTTGCTTGTGCTCAAGAAAAATTCTCAATTCACAATAAAAATTAACTCCCCTTAATTCATAATCTTCATCAATAATATTTCATCATAATCCATAGGTAATTCATACATTGATAATTCAACTCAAAGAGTCCTAAAGATTCAAACAATCTAAGTCATATATTTTTGTAGCATGAAAACATAGGTGTTTCCCCTCATCTAAATAATTACCTCTAATTCAAAATTGACAAGGGTTGGCATCCTCGCTAAAGATTCACTCAAATCACTCGAAGTGTTTAAGGTTCAGGAAAAAGCACTCATAAGTCAAACATGAAAAGTTTATCCCATAGGCTTGCATGAAAATCAAATCTCCACCACTATAATATGAGATGATACACAAATCAAAAGGTATTTAATAAAGGGTTGTAACAGGGCTTGGGTTAAAGGTGTGGATAAAGTCTGAATTAGAGGGTTAGTATCGAGACTGAATTGATAAATTACCTAACTAGAAAATTGGGCGAATGCTGAATAATTACATCAATTAAAAACTTAATACTAATAACATGAGCTTCTTCTAAAGATAATGAAATTAACAGTTTAAGCTCAAATAACATAGAACTAATAATGAATATACTTCATTTTTTTTAAGAACAAATCAAGTACAATAATAATAAGATAGAATATAATAACTGAAATAAAGAAAATAGTTAAGTAACCGATCAAATCAAATCTTGATATAAGGGTCGTCAAGAGAAATGGTGATAACAAATACAATGTGGGTTTTGGGTTAATATTAGTGGGTGAGTCAATAAAAGGGTTGTTAGGATCAAAAAGGTTCACTAGGAGTTAATTATTAGGGTAGACTTTTAGTGGAGTAAGTGGGTTAAAACCTAAGTGCCTTTATCATCTCTGTATATCAAATCAAAGGTGTGGTCTCGACATGTATAATCGAAGCAAGTTCTAGAATAACAAATCAATGTTGACACACTCAAAATCAATAAAGTGAGCAAGAAAAAGAATATGCTCTAAAAGGCTCAAGATCTGACAAAAATTATGGGCTTTTGATGTCAACCTTGTAAATTTAAAATTTCAAGGTAATCATTAGATTTAGGTAAACAACCTAACAAATTTTTAATTCTGAAAATAAACTCATCATGCTTGATTCTCTAGTCTCCTAAAGTTTAAATCATAACAGCATAATTAACTATGACTTAATCCAAAACATATCAATGAAAATCATAAATCAAAACAAGTTTCATTCTAACAGTGTGCAAGGCCCGTGTGCAAGGCCGTGTGGCACAGAAACCTATGCTTTATTTACTTTGGTTAGTCTTTAGTTAGGTACTAAAAATTAAAGATATGAAAATAAAGGGGGTTAGTGCTCGGGTTGCCTCCCGAGAAGCGCTTGTTTAAAGTCCTAAGCTAGACTAACCTTTCATTCGCACGATCATGGTGGTTTGAGGAGTTGAAACTCCTCTTTCTTGCTATCAATTCTAACAATATATGGTTTGAGTCGAGTGGTTTTTACCTTAAAAGTTCCGAATTCAAGATTAGTTACCTCGACTATTCCGTATGGGAAGACATTCAATACCGTAACAAGGATTTCTTCGTTTTTATTACGGACTGAGATAGCGAATCGAGGGTCTTTCTCATCCAACAATACCTAATCTCCTATTTTGAAGTGATTCGTTGTTCCTTTAAGCTCGTTTGGGGGTTCCCTCGGTTTTGCTTCGTTTGTTCCTAGTTTCTCCTAGAAATGTGTTTTCCACTCGTCCAGTTCATCAATATGAAGCCTTCGATCCTCATGAGTTACTTCTTTGTTGTCATGATGTCTAGGATCTGGCTCATTTGTGTGGTTCTGTGGTGCTTCTTGAAAAGAAGGTTTAACTGAATGGTCATTAATAAAATTAATTTTCTCACCTTGATTACTTGATGTCCTAGCCGAGTCAAGAGCCTGAAGACTGATTGATTCGTTACCTACACGGATTATGAGTTCACCTGTACCAACATCAATTTCAGTTCTAGTAGTTGCTAAAAAGGGTCTTCCTAAAATTAAAGGGGTCGTGTTATCCTCATCCATGTCTAAAACGACAAAGTCTACTGGGAATACGAATTTATCAATTTTCACGAGTACATCTTCAATTATACCCCTAAGAATTCTAATAGTTTTATCAGCTAATTGAATGCTCATCCTAGTTTGTTTGGGTTTCCCTAGACCTAGCTGTTTAAACATTTTATAAGGTATAACATTTATACTTGCCCCTAAATCAGCTAAAGCATTATTTACAGATAAACTACCAATTAAGCATGGAATTGTAAAACTCCCTGGATCTTTTAATTTTCGTGGTAGTCTATTTTGCAACATTGCTGAGCACACTGCATTTAGTTCCACATGCGACTCTTCGTCTAACTTTCGTTTTTTTGTCAAAAGCTCTTTTCAAAATTTCCTTGAATCTGGCATCTGTGAAAGAGCTTCAATGAACGATAAGTTAATATGTAATTTCTTTAAAAGTTTAAGAAATTTAACGAATTGTTCGTCTATGTTGTATTTCTTCATCGCATCGGGGTATGGCATACGAGGTTGGTACTCTTTAATTACCGGTTTTAGTTTATCATGGTTCACCTCAACCTTACCTTCCTCTACCACATTCTCTTGCCTTAAATTGGGCTCAACTAACCTTACACTATCATGAGCTGTTATGGCTTAAATTTGCTCCTTTGGGTTAGTCTCAGTGTTGCTTGGTAGGCTTCCTTGCGGTCATTCGGAGATCAGCTTAGCAAGTTGCCCTAACTGGTTCTCGATCCCTTGAATCGATGCATGTTGATTTTTAAGTGTTGTTTTGGTGTTTTGGAAACGTGTTTCTGACACCGCTATGAATGTTGTCAGTATCTCCTCAAGGTTCGGCTTCTTTTCCTGTGGGTAGGGCTGTTGTTGGAAGTTTGGAGGGGGTTGTTGTCTCTGATTTCCTTGATCACCCCATGAAAAATTGGGGTGGTTCCTCCAACCTGGATTATAACTATTACTATAAGGGTTATTTTGAGATCTAAAATTGTTACCCATATAGTTCATTTGTTCGTACTCAGGATTCGCCACACCTCTATTTCTTTCGCACTGCATTACCGGATGTACCTGGGAAGAACACAAACCATCAATCTTTCTATTTAACATTTCTACCTGATTTGATAGCATGGTTACTGCGTCGAGGTTGAAAACTCCGGCTGCTTTTATTGGCCTTGTCCTTGTAACTTGCCACTGATAGTTATTTAGTGACATCTCCTCTATAAACTCGTAGGCCGCTTCAGGAGTTTTGTTATTCAGTATTCCGCCAGCGGCTGAATCGATTAGTTGCCTTGTTGAAGGGTTCACACCGTTGAAGAAGGTTTGAACCTGAAGACACAAAGGTAGCCCATGGTGAGGGCACCTTCTCAACAAATCCTTGTATCTCTCCCATGCATCATATAGTGTTTCTAGATCCATCTGCACAAAAAAGAGATATCATTCCTCAACTTGGCTGTTTTGGCCGGTGGAAAATATTTTAACAAGAATTTTTCGGTCATTTGATCCCATGTAGTGATTGACCCTCGTAGAAGAGAATTCAACCACTGTTTGGATTTATTCCTCAAAGAAAAGGGAAACAACCAAAGACGAATGGCATCATCAGAAAAGTCATTTATTTTGACGGTATCACAGAATTCTAGAAAATTCGCTAAGTGTGTGCTAGGATCCTCATCCTGCAAACCATCAAACTGAACAAACTGTTGTATCATCTTTATAGTGTTAGGTTTCAATTCAAAATTATTTGCAGCAATAGCAGGTCTAACAATACTTGACTCAGTTCCTGTTAAATTAGGTTTAGCATAATCAAACATAGTTCGAGGAGCATGATTTTCGGCCACCTCTAGAGGTAGTGGATTGTTCTCAGCCATCTCTTCGGTAGTATTGGTTTCGTCTTCTTGCTCTTCTTCTATGTAATTTAAGCTTTGCCTTATTTCTCTACGATTTCTGTGAACGGTAGCTTCAATATCACTGTCGTAAATTAAGGGTTTTGTCGGGTTCCTTCTAGTCATAAACTAGGGGTACTAGCAAGGAACAAATAAAAGAAGAAAAATTAGCAAAGATAAAAACAAAATGAAAGTAAATCGCAAAAATAAAAATGGCTAAAGTAATAAAAATTGAGCGTTCTTCATATTTTAGTTCCCCGGCAACGGCGCCAAAAACTTGATCTTGTGTCGAGAGTCTTAATATTTATATAATGAATGATCTATCCTAGAAACTAACTATCACCACGATTGAGGCAAGCGCACCTATCGAACAGTAGTATAGCTTAGTGAAAAGACAGAAATGTCGAACCCAAAGGAACCAAAAGTACTAATACTAACTTTTTTTTTTATTTAGCCTAAGGATTAAGGGATTTGTTGTTTATTCTAAAATTAACTAACTACTAAGCTAAAGACACTAAGACTCAGAGAATGAATTAGGGAAAATACTTGTGGGAAAAACCAATTGATTAAGTCAATACCCAAGGAAGAATCCACCTAGACTTCACTTGTTATTTCACTCAGAACTAGACGATTTATTCACTTGACTTAATCCGTAGGATTCCCTAATTTATATTAATACCTCTCTCGAGGCTACTAACGTCTAACCTCAGGTTGATTAAATGAAATCTCTTTCTAATTAAAACCCCTAGGATTGCATTAACTCGATCTATGGACTCCTATGATAGGTTTGACCCTAATCCGGTAGATTTTCGTCATCCTATCTCTAGGGTTACGATCAACTCCGCTTAACTATGCTAGATCTACTCTTAAACAGGGAATATTCCTCCACTACCTAAGCACATCAATACTTGAATCAATATCCTGAAATATCAAAACAATAATTAAGAACACATAGTTAAGAACAAATCAAGTATTTATCATATAGTTCAGAAAACAATAACAAGATCCGTCTTTAGGTTTCATCCCCCTCAGGTATCTGAGGGGTTTAGTTCATAATCATAAAAGAATACATCTCAGAAGAAAATATAAAACAAAACATAAGAAAACCCTAAAACCCCCTAAAGGAATTAAAGGAGAGATCCTCCGTCTTGAGTATGATTTTGACTTCTTGAGATGAATCAACTGGCTTTCTTCGAGTAAATCCCACAATTCTGGCCTCTCTGGCTTGGCTCCTTGGCCTAGCTGGATGCCCCCCTCAAGTTGGCCTTTAGGGTGTTTATATAGGCTTTTGTAATGTCTTTCTTTGCCTCTAAGTACCCAATTCTGAGTGAAATTCCTCTTTGTCACGGCAGGGACACGCCCGTGCAACACGCCTATGTGAATCGAATCCAGGCCGTGGTCGAGCCGGCTAAAGGGGCATAGCCGTGTGGCTTGGACCCAGGCCGTGTGAGTCTCTAAGATAAGCCCATTTTCTCTGTTTTCAGTCGTTTCTCGTTCCTTTCGACCTCTGATGCTCTCCTAAGTATAAAACATGAAATTAAAGGATTAGGAGCATCAAATTCCACAATTCAAAGGATAAATCATCCAAAAAGCATGCTAAATGTGGGATTAAAATATGTATAAATTACGATTTATCACTCCATCCCCGATTAATCCTTCTCCGATAATTGTTATGTTTCAAGTGAGTGATCCGTTGAGAATACATAAGCCTCCTATTGATAAAATCAGAAAACACGGGGCTGAAGAATTCAGGGCTACTGATGAATATGATGTTGAGCGAGCTGAATTCTGGCTTGATAATACTATCCGTGTGTTTGATGAGTTATCTTGTACCCCGGATGAGTACTTAAAATGTGCCATATCTTTACTACGAGACACTGCATATCACTGGTGGAATACACTAGTATCGGTGGTTCTGAAAGAACGGGTGACTTGGGACTTCTTTGAGGCTGAGTTCCGTAAGAAATATATCAGTCAGAGATTCATTAACTAGAAAAGTAAGGAATTTCTCGAGTTAAACCAGGATCGCATGACTGTGACAGAATATGAGCGGAAATTTGTGAGACTTAGTCGATATGCCCGCGAGTGTGTTTCGACTGAAGCTATCATGTGTAAAAGATTTGAAGACGGGTTGAACGAAGACATTAAACTGCTAGTTGGCATACTTGAAATCAAAGAGTTCGTGATACTTGTTGAGCGAGCTGGTAAAGCCGAAGAGCTTGGGAAAGAGAAAGAAAAGCTGATTTTGAAGTTAAAGATTCTTGTAAAATATCATCGGGTAAGACTTTTCACTCAGCATCAAAGAAATTTAGAGATGATTTCAGCCGATCTAAGGCTACTGCCAGGTTTTCTATACGAGATCGACCACCAGTGAGTTCACGAGCCACCTCGATTGCCAGTGTTGGCAATGTTCGACCAAATAAACCTGAGTGTCAATAGTGTGGAAGACGGCATGTTGGTGAATGCTGGGGCAAGTATAACAATAGAGTGTGTTACAAATGTGGGATCGATGGATCACTTCATCCGTGAATGTCCTGAGTTGGTCGAGCAAGATATAGTGAAAAATATGAGATTGGGTAATACTGCAGCTCGAGGTAGACCACCCAGAAATACGGGCAATGTGAGTGGCAGTCAGAGAGGGACCAAAGATACAGCTGTTAGATCCAAGGCTCGCGCACCTGCCAGATCCTATGCTATTCGCGCACGTGAGGAGGCCTCATCCCCGGATGTTATTACTGGTATTTTTCACTCTCTATGATACTAGTGTTGTTGCATTGATTGATCCTAGTTCGACTCATTCTTATGTGTGTGAGACTTTAGTATTCAGTAAGACTTTGCCTGTAGAGTCTACTGAGTTTGTGATTAAAGTATCGAACCCCTTAGGCCGGTGTGTTTTGGTTGATAAAGTGTGCAAGAATTGTCTGTTGATGATTCGAGATTCATGTTTTTCGGCTGATTTGATGTTGTTGCCATTCGACGAGTTTGATATAATTCTGGGTATGGATTGATTAACTCTGCATGATGCTATTGTGAACTGCAAACGGAAGACTATTGATTTATGCTGTCAGAATGATGAGATTATTCAGATTGAATCTAATGATCTGAATGGTTTACCAGCAGTGATATCTTCGATGTTAGCTTAGAAATACGTAAGAAAAGGTTGCGAAGCTTACTTTACATATGTGCTTGATAGTAAAGTAACCGAAAGAAAGATTGAATAAGTACCTGTTGTGTGCGAGTATCTGGATGTGTTTTATGAAGAATTATCGGGTTTGCCACCTATTCGAGAAGTTGAATTTGGTATTGAATTAGTGTCGAGGATGCCTCTGATTTTGATAGCTCCGCACAGAATGGCACCTACGGAATTAAAAGAATTGAAAGCTCAGTTGTAAGAGTTGACAGATAGAGGTTTTGTGCGACCGAGTTTCTCTCTCTGGGGCACACCAGTTTTATTTGTGAAAAAGAAAGACAGAACTATGAGAATGTGTATCGACTACAGACAACTCAATAAAGTGACTATAAAGAATAAGTATCCGTTGCCACGGATTGACGATCTGTTAGATCAGTTGAAAGGGGCTGCAGTGTTTTCAAAAATAGATTTGAGATCGGGCTACTATCAGTTGCGAGTTAAAGACTCTGATGTGCCAAAGACTGCTTTCCGAACGAGGTACGGACACTATGAGTTTCTGGTTATGCCTTTCGGACTTACTAATGCACCTACTGTTTTCATGGATTTGATGAATCAGATCTTCAGACAGTATCTGGATCGGTTTGTGGTAGTATTCATAGATGATATTTTGATCTACTCTAGTGATGAAATCGAGCATGCCGAACATTTGAGACTTGTGTTACAGACTTTGCAAGATAAACAGTTGTATGCAAAGTTCAGTAAATGTGAGTTCTGGTTACGCGAAGTCAGTTTTTTGGGCCATGTGGTATCAGCATGGGGTATTCGGGTTGATTCGAGTAAAATTTCAGCTTTACTTTATTGGAAACCTCCGAGAAATGTCTCTGAAGTTTGGAGTTTTTCGGGACTTGCTGGTTACTATAGACGGTTTGTGAAAGGTTTCTCTATGATCGCAACACCGATGACGAAGCTATTACAGAAAGATGTTAAGTTTGAGTGGTTAGAAAAGTGCCAGAAAAGTTTTGATCAGTTGAAAGCTCTTTTGACTGAAGCTCTAGTGTTAGTTCAGCCAGAATAGGGTAAAGAATTTGTCATTTACAGTGATGCATCTTTGAGTGGTTTGGGTTGTGTTTTGATGCAGGAAGGCAAGGTCATAGCTTATGCCTCGAGAAAGCTAAAGCCGCACAAAAACAACTATCTGACACACGATTTGGAATTGGCAGCTATTGTGTTTGCATTGAAGATATACCGTCACTATCTGTTCGGTGAGAAATGTCATGTTTAGTCTGATCACAAAAGTCTAAAGTATTTGATGACTCAGAAAGATCTGAATTCGAGACAACGTCGATGGTTAGAATTTTAAAAGACTACGAGCTTGTGATTGACTATCATTTGGGAAAAGCTAATGTTGTTGCTGATGTTTTAAGTCAAAAATCATTATTTTCTTTGCATGCAATGAATGCGCATATGGTTATATATGATGATGGTTTGATAATAGCCGAATTAAAAGCAATACCGTTATTTGTACAACAAATTTGTGATGTTCAGAAAGTTGATAATGATTTGTTGGCAAAATGAGCTCAGTGTGAATCAAATGTTGAATCTGAGTTTCGAGTTGATACAAATGGTTGTTTGAGGTTCAGAAACCGAATATGTGTTCTGAGAAATTCAGAGTTGATTCAGATGATTTTGAATGAAGCTCATAGCAGTAGGTTATCTATTCACCCTGAGAGTACGAAAATGTATAATGATCTGAAACAGCTTTACTGGTGGCATGGTATGAAACGAGACATTTCTGACTTTGTTTCAAAATGTTTAGTCTGTCAACAAGTAAAAGCCGAGCATCAGGTACCTTCTGGATTACTTCAGCCAATTATGATACCCGAGTGGAAGTGGGATAGATTTACAATGGATTTTGTATCTAGTTTACCGTTGACACCGAGCAAGAAAGATGCAATCTGGGTTATTGTGGATAGATTGACTAAATCGGCTCACTTTATTCTGATTCATACAGATTATTCACTTGATATGCTGGCTGAATTATATGTTTCTCAGATTGTGAGATTGCACGGAGTGCCTATTTCTATTATTCTGGACAGAGATCCGAGGTTCACATCGCGGTTTTGGAAGAGACTGCAAGAAGCTTTAGGTACGAAACTACATTTTAGCACAGCTTTCCATCCGCAAACAGATGATCAGTCTGAACGAATCATTCAGATACTTGAGGATATGTTGAGATGTTGCATTCTCGAGTTTGAAGGTACGTGGGAACGATACTTACCTTTGATTGAATTTGCTTATAATAATAACTTTCAATCTAGTATCAAAATGGCACCTTACGAGGCTTTGTACGGTCGTAAATGTCGTACACCATTTTATTGGACTGAGCTTAGTGAAAATAAGATACACGGGGTCGATTTGATCAAAGAGACTGAACAGAAAGTGAAAGTGATTCGCGATAGACTGAAAACAACATCGGATCGTCAGAAATCATATGCAGACTTGAAACGAAAAGATATAGAGTTTCAGATCGGAGATAAAGTGTTTTTGAAAGTCTCACCGTGGAAAAAAATACTCAGATTCGGTCGTAAAGGCAAATTGAGTCCGAGATTTATTGGGCCGTATGAGATTATACATTGTATCGGGCCGGTTGCTTATAGACTGCTGTTGCCACCTGAGTTAGAAAAGATTCACAATGTATTTCATGTTTCGATGCTCTGTAGATATCGATCTGATCCCTCACATATGATTAGTCCGATAGAGGTTGAGATTAAGTCTGATATGACATATGAAGAAGAACCAATTCGTATTCTGGCTCGCGAGATTAAAGAATTACGAAATAAGAAAATTCTGTTAGTTAAGGTACTGTGGCATAAGCACAGAGTTGAGGAAGCAACTTGGGAGTCAGAAGATACAATGAAAGAGCGTTATCCGAACCTATTCACCGGTAAGATTTTCGGGGACGAAAATCCCTAAAGGGGGAGAGTTGTAACAGCCCGGTTGAGACCCTATTCAGAATGGTGGTTTCAAGACCACGAATTTGAGTCAGAAAAATATTTAAACATTACTTTCTATGTTCATTATGTGTGAATTTATGTGTGTGAAATTTTCGTATAAAAAAAATTTGATCGTTTGGATGCTTAATTGTGAAAAAGGGCTTAATCGCATAAAATGAAAATTTGGTGGTTAAATGTGTAAGTACCGAATTGATGATGGTTTTATAAATTGAAGTGTTGATAGTGTAATTTAGCCATAAATTAACATAGTGGCCGGTTTTGGTATGCATGTAATAGTAAATAGATTATTAAATTATTTTAGTAATGACAATTTTGTAATTTTGTTAACTTATAATAATATAATAAAAATAAAACATAAACAAAGGTGGCATGTTCATCTTTTTTTATTTCTCTATTGCCAAAATTAGAGAAGGAAGAAACGATTTGAGCTTTTGAAACTTTCGGCCCTTGCATGTTTGATTAAGGTAAGTAATTGAGATCAGTTTTTGATAATTTTTATGTTTTTGAGATCGTTGCTTTGAATACTAGCTAACCTAAGCTTGAATTTTTGAATTTGATGATATATTCATGAAATGCAATTGTTGATAGCTTGATGAAATTGGTGTTTAGTGATGGAAAATAAATATAGGTTGTTAGATTGTTAAGTTTAATTAAGGCATTTTTGGTAAAAATGCCTAAATAGGATTAAATTGCAAAATTTGTAAATTGAGGGGTCAAAATGTGAAATAAATGAAAGAAATGGGCTGCTAGGGACCTTATTGAAATTCGACCAAGCTAGGGTGAAGTCAAATTTTGAATATTTTGTGTTTTATGCTATTTGGACTAAATTGTGATAAATGTTAAATATCAGGGGCAAAATGGTAATTTGCCCATTTATGTGTTTTTGGACAAAATTTAATGGAATTATATTTTAATTAGTTTATTTTGAATACATTTTGATCAAGAACCAAAGAAATCGGATTTGGATTGGGGGAAAACAAAAGTTGTTGATTAATCGTCTTGTTCCGATTTTCATCGTCCGAGGTAAGTTTATAAGCATATATGTTTTGTTAATTATAAATAAACATGAGATTTATATGCTGATTTGTAATATGTGAAATTAATGTACGGAAATGATAGTATGAAATATAGCACTAAGTGTGCGAATTGTTAAATGTGACGGCACTAAGTGTGCGACACGTTACAAGGATTTGGCACTAAGTGTGTGAGATGTTAATGTGACGGCACTAAGTGTGCGATACGTTACAAGGTTTTGGCACTGAGTGTGCGAGTTTGCTGATTCTTTAAGTGTATCGATTAATGAATGTGTTAAACGAGAGAAAATGATCAGGTATGTGATGATAGATTATCTTTTGGATAATAATGTAAGTATTGACTGTTGAAATGAAATTATGTATTATGCATGTTAATATGTGATTTATATGAGTTTGAAATGCAGGTATAAATTCGGTAAGTGATATATACATATGAAATTAAGAAAATGTGATATATATATATATATATGTATACTTGTATAAATGTATATGTATTTGTTTTGAGATGAGAAAGTGATTTTATAGATCAATGTGAAATCTATTATTGAATGTGTAAGTGTTTGGCCTTAAGGCTATGAAAGGTGAAAGTTTACGAATGGTGATATAAATTATAGTTATGGTTATAATCCTTGATTGTGATTATATTGAATTGGCTTTACTAATATAATGATATAATGCATTGTTGTTATGTAATTGCTTATAACTTACTAAGTTATGATAACTTACTGTATGTGTTTGTTTGTATTGTTTTATAGATTTTTGAGTCAAGGTACGAGCTCGGGGATCATCATCAAAGTCTATCACACTATCGACTAACTTCGGTATTTTATAAGCTGAATTTTTGGAACTATGGCATGTATAGGCTGGGTTATATTTTGAAATGATTGGTTTTGGGATATGTATATATATTATGCCATGCGAAAATGGCTAAGTTGAATTATTAACATATGCTATCAAGTATAATTTCTATATGTGCTATGCGTGAATGGTAGTCGAGTGAATTTGATTTTTTTTTTATCTTGGTGATTTGATTATGTGTTTGATTTAGGTGATAGATGTGTAATCACTAAGGGTTGATGAGTCGGCCAAGTGTTGGATTTGTGGAGTGAATATAGTAGGTTGATAATTCGGCTATGATATGTACAATTAAATGTGAAACTTTGTTAGTATATTTTGGTTAAGGTTTAGCTATGAGTTTTGGTATTGATGTTTGTTACATTGTAAATTATGTGATATTAGCATATTAAATTCGGTTTGGTATTTTAAAGTATTAGCCAAAAGGGTTACTAAGTTATATGTATAAATGCATAGTCGTAATGTTTTTAATGTGACATGAAAATCTTTGAATAATTTTTGAATTAGCTCTATGAAAAAAAATTATATGCTTGTAAAGGGATTGATTAAGTTAAAAAGGGGACATTGAAATATGCATGAATATTTGCATGATTATTTTCGGCTAAGGATTTGGTAAAGTGATTTAATGAATAGTACTTTAAACTATAAGGAATTAAGTTTGTTATTTTCCTAATGGTGCCGAATGGAACTTACTAAAAATGTGATGTGCTTGAATATCTTTATTTATTATGTTTTACGTATGTGATTATAGTTTGTAGTATTATATTATATTTATTGTATGAACAAATGCAATATGATAAAATGATATGTTCGGTGCTTATTACTTATGAATTATAAATCTGATTATATGTTTGGAAAATATTACGATATGATTTACAAAGTGACTAATTTAGTTTTATTTATATTAATACTTATCTTTTTTAAGAGTTTGAATAATGTAACATCCTAAAAATCCGAGTATCGATATATTGCATGTTTTGGTGTTTAGCTTATGAATGAAAATTTTCCTTTCTTCTTTTTCGTGTTTATTATAGCCTTGAAAAGGGCATAGAAGTATTCTGGTATAGAATAATTTTTAGTATTGAGAATTTATTGAAGTGGATCAAGTGACACTGATACTTAAGTTAATTTAAGTGTCTAAAATTAGCATAAGATGAGTAATTGGCAAAGTGGTGATGGCGCCATAAGTTGGACTTGAGGGGAGAGGTTCGAATCTCCTAGCATGCAATTTAGGAGCTTTTATTTTTGGTTTTTCCTAGCATGTGTGCCAAGCATCAAACATGGATAAGATGGACTAAAGTTTTATGGTAAGGATATTAAGGTTTATGGCAAGCATGATTTAAGGGATGGAATGGCTTGATTTTGGGGATAAGATTCTCAAACTTTAGGAAAATGAAGGATTGCAAGGCTTGAATCAAGGTTGATGTTTTGGTAACTTCTTCATGGCCATTTTGACCATGAACATGGACGGCATTGTGGACTAAGGGGGTTGGCCGAATGTGTTAGTAGCTTGGCTAGGATTAGGAGTTAGCTTTTGGTCATTTCTAGCATTTTTGTGCAAAATTTGCAATTCTCTTCTCAACCTTTCTTTTAGCCGAATTTGAGCTTTTGGTAAGCTTTGTTTTTGACCATTTCATGTTACCATTTGGACACATTTTTGCTTAGCATCTCAAGACATTTTGGCCGAAATACCAAAGCTAAGATCATTTTCGTTTCCTTCTCCTTTTCCCCATTGCCGAATGTACCTTACTCCTAAACTCATCTCTTTTCTTTTCTCTTTTCTCTCTTGAAAACCGAATCAACATAATCTCCTTCCTTCATCCTTCTACTTTCTTCTCAACTAAATTTTCTTCATTATTTTCTCTCATGGCCGAATGCTAGATTGCTCCATTGCCGAACCATTTTTCCCTTCCTTTGTTATTCATAGCCGAATCTCCTACTATACATAGGTATTCTTCTCAAACGTTTCTTTTTCAATCATGGACAATAGTGTGATTTTGGAGGACCAAAACTCAAGTGTTCGTGAGTATAGTGAATCGTTGGAATCGATCTAAAGATTTAAGGTAAGGAGTTTATTCAAAGATTCTCATATTACTTGTCATTTTGATATAGATGGATTATAACTCGATTTCAATTTAGGGACGACGCTCAATTCGCATATTGTGGAATAAGGATATTTCGTGGTAAGGCAATCTCACCCATGTAATCCGTTAGTCATAATTTCGATATATTTAGTCGGACTCATGATCTTTTGTCATCGTAAATAATCAAAATAGGGACGAAAAGGGTGGTGAATAGTGTTCGGAAGAGGGGTGGTTCCGCTTATTCCTCTAAGTTTAAGCAAAGGATCTGTTTCAAAGAATCAAGGATTTTCCACCGGGTTGTGGACGCTTATCCGAGGAGAATCAGTTGTTTGAAATCGTTCGTACTCCGAACTTTTGTTTGTTCGTGGATTTTTATCGGGTAACGAACCATCAATCGAGGAGAAACCACAAATAGAAGTGGTTCAAATTTTGAGGGTAAAGTCTAGATCGTTATTTCTAAGATTCGATATGTGAATAAATTATAGTGTTCTAATTTATCGTGATGCGTTTAGGTATCGACGAGCGGGAAAGTCTAGTTCTCACAAAGAACTGTGTGTGTAACTTCACACTTATCTCTCGGGTTAGATACTAAACCGTAAATATTGGGATAAAATCGTAAAGATGGCAAAATCGGAAAATACATAGTAATTAACACTTTTGTGTAAATGTATGATAATCGTTAAATTCATGGGCCGAAAAGCGCTAGATCGTTAAATGGGCCAAAGCGCTAGATCGTTAAATGGGCGAAAATCGCTATATCGTTAAATGGGCCGTAAAATTTGCTAGATCGTTAAATGGGCCAAAAGCGCTAGATCGTTAATGGGCCGAAAATCGCTAGATCGATATATGGGCCCAAGTTAGCTAGATTGCTAAATGGGCTAAATGCTATTTTATCTTATGGGCTCAAATGAAAATTTGTAATATAGACTCACATGTATGGTAGGCCTTTTGTTAAATTATTACATGGATAATAATTGTTATGCATACCTGATTGCATGGGTTGGGATAACTGATGAAGAGAAGAAAGGCTCATTGCCAAAAATCTAATTCGGTCGCTTTGCCACAAAATTTTAATGGCTTAATGCCTCTAGTTCGGTGACTTTGTCACAATCTAGTTCGGTGGTGCACCACAATATATTTAAAACGGCTTATTGCCTACGATTGGTGTGTTGGCGGGGTGGGTTGACTTGATCCCCACAGGGTGTGTTGGTTGGTACGGGGTGTGTAGCGGATGGAAATTAGGTTTGGTTGGGAAATTTCATTTTGCATGCATTTAATTTATTATATTATATTCGTAAATGGGCCCAAGCCCAAAACAATGCCTTGATTATCCGGCTCAATGAACGTGGTAAGTGAGTTACACGCTGAGTTCTGAGTAACTCACTCTATCTTTTTAACCATTTCAGGTAATGGAAATTGACGAAGGCTTGGGCCGAGGATGACTTCATGGAGGCCATACTACAAATATGGGTTTTTATAAACTATGAACTTTTATTAAGTAATTTCTTTTAATTACTATTTTGGGTATGATGTAATAAGGCCTCTATTAATACTTTTATGGATTTTTATGTGTGTGGATGGATTTAAATTTCCTTTAAAACGTTGAAGATGCTTTAACTATTCGTGTTTTTAAATCCTTTTGAACTCTTTAAAAACTACTTTAAAGATTTAAACAATTAAAGTACTAAATGATAAGATTTCAAACTAGTATTTCTTAATTCATCAAATTTTAAATCATTTTTCTAAATTTTCAACTAAACATCATTTTTGAAAGGTTTTATAGAATTGTTTATCTAAAACATTAGAGTATTAAATGAATGATAGATCGATGTAACAAACCAAATGTAACACCCTGATTTAGGGGCTATGCAATTTGGGTAAAATTCTAGTGTTGGAAGGTTTTTGGGTGTTTTTGGATGTGTTTTAAAGTTTTAAGATTGCTCGGATGAAAGGGGAAGGCTTTGGAAAATTTTAGATTTTTAGGGTAAAAAGGGGAAATAGGGCAGGAAGGCCTTAAAATAAATTGGGGGAGTTTAGGACGCAAGAAATGGCTTGGCAGAGTGGCAAGGGAGGCGCCACTTTAGAGCTTGGAGGGTAACGCCTCAAGGTGCAAGGGGGGCCAGAGTTCGAGCTGCTGGGGCAGCATTTTTGTTTTATTTTTGCGTCAAGGGACTGGGCTAAGTAGGCCTTATAAATAAATGTCCAAGTTGATGGACATGAAAGTCCAATTGGCAAAGTGGCTCTTGGGCGCTACTTAGGCGCTGGAGGGGAGTGAGGTCGCGGTTTCGAGGGGCCGGAGAAGCAGTTGGCGTTTTTGTTTTGTTGGTGGTTATGGGCTTGAGTAGAAAGGGTTTAAAATAAAATGTTGGGGGTTTCTAGCATGAAATTCAATGTGGCCGAATGGCCTGGGGCTTTGGAGGGAGGCGTGCGGCAGTTGGTCCCAGGTTCGAACCCAAGGCTGTGCAATTGGTTTTATTTTTTTTCTCTTTGGCTTTTTGGCTTATTGGACAGCACATGGGAGCTCCAAAGGGATAATATTAGCATTATTATTAGATTATTTTTATTTAAATAGGTAGGGGATAAGTATTTGGGTTTTTTATTATTATTTTAGATATTATAGAGATAATGGCTGGGGGTTTAATTGTTTTAATAGGATTAAGTGATATTTTAGATTAATAAAGTGATAAAATATGGATAATAGTGGGGGAGTTGGCTAATTCAAATTGATTTGAATTAGTGGCCATAGGTGATGGCCGAAATTTGGGTTCTTCAGGTGGGGGGTAGCCGAATATTATTTAAAGGTGGTGTGCTCTCCTTTTTCCAAATTTTAGTTCACTCTTTGATTTCCTTTTTATATTTTTTTAGTTGACCGAACCTCCAAGCAATCTTTTATTTTTTTGTGCTTTGAAACCAAAATCCTCCCAAACACCATCAACCCTTGCCGATTTCTCCTTTGGCCTTTGTAGTCAAATATTTCTTTTGTTTTCTTTTAATCCCTTGATAGCCGAAATCTTTAGCCCTCCATCTCTCTTCTACTTTATCAAGTTTGAAGCCGAACCGGTGAAGTGTGGTGCTGTCGACATCTAAAGATTGTAGGTAAGTATCCTAGTTAATTGGTTAGAGGCCGAAACCGAATGGTTGGCCTTAGTGTTGGTTTGGCAGAATGCTCTATAGGTTATAAGTGATGTGTTTTGCTTGTTTGTAGCCGCCAAGGAGTCTAAAGGAAGGTCTCAATTGTTTGGACTCATCAAGGTAAGAGTGGTAAGGTATTCGGCCTTAGGCCTTATTATGTAATATTGTGTTGACCGAAGAGTGGCTATGTTCTTTTTAGGGGCATATCGACAAGAGCAAAGGAAGCCCGGGATCTCAGATTATTTCGGTAAGGATATTAGTAAGTGACTTAGAATTAGTTGATTATGACTTCGTTGATTAATCGTGTGGTTACGATTAAGTGACTTTCGATGGAGGCCAATACCAGTCTTGAAGGAAAAGGAAAGTTCCCATCCCAAAGTTCAAGAAGAGATCCGTTTTCTGGCAGATGAGAGATTGGCCACGGTGTGGGCCAACAACAGAAAAACGTTAGGCAAATAGCCGTAGTCTCACTAAACGATAAAGCGCCAAGGATCGAGAGTCTAGAACTCCAAGTAATAAGGTGTGTGGTTAGACCATTGTTTCCGGATTTGTATGATATCTCATTTGTGTTATATGTTTACTAATGAATGCAAGTGCCATATGTGAAATGGATACCCTAAAGGGGTATGATGACGACCAGGTTAGTAGCAAATTGGCTAATATGTGATTTTAACTATGTGAGCATGCCGATGATTGTGAATATCATGTACATGCATCATCTCAGCATCATATTATGTTACATGTGCATGGGTGGGTTTTGAAAGAAGGTACGAGTGTACTTCGAGTACGTGGTTGATGTCAGCTTTGTGCTACATCGTGGATTGGCGCTGACTGAGGTCGCGTTGTGGATCTTTGCGATTTAGTTCGCGTGGTTACCTTGATTGATATGGGCTTTATGCCATATCGTGGCTTGATGGATTGCTGTGTGCTCCATCGTGGTTTGATGTTAGCTATACGCTACATCGTGGATGGCATTGGTTGCCTTTATGGAGGGAAAAGGAGAGGGTGACTAGATAGTCCCCTGGTGTGTGGTAGGCTGGATAAGGGGGTGTGTAGCGGATGGACCTTAGGATTGGGTTGGGTGTCATGATTGCATGGTTTCGTTATGAATCGATATGGAAATGGGCCAAGCCCAATATGACTTGCGGATTTGTATGCTTTGAGAACATACGTAGAAATGGGCCAAGCCCAGTAATCAGTGGATTGATGAGAAAAGGGCCTAGCCCAGTATTTGATATGATTTGATTGTGGGCCAAGCCCAGATTGTGGTAATGTTTAAGTGATTATATTTACATGCTGCATTTTATAATTGGGATATTATGTGGCTAGCATGTGGGTGGATTTCAGTGGTTAACTTACACACTGAGTCTGTATGACTCACCCAACTTTTTAATCATCGCAGGTGAGTCGTGATTAGTGGACGGGTTGGAGTAGATACAAAGGTGGCCATGCATACAAGATTTCCATGCGTATAGACGTTTTGAATATTTTTATTTCAAGCATTTTAATTTGAAGTACTTGGTTTAATTTATTTGATGTAATAAGGGCCACTTTTGGTTAAAGTACTCTATTTATAGTTGATAAAGGTTTCATAGTATTTAGTAATATTTCTACAAAGGATTTATATTATAATAAATTATAATAAAGTTTTAATTCAAACCAAGCTTATGTTATTTAAAAAAAAATTTAATGGACTTACTTCCCAAAAGTTAACAAAATTTTCAAGTTTTACTCTAAAGACAAAGATTTTTAACCGCTGCCCGCAGTGACATAACGGATTCGGTCGGGACTTGTGGGCGGGTTTGGGGATGTTACGATTTGTATCAGAGCCCGGTTCAAAACTCGGATTTGAGGGTTTTGGGCCCAAAAACATTTTCAAAATGGGCTTTTTAAAAATATGGGCTTTTAAGAAATTTTTCAGGTTAGTCTGGCATGGCACCTGTACCTCCGGCCCGAGTCCACCAGGTAAGTACTTCGGACTTTCTTGAAGTGATTTGTTTGTATGAATTGATTTGGGCTTAGTTTGGGCTCGTAGATTAGTGAACTAGGATCTGTTGAACCCTAGGACTAGTCTACTCAAACACATGCATAAGACTTAAAGCCATTAAAACAAACCTACGACTAAGTCGCCGAGTTAAGGTGTGGCAACCATTGTGCGCATGTCTAGGAGTGGATCCGGAAGAGCCTGGTACTTAAGCAGTCCTCGTGACTCACCTCCTCTTCGCTGGAATCCTACCTGGTGCGTAGCTACGGTTCACCTTAACCAAGAGGACTTGTTCATAGGCTAAACCAATTATTAAAACCCGAAAGGATTTGCCTCTTTATTTAAACCCTTAGTTTTAAAATATCCAAAATTTACCCCTTTGGTTTGTAAACACTAAATCTAATTCTGAAAAACGTTTTCTCAATTTTCCAAAATTATCAAAATACCCTAGCGGAAAAAAAATTACAAAAATACCCCTATGTTGAAAATTACTAAAATGCCCTGACTTTTAAAATTTCTGGTTTAACCCCAAACTTAATAAAATTTTCTTACATTGCAAAAGTATCCAATTTTTTGTATTTCAAAATAATAACCCTGACTTTGGAAATTCACAAAATTATCCTGATCGTCAAAATTACCAAAATACCCCTGGTTACCAAAATCCTGTTATACCTTTAATTTGCGGAATTTTCGAAAATACTCTTCAGTTTTGGGAATTTTAAAAAGATCCTATTTTAGTAAAGTTTTCGAAATCGCTTTGATTTATTCACGAAAATACCCGGTAGAAAAATGACGGAAATACCCCTGGGTAGAAACGGGCAGAAAGGTCCGAATAGTGAATGTGGGTGGTAGATACCACTGAATGTGCCTCTATGGAGGGAGAAATGTGTTCTTGTGGACGAATGAATGTGTGAGTAAATGTGATTCTTGGAATTAGGGTAACAAACTGGAACTGAGACTTTGTGTGATCGAAAGAACTACTTTAAAATACCCTTCTTTCATAAAAATTTGCTCGTGGTTAAATAGTGGAACAATTTCTAATGCATAAAACTCCTTAATCAGATTAATCACGACGATAGAGATGAGTTCTAGGGGATGCGGTAGAGGTAGAATGGCAGCTTCGGAACCCGGAGGGTCCGCCATGGGTCGAAAGAAAGTGAAGTGCCACCGCCAGGTGGTGGTCGCGAGGAGCAAGATCGGGACGGAAGAAGATGACGCAGTTGTCGCAAGCCATGCTACGAGTGCTCTGACAAGTTGCAAGAGCTAGTAGTGGAAATGGAACTTGGAAGTCGGTGTCCGAGAGGCTCAGTCGAATGGGTGAAGTTTTTAGGGAGTATCCGGAGTGGCCCCGAATGTAGCGGAATATTGGTTAGAAGGAGTCGAAAGAATTATGGACGACTTAGATTGTACCCCGTGAGGAAAAGCTAAAGGTGCCGCCGCTTTCGGGATGAAGCTTATCGTTGGTGGCTCACCGTCAAACAAGGTGTACCGCAGATCGATTGGATTGGGAGTACTTTAAGGAAAAGTTTGAAGGAAAGTACGTTGGAGCAAGTTACTTAGACGCGCAAAGGAAAGCGTTTCTAAACCTAGTACAAGGGAATAAGTCGATAGCAGAGTATGAAGTGAGTTTGTGCGACTAAGTCGAGACGCCAAAGGAATCGTGGCTACTGATTATGAAAGGAGTGTTCGATTCGAAGATGGGCTGCGAGATGAGTTGTGGGAGTTGATCGCGCCACAAAGAGAAAGGGATTTTGCCATTCGTAGAGAAAGCTCGGATTGCCGAAGAGGTTAAAAAGACTATAAGAGAAAACCGAGAAAAGAATAACAGCGAGAATAAGAGAGATGTTGGACCATCAGTATCGTTGGGTAATGCCCAGAAGAGATCAAGGATCGAGAATCCTGTAAGTGCACTTGTACCAGCTGATCGAAATCATTCATGTGTTGAGTGTGGGAGAGCTCATTTAGGAGAATGTTGGGGAAATAGTAAAGAATGCTTTCGGTGCGGATCTAAGGCACATCCGTTAAGAATTGTCCTCTCGGCGACGAGGGTCGTGGTTCAAGTCATGGAAGGAATGGTTCTAGTCGGAGTCAACCAAGGATGTGATATTAGGTAAGCTCCTTTGCTTTGGTACATGTTTTAATTACTTTGTTTGCTTATGAGTTAGCCTTTTCTGTGTTGCTAAGAGAGGTGTTTCGAATTTTGAGCATGAACTTAGAGATTGTGTAGGTACGATAGCCTTAGTAAGATCAGAGTGCGCAGCATAAGCGTAAGGTGGTAAGAAAGGTTTTATGGACATTTGTTAGTAAAGTAATTTCGAGGACGAAATTATTTTTAAAGAGGGTAGAATTGTAACACCCTGATTTAGGGGCTATGCAATTTGGGTAAAATTCTAGTGTTGGAAGGTTTTGGGGTGTTTTTGGATGTGTTTTAAAGTTTTAAGATTGCTCGGATGAAAGGGGAAGGCTTTGGAAAATTTTAGATTTTTAGGGTAAAAAGGGGAAATAGGGCAGGAAGGCCTTAAAATAAATTGGGGAGTTTAGGACGCAAGAAATGGCTTTGGCAGAGTGGCAAGGAGGCGCCACTTTAGAGCTTGGAGGGTAACGCCTCAAGGTGCAAGGGGGCGAGTTCGAGTCTTTGGGCAGCATTTTTGTTTTATTTTTGCGTCAAAGGACTGGGCTAAGTAGGCCTTATAAATAAATGTCCAAGTTGATGGACATGAAAGTCCAATTGGCAAAGTGGCTCTGGGCGCTACTTAGCGCTGGAGGGGAGTGAGGTCGCGGTTTTGAGGGGAAGCGAGAAGCAGCTGGCGTTTTTGTTTTGTTGGTGGTTATGGGCTTGAGTAGAAAGGGTTTAAAATAAAATGTTGGGAGTTTCTAGCATGAAATTCAATGTGGCCGAATGGCCTGGGGCTTTGGAGGGAGGCGTGCGGCAGTTGGTCCCAGGTTCGAACCCAAGGCTGTGCAATTGGTTTTATTTTTTTTCTCTTTGGCTTTTTGGCTTATTGGACGGCACATGGGAGCTCCAAAGGGATAATATTAGCATTATTATTAGATTATTTTTATTTAAATAGGTAGGGGATAAGTATTTGGGTTTTTTATTATTATTTTAGATATTATAGAGATAATGGCTGGGGGTTTAATTGTTTTAATAGGATTAAGTGATATTTTAGATTAATAAAGTGATAAAATATGGATAATAGTGGGGGAGTTGGCTAATTCAAATTGATTTGAATTAGTGGCCATAGGTGATGGCCGAAATTTGGGTTCTTCAGGTGGGGGGTAGCCGAATATTATTTAAAGGTGGTGTGCTCTCCTTTTTCCAAATTTTAGTTCACTCTTTGATTTCCTTTTTATATTTTTTTAGTTGACCGAACCTCCAAGCAATCTTTATTTCTTTTTGTGCTTTGAAACCAAAATCCTCCCAAACACCATCAACCCTTGCCGATTTCTCCTTTGGCCTTTGTAGTCAAATATTTCTTTTGTTTTCTTTTAATCCCTTGATAGCCGAAATCTTTAGCCCTCCATCTCTCTTCTACTTTATCAAGTTTGAAGCCGAACAGGTGAAGTGTGGTGTGTCGACATCTAAAGATTGTAGGTAAGTATCCTAGTTAATTGGTTAGAGGCCGTGGCGAATGGTTGGCCTTAGTGTTGGTTGGCCGAATGCTCTATAGGTTATAAGTGATGTGTTTTGCTTGTTTGTAGCCAGCGCCAAGGAGTCTAAAGGAAGGTCTCGAATTGTTTGGACTCATCAAGGTAAGAGTGGTAAGGTATTCGGCCTTAGGCCTTATTATGTAATATTGTGTTGACCGAAGAGTGGCTATGTTCTTTTTAGGGGCATATCGACAAGAGCAAAGGAAGCCTTCGGGATCTCAGATTATTTCGGTAAGGATATTAGTAAGTGACTTAGAATTAGTTGATTATGACTTCGTTGATTAATCGTGTGGTTCTGATTAAGTGACTTTCGATGGAGGCCAATACCAGTCTTGAAGGAAAAGGGAAAGTTCCCATCCCAAAGTTCAAGAAGAGATCCGTTTCTTGCATGCGAGATTGGCCACGGGGTGTGGGCCAACAACAGAAAAACGTTAGGCAAATAGCCGTAGTCTCACTAAACGATAAGCGTCAAGGATCGAGAGTCTAGAACTCCAAGTAATAAGGTGTGTGGTTAGACCATTGTTTCCGGGATTTGTATGATATCTCAGTTGTGTTATATGTTTACTAATGAATGCGAGTGCCATATGTGAAATGGATACCCTAAAGGGGTATGATGACGACTGTGTTAGTAGCAAATTGGCTAATATGTGATTTTAACTATGTGAGCATGCCGATGATTGTGAATATCATGTACATGCATCATCTCGGCATCATATTATGTTACATGTGCATGGGTGGGTTTTGAAAGAAGGTACGGGTGTACTTCGAGTACGTGGTTGATGTCGACTTTGTGCTACATCGTGGATTGGCGCGCGATCGAGGTCGCGTTGTGGATCTTTGCGATTTAGTTCGGCGTGGTTACCTTGATTGATATGGGCTTTATGCCATATCGTGGCTTGATGGATTCTTTGTGTGCTCCATCGTGGTTTGATGTTAGCTATACGCTACATCGTGGATGGCATTGGTTGCCTTTATGGAGGGAAAAGGAGAGGGTGACTAGATAGTCCCCTCGGTGTGTGGTAGGTTGGATAAGGGGTGTGTAGCGGATGGACCTTAGGATTGGGTTGGGTGTCATGATTGCATGGTTTCGTTATGAATCGATATGGAAATGGGCCAAGCCCAATATGACGGCGGATTTGTATGCTTTGAGAACATACGTAGAAATGGGCCAAGCCCGAGAATCGTGGATTGATGAGAAAAGGGCCTAGCCCAAAAGATTTGATATGATTTGATTGTGGCCAAGCCAGCATTGTGGTAATGTTTAAGTGATTATATTTACATGCTGCATTTTATAATTGGGATATTATGTGGCTAGCATGTGGGTGGATTTCGATGGTTAACTTACACATCGAGTCTCAGTATGACTCACCCAACTTTTTAATCATCGCAGGTGAGTCGTGATTAGTGGACGGGTTGGAGTAGATACAAAGGTGGCCATGCAGAAGCAGATTTCCATGCAGAAGTAGACGTTTTGAATATTTTTATTTCAAGCATTTTAATTTGAAGTACTTGGTTTAATTTATTTGATGTAATAAGGGCCACTTTTGGTTAAAGTACTCTATTTATAGTTGATAAAGGTTTCATAGTATTTAGTAATATTTCTACAAAGGATTTATATTATAATAAATTATAATAAAGTTTTAATTCAAACCAAGCTTATGTTATTTAAAAAAAAATTTAATGGACTTACTTCCCAAAAGTTAACAAAATTTTCAAGTTTTACTCTAAAGACAAAGATTTTTAACCGTCGTTCCGCAGGTGACATAACCAGATTCGGTCGGGACTTGTGGGCCGGGTTTGGGGATGTTACACCAAATCTCGTCTTAACGCATAGACCTGGTTTGGGGTGTTACAAATAAAATTATGCATGTGATTAATCAGAAGTTGTGTTTTGTTTGGTAATACCTCGTAACCCCTTTCCGGCGACAGATACGGGTTAGGGGTGTTACAAACAACCTTACCAACAGGAGAAGAAGTCGAACCTTGAGGAGATGCTAACAAAATTCATCTCGGTGTCAGAAACCCGTTTTCAAAACACCGAAACAACACTAAAAAATCAGCAAGCGTCGATTCAAGGGTTCGAGAATCAAATAGGTAAGCTTGCTAAGCTGATCTCAGAAAGACCCCAAGGTGGCTTGCCGAGTAATACCGAACCTAACACAAAGGAGCAACTCCATGCCATCACCGTGCGCGACGAAGAAGGGTTAGTAGAATCTGAATCTGAATCGAGGCAAGAACTTGTGGTAAGTAAAGGTAAGGTTGAGGTAAGCCCCAGTGCACAAAAACCGATGAGTAAAGAGCATATACCTCGTGTGCCATATCCTAACGCGACGAAGAAAGACCATACCAATGAGCGATTTGGTAAAATTCTTAAACTCTTAAAAAAGCTACATATTAACTTACCATTTATTGAAGCTCTTTCGCAGGTGCCCAACTCAGTTAAATTTTTAAAAGAGCTTTTGGAAAACAAACGGAAGTTAGATGATGCGTCGCACGTGGAGCTAAATGCAGTTTGCTTAGCCATTTTACAGAATAAACTACCCCAAAAATTAAAGGATCCAGGGAGTTTTACTCTTCCTTGTTTAATTGGTAGTTTAGATGTTAATAATGCCTTGGCTAATTTAGGGGCAAGTATTAATGTCATGCCCTATAAAATGTTTAAGGAACTAGGTCTTGGGAAACCTAAACAAACTAGGATGAGCATTCAACTAGCAGATAAAACTATTAGATTTCCTAGGGGAATTGTTGAGGATGTGCTTGTAAAAATCGATAAATTTATATTCCCAGTCGACTTTGTTGTTCTAGACATGGATGAGGACAGTGACGCACCATTAATCTTAGGACGACCCTTTTTAGCAACTGCTAGAACTATCATTGATGTTGGCACAAGTGAATTGACACTTCGTGTAGGTGATGACACGATTAAACTTCCAAGCTCGTGATTCTGTTAGGATACCTAGTGATCGAGATGATTTTACGAGTTCTGTGATGGAAGAAAGTGATGGAGCCACATTCTATCCTATGTGATAAACACAGAACGACTCATGAGGAGCGAAGGCTTCATATCGATGAACTAGACGAATGGAGGACACATGGCAAGGAGAAACTGAGAAAACACGAAGCAAAACCGAAGCAACTCCATGACGAGCTTAAAGGTGGAACGAACCACTTCAAGGTTGGGGACCAGGTACCGTTAGATGAAACTAACCCTCAAATAACCAATTCAAAGTTTAATGCAAATGGAGCAATTCCTTTTACGGTACTCAATGTCTTTCCATACGGAACAGTCGAGGTAACGCATTCTAATTTCGGCACTTTTAAGGTAAATACTATTCGAATCAAACCGTATGTTGATAATAGAATTGATAGCGAGAAAGAGGAGTCTCGACTCCGCGAACAACTGTAACCAAGCGGAAACGAGGTTAGTCGAGCTTAGACTCTAAAAAAGCGCTTCTCGGGAGGCAACCTAAGCATTAACATGCCTAATTTACTAATTATATTGTATGATATTAATTAAAAAAACTGTGTTTTAAAACCCACACGGCTGGGACACACGGGTGTTTCCCTGGCCGTGTGGATCCTGAGACTTAGTTTTTAAATTTTAAATAAATCGACAGAGGGCTACACGGCTTGGCGACATGGCCGTGTCACCCACACGGCCTGGACACACGGGCGTGTCCTTGGCCGTGTGGATCCTGAAGCTTAAAATTCCCAAAAATCGACAGAGACACGGCCTAAATATAGTCCACACGGGCGCACGACACGGGCGTGCCCAAGGCCGTGTGAAAACTGGAGCCTAATTTTTCAAATTTCATGTAACATCCCGAAATTGGGCCTAGTAGGATTGGGCCCAATTGGCCCTGATTTAAAATTTTTAGAGAACAAGAGATCGGCTTAAATGCAAGTTGGACCTATTGGATAAGTGATTTTGGAAGGTTAGAAGGCTTCTATAAAGTCCCGGGATCAAATATTAGCTTTGGGGAAATTTTGGTTTTAGGTGAAAAAAAACCCTGGAAGTTGGCAGGTAGGCCTTAAGAATAAAATGTGGGGAAAAATGACACAAGTGGAGTGTGTGGTGTAGTGGCAAAGTGACGCCACATAAGAGACAAGGGGGTGACGCCACAAGGAAGGAGGGAGGTCCAAGGTTCAAGTCTTGGCTTTTGCATTTTGGTTTTCTTTTTACTTGGACCTCAGAATTTGGCTATAGATTTATATTTAGTTGCGCATGGTTTAAGACACAAGAGGAGCTTGTGGCCAAGTGGCTAGCAGCGTGGATTATGTTGCAAGGGAGCCCGGTTCGAATCTCATGAGAAGCAAGGAGTATTTATTTTGCGGTCTAGACGGGAAGAGTTTGATTGAATTTAAACTCTCTCGACGAAGGGATCCCACATCGAAAAGATACAAAGAAGGAAGGTGAAGAGCTAGCTATATAAAGAGCATTCCGGAGGAGGTTGACACACCTTGGAAGGCGTTTGGGCACAGGAGTGGTCGGAGCGCGGATTAACACCAGAGTCCTATCAGGTGTGTAACTCTCTCTACTCTAGTTGTAGAGCGGCAAATGCCGAAGTGCCGGTCACGGCAATAGTAGCCACACGAGCATGCGAACGTACGTGTAGGGCTTCGACGCGATAGTTGAGGCCATCAGTAGTATTCTTGTGGGTTGGGGCTGCTTGGGCCGCAATGGGCCGAAGTGGGCCCAATGGGCCCGTGGGCCCTTATGAGTAAATTGTGCGATTGTGTAGTATATAGTGAACTAGACTAGGTGAATCTCATAAACGTGGCTAGATTTGTGTTAGGTGGGCCACACGAGCGTGTGGGCCCGAATGGGCCGAAATTGGGCTTTAGGCCCAATAGTCCATTTCGACCAGAAATGGTAGTTGGGTCACTCGGGCGACATCGGGCCTTTGGAAAGGCCATTCCAGGTACGAAATTACTGAAATACCCTTAGTGGGTAAATTACCAAAATATCCCTGAAGGGTAAATTACCGATATGCCCTTGGTGGGTAAATTACGAAAATGCCCTTGGTGGGTAAATTACCGATATACCCTTGGTGGGTAAAATACGAAAATGCCCTTGGTGGGTAAATTACCGATATACCCTTGGTGGGTAAATTACGAAAATGCCCTTGGTAGGTAAAATTACGGCTATACCCTTAGAGGTCGATTAGGGTGATTATGTTGTTTTATGTCTATCTGATTATGATGGTAATTCATGTTATACTTATATTTGATATATGTCTAGCATACATGACATACTGCATACACGAATTACTATGTCATATTGCATGGGTTATATGAGTGGAGGGGGCAGTGATATTCGTGTCGACGGGCACCAGTGGTTTGGTACCACATTGTGACTACGGTCACCAGAGGTTTGGCACCCTCAGGTTTGGCACCTCATAGCGACTCGTCCCTCGTGGTTAACACCACCGTGGGTTGGCCCCACTTTTGAGATATGGGATCGTCACCGGTGATTTGGTATCACACGTGGGTTGGCCCCACAGATGGATTATTAGTGACTTTGAGTCACCGGTGATTTGGTATCACATTCGTGTCTCCGGACACCGAGGTTTGGCACCTCATAGCGTCTCGCCCCGGTGGTTTGGTACCACGATGGGTTGGCCCCACGAGATAATACAACGGGATTGACGCCGGTGATTTGGTATCACACGATGGGTTGGCCCCATCACTATTATTCGTGACTTCGAGTCACCGGTGGTTTGGCACCACAATATTGATAAATATCGTGTCCTTGGACACGGTGGTTTGGCACCACCAAAGTGGTTTGGTACCACGGGGTAGAAAAAGGAGTTGCGGATGGCTAGGTTTGGGTGCATGATATGCATATTTTCATATGAAATTGTGTAAGGGCTCGTTGGATGGGGATTTACACACCGAGTCTCGATGACTCACCCCTTAGTTAAATTTTGCGGGTAATCATTAGATCGCGGATTTGGGAGCCGAGGTGGACTCGTGGAGGCTATACATATGTTCACTCGTAAATTCGTTTCTTTTATTTGGACTTATTTTTATTTTAGTTTTTGTTATGTAATAAGGCCTTGGGTATTTTATTTGGTTTCAGCTTTCAATTTGTTTATTGCTTGTTATTAAATGATCAATATGGGATTTTCCTAAAATAATAATAAACCATTTCTTATTCAAAATTACTTAAACTCGATTTCTCACCACAACTATAAAAAATATGAGCTTTTTAACGAATGCACAGCTTTTAGACATTCCTTTCATGTGACATGCCAGATTCGGTCGTAACGTTTAGGCCGGGTTTGGGGTGTTACATTTCAAAATTTAAAATAAGTCAGGGGGCTCCACGGGCAATACACACGGCCGTGTGTGAGGTCACACGGCCGTGGCAGAAGCGAAGGACTTCTCACACGGTCGTGCGACGCAGTCGTGTGGACCGCATGGCCTGGACACACGGGCGTGTCCTTGGCCGTGTGGATCCTGGGATTTTAAATTTCGCGACGAACACGGGCTGGGGATAGACCACACGAGCGTGTGACACGATCGTGTGGCCCAACACGGGCCGTTACACGACCGTGTCACCTATTTAAACCCCTTTTTCTTTTTCTTTTCTTCTCCTTTCTTTTTCCCAAACCCCCCAAACCCTAGCCGCTGCCTCCCACCCCAGCTCCGCCGCACCTCACGGCCACCGTCGACCCCCTCCCCTCCTTCCTTCTTTTCCTTTCTTCCCCAAACCGAAACCCCCTCTTCCCTTTTCTTCCCCTTTTCCTCTTCTTCTTTCCCCCTTTCTCCTTCTTTTTCTCTTCAAAACCGCCGCCCAAACACCACCCAACGACTTTCCTTGGTTGTTGCCAGTGACATGTCACCTTGCACCGCCACCACCGCCCCACCGTCGGTCAACCTTCTTTTTCCCTCCATTTTTAGTTCATTTTTTATTATTGTTTATTTTATTCTATTATTTAATTTTATTTATTTATTTATTTATTTATTTTGTTTATTATTATTATCTTTATTGTTATTTTTATTTAGATTAGGCTTCTTTTTATTATTTTTATTTTTATTTTCTTTATTTAGTTATATTATTTGATTATTATCATATTTGTTATTTATTTCTATTTAGATTAGGTTTATTATTATTGTTATTATTATTGTTATTTTTTTATTCTCTTTACTGAGTTATTTTACTCCTATTATCAATTCCTAGTCTCTTGTCAGCTAATTAATCTTTCTTTTCTCCATATATTTGATATTTACTATTATTCTTTAGTAACTCATTATTAGTATTGATTTTTTTTTTGTCATGATGCATTCTTAGTATATTGTTTCAATTCCTTTGCTTACTAGTTCTTAATTTATTAGGATAAATGATGTGTTCTTAGTTCTTGGCATTAGAATTATTTATTTATTTATTTACTAGAATATAATGATCCTTTATTATTTTAACAGTACATTCCTATTTCGGACTAATGGGATCTTACATCTTTGACTTTGGTGATGCTTGATTTATTTATTGGAAATCTTTTACTTTTTCAGGTACATCATGACAAACATTCGAGGCAAGACTAAAGTCGTCGTCCTCGCTTCGAAAAAGCGGAAGGGTCCTGGCGCGACCTCCTCAAGTGCCTCCGCTGAAGTTCGCCATCCCTACCTCAGATTTTTTGCGAACCCACCGGAGAACCTATTTCAGCTCCTTCGAGTACGACCCCTAGGTTTGGGCCGATGCATTGACTGGGCCGCATTGGAGTAGGTCCACCTCGCTGATGAGGTTCGTGCTTTCATCATCACCGCTCTATGGGACCGTTTCTTCAGTATCGTCGAGCCCACGTATATGGAGCTTACCTTGGAGTTTTGCTTGACGTTTCATCTTCAGAGAGTCATGTCGGTCCATGATGAGCCAGGCACCATCATTTTTCGCCTTGGAGGTTTGGTGCGTCATATGAGCATCCCAAAATTCAGTGCTGCTTTGGGACTATACACAGCGGAGTTCATGAGCGTCGAGGACTTTCTTCAGCTCCATCTCCATATTTGTAACACCCCTAACCCGTATCCGTCGCTGGATTAGGGTTACGAGGCATTACCGAATAAACTACATATGCACACTTATTATATTCGAATAAAGTAAACAAATGACTCTTTAATTATTAAACATACAATATTAATCGTAAAATAAATATAATATCTCTTACAAACAATCATAATTACACCTTAATAATTTTAACTCAAAGCTATATAAATTGTACTTCCAAAATAAATGCATGAATCATGTGCTTATCATTAATATGGAATTCAAGTACATACTAAATTTATGAACATTTTATTTCTTAATAATAAACTTGTACATATTAGACCAAACAAATCATATCACAAAGCTTATATCCAATCTCATATGCGGCATTAACAAATGTACCAATTGATTTAATATACTTCATTAATAATGAAATCCAAATCATGCTCTACTCAATTAACTAACATTAGCCAAATCTGTACATGCATTATTACTAATTTTAAACTTATTTTCAATTCAACTATGCATTAATATATAAGACCAAAACATACCTATCTTCTTAATACAAATTTATACACATATGCATTCACCAACTAAACCATTTCCGCACATCCATGTTTTGTTTTCACAACAAAGCTAAGTTATTTCATATTCCGTCATTATATATAGCATTCAATCTATTTATGTAATTATACTATCAACCAAATCTCATGCTTACCTTTATAGTTACAATGCCTTAATCATATATACACATACACGTACTTTATCATTTCTAAACCAAATTATCCATTCAAGCATGCCATTTCAAATCGATTCAAAAACCACATTTCTTAATCCAATTTTCATAGCCTACTTAATTTACATATGTCCAATACCACAATTTCATCATTAACATATAACTAAACACTTGATGATAAGATTTAAACACCATAGCCGAATTATAAATAGCTTCAAACCATCAGATATATGTATATATATATCATTTATATTCGAATACATAAATACTTTATAAAAAATGTTCAAACCAATTCATGTTACAAATTAGGCATCCCAATAATAATTCATTAACTAAGCATAACCTAAATATATTCATCAACCTTGTATATCAAATTTATCAAATAGATAATCATGAACTTTACTTAACCTTGCTGAAACTTAAAGCATATTCCAAACACATCACACACATATAGCATGTATATTACTCAACTAAAATATCAAACCACAATTTTCAAATCATACCAAGCACATCACACACATATATATATCATAACTGAAATCACCTAAGCTTAAACATCATTTCTAGCCATTTTCGCATGGCTTATATATATACATACCCAAAATCAAACATAACACAAACTAGCCTATACATGCCACAGGATTAAGTTCAACTTTATAAAAGTACCGAAACAATCGATAGTGTGATAGACTTCTCTGACGATCCCTGAGCTCGTAATCGACTTCCAAAATCTATAGAACGGAAAGCAAATACACACAATAATCTATCAAAGCTTAGTAAGTCATAAGCAAAAAAATATTTAATCATAAACAAAAATTAATTTATTCAAACCGAAATAAGCCATTATCAACTCATACACATTTCCAATTTAATTTCATATACCAAGACGTATAAGTTTAGTATAAATTCTACTTTAAGCGATTACTCAATTAAACATTAGTATAACTAACCAAAACTTTCCACAATACATACACTTCAATAGGCCGAATACATATAAGTTTAAGCATGCCATCACATAATTCATATTTCACATAACTTTATATCATCAAATCAAGTATTCAACTTACCTCAATTTCATAGCTTAGTATGAACACATACCTGAGCATTTCTAACTTTATTTACACCCGATTTTAACTTATCATTGCCCGTTGAACCATTCAAAATTAAAAAGGATACTCGGATAGTCGTGTAACACCCCAAACCCGGCCTAGAAGTTAGGCTCGAATCCGACGTGCCACACTGAAGTGTTTTTCGAAAACCATGTTTTCATTGAAAACCCTTCTTAATTAAAAGCTTGAGTAAAATCCCAGTTACGTCAGTTTAATATTATTATTATTTTTAAACGTGGTATATAGAAAAATTATTAAGTTTATTCCCAAAATTTATTTTCAGTTGCGGAAGCTAAGATTAAAAGTAACCGATTTACGAAAACGTGATATTTATAAATTTGGTTGCGAAAGCGTAGTGTTTTAAAAACAGTTATTGTTTTGGAAAACCGCAAACTACTCTTAATAGATAAAAACGTAGTAAACTGAAAATCCCAAATTAAAACCAGAAGTTAAAAAAGGCCTTATTACAACCCAAAAAGAATGCGGTCTAAGTAAGGTATAATAAAATACTAAAATTTAAAGCTGTTCATAGTGTGGCCACCTCCGTTTCCTCCAGTACGTCGAACCGCTTACTGAAGAATACCTGAAAAAAATTAAAAAGAGGGGGGTGAGTTTACAAAACCTCAGTGTGTACAACCCTCATCAATCATAAAGCACGCATCACATCAATCCGGGCCTAATCCCATTACAGTAACAGTGGCATTTAGGCCGTAGCCCATAATAGCCTCAGTTGGGTCTTAGCCCATATCAAATGTCACATATCACATCTATCTGGGCCTAAGCCCATCTCAATAACAGAACAAGTGTATGCAATGCATTAATGCCCATACCAACCCTGCACTCCGTCTCCTGTCCAACCCTGCACTCTTGTGGGGATTTAATCGACCCACCCATCCCTACACTCCTTATGTAGCACTGGTTGTGGCACTAACCAATGTTGCAGCAAAGCTGCCAATCACATAATCAGCTTAAAGCCATCGGTGGATCCACAGTCGTCAAGCGACCATGTGACCCTAACAATTCATATACTTCCTCCAGGTCAATAACCCCATCCCCCATGCAGCATAATATCACATGAATGCGGACATACCATAAATAACATACAGTAACAATCATATAACATGCAGGGGCATCTTGGTCATTTTTCCCTTCAGAGGCATAACGGTCATTTTACCTTATGGGGGTATTTCAGTCAATTTACCCTACAGGGGTATTTCAGTCAATTTACCTTACAAGGGTATTTTAGTCAATTTACACTACAAGGGTATTTTAGTCAATTTACGACTTTCCCGAAGGTCTACAGTCGCCTCGAGCGACACAGATAACATATATGGTCAAAACGGTGTATTTGGGCCCAAAGCCTAATATTCGACCCAAGTGGGCCCACACACTCGTGTGGCCCATTTAGCCCAAAATTGCCTTTGGCCCTGTGATCGTCATGGCCGGCTCATAATTTCCTATCCATCCAAAAAATTTCTCGCATAGGGCCCACGGCCCATTGGGCCCACTCGGCCCATTTCGTCCCAACGCGGCCTAAGCCCATGAGAATGCTCATGGTGGCCTCAACCATCTTACGCCCATGTTCGTGGGATCGATCCACCACACGTCCGATCGCACGCTTGTGTGGCATCATTGGCCGACATTTCGACTTTTCGGCAATTGCCGATCTACTTGGAGTGGTGTGTGTGCGTACACACGCTTTTCGGCTCTTTTGCCGATTATTGGTCACATGGTATTTCTACACACCTGTTTACGAAAATGTGCAGTTAGTCCGCAAGCACTCCAACCCTAGATTCGAACATAAACCACCATCAGTCCTCTTTACCATAAGACCCATAATCTTATTTGTTATAACACTTTTAATCTAGATTAGTAATAAAACTTGCCTTGATTGATAAAGGTGCTTAGTCCCCTAATAACGCTGATGAAGGTTAACTACAATCTCCTTGCCGAAAATCTGTGTCACAGCCGGATTGTTTAGTCACATAGCTTATATCCATATGTAAACTTATTGCAACCGCAAAACCTTAGACTTGATTACTTGGACCAATTGAACGACTTACCAAGAGTAGACAAAGAGTGAGTAGTGGCAGAAATCGGCTCGCAAAATGCACCCTCAAACTGAAGCACGAGATGGCTCTCTAATCCCCACAATCGGAACAACAGAGATAAAAAAGTGTAATGGAATACTTGGCCGATTACCAGAAAATAATTATCCAACCCGAAACCCCAAAGAAAGAATAATGGATGAAAAAGGAGAAAGGTAATATTCGGCCACTATGAAGAAAAAGCAAATGGGATGCGAAGAGGAAGAAAGGTAAATGAAGAGGGAGGAAAGGAAAGTGAATTTGGCTAGGATTATGAGAGGAGAAGGGGAGAAGAGAATGGAAATAAAGTTGCTCGAAAGAAAAGCCAATTGATAGGAAAAATCGGCCAAAGGAGAAGAGCAAGATTCGGCTTGCCACAAAAGGGAGAGTTGAGAAAACAAATAGAACCCGAAAGAAAAATGCCTATTCAGCCAAGGGGAAAAATGTGTAAAAAGAAAAGCACCACAATCCCGAAACAAAGACTGCCCAAATTGAATACTGAGCATTCGGCATTTTCCCTACCTAAAATGGCGTCCCAAATGATTCCCAAACCGAACCCAAAGCTCCTATAGAGTCCTTATTCCGCTACAACACACCAACTTTGAATTTCCTTGATTTCCTCCAATTATCACTCCAGAACCCACTCCTTGAATCACTCACTTGACAAATTCAAACTCTCCAACACAGAGTTCAAATCTAACACGAACTCTAGCCCACACAAGAGTAAAATAAATAATCCATTTTGCATGCAGTGAGACTTGAACCTCTGTCTTCCTTGCCATACCTGTGACGCCACAACCACTCCACCACAGGATCTCTTGTGTCTCTTTTTAATCACAGTTACTTAAAAGGCTTAATACCAGGAGTCAGGGTTCCCCTAATGCTAAAAATAATTTTTTTTCATATGACATGGATTGAACCCAGGACTTAATAGAAGCCCCCTAACCTTCCAAAATCACTCTCCCAACAGATCCAACATGCAATTGTGCCGTTCTCTTGTTCTCAAAAATTTTAAATGCTCCCATGCCCAAGGCCCAATAGGCCCAATTCTACTAGGCCCAATTTCAGGGTGTTACAATTCTACCCCATTAAAGAAATTTCGTCCTCGAAATTTCCAACTATCTAATAGCCGCACAACACAGGTTACACCACTATGCTTTTGCTGCGCACTCTAATCCTAATTGCAAATTAGGTAAATAGTACACTATGGGTAAAGTACGTACCAGTATTCGCATCTAGAGCGTCTCCGTCCTCTCAGCGACGTGCTTCATAAACCAAAGCTGGCTGCCTCGCCTTCGCATGACCAGCACCTCTGCCTAGAGCTGCACGACCTAAACCGTTTCCACCCATGGCCTGTCCACGACCTCTAGGCGGCTGCTGTCCACCCCTAGGTTGCTGTACATTACCCCTACCGAAGGCCTGTATCTGATCCGGTCTTTTGGGACACTCTCTGAGACGGTGTTCCATAGAACCACAACTCAAACAAGCTCCTGTCCTCCTCCAGCACTCGACCACATGACCTTTCCCACAAATAGCACAAGGTGGTAACCCAGTAGTAGCAACAGGGGGCCCAGCTCTGACTGGCCCATCCACTCTGGCCCTTCTCTTAGGTCTTTGATCAGGATTGGAGTACTCAGAATCCCTCTTCTTTCTGCCCCTTTCTTTTTCTCGGTTTAGGTGCTCAAAACGCTTCACATCTTCAACGATCTTATCTTTCTCTACTAACCCAGCAAAGCCCCACTCCCTATGTGGAGCTATCAACACTCGAAGACTGTCTCTGAGGCCGTCCTCAAACCGAACACAACATTCATACTCCGTTGCCACAATTTGTAACACCCCTAACCCAAAACTATCGTCAGAATAGGGTTAGGAGACATTACCGGAAGATCAGAACATTTCACATCCATTTCACGACACAAAGTCAAATATCAATCAAACCTTTTCAAACACGAGTATATAGTCCCTTATCGAGGTCTTCGAGACCTTAAACACGAGCTAGAAAGAGGTCGGGACCAAATCGAAGACTTACAAAAGTTTCTAGAAACTCAAAGATTTTTCCAATCAACAGAGGTCACACGCCCGTGCAGTCAGGCCGTGTGCCTCACACGGTTACCAGACACACCCATGTGTCCAAGCCGTGCCAAAACAGAGCATACATACTGACTTATCCCCCCGGCCACTAGACACGCCCGTGTGCTATGGCCGTGTGAAATTAGGCTAGCTACTGACTTGGTCACACGGCTACCAGGCACGCCCATGTACCACGACCGTGTAACCTGCCCAGACACACCTCGAAGTGGTCCTTGAGCCACATGGCAGAGACACACGCCCGTGTCTCTTAGCCATGTATGCAAAATATGCCATTTGTATGGCCAATTTGCCACCCACACAAAGGTCAACCAACAAGCTTCAGTACAATACCAATTCATGCTTTTAAATGAATTCAAATATACCATTTCATGCCTCTAAATGATCATCAACATTACCATCTACTTCCATGCCTAATATCATCACAATAAGTCTATTCAAAGTAACAATTGTA
Source organism: Gossypium sturtianum (assembly GCA_025698515.1). Lineage (NCBI taxonomy): Eukaryota > Viridiplantae > Streptophyta > Magnoliopsida > Malvales > Malvaceae > Gossypium > Gossypium sturtianum. Next base: position 65,664,110 of record CM046950.1, on the reverse strand, counting down.
TATCTCAAAATATATATATATCAAGCATTATGTAATTCATGCCATAATTCATCTTTTAACCACATCTTTCATAATCCACAAAGTCATGAAATATACCACATTCATAGCTCATTCATAAATTCTTCATCATTTAACTTCCAAGCCAAATCACATGGCAAGGATTAAACATTTCAAGACATATCATAACTTCTAGCCTATACATGCCATATTTCAAATCTATATATCTTTCCAAAAGTACCAAAATAGCTTGCCAATAGTGTGATAGAGATGCTGACGATTCCCGGATCTGAGCTAGCTTTACTGACACTGTAAAATAGAGAAACAATCACACAGTAAGCTTTCAAAAGCTTTGTAAGTTCGTAACATAATTCATTATACTAAAACCAACCATCACATAGATTATTTCACAATCACATATATCATACCATCCAAAACTAATATGTTCAATCAACTTTCCATAACTCATTCATAGTTTCATCCACCACATAGGTTCCGGACGTACCTTAGCCAACACTTAGTTGTCAATTACATTTGCTACTCAATACTCACTATTTCATTTCGATCAACTTTCGTCTCTTCTTCAATTCAATCACACACTTAGTGCCCAAATAGTTAGCCGAAGCTTAATTAGCATCGCACACATAGTGCATTCATAACAAACCAATCTTAAATCAGTATCGCACACACAGTGCCAACCACAAAGACGAAGCTTATATTATTTCGCACACACAGTGCTAATCATCTCGGTCACATTTTCGAATACGCACACTTAGTGCCACATAACTTAAACCCTCATATAGCATTCACAATTCAATAATATCATATCATTCATCTCATAACATTAAACATAGTTAAATACACGTATTATGTCCGAACTTACCTCGGACGTCGAAATACTGAAAAGGTCGATTAATCGAGCACTTTGTCTTTACCTCGATCTCGATCTGAACCTCTCCTTTCTTTGTCTATACACATTCAAATTCAATCCATTCAATCACCAATTTATTCAATTTAGTCCGCACACACATATGTAGGGCATTTTACAAAATAGCCCTCACATTTTCATATTTCGACACTTTAGTCCTTAATTCATAAAATCATCAAATTCACATAATTTCCTTTCACATAAGTCTAGCCGAGTTTCCCTTGTGTTCATACAAGCCCACACATTTCATTTATTTCACATTTTAGTCCTTCAATTTACACTTTTCTAAATTTAACCCAAATTACTCAATTTCATCAAAAATTCAAATACAAACTATATTAACCCAACACCAAGTTTTCATATTTCACTATCAACTAACACATAGCTCAAGCATTCATCAATGGCTCATCACAAAAACATCATCAATTCACAAAATTGAAACATGGGTTTTGTAGAGTACCAAGCAACAATTTCAGAAACGTAGAAATTATCAACCGAACATAAAACACTTACTAATTGAAGCTTGAGTTTGCCGAATTCAAATAAGCTCCAAACCCTTGTTTCTTTCACAATTTCAGTGGAAGAAAAGATGAATATGGCTTAATATTTCTCTTTTTGTTTTATTATAACATATATATTATTATGCCATTTACTAAATTAACATTTTAATTAATAAATAAAACATATAAACATTAAGGTCACATTTGTCCATTGCCATCCATTATCTTATTTATGGCATAATTGCCTCATAAGGCCTCCACATTAAAGGACAACAACACTTAGGTACTTATAAATAAGCACACAGCTTTTACACTTTACGCAATTAAGTCCTTTCTCTTAATTCGGCACACAGTCGATAAAATTACCACACAGATTTTTCACACAAGCTATATCACATATAATCAACACCAAAAATAACATTAAAATATTATTCTGACCTCGGATTTGTGGTCTCGAAACCACTATTCCGACTAGGGTCTAAATCGGGCTGTTATAACTCTCCCCCTTAGGGATTTTCGTCCCTGAAAATCTTACCAATGAATAGGTGTGGATATTGCTCTCTCATAACGTTCTCAGGCTCCCACGTAGCCTGTTCTACTCCATGTTTGTGCCACAACACTTTCACTAAAGAGATTTTCTTATTTCTCAACTCTTTGATTTCTCGTGCCAAAATTCGAATCGGTTCTTCATTATACGACAAATCTGGCTAAATTTCAACTTCAGTAGGAGCAATCACGTGAGACAGATTAGATTTGTACCGTCGAAGCATTGATACATGAAACACGTTGTGGATCTTTTCTAACTCAGATGGCAACAACAATCTATACGCAACTAGCCCAACATGCTCGATAATCTCATATGGTCCGATGAACCTCGGACTCAACTTCCCTTTTTTGCCAAATCGAAGTATTTTCTTCCATGGAGACACTTTCAAAAACACTTTGTCACAAACTTCGAATTCAATATCTTTCCGTTTCAAGTCTGCGTAAGACTTCTGACGATCTGTAGCCGCTTTCAAACTATCATGAATCACTTTCACTTTCTGCTCAGTTTGTTTTATAAGATCAACCCCATGAATCTTATTCTCACTCAGCTCAGTCCAATATAATAGAGTTCGGCATTTTCGACCATAAAGAGCCTCATACGGTGCCATTTTAATGCTAGATTGAAAACTGTTATTGTATGCAAACTCAATCAACGACAAATGCTTTTCCCACGAATTTTCAAATTCAAGGACACAACACCTCAACATATCTTCGAGAACCTGAATGATCCGCTTGGATTGTCCATCCGTTTGCGGATGAAATGCAGTACTAAAATGCAATTTTGTGCCTAAAGCCTTTTGCAATTTCTTCCAAAATCGCGAGCTAAATCTCGGATCTCTATCAGATATAATAGATAGTGGCACCCCATGCAATCTTACAATCTCAGCAGTATATAATTCAGCCAATCTATTGAGTGAATAATATGTTCTCACCGGAATGAAATGAGCTGATTTCGTCAACCGGTCAACTATCATTCAGATTCCATCTTTCTTTCCCGAAGATAAAGACAATCCCGACACAAAGTTCATCGTGATTCTCTCCCATTTCCACTCAGGAATCATGATCGGTTGTAACAAACCGGACGGAACCTGATGTTTAGCTTTAACTTGCTGACAAATTAAACATTTCGACACAAAGTTAGAGATGTCCCGTTTCATACCATGCCACCAATAAAACTATTTCAAGTCATTATACATTTTTGTACTCCCCGGATGAATAGTCAATCGACTACTGTGAGCTTCATTCAAAATCGTCTGGATCAACTCAGAATTTCTCGAAACACAAATACGATCTCTAAATCTCAGACAATCATCACTATCAACTCGAAATTCTGAATCAAAATTCAAATCACATTGAGCTCGTTTTCCTATTATCTTCTCATCACTTTTCTGAGCATCACAAATCTGACTTACAAACATCGGTCTCACTTTCAACTCAACCAAAACTGAACGATCATCACACAGATTTATCTGAGTACTCATTGCTCGCAAAGCACTTGAAGACTTTCAACTCAAGGAATCAGCAACAACATTAGCTTTGCCTGGATGATAATCAATTGCAAGTTCATAATTTTTCAACAATTCTAACCATATTCTCTATCGCAAATTCAATTATTTCTGAGTCATCAAGTACTTCAAACTCTTATGATCAGTATAAATATGACATTTCTCACCAAATAGATAATGACGCCAAATCTTCAATGCAAACACAATCACGGCCAATTCAAGGTCATGCGTCGGATAATTCTTTTCATGCAGCTTTAACTGCCTCGAAGCATAAGCAATAACTTTGCCTTCTTGCATCAGCACACAGCCCAAACCATTCAACGATGCATCACTATAAACTATAATTCTTTGCCCAATTTAGGTTGAACTAACACTGGTGCTTTCATCAACAACGTTTTCAACTGCTCAAAACTCTATTGACACTTTCCAACCACTCAAATTTAATATCTTTCTGTAGCAACTTTGTTAGCGGAGTCGCAATCATTGAGAAGCCTTTCACAAACCGTCTATAATATCCCGCAAGTCCCAGTAAACTACGGACTTCAAACACATTTTTCAGAGGCTTCCACTCTAAAATGGCTGAGATTTTACTCGAATCAATAGGTATCCCCGCAGCTGACACAATGTGCCCCAGAAAACTAACCTCACGTAACCAGAACTCACATTTGCTAAAATTTGCGTACAATTTCTTCTCACGCAGAGTCTGTAGCACAATTCTCAAATGCTCGGCATGTTGTGTCTCATGACATGAATAAATCAGAATGTCATCAATAAACACAACCACAAAGCGATCCAAATAAGGTCTGAATATCCGATTCATCAGATCCATAAACACTACAGGAGCATTTGTTAGTCCGAAAGGCATCACTAAGAATTCATAATGTTCGTACCTCATTCTGAAAGCAGATTTTTGGCACATCGGATTCTTTAACTCTCAACTGATAGTAGCCCAACCTCAAATCTATCTTAGAAAACACTGTAGCTCCTTTCAGCTGATCAAATAAATCATCAATACGTGGCAACGGATACTTATTCTTTATTTTCACTTTATTCAATTGTCTATAATCAATACACATCCTCATAGTGCCATCTTTCTTTTTCACAAACAGCACAGGAGCACCCCAGGGCGAGAAACTAAGTCATGCAAATCCTCTATCAGTCAACTCTTGCAACTGAGACTTCAACTCTTTCAATTCTATTGGTGCCATTCTATATGGAGCTATCGAGATAGGAGTCATTCCCGGAACTAATTCAATACCGAATTCAACTTCTCTGATTGTAGGTAATCGTGGCAATTCTTCAGGAAACACATCTGGAAACTCACTAACCACATGCACAGATTCAACTTTCTTTTCTGACACTTTTGTATCAATCACATATGCTAGATAAGCTTCACAACCCTTTCTCACACAGTTCAAAGCTTTCATTGCAGATACAACAGCTGATAACCCTTTCATATCACTGGATTCAATTCGAACTATCTCACCGTTCTGACTTTTCAATTCGATACTCTTTCTTTTACAATTCATAATGGCATTATGTAAAGTAAGCCAACCCATACCCAGAATAATATCAAATTGATCGAATGGTAGCAACAACAAATTAGACGGAAAGCATATATCCCGAAACATCAATGGGCAATTCTTACACACTTTATCCACCAAAACACACTTGCCTAAAGGGTTCGATACTTTAATCACAGATTCAGTAGACTCAACAGGTAGAGTCTTACTTGATACTAGATTCACACACACATATGAATGAGTAGATCCTGGATCTATCAATGCAATCACATCAGTATCAAATAGAGTAAAAGTACCAGTGATGATGTCTGGAGATGACGCTTCCTCTCGTACACGTATGGCATAGGCTCGAGCAGGTACTCTTGCCTCTGATCTCACAGCTGTATTAGTAGTCCCTCTTTCACTTCCACTCACATTCCCGGCATTTCTGGGTGGTCTAGCTCTAGTCGCCACATTACTCGATCTCACATTCTAAACATTTTCTTCCTCAGTCATCTTTGGGCAGTCTCGAATGAAGTGATCTCGTGATCCACATTTATAGCAAACTCTATTATTGTACTTGCCCCAGCATTCTCCCACATGTCGTCTTCCACACTATCTACACTCAGGTTTATTACTTTTAGCACTACCAACACTTGATTCCATTGAAGCTTGAGTTCTCAGACCAACACTTAGTCTTGCGCGGTCTCTATTCGGATGTCCAAATGAAGCATTTGATCAGTTGCTTGCATCTCTAAATCTCTTCGTCGAAGGTTGAGAAAACTTACTCATCGATCTTTTTCTTTCATCACGAGCTTCAGAATCAGCTTTCTTCTTTTCTTTACTAAGCTTTTCGACTTTGCAGGCTCGTTCAACTAATATAAAAAATTCATTTATGTCAAGTATCCCAACCAATAATTTAATATCTTCATTCAGCCCTTCTATAAAGCGTTTACACATAGTAGCTTCAGTCGAAACACATTCTCGTGCATATTGGCTCAATCTCACAAATTCCTGTTCATACTACGTAACTAACTTACAGCTTTGTTTCAACTCTAGAAACTATTTGCGTTTCTGATCAATGAATCATTGACTGACATATTTCTTTCGGAATTCAACTTGAAAGAAGTCCCAGGTAATCCTCTCTCTCGGAACCACAGAAATCAGTGTTTTCCACCAGTTATAGGCTGTATCTCTCAATAATGAAACTGCACACTTAATGCATTCATCAGGGGTCAACGACATCTCATCGAATACCCGAATTGTATTCTCAAGCCAAAGCTCGGTTCGCTCAGCATCGTCATCAGCTGTGGCCCTAAACTCTTCGACCCCGTACTTACGAATATTATCCACATGAGGCTTATTCAATCGGATCGAATCTATCACTTGTGGCACAACAGGTATTTGTGGGGGTGGAGGTTGTGGAGCAGCTGGATTCGTTCGAACGAACTCCAAAAACCACTCACTCATCATTTGGAAGAAGGCTTGCTTAGCCTCTCATCCCTCACCGCTATCATTCGGCCTAGATGTGGCCGGCACTAACCCTTGACTGGGAGCAGGCGCATTACTCTCAACATCGTCAGCAAATGCTCGATCGGAATCCATTACTATACGAAAACACATTTATAACTGTCAGGATTCATCACACTATTGCAATTTCATATATGGCATGTATAGCTAGACTCACACGCGCTACGTTAGTCTGAGAATCGGCTAAACCATAGCTCTGATCCAATAAAATGTAACACCCCTAACCCGGAACCGTTGCCAGAATAGGGTTAGAAGACATTACCAGACAATCAGAACATTTCACATCCATTTCACGACACAAAGTCAAATATCAATCAAACTTATTCAAACACGAGTATATAGTCCCTTATCGAGGTCTTCGAGACCTTAAACACGAGTTAGAAAGAGGTCGGGACCAAACCAAACACCTACAAAAGTTTTTAGAAACTCACAAATTTTTCCAATCTGCAGAGGTCACACGCCCGTGCAGTCAGGCCGTGTGCCTCACATGGCTACCAGACACACCCATGTGTCCAAGCCGTGCCAAAACAGAGCATACATACTGACTTATCCCCACGCCCACTAGACACGCCCGTGTGCCATGGCCGTGTGAAATTAGACAAGCTACTGACTTGGTTACACGGCTACCAGGCACGTCCGTGTAACGCCCTGAATTTGGGCCTAGAAGAATTGGGATTTGGGCTTTGGATCTCAGAATTTTTTTTTAAGTGAGCGAGAAAATGAAAATTGGTATGTGGGCTCTGAGGGTTAATGAATTTGGAGTGTCTAGGGGTGTTGGAGAAGTCCTGGGATCAAGTAAAAGTACAGGAAAAATTTTGGTTTTAGCCCTAAGGGAACTGTGACTTCAGTCAGTAGGCCTCTTAAGTAGATTAAGAGAAAATAGGACACAAAGGAGCTTGTGTCCTAGTGGAGGTGGCGTCACTAGCAGGAAAGGGAGTCCAAGGTTCGAGTAGTGGCATGGTATTTTGTTGGGGATTTAATTTTTGCCTTCTAGATGGTTAGTAGTGGCATTGGATGTGAACTATAAAGGAAGTGTTCATGAGAGAAAATTAAGGAAGGGATAAATGAGCTTATCTTAGAGAAAATTTAGGATGAGATTGAGGAGTTATCAGGGAGAAAAGTTAGAAGCTGAGAAGTGTGAAGAGTTGGTGCCATTGTGGGAAGTGGGAAGTGTATAAATTCGGCTTAGGAGGGTAAATGAGTGCCGTTTTTGGGACTTTTAGGGGGATTACGAATTTTCATTGTGGCTTTCGGCATTTGGAGAGTTTTGCAAATAAGTTAGTCTTTCTTTTCTTTACCGAATATACTGTAGTTACCCTCACACAAGCACATTTGATCTTTTCTTTTCTCCCCCTCATTCTATTCTTCTATTGCCAAATTCTTCCATTGCCCAAAAACCATCATTCCTTTTTGTCGAATTCTCTCTTAGCCAAACTTTTCTATTGCCGAATTACCATCATCTTCTCTTGCCCAAATCCCCCATTAGTGCCGAATCTTTGTTGTTTTTCTCTATCAGAAATCAGTTGGTATCTACTCTCAGTCAAGGTTAAAAGCCGAATCTCGTTTGGTAGGCCACAGGATCTAAGGTTGGATTCGGTAAGTATTCAGTTAACTCCCCTTAGTACGTTTTGTTGAAAGCTGAAGGGCTATCTAACCCCTCTTTACCGTTACCATGTATTAACAAGGGTGAGGTTCAGCAATCGCAAGTGCGGTAGGTAAGGATTGCTATAAGGCAGTAAGTATTCTCGACTCAGTTAGGGTTTAGTAAATGACCGAATCTATTGTGGCTCATAGGGGTGACTTATGATCAATAGGGGTCACTTGGTGTTGACAATATAGGTGTTTGGGTGCATTTCTAGAGGTTAATCGCCAATAGTAGCAAAGGAATGGCTACTAGCATGTGAGGCACACGGTAAGGGTACGGTGAGGTTTCGGTTTTTGATAAGTATGTGTTAAAGCTTTGGTTAATCGCTAGTAATGTCAATTGTAGGTTCGTGACTAAGGAGTTCGCAAAGACGCAAGGTTACCAGTGTGTACAAACACTACACACACGATATCGCAATCTTTGAAAAGCGAAAGTGGCTAAATGGGCCGGTGGGCCCCGAGGCTAAGTTTGATGGAATGGTTTGGTTGTTATACGAATTGAATTAGTCTTGCATGATGCATGATCTGGATATGTTTTGGGCCTAATAGGTCATATGGTAAGATTTGGGCCTAATGGGCTGTAAGGTTGTAATTTGGGTTTGATGGGCTTTATGGGGACGTAAGCAGATATGCTAGGGTTATGGACTTAGGCCTAGTTTGAACAACTCTTCAATTTCATAAGACTTAAGTTAATTAAACATGCCTATGGACAAGTCGATTAGTTAGAGTGTGGTAACCGACATATGCATGTCTAGGATTGGATCTAGTGAGAGCTTGGTACTTAAGCGGTCCGAGTGACCCACCTCCTCTTTTCTGAGATCCTACCTGGTGCATAGTGTTTGTTCACTTTAACCGCAAGGACTTGTTTATGGGCCAAAGTTTATAACTAAAACCCGAGAGGGACTAAAATACCCTTATGTTGGAAAATTACTAAAATACCCTTATATTGGAAAATTACTAAAATACCCTTATATTGGAAAATTACTAAAATACCCTTATGTTGGAAAATTACTAAAATACCCTTATATTGTAAAATTACTAAAATACCCTTATATTGGAAAATTACTAAAATACCCTTATATTGGAAAATTACTAAAATACCCTTATATTGGAAAATTACTAAAATACCCTTATGTTGGAAAATTACTAAAATACCCTTATATTGTAAAATTACTAAAATACCCTTATATTAGAAAATTACTAAAATACCCTTATATTGTAAAATTACTAAAATACCCTTATATTGTAAAATTACTAAAATACCCCTGTTTATAAAATTACCAAGATACCCCTAATTTGCCAAATTACCAAAATACCCATGTAGGGTAGAATTACGAAAATACCCTTGGGTAGTGAAATGACGAAAATACCCCTATGTGATGAATATGGGTTTGTGGATGTTACTTTTGTGTTTGATGCATTCATATGATATTCTGCTTAGGATGCTTATGGGTGGGAATTATGGTACGGAGGAAGATTTGAGGATCGCATGGCCGTATGGTATGTATCCGGGATCGCATAGCCGTATGGTATGGATCCACAGAAGGCTTTAAGCCCAACATATGATTAGTAGCTTTGCTGCAACGTTTGGTAGTACCGCAACTGGGCTACCCTTGGTGTGTAGCGGAGGGGTGGGTCGAGCTAGAATTCCCCACAGGAGTCATAAGGTTGGAAGGGAAATGGTGTGTTTAGCGGATGGATTTTTGGGGTGGGTTTTGCATTATCTGTTTATAAATGATACGATATGATATGATATGAGGTCATTGTGGGCTAAGGCCCAAGACCACCGATTTTGTTAGGACTTAGGCCCAATGTGAATATTTGTATGTGATTTGATTGCCAAGGGTTGTACACACTGAGTTTCAAAACTCACACCCTTAATTTTAAATGTTTCAGGTAATCCTGAATAGGCGGCTCGATAAGGGAGAGGACTCGGAGATGGCCGCACTACAAGTTGTTCAAATGTTTTAATTTATTCAAATGATTCTGTTTAAATACTTTATTTTTCCATTGGATTGTAATAAGGCCATGTAACTCCTATTTGACTTTGAATTTTGGGTTTATTATTATTATTGTTTCAACTGCCCACTTAACAAATTTCATAAAATTATTAAAGTGTTAATATGGTTTTCGAAATAATCTTTTGTTTGGGGCTTTTGGGCCTTAAATGGTTAACTAGTAAATTGTTTTGAAGTGCGCCTTTAATGTGACATTCCAGATTTGGGCCTAACTTCTAGGCCGAGTTTGGGGTGTTACATTTAGTGGTATCAGAGCCAAGTTGCAAAGCTCGGGCTGTGAAATGGGCCTTAGGTTTTGGATTTTTAAAATAAGTAGATTAAAAAGTTTTGCAGGATTCTTGAAGTGTGGTTTACCGAGCCCTCGACGTCGAGCCAAGTAAGTTATCTGTACTACATTTGTTTAAATTACTGAATTGTATAGATAATGGGCTACTTAAGAATAGGCTTTTAGAGACTAAAGCCCATAAGAAACTTAAGCCTGTAGTGGATTCTAGACCGTGTAATAGCTTAAAATTTTTTTTTACTCGCATAAGACATGTGCCCTAAACAAGTGGAACTACGTACTAACTTCATAAAATTCCTAATTTGGATAATACGAGAATCAACGATGAGCGCTAGAAGAGGAGGAAGAGGCCGCAGCAGAGGTCGTGGAAGTGTTAGGGCTTTGTAAACATTTGAATCGGAATTTGGTACTTATTCTGCGTATGTTTGAGAATGGTTGCGATAGGTGGATGTTTTGGGTATATATTAAAATTATTAGGGTCAGAGTGCGCAGCGGTAGTGTGGTGGGGTAGTTGATACACTACCACCCTATTAGTTGGAAATTTTGAGGACGAAATTTCTTTAAGGGGGAAGAATTGTAACGCCCCGAATTTGGGCCTAGAAGAATTGGGCTTTGGGCTTTGGATCTCAGAAATTGTTTTTTAAGTGAGCGAGAAAATGAAAATTGGTATGTGGGCTCTGAGGGTTAATGAATTTGGAGTGTCTAAGGGTGTTGGAGAAGTCCTGGGATCAAGTAAAAGTACAGGAAAAATTTTGGTTTTAGCCCTAAGGGAACTGTGACTTCACCAAGAGTAGGCCTCTTAAGTAGATTAAGAGAAAATAGGACACAAAGGAGCTTGTGTCCTAGTGGAGGTGGCGTCACTAGCAGGCAAGGGAGTCCAAGGTTCGAGTAGTGGCATGGTATTTTGTTGGGGATTTAATTTTTGCCTTCTAGATGGTTAGTAGTGGCATTGGATGTGAACTATAAAGGAAGTGTTCATGAGAGAAAATTAAGGAAGGGATAAATGAGCTTATCTTAGAGAAAATTTAGGATGAGATTGAGGAGTTATCGGGAGAAAAGTTAGAAGTCGAGAAGTGTGAAGAGTTGGTGCCGTTGTGGGAAGTGGGAAGTGTATAAATTCGGCTTAGGAGGGTAAATGAGTGCCGTTTTGGGTCTTTTAGGGGTATTACGAATTTTCATTGTGGCTTTCGGCATTTGGAGAGTTTTGCAAATAAGTTAGTCTTTCTTTTCTTTACCGAATATCTTTGTAGTTACCCTCACACAAGCACATTTGATCTTTTCTTTTCTCCCCTCATTCTATTCTTCTATTGCCAAATTCTTCCATTGCCCAAAAACCATCATTCCTTTTTGTCGAATTCTCTCTTAGCCAAACTTTTCTATTGCGAATTACCATCATCTTCTCTTGCCCAAATCCCCATTAGTGCCGAATCTTTGTTGTTTTTCTCATCGTAAATCGGTTGGTATCTACTCTCGATCAAGGTTAAAAGCCGAATCTCGTTTGGTAGGCCACAGGATCTAAGGTTGGATTCGGTAAGTATCTCGTTAACTCCCTTAGTACGTTTTATTGAAAGCCGAAGGGCTATCTAACCCCTCTTTACCGTTACCATGTATTAACAAGGGTGAGGTTCAGCAATCGCAAGTGCGGTAGGTAAGGATTGCTATAAGGCAGTAAGTATTCTCGACTCAGTTAGGGTTTAGTAAATGACCGAATCTATTGTGGCTTATAGGGGTGACTTATGATCAATATGGGTCACTTGGTGTTGACGATATAGGTGTTTGGGTGCAGATCAAGAGGTTAATCCCCAATAGTAGAAAAGGAAGGGCTACTAGCACGTGAGGCACACGGTAAGGGTACGGTGAGGTTTTGATTTTTGATAAGTATGTGTTAAAGCTTTGGTTAATCGCTAGTAATGTCAATTGTAGGTTCGTGACTAAGGAGTTCGTAGCACGCAAGGTTACCAGGTGTGTACAAACACTACACACACGATATCGGCAATGCTGAAAAGCCGAAAGTGGCTAAATGGGCCCGGTGGGCCCTGAGGCTAAGTTTGATGGAATGGTTTGGTTGTTATACGAATTGAATTAGTCTTGCATGATGCATGATCTGGATATGTTTTGGGCCTAATAGGTCATATTGTAAGATTTGGGCCTAATGGGCCGTAAGGTTGTAATTTGGGTTTGATGGGCTTTATGGGGACGTAAGCAGATATGCTAGGGTTATGGACTTAGGCCTAGTTTGAACAACTCTTCAATTTCATAAGACTTAAGTTAATTAAACATGCCTATGGACAAGTCGATTAGTTAGAGTGTGGTAACCGACATATGCATGTCTAGGATTGGATCTAGTGAGAGCTTGGTACTTAAGCGGTCCGAGTGACCCACCTCCTCTTTTCTGAGATCCTACCTGGTGCATAGTGTTTGTTCACTTTAACCGCGAGGACTTGTTTATGGGCCAAAGTTTATAACTAAAACCCGAGAGGGACTAAAATACCCTTATGTTGGAAAATTACTAAAATACCCTTATATTGGAAAATTACTAAAATACCATTATATTGGAAAATTACTAAAATACCCTTATATTGGAAAATTACTAAAATACCCTTATATTGGAAAATTACTAAAATACCCATATATTAGAAAATTACTAAAATACCCTTATGTTGGAAAATTACTAAAATACCCTTATGTTGGAAAATTACTAAAATACCCTTATATTGTAAAATTACTAAAATACCCTTATATTGGAAAATTACTAAAATACCCTTATATTGTAAAATTGCTAAAATACCCTTATATTGTAAAATTACTAAAATACCCCTGTTTGTAAAATTACCAAGATACCCCTAATTTGCCAAATTACCAAAATACCCCTGTAGGGTAGAATTACGAAAATACCCTTGGGTAGTGAAATGACGAAAATACCCCTATGTGATGAATATGGGTTTGTGGATGTTACTTTTGTGTTTGATGCATTCATATGATATTCTGCTTAGGATGCATATGGGTGAGAATTATGGTACGGAGGAAGATTTGAGGATCGCATGGCCGTATGGTATGGATCCGGGATCGCATAGCCGTATGGTATGGATCCACAGAAGGCTTTAAGCCTAACATATGATTAGTAGCTTTGCTGCAACGTTCGGTAGTACCGCAACCGAGCTACCCTTGGTGTGTAGCGGAGGGTGGGTCGAGCTAGAATTCCACGTGAGTCATAAGGTTGGAAGGAAATGGTGTGTTTAGCAGATGGATTTTTGGGGTGGGTTTTGCATTATCTATTTATAAATGATACGATATGATATGATATGAGGTCATTGTGGGCTAAGGCCCAAGACCACAGATTTTGTTAGGGCTTAGGCCCAATGTGAATATTTGTATGTGATTTGATTGCCAAGGGTTGTACACACCGAAGAGTTTCAAACTCACACCCTTAATTTTAAATGTTTCAAGTAATCCTGAATAGGCGGCTCGACGAGGGAGAGGACTCGGAGATGGCCACACTACAAGTTGTTCAAATGTTTTAATTTATTCAAATGATTCTGTTTAAATACTTTGTTTTTCCATTGGATTGTAATAAGGCCATGTAACTCCTATTTGACTTTGAATTTTGGGTTTATTATTATTGTTTCAACTGCCCACTTAAGAAATTTCATAAAATTATTAAAGTGTTAATATGGTTTTCGAAATAATCTTTTGTTTTGGGCTTTTGGGCCTTAAATGGTTAGCTAGTAAATTGTTTTGAAGTGCGCCTTTAATGTGACATTCCAGATTCGGGCCTAACTTCTAGGTCGGGTTTGGGGTGTTACAGCCCGTGTACCACGATCGTGTAACCTGCCCAGACACACCTCGAAGTGGTCCTTGAGCCACACGGTAGAGACACACGCCCGTGTCTCTTAGCCATGTAAGCAAAATAGGCCATTTGCACGGCCAATTTGCCACCCACACAAAGGTCAACCAACAAGCTTCAATACAATACCAATTCATGCTTTTAAATGCATTCAAACATACCATTTCATGCCTCTAAATGATCATCAACATTACCATCTACTTCCATGCCTAATATCATCACAATAAGTCCATTCAAAGTAACAATTGTATATCTCAAAATATATATATCAAGCATTATGTAATTCATGCCATAATTCATCTTCTAACCACATCTTTCATAATCCACAAAGTCATGAAATATACCACATTCATAGCTCATTCATAAATTCTTCATCTGTAACATCCTGAATTAGGGGTTGTTTGAAAATTTAATTATTTGTTCCCATGTGTGTGTGTGCTTGAAGAAATAAATTTATGATTTAGTTGGCATGTTTTGGGGTCTAGAATTAAACCCGAGCTAGGCCTGACTTAGTATTAAAATTTATTTTTAAGTGTGTAAAAGGAAGGAGCTAGGTTAGTTAGGGCTTTAATAAAATTTTGGGCGAGCTAAGGCACAAAGGATGGGCTTTGTATAAGTGGCGTGGTGCGCCTAAGAGCTTGCTAGGGGTCTTAGGTTCGATCCGTGGAAGGAACAAGGGGGAAATGTTTTTTTTTTCCTTGTGGGCTTTTAGGGCGTTAGGCCTAGGAAGGCCTTATAATTAAATTAGGGGGGCTTATTGACATGAAAGGCAGGTGGGCGGAGTGGCTTGGGGCGCCACTTAGGGGTGTTGGCACGAAGGTCTCGGGTTCGAAATGCAAGGGACGCAAGGAGTGTTATTTTTGGGCTTTGGCGCTAAAAGAGAAAAAACGCTCAGGTATAAGGCTTTATAAATGAATGGTGGGAATATTTAACATGAAAGTCTAATGGGAGAAGTGGCTAGGGACGTTGGAAGAGAGGGCTGGTGCGTGAGGTCGTGGGTTCAAATCAATGTGGCAGCAAGTGGCGTTTTATTTTTGTTTTGGCGTTAAGGCAAGGGGGAACCAAGGAAGTAGGATTTAAAAGAAAACATGGCGCATTCATGTCACAAAAGAACACTCTGGCCGAATGGCTCGGGCGCTACTCGCGCTTGTTCCACCAGTCCCGTGTTCGAATCTTAGAAGCCGCAGCTTTGGGGTTTTTTTAATGTTGGCGTGGAAATAGAGTTGGCTCGCTCATGGGTTCTTTGTTCTACCTGGTTGAGGAGCACATGGCTTCTTTGTTTTTTTATTATTTATTTGATGAGATAATAAGGGATAATAAGGATAATATTAGCTTTTAATTGGATTTTATTTGATTAATTCTAAGGAGTAAATATAGGTGTTTAAATTATTCAAATTGTTTTGAATTGATTTAAACTATTGGTCCGGAGTGAATTAAGGAAAATTATTGGAATTTGAACTCTTCATGGAAGAGTGGACGACAAGCTTAAAGGGGGTGTCGAATGCCTATAAAAGCATCAACCTATCACCTTATTTTTCTTTTTCCCATCTTTGCAAGTAGCCGAAATTCCCAACCCTTCCATCTTTGATTTTCTCTTTTCTCATCCTCTCCAAAACTCGAAAGCCATTAATTCTCTTTGGCCGAATCCCCACACCTCCATAGCTCATCTATTTCTTTTCTTCTTAAACCAAAACCCCTATATTTTTCCTATCTCTAAATAGCCGAATACCCTCCACCCTTGTTGCCGAAATCCTCCTCTCCTATTAAGATTTATTGTGGCCGAATATCAAGAAGACCGAGGTGCTTTGGGGTTTCTTTTTGGCAATCGGTTGGTGAAGGTAAGTGATGACCGAAACCTTATTCTCTATATTCTCCTCTCTGTCGACATCTACAAAGGGTAAGGGCTGATTTTGGTATTTAATAGCAAGGATGTTAATACCCTTTTTGGAACCGATTGGTTATAGGGCCTTCAGGATTTGGAAGCGAGCAAGTGAATCCGCCATCGTCCGCAATCAATTTTTGGTAAGTGATGGTAAGATCTATTTTGGTAAGTTATTTAGTTAGTGATTAAAAGTCAAGGCTATTAACATGTGGTTGCCGATTGTAGAAGGTGAAGCGTAATCACATCTCGTATGTTGGAGTTAGTACCCAAAGGGCGTTAGGTAAGGCTTTCGGGTTAAATACTAACCCTTTGGATATTTTGGTTTGGCCGAATGGCCTAGGACACTAAACCTTGTGCTTGGCCGAATATAGGGCAAGGAAATCTAGGGTGGACGACTTAATTCTTCGGGACCTAGGAATTACGATAGTATCAGGTGTGTAAAAACTCATTACACACTTTATTAATTTACATGATTACTGTTATTGTTAGTCACTCTTGTGGTAATGTTTGCTTATGGCTAAGCATGGATTCCGGGTAAGTCCCCTAACTTGCGATTGTTGATATATGATTTGCATGCCATCACATGATGCTAAATGTTATGCCATGATATATGATAATTGATATATAAGCATGTGATGGTGGGATTAATGAGAGGAGGGGATGATTTTATGGACTGTCGTCGGTGGTTTTGACCACAAGATGGGTTGGCCCCATCAGATTATTTGTGACCTATGGTCATCAGTGGTTTTGACCACAACGATTGATTATTTGCGACTAAGTCCCAGTGGTTTGGTACCACCAGTGGTTTTGACGACATTTGATATATTGTGACCTATGGTCATCAGTGGTTTTGACCACACGATGGGTTGGCCCCATCATTTAAATTGTGACTTAAAGTCATCAGTGGTTTTGACCACACGGGGTAGAAAAGGAGTATGGACGACTAGTTGGGTTGCATGAGCATGTTTATTAATGAATTGTGTATGAGATGTATTTTTCGGGTGGGGGATTTACACACTGAGTCTTGGTGACTCACCCCTTTCCCTTAACATTTTGCAGATGAGTAGATCGCGGAGATGGAGCTGGATGGACTCGAGGTGGCCATGCAGTGGACATTTTAATAGATGAACTTGGATTTTGTTTTATCTTATTTTTATGGTTGGTTTTCTTTTAATTGAGTTGTAATAAGGCCTCTTAGAATTATTTTATTATTGTTACATGCTTTGAATATTTGTTTAAACTATTTAATTATGTTAATAATGATTTCACATGTTTTTCCAAATCAAACGAAAAATGTTTTAAAGTACCATCGGGTACATTTGAAATCTATAAACAACTCGACTTAATAAATATTTTTTAAACAACACTAAGTATGTTTTTTAACAAGAGACTTGAAGTTGAGAGATTTTTGACAAAACTTAAATCGGTTTTAAATAGTTTTCAAAATGTTTTCTCTGTAGCAAACCAAATTCGGTCGTAATGTTTGGGCTGGGTTTGGGGTGTTACATCATCATTCAACTTCCAAGCCAAATCACATGGCAAGGATTAAACATTTCAAGACATATCATAACTTCTAGCCTATACATGCCATATTTCAACTCTATACATCTTTCCAAAAGTACCAAAATAGCATGCCGATAGTGTGATAGAGATGCTGACGATTCCCGGATCCGAGCTAGCTTTACTGACACTGTAAAATAGAGAAACAATCACACAGTAAGCTTTCAAAAGCTTAGTAAGTTCGTAACATAGGACATTATACTAAAACCAACCATCACATAGATTATTTCACAATCACATATATCATACCATCTAAAACTAATATGTTTAATCAACCTTCCATAACTCATTCATAGTTTCATCCACCACATAGGTTCCGGACGTACCTTAGCCAACACTTAGTTGTCAATTACATTTGCTACTCAATGCTCACTATTTCATTTCGATCCACTTTCATCTCTTCTTCGATTCAATCACACACTTAGTGCCAAAATAGTTAGCCGAAGCTTAATTAGCATCGCACACATAGTGCATTCATATCAAACCGATCTTAAATCTGTATCGCACACATAGTGCCAACCATAAAGCCGAAGCTTATATTATTTCGCACACATAGTGCTAATCATCTCGATCACATTTCCGAATACGCACACTTAGTGCAACATAACTTAAACCCTCACATAGCATTCACAATTCAATAATATCATATCATTCATCTCATAACATTAAACATAGTTAAATACATGTATTATGTCCGAACTTACCTTAGACGTCGAAATACCGAAACGATCGATTAATCGAACACTTTGTCTTTGCCTCGATCTCGATCCGAACCTCTCCTTTCTTGATCTATACACATTATAATTCAATCCATTCAATCACCAATTTATTCAATTTAGTCCACACACACATATTAAGGCATTTTACAAAATAGCCCTCACATTTTAATATTTTGACACTTTAGTCCTTAACTCATAAAATCATCAAATTCATATAATTTCCTTTCACATAAGTCTAGCCAAATTTTCCTTGTGTTCATACAAGCCCACACATTTCATTTATTTTACATTTTAGTCCTTCAATTTACACTTTTCTCAATTTAACCCAAATTACTCAATTTCATCAAAAATTCAAATACAAATTATATTAACCCAACACTAAGTTTTCATATTTCACTATCAACTAACATATAGCTCCAGCATTCATAAATGGCTCATCACAAAAACATCATCAATTCACAAAATTGATACATGGGTTTTGTAGAGTACCAAGCAACGATTTCAGAAACTTAGAAATTATCAAAAACCGAACATAAAACACTTACTAATTGAAGCTTGAGTTTGTTGAATTCTAATAAGCTCCAAACCCTTGTTTCTTTCTCAATTTCGATGGAAGAAAAGATGAATATGGCTTCATCTTTCTCTTTTCGTTTTATTATAACATATATATTATTATTATGCCATTTACTAAATTAACCTATTAATTAAAAAATAGAACATATAAACATTAAGGTCACATTTGTCCATTGCCATCCACTATCATATTTATGGCATAATTGCCTCATAAGGCCTCCACATTAAAAGACAACAACACTTAGGTACTTATAAATTAGCAAACAGCTTTTACACTTTACGCAATTAAGTCCTTTCTCTTAATTCGGCACACAGTCGATAAAATTACCACACAAAATTTTCACACAGGCTGTATCACATATAATCAACACCAAAAATAACATTAAAATATTATTCTGACCTCAGATTTGTGGTCTCGAAATCACTATTTTAACTAGGGTCAAAATTGGGCTGTTACTCAATTCCTTGAGCATACTGGCCAAGTCACAAAAATTCTGGCTCGTACTCAGCCACAAACTTGTCACCTTGAACCAGATTCAGAAATTCTTTCCTACGAGCATCGACATAGCTAGTGCCCACATACTTTCCTTGAAATGTGGACTTGAAAAATTCCCAGGTCAATCGATCATATGGGGTACCCTCTTTTACCGTAAGCCACCACTGGTAGGCTTCATCCCTCAGCAAGGACACAACACCCTTCAACTTTTGTTCCGGCGTGCAGTCGAGGTCGTCCATAATTCTTTCGGTGGCCTCCAACCAGTACTCCGCCACACTTGGGGCCACCCCAGAAACTCCTCTGAAGATCTCTGCTCCACTTGATCGGAGTCATTCCGTAACTGACCCACGACCCTCAATAACGGTATTAGGCCCAACAGACCCAACAACTCTTTCCAAAATACGAAGCATCGCCTGAGACAGAGCGAGCGTCACCCGAAGAGTTTCGGTCGAACGACTGCCCTCTAAGCACGGTGAAGCTAAAGCCTCTCTCGCTTCAACATTAGGCATATGGCCTGATGCCGAAGATCCAGCCCTAGCACTTCCACGGCCTCTGCCGTGACCTATTGCACCTCTTCTAGTGCTCATTATTGCTTCGAGTATTATTTGAATTAGAAATTTTATGAATTTAGCTCATAGTTTCAATAATTAAACAGATGTTTTATGGAAGTAGTAGTTAAGAGTTGTTTTCGCAATCACAAGCTCACTACAGTTTTAGTTTCTTATAGTTTCTCAGTTTACTCTAGCTAAAGAGTCTCAGTATAGTCTATCATTTAAAGCAAGCCCAGTAACTATTTACAATATAACAGTTTAAAACAGATTTCAGTATCAGGAGAACTTACTTGGTCTGACGTCGGAGACTCGGTGTGCCACACTTTTCAGTAGAAATATCTCAAACCCTTCACATATTGAAAAACGGCTTATTGAAATCCAAGATTTGAAAACCCATTCCACAGTCGAGTTTTGTAACTTGGCTCTGATACCACTAAATGTAACACCCCAAACCCGGCCTAGAAGTTAGGCTTGAATCCGGCGTGCCACATTGAAGTCTTTTTCGAAAACCATGTTTTCATTGAAAACCCTTCTTAATTAAAAGCTTGAGTAAAATCCCAGTTACGTCAGTTTATTATTATTATTATTTTTAAACGTGGTATATAGAAAAATTATTATGTTTATTCCCAAAATTTATTTTTAGTTGCAGAAGCTAAGTTTAAAAGTAACCGATTTACGAAAACGTGATATTTACAAATTTCGTTGCGAAAGCGTAGTGTTTTGAAAATAGTTATTGTTTTGGAAAATTGTGAACTACTCTTAACAGATAAAAACATAGTAAACTAAAAATCCCAAATTAAAACCAGAAGTTAAAAGAGGCCTTATTACAACCCAATAAGAAAGCGGTCTAAGTAAGGTATAATAAAATACTAAAATTTAAAGTTATTTGTAATGTGGCCACCTCCGAGTCCTTTAGTACGTTGAACTGTTTACTGAGGATTACCTGAAAAAAATTAAAAAGAGGGGGTGAGTTTACGAAAACTCAGTGTGTACAACCCTCATCGATCATAAAGCACGAATCACATCAATCCGAGCCTAAGCCCATTACAGTAACAGTGCCATTTGGGCCTTAGCCCATAATAGCCTCAGTTGGGTCTTAGCCCATATCAAATGTCACAGATCACATCTATCTGGGCCTAAGCCCATCTCAATAACAAAACAAGTGTATGCAATGCATTAATGCCCATACCAACCCTGCACTCCGTCTCCTGTCCAACCCTGCACTCCTGTGGGGATTTAATCGACCCACCCATCCCTACACTCCTTATGTAGCACCGGTTGTGGCACTAACCAATGTTGCAACAGAGCTGCCAATCACATAATCGGCTTAAAGCCATCGGTGGATCCACAGTCGTCAAGCGACCATGCGACCCTAACAATTCATATACTTCCTCCAGGTCAATAATCCCATCCTCATGCAGCATAATATCACATGAATGCAGACATACCATAAATAACATACAGTAACAATCATATAACATGTAGGGGCATCTTGGTCATTTTGCCCTTCAGGGGCATAACGGTCATTTTACCCTATGGGGTATTTAGTCAATTTACCTTAAAGGGGTATTTCAGTCAATTTACCCTACAAGGGTATTTTAGTCAATTTACCCTACAAGGGTATTTTAGTCAATTTACCCTATAAGGGTATTTTAGTCAATTTACGACTTTCCTGAAGGTCTACAGTTGCCTCGAGCAACACAGATAACATATATGGTCAAAACGGTGTATTTGGGTCCAAAGCCCAATATTTGGCCCAAGTGGGCCCACACGCTCGTGTGGCCCATTTAGCCCAAAACTGCCTTTGGCCCTGTGATCGTCATGGCTTGCTCATTATTTCCTATCTATCCACAAAATTTACTCGTGTAGGGCCCACGGCCCATTGGGCCCACTCGACCTATTTTGGCCCCAACGCGGCCCAAAACGACCTAAGCCCATGAGAACACTCATGGTGGCCTCAACCATCTTAAGCCCATGTTCGTGGGCTCGGTCCACCACACGTGCAATTGCATGCTCGTGTGACATCATTGGCCGGTATTTTGGCTTTTTGGCATTTGCCGATCTACTTGGAGTGGTGTGTGTGCGTACACACGCTTTTCGGCTCTTTTGCCGATTATCGGTCACAGGGTATTTCTACACACCTGTTTACGAAAATGTGCAGTCAGTCCCCAAGCACTCCAACCCTAGATTTGAACATAAATCACCATCAGTCCTCTTTACCACAAGATCCATAATCTTATTTGTTATAACACTTTTAATCTAGATTAGTAATAAAACTTGCCTTGATTGATAAAGGTGCTTAGCCCCCTAATAATGCTGATGAAGGTTAACTACAATCTCCTTGCCGAAAATCTGTGTCACAGCCAGATTGTTTAGTCACATAGCTTAAATCCATATGTAAACTTATTGCAACTGCAAAACCTTAGACTTGATTACTTGAACCAATTGAACGACTTACAAAAAGTAGACAAAGAGTGAGTAGTGGCAGAAATCGGCTCGCCCAAATGCACCTTCAAACCGAAGCACAAGATGGTGCTCTAATCCCCACAATCAGAACAATAGAGATAAACAGGTGTAATGGAATACGTGGCCGATTACCAGAAAACAATTATCCAACCCGAAACCCCAAAGAAAGAATAAGGGATGAAAAAGGAGAGGTAATATTCGGCCACTATGAAGAAAAAGAAAATGGGACGCGAAGGGGAAGAAAGGTAAATGAAGAGGGAGGAAAGGAAAGTGAATTCGGCTAGGATTATGAGAGGAGAAGGGGAGAAGAGAATGGAAATAAAGTTGCTCGAAAGACACGCCAATTGATAGGAAAAATCAGCCAAAAGAGAAGAGCAAGATTCAGCTTGCCACAAAAGGGAGAGTTGAGAAAACAAATAGAACCCGAAAGAAAAATGCCTATTCGGCCAAGGGGGGAAATGTGTAAAAAGAAAAGCACCACAATCCTGAAACAAATACTGCCAAAATTGAATACTGAGCATTCGGCATTTTCCCTACCTAAAATGGCATCCCAAATGATTCCCAAACCGAACCCAAAGCTCCCATAGTGTCCTTATTCGGCTACAACAAAACAACTTTGAATTTCCTTGATTTCCTCTAATTATCACTCCATAATCCACTCCTTGAATCACTCACTTGACCAATTCAAACTCTCTAACACAGATTTCAAATCCAACACAAACTCTTGTCCACACAAAAGTAAAATAAATAATCCCTTTTGCATGCAGTGAGACTTGAACCTCTATCTTCCTTGCCATACCTGTGATGCCACAACCACTCCACCACAGGCTCTCTTGTGTCTCTTTTTAATCACAGTTACTTAAAAGGCTTAATACCAGGAGCCAGGGTTACCCTAATGCTAAAAATAAAAATTTTCCATATGACATGGCTTGAACCCCAGAACTTAATAAAAGCCCCCTAACCTTCCAAAATCACTCCCCCAACAGATCCAACATGCAATTGTGTCATTCTCTTGTTCTCAAAAATATTAAACGCTCCCATGCCCAAGGCCCAATAGGCCCAATTCTACTAGGCCCAATTTTAGGATGTTACAAGTCGGAAGGCTTGTACAATGCCAACGTCCCAGACGTGGTCTTACATGTAATCACATATCGATGCCACTGTCCCAGACAGTGTCTTACACGAATCGAATACCATGCCAATGTCCCAGACATGGTCTTACACGTAAACATAAGTCGATGCCAACATCCCAGACGTGGTCTTACACGAAAACACATATCAGAATCCTATGTCATGACATATGTATCCTAACTATTCCTGAGGTTCGTACTGGGCTTTTGGACATCGTATCTCGATAGAATCAAACTCGTAAACATAGCTCCCAAGCTTAATTACATTCGGCAATACACATATATATTCATAAAATTCAATTCAACATATAACATTTATATAGTTTCAAATTTAACAACATTGATATGCTTATAGACTTACCTCGGATATCTACGGACGGAATAAACGACTATTCGATTATTTTTTATTTTCCCCGATCCGATTCCGTTTTATTTGGTTCTTGATCTAAACATATTCAAATTAAACTTATTTAAACACCATTTTATTCAATTTAGTCCAAAAACACATAAATGGGCAAATTACAATTTTGCCTCTGACATTTTACACTTTTTGTAATTTAGTCCCTATTGCATAAAACACAAAATATGCAAAATTTCATAATACCATGCCTAGGCCGAATTTTACCCATGCTCATACAAGTCCATTTATTTCATTTATTTCACATTTTAGTCCCTCAATTTATTATTTTTACAATTTAACCCTAATTACTCAAAATCATCAAAATTTCCAATACAAAACATATTAATTCAAAACATATCTTTCATAATCTATCATCTAACATCACAAAACTCATTAATTCATCAATGGCTTAACTCAAAATATTCATCAAACTCAAAAATTAAAGCATGGGTTTTGTACATTTCATAGCAACGATTTCAAAAACGTAAAAATTATCAAAAACCGAGCTAGTTACATACCTTAATCAAGCTTAAATATGGCCGAATGAAGCTTGTTCTTCTTTCTTTCTTTTTCTTTTAGTTTCGGCAAAAACAATGAGATGAACATGCATGGCTTTGTTAATTTTATGTTTTATTTTATTTACATTATAATATATTAATTATTATTTTAACCTTATAAAATTAATATAAACATATTATATATATACACATAACCGTCCATCACGTAATTTCATGGTCTAATTGCATCATAAATACCTCATGCTATAAAGACAACAACAATTCGGCCCTTACATAATTAACTATCAACTTTTTCATCTTACGCGATTAAGCCCTTTTTATTAAATCGGCACTCAAACAACAAAATTAAAACACGAAAATTTCATGGATATAAATTCACACATAATAAAAACAGAAAATAATTTTTAAATATTTTTCTGACTCGGATTTGTGGTCCCAAAACCACTATTCCGATTAGGGTCAAAACCGAACTGTTACAATTCTCCCCCTTAGGGATTTTCGTCCCCGAAAATCTTACCGGTGAATAGGTTAGGGTAACATTCTCTCATAGCGTCTTCGGGCTCCCACGTAGCTTCTTCAACCCCGTGTCAATGCCATAAGACTTTCACTAAAGAGATTTTCTTATTCCTTAATTCTTTCACCTCGTGATCTAAAATCCGAATCGGTTCTTCCTGGTAGGTCATATCGGATCGAATTTCAACCTCAGTTGGAGATATCACATGTGATGGGTCGGATTGGTACCGTAGAAGCATTGAAACATGGAATACATTATGGATCTTTTCTAACTTAGATGGTAACAACAACCTGTAAGCAACCGGCCCGATACGCTCTATAATCTCATACGGCCCAATATATCTCGGACTCAACTTGCCTTTATGACCAAATCTGAGTATTTTCTTCCACAGTGAGACTTTCAGAAACACTTTGTCCCCGATTTGAAACTCAATATCTTTACGTTTTAAATCTGCGTACGACTTTTGACGATCTGACGCAACTTTTAAACTATCGCGAATTACTTTCACTTTCTGTTCAGTCTCTTTGATCAAATCGACCCTGTGTATCTTATTTTCACTGAGCTCAGTCCAATACAAAGGTGTTCGACATTTACAACCGTACAAAGCCTCATAAGGTGTCATTTTGATACTCGAGTGAAAGCTATTATTATATGCAAATTCAATCAGTGGCAAGTATCATTCCTAGGTACCTTCGAACTCGAGAATACAACATCTCAACATATCTTCGAGTATCTGAATAATTCTTTCAGACTGTCCATCTGACTGCGAATGGAAAGCAGTACTAAAATGTAATTTCGTACCCAATGCATCTTGCAATTTCTTCCAAAATCGCGATGTGAACCTCGGATCTCTATCCGAAACAATAGAAATAGGTACTCCATGCAATCTCACAATCTGAGAAATATACAATTCAACAAGTTTATCAAGCGAATAATCTGTGCGAACCGGAACAAAATGAGCCGATTTAGTCAATCTATCCACAATAACCCAGATTGCATCTTTCTTACTCGGTGTCAAAGGTAAGCCCGATACAAAGTCCATCGTAACTCTGTCCCATTTCTACTCGGGTATCATAATCGACTGAAGTAACCCAGAAGGTACCTGATGGTCGGCTTTGACTTGTTGACAGATCAAACATCTTGAAACAAAATCAGAGATGTCTCGTTTCATACCAGGCCACCAGTAAAGCTGTTTCAAATCATTATACATTTTTCTACTACCTGGATGAACAGATAACCGACTGCTATGAGCTTCATTCAAAATCATCTGAATCAACTCTGAATTTCTCGGAACACACATTCGGTCTTTAAACCTCAAACAACCTTCAGTATCAACTCGAAACTCTGAATCAGTATTCACATCACATTGAGACCATTTTGCTATCAATTCGTCATCAACTTTTTGAGCCTCACAAATTTACTGAATAAATAACGGTTTCTCTTTCAACTCAACTACAAGTGAACCGTCATCGGATAGAGTCAATTGAGTATTCATGGCACGTAGAGAAAATAATGATTTTCGACTCAAAGCATCAACAACAATATTGGCTTTTCCCGGGTGGTAATCAATTACAAGCTCGTAATCTTTTAGCAACTCTAACCATCTTCGCTATCGTAAATTCAGATCTTTCTGAGTCATCAAATATTTCAAGATTTTGTGATCAGAATAAATATGACATTTCTCACCGAACAGATAGTGGCGCCAAATCTTCAATGCAAACACAATAGCTGCCAATTCCAAATCGTGTGTCGGATAGTTATTTTTGTACAGCTTTAACTGTCTCAAAGCATAAGCTATGGCTTTGCCTTCCTGCATTAAAACACAGCCCAGACCACTCAAAGATGCATCACTATAAATAAGAAATTCTTTACCCAATTCTGGCTGAACTAGCACTGGAGCTTTGGTCAACAAAGTTTTCAACTGATCAAAACTTTTCTGGCACTTTTCTGACCACTCAAACTTTACATCTTTCTAAAGTAATCGCATCATCGGAGTTACAATCATAGAGAAACCTTTTACAACCCGTCTATAGTAACTAGCTAGTCCCAGAAAGCTTTGGACCTTGGATGCATTTTTGGGAGGCTTCCAATCAAGTATAGCCGAAACCTTGTTCGGATAAACTCGAATACCCAATGCTGATACAACATGACCCAAAAAAATGACTTCTCGTAACTAGAACTCACATTTACTTAACTTCGCATACAACTTTTTATCATGCAAAGTCTGTAGCACTAATCTCATATATTTAGAATGCTCAGATTCGTCACGGGAATAGATCAATATGTCATCTATGAATACAACCAAAAATTGATCCAAATACTGTCTGAAGATCCGATTCATTAAATCCATAAAAATAGCAGGTGCATTAGTAAGTCCGAAAGGCATAACCAAAAACGCATAGTGTCCGTGCCTCGTTCAGAAAGCAGTTTTCGGCATATCAGAGTCTTTAACTCGCAACTGATAGTAACCTGATCTCAAATCTATCTTAGAGAACACAGTAGCCCCTTTTAACTGATCAAACAAGTCGTCAATCTGTGGCAAAGGATATTTATTCTTTATAGTCACTTTGTTGAGATGTCGATTATCAATGCACATTCTCATAGTTCCGTCTTTCTTTTTCACAAATAAAATCGGTGCACCCCAGGGAGAGAAACTCAGTCGTGCAAAGCCTCTATCAAACAATTCTTGCAACTGAGTCTTCAACTCTTTTAATTTAGTCGGTGCCATTCTGTACGGAGCTATCGAAATCGGAGTCCTCCCCGACACTAACTCAATACCAAACTCTACCTCTCGGATCGGTGGCAAACCCGGTAATTCTTCAGGAAACACATCCGGATACTCGCACACAATTGGTACTGATTCAATCTTCTTTTTGGTCACTTTAGAATTGAGCACATAAGCAAAGTAGGCTTCATAACCCTTTCTCACATATTTCTGAGCTAACATCAAAGATATCACTGCCGATAAACCATTCAGATCATTAGACTAAATCCGAATAATCTCATCATTCTGACATCGCAAATCCATAGTCTTCCATTTGCAGTTCACAATAGCATCATGTAGAGTTAGCTAATCCATACCCAAAATTATATCAAATTCGTCGAATGGCAACAACATCAAATCAACCGAAAAACATGAATCTCGAATCATCACTGGACAATTCTTGCAAACTTTATCAACCAAAACACACTGGCCTAAAGGGTTCGATACTTTAATCACAAACTCAGTAGACTCTACAGGCAAAGTCTTACTGGATACTAAAGTCTTACATACATAAGAATGAGTCGAACCAGGATCAACCAATGCAACAACACTTGTATCATAGAGAGTGAAAGTACCAGTAATAACGTCTGGGGATGAAGCCTCTTCCCAGTCACGAATAGCATAAGCTCTGGCAAGTGCGTGAGCCTCAGATCTAACCGCTGTGTCTTTAGTTCCTTTTTGACCGTTGCTCACATTACCCATGCTTCTGGGTGGTCTACCTCGAGCTGACATGTTACTCGGTCTCGCACTATGTACGGTATTTTGCTCCGCTAACTCTGGGCACTAACGAATGAAATGATCCATCGATCCACATTTATAGCAGGCCCGATCAATCAATCTACAGCTCTCGGGATGTCGTTTACCACAGTGTTTGCACTCAGGTTGATTCGGTCTGACATTACCAACACTAGCTACAGAGGTAGCTTTCAAACTCACAGGTGGTCTATCCTGATCACGTCTAGAATAACCCACAGTAGCCTTTGAACGGCTAAAATCATCTCTTTCCCGAGCTCTTCGGCTTTACATGCTCGCTCAACAAGTACAACAAACTCTTTTATTTCAAGAATGCCAACTAGCAGTTTGATGTCTTCATTTAACCCGTCTTCGAATCTTTTACACGTTATAGCTTCTGTCGACACACATTCTCGGGCATATCTACTGAGTCTCACAAATTTCCGTTCATATTCTGTCACAGTCATGCGACCCTATTTTAACTCGAGAAATTCTTTATGTTTTTTATCTATGAATCTCTGATTGATATATTTCTTCCAGAATTCAGTCTGAAAGAACTCCCAGGTGACCCGTTCTTTAGGAACTACTGATACTAGCGTATTCCACTAGTGATATGCAGTGTCCCGTAACAAAGATATAGCACATTTTAAGAACTTTCCAGGGGTGCATGATAGCTCATCAAACACACGGATAGTATTATCAAGCCAAAATTCAGCTCGCTCAGCATCATCATCATCAGTGGCTCTAAACTCTTCAGCCCCGTGTTTTCGAATTTTATCAATCGGCGACTTATTCAATCGCACCGGATCAGTAACTTGTGGCATTACAGGTATTTGAGGGGGAATCGGTGGGGTAGGAGGTTGTGGAACAACCGAATTCGTCCGGATATACTGAGTAAACCAACCGTTCATCATTTGGTAAAAGGCTTGTTTAGCCTCTCCCTCTTGGTTACTCAATGTCGGTCGAGAATCAACCGTGCACGCCTGAGACAGAGCGGCGATTACTTTCCACATCATCAGCTACGGCTCGATCGGAATCCATTTACTATAAGATAAACACATTTTAATTGTCCGGAATCATCACACTATCGCAGTATAAAAATATGGCATGTATAGCTAGACTTACACGTGCTACGTTAGTCCTAGAATTGACTAAACCGTAGCTCTGATACCAATAAAATGTAACACCCCTAACCCGTATCCATCACCAGATAAGGGTTACGAGGCATTACCGAATAAAACACAACTTTCGAACAACTACATATGCACACTTATTATATTCGAATAAAGTAAACAAATGACTTTTTAATTATTAAACATACAGTATTAATCGTAAAACAAATATAATATCTCATGCAAACAATCATAATTACACCTTAATAATTTTAACTCAAAGCTATATAAATTATACTTCCAAAATAAATGCACGAATCATGTGCTTATCATTAATATGGAATTCAAATACATACTAAATTTATGAACATTTTATTTCTTAATAATAAACTTGTACATATTGGACCAAACAAATCATATCACAAAGCTTATATCCAATCTCATAAGCGGCATTAACAAATGTACCAATTGATTTAATATACTTCATTAATAATAAAATCCAAATCATGCTCTACTCAATTAACTAACATTAGCCGAATCTGTACATGCATTATTACTAATTATAAACTTATTTTCAATTCAACTATGCATTACTATATAAGACCAAAACATACCTATCTTCTTAATACAAATTTATACACATATGCATTCACCAACTAAACCATTTCCGTACATCTATGTTTTGTTTTCACAACCAAGCTAAGTTATTTCATATTCGATCATTATATATAGCATTCAATCTATTTATGTAATTATGCTATCAACGAAATATCATGCCTATCTTTATAGTTACAATGCCTTAATCATATATACATATACACGTACTTTATCGTTTCTAAACCAAATTATCCATTCAAGCATGCCATTTCAAATCGATACAAAAACCACATTTCTTAATCCAATTTTCATAGCCTACTTAATTTACATATGTCCAATACCACAATTTCATCATTAACATATAACTAAACACTTGATGATAAGATTTAAACACCATAGCCAAATTATAAATAGCTTCAAACCATCACATATATATATATATATCATTTTATATTCGAATACATGAATACTTTATAAACAATGTTCAAACCAATTCATGTTACAATTTAGGCATCCTAATAATAATTCATTAACGAAGCATAACCTAAATATATTCATCAACCTTGTATATCAAATTTATCAAATAGATAATCATGAACTTTACTTAACCTTGCTTAAACTTAAAGCATATTCCAAACACATCACACACATATAGCATGCATATTACTCAACTAAAATATCAAAACACAATTTTCAAATCATACCAAGCACATCACACACATATATATATCATAACTGAAATCACCTAAGCTTAAACATCATTTCTAGCCATTTTCACATGGCTTATATATATACATAGCCAAAATCAAACATAACACAAACTAGCCTATACATGCCACAGGATTAAGTTCAACTTTATAAAGTACCGAAACAGTCGATAGTGTGATAGACTTCTCTGACGATCCCTGAGCTCGTAACTGACTTCCAAAATCTATAGAACGGAAAGAAAATACACACAATAAGCTATCAAAGCTTAGTAAGTCATAAGCAAATAAATATTTAATCATAAATAAAAATAAATTTATTCAAACTGAAATAATGTAACATCCTAGAATTAGGGATTCTGCATTTTATGATTTTCTATGTGTTTGGCTTGTTTTGCTTGTTATTTAGGTGTGCTTGGGGGTCCTGGTGAGGCTCGGGTTCAAGCCAGAGCCTTGGTGAAATTTTCTATTTTGGGCATCTAAGGGGGGAGAGCTAGTAGGAGCAGGCTTTAAGTTTATTTGCATGTGCTTGATGACACAAAGGAGCTTGTGTCCAAGTGGAGGTGGCGTCACTTGTAGGAGCAGAAGGGGAGGAGTTCGAATCCCATAAGCCTCATTATGGAGCTTTATTTTTGGCGCCAGGATGGAGAGGAGATGGTTTCGGCTGAAACTCTTCAAGGGTGGTAGTTGAATGGGTCAATGCATTCAAATGGATGGACAAGAGAGCTTGGAGGAGTTTGAATTGGTCAAACCAATTTGAATGAGTGATGTGGAGTATTGGGTGGAGCAAATCAAGGGATTTGGTGATGGTGGAGGTGTTGGCCGAATGTGGGGAGCTTGGAGGGGGGATTTCGGTTAGTTGCTAGGAAAGGTGAGTGTGCCCAAATTCTCTTGAGTAGTAGGCATTTTCATTTTGGCATTTTTGGTCATATAGAAAGAGTGCCGAATTTTTGCAAGGGTCTTAGCGAGTTCTTTCTTTTTCTCTCTTTCAGTTTTCTACTTCTCTTTGTGCCGAAACTTTCAACTTTCTTCTCTTCATCTCTTCTTGCCTCTTTGACATTAGCCAAAACTAGGGTGACCACTCGGGCATTTCTTTTTCCTTTCATTCTTTTTCTCTAGCGGTTTTCTCTTCTACACTCTTTTCTTCTCTAGCCGGAACATACTTCTCACTCTTTTCTCTTGTGTGTTTCGTTTCTACACCTTTTCACCATAGCCGAATCTCCTTTGACACCACACTAAATCTATTCTTACACTCTTTTTCTGTTAGCCGAACATCGCGAAGCTAGGTGCTAGGAATCTTTGGCCGCAAGAAGTCTCTTCAATAAGTTTCTGTTGGTTAAGGTAAGGGGGAGACTCTTTCGTTTCTTTCTTTATTTCTTTTGATTCTTTGTGGTCATAGTCGAATGGATATTTTGTTTTTGGTGGTTAGATTTCGGCTAATCCCTTCTTCTTCTTCTCTCATTTTAGAATGTTTACTTCGGGAAACCCCATTAGCCGAACGTTGGAGGTCCAAAGCCTGAAGGTCTGTTGATTACCGAATCTGATCACTCCATTCGGGTTCTTAAGGTAAGGAGCCATCTTTGCGTTTTCTTGGCTATTTCATCCCTTTTCAATTGTAGTCTGCCTTAATCAAATTCTTTTGTTAGTCAACCTACGTTTCTCCTTGAGTACTGATCAAAGATTCTCTCCATGGATGCGAGTGCTAGCCAAACTAAGGAGGGGAGTGGACTCGTAGTCTCTACTCCTAAGTTTAAGCGACGTGCTGTGTCGGCGGTTCGAGACTTTTCGCCAGGCTGTGGTAGGGAGCTAACATCTTCCTGGGATAGACAAATCGCGGTTGTTTCTTCTAGTGAGAGTGTCGACAATCTAGAGAGTTTAGTCTTACACGTAATCCAGTGTGTGTAACGCTCACACTTTTCTTTATTATTTGCGTTAGTAACTGTGTTGGCTGAAAGCCGAAACGACTGTATAGATAGTCGAGATACCCTTGTGGGTAAGGTTGGAGACACCGGGTAAGTACCACTATGATTTTACTTTCGAAGATATGTATGTATGAATTAATTCTCTGTTGTACATTGAAAGTATGTTTGCATTCATCTAAATATGATAATATGTTGCATGGGCTTTGGGATATGATTGACAGGGGGAAGTGTGATTTAGTGACTTCTGTCATAGTGGTCTGGGACCATAGTGGTTTGGAACCACGTATACATATATTTATCAGTGACTTATCTCAGTGGTTTGGTACCAAAGTGGGTTGGCCCCACATATACTTATCAAAGATTGTCACAGTGGTCTGGGACCACAGTGGGTTGGCACCACGTTTATATATTCTGTGACTCTGTCACAAGTGGTCTGGGACCACAGTGGATTGGAACCACAGTGGCTTGATGCCACGGGTGTTTGGTCGATTGGGTGACCTAGAGGATGGAAAACTAGGTTGGGCTGGGCTGCATTGCATACATTTTTAATATGCTATATTGTGAGGGCTAAGGCCCAATGTGCATCTGTGGGCTTAAAGCCCGATTGCGTTATAAGTGGAATTACACTGAGTCTCGGTGACTCACCCCTCTGCTTAATTTTGCAGGTAACCCCTAGTTGCGGATTTGGAGCCAAGGTGGGCTTAAGGTGGCCATGCATTATTTTCTCGTAAACTTTCGTTTCTTATTTAAACTTACTTTTTAAATTTTGGGATTTTGCAATGTAATAAGGCCTCCATAACTTTAATTTGGGTTTTTTCTTTAAATTGGTTATTGCATATCTTATGAATTGTCAAATAAAGAGTTTCCTAAAATAAAAATATAAACAATCATATTTTTAAAGTATTAACAAAAGATGACAAGCGATTAAAGGTTTAAGCTAAATAATCTGGAGATTTTCTTAAAACCTCAACATCATTTTCAAATGTCACGTTTATGGAATTTCCGATTTTCGCCTTTGTGAAACAAAACCGTTTACGACTTTTTAGTTCATTGTTAAATAGAAGATGGTAAGAAAATCTTCAAACAAAATTTTAAATTACCTTTAAGATGGAATCACTAAACGAAAAGTTTTTCCAAACTACGATGTTCTGTTGAAAATTTCAAAACTACATTTCTTGTAACATACCAGATTCGATCGTAACGTATTGACCGGGTTTGGGGTGTTACAAATAAGCCATTATCAACTCATACACATTTCCAATTTAATTTCGTATACCAAGATGTATAAGTTTAGTATAAATTCTACTTTAACTGATTACTCAATTAAACATTAGTATAACTAACCAACACTTTCCACAATACATACACTTCAATAGGCCGAATACATATAAGTTTAAGCATGCCATCACATAATTCATATTTCACATAACTTTGTATCATAAAATCAAGTATTCAACTTACCTCAATTTCATAGCTTAGTATGAACACATACCTGAGCATTTCTAACTTGATTTACACTCGATTTTAACTTATCATTGCCCGTTGAACCATTCGGAATTAAAAAGGATACTCGGATAGTCGAAAGGCTCGTACAATGCCAACGTCCCAGACATGGTCTTACATGTAACCACATATCGATGCCACTGTCCCAGACAGGGTCTTACACGAATCAAATACGATGCCAATGTCCCAGACATGGTCTTACACGTAAATACAAGTCGATGCCAATGTACCAGACGTGGTCTTACACGAAAATACATATCAGAATCCTATGTCATGACATATGTATCCTAACTATTCCTAAAGTTCGTACGGGGCTTTGGAACATCGTATCTCGATCGAATCGAACTCATAAACATAGCTCCCAAGCTTAATTACATTCGAAAATACACATATATATTCATAAAATTCAATTCAACATATAACATTTATATATTTTCAAATTTAACAACATTGATATGCTTATAGACTTACCTCAGATATCAATGGACGGAATAAACGACTATTCGATTATTTTTTATTTTCCCTGATCCAATTCCGTTTTCTTTGGTTCTTGATCTAAACATATTCAAATTACACTTATTTAAACACCATTTTATTCAATTTAGTCTAAAAACACATAAATGGGCAAATTACAATTTTGCCCCTGACATTTTACACTTTTTGTAATTTAGTCCCTATTGCATAAAACACAAAATATGCAAAATTTCATAATAACATGCCTAGGCCTAATTTTACCCATGCTCATACAAGTCCATTTATTTCACATTTTAGTCCCTCAATTTATTATTTTTACAATTTAACCTTAATTACTCAAAATCATCAAAATTTCCAATACAAAACATATTAATTCAAAACATATCTTTCATAATCTATCATCTAACATCACAAAACTCATGAATTCATCAATGGCTTAACTCAAAATATTCATCAAAATAAAAAATTAAAGCATGGGTTTTGTACATTTCATAGCAACGATTTCAAAAACGTAAAAATTATCAAATACCAAGCTAGTTACATACCTTAATCAAGCTTAAATATGACCGAATGAAGCTTGTTCTTTTTTCTTTCTTTTTCTTTTAGTTTCGGCAAAAACAATGAGATGAACATGCATGGCTTTGTTAATTTTATGTTTTATTTTATTTACATTATAATATATTAATTACTATTTTAACCTTATAAAATTAATATAAACATATTATATATATACACATAACCGTCCATCACATAATTTCATGGTCTAATTGCATCATAAATACCTCATGCTATAAGGACAACAACAATTTGGCCCTTACATAATTAACTATCAACTTTTTCATCTTACACGATTAAGCCCTTTTTATTAAATCGGCACTCAAACAACAAAATTAACACACGAAAATTTCATGGATATAAACTCACACATAATAAACACAGAAAATAATTTTTAAATATTTTTCTGACTCGGATTTGTTGTCCCGAAACAACTATTTTGATTAGGGTCAAAACCAGACTGTTGCAATATTCATCACTCGCCTTCGTGTTGTTGGACGGATCTCACGGGTGGCTTGACAACCTATGACGCTAGTTGCTCGAAGGTGACTTCTCTCTCTCCAGCCTAACGGTATATTCACGCCCTCTTAGCTCACACTTTGACAGGATGGAGAGAGAGCACCGGAGTCGTGAGCACACACGATGCCTACTACTTATGGAGCATGGTCCACGACCATATTATCGACTTGGCGTACTTCATTGCTTTATCCTTCCGCCATCAGACTAATCGCCACAGGAAGGGCCCCATCTGCTTAGGCCCTTATGTGACTCGCCTCGCTCGACACTTCGGTCTCCTCGACACACCGGAGCAGTCCTCTACACTCACGCTTGTTGGCCAAATGTCCCCTCAGGGCATCTCGAGCATGCTACATATGAGGATGATCGAGTGGCGTCGTGGATTTGATCCTCTCCAGTACCGATTGTCCCATTAAGATGATCAAGATGATCCCGAGAACATCACTGAGGATGTTCCTCTCCCTCACGAGGATCCACCTCACCCTCCACCTCTGAGTCACCGACCTCCTTCTTCTGCTCCTACATTAACAGACATATCCGAGTGTCTCACTCACTTCGAGCAGCAGTGCTTTCAGTGGTTTGACAGTCTCGAGGCTACAGTGCAGCAGATCTGCAACCATCTCCATATTTCAACTTCGGTACCATCGACTCGCGACGCGTCTGACGATGAGGATCTTTGTGTAACAGCCCGGTTTAGACCCTAGTCGAGACATTGGTTTTGAGACCACAAATATGAGGTCAAAAAAATATTTTAAAAATATTTTTTATGTTTATAATGTGTGATTGAGCCTCTGTGAAAGTTTCGTGTGAAAATTTTATCGACTGTGTGTCAAATGGGGAGAAAGGACTTAATTGTACAAAGTGTAAAATACTGTGTGCTGATTGTTAAGTGCTTAATTGTTGTTGTCTTTATAATGTGGAGGCCTTATGAGGCAATTAGCCCATTATTAAAGTTAGTGGATGGTTAAATGACATAATAACCTTAATGTTTATTTGTCTTATATGATTAATAGAAAGGCAAATTGGTAAAATGACTATTAAGTTATTATAATCAAAACAAAACAAATGAAATGGCCATTCTGTCATCTTTCTTCCACCGAATGTTGAAGAGAAGAATAGCCACGGAAGCATTTTAGGTTTTGGCACATTCATAGCTTGATTAAAGGTCTATTTTTGTTTGGTTTTTAATAATTTCTACGTTTTTGTGATCGTTGCATTGTGCTCTAGCTAGCCCATACTTTAATTTAAGAAATTGACGGTAATTTTGAGATATGCCATTGATGAATGCTTGAGCTATGTGTTAGTTGATAGTGAAATATGGAATATATGTGAAGGATGAACATGTTTTGTCTTTGAATTTTTAGTGAAATTGAGTAACTTGGGCTAAATTGAGAAAAGTGTAAATTGAAGGATTAAAATGTGAAATAAATGAAATGTGTGGGCTTGTATTAGCATGGGAAGAATTCAGCTAAGCATATGTGATTTGAAATTGTGTGTATTTTGTGATTTGATGAAATAGGGACTAAAGTGTCGAAAGGTGAAAATTGAGGGCTATTTTGTAAAATGCCCAAATTTTATGTGTTTGGACTAAATTGAATGAATTGGTGTTTGAGTGAGTTGAATTTAAATGTGTATAAGCCAAGAAAGGAGAGGTTCGGATCGAGATCGAGGCAAAGACAAAGTGCTCAATTAATCGATCGTTTCGGTATTTCGACGTATGAGGTAAGTTCGGACATAGTACAAGTTGTTAATTTACCTTCTATGTGATGTGAATTGAATGATAGATACTGAATTAGAAATGTAATGAATGAAATTGAGTAACGAGGAACTAAGTGTGCGTAATTGAATTCAGACAGAGTTGATTAGCGCTGTGTGTACGAAATAACAGAAGCTTTGGCTTCATGGTTGGCATTATGTGTGCGATTCCAAATTACATTCAGTTTTGTATTGAGGCACTAAGTGTGCGATGTTATATAAACTTCAACTATGAATTGAGGCACTAAGTATGCGAAGTTAATTTAGTTTCGACTACAAATTGAGCACTAAGTGTGCGATTAAATCTAATGAATAATGAAGGCTGGATCGAGATACAATATCAAGCATAAATTAGCTTGGATGGTGAGTAACCATGTGTTGGCTAAGGTATGTATTGAACCTTTGTGGTTGAGGACATTGTTTATGACTTCATGAGTGGTTGAGTAAGATTATCGGCTATGAATGATATGGTATAAACATTTGGAAATTGATCTATGTGATGAGTTCTTGTTGTGCATTGTATTTGAACTATTAAGTTGAATGTATTATGTTACGAACTTACTAAGCTTTTGAAAGCTTACTGTGTGATTTGTTTCTCTGTTTTACAGTGTTAGTAAAGCTAGCTCGGATCCAGGGATCGTCAGCATCTCTATCACACTATCGGCAATCTATTTTGGTACTTTTGAATATGTGTACATTTGAATATGGCATGTATAGGCTAGTTGTTTTGAAACATGATTGAGATGTGTAAATAGCCATGTGATGTGGCTAGATAAAAGTTGGTAATAGGCATAAATTAATATGGTATATGATGTATGTTAAGGTATGACTTGATGGCAATGAAAATGACTTATGAATGGTAAGTTTATTGATAGATTGCTGCCATAGTGATTTAATGAAATTGTGGATGAATCATGCTTGGTTTTACATATAAATTGGCATGATTGGTAATGAGATTGAATATGGAGATTTTTTGTATTATTTGACATGTCTTTGATTGTCAATTGTACTTGAAATGAATTGATTTATTGCTTGTAGGGTTGACCCAAGTGTGGGTGGCATTTTGGCCTTGCAAATGGCCTATTATGCATACACGGCCGTGGCACACGGGCGTGCTTGATGGTCGTGTGAACAAGTCAGTAGCTAGCCTAATTTTACACGGCCATGGCACACGGGCGTGTCTGGTGGCCGTGTGGATAAGTTAGTATACATGCTCTGTTTTGGCACGGCCAAGACACATGGGTGTGTCTGGTGGCCGTGGGAGGCACACGGCCTGCCCACACGGCCGTATTACCTCTGTAACTTAGAAAAGTTTTTAAATTACTGAGAAATTCTATATGTGTTTAGTTTAGTCCTGACCCTATTCTAAAGCATAATTAAGGTCTCGTAGACCTTGATAAGAGACTATATGTTCGTATTTTCATATGATTGATTGGTGATTGACTATGTGTTATAAAATGAACGTGAAATGTTCTGATTATTAGGTAATGCCTCTTAACCCTATTCTAGTGACGGTTTCCGGTTAGGGGTTTTACATTTTATTGGTATCAGAGCTACGGTTTAGTCGATTCTTAGACTAATGTAGCGCGTGTGAGTCTAGCTATACATGCCATATAAATAATTGTGATATTGTGATGAATCCTGGCAGTTAAAAATGTGTTTTTATATAGTAATGGATCCTGATCGAGCAGTTGCTGACGATGTTGAGAGTAATGCGCCTGCTCCCGCTCAAGGGACAGTGCCGGCCACATCTAGGCTGAATGATAGTGGTGAGGGAGGAAAGGCTAAGCAAGTCTTCTTTCGAATGATGAGTAAGTGGTTTTTAGAGTTCGTTCAAACGAATCCGGCTGCTCCACAACCTCCACCCCCATAAGTACCTGTTGTGCCTCAAGTTGTAGATCCGAATCGATTGAATAAGCTTCTTGTGGATAAGATCAGAAAGTACGGGGCCGAAGAGTTTAGGGCCACAGCTGATGATGATGCTGAGCGAGCCGAGTTTTGGCTCAAGAATACAATCTGAGTGTTTGATGAGATGTCGTTCACCCCTGATGAATGTATTAAGTGTGTAGTTTCCTTGTTGAGAGTTACGGCATATAACTGGTGGAAAACATTGATATATATGGTTCCAAGAGAGTGAATCACCTAGGATTTCTTTCAAGTTGAATTTCAGAAGAAATATATTAGTCAACGATTCATAGATCAAAAACGTAAAGAGTTTTTGGTCCTGAAACAAGGCCGTATGTCTGTTACTGAGTATGAACGAGAGTTTGTAATATTGAGCCAATATGCACGGGAATGTGTTTCGACTGAAGCCACTATGTGTAAACGCTTCATTGAAGGGTTGAATGAGGATATTAAGTTGTTGGTTGGGATACTTGACATAAATGAATTTGTTGTGTTAGTAGAAAGAGCTTGTAAAGCCGAGGAGCTTAGTAAAGAAACGAGGAAAGCTGATTCTGAAGCTCGTGATGAAAGAAAAAGATCGATGAGTAAGTTTTCTCAACCTTTGAAGAAGAGATTTAGAGATGCAAGTAATCATTCAAATGCTTCGTTTGGACATCCGAGTAGATATCGTGTGAGACAAAGCATGGTCCACGAGTTCAAATTCCGACTGAATCAAGTGTTGGAAGTGT
This sequence comes from Gossypium sturtianum, assembly GCA_025698515.1. NCBI lineage: Eukaryota > Viridiplantae > Streptophyta > Magnoliopsida > Malvales > Malvaceae > Gossypium > Gossypium sturtianum. The sequence goes on along the minus strand of CM046950.1, from coordinate 65,623,737 downwards.
CAAAAGTAACAAACCTGAGTGTAGACAGTGCGGAAGACGACATGTGGGAGAATACTAGGGCAAGTATAATAATCGAACTTGTTATAAGTTTGGATCACGAGATCACTTCATTGGAGATTGCCCAAAGTTAACTGAAGAAGAAAATGTTCAGAGTATGAGACCGAGTAACACGACGGCTAGGGGTAGATCACCCAGAAACACTGGAAATCTGAGTGGAAGTCAAAGAGGGACTATCGATACAGCTGTGAGATCAGAGGCGAGAGCACCTGCCCGAGCCTATGCCATACGCGCATGAGAGGAAGCGTCATCTCTAGACGTCATCACTGGTACTTTTACTTTATTTGATACTGATGTGATTGCATTGATAGATCCAGGTTCTACTTATTTCTATGTGTGTGTGAATCTAGTATCAAGTAAGACTCTATCTGTTGAGTCTACTGAATTCGTGATTAGAGTATTGAACCCCTTAGGCAAGTGTGTCTTGATAGATAAAGTGTGCAAGAACTTTCCGTTGATGTTTCAGGATATATGCTTTCCAACTAATTTGATGTTGCTACCATTCGATGAATTTGATATAATTCAGGGTATGGATTGGCTCACTTTGCATAATGCCATTGTGAATTGTAAACGAAAGAGTATTGAATTAAGAAGCCAGAATGGTGAGATAGTTCGAATTGAATCCAGTGATTTGAAAGGGTTACCAGCTGTTGTATCTATGATGAAAGCTTTGAACTATGTGAGAAAGGGTTGCGAAGCTTATCTGGCATATGTGATTGATACAAAGGTGTCAGAAAAGAAAGTTGAATCTGTGCCTGTGGTTTGTGAATTCCCTAATGTGTATCCTGAAGAGTTATCGGGATTACCTCCAATTCGAGAAGTTGAATTTGGAATTGAATTGGTGCCGGGAACAACTCCTATCTCAATAGCTCCGTATAGAATGGCACCAATAGAATTGAAAGAGTTAAAGTCTCAGTTGCAAGAGTTGACTGATAGAGGATTTGCACGACTGAGTTTCTTGCCCTGGGGTGCTCTTGTGTCGTTCATAAAAAAGAAAGACGGCACTATGAGGATGTGTATTGACTATCGACAGTTGAACAAAGTAACGATAAAGAATAAATATACATTGCCTCGCATTGATGATTTATTTGATCAGTTGAAAAAAGCTACAGTGTTTTCTAAGATAGATTTGAGATCGGGCTACTACCAGCTATGAGTCAAAGAGTCAGATGTACCGAAGACTACTTTTAGAAAGAGGTACAGGCATTATGAGTTTTTAGTTATGCCTTTTGGATTAACGAATGCTCCTATAGTGTTTATGCATCTGATAAATCAGATATTCAGACCGTATTTGGATCGTTTTGTTGTGGTGTTCATTGATGATATTTTGATTTATTCTTGTGATGAAACGTAACATGTCGAGCATTTGAGAATTGTGCTACAGACTCTGTGTGAAAAGCAATTGTATGCAAAATTCAGTAAATGTGAGTTTTGGCTGCGTGAGGTTGGTTTTCTGGGGCATATTGTGTCAGGTACAAGAATACGAGTTGATCCGAGTAAAATCTCAGCTATTTTAGAATGGAAACCTCCGAGAAATGTGTCTGAAGTCCGTAGTTTTCTGGGACTAGCGGGATATTATAGACGGTTTGTGAAAGGTTTCTCAATGATTGCGACTCTGTTAACGAAGTTACTACAGAAAGATGTTAAATTTGAATGGTCAGAAAGGTACCAGCAGAGTTTTGATCAGTTGAAAGCGCTATTGATAGAGGCACCAGTATTAGTTCAGCCTGAATTGGGTAAAGAATTCATAGTTTACAGTGATGCATCGTTGAATGTTTTGGGCTGTGTGTTGATGCAAGAAGGCAAAGTCATCGCTTATGCTTCGAGGCAGTTAAAGCCGCATGAAAAGAACTATTCGATGGATGATCTTGAATTAGCCGCGATTGTGTTTGCATTGAAGATTTGGCGTCACTACCTATTTGGCGAGAAATGTTATATTTATATTGATCACAAGAGTTTGAAGTACTTGATGACTCAGAAAGAATTGAATTCGCGACAGAGAAGATGGTTAGAATTGTTGAAAGATTATGAACTTGTGATTGATTATCATCTGGGCAAAGCTAATGTTGTTGCCGATGCCTTGAGTCGAAAGTCTTTATGTGCTGTGCGAGCTATGAGTACTCAAATAGATCTGTGTGAGGATTATTCAGTTTTGGCTGAGTTGAAAGTGAGGCCGATGTTTGTAAGTCAGATTTGCAATGCTCAGAAAAGTGATGATGAGATAATAGCAAAACGAGCTCAATGTGATTTGAATTTCGATTCAGAATTTCGAATTGATAGTGATGATTGTCTGAGATTTAGAGATCAAATTTGTGTTCCGAAGAATTCAAAGTTAATTCAGTTGATTTTGAACGAAGCTCACAATAGTCGCTTGACTGTTCATCCGGGGAGTACGAATTTGTATAACGATCTGAAACAGTTTTATTGGTGGCATGGTATGAAAAGAGATATTTCTAACTTTGTGTCGAAATGTTTAGTTTGTCAGCAAGTTAAAGCTGAACATCAGGTTCCATCCGGTTTGTTACAACCGATTATGGTTTCTGAGTGGAAATGGGAGAGAATCACGATGGACTTTGTGTCGGGATTGCCGTTATCTCTGGGAAAGAAAGATGCAACCTGGGTGATAGTTGATAGGTTGACAAAATCAGCTCATTTTGTTTCGGTAAGAGCTGATTATTCACTTGATAAGTTAGCCGAACTGTATATTGCTGAGATTGTGAGATTGCACGGGGTGCCACTATCTATCGTATCTGACAGAGATCCAAGATTTACCTCGTGATTTTGGAGGAAATTGCAAGAAGCTTTAGGCACAAAAATGCATTTCATCATTGCATTTCATCCGCAAACGGATGGACAATCCGAGTGGATCATTCAGGTTCTCGAAGATATGTTGAAGTGTTGTATTCTTGAATTTGAATGTACATGGGAAAAGCATTTACCGTTGATTGAGTTTGCGTACAACAACAGTTTTCAATCTAGCATTAAAATGGCACCGTATGAGGCTCTTTACGGTCGAAAATGTCAAACTCCATTGTATTGGACTGAGCTGAGTGAGAATAAGATTCACGGAGTTGATTTGATAAAATAAACTGAGCAGAAAGTCAAGGTGATCCGTGATAGTTTGAAAGCAGCTTCAGATCGTCAGAAATCCTATGCAGATTCGAAACGAAAAGATATTGAATTTGAAGTTGGTGACAAAGTGTTTTTGAAAGTGTCTCCGTGGAAGAAAATACTTTGATTTGGCCGAAAAGGCAAGTTGAGTCTGAGATTCATCGGGCCATATAAGATTATCGATTGTGTTAGGCCAGTTGCTTATAGATTATTGTTGCCATTTGAGTTAGAAAAGATTCATAATGTGTTTCATGTGTCAATGCTTCGACGTTACAGATCTGATCCGTCTCATGTGATTGCTCCTACTGAGAACGAAATTTAGTCAGATTTGTCATATAGTAAAGAACCAATCCAAATTCTAGCACGTGAGATCAAAGAGTTGAGAAATAAAAGAATTTCCTTAGTGAAAGTGTTGTGGCATAAACACGGAGTTGAGGAGGCTACGTGGGAGCATGAAGATGCTATGAGAGAGCAATATCCACACCTATTCACTGGTAAGATTTTTGGGGACGAAAATCCCTAAGGGAGGAGAGTTGTAACAGCCCGATTTAGACCCAAGTCAGGACAGTGGTTTTGAGACCACAAATCTGAGGTCGAAAAAATATTTTAAAATTATTTTTTATGTTTATAATGTGTGATTGAGCCTGTGTGAAAGTTTCGTGTGAAAATTTTATCGACTGTGTGTCAAATGGTGAGAAAGGACTTAATTGTATAAAGTGTAAAATGCTGTGTGCTGATTGTTAAGTGCTTAATTGTTGTTGTCTTTATAATGTGGAGGCTTTATGAGGCAATTAGCCCGTTATTAAAGTTAGTTCATGGTTATATGACATAATAACCTTAATGTTTATTTGTCTTATATAATTAATAAAAGGGCAAATTGGTAAAATGATTATTAAGTTATTATAATCAAAACAAAACAAATGAAATGGCCATTCTCTCATCTTTCTTCCACCGGATGTTGAAGAGAAGAATAGCCATGGAAACATTTTAGGTTTTAGCACATTCCTAGCTTGATTAAATGTCCATTTTTGTTCGGTTTTTAATAATTTCTACGTTTTTGTGATCGTTGCTTTGTGCTCTAGCTAGCCCATGCTTTTATTTTAGAAATTGATGGTGATTTTGATATATGCCATTGATGAATGCTTGAGCTATGTGTTAGTTGATAGTGAAATATGGAAGATATGTGAAGGATGAACATGTTTTGTCTTTGAATTTTTAGTGAAATTGAGTAATTTGGGCTAAATTGAGAAAAGTTTAAATTGAAGGATTAAAATGTAAAATAAATGAAATGTGTGGGCTTGTATTAGCATGGGAAGAATTCGGCTAAGCATATGTGATTTGAAATTGTGTGTATTTTGTGATTTGATGAAATAGGGAATAAAGTGTCGAAAGGTGAAAATTGAGGGCTATTTTGTAAAATGCCCAAATTATGTGTGTTTGGACTAAATTGAATGAATTGGTGATTGAATGAGTTGAATCTAAATGTGTATAGACCAAGAAAGGAGAGGTTCGAATCGAGATCGAGGCAAAGACAAAGTGCTCGATTAATCGACCATTTCGGTATTTCGACGTCCGAGGTAAGCTCGGACATAGTACAAGTTGTTAATTTACCTTCTATGTGATGTGAATTGAATGATAGATATTGAATTAGAAATGTAATAAATGAAATTGAGTAACGAGGCACTAAGTGTACGTAATTGAATTGAGACAGAGTTGATTAGCACTGTATGTGCGAAATAACAAAAGCTTTGGCTTCATAGTTGGCACTGTGTGTGCGATTCCGATTTACGTTCGGTTTTGTATTGAGGCACTAAGTGTGCGATGTTATATAAACTTCAGCTATGAATTGAGGCACTAAGTGTGCGAAGTTAATTTACTTTCGACTACAAATTGGGCACTAAGTGTACGATTAAATCTAATGAATAATGAAGGCTGGATCGAGATACAATATCGAGCATAAATTAGCTTGGATGGTGAGTAACCATGTGTTAGCTAAGGTATGTATTGAACCTTTGTGGTTGAGGAGATTGCGCATGACTTCATGAGTGGTTGAGTAAGATTATCGGCTATGAATGATATGGTATAAACATTTGGAAATTGATCTATGTGATGAGTTATTGTTGTGCATTGTATTTGAACTTTTAAGTTGAATGTATTATGTTACGAACTTACTAAGGTTTTGAAAGCTTACTGTGTGATTTGTTTCTCTATTTTACAGTGCTAGTAAAGCTAGCTCGGATCCGGGGATCGTCAGCATCTCTATCACACTATCAACAAACTATTTTGGTACTTTTGAATATGTGTAAATTTGAATATGGCATGTAGAGGCTAGTTGTTTCGAAACATGATTGAGATGTGTAAATAGCCATGTGATGTGGCTAGATAAAAGTTGGTAATAGGCATAAATGAATTTGGTATATGATGTATGTTAAGGTATGACTTGATGTCAATGAAAATGACTTATGAATGGTAAGTTTATTGATAGATTGCTGCCATAGTGATTTAATGAAATTGTGGATGAATCATGCTTGGTTTTACATATAAATTGGCATGATTGGTAATGAGATTGAATATGGAGATTTGTTGATTATTTGGCATGTCTTTGATTGTCAATTGTACATGAAATGAATTGATATATTTCTTGTAGGGTTGACCCAAGTGTGGGTGGCATTTTTGCCTTGCAAATGGCCTATTATGCATATACGGTCGTGGCACACGGGCGTGCTTGATGGTCGTGTGAACAAGTCAGTAGCTAGCCTAATTTTACACGGCCATGGCACACGGGCGTGTCTGGTGGCCGTGTGGATAAGTCAGTATACATGCTCTGTTTTGGCACGACCAAGACACATGGGTGTGTCTGGTGGCCGTGGGAGGCACACGGCCTGCCCACACGGGCGTGTGACCTCTATAACTTAGAAAAGTTTTTAAATTACCGAGAAATTCCATATGTGTTCAGTTTAGTCCCGACCCTATTCTAAAGCATAATTAAGATCCCGTAGACCTCGATAAGAGACTATATGTTCGTATTTTCATATGATTGATTGGTGATTGACTATGTGTTGTAAAATGAAGGTGAAATGTTCCGATTGTTAGGTAATGCCTCTTAACCCTATTCCGGTGACGGTTTCGGGTTAGGGGTGTTACACTTTGAGACAATTTATTTTCTTTCAGTCTTTATTTTTATTTTTAGTTTTCTTTTTCTTTTTATTTTTTAGTCTATTTTCCTTTATGCTTTTTATCCTATTTTCAAAGACTTATCTTTTTTATTTTGAACTATATTTTAGTTTTTATGATTGTTCCTAATCGAGTAATCCCTTAATCTTCTTCCACAGTTGTGTTTATTTTCTTAATAGTTGCTCAGAATCAGGCACTTTACTTTGCTATATCCACAATTTCGCATTCACTATTCCACGGATTTCATCCAAAATTCAGTAAGTTTCACTTCTCCCCCTCTCTTATGATATTCCCATTATATTGTTATTATTTATTTTAGTACATTGAGGACAATGTACATCTTAAGTGTGGAGAGGTTAATTATATCATTATTAGAAAATCCCTGAATTATGTCTGTGTCTTAAGTAATTTTCTCATATGACTATTAGAATGAAACTTCTATTGACTTATGATTTTTATTGATATGTTTTGGATTAAATCATAGGTAATTGTGCATTGATTGTTTAAACTTTAAGACATTAGAGAATCAAGCATGATAAGTCTATTTTCAGAATTAAAATTGCTAGGTTGTTTCCCTAAATTTAAATATTACCTTGAAGTTTGAGATTTACAAGATCGACATAAAAAAAACCATAATTTTTGTGAGATTTTTAGCCTTTTAGAGCATACACTTTTCTTTCTCACTTTACTATTTGTTATTCTAGAACTTACTTCGATTATGCATATCGAGACACACCTTTGATTTGATATACTGAGATGATAAAGGCACCTAGGTTTTAACCCACTTATTCTATTAAAAGCCTACCTTCATAATTAACCCCTAGTGAAACCCTTTGAGCCTAATAAACCGTTTCTTGACTCACCCATTAATATTAATCCAAAACTTATTTTTGATTTGTTATTCCCATTTTATTGACTCCCTTTTTGTCGAGATTTGATTTGGTTAGTTGCCTAACTATGTTCTTTTGTTTCAGTTGTTAAATTATTTCTTATTATTCAAAAAAAAAAAACAAAAAAAAGTGGAAATATTTATTCATTTATGTTGATATTTACTAGTCCTTTAAGTTTGAGCTTAAGTAATTAATTTCACATTTTGAGAAGAAGCTCGTGTTGAAGAGTTTTCAATTGATGTAATTATTCAGTATTAGTTTATTTTTCTAGTTAGGTAAATTGTCAAATCAATCTCAATTCTAAACCTCTATTTCCGCCCTTATACACACCTTTAACCCAAACCCCATTACAACCCTTTAAAGACCTTTTGATTTGTGTATCATCTCATTTTATAGTGGTGGAGATTTGATTTTCATGCAAGCCTATGGTAATAACTTTTCGTGTTTGACTTTTGAGTGCTTAATTTTTGACCCTTAAACACTTTGAGTGATTTGAGCGAATCTTTAGTGAGGATGTTGAATCTTGTCGGTCTTGAATTAAAGGTAATTATTTAGATAAAGGGAAACACCTATGTTTTCATACTATAAAAATGATGACTTGGATTGTTTGAATCTTTAGTGCTCTTTTAGTTAAATTATCAATGTGTGATTATTTGTGAATTATGATAAGACATTATTGATGAGAGTTATGAATTGAGGAAGTTTAATTTTGATTGTGAGTTGAGGATTTTGCTTGAGGACAAGCAAACGCTTAAGTGTGTGGATATTTGATAAACCATAAAAGTAACACATTTTAATCCCATGCTTAGCGTGTTTTTGGATGCTTTATTATACAATTTTGTGAATTCGATGCTCCTAATCCTTTAAATTCATGTTTCTATACTTAGGAGAGCATAGGGAAGCAAAAGGAGCAGAAAACGGGCCAAAATCGGACAAAACGGGCCATCTCAATGATCCACACGGCCAAGCCAGTACCACCCGTGTGCCAGCCCGTGTCGATCGAGAGCAATGCAAACTTGCACACGGCCTGTGCCTTCTCACATGGGCTGATCACACGCCCGTGTCCTTGTCGTACCTTGTTTTGTTTTCACGCGGAAAAAGCAAATTTTTAGGATTTTTTGGCATTCTAAAGTCTATAAATACACACCAGAGGAATACCTAAGGGAGCATGCAGAGTAGAATGAAGAAATTAGTCGAAGGAAGCCGTCGGAATCATCTCGGAAGCAGATCCACTCCAAGATTGAAGATCTCCATCAAGCTCTTTAGAAGTTTTTGGGTTCTTTATGTCTTGTTGTTTTCTTGATTCTAAAATGTTTTCCTTTTACGTTATGAACTAAACTCCCTAAATACCTAGGGAGGATGAAACCTATGATGAAACTTATTATTTAATTATCCGAATTGCATGATAAATACTTGTTCTCGTTCTTAATTATGTGTTCTAAACCCTTGCTTTAATATATTCAGGATATTAATTCAAGTTTAATGTGCTTATTCAGTGGAGCAAAAGTCCCTGTTTAAGAGAAGATCTAGCATAATTAAGCGGAGTTGATTGCAACCCTAGAAATAGGACGACATAAATCTATAGGATTAGAGTCAAATCTAATAAGGGAATCCATAAATCGAGTTAATGCGATGATAAGGGTTTTAATTAGAAAGAGATTTCAATTAATCAACCTAGAGTCATTTGTTCTTATTCTCGAAAGAGATATTAACATAATTTAGGAATTTCTACGGATCAAGACAAGTGAATAAATCGTTTATTTCAGAGTCGTAATAATAAGTGAAGTCTAGGTGGATTCTTCCTTGGGTATTGTCTTTATTCATTGGTTTATTTCGATTACTCTCTTCACTCTCTATCGCGTTCATAGTAAATTAGTTAGTTAAATTTTAGATTAAAATAAATCCCCTTAATTATTAGGCTAAATAATAGAAAGATAGTTATTACTAGTAATTTTAGTCCTTGTGGATATGATATTCTGGACTCACCATAGCTATACTACTGTTTGATAGGTGCGCTTGCCTTTGTCGAATTATTAGTTAGTTTTGAGACCATCAGCCATCTGAAAGTAGACCTCCCACGGTCAGTCAGGAAGGAGGAGCAAGGGAAGCCTTCCTCCACATGATGAACGAGTGGTATTCAGAGTTTCTTCAAACAAATTTGAATGCTCAACATCCTCCACCCCCTCCTTATCCCCAATCAATTCCCGTAGCTCCTTAAGGTGTGGAATTGGTAAAACTGAATAAGCCTCTGGTTGATAAGATTCGAAAGCAAGGGGCTGAGGAATTCAGGGCTAATGTAGATTATGACCCCGAGAGAGCCGAGTTCTTGCTTGAGAATACTATCAAGGTATTTGATGAGTTACCATGTACATCCGAAGAATGTTTGAAATGTACTATATCATTATTGAGGGACACAGCATATCACTGGTGGAAGACACTAGTATATGTGGTACCAAGAGAGAAAGTTACATGGGAATTCTTTCAAGAGGAATTCCTAAAGAAATACATTAGTCAGTGGTTCATCGATCAGAAACATGAAAAATTTCTTGAGCTAAAACAGGGCCAAATGTCAGTAACAGAGTATGAGTGAGAATTTGTTAGGCTCAGTAAGTATGCCCGAGAGTGTGTTTCCTCCGAGTCTATTATGTGTAAAAGGTTCGAAGATGGGCTGAATGAAGACATTCGACTGTTAGTTGGAATCTTGGAACTAAAAGAATTTGTTGTATTGGTTGAACGAGCTTTCAAAGCCAAAGAGCTAAGCAAAGAGAAAAGAAAGGCCGAGAGTGAGGTTAGAGATGTAAGAAAAAGGCCGATGAGTAAGTCATTTCAATCTCATCAAAGAAATCCAGAGAAATGTATTCTCGTTCGAATGTTTCAGCTGGGTATTCGCACAGAGATAGCAGGAAGAAATATTCGGGTTTTAAATCTTAAGCTACTTCAATGGCAAGCGTGGGTAATGTTAGGTCTAAAAGACCTGAATGTCAGCATTGTGGAAGAAGACATCCCGGCGAGTGTAGGATGAATGACCAAGCTTGTTTCAAGTGTGGTTCTCAAGAGCATTTTATCCGAGATTGCCCTGAGATGGATGAGAAAGAACAATTTCTGAGTGCAAGGACAAGTAATAATACCAATAGGGGTAGGCCACCGAGAAATACTGGGAATGGAACTAGCAGTAAAGGTGTGATGAAGAATTCAGCTATGAGATCCGAAGCTAGAGCACCTGCTAGAGCTTATGCCATACGTGCTTGTGAGGATGCGTCATCTCCCGATGTTATTACTGGTACATTTTCTCTTTATGGTACTAATGTTATTGCATTGATCGATCCTGGATCGACTCATTCTTATGTTTGTGTGAATTTTGTATCTAGTAAGAGTTTACCAGTTTAGTTTACTAAGTTTGTGATTAAAGTGTCAAACCCCTTAGGCAAATATGTGCTAGTTGATAAAGTTTACAAGAATTGTCCTTTGATGATTCGAGGTCACTGTTTTCTGGCTAACTTAATGTTGTTGCCATTTGATGAATTCGATGTTATTTTGGGTATGGACTGGTTGACACTGCATGATGCCATAGTAAATTGTAGACTGAAAACTATTGAATTAAAATGTGAAAATGGTGACGTTCTTCAGGTTGAAACCGATGAATCAAGTGAAATTTCTATTGTGATTTCGTCTATAGCTACTCAGATATACGTAAGGAAAGGTTGTGAAGCTTATCTTGCTTATGTTTTGAATACAAATATGTCTGAATTGAAACTTGAATTAGTGCCGGTAGTCTGTGAATATCCGGATGTGTTTCCAAAGGAGTTGCCCGGGTTACCTCCGATCAAAGAGATTGAGTTTGCTATTGATTTAGTACCCGGGACATCGCCAATATCGATTGCTCTATTTAAGATGGCTTCGACTGAATTGAAAGAATTAAAAGCTCAGTTGCAAGAGTTGACAGATAAGGGTTTTGCGAGACCGAGTTTTTCTCCCTGAGGTGCTCTAGTGTTATTTGTAAAGAAGAAAAACGAATCTATGAGACTTTGTATCGATTATTGAAAGCTCAACAAGGTGACTATAAAGAACAAGTATCGTTTGCCGAGGACTGATGACTTGTTTGATCAGTTGAAAAGAGCAACGGTATTCTTGATGATTGATTTGAGATCTGGCTACTATCAGTTGAGAGTTAAAGAGTCGGATGTGCTGAAAACTACTCTCAGGACAAGGTACGGGCATTATGAATTTCTTGTTATGCCTTTTGGATTAACTAATTCTCCTGCTATTTTTATGGACTTGATGAATCAAATTTTCTGACCGTATTTGGAAAAGTTTGTGGTTGTGTTCATCGATGACATTCTGATTTATTCTTGAGATGAGTCTGAGCATGTCGAGCACTTGGGAACTGTATTACAGGTGTTGAGAGATAAGAAATTATTTGCTAAATTTTGTAAAAGTGAGTTTTGGCTCTGAAAAGTCAAATTTTTGGGACATATTGTTTAAGGTGATGGTATTCGGGTTGATCCAAGTAAGATTTCGGCAATTGTTAATTGGAAACTGCCAAGGAATGCATCTGAAGTTAGAAGCTTTTTGGGCTTAGCCAGTTATTACTAACGTTTTTCCAAAGGATTTTTGATGATTGCTACTCCTATGACCAAGTTGTTGCAAAAAGATGTTAAATTTAAATGGTCCGAAAAATGTCAGCGAAGTTTTGAGAAATTGAAAGCATTATTGACTGAGGCACCGGTTTTAGTACAACCTGAATTGAGAAAAGAATTCGTAATTTATAGTGATGCGTCATTGAATGGTTTGGGTTGTGTGTTGATGCAATAAGGCAAAGTGATAGTTTATGCCATGAGACAGTTGAAAGCACACGAGAAGAATTATCCGATGCACGATTTGGAATTGGCCGCCATTGTTTTTTCTTTGAAAATTTGGCGTCATCATTTGTACGGTGAGAAATGCCATATCTTTACTGATCATAAGAGTTTAAAATATTTGATGACTCAGAACGATCTAAACTTACGACAATGGAGATGGCTCGAGTTACTAAAAGAGTATGAACTAGTGATTGACTATCATCCGGGAAAGGTGAATGTAGGTGCAGATGCTTTGAGCAGAAAGTCCTTGTTTGCTTTGAGAGCTATAAGTACGAGATTGAATTTGTCTAATGATGGTTCAATTTTGGCCGAGATGAGAGCTAGACCGATATATCTTCAGCAAATTTGTGAAGCTCAGAAAAATGATAGTGAATTGCAAGCTAAAAGAGCTCAGTGTGAATCGAACAGTGATTTAGAATTTCGGATCGATTCAGATGATTGTTTCATGTTTCGAGATAGAATATGTGCTATATGTGCTCTGAAAAATGATGAACTTATCCAGAAAATTTTACACGAGGCACACAGTGGTTGTTTATCAGTTCAACCGGGTAGTACGAAAATGTATAATGATTTGATGAAATTGTATTGGTGGTCAGGTATGAAACGAGATATTTCTGAGTTTGTTTTGAGAAGTTTGATTTGTCAACAAGTAAAAGCCGAACACCAAGTGCCTTCGGGTTTACTTCAGCCAGTGATGGTACCCGAGTGGAAATGGGATAGGATTATGATGGACTTCGTAACGAGTTTGCCTTTGACTCCGAAAAAGAAAGATGCGGTCTGGGTTGTCTTTGATAGATTGACGAAATCGACTCATTTTATACCGGTACGTTCTGACTATTCACTTGATAAGCTAGCAGAATTGTACATTGCTGAGATTGTAAGATTGCACGGAGTGCCTATTTCTATTATTTCGGATAGAGATCCGATGTTTACTTCGAGATTTTGGAAGAAATTACAAGAAGCTTTGGGTATGAAGTTAAAATTTAGTACCGCTTTTGTAACGCCCCAAAAATATTTAATATTTATTTTTGTATGTTTGTGACACAACTGTGTATCTGCTTCAGTGGTTAAGTGTTCTGGGAGTGTCTGAGAAGTCTTGGGTTCAAGACTTAGCTTGGGCAAAATTTTGTTTTTTGTTTGAATAAACCCCTATCTTTAGACAGTAGGCTTATAAATAAATGTTGTTAATTTATGTCAGAATGGGCCTGCTGGTCTGGTGGTTAAGGGGAATGTAAATGAGCTAGAGATCTGGAGTTCGAGTCCTTGCGCGAGCAAAAGAGTTGTTTTTGCTGCTTGTGCCGTGTGAGTGTTTTGGTGCAGTGGAAATACTGAGTGGTTGAGTAGTTGTGGGATTGGTAGAGGAAATTAAGGAATTTGAAGTGTGTGTGGAAAGTGGACGGTTGGTGTTGAGGATTTTAAGGAGAGGACTAGGGAATGGGATGAGATTGAGCTAAACTTGAACTCTGTTTTTCCAAAATTCAGCACCCTCTTCCCAAATTCCCCAAGTTTCGACGACAAAACCCTTTCCCCTTAGCCGAAATCTCTTTTTGGCAATTCGGCTTTAGCTTTTTTTTTTCTCTGGAATTTTCGATAACTGTGTTCTTCTCTGTCGAATTGCATTTCGTTCTCCCCTCTCCACTTTGCTTTTTTTTACTCCTCTTCTTCTTTCTCGAACCCTTTGATAAGCCATAAAAGTAACACATTTTAATCCCACACTTAGCGTGTTTTTGGATGTTTATTTATATAATTTGGTGAATTCAATGCTCCTAATCCTTTAAATTCATGTTTCTATACTCAGTAGAGCATAGGGGAGCGAAAGGAACGGAAAACGGGCCAAAATCAGACAAAACGGGCCATACTAAGGATTCACACGGCCAAGCCAGAACCACATGGGTGGAGCACATGCCCGTGTGGACCACACGGGATGGACACACGCCCGTGTGTCAGCCCGTGACGATCGCGTGTCACCCAAATTTACACACGGCCTGGGCACTCTCACACGGGCTGATCACACACCCGTGTCCCTGTCGCACCTTGCTTCGTTTTCAAGTAGAAAAAGCCAATTTTTAGGGTTTTGGGTATTCTAAAGTCTATAAATACCCACCAAAGGAAGACCCAGGGAGCACGCAGAGTAGAACGAAGAAATTACTCGAAGGAAGCTGTCGGAATCATCTCGGAAGCAGATCCACTCCAAGATTGACGATCTCCATCAAGTTCTTTAGAAGTTTTTGGTTTCTTTATGTCTTGTTGTTTTCTTGATTCTAAGATGTTTTCCTTTTACGTTATGAACTAAACTCCCTAAATACCTAGGGAGGATGAAACTTATGATGAACCTTATTATTTAATTATCTAAATTACATGATAAATACTTGTTCTTGTTCTTAATTATGTGTTCTAAACCCTTGCTTTAATATTTTCAGGATGTTAATTCAAGTTTGATGTGCTTATTCAGTGGAGCAAAATTCCCTGTTTAAGAGTAGATCTAGCATAATTAAGCGGAGTTGATTGCAACCCTAGAAATAGGATGACATAAATCTGCCGGATTAGAGTCAAATCTAATAGGGGAATCCATAGATCGAGTTAATGCGACGATAGGGGTTTTAATTAGAAAGAGATTTCAATTAATCAACCTAGAGTCAGTTGTTTTTAGTCTCGAAAAAATATTAATATAATTTAGGGATTTCTACGGATCAAGTCAGGTGAATAAATCATTTAATTCAGAGTCAGAATAATAAGTGAAGTCTAGGTGGATTCTTCCTTGGGTATTGTCTTTATTCATTGGTTTATTTCGATTACTTTCTTCACTCTCTGTCGCGTTCATAGTTAATTAGTTAGTTAAGATTTAGATTAAAATAAATCTATTAGACTTTGTATCGATTATCGACAGCTCAACAAGGTGACTATAAAGAACAAGTATCGTTTGCCGAGGATTGATGACTTGTTTGATCAGTTGAAAGGAGCAACGATATTCTCGATGATTGATTTGAGATGAGGCTACAATCAGTTGAGAAATAAAGAGTCAGATGTGTCGAAAACTGCTTTCAGGACAAGGTACGGGCATTATGAATTTCTTGTTATGCCTTTTTGATTAACTAATGCTCCTGCTGTTTTTATGGACTTGATGAATCAAATTTTCCGACCGTATTTGGATAAGTTTGTGGTTGTGTTCATCAATGACATTCTGATTTATTCTTGAGATGAGTCTGAGCATTCCGAGCACTTGAGAATTGTATTACAGGTGTTGAGAGATAAGAAATTGTTTGCTAAATTCTGTAAAAGTGAGTTTTGGCTCCGAGAAGTCAGATTTAGACATATCGTTTCAGGTGATGGTATTCGGGTTGATGCAAGTAAGATTTCGGCAATTGTTGATTGAAAACCGCCAAGGAATATATCTGAAGTTAGAAGCCTTTTGGGCTAAGCCGGTTATTACCGATGTTTTGTCAAAGGATTTTCGATGATTGCTACTCCTATGACCAAGTTGTTGCAAAAAGATGTTAAATTTGAATAGTCTGAAAAATGTCAGCAAAGTTTTGAGAAATTGAAAGTATTATTGACTGAGGCACCGGTTTTAGTACAACCTAAATCGGGAAAAGAATTCATAATTTATAGTGACGCGTCATTGAATGGTTTGGGTTGTGTGTTGATGCAAGAGGGAAAAGTGATAGCTTATGCCTTGAGACAGTTGAAACCACACGAGAAGAATTATCTGATGCACGATTTGGAATTGGCCGCCATTGTTTTTGCTTTGAAAATTTGGCGTCATCATTTGTACGGTGAGAAATGCCATATCTTTACTGATCATAAGAGTTTAAAATATTTGATGACTCATAAAGATCTGAACTTGCGACAACGGAGATGGCTCGAGTTACTGAAAGATTATGAACTAGTAATTGACTATCATCCGGGAAAGGCGAATGTAGTCGCAAATGCTTTGAGCAGAAAGTCCTTGTTTCCTTGGAGAGTTATAAGTACAAGATTAACTTTGTCTAATGATGGTTCAATTTTGGCTGAGATGAGAGCTAGACTGATATATCTTCAGCAAATTTGTGAAGCTCAGAAAATTGATAGTGAATTGCAAGCTAAAAGAGCTCAGTGTGAATCGGGTAGTGATTCAGACTTTCGGATCGGTTCAGATGATTATTTGATGTTCCAAGATAGAATGTGTGTACCAAAAAATGATGAACTTATTCAAAAAATTTTACATGAGGCACACAGTGGTTTTTTATCAGTTCATCCGGGTAGTACGAAAATGTATAATGATTTGAAGAAATTGTATTGGTGGTTAGGTATGAAACGAGATATTTCAGAGTTTGTTTCGAGATGTTTGATTTGTCAACAAGTAAAAGCCGAACACCAAGTGCCTTCGGGTTTACTTCAGCCAGTGATGGTACTCGAGTAGAAATGGGATAGGATTACGATGGACTTCGTAACGAGTCTGCCTTTGACTCCGAAAAAAGAAAGATGCCGTCTGGGTTGTTGTTGATAGATTGACGAAATCGGCTCATTTTATACCGGTACGTTCTGACTATTCACTTGATAAGCTAGCCAAATTATACATTGCTGAGATTGTGAGATTGCACGGAGTGCCTATTTCTATTATTTCAGATATAGATCTGAGGTTTACTTCGAGATTTTGGAAGAAATTACAAGAAGCTTTGGGTACGAAGTTAAAATTTAGTACCGCTTTTCATCCGCAAACCGACGGTCAGTCTGAAAGACTAATTCAGATTCTTGAAGATATGCTCCAATGTTGTGTTCTAGAATTCGAAGGTAGTTGGGAGAAATATCTACCATTAGTCGAATTTGCCTCTAACAACAGTTTTTAGTCGAGTATAAAGATGGCACCGTATGAGGCATTGTATGGCTGCAAGTATCAAACTCCATTGTATTGGACAGAGCTTAGTGAGAAGCAGATTCATGGGGTTGACTTGGTTAGAGAAACCGAAGAAAAGTAAAGGTAATTCATGACTGTTTGAAAGCCGCTTCAGATCGACAAAAGTCGTACGCAGATTTGAAAAGAAAAGAGATCAAATTTCAGATTGGTGATAAAGTATTTCTGAAAGTATCTCCGTGGAAGAAAATCCTGAGATTTGGCCGTAAAGGCAAGTTGAGTCCATGTTTCATTGGGCCGTATGAGGTTATTGAATAAATAGGGCCAGTAGCATATTAGTTAGCTTTACCGACAGAGTTGGAAAGGATCCATAATGTGTTTCATGTGTTAATGTTGCGACGATATCATTCTGATCCTTCACATGTGATATATCCAATAGAGATTGAGATTCGACTGGATATGACGTATGGTGAAGAACCGATCGAGATTTTAGCTCGGGAAGTTAAACAGTTGAGAAATAAAAGTATAGCCCTAGTGAAAGTTTTATGGCAACGACATGGGGTCAAAGAGGCTACGTAGGAACCTGGGGAAGCTATGAGAAAACATTACCCGAACCTATTTTCTGATAAGATTTTCGGGGACGAAAATCCCTAAAGGGTGGAGAGTTGTAACAGCCCGATTTTGGGTCTAGTTGGAACAGTGGTTTTGGGACCACGAATCTGACGTAGAAAGATTTGTTTTTATTATATTTTTATGGTCTACAATTTCATGGAATTATTTCATGAAAATTTCGTTCGAAAATTTTATCGATTGGGCACTCAATTTAGTTAAAAGGACTAAATTGCAATAGGTGCAAAATGTATGTTGTAGAAAGTAGAGGTGTCTAATTGTTATGAAAATTTAAATTTGGGGTCCTTAGATAGTAATTAGACCATTATGCTTTGGTATGGACTGTAACACCCCAAACCCGGCCTAGACGTTATGGCCGAATCTAGCATGTCACATCAAAAGGTTGTTTAAAAGCTAAGCGTTCGTTAAAAACTTTGCATCCTTTTTGAAACTCCGAATTTCGTTGTTTGTAAAACAAGGTTTGTTTAAAGTGTATTCTTGGAAAGATGTTATTATTATTTTCAAAGAAAACTTGTTTATCACAGAAATTTGACTTAATGAATTGCGAAAACGTGAAATTTTGGAAATGGTTGTTATTGTTTTAAAAATCCGTGATTAACCGATTAACAATTTATAACTAGCAGAATTACCAAATGAAAGTTTAAAAAAGAAAAATCCAATGGCTAGATTACACAAAATATTAACCCAAAATAAATTAAAACCGAATTTACTAAGTTTCGTAGGAGGCTAATCCGACGTATGGCCACCTCCGAGTCCTCCGTAACTCCAAATCCTCTAACGCTGGGGATTACCTGCATGGTTAAAAGAAGGGGTGAGTTACGAGAACTCAGTGTGTAATCCCCGATATCAGTCACTATTTGGGCCTGAGCCCTTACGGTATCGATATGGGCCTAAGCCCTATTCGGTAACAAGTTAGGCCTAAGCCCCAAAATCATGGTAATGCAAACAAAATGCAGCCCAACCCAATCCAACCATCACACCACCCGTACCAACCAATCGCACCATGTGGGGATCAAGTCAACCCACCCCGCCAAACGCACCAATATTGCAGTTAAGCTGCCAGTATTTATACGGCTTTAAGCCTTCAATAACGGTCTCATAACTGGCACATAGCCATCGGTAACTGTATTATGTTTGGCACATAGCCATCAGCGAGGGTAATATAATCGGCACACAGCCTCGGGTAAATATGATCGTCACAGAGTCGTCAATATATATGTTAGGCACATAGCCACGGGTAAATACGATTGGCACAAAGCCATAATCAAGATGGCACAGAGCCATGTTTAGGTTGGCACAGAGCCATAATCGGATTACGCAGCTTTAAGTCGTCCGTCGGTCCACAGTCGTCATGCGACCCGTGCGACCTTAACATATCAATACTGGATCCACAGTCGTCATGCGACCCGTGCAATCCTATCAGAACTTCCTTCGTATCCATGTCCCAACCCCATGCAATATGTCATGTATGTCATGCTCAATCATTACACGTGTATGCAAAAAGGCCATGCTCAGTAACAGTCATTTACACACATATTGAAAACATATCAGCCATATAATCCCAGTCACATCAGTTAAAACACAGTCATACACTCACAGTCAGATCAGTCATAGTCCTAATCAGTCAGTTACCCGCAAGGGCGAAATAGTCATTTTACCCTATAAGGGTATTTCGGTAATCCTACCCTACAGAGGTATTTTAGTAATTCTACCCTACAGGGGTATTTTAGTAATTCTACCCTACAGGGGTATTTCGGTAATTCTACCCTACAGGGGTATTTTGTTAATTTTACAAATTGGGGGTGTTTCGATAATTTTACAAATCAGAGGTACTTTGGTAATTTCACAAACTGAGGGTATTTTGGTGATTTTGCAAATTGGGGGTATTTCGGTAATTTTGTAAATCGAGGGTATTTCGGTAATTTTACAAATTAAGGGTATTTCGGTAATTTTGCAAATTAGGGGTACTTTGGTAATTTCACAAACTGAGGGTATTTCGGTAATTGTACAAACCGGGGGTACTTCGGTAATTATACAAACTGGGGGTACTTCGGTAATTTTACAAGTCGAGGGTGTTTCAGTAATTTTGTAAACCAAGGGTATTTCAGTAATTTTGTAAACCAAGGTTATTTCAGTAATTTTGTAAACCAAGGGTATTTCAATATTTTTGTATACCAAGGATATTTCAGTAATTTTGTAAACCAATGGTATTTTAGTAATTTTGTAAACCAAGGGTATTCTAAACAGAGATAACGATGCGAATGGGCCTAGGGCCCATTCTCGGCCCAAATGGGCCTACACGCTCGTGTGGCCCATTTAGCCCAAATCTAGCCACAGATATTAGTTTCACATAGTCAAGTCCAATATCTACTACACAGTCATACAATATATTCATATGGGCCCACATGGCCCCTTTCGGCCCATCGTGGCCCAAATAGCCTATACCCACAAGAACACTCATGGTGGCCTCAACTATCGCGTCGAAGCTCCCACACGTGCGCTCGCACGCTCGTGTGGCTACCATCGCCGTGTGACCGGTATTTCGGCATTTGCCGCTCTACAGCTAGAGTAGTGCGAGATACACACCTGATAGGAAGCTGAAGTTAACCCGCGTTCTAAACACTATTCTGCGCAGAAGCCAACTATGATCGCACCCTTGACCCTCAAGATCAACGAATGATCCAACGCCTAACCCAAACGAGCACGCCACGAAGCGAAGGGATAAGCAAGAAATGTGTGCCTACTCTCCTCATGGTTTGCTCTATTTAAAGCCAGCTTCTCACCTTCCCTCCTGCTAGCTTCCCAATGTGGGATCCCTCCTTCAGCAGAGTTTAAATCCAACACAAACTCTGACCGTCCAATCCGCAAAATAAATACCCCCTTGCTTGACATGAGATTCGAACCTTTGCCCTCTCCTATGCTTCAGACGCTACATGCCACCACAACACAAGCTCCTTTTGTGACTTAGAACATGCGCAACTAAATATAAGCCTATGGGCCAAAGTCTAAGTTCATTTAAAAGAAAAACAAAAAGCAAGCGCCAAGACTTGAACCTTGGACCCCTTGCTCCCTCTATGGCGTCACTCCCTTGCTCCCTAAGTGGCGCCACTTTGCCACTTCAACACAACTCCTTTTGTGTCATTTTTCTCCACATTTTATTCTTAAAGCCTACTTACTAACTCACAGGGTTTTATTCACCTAAAACCAAAATTTTTCCTAAGCCCAGGTTTGATTCGGGACTTCATGAAAGCCCCCTAACCTTCCAAAATCACTCACCTAATAGGTCCAACTTGCATTAGTGTCGTTCTCTTGTTCTCAAAAATTTTAAACGCTCCCATGGCCAAGGCCCAATAAGCCCGATTCTACTAGGCCCAAATCCGGGTCGTTACATGGACAAAAATGGGCATGGTTAGTTAAAAATTTCAAAGTTTAGGTGAAGGGCATTTTGGTAATCTAGTAAAAAAAGCCAAAATAACTAAATAAAAGTCTTCGTCTTCATCAATTTAGTCCCTCATGGCCGAAATTGCAAGAGAAGACATAGTTAAGGTTTTGGCCACTTTCAAGCTCGATTGTAAGTCCGTTCTAGCCCCGTTTTTAATGATTTTTATGTTTTTGAGATCCTTGTAACCTAATCTAGCTTTTCCAAGGACTATTTTGAAGTATTGACAAAGTCTAAAATTTTACCCATGATAGATATTTGTGTATTTTGATGTCTAATGATAGAATATGTATGTTTGGTGTTAGATAAACAACATTTACTAGGTGATTTTTGATGAAAATGTCAAAAAAGACTTATTTGTAAAAGTTATAATATGAGTAGTAAAAGTGTGATTAAATGGAAAATATGGGCTGGTATAAGTATGAAAATGGTTCGAATAGGCTTGGGTTTTGAAGAAATGGAATACATTTCAATTTACGAGCCTAGGGACTAAATTGTAAAAATGTGAAACATTAGGGGCGAAAATGTATTTTTGCCTTTATATGATTTTTGGGCTAAGTTGAATAATGTGAGTATTAAATGAGTTAAATATGTTATTATAGATAAATAAAAACGAGGTTCAAACCTAGATCGGGGGAAAAACAAAGTGTTTGACGATTAGGTCCAATTCTACTATTTTTGTATTGAGGTAAGTTCGTATGTAAATAATGCATTGTTATATTTATGTTTTAAATGCTTTAATATTGTATGAATTGTGATTGACTCTTTAGACGTATTCAACAAAGTTTTGACAAACGAGAAATCCCAGTTGAACCTTAGGAATAGAATAGGATACGAGTGACATGTAACACCCCTAACCCGTGTCCGTCGCCAGATTAGGGTTACGAGGCATTACCGATCAAAATACAACTCAGAACAGACATTCATTTCAATTCAAGTACCAAATAATATAATCATTTCAATACTATTCATCTAGTATAATTTTAAACCAATCTAACATGCTTCGATTCTATAATTCATACTCTTCCCAAATTAATATTCAAACATTATAACCAATGAATCATGGCAATCGAATGCTTAACTTATAACCAAGTATAATTCATTTCATATACCGATCATATATTAAGACATCCATTCATATAAATCTATTTCATTAACTACTTTCCAAAAACACTATTTATAATTATGCACTTCTTCACATTTTACTAAGTCAAGCCAAACCACATGATTTATTAAACATTAATATATATATACGGCATTAACAACTTCACATAATGGTCAAGTATAAAATTTTGTTTTACCAAATTATGCAAATTTTACCAAAATAATAACTACCAATTTTATACATAAGAGCCGAATCAAATCATATCATAATTACAATACCGCTTGAATAATAAATATTCAAAATACCTATCTATCATTCACCAAATTCATAAATCACATATATGGTACATTTTAAACTCAAGCATTTAACTTAACAACTTAACCGTTAATTACCAAAATCACGAACAAAACATATCATAGGCATGTATAAGTATATTTTACCTATTGTTAGCCAAATATAAATACACACCCTTTACCATTTCCAAAATACATATGCACAGTCGATCTTTTAACCATATATTCGGTCATAAAATTTATCCTCCGATAATCCAACCAATTTCACAACTCGAATCAAAGCTAATTGTACCATTTATAACCGTACCTAAATGACCATCAAATAAACAAATTATGTTCATATTTTACCATCACAAACTGTACTTTAACAATCAACATGCAAGCTATCACACATACATAACTTAACTTATGTGAGCATATGTATTATATCAAAAACACATCATTTACCACTTTTAAACCTTTATGCAAGACAAATTATACATCCAAAATATGTCAATAATAAGCCACAACCGAAATACATCCATCAACTATAAATACCTTACTTAAGCCGAATTATATAATCAACCACCACACAAAATATACCGTAAATCATACTTCCAAAATGAGCTACTTTCATGGCCGATTATAAATCATCATTAACATTTCTCATTGTCGAATCATATAACCAACATCACAAACATATTTAACATGAAACATACCTCCAAATTGAGCTTATAATATGACCGAATATATATATACCAACATTAGTATCATGATCAAGCCATTTTTTGCATGGCTATATACATATATACAAATTTCAAAACCAATAATATCAAAACTAGCCTATACATGCCACATAACCAAAAATTCAAAGCTTTTTTTTTTTACAGAAGCGATAACCGGATAGTGTGATGAGGTCTCCTATGACTTCCAACCCGAGCAAGTCTCCAAAACTCTATAAACATAGGAAAAACACACAGAGTAAGCTTTGAAATCTTAGTAAGCCATAAGCAAATAAATCATCTCAATGATATTTATAATTCAATTTAACTAGGCTGAATTTAGCAAATCTCAACCACTTATACATTCACCATACTCGTAAATTCTCATGACCACATTAAGTAACTTCACTTATCTTATTTATCAATGAACATATAAACCATGCTTTCAAATTCGAATAGCAACCATGAGCTCAATCATATAAATTAAATTTGCACATATTAATTACATAACCAACCAGAACAAGTCTTGCTTTACTAGCCATTTCACATATATGCTAACCATGCATCATAACACCACCATCTCGATATCAATTAACTAATCCAAATTTCAAACAAATTTAGCATACTTCAACACCATGTTTCATGTTTCATAATTCTCATGTTCAAAACATATGACCACAATTTCATATAACGAGCATATGTAACACAACGTTCATTTGTATACATTCATTTCATTCATTGTCATATATTTCACATATCGTTATTTTAAACATACTCACCTTTCAATTTTGAATAACATATACACTTTGTACGTACCTGAATCGGATGTACTTTCACATAGTCATTCATTTCTTGATATTGCCCATTAAACTGTTCGAAATTAATAAGGATACTCGGATAGCTCAGAAAGCTCATACAATGCCATATCCCAGATATGGTCTTACATGTTATCAAATATCGATGCCACTGTCCCAGACAGGGTCTTACACGAAATCATATACGATGCCGATGTCCCAGACATGGTCTTACACGTAAATCTCAAATCGATGCCAACGTCCCAGACGTGGTCTTACATGATAACACATCTCGAAATCCTATGTCATGACATATGTATCTTATACTATTCCTATGGTTTGTACGGGGCTTTCAGACGTCATAATTCAATCAATTCCAGCTCAAAACAAGTCATTCCATGCTTAATTCAATTTGGCAATATGTATATAAATACAATTCAATTCAGAAATATATAAAGCATATACATTTGAATTCGAGAACATTTATTTACTTATGAACTTACCTCGTACGGACACGAACGAACCGGACGACTATTCGACAATTTTTGACTTTTCCCCAATCCAAATCTGATTTCCTCTTTTCTTGATCTAATTCAATTCAAATTTGGCATGTTTAATAACATATTCATTCAATTTCATCCAAAAATACATAATTTTGGAATTTTGCATTTTAGCCCCTAATATTTCACATTTTCACAATTTAGTCCCTATTTCAAAATAACACAAATTACTCAAAATTTCAACAAACCCATGTTAGGCCAAATTTACCTTAGGTCCTTAGCAGCCCATTTATTCAATTTATTTCACAATTTAACCCCTCAATTTACAGATTTCACAATTTAATCCTTAATACACATTTTTATCAAAAATCACTTAATTAAACATAATAATTTATTAACAAAGATTTATTTTTCAACATCAAACAACAAATTCATCACATTATCAAAAATGGCAAATCTCAAATTCATCATCAAATCCGAAAATTAAAGCATGGGCTAACTCGTAAACGAAGAAACGATCTCAAAAACATAAAAATTATCAAAAATCGAGCAAAACACATACCTGAATCAAGCTCCCTAGGTGCCAAACTTAAATGCTTCATCCATGGCTTCTTTTCTACTTAGCAATCAACCAAAAAGATGATAATAATGGCAATTTTAAGTTTTGTTTTATTTAATTACATTTTATTATACATTTACCATATTAACCTTAAAATAATAATATGAAAACCATATAATGGTTGTCCACTACCGTCCATGATAATATTAAATAGCCAAATTTCACTTTAAGTACCCCACATTATAAAAGCCATAACAACATAGCACTTTAACAAATAGCATGCCACTTTTACATTTTACGCGATTAAATCCAAATGCTCAACATCCTCCACCCCCTCCTTATCCCCAATCGGTTCCCGTAGCTCCTCAAGGTGTGGAATTGGTAAGACTGAATAAGCCTTTGGTTGATAAGATTCGAAAGCAAGGGGCTGAGGAATTCAGGGCTAATGTAGATGATGACCCCGAGAGAGCCGAGTTCTGGATTAAGAATACAATCAGGGTATTTGATGAGTTATCATGTACACTCGAAGAATGCTTGAAATGTGCTATATCATTATTGAGAGACACATCACATCACTGGTGGAAGACACTACTACCTGTGGTACCGATAGAGAGGGTTACACGAGAATTATTTCAAGAGGAATTTTGAAAGAAATACATTAGTCAGCGGTTCATCAATTAGAAACATAAAGAATTTCTTGAGCTGAAACAGGGCCGAATGTTAGTGACAGAGTATGTACAAGAATTTGTCAGGCTTAGTAAGTATGCCCGAGAGTGTGTTTCCTCCGAGGCTATTATGTGTAAAAGGTTCGAAGATGGACTGAATGAAGACATCCGACTATTAGTTGGAATCTTGGAACTAAAAGAATTTGTTGTATTGGTTGAAAAAGCTTACAAAGCTGAAGAGCTAAGCAAAGAGAAAAGAAAGGCCGAGAGTGAGGTTAGAGATGCAAGAAAAAGGCCGATGAGTAAGTTATTTTAATCTCAGTCAAAGAAATCTAGAGAAATGTAATCTCGTTTGAATGTTTCAGCTGGGTAGTCGTACAGAGACCACGGGAAGCAATATTCGGGTTTTAAATGTCAAGCTACTTCAATGGCAAGTGTAGGTAATGTTAGGTCTAAAAGACCTGAATGTCAGCATTGTGGAAGAAGACATCCCGGCAAGTGTAGGATGAATGACCGAGCTTGTTTCAAGTGTGGTTCTCAAGAGCATTTTATCCGAGATTGCCCTGAGATGGCTGAGAAAGAACAATTTTCGAGTGCAAGGCCAAGTATTACTACCAATAGGGGTAGGCCACCGAGAAATATCGGGAATGGAACTAGCAGTAAATGTGTGACAAAGGATTCAGCTATGAGATCCGAAGCTAGAGCACCTACTAAAGCTTATGCCATACGTGCTCGTGAGGATGCGTCATCTCCCGATGTGATTACTGGTACATTTTCTCTTTATGATACTAATGTTATTTCATTGATCGATCCTGGATCGACTCATTCTTATGTTTGTGTGAATTTGGTATCTAGTAAGAGTTTGCCTGTTGAGTTTATTGAGTTTGTGATTAAAGTGTCAAACCCCTTAGGCAAATATGTGCTAGTTGATAAATTTTGCAAGAATTGTGCTTTGATGATTCGAGGTCACTGTTTTCTGGCTGACTTAATGTTGTTGTCATTTGATGAATTCGATGTTATTTTGGGTATGGACTGGTTGGCACTGTATGATGCCATAGTAAATTATAGACTGAAAACTATTGAAATGAAATGGGAAAATGGTGAGGTTCTTTTGGTTGAAACCGATGAATCAAGTGAATTGCCTATTGTGATTTTGTCTATAGCTGCTCAGAGATACGTAAGAAAAAGGTTGTGAAGCTTATATTGCTTATGTGTTGAATACAAAGATGTCTGGATTGAAACTTGAATCAGTGTCGGTAGTCAGTGAATATCCGGATGTGTTTCCAGAGGAGTTGCCTGGGTTACCTCCAATCAGAGAGGTTGAGTTTGCTATTGATTTAGTACCCAGGACATCGCCGATATAGAATGCTCCGTATAGGATGGCTCTGACTATATTGAAAGAATTAAAAGCTCAGTTGCAAGAGTTGACAAATAAGGGTTTTGCGAGACCGAGTTTTTCTCCCTGAGGTGCTCCAGTGTTATTTGTAAAGAAGAAAGACGAATCTATGAGACTTTGTATCAATTATCGAAAGCTCAACAAGGTGACTATAAAGAACAAGTATCATTTTCCGGGGATTGATGACTTGTTTGATCAGTTGAAAAGAGCAATGGTATTCTCGATGATTGATTTGAGATCTGGCTACTATCAGTTGAGAGTTAAAGAGTCGGATGTGCCGAAAATTACTCTCAGGACAAGGTACGGGCATTATGAATTTCTTGTTATGCCTTTTGGATTAACTAATGCTCTTGCTGTTTTTACGGACTTGATGAATCAAATTTTCTGACCGTATTTGGATAAGTTTGTAGTTGTGTTCATCGATGACATTCTGATTTATTCTTGAGATGAGTCTGAGCATGCCGAGCACTTGAGAATTGTATTACAGGTGTTGAGAGATAAGAAATTGTTTGCAGTAAAAGTGAGTTTTGGCTCTGAAAAGTCAGATTTTTGGGACATATTGTTTTAGGTGATGGTATTCGGGTTGATCCAAGTATGATTTCGGCAATTGTTAATTGGAAACCTCCAAGGAATGTATCTGAAGTTAGAAGCTTTTTGGGCTTAGCCAGTTATTACCAACATTTTGCCAAAGGATTTTTTATGATTGCTACTCCTATGACAAAGTTGTTGCAAAAAGATTTTAAATTTAAATGGTCCAAAAAATGTCAGCGAAGTTTTAAGAAATTGAAGGCATTATTGACTGAGGCACCGGTTTTAGTACAACCTGAATCGAGAAAAGAATTTGTAATTTATAGTGATGCGTCATTGAATGGTTTGGGTTGTGTGTTGATGCAAGAAGGCAAAGTGATAGCTTATGCCTTGAGACAGTTGAAACCGTACGAGAAGAATTATCCAATGCACGATTTGGAATTGTCCGCCATTATTTTTGCTTTGAAAATTTGGCGTCATCATTTGTACGGTGAGAAATTTCATATCTTTACTGATCATAAGAGTTTAAAATATTTGATGACTCAGAAAGATCTGAACTTGCCACAACGGAGATGGCTCGAGTTACTAAAAGAGTATGAACTAGTGATTAACTATCATCTGGGAAAGGCGAATGTAGGTGCAGATGCTTTGAGCAGAAAGTCCTTGTTTGCTTTGAGAGCTTTAAGTACGAGATTGAATTTGTCTAATGATGGTTCAATTTTGGCCGAGATGAGAGCTAGACCGATATATCTTCGGCAAATTTGTGAAGCTTAGAAAAATGATAGTGAATTGCAAGCTAAAAGAGCTCAGTGTGAATCGAATAGTGATTCAGACTTTCGGATCGATTCATATGATTGTTTCATGTTTTGAGATAGAATATGTGCTCCGAAAAATGATGAACTTATCCAGAAAATTTTACACGAGGCACACAGTGGTTGTTTATCAGTTCATCCAGGTAGTACGAAAATGTATAGTCATTTGAAGAAATTGTATTGGTGGTCAGGTATGAAACGAGATATTTCAGAGTTTGTTTCGAGAAGTTTGATTTGTCAACAACTAAAAGTCGAACACCAAGTGCCTTCGGGTTTACTTCAGCCAGTGATGGTACCCGATTTGAAATGGGATAGGATTATGATGGACTTCGTAACGAGTTTGCCTTTGACTCCGAAAAAGAAAGATGCGGTCTGGGTTGTTGTTGATAGATTGACGAAATTGACTCATTTTATACCGGTACATTCTGACTATTTTACTTGATAAGCTAGCCAAATTTTACATTGCTGAGATTGTGAGATTGCACGGAGTGCCTATTTCTATTATTTTGGATAGAGATCCAAGGTTTACTTCGAGATTTTGGAAGAAATTACAAGAAGCTTTGGGTATGAAGTTAAAATTTAGTACCACTTTTGTAATGCCCCAAAAATCTTTAATATTTATTTTTGTATGTTTGTGACACAACTGTGTATCTGCTTCAGTGGTTAAGTGTTCTGGGAGTGTCTGAGAAGTCTTGGAATCAAGACTTAGCTTGGGCAAAATTTTGTTTTTTGTTTGAATAAATCCCTATCTTTAGACAGTAGGCTTATAAATAAATGTTGTTAATTTATGTCAGAATGGGCCTGTTGGTCTGGTGGTTAAGGGGAGTGTAAATGAGCTAGAGATCTGGAGTTCGAGTCCTTGCGCGAGCAAAGGAGTTGTTTTTGCTGCTTGTACCGTGTGAGTGTTTTGGTGCAGTTGAAATACTGAATGGTTGAGTAGTTGTGGGATTGGTAGAGGAAATTAAGGAATTTAAAGTGTGTGGGGAAAGTGGACGGTTGGTATTGAGGATTTTAAGGAGAGGACTAGGGAATGGGATGAGATTGAGCTAAACTTGAACTCTATTTTTCCAAAATTCGGCACCCTCTTCCAAAATTTCCCAAGTTCTGACGACAAAACCCTTTCCCCTTAGCCGAAATCTCTTTTTGGCAATTCAGCTTTAGCTTCTTTTTTCTCTTCTTTTCTTTGGAATTTTTAATAACTGTGTTCTTCTTTACCGAATTGCATTTCGTTCTCCCCTCTCCACTTTGCTGTTTTTTTACTCATCTTCTTCTTTCTCGAACCCTTTGATAAACCATAAAAGTAACACATTTTAATCCTACGCTTAGCGTGTTTTTGGATGTTTATTTATATAATTTGGTGAATTTGATGCTCCCAATCCTTTAAATTCATGTTACTATACTGAGGAGAGCATAGGGGAGTGAAAGGAACGGAAAACGGGATAAAATCAGACAAAACAAGCCATATTAAGGATCCAAACGGCCAAGCCAGAACCATATGGGCAGAGCACATGCCCGTGTGAACCATACGGGCTGGACACACACCCGTGTGTCAGCCCGTGACGATCGCGAGTCACCCAAATTTACACACGGCCTGGGCACTCTCACACGGGCTGATCACACGCCCGTGTCCCTATCACACCCTGCTTCATTTTCAGGCGAAAAAAGCCAATTTTTAGGGTTTTTGGGTATTCTAAAGTCTATAAATACACACCAAAGGAAGACCTAGGGAGCACGCAGAGTAGAACGAAGAAATTACTCGAAGGAAGCCGTCGGAATCATCTCAGAAGCAGATCCACTCCAAGATTGAAGATCTCCATCAATTTATTTAGAAGTTTTTGGGTTCTTTATGTCTTGTTGTTTTCTTGATTCTAAGATGTTTTCCTTTTACGTTATGAACTAAACTCCCTAAATACCTAGGGAGGATGAAACCTATGATGAATCTTATTATTTAATTATCTAAATTACATGATAAATACTTGTTCTTGTTCTTAATTATGTGTTCTAAACCCTTGCTTTAATATTTTCAGGATATTAATTCAAGTTTGATGTGCTTATTCGGTGGAGCAAAAGTCCCTATTTAAGAGTAGATCTAGCATAATTAAGCGGAGTTGATTGCAACCCTAGAAATAAGATGACATAAATCTGCCGGATTAGAGTAAAATCTAATAGGGGAATCCATATATCGAGTTAATGCGACGATAGGGGTTTTAATTAGAAAGAGATTTCAATTAATCAACCTAGAGTCAGTTGTTTTTAGTCTCGAAAGAGATATTAATATAATTTAGGGATTTCTACGGATCAAGTCAAGTGAATGAATCATTTAATTCAGAGTCAGAATAATAAGTGAATAAATCATTCTTGGGTATTGTCTTTATTCATTGGTTTATTTCGATTACTTTCTTCACTCTCTATCGTGTTCATAGTTAATTAGTTAGTTAAGATTTAGATTAAAATAATTCCCCTTAATTATTAGGCTAAATAGTAGAAAGATAGTTATTACTAGTAATTTTAGTCCTTGTGGATACGATATTCTGGACTCATCATAGCTATACTACTGTTCGATAGGTGCGCTTGCCTTAGTCGAAATATTAGTTAGTTTTGAGACCATCACCCTTCTCTTGTGCCGAATTTGTGTGTTGGTTGTGTTTTTTTTCTCTAGCCGAACCTTTTCTCAATTTCGGCTTTGGGCTATCGATTTTCTTAAATATCAGTCGACTGTCCTGCACTCGTTGGTACTGGTATTGCTATTCAATTTCTGGATCTCCTTTTCAATTTGGTTTTGACCCTTCTCAAGGCAAACCTTCCTCTCCATTATTATCAGGTTTTCTCTATTTCTTTTACCCTCGTTGTGTCAACTCTTTCCTATTTTGCTCTGTCAAATTTGGGTGCTAATTCTATTCTGCAATTTTGCGTTTCAGTAAGTGTTTTTTCGTTTTGATTGAAGCTAGTCATGCGAATATTGGTTAATAAGTGTTTCGGTTGGATTCCAGGAATTAGTGGTTATTTGGTTTCGACAGTTTAAGTTGGCAGGCCCCGGTTGTTCAAACGTGGTAAGTGAATGACGGTGAAGTGATTAAGTATTTCGCATAGAGTCGTGGTAAATTCGTTAGACTTGCGACTAATCGATTGTTTATGATTGAATTTTGATTGGAGTGCTCAAGGACTGGGTACGTTTTTTCGCAAAAAAGGTGTGTAACAGTACTCTATAAACGATATCGGTGAAATGCCAAAAAGTGTGAAACGTCGATGCCATACGGGCGTGTGGCTGCCCGTGTGGTAGGCCGTGTGACTAAACATGGGAGTGTGATCGACGAGGCTGGCTATACGCGATTTCATGGGCCGGGCCGAACTGGGCTATGTGGGCCCCACGGACGTGTGGGCCCCACACGACCAAACCACTCGGGCGAATGGAAATTATTGGGCCAGGTCGTGTGATTCACAGAGCCAAGGCCATTTTGGGCCGTGTGGGCCACACGAGTGTGTGGGCCCACATAGGCTAGCATCCTTGGCTCATAGGCCCGTTTTCACTGTTTGACTGCTAAGGTTGCACGGGTAGCCCGAGTCGACTATGGACCTACTGTAGGGTCGGTAAGCTTACCTGAACACCTAACTGACTGAATGACTGTTATACCCCTGTGTGATGTATATATATATGTACATGTATGACTGTATTTTAGCATGCTATTTAAATTGTACTGAATACATGTATGATACCATGGTATGTCATAACATGATTGCGCGATGCATTGCATGGGGACGAGTTTTACATTGATCGGAGGAAGTGTACTGAAAGGCTTCGAGCCTAAATTACTTGTAGCCCAGCTGCCTATTACTTTATAGTGCCGCATTTGGTACTCTCTAGAGTGTAGGGATGGGTGGGTTGATTATGTCCCCACGTGGAGTGTAGGGTTGGATGGAGATGGAGTGTAGAGGCTGGATGGGTAGGACTTGTAGACTGTTTCATATGTTACTGCACTGATTAATGTTACTGTAATGGGCCAAGGCCCAAGCACATGACTATTTTGTACTGAGATGGGCCAAAGCCCAAACTGACATTGTCATCGATCATCGAAAAAGGGCTTAGGCCCGCATCGTGTTGTTTTTCGTCATGCATGCATTTGTTGTTATGGGATTACACACTGAGTTTTCGTAAACTAACCCATCTGTTTTAACTATACAGGTAATCCCCAGTCATAGGCGGATCGGTGCAACGGAGGACTGATCGGTGGCCACACGACCCATCTAACTCGATTTAGTATTTTATTATTTTAACTTAATTTTTGGGGTTTTTATTGTAATAAGGGCCTTTGGATTTATACTTTTAATTTGGGATTTTATTGTTGTTTTGGTTTATAACTGCTAGCAGTAGGAAAAGTCGCGAGTTTTCTGAAAGACAAATGTTTTATCAAAATTTCCTCAAATACGCAATCGGTTTAAAAGCTTCCACAATAAATAACGCTTTGAAAATTAATAACGTTTTTAAAAGTAAATAACTTTTCAATGATTCATGCTTTGAAAATGAACGACCCATTTTTTTGGCTCATCATTGAATAACACAAAGTGATTAAATAGGAATGAGGATTTAAACGACAACATATTTTAAGAAAAAAACTTCAACGTGACACTGCCAGATTCAGCCATAACGTCCAGGCCGGGTTTGGGTGTTACATTTAGTGGTATCAGAGCCAGGTTGCAAAACTCGACTGTGGATTGGGTTTTAAAACTTGAAATTCTAAAGAACTGTTTTAAAATGATTTGAAGTGTTTTGAAATGTTTTACTGAATGTGTGGCACATTGAGTCTCCGACGCCGATCCTGTAAGTTCTCTCTAAAAACTACATTATGATTGTGACTGGAACTGTTATATGTTCTAAATTGAAACTACTATAGGTAGTATTTCCTATGACTATTATAGATGCACTGTACTAAAAACACTTAAGATAGTGTCTACAGAGACTGTAGCAAAACTATTAGGCACTACGATTCATAAAAACGGATACTGAATTACTATACTGTCTCGCATAAAACATTGATTAACAAGTACAGAAACTGTAAACTGATCTGCATAAATCTTTTAATACAAATAACACGAGATTAGACAATGAGCACTAAAGGTACTCGCGGACGGGGTACAAGAGGCCGTGGTAGAGGACGTAGAGGTGCTCGAGCTGGGTCCTCGTCATCTGGCCACATACCTAATTTGGAAACCAGTGAGACATCAAGCTTCACTCGTGGATCGAGGACCGGGTCTCATGATCGAATGGCTGGGGACGACGCACTGTCCCAAGCCATGTTAAAAATTCTAGAGAGGGTCGCTGGGACCAATACTTGTACTAGGGGCCCGGGTCAGTTACGGAACGACTCCAGTCCAATGGAGCTGAGATTTTTAGGGGAATTACTGGAGTTGCCCCTAACGTGGCTGAGTACTGGATAGAGGCCATAGAGAGAATTATGGACGACCTGGACTGCACTCTCGAGCAAAAATTAAAGGGTGCTATATCGCTGCTACAAGATGAAGCATATCAGTGGTGGCTCACTGTAAAGGAGGGCACTCAGCCCGAATGACTGACCTAGGAATTCTTCAAATCTGCCTTCTAGGGTAAATACGTGGGTGCCAGTTATGTGGATGCCCAGATAAGAGAGTTTTTAAATCTGACTCAGGAGGATAGATTAGTGGCTAAATATGAGGCTGAGTTCTTATGGCTGAGTCGCTATACGAGAGGTATGGTGGCGACTGAGTACGAGTGATGTGTTCGATTCGAGGATGGCCTCAGAGATAGCTTAAGAGTTCTGATAGCTCCACAGAGGGAGCGAAACTTTACTGCACTAGTGGATAAGGCGAAGATCGACAAAGAGGTTAAGCGCACTGAGCGTCAGAACCGTGAGAAAGAGAGAGGGAGGAACAGGAGGGATTCGGAGCCCTCGAGTTCCATTCAGAGGCCTAAGAAAAAGGCCAGGGTGGATGGGCCGGTCAGAGTTGGGGCCCCTATGGTTGCTACTGGTCAACAGCCTTGTACTGATTGTGGGAGACGCCATCAGGGCGAGTGTTGGAAAAGCACTAGGGCATGTTTGAGGTGCGATTTTTTGGAGCATCGTATCAGAGAGTGTCCACGAAGGCCTGATCAGATGGAAGCTCCTGGTTTGGGTACTGCACAATTGCCGAGGGGTGTTCGGTATCCATTGAGAGGCCGCGGTCAGGCTCGAGGTGGTAATGGGTTGGGCCGTGGGCAGAGAGCACCGGGAAGAGGTGCTAATCAGACTGAGGCGAGGCAGCCGGCTCTGGTATATGCTACACGTCGTCGAGAGGAGGGAGATGCTCCGGATGTCATCACGGGTACGTTCTTAATTTTTAATGTACCTTATACTGCATTGATAGATATAGGATCCACTCATTCCTATGTTGCTCGCTCATTCGCGAAAACTTGGGGATTCCGGTTGAGAGTACTCCGAGTGAAATTACGGTATTAAGTCCATTGGGGCAGTCCATCTGGGTTAATAAGTTATTTAGAGATGTCCCTTTAAAGGTACAAGGAGTTATTTTTCTGGCCAATCTAATGGAACTTCCTTTCGGAGAATTCGATCTGATACTCGGCATGGATTGGCTAGTTAAACACCGAGTGAACTTGGATTGTGCCACTAAACGGGTGGTATTGAGAACGGAGGAGGACAACGAAGTAGTTGTAATTGGGAAACGTCAAAACTACTTGTCGAATGTGATTTCTGCATTGAGGGCCAAAAAGTTGGTTCGTAAGGGATGTGAGGCATATCTGGCCTACATCAGTGTTTTAGATTCTGGGGATTCTTCTATTAGAGAAATCAGAATGGTTAAAGACTTTCCGGACGTCTTCCCTGAAGAGCTACCTAGGTTACCTCCAAATCGTGAAGTTGAGTTTGGGATTGAGCTCCTTCCTGGTATAGCTCCGGTGTCTATCGCCCATTATAGAATGGCATCGAAGGAGCTTGTGGAGCTTAAAGCTCAAATCCAAGAGTTACTGGATCGTGGGTTCATCTGCCCTAGTGTGTCTTCGTGGGGAGTACCAGTTCTGTTCGTAAAAAAGAAGGATGGATCCATGCGCCTGTGCATTGATTATTGGCAACTGAACAAGTTGACCATCAAGAATAAGTACCCCCTGCCGAGGATAGACGACCTATTTGATCAGTTCTGAGGAGCCTCAATTTTCTCTAAAATTGACCTCCAATCTGGGTACCATCAGCTGAGAGTTAAGGAGGCTAATGTATACAAGACTGCGTTTAGGACTCGCTATGGGTATTACGAGTTCTTGGTAATGCCGTTTGGATTAACGAATGCACCAGCAGCCTTTATGGATCTGATGAACCGAGTGTTCCAGCCTTTTCTAGATCGGTTCGTGGTAGTCTTTATTGACGACATTCTGGTGTATTCGAAGACAGATGATGAACATGATGAACACCTTCGAGTGGTTTTACAGGTTTTGAAGGAGAAGCAACTGTACGCCAAGCTCAGTAAGTGTGAGTTTTGGTTAAAAGAAGTAACATTTCTGGGCCATGTGGTATCTGCTGAAGGGATTAGGGTCGATCCTCGAAAGATTGAAGCTGTCTTTGGATTGGAAGTAGCCTAGGACTGTATCAGAGATTCGCAGTTTTCTCGGACTGGCTGGGTACTATCGACGATTTGTAGAGGGCTTTTCTGTAATTGCAGTACCCTTGACTAAGCTGCTACATAAGGGTGTCTTTGTTTAAGCGGGTGATTCACAAAGAAAAGAGCTTTGAGAAGCTCAAGACCCGTCTTCGATCAAGCCCCTGTTACGATCTGACCCGATTGCCTAGAAAAGAGTTTACTATGTACAGTGATGCATCACATGTCGGTTTAGGATGTGTGTAGATGCAAGAGGGTAAGGTGGTTGCGTACACGTCCCGACAGCTCAAGACTCATGAGGCAAATTATCCGACGCATGACTAGGAAGTTGGCCGCAGTGGTATTCGCACTGAAAATCTGGAGACATTACTTGTATGGTGAGAAGTGTATCATTTACACTGATCACAAGAGTCTCAAATATCTCCTCACTTAGAAGGAGTTAAACCTTAGGCAGCGTATATGGATTGAGCTGCTAAAGGATTATGACTGTACGATTGAATACCATTCTGGTAAGGCCAATGTGGTGGCCGACGCACTGAGCCGAAGGGCTATGACTGATTTGAGAGCAATGTTTGCTCGTCTCAGTTTATTTGATGATGGTAGTCTGTTGGCTGAACTCCAGGTTAAACCGATGTGGATCGAGCAGATTAAGGGTAAACAGTTGAAGGATGAGTCAGTGGGTCTTCGATTTTGATATATTGAGAGTGGTAATAAATCAGATTTTGGATTGAATAGCGAAGGGGTTCTCTGTTTTCGTGGGAGAGTCTATGTACCGAATGATGCCAAGTTGAGGCAGTCTATACTGTGAGAGGCGCATAGTAGCCCTTATGCTATGCATCCTGGCAGGAACAAGATGTACCGAGACCTATATGAGTTATACTGGTGGCCAGGTCTTAAGCGAGATGTTACTGATTTTGTGAGTAAATGTCTAACATGCCAGCAGGTTAAGGCTTAGCATCAGCTACACTCAGGTTTACTGTAGCCAGTTAAAATACCGCTTTGGAAGTGGGAAAGAGTGACTATGGATTTCGTAAGTGGGTTGCCCTTAACGCCTACTAAGAAAGATTCAGTGCGGGTCATCGTGGATCGGTTGACCAAGTCTGCCCATTTCATACCGGTTCGTACTGGTTATTCTCTGCAGAAGCTAGCTAAACTATATGTGCCCGAGGTAGTGAGACTGCATAGGGTACCGATTTTGATAATATCTGATAGGGATCCCCGCTTCACGTCTCGATTCTGGAAGAAGCTACATGAAGCTCTGGGTACAAGGTTGGACTTTAGTACTGCGTTCCATCCTCAGACAGATGGTCAATCTGAGAGGGTGATTCAGATACTAGAAGATATGTTAAGGGGTTGCGTAATTGACTTTTGAGGCAGTTGGGAGGAGTTTTTGTCGTTGGCAGAGTTCGCTTACAACAACAGTTACCAGTCTAGCATACAGATGGCACCTTACGAGGTGCTCTATGGTCGTAAGTTTCGTACTCCTTTGTGTTGGACTGAGTTGGGCGAGCGCCGTATTCTAGGTCCTGAACTAGTCTCTGATACTGAGGATAAGGTCAGGTTGATTCGAGATCGACTAAAAGAGGCATCTGATAGGCAAAAGTCGTATGTGGATCTGAAGCGTCGAGAGATTAAGTATTCTATGGGGGACTTCGTTTTTCTCAAGGTCTCGCCGTGGAAGAAGGTACTGAGATTTGGTCATAAGGGCAAGTTGAGCCCCAGATTCATTAGACCTTATCTCATACTGGGGTGTGTGGGACCAGTTGCCTACCAGTTGGAGCTACCTCTAGAGTTGGAGTGGATTCATGACGTATTCCACGTCTCCATACTGAGGCGCTATCGCTCTGATCCCATGCATGTTGTTCCTATTGAGGAAATCGAGGTTAGGCCAGATCTGACCTTTGAGGAGGAGCCAGTCCAGATATTGGACCGCGATATTAAAATTCTGAGAAGAAAGTCTATTCCACTAGTTAAGGTTCTTTGACGTAATCATAGTTCTGAGGAGGCCACGTGGGAGCCTGAGGATGCAATGCGGCAGCAATATCCTCATCTTTTCTGATCAGGTAAAATTTCGAGGCCGGAATTTTCTTTAAAGGGGGTAGAGTTGTAACGCCCCAAAAATCTTTAATATTTATTTTTGTATGTTTGTGACACAACTGTGTATCTGCAGTGGTTAAGTGTTCTGGGAGTGTCTGAGAAGTCTTGGATTCAAGACTTAGCTTGGGCAAAATTTTGTTTTTTGTTTGAATAAACCCCTATCTTTAGACAGTTGTAACAACCCGAAATTTTGGGCCTAGTAGAGTTGGGCCCATTGGGCTTTGGGTTTCATAAAAAAAAATTTAAGTGAGCAAGAAAATGACAAATGACATGACAGCTTTAAAGGTTTAATGAATTTGGAGTGTGTAGGTGTGTTGGAGAAGCTCTGGGTTCGAGTTTTGTGGTGGAGGATTATTAATTTAATTTATTAAGGAATCAGGGTTGTGAGTAGTGGGCTTTTAAATAAAAATAAGTGAAAAATGGCACAAAGAAGCCTGTGGTGAAGTGGCTAAGTGGCGCCACTAGGGTGTAGAGAGGTGGCGACATATGCATGCAGGAGGTGCGAGGTTTGAGTGCTAGCTTAGTTTTATTTTGGAATTTAATTTTAGGCTTCTAGAGAAATTTGGAAGTGGCGTGTAGAGGGACTCTATGGAGAAGTGATCAGTGAGAGAGAATTTAGGAGAAGGATAAGGGAGATATCATGGAGAAAAATTAGGAGATGAGCAGTGGATGAAGTGGTGCTGAATTGGACTTTAGGGGTGGCTAAGTTTCGGCTATAGGCTATATAAATGTGTGTGTGCCGAATCTGGAGTCCTAGTTAATGCCGAATTATCCATTCTTTTTCTTTCTTTTCTTCCCCTCAATCGGTTCCTCCCATAGCCAAACTCTTCCATTGCCGAAATCTCCTAAAGCCTAATTTCTTTGTGCCGAATTCTCTCATAGCCAAACTCTTCTCTAGCCAAATTACCACCATCTTTTCTCTTGCCAAAATTCCTAATAGTGTCGAATCTTGGTGGTTTTTCCTCCATCACAAATCGATTGTTACCTACTCTCAGTCAAGTGTTGAAAGCCGAATCTCCTTAATAGCTATCTAGGCCGTAGGATCGAAAGGGGATTTGGTAAGTATTCGGTTAACCTCTTTTGTACGTTTTGCTAAAAGTCGAAAGGCTATCTAACTGTCCTATCGTTAACTCTGTGATAACACGGATAAGGTTCAAAGATCGCAAGCGTGGTAGGATCGTTAGCAAGGGTAAGTGTACTCAACTCGATTGTGGTTTAAGTGAATGGCCGGATGTGAGTTTGATCTATAGGGTGACTTGTGTGGATTATGAGTCACTCGAATCTTGATGGTGTGTGTGTGAGTACAAATCTAGGGGATACTCTTGATTAGTAGCTAAGGAAGGGTTATTAGAACCCGGTGGCACACGATAAGGTTACGATAAGGTTTCAGCTTTTGGTAGATATTTTTTTTAAGTTTGGGTGATTGATTGAAGGTTGGTTGGTTGTAGGTTCAAGACCAAGGATTGTATAGCACGTCGCAGTAACCAGGTGTGTACAAACACTACACACACATGATATCGGCAATACCGGAAAGCCGAAAAGCCGAAAGTGGCTAAATGGGCCCGATGGGCCCTGAGGCTAAGTTGGATGAAATTGATTGATTTGATTATATGAATTGAGTTAGGCATGCATGTTACATGATCTGGAATTGTTTTTGGCCTAACGGGCCATATGAATGAGATTTGGGTCTAATGGGCCATAAGGATGTGAATTGGGCATAATTGGTTATATGAACGTGAAATGGGATTGATGGGCTTTATGAAGACGTAGACAAGTATGCTAGGGTTTAATGGACTTTAGGCCTAGTTCTGAACAACTCTCAAATTGCATAAAACTTAATTCTAATGATTAAACATGCCCGTGGACAAGTCGCTGGGTTAGAGTATGGCAACGGACATATGCTTGTCTAGGAGTGGATCTAGGGAGAGCTTGGTACTTAAGCGGTCCTAGTGCCCCACCTCCTCTTCTCTGGAATCCTACCTGGTGTATAGTGTCTGTTCACTTTAGCCGCGAGGACTTGTTTATGGGCCAAAGTTTATAACTAAAACCCGAGAGGGACCAAATACCCCTGATTTGAAATTTACCAAAATATCCTTAGATTTGAAAAATTACTAAAATACCCCTTATTGTAAAATTACCAGAATACCCTTGTCTTGCGGAATCACCAAAATATCCCTGATTTACAAAATTAATTAAATACCCCTGTAGAGTAGATTTACGGAAATACCCTTAGGTAGTGAAATGACTAAAATACCCCTAAGTGCCAAATATGTGAGAATGTGTATGTTGCATTCATGAAATATATGTTGCACTTGGGTGGGTTTTGATGATAGGGAGGAAGATTTGAGGATCGCATAGTCGCTGAGCGACCGTGGATCCACCCAGGTGGCTTTAAGCCCATTATAACGACTTTCTTTGCAACGTTTGAGTAGTGCCATTCTTTGGTGCTACCTTTGGTGTGTAGGGATGGGTGGGTTGATATTTATATCCCAACAGGTGTGTAGGGTTGGAAGGGAAATGGTGTGCAGGGTTGGATTTGGGATGGGTGCATTGCATTCATGTGATACTGATGTGATATGAGGTTGTCATGGGCTAAGGCCCAAGACCATTGATTTTGATAGGGCTTAGGCCCAATGTAATATTTGTATGTTGATTTGGTTGCCAAGGGTCGTACACACTGAGTTTCGAAACTCACCCATTTTTATTAAATGTTCCAGGCAATCCTCAGTAAACGGCTCAACGTGGGAGAGGACTTGGAGATGGCCACACTACAAGACATTTAGAAGTTTTATTTATTTGTTTCAAAAGACATGATTTTAATGGCTTTATTTTCATTAGATGTAATAAGGCCTTGTACTCCGTTGTGACTTTAGATTTTGGGTTTTGTTGTTTCAACTTTTTACTTAATTACTAAACCTGAGTAAATTTCTTATGTTTAAACTTGGTTTCCGAAATACTTAAAATAATAAAATGGGCTTTTATCATTACTTAACAAGATTCAAGGATTTTGGGCTTTTGGGTCTTAAATTTTTACTTAGCAAAACCGTTTTGAGTTAAGCCTTTGATGTGACATTCCCGGATTCAGCCATAACGTCTGGGCCGGGTCTGGGGGTGTTACAATAGTAGGCTTATAAATAAATGTTGTTAATTTATGTCAAAATGGGCCTGCTGGTCTGGTGGTTAAGGGGAGTGTAAATGAGCTAGAGATCTAGAGTTCGAGTCCTTGCGCGAGCAAAGGAGTTGTTTTTGCTGCTTGTGCCTGTGAGTGTTTTGGTGCAGTCGAAATGCTGAGTGGTTGAGTAGTTGTGGCATTGGTAGAAGAAATTAAGGAATTTGAAGTGTGTGGGGAAAGTGGACGGTTGGTGTTGAGGATTTTAAGGAGAGGATTATGGAACGGGATGAGATTGAGCTGAACTTGAACTCTGTTTTTCCAAAATTCGGCACCCGCTTCCCAAATTCCCCAAGTTCTGACGGCAAAACCCTTTCCCCTTAGTCGAAATCTCTTTTTGGCAATTTGGCTTTAGCTTGTTTTTTTCTCTTCTTTTCTCTGGAATTTTTAGTAACTGTGTTCTTCTCTACCGAATTGCATTTCGTTCTCCCCTCTCCACTTTGCTGTTTTTTTCCTCATTTTCTTCTTTCTCGAACCCTTCTCTTGTGCCGAATTTGTGTATTGGTTGTGCTTTTGTTTTCTAGCCGAACCTTTTCTCAATTTCGACTTTGGGCTATCGATTTTCTTAAATCTCAGTCGACTATCCTGCACTCATTGGTACTGGTATTGCTGTTTGATTTTTGGATCTCCTTTTCAATTCAGTTTTGACCCTTCTCAAGGCAAACCTTCCCCTCCATTATTATCAGGTTTTCTCTCATTCTTTTACCCTCGTTGTGTCAACTCTTTCCTATTTTGCTCTGCCGAATTTGGGTGCTAATTCTATTCTACGATTTTGCGTTTCAGTAAGTGGTGTTTCTTTTTGATTGAAGCTAGTCATGCGAATATTGGTTAATAAGTGTTTCAGTTTGATTGCAGGAATTAGTGGTTATTCAGTTTCGATAGTTTAAGTTGGCAGGCCTCGGTTGTTCAAACGTGGTAAGTGAATGGCAGTGAAGTGATTAAGTATTTCGCATAGGGTCGTGGTAAATTCGTTAGACTTGCGACTAATCGATTGTTTATGATTGAATTTTTATTGGAGTGCTCAAGGATTGGGTACGCTTTTTCGCAAACAAGGTGTGTAACAGTACTCTATAAACGATATCGGTGAAATGTCGAAAAGTGTGAAACGTTGATGCCACACGGGTGTGCGACTACCCGTGTGGTAGGCCGTGTGACTAAACATGGGAGTGTGATCGACGAGGCCGGCCATGCACAATTTTATGGGTCGGGCCGAGCTGGGCCGTGTGGGCCCCACGGGCATGTGGGCCCTACACGAGCAAACCATGCGGGCGGGTGGAAATTATTGGGCCAAGCTGTGTGATTCATACGGACAAGGCCATTTTGGGCCGTGAGGGCCACACGAATGTGTGGGCCCACATGGGCTAGCATCATGGGCTCGTAGGCCCGTTTTCACTGTTTGACTGCTAAGGTTGCACGGGTCACCCGAGTCGACTGTGGACAACCTGTAGGGTCGGTAAGCTTACCTGAACCCCTAACTGACTGAATGACTATTATACCCCTGTCTGATGTATATATATATGTACATGTATGACTGTATTTTAGCATGCTATTTAAATTGTACTAAGTACATGTATGATTCCATGGTATGTCATGACATGATTGCATGATGCATTGCATGGGGATGGGTTTTACATTGATCGGCGGAAGTGTACTGAAAGGCTTTGAGCCTAAATTACTT
Source organism: Gossypium sturtianum (assembly GCA_025698515.1). Classification (NCBI taxonomy): domain Eukaryota; kingdom Viridiplantae; phylum Streptophyta; class Magnoliopsida; order Malvales; family Malvaceae; genus Gossypium; species Gossypium sturtianum. Next base: position 65,580,835 of record CM046950.1, on the reverse strand, counting down.
GCGGCACCATTTTGTCTATTCTTGTATAGTCTTTGCATTCGGTACTCTCTGGAGTTTAGGGATGGGTGGGTTGATTATATCCCCACATGGAGTGTAGGGTTGGACGGAGATGGAGTGTAGAGGCTAGATGGGTAGGACTTGTATCTTTGTTTCATATGTTCTTTGCCAGCGATTAATGTTATTGTAATGGGCCAAGGCCCAAGCACATGACTGCTTCGTTTCATCTTGAGATGGGCCAAAGCCCAAGCCCGACATTGTCAGCGTCATTGAAAAAGGGCTTAGGCCCGGCGTGTTGTTTTTCGTCATTTTGCTATTATGGGATTACACACTGAGTTTTCATAAAGTCACCCATCTGTTTTAACTGTACAGGTAATGCCCAGTCATAGGCGGATCGGTGCAACGGAGGACTCAGCGGTGGTCACACAACCCATCTAACTCGATTTAGTATTTTATAATTTCAACTTAATTTTTGGGGTATTTTATTGTAATAAGGGCCTTTGGATTTATACTTTTAATTTGGGATTTTAGTGTTGTTTTGGTTTATAACTGCTAGCAATAGGAAAAGCCGCGAGTTTTCAGAAAGACAAATGTTTTATCAAAATTTCCTCAAATACGCAATCAGTTTAAAAGCTTCCACAATAAATGACGCTTTGAAAATTAATAACATTTTTAAAAGTAAATAACTTTTCAATGATTCATGCTTTGAAAATGAATGACCCGTTTTTTGACTCATCATTGAATAACACAAAGTGATTAAATAGGAATGAGGATTTCAACGACAACATATTTTACGAAAAAAACTTCAACGTGACACCGCCAGATTCGGCCATAACGTCCAGGCCGAATTTTGGGTGTTACAGCTTTTCATCCGCAAACTGATGGTCAATCTGAAAGATTAATTCAGATTCTTGAAGATATGCTCTGATGTTGTGTTCTAGAATTCGAATGTAGTTGGGAGAAATGTTTACCATTAGTCGAATTTTCCTATAACAACAATTTTTAGTCGAGTATAAAGATGGCACCGTATGAGGCATTGTATGGCCGCAAGTGTTGAACTCCGTTGTATTGGACAGAGCTTAGTGAGAAACAGATTCATGGGGTTGACTTGGTTAGAGAAACTGAAAAAAAGTAAAGGTAATTCATGACTGTTTGAAAGCCCCTTCAGATCGACAAACGTCGTACGCAGATTTGAAAAGAAAAGAGATCGAATTTCAGATTGGTGATAAAGTATTTCTAAAAGTATCTCCGTGGAAGAAGATCCTGAGATTTGGCCGTAAAGGCAAGTTGAGTCCACGTTTTATTGGTCCGTATGAGGTTATTGAAAGAATAGGGCCAGTATTATATCGGTTAGCTTTACCGACAGGGTTGGAAAGGATCCATAATGTGTTTCATGTGTCGATGTTACTTTCAAATGAAACTCTTATTGTAATAGCCCGGCTTAGACCTTAGTCAGAATAGTGGTTTTAGGACCACAAATATGAGGTTATAAAAATATTTTAATATTATTTTTTGTGTTTATAATTTTTGATTAAGCATGTGTGAAAATTTCGTGTAAAAATTTTATCGATTGTGTGCCGAATTATGAAAAAGGACTTAATCGCATAAAATGTAAAAGTTGTGTGCTAAATGTTAAAGTGCTTAATAGGCATGGCTTATTAAATGAGAAGTCCTTATGTTGATATTAGACCATTGATAGATGGGATGGACAAAAATGGGCTTATATTAGTGGAATTTTAATGTTTTAATTAAAGGTTAAAATGGTAATTGAGCTATTAAGTTATTATTAAACAAAACAAACAATTAAATGGCCATTTTATCATCTTCTTTGTACCGAAACTTGAAAGAAAAAGAAAGAAATAGGGCTTTGAAGCATTTGGCCATAGTTGCTCAAAATCAAGGTATGTTTTTGAGCTCGGTTTTTGATGATTTCTACGTTTTTGTGATCGTTGCTTAGTATATTATCAAACCCATGCTTAAATTTTAGAATTGGATGGTGATTTTGAGATATGTCATTGATGAATGCTTGAGCTTGATGATAGTTGATGATGAAATATAAAAGATAGGTGAAAGATTAACATATTTTATTTTTGAATTTTTAGTGAAATTGAGTAATTTGGGCTTAATTGTGAAAATAAGAAATTGGAGGACTAAAATGTGAAATAAATAAAATGTGGGAGCTTGTATGGACATAAGGAGAATTCGGCTAGGCATGGGTGAAATGAAATTATGTGTATTTGATGATTTTATGAAATAAGGACTAAAGTGTCGAAATGTGAAAATGTGAGGGCTATTTTGTAAAATGCCCTAAATATGTGTGTTTGGACTAAATTGAATGATTTGGTGATTGAGTGAGCTAAATTTGATTATGTATAGACCAAGAAAAGAGAGATTCGGATTGAGATCGAAGCAAAGACAAAGTACTTGATTGATCGACTAGTCTCGGTATTTCTACGTTCGAGGTAAGTTCAGATATAATACGTGTTGTTAAATTTATGTTTAAGTGCTATGAAATGAATAATTATGTGATTGTTGGACTAGAAATGCTATGTGTGGAATTGAGTAATGTGGCACTAAGTGTGCGTAATTAGAAATGAGAAAGAGATGATTAGCACTGTGTGTGCGAAATAATAGAAGCTTGGCTTTTTTATTGGCACTGTGTGTGCGATACCAAATTAAGTTCAGTTTTATATTGAGGCACTAAGTGTGCGATGTTATTTAAGCTTCGGCTATGATTTGGGCACTAAGTGTGCGATTGAATTGAAGAGATAACAGACAGTGAATGAAATATGGTATCGAGCATCGAATAGCAAGAACGTCTGTTAACTAAGTGTTGGCAAAGGTATGTTCCGAACCTATGTGGTTGATGATAGTTTTTAAGGTTAAATAGATGGATGTATGAGCATATGGTTGAGGATGATATTGTGTTTAATTGTGAATCAATCTATGTGATGGTTTATTTATGTATTGATATTGCATTATTGAGTAATATGTATTATATTACGAACTTACTAAGCTCAAAAGCTTACTGTGTGAAGTGTTTCTCTGTTTTACAGTGTCTTTAAATCTAGCTCGGATCCGGGGATCGTCAGTGACTCAATCACACTATTGGCTATCTATTTTGGTACTTTTGAAAGATGTGTATATTTGAATATGGCATGTTTTGAAGCGTATAGGCCTTGCCATGTGAATTGGCTTGGTAGTTTGATGGTTGGTATATGTTTTGAATGAGTGAAAAGAATGAAGTATAAATGTATGTGAAAACTCTAAGTGAGTGATCATTATTGCATGAGTTAGCAAGGTGGAAATGGTATGTTTCATGGTAGATTTGATTAAGAATGAATGTTGAATAGATTATAAGTTTTGGGATGTGAAATTTATATTTTGGATGTATTTATTGAGTTCAATTTTTAGCATAGAAATAAATGATGTAGTTGATGATTAATTGGTGCATAAATTGGTGTGTTTTGGTTGCCATTTAAGGTATAAATGCATGTAATTTGAGGCTTGTAGGTGATCTTAAGTGTGGGTGGCAAGTTTGGCCTTATAAATGGCCTATAATTGCCCACACGGTTGAGCACACGGGCGTGTGGCTCGACCGTGTCCTTCGTGGTTGTATTTCAAAACAAGTCAGACTCGACCACGGGCTGGACACACGGGTGTGTGACTAGCCGTGTGGTGCAAGTCAGTGTCGACCACGGGTGAGACAGATGGGCGTGTCTCAGGCCGTGTGGACAAGTCAGCATGTATGCCCTGTTTTGCCACGGCTTGGGCGCACGGGCGTGTCTGAGGCCGTGTGTGGCACACGGGCGTGTCTGAGGCCGTGTGAGGCACACGGCCTACCCACACGGGCGTGTGACCTCTGTAACTTAGAAAAATGTTTAGTTTTCAAAAAATTTTGTATGTGCTTGATTTAGTCCCGACTCATTTTTAACACGTGTTTAAGGTCTCGTAGACCTCATTAAAGCACTATATACTTATATCTTGATATGTTTGAATGATGATTGACTTGGTGTTGTAAAATGAGTGTAAAATGTTTCGATATGTCCGGTAATGCCACTTAACCCTAGTCCAGTGACGAATACAGGATAGGGGTGTTACATTTGATTGGTATCAGAGCTATGGTTTAGTCGATTCTAGGACTAACGTAGCGCGTGTGGGTCTTGCTATACATGCCATATATATAATTGCGATAGTGTGATGAATCCTGATAGTTAAAAATGTGTTTTTATATAGTAAATGGAACTCGATCAAGCATTTGTTGATGATGTAGAGAGCAATGCACCTGCTCTCGCTCAAGGGACAGCGCCGACCACATATAGGCCGGATGTTAGTAGCCACGAGGGAGAGGCTAAGCAAACCTCCTTCAAAATGATGAGTGAGTGGTTTACGGAGTTTGTTCGAACGAATCCGGCTGCTCAACAACCTCCACCCCCACAAGTGTCTATTGTGCCACAAGTTGTAGATCTGATTCGATTGAATAAACCTCCTATAGATAAAATCCGAAAGTATGGGGCCGAAGAGTTTAGAGCCACAGTCGATGATGATGCCGAGCGAGCTGAGTTCTGGCTCGAGAATACAGTCCGAGTGTTTGATGAGATGTCATTAACTCCAGATGAATGCATTAAATGTGTTGTTTCCTTGTTGAGAGATACAGCATATAATTGGCGGATAACATTGATATCTGTGGTTTTGAGAGAGAGAATCACTTGGGATTTCTTTCAAGTTAAATTTCGAAAGAAGTATATTAGTCAGCGATTCATAGATCGGAAAAGTAAAGAGTTTCTAGAGCTGAAACAGGGTCGTATGTCAGTTACGAAGTATGAACGGGAGTTTGTGAGATTGAGCCAATACGCACGGGAATGTTTTTCGACCGAAGCTACTATGTGTAAACGTTTCATTGAAGGGATGAATGAAGACATTAAATTGCTGGTTGGAATACTTGACTTGAATGAATTTGTTGTGTTAGTTGAAAGAGCTTGCAAAGCCGATGAGCTTAGCAAAGAAAAGAAGAAAACAGATTCTGAGGCTAGAGATGAAAGAAAAAGATCGATGAGTAAGTTGTATCAATCTCCATCAAAGAGATTTAGAGACGCAGCTAATCGCTCAAATGTTTCGTTTGGACATTCGAGTAGAGATCGTGTGAGACAAAGTGTTGATCCAAGAACTCAAGCTCCGATTGAATCAAGTGTTGGTAGTGTTAAAAGCAACAAGCCTGAGTGTAAACAGTTTGGAAGACGACACGTTGGAGAATGCTGGGCCAAGTACAATAATAGAACTTGTTATAAGTGTGGATCACGAGATCATTTCATTCGAGATTGCCTAGAGTTAATAGAGAAAGACAATGTTCAGAGTGCGAGATCGAGTAATATGACGGCTAGAGGTAGACCATCCAGAAACACCGAAAATATGAGTGGAAGTCAAAGAGGGACTACCGATACAGCTGTGAGACTTGAGGCAAGAGAACCTGCTCGAGCCTACGTTATTCGTGTACGAGAAGAAGCATCATCTCCAGACATCATTACTGGTACTTTTACTCTATTTGATACTGATGTGATTGCATTGATAGATCCAGGATCTACTCATTCATATGTATGTGTGAAACTAGTATCAAGTAAGACTCTACCTGTTGAGTCTACTGAATTCGTGATTAGAGTATCGAACCCCTTAGGCAAGTGTGTCTTGGTTGATAGAGTGTGCAAGAACTGCCCGTTGATGTTTCTGGATATTTGCTTTTCGGCTAATTTGATGTTTCTACCTTTTGATGAATTTGATATCATTCTGGGTATGGATTGGCTAACTTTGCATAATGCTATTGTGAATTATAAATGGAAGAGTGTTGATTTGAGATGTAACACCCCTTACCCATGCCCGAAGCCGGGACCGGGATTGAGGCATTACCTAATTAATCTCACTTGACATCTCGAAACGGGCTATAAAATTTCATTTAAACTCATCACCTGCACGTACTAGGCCTAAGAGGCCCCAAACATACCTCCGAGAGGTATCTTAACTATTTTGGAAGTTTTTACGAGCTCGGGAACCTTTCAAAAAAATAAGGGCCACACGCCCGTGTTGGTCTAGGGACACGCCCGTGTGCCCCTAAGACACGTCCGTGTCAACCACCCGTGGTTGACCCTGACCAACTTCACACGGCCTAGACACGTCCGTGTCTTCTGCCCGTGGTCAATTCTGACTAACTTCACAAAGTCTAGACACGCCCGTGTCTTCTACCCGTGGTCGATTCTAACTAACTTCACACGGTCTAGACACGCTCGTGTCTTCTACCTGTGGTCGATTTAAATTCCACAATTAATGTACAGACTTCACACGGCCTGGGCACACGCCCGTGTCCCTAGCCCGTAGAGCACACTGACTTGCAAACCTAGTATGCAAGGGGACACACGGTCAATTCACACGCCCATAGGGCTGACCGTGTGTCACACTGCGATATATACACACACGCCCGTGTGTCTATTCATGTGGACAATTAGATGGCTATCTACCAAGCCTTTTGCCACTCCACATTGCACACAAGCAAATACCAATCTATCTCAACATAATTCGCAACCCAAAGGCATATCCAAGTATTCAATTCAACAACCATACACGAGGGCATACACTTCAAAACAAAAATCACTTTCTTTAATCATAAAAATTTGCCAAGTATCAGCCTAACTTAATAGACCATTACAAAAGGAGGTTTTGATGCCTTACAAAGCCAACACTTTGGCCAACAATTACGACCTAACAAAATACTCGAGTCCTATACATGCCATACTCAAAATAAGTCTAAATTGTTATACCAAAGTGGTGTCGATAGTATGATTTCTGAACTCCTACGTCCCCGATCCTCGAGTTATCAAGGCAATACTACAAGCAAAAAGAGCAATGAAATGGGGTAAGCATAAAGCTTAGTAAGTTTGCATGGATATGAATAGCAACAATAAGCTCATAATATAATCCATTCATGACATGAACTAACTATACAGAAGTCATAGGCTTCTTGCCATACTTACTCACAAATTGCCCTTATTTAGCACATACCGTACCACATACCGTAATCGTTTCTTCGTGACTCGTTCACGAGTACCTGTATTCACTCATTCATATGACTTTAGTACAAATCTTATTTCTACTTCTAAACCCATCTACTTATCCCTTTAATTACTAGGGATAGTCAAGGACGCATATTTAACATCATTCATGTAGGGATGAAGCCTATGCCACATCCCCGAGGTGGTCTTACATGGAATTACTTCTAAACGCTAATGCCATATCCCGGATATGGTCTTATACGATTTTCATATTCATTACCAAAGCCATATCCCGGATATGGTCTTATACGAGATCTCAACTCAATGCCGAGGCCATGTCCCGGACATGGTCTTATACGAGACCTTATCTATTTCATATCTCGATGATAGCATTTTCATAATTACATGGTCCACTAGGACTTCAACATCTCATTCAACATCAATTTAATGGAGTGTCATGCATCAATATGATATCAAGCATTCTCAATTATGCTAACATAAATGTTGTATTAATCACATACAAACTTACCTCGATTTCAAAATGAGCTAGTTTGACGGTTTAGTCTGAGACTTTGTTCTTTCCCTGATCGAGGCAGATTCTCGGTTCTTCTTGCTCTATAATAGCAATTTAGCTCATTTTAATCATCTCATTAATAAAAGCATTTCAATAATCATGCTTAGGTAAAATTACTATTTTACCCCTAGACTTTGGCAAAATGACCATTTTACCCTTAGGCTCGGAAATAAATTCTAATCAAATTTCTACCTTTAATGAGCCTAGGTGAACATTTATTTCTCTTATGGCTATCATCAAAACCTAACATTTCACAAATTTACTACCAATTTTACAACCTTTACAAAAAGATTCATTTAGGTGTTTTCATGGCAACATCTTTCACAAAAGTTGTTCATCTAACAACTAAGACTCATTTTCTTCCATAAAAATGCAGAAAATCACATACAAGCTCTCATGGCAAAACTCTAAACTTTTCACCATATTGCAAGATAGTCCCCTCATTAGATAGCCTAAGCTTTAGGGGTTCCAAATGTACAATTTTTATCAAGAAATGATCACTAGTGCACTTACTTGCAAGGAGAGAAGCTTGCTGAAATTTTTGAGCTCTAAAACCCCTTAGTTTGCTGTCAATTTTGGTGGAGAAGAAGAGAGAAAAAGATGATATCTTTTTCCTTTCCTTATTTTATTAATACAAGTCAAATTATCCACCTAACTTCAACAACTTTGACCAATTTTGACTCCTATTGTCCCCTATGGCCGACCAACCCTTAGCAAAGGGGCTAATTGCCCTTTAAAGACCTAAAATTAATATTCTAAGTCTATTAGGCACCTTTAGCTCATAAAATGGAACTTTCGCACTTTATGCGATTTAGTCATTTTTCGCGATTAAGCATGAAATCGCTAAAATTAAGGCACCAAAATTTCATACACTTATACTATCATGCTTTGACTCATAATATAACCTGAAAATGAATTTCTCAAATCTCGAATTAGTGGTCCCGAGATTACTGTTTCGGCTAGCCCCTAAATCGGGCTGTTACATGAGAAGTCAGAATGGTGAGATAGTTTGAATTGCATCCAGTGATTTGAATGGGTTACCAGCTGTTATATCTTCGATGAAAGCTTTGAATTATGTGAAAAAGGGTTGCGAAGCTTATCTTACGTACGTAATAGATACAAAAGTGATTGAAAACAAAGTTGAGTCTGTGCCTGTGGTATGTGAGTTCCCAGATGTGTTTCCTAAAGAATTATCAGAATTACCTCCGACACAAGAAGTTGAATTTTGTATTGAATTAGTGCCGGGGACTACTCCTATCTCAATAGCTCCGTATAGAATAGCACCAACAGAATTGAAAGAATTAAAGTCACAGTTACAAGAGTTGACCTAGAGAGGATTTGCACGACCGAGTTTCTCACCCTGGGGTGCTCCTGTGTTGTTTTTGAAAAAGAAAGATGGTACTATGAGGATGTGTATTGATTACCGACAGTTGAATAAAGTGACGATAAAGAATAAATATCCTTTGCCACGTATTGATGATTTGTTTGATCAGCTGAAAGGAGCTACAATGTCTTCTAAGATAGATTTGAGATCGAGCTACTATCAGTTGAGAGTTAAAGAATCGGGATACCTAGAAGGCGCTTTGAGCGAATGCGGACATTATGAATTTTTAGTTATGCCTTTTGGACTAACGAATGCTCCTGCAGTGTTTATGGATTTGATGAATCGAATATTCAGACCGTATTTGGATCGATTTTTCGTGGTGTTTATTGATGACATTCTGATTTATTCTTGTAACGAGACGCAACATGCCAAACATTTGAGAATTGTGTTACAGACTCTGCATGAGAAGCAATTGTATGCAAAATTTAGCAAATGTGAGTTTTGGTTGCGTGAGGTTAGTTTTCTGAGGACATATTGTATCAGCTGCAGGAATACGAGTTGATCCGAGTAAGATCTCAACTATCTTAGAATGGAAGCATCCGAAAAATGTGTCTGAAGTCCGTAGTTTTCTGGGACTAGTGGGATATTATAGAAGGTTTGTGAATCCAGTTGTGAAATTACTCTGAGAAAGATGTTAAATTCGAGTGGTAAAAAGTGCCAATGAGTTTTGAGCAGATTGAAAACATTGTTGTGAGCGCGAGTGTTAGTTCAACTGAGCCGGGTAAAGAATTTATAGTATCTGATGATGCATCGTTGAATGGTTTGGGCTGTGTGCTAATGCAAGAGGGTAAAGTTATAGCTTACACTTCAAGACAGTTAAAGTCGCATGAAAAGAATTACCCGACGCACGATCTTGAATTAGCAGCTATTGTATTTGCATTGAAGATTTGGCGTCACTAGTTATTTGGTGAGAAGTGTCATATTTATACAGATCACAAGAGTTTGAAATATCTGATGACTCAAAAAGAATTGAATTTGAAACAGCGGATATGGTTAGAATTACTAAAAGACTATAAATTAGTAATTGATTATCATTCGGTTAAAGCTAATGTTGTTACTGATGCTTTGAGCCGAAAGTCTTTATTTGCCTTGCGAACAATGAGTACTCAAATAGATTTATGTGATGATGGTGTGTTTTTGGCTGAGTTGAAAGTGAGACCAATGTTTATATGAAAAATTTGTGATGCTCAGAAAAGTGATACTGAGATGGTGGCAAAATGAGATCAATGTGGCTTAAATGCTGATTCAGAATTTTGAGTTGATAATGACGATTGTTTGAGATTCTTAGATCGGATTTGTGTTCTGAGGAATTCAGAGTTGATTCAGTTAATTTTGAATAAAGCTCACAATAGTCGTTTGGCTGTTCATCCGGGGAGTACAAAAATGTATAATGACTTGAAATAGTTTTATTGGTGGCATGGTATGAAACGGGATATCTCAGAATTTGTTTCAAGATGTTTAGTTTGTCAGCAAGTTAAAGCTGAACATCAGGTTCCATCCAGTTTATTACAACCAGTCATGATTCCTGAGTGGAAATAGGAGAGAATCACAATGGACTTTGTGTCGGGATTGCCTTTATCTTCGAAAAAGAAAGATGCCATCTGGGTGATAGTTGATAGAGTGACGAAATCAGCTCATTTTGTTCCGGTGAGAACAGATTATTCACTTGATAAATTTGCTGAACTGTACATTTCTGAGATTGTGAAATTGCACGGGGTACCACTATCTATTGTATTTGATAGAGATCTGAGATTTACCTCACGGTTTTGGAAGAAATTGCAAGAGGCTTTAGGCACAAAGTTGTATTTCAGTACTGCATTTCATCCGCAAATGGATGGACAATCCAAGAGGATCATTCAAATTCTTGAAGATATGTTGAGATGCTGCATTCTTGAGTTTGAGAGTACGTGGGAAAAGCATTTACCGTTGATTGAGTTTGCGTACAATAGCAGTTTTCAATCTAGTATCAAAATGGCACCATATGAGGCTCTTTACGGTCAAAAATGCCGAACTGCAATGTATTGGACTGAACTGAGTGAGAATAAGATTCACGGAGTTGATTTGACAAAAGAGACAGAACAGAAAGTAAAAGTGATTCGTGACAGTTTGAAAGCAGCGTCAAATCGTCAGAAGTCTTATGCAGACTTGAAACGAAAAGATATCAAATTTAAGGTTGGTGACAAAGTGTTTTTGAAAGTGTCTCCGTGGAAGAAAATACTTCGATTTGGCCGAAAAGGCAAGCTGAGTCTGAGGTTCATCGAGCCGTATGAGATCATTGAACGAATTGGGCCGTTGCTTATAGATTGATATTGCCACCTGAATTGGAAAAGATTCATAATGTGTTTCACGTATCGATGCTTCGACAATACAGATATGATCCATCGCATGTAATTGCTCCTACTAAGGTTGAGATCCAGTCAGATTTGTCGTATAGTGAAGAACCGATTAGAATTCTGGCACGTGAGATCAAAGAGTTTAGAAAAAAAGAAATTTTTTAATGAAAGTGTTGTCGCATAAACACGGGGTTGAAGAGGCTACGTGGGAGCCTGAAGAAGTTATGAGAGAGCAATATCCGAACCTATTCACTGGTAAGATTTTCGGGGACAAAAATCCCTAAGGGGGGAGAGTTGTAACATCCCGGTTTAGACCCTAGTCGGAATAGTGGTTTTGGGACCACAAATTCGAGGTCAAAAAATTATTTTAATATTATTTTTGGTGTTTATAATTTGTGATTAAGCATGTGTGAAAATTTCGTGTAAAAATTTTATCGATTGTGTGCCAAATTATGAAAAAGGACATAATCGCATAAAATGTAAAAGCTGTGTGCTGAATGTTACAGTGCTTAATAGGCATGGCTTATTAAATGAAAAGTCCTTATGTTGATATTAGACCATTGATAGATGGGATGGAAAAAAATAGGCTTATATTAGTGGAATTTTAATGTTTTAATTAAAGGTTAAAATGGTAATTGAGTTATTAAGTTATTATTAAACAAAACAAACAATTAAATGGCCATTTTATCATATTCTTTGTGCCGAAACTTTAAAGAAAAAGAAAGAAATAGGGCTTTGAAGCATTTGGTGTAACACCCCAAACTCGGACAAGACACCACGACCGAATCTGGTATGTTACGGGGAAAACGTCTTTGAGTGATCAGATTTTTCGTTTAAAAGCGGGGTGAAAACATAGTGAATTTGAGGAAAATTTGAGTAGGCTTGTTTGATTAGATTTTGAAAACTTACCCAAAGTATATAGTTAAAACGAGTTGATTTCATTTAGCATTTCCAATAGTTTCTTAGTGCTATTTTGAAACATTTTTTTTTGACTTAGAAGAATATCGAGTTTGGTTTGAAAATCATTTGAGATTACCGTATAGCAAAACATAGTGAGATACCCGATGGTATAATTTAAAACACATTGCGTTATAGTTTTGAAAACCTTGTCTTACCAAATTTTTAGTAAAATTTCATACCAAGTTATTTGTTACGCAGGTTGAGAATCTAATTGAAACATGACCATCATAAAACATAATTTAAAGGCCTTTTACAAATCCAAATTAAATCTCAAATAAAAATAAGTAAGCTAAAGTACCCAAAGTGAATAGCCTGAGCAAAACTTTTATTAAAGCATGGCATGTGCACCTCGAGTCCATCCAGGCTCCATGTCCATGACTCACGAATCACTGAAATGTCAAAGGAGAGGGTGAGTCGAATGACTCGATGCATAAATCCCGCTCCCGATGAAACAACATGCTAACACACATCATACATAGCAACATAATTAATGCAACCCGATCCTAACCATCCAGTATCGCCTTTTCTACCCCGTGTGGTACCAAAACCACTGGTGGTGCCAAACCACTGGTGACATATAGTCACAATGTGTTACCAAAACACTTTGGTGTCCCAAAGACACAATATCCATCAATGTGGTGCCAAACCTTTGGTGTCCCAAAGACACGGTTGTGCTACTAAAGCACGGTGACCGAAGTCACAAATCCAATGATGGGGCCAACCCATGCGTGTGATACCCAATCACTAGTGAGCGATCCCATATCTCAAAGTGGGGCCAACCCACGGTGGTGTTAAACCACGAGGACGAGTCGCAATGAGGTGCCCAACCTCTGGTGTCCCAAAGACACAAATGTGCTACCAAAGCACTGGTGACCGTAGTCACGATAATCAAATGATGGGGCCAACCCATCGTGTGATACCCAATCACTAGCAGACGATCCCATATCTCAAAGTGGGGCCAACCCACGGTGGTGTTAAACCACAGGGACGAGTCGCAATGAGGTGCCCAACCTCTGGTGTCCCAAAGACACAAATGTGCTACCAAAGCACTGGTGACCCAAAGTCACAAAGTGTGTTACCAAAACACTGGTGCTCGTCAGCACAAAATATCACTGCTCCCTCCACTCATATCACCCATCAACATACCATACTCATGTAATCATGCATATCATACAAATCATGCATATCATGCCAACATGTCTAGCATTACATCTCATAGCATACATAACATAGGTCATAATACCCAAGGTATCCATAATAGAACTTGTAATAAATTAGACTTACCGGATACGTACACATACCCGCTTGGGTATCCAATTATCCGTCATCTTGGTATAGTTTTTAACGAGGCAAGCGAGGTTTATTAATAATATTACTAGATATCGGTGTGTTAGTTTACACACTGGTAATTACGAGTCTAAAGATCCCAGCGAAAGCGATCTAAATCCCTCGAGTATCAAGCTCCTATAACAATCGGCCAACACGAGTTAGGCACTAAGACCATTCGGCCAAAGACATATAAACCCAAAGGGGTTAATATTAAGCCATTACCTTACTCTTGCGAATGGTTTGGTTTCCAACCAAACCTCGAACCATGATGGTTCTCCTTCCAACAATCGGCACCTATAAGACAAATAATTAATCCCTAAACACCTTTGACTTGATCGGAAACAAAAGATTGAACTAACAATACTAACACCAATCACTTACCCCTTACTAATCAATTGACAGAAGAAAACGGCTCCTCTTGCTTGCTTCCACAATCCAAAGACCCTAAAACGAGATGATTAATCAAAGGTTAACACCCTTCCATAATAGCCATATTCAGCCCTTCATCAAACCCACAACGATTAAGAATAGAAAAGAGAAGAAATGGCCATTCGGCAAAACACTTACCTAACTCCAATCGATTTATACAAGAACCCCAACACTCTACTGATATTCGGCCAAGAGAACTACAAGGGAGAGGAGAGGTTCGGCCAAAATGAGAACACAACTGGAAGGGAAGGGAAATTCGGCCAATCTCATTAAACAAGAAGAAAGAATTCGGCTTTACTCAAAGAAAGAGAATACAGGTGAAAGATGAGAAGAAAAGGGGGTTGGTATTGGCTAATGACAAAAATGATGGAAAAAGGAGAAGAGAAAAGGAGTACTTAGGTTTAAGAAGAAGAAAGGAATGGTGGAAAGGTTTTGGGAAATAACTTTCAGCTTCTAATGATCAAGGAGGAAAGAAGTATGAGAAGGGCTCAAAGATGCATTCGGCTACCAAGAAAATAAAGCAAGATTCGGCAACTATAGGAGTTTGGTGTTTTGGTTTCAAATAGAATGAAGAAAATGAGAGAACATTCTCTTGAAGTTTTGGCTACAAAAGACAAAAAAGAGAGAGCTTTTCTTCTTTACCAAATGTGACCTAGAAAATGCACCCCAAAACAAAGGTACATTCGGCCTTCCCTTCTCCCACACTAAGCAGTCCACACTCCCCCAAATCCCCTAAAATTCGGTCACCACTCCTCAAAATACTCCAAGCCACTAATTCAAAAGCATTTGAATTAGTCCCCTTCCACAAATCACTCCTTCACTAGTCCATCTCACCCATAGACTAGGTCCAAGGCGAGTTTGAGCGCCTACAAACTCTCCCTTCCTAGGCGTCAAAAAGAAAGCCAAAAGGTGGCCACTCCATAACTTGAACACAAGATCTCTCCCTCCTGCAAATGACGCCACACACACAAGCCTTAGTGGCGTCCCACACGCCACTTTGCTAACCCATCCTATGTGACACAAACCACCTAAAAATACTTTTAAGACCCCAAAAGCCAAGATCCCCTTTTACACCCTAAAAATCAAAAATTTCTAAAGCCTCCCCTACCACCTGGGGTTCTCCAAACCCCTAAAAACTTGACTAAGCACACAAAAGCACTGCTAACACCTGAGACATGCACTAGATGCATAACCCCTAAAACCGGAGTAGCAACACAGCACACTAAACTCATGCAATATCATGCAACAACAAAACAGCCCCTAACCCAGGATATTACATTTGGCCATAGTTGCTCAAAATCAAGGTATGTTTTGAGCTCGGTTTTTGATGACTTCTACATTTTTGTGATCGTTGCTTAGTATATTATCAAACCAATGCTTAAATTTTAGAATTGGATGGTGATTTTGAGATATGCCATTGATGAATGCTTGAGCTTGATGATAGTTGATGATGAAATATGAAAGATAGGTGAAAGATTAACATATTTTGTCTTTGAATTTTTAGTGAAACTGAGTAATTTGGGCTTAATTGTGAAAATAAGAAATTGGAGAACTAAAATGTGAAATAAATGAAATGTGTGAGCTTGTATGGACATAAGGGGAATTCGGCTAGGCATGGGTGAAATGAAATTATGTGTATTTGATGATTTTATGAAACAAGGACTAAAGTGTCGAAATGTGAAAATGTGAGGGCTATTTTGTAAAATGCCCTAAATATGTGTGTTTGGACTAAATTGAATGATTTGGTGATTGAATGAGCTAAATTTGATTATTTATAGACCAAGAAAAGAGAGATTCGGATCGAGATCGAGGTAAAGACAAAGTACTTGATTGATCGACTAGTCTCGGTATTTCTACGTCCGAGGTAAGTTTGGATATAATACGTGTTGTTAAATTTATGTTTAAGTACTATGAAATGAATAATTATGTGATTATTGGATTAGAAATGCTATGTGTGGAATTGAGTAATGTGGCACTAAGTGTGCGTAATTAGAAATGAGACAGAGATGATTAGCACTGTGTGTGCGAAATAATAGAAGCTTGGCTTTTTGATTGGCACTGTGTGTGCGATACTGAATTAAGTTCGGTTTTATATCGAGGCACTAAGCGTGCGATGTTATTTAAGCTTCGGCTATGATTTGGGCACTAAGTGTGCAATTGAATTGAGGAGATAAAGGACAGTGAATGAAATGTGGTATCGAGCATTGAATAGCAAGAACGTTTGTTAACTAAGTGTTGGCAAAGGTATATTCGGAACCTATGTGGTTGATGATAGTTTTTAAGGTTAAATAGATGGATGTATGAGCATATGGTTGAGGATGATATTGTGTTTAATTGTGAATCAATCTATGTGATGGTTTATTTATGTATTGATATTGCATTATTGAGTAATATGTATTATATTACGAACTTACTAAGCTCTAAAGCTTACTGTGGAAGTGTTTCTCTGTTTTACAATGTCTTTAAAGCTAGCTCAGATCTGGGGATCGTCAACGACTCAATCACACTATCGGCTATCTAATTTTGGTAATTTTGAAAGATGTGTATATTTGAATATGACATGTATAGGCTAGTTAATATGGCATGTTTTGAAGTGCATAGGCCTTGCCATGTGAATTGGCTTGGTAGTTTGATGGTTGCTACATGTTTTGAATGAGTTAAAGGAATGAATTATAAATGTATGTGAAAACTCTAAGTGAGTGATCATTATTGCATAAGTTAACAAGGTTGAAATGGTATGTTTCATGGTAGATTTGATTAAGAATGAATGTTGAATAGATTATAAGTTTTGGGATGTGAAATTGATATTTTGGATGGATTTATGGAGTTAAATTTTTAGCATAGAAATAAATGATGTAGTTGATGATTAATTGGTGTGTTTTGGTTGCCATTTGTGGTATAAATGCATGTGATTTGAGGCTTGTAGGTGATCTTAAGTGTGGGTGGCAAGTTTGGCCTTATAAATGGCCTATAATTGCCCACACGGTTGAGCACACGGGCGTGTGGCTCGACCGTGTCCTTCGTGGTTGTGTTTCAAAACAAGTCAGACTCGACCACGGGCTGGACACACAGGCGTGTGACTAGCCGTGTGGTGCAAGTCAGTGTCGACCACGGGTGAGACACATGGACGTGTCTCAGGCCGTGTGGACAAGTCAGTATGTATGCCCTGTTTTGCCACGGTTTACCCAGACGGGCGTGTAACCTCTGTAACTTAGAAAAATGTTTAGTTTTCAAAAATTTTCGTATGTGTTCGATTTAGTCCCGACTCATTTTTAACACGTGTTTAAGGTCTCATAGACCTCATTAAGGGACTATATACTTATATCTTGATATGTTTGAATGATGATTGACTTGGTGTTGTAAAATGAGTGTAAAATTTTCTGATATGTCTGGTAATGCCTCTTAAACTTAGATCGGCGACGGATACGGGATAAGGGTGTTACACTTATCGTATGAGAACACTAGCTAAACATACTGATAGACGAAAGCATTGTTGGTCTGTTTGGGTTATGATCGGCATTGCTCTATCTTTCCCTGGTATTCTAATCTATTGTGTTGATAGAAAAGTCGACGGGAAAATCCGTATGATGCTAGTATTTTGTTTTTACTGGTTATGGTTTTGTTGACTATACATGAAGATTATATTGCTTCTGTCACATTTGATTTCAGTGCTTATGAATGATGTTTTCTTCTAGAATTTCTCTGGGATATCATTGAGATCCTTATCACTCTATATGGGTTGTAATTTTCAGAAATTCATTATAGTTCCATACTTTGAGAATTCGCTACCTCGGTTTTATTATGATTCTATGTGATTATCTGCAAGAGATATTCTTTTGATGGAGATGAATATATTTATTATGATTATAATTTATGGTTTGATCATGGGAGTACAGTGGTATTGTCATCAGATTTATAGAGGTTATGTTTCTGCATTAATAGTTGGGATATTATCTATTTATATGGTTGAGATGTCAGTCTTATTATAGCAATATGATTTTTATCTGACGGATGTGGCTTCAGTATAGTACAACGCTTCGTTGATTAATAGTTGTGATAGCTTTATTATATGATACTTTCTAGTTTTCTTGAAAGGGAATTAACATCGGCAAACACATAGACGATAGAAGATCAAGTTCAAATCTATATAATAGTTATCACTTCCAAGTAAATCTTGATATATGTCAATGAGTAAAGACGGAATGTTATGTCATATTCGAGTTATACAGTTTTTTTTAAGAAGATCTTTGACTAGTATCCTGAAGAAATTGTGATAAATTGTATGTTTGAGTTATCTTGACAACAAGAAGAAAGGTTTTCTTTGAAACGTTATTGTTTGACAGCCAAGATTGATTCAGTTGTTTAGTTTGAATGGGTTATTTGTTTGAAAGGTTAATTGAGTTATAGGTGTTTGAGTTTATCCTTGAGTCCGAAAATAAATTTTGTGCGTTCACGGGTAAATAAATGGATAGTCTAAATGAAGAATTCATATTTTAGAAGACATGAAACATAATTATATCTATTGGAATGGTTCTATTTGAGAAGTTTGATTTGGTTTAATATATGTTAATAAAGTTATAAACAGTTGAAAACACTGTTAACTGAAGCATCGATTTTGGTTCAGCCTGAATCGGATAAAGAGTTTATGATTTTCAGTCATGTGTCATTGAATGGTTTGGAGTGTGTTTTAGTACAAGAATATATAGTGATGGCTTATGCTTCCATACAGTTAAAGTTGCATGAAAAGAGTTATTTGATGAGCAAATTAGAGATGGTTGGCATTGTAATTGCATTGAATAGTTGGTGACATTAATTGTTTGGTGAGTAATGTAACCTATTTGATGACTGCAAAAGTTTAAAATATTTGATGTTACAGAGAGATCTAAATTTGGGCAGCAAAGATGGCTTGAACTGTCGAAAGATTTTGAGTCAGTAATTGGTTATCATCCTGGACAAACGATTATAGTCACTGATATTTTGAACAAGAAATCTTTGTGTGCTTTACAAGCAATGAATATGCAATTGATCTTATCGGGTGATGGATAGATATTAGCTGAGTTAAAAGCTAAGTTGATGTTTATTCTGCGATTTAGTGAAGCTCAGAAATGTATCAGTGAATTGCAAGTTAAAAGAGTTCAACGTGAATTGACTTCTGATTTAGAGGTTCAGATTGGAACTGATGATTATTTTTTGTTTCGAGATAGAGTTCGTGTACCGAGTAATCCAGAGATTATACAACAATTGTTATATCTAGCTCACAGTGGTAATTATCTGTTCATTCGGGGAATACTAAGATGCAAAATAATCTGGGACAGTTTTACTGTAACGACCCGAATTTGGGCCTAGTAGAATTGGGCCCAATGGGCCTTGGGGAGTAGGAGTGTTTAAAATTTTTGAGAACAAGAGAACGGCATTATTTCAAGTTGGACTTATTAGGAAGGTGATTTTGGAAAGTTATGAGGTTTCTAGGAAGTTTCGGGTTCAAGTTAGGCTATAGGTAAATTTTGTGTTTAAGCACTTAAAGGAGAGAAGGTAAGTGGCATCAAGACTTAAGGTAATAAGTGTGTATTTTGCTAGCATAAATGAGCATATGGCAAGGAGGTTATGGCATCAAGTGGAGAGCATGGAGGGAAGGGGTTCAAATCCCATCTTTTGCAAATTTTTGATTAATTTTTGTACTTCTCTTCCAAGTGTCGGTCATGGCATCAAATATGGTAAGGGAGACTTTTCTAATGTTGGAAATATGGCTAATGAAACATGGTAAGGAGGAAGATAAGGGAAAAGGAAGGAAAGAAATGGAAGAATAGAAAAGAGAAGGGAACATGTTGGCCTATTATGTGGAGGATGTTTTGGAAAGCATTTTGGTCAACACTCATCTTTTGGTAAAGATGATACATGGTTTTGTTAGGGGGGAAGAGGGGGAGCCGAATTTCTCTAGCTCTCCCTTGCATTTTCACATTTTGGGATCACTTTTCCTTTTCGAGGCATTTTGGGGTCTTCTTCAATTTTTCCTAACCAAAACCTCAACTTCACCATGTCTTTCTAACCCTTTTCTTCCTTAGTCGAATCTCTCCTATAGCTACCATTTCGGTTTGTGTTCTTTAATAGCTTGTTCGTTGATTGGTTTTCTTTTCGGTATAGTCTCCATAGCTGAACCTAGAGTTATTGTCTTGTTGCTAGTGCCAAACCTTGTTATCCCTTTCGACTCATCCCTGTTATTAAGGGCCGAATCAAGCCATCCTTTGCTGCTACTTATCATTCTCTTAGCCTTGGTTTCGGAAGTTGATTGGTAAGTGGGTGATTAGGCCTAATATTGGTGGTAAAATGTTGCTCTTTATTTCGATGTTTTGCGCCGCTCATGTGATTCTATTTTGTGGTGAAGATATCAACTTCCTACTCTTGAGGAAGGGCCGAATATTGGATGAAGGCTAACCCCTTTGGTACATCACTTATTTATATTAGGAACTCGTTGCAATAGCCAAGGTGCAAGGCTGAATTTTAGAGCCTAGTAGGGAATGATCACGATTGTGGTAAGTGACTCTTGTGAGATAGTACTTTTGGGCTTTTAAAACCTTTAAGAAATCGAGGCTAACTTTTGATCGATTTTATTTTTAGGGGGCAACGAAGAGTGGTTCTGTAGGAAATCCAAATCAGGTGTGTAATCCCGTACCCTTCCGAATACATGTTTGAAATGGTGTGTAATCTCATACCTCTATGAATGTTTGCATGAAATGTTCTGTGATTCGGTCGAAATATTGAAGAAAACCGGAAACCGGCATCCGTGACCACTCGGGCGTGCGTATGTTCGTAGTGGTAACCATAGTTTGCAATGAAATAGTTTTGGATTGAAGCAGTGACGTGATTTTGAAAAAAATCACGAAAAATAGGAGAAAGAGAATTTGAAAGTGAATAAGATATAGAATTAAAGCTTATTGTGTCTAGTTTTTTAAATGAAAGAAACAGAGTAGGAAGAGGGATTTTATATTCTGTGATATTTTAATTTTAGTGAGACTGGTTCTGATTGACTTTGTGGTTCCCTGTTCTGTCTTGGAAAAATCATTTAGAATTGTACAAAGTGAATTATGAGTTATAATTTATATTTATAGATTCCTTAGTGGGCCTATTTTCAATAAAAACAAGTGAGAGCAACATATGAAAACTGTACAGTGAGATATTTGAATTTAGGGTAAGAGAGGTCAGAACCGTTGGTCAGTGAAACAAGGGAAACTTTAATGAATAAACTGTACTAAATGGCTAAGCCAAAAATTCTGGAAACTTTTTTGTAAGAATATATATGAGTCTAATTTCAAGGAAAATTTACGGATTTAAATTTCGAGTTTCCTAGCTCGAGTTATAGTTAGTTTAGTCAATATGACGCAGATGGACAGTTTCAATTTTTATGCCCCACATTAGTAGTTAAGTCTGGGTTGCGAAATTACCAAAATACCCTTGGGGGGTAAATTATCGAAATACCCTTGGGTTGCGAGATTACCGAATTACCCTTAGTGGGTAAAATTACCAAATTACCAAAATGTCCTTATGGGCCGAATTACGAAAATGCCCCTACGGGCCGATTTACCAAAATGCTCCTATGGGCCGAATTGCTAGAATGCTTTAGTGGACCGATTTGCAAAGTTCTATAATTGGCCGATTTACTGTAATAAATCTCTAAATCAATGATTGTTGATTATATTTGTGGATATTATGCTTTATTATGTATGCTTTATTATGTATGTTGCATTTACATAATTTGCATGGGATGGGAAAAAATTTGAAGAGAAGTGTAGCCCCGTGGCATTGCCACAAAAATGTTTATTATTATGTTTCATTCTGATTCTGGTGGCTCTGGCACAAATTCTGATAATGGCTATGTGCCAACCTAAATATGGCTTTTTGCCATCGTGATTATGGCTTTGTGCTAAACGTATTTACCCGGGGCTATGTGCCTAACATATGAATTAATGACTCTATGTCGATCATTTTTTACCAAGACTGTGTGCCGATTATATTACCGTATATGATATTCTGGTGGCTCTACCACAATCTGTATAGTGGCTATGCCACGCATAATTATGACTCTGGTGGCATAGCCACAAATATTATTAAATGGCATCTTGCCTGCGAATTAAATGGCGACTTGCCTGCGATTGGTGTGTTTGGCGGGGTGGGTTGACTTGATCCCCACAGGTGTGATGGGATGGTACGGGTGGTGTGTAGTGGATGGATATCTAGGATGGGTTGTGTTGCATACATTCATACATTTGCTTCATTTTTAAGAATTGTTATGTAAAAGGGCTTAGGCCCAAGATATTGCTATATGGGTTCAGGCCCAGTGGATGACGGTAAGGGGATTTCACACTGAGTTCTAGTAACTCACCCCGTTTCCTTAACCCTTGTAGGTAATGCTCAGTGATGTGGATTTTGGCCATGGATGACTCGGTAGAGGCCATACTTCAGTAATGGTGTTATTGAACTTTAGATTTCTATTTTCGCTTATTTTACTACTCTTACTATTTTGGGTTTTTATGTTGTAATAAGGCCTCTGGAATATTTTATTTTTGCTTTATGTTTGTCGTACTTACTATTTTGCTTGAATGATTTTAAATAGGTATTTTTCTAAAACTTAAATAAAGGTTTTCCAAAATAGATTAACAAATGGATTTCATAACAAACTTTTACAAATATTTTAACTCGAAAAGTTTTTCTCAAACTATCAACGATATTTTCAAAAGTCACGATTTATAAAGATTTCTAGTTCAATTTATTGATTTATCAAACAACCTTCGACGTTAGTAGTACTTTATCAAATATTTCAAATCAACTCATTTTCTCAAAAGGATTTAACATGTTTTTCTCATGTGACATGTCAGATCCGGTCTTAACGCATGGGCCGGGTTTGGGGTGTTACATTTACTGGTGGATGAGTATGAAACGTGATACTTCTGACTTGGTTATCAATAAGTTAAAGCTGATTATCAAGTACCTTCGGGACTGTTACAGTCTGTATCATTATCTGAGTGGAGATGGAATAGAATTTCATTGGATTTTGTAAAAGGAAGATGTTATCTGAACTATTGTTGATTATTGAAGAAGTCAGTACATTTTATCTCAGTACGTATATTTCTCTCTTGATAGACTAGCTAAGTTATATATTTCTGAAATTGTCAGTTTTTACAGAGTGCCAGTCTCCATTATTTCGGATAGAGATCCGAGGTTTATATTGTGTTTCTAAAGAAAACTACTGTAAACTTGGGGTATGAGGTTGCATTGTAACACCGCATTTCATTCTCCAACTGATGGATAATATGAGAAAGTGATTCAGATTCTCGAAGATACAATTTGTTACTGTATTTTAGAATGTGAAAGCAATTAAGAAAGACAATTACTGTTGGTTGAGTTTGAGCATATTAATAGTTATCACATGAGTATAAAGATAGTATTGTATGAAGTATTGTATGATTGCAATTACCGAACTCCGTTGTTATTGGATCGAGCTTTGTGAGAAAAAGATTCACGGGATTGTTTGCAATAGAGAAATTGAAGAGAAAGTGAAAGTAATTCGTAACCGTTTGAAAGCAGTTTCAGATTGACAGAAAACATATGCAGACTTGATACGTAAAAGCATTGAATTTGAGTTAGTGAACTGAGTGTTTGTGAAAGTATTGTTGTAAGAATAGAATTTCTCGAATTAGCTATAAAGAGAAGTTGAGTTCGTAATTCATTGGGCCATATGAGATTATTGAGAAAATAAAGCCAGTGGCTTATTCAACTTATATTATTGTCAGAACTAGAGAAGATCCATAATGTGTTTCTTATATATATGATGAGATGATTCAAATAAGACCCTTTGTATATAATATCTATTTCAAAAGTTGAAATTCAGCTTGATATGATGTATAGCGAAGGACAGATCAGAGTTGAGAAATCCGAGGCTATGTGAGAAATTGATAAGGTTATAAGAAAGCAAATCTCTAATTTATTCTCTGATAAGATTTTCGGAGATGAAAATCTCAAAGGGGGCAGAGTTGTAACAGCCCGTTTTTAGGTCAAATCAGAACAGTGGTTTTAGGACCACAAATCTGAAGTAGAAATATTTATTTTATTATTTTAATAAGGTCTACAGCATGATAGATTAGTTACGTGAAAGTTTCGTAAAGAAATTTTACTGTTTGAATGCTTAATTTTGTAAAAAGGACTAAATCGCGTAAAATGTAAAATGCATGTTCTATTAGTTAAAGGTGTCAAATAGCTATAGAACATTAAAGTAAAGGTCCTTAAGTGGTAAATAGGCCATTTTTGGGTTAGTGGATGATGATAGCATGGCAATTGGTGTAATTTTGATTGAATAATAAGGTTATTATTGTAATTTAGTAATAAAGGTTAATAAAACAAAAGAAATAAAGATATCATCTTTCTAAAGATGATACCACCACCGAATATTCAAAATAAGAACAGCCATGGAAGCTTGAGCATTCGGCCAAGCTATTTTGTTCAATTAAGGTACGGTTTTTGTTCTGTTTTTAATGATTTTTATGTTTTTGAGATCGTTGCTTCGTATTCTAGCTAGCCCATACCTTCGATTTTGAAACTGTTAAAGATTTAACATGTTGCCAATGTTGAATGCTTGAGTAATTTGATGATTGATGATAGATTATAAAGGTTTATTGGTAGATTTACTAGTTTTGTAAAGTGATTTTTGACAAAAATGTCAAAAAAGGATTAAATTGAGAATTTGTAAAATTATGTGGGTAAAAGTATGAATAATTTAAAAATATGGGCTGCAATTAATATGTACTAAATTTGGCTAAGCATGGGTTTGTACTAAATTGAATGAATTGTGATTTTATGTGATAAGGACTAAATTGCAAAAATGTGAAGTAATAGGGGCAAAAATGTAATTTTTCCAAATTGTGTAAATTGTGCTAAATTGAATGAAATGATGATTAAATAAGTAAATTTTGATATTATATAGATAGAGATAAACGAGATTTAGATCTAGAACGGGGGAAACAAAGTATCAGATTAGTCGACCTAATTCGTCGTTACAGCGAACGAGGTAATTTCGTATGTTTAATAAGCATTGAATTATATATATAAATGCTAAATCGATATAATTGTGGTAAATTCTATATTATTGATATGAAATGTGAATGCTATTGAGTACGATACTACAGAAATGACCAACAGAGATACGATACAGTGAAAGTCTCGGTTGAACCTTAGGAATAAATAGGATACAAATGTCATGACATTAGAGTTACTGATATTACGAGTAAGACCATATCTGGGATATGGCATTAGTACGGTACTGTGTGTACGAGATTTTCGAGTATCCCTTAGTATTCCAAATGGTTTAACGGGAAATGTTGACGAAACGTGATTACAAGTGATGGTACGACTCAGTCAAGGTACTCGTGACAGAAATCGACAAGTGTTAAAAGTGAATTTCATACGATGAGTAAGTGGAAAATTATGAGAATTCATATGGTTCAATGAAATATATATAAATGTGATGGCTATTGAATTGAATATAGTTTATTTCTATTTTCTTATGCTTATGTAAATGGGAATGAATTGATAAGAAGTATTCAAACCATATAAGCATTGAAATGAATAAACTTGTGAAATTCTTGGTTAACTATGTGAACGTATGCATGACATAAAGGTGGAATTATACAAGTTATATTATAGTATTTATTGTAATGCCCCAAAAGTTAGGGGTTTGTAATTTTGCCTAAATTCATGTTGTGCTTGATCGGCTAGCTATTTGAGTGTGTTTGGGGTCCCAGGAGGCTGGGTTGAGTCCGAGCTTTAGAAAAATTTTAGTTTTGGCCCTTAGGGGAGAGGGCTGTTTGCAGTAGGACTTAAGTATATTTGTGTGCGTTTAAGTGTCACAAGTGAGCTGGTGGCAAGATGGCTGTGGCGTCATTAGGAAGGCAAGGAGGGAGGGGATTCGAATCCCATGACTAACAAAAAGGGACATTTATTTTATGAATTGATGGAGCAAGAGGTAGAGTTTGGATCAAACTCTACAGTGGAGGTTGAAGGCTTGGTCAACAAGTTTGAATGAGAGGCTAGGAGTGATCCGAGGAGGAAATAGTGGAATGAATCAAGGAAGTGATGAGTGAGGGAGAGTTGGCCGAATTTGGGAGTGTGGCTAAGTGGGAGATTTCGGCTAGGGGTTTGCAATTAGGCAATTCGGCTGAGGGGTGTCATTTTGAGAATTTTTGGGTTTGTTTCATTTCGCATTTCGTGCTTCTTTTCTCCCTAGTGTCAGTTGCACAAGTGATATTTTTGTATTTTCGGGATTGAAGTGGGGTGAGTTCTGAAATCTTCTTCTTTCTTCTTATTGTTTCTTTACCGTTTGGCTTGTGTGCAAGTTGTTCTTCCTCCTTTCGGTAGCACCTTAGCCGAATTCAGCCCTCTCTTTTCCTCTCATCTCCCTTTCTAATCTCTTCTTTCCATAGCCGAACCTATCCTCCCCCAACACTCCATCTCTTGTTCTTTAATTGTTTAAGCTGAAGCTAATCTCTTCCTTCCCTTTCTAGTTTACTATCATCTCTGAGGGTCGTACGTGTTCAACTCCTTTTTACTCAAAGGAATCTGGCTTTGACGAATCTGAAGGGTAAGTAGTACTAACCATTTTCTAGTTATTTTGTGGTGGTACTATTCTTTCTCCCTAGTGCCGAATCTTCCCTTCTTCTTAAGTTGATGTGGGTTGGTGTTAGGGTCACTCGAGGAGTAGGAAGGGACAAGCGCTCGGAAGCAATCGATTCGTACTCTGAGCCTTAAGCAAGTAAGCACTTTCACTTTGTTTTTGTCAAGGGTGGATGTTAACCACACCTTTATTCAAACTCTTTTAATAAGAGTGCTTTGTATCGCAAGATATTTTTTGGGATTCCTAATCTTCACTGAAATTCGGAAAGAGCTTAGCAAAACCCGGTGAAACAAGGTAGGTGTTAATGGGGTTTTGATTTTGTTGTGTAATGGGAGGGTAACCCTCATAACCGTTTGACTAACTATTGATCTTGTCTAACATAGGATCGGTGCTAAGGGATTGGCAACACACTCGTAATCAAGGTGTGTAATCTCACACTCCTGGTTGTTCTGTTAAGGCTATGATCTGTGAATCGGCTAAAAGCCGAAATACCGAAAAGTCAGGATATCGACATCTGAGATCACTCGAGCATGCAAGCGCTCGTAGTGATAAATCGAGCCACGAACGTTGGCGATAGACCTTTGAGAGTGCCACGAACTTCCTTGTGGGCTTAGGGCGTAATGGGCCCTGTTGGGCTAAAAATTGGGCTTTAGCCCATATGCACTGTTTCAATCAAAAAAGCTATTCGTGTCGCTCGAGGGGACAGTAGGCCTTCGAAAAGGCCGATATAGGGGTAAAATTACCGAAATACCCTTCACGGGTAAAATTACCGAAATACCCTCTATGGGTAAAGTTACCGGAATACCCTCGATGGGTAAAATTATCGAGATGCCCTTAAGGGGTGAAATGACCGATTTACCTTAATTGTTTAAATGACCGTTGTACCTTTAGTGGTAGTACCAGTGTTGTATGTGTATTTAAATGTATGATTGATTATGATTGAGATGCACTGCATACATGGATTAATTATTACATGACATACTTCATTGGGGTGGGTTTTTTCTGATTTGGAGAAAGTACCGTTATAATGGCATCGCCACGTATTCTAATTCTAGTGGCTTAGCCACGTATACTGTTGTCAGCAGCTAGGCTGCACGATTAGAGAGTTTGGCTGGGTGGGTCGACATGGTCCCCACATGGAGAGATGGTTGGTATGGGTGGAGAGCTGGTTGGTATGGGTTGGGTTACTTGTCCATTGCATTGATATGATCTTGGGGCTTAGGCCCAGGTTGTTATCGAATAGGGCTTAGGCCCAGACTGATACCGTATGGGCTCAGGCCCAGACTGTGATCGTATTAGGGGATTACACACTGAGTTCTCGTGACTCACCATTTCTCTTTAACTATGCAGGTAATCCCCAGTAGTAGAGGATTTGGAGCCGCGATGGACTCAGAGGTGGCCACACGACCGACATGCTTTAAAGTTGAACTTAGCAACTCTATTTTTATTTTATTTTAATTATTGGGTTAATAATTTTTGTAATAAGGCCATGGGATTTTCTTTTTAACCTTTATTTGGTATTTCTTTTAATTACAAACTGCTAGTCTATTAAACATGGGTTTTTAAAACAATAACTACTGCTTTCAAAATTTCACGTTTCTGCAACTGTTCAAATCAAACTTTCGGAACAAACAAGGTTTTAAAAATAATAATATTTTTGTAAGGGAATGACTTTGAGCAAATTTGTTTTGTTAATAAGCAACACAAATCGGGATTTTTAAAGGGTAGAAAGTTTTGATCCGTAGAAGGGTTTTCCAATGAACTTATAATTTTCAAACATCACTTTGATTCGACTCGTTAGATCCGGTCATACCGTCTAGGCCGGGTTTAGGGTGTCACATTTAGTGGTATCAGAGCCCGATTGCAAAACTCGACTGTGGAATGGGTTCTGAAAATTTTTCCTTAACTATTAAAATTTTGGTTGCAAAGTGATAGTGTTACTTAAAGTGTGGCACACCGAGTCTCTGACACCAAATCCGTAAGTTTCCTGACACTATACTCCGTTATATGCTGAAATGACTTTACTGAGAAGCTACTATGGATAGTAGTAGCATACTGAACTCCTTAGTTATAGAAACTAAGACTATAGGAGACTGAAACTGTAGTAAATTCGATCTACGAGAACAACTTTAATTACTGTCTTTCATAAAATATTTTTTAATAATTATAAGAACTATAAGCTGATTCATAAAACTCTTAAATCAGATAAGTACGCTACGACGATATGAGCACAAGAGGTCTCGAAAGGGGTACACGTGGCCGTGGTAGAAGCCGGGGTGCTAGGGCTAGGTCTTCAGCATCAGGACATATGCCTGAAAGGGAAGCGCCGGCATCACCAGTGACTGAAACAGGGTCTCATGATCGAGCCGGCGGGGATGATGCTCTGTTCCAAGCGATGTTGCGAGTGCTTGAGAGGGTTGCTGGAGCGAGTATTGGGTCAGTGGGCCGAGGGTCAATTACTGAGCGACTCCGGTCGAACGGGGCGGAAATCGTCAGGGGCATCTCTGGTGTAGCCCCAAATGTAGCAAAATATTGGTTGGAGGCTGTCGAGCGAATAATGGATGATCTTGACTACACGGTGGAGCAAAAACTTAAAGGAGCAGTGTCTTTACTACGAGATGAGGCATATCAATGGTGGCTTACCGTGAGGGAAGGCACACAGGCCGACCGATTGACATGGGACTTCTTTAAGGCAACCTTCCAAGGAAAATATGTCGGGGCAAGTTATGTGGATGATTGGAGGAAGGAACTTCTGAGTCTGGTTCAGGGAAATAAGTTTGTAGCAGAGTATGAGGCAGAGTTTCTACGGTTGAGTCAGTGTGCTCGGGGTATAGTTGCGACTGAGTATAAGCACTGCGTGCAGTTCGAGGATGGTCTCTGGGATGAGTTGCGGGTACTAATAGCCCCGCAGAGGGAAAGGGACTTTACTGCCCTGATTGAGAAGGCAAAGATTTTCGAGGATGTGAAATGCTCTAAGCGTCAAAACCGTGAGGAGGAAAGGGGCAGAAATAAGAGGGATTTTGGGCCCTCAAGTTCTTCTGGTGGGCCTAAGAAGAGGCCTAGGTTTGATGGACCAGACCGAGCTAGGGTTCCAGTTGTTTCCGGTCGACCGCAGCCTTGCGTTGAGTGTGGGAGACCTCATTTGGGAGAGTGCTGGAAAAGAGCTGGGGGGTGTTTCAGATTAGGGTCCAAGGATCATCAGTTTAGAAACTATCCTCAGGAGCCTATTCAGAGGCAAGCAGCAGGTCAGGGCTATGTGTAGCCAGGGAAAGGTGGTCAGCAACCACCGAGAGGCCGTGGTCCACCCAGAGAGGGAAATGGGTTTGGACGAGGTCGTGGAGCACCGGACAGAGGTGCTGGTAACACAAAGGCGAGAGGATGGCGATGCACCTGATGTCATAACTAGTACGTTCCTCATTCATAATGTACCATATACCGCTTTAATTGATATTGGGTCTACGCACTCGTATGTTGCATGTACTGTGTCTGGAAGTTTGGGCATACAGTTCGAAATTACTGATAGGGATATGTCGGTGATTAGTCCACTAGGAAAGTCGGTTAGAGTGAATAAACTGTTTAGAGATGTGCCCCTAGAGGTCCAAGGGTTTGTCTTTTCGGCGGATTTGATGGAACTGCCGTTTGGTGAGTTTAATCTCATTTTGGGCATGGATTGGTTAATGAAAAACCGTGCGAATTTAGATTGCGCTGCTAAGCGTATGGTATTCAAGTGTTCGAAAGTTGAGGAGGTGGTCGTGATAGGGGAGCGAAGGGATTATTTATCTAATGTAATCTCAGCATTAAGGCCGAGAAGCTGGTTCACAAAGGTTGCGAGGCGTTCCTAGCTTATGTCAGCACATCTGATGTTAAGGGTTTATCTGTTGGGGAAGTCAGGACATTAAAGGAGTTTCTGAATGTATTTCCTGAAGAGCTTTTGGGGTTGCCACCAAACCGTGAGGTTGAATTTGGCATTGAGCTCCTATCGGGGACGGCTCCGGTGTCCATCGCCCCTTATAGGATGGCGCCGAAGGAGCTGGTAGAATTAAAGGCTCAAATCCAAGAGCTACTGGATCAAGGATTCATCCGACCGAGTGTGTCTCCTTGGGGAGCACCGGTATTGTTCGTGAAGAAGAAGGATGGGTCAATGCGCATGTGTATTTATTATCGTCAATTGAATAAACTGACGATTAAGAACAAGTACCCTTTACCAAGGATAGACAATTTGTTCGATCAGCTGCGAGGAGCTTCGATTTTCTCTAAGATAGATTTTAGATCGGGATACCATCAGCTAAGGGTTAAGGAGGCAGATGTGTACAAGACAGCATTCCAGACTCGTTATGGACATTACGAGTTTCTAGTCATGCCGTTTTGGTTAACGAATGCACCAGCTGCTTTCATGGATATGATGAACCGGGTTTTCCAACCTTATTTGGATCGGTTTGTTGTGATGTTTATAGATGATATTCTGGTGTATTTAAGAACCGAGGAGGAGCATGATTCACATCTTCGGGTTGTTCTGCAAATATTGAGAGAAAGGCAGCTTTATGCCAAATTCAGGAAGTGAGAGTTTTGGCTGCGAGAGGTGACATTTTTGGGTCATGTCGTGTCTGCCGAGGGAATTAGGGTTGATCCTCGGAAAGTCGAGGCCGTGCTAGACTCGAAGCCACCGAAGTCGGTATCTGAGATTTGAAGTTTTCTAGGTCTGGCTATGTATTACAGACAGTTCGTTGAGGGGTTTTCACTAATTGCTACACCCCTACTAAGTTACTGCGTAAAGGAGTACCATTTGTTTGGGCTGACAAACAGCAGGAGAATTTTGAGAAACTGAAGAAGATTCTAACTGAAGCCCCAGTATCAATACAGCTTGAGGCTAGAAAGGAATTTAGTGTCTACTGTGATGCGTCGCACACGGGTTTGGGTTGTGTGCTGATGCAGGAGGGTAAGGTGGTGGCGTATGCATCTCGTCATCTTAGGCCGCACGAGGTGAATTACCCCACTCATGACTTGGAACTAGCTGCGGTGGTGTTCGCACTGAAGATTTAGAGACACTACTTGTACGGAGAGAAGTCAATCGTTTATACCGACCATAAAAGTCTCAAGTACCTCCTTACTCAGAAGGAGTTGAATCTTAGGCAACGAAGATGGATAGAGTTTCTTAAGGATTATGATTGCTCGATCGAGTATCATCCGAGAAAAGCTAACGTAGTAGCGGATGCATTGAGCTGTAAGGTTGTATCTGAACTAAGGGCAATGTTTGCTCATCTCAGCCTGTTTGAGGATGGTAGTCTATTAGCTGAATTGCAGGTAAAACCGACTTGGGTTGGGCAAATTAGAGAGAAGCAACTACTGGATGAATCGTTGGCTCCTCGTTTTCAACTGGTGAAGAAGGGAGAGATTGTGGATTTTGGGCTGAATAGTGAAGGAGTATTATGCTTCCGTGGGATAATTTGTGTACTGAGGGATTCTGAGTTAAGGCAGTCTATTCTGCGGGAGGCGCATAGTAGCCCATACGCTATGCATCCTGGTGGAAACAAGTTATACCGAGATCTATGTGAACTGTATTGGCGGCCAGGACTTAAGCGTGAGGTTACCGATTTCATAGGTAAGTGTGTGACATGCCAGTAAGTGAAGGCTGAGCATCAGTTGCCTTCTGGATTGCTGCAACCTGTTAAAATTCCACTCTGGAAGTGGGAGAGGGTAACCATGGATTTTTTTAGTGGGCTACCCCTAACGCCTACTAAGAAAGATTTGGTATGGGTTATTGTTGATCGACTAACTAAGTCCACCCACTTCATACCGGTTCACACTGATTACTCGTTGCAGAAGTTGGCCAAGTTATACGTGTTGGAAATTGTGAGGTTACATGGGGTACCAGTGTCTATCATCTCGGATAGGGACCCTAGATTCACATCACGGTTCTGGAAGATGTTACACAAAGCTTTGGGTACAAGGTTAGATTTCAGTACGGCATTTCATCCTCAGACTGATGGTCAGTCGAAGAGGGTAATACAAGTTTTGGTGGACATGCTAAGAAGCTGTGTGATTGATTTCAAGGGCAGTTGGGAAGACTATTTTCCATTAGCAAAATTCTCTTACAACAACAGCTACCAATCCAGTATTCAGATGGCACCGTACAAGGCGTTATATGGTCGTAGGTGTCGTACCCTTACTTGTTGGACAGAACTAGGTGAGCGGCGAATATTGGGGCCAGATTTAGTTGCTGAAACAGAGGAGAAAGTAAAATTGATTCGGGGTTGGTTAAAAGAAGCATCTGATAGGCAGAAGTCGTACGCTGATTTAAAGTGTAAAGAGATTGAGTATTCGGTGGGAGATTTTGTCTTCTTGAAAGTCTCACCATGGAATAAGATTCTGAGATTTGGGCAAAAAGGCAAGCTGAGCCCTAGATTTATCGGACCTTACCGGATATTAAAACGTGTGGGACCAGTTGCCTACCAGCTAGAACTGCCTCCTGAGTTACCTCCTGAGTTAAATCGTATACATAATGTGCTCCATGTTTCTATGCTAAGATGATACCGTTCTGATCCTTCTCATATAGTGCCCGTGGAGGAGATCGAGGTAAGACCTGCTCTGACTTTTAAGGAAGAACCGGTGCAGATAATGGATCATGATGTTAAAGTGCTGAGGAGGAAATCTGTTCCATTAGTCAAGGTGCTGTGGCGTAATCACGGTTCAGAGGAAGCCACGTGGGAGCCTGAAGAGGCGATGCGACAACAATACCCTCACCTGTTCTGATCATGTAAATTTTGAGGTCGAAATTTCTTTAAGGGGGTAGAGTTGTAACGCCTCAAAAGTTAGGGGTTTGTAATTTTGCTTAAATTCATGTTGTGCTTGATCGGCTAGCTATTTGAGTGTGTTTGGGGGTCCCGAGGAGGCCTGGGTTCGAGTCTGAGCTTTAGAAAAATTTTAGTTTTTGGCCCTTAAGGGGGAGAAGGCTGTTTGCAGTAGGACTTAAGTATATCTGTGTGCGTTTAAGTGTCACAAGTGAGCTGGTGGCAAGATGGCTGTGGCGTCATTAGGAAGGCAAGGAGGGAGGGGGTTCGAATCCCATGACTAACAAAAGGGGACATTTATTTTATGAATTGATGGAGCAAGAGGTAGAGTTTGGATCAAACTCTACAGAGGAGGTTGAAGACTTGGTCAACAAGTTTGAATGAGAGACTAGGAGTGATCCAAGGAGGAAATAGTGGAGTGAATCAAGGAAGTGATGAGTGAGGGAGAGTTGGCCGAATTTGGGAGTGTGGCTAAGTGGGAGATTTCAGCTAGGGGGTTTGCAATTAGGCAATTCGGCTGAGGGGTGTCATTTTGAGCATTTTCGGGTTTGTTTCTTTTGGCATTTCGTGCTTCTTTTCTACCTAGTGCCAGTTGCACAAGTGATATTTTTGTATTTCTGGGATTGAAGTGGGGTGAGTTCTGAATTCTTCTTCTTTCTTCTTATTGTTTCTTTGCCGTTTGGCTTGTGTGCAAGTTGTTCTTCCTCCTTTCGGTAGCACCTTAGCCGAATTCAGCCCTCTCATTTCCTCTCATCTCCCTTTCTAATGTCTTCTTTCCATAGCCGAACCTATCCTCCCCCAACACTCCATCTCTTGTTCTTTAATTGTTTAAGCCGAAGCTAATCTCTTCCTTCCTTTTCTAGTTTACTATCATCTCTGAGGGCCGTACGTGTTCAACTCCTTATTGCTCAAAGGAATCTTGCTTTGCCGAATCTGAAGGGTAAGTAGTACTAACTGTTTTCTAGTTATTTCGTGATGGTACTAGTCTTTCTCCCTACTGCCGAATCTTCCCTTCTTCTTAAGTTGATGTGGGTTGGTGTTAGGATCACTCGAGGAGTAGCAAGGGACAAGCGCTCGGAAGCAATCGATTTGTACTCTGAGCCTTTAGCAAGTAAGCACTTTCACTTTGTTTTTATCAAGGGTGGAAGTTAACCACACCTTTATTCAAACTCTTTTAATAAGAGTGCTTTGTATCGCAAGATATTTTTTGGGATTCCTAATCTTCACTGGAATTCGAAAAGAGCTTAGCAAAACCCGGTGAAACAAGGTAGGTGTTAATGGGGTTTCGATTTTGTTGTGTAATGGGAGGGTAACCCTCTTAACCATTTGACTAACTAATGATCTTGTCTAACATAGGATCGGTGCTAAGGGATTGGCGACACACTCGTAATCAAGGTCTGTAATCTCACACTCCTGGTTGTTCTGTTAAGGCTATGATCTGTGAATCGGCTAAAAGCCAAAATACCGAAAAGCTGGGATATTGGCATCTGGGATCACTTGAGCGTACGAGCGCTCGTTGTGATAAACCGAGCTATGTACGTTGGCGATAGACCTTTGAGAGTGCCATGAACTTCCTCGTGGGCTTAGGGCGTAATGGGCCTTGTTGGGCCAAAAATTGGGCTTTGGCCCATATGCACCGTTTCGATCAAAAAGGGTATCCGTGTTGCTTGAGGCGACAGTAGGCCTTTGGAAAGGCCGTTATAGGGGTAAAATTACTAAAATACCCTTCACGGGTAAAATTACCGAAATACCTTCTATGGGTAAAGTTATCGGAATACCCTCGATGGGTAAAATTACCGAGATGCCCTTAAGGGGTGAAATGGCCGATTTACCTTAACCGTCTAAATGATCGTTGTACCCTTAGTGGTAGTACCGGTGTTGTATGTGTATTTAAATGTATGATTCATTATGATTGAGATGCACTGCATACATGGATTAATTATGACATAACATACTGCATTGGGGTGGGTTTTTCCGATTTGGAGGAAGTACCGTTATAGTGGCATCGCCACGTATTCTAATTCTAGTGGCTCAGCCACGTATACCGTTGTTAGTAGCTAGGCTGCACCATTGGAGAGTTTGGCTGGGTGGGTCAACATGGTCCCCACATGGAGAGATGGTTGGTACGGGTGGAGAGTTGGTTGGTATGGGTTGGGTTAAATGTCCATTGCATTGATATGATCTTGGGGCTTAGGCCCAGATTGTTACCAAATAGGGCTTAGGCCTAGACTGATACCGTATGGGCTCAGGCCTAGACTGTGACCGTATTAGGGGATTACACACTGAGTTCTCGTAACTCACCCTTTCTCTTTAACTGTGCAGGTAATCCCCAGTAGTAGAGGATTTGGAGCCGCGAGGGACTCAGAGGTGGCCACACGACCGACATGCTTTAAAGCTGAACTTAGCGACTCTATTTTTATTTTATTTTAATTATTGGGTTAATAATTTTTGTAATAAGGCCATTTGGATTTTCTTTTTAACCTTTATTTGGTATTTCTTTTAATTACAAACTGCTAGTCTATTAGACACGGGTTTTTAAAACAATAACTACTGCTTTCAAAATATCACATTTCCGTAACTGTTCAAATCAAACTTTCGCAACAAACAAGGTTTTAAAAATAATAATATTTTTGTAAGGGAATGACTTTGAGCAAATTTGTTTTGTTAATAAGCAACACAAATCGGGATTTTTAAAGGGTAGAAAGTTTTGATCCGTAGAAGGGTTTTCCAATGAACTTATAGTTTTCAAACATCACTTTGATGTGGCTCGTTAGATCCGATCATAACGTCTAGGCCGGGTTTAGGGTGTCACATTTATAATGGCTTATAATGTGTTTATTCGATGAGATGAGTTATTATCATACGAGCTTACTAAGCTTTATAGCTTACTTTATTATATTTACTATGTTTATAGTGATTCGGAGGCTCGCTCGGGTTGGAAGTCATCAGAGATCATATCATACTATCCAGCTATGGTTTGGTACTTATAAGCTTGTGATATTGGTTATATGGCATGTATAGGTTTTGTAGTCATTTTGATAATTATTTTGGTAGTGACTTTTGCTATTTGAATTGGCTTATGAATGCCTACATTTTGGTTTGTATATATATTGTCATTTGAGTTTGCTATATTGATGATTTCGATGATGTATAAGTGTGCAAATGACCTTTGTTTTGAGTTTGGTAATTGTCCTATAAATGCTGATTGTCATGGTTAGATTTTAAAATAGTATTTGGAGTATGAAAGAGCCCATGTTTGATGAATGATATTTTGGTGATATTAGGTAAATTAATGCATGTCTGAATGTATTCATATTGATGAATTGAGATTGTGAATATTGGTATGTCCTGGAAGACATGTTGGGAAATAGTATGTATTGTATTTGTTGGTATTGAAATGGTATGAAAGATGTTTGACTGAGGTTGTTTTAAATGCTTATAAGTGTTATATTTTGGTGACATTGAAATTGGTATAGGTGTGCATGAGTTTGGGTGGCAAATTAGCTTGGTAAATAGCCTATGTTTGTCCACACGGGTAGAGACACGGGCGTGTGTCTCAGTTGTGTGTGACACACAGTCAAACTACACGGCCGTGTGTCCCCTGTTGTGGAAATTAAAATGAAATCAGAATGCTCCACACGGTCTCACACACGGGCGTGTGACAAGCCGTGTGGTACAAGTCAGTATAACCCCTAATTGGCACACGGTCTAGCACACAGACATGTGACTTGGCCGTGTTTCATAAGTCAGTATACCCTACAATTTTGACACGACTTAGCACATAGCCTGGCACACTGGCGTGTGTGGACACTTCGAAGGGCACACGGACTAGACACACGGGCGTGTGGTTGAACATGCGACCCAAGTCAGTATGTACCCCCTGTTTCCACACGGCCTGTGACACGGGCGTGTCTGGTGGCCGTGTGAGACACACGGCCTAGCCACACAGGCGTGTGTCCTCTGTTTTGAGAAAAAATTTCAAAGTTTCGTGAAAGTTTTATAAGTTATCGGTTTAGTCCCTAACCGCTCTTAAAGCATGTTTAAGGCCTCGTAGGCTATTATAAGGGACAAATTGATTGAGATTGTACAATGATTGTATGAATTGATTGAATGCATGAGAAAAATACGGTTATATGTGTTATAAGTTCGGTAATGCTCCGTAACCCTATTCTGGCGTTGAAAACTGGTGAGGGGTGTTACAAAATGTATGTTTGGTGTTAGATAAACAACATTTACTAGGTGATTTTTGATGAAAATGTCAAAAAGGACTTATTTGTAAAAGTTATAAAATGAGTAATAAAAGTATGATTAAATGGAAAATGTGGGTTGGTATGAGTATGAAAATGGTTCGGATAGGCTTGGGTTTTGAAGAAATGGAATACATATCAATTTACGAGCCTAGAGACTAAATTTTAAAAATGTGAAACACTAGGGGCAAAAATGTAATTTTGACATAATATTATTTTTGGGCTAAATTGAATAATGTGAGTATTAAATGAGTTAAGTTTATTATTATAGATCAAGAAAAATGAGGTTCGGACCTAGATCGAGGGGAAAACAAAGTGTTTGACGATTAGGTCCAATTCTACTATTTTTGTACCGAGGTAAGTTCGTATGTAAATAATGCATTGTTATATTTATGTTTTAAATGCTTTAATATTGTATGAATTGTGACTGACTCTTTGGACGTATTTCACAAAGTTTCGACAAACGACAAAATCCCGGTTGAACCTTAGGAATAGAAGAGGATACGAGTGACATGTCACTAGGAACCCATGTGTATATGCGATTATATGATCCGGGTGCTGGTCTTGTATGTCCTATCAGTGGTTGGGTAGTCTGGCATGTGTTGCAGATACCTGACAGCTTGTGTGAGTAGCACTGTGTAGTTACGTCCTAATTGATAGCTTGTGTGAGCAGGCCCGTTAATAGCTTGAAAGCGAGCCTATATGTATTATGAGATATGAGTCAGGTTTAGCTACATATATGGCACGTATGTGGAAGATTTCTGAGTATCTGTTAATATTCCGAGTGTTCAACGGGAATGTCAAAGTTGTTAAAGCATATGGCTATGATGTGCGTTGGTACAGGTATGTACGTAAAACTCATAAGTAATGAGCTCGATATGTGAACAACCCTTGGTAAGGTGGTGATTGAGTAAGTTATGAATATAAGATTTTAATAACATTCATGCAAATTTTTATCATGTTAATTGTATGTTAAATGTGTGGTTATGATGCTTATTATTTGCATAGGAACTTACTAAGCTATATAGCTTACTCCCCTTTCTTTTCCTTGTCTTATAGTGTCACCAAGCTAGCTCGGGGTTCGGAGATATTCGGAGATCCATACATACTATCAACAATTATTTTGGTATCAATGAATTCAACATTTTGACTTATGGCATGTATAGGGGACTTGGTCATTCTGTTATGTGTCATAATTGATTTGGCCAAATGTGTTGGCTTATGTTGGTTAAAAGTTCATTTTGTACAAGGCCATTTGAAATTGGCTAATATTGGTATAAGTATATTCATATGATGATGCCTTCATGAATGTGGAAACTTGCATGATTTGAGTTGATAAGTTATGTGATGTTTATGTATGATAGATGTTAGAATGTGAATAATGTGTTGATGTCTTAGTTGTGGATGATTTGATTGTAAGTATAAGCTTGAATTGGTGCTATGTTATGTTATGTAGTTGTGTGGATTAAAGGGGTGGTAAATGGCTTGGTAAATAGCCTTATTTTTTTCCATACGGGTAGACACACGGGCATGTGTCTAGGCCATGTGTGACACACGGTTTGCCCCATGGGCACGTGTTCCGGCCGTGTGTCCCCTGTACCCTAATTTTGAGAAACAAAATGCTCAGAATTGAGCACACCGGCAGAGACATGGGTGTGTGTCTCAGCCGTGTGGAGGACACGGCCTCGAACACGGGCATGTGCCCTGGCCGTGTGAAGTCTGCACCTATTTTGTGAAAGTTTAATTTTCCACATGGGCTAACACACGGGCGTGTGACTTGGCCGTGTGATTTCAATTTGTTCTTGGGTGACAAACAGAGAGTTACACGGGTTAGGGAAACGGGCGTGTGTGACCACACGGCCTGCCTACATGGGCGTGTCCCAAGCCACATGTGTAACAGTCCGATTTCGACCCTAATCGGAACAGTGTTTTCGGGACCACAAATCCGAGTTAGAAAAATAATTAAATATTATTATCTGTGTTTATACTGTGTGAATTGATTTCTGTGAAATTTTCGTGATTTAATTTTATCGTTTGAGTGTCCGATTTAATAAAAGGACTTAATCGCGTAAATGGTAAAAGTTGCTAACTATTTGTTAAAGTGCTAAATTGATTTGTTCTTTAAATGGGAGGTGTTTATGTTGCAATTATACCTTATGAATCATGCATGGACGGTTAAGTACATTATATATATGATATTTTATGTTAATAATAAAGGTTAATTTAGTAAATTTTAAATTATATGTTAATTAAATAAAACATAAAATAAAAAAACAACATGCATTCATCTTATTGTTGGCCGAATATACAAAGATTAAAGAAAAAGAAAAGAAAGCTAGGTTCGGCCTTGTATTTTCTTCAATTAAGATATGTTTTTTTATCGTTGTGAAGTCAGAGTTTTAAATTTATAAAGATAATGATCGAACCTGGAAACTAACTATGACAACGATTGAGGCAAGTGCACCTATCGAATAGTAGTTTAGCTTAGGCAAGACCGGATTGTCGAACCCAAAGGAACTAAAAGTACTAATACTAACTTTCTTTCTATTATTTAGCCTAAGAATTAAGCGAATGGTTGTTTAATCTAAATTAATTAACTATTGGACTAAAGACTTTAAGACAAAGAAGAATGAATTTGGGAGAATACTTGAGGAAAAACCAATTGATTAAGACGACACCCAAGGAAGAATCCACCTAGACTTCACTTGTTATCTAACTCGAACTGCACGATGTATTCATTTGACTTGATCCGTAGGATTCCTAATTTATATTAAACCCTCTCTCGAGGCGAATAACGTCTAACCCTAGGTTGATTAATTGAAATCTCTTTCTAATTAAAACCCTAGAATTGCATTAACTCGATCTATAGACTCCCATATTAGGTTTCACCCTAATCCGGCAACGCCTTGTCACCCTATCTCTAGGCGCACGATCAAATCCGCTTAACTATGCTAGATCTACTCTTAGGCGGGGACTTTTGCTCCTCCACCTAAGCACATCAAACTTGAATTAATATCCATGAAATATCAACACAAGAATTAAGAACACATAATTAAGAACAAATCAAATATTTATCATATAGTTCAAGAAACGATAACAAGATTCATCTAAGTTTCATCCCCTCGAAGTGTATCCGAGGTTTAGTTCATAACAATAAAAGAAAGCATCTCGAGAAGAAAAGATAAAACAAAACATAAGAAATCCCTAAAACCCCCTAAAGGAATTGAAGAGGAGATCCTCCATCTTGAGTATAATTCCGGCTTCTTGAGATGTATCAACTGGCTATCCCTGAGTGAATTCCCACAAATCTGCCTTCTCTGGCCTAGCAAGACGCCCCTAAACGGTAGCTATAGGCTCCCGTCGACTCCCCCCTTTTAGGTCATACTTAGGGTGTATTTATAGGCTTTTGGAATGTGTTTCTTTGCCCCTAAGTATCCAAATCCGATTGAAATTGCTCTTTTCCGCAGCTGGGACACGGCCATGCCACACGCTCGTGTGAATCGTCTTTAGGCCGTGTTTGGACTTCATTAATGAGGCACGACCGTGTATCTCATGGCTGGACCGTGTTCGAGATTATCGAGGAGGCACGACCGTGTGGTCTTGGGCCCAGGCCGTGTTGATTTTGTGCTTTGGCTCATTTGGCTCTTTTTAAGCCCGTTTCTTGTTCTTTTCATCCTCCGGTGCTTTCCTGAGTATAAAACATGAAAAGAAAGGATTAAGAGCACCTTTTTACTTAAATCAAGGGATAAATCATCCAAAAGTATGCTAAATGTGGGATTAAAATATGTTACTTTTACAGTTCATCACATACCCCCACACTTAAGCTTTTGCTTGTCCTCAAGCAAAATTCTCAACTTATAATTAAAACGAACTTTCCATGATTCAATATTCCTATCAACAATGTCTCATCACAATTCATAGATAATTTATACATGGATAATTTAACTCAAAGAGTCCTAAAGATCAAACAATCTAAGTCATACATTTGTAGCACAAAACATAGGTGTTTCCCCTCATCTAAATAATTACCTCTGATTCAAAATCTACAAGAGTTGACGTCCTCACTAAAGATTCACTCAAATCACTCGAAGTGTTTAAGGTTCAGAATTAAGCACTCGAATGTCAAACCTGAAAAGTTAGTCCCATAGGCTTGCATGAAAATCAAATCTCCACCACTGTAATATGAGATTATGCACAAATCAAAAGGTCTTTGAAAGGGTTGTAACGGGGCTTAGGTTAAAGGTGTGGTTAAAGGCTGAATTAGAGGGTTAGAATCGAGATTGACCTGACAAATTACCTAACAAGAAACAACGAACTGAATAAAAATTATTACATCAATTGAAAACTAATAATACTACTATTGATAATACTCTAATACGAGCTTCTTCTTCAATAATTGGGATTTAAACGTATAAGCTCACCTAATCATAAAATTGATGATGAATATACTTCATTTTTTTAAGAACAAATCATAAATACATAACACAGGATAAATTACTGAAATAAAAAACATAGTTAGGCTATTAATCAAATCAAATCTCGATATAAGGGTAGTCAAAAGGAATGGTGATAACAAAAACAAAGGGTTTCTGGGTTAAAATTAGTGGGTGAGTCAATAAAAAGGGTTGTTAGGTTTAAACGGGGTTCACTAGGGGTTAATTATAAAGGAAGGTTTTTAGTGGAGTAAGTGGGTTAAATCCTAGGTGCCTTTATCATTTCTGTATATGAAATCAAAGGTGTGGTCTCCACATGTATAATAATGCAAGTTCTAGAATAACAAATCAATGTAGACACACTCATAATCAATGAAGTGAGTAAGAAAAAGAATTTATGCTCTATAAAGCTCAAAATCTCGCAAAAATTATGGGTGTTTTGATATCAACCTTGTAAATTTAAAACTTCAAAGTAACATTCAAATTCAGGTAGACAACCTAGAAAATTTTTAATTTCTGAAAAATAGACTTATCATGCTTGATTCTCTAGTATTCTTAGAATTTAATTGTCAATGCACAATTATCAATGACTTAATTTAAAACACATCAATAAAGATCATGAATCATAGGAATTTCATTCTAATGATAATATGAGAAACTTACTTTAAGAAACAAGACATAATTCAGGATTTGAGAATAATGCAAAAAGTTTGGCACCTAATTTCAGGAATTTGAGAATAATGAAAAAAAATTAGGCACCTTTTTAGGTTGTTCATCCCCCACACTTAAGATGTACATTGCCCTCAATGTACAAGGATATAATAACACAATCATAATAAATCATAAGATATGGGGAGAAGTGAAACTTCCTGAATTATGGATGAAATCTTTGGAGGATGTGGGAAATACGTTGGAGGGGTCGGTCTGGATGACGATCCTGCACTAGATGAAGAAATTGGGTAGCTCGTGGAGGATTAGCCAGGATATAATAATAATAATAATTAAAACTATACTAATTAAATAATTAAAGAATAGCAAGCTAAAGTGAAGAAAAATAAAGATGAAACTAAAATTAAAAGAAAAGATAAATGGACCGTAGGGTCCTTATTGTTGGATGGTTCGCGAGGTTGGTGTGAC
Organism: Gossypium sturtianum; assembly: GCA_025698515.1. Taxonomy (NCBI): domain Eukaryota; kingdom Viridiplantae; phylum Streptophyta; class Magnoliopsida; order Malvales; family Malvaceae; genus Gossypium; species Gossypium sturtianum. The sequence goes on along the minus strand of CM046950.1, from coordinate 65,537,529 downwards.
CTCTAAGGCTGCGGAGGTGCTGGCGGTGGCAGAAGTGGCGTGATTCCCAAGCAGCCTGAAGAACCTGACACTAAGACACTAAATTAAAATAAACTAAATTAAGCATAAGATAGTCAAAGAGAAGGAAAATAAAGGAGAAGATAAAAGTAAAAGAAAAAATAAATGGTCTCAAAGACCCTTGGCTTGTCGAGTGATTGAAGCGGCCGGCATGAACTTATATAGATCGGTCTCCATGAGGGAGACTATGGTGGGATCCTTCCGTTTCTTCAACATGGCAAAAATATTGAGAAGAATGCTATAAGAATGAAGAATGCTAAGAATGTATGGTGTAAGGGTGTAAAGGAGGAAGGAGGGTGAAACTCAGGTGAGAAGAGGGAGGGGTGGGTGGTGTAAATAGAATTCTCAAATCAGGTACAACCCCACCCCCGTGTATCATCCCGTGGCTTCCACACGGCCACGGGCACGCCCGTGTGTAAGGCCGTGTGGTCTAAAACCTGTGCTTTATTGGATCAGTTAATATGGGATTAAATGCTAAAAAATTAAGAATCTAATGTTAGTGAGGTTAGTGCTCGGGTTGCCTCCCGAGAAGCGCTCGTTTAAAGTCTTAAGCTAGACTTATCCTGTTTTCATTTCTAGAAGAAAGTTCACGGAGCTGAAGCTCCTCTCTCATATCCCTGAAATTCTCACCATTATAGATTGAGTCGGTGACCATTTACCTTGAATGTGCCTTGAGTGGGATGAGTTACCTCTATTGTGCCATAGGGAAAGATTGTTTTAATCATGAATGGGCCTGACCATCTTGATTTCAGTTTCCCAGGAAACAATTTAAGCCTTGAGTTTTATAGCAGGACCAAGTCCCCTACTTCGAATTGTTTTGATTTCTTTAGACGAGCATCATGGCGTCGCTTTGTTGCCTCCTTGTATAGTTTCGAGTTCTCGTAGGCATTAGCTCTCCATTCGTTTAGCTCCTTCATCTGCATCATTCTTTTCTTTCCTGCAGTTTTAAGATCGTAATTTAAAAATTTTATAGCCCAAAAAGCTTTGTGTTCTAACTCGAATGGTAGTTGTGACTTTTCCGTGAGACAAGTTTGTATGGGGATGTTCCTAAAGGGGTTTTAAAGGGCATTCAGTAGGCCCATAAAGCGTCATCTACTTTTATTGCCCAATCTTTTCTGTTTGATTCAACCGTTTTTTCTAGGATGCGTTTAAGTTCTCGGTTTACTACTTCAACTTGCCCACTGGTTTGAGGGTGATATGGGGTAGCTATCCTATGGTGTACTCCATATTTTTTTAAGACTTTGTCAAATTGAGTATTACAAAAATGAGTGCCCCTATCACTAATTATAGCTCTAGGTGTTCCAAATTAAGAGAACAGTTTCTTGAGAAACTTAACTACTACTCTAGCATCATTGGTAGGTAAAGCTTCAGCTTTCACCCATTTTGACACGTAATCAACTGCCACTAGGATGTATTTATTTCCAAATGAACTAGGGAATGGACCCATAAAATCAATACCCCATACATCAAATATTTCACATGATAGCATATATGTTTGAGGCATTTCATCACGTTTAGAAGCATTACTTGTTCTTTGGCATTTATCACACGAAGCGACATACCTGTTGGCATCTTTGAATAGAGTGGGCCAATAAAAACCTGATTCGAGTATTTTATGTGCTGTCTTAATGCCACTGTAGTGTCCTCCTGAAGGTCCTGAATGGCAATGTTCCAGGATTTTGCTTTCTTCCGCCCTTGTAACGTATCTCCGAATTACTTGATCTGCACATATGTGGAAAAGAAAAGGATCTTCCCAAAAATAGTTTTTCGCATCAGCAAGGAATCTTTTCTTTTGATGATGTGTTAACCTTTTAGGTAAGCTGTTAGCTGCTAAATAATTTCCAATATCTGCAAACCATGGTACCTCGAAGTTGGTTAAAGAAAAGAGTTATTCTTCAGGGAACGAGTCATTTATCTCTCTTTCGTCGAGCTCTTCGATATGTGGGTTTTCAAGCCTGGAGAGGTGATCTGCTACAAGGTTTTCAGCTCCCTTCTTATCCTGTATTTCTAATTCAAATTCATGTAAAAGTAAAATCCATCTTATGAGTCGAGGTTTTCCATCAGGTTTAGTTAAAAGATAACGAAGAGCAGAGTGATCAGTGTAAACGATAACTTTAGATAATACTAAATATTGTCTGAATTTATCAAATGCAAAGACCACAGCTAGTAATTATTTTTCAGTGGTGGTATAATTTTCTTGCGTGGCTGTTAATGTCTTGCTGGCGTAGTAGATTGGCTGGAAGTGCTTGTCTCTTCATTTGTCCTAAAAGCGCACCTCTTTGCAAAATCACTTGCATCACACATTAGTTCAAAAGGAAGATTCCAATCGGGGGCAATTATAATTGGGGCATTTACTATCTTCTCTTTAAGGATATTAAATGCATCTAAACATTCCTGATTGAAATTAAAAGGTACATCTTTTCCTAGCAATTTCGTTAGAGGCTTAGCTATTTTAGAAAAATCTTTAATAAATCTTCTATAAAATCCTGCATGTCCTAAAAAGCTTCTAATAGCCTTAACTGAACTAGGAGGAGGTAATTTTTCTATGGTTTCGACCGTTGCTTTATCTACCTCGATTCCCTTACTAGAAATTTTATGTCCCAATACAATTCCTTCTTGCACCATAAAGTGACATTTTTCCCAATTTAAAACAAGGTTTGTTTCTTCACATGTTATTAGAACTCGTTCTAAATTTTTAAGGCAAAGATGGAAAGAATTACCGAATACCGAAAAGTCATCCAGGAATACCTCCATAATGTCTTCCACAAGTTCGTCAAAGATTACCAACATGCAACGCTGAAAAGTAGCAGGAGCATTACATAATCCAAAAGGCATTCTACGATAAGCAAACGTACCTTATGGGCATGTGAATGTTGTTTTCTCTTGATCTTCAGGTGCTATTAGGATTTGGAAATAACCGGAAAGTCCATCTAGGAAGCAATAGTACATATGCCCAGATAACCTTTCTAACATTTGATCAATGAAGGGCAGAGGGAAGTAATCTTTTCTAGTGGCGTCGTTCAGCTTCCTATAATCAATGCAGACTCTCTAACCTGTGACTGTTCTGGTGGGAATTAGTTCATTCTTTTCATTGGCTACCACCGTCATGCCTCCTTTCTTTGGAACAACTCGCAGGACTTACCCAATTCTTTGTCGGAAATAGGATAAATTATTCCAGCATCTAGAAGTTTAATTACCTCGACTTTCACAACTTCTTTTACGTTGGGATTCAATCGTCTTTGAGGTTGTACACATGGCTTGTATTCCTCTTCCATTAAAATTTTGTGGGTGCAAAACGATGGGCTTATCCCCTTAATGTCAGAGATTTTCCAAGCTATGGCTCTTTTATGTTCTCTTAGTACCTGTATCAGCTCCTCTTTTTCCTTGGGTTCTAATTCTAAAGAGATAATTACTGGTAGCGTAGAATTGTCCTCGAGGAATGCATACTCTAGGTACTTCAGTAATTGTTTTAATTCTAATTTGGGCGGCTCATCAATGGAGGGTTTTTGTTTTGGTTCGTCATTGACTTTAATGCTCTCTTCTTTCATATGTCTAGATGAAGATGTGTTCAAATTCAGCTCGTCAACTTCATCTTCTTCCCCCTCTTCTTGAGTTAGGCACAGTTCCATCGTGTCATCATGTATAATTTCCTGTAATGAGTTTTTAATGATATGCTTAGTGGTATCAACAAAATAACAGGAATCATCTTGTTCTCTAGAATATCGCATGGCGTCATAAATTTGAAAAATAATTTCCTCCTCGCCTATCCTTAATGCAAGTTTTCCATCACCTACATCGATAACAGCCCTAACAGTAGCTGAAAAAGGACGCCCTAAAATAAAGGGAACCTCAATGTCCTCATCCATGTCAAGCACAACAAAATCGACAGGGAAAATAAATTTATCAATTTTTACTAAGATATCTTCGATAACTCCTCTAGGATATTTAATAGATCTATCAGCTAACTGAATACACATCCTAGTGGGTTTTGGTTCCCCCAGATCTAGTTGTTTAAATATTTTATAAGGCATTAAATTAATACTGGCACTTAGATCAGCTAATGCTTTCTTAATATTTAAACTACCAATTAAACATGGAATAGTAAAACTTCCTGGGTCTTTTAATTTGGTTGGTAACTTGTTTTGGAGGATGGCTGAACATTCTTCATTAAGCTCCACTGTTGATATTTCTTCGAGCTTCCTTTTATTCGTCAGGAGTTCTTTTAAGAATTTTGCTACGTCGGCATCTGTGAAATGGCCTCAACAAAGGATGTAATATCTGGGATTTAGGGGTCCGGTATTTTATCTCGTATTTATGTGCCTTTGTGTGTTGCATGACTTTTTGAGTATGTTTGGGGGCTTCGGGTAACTTTGGGGTAACGTAGGAACCTTAGTGAAAATTTTGGGTTTTAAGCTTTTAGGGGAGAGCTAGGGGAGCTAGGCCTTAAAGGATTTAATATGGTGTTTGATGACACAACAAGTAAAGTGGTGGAGTGGCAAGGTGACACCTAGGAGCAAGGGGGTTGACGCTGCAAGGAGGGAGTTCAAGGGGGGAAGAGGTTCGAGCAACTTGGACAGCATTTTGGGGATTCATTTTGGCGTCTGGAGGGGAGGTGTTGGAGATCGGCTGGGACACTAGAGTGTAGGAGGTTTGATAGAGTCAAACACCTTGAATGAGTGGTGGAGAGTAAAGCAAGAAGTTTGAATCATTCAAACTCATTTGAATGAGAGGATGTGAGTAAAATTAGAAGAGAAAGAGGGGATGAGGTGAGAGGCTTGAGAGTTGGCCGATTATGGGATTCTGAGGGGGTGGTAATTTTGGTCATGTTAGAGGGGGGTAGCTGCCAAATTTGTTTAGTGGCTGGAGTATTCATCTTTTGCATTTTCTCCCTTCTCTAGTCTTGCCGAAAGTGTCAACAAGGGTAACTCAATTTCTGTCTTCTTCTTTTCCTATAGTCTAAAGCCGAAGGTAGGTGTGACCATTTGGGCATTTCGTTTACCATCTTTTCCCCTCTTGCCGAATTCTTAACATTCAATTTCTTCTCTTCCCGTTAGTTTATTCCTTCACTCCCTAAAAAGCCAAAATTCACCCCCCACCTTCACCATAGCCGAAACTTCTTAAACCTCAACCCTCTCTTCCTCTTTTAATCGATTATATCACTATCAAAAGCTGAACCATACTTCTCAAAAACCTTAAACTTTCATCTCACTTTCCAAAAGCCGAATAACCTATATTTGCACAAGAACCTTGGCCGAATCTCTTATTTATCTTTACCTTTCTCTCTTGTCGATCTATTCTTTTTTTCTTTTCTATCTCGTGTATTCGTTCAACCTTATTTCTTAGTCGAATCTGTCAGAGCCGAATATCTAAGGGTGGTAAGGATCTCTTCTCTGTTGAGCTTTCTTTCTTCTTTCTCCTTGGTTTGTCGAAACCAAGAATCTAACCTTGTTCTTCTGTGTGGACGAAACCATGAAGGGTTGGGTTCGAGTCTTTTGTAGCCAGCGTTAAGGGAGGAGGATCTTTCGGGATTCGATTGAGCAAGGTAGGGAGGCTATAATATTCAGCCAAAGGCCACATCTTTTGTTCATAGGCAGTAAAACCGAATCTAATGTGGTTTATGTAGGGAGTTCGACAACCTTTAGATTCAAGCGAATAGTTTCAGGATTCTGTTGACTTTGGTAAGATGCCCTTTCAATCAAGTATTCTTTAAGTTCTGTTGTTATTTGGATTCAAGGTTTAACCGAGTTTTCTGACAAGATCTCATCTGATGGAATCGAGTACTAGTCAGATTAAGAGAGGGGTTGGACACGACGTCCCTACCCCTAAGTTCAAGAAGCGGTATGTTTCAGCAGTTCAGGATTGGCCACCGGGGTGTGGGCCAGCGTTGGAAAGAGACAAACAAATCATGTAGTCTCTTCGAGTGAGGACGCTAGGGAGATTGATAGTCTAGTTCTTGAGTTTTCAGTGTGTGTAGTTATCGTGACTTTGTTTCTTAATGGCTTTAATAAATATATGTGTGTTTGTGTGGTAGTAGCGAAATAGTGGGTGTGGTGGTCTTTGTTACCTAATTTGGGTAATCCAGTAACTGTGTTAGTATACTACTTATGTTGAGGTTGTGGTTAACAAATGTGGATACATGTAAGCATGTTTTATATGCATATCCGTATGTTCATATGTTATATTGCCATTTCACCATAATATCTTTGCATGTGCATAGGGTTGGGGTATGTTGATTAAGGGAAGTGTGTGCATTTATATGCGTGGGTGACTTTGTCACGATTAATGACGGCCTCAAGCCTCATTGTGGATTGATGATGACCATGAGTCTCATCGTGGATATCGTGATTTAATCACGTGGATCAGTGCCTAGACCACTAAGTGGACTTTGAGCGGTGTGTCTGTCGGCATAGACCGCCAAAGAGGTGTGTAGTGGATGGAGGGTCTATTTAGTAATCCCCAGGTGTGTGTTGGATGGATGTACGGGTGGTGCGTAGCGGATGGATATTAGGTTGGGTGGGCTTGCATGTTGCATTTCTATTTTGCTCATGTCTGCTGGATGATGTGGTTGTGGGTTAAGCCCAATAGTGGAAACTGTGTCGTTTAATTATACACTGAGTCGGTTTGACTCACCCTATTATTTCCCAAAAATAATGCAGGTGACACATGATTCATTGGGCCGGGTTGGAAGGGATTCGATGTGGCCATGCAGAAGTGTTTTTCGTACATTTAATTTCAAACTGCTGGTTTTACTTTGGTTATTTCGTTTTTGTAATAAGGCCACTCCAACTATTCGGGATTTATGGTTTTAAGTTGGATTTGTTATTTAATAACTTTTAAAATGTGACATTGAAACGTTTTTACCACGGAGACATAAAATGAATCGGATTTTATACAACTTGGGCATTTTTATTCGGCAAACTACTATTTTTAACAACCACTCCTTAAACGAAGGGTTTACTTCTAAAGTTAAAGTCTGATTTCACTAATTAAACTAGAACTTGTTTCACCACTTTCCCGTAACATTCCGAATTCGGCCGTGGTGTTTTGGGTCGGGTTTGGGGTGTTACAAAGGGTAAGTTAATATGTATTTGTTTAAAGAGTTCAAGAAATTTACTGTATTGGGCATCTAATCAGTCTTTCTTTAACTTTGCTAGGTATGGGATTGGTGGTTTACTTTCTTGGCGCACTGGAGTTACATCCTCAACTCCCTCATCATTTGCTTTGTCATCTTCATGTGGTATTTTCTTCTTTGGTTCGATTAACTCCCTTCCACTTCTCAGTGTAACTACCTTTGCCTGTTCTGTTCCTTTAGAAAAAATCTTTGATCGAATTTTAGAAACCATCTTAGTAAGTTGTCCAACTGTGTTAGTAAGTTGTCCAACTGTCTTAGTGAGTTCCCTGACTTGGCTCTCGATCCCTTTAATTGATGCCTGTTGATTCTTAAGGGTGGTCTCAGTGTCTTGGAGACGGTTATCTGTAGTCGCCATGAATTTTGTCGACATATCTTCAAGGTTAAACTTCTTCTCTTGTGGATAGGTGATTTTGGAAATTTTGAGGAGGTTGTTGTCTTTGATTTCCTTGATTTCCTTGTCCTCCCCATGAAAAATTTGGGTGGTTCCTCCAACTGGATTATAATTATTACTATAAGGGTTATTATTGGATGCGAAATTGCTACCTATATAGTTCATCATTTCGCTTTTCGTGCCCGGTTGGTAGGGTGGGTACTCGAGGATTCGCCACAGTTCCACTTGTGTCGTACTGCATTACTGGATGTACCTGCGAAGAACACAAACTATCAAGCTTTTTATTCATCATCTCTACCTGTGTTGATAGCATGGTTCCTTGCATCGATGTTGAAAACTCCGGTGATTTTGTTGGTTTTGTCCTTGGAAACCGCCACTGATAGTTATTCAGTGACATCTCCTCTATGAATTCGTAGGCTGCTTCAAGAGTTCTGTTGTTCAGGTTTCCACTGGCGGCTGAATCAATTAGTTTCCTTGTTAAGGGGTTTACACCGTTATAGAAAGTTTGGACTTGGAGCCACAAGGGTAAACCATCGTGCGAACACCTTCTCAAGAGATCCTTGTATCTCTCCTATGCGTCATATAATGTCTCTAAATCCATCTGCACAAAAAAAGAGATATCATTCCGTAATTTGGCCGTTTTGGCCGGTGGGAAATATTTTAATAAAAAATTTTCAGTCATTTGATCCCATGTGGTGATTGAAACTCGTGGTAACGAGTTTAACCACTGTTTGGCTTTATTCCTTAATGAAAAGGGAAATAACCGAAGCCTTATGGCATCATCAGAAACGCCATTTATTTTGAAGGTATCACAGAACTCTAAAAAATTAGCTATATGAGTGTTTGGATCTTCGTCCTGAAAACCATCAAATTGAACAAATTGTTGAATCATTTGTATAGTGTTAGGCTTTAATTCAAAATTATTAGCAGCTATAGCAGGCCTAGCAATACTAGATTCGGCTCCTGTTAAATGAGGTTTAGCATAATCATACATAGTATGTGGAGCATTATTTTCTGCCACATCTTGTGGTGGTGGATTATTTTCATCCATCCCTTCAGTAGGATTGGATCTGCCTTCTCGCTCTTTTTCTGTGTAATTTAGGGCTCGCCTAATTTCTCTGCGATTCCTGTGAGCGGTAGCTTCAATATCACTGTCGTATACTAGTGGTCCTCTCGGGTTCCTTCTAGTCATAAACTAGAGGTACCTGGAAGGAAGAAGAAATAAAAGAAGAAAAATTATCAAATAAAATAAGAAATAAAATTAAATTGCAAAAAATAAAAAAATGGCTAAAGTAATAAAAATAGAGTGTTCTTAATATTTTAGTTCCCTGGCAACGGTGCCAAAAACTTGATCGCTGTGAAGTCAGAGTTTTAAATTTATAAAGATAATGATCGAACCTGGAAACTAACTATGACAACAATTGAGGCAAGTGCACCTATCGAATAATAGTATAGCTTAGGCAAGACCGGATTGTCGAACCCAAAAAAAACTAAAAGTACTAATACTAACTTTCTTTCTATTATTTAGCCTAAGAATTAAGGGAATGGTTGTTTAATCTAAATTAATTAACTACTAGACTAAAGACTCTAAGACAAAGAAGAATGAATTTGGGAGAATACTTGAGGAAAAACCAATTGATTAAGACGACTCCCAAGGAAGAATCCACCAAGACTTCACTTGTTATCTAACTCTGAACCAGATTATGTATTCATTTGACTTGATCCGTAGGATTCCCTAATTTATATTAAACCCTTTCTCGAGGCGAATATCGTCTAACCCTAGGTTGATTAATTGAAATCTCTTTTTAATTAAAACCCCTAGAATTTCATTAACTCAATCTATGGACTCCCATATTAGGTTTCACCCTAATCCGGCAATGCCTCGTCACCCTATCTCTAGGCGTGCAATCAACTCCGATTAGCTATGCTAGATCTACTCTTAGGCAGGGACTTTTGCTCCTCCACCTAAGCACATCAAACTTGAATTAATATCCGCGAAATATCAACACAAGAATTAAGAACACATAATTAAGAACAAACCAAATATTTATCATATAGTTCAGTAAATGATAACAAGATTCATCTAAGTTTCATCCCCCTCAGGTATCTGAGGGTTTAGTTCATAACAATAAAAGAAAACATCTCAGAAGAAAAGATAAAACAAAACATAAGAAATCCCTAAAACCCCCTAAAAGAATTGAAGAGGAGATCCTCCCTCTTGAGTATAATTCCGGCTTCTTGAGATGGATCAACTGGCTATCCCCGAGCGAATTCCCACAAATTTGCCTTCTCTGGCCTAGCAAGACACCCCTAAACGGTAGCTTTAGGCTCCCGTCGACTCCCCCCTTTTAGGTCATACTTAGGGTGTATTTATAGGCTTTTGGAATGTGTTTCTTTGCCCATAAGTATCCAAATCCGATTGAAATTGCTCTTTTCCACGGCAGGGACACGGCCATGGCACACGCCCGTGTGAATCGTCTTTAAGCCGTGTTCGAACTTCATTAATGAGGCACGACCGTGTATCTTGTGGCTAGACCGTGTTCGAGATTATTGAGGAGGCACGACCGTGTGGTCTTGGGCCCAGGCCGTGTTGATTTCGTGCTTTGGCCCATTTGGCTCGTTTTAAGCCCGTTTCTTGTTCTTTTCATCCTCCGGTGCTTTTCTGAGTATAAAATATGAAAAGAAAGGATTAAGAGCACCTTTTTACATAAATCAAGGGATAAATCATCCAAAAGTATGCTAAATGTGGGATTAAAATATGTTACTTTTACGGTTCATCATTTTTGTTTTGGTTTTTGATAATTTTTATGTTCTTGAGATCGTTGCTATGAAATGTACAAAGCCCATGCTTTAATTTTTGATTTTTATGAAAATTTTGAGTTAAGCCATTGATGAATCTATGAGCTTTGTGATGTTAGATGATAGATTATGAAAGATATGTTTTGGATTAATATGTTTTGTATTGGAAATTTTGATGATTTTGAGTAGTTAGGGTTAAATTGTAAAAATAATAAATTGAAGGACTAAAATGTGAAATAAATGAAATTTATGGACTTGTATGAACATGGGGTAGATTCGGCCTAAGCATGGGATATTGAAATTTTGCATATTTTGTGTTTTATGCAATAGGGATTAAATTGTGAAAAGTGTAAAACGTTAGGGGAAAAATAGTAATTTGCCCATTTATGTGTTTTTAGACTAAATTGAATAAAATGGTGTTTAAATAAGTTTAATTTGAATATTTTTAGATCAAGAACCAAAGAAAACGGACTTGGATCGAGGGGGAAACAAAAATAATTGAATAGTCGTTTTATTCCGTCCGTCGATATTCGAGGTAAGTTTATAAGCATATAAATGTTGTTAATTTTGAATATATGTAAATTTTATATGTCGAATTGAATTTTATGAATATGTATAAGTGTTGGCCGAATGTCCATAAGCTTGGGAGCTATGTTTACTAGATTGATTCGATCGAGTTACGATGTCTGAAAGTCCCGTACGAACCTTAGGAATAGCTAGGATACATATGTCATGACATAGGATTCTGTTATGTGTTATTGTGTAAGACCACGTCTGGATGTTGGCATCGACTTGTGACTTACGTGTAAGACCCTGTCTGGGATAGTGGCATCGATATGTGATTACATGTAAGACCACGTCTGGGACGTTGGCATTGTACAAAATGTTTGACTATCCGAGTATCCTTTTTAATTCCGAATGGTTCAACGGGCAATGATAATTTAAGATCGAGTGTAAAATCAAGTTAAAAGGCTCAGGTATGTACTTATACTAAGTTATGAAAATATGGTAAGTTGGATGTTTGAATTGATGATATAATGTTATATGTTAATGTGAACTATGTGTATATATATGTGAATGTATATATTGTAACAGCCCGATTTTGACCCTAATCGGAACAGTGGTTTTGGGACCACAAATCTGAGTCAGTAGAATATTTTTAATATTATATTTGGTGTCTATGATCTATAATTGAGCATGTGTTAAAGTTTCGTGAGTAAATTTGTTTGTTTGTGTGTTGAATTTAAGGAAAAAGACTAAATCGTATAAGTGGTAAAAGTAGCCTTTTATTTAATTGAGTGGCTTAATTTATTTGTCTTCTTATATATGTAGCCTTATGTTGTAAATTAGCCATTTAGCATGATAGTGGACGGCATTAGGCATTGATTTTATATTAATATGTTTTTTTATATACATATTTTATAAGTTAAAGTTTATATTTTATATTATAAGTTACTAATAAATAAAACATCAAAATAGAAAACCATTATCACTCATCTTGGTGCCGAAAAACACAAGAAAAAGAAAGAAAGAAAAGCTCTTAGGTTTCGGCTAGCTTGAAGCAAAAATTAAGGTATGATTTGGTTTTAGTTTTTGATAATTTTTACGTTTTTGAGATCGTTGCTTAGTGTTTTAGTAAGCCCATGCTTGAATTTTGGAAATTGATGTGTATTTCGTGAGTTGCCACTGAAGGAAGTTTGTTGTTTTTGTTGTTTGATGATGAAATATTAATTATATGTGTTAGATTAACAAGTTTTGTCTTTGAATTTTTGATGAAATTGAGAAATTTGGATTAAATGGCAAAAATAATTTTTTTGAAGGACGAAATTGCAAATAAATGAAATGTATGAGCTTGTATAAGGATTATGAACATTCGGCCCTAAAGAAGTGTGGCCAAATTTTGCATATTTTGTGTTTTATGCTATAGGGACTAAATTGCAAAAAGTGTAAAATGTCAGGGGTAAAATTGTAAAATTGTTGATTATGTGTTTTTGAACTAAATTTAATGAAAAAATGTTAAATGAGCTAAATTTGTAATTTATTTAGACCAAGAACAAAAAGGATCGGGAGTGGATCGGGGAAAGGCAAAGTTAATCGAATAGTCGGGAAAACAAAGTCCGTTGATACTCAAGGTAAGTTTTTAAGCAATTGGGTTGAATTGAATTTTTATCCATAATGATGTATATGTATTTGATAGAGGTAAATATGGACAATATAGTAATGCCAAATGTAATAATGGTTGGGAGATGAATTTAGTTGAATGAGAAGTATACGTTTATGTTAATGATAGTTATGTGAGACATTGATTTAAGAGGTGAATTTGACCAAATGTGATGTATATTTGTATATTATTAGTATAACCGAATGTGATGATGAAATACAGATGTAATAAGCTAAATGGAATGTATATATATGTGTTTATTGAAGTGAATAATAGGTTCAAGTAAAGCACTAAGTGTGCGAATCTAAATACCGAGCACTGTGTGTGCGAAATCGATCATTTGGCACTAAGTGTGCGGAATATAATGTAATGGCACTAAGTGTGCGATAAATTACAAGTATTTGGCACTATGTGTGCGATATTTAAAGTGACGGCACTAAGTGTGCGATACGTTACATGGTTTTGCACTGAGTGTGCGGGTTTGCGGATCCTCCAAGGATATCGATTAGTGAAATGTGATAAACAAAATAAAATAATCAGGTATGTGATTCATGATGGTTTGGAAATTTAGTACAAATTCGGTAAGTGATATTTGCATATGAAATTAAAGAAATGAGATGTAATTATTTGCTTATGAATTTGTTTTGAGATGAGATAATGGTTTATAGTTTAAAGTGAAACCTAATAAGGAATGTTTGAGTAATCGATCTTAAGGCTACTAAATATGATTGTTATGATTTATATATGGTTATAAATTTTATTGATGATTATAATAAATTGACTTAATTTATATAATGTTAAATTGTATACTTTTACAATTGCTTATAACTTACTAAGCTATGTTAGCTTACTATGTGTGTTTATTTGATTGTTTTATAGTTTTTGAAGTCTAGATTCGAGCTCGGGGATCATCGTCAAAGTTATCACACTATCAACCAACTTTGGTATTTTTTTTTAGTAGTACTTCTTTTGGAACTATGGCATGTATAGGTTAAGTCACTTTTGAATTGATTTTAAATGGTGAATATATGTAAATATAAGCCATGCGAAAATGGCTTAAAGTAATGTATATGTTTGTGCATTTTTGGTCTTGGTATAAGTTTGTTTTGGTATGTATGTTTCATGAATTCATGAATGGTATTTTACTTATATGATTAGATTGAATGTGTTGTAAATGACTTATAAGTTAAATTATAGGTTAGGTATATTTTTGTTGAGCAATATGGTATATAAGTTGACATATTTTGTAATGAGGATTGTATGTGATGATATGATGATTACTTGACATGAAATTGGTTGCTAAATTGTGCGTGGGATTATGCTTAAATTTGCTTGTAGGATTGATCCTTGTGTGGGTGGCAAATTGGCCTTGTAAATGGCCTATTTTGTCACACGGTTTGGCACACGGGCGTGCCTAGTGACTGTGGGGCTAAGTCAGTAGCTGGCTAAGAGTACACGGCCTTGGCACACGGACGTGCCTGGTAGCCATGTGGTTTCAACAGGATCGACCACGGCTAAAGCACAATGGCGTGCTTAGTGGCCGTGGAGCCAAGTCAGAATTGACCCCGGCCAAGGTACACGGGCATGCTTGGTGGCCATGGAGTAAAGTCAGGTTCGAACACGGGGAAGACACACGGGGGTGTCTATCAGCCGTGGGAGGCACATGGTCTGCCCCCACGGGCGTGTAACCCCTGAAACTTTGAAAAGTTTTAAATTTTTGAGAATTTCTGTATGTGTTTCGGTTTAGTCCCGACCCCTTTCTAACACGTGTTTAAGGTCTTGAAGACCTCCATAAGGGACTATATACTTATGAATGAATATGTATGATTGATGTTTGACTTTGTGTCGTAAAATAGTAATGAAACGTTCTGATTGTCTGGTAATGCCTCTTAACTCTAATCCGGCGATGGTCTCGAGTTAGGGGTGTTACATATATATTCAGCCTAATGATGTATTTGTGTTATAGAAAGTAAAAGTTAAATATACTAATGTTCAAATGAGTATTTGGCTAAAGGAAAGTTTATGCAAGTTATATATGTTTTGATATATGATATTATAAGTTGGAATATATATGAAATTATGATGGATTATTACTGTTGATCTAGATTAAATTATGTATATGATTAAATGTTTCATTTTCTTATGACTTACTAAGCTGTCATAGCTTACTGTGTGTATTTGCTTTTCGTTTTATAGATTTTGGAAGTTGGTTACGAACTCGAGGATCGTCAAAGAAGTCTATCACACTATCGACTGTTTTCGGTATTTTATTAAGTTTGAATTCAAACCTATGGCATGTATAGACTAGTTAATATACTTGAATTTTGGGTTATGTAAATATGAGCCATGCGAAAATGGCTTAAAATAATGTTTATGTTTGTGTGTTTTCAATCATGGTATAAGTTTGTTTTGGTAATTAAGTTGCTTGAAGTCATGAATGATATTTTAATTATATGGTTTGATTGAATATGTCATGAAGGACTTATAAGTTAACTAATGTTGATATATATATACTTATGATGGATGGTCTTATAATTCGGTTTAAGTAATGAGATAAGGGATGGATGTATGTTCGGTTATAGCATATAAGTGGTGTAAGTTTGGTATGTCTTGTTAATCCTTGAAAATTATTATGGCTTAAGTTTATTTGGATAATAAAATCATGCATATATAAGGTAATGTTTGATCATGTGTTTCGGCAATATGCTGAGTAGTGGATGTTAGTTAAGATACATTATGTATTAGTTAGATAATAGACAGGTTATACCTATATGCATGTGGAGTACTAAATAAACGTTTGAATTACTCATGCAAGTGGTCTTAACAATTGGCTTTGTATTTGTAAAATGATATGAATTGTATAGATATTTGAATATGGCTTAAATGGTTTATTCAAATGCGCAAACTTATAATAGAATAATATGCATGTTTTGGTCTTTTATATGATATATGAATGTCTTTTAAATAGGCTTAAAGTTAATAAATAAGGTTCATACAAATTTGGGTAATGGTAGTTAAATAAGTTATGCATGTTTGAATTTAACTTTTATAAATTTATTGGATTAGCTGAATAGAGGATAAGTTAATTTGTATTGTGCGTATATAATTTATAAATGAATGATTCAATTGTTATGGTCATATGTGCATAAATTTGTGATAAGAGATGAAGTATATTTGATCTTGAAATGAGGCTTGTCTATGTGTAATATATATATTTATATGTCTAGTATGCTGTGTGGATAGCTCAAATTTATTAATATGCTAGCCGAATAGTTCATGAGATGCATGGTTAAGTAAATGTGGGTTGGTTTGGTTAATGAAATTGCAAGTTGAGTATACTATGATTTGAATTATGCATTTTCTTTAAATGGTTCAAAATGATTAGGTAAAATGTGCATGTGACTTTGATATTTAAAATTTTATACTTGTTCATTTAGTGAAGTTGCTATTGCCGAATATGCTTTGGTTTATAAGCTGTGTAATATTGAATATTAAGTTTATTATACGCGTGTATAGATGTGACTGATTTACAAAGCATGAAATGCGATGAATGTCTATTTTGAGTTGTGTTCTGTTTGGTAATGCCTCGTAACCCTAATCCGGATACGGATATGGGTTAGGGGTGTTACAACATGGGCGTGTGACCCTTGTTTTAGCAAAAATTTTCTAAGTGTTGTAAAAATTTCTAAAGTTCTCGGTTTAGTCTCAAACCACTACCAAAGCATGTGTTGGGCCTAGCTCGTATTAGGGACTTTATGATTAAATGAAATTTTTTTAATTTGGACAAAATTTATGGCTCAAAAATGTATGTTTGCTTGTGTTTAAGTCCGGTCATGCCTCGTACCCTGTTCCGGCGTCGAATACGGGTAAGGGGTGTTACAAGTTCATTTATTAGATAATCTATACTTAAGACTCATTTTATCATTGATAGTGTTGTTTAAGAAAAAAAATTGTTTGCTTGTCACTATTCTTTGTGAAAACTCGATGTTAAACTAATGCAACGGAAAAACCATTTTTCAAGTCATTTTGGAAACTTAGTTTCCTTATTGATTTGTATTTCAAAAACGATTCATTTGCAATGCAGCGAAAATTAGGGAACAATGTCAAATTTTACTTAAGCCCGATATCATGTTTTTTTCAATTATTATGCTTGAGTAATCCATGCATGCAAAAATCCAAAAAAAAAAGGTTACCAAGCCACAGACCAGAAATAATTAAAAATTACAACCCAAAACCATTAAAGACTTAATAATACTTATTAAGAATAGTATGAGGTCCAAGGTGATTCTCTGAATTTCAAGTCCAGTCCTAATTTCGAGGTTTACCTGAAAAGTTAAACACTATTGGGGTTGAGCTTAAGAAAACTCAGTGTGAGTGGAACAGTTATTTAAACAGACATAAATATCAAATACAGTGAAACATATTAGATTTAACAGAAGAACATAGAACCATCGTTGGAATTTCATATCATTACATAGCCATTATCAAACTGATGTCAAACGGTGTATGAGCATGGGTCATCATTCATTCGAGTAACAATCATTAATTTTGATACCATTCAATTCAACACAATACAATACGTAGCATAAAACAATAACATTCGAATATGTCGTGAGCATGATGCAATGCAAAAAGGTTCCTACCCATACGATTCGCTACACACCACGAGTTTCCCAGAACTCGTCTGTCAAACTCCAACAAATGTGAGCATAGCTCAATGTGGTAAAACCACCAAATAATCAATAATGTATAAAATATGTCTTAGATCAAATAGTGTAATACAATCACCAATAACATATAATATGCGATAAAATCGCCAATCCCCTCGATACTCTAGGTGCAGTGCACTAACTACATATAAATACGGACTTAATATCCCACCGGTACTCCACGGAACTCCTCCGTCAACCACAAGATATCCCATTCCAATGCAAATGCAATATGCCACACAAACTCATACTGTAACGCCCCAAAATTTTTAATTTCGGCTTTTGTGAATTTTGACACACAACAGTGTATCTGCTTCAGTGGTTAAGTGTTCTAGGTGTGTGTGTGGGAGGTCCCAAGTTCAAGCCAAGCCTTTGGCTAAATTTTAGTATTTTTCTGAAGAAAGCCTTATTTTTGGTCAGTAGGCTTTTAAGTAAAAGTTGGTAGATAATTAATGAGAATGGGCCTCTTTGGTGCGGTGGTTAAGTGGAGTGTTGGTGTGAAGAAGGTCCTGTGTTCGAATCTTAGCTTGGGCATTATTTTTGCTCGTCCGTCTAGAAGAGTTTGAGATGGACTAAAAATCTGAGTAGTGGATTTAGTGGGGAGTTTGGTAGAGAAAATTAAGGGAAAAGATTTTGGGGTTATCAGTTTCTGTTCATCTTTTTCTTTTCCCCAAAATAAAATTTTCGGTTTTCTCTTCTCCTCTTCTCTCTCTTTGCTGCCGTTCCCTTTTCCATTGTCTTCTTGCTGCAAAATTTTCTTCTAATTTTTCCCTCATCCTTTCCTTTTTCGATTCTTTTCTTTCAATTTCGTTATGCTTTGTGGACTGCACGCATTCAGTGAATTTAGTTTTAGGCTAAACTTTAATTATGTTTTGTTCAAATATTAAGAAGGGTTCGTTTCGTGTTTAGGGGTTTTTCAAAGGGCTGAATATCAATCAACGGCTTTCTAATGGCGTGGAATTCCTGATTATTCGATTGAAGGTAATGGTTTTTCATTCGATAGATGAATACCCCGTTTCGGGTTTAACTCAATTCGATTGTTTAAGTGATTAATGGAGTGAAAAATTGATCAATTGAAGGTTGGGGATTGCTTGGAGTTGCTTTTACGTCTAAAGTGATACAGATGTGTACCCTAAACGCAGAAAACGGGATTCGGCGAAAAGCCGAAATTGCTTGCTGTCGAGAGATAAGAGAAAATAGTTTTGGACAGAAGCAGTAGCCTAACTTTGAAAAATTATAAAAAAAATGGAAATTGGGTTAGAGGTTGAATAAAATATGAAATTAAATTTTATTGAGTCTAGTTTTTCATGGAAGAAACAATGTAAGCAATGGAATTGTAAATTATGAGATATGATAATTTTTGTGAGACAAGGTCAGAATGATTTCGGGTTCCCCTGTTCTGACTTTGGAAAATTATAAAATATTGTAAAAAAATAATTATAGGTTATAATTTATATGCTTAATATTATTAATGAATCTATTTCATGAGAAACAAACGGGAACATCATCCGAATCCCATACTAGGAGAAAATACATTTTTAGTGAAGAAGGGCCAAAGCATCGACAACAGTAAGCAGGATGACTTTTAAGAATTAACTGTACTTATTGGCTAAACCATAAATTCTAAAAATTTTATGGTAAGAAAATATGTGAGCCTAGTTTCGAAAAAATCAAGCGGATCTTAATTTGGAATTCTTTAGCTCAAGTTATAAATAATTTAGTGACAATGATGCAAGTAGACAACTTTGGATGAACATATAAGTAAATAGTGAAAACATATATGAATATTTAGCTAGCATGGGTTACAATAAAAATGAATCACACGGCCAAGGCCAATTTGGG
This sequence comes from Gossypium sturtianum, assembly GCA_025698515.1. Classification (NCBI taxonomy): domain Eukaryota; kingdom Viridiplantae; phylum Streptophyta; class Magnoliopsida; order Malvales; family Malvaceae; genus Gossypium; species Gossypium sturtianum. Next base: position 65,518,438 of record CM046950.1, on the reverse strand, counting down.
TCGTCTGGGCCACACGGGCAGGCCATATGGGCGTGTGAGCCCATTTTTCTGAAATGTTCTATAAGGTTGCACGGGCCACCCAACTCGACTGTGGACCTACTGTAGGGTCGGTAAGCTTTACTTAGACCCCTATATAAGTTATCTGTCTGTCTGAATTCTGTACTAAGCATGTATACTGATTTGAATATATGAGTTTAAATTTCATAGTAGCATGTTATTCTTGTATGTTACATTGCATCGAGGTGGGTTGATTATGACTGGAGGAAGTATCTGAAAGGCTCTTAAGCCTGTTATCTGCGGCTTCATTTTGCAAATTTTTATTATGTGCCGCATTCGGTACAACATGGTGTGTAGAAATTTGGGTGGGTTGATTTTATCCCCACATGGTGTGTAGGGTTGGGACGGAGTTGTGTGTAGAGGCTGGTGGGTAGGACTTTGTTCTCTGCATATCACATGCGAAATGGGCTAAGGCCCTATAATATGTCTAATTACTGAATACGAGTGGCTATGGTCCACACCATTTCTGTAATGGGCTCGGACCGAGCGTGAGATTATGTGCGCTACGATATCTCTATGTGTATTTTTACGTGGGGATTACACATCGAGTTTGCTAAAACTCACCCTTTTCGTTTAATACATTCGTGTAATCCCAAAGCAGAGCGGATCGATGCGTGGCGGTGACCACAGTTACGGATACTTAATTATGGTTTATTTTAATTACGCTTTGGTTATATTTGGGTAAATTTTATGTAATAAGGCCTTTCGGATTTTAGTTTAAAACTTAGGATGATTATTTCATAAAGCGCTAGCGATGAGTACAAGACGCGAGTTTTCAAAATAAACAAAGGTTTTATCAAAATACGTACGACCTCGTAAATCATTTTAAAAGCTTTCGCAACGTATAAAGTTTTGAAAATGGATAATGAATATATAAACGACACGTTTTGACGATAGCCTAAGATACCTAAAATTGGTTTTAACGCAGTTACGTTTTCTAAAGCACTATCATGTGACATCGCCAGATTTGGCCATAACGTCCAGGCCAGGTTTGGGGTGTTACACATACATAATCATATCTAAATACTTTTTACATTTATTTGGCATGTTCAACATGCCCTCAATAATCACATACTTTCAATAAATGGAAATAGTGTTCTAACTTTTAGATTACCATTAAGATGATATCATTCAACATTACACAATTTCACATACTTTTACGATTTTCCAATGTGCATGTATAGCAACCTTTCCAATATAACATAACAAATTATCCATGATAGCATATCATGCATAAACTCATGTCTCAGCAAATCATGCTATATATACAATAAATCTCATACCAAATAACACAATCATGCATCACAATACCATTCACACTGTTACACTGTCAAACTAGCAACTTTGCTAACATGTCAAACTTTTAGGGCTTGAAACATACTTGGTTTGGCCACTTACAAAATTAATTATTTGGCTATTAAGTTAATCCAATCAGCAAGCTAAATTAGCAAATATATCAAAAAAATTATCATTTTTAATTAAGTTTTTTAGTTTAGGACCCACACCTTATTTTACGCTTTTTCGTATCACACTAACGAATCTTTCGATTTCCTTAATAAACCCTAAAATGAACACTATTTTAATGTGAATCGTACACACAAACATCTTTCGAATTTATGATTGATTTGGGGTGTTCTGGTCAGCACGCTTCTCGATTTGTGAGATCCAAATGGCCAATTGATCAAGAACATTTTTCCACAAGCTAGTTAAGAGAAACGACAATGTCACTTTCTTGGCAATGTTCGGGATCAATCTTGGAGTTCAAGATTTCATATTTGGGGCTAATTTTAATGAGGAAAAATACCAGCAAGATGGCAGAGAAGATGTTAACAAATCTTGAAACAAAAAGAAAAAGAAAGAGATGGCAAAACTAGGTGTAGGCAACGACAACAATGGAGGAAAAAAGAAAAAAATTGAAGATCAAGGAGGAGAGGAGAGCGGAGGAACTACTAGGGTGAGTAAAGACAGAATAAAGGCTGATTATTTTGTGTAAAATTAACATATATACCTAGGGTTACAAGGGTATGGATGGCACACACATTAAAAACAGGGGATTTTGTAAAAAAAAAAAAGTAGTTATTTTGCACGGGAAAGGATTTAAACTTGGGACTTCAATTTGTTTTTTATGTTTTTTGCATTTATCAGTTAACCACTAGGCTATTTTCTTATTTTTTAAATAATTTAGCAATATTTATTTTAAAAACAAGGTTTGTCACATACTAGGGTTTGAGGCAAAATTAGCAAAATAATAAAAATAGTGAGAGAGAAGGGATTTGAACTTGGGTTTCAACGAACGTTTCATTAACACTTATCCAACAAACTAATACCTCATTTATTCCTAAAAATGCATAGATAATTTCAAAAATTAGGGCATGACCACTCTCTCTCGATTCCCAAACTCGATTCTACTAACCCCTGATTTTTGGGATGTTACATGTGAGCTTAGTTGTGAATAAGGACTAATTTGTTAAGTAATTTTTGTTAGTCTTGTGTATAAGGACCAAATTGTAATAATGTAAAAATTATCATGAAATTTTTAAAATTATATTTTTAGAGGTCTGTACAGTGATGGATTTGTAATTGGATTGAAAAAGAAAACTTGAATTTGAAAGATATAATAGTTTCGGTTTTAAGGACTAAATTGAATAAAATGCAAAATTTTAAGGCACATTTAAAAAATGAAATGAAATTATGATATGATTACAGTAGTTTGTTTTGAGATGTTTGAAATTGATAAATTGAATTAAATTATATTATATATCGGGATTTGAATCAATCGATAGATAAATGCGAAAAAGAAAAAACTGTGGAATAGTCCTCGGAGTCGTGTTTGAGGTTGTTTTGGTTAGGTAAGTTCATATGGACTTACTTTATTAAATTTTGACACCATTGTGTTATTTTGTTTTATTGTTAGTTAGAAATTTTATATATATAAAGGTTTGGAATCAAATGGATTAAATCGAAAAATAATGAAATATATGGTAAAAATGAATATATGTGTGTTATTGGATGATTGGGAAATTTTATGTAATTCCATGATATATGTATGATTTTTATTTCAATTAATTCTTGTTTACATTGGGTTATATGTACATTAATTGTGATTAAATTGTTGCAAAATTAAGACTTCGGTATTGAAAGGATTAAATTGTGAAATGAGATAAAGTTGATAAATATGAATGAATATGAGAATGTATATGGTTGAATTATGTAACACCCTAAATTAGGGGTTGTTGAGAATTTAATTATTTTAAATATTTTCCCATGTGTGTGCTTGAAGAGTTAAATTCTAGGATTTATTTGACATGTTTAAGGGTCTAAAATAACTCCGAGAGCTAGGCTCGACCAGTGTTAAAAATTTATTTTTAAAGTGTGTACAAGGAATGAGCTAGGTAGCGATAGGGCTTAAATAAAATTTAAGGAAATTTGACACAAGGTTATAATTGGCGTGTTGGCTTGATGACTTAAGGGCTTGCAAGGGAGGTCTTGGGTTTGAATCTTGGAAAGGGGAGAATTTATTTTGTTTTATTTTTGGGCGTTGAATGAAGGGGGCCAAAAATATGAAGGCCTTAAAAATAATTGGGGAAGGTTCATAGCATGAAAGTCCAGTGAGTAAGAGTGGCCTGGGCGCCACTTGAGGGAGAGAAGTCTCGGGTTCGAGGAACGAAGGGAACGTTTCTATTTTGGGTTTTGCGTTAAAGGCAGAAGGTCCGAGAGGTAGGCTTAAAATTAAAAGATAAGGTTCTATAGCAAGAAAGTCGGATGGGAGAGTTGGCCTGGGACGTTGGAGGGGGCTGGCACATTAGCGTCCCTGGTTCAAATCTAGGAGGTAGCAAAATGAGTTTTTCCTTTTTATTTTGCTGCTAACGTGGGTGAAGAGTTGGCCTGCATATGGGTGCTTATTCGGCTAGTTGATGGGCACATGGGCATTGGAAATTTGGGATAAGCTTAGCATTTGTTTTGATTTTTTTTGTTTGAAAAGGTGATAAAAGAAAGGATAATAAAGATATTAGTTGATTTTTATCTTGGATTATTATAGAATTATTATTTGATTAATCAAAGTATTTGAATATTTCTAAATGGGTGGCTAGGAGTGGTCCAAGGTAATTGTTGGAGTTTGAACTCCTTGTTGCTAGGAGTAGACGGCAAGTAAGAGGGGGAGTGCCGAAATCATTCAGCCATATTTTTCTTTTCTTTCACAAGTTGTTGGCCGAATTTCCCTTAGGCAAATTACTCAAAATTTTTCCAGCACCTTTTTCTTTCACATAGCCGAAAACCACCATTAATCCCCTACTCCTTTTCTTTCTCCTTCTTCCGCCTCCATTAGCCAAAACCCTATCACCTTGTTGCCGAAACTCCCTTACACTATTGCTCAAAATTATTAGAAAATTTCAGCATCTCTTTTGTTTCTCTTAACCGAATACACCCCTTGGAAGTGCCGAAACTCCTCTCCTGTTGGTGTAGTCATGGCGAATTTTGAAGCAAGGGGTAGGTATGTCGAAACTCCTCTCCCATAGTTTTTTTTCTCTCTGTCGATTTGGTTAGTTGGAAAGCGAATTAATCCAGTGATTAATCGGTGGTGGAATCGATTATGTTTAGGTGCTTAGGGACCTCAAGGGATACGATTCAAGTCCCATTTCCTGTCAAGTAATTTTGGTAAGGATCTATGGATTTAGTTAATATTCGTTTTAAGTAGAAGGCTACTAATCTAAGGTTGCTGATTATTAGGGAAGCAGAAACGCTTGGAGTGTGGTGGTAATTATTTAAAAGCACTCGGGTAAGGATTCGGGTTCAAAAAAGAGAACCCTCTTAAATATTTGGGTTGGTCGAATAGGCCATGATACTAATATTGTATTTGGCCGAATATAGGGATAAGTAGATCTAGGTGGCTGACATTTCTTTTCGGGATTTAGACTTCTCGTGGGTGACAGGTGTGTACATACACACTTATAGCAGTTAATGTTTGTGTTAAATATATGTTGCCTGTAAATCTGCTTGATATAGATACGGATCTAGTACCTCAAGGGTACAAGCGAGGATCCCGGTAAGTCTCTGATATCTGAGATTATTATGCTTTTGGGAAGCATGGTTCATATGTTACATGTGATAAATGTATGAGATCTATTCATGATTATGTGACTATTGTGGGTTAAATGAGTGGAGGGAGCCGTGATATTTTGTGCTGACGAGCACCAGTGTTTTGGTAACACACTGTGACTACGGTCACCAGAGGTTTGGTACCTCCAGAGGTTTGGTACCTCCAGAGGTTTGGTACCTCATAGCGACTCGTCCCTGTGGTTAACACCACCGTGGGTTGGCCCCACTTGAGATATGGGATCGATGCGCGGTGATTTGGTATCACACGATGGGTTGGCCCCATCAATCGATTGTGTCTCACGGACACGAGAGGTTTGGCACCTCCGGTGATTTGGCATCACATCTCGTGACTATATGTCACCAAAGTGGTTTGGCACCACCAGTGTTTTGGTAACACATTGTGACTACGGTCACCAGTGGTTTGGTACCACATGGGGTAGACAAAGGCATTTGGTTGGCTAGGTTGGGGGCACATAATATTCTGCATATCAACTGTTATATGTTGTGTATGGAAATGTTTTTAAAGCGGGGAAGGGTTACATCTGAGTCTTGGTGACTCACCTTCTCCTTTAACATTTTTCAGGTGACTCGTAGATGGCGGTTGAGGAGCCGGTTGGACTCGAGGTGGCCATGCAGTGGACTCGAATAAATTGAACTTTAAACTTAGCTATTTTATTTTATTATTGGTTTATTTTTTTGTTTTGGGATGTAATAAGGCCTCCATATACTTTACTTTTGTTATTTCTTATATGTTGGATACTTTGTTTAAACTATATTATTAAAATTAAATTAAAATCACATGTTTTTATTAAATTAACACGAAAATGTTTTATCGTGCCATCGGGCACATTTGAAATTTGTATAATAAAGTGACTCGATTAAATTTCCAAATTAAATCTAAGTATGGTTTTAAACAAGATAACCAAAAGCGAGAAGTTTTCAACAAAACCTAAACTGGTTTTAAAATGGTTTCAAAAAGTTTTTCTCCGTAACAAACCAAATTCGGTCGTAATGTTTGGGCCGGGTTCGGGTTGTTACAAAATTGGTATCGAGCCCAGTTCAAAGCTCATTGTGGGGCCCAAGGCCCAAAAATGTTTTAGTAGGCCTTAGGGAATGATTTTTGGGTTTGGAGCGGCATGGCACCGAGTCTCCGGCACCAATCCGCCCTGTAAGTACATCTAAACCTCTTGGTGAATTATATTCTGTAGAAGGGTAGGAAGCATGGAGCGTAGATAGACTTATAGGACTTGGACCCTAAGGTTAGATTACTCAAACACAAACGGAACATAAGACTTAAAGAACTAAACCAACCTATGACTTAGTCAATGAGCTAGGGTGTGATAACCCCTGTACGCATGTCTAGGATTGGATCCGGAAGAGCCTGGTATTTAAGCGGTCCGCGTGACCCACCTCCTCTTCACTCGAATTCTGCCTAGTGCGTAGCTTTGGTTCACCCTGACTAGGAGGGCTCGGTCATAGGCTAAACACAATAATTAAAACCCGAAAAGGGAATTAGCCATGTTTTCGAAAAAAGAATGAAACAACAAACCCTAATGTTTCCAAAACTTGTGCAATAACTTTTTTTTTCAAATCCGAGAACATTATTTTTACAACGTTTTTCTCGAAAAACTTAATTGTGGGAAATTACAGAAATGCCCTTAGGGGGTAAAATTACTAAAATACCCTCGGTTCATAAAATATCAGTTCAATGGTATTGCTCAAAAATTTCAACTATTTTACAAATATTCAACAACTTAGCTTTGGAAATCATCAGCAAAATATTTTGGTTCTAGAAAATTACGAAAATACCTCTGTAGGAAAAAGACGAAAATATCCCTGGGATAGAAATGGGCAGAAATGTCCGATGAGCGAATAGGTATGGAAAGTATTAAGGAATGGATGCATGAACTTCTTTGTGCGAACTAGGATAGGAAACTGAAACCTTGTTTGCTCGAAAGAATCTCTAATTAAAATTCTTTCATAAAATTCCTTCGCGACTAATCAAGTGGAACAAACGCTAATGCATAAAATTTTTCTTAATCAGATTAAAAGCGCAGTAGATAGAATGAGTTCTAGAGGTCGTGGACGCCGTGGACGTGGTAGGGGTAGGATGACCGTGTCAGAACCTGTCGGGTCGGGACAGGGTTCTGAAAATGAAGTACCACCGCCACCACCTCCTACTTTTAGAGCTGAGGAGCAGGATCAGACCGGTGGTGAGGCAGTATCGCAAGCTGTATTGCGAGTTCTGGAGATTGTGGCTGGGGCTGGTGGAAATTTAGGAGCTCGAAAATCTGTTCCCGAGCGAATTCGGTCTAACGGAGCTGAGGTATTCCGGGGTGTGTCTGGCGTAGCACCCAGTGCAGCGGAATACTGGCTAGAATCTACGGAAAGGATTATGGACGATCTTGACCTGTCTAATGAGGAGAAGCTGAAAGGAGCCGTGTCGCTTCTAAAGGATGAAGCGTATCAGTGGTGGCTTACGGTTCGAGATGGGGCTACAGCAGATGATTTAACTTGGGAGTATTTCAGAACCACCTATCGAGAAGAAGTATGTGGGCACCGGCTACATCGACGCCTTGAGAGAAAGGCTTTTGCGGGATTAGTGCAAGGAACTAAGTCAGTGTGTCGGAATATGAGGCGGAATTTAAAAGTGAGTAGGTATGCGAGAGGCATCGTGTCTCATCGAACATGAGCGCTGTGGTCCGCTTTGAGGGCGGGCTTAGAGATGATTTGAGGTTCTTGATTGCCCCATGGGAGTTCGTGAGTTTTCGTCTCTAGTGGAAAAGGCTAAGGTAGCCGAAGGGATCAAGGAGACCGTAAGAGCGAGAAGCATGATAGGAACAACCGAGAAGAGAGGCTTTGGATCGCTTGGAGGGCGGGCGATAATGTGGAAAAAGAGGGCTAGATTTGGGGAATCGAAAGAACCACAAAGCTTCGCTCGGTGGCCACCTCGGTGTGTTAGATGCGGGAAACCCCATTCGGGAGAATGTTTGGTTGGAAGTAAAGGGTGCTTTGAATGTGGGTCATTCGATCACCGTGTAAGGGATTGTCCTCGAAAGCTAGCTAGGAACCAACGGAGAGGGTCGAACCGTGCGCGAGTTAGAAATGAAGGACCACCACAGAGGGGTCAAGGTGCGGCTAGAGGTAATGCAAATGGTAGCAGGCGTGGCCGAGGTCTTTGAAGGTGCAGAGGCGAGGCAACCAAGGTTGGTTTATGCGGTTGGTCATCGTGAGGAGGAAGATGTGCGGACATGACAACGGGTAAGTTTCTTAATTTTGGAATACCCTCAATTGTCTTGGTTATGGTTACGTTAGTTCATTCTTATGATTGCTAGTAAAGAGTATGGAACACGGATTATGAGCGTAGGGAATGTGTAGAAAGTATGATAGTTCTTTAAGATCGAGTGCGCTTGTGATAGCGTAGTGTGATGAGTTAAGGATGCACGATTGGACGTGAGTAAGTAATTTCGAGGACGAAATTATTTTAAGGGGGTAGATTGTAACACCTAAATTAGGGGTTGTTGAGAATTTAATTATTTTAAATATTTTCCCATGTGTGTGCTTGAAGAGTTAAATTCTAGGATTTATTTGACATGTTTAAGGGTCTAAAAATAACCCGAGCTAGGCGACCAGTGTTAAAAATTTATTTTTAAAGTGTGTACAAGGAAGGAGCTAGGTAACGATAGGGCTTAAATAAAATTTAAGGAAATTTGACACAAGGTTATAATTGGCGTGTTGGCTTGATGACTTAAGGGCTTGCAAGGGAGGTCTTGGGTTGAATCTTGGAAAGGGGAGAATTTATTTTGTTTTATTTTTGGGCGTTGAATGAAGGGGGCCAAAAATATGAAGGCCTTAAAAATAATTGGGAAGGTTCGTAGCATGAAAGTCCGGTGAGTAAGAGTGGCACAGGGCGCCACTTGAGGGAGAGAAGTCTCGGGTTCGAGGAGCGAAGGAACGTTTCTATTTTGGGTTTTTGCGTTAAAGGCGTAAGGGCCGAGAGGTAGGCTTAAAATTAAAAGATAAGGTTCTATAGCAAGAAAGTCGGATGGGAGAGTTGGCCCGGGGCGTTGGAGGGTATTCACTGCATATTAGCGTCCACTGGTTCAAATCTAGGAGGTAGCAAAATGAGTTTTTCCTTTTTATTTTTTTGCTAACGTAGGTGAAGAGTTGGCTTTGCATATGGGTGCTTATTCGGCTAGTTGATGGGCACATGGGCATTGGAAATTTGGGATAAGCTTAGCATTTGTTTTGATTTTTTTGTTTGAAAAGGTGATAAAAGAAAGGATAATAAAGATATTAGTTGATTTTTATCTTGGATTATTATAGAATTATTATTTGATTAATCAAAGTATTTGAATATTTCTAAATGGGTGGCTAGGAGTGGTCCAAGGTAATTGTTGGAGTTTGAACTCCTTGTTGCTAGGAGTAGACGGCAAGTAAGAGGGGAGTGCAGAAATCATTCACCATATTTTCTTTTCTTTCACAAGTTGTTGGCCGAATTTCCCTTAGGCAAATTACTCAAAATTTTCCAGCACCTTTTTCTTTCACATAGCCGAAAACCACCATTAATCCCCTACTCCTTTTCTTTCTCCTTCTTACGCCTCCATTAGCCAAACCCCTATCACCTTGTTGCCGAAACTCCCTTACACTATTGCTCAAAATTATTAGAAAATTTCAGCATCTCTTTTGTTTTCTCTTAACCGAATACACCCCTTGGAAGTGTCTGAAACTCCTTCTCCTGTTGGTGTAGTCATGGCGAATTTTGAAGCAAGGGGTAGGTATGTCGAAACTCCTCTCCCATAGTTTTTTTTCTCTCTGTCGATTTGGTTAGTTGGAAAGCCAAATTAATCCGATGATTAATCGGTGGTGGAATCGATTATGTTTAGGTTAGGGACCTCAAGGGATACGATTCAAGTCCCATTCTGTCAAGTAATTTTGGTAAGGATCTATGAATTTAGTTAATATTCGTTTTAAGCAGAAGGCTACTAATCTAAGGTTGCTTGATTATTAGGAAGCGAAACGCTTGGAGTGTGGTGGTAATTATTTAAAAGCACTCGGGTAAGGATTCGGGTTCAAAAAGAGAACCCTCTTAAATATTTGGGTTGGCGAATAGGCCATGATACTAATATTGTATTTGGCCGAATATAGGGATAAGTAGATCTAGGTGGTGACATTTCTTTTGGGATTTAGACTTCTCGTGGGTGTGAGTTTGTACATACACACTTATAGTGATTAATGTTTGTGTTAAATATATGTTGCTGTAAATCGCTTGATATAGATACGGATCTAGTACCTCAAGGGTACAAGCGAGGATCCCGTAAGTCTCTGTTATCTGAGATTATTATGCTTTTGGGAAGCATGGTTCATATGTTACATGTGATAAATGTATGAGATCTATTCATGATTATGTGACTATTGTGGGTTAAATGAGTGGAGGGGCGGTGATATTTTTTGTCGACGAGCACCAGTGTTTTGGTAACACACTTGTGATTACGGTCACGGAGGTTTGGTACCTCCAGAGGTTTGGTACCTCCAGAGGTTTGGTACCTCATAGCGACTCGTCCACGTGGTTAACACCACCGTGGGTTGGCCCCACTTGAGATATGGGATAAACGCGTCGCCGGTGATTTGGTATCACCACGATGGGTTGGCCCCATCAATCGATTGTGTCTACGGACACCGAGGTTTAGCACCTCGGTGATTTGGCATCACATGCGTGACTATATGTCACGGTGGTTTGGCACCACCAAGTGTTTTGGTAACACATTGTGACTACGGTCACGGTGGTTTGGTACCACATGGGGTAGACAAAAGCGTTTGGTTGGCTAGGTTGGGGGCACATAATATTCTACGCATATCAAGCTGTTATATGTTGTGTATGGAAATGTTTTTAAAGCGGGGAAGGGTTACATATCGAGTCTTGGTGACTCACCTTCTCCTTTAACATTTTTCAGGTGACTCGTAGATGGCGGTTGAGGAGCCTAGGTTGGACTCGAGGTGGCCATGCAAAGTGGACTCGAATAAATTGAACTTTAAACTTAGCTATTTTATTTTATTATTGGTTTATTTTTTTGTTTTGGGATGTAATAAGGCCTCCATATACTTTACTTTTGTTATTTCTTATATGTTGGATACTTTGTTTAAACTATATTATTAAAATTAAATTAAAATCACATGTTTTTCTTAAATTAACACGAAAATGTTTTATCGTGCCATCGGGCACATTTGAAATTTGTATAATAAGCTGACTCAGTTAAATTTCCAAATTAAATCTAAGTATGGTTTCGGCAAGATAACCAAAAACGAGAAGTTTTCAACAAAACCTAAACTGGTTTTAAAATGGTTTCAAAAAGTTTTTCTCCGTAACAAACCAAATTCGGTCGTAATGTTTGGGTCGGGTTCGGGTTGTTACAAATTACATGTATATAAAAATGTTCAAAGGATTGGAATAAAATAAATATTAATATGGAGGCCTGTGTGAACTTAGTGAATAGCTAGTGTAATAACCTGTTACTCAGTTGTGTCTGAAACAGTGGTTTCGGGGCCATAAATCCAACGAGTGAGTTCGTGAATATTAATATTTACGAGTCAAATATAGTTTTATAATAAATTTTGATTTGATAAATTATGTTATTTGAATGAGTAATTAAGTTCAAATGGTAAATCCTTAAAGTCAAGTGGTTTTTGAAAAGAAACTATTGGGACCTCGTGTAACATCCTAAAAATTTAATTTTTATATGTTGCATTATTTTGGTGCTTAGCTGGTTAAACTATCCAATGTGTGTGTTTAGATAGTCCGGAGAAGGCTCGGGATTTATTTGGATTTGGAATAATTTTTGGCATTTAGTACTTTAAGGAAATGGAATAAGTGACCTTAAAGCTTAAGGTAATAAAGTGGTAAAAAGCTAGCATAAGTGAGCAAATAGTAAAGGGGATATGGCGCCATATGTGTTACCTTGAGGGAAGGAGTTCGAATCCCTTTGTGTGAATGTGAGAATTTTATTTTTGTTTTCCTTCCTTATAGTGTCGGCCAAGCATTGAACTTATGGTAAGTTGGGCTTTTATTTTTATGGCAAGATGGCTAAGAGAAAAGGCAAGATTGAACTTAGGGAAAGGAATCAATTGGAAAAGGCATGTAGGGGGAACATAAGGCTTATTCCAAGAGAGATGTTTTGGAAAGTTTGGGTGGCCAAACTTTGACCATTTGGCCATGCACTTGGACGGTTTTTGGGCTAGGGGGGATGGCCGAATTTTTGGTTAGCATTTGGTAAGGTAGGTGCTAGTTTTGGTCATTTCTCATTTTGTCATTTTGGTGTATCAATAGTTTTCCTCTCTAAAACTCTTCTCCCTAGCCGAATGTGTCTTGAGCAATAGGTAAAATTTGTGTTTTGTTTTGGCCATTTCATTTTGACCATTTCTGTATTATCTTTCATTCTCCCCAAAATCTTTTCCTCTTTTGCCGAAACCATACAATCTTGAAGGGCATTTTTCTTTTCTTTTCTTCTCTTCTCTTGCCGAATGCACACTAGCCTCAAGACTTTTTCTTTGTTCATCTTTCATTCTTGAAAAACCGGAACATAAACACCCTATTTTCTTCTTCTTTTCTTCTTGCAAAAACTCTCAAACATCACTCCCTCTTTAATATTTCACCATGGCCGAATGTTATTGACCATCATCCTCTCCAATATTTTCATTATAGCCGAATCTTCCTTCCTTCCTTTTAACTCTCTTTTTCATTCGAGTGGTTATCTTTGAACAATTGGTAAGAACACTCTTTTCAATTCTTTTATTTTTCCTCTATTGCCGAAATTCATATGTTGGCTCGGGAGGGTCTTTTTGATCGAAATCATCATCTTTTCTCTTTCAAACGAAACCCTTTCTTCTTGTAGTGGTATAGTGGAGTGCTGATTATTTCTACATCGTTTATTCGACTCTAGCCATAGGAAGATCGTGTGAAAAAGGAATTTCATCGTTCAAGGGACTCTATCACTCGATTTTCATCCTGTGAAAGTAAGGATTTTGTGGTAAGCCGACTTCGCTCATAAGATCAATCGGTTATAATAACAAAATATTAGTTTGGACTAATATTTATTTGTCAATGGAGGCAAACAAGATCGAATCAAAAGGAGTAGTGATTGGTGATCGAAAAAGGAGCGGATTTGTGATCCCTTCTAGATTCAAACGAAGGGCTGTTTCGGCGATCCGAGATTTTCCACCGGGTTGTGGACCCTCATCCGGTGAAAATCAACTATTCGAGGTTGTTCGCAATTGTGAGGCATCAACGATTCGGGATTTTCCACTGGGTTGTGGACTGTCAACCGGGGAGAACCGGCAAATAGTAGTTATTCGCGATCCCGAGGGTAAAAACCTAGACCGTTTATTTTAGAGTAGATTTATTATAAGTGTTAATGATCTAATCGAGCGTTAGAAATATTTTTTTTAGGTGTCGACGATCAGGAAAGTGTAGTTCTTACCGTAATCTGGTGTGTAATCTCACACCATATTTCATGGGTTAGATAATTATATCGTATTAAATTGCTTGATTAAATCACATGTTAGTGAAATCGGGTAAAATGGCATTTTTATCACTATATTGGTAAAGACTATGAAATCGGTATTAAGACTGTGAAAATTTCGAAATTTCCCTCAATGGGCCAAATCGATAAAAGTGACTATATGGGCCAAATGTGATATTTGATATATGGGCCAAGTGTGATGTAACATCCTGGAAAGGGCCTATGCATTTTCGGTTTAATTGTACGAAATGACAAGTCTTAAGTAATATGAATAAATTTTTAATATTTTTGGAAATTCGGAAATGTATGAAAATGAAAATGGAAATGAACATTTTTGGAAACCTGGAAATGCATAGACATGAACATTTTTGGAAACCTGGAAATGTAAGGAAATGATTCAAAAATGGAAAGTACACATTTCTGGAAACTTGGAAATGTAAGAAAATGGCAAGTTTACAGAGCCGATCGAAAATTTTAGGAAACTTAGAAATGACCCAGAAATGTCAAGTTTTAAATTCTAAAATAGGAAATCAAGGCAAGGTGGCCTTAAAAGAAAAAGTTTGGGAAATTTGACACACAAACAGGCTTGGAAAAGTGACCTGAAGATGTCACTTAGGGCCTCTGGAAATGGCGCCACCGCAAGGGGTTGGGCCTGGTTCGAGTCACTTGGGAAGCAAATAAAGGAGGTTTTATTTTTGCTTCCATAAGCCAAGGAGTGGACGGCAAGGCTTCTAGAAAAAGGGAGGTTTATCCTCTTTAAAATTCGGCTATTAAGGATAAATAAAGGTTTTTTTTATTGGAGAGATAAATGATGATTTATCTTAAGTATTTTCAAAAAGGAATTTATTTATCATAATTTCCATGAGATAAAGGCTGGATTAAACTCTTTTATTTTATGATAATTAAAGGATAAAGCTATCAAATTGAAGAGTGGTGGCCAAGTCAGGGACTCCTTAGCTGATAATTTCGTCTATAAAAGGAAGGAAGGAAGGCGGGATACTCATCAGTTTTCTTTCTTTTCTCTGCCCTGTCGAAATTCTTAGGGTTCCCTCCTCTTCTTTTCTCTTTTCCTTTGTCTAGCCGAATTCCCTAGCCTCCTCTCTCTTTTATTCAAAACCAAAAACACAATCCAACCAAGCCGAAATTCAGCCAAAGCCGAATCTTTGTTGTGACAGAAGGGTGTTGTCGATTTCATTCAAAAAGGTAAGATCAGCCATTATTTGATTTTCAATCTCTCTTTTTAGCCGAAATATAGGAATCTAACTCCTTTAGAATTCCATGGCCGAAATTTGGAAGGTTTTCTTTGGGATTTCTAAGACTCAAGGATTTTCGACAGACTTATAAGGCAAGGTTTCGGGATTTGGACAAAAAGGAAATTGACACCAAGGTAAGTGTATAAATCCTACTAGGATTTGGATTGTGGTTGAAAAGGTTTTGTTAATATGTTAAATGATTGACCGAATATAGGAGTTAAGGATCTAAATCGGTAGATCAGTTCTTCGAGATTTCAAGGACTTCATTAAGCGAATCAGGTGTGTAATCCCCACTATCATTTAATATGATACATGGCAATATTTAATCTATGTATATATATATATATTTTAATGTGAATATGGCTAAGTACCTAATGTGGTACAAAAGTACTCGTGCACGCTTCCTACTCCCATTAGGATTATGAAATATGTTATTTTATAACATGTGAAAATATATATGAATGTGAATTTAAGTATGAGATGCATGATATAAAAAAATATGGGTCATTCGGGATTTATGAGAAAGGGGAAGTAAATGTGATGACTTTGGTCTCACCATCCGAATGTGGTGACTTGGTCACATTATCTCGAATGTGGTAAACCGGTTACATTATTCGAATGTGGTGTCTCATGACACAATTATCTGGTGGCTATGCCACAAATTTTTATATGGGCGATGAGCACGCCGATCGCAATGATCGCCTTCGAAGGTGTATAGCGGATGGAGGGTCGACTTAGTAGTCCCCACGGTTGTGCGGAGTTGGTACGGGGATGTGTAGCGGATGGCATCTAGGTTTTGGGTTGGGTTGCATCATCATTGATATCTGTTGTATAAATAAAT
Source organism: Gossypium sturtianum (assembly GCA_025698515.1). NCBI lineage: Eukaryota > Viridiplantae > Streptophyta > Magnoliopsida > Malvales > Malvaceae > Gossypium > Gossypium sturtianum. Next base: position 65,502,674 of record CM046950.1, on the reverse strand, counting down.
GTTTGATATGAATAGGTATGCCCGATCTATTGAATGTTAGTGTTGGTTACACATTGAGTCTGTTGACTCACCCGTTGTGGGAATATTTTTCAGGTGATGAGCATTAATGGACCGGGTCGGCGGGAGTGAAGGTGACCATGCATCGCAAGGAGAAATTTAAAGATTTGGACTTTTATTTTTACTAAGTACTTTAGTTTTATTTTTGGGTTTTGATTGATGTAATAAGGCCATAAGGCCCAAGTTGGATTTCTTTACTTCTGTTTATTTTTTTTTATTTTTTTTTAAATTTATTATGTTAAGAATTATTTTTGATTAAAGTTTAATTAAAATTATTCCTTTCAAAATAAACCCTAAAATTGTTTTGTCACCATAATTAAATGATTTCTAAGTAAAATAAATGGGTTTCCAACTTAAGCCAACCCAAAACGATAATTTTCTAAAATTAAACAAATTTTCTCTAAGTAACAACGAACTTTGAAACTGGTTTACTTAAGGAGCATACCAGATCCGGTCCAGGCTCGTGGGCCGGGTGTGGGGTGTTTCATGTGATATGTGCTATATGGGCCAAATGTGATATTTGATATATGGGCCAAGTGTGATATGTGCTATATGGGCCAAAATGTGATATGGGCCAGATTGTGAAAATTTTTATAATGGGCCATATGTTTGTAACCATTATATGAATGGATGGTTGTAAATGAATATGCATATTATGTACATGATTTGCATGGGTTGGGATATTTGACGAAGAGAAGTTCTGGTAGCTTTGCTACAAAATTCTTGTGGCTCTGCCACAAATCTGAAAAATGGCAATGCCATGTAAACTCTGTAAATCTAGTGGCTTGTCCACAAATTGATAAACGGCTCAATGCCTATTTTTGTCAGGTTCTTGGGGTGGGTGACTAAAGCTCCCCACAGGTGTCTTTGGTTGGTACGGGTGGTGTGTAGTGGATGGAAATTAGGTTTGGTTTGGGAATTGTATATCATATTCATTTTATACATATTATTATGTTATATTTGTAAATGAGCTTTGGCCCAACATATGCTTAATTGGATTTTTGCCCAAGTGGACATGGTAAGTGGTTTACACATCGAGTTCTAAGTAACTCACCCCGTTTTTCTTACCCTTCTCGGGTAATGATCGATGTGATGAGACTTGGGCTGTGGGACGACTCGATGGAGGCCATACTACGAATAAAGGGTTATTTAAATTTTAGATTTCTTTTAAGTACTTTTTATTATCTTGCTATTTTAAGTTAAGTTGTAACAAGGCCTCTGGATAAATTTTAATGTTGTTTTACTTTTGATGGATTTTATAATTTGCTTGAATACTTTAGTGGGATTTTTCTAAAAATTGAAATAAATGTTTTCTCAAATGAACATGTAAAAAAAGGGTTTCATTCTTAAATATTTTAACTCGAAAAATTTTCGGTTAACAATGTTCTTCAAAAATTTTCCAAAATTATTTTCAAACTCTCTTAAATCTTCTCAAATTATTAATTTAATTTTTCTAAATTTCAATTTATAAATTCTTAAGTCTCAAATTGTTTGATTTATCAATCAACCTTAGTTTTCAATAAACTGCACGTCAAGAATTTTTTTGAAAATCAGATTTTCTTTAAATCTTTAAAGGAGTAGATGTACATTCATTTCGTGTGACGTGTCAAATCTTGTCTTAATGCATAGACCTGGTTTGGGGTGTTACATTTTATGGTATCAGAGCCCTGTTTCAAATCTCGGCTGTGGTTTGGGTTCAAAAACATTTATTGTTCAAAACTGTTTGAATCATAGAACGTATGTTTTAAAGGTAGTATGGCACCACGGGTATCCGGCACCAAGTCAAGTAAGTATGTTATTGTATGATTATGATTGTTATGATATGACTATAGGAACACTCTAGAACTTTTACTTTTAGGTGTTGAAACTATAGAGATTGAGACTATATGATACGTTTACTAAAACAACTTTACTTCTTATACCTCATAAGAAATTGTTTAATAAATATTGAAATAGTATACTGATTCATAAGACTTGTAATAAGATTAAATCGAAATAGTCAATATGAGCGCTAGAAGATGTGGACGTGGTAGACGTGGCCGTGGTAGAGGCCGAGGTGCTAGAGTTGCTTCTGAAGCATCGGGACATATGCCAGAAATGGACGCACCTGCGTCACTCGGGACTGAAACTGGATTACATGATCGTATGAGGGAGGACATTGCTTTGTCCCAAGCAATGTTGCGAGTCTTAGAAAGGGTTGCTGGGGCTAGAACTGGGCCAGCAGCTCGTGGATCAATTTTAGAACGACTTAGATCGAGCGGTGCTGAGGTTTTTAGGGGTGTCTCGGGTGTAGCACCAAGTGTAACGGAGTACTGGCTCGAGGCTGTGGAGCGGATCATGGATGATCTGGAATGTACCACCGAGCAGAAACTAAGAGGAGCTGTGTCCTTGTTGAGAGACGAGGCGTATCAATGGTGGCTTACTGTTCGGGAAGGCACTCAGGCTGATCGAGTTACTTCAGATTTCTTCAAAACCTCATTTCAAGAAAAGTATGTTGGGGCTAGCTATGTGGATGCCCGAAGGAAGGAATTTCTTAATCTGGTTCAAGGAAGTAAGACCGTGGCAGCTTATGAAGTGGAATTTCTACGTCTGAGTCGTTATGCCCAAGGTATTGTGCCAACTGATTATGAACGTTGTGTACGTTTCGAGGATAGGTTGAGCGATGAATTGCGGGTATTGATAGCCCCACAGCAAGAAAGGAATTTTGCCACACTGGTGGAGAAAGTGAAGATAGCTGAAGAGGCTAAGCTTTCAGAGCGGCGAAACCGAGAAAAAGATGGAGGCAAGAGCAAGAGGGATTTTAGGTACTCGGGTCCTGCTAAAAGGTTTCAGAAGAGGCCCAGGAATGATGAGCTAGCTCAAGCTAGAGCACTGCTTGCTACCAACCGAGATACAACCATGTCTTCGATTGTGGAAGACGACACACTGGTGAATCTTTGGAAGAGAGAACAGGTGGTTGTTTTAAATGTGGTTCTAAAGACCATCGCTTAAGAATTGTCCTCGACGGATTTGCTCCGACTCAGAAGCTCGTAACCATGATGCACAGACCGGCTAGAGGAGGCGCTCAAGACCACAGAGGGGCCGTGGACCAGGTCGAGGTGGTAACAGCGCAGGTCGAGGTCAAGGTGCACCGGGTAGAGGTAATGGCTTCAGGGGTAACGCGGAGGCGGGGTAGCCAGGGTTAGTTTATGTGGTCAGACGCCGAGAGGATGGCGATGCACCTGATGTGATAACTGGTACGTTCTTCATCTCCGATATACCTGTTACTACTTTGATAGATATCGGATCTACCCATTCGTATGTTGCTAGTGCTATATCTGGAAACCTGGACATTAGATCTGAGATTTCTGATAGAGAGATGACGGCAATTAGTCCCTTAGGATAGTCTGTGATGGTGAATAGATTGTTTAGAGACGTGCCCTTAGAAATTCAAGAAGAAATATTTTTGGTGGATTTGATGGAATTGCCTTTCGATGAGTTCGACCTTATTTTGGGCATGGACTGGTTGGTGAAACACCGTGCGAACTTGGATTGTGCTACAAAGTGGATGACGATAAGAACTTCGGAAGATAAAGAAGTGGTGATGATAGGTGAAAGGAGAAATTATCTATCGAATGTGGTATCTGCTTTAAAGGCAGAAAAGTTGGTGCAAAAAGGGTGTGGAGCCTTCCTAGCCTTCATTAGCGCGTTGGATGCCAAGGAAGTTTCAGTAGAAGGTGTTAGAACGGTGAAGGAGTTTTCAGACATCTTTCCCGAAAAACTTTCGGGTTTACCTCCGGACCGGGAAGTAGAGTTTGACATTGAGCTTTTGCCCAGAACGGCTCCGGTGTCCATTGCACCTTATAGGATGGCGCCAAAGGATTTAGCGGAGCTTAAAGCTCAAATTCAAGAATTGTTGGATCGGGGATTTATTCGACCGAGTGTGTCTCCTTGGGGAGCACCGGTCTTGTTCGTCAAGAAGAAGGATGGGTCGATGTGTATGTCCATTGATTATAGGCAGTTGAATAAATTGACGATCAAGAATAGGTATCCATTGCCGAGAATCACTGACATGTTTAATCAATTGCGAGGAGCTTCAGTTTTCTCCAAGATAGATTTGAGATCGGGTTATCACCAACTCAAGGTTAAGGAGGCGGATATTCATAAGACGGCATTTTGAACATGTTATGGACATTATGAGTTCTTGGTAATGCCGTTTGGATTGACCAATGCACCAGCTGCATTTATGGGCATGATAAACCGAGTCTTTCAACCCTACTTAGACCGATTCATGGTGGTGTTCATAGATGACATCTTAGTATACTCGAGGAATGAAAAAGAGCATGATTCATATCTGCGCATAGTATTACAAATATTGAGGGAAAAGTAGCTTTATGCCAAATTCAGTAAGTGTGAATTTTGGCTAAAGGAAGTGACTTTCTTGGGACATGTTGTGTCAGCTGAAGGAATCAGAGTTGATCCTCGGAAGGTAGAAGCTGTGTTGGATTGGAAACCACCGAAGTCAATTGCTGAGATTCGGAGTTTCCTAGGGTTGGCTTATTATTATAGACATTTTGTTGAGGGGTTTTCGTTGGTTGCTGCACCCCTAACTAAGCTTTTTCGCAAGGGAGTACCATTTGTGTGGTCAGATCAGCAGCAAGAGAGCTTTGAGAAATTGAAGAAGATTCTGACGGAAGCGCCAGATTTGATTCAACCTGAAGCTGGAAAAGAGTTTATTGTCTACTGCGATACGTCACACACGGGCTTAGGATGTGTATTGATGCAAGGTGGGAAAGTGGTAGCTTATGCATCTCGTCAGTTAAGGCCGCATGAAGTGAATTACCTACCCATGATTTAGAGTTGGCTGCAGTGGTATTTGCTTTGAAGATTTGGAGGCACTACCTGTATGGTGAGAAGTCAATCATTTATACGGACCATAAGAGTTTAAAGTACCTCTTTACCCAAAAGGAGTTGAACTTAAGACAGAGGAGGTGGATAGAATTGTTGAAGGATTACGACTTTTCAATCGAGTATCACCTTGGAAAGCCTAACGTGGTGGCAGACGCGTTGAGTCGTAAGGTGATATCGGAGTTGAGAGCGATGTTTGCTCATCTCAGTTTGTATGAAGATGGTAGTCTGCTAGCCGAACTTCAGGTGAAGCCTATGTGGTTAGGACAGATCAAGGAGAAGCAATTATCAGATGAAAAGTTGGGTCCCTTACTTCAGCAAGTGGAAAGTGGTGTAATAGGGGATTTTGGATTGAATAAGGATAGAGTATTGTGTTTTCATAGAAGAATTTGTATGCCCAAGGATTCGGATTTGAGGCAAATGATTCTGCAAGAGGTGCATAGTAGCCCCTATGCTATGCACCCGGGGGGAAATAAAATGTATCGAGACCTCCGTGAGAAGTTTTGGTGGCCAGGGTTGAAGTGGGAGGTTACTGATTTCGTGGGTAAGTGCTTGACTTGTCAACAAGTAAAGGCGGAACACCAATTACCATCGGGATTGTTGCAACCGGTAAAATTCCATTATGGAAATGGGAACGGATAACGATGGACTTTGTTAGTGGGTTACCCTTATCACCTACTAAGAGGATTAAAATGCGGGTAATAGTGGATCGATTGATGAAGACTGCCCATTTTCTACCTGTTTGTACGAATTACTCACTGCAGAAGTTGGCTAAGTTGTATGTATCAGAGATCGTGAGGTTGCATGGGGTACCAGTGTCTATTATATAGGACAGGGACCCTAGGTTTACATCACGGTTTTGGAAAGCTTTACATGAGGCTTTCGGAACAAAGTTAAATTTCAGCACGGCTTTTCATCCCCAGTCAGATGGTCAGTCGGAAAGAGTAATCCAGATTTTAGAAGACATGTTAAGGGATTGTGTAATTGACTTCAGAGGTAGTTGGGAGGATTTTCTACCGTTGGCAGAGTTTACGTATAACAATAGCTATCAATCCAGTATCCAAATGGCATCCTATGAAGCATTGTATGGTCGTAGGTGTCGTACCCCTACTTGTTGGACCGAATGGGGGCAGCGGTTTTGGGTCCTGAATTGATATCAGAGACGGAAGAAAAAGTAAAGGTGATTCGAGCACTGTTAAAGGAAGCTTCGGATAGACAAAATTTGTATGCGGATCTGAAGCGTAAGGATATTGAGTTTGCGGTGGGAGATCAGGTCTTTCTAAAGGTCTCACTTTGGAAAAAGATCTTCAGATTTGGAAGGAAGGGCAAGTTGAGCCCTAGGTTCATCGGACCGTACCGTGTGTTGAAGCATGTAGGACCAGTGGCTTATCTGCTTGAATTACCTTCGGAGTTGAGTCAAATTCATAGTGTTTTCCATGTTTCAATGTTGAGGCGTTATCGATCGGATCCGTCTCACATAGTATCGGTAGAGGAAGTTGAGTTAAGGCCTGACTTGTAATTCGAGGAAGAGCCAGTGACAATTTTAGATTGTGATGTAAAGGTGCTGAAAAAGAAGTCAGTACTGTTAGTTAAGGTTCTATGGCGTAATCACGGAGCGGAGGAAGCTACGTGGGAGCCTGAGGACGCAATTCGACAGCAGTATCCCCACCTCTTTTAACCAGGTAAATTTTGAGGACGAAATTTTCTTTAAGGGGGTAGAATTGTAACATCCTAAAAATTTAATTTTTATATGTTGCATTATTTTGGTGCTTAGCTAGTTAAACTATCCAATGTGTGTGTTTAGATAGTTCGGAGAAGGCTCGGGATTTATTTGGATTTAGAATAATTTTTGGCATTTAGTACTTTAAGGAAATGGAATGAGTGACTTTAAAGCTTAAGGTAATAAAGTTGTAAAAAGCTAGCATAAGTGAGCAAATAGTAAAGGGGATATGGCGCCATATGTGTTACCTTGAGGGAAGGAGTTCGAATCCCTTTGTGTGCATGTGAGAATTTTATTTTTGTTTTCCTTCCTTATAGTGTCGGCCAAGCATTGAACTTATGGTAAGTTGGACTTTTATTTTTATGGCAAGATGGCTAAGAGAAAAGGCAAGATTGAACTTAGGGAAAGGAATCCATTAGAAAAGGCATGTAGGGGGAACATAAGGCTTATTCCAAGGGAGATGTTTTGGAAAGTTTGGGTGGCCAAACTTTGACCATTTGGCCATGCACTTGGACGGTTTTTGGGCTAGGGGGGGATGGCTGAATTTTTGGTTAGCATTTGGTAAGGTAGGTGCTAGTTTTGGTCATTTCTCATTTTGTCATTTTGGTGTATCAATAGTTTTCCTCTCCAAAACTCTTCTCCCTAGCCAAATGTGTCTTGAGCAATAGGTAAAATTTGTGTTTTGTTTTGGCCATTTCATTTTGACCATTTCAGTATTATCTTTCATTCTCCCCAAAATCTTTTCCTCTTATGCCGAAACCATACAATATTGAAGGGCATTTTTCTTTTCTTTTCTTTTCTTCTCTTGCCGAATGCACACTAGCCTCAAGACTTTTTCTTTGTTCATCTTTCATTCTTGAAAAACTGAAACATAAACACCCTATTTTATTTTTCTTTTCTTCTTGCAAAAACTCTCAAACATCACTCCCTCTTTAATATTTCATCATGGCCGAATGTTATTGACCATCATCCTCTCCAATATTTTCATTATAGCCGAATCTTCCTTCCTTCCTTTTAACTCTCTTTTTCATTCGAGTGGTTATCTTTGAACAATTGGTAAGAACACTCTTTTCAATTCTTTTATTTTTCCTCTATTGCCGAAATTCATATGTTGGCTCGGGTGGGTCTTTTTGATCGAAATCATCATCTTTTCTCTTTCAAACGAAACCCTTTCTTATTGTAGTGGTACAGTGGAGTGCTGATTATTTCTACATCGTTTATTCGACTCTAGCCATAGGAAGATCGTGTGAAAAAGGAATTTCATCGTTCAAGGGACTCTATCACTCGATTTTCATCCTGTGAACGTAAGGATTTCGCGGTAAGCCAACTTCGCTCATAAGATCAATCGGTTATAATAACGAAATATTAGTTTGGACTAATATTTATTTGTCAATGGAGGTAAACAAGATCGAATCAAAAGGAGTAGTGATTGGTGATCGAAAAAGGAGTGGATTTGCGATCCCTTCTAGATTCAAACGAAGGGCTGTTTCAGCGATCCGGGATTTTCCATCGAGTTGTGGACCCTCATCCGGTGAAAATCAACTATTCGAGGTTGTTCACAATTGTGAGGCATCAACGATTCGGGATTTTCCACCAGGTTGTGGACTGTCAACCGGGGAGAACCGACAAATAGTAGTTATTCGCGATCCCGAGGGTAAAAACCTAGACCGTTTATTTTAGAGTAGATTTATTATAAGTGTTAATGATCTAATCGAGCGTTATAAAATATTTTTTTTAGGTGTCGACGATCAGGAAAGTGTAGTGCTTACCGTAATCAGGTGTGTAATCTCACACCGCATTTCATGGGTTAGATAATTATATCGTATTAAATCGCTTGATTAAATCACATGTTAGTGAAATCGGGTAAAATGGCATTTTTATCACTATATTGGTAAAAACTATGAAATCAGTATTAAGACTGTGAAAATTTCGAAATTACCCTCAATGGGCCAAATCGATAAAAGTGACTATATGGGCCAAATGTGATATTTGATATATGGGCCAAGTGTGATATGTGCTATATGGGCCAAATGTGATATTTGATATATGGGCCAAGTGTGATATGTGCTATATGGGCCAAAATGTGATATGGGCCAGATTGTGAAAATTTTTATAATGGGCCATATGTTTGTAACCATTATATGAATGGATGGTTGTAAATGAATATGCATATTATGTACATGATTTGCATGGGTTGGGATACTTGACGAAGAGAAGTTCTGGTAGCTTTGCTACAAAATTCTTGTGGCTCTGCCACAAATCTGAAAAATGGCAATGCCATGTAAACTCTGTAAATCTGGTGGCTTGTCCACAAATTGATAAACGGCTCAATGCCTATTTTGGTGTGTTGCTGGGGTGGGTGACTAAAGCTCCCCACAGGTGTGCTGGTTGGTACGGGTGGTGTGTAGCGGATGGAAATTAGGTTTGGTTTGGGAATTGCATATCACATTCATTTTATACATATTATTATGTTATATTTGTAAATGGGCTTTGGACCAACATATGCTTAATTGGATTTTTGGCCCAGTGGACATGGTAAGTGGTTTACACACTGAGTTCTAAGTAACTCAACCCGTTTTCTTACCCTTCTCAGGTAATGATCAGTGACGGAGACTTGGGCTGTGGACGACTCAGTGGAGGCCATACTACGAATAAAGGGTTATTTAAATTTTGGATTTATTTTAAGTACTTTTTATTATCTTGCTATTTTAAGTTAAGTTGTAACAAGGCCTCTGGATAAATTTTAATGTTGTTTTACTTTTGATGGATTTTATAATTTGCTTGAATACTTTAGTGGGATTTTTCTAAAAATTGAAATAAATGTTTTCTCAAATGAACATGTAAAAAAGGGTTTCATTCTTAAATATTTTAACTCGTAAAATTTTCGGCTAACAATGTTCTTCAAAATTTTTCCAAAATTATTTTCAAACTCTCTTAATGTAACACCCCAAACCCGGCCCAAACGTTACGACCAGATCTGGTATTCTACGGTTTTAAGGTTAAAAACTTTACTTGGAATGATTCTGAAAAACTTAGTCGTTTTTGTAGATAATCTTTAAATAGGAGGCACTGGTAGAAAATCTTTGAAATTTTATTTTTTTCCAAAACAAGTGTTATTTTGAATAATGTGTGAAAATCCAATTTTTATTTCTTTTAATCATAAGTCCTTGATCATGAATGAAAAAAACATAAACATTGACAAGTATCAACTGATAACCTAAGCGATGGAGGCCTTATTACATCAAATAATTCCAAAATTTAAACTTAAAATAAAATGGAAATTTAATAAATAAAAGACTTGTTGGCCCCTCGAGTTCGCCTCGGCTCCCTTGTCCACGATCTACTGCTCATCTGAAAGGTTAGGAAAAAAATAATAGGGTGAGTCACCAAGAATCAGTGTATAAATCCCTAAAACACTGACTTGAGGCCCACAAACACATTATGGGCCTTGGCCCATACATAGAGGCAACAATCGTAATTACATGATAAACAGTAAATGATGAATAGCCCAACCCATCCTAGAATTCCATCCTCTACATACTAGCCCGTACCAACCATCACACCTCGGGGATTTCTACAATCAACCCTTCATTCGCTACACACCATAACGACAGCCGTACTGCCTATTCCTGTTAGTCAGGAATCATTAAGCATGGCATAGCCACCAATCACTATGTGACCTAACATTTATATAACGTGGGATTTCTACCACCGATCACTATTGTGACTAATCATGCACTTCCCATTATTATCATAATCCCACCCCATGCTTACACACATAAAGAAAACATCATACAGGCTTTCATATATTTTGACACACATGGAGATTTCTATGATTACGTACCTGGCATCCTTGCCTAACCCTTTTAGGGTTTTATTCGACTGTCTACACAGCCTATTATCTGGATTTTAGCCCATAACATAAACATATATATACATTCATACAGATTATTTGTGTGTTAGAGATCTACACACCTGATTACCGTTAGAATGACACTCTCTATGTCGACGCTATCAGAAGTCGATACAACTGCTACTTGCCTAAGGTGTTGCTCAGAAGCCGGTCCACAACCTGGTGGCCAATCCCGTACTGCTGACATAGCTCATTTCTTAAACTTAGGGATTCTCTCCTTTGCCTGATCCATATTTAATTCCATCAGGAGTCCTTGTCAGAACTACTATCACAACATATGATCGTTAATCCACATCATAAAGTTAAGATCTCGCATGCGAAGAACGAATCTAGTGAAAATTTAGGGAAAATCACCTTACCTTAAAATCCTGAAATTGGAGACTAGCGATTTTCGACTTTTAAATCTAGATGATCAGGTTTCCTTCAAATCCCGGAATGCCACCCAAACGCAAAAGAGAGGGAATATTAGCTTCATTCGGCAGCCTTAACAACCAAGTGGCCATTCGGCCTTGTCTCTTAAAAACCAAAAGAGAGATTGAAGAGATAGGAAAATCGGCACTCACCTTAACGTAGAGAATTCGACTACCCCTTAGAGATTCCGGCTTTTTGAGAAGATCAGAAGAGAAGATGATACGAAGAAATCTAAGTAGTTTCACCTTTTAGTTGAAGAAATCGGCAAAGAATAGGGAGTATTCGGCTATGGAGATGAGAAGAGAGTTCAGGGTTTCGTCTTTTGAAAGAAAAGATGTTGAGAAGATTGGGAGATTTCGGCTTTTGAAGGAATCAAAAGAAAAGAAATTGCAGAGGGAGACTGAGAATTTCGGCACAAAGAATGGAGAAAAGATTAGGGTTCAAATGCCGGAATTGATGAGCTATCCCCCCTATTTATAGAAATTTCGGCACACCTTTAACCTATACTCAACCGATTTCCCCCCCTCTCCTGTGTTTGATTTTCGACCAACACTAGCCTTCCTGATAGATCCTCATCCTATCCCTTATCCCTATCAAAACACCCATCCAAAAGAGGCTTAATTATCTCCAACTCTTCCCTCATTTATCATTGTAATTATCCACATATTAAAACAATAAAATCCCTAAATAATAGCCTTGTTGCCAGTCAACCTACTCCTCCTTATAAGTGTCGAATTTGGCCCAAAAACATGGGCTCCAAGCGGCCACAAATTGGGCCTCTCCCTTGCCTATTGATGGCAACTCCCTTCCCTCTTAGTGGCGCCATTTTGCCACTGGGCTACAAGCCCATTTTGCCATTTAAGCTACCAAAACTTTATTTTAAGCCCTAGAGTATCTAAACAAAATATTTAATCAAGGCCTCAGCCCAAGCCTGAGCCCAATTTGCACCTCTAATTCTCAAATTAACACATTAAACGCATCTGCCCATTAAACGTATAGGCCCAAAAATTCAAGATGTTACAGTTCTACCCCCTTAAAGAAATTTGATCCTCGAAATTTCCAACTAACTATTAATCATACTACCCAAGTCTCACCACTATGCTTCCGCTGCGAACTCTAATTCTAAAGCCAAAAGAAACACTTAGGATATTATGATAGAGTACGCACCGGTATTCGCATCTGGAGTGTCCTCGTCCCCTTGTACTCATTCTTCCGATTGACGTTTATCTGGTTAGAAATTTTATGAATTAATAGTTTTCTTCCACTGATTAACCACGAACAGTATTATGAACAGTAGTTTAAGAGTAGTTCTTTCGAATTCGGAATTACATCTACAAGTTTCAGTCTTAAGTTTGTCTCCTAGTTCTAGGAACCACACACATCAACCATCAACATACAGACGACATCCATGAACCCACATTCAACACATAGGGTATTTTAGTCATTTCACTACCCAGGGGTATTTTCGTAATTTTATCCTACAGGGTATTTTTGTAATTTTCTGAAATAGGGTTCCTTGGTGATTTTGTGAAAGAAGGGTATTATGATAATTTTTGCAATTCGGGGGTATATTGGTAATTTTACAATCTGGGGGTATTTCGGTAATCCTACAAATCAGGGATATTTTGGTCACTTATAAATCAGGGGTAATTTAGTAATTTTACAAAATAGGATGGCTGGTCCCTTTCGGGTTTTAGTTATAAATTTTGGCCTGACAACAAATCCTCGTGGCTAGGGTGAACAGTCACTACGCACTGAGTAGGATTCAATGAAGAGGAGGTGAGTCACTAGGACTGCTTAAGTACCAAGCTCTCCTTGAATCCAATCCTAGACATGCGTATGCCTGTTGCCACACCCTAGTCTTGTGACTTGTTTATAGGTTTGTTCGGTTGAATTAAGTCTTATGGAATTGAAGAGTTATTTAACTAGGCCTAAGATCCATCAAGCTCTAACTAGAATAATCTATGTCTCTTAAAGCCCATCAAGCCCACATATATATATAACACACAGTGAGTTCTGAATACTTACCTGGCGGACTTGGGCTGGAGACGCAGGTTCCATGCCGAGAAAACCCTCCTGTGTTATTTATAAACATGCATGTTTCCAAAACCCATCTTAGAAAACATTTTGAGCCCAAAATCCCCAAAGTCGAGTTTTGAACCGGGCTCATATACCAAAATGTAACACCCCAAACCCGACCCAAACGTTTCGACCAGATCTGGTATGCTACGGTTTTAAGGTTAAAAACTTTACTTGGAATGATTCTAAAAAACTTAGTCGTTTTTGTAGATAATCTTTAAATAGGTGGCACTGGTAGAAAATCTTTGAAATTTTATTTTTTTCCAAAACAAGTGTTATTTTAAATAATGTGTGAAAATCCCATTTTTATTTCTTTTAATCATAAGTCCTTGATCATGAATGAAAAAAACATAAACATTGACAAGTATCAACTGATAACCTAAGCGATGGAGGCCTTATTACATCAAATAATTCCAAAATTTAAACTTAAAATAAAATGGAAATTTGATAAATAAAAGACTTGTTGGCCCCTCGAGTCCGCCTCGGCTCCCTTGTCCACGATCTACTGCTCATCTGAAAGGTTAGGAAAAAAATAATAGTGTAACACCCCAAACCCGGTCAACACACTACAATCGGATTCGGCATGTCACAGGGTAAAAATAATTTGAATAAAACAAGTTGTAGGTTTAAATTTTGAAGATAACGCTATAAAACACTTTCTTTCATTTAAAGTTTGGACAAAAGAAGAAAACTCCTTTGAGAAAACCGTTTGTTTTTAAGGAAATACCGACTTTGATTAAAATGCAAAGTTGAAAACCGTTTTGTATTTGAACTTAAAGTAAAACTTAGGTTGGCGAAAATCTGAGTTGTTCGTTAACACCATTTGTTTGTTATTACCCGATGATAAAGTTTAAAAATCCCGATAAGAGGTATAACTTTTCGAAAACATTGAGTTAACAGGTTATTAACATCCCAAGTTGTTTAACTTAAGCACAATATAATAAAACTTATAGCAGATAATTAAAAAAAACCCAAAATAATGGAATTTAGCGGCCTTATTACAAATCCAAAACCAAATTTAAAAGTAAATTAACCCAAAATAGTAAATGAGATAAAACCCGAAAACGTAATGCATGGCCACCTCGAGTCTGCCCCGGCTCCACATCCGCGATATGTGCCTCATCTGTAAAATGTAAGGGAAGGGGTGAGTCACCGAAACTCAGTGTATAAATCCCCATCCAGATAATAACAAAGCACTTACACAATACATAAGTCAATATGCAATTCATGCAAACCCAACCTAACCATCCGAACTCCTGTGTCTACCCCGTGTGGTCAAAACCACTGGTGACCGTAGTCACAAATCATATGGTGGGGCCAACCCACCGTGTGGTCAAAACCACTGATGACAATCCCGTAACCAACATGTGGGGCCAACCCACTGTGGTACCAAACCATTAGGACGAGTCACAAATAATCCATGTGTGGTCAAAACCACTGGTGACCGTAGTCACAAATAGTATATGTGTGGTTAAAACCATTGGTGGTCAAAACCACTGAGACTTAGTCACGATTATAATATAGAAAGCGGGGCCAACCCAGCTGTGTGGTCAAAACCACTTGGTGACAGATCTAGAAACAAGCCTTTCCCCTCCTCTCATTACACAGTGCAATATGACATAATAATTCGTGTATGCGATGGGTCATGTATGCTAAACATATATCAAATATAAGTATAACATGAATTACCATCATAATCGAGATAGACATAAAACAACATAATCACGCTAATCAACCTCTAAGGGTATAAGCGTAATTTTACCTACCAAGGGCATTTTCGTAATTTACCCACCAAGGGTATATCGGTAATTTTGCACCTGCAATGGCCTTTCCCAAAGGCCCAAATGTCGCCCCGAGCGACTCAGCTACCATTTCCGGTCGTACCAGACGATTGGGCCTAAAACTCGATTCCGGCCCATTCGGGCCCACACGCTCGTGTGGCCCACCTAGCACAAATCTAGCCATGTATATAAGTTCCACCTAGTCTAGTTCACTATATTCTACACAATCGCACAATTTACTCATAAGGGCCCATGGGCCCATTGGGCCCACTTCGGCCCATCGTGGCCCAAGCAACCCCAACCCATAAGAATACTACTGATGGCCTCAACTATCGCGTCGAAGCCCCACACGTGCGCTCGCACGCTCGTGTGGCTACTATTACCGTGACCGGCACTTCGGCATTTGCCGCTATACAACTAGAGTAGAGAGAGTTACACACCTGATAGGAGTCTGGTGTTAAACCGCGCTGCGACCACTCCTGTGCCCAAACTCCCACCAAGGTATGTTAACTCTCCTCCTGGAATGCTCTTTATATAGCTAGCTCTCCACCTTCCTTCTTTGTATCTTTCCGATGTGGGATCCTTCGTCGATGGAGAGTTTAAATTCAAGCTGAAACTCTTGCCAGTCAATCCATAAAATAAATACCCCTTGCTTCTCATGAGATTCGAACCTGGGCTCCCCGCAACATAATCCACGCCGCTAACCACTTGGCCATAAGCTCCTCTTGTGTCTTAAACCATGCGCAACTAAATTTGAATCTATAGCCAAATATTAAAGTCCATGTAAAAAGAAAACCAAAATACAAGAGCCAAGACTTGAACCTTGGACCTCCTTCCTTCCACTGTGGCGTCACCCCCTTGTTCCTTAAGTGGCGTCGTTTGCCACACTACACCACACACTCCACTTGTGTCATTTTTCCCCACATTTTATTCTTAAGGCCTACCGCCAACTTCGAGGTTTTTTCACCTAAAACAAAAATTTCCCTAAAGCCAAAGTTCGATCCGGGACTTCATAGAAGCCTTCTAACCTTCCAAAATCACTTATCCAATAGGTCCAACTTGCATTTAAGCCGATCTCTTGTTCTCTAAAAATTTTAAATAAAGGCCCATTGGGCCCAATCCTACTAGGCCCAATTTCGGGATGTTACAAATAGGGTGAGTCATCAAGACTCAGTGTATAAATCCCTAAAACACTGACCTGAGGCCCACAAACACAATATGGGCCTCGGCCCATACATAGAGGCAACAATCGTAATTACATGATAAACAGTAAATGATGAATAGCCCAACCCATCCTAGAATTCCATCCTCTACACACCAGCCCATACCAACCATCATACCTCGGGGATTTCTACAATCAACCCTCCATCCACTACACACCATAACGACAGCCGTACTGCCTATTCCTGTTAGTCAGGAATCATTAAACGTGGCATAGCCACCGATCACTATATGACCTAACATTTATATAACGTGGGATTTCTACCACCGATCACTATTGTGACCTATCATGCACTTCCCCTTCATTATCATAATCCCACCCCATGCATACACACATAAAGAAAACATCATACAGAGCTTTCATATATTTTGATACACATAGAGATTTCTATGATTACGTACACAGCATCCTTGCCTAACCCTTTTAGGGTTTTATTCGACTGTCTACACAGCCAATTATCCGGCTTTTAGCCCATAACATAAATATTTATATACATTCATACAGATTATTTGTGTGTTGAGATCTACACACGATTACCGTTAGAACGACACTCTATGTCGACACTATCGTAAGTCGATACAACCGCTACTTGCCTAAGGTGTTGTTCGAAGCGATCCACAACTGGTGGCCAATCCCGTCATCAGCGACACACACTCGTTTCTTAAACTTAGGATTCTCTCCTTTGCCTGATCCATATTTCATTCCATCACGAGTCCTTGTCAAAACTACTATCACAACATATGATCGTTAATCCACATCATAAAGTTAAGATCTCGCATGCGATGAACGAATCTAGTGAAAATCTAGGGAAAATCACCTTACCATAAAATCCTGAAATTGGAGACTAGTGATTTCCATCTTTTAAATCTAGATGATCAGGTTTCCTTCAAATCTCGGAATGCTGCCCAAACGCAAAAGAGAGGAAATATTAGCTTCATTCAGCAGCCTTAACAACCATGTGGCCATTCGACCTTGTCTCTTAAAAACCGAAAGAGAGATTCAAGAGATAGGAAAATCGCCACTCACCTTAACGCAGAGAATTCGACTACCCCTTAGAGATTCCAGATTTTTGAGAAGATCAGAAGAGAAGATGATAGGAAGAAATCTAAGTAGTTTCGCCTTTTAGTTGAAGAAATCGGCAAAGAATGGGGAGTATTCAGCAATGGAGATGAGAAGAGAGTTTAGGGTTTTGTCTTTTGAAAGAAAAGATGTTGAGAAGATTGGGAGATTTCAGCTTTTGAAGGAATCAAAAGAAAAGAAATTACAGAGGGAGACTGAGAATTTCAGCACAAAGAATGGAGAAAAGATTAGGGTTCAAATGCCGGAATTGATGATCTATCCCCCCCTATTTATAGAAATTTCGGCACACCTTTAGCCTATACTCAAACGATTTCCCCCCTCTCCTGTGTTTGATTTTTGGCCAACACTAGCCTTCCTGATAGATCCTCATCCTATCCCTTATCCCTATCAAAACACCCGTCCAAAAAAGGCTTAATTATCTCCAACTCTTCCCTCCGTTATCAGCTGTAATTATCCACATATTAAAATAATAAAATCCCTAAATAATAGCCTTGTTGTTAGTCCAACCTACTCCTCCTTATAAGTTTTGAATTTGGCCCAAAAACATGGGGTCCAAACGGCCACAAATTGGGCTCTCTCCTTGCCTATTGGCGCCAACTCCTTCCCTCTTAATGGCGCCATTTTTCCTTTGGGCTACAAGCCCATTTTGCCATTTAAGCTACCAAAACTTTATTTTAAGCCCTAGAGTATCTAAACAGAATATTTAATCAAGGCCTCAGCCCAAGCCTGAGCCCAATTTGCGCCTCTAATTCTCAAATTAACACATTAAACGCATCTGCCCATTAAACGCATAGGCCCAAAAATTCAGGATGTTACACTTAAATCTTCTCAAATTATTAATTTAATTTTTCTAAATTTCAATTTATAAATTCTTACGTCTCAAATTGTTTGATTTATCAAACAAACTTAGTTTTTAATAAACTCCACGTCAAGAATTTTTTTGAAAATCAGATTTTCTTTAAATCTTTAAAGGACTAGATGTCCATTCATTCCGTGTGACATGTCAAATCTAGTCTTAACGCATAGACCGGGTTTGGGGTGTTACACCTCGTTTCTATAAACTGAGCCCGTAAATATTTAATGTTGTTATTAGGGTTATATTAAAATTTGGTTAAGAAATTTTAATGTTTAAATAGTTAATTAGGCGAAAAAGACTAAATCGTAAAAGGTGCAAAAGTTGAACTCTATATGTTAAAGGGGTCAAATGACTATGAAATTTTAAAGTAATGGACTTATATGGTAATTATACCAAATTTTTAAATGGTGGACGATTTTAGGCCTTAAATTGTTGAAATTTTAAAGATTTATCATAAGGGTAAAATGGTAATTAAGCATTAATATATTATAAACAAAAGAAACACACTTCATCTTTTTCATTTGGAAGCTTAGCCACCGAAACCACCATTTTTAGGGTGGAATATATTCAGAAAAGTTTGATTCTTCATGGATGGTTAGTGGTTTTGTCTCATTTTTAGTAATTTTTATGTTTTTGAGCTCGTATTAGCATAATCTAGCTAACCCGGGGGTCAAACTGTAAAACTGTTAAATGTTATAGATTATGCCATGTATGAATTTGATATGTTTTTGAAGTTTTATGATAATGTGTAACAGCCCCAAACCAGGCCTAGAGGTTTTGACCAGATCTCGGAGGTTAAATTGATCACCGAAGTGATCGAAAGGCAATTTTACAAAATGAATTCTGAAAATCTCATTTTGAACAGAATTTGCTAAATTCGAACTAAGCCGTCTAACAATTTAGGATTCAAAATAGTAAATTTACGTTAAAAAATTTCAAAAAGAAAATCCACAGTTTCTAAAGTCCAGTCCAATAGTAAATTACGAAAGTTCAAAATAGAATTTATACCACAGTCCCCTAAAAATACTTACAGTCCAAAACAGTTCACAAATTAAAGATTTGATGAAACACTTTATTATTAGATTAATTCAAAGCCAACCCATCTGAGACCTTCAATGTGCCAAATCCAGAGCTTAACTATGCAAGTTACCTGAAAGAGAGGAAAATAAGGGGTGAGCTACACGAGCTCAGTGTGAGTTCGAAATAGAATGGACGATAAAAGACAGAGTAACACAACAATGTTCCAAAACAGTACATGCAATAAAATCACTTACGAAAGCCCAAATCGGTAATTCAAAAACAAATTATTCCCAAATCATATTAAACCACAGAAACGACGACCCAACCATATGTAGTAAACAAAACACCTTATAACACTTTAACCATATTGCCAATAACCAAACGTTCACACATACAAACTTATTTACAGACACAAAACGAATGCAACAATAAATTTAGACTTCTTCACCATATAAACAAACAATTAAGTTAAACCCATAAATGCACAATTATCCACAAAACCAAACTTGAACGAGCCCCAAACACACTTACCAAGGCTTACTCGAGGGCCAAAACATATGGAAACACAAAATGGATCAAATTTCAATACAGAATAAAAACTTGCAAAACAGGGCCACATGGTCGTGTTCCCCGACCGTGTGGATGTGCCTAGGCTGTGTAGGGTCTACACGCCCGTGTGCAAGCTATACATGCCCATGTGGAGGAGACACACGCCCGTGTGACTGAGTTACAAGGTCGTGTGAGCAGCCCGTGTAACTTTGTAACCCCCCTAAAATTTAAGTCTTTAATTTTTGCATGTTATGACATAAATTGCTTGGTTGCTGTAATGGCTAGGTGTTTTGGGGGTGTATGGGAGTGTTTGAGAAGCTTGGGTTCAAGTCTTGGCTTTTGCAGAATTTTTAGTTTTACTCTTAAATGAATCTGGACACTGGCATATAGGCCTTTTAAATAAGGGTGCTTATTTTATGTCACAAAAAGAGCTTGTGGTCTAGTGGCAAGGTGGCGTGTTGTGCAACTGAGAGGTCTGAGGTTCAAGTCCTGGAATACACAATGGAGTGTTTATTTTGCTGCTGGAGCTATATAGGTAGTGGAGTTGGACTGAAACACAACTAAAGGGAGTTTGAATGGAATTTGAATGGAGTTTGAACTGGTCATGGAGAGGTTTAAGGAGAGGTTTTAAGAGGAAATTAAGGAGTTTGCTTGTGGGGAGAGTAGTGCCGAATTTGGTGTCTAGCTACTCAGAAATTTGGCAGAGACTTCTTTTGGTATAGTCCTTGTTCGATTTTCTTTCTTTTGGCATTTTTTATTCTTTTTTGTTTCTCTCTGGCTGAATTGGTTTTTGTGTCTTGGCATCGTAAATCACTTTGGCCGAATATGCTATCTCTGGATCATTGCTGCTTTCGCCTTTCTTCCTTTTTTCTTAAAGAAATAGCCGAACCTTTCTTGTTTTCCTTCTCAACATTTCTCTTTTCCTCTTTGACTGAGTGGCCGACTCTCTCTTTTTCTTTCCCTGCTGTGCTAATCGATTTTGGTAGTAGGCGGCGATTTCTTCTTCTGTTCATAACACTTTGGTAAGCCAGATACTACATCTTCTCTTTTCCCCTCTCTTTTGTTTCTCTTCTTTTCAAATATTGACTGAACATCATAAATCTTATCTTGTTATTTCGAAACCATTTGGATGATAGTCTCTGACAATCGGTGGAGCATCGACTGCCTTGCTTCTCTGCACATCTTTGCTTTCTTCTTCGGATACTTCTTTGGCCGAATACTGTGGGGTAAGTAGGTTTGTTTTGTAGTATTGGCCGAATACCCAAATTGCTCTAACTCTAATTCTTTGGACTATGGGTATCAATTCAAGCCTTGTATTAAACGATTATTGCTAATGAAATACGTTATATGCGCAGTAAGTCGAGAAGAAGGGTGCGATCATTTTCAACCAGCAATCTAAGTGTATTAGTTGCATAACTTTTGGTCAAGGTAGGTGGTGATATCGGTTTGGGGTTTTAGTGTTAATGATCATGAAAGGATGAAAGATTGGTTTTTTGGGGATGATTGTAGGTTGATCGCGCGTGGGGTAATATTTCCTAGCGCAAACAGGTGTGTAGTCACACCCCTCTCTTCTGTGAATCAACAAAAGCTGAAAAGCCGAAACTTTGGCATTTGAGGCTTAACGAGCATGCGATTAATCGTATGGTAAACTGAGCCTACAAATCGTGGGTGATAGACTATAGAGGCCGCCACGAGTGTTCTCGTGCTCTTAGGTCGATATGGGCCTCGTTTGGCTAAAATGGGCCGTGTGGGCCCCACACGGATAAAATCCACGATAAGTGGCAAATGCTGGACTGGGCTATGTAGCTCGCATAGCCGTGACTGAATTTGTCTAAATGGGCCACACGAGCGTGTGGGCCCATTTGGGCCGAATAATGGGCCTTAGACCCATTTACACCGTTATGACCATTTAGGTTACCTGTGTCGCTCGAGGCGACTGTAGACCTTCGAAGAGGTCGTTATCTGCACCGAGACCCCAAAATAAGTAAAGTGACCAAAATACCCCTAAAGGGTAAAATTACTATTTTACCCCTAATAGATGGAAATGACCATTTTACCCCTAGAGGTAGGTTGACTGATGAGTGTATGTTATTTCTAAGACATCTTGAGTAGGACACTTTGCATACACGAACTATTTATGACATGACATCTTGAATGGGGTTGGGATTACGATATGGAGGAAGTCTGCATCTTGGTGGCTCTACCACATTCATCGCATTCTTGGTGGCGTTGCCACGTATCTTTATTCTTGCGACTCTCTTTGCATTATTGTCTTGGTAGCCATGCCGTGATCTTTGGTGTCTTTGTTTGGGTGGGTCGATTTTATCCCCACATGGTGTGTTGGTTGGTACGGGTGGTGTGTTGTTTGGATTGGGGTGGGTTGCATATTTGCACCGTACTATTAATATCTTGTATTGGGCTTAGGCCCACACCATTCTTGTAATGGCCTAAGGCCCACACTTGCACTATTTGAATAGGGCTCGGGCCCAAAGCTATTCTTGCATGTATTATTCTTGATCGATCGATGGGATTACACACTGAGTTTTCGTAAACTCACCCTTTCTTTTAACTGTACATGTAATCCCCAGCCTTAGACGATTTGGAGCCACGAGGGACTCGGAGGTGGCCACACGATCGCTGATGTTCTACTTTAGACTTATTTAATTACACTTCATATTGGGCTATTGATTATGTAATAAGGCTATTGGTGGATTTAATTTTTAATTGAGCTTTGATTTCTTGTTTTAAACTGCCAAACTGATACAAATGAGGTTTTAAATAATAATTGTTTTCAAGAAAAACACACATTTTAAACTTCAAGGTTTTGATTAGAGAAGCTTCCGCAGTTTTATTCAGTTTAAGAAACCAACAGTAACAATTATGGCAATTATTTGGATAAGCTATTTTCAGATAGTAATAACTTAATTTGCCGAAATTTCTCAAGCAATAAAAACTAAATGGGTTTTAACTTAAATACGGATTTTTATCAACAAGTCTTCGATGTGACACATCAGATTCGGTCGTAACTTCTAGGCCGAGTTTGGGGTGTTACATTTAGCGATATCAGAGCTAAGTTGCAAAACTCGGCTGTAGAATGGGTCATTGAAAAGTTTTTCTGAAAGTGGATTTTAAAGATTGGAAACGTTTTGGAAGACTCACAAGTGTGGCACCTCGAGTCTCCGGTGCCAAATCTGTAAGTCCTCTAATGCTTTTTACTGTTATAGACTGAGACGTCAAACTAAGAAACTACTATGGATAGTAAGACTATATTGTGAAACTTTAGATAGAGGAAACTGAGACCGTAGAAGACTGAAAACTGTAGTGAGATCTCGATCTGCGAAAATAAACCCCTAATGACTGTCTTTCATAACTCATTTGTTAATAATTACTGAAATTATAATCTGATGCATAACACTTTTAAAACATATATAGCGTATATCAAAATGAGCACAATAGGTACTCACGGAAGGGGTACACCGGGCCGCGGTAGAGGCCGAGGAAGTGCTCAGGCTGGGTCTTCGGCATCGGGTCACATGCCTGCTAGGGAGGCACCAGCTTTACCGATGATCGAGACGGGGTCTTACGATCGAGCGGCTGGGGATAATGCCCTGTCCCAAGCCATGCTTCGTATTTTAGAGAGGGTTGCTGGATTCAATACTGGTGCAGTGGGCTGAGGGTCAATTTCAGAGTGACTCCGGTCTAATAGAGCGGAAATTTTTAGGGGTATTTCCGGAGTAGCCCCAAATGTGGCAGAATACTGGCTAGAGGCCACTGAAAGAATAATGGACGACCTCGACTGTACTGTAGAACAAAAGTTAAAAGGAGCAGTGTCCTTACTGCGAGACGAGGCCTACCAGTGGTGGCTCACCGTGAGAGAGGGTACGCAGGCTGACCGGTTGACATGGGATTTCTTTAAGGCGGCCTTTCAAGGGAAGTATGTAGGCGTAAGTTATGTGGACGCCCGAAGAAGGGAATTTTTGAGTCTAACCCAAGGGAATAAGATAGTGGCGGAATATGAGGCAGAGTTCTTGCGGTTGAGTCGACATGCTCGTGGGATAGTAGCAACTGAGCATGAACGTTATGTGTGTTTTGAGGACGGCCTTCGAGATGAGTTACGAGTATTGATAGCTCCACAGAGAGAGCGAGACTTTGCTGCCCTTGTAGAAAAGGCAAAAATTGTTGAGGATGTGAAGTGCTCTGAGCGCCAGAACCGCGAGAAAGATAGGGGCAGAAATAAGAAGGATTCTGGGCCCTCAGGTTCTTCTGAAAGGCCTATAAAGAAGGCCAGGTTTGATGGGCGATTCCAGGTAGAGTTCCCATTGTTGTTGCTAGACCATGACCTTTTGCGCGATTGTGGGAGATCTCACCAGGGGGAGTGCTGGAAGAGGATTGGGGCGTGCTTTAGATGTGGTTCCATGGATCATCAGGTTTAGAATTGTCCTCAGAGGCCTGTTCAGATGCAAGCCGCAGGACAAGGTCATGTTCAGCCAGTGAGAGGTGATCAGCAGCCACCAAGAGGCCGTGGGCAGGCCAGAGGTGGAAACGGTATGGGACGAGGTCGTGGAGCACCAGGCAGAGGTGTTGGTAACACTGAGGTGAGGCAGCCAGCTTTGGTTTATGCTATTCGTCGCCAAGAGGATGGTGACGCTCCAGATGTTATAACCAGTACGTTCCTAATTCATAATGTACCTTACACTACTCTGATTGATATAGGGTCTACGCATTCATACATCGCATGTACTGTGTTTGGCACCTTGGGGATCATGTGTGAGAGTATTGTTAATGAGATGAATGTGTTAAGTCCACTGGGACAGTCAGTAAGAGTAGACAAGTTGTTCAGAGATGTGCCCCTAGAGGTTCAAGGAGTTATATTTCCAAAGGATTTGATGGAGCTACTGTTTGGTGAATTCGACCTAATCTTGGGGATGGATTTGCTGGTAAAACACCGTGCAAGGTTGGATTGTGCTACTAAGCGTATGGTGTTGAAAACTTCGGAGGATGAGGAGGTGGCTGTAATTGGGGAGTTAAGAGACTTTTTGTCTAATGTGATCTCTGCATTAATGTAATGCCTCGAATTTGGGCCTAGAAGGAATGGGCCTTGAGCGTGGGATCAGCTAAGAGACTACACATAAATATTTATGTGTGCAAGAAAATGACACAAATTGCTTGTTTGCTTTACTGGCTAAGTGATTTAGGAAGAGTTGGGAGTGTTGGAGAAGTCATGGGTTCAAACATGGGCTTTAGCAAAATTTTTGCCTTTTGCTCTTAAGTGAATCTTGGCCTTAGCTTGAAGGCTTCTTAAATATTTTTGGTGAAATCATGAGACAAGGAGTCTACTGGTAAAGGTGGAAAATGGCGTGTGGAGTGTACTAGTGGTCTGAGGTTCGAATCCTTGTTTATACAAATGGAGATTATTTTTACTGTTGGCCATGGGAGGAGTTTGTGTTTGACTGAAACTCCAGAAGTTTGAACAGATTTGAATGGGGTTGTTGTTAGCTGAATTTAAGAAGTGAAAAGGGGGATTTTCGGTTGTTGAGGTTTGTGAACAGGAGTGATTTTATGAGGAAAGAGGGGAATTCGAATTTGGTGGTATTAGTGGTGTCGAAATGGGACTCTAAGGCCTTAGGAATTTCGGCTGAGGAGTTTTCCTCATTTTTGGTCAGTTTTGTCACTGGTATTTGGACTTTTTCTCCCTTTTCTCCCTAATGCCGAATTTGCAACTTACCACTCGTGCATTTTTGTTGTTCGGTTCCTGCTGCTCTTCTCTTGCAATTGACCATTCCTTCCTTCCTCTTTTGCACCAACATCTGCCGAAACCTCCCTTCCACCTCTATTCTTTCCAAGTTTCGGCCAACTGCCTGATCATCCCTTCTTGACTATTGACTCTTTCGGCCGAACCTATCACCCTAGCCTTGGGATTCTTTCTCTTCTTTGGTTGGTGACCGAAAGTTCTCCCCTCTCTTTTTGATTCAGATTCTTCTCTTCTCTGGGTGATTCCTGCTCTG
Organism: Gossypium sturtianum; assembly: GCA_025698515.1. Classification (NCBI taxonomy): domain Eukaryota; kingdom Viridiplantae; phylum Streptophyta; class Magnoliopsida; order Malvales; family Malvaceae; genus Gossypium; species Gossypium sturtianum. The sequence goes on along the minus strand of CM046950.1, from coordinate 65,477,094 downwards.
GCCGAAACTTAACACTGTTCCCTCTCTGTTTCGATTCTGCAACGGCTCTGACAATTGGTAAGTGATCAAAGGCTATTCTCTGCTTTTCTTTTAAAATCGAATGCACTTGTGTTCTTCTCTTCTTTTTCCAAAACCAAATAAACCCATTAACCGATTGTTATTTCATTCTTCACGTACTGTACTCATTGTGATTCTAGGATCTTTCTCGAGGAGTGAGAAGTGTGAATGGTTTGGAGGAGTCACACTTTCGTTCTCAAACATCCGGTAAGGTAATAAGTTTACCTCTTGTTTTAGGGATGGCCGAATATGCCCTACCACTTTCTAATCGATTCTTGGCTGTACTTTAGGAAAGCAGCAAAGGCGGGTAATCATTTTTGAACAGCGTTCGTTGAGGGATTAAGGTCACCCTCATTCAATCAAGGTAAGAGGGGTATTTCGAATTAAGTGCTATTAAGAGGATGTTACCCTAACAATTAAGGACTAACATTGGATCTTGATGATTCTAGGTTGGGTGCTCGTAGATCTTGGAACGACTCCGTAAAAAGGTGTGTAATCACATTATCTCCGCTATGAATCGGTAAAAGTCGAAAAGTCAAAACTTCGGCATTTGAGGCCTCACGAACGTGCGAATGCTCATGTGGAAAAACCAAGACCACAATCGAAGGCGGTGGACTGAAGAGGCCACTACGAGATTTCTCCTGCACTTGGGCCGTTATGGGCCTCGTTTGGCTAAAATGGGCCGTGTGGGCCCAATGGGCTCGTGGGCCCCACATGGATAAAATTTACGAAAAGTGGCAAAAACTGGATTGGCCTATGTAGATCACATAGCCATGATTGAATTTGGGCCAAATGGGCCACACGAGCGTGTGGGCCCATTTGAGCCGAATATTGGGCTTTGAGCCCATTTTCACTATTTTGACCAAATGGATTATCTGTGTCGCTCGAGGCGACTGTAGGCCTTCGAAAAGGTTGTTAACTATACTGATACCCCAAGGTACGTAAAATGACCGTAATGCCCATGTAGGGTAAAATGACCGTAATGCCCATGTAGGGTAAAATGACCGTAATGCCCCTGTAGGGTAAAATGACCGTTATACCCCTGTAGGGTAAAATGACTATAATACCCCTGTAGGGTAAAGTGACCGTAATGCGCTTGTAGGGTAAAATGACTGTAATACCCCTGTAGGGTAAAGTGACCGTATAATTCGCTTGTAGGGTAAAATGACCGTAATACCCCTGTAGGGTAAAGTTTCCGTAATGCCCCAGTAGGGTAAAATGACCGTGATGCCCCTGTAGGTAAAATGATTACAATATCTCTGTTAGGTGAATTGACCGATATACCCCCAAAGGGTAAAATGACTATTTTGCCCCTCGAGGGTAAATGATTGATTTGTTTGCGATGTAAATGATTGACTTGTCTGTGGCGTAAATGACTGACCTATCTGTGATTTTTATGTCTGATTCTGAGCATGGCATTTTACATACATGACATATTGCATGGGGTTGGGATACTGTTATGGAGGAAGTACTGTACTAGTGGCTCTGCCACAATCACTGTTACTGGTGGCTTTGCCACATATACTATTACTGGTAGCTTTCTTTGTGATATCATTATTGGCGGCTTTCTTTGCGATATCGGTCTTGGCGGCTTTTGTGCGATGCTCTTGATGGTCGTGTGCCGATCATATCAGTACTACTGATGGCTTTGTACCGATCATGTCACCATTACTGATGGCTTTGTGCCGATCATAGTACAGCAATCAGTGGCTCTGTGCTGTTCATATTACAGCTACTGATGCCTTTGTGCCAATCATACTACAGCTACCGATGGCTTTGTGCGAATCATATTACTTTACTCACGGTGTTATGGCTATCATGTTTACTGCTCTTAGCCATTCTGATTACTGGCAGCTTTGTTGCGATACTGATTAGTGCCACAACCGGTGCTGATATTGGTGTGTTGGCGGGGTGGGTCGATTTAATCCCCACATGGTGTGTTGGTTGGTACGGGTGGTGTAGTGGCTGGATTGGGATGGGTTGCATGATTGCATTGTTGCATTTCTGTTACTGATACTATCACTGTATTGGGCTTAGGGCCACATGTATTCTGTTTCTGATACTGATACTGTAATGGGCTAAGGCCCACACTACACTATTACTGTAATGGGCTAAGGCCCACACTGTACTGTTATTGAATAGGGCTCAGGCCCAGACTGTTACTGTATGATAGGGGATTACACACTGAGTTCTCGTAACTCACCCTTTACTTTTAACTGTACAGGTTGTAACATCTCGATTTAGGTACTAGTCGGAATAGTGGTGTAAGACCATAAATCTGAGCTTTATGAATAAGTTTTTGAGGTTTATGCTATGTATGCATGCTAGTGTGAAAGTTTCATGAAGCAATTTTGTGAAATTGCGATTGAATTGTCCAAAAGGACTAAATTGCAAAAGTTACAAAATGTGAGATTCTAGAAGCTATTTGTATGAAATAGCTTTAGAATATTAATTAGAGGTCCTTAAATAGCAATTTCCCAATTTCTAATTTTTTGACAAAATTGGGCATGGATGAGTTAAAATAGAAAGTTTATCAAAAAGGGCATTTTGGTCATTTAATAATTAAGTGATTAAAATAGGAGAAAAGATGACAAAATTCATTCATCTTCTTCTCCAAGGCTGCCGAAAATTGAGAGAGCCATTGTTAGGGTTCTTCAAAATTTTCAAGCTTGCTAGTAAGTGCATCTAAGCCCCGTTTTTTATATTCTTTGTATTTTTGAAGTCCTTGTTGCATGAGTAAGCTATTTTTAGCTATTTGATGAGCTATGATGGATGTTCAAAAATGTGGCCATGTATTACATGCATGTATTTTGATGTTTTATGGAAGATTATGAAAGCTTGATGTAGTAGAAACATCTTTTGCTAAATGAGTTTCCATAGAAAATGCATGTAGGGACTAGTTTGTAAAAATCTTGAGTTTGGTCATACATGTGTGATATAGTGAGATTTGATGATTGCTTTAGTTGAGTAAGTGATTCGGCAGAGCATGAAAGGCTAGAAAGTTGAATAAAAATCACTTTACGAGCCTTGGGGCATTAGCATAAATATGAGAAATTTTAAGGGCAAAAGGGGTAATTATGCCAAAGTATGAGATGTGGGTCAATTTAGTCAATGTGTATATTGATAAGTTGAATTATCATTATAGATCATGAAAGACAAAGCCCGGATCGAAACTGAGGCAAGAGCAAAGTGGTGGACTAAATTGCACGTTTCTATACTTTTGAGTATCGAGGTAAGTCTATGCATAAACAATGCATTCATACTTACAATTTGTTAATGCTAGCTAGTGTATAGCATGGTTGAGAATGATTGAGAACCTATGTGGTTCAAGTGAAATGAATGGATGAATGATTAAGTAAGTAGATTTGTGAATGTGTAGTAATAATGCTAAATGGTGGGCTAAGTGCGATACCATCCTAATGCATATTGACGATGAGCTGGCTATGTGCGATGCTATCGTTAGGTATATTATCTAGTGGGCTATGTGCGAAACCACTATGAATACCTTGTTGGTAGGCTAAGTGCGATACTACCTTACTAATTGATTGTGGTGGGCTTAGTGCAGAACCACCGAGAGATTTGCTGTGTGGATGTGATAGTGAGTAGCATAGCTGTGTGGATGTATTATTGAGAAATAATGATGTGTTGTATATTGTGTAAATGTGATATTGAATGTAGGGGTGCATGTCAATGGTTATGAGTAAGTGACACATGATGTGTTGGAAATGTGGTAAGGGATAGGAAGAGTAAGCATAGTTGTACATTATATGTTAGTATAATGCTAATTGTTGTTTAGCTTATACTATGGTGCTTAATTGTTTATGTGTAAACTTACTAAGCTCAAAGCTTACTCCCTTTCTTTTCCCTTGTCTTATAGAGCAAAAGTGTTGAATCGAGATACGAGGATCATTTGGAAGATCTCCCACACTATCAGCACACTCTGGTACATGAAACTCAATGTTTTGTATATGGCATGTATAAGGGCTAGACAAGTTAGTGAATTTTGTTGTTTATGGCTATGATGTGTTGGCCTTTAGATGGATAATCTATTTTGTATAATGCCATAGTTGTTGGCACTTTATTATATGAAAAGATGTAGTTATCTAAGTGAGATTGTAAGATTTTGAGTTGATTGTGGATGTGTTGAATGAGTGCATGTTGTGTATGCTAGAAGGGTGAAAAGAACTTGGCAAATAGATTTGTTCTTATCCATGTGGGCAGACACACGGGTGTGTGTCTAGGCCATGTTTGACACACGGTCAGCCCAAGGGCGTGTGACTTGGCCGTGTGACCCCTGCATGTTAGTATTTTGAATCAAAATAGACCACAGACTAGTCACACGGGCGTGTGCCTAGAACATGTGTGTTAATCAGTGTTGGCCACAGGCTAGCCACATAGGTGTCTGTCTAGACTCTAGGCCGTGTTAAGATAGTCAGTGTGCACCATGGGTGGAGAGCACGGGCGTGTGCCCTAACCGTGGGGCATTGGCAGAATGCTTGAGTTTTCATGCACGGGTGGTGACCATGGGCGTGTGTGACCTCCACGGGCGTGCCAAATCTTACACGGGCGTGTGATCCCTGTATAGATGGAAAAGTTTTAAAAATCGCAGAAGTTTCGATATAGTCTCGAGAGCCGAGTGAGGCCTCGTAAGTCGAGAATGAGATGTTGAGGTGACTTAAGAGAGTAGTCACATTGAACCTAGTGGCGATCATGAGGTTTTAATACGGTAACGCCTCGGGCCCAGTTCTGGCGTTGAATACAGGTAAGGGGTGTTACATTTAGTGGTATTAGAGCTATGATTTAGTCTGTTCTAGGACTCTCGTAGTGGGTGTAAGAGTCTAGCTATACATATCATAAGTGTACAATGATAGTGTGGTGGCTTCTGATGATTTTAAATCTTTTTTTATATAGAATATGGATTCCGATCCATTGACTTCTGATGAAGAAGCTAGTAATGTGTCGGCTCCTGCACAAGGGACCGTACCTGTTCAAAGTGGACCTGAGGTTAGGGGTCAATAGGAAGAGGCACGGAAAGCCTTTCTCCAGATGATGAGCAATTGGTACTCGGATTACGTTCGAGCAAACCCTAATGCTCAACCTCCTCCACCTCCTCCCATACCTCAGCCAATTCCAGTGGCTCTTCAATGTATTGATGTAGTGAGGATATCGAAACCCCCGGTAGATAAGATTAGAAAACACGGGGCTGAGGAGTTTAGAGCTAAGGTAGATGATGACCCTGAGAGGGCAGAGTTCTAGTTAGAGAACTCGATGAGAGTATTCGATGAACTCTCTTGTACACCTGAAGAGAGCTTGAAGTGTGTCGTATCCTTGCCGAGGGACTTGGCATACCATTGGTGGAAGATGTTGACGTCGGTGGTCCCAGAGAGCGGGTGGCGACGGGACTTCTTCCGGAAGAGTTCGAAAGAAGTATATAAGCCGGAGAGGTTTTTGATCGAAAAAGGAAGGAATTCCTTGAGTTGAAGCAAGGAAGAATGTCAGTAGCGGAATATGAGCGTGAGTTTGTTAGGCTTAGCAAATACACTCAAGAATGTGTGTCGACAGAGACCATTTTTTGTAAGAGGTTCGAAGACGGACTGAATGAGGACATCAAACTCCTAGTGGGTATTTTGGAGTTGAAAGAATTTGTGGTGTTGGTCGAAAGGGCAAGTAAGGCCGAAGAGCTGAGTACAGAAAAGAGAAGGGCTCTAAGTGAAGCCCGAGATGCTAGAAAGAGGCCAATGGGCAAGTCGTATCAAGCCCAGTCAAAAAGGTCCAAGGAAATGAGTCCTAAGACGACAGCACCAGTGGGTTATTCGCATAGAGACTTGGTCAATACACGTTCGGGTTTGAGAGTCCAAGCTACCTCGATGGAAAGTGTGGACAATCCGAAGAGTAAACTGGAGTGTCTAAGTTGTGGTAGATATCATACCGGAGAGTGTTGGGGAAACAGTCAAAACTTTTATAAGTGTGGTTCCCCCGACCACTTTATCTGAAATTGGCCCGATAGGGATGATAAGGAAGATAAGAAAGAGATGAGATCCAGCGATGTGTCTACAAGGGGTAGACCACCAAGGAACCCGAGAGGTGGGGCTAGTGGTAGAGGTGCATCCAAAGACTCTACTGTGAGACCGGAGGGTCGGGCACCTGCGAGGACGTATGCCATTCGCGCTCGCGAAGAGGCATCCTCCCCTGATGTGATAACGGGTACTTTTTCTCTCTTTGACACCTTTGTTATTGCTTTAATAGATCCAGTGTCTACTCATTCTTATATCTGCATGAGACTGGCATCTGGTTTGAGTATAACCGTTGAGCCTACGAACTTTGTGGTTAAGGTGTCAAACCCGTTAGGAAAGCATGTGTTAGTGGACAAGATGTTTAAGAATTGTCCTTTGATGTTAGAGAGTCAATGTTTTCCGACAAATATTATGTTGTTGCCGTTTGATGAGTTTGACTTAATCCTTGGCATGGATTGGTTGACTACCCATAGTGTCTTAGTGAACTGTGGTAGTAAGTATGTCGAATTGAAATGTGAGAGTGGAGATGTCGTTCGGGTTGAATCAGGTGGATTGGATAGTCTACCAGTGGTGATTTCTTCCTAGTGGCTGAGTAATGTTTGAGAAAAGGGTGTGAGTCCTATCTTGCTTTTGTGTTGAATACTCGAGAGGTTGGAGTAGAGTTTGAAACAGTGCGAGTGGTATGTGAGTACCCGGATGTATTCCCGGAAGAGTTACCCGGATTACCTTCAGTGAGAGAGGTTGAGTTTGGGATTGAGTTAGTTCCGAGAACGGCACCTATTTCGATTGCTTCGTATAGGATGGCACCTTTAGAGTTGAAAGAACTGAAGGTTCAGTTACAAGAGTTGACAATTAAGGGTTTTGCAAGACCGAGCTACTCACCGTGGGGTGCTCCGGTATTATTTGTAATGAAGAAAGATGGGTCTATAAGGTTGTGTATAGACTATAGACAGCTTAACAATGTGACGGTTAAGAATAAGTATCCTTTACCAAGGATTAATGATCTTTTTGATCAACTGAAGGGAGCTACAGTGTTCTCCAAGATAGACTTGAGGTCTGGTTATTATCAGTTGAGAGTGAAGGAGCAGGATGTGTTGAAAACTACATTTCGGACAAGGTATGGCCATTATGAGTTTTTGGTTATGCCATTTGGTTTGACGAATGCACCGGCAATTTTTATAGATCTGATGAACCGTGTTTTCAGACCGTATGTGGACAAGTTTGTAGTTGTCTTTATTGACGACATATTGATCTATTCTCGGGATGAGAATGATCATGAAGAACATTTGAGAATTGTCTTGCAAACTTTAAGAGATAAGTAGTTGTATGCTAAGTTTAGCAAGAGTGAGTTTTGGCTCCGAGAGGTCAGATTCTTAGGACATATTGTGTCGGGTGATGGTGTTAGAGTTGACCCAAGTAAGATATCGGCTGTTGTGGATTGGAAACCGTCGAGGAATGTGTCAGAAATCAGAAGTTTCTTGGGATTAGTGGGATATTACAGACGTTTTGTAAAGGGGTTCTCTGTGATTCCTACCCCGATGATGAAATTATTGCACAAAGATGTCAAGTTTGAACGGACTGAGACATGTCAACAGAGTTTCGAGAGACTGAAAACAATGTTGACTGAGGCGTCAGTTTTGGTTCAACCAGAATCGGGGAAAGAGTTCGTGGTTTACAGTGACATGCCATTTAATGGTCTCGATTGCGTGTTGATGCAAGAGGGTAAGGTAGTCGCTTACACCTCGAGACAGTTGAAACCGCATGAGAAGAATTATCCGACTCATGATTTGGAGTTGGCTGCGATTGTTTTCGCGTTAAAGATTTGGCGACATTATTTATATGGTGAGAAGTGCCGAATCTTTACGGATCACAAGAGTTTGAAGTATTTGATGGATCAGAAGGATCTGAATTTGAGACAGAGGCAGTGGCTTGAGTTATTGAAAGACTATGAGTTAGTCATTGATTACCACCCGGGAAAAGCGAATGTGGTTGCGGATGCTCTGAGTAGGAAATCCTTGTATGCTCTAAGAGTTATGAGGATGAGTTTAGCATTGTCTGATGATGGTGCTATTCTGGCAGAGTTGAGAGCTAATCCACTATTTGTTCAACAGATATGTGAGGCTCAGAGAAATGACGGTGAGATGCTAGCTAAGAGATCTAAGTGTGAATCAGAAAGTGATTCTGATTTTCGAGTAGGCTCGAGTTGATGTTTGTTGTACCATAATAGAATTTGTGTACCCAGAGATGAAGAGTTAATCCGAAAGGTTTTGCATGAGGCACATAGTGTTTATTTGTCAGTACATCCGGGCAGTACGAAAATGTACAATAACTTGAAGGAGTCTTATTGGTGGCCGGGTATGAAGAGAGATATCTCCGAATTTGTGGCAAGGTGTCTGATTTATCAACAAGTGAAAGCTGAGCATCAAGTGCCTTCGGGATTGCTTCAGCCAGTGATGGTTCCCGAATGGAAGAGGGATCGAGTTACCATGGACTTTGTGACGGGGTTGCCTATGACTCCGAAAAAGAGAGATATTGTGTGGGTTGTTGTGGATAGATTGACGAAGTCGGCTCACTTTATTCCAGCACGTGTTGATTATTCACTGGATAAGTTAGCTGAGTTGTATGTTGCAGAGATAGTGAGGTTACATGGTGTACCTGTGTCTATAATATCAGATAGAGATCCGAGGTTTACTTCGAGGTTTTGGAAGAAGTTACAAAAGGCTTTGGGAACAAAGTTGAATTTCAGTACTGCGTTCCATCTGCAAACCGATGGTCAGTCTGAAAGAGTGATTCAAGTTCTCAAAGATATGCTTCGATGCTGTGTGTTAGAATTCGAAGGTAGTTGGGAGAGATATCTACCTTTGGTCGAATTCGCCTATAACAACAGTTATCAGTCAAGTATACGGATGGCTCCGTATGAGGCCTTGTATGGTTGTAAGTGTAACATCTCGGTTTAGGGCCTAGTCAGAATAGTGGTGCGAGGCCACAAATTCGAGGGTTATAAATGAGTTTTTGAGGTTTATGCTTTGTATGCATGCTAGTGTGAAAGTTTCATGAAGCAATTTTGTGAAATTGGGGTTGAATTGTCCAAAATGACTAAATTGCAAAAGTTGCAAAATGTGTGTTTGTAGAAGCTATATGTGTGAAATAGCTTTAGATTATAAATTAGAGGTCCTTAAATAGCAATTTATCCAAATTCTAAAATTTGGACAAAACTGGGCATGGATGAGTTAAAATTTGAAGTTTATCAAAAAGGGCATTTTGGTCATTTAGTTATTAAATGATTAAATAGGTGAAGAGGTGACAAAAATTCACTCATCTTCTCCCTCAAGCTGTCGAAAATTCCAATAGCCATTGTTAGGGCTCTTTTAATTTTTCAAGCTTGCTAGTAAGTGCTCCTAAGCCCGGTTTTTGATATTCTTCGTATTTTTGAAGTCCTAGTAGCATGAGTAAGCTATTTTTAGCTATTTGATGGGCTATAAAGGATGTTCAAAAATGTGGTCATGTATGACATGCATGTATTTTGTGTTTTATGGTAGATTATGAAAGCTTGATGTAGTAGAAACATCTTTTGTTAAGTGATTTTCCATGAAAATGCATGTCGGAACTAGTTTGTGAAAAACTTTAGTTTGGTCATAGATATGTGATTTAGTAAGAATTGATGAATGCTTTAGTTGAGTAAGTGGTTCGGCTAAGCATGAAAGGATAGAAAGTTGAATAAAAATCACTTTACGAGCCTTGGGGCTAAAGTGTAAATATGAGAAAGTTTAAGGGCAAAATAGTAATTTTGCTAAAGTATGAAATGTGGGTCAGTTTAGTCAATGTGTGTATTGAATAAGCTGATTTATTCATTATAGATCAAGAAAGACGAAGCCCGGATCGTAACCGAGGCAAAAGTAAGGTGGTGGACTAAATTGCATATTTCTATACTTTTCCGTATCGAGGTAAGTCTATGCATAAACAATGCATTCATACTTACAATTTGTTCATGATAGCTAGTGTGTAGCTTGTCTGAGATTGATTGAGAACCTATGTGGTCCAAGTAGAATGAATGTAGTAGAATTGTGAATGGATGTTTAATAGAGTAAGTAGACATGTGAATGTGTAGTGATAATGCTAGATGGTAGGCTAAGTGCGATACCATCCTAATGCATATTGACGATGAGCTGGCTACGTGCGATGCTATCGTTAGGTATATCGTTTAGTGGGCTAAGCGAGAAACCCCTATGATTACCTTTGTGGTAGGCTAAGTGCGATACCACCTTATTAAATGATTGTGGTGTGCTAAGTACGAAACCATCGAGACATTTACTGTGTGGGTTAACTGTGTTGATTAGCCATGTGATTGCATTATTGAGTAAAATAGTTGTGTGGATGTATTATTAAGTTAATTAGCTGTGTGGATGAATTATGGAGAAATAATGATGTGTTGTATATTGTGTAAATGTGACATTGAATGCAGGGGTGCATTTCGATGGTTATGAGTATGTGACTCATGATGTGTTGGAAGTGTGGTAAGGGTTAGAAAGAGTAAGCATAGTTGTTCATTACCTTTGGTAGTATAATGCTAATTGTTGTTTAGCTTATACTATGATGCTTAATTGTTTATGTGTAAACTTACTAAGCTCAAAGCTTACTCCTTTTCTTTTCCCTTGTCTTATAGAGTAAAAGTGTTGAATCGAGATACGAGGATCAATTGGAAGATCGCCCACACTATCAGCACACTTTGGTACATGAGACTTAATGTTTTGTATATGGCATGTATAGGGACTAGACAAGTTAGTGAATTTTGTTGTAAATGGCTAAGATGTGTTGGCCTTTAGATGGATAGCTTATTTTCTATAATGCCATGGTTGTTGGCTATTACATTATATGAAAGAAAGATGTAGTTTTCTATGTGAGATTGCACTTCAAATTGAGTTGATTATGACTGTGTTAGATGAGTATATGTTGTGTAGGCTAGAGGGGTGAAAAGAACTTGGCACATAGTTTTGTTCTTGTCTATGTGGATAGACACACGGGCGTTTGTCTAGGCCATGTGTGACACACACGCCACCAGCCCAGGCGTGTGACTCACCGGCCGTGTGTCCCCTGCATGTTAGTATTTGAAATCAGAATAGACCACGGACTAGCCACACGGGCGTGTGTCTAGGGCCTGTGGGATTAATTAGCATTGGCAACGGGCTAGCCACACGGGTGTGTGTCTAGACTCTAGGCCATGTTAAAGTAGTCAGTGTGCACCATGGGTGGTAAGCACGGGCGTGTGCCTTGGCCGTGGGGCATTGGCAGAATGCTGGGTTTTTAGGCACGGTTGGGGGACATGGGCATTTGTGTCCATGCACGGGCGTGTCTAATCATGCACGGGCGTGTGAGACCTGTATAAAAGTGGAAAATTTTAAGATTGGAAAAAGTTTCGATTTAGTCTCGAGAGCCCTCGTGTGTATGAGTGAGGCCTCGTAAGTCGAGAATGAGGTTGTTAAGATGACTTCAGAGAGTAGTTACGACGAGCCTAAGTGGCGATCAAGTGGTTTGAGTTTGGTAACGCCTCGGGCCCAGTTCTGGCGTAGAACCCGGGTAAGGGGTGTTACATTTAGTGGTATCAAAGCTATGGTTTAGTCGGTTCTAGGACTACCGTAGCAGGTGTAAGAGTCTAGCTATACATGCCATAAGTGTACAATGATAGTGTGGTGGTTTCTGATGATTTTAAATCTTGTTTTATATAGTATATGGATTCCGATCCATCGACTGCTGATGAAGCAACTAGTAATGTGCCGGCTCTTGCGCAAGGAACCGTGCCTGTTCAAAGTGGACCCGAGGTCAGGGGTCAATGGGAAGAGGCACGAGAAGCCTTTCTCCAGATGATGAGTAATTGGTACTCGGATTATGTTTGAGCGAACCCTAATGCTCAACCTCCTCCACCTCATCCTCTTATACCTCAGCCAAATCCAGTGGCTCCTCAAGGTATGGATGTAGTGAGGATATCGAAACCCCCGGTGGATAAGATTAGGAAACACAGGGCTGAGGAGTTTAGAGCTAAGGTAGATGATGACCCAGAGAGGGCGGAGTTCTGGTTGGAGAACTCTATGAGGGTGTTCGATGGACTCTCATGTACGCCTGAAGAGAGTTTGAAGTGTGTCGTATCCTTGCTGAGAGATTCGGCATACCATTAATGGAAAACGTTGACGCTAGTGGTCCCGAGAGAGCGGGTGACGTGGGACTTCTTTCTAGAAGAGTTCCGGAAGAAGTATATAAGCCAGAGGTTTACTGATTGAAAAAGGAAGGAATTCCTTGAGTTAAAACAAGGAAGAATGACAGTGGGGAAATATGAGCGTGAGTTTGTTAAGCTTAGCAAATACGCTCAAGAATGTGTATCGACTGAGACCATCTTGTGTAAGAGGTTCGAAGATGGGCTGAATGAGGACATCAAACTCCTAGTGGGCATTTTAGAGTTGAAAGAATTTGTGGTATTAGTTGAGAGGGCAAGTAAGGCCGAAGAGCTGAGTTCAGAAAAGAGGAGGGCTGTGAGTGAAGCCCGAGATGCTAGAAAGAGGCCGATGGGCAAGTCATACCAAGCCCAGTCGAAAAGATCCTCGGAAGTGAATCCTCGACGACAAGACACGGTGGGTTATTCGCATCGAGACTTGGGCAATACTCGCTCGGGCTCGAGAGTCCAAGCTCCCTCGATGGAAAGTGTGGGCAATACAAAGAGTAAACCGGAGTGCCCAAGTTGTGGTAGGTATCACACCGAAGAGTGTTGGGGAAATATTCGAAAATGTTATAAGTGTGGTTCCCCTGACCACTTTATCCGTAACTGCCCCAAGAGGGATGATAAGGAAGGGAGGCAAGAGCTGAGACCTAGTGATGTGTCTACGAGGGGTAGACCACCAAGGAACCCAAGAAGTGGGGCTAGTGGTAGAGGTGCGCCTAGAGATTCTGCTGTGAGACCAGAGGGTCGGGCACCTACGAGGACGTATGCCATTCGCGCTCGCGAAGAGGCATCCTCCCCTGATGTGATAACGGGTACTTTTTCTCTCTATGACACCTTTGTTATTGATTTAATAGATCCAGGGTCTACTCATTCTTATATTTGCATGAGATTGGCATCTAGTTTGAGTATGATCGTTGAGTCTACGGACATAGTGGTTAAGGTGTCAAACCCGTTAGGAAAGCATGTGTTGGTGGACAAAGTGTGTAAGAATTGTCGTTTATTGATTGAGAATCATTGTTTTTCGGCAAACCTTATGTTGTTCCGTTTGATAAGTTTTATTTAATCATAGGCATGGATTGGTTGACTACCCATAGTGTCTTAATGAACTGTGGTAGTAAGTTCATTGAATTGAAATGTGAGAGTGGAGATGTGGTTCGGGTTGAATCAGGTGGATCGGATAGTCTACTGGTGATGATTTCTTCCCTAGTGGTTGAGAAATGTTTGAGAAAAGGATGTGAGTCCTATCTTGCTTTTGTGTTGAATACTCAAGAGATTGGAGTAGAGTTTGAAAGCAGATTGCGGTGGTATGTGAGTATCCGGATGTATTTAGGAAGAGTTACCCGGATTACCTCCAAGTGAGAGAGGTCGAGTTTGGAATTGAGTTGGTTAGAAGGCAGCACCTATTTCAATTGCTCCATATAGAATGGCACCTATAGAGTTGAAAGAATGAAGGTTCAGATTGCAAGAGTTGACAGATAAAGGTTTTGTAAGACCGAGCTACTCGTCGTGGGGTGCCCTTAAGATTATTCTTGAAGAAGAAAGATGGTCTATGAGGTTGTGTATAGACTATAGACAACCGAACAAGGTGACGGTGAAGAATAAGTATCCTTTACCAAGGATTGATGATCTTTTGATCAACGAGAAGGGAGCTACTGATGTTCTCCAAGATAGACTTGAGGTCAAGTTATTATCATTTCAGTGAAAGAGCAAGATGTGTTAGCGCATTTCGGACAAGGTATGGCCATTATGAGTTTTTGGTTATGCCGTTTGGTTTGACGAATGCACCGGCGATTTTTATGGATCGATGAACCATGTTTTCAGACCGTATGTGGACAAGTTTGTAGTTGTCTTTATTGGCGACATATTGATCTATTCCTCAGGATGAGAACGATCATGAAGAGCATTTGAGAATTGTCTTGCAAACTTTGAGAGATAAGTAGTTGTATTCTAAGTTTAGCAAGAGTGAGTTTTGGTTCCGAGAGGTCAGATTCCTAGGACACATGGTGTCAGGTGATGGTGTCAGAGTTGACCCGAGTAAGATATCGACTGTTGTGGATTTGAAATCGCTGAGGAACGTGTTAGAAATCAGAAGTTTCTTGGGATTAGCAGGATATTACAGACGTTTCGTAAAGGGGTTCTCTGTGATTGCCACCCCGATGACGAAACTATTGCATAAAGATGTCAAGTTTGAATGGACTAAGACATGTCAACAGAGCTTCGAGAGACTGAAAACAATGTTGACTGAGGCACCGATTTTGGTTCAACCAGAATTGGGAAAAGAGTTCGTGGTTTAAAGTGATTCGTCGTTTAATGGTCTCAGTTGCGTGTTGATGCAAGAGGGTAAGGTAGTCGCTTATGCCTCGAGGCAGCTAAAGCCGCACGAGAAGAATTATCTGACTCATGATTTAGAGTTGGTTGCAATTGTTTTTGCGTTAATGATTTGGCGACATTACTTGTATGGTGAGAAGTGTCGAATCTTTACGGATCACAAGAGTTTAAAGTATTTGATGGATCAGAAGGATCTGAATCTGAGATAGAGACGATGGCTTGAGTTGTTGAAAGACTATGAGTTAGTCATTGACTACCACCCGGGAAAAGCGAATGTGGTTGCGGATGCCCTGAGTAGGAAATCCTTGTATACTCTAAGAGTTATGAGCACGAGTTTAGCATTGTCTGACGATGGTGCTATTTTGGCAGAGTTGAGAGCTAAGCCGCTATTTGTTCAACAGATATGTGAGGCTCAGAAAAATGACAAAGATGAGATGCAAGCTAAGATAGCTAAGTGCGGATCGTAAAGTGATTCTAATTTTCGAGTGGATTTGAATGGTTGTCGATGTATCGTGACAGAATTTGTGTTCCTAAAGATGAGGAGTTGATTGAAAGGTTTTGCATGAGGCCCTGGTGGATGTTTGTCAAGACATCCGGCGATGCGAAAATGTACAACGACTTAAGGAAGTTGTATTGGTGGACGAGTATGAAAAGAGATATTTGAGTATGTGACAAAGTGTTTAATTTGTCAACAATTGAAAGTCGAGCATCAAGTGCCTTGGGATTGCTTGACCCAAGAATGGTACCCGAATGGAAGTGGGATCGGATTACCATGGATTTTGTAATGGGGTTCTGAGATGACTCAAAAGAGAGATCTTTGTGTGGGTTGTTGTGGATAGATTGACAAAGTCGGCTCACTTTATTCCAAGACGTGTTGATTATTCTTTGGATAAGTTATTTGAGTTGTATGTGGAAGAGATAGTGAGATTGCATGGTGTACTGTGTCTATTATATCGGATAGAGATCCGAGGTTTACTTGAGATTTTGGAAGAAGTTGAAAAAGGCCATGGGTACGAGATTGAATTTCAGCACTGCGTTCCATCCGCAAACTGATGGTCAGTCTGAAAGAGTGATTCAAGTTCTAGAAGATATGCTTCGATGCTGTGTGCTAGAATTTGAAGGTAGTTGGGAGAGATATCTACCTTTGGTCGAATTCGCCTATAACAATAGTTATTAGTCAAGTATACAGATGGCACCGTATGAGGCTTTGTATGGTCGAAAGTGTCGAACTCCTTTGTATTGGACCGAGCTTAGTGAGAAGCGGATCCATGGGGTCGATCTAGTAAAAGAGACTGAGGAGAAAGTGAAAGTAATCCGTAATAGTCTGAAAAGTCGCCGGATGACCGACGTAAGTCGTACGCGGATCTGAAAGGAAAAGAAATTGAGTTTGAAGTGGGCGACAAAGTGTTTTTGAAAGTGTCCCCATGGAAGAAGATTATGAGATTTGAACGAAAAGGAAAATTGAGTCCAAGATTCATAGGACCGTATGAGATTACAGACAGAGTTGGGCCAGTAGCATACCGGTTGGCTTTACCAGTAGAGTTGGAAAAGATTCATAATGTGTTCCATGTGTCGATGTTGTGACGGTATCGCTCCGATCCTTCACATGTGATTCCTTCGACGGAAATTGAGATAAGACCGGATATGTCTTATGAAGAAGAGCCGATTAAGATCTTAGCTCGAGAAGTGAAACAGTTGAGAAATAAGAGCATAGCATTAGTGAAAGTGTTCTGGCAGAAACATGGTGTGGAAGAGGCTACGTGGGAAACGGAAGAAGCTATGAGAGAGCAACATCCAAACCTCTTTACTAGTAAGATTTTTGGGGACAAAAATCTCTAAAGGGGGAGAGTTGTAACATCCCAGTTTAGGGTCTAGTCGGAATAGTGGTGCGAGACCACAAATTCGAGGGTTATAAATGAGTTTTTGAGGTTTATGCCTTGTATGCATGCTAGTGTGAAAGTTTCATGAAGCAATTTTGTGAAATTGGGGTTGAATTGTCCAAAAGGACTAAATTGCAAAAGTTGCAAAATGTGCGTTTCTAGAAGCTATATGTGTGAAATAGCTTTAGATTATTAATTAGAGGTCCTTAAATAGCAATTTATCCAAATTCTAATATTTGGACAAAATTGGGCATGGATGAGTTAAAATTTGAAGTTTATCAAAAATGGCATTTTAGTCATTTAGTTATTAAATGATTAAATAGGTGAAAAGATGACAAAAATTCATCGATCTTCTCCCCCCAAGTCATCGAAAATTCCAATAGCCATTGTTAGGGCTCTTTCAATTTTTCAAGCTTGCTAGTAAGTGCTCCTAAGCCCGGTTTTTGATATTCTTCGTATTTTTGAAGTCTTAGTAGCATGAGTAAGCTATTTTTAGCTATTTGATGGGCTCTAAAGGATGTTCAAAAATGTGGTCATGTATGACATGCATGTATTTTGTTGTTTTATGGAAGATTATGAAAGCTTGATGTAGTAGAAACATCTTTTGTTAAGTGATTTTCCATGAAAATGCGTGTAGGGACTAGTTTGTGAAAAACTTTAGTTTGGTCATACATATGTGATTTAGTGAGAATTGATGAATGCTTTAGTTGAGTAAGTGGTTCGACTAAGCATGAAAGGATAGAAAGTTGAATAAAAATCACTTTACGAGCCTTGGGGCTAAAGTGTAAATATGAGAAAGTTTAAGGGCAAAATAGTAATTTGTCTAAAGTATGAAATGTGGGTCAATTTAGTCAATGTGTGTATTGAATAAGCTGATTTATTCATTATAGGTGAAGAAAGACGAAGCCCAGATCGTAACCGAGGCAAAAGTAAGGTGGTGGACAAAATTGCATGTTTCTATACTTTTGAGTATCGAGGTAAGTCTATGCATAAACAATGCATTCATACTTACAATTTGTTGATGATAGCTAGTGTGTAGCTTGTTCGAGATTGATTGAGAACTTATGTGGTCCAAGTAGAATGAATGTAGTAGAATTGTGAATGGATGTTTAATTGAGTAAGTAGACATGTGAATGTGTAGTGATAATGCTAGATGGTAGGCTAAGTGTGATACCATCCTAATGCATATTTACGATGAGCTAGCTATGTGCGATGCTATCATTAGGTATATCGTTTAGTAGGCTAAGTGAGAAACCCCTATGATTACCTTTGTGGTAGACTAAGTGCGCTACCACCTTATTAAATGATTGTGGTGTGCTAAGTGCGAAACCACCGAGACATTTGCTGTGTGGGTTAACTGTGTGGATTAGCCATGTGATTGCATTATTGAGTAAAATAGTTGTGTGGATGTATTATTAAGTTAATTAGCTGTGTGGATGAATTATGGAGAAATAATGATGTGTTGTATATTGTGTAAATGTGACATTGAATGCAGGGGTGCATTTCGATGATTATGACTATGTGACTCATGATGTGTTGAAAGTGTGGTAAGGGTTAGAAAGAGTAAGCATAGTTGTTCATTACCTTTGGTAGTATAATGCTAATTGTTGTTTAGCTTATACTATGATGCTTAATTGTTTATGTGTAAACTTACTAAGCTCAAAGCTTACTCCTTTTCTTTTCCCTTGTCTTATAGAGTAAAAGTGTTGAATTGAGATACGAGGATCAATTGGAAGATCGACCACACTATCAGCACACTTTGGTACATGAGACTTAATGTTTTGTATATGGCATGTATAGGGACTAGACAAGTTAGTGAATTTTGTTGTAAATGGCTAAGATGTGTTGGCCTTTAGATGGATAGCTTATTTTGTATAATGCCATGGTTGTTGGCTATTACATTATATGAAAGAAAGATGTAGTTTTTATGTGAGATTGCACTTCAAATTGAGTTGATTATGATTATGTTAGATGAGTATATCTTGTGTAGGCTAGAGGGGTGAAAAGAACTTGGCACATAGCTTTGTTCTTGTCCATGTGGATAGACACACGGCCAGCCCACGAGCGTGTGACTCAGCCGTGTGTCCCCTGCATGTTAGTATTTGAAATCAGAATAGACCACGGACTAGCCACACGGGCGTGTGTCTAGGGCGTGTGGGATTAATCAGCATTGGCCACGGGCTAGCCACACGGGCGTGTTTCTAGACTCCAGGCTACGTTAAAGTAGTCAGTGTGCACCACGGGTGGTAAGCACGGGCGTGTGAGACCTGTATAAAAGAGGAAAATTTTAAGATTAGAAAAAGTTCCGGTTTAGTCTCGAGAGCCCACGTGTGTATGAGTGAGGCCTCGTAAGTCGAGAATGAGGTTATTGAGATGACTTCAGAGAGTAGTTACGACGAGCCTAAGTGGCGATCAAGTGGTTTGAGTAAGGGGTAAGGGGTGTTACAGTAAGTGTCGGACTCCTTTGTATTGGACCGAGTTTAGTGAGAAGCGGATCCATGGGGTCGATCTAGTAAAAGAGACTGAGGAGAAAGTGAAAGTAATCCGTAATAGTCTGAATGCTGCTTCGGACCGACAGAAGTCGTACGCGGATCTGAAAAGAAAAGAAATTGAGTTTGAAGTGGGTGACAAAGTGTTTTTGAAAGTGTCCCCATGGAAGAAGATTATGAGATTTGGACGAAAAGGAAAATTGAGTCCAAGATTCATAGGACCGTATGAGATTACAGACAGAGTTGGGCCAGTAGCATACCGATTGGCTTTGCCGGTAGAGTTGGAAAAGATTCATAATGTGTTCCATGTGTCGATGTTGCGACAGTATCGCTCCGATCCTTCACATGTGATTCCTTCGACGAAAATTGAGATAAGACCGGATATGTCTTATGATGAAGAGCCGATTAAGATCTTGGCTTGAGAAGTAAAACAGTTGAGAAATAAGAGCATGGCACTAGTGAAAGTGTTATGGAAAAAACACGGCGTGGAAGAGGCTACGTGGGAAACGGAAAAAGCTATGAGAGAGCAACATCTAAACCTCTTTACTGGTAAGATTTTCGGGTGCGAAAATCTCTAAAGGGGGGAGAGTTGTAACATCCCGATTTAGGGCCTAGTTAGAATAGTGGTGCGAGACCACAAATTCGAGGTTTATGAATGAGATTTTGAGGTTTATGCTATGTATACATGCTAGTGTGAAAGTTTCATGAAGTAATTTTGTGAAATTGCGGTTGAATTGTCCAAAAGGACTAAATTGAAAAAGTTGCAAAATGTGAGATTCTAGAAGCTATTTGTGTGAAATAGCTTTAGAATATTAATTAGAGGTCCTTAAATAGCAATTTTCCCAATTTCTAATTTTTTGGACAAAATTGGGCATGGATGAGTTAAAATAGAAAGTTTATCAAAAAGGGCATTTTTGTCATTTAACAATTAAGTGATTAAAATAGGAGAAAAGATGACAAAATTCATTCATCTTCTTCTCCAAGGCTGCCGAAAATTGAGAGAGCCATTGTTAGGGTTCTTCAAAATTTTCAAGCTTGTTAGTAAGTGCATCTAAGCCCCGTTTTTTATATTATTTGTATTTTTGAAGTCCTTATTGCATGAGTAAGCTATTTTTAGCTATTTGATGAGCTATGACGGATGTTCAAAAATGTGGCCATGTATGACATGCATGTATTTTGATGTTTTATGGAAGATTATGAAAGCTTGATGTAGTAGAAACATCTTTTGTTAAATGAGTTTCCATAGAAAATGCATGTAGGGACTAGTTTGTAAAAATCTGGAGTTTGGTCATACATGTGTGATGTAGTGAGAATTGATGATTGCTTTAGTTGAGTAAGTGATTCAGCTAAGCATGAAAGGCTAGAAAGTTGAATAAAAATCACTTTATGAGCCTTGGGGCGTTAGCGTAAATATGAAAAAGTATAGGGGCAAAAGGGGTAATTATGCCAAAGTATGAGATGTGGGTCAATTTAGTCAATGTGTATATTGATGAGTTGAATTATATCAAGAAAGACAAAGCCCGGATCGAAACCGAGGCAAGAGCAAAGTGGTGGACTAAATTGCACGTTTCTATACTTTTGAGTATCGAGGTAAGTCTATGCATAAACAATGCATTCATACTTACAATTTGTTAATGCTAGCTAGTGTATAGCATGGTTGAGAATGATTGAGAACCTATGTGGTTCAAGTGAAATGAATGGATGAATGATTAGGTAAGTAGATTTGTGAATGTGTAGTAATAATGCTAAATGGTGGGCTAAGTGCGATCCATCCTAATGCATATTGACGATGAGCTGGCTATGTGCGATGCTATCGTTAGGTATATTATCTAGTGGGCCATGTGCGAAACCACTATGAATACCTTGTTGGTAGGCTAAGTGCGATACTACGTTATTAATTGATTGTGGTGGGCTTAGTAAGGAACAACCGAGAGATTTGCTGTGTGGATGTGATAGTGAGTAGCATAGCTGTGTGGATGTATTATTGAGAAATAATGATGTGTTGTATATTGTGTAAATGTGATATTGAAAGCGGGGATGCATTTCAATGGTTATGAGTAAGTGACACATGATGTGTTGGAAATGTGGTAAGGGATAGGAAGAGTAAGCATAGTTGTACATTATATGTTAGTATAATGCTAATTGTTGTTTAGCTTATACTATGGTGCTTAATTGTTTATGTGTAAACTTACTAAGCTCAAAGCTTACTCCCTTTCTTTTCCCTTGTCTTATAGAGCAAAAGTGTTGAATCGAGATACGAGGATCATTTGGAAGATCTCCCACACTATCAGCACACTTTGGTACATGAGACTCAATGTTTTGTATATGGCATGTATAGGGGATAGACAAGTTAGTGAATTTTATTGTTTATGGCTATGATGTGTTGGCCTTTAGATGGATAATCTATTTTGTATAATGCCATAGTTGTTGGCACTTTATTATATGAAAAGATGTAGTTATCTAAGTGAGATTGTAATATTTTGAGTTGATTATGGATGTGTTGAATGAGTGCATGTTGTGTATGCTAGAATGGTGAAAAGAATTTGGCAAATAGCTTTGTTCTTGTCCATGTGGGTAGACACACGGGCGTGTGTCTAGGCCATGTGTGACACACGGTCAGTCCATGGGCGTGTGACTTTGTCGTGTGTCCCCTGCATGGTAGTATTTTGAATCAGAATAGACCACGGACTAGTCACACAGGCGTGTGCCTAGAACGTGTGTGTTAATCAGTGTTGGCCACGGGCTAGCCACACAGGCGTGTGTCTAGACTCTAGGCCGTGTTAAGATAGTCAGTGTGCACCACGGGCGGAGAGAACGGGCGTGTGCCCTAACCATGGGGCATTGGCAGAATGCTTGAGTTTTCATGCACGGGTAGTGACCATGGGCGTGTGTGACCTCCACGAGCATCCCAAATCTTACACGGGCGTGTGATTCCTGTATAGATGGAAAAGTTTTAAAAATCGTAGAAGTTTCGATATAGTCTCGAGAGCCCTCGTGTGTATGAGTGAGGCCTCGTAAGTCGAGAATGAGATGTTGAGGTGACTTAAGAGAGTAGTCACATTGAGCCTAGTGGCGGTCATGAGGTTTTAATATGGTAACGCCTCGGGCTCGGTTCCGGCATTGAATACGGGTAAGGGGTGTTACACAGGTAATCCCCAGCCTTAGATGATTTGGAGCTGCAAGGGACTCGGAGGTGGCCACACGTTCGCTAGTATTTTATTCTAGACCTAATTATTTAAATTTTTATATTGGGTTGATATTTATGTAATAAGGCCTCTGGTGATTTTAATTTCTTTAAATTGGGTTTAATTTCACGTTTTAAACTACCAAACTGATACAAACAAATTTTCAGAAATAATAACTGTTTTAAAAAGACAAACTCACATTTTCAAACTTCAAAATGACATTCATTAGAGTAGCTTCCGCGGGTTTTTAACCAACTAAGAAACCAACAGTAATAAACATGGCTATCGTTTAAAAACGGATTTTTCTCAACAAGCTTGATTTCGAAAAATACTTCAATGTGACACATCAGATCGGTCGTAACTTCTAGGCTCGATTTGGGGTGTTACAATTAAGGGCCGAAAAACTGGTTCGCAAGGGTTGTGAGGCGTTCCTAGCCTATATTGGTGTATCTCGATTACGAGGGTCCTACATTTGGAGATATATCGAGCAGCGATTATGGATTTTTTCGATGTATTTCTGATGAGCTCCACGGGTTGCCACCGAAGCGCAAAGTTGAATTTGGTATTGAGCTCCCGCTCGAGAGCAGCTCGGTGTCCATCGCTCCTTATAGGATGGCACCAGAAGGCTGGTGGAGTTAAAAGCTCAAATCCAAGAACTGCTAGACGGAGGATTCATTCAACCGAGTGTGTCTCCTTGGAGAGCATTAGTGTTGTTTGTGAAGAAGAAGGATGGATCCATGCGCACGGGCATCGATTATCGGCAGTTGAATAAACTGACTATCAAGAATTAATATCCCTTGCCAAGGATAGATGATCTATTTGATCAGCTGCAATGAGCTTCAGTTTTCTCCAAAATAGATCTTCGTTCTGGGCACCATCAGCTGAGAGTTAAGGAGGCTGATGTGTATAAGACTGCGTATAGGACTCGTTATGGTCATTACGAGTTCCTAGTGATGCCAATTGGGCTGACGAATGCACCAGCTGCTTTCCTGGATCTGATGAACCGAGTGTTCCAGCCCTATCTGGATCGGTTTGTGGTAGTGTTTATAGACGATATTCTGGTGTATTTGAGAACCGAGGAGGATCACGATGCACATCTTTGAATTGTTCTGCAGGTTCTGAGGGAGAAGCAGCTATATGCCAAGTTCAGCAAGTGTGAGTTCTGGCTGCGAGAGGTGACATTTTTGGGTCATGTGGTGTCTACCGAAGGGATTAGGGTTGATCCTCGAAAAATTGAAGCCATACTGGATTGGAAACCACCAAGACCGATTCGAGATTCAAGCTTTCGGTCCTGTTTGGATATTATAGACATTTTGTCGAGGGGTTTTCTGTGATTATTGCACCTCTGACTAGGTTACTGCGTAAAGGGGTATCGTTCAATTGGGTGATAAGCGCAAGAAGAGAGTTTTGAGAAATCAAGAAAGTTTCGACCGAGGCCCCTGTTTTAACACAACCCAGTGCAGGAAGGAATTTCTCGTCTCTGATGATGCATCACACATTGGATTGGGTTGTGTCTTGATGCGCGAGAGGGTAAGGTGGTTGCTTATGCGTCTCGCCGACTTAAGCCTCACGAGGCGAATTACCCAACTCATGACTTGGAGTTAGCCGCAGTGGTTTTTGCACTGAAAATTTGGAGGCACCACTTATACGGTGAGAAGTGTATCATTTACACATATCACAAGAGCCTCAAATACCTCATTACTTAGAAGGAGCTGAATCTTAGGCAGCGAAGATGGTTAGAGCTGCTTAAGGATTATGACTGCTCAATTGAGTATCACCCTGGTAAGGCTAACGTGGTAGCTGACGCACTGAGGCGTAGGGCTGTATCTGATTTGAGAGCAATGTTTGCTCGTCTCAGCTTGTATGACTATGGTAGCTTGTTGGCTGAGCTTCAAGTGAGACTGATGTGGACTGGGCAAATTAAGGGGAAATATTTGTTGGATGAGTCACTGGTTCCTCGTTTTCGACAGGTTGAGAATGGGGAAACTTCGAATTTTGGGTTGAATAGTAAGGGAGTACTGTGTTTCTGTGGGAGAGTTTGTGTACCGAGGGATTCTGATCTGAGGTAGTCTATACTGCAGGACGCGCATGGTAGTCCATATGCTCTGCATCCTGGCGGGAACAAGTTATACCGAGATCTTCGTGAGCTATACTAGTGGCCAGGACTGAAACGAGAAGTTACTGATTTTGTGAGTAAGTGCTTGACGTGCCAGCAAGTTAAGATTAAACATCAGCTACCTTTAAGGTTACTGCAGCCAGTTAAGATTCCACTTTGGAAGTGGGAGAGGGTAACCATGGATTTTGTGAGTGTGCTGCCCTTAATGCCTCCTAAGAAGGATTCTGTATGGGTTATTGTAGACCGACTGACTAAATCTGCCCATTTTATGCCAGTCCGTACTAATTACTCATTGTAGAAGCTGGCAAAGTTGTATGTGGCTGAGATTGTGGGATTGCATGGGGTACCGATTTCCATCATATCTGACAGAGACCCACGATTCACATCTCGGTTCTAAAAGAAATTACACGAGGCTTTGGGTACTAGATTGAACTTCAGTACTGCATTCCATCCTCAGACAGATGGTCAATCAGAGAGGATGATTCAAATACTGGAGGACATGTTAAGAGGTTGTGTAATTAATTTTCGAGGTAGCTGGGAAGACTATATACTGCTAGTAGAGTTCGCGTATAATAGTAGCTACCAGTCTAGTATTCAGATGGCACCGTACGAGGCGTTATATGGTCGTAGGTGCCGTACTCCTACCTATTGGACTGAGCTCGGCGAGCGGCGACTTTTGGGGCCAGAGTTAGTTTCTAATACTGAAGAAAAGGTAAAACTGATTCGAGACCGGTTGAAGGAAGTATCTGATAGACAGAAGTCTTACGCGGATCTTAAACGTTGAGAGATTGAGTATTCTGTGGGGGACTCCGTATTTCTCAAGGTCTCCCCATGGAAAAAGATACTGAGGTTTGGACGGAAGGGTAAGCTTAGCCCTAGGTTCATTGGGCCATACCGTATACTGAAGCGCGTTGGACCAGTTGCCTATCAACTTGTGTTGCCTCCAGAATTAGATCGGATTCACGATGTGTTCCACGTCTCCATGCTGAGGCGTTATCGCTCTGATCCCACGCATTTAGTACCAATCGAAGAGATTGAGGTTAGACCAGATCTGACCTTCGAGGAGGAGCCATGTAGATATTGGACCGTGAGGTTAAAATACTGAGGAAGAAATCTATTCCGCTAGTCAAAGTGCTTTGGCGCAATCACAGTTCAAAAGAAGCCACGTGGGAACCTGAGGAGGCAATGCGTAGGCAATACCCTCATCTGTTCTGATCAGGTAAATTTTGAGGCCAAAATTTCATTAAGGGGGGTAGAGTTGTAATGCCCCAAAAGTTTAAGTCTTTAATTTTTGCATGTTATGACATAAATTACTTGTTTGCTGTAATGGCTAGGTGTTTTGGGGGTGTATGGGAGTGTTTGAGAAGTGTAACACCCCAAACTCGGCCTAGACGTTACGACTGAATCTGACGTGTCACATCAAACTGACGTTTGTAAGCCGGCAAGTTCGGAAAAACTCAATACAAAACATTTATTCTTTGTGATACTTTTAGGATAGTATTTTCGTAAACACATTATTTCCTTGTTAATCAAAGCATTTATTAAAAAGAATTAAATATCGCAGAAGCTCGTTTGAGTTGTATTTTTATTTTTTTAAGGTTTGAAAATCGAAATTTCCTTTAAAAACCGTTGTCGTTTTAAAACTCGCGTTTCCTAGTCTAGCAGGTAGTAATGAAAAGAGAATACCAATTAAAAGTTAAAAATCCCAAATGGCCTTATTACAGAATCATTAGCCCAACATATTAAAATTAAATAAAATAAAATAACTAAGTTCACGAGTAAAACATATCGAGCGTGTGGCCACCTCCGAGTCCCTCGCAGCTCCAAATCGTCTAAGACTGGGGATTACCTGCACAATTAAGGAAAAGGGTGAGTTACGAGAACTCAGTGTGTAATCCCTCATTACGGTAACAGTCTGGGCCTAAGCCCTATTCAGTAACAGTCTCGGCCTAAGTCCTATGTAGTAACAGAGTGGGGAAAAGCCCAAAATCATGTCAATGCAAGCAGAATACAGCCCAACCCAGTCCAACAATCACACCACCCGTACCAACCCTACACACCATGTGGGGACCAAGTCGACCCACCCAGCCCTACACACCAATAACGCAGTCGAGCTGCTAATATCTACGCAGCAAAGCTGCCAATAACAGTATACGTTGCAAAGCCACTAAATCAGTAAATCGTGACATAGCCACTAGCACAGTACTTCCTCCAAAATACAAAGTCCAACCCAATGCAGCATGTCATGTCATATATAACCCATGTAAGCAGTATATCACTATCATAATCAATCATACAAAATACACATGCACCACTTATACTACCACTAAGGGTATAACGGTCCTTTGGTCGATTGGGAGTAAAACGGTAATTCACCCCTCGGGGGTATTCCGGTAATTTTACCCATTAAAGGTATTTTGGTAATTTCAGTAGTTCCACCCCTTGAGCGTATTTCAGTAAATTCAGTATTTCTACCCCTTGAGGGTATTTCAGTAAATTCGGACATCTAACGGCCTTTCCAGAGGCCTATTATCGCCTCGAGCGACACAGATACCCTTTCTGGTCAGAACGGTGAAATTGGGCTTAAAGCCCAATTTTTGGCCCAAATGGGCCCACACGTTCGTGTGGCCTATGCAGCCCATTTTCGGTCACGATTCTGCGAACCTCACAGCCACATCTATTATCCGGCACTTACCATGGATTTCGCCCCTGTGGGCCCATTAGCCCACTGGCCCCACTTGGCCCACTTCGGCCACTAAACCCATTAGGAAATGAGAAAAAGAAAGAAGTTTTCCCCAGAGAATTCGGCACTAAGAACTTGCTCTCATTTGATCCCGAAAGCACCAAAAGGTCACTTGCAACAGACACTTAGGAAGAAAAGAAACACGAAAATGCCAAAAAGAACCAAAACCCGAAAATGCTCCCAAACGACCCCTCAGCCGAATTTGCATCATACAAACCTCCTAGCCGAAATTTCCATCCTACCTAAACTCCCAATTTCGGCCAACACTCCCACTCACATCCACTTCCCCGATTTTCTCCACCACAATCTCCTAGAATTCCTTCCATCCTTCCATTTGAAATTTTTGACCAAGTCTTCCACTTCCCCTGTAGAGTTTGATCCAAACTCTACTTCTTTCACTCTCAAGACATAAAATAAAAGTCCCCAATTGCTATTCGTGGGATTCGAACCCCACTCCTCCTTGTTATCCCATTGACGCCACACCACTAAGTCCCAACAGGCTCTTTACGTCACAAAACACACATAAATATACTTAAGTCCTACTGCTAACAGCCCTCTCCTCTTAAGAGCCAAAAACTAAAATTTTTCCAAAGCTTAGACTCAAGCCCAGGCCTCCCTAGAACCCCCAAATTAACTCAAATAGCTAGCCATTCAAGAACAACATGAAATTTAAGCAAAATTACAGACCCCTAATTTTTGGGGCGATACAACTCTACCCCCTTAAAGAAATTTTGGCCTCGAAATTTACCTGATCAGAAGAGGTGAGGGTATTGCTGTCGCATCGCCTCTTTAGGCTCCCACGTGGCTTCCTCTGAACCGTGGTTACGCCATAGCACCTTGACTAACAGAACAGATTTCCTCCTCAGTACCTTAACATCACGATCCAGTATTTGCACCGGTTCTTCCTCAAAGGTCTGATTAGGTCTAACCTCGATCTCCTCCACCGGCACTATATGAGAGGGATCAGAACGATATCGTCTCAGCATAGAGACATGGAACACATCATGTATACGATTTAACTCAGGAGGCAGCTCCAGCTGATAGACAACCAGTCCCAGACGCTTTAATATCCGATAAGGTCCGATGAATCTAGGGCTCAGCTTGCCTTTCCGTCCAAATCTTAGAATCTTCTTCCATGGTGAGACCTTTAAGAAGACAAAATCCCCCACCGTGTACTCAATCTCTTTACGCTTTAGATCAGCATACGACTTTTTCCTATCAGATGCTTCTTTTAATCGATCTCAGATCAACTTTACTTTTTCCTCGATTTCAGAAATCAGCTCTGGCCCCAACACTCGTCGCTTACCCAGTTCTGTCCAACAAGTAGGGGTACGACACCTACGACCATATAACGCCTCGTACGGAGCCATCCGAATACTGGATTGATAGCTGTTGTTATAAGCAAATTCTGTTAATGGCAAATAGTCTTCCCAATTGCCCTTGAAATCAATTACACAGCTTCTCAGCATGTCTTCCAATATCTGTATTACCCTCGGTGACCATCGATCCGAGGATGAAATGCCGTCTTTGAAATCTAACCTTGTACCCAAAGCTTCGTGTAACACTCTCGTAACGTGGCGTGAATCGGGGTCCGCATCGAAATGTTAGACACTTTGGTACCCCATGCGACCTCACAATCTCTGCCACGTATAACTTGGCCAACTTCTGCAACGAGTATTCAGTGCGAACCGGTATAAAGTGGGCGGACTTGGTCAGTCGATCAACAATAACCCATACCAAATATTTCTTAGTAGGCGTCAGGGGTATCCCACTAACAAAATCCATGGTTACCCTCTCCCACATCCAGAGTAGAATTTTAATAGGTTGCAGTAATCCAGAAGGCAGTTGATGCTCAGCCTTCACTTGCTGGCATGTCCAACACTTACCTATGAAATCGGTGACCTCACGCTTAAGCCCTGGCCACCAGTACAGTTCACGCAGGTCTCGGTATAACTTGTTCCCACCAGGATGCATAGCGTATGGACTACTATGCACCTCCTGCAGTATAGACTGCCTTAACTCAGAATCCATCGGTACATAAACTCTCTCACAGAATCATAATACTCCCTCACTATTCAGCCCAAAATCCACCGTCTCTCCCTTCTTCACCAGTTAAAAACGAGGAATCAACGATTCATCCAGCAATTGCTTCTCCTTAATTTGATCAATCCAAGTCGGTCTCACTTGAAGTTCAGCTAACAGACTACCATCCTCAAACAGGCTGAGACGAGCAAACATTGCTCTTAGATCAGATACAACCTTACGGCTCAATGCATCCGCTACTACGTTAGCTTTTCCCGGATGGTACTCAATCGAGCAATCATAATCCTTAAGCAACTCTATTCATCTTTGTTGCCTAAGATTTAACTCCTTCTGAGTAAGGAGGTACTTGAGGCTTTTATTGTCGGTATAAATGATCGACTTCTCCCCGTACAAGTAATGTCTCCAAATCTTTAGTGCGAATACCACCGCAGCTAATTCCAAGTCATGAGTGGGGTAATTCACTCGTGCGGCCTAAGCTGACGAGACGTATACGCCACCACCTTACCCTCTTGCATCAGCACACAACCCAAACCAGTGTGCGACGCATCACAGTAGATAATGAATTCCTTTCCAGACTCTGGCTGTATTAATACCGGGGCTTCATTCAGAATCTTCTTCAGTTTCTCAAAACTCTCCTGCTATTTATTAGTCCAATTAAACGGTACCCCTTTACGCAGTAACTTGGTTAGAGGTGCAGCAATCATTGAAAGCCCCTCAACGAACCGTCTGTAATACCCGGCCAGACCCAGAAAACTTTGAATCTAAGATACAGTCTTTGGTGGTTTCCAGTCCAATACAACCTCAATTTTCTTAGGATCAACCCTAATCCCCTCGGCAAACACTACATGACCCAGAAATGTCACCTCCCGCAGCCAAAGCTCGCACTTGCTGAACTTGGCATAACGCTACTTTTCTTTTAGTATTTGCAGAATAATTCGGAGATGCGAATCATGATCCTCCTCGGTTCTTTAATATACCAGAATTTCATTTATAAACACCACTATGAACCGGTCCAAGTAGGGTTGGAAAACCCGGTTCATCATATCCATGAAAGCAGCTGGTGCATTCGTCAACCCAAATGGCATGACATGAAACTCGTAATGTCCATAACGAGTCCTGAATGAAGTCTTGTACACATCCGCCTCCTTAACCCTTAGCTGATGGTACCCCGATCTAAGATCTATCTTGGAGAAAACTGAAGCTCCTCGCAGCTGGTCGAACAGGTCGTCTATCCTTGGTAATGGGTACTTGTTCCAGCGACCCTTTCCAAAACCCGCAACATCGCTTGGGACAGGGCATCATCCCTACCGGCTCAGTCATGAGACCCCGTCTCGATCCTTTCGGTGAGGCCGGCGCTTCCCTAGCGGGCATGTGTCCACGATCTTTGAAGATCCAGCCCTAGCACTTCAGCCTCTACCACGGCCACGAGTACCCCTTCCGCGCCCTCTTGTGCTCATATCGCTGTAGCGTATTTATTTGATTTAAGAGTTTTATGCATCAGCTTATAATTCTCATAATTATTAATAGCTATTTTATGATGAACAGTAATTAGGGTTGTTTTCGCAGATCGAATTCTTACTATAGTTTTTAGTCTCCTATAGTCTCAATTTCTCTAACTAAAGAGTTTCAGTGTACTACTACTATCCCTAGCAGTTTCTCAGTATAATCATTTCAGTATATGCCAAGTACAATGTCAGAGAACTTACAGATTTTGTGCCGGAGACTCGGTGTGCCACACTTTCAGTAACAACATTACTTTCCCAACCAAAATTTAAACAGATTAGAGAAAAAATTTCAAAACCCATTCCACAGCCGAGTTTTGCAACCTGACTCTGATACCACTAAATGTAACACCCCAAACCCAGCCTAGACATTACTATCGGATCTGACGTGTCACATCAAAGTGACGTTTGTAAACCGGGAAGTTCGAAAAAACTCAATACAAAACATTTATTCTCTGTGATACTTTTAGGATAGTATTTTCGTAAACACATTATTTACTTATTAATCAAAGCATTTATTAAACAAAATTAAATATCGCAGAAGCTCGTTTGAGTTGTATTTTTTATCTTTTTAAGGTTTGAAAATCGAAATTTCCATTAAAAAACGTTGTCATTTTAAAACTCGTGTTTCCTAGTCTAGCAGGTAGTAATGAAAAGAGAATACCAATTAAAAGTTAAAAATCCCAAATGGCCCTATTACAGAATCATTACCCCAACATATTAAAATTAAGTTAAATAAAATAACTAAGTTCACGAGTAAAACATATCGAGCGTGTGGCCACCTCCGAGTCCCTCGCGGATCCAAATCGTCTAAGACTGGGGATTACCTGCACAGTTAAGGAAAAGGGTGAGTTACGAGAACTCAGTGTGTAATCCCTCATTACGGTAATGATGCAGGCCTAAGCCCTATTCGATGTGATGCCGGGCCTAAGCCCTATGTGCGATACAGAGTGGGGCAAAGCCCAAAATCATGTCAATGCAAACAGAATACAACCCAACCCAGTCCAACCATCACACCACCCGTACCAACCCTACACACCATGTGGGGACCAAGTCGACCCACCCGATTACTACACACAATAACGCAGCCTGAAATTTGCTAATATCAACGCAGCAAAGCTGCCAATAACAGTAAACGTGGTTGAGCCACTAGAATCAATATACGTGGTAAAGCCACTAAATAAATATACGTGGCAAAGCCACTAGATTAGTAAATCGAGGCATAGCCACCAGTACAGTACTTCATCCAAAATACAAAGCCCAACCCAATGCAGCATGTCATGTCATATATAATCCATGTATGCAGTATATCACTATCATAATCAGTCATACAAAATACACATGCACCACTTATACTACCACTAAGGGTATAATGGTCCTTTGGTCGGTTGGGAGTAAAACGATAATTCACCCCTCGGGGGTATTCCGGTAATTTTACCCAATGAGGGTATTTTGGTAATTTCAGTAGTTCCACCCCTTGAGGGTATTTCAGTAAATTCAGTATTTCTACATCTTAAGGGTATTTCAGTAAATTCAGACATCTAACGGCCTTTCCAGAGGCCTACTGTTGCCTCGAGCGACACAGATACCCTTTCTGGTCAAAACGGTGAAATTGGGCCTAGAGCCTAATTTTTGGCCCAAACGGGCCCACACACTCGTGTGGCCCATTCAGCCCATTTTCGGTCATGGTTCTGCGAACCTCGCAGCCACATCTATTATCCGACACTTACCATGGATTTTGCCCATGTGGGCCCATTAGCCCACTGGCCCCACTTGGCCCACTTCGGCCCAACAAGGCCCATTACGGCCTAAGCCCACGAGAAAGTTCGTGGCTCTCCCAACAGTCTATCACCAACGTTTGTGGCTCAGTTTATCTCTACGAGCACTCACACGCTCGAGTGATCTCGGATGCCGAAGTTTTGACTTATCAGTTTTCGGCTTTAGCCGATTCACAGTTCATCAGGGTGTGAATACACACCTCCATTCATCGCATTGACAGATCTAAAGTGGGTGTACGATTACACACCTTGATTATGAATGTGCCACGAATCCCTTAACACTGAACCTACGTTAAAATAAGACTATCAGTTAGTCATCCCATCAAAGAGTTATCCTCCTTCCCCTCTACCAAAACCGAAACAACACTTATACATACCGTGATTAACCATGTTTTCCTAAGTCCTCCAAAAGTCAGCGAAGATTAAGAACCTTTGAATGGACTCTGCGTTATAATCCACTCCTTATTAAAAGAGATACAATAAACATGTGGTTAAAACCCACCCCTAATAAATACAAAGCGAGAATGCTTACTTGATCAAGGCTAAGAGACGTATCGATTGCTTCCGAACGCTTGCCCCTTCCTACACTTCGAGTGAACCTACATACCAACCAACATCAGACTACAGAAGGTAGGGAAGATTCGGCACTAGAGAGACAAGAATGATACTCACCACGAAAATAATTGAAAGAAAGTCAATATAACTTACTCTTCAAATTCGACAAGACAAGTTTCCTTGAGTACGGCCCCAGAGATGAGACTGTAAAAGAAGGATAAGAAGAGATTGATTTCGATTTACTCAACTTAAAGGACACAAGGAGAAACGTTAAGGACAACGAAGAAGATAGGTTCAGCTATCTTGAAGGGCATAGAAAAGAAGACGAGAGGAAAAGAGGAGATTGAATTCGGCCAAGATGCTGTCGAAAAGAGAAAGAACGAACTTGCGCACAAGTCAAATCGGTAAGGAAGCAAATGAGAAAAAGAAAGAAGTTTTCCCCAGAGAATTCAACACTAACAACTTGCTCTCATTTGATCCCAAAAGCACCAAAAGGTCACTTGCAACAGACACTTAGGAAGAAAAGAAACACAAAAATGCCAAAAAGAACCAAAACCCAAAAATGCTCCCAAATGACCCCTCAGCCGAATTTGCATCATACAAACCTCTTAGGAAAAATTTCCATCCTACCTAAACTCCCAATTTCGGCCAACACTCCCACTCACATCCACTTCCCTAATTTTCTCCACCACAATCTCCTAGAATTCCTCCCATCCTTCCATTTGAAATTTTTGACCAAGTCTTCCACTTCCCCTGTAGAGTTTGACCCAAACTCTACTTCTTCCACTCTCAAGACACAAAATAAAAGTCCCCAATTGCTATTCGTGGGATTCGAACCCCACTTCTCCTTGTTATCTCATTGACGCCACACCACTAAGTCCCAACAGGCTCTTTGCATCAAAAAACACACATAAATATACTTAAGCCCTACTGCTAACAGCCCTCTCCTCTTAAAGGCCAAAAACTAAAATTTTTCCAAAGCTTAGACTCGAGCCCAGGCCTCCCTAGAACCCCCAAATTCACTCAAATAGCTAGCCGTTCAAGCACAACATGAAATTTAAGCAAAATTACAAACCCCTAATTTTTGGGGCGTTACAAGAAGCCTGGGTTCAAGTCTTGGCTTTTGCAGAATTTTTAGTTTTGCTCTTAAATGAATCTGGACACTGGCATATAGGCCTTTTAAATAAGGGTGCTTGTTTTATGTCACAAAAAGAGTTTGTGGTCTAG
This sequence comes from Gossypium sturtianum, assembly GCA_025698515.1. Lineage (NCBI taxonomy): Eukaryota > Viridiplantae > Streptophyta > Magnoliopsida > Malvales > Malvaceae > Gossypium > Gossypium sturtianum. Next base: position 65,442,969 of record CM046950.1, on the reverse strand, counting down.
TGGCAAGGTGGCGTGTTGTGATACTCGGAGGTCTGAGGTTCAAGTCCTGGAATACACAATGGAGTGTTTATTTTACTGCTGGAGCTGTATAGGTAGTGGAGTTAGACTGAAACATAGCAAAAGGGAGTTTGAATGGAATTTGAATGGAATTTGAACTGGTCATGGAGAGGTTTAAGGAGAGATTTTAGGAGGAAATCAAAGAGTTTTCTTGTGGGGAGAGTAGTGCCGAATTTGGTGTCTAGCTACTCAGAAATTTGGTAGAGACTTCTTTCGGTATAGTCATTGTTCGATTTTCTTAGAGACTTCTTTCGGTATAGTCCTTGTTTGGTTTTCTTTCTTTTGGCATTTTTTCTTCTTTTTTGTTTCTCCCTGGCTGAATTGGTTTTTGTGTCTTGGCATCGTAAATCACTTTGGCCGAATATGCTATCTCTGGATCATTGCTGCTTTCGCCTCTCTTGCTCTATTCTTAAAGAAATAGCCGAACCTTTCTTGTTTTTCTTCTCAACATTTCTCTTTTCCTTTTTGACTGAGTGGCCGACTCTCTCTTTTTCTTTCCCTGCTGTGCTAATCGGTTTTGGTAGTAGGCGGCGATTTCTTCTTCTGTTCATAACACTTTGGTAAGCCAAATACTACATCTTCTCTTTTCCCCTCTCTTTTGTTTCTCCTCTTTTCCAATATTGACTGAACATCATAAATCTTGCCTTGTTATTTCGAAACCATTTGGATGATAATCTCTGACAATTGGTGGAGCATTGACTGCCTTACTTCTCTGCACATCTCTGCTTTCTTCTTCGGATACTTCTTTGGCCGAATACTATGGGGTAAGTAGGTTTATTTTGTAGTATTGGCCGAATACCCAAACTACTCTAACTCTAATTCTTTGGACTATGGGTATCAATTCAAGCCTTGTATTAAATTATTATTGCTAATGAAATTCGTTATATGCGCAGTAAATCGAGAAGAAGGGTATGATCGTTTTCAACAAGCGATCTAAGTGTATTAGTCGCATAACTTTTGGTCAAGGTAGGTGGTGATATCGGTTTGGGGTTTTAGTGTTAATGATCATGAAAGGATGAAAGATTGATTTTTTTGGGATGATTGTAGGTTGATCGCGCGTGGGGTAATCTGTTCGTTGCGCAAATAGGTGTGTAGTCACACCCCTCTCTTCTGTGAATCGACAAAAGCCAAAAAGTCGAAACTTCGGCATTTGAGGCCTAACAAGCGTGCGATCGCTCGTGTGGTAAACTGAGCCTACAAATCGTGGGCGATAGACTATAGAGGCCGCCATGAGTGTTCTCGTGCTCTTGGGCCGATATGGGCCTCGTTTGCCTGAAATGGGTCGTGTGTGCCTAATGGGCTCGTGGGCCCCACACAGATAAAATCCACGATAAGTGGCAAATGCTGGACTGGGCTATGTAGCTCGCATAGCCGTGACTGAATTTGGCTAAATGGGTCACACGAGCGTGTGGGCCCATTTGGGTCGAATAATGGGCATTGGGCCGATTTACACCGTTATGACCATTTAGGTTATCTATGTCGCTCGAGGTGACTGTAGACCTTCGGAGAGGTCGCTATCTGCACCGAGACCCTAAAATAAGTAAAGTGACCAAAATACCTCTAAAGGGTAAAATTACTATTTTACCCCTAATAGATGGAAATGACCATTTTACCCCTAGAGGTAGGTTGGTGATGAGTGTATGTTATTTGTAAGATATGCTTCGAGTAGGACACTTTGCATACACGAACTATTTATGACATGACATACCGCATGGGGTTGGGATTACGATATGAAGGGAAGTATTGTCTTGGTGGCTCGCCACATTCATCAAGCATGGTGGCGTTGCCACGTATATCAGCATCGCGACTCTGCTGCGTTATTATTCTTGGCGGCTATCTTTGCGATACTTGTCTCTTGTGGTGGGTGGGTCGATTTTTATACCCACATGGTGTGTTGGTTGGTACGGGTGGTGTGTTGGCTGGATTGGGGTGGGTTGCATATTTGCACCGCATCGACATCTTGTATTGGGCTTAGGCCCATCATGCATTCTTGTAATGGCCTAAGGCATATACCTTTGCATTGCATCGAATAGGGCTCAAGCCTGCATCGTTATCGCATGTATTGTTATTCTTGTCGATCGATAGGGGATTACACACTGAGTTTTCGTAAACTCACCCTTTCTTTTAATTGTGCAGGTAATCCCCAGCCTTAGACGATTTGGAACCGCGAGGGACTCGGAGGTGGCTACACGATCGCTAATGTTCTACTTTAGACTTATTTAATTACACTTCATATTGGGCTATTGATTTTGTAATAAGGCCATTGGTGGATTTAATTTTTAATTGGTCTTTGATTTTTTGTTTTAAACTGCCAAACTGATATAAATGAGGTTTCAAAATAATAACTGTTTTCAAGAAAAACACACATTTTAAAATTCAAGGTTTTGATTAGAGAAGCTTTCGCAGTTTTATTCAGTTTAAGAAACCAACAATAACATTTATGGCAATTATTTGGATAAGTTGTTTTCAGATAGTAATAACTTAATTTGCCGAAATTTCTCAAGCAATAAAAACTAAATGGGTTTTAACTTAAATATGGATTTTTATCAACAAGTATTTGATGTGACACGTCAGATTCAGTCGTAACGTCTAGGCTGGGTTTGGGGTGTTACAAACTTACTGTCCAAAACTGTCAAAATAAGGTACAGATTAGACACGGCCGTGTGGAAATCTCACACGCTCGTGTGGCTAAAGGACACAGCCGTGTGCTCCAAATGCACGCCCATGTTCAAATTAATAAAAATCCCCAAATCGTAGCCACACGGCCGTGTGGCACCAAAAATCAATCAAAAACCCTAATTCCCAATGTCACACGGCTGTGTGAACCGCCTATGTGTGGTACATGCCCATGTGGCCACCTGTGTGGTTAGGAAACCACACTGAAACAGACTATAAAACATGCTTTTGGCAACGAAACAAACCCCAACCTTTGGTAATTCAGAGATATACCAAAACACACTGAATTTCATGTAATTCAATAGCAAAACAACACTTTGATTAGTCAATTTCAAAAACACACTTTAGACGCGATCACAAGCACCAAGAAATCGTTTGATTCACTCAACAAAGCTGTTCAAAAACCTCAATTACCACACAAATTGAACTATAAGAGTTTTAATTAAGTAACATAAAAGAAATTAAAGCAATTCTATCACTAATCCAAAAGACAAACCTACCCGATTCAAAATGCGATTAGATGGAACACACAAAAATGATTCCCCCCAGACCAATAGCAAGTAACATAAATGTAGAAATAAAAGAATAAGAAAAGAATTGAAGAATGGAAGGAACCCCAACAAAATTTTGAAAATTTGGGAAAGAAAAGGAAACAGAAAAAGAAGAACGTGAAGAGAGAGTAATTGAGAGAAAGAAAAACGTAATCTTTTGTTTCATGAGAACATCTTCCTCTTTTTTTATTTTTAAAAATAAAAAATACTTAATAATTTAACACAAAATCAAAACATAACTTGAACCAAAATTTGAATAAAACCAATTATTCTCTAACACACATGGGGATTCGAACCCAAGACCCAAAGATAAACTAACAAATATTCAACCACTAAACCAGTAGGCTCATTCTAACACTAAAATGCGAAAACAAACCCAATTGCTCAACTTGCTCACAGACCCTAACCACAAACCTCAAAACTTCTAACCCCAAATTCAAGGACTAACACATATCGTTTGACTGTTTAATTTGATAAAAAGGACTAAATTGCGTAAAGTGTAAAACTTGAGTTCTATTAGCTAAAGGTGTATAATAGCTATAGAACTTTAAAATGGAGGTCCTTATATGGTTATTAGCCCATTACTTAGATAGTGGATGATATTGGCTTGGCATTCTTGAAATTTTGTTTAAGTTTTAAGGTTAATTTAGTAAATTGGTAATTAATGGTAATTATAATAAAATAAACTATGTATAATCTTTATTTCATCTCTTGTAACAGAAAATTAGGGCTTAGGAAGCCATTTTTGATGCTCAAGCTTTCAGCAAGCTCATCCTTGTCTAATTGTTATGTATTTTGTCCCATTTTTAATGATTTCTATGTTTTTGAGATCGTTGCAGCTTAATCTAGCTAGCCCAGGGACTATTTTGCAAAATTGTTATAGGTTTAGGGTTTTTCTATTGATGAATCTACGTGTATTTTGATGTTTAATGATAGAAAATGTATAGTTGTTGTTAGATAAACAACATTTATTAAGTGATTTTTAGTAAAATGTCCAAATAGGGATTAATTAGTGAAATGTGTAAAATTCATGGTTAAATTGTGAAATAAATGAAAAATGTGGGCTGCTAGGGACCTAATTGAAATTTGGCTAGCATGGGTATAGGTTGAATTGCATGAATTTGTGATTTTATGAAATAAGGACTAAATTGTAAAAATGTGAAGTATTAGGGGCAAATGTGTAAAATTACCTTAATGTATAATTTGGACTAAATTGAATAGAGAGATTATTAAATAAGTTAATTTTGATTATATTTAGATCAAGAAAGGCGAAATACGGATTTAGATCGAGGAAAGAACAAAGTTTCAGATTAATCGACTTAATTCACCGTTTTTGCATTCGAGGTAAGTTCGTATGTAATAAGCATTGTTATAATTGTATTTTATATGCTTTGTGTAACACCCCAAACCCGGCCTAGAAGTTAGGCCCGAGTCCGAAATGTCACAATAAAGGCACACTCCAAAACGATTTTATAATTTAACAATTTAAGGCCCAAAAGCCCAAAACCCTTGTTACTTGTTAAGTTAAGAGGAAAAGCCCACATTTTAGGAAAACGTTCATATGTTAAGTTATTTCGAAAACCACGTTAACTTTAATAATTTTATGAAATTTATTAAGCGGATAGTTGAAACAATAATAATAATAATAATAAACCCAAAATCTAAAGTCAATTAGGAGTTACATGGCCTTATTACAATCCAATGAAAAAAACAAAGTATTAAAAATAGATCCATTTGAACAAATTAAAACATTTGATCAGCTTGTAGTGTGGCCATCTCCGAGTCCTCTCCCACGTCGAGCCGTCTATTCCGGAATACCTGAAACATTAAAATTAAGGGTGTGAGTTTTGAAACTCAGTGTGTACAACCCTTGGCAATCAAATCACATACAAATATTCACATTGGGCCTAAGCCTTATCAAAATTGGTGGTCTTGGGCCTTAGCCCACCATGTAACACCTTAAACCCGGTCAACACACCACGACCGAATCCGGTATGTTACAGTTCGAAAATGTTTTGAAGAAAACAGTTTGATAGTTTATTTCTAGCGAAAATATGAGTTTAGAAGAAACCCGTGTTGAGTGTTGTTGAAATCATTGTTGTGTTGCTTTAAAACCCGATACAATTCTTTTTTTTAAAACTCATTTGTCGTTCTTAACTTTTCAAATCCGTTAAAATCCCGAGTGAATTGAACATAGTTAATTCAAAACCGTTTGTACTTGAGCTTGGAAAACTTAAGTTTGAAAATCATTTAAGTTAACTTTGTAATCATCTTGTGAATGTTTTTACCCGATGGTAATGTTTAGAAAACTCGTTGCGTAGTACAATTGAGAAAACTTTGATTTTCAGGTTATTAAAACACGTCAAGCAGTTTACTTAGCAATATTTGAAATCCAATCTAAGTAGTCAAAATAATCGCAAAATATAGTTTAATGACCTTATTACAAACCCCAAATAAAATCGAAATTTAAAATAAAGTACCCAAGTCAAAAGTCACTGTGAAACCAAAACAATTTCGCATGGCCACCTCGAGTCCACCCAGCTCCTCATCCGCGACCTACGAATCACCTGAAAAGATAAGGGAGAAGGTGAGTCACCAAGACTTAGTGCATAATCCCCCTCCCGATTATAGCAACGTGCTTACACAAATCATAATCAAGCAAACATATCATGCACCCAAACCTAGCCATCCACAACTCCTTTTTCTACCCTGTGGTACCAAACCACCTTTGGTGGTGCCAAACCTTTGGTGACCCAAAGTCAGCGATATCAATAATAATGTGGTGCCAAACCACTGGTGACCCAAAGTCACGAATAATCCAATTGTGGGGCCAACCCACGTTGTGATACCAAATCACTGGCGACAATCCCGTTTTATCAAATGTGGGCCCAACCCACTGTGGTGCTAAGCCACTGGGACGAGTCGCTATGAGGTGCCAAACCTCTGGTGACCCCAAGTCACAGATATCAATCTTCCCCCTCCTCTCATATCACCCACAATAATGCACATGCATATACATATCATGCCAACATACTTTATCATTAAACATATATCGAACATAACGTAGATAATAGCATCAGGAATCATGTAACATAATCTCATCAAAAACGGACTTACCCAAAATCCTTGCTCATACCCCTAAGGGTACCATATCGAAATCTACGCAGCTTTTAGGCTTTTAACATAGTTTAGGTTATCAAAGCACATTTACATAGATTATGAAGTGTGTAAGATACACACACAGTTACTAATGAGACTACCGAACCCCGTAGATCACGATCTAACGCACAAGTTCCCCCTTCCTACATTCGGCCAATATCACACTATTAGCAAAAAGCCATTCGGCTTCACTTGTAAATCCCGAAGAGTTAACACACAGAACCACAATCCTTACCTTAACGCCTTTCGAGCACTAGTCACAACCCGAGGTATGTGAGATTAAGCCTTCCCCTACAATCGGCCAACATTAAACAACATAAACTTAATAGCCTTCGACTTTTCAAATGAATAAGGGAATGGTTAAATCGACATGTAACCTTACCACGGTCTTTAATGAAACCGATTGGTAGAGAGTAGATGACCACGATCCACTGCTTCAAAATCCCGAAGAACCTAGGAGAAACTGATTCCATAGGTGATTAAGAATCATGACAAATGCCGAAATTCGGCTTTTGTTCCATATGAGTGAATAGAGAAAGAAAAGAAGATAGAAGAGATTCGGCCATGATAACTTACTTACTCCAAAACCGATTAGAGAAGAAGACAAGAGAGATCTACCCTTGATTGATGTTCGGCCAAAACGTTAGAACAAGGAGAGGAGAGTAAAGGGAGATTTCGACAATGGTGATGGAACAATCAAGGTGATTTCGGCTATGGCCTAAGAAAAGAAATCAAAGGAGATTCGGCCAAAACGAAATGAGAGAATGGAAGGGAAGTATTCGGTTTGAATGATGGTGAGAAGGAGACGAGAGAAACAATGAAAAAGAGTGGCTTGAGAAAGAAGAAGATTCGGTCAAACCAAATGAGAGTAGAGAGCAAATGAAATGAGTTTTAGGGAGAATAGTGTTTTGGCTTCAAAGAAAATAAGAGAGGAGTTCAAATGGGGATTCGGCTCAATGCCTAAGAGAAAAATCGACAAGAGCCTAAAGGATTTCGGCTTTTGGTTCACAACCGAATGCACTAGAGCATGCCTAGCCGAAAATGTCTACCTAGCCTGACTAAGGAATTTCGGCACTCCCCCTAAGTCTTTCAGCCGAACACTCCACCTCACACAATTCAAAATTCGGCCAACTACTCAAACTTCTCCTGGCCACTCGTTCAAACGAGTTTGAATTGCTCAAACTCCTAAATTCTCTCTTCTCCATCCGTTTGAATCTGTTGACTTGTTCAACAGTTATCCATCGAGTTTGAGTGAGCACAACTCTTCCTCTCTGGCGTCAAAAGAAATTCCCACAGAGGATTCCTGCAGCTCGAACCTCGGCTCCTTCCTCTCGCTTGTGGCGTCACTTCTCAAGGCCCTAAGTGGCGCTCTTACGCCACTTTACCTTTGGGTTATTTGTGCTAAAGTTTACCACAGAAAAACACTTAACCCCTAGCTCCTTCACTCCCTTAACCAAAGCTTAAAAATAAAAATTTTCCCATAGTTTGGGCCTACCCTTGGCTCATACCTAGACCCTAAAACATCCCAATTAACATCACAACCAAGCCATACACATGCAAACAGTTCAAACATCATAGCCCCTATTTAAGGATTGTTACAGTTCTACCCCCCTCAAAAATAATTTCGGCCTCGAAATTACCTGGTCAAAAGAGTTGAGGGTATTGATGTCTCATCACATCCTCTGGTTCCCACGTAGCTTCTTCCACGCCATGGTTTTGCCACAACACCTTCACTAATGGAACTGACTTCTTGCGCAAAACTTTCACATCCCGGTCTAGAATCTGTACTGGTTCCTCTTCCGTAGTCAAATCTGGGCTCACCTCTATCTCCCCCACCGATACAACATGCGATGGATCTAAACGGTAGCGTCTAAGCATGGAGACGTGGAACACATCATGTCGACTCGATCTCTGCGGCAACTCGGTGATAAGCTCACCGGTCCCACTCGTCTCAACACCTTATACGGGCCAATGAACCTTGGACTTAGCTTGCCTTTTCTTCCAAATCTCAACACTTTCTTCCACGGCGAGACCTTTAAAAAGACCTTGTCTCCAACGGCAAACTCTATATCTCTCCGCTTAAGATCGGCGTAGGACTTCTGCCGGTCCAAAGCTTCCTTTAGATGAGCCTGAATCAACTTGACCTTATCCTCAGTTTCTGTAACCAACTCTGGACCCAACATCTGACGCTCACCCAACTCTGTCCAGCATGTAGGTGTACGACACTTCCTACCATACAACACCTCATACGGTGCCATCTTATTGCTTGCCTGGTAACTATTATTGTACACAAATTCAGCTAACGGTAGAAATTCTTCCCAGCTGCCTCTGAAATCCAAAACACAGCCTCTCAACATATCTTCCAAAATCTGTATAACCCTTTTCGACTGTCCATCTGTCTACGGATGAAATGCCGTACTAAAATCCAATCGTGTCCCCAAAGCCTGATGTAATACTTTCCAGAACCTCGACGTGAACCTGGGATCCCTATCCGAAATAATTGACACTGGCACTCCATGCAACCTTACTATCTCTGCCACATACAACTTGGCTAACTTCTGGAGCGAAAAGTCAACTCGGACTGGTATGAAATGAGCCTATTTAGTCAAATGGTCCACAATCACCCAGACTGAGTCCTTCTTACTAGGCGTAAGGAGTAGCCCACTGACAAAGTCCATAGTAATCCTTTCCCACTTCTACTGTGGAATCTTTACCGGCTGAAGTAAACCCTACGGCAACTGATGTTCAGCTTTGACCTGCTGACACGTCAGACATTTACCCACAAACTCGGTTACTTCCCATTTCAGACCTGGCCACCAAAACTGCTCTCGCAAATCCCGATACATCTTGCTACCTCTAGGATGCATAGCGTATGGGCTGCTATGTGCATCCTGAAGAATCCTCTGCCTTAACTCGATGTCCATCGGCATACAAGCTTTCCCTTGAAAACACAGTACTCTGTCACTGGACAAGCTGTAACCTTCCAACCCACCATTCTGAACTTGCAACCTTCGAGCATTCAAACCCTCACCCACTAACTGTTTCTCCTTAATCTGCTCTACCCAAGTCGGCTTTACCCATAATTCTGCCAATAAACTCCCGTCGTCATACAAGCTAAGATGAGCAAACATCACTCTCAAGTTCGATACTACCTTACGGCTCAACGCGTCTGCCACCACGTTAGCCTTGCCCGGATGATACTCAATTGAACAGTCGTAGTCCTTCAACAGCTCAATCCATCTGCGCTGTCTCAAGTTCAAATCCTTCTGAGTCAAAAGGTACTTCAGACTCTTGTGATACGTGTAGACTATCGACTTCTCTCGGTACAAATAGTGCCTCCATACTTTTGAGTGGCGAAAACCAATGCGGCTAATTCCAAGTCATGCGTCGGATAGTTAACCTCATGCGGTCTCGGTATTGCCGAGATGCATAAGCCACTACCTTCCCTTCCCTGCATCAAAGACACATCCAAGCCGAGTATGTGATGCATCACGATGAGACCGTGAATTCCTTTCCGCCTCAGCCGGATCAAAGCGAGCTTGATCGAGAATCTTCTTCAACTTGTCAAAACTTTCTGTTGCTTCTCCGACCGACAAATGGAACTCCTTTCCTCAGCAACTTGGTCAACGGTGCTACGATCAGAGAAAATCCCTCTACAAATCTTCGGTAATATCCTGCCAGACCTAGAAAACTCCGAACTTCTACCACTGACTTAGGCGGTTTCCAATCCAATACTGCCTCAATCTTGCGAGGATCCACTCTAATCCCTTCATCTAAAACCACGTGACCCAAGAAAGTCACCTCCCTAAGCCAGAATCCGCACTTACTAAACTTGGCAAATAACTGCTTCTCCCTCAGAATCTGCAAAATTATCCGCAAATGCGCATCATGATCCTCCTCAGACCTTGAGTACACCAAAATGTCGTCTATAAACACCACGACAAACTGGTCCAAAAACTGCTGGAACACCCGATTCATCATGACCATGAATGCTGTCGGCGCGTTAGTCAACCCAAACGGCATTACCAGAAACTCGTAGTGCCCATACCGAGTACGAAACGCCGTCTTGTGGATATCAGCCTCTTTCACCTTTAGCTGATGACACCACGACCTTAGATCGATCTTTGAGAAAACCGATGCCCCTTAAGTGATCAAACAAGTCGTCTATCCTCGTAAAGCGGATACTTGTTCTTGATCGTCGACTTATTCAATTGGTGGTAGTCTATACACATCCGCATTGTACCATCCTTCTTCTTAACAAAAAGCACAGTGCTCCCTAAGGAAAAACACTTGGCCAAATAAAACCCCGGTCCAACAACTCCACGAACCGAGCCTTGGCTACCAATTCTTTCGGCGCCATCCTATACGGGCGATAGACACCTTGCGCAGATTCCGGATAACAGATCTATACCAAATTCAACTTCCCGATCCGGAGGCAGACCCGAAAGTTCTTCTGGAAATACGTCGACAAATTCCTTCACCGTTGAGACATTCTCTGGTGACTCCTTGGCCTCCAAGGCACACACATGAACCATAAACGCCTCACAACCCTTTTTCGACCATTTTCTCGACTTTCCAGCGGACACCACATTGGATAGATAATCTCTTCTATTACCTATCATCACCACCTCTTCACCTCAACCGTTTTCAAAACCATGTGCTTAGCATTGTGATCCAAACTCGCTTGGTACTTCACCAGCCAGTCCATCCCAAGAATCAGATCGAACTCCCCAAACGACAGTTCCATCAGATCAGCCACAAACACTACCCCTTGGAGTTCTAGGGTACATCCCTATCTGACTTATTTACTTCTACAGAGTGACCTAGAGGGCTAATTACTATCATCTCCTAGAAGTAGTCTCAAAGTCTAGGTTCATGGTTTCCACTATGCTACTAGCAACATACGAATACGTCGAACCTACATCTATCAAAGCAGTATATGGTAATCCAAAGATTAAGAACGTACCGGTTATGATGTTTGGTGCGTTGCCCTCCTCTCGACGCCTCGCTGCATATACCAATCCAGGCTGTCTCGCCTCGGTGTTGCCTACACCTCTGCCCGGTGCTCTGCGGCCCCGACCAGAACCATTACCTCCTCTACCAGAACCACGACCCCTCTGCGGTTACGGTCCTTCATTCCTAAACTGAGCATGACCCTCGCCCTCAGACTGAATCCTGGCTAACTTTAGTGGACAATCCCTCACACGATGATCCAACGAGCCACATTCAAAGCACCCTTTTCCACCAATCCAACATTCTCCCCAATGAGATTTCCCACACCGATTACACTGCGCTGGACCCTGATTAGCAGTAACAGGCCTCCCAGATAGATTTGGCCCATCATGCCTAGCCCTTTTCTGAGAATTACCGACCGACCCAGATGATCCAAAACCTCTCTTATGTCTATTCCTGTCCTGATTCTGCCTCACAGATTCCTTTACCCCTTCGGCTATCTTAGCCTTTTCTACTAACACGGCAAACTCTCGCTCCTTCTGTGGAGCAATCAGCAATCTCAGCTCATCCCTCAATCCGTCCTCAAACCTGACACATCGCTCGTGCTCCGTAGCCACGATACCTCGAGCATACCGGCTCAACCTTAAGAATTTTGCCTCGTACTCCGATACGGACTTACTCCCTGAACCGATCTCGAAGCGCCTTTATTTGTGCATCAATGTAATGGACCCAATATACTTCTTACGCACGCTACCTTAAAATAGTCCCACGTGAGATCATCATTGCAAAGCACCATCCCGAACCGTGAGCCACCACTAGTATGACTCATCCGAGAAGAAGCGACACTATCCCTTCGGTTTCTCCTCGTGATCGGATCCAAGTCGTCCATGATACGCTCTGTCGCCTCCAACCAATACTCAGCCGTATTGGGCGCCACACCAGAAACACCTCGGAAAACCTCGGCTCTATTGGCTCGGAGTCGCTCAGATACAGACTTACGAGCTCCCGTGCCTCTACCTGCTCCAGCCACCCTCTCAAGAACTCGCAAAGATCGCTGCGAGCATCGCATCATCCCCGCCCGATCACGGTACTCAACACGGTATTTGGTGGTGGTGGTGGTATCTTATTCTCTGACCCCTGACCAGATCCCACTGGTTCGCATACGATCATCCTACCCACCGCCAAGCGTCCACGCGTATCACGACCCGACCCGACCTCGAGTGCTCATGTCTAACGTCTCGACTTATCTGATTTAAAAGTTTTATGCATCAGTCTTTATTCCACTATTATTAAGGCACAGTCTTATGAATAGTTTCTATCATAGAGTTTTCTTTTCGCGAGTCACAGAGTTATATAGGTTTCAGTCTCTAGGATAGTCCACTATCATTAGCCGTTCATAGCATATATCATCAAAAATCATAATCATATGCAAACATCAGTAGGGGTACTTACCTGGGCGGATTGGTGCCGGAGACTCGGTGCCATGCTTTACAGACCATACATTCTCCAATAAAACTCTTTGAAAACTTATCTTAAAACATTTTGGGCCTCGGGCCCACAGCCGAGCTTTTGAACTTGGCTCTGATACTATAATTGTAACACCCCAAACCCGGTCAACACACCACGACCAAATCCGGCATGTTACAGTTCGAAAATGTTTTGAAGAAAATAGTTTGACAGTTTATTTCTAGCGAAAATATGAGTTTAGAAGAAACCCGTGTTGAGTGTTGTTGAAATCGTTGTTGTGTTGCTTTAAAACCCGATACAATTCTTTTTTTTTAAAACTCGTTTGTCGTTCATAAATTTTCAAGTCTGTTAAAATCCCGAGTGAATTGAACATAGTTAATTCAAAACCGTTTGTACTTGAGCTTGGAAAACTTAAGTTTGAAAATCATTTAAGTTAACTTTGTAATCATCTTGTGAATGTTGTTACCCGATGGTAATGTTTAGAAAACTCGTTGCATAGTATAATTGAGAAAACTTTGATTTTCAGGTTATTAAAACACGTCAAGCAGTCTACTTAGAAATATTTGAAATCCAATCTAAGCAGTCAAAATAATCGCAAAATATAGTTTAATGGCCTTATTACAAACCCCAAATAAAATCAAAATTTAAAATAAAGTACCCAAGTCGAAAGTCACTGTGAAACTAAAACAATTTCGCATGGCCACCTCGAGTCCACCCAGCTCCTCATCCGCGACCTACGAATCACCTGAAAAGATAAGGGAGAAGGTGAGTCACCAAGACTCAGTGCATAATCCCCCTCCCGATTATAGCAACGTGCTTACACAAATCATAATCAAGCAAACATATCATGCACCCAAACCTAGCCATCCACAACTCCTTTTTCTACCCAGGTGTGGTACCAAACCACCGGTGGTGCCAAACCACCTTTGGTGACCCAAAGTCACCGATATCAATAATAATGTGGTGCCAAACCACCGGTGACCCAAAGTCACAAATAATCCAATTGTGGGGCCAACCCACGTTGTGATACCAAATCACTTGGCGATAATCTGTTTTATCAAATGTGGGGCCAACCCCTTTGTGGTGCTAAGCGTGGGATGAGTCGCTATGAGGTGCCAAACCTCCTGGTGACCCAAAGTCACGAAATCAATCGTGGTACCAAACCCTTTGGTGGTGCCAAACCACTGGTGACCCAAAGTCACAGATATCAATCTTCCCCCTCCTCTCATATCACCCACAATAATGCACATGCATATACATATCATGCCAACATACTTTATCATTAAACATATATCGAACATAACGTAGATAATAGCATCAGGAATCATGTATCATAATCTCATCAAAAATGGACTTACCCGAAATCCTTGCTCATACCCCTAAGGGTACCATATCGAAATCTACGCAGTTTTCGGCTTTTAACATAGTTTAGGTTATCAACACATTTACATAGATTATGAAGTGTGTAAGATACACACCTGGTTACTAATGAGACTACCGAACCTTGTAGATCACGATCTAACGCACAAGTTCCCCCTTCCTATATTCGGCCAATATCACACTATTAGCAAAAAGCCATTCGGCTTCACTTGTAAATCCCGAAGAGTTAACACACAGAACCACAATCCTTACCTTAACGCCTTTCGAGCACTAGTCACAACCCGAGGTATGTGAGATTAAGCCTTCCCCTACAATCGGCCAACACTAAACAACATAAACTTAATAGCCTTCGGCTTTTCAAATGAATAAGGGAATGGTTAAATCGACATGTAACCTTACCACGGTCTTTAACGAAACCGATTGGTAGAGAGTAGATGACCACGATCCACTGCTTCAAAATCCCAAAGAACCTAGGAGAAACCGATTCCATAGGTGATTAAGAATAATGACAAATGCTGAAATTCGGCTTTTGTTCCATATGAGTGAATAGAGAAAGAAAAGAAGATAGAAGAGATTCGGCCATGATAACTTACCTACTCCAAAATCGATTAGAGAAGAAGACAAGAGAGATCTACCCTTGATTGATGTTCGGCCAAAACGTTAGAACAAGGAGAGGAGAGTAAAGGGAGATTTCGGCAATGGTGATGGAACAATCAAGGTGATTTCGGCTATGGCCTAAGAAAAGAAATCAAAGAAGATTCGGCCAAAACGAAATGAGAGAATGGAAGGGAAGTATTCGGTTTGAATGATGGTGAGAAGGAGACGAGAGAAACAATGAAAAAGAGTGGCTTGAGAAAGAAGAAGATTCGGTCAAACCAAATGAGAGTAGAGAGCAAATGAAATGAGGTTTAGGGAGAATAGTGTTTCAGCTTCAAAGAAAATAAGGGAGGAGTTCAAATAGGGATTCGGCTCAATGCCTAAGAGAAAAATCGACAAGAGCCTAAAGGATTTTGGCTTTTGGTTCACAACCGAATGCGCTAGAGCATGCCTAGCCGAAAATGTCTACCTAGCCTGACTAAGGAATTTCGGCACTCCCCCTAAGTCTTTTAGCCGAACACTCCACCTCACACAATTCAAAATTCGGCCAACTATTCAAACTTCTCCTGGCCACTCGTTCAAACGAGTTTGAATTGCTCAAACTCCTAAATTCTCTCTTCTCCACCCGTTTGAATCTGTTGACTTGTTCAACAGTTATCCATCAGAGTTTGAGCTGAGCACAACTCTTCCTCTCTGGCGTCAAAAAGAAATTCCCACAGAGGGATTCCTGCCGATCGAACCTCAGCTCCCTTCCTCTTCTTGTGGCGTCACTTTTCAAGGCCCTAAGTGGCGCCTTCTGCCACTTTACCACTGGGTTATTTGTGCTAAAGTTTACCACAGAAAACACTTAACCCCTAGCTCTTTCAGCTCCCCTTAACCAAAGCTTAAAAATAAAAATTTTCCCATAGTTTGGGCCTACCTTTGGCTAATACCTAGACCCTAAAACATCCCAATTAACATCACAACCAAACCATACACATGCAAACAGTTCAAACATCATAGCCCCTATTTACGGATGTTACACACAATAACCTCATATCACATCATATCGCATCATATACAACAAGATAATGCAAAACCCACCCCAAAAATCCATCCACTACACACACCATTTCCCTTCCAACCTTATGACTCATATGGGGAATTCTAGCTCGACCCACCCCTCCGCTACACACCATGGGTAGCTCGATTGCGGTACTACCGAACATTGCAGCAAAGCTGCTAATCATATATTGGGCTTAAAGCCTCCGGTGGATCCATACCATACGACCATGCGATCCTCAAATCTTCCTCCGTACCATAATTCCCACCCATATGCATCCTAAGCAGAATATCATATGAATGCATCAACACACAAGTAACATCCATAAACTCATATTCGTCACATAGGGGTATTTTCGTCATTTCACTACCCAGGGGTATTTTTGTAATTCTGCCCTACAGGGGTAATTTGGTAATTTGGCAAGACAGGGGTATTTTGGTACTTTTACAAAATAGGGGTATTTTCGTAATTTACAAATCTAGGGGTATTTTAGTAATTTTACAATTATAAGGGTATTTTAGTAATTTTACAAATATAAGGGTAGGATCTTAGAAAAGAGGAGGTGGGTCACTCGGACCGCTTAAGTACCAAGCTCTCACTAAATCCAATCCTAGACATGCATATGTCGGTTACCACACTCTAACCCAACGACTTGTTCACGAACGTGTTTAATTAGCTTAAGTCTTATGAAATTACAAAGTTGTTCAAGCTAGGCCTAAAGTCCATTAACCCTAACATACTTGTCTATGCCCCCATAAGCCCATCAAGCCCATTTCATGTCCTTACGGCCCGTTAGGCCCAAATCTCATCATATGGCCTATTAGGCCCAAAACATATCCAGATCATGTATCAAGCATAGCTAACTTAATTCGTATAATCAACCAAACCATTTTATCAAACTTAGCCTCAGGGCCCATCGGGCCCATTTAGCTACTTTTAGCTTTTTGGCTTTTCGGCATTGTCGATATTATGTGTGTAGTGTTTGTACATACCTGGTAGCCTCGCGTGCTGCAAACCCCTTAGTCACGAACCTACAATTGACATTACTAGCGATTAACCAAAGCTTTAACAAATACTAACCAAAAATCGAAACCTCACCGTACCCTTACCGTGTGCCCCACGTTCTAGTAGCCCTTCCTTTGCTACTATTAGCGATTATCCTCTAGATCTGCACCTAAACACCCATATCGTCAAAACCATGTGATCCATATTGATCATAAGTCACCCCTATGAGCCACATAAGATTCGGCCATTTACTAAAACCCTAACTGAGTCGAGAATACTTATTTCCTTGATAGCAATCCTTACCTACCATGCTTGCGATTAGCGAGCCTTACCCTTGTTAATACATGGTAACGACAAAGAGGGGTTGGATAGCCCTTCGGCTTTTAATAAAACACACTAAAAATTCAACTAAGCTCTTACCAAAATCTTCCTTTGATCCTGTGGCCTAAGTCCGGCTTTCAGACTCGTAAGGTGACAGAGGCAATTCGGTAATACTAGGGAGAATAAGAAAAGAGATGGTTCGGCTAGAACCAAACGATGAACAAAAAAGGGAATTTGAGAAGGGAGAGTATGGAGGATTCGACTTCTGAACACTTAGAGAGAAAAAAGGTGTTTGGGCATCTCACAAATGAAGAAATTCGGCCAGAGGGAAAATAAAAATTTCGGCATTACTCTAGGAACTTAATCCGACACCCATATATATACTTAAATAAATAAATAAATAAATAAAATAAACCTACACTCCTTACTCGACTCAAACTTATCACCAATTAAATTCCTTTATTTTCTCCAAATTTTATCTTCACCCTCATCCAAAAATTCCTTTATTTAGCCAAAAATCCAATTTGAATTACATTCAAAATGCTTTCCCCGAAAAGCAGCCATTTGGTGTTTCGATCCACTTCAAACACCTTTCCCACGCCAGCAGCAAAATAGCAGGTTATTGCACACAAGGTAACTCGAAACCAAGACCTCTAGGCACCACCACACGCTACTAGCCACTGCACCACAACTCTTCTTATGATATATTCCATTCCCAACTTCTTTTAAGGCCTATTTCCCAGCGACCGAATCATCCAAAGAAATCTAAAAATATTTGCCAACACCCAGCGTCGAACCTCTAACCTCTTCACTATGATACACGCCCCTTGCCACTGCGCCACCTGCTTTATTTGAGTCATAATTCCTCCCCAATTAATTATAAACCTTTCTTCTGCACTCCAGGTTTACTTAAAAAAAAACAAACATTTAGCGCACGCCGCGATTAGAACCCCGCCCTCTCGCTCCTAACGCCTCGCTTTCACAGCGTTTCTTTGTGTCGTGAATCAGCCCTAACTAATTATAAGGCCTAAACTCTGGCCTTCATACTATCATATGCGCAATAATTTTTTTTGCCAAGTCCAGGACTTGAACCTCTGACCACCAACTTATTCAGAACGCCCCAGGCCACCAAACCACCTACTTCCTTGTGCCATCTTCTAACCCAAAAATATTTTAAAAGCCTTCTGACTAACACCAACCAGACTTAAGGGTAAAAACAATTTTTTTGCTAAAGCCCTAGATCGAGCCCAGGACTTTTCCAACACTACCAACCCTTCCAAAATCACCTAAAAATTAAACTAACAATGCAACCATAATTTTTTTTATACACACTTAATTCATTATTCCCTTTCTTTTTTTTCCGAATGACAAAATCCATTATCTCGACACACGAAACCCATTTATTCTAGGCCCAAATTTAGGGTGTTACACATTGATATTGCATAAACTGTGAATACGACTCTACGGACATGTTCGACGACAATTTGGCAAGTGTGAAATCCTGGTTGAACCTTAGGAATAGATTAGGATACGAATGACATGTCATTAGGGGTTATTACTGTTTTGGGTCTTTGGTGCATGACGTCCTACCAATGGTCGAGTTATCCGGCATGTGTTGCGGATTCTTGTCGACTTGTGTGAGCAAAGACAGTGTAGCTACGTCATGCCATGATCGACTTGTGTGAGCAGACCCGTTGATAGCTCGAGAGTGAGCATTATTAAGAAATGATATTGAGATAGCTTCGGCTATGTATTGGCACTTCGGTGCAAGATTGAATTGAGATAGCTTCGGCTATACATATTGGCACTTAGGGTGTGAGATTCCCGAGTATCTTGTATTATTCCAAATGGTTCAACGGGTATATCGAAGATATGGTGAGAAATAGATACATATCAGTACAGGTATGTACGGAAACTATATAAGCATCAAATCTATAGAAATTGTAAGTTCATGGTTAATTATGTGATTGAATACATGTTAACAATGTGGTTAAATGTTTTGTAGTATGTTATGTTCATATTATTGAATGATAATTGAATGGTGAGCTTTGCTTATTATTTCATACGAGCTTACTAAGCTTTATAGCTTACTTTGATTAATTTTTTTGTGTTTTATAGTGAAATGAAAGCTAGCTCGGATTCGGGAATCGTCGGAGACTTCGTCACACTATCCTACTATCTCTTGGGTACTTTTGAACTTAAGTGTTTTAAGTATATGGCATGTATAGGATTATGGTAATTTTGTTTATGATTTGATAATGACTTTAGCCATTTGAATTGGCTTGTAAATGTTTAAAGTTTGGTTTTGTATATAGCCATGGAAGTTGGCTTAATTTGGTTGGTTTGGTTGTGTATATAATTGTGCATATGGTTTGTGTGTGATTTTAAATGGATATATGATTCTTGTTGATAATAGGTAATATGAATAGCAAATGGTTGAGTTATAGTATTGGTATGCTAGTGAATCTAGGCAAATAATGCATATTTGGAATTGGTTATTTGATATTTTGTAAAAGTGAGTTTTGGTATGAATTTGATTAATGTGTTGTGGTAATTGTGTGACTTGGAATGGTTGGTATTGAAATGGTATAAATTGAGCTTGATTGGAGTTGACTTACATGCCTAGTTATGCCATGATTCTTACATGCCTAGTTATGCCATGATTTATGCCATTTGGGTTGATGTAGGTATATGAAAATTTGGGTGGCAAATTGGCTTGGTAAATAGCCTATTTTTTTCCACACGGGCAGAGACACAGGTGTGTGTCTCAGCTCTGTGTGACACACGGTCAGGTTACACGGCCGTGTGTCCCTTGGTGTTGAATTAAAAATCAAGTCAGTATGCTCCACACGGCCCAACACACGTGCGTGTGATTGGTCGTATGGCCTATGTCAGTATACCCTACAGGTTTGGCATGGCCTAGTACACGGCCTGGCACACAGGCCTGTGTGGCCATTTTTAGGGCACACGGGCTAGCCACACAGGCGTGTGTGTTGGCCGTGTGACCCAAGTGAGAGAGTTACACGGGGTCGAACACGAGCTGGGACACGACCATGTGATCCCATTTTGAATGTCCATATGGCCTGTGACACAGGCGTGTCGTTGGCCGTGTGAGACACACGGCCGGGCCACACGGGCTTATGTCCCCTGAAATTTAAAAAATTTTCTAAGTCTCGTAAAAGTTTCCTAATTTATCGATTTAGTCACGAACCACTTCAAAAGCATGTTTAGGGCCTCGTAGGCTTGTATTAGGGACAATGTGATTGAGTTTGAATGTTGATTATATGAAATTTGAAAATGTATGTGAAATTATTGTTTAATTGTTTTATAAGTCCGGTAATGCTCTGTAACCCTATTCCGGCGTTGAATATGGGTGAGGTGTGTTACATGATAAATTATTGTTATGGATCAACTGGAGAAATTAATTAAATTAAAGGATATGTGAACAATTATAAATATGACTGGTGAAATTGTACTTGGTGATCAAGAATTATAGATTGTCTCTTTAAATGTTTACTTTGATTAAGGTAAGTTCATAGTGTTTTGATATGTAAGTGTAAATATCTTGTTACTATATCACTGTTTGTTAGTTAGTTGAATATATGTTTAAGAAATTTCATTTATTATAATTGGAAATCAATTATTACAAATGAGTACATATGAGAATGAATAGTTGATGAAAGCATTTTTGTGATTTCACACTATTAATAGAAATGTAATGTAAATATACAAAAATGATGAACTGCTTCCGAATGATGAATGTGTATAAAAGTAAAGAATTTACACTTAATGTCTGATTGAATGTAGTAAACGTTGAGGATACAATTGGCATGCCAATAGGTTTAGTATGCGCGCTTATACGGGATTACACTTTGGTGCCTCTGTTACACTTTGGTGTCTTTGTTTATAATTCGGTGCCTCTGATTGCACAATCGTGCCTCTGTCTACACTTCGGTGCCTTTGTTACACATCTACGATGGTTCTAGTGTGGTGTAGTTACCCGAGTATCTGAGTCAAGTAACTAGTTCATCGGGCTATGAAATAATGGAATTACAATTTATTTATGTGCTTATATATATTATGTGTAACATCCTAAAATAGGGCCTATGCATTTTCGGTTTAATTGTATGAAGTGACATGTTTTAAGTATTATGAATAAATTTTGAACATTTTTTGGAAACCCGGAAATGAGTGAAAATAAGTTAGAAATGAACATTTTTGGAAACCTGAAAATGTATGGAAATGTTAAGTTTAAAAATGGAAGGTGAACATTTTTGGAAACTAGGAAATGTAAGGAAAATGGAAAGTGAATATTTTGGAAACTTGGAAATGTAAGGAAATGTCAAGTTTCTGAGCCGATCGAAAATTTTTGGAAACTTAGAAATGACCTAGAAATGACGAGTTTTAAGGTTTAAAAGGGGAAATTAAGGCAAGGTGGCCTTAAAAGAAAAAGTTTGTGAAATTTGACACACAAGCAGGCTTGGAAAAGTGGCTGAAGATGCCACTTAGGGCCTCTGGAAATGGCGCCATATGCGGGAGGAATGGGCACGAGTTCGAGTCACTTGGGAAGCAAGTAAAGGAGGTTTTATTTTTGCTTCAGTAAGACCGAGGTGGACGGCACATGCTTCTAGAAAGGAGGTGTTTTATTTTCATAAATATTCGATTAAAAAGGGTGATAAATAAAGGATTTTTTTTAAATTGGATTATTTTGAAGAGATAAATGTTGGATTTAAACTCTTTTATTTATGATAATTAAAGGATAAAGTTATCAGATAGATGAGTGGTGGCAAAGTAAGGGACTCCTTAGATGATAATTTCGGCTATAAAAGGAAAAGAGAGGCCATTCTGCATTATTATTTGTTCTTTGAAAGCCTGCGAATTCTCTTCACCAAATCTTCTTTCTTTTTTTTTTTTGCCAAGCCGAAATACCTTGTGATCTAGCCGAATCCTCCATCTTTATTCTTCCTTCTCTTTTCTTTCTAATCCCTCCAAAAGCCGAAAGTTGTGAGATCATCATCTAGCCATGCTAGAATCTCACGAAGGTTGAAGTGAAGGTGCAATCGATTTCTTCAAGTAAGGGTAAGATCTCATTCGGTTTCATCCTTTTTCTTAAGATTTGCCAAATCTAGGACTAACCCCATTAATATCTTGTTGCCGAAACTTTTAAGAGATCTTTCGGGATTTACTAAGTGTCGACTACAAGGAAGGAGAAGTTCTTTTCCGAAGGTACACCATAGGCCACGTGTTCCCTAGTTATTCGGTGAGTTTTGGATTTAAAATCCACAAGGTAAGTGTCTATAGTATTCGGACAAGGCCATGTTTGGTAAATATATGTGTTCATTAATTATTCAAAAGCCAAAACTAACCAAGTTAATTGATTCAATGCTTAATTTGAATGCAAGAAGAGTATAGTAGAGATTTCAAGACTTGATTCTTAAGTCAAAAGCGGCAACAAGGTAAGTTTAAGTATACTAATCCTACTAGGATTTGGATTTATGGCGAATGGCTTTTTATTAAAGTAGTAGGTGATTAATAAAATGTAGGGATTAAGGATCTAAGCATTAGATCAAGCTTTTCGGGATTTCAAGACCCTTTCGGTAAGTATGATAAGTTGTGGATATTTGGTTAAGAATTCGTATATTGATGATTAAATCGATTGTTACGATTAAGTGTGTTGATGGAGGCGAATACCATTCAAGAATGGAAAGGAAGGTCCCTATCCGAAGTTTAAGAAGAGATCTGTCTCGTAGTTAGGGATTGGCCATCGGTGTGGACCAGTCGTCGAACAAGAAAGTAGGCAAATAGCCGTAGTATCGCCTAGTGATAGCATCGATGTCGAAAGCATAGTTCTCCAAGTGATCGGTGTGTGATTAACCCACCGTTTTCGGGTATATGATATGTATGTGAAATGTGTATGTGTTATGAATGTGCTAACTAGTGCGGTGGAAATTGTGATAAGGATACCCTCAAGGGGTATGTCGATAATCGGTAAGTACCAAACCCGATGATATGTGATTATTAATATGAATATGTGATAATATGCTTGATGAACATGCTTATGCATCATTACATTGTATCATTATTTTATGTGGCATGTGCATGGGTTGGGATATGAAAGAAGATGCGGGTGTACTTCGAGTACGTGGTTTGATGTTAGCCTTGAGCTACATCGTGGATTGACGTTGATCGAGGTCACGTTGTGGATTAATTGCGATTTAGTTCGCGTGGCTTGATGAGTGGCTATGTGCCTCATCGTGGTTGATATCGGCTATGTGCCATATCGTGGTTGATGAGTGACTATGTTTCCCATCGTGGTTTTGGTGTTAGCTACGGCTACATCGTGGATTGGCGCCGATCGAGGTCATGTTGTGGATTAATTGCGATTTAGTTTAGGTGGCTTGATGAGTGGCTATGTGCCTCATCGTGGTTGATATCGGCTATGTGCCATATCGTGGTTGATGAGTGACTATGTGTCCCATAGTGGTTTTGGTGTTAGCTACGGCTACATCGTGGATTGGCGCTGACTGAGGTCGCGTTGTGGACTATTGTGCTTAATTGCACGGGGACGGCGATGATTGCCTTTGGAGTGAAAAGGTGAGGATGATTTAATAATCCCCGGTGTGTGGTAGGTGGATAAGGGGTGTGTAGCGGATGGACCCTAGGTTTGGGTTGGGCTTCATAATTGCATGATTTCGTATGTAAACATATGTGGAAATGGGCCAAGCCCAAAGATATGAATGTGGATCGGTGTGGAAATGGGCTAAGCCCGGTATGTTGAAATTATGTGGTTAACTACCCTATTAGATGAATGTGATATGAATATGGGCCAAGCCCGAATGTGATAACATGTGAATTTGATAATTGATATCCGATATATGAGTTAATATGTGGTTAACATGTGGGTGAAATTCAGTGGACTAATTACACATCGAGTGCATGCACGACTCACCCAATTTTTATTAAACATCGCGGTGATCGTGATTTTTGGACCGGGTTGGAGTGGATACAAAGGTGGCCATGGAGAAGCGATTTCCATGCGAGAAAGATATCTTAATTAATTAAGTAGTTATATTTTCAGTATTTTGATTAAGTGTTTATTGTAATAAGGCCGTTAAAGTGATTGAACATTTTTATTATGTTCAAAGCTAGACGACCATTAAATTATTATTGGGAAGTGCTTTTAATTTTTGCAACTTATATTTTAAAAGCTTATAATAAAGTTTTAATTTGGATATTTTTATCAAGCTTATATTATTTAGAATTTTTAATTGGACATGGTTTTCAAATGACAAAATTTTTAATGTTTTTCCCAAAAGTGAAATCGGTCTTCAAACGCGTTTTTAGCGTTGGCATTTCAAATTGATGGTCAGTAACGAATGGGCCGGGTTTGGGGTGTTCTGATTTGGTATCGAGCCGGTTCAAAACTCGACCTTGAGGTTTTGGGTCCAAAATAATTTTTTTCAAAGATGGGCTATTCAAAAGTATGGGCTTTCATAAACTTTTTCAGCTATTTCGGCATGGCACTGTATCTCTACCCGAAGTCCACTGTAGTAAGTACTTCTAATTATTGAAGTGACTTGTTTATGTGAACTGTTATGGGCTTATTTGGGCTCGTAGATTAGAATATTAGGGCTATTGAACCCTAGGGCTAGTGCACTCAAACACATGCATAAGACTTAAGGACTATTAAACAAACTTGTGAAGTAAGTCGTAGAGCTAGGGTGTGGCAAGCTTGTGCGCATGTCTAGGAGTGGATTCGAAGAAGAGCTTGGTATTTAAGCGCCCTAGCGACTCACCTCCTCTTTACTCGAATCCTACAGTGCGTAGCTACGGTTCACCCTAACCAAGAGGACTTATTCACGGGCTAAACCCGATAATTAAAACCCGAAAGGGACTAGCCATGATAAAAACCCTAGTTTTAAAATCCCTAAATTACCCTTTTAATTGCAAAGTAAAAGATTATTGTGAATTTTTTCCAAAATATCTCCGATTTACAAAATTACAAAAATGCCCTGTATTGTAAATTACTAAAATACCCTTAGTTCTTAAGATTTTCAAAAATACCCTCGACGTTTGCTACAATATTTCTACTTTACAAAGATATCAAAAACTACATTTTACAAATAACAAGATACCACGATTTGGAAAATTTCTGAATCGCCTTCGACTTCCAAAATTACGAAATAACCTCGATTTCTAAAATTTTTGCAACACCTCTGATTTGGAAAACAAAATAACCCACAGATTTTGTAAATTCTGAAATACCTCTAATTTGAAAAATATTTTTGAATTGACCCCGATTTATTACCAAAATACCCCTATAGGACAAATGACGAAAATACCCACAGGATAGGAACAGCAGAGAAATGTCCGGATAGTGAATGTGTATGGTAGATACCATTTGAATGAATGTGTTCTTGTTGATGAATGAATGTGTCTCTGTCTATGAATGTGAGTGTGACTCTCTGAATTAGAGTAGTGAACTTGAACTGAACCTTTGTGTGATCGAAAGAACTACTTCTAAATATCTTTATATCATAAAATTGTTCGCGGTTAATAAGTGGAACAAAAGTCTGATACATAAAACTTTTTAATCAGATAAGTCGCGACGTTAGAAATAAGTTCTAGGGGACATGGTCGTCGTGAACGCGGTAGAGGTAGGATGGCAGCATCGGAACCAGTAGGGTCTGGCCATGGGTCAAAAAATGATGTGCCGCCGCCAGCTGTGAGCACGGAGGATCAAGATCCGATAGGAGAAGATGAAGCAGTGTCGCGAGCTATGTTGCGAGTACTAGAATGTATGGCAGGAGCTAGCATGAGAAGTGGAGCTCAGAAGTCGGTATCAGGAAGGCTTAGGTCCAACGGGGTTGAAGTTTTTAGAGGAGTATGTGGAGTAGCTCGAACATAGCGGAGTATTGGTTGGAAGCGATCGAAAGAATAATGGACGATTTGGGACTTGATGATGAAAAAGGCTGAAGCGCATTTGTCTCGTTGCTCGAGACGAAGCTTATCGATGGTGGCTCACGCAAACAAGGTGTCCCGGCGGATCGATTGAATTGGAATTATTTTAAGGTTAAGTTCGAAGGAAGTATGTTGGAGCTAGTTATTTAGACTGCATAAAGGAAGGCGTTTCTAAACTTGGTACAAGGAAGTAAGTCAGAGTGAGTATGAAGCTGAATTTGTGCGGTTAAGTCAATATGCCAAGGGGATCATAGCCACTGACTACGAAAGGTGTGTCTGATTCGAAGATGGGTTGCGTGATGAGCTACGAGTGTTGATTGCTCCACATAGAGAAAGAGATTTCGCCATTCTAGTGGAGAAAGCTCGGATCGCTGAAGAAGTTAGGAAGACTGTAAGAGAAAACCGAGATAAGGAAAGGAACGGGAATAAGAGAAGTTTTGGACCGTCAGCATCGTTTGAAGATGTTCAGAAAAGACCAAGGATCGAGCAGTGCATGCGTGCACTGTGCGCTTTTTGAGAATCGAGAATCGTTCTCGTGCTCGGTGTGGGAGAACTCACACGGGAGAATGTTGCGGAAATAGTAAGGAATGTTTCGGTGTGGATCTAAGGCTCATTTGGTTAAGAAATGTCCTCAAGTGATGGATAGGGCTCGAGGCCAAGGTCGTGGAACACCCGGCGGAGGAGTGAAGGTTTGGATGCGAGGCAACCAAGGATGTGATAGCGGGTAAGTTCCTTGTTTTGGAATATTACTTATTGCTTTAGAGATAATTCATTCTTGTGTTGCTAGTAAAATGCTTGAAACCACGGATGTGAACTTAAAAATTGTGCCTAGGAAGTATGATGATTCTATTAAGATCAGAGAGCGCAGACATAAGTGTAGTGTGGTGAGTTAAGAGGTACGATTATTCGTTAATAAGTAATTTCGACGATGACGAAATTATTTTTTAGGAGGGTAGAAGCTGTAACATCCTAAAATAGGGCCTATGCATTTTCGGTTTAATTGTATGAAGTGACATGTTTTAAGTATTATGAATAAATTTTGAACATTTTTGGAAACAGAAAATGAGTGAAAATAAGTTAGAAATGAACATTTTGGAAACCTGAAAATATATGGAAATGTTAAGTTTAAAAATGGAAGGTGAACATTTTTGGAAACTAGGAAATGTAAGGAAAATGGAAAGTGAACATTTTTGGAAACTTGGAAATGTAAGGAAATGTCAAGTTTACTGAGCCGATCGAAAATTTTTGGAAACTTAGAAATGACCTAGAAATGACGAGTTTTAAGGTTTAAAAGGGGAAATTAAGGCAAAGTGGCCTTAAAAGAAAAAGTTTGTGAAATTTGACACACAAACAGGCTTGGAAAAGTGGCCTGAAGATGCCACTTAGGGCCTCTGGAAATGGCGCCATATGCAAGAGGAATGGGCCTGAGTTCGAGTCACTTGGGAAGCAAATAAAGGAGGTTTTATTTTTGCTTCCAGTAAGACCTGAGGTGGACGGCACATGCTTCTAGAAAGGAGGTGTTTTATTTTCATAAATATTCGATTAAAAAGGGTGATAAATAAAGGATTTTTTTAAATTGGATTATTTTGAAGAGATAAATGTTGGATTTAAACTCTTTTATTTATGATAATTAAAGGATAAAGTTATCAGATAGAGGAGTGGTGGCAAAGTAAGGGACTCCTTAGATGATAATTTCGGCTATAAAAGGAAAAGAGAGGCCATTCTGCATTATTATACATTCTTTGAAAGCCTCTGCCGAATTCTCTTCACCAAATCTTCTTCTTCTTTTATTTTTGCCAAGCCGAAATACCTTGTGATCTAGCCGAATCCTCCATCTTTATTCTTCCTTCTCTTTTCTTTCTAATCCCTCCAAAAGTCGAAAGTTGTGAGATCATCATCTAGCCATAGCCGAATCTCTGAAGGTTGAAGTGAAGGTGCAATCGATTTCTTCAAGTAAGGGTAAGATCTCATTCGGTTTCATCCTTTTTTCTTAAGATTTGCCGAAATCTAGGACTAACCCCATTAATATCTTGTTGCCGAAACTTTGAAGAGATCTTTCGGGATTTACTAAGTGTCGACTACAAGGAAGGAGAAGTTCTTTTCCCGAAGGTACACCATAGGCCACGTGTTCCCCGGTTATTCGGTGAGGTTCCAGGATTTAAAATCCACAAGGTAAGTGTCTATAGTATTCGGCCAAGGCCATGTTTGGTAAATATATGTGTTCATTAATTATTCAAAAGCCGAAAACTAACCAATTTAATTGATTCAATGCTTGGCCGAATGCAAGAAGAGTATAGCAGAGATTTCAAGACTTGATTCTTAAGTCAAACGGCAACAAGGTAAGTTTAAGTATACTAATCCTACTAGGATTTGGATTTATGGCCGAATGGCTTTTTATTAAAGTAGTAGGTGATTAATCAAATGTAGGGATTAAGGATCTAAGCATTAGATCAAGCTTTTCGGGATTTCAAGACCCTTTCGGTAAGTATGATAAGTTGTGGATATTTGGTTAAGAATTCGTATATTGATGATTAAATCGATTGTTCTGATTAAGTGTGTTGATGGAGACGAATACCATTCAAGAAGGGAAAGGGAAGGTCCCTATCCCGAAGTTTAAGAAAGAGATCTGTCTCGAAGTTAGGAATTGGCCACGGGGTGTGGACCGGTGTCGAACAAGAAAGTAGGCAAATAGCCGTAGTATCGCCTAGTGATAGCATCAGTATCGAAAGCATAGTTCTCCAAGTGATCAGGTGTGTGATTAACCCACCATTTTCCGGGTATATGATATGTATGTGAAATGTGTATGTGTTATGAATGTGCTAACTAGTGCAAAGTGGAAATTGTGATAAGGATACCCTCAAGGGGTATGTCGATAATCCATGTAAGTACCAAACCCGATGATATGTGATTATTAATATGAATATGTGATAATATGCTTGATGAACATGCTCATGCATCATTACATTGTATCATTATTTTATGTGGCATGTGCATGGGTTGGGATATGAAAGAAGGTACGGGTGTACTTCGAGTACGTGGTTTGATGTTAGCCTTGAGCTACATCGTGGATTGACGTTGATAGAGGTCACGTTGTGGATTAATTGCAATTTAGTTCGCGTGGCTTGATGAGTGGCTATGTGCCTCATCGTGGTTGATATCGGCTATGTGCCATATCGTGGTTGATGAGTGACTATGTGTCCCATCGTGGTTTTGGTGTTAGCTACGGCTACATCGTGGATTGGCGCCGATCGAGGTCACGTTGTGGATTAATTGCGATTTAGTTCGCGTGGCTTGATGAGTGGCTATGTGCCTCATCGTGGTTGATATCGGCTATGTGCCATATCGTGGTTGATGAGTGACTATGTGTCCCATCGTGGTTTTGGTGTTAGCTACGGCTACATCGTGGATTGCCGCTGACTGAGGTCGCGTTGTGGACTATTGTTCTTAATTGCACGTGGACGGCAGTGATTGCCTTTGGAGTGAAAAGGAGAGGGTGATTTGATAATCCCCTGGTGTGTGGTAGGCTGGATAAGGGGGTGTGTAGAGGATGGACCCTAGGTTTGGGTTGGGCTTCATAATTGCATGATTTCGTATGTAAACATATGTGGAAATGGGCCAAGCCCAGTATATGAATGTGGATCAGTGTGGAAATGGGCTAAGCCCAGTATGTGGAAATTATGTGGTTAACTACCCTATTAGATGAATGTGATATGAATATGGGCCAAGCCCGAATGTGATAACATGTGAATTTGATAATTGATATCCGATATATGAGTTAATATGTGGTTAACATGTGGGTGGAATTCGATGGACTAATTACACATCGAGTCCGTATGACTCACCCAATTTTTATTAAACATCGCGGTGATCGTGATTTTTGGACCGAGTTGGAGTGGATACAAAGGTGGCCATGCGAGCATGATTTCCATTGAGTAAAGATATCTTAATTAATTAAGTAGTTATATTTTCAGTATTTTGATTAAGTGTTTATTGTAATAAGGCCCATTAAAGTGATTAAACATTTTTATTATGTTTAGGCTAGACGACCATTAAATTATTATTGGGAAGTACTTTTAATTTTGGCAACTTATATTTTAAAAGCTTATAATAAAGTTTTAATTTGGATATTTTTATCAAGCTTATATTATTTAGAATTTTTTAATTGGACATGGTTTTCAAATGACAAAATTTTTAATGTTTTTCCCAAAAGTGAAATCAGTCTTCAAACATTTTTCCGCAGTGGCATTTCAAATCCGGTCGTAACGAATGGGCCGGGTTTGGGGTGTTACATTATGGCATATTTATAGTATTGATAAGTGAAAGATATTATAATGAGTTTTTTAGTTACATGTATGGATTGCTACTTTGAGTAAATGTGATTCTTGGCATGAAAATTCCTTTGAAATAGAGGTTGTTTTGATGTATTTGGATTGAAAAAGTAACATTTGAATTATGTGGACGAAGGATTTATATAGTGAAATTCTTTTCACGATATGAGCGAGTAATTAAAGCTATACAGAGTATATGACTATATGAAATGATCTATTATTTAAAATAAGGATATGGAATATGTGATAAGTATAGTTAAAAGAAAATGAAGGTATATGGTAGTCATATGATAGTGGAATGGTGAAATTGAAATGCTTGATATGTTATATACCTTGATTGGGTTGGATTTATATGTGCATTGCTTCACTTACAAACCTTATGAGGTATGGGGCATTGAAAAAGGAAATTGGGTCTATGACTAAATGGAATTACTCATGGCGGATTACTTTAATGCAATTGGTAAGTTTAAGTTCCTTTATATGAGCTTACTAAGCACTAGTTGCTTATATAGTTGTTTTCTTTATTTTGTAGATCATCGGAAAGCTCGAGCGGTTAGAATCTTCATCGAAGTACGATCACACTATCCATTGATCCACTTTGGTAGCTTTTGAATATATTGAAATGGTTATAAGTGGAATGTATAGGGTTGTATGTCTATTTGGTATGTATTGGATTGTGCCAAGCCTTGGTGTGCCTTAATGCTTTTGTTGATAGTTTGTATATGGAGTGTATTTATAAGATGTTATGGTTGTTCTAACGAATTGTAATGTCTTTACACAAGTGTACGTAGTTGTTCAACTAACAAATAAGTAAAAATAAGGTATCGTCTCCACAAGGACTGTATAAGCTTAAACAATTAACTGCAAAATTATAATTAACAATTTGATGTAAAAAAAACTCAATAAATTTGGATAGTGATGATTAGATTAACTAAATGCAAGAGTGGTCCCTAATGAAATTTCTAATCTAAATGTAATTTACCTAAATGTATGAATGAAGGATTTAGCAACAAAAACAAGCAACATTAAATAGGGTAGGATAATTATATTAATAAAATTAACTTACTTTTATCATGCTAACATGTTCGAAATTACTTCCATGGCAACTCGATCTTTTATTGGGTTTGGAAACCAAATTAAGTCCTCTCAGATATTTTACTTAGTTAAATATGCATGTTACTGATCATATTAGACTAAGTGTTTCTTAGCACTTATGCAAGGTCACAGGGACATTTACGTTTACAACAGTTTAATTACATAAATCTAAAAACCATCCAAGATAATAGAGCTAACTAAAGATATTTTGAACCTTAACTTAGTCAGTTTTAATGACCTAAATTACGTAATGCACTTTTCAATTATGCCTCTACTAGCCGTCGTCTGGTTAGGATCACTCAGCTAATCCGAGTGCACCCAATCACATATGAATGAAATGCATCATTATATTAATTGAAAACATAATCGACTGAGGCACAAAACATGTTAACATGAATTAAATAAATCTCATTAACTTGATATAATTATCCCAGCAAATAGGATTTAAAACTTCATAGTTGATGTCAAAAGCATAAAACTCAAAGGAAACATGTTAAAATAGATAATCAAGAGGAAAGAGTAGACTCAGTTCAGCAACCTTTTGGATCTATTCTGACTGAAGCGCTCTTCCGTTCTAATTGAAGCTTCTTTTGCTAAGGGTTTAGAAGGTAGCCAGTTAAAGAGTGCTTCTGAAAAGCTTTTGAGGCTAAAGAAGGGAGAGGGGATGGACGGCTATGCAAGGGAAAAAGGGGGAAAGAATTGAGAGAAAACAAGAGTGAGTGAGAGAGGAATGTTGAGAAATGAAGGATGATTGAAAAGTGAGGAATGGCACGGTATTTATAGGTGAAGGTAAGGGTTTGAGTTTACGAAAAATAGGTTTAAATTTCCTTCCTTCCCTCTCTCATGTGGCCGGCCATGCTTCAAGGAAATTGGATGAACAAGTCTTCTCAATTTAAATTAGAATTTCAAGCTAAAAATAGTTATAGGGTATACAGTTTCAACAGGGAAATTGTTAGGCTAAATTTTGATTATTTTCCAACTGTAGGGACCTTCAATTAAATATCCCAAAACACATTTTGGGTAGCCAACATCAAGTGCCAAAATTGGGCTTTTAATTCCCCTTTTTGGACGGTTTTTTCAGTCCTATAACTTAGCAGACATGTCCATCTTTTATCACCTTTACTGGGTCAAGTATCGACCCCATGCCCAAAATTGCATGGTCTAGCCATCCACATAGATAATTTGTGCATGGCCATCTTTTATTTATTTAAATCATGTCTCCAATGGACCTCCTACATAGTGAAAAGTACATACATTAATAAATTAACATGAATTAATACAAAATATGCATGAAAATCATGTAATTAAGCATAATTTCACATACTTTCCAAAGTCATGTCTAAAATTACTAATTAAATAAAATTCTATTATTTCAATAATAGTTACTCGAGATAAACATGATAATTAAGTAAAAAGGTGGTAAATATATATAGAAAAACCCCATATAATTTCGAGTTTACACACCCCCAAACTTAAACCATTGCTCGTCCCGAGTAATGTTCATGCACAGCACAATTTTTACTAAGGCAATTTTGCAAAATGATAAAGCAACATCAATCTTTGCACATAATCATGCTTCAATAAAATCATGCTCAAAAATATTCTTTCTTCATAAGTAGCTCGACTATAAATATTATTTCCAAACTTTATACTAAGTACATCATAATGTCATCATGAATCGTAATTTGCATTCATTTTCAAAGTCATACATAACATTCACCAATCAATATGCTTCCCTTATCAACTAAACATAGCAATCCCAAGGTTTAATTAGTGTCTTCATATGTTGAACTCATTAATTCCTCTCCACTAATATAGTCGGTATAATCATCTAATCAATAGGTCTTTTATTAGGCTATAATGGGGCTAGTCTAAAGGAAGGGATAAAGAGAAGTGATTTTGAGGTTCAAAAGATCTTAACCCTAACTTTGTCTTAGATCCTTTGGTGTCACAACTTTCATACAAATGGGTCTTTGGAATACCCCCAAACTTATTTCGAACTTATGCTCCACTTTTATTTTTCTCGAACTTTGAGCAAACGTTGCTATTTATTTTTGAGACTTTGAGCACTCCTTTATTTGCTCTTATTTTTCTGGATTTGAGCAAACTTTTCTTTGATTCTTTATTCATTTTTCTCTCTTTTTTTTTAACATGTGAAGAGCATGTACACCTTCTCATAATTTTCCTCGAACTTGGATCACCAAGAAATTTTTTTTGGTTAAGATAGGTGTAAAAGAATAGGATAAAAATTAAAAAAAATGTTAATGTGGCTTATAATGTAGGTAAATTGCAATAAACAGACCCTTAAGCTAAAAATTAAGTACCAATGGTTGAATTTCATAAGGTTGGTTTGAAAGGCTCAAACAATCCAAAGAAAGGGTGCCAATATCATATTAGATTCTTATACCTCCTAGGATTTCACCTCAAGAAAGTTACTAAGTCAATTCTAAAAACTTAAACCTTCATACATGTCTATTTCTAAAGAAATCAAATTTTCATAGCAAATCCTACATAAGACTAAGATCGTACAAGCATTCTATCACTCAAGATAACATACAGATAACTATAAAATCAAAAATCATGCCTGCATTTGAACATACTTATGAAAAAAAATATTTCTGAATATTCATTTATTTTTACATACTTAAGTAAAAAGATTGAAACATACTTCAAAATTCATGTGAAATGCCTTACCCCCTTTAAAAAGACGCAATGTCCTCATTGTGAAAACAAAGTGATGAATAAAAACTGAACACCAGGTAGGATTGCAAAAAAAAAGAGAGGTGAGTCATAAAGACTGCTTAAGTACCAAGTCTTTCTCACAATCCTATCCTAGACATGCTCATTCCCATTACCACATCACTTTATTTTCTTTCTATTGAAGAGGCATTGAGATTATTTTATTCATGCATGCTATTTTATTATGCGAAAGAAAAAATTCTAACTTTGAAATAAAAATAAACACCTAAAAGGAAATAAAAACTAAAGATAAGAAATTCCCCCTTTTATTTATTTGACTTATCCTGTAACAGCTCGATTTTGGGTCTAGTCGGAACAGTGCTTTCGGGACCATAAATCCAACGTAGTAAAGTTTATTTTTATTACATTTCTATGGTCTATAGTTTTACGAAATGATTTCGTGAAACTTTCGTTCGAAAATTTTGACGTTTGGGCACTCAATTTAGTAAAAAAGGACTAAATTGTAAAAAGTACAAAAGTTGAGTTCTACTTGTTAAAGGTGTCCAATTGCTATGAGATTTTAAATTGAAGGTCCTTAGATGGTAATTAGACCATTTGTTAAGTTAGTGGACAAAAATGGACATGGTGAGATAAAATTTCAAAGTTTTAAGTGAAGGGCATTTTGGTCATTTGGTAATTAAATGAATTAAAAAGAAAAAAATCAAGAAAAAATCCTTGTCCATCTTCCTCACCATAGCCGAAAATTAGAAGGGAAGCCATAGCTAGGGTTTGACCACTTTCAAACTCGATTGTAAGTCCATTCTTGTCCCGTTTTTAATGCTCTTAACATTTTTGAAGTCGTTATCACTCGATCTATCTGTTTTTACCATTAATTTGAGAGATGATTGAGGTCTAGGGTTTGACCCATGTTATACATGTGTGTATTTTGATGTTTAATGGTAGATTATGCAAGTTTATTGTTAGATAAAAAACTTTTGCTAGGTGATTTTTGATGAAAATGTCAAAATGACCTATTTGTAAAAAGATTTCAAAATGTGTGTAAAAGTGAATGAAAATGTGGGCTGTTATAAGCATGAAAGAGGTTCAGCTAGGCTTGGGTCTTGAAGAAATCGAATAGATTTCATTTTACGAGCCTAGGGGCCAAAATATAAAAATGTCAAAGTTTAGGGGAAAAAATGTAATTTTGTCATAATGTGATTTTTGGACTGAATTGAGAAATGTGGATAATAAATTAGTTAAATTTTCTATTATAGATCAAGAGAAACGAGGTTCGAACCTAGATCGGGGGAAAACAAGGTGTTTGACGATTACGTCCATTTCTACTATTTTTGTACCGATGTAAGTTCGCATGTAAATACTGCATTGTTTTATTTATGTTTAAAATGCTTTAATATTGTACGAATTATGATTGACTCCTTGGATGTAATCGATAAAGTTTGACAAGTGAGAAATCCTGGTTGAACCTTAGGAATAGGTAGGATACGAATGTCATGACATTAGGGTTATTTGAGATTACGTGTAAGACCATATCTGGGATATGGCATCGATATGAGACTTCGTTTGTAACATCCCCAAACCCGGCCTATTCACTACGACCGAATCTGGTTATGTTAGTGAAAATATTTTAGACTTAGAATAAAATAGTAAAAATTTATTTGCTCTTGGAAACCATGTTCTTTTGAAATTATAGCCACATGTTTAATAATTCCATAATTGAATAAGTAAGTTATAAAAATATATCCATCGTCACATAGTGTTTCAATTTGAACAAACCATCATAGAGTTGATAATAAAATAATACCAAAAATAATAAAATAAATCCTTATTACAACCATTATTTAAAAGAAATACTTAATATTTAATAAAACTAAAAACAACGCTTTGGCATGGGCCACCATGTGTCCTCTCCGATCCCGGTCCATCTCATGAATCACGAAATGTTTGGAAAATAATTGGGTGAGTCACGGACTCGATGCATAACCACAACACATATTTCCATCCGTATGGGCTTGGCCCATACCCACACATCCATCGAAACAAATCATGCAAGAATGCATCTCACCAACCTACTATCCAACCGTGACACCAACCTTAGCGGACTCCGCCTAAGGCCGTGGCTAATCCACCGATCACAACCGAGTGATCCCACATATGTTACCTCGGCGGACTGCCTGACAAGGCCGCGTGGGTGAGCCACCGATCACATCGTGATCCATAAATCTTACCTCGGCATTCTCATTTGCCGCCGAGGCCGTGGGTGAGCCACCGATCAACCAAAGTGATCCAAATATCGTAATCTGTCTCACGGTGATGCACATAGCAATCAACCGCCGAGATGGGCACCTAGCCAACACCTCCTTGAGGTAGCACAAAGCTAACCCTCAAGCGCTAATGTAGCTGAGCTATCATTAGACCACGTACATCCCTGTGTACACTTCTTCCTTCTTCAATCCAATCCCATGCCCATGTGTCAATAAATCATGCAAGAATATCATATAGAATGAGTATTTATCACTTATCACTACCACATTGTACATATATAAATGTATATCAAGATTAACTTACCATCACCGATTATTCATCACTTATGCCATTATAAAGCGGCTATTACACATAATACACATATAAACATGTTAGCAAACCAAACCACGTAAATAGTGCGATGATTACGCACCTAAATGATACCAAAACCCAAACGCTACTTTTGCTTCGCGCACCGCAGACTAACGGACTTACAAAAGGTTCCCAAATGATAGGCTCTTCTCCCTACAATCGGCCAAAACTAAACAACATAATCATGCTAATCAACCTCTAAGGGTATAATCGTAATTTTACCTACTAAGGGTATTTTCAGTAAATTCACACCGCAATGGCCTTTACGAAGGCCTAATGTCGCCACTAGCGACTCGGCTACCACTTCCGGTTGAAATGGACTATTGGGCCTAAAGCCCAATTTCGGCCCATTCGGGCCCACACGCTTCGTGTGGCCCACCTAACACAAATCTAGCCACGTATATAAGTTCCACCTAGTCTAGTTCACTATATACTACACAATCGCACAATTTACTCATAAGGGCCCACGGGCCCATTGGGCCCACTTCGGCCCATCACGCCCAAGCAGCGGCCCCAACCCACAAGAATACTACGATGGCCTCAACTATCGCGTGAAGCCCCACACGCGTGCGCTCGCACGCTCGTGTGGCTACTATTGCCGTGGACTCGCACACGCCCGGCATTTGCCGCTCTACAACTAGAGTAGAGAGAGTTACACACCGATAGGACTCGGGGGCTAATCCGCGCCCGACCACTCCCGTGCCCAAACGCCTTCCAAGGTGTGTTTACTCTCCTCCTAGGATGCTCCTTATATAGCTAGCTCTTCACCTTCATTCTTTGTGTCTTTCCGATGTGGGATCCCTTCCGTCGAGAGAGTTTAAATTCAATGAAACTCTTCCCGTCTGCATCGCAAAATAAATACTCCCTTGCTTCTCATGAGATTCGAACCTGTGCTCACTTGCAACATAATCCACGCCTGCTAGCCACTTGGCCACAAGCTCCTCTTGTGTCTTAAACCATGCGCAACTAAATATAAACTATAGCCAAATTCGAGGTCCAAGTAAAAGAAAACCAAAATGCAAAAGCCAAGACTTGAACCTTGGACCTCCTTCCTTCCCTTGTGGCGTCATCCCTTGTCTCTTATGTGGCGTCACTTTGCCACTACACCACACACTCCACTTGTGTCATTTTTCCCACATTTTATTCTTAAGGCCTACCCGCCAACTTCCAGGGTTTTTTTTTTTTTCACCTAAAACCAAAATTTCCCCAAAGCTAATATTTGATCCCGGGACTTCATAGAAGCCCTCTAACCTTCCAAAATAACTTATCCAATGGGTCTAACTAGCATTTAAGCCGGTCTCTTGTTCTCCAAAAATTTAAACGCTACTACGCCTAAGGCCCATTGGGCCCAATTCTCCTAGGCCCATTTTGGGATGTTACATCGTTTAAGACCATAGCTGGGCTATTGGCATCAATTAGAGATCCCATGTAAGACCATATATGGGATATGACATTGGTATAGTATTGTGTGTGCGAGATTCCTGAGTATCCTTTAGTATTCCAAGTGGTTTAACGGGAAATTCAACGAGTATGCCAAAGTTATGAAAGGTTATAAATATGTTGTGAGTTGGTACAGGTACATACATAAAACTCATTTACTAATGAGCTCGGTATGTGATGAATCCCTCGGTAAGGTTATGAATGAGTAAGTTATGATTAGAAGATCTTGATACTAATTATGCCAAGTTCATCATGTTTATTTGTATAATACATGTGTGATTATAAAGCGTATTATTTGCATAGGAAGTTACTAAGCTATATAGCTTACTCCCCTTTCTTTTCCCATGTCTTATAGAGTCAGCAAGCCAGCTCGGGGATCAGAAACTGTTGGAGATCCATTCACACTATCAACTTAATATTTTGGGTATCATTGATTTTAATATTTTGAGTTATGGCATGTATAGGGACTTGATCATTTTGTTATGTGTCATAATTGATTTAGCCAAATGTGTTAGCTTATGTTGGCTGATAATTCATTTTGTAAATGGCCATTGAAATTGGCTAATATTGGTTTAAGTATATATATGCATATGATGATGCTTTTCATGGATGTGGGAAATTGCATGATATGAGTTGATTAGTATGAAATGTTTGTGTATGATAAATGATAACATGTGAATGGGGTGTTGATGCCTTAGTTGTGGCTGATTTGGTTGATGGTATATGCTTGGAATGGCTCTATGTTTGTTGCGAAGGTTTGTGCATTGAAGGGTGACGAAATGGCTTGGTAAATAGCCTTATTTTTTTGTCCACACGGGTAGTCACACGGGTGTGTGTCTAGGCCGTGTGTGACACACGACTTGCCCCATGGGCGTGTGTTTCGGCCGTGTGTCCCCTGCACCTTAATTGTTGCAAAACATAATGCTCAGTATCGAGTACACGGGCAGAGACACGAGCGTGTGTCTCAGCCGTGTGGACGACACGGCCTCGAACACGGGCATGTGCCCTGGCCATGTGGCACAAGTCAGAGAGCACCCTATTTTGGGCACGGCTTGTAGCACGGGCGTGTCCAAGGGTCACACGGGCGTGTCCATTGGGCCACACGGGCGTGTGAGCCCTGTAACATGAGAAGATTTTCTAAGTTTTGCAAAACTTTCTAAAGTTCTCGATTTAGTCCCGAACCACTTCCAAAGCATGTATTGAGCCTCGTAGGCTCGTTTTAGGGACGATATGAAAAGTTTTTAATTTGAATGGAAATTTATGACTTAGAAATGTATGTTTGTTTGTGTTTAAGTCCTGTAATGCCTCGTACCCTATTTCGGCGTTAAATACGGGTAAGGGATGTTACATTTAGGGGTATCAGAACTACGACTTAGTCGATTCTCAGACTAATGTAGCATGTCTAAGAGTCTAGCTATACAT
Source organism: Gossypium sturtianum (assembly GCA_025698515.1). Taxonomy (NCBI): domain Eukaryota; kingdom Viridiplantae; phylum Streptophyta; class Magnoliopsida; order Malvales; family Malvaceae; genus Gossypium; species Gossypium sturtianum. Next base: position 65,403,202 of record CM046950.1, on the reverse strand, counting down.
GCCATATATGAACTGTGATAGTGTGATGACTCCTGACAAATTTAAACTATGTTTTCATATAGTAAATGGATCCCGCCTGTATCTGATGAAGTAGAAAGTAATGCTCCGGCTCCCGCTCAAGGGGCAGCGCCGTCTGATAGTAGGCCTCATACGGTTAGTTAGGGACAAGGGGGTAGGGAATCCTTTCTCCACATGCTGAATGAGTGGTATACAAAATTTGTTCGAACAAATCTGAATGCCCAACCTCCTTCACCCCCACCTATTCCTCGATCGGTTCCCGTAGCTTCACAAGGTATGGAATTTGTAAGAATGAACAAGCCCCCGGTTGATAAGATCAGAAGAACGGGGCTAAAGATTTTAGAGCTAATGTGGATGATGATCCCGAGAGAGCCGAGTTTTGGCTCAAAAACTCCATCAGGGTATTTGATGAGTTGTCCTGCACACCGGATGAGTGTTTAAAGTGTGCCATCTCACTTTTGAGAGATTCTGCATATCACTGGTGGAATACGCTGGTAGCGGTGGTACCAAGAGAGAGGGTTACATGGGAATTCTTTAAGAGGAGTTACAAAAGAAATATATTAGTCAGCAGTTCATCGATCAGAAACGTAAGGAATTTCTTTAGCTGAAAAGGGTCGTATGACAGTGACAGAGTATGAGCGAGAATTTGTCAGACATAGTAAATATGCTTGAGAGTGTGTTTCCACCGAGGCTATTATATGCAAGAGATTTGAGGATGGATTGAATGAGGATATTCGTGTGTTAGTTGGGATCTTAGAGCTGAAAATTTTGTGGTATTGGTTGAACGAGCTTGTAAGGCCGAAGAGTTAAATAAAGAGAAGAGGAAAGCTGATCTTAAAGTTAGAGATTCGAGGAAAAGACCGATGAGTAAGACATTTCCATCTAAATCAAAGAAATCTAAAGAAATGTATTCCCGTTCAAATGTTTCAGCGGGGTATTCACACAGAGATCGTGGGAAACAACATTCGAGTTTTAAATCTCAAGCTACTTCAATGGCAAGTGTGGGTAATGTAAAGTCTAATAGACCCGAATGTCAACATTGTGGAAGAAGACATCTCGGCGAGTGTAGAATGAATGACCGGGCTTTCTTTAAGTGTGGTTCCTAAGAGCGTTTTATCCGAGATTGTCCTGAAATGGCTGAGAAATAAAAATTTCAGAGTGCGAGGCCAAGTAATACTACTAATAGGGGTAGACCACCGAGAAATACCTTAAATGGAGCTAGTAGTAAAGGTGTGACGAAAGATACAGCTGTGAGATCCAAAGCTCGAGCACCTGCTAGAGCCTATGCTATCCGTGCTCGCGAAGAAGCGACATCTCCCGATGTTATCACTGGTACTTTTTCTCTCTATGATACTAATGTTATTGCATTGATTGATCCTGGATCGACTCATTCTTATGTTTGCATGAAATTTGTTGCTAGTAATAACTTGCCTGTTGAGTTTATTGAATTTGTGATTAAAGTGTCAAACCCCTTAGGCAAATATGTGCTAGTTGATAAAGTTTGCAAGAATTGTCCATTGATGATTCGAGGTCACTGTTTTCTAGCTGATCTAATGTTGTTGCCATTTGATGAGTTTGATGTCATTTTGGGTATGGATTGGTTGGCACTGCATGATGTTGTAGTGAATTGTAGACAAAAAATTATTGAATTGAAATGTGAAAATGGTGAAATCCTTCGAATTGATTCAGATGAGTCGGGTGAGTTACCTATTGTGATTTCTTCGATGTCTACCCAGAGGTGTGTAAGGAAAGGTTGTGAAGCTTATCTTGCTTATGTGTTGAATACAAAAGTGTCTGAGTTTAAAATTGAATCAGTTTCGATAGTTTGTGAATAACCGGATGTGTTCCCGGAAGAGTTGACAGGGTTGCCATCAGTCAGACAAGTTGAGTTTAGTATTGACTTAGTACCAGGGACCTCGCCGATGTCTATTGCTCCGTATAGAATGGCTCCGACTGAATTGAAAGAATTAAAAGCTCAGTTGCAAGAGTTGACAGATAAGGGTTTCGCGAGACCAAGTTTTTCACCATTAGATGCACCAGTGTTATTTGTCAAGAAGAAAGATGGATCCATAAGACTTTGTATTGATTACCGACAACTCAACAAGGTGTCTATAAAGAAAAAGTATCATTTGCCAAGAATTGATGACTTGTTTGATCAGTTGAAAGGGGCAACAATATTTTTGAAGATTGATTTGAGATCTGGCTACTATCAGTTGAGAGTTAAAGAGTCGGATGTGCCAAAAGCGCCAGGACAAGAATGCGGGCATTATGAATTTCTTGTTATGCCTTTTGTATTAACTAATGCCCCTGCTATTTTTATGGACTTGATGAATCAAATTTTTCGACCGTACTTAGATAAGTTTGTGGTTGTGTTCATCGATGACATTTTTATTTATTCTCGGGATGAGTCTGAGCATGCCGAACATTTAAGAATTGTGTTGCAAACTTTGAGAGATAAGAAATTGTTTGCTAAGTTCAGCAAAAGTGAGTTTTGGCTCCGAGAAGTCAGATTTTTGGGACACATTGTTTCTGGAGATGGTATTCGGGTTGATCCGAGTAAGATTTCAGCAATTGTTGATTGGAAACCGCTGAGAAATGTATCGGAGGTTAGAACCTTTTTGGGCTTAGCCGGCTATTATAGACGTTTTGTTAAGGGTTTTTCGATGATTGCTACTCCTATGACTAAGTTGTTGCAAAAAGATGTTAAGTTCGAATGGTCAGAAAAATGTCAGTAAAGTTTTGAGAAGTTGAAAACATTATTGACTGAGGCGCCAATTTTAGTGCAACATGAACCGAGAAAAGAGTTCGTAATGTATAGCGATGCGTCACTGAATGGATTAGGATGTGTGTTGATGCAAGAGGGCAAAGTGATAGCTTATGCCTCGAGACAGTTGAAACCGCACAAGAAGAATTATATGACGCATGATTTGGAATTGGTCGCAATTGTTTTTTCTTTGAAAATTTGGCGTCATCATTTATACGTTGAGAAGTGTCATGTCTTTTCTGATCATAAGAGTTTAAAATACTTGATGACTCAGAAAGATTTTTAAACTTGCGGCAATGGAGATGGCTCGAGTTACTAAAGGATTATAAGCTAGTGATTGACTATCACCCGGGTAAGGCAAATGTAGTCGCAGATGCATTGAGTAGAAAGACTTTGTTTGCTTTGAGAGTGATGAATACACGATTGACTTTGTCCGATAATGGTTCAATCCTAGCTGAGTTGAGAGCTAGACCGTTATTCCTTAAACAAATTTGCAAAGCTCAAAAATGTGAGAGTGATTTGCAAACCAAAAGAGTTCATTGTGAATCGAGTAGTGATTCAGATTTTCATATCGGATCCGATGATTGTTTGATGTTTTGAGGTAGAATTTGTGTACTGAAAAATGATGAACTTATTCAGAAAATTCTTCATGAGGCACATAATGGTTGTTTATCTGTGCATCCGGGTAGTACAAAACTGTATAATAATTTGAAGAAATTGTATTGGTGGTTAGGTATGAAACGAGATATTTCAGAGTTTGTTTTGAGATGTTTGATTTTTCAACGAGTGAAAGCAGAACACCAAGTGCCTTCGGGTTTACTTCAGCCAATGATGGTGCCCGAGTGGAAATGGGATAGGATTACGATGGATTTGTAATGGGTTTACCTTTGACTCTGAAAAAGAAAGATGCCGTCTGGGTTGTTGTTGATAGATTGATAAAATCGGCTCATTTTATATCAGTACATACTGATTACTCACTTGACAAGCTAGCTGAATTGTACATTGCTGAAATTGTGAGATTGCCCGGAGTGCATATTTCTATTATTTCGGATAGAGATCCGAGGTTTACGTCTCGGTTTTGGAAAAAGTTGCAAGAAGCTTTGGGTTTAAAGTTCAACTTTAGTACCATATTTCATCCACAAACAGACGGCCAATCAGAGAGAACGATTCAGGTTCTTGAAGATATGCTTCGTTGTTGTGTTTTAGAATTCGAAGGTAGTTGGGAAAAATATCTACCTTTAGTCGAATTTTCTTATAACAACATTTTTCAATTGAGTATAAAGATGGCACCGTATGAGGCATTGTATGGCCGCAAGTGTCGAACCCCATTGTATTGGATAGAGCTTAGTGAGAAACAGATTCATGGGGTTGATTTGGTTAAGGAGACCGAAGAGAAAGTGAAAGTAATCCGTGACTGTTTGAAAGCAGCTTCAGATCGGCAGAAATCCTACGCGGATTTGAAAAGAAAAGAGATCGAATTTCAGATTGCTGATAAAGTATTCCTAAAAGTATCTTCGTGGAAGAAGATTCTGAGATTTGGCTGTAAAGGCAAGTTGAGTCTGCGTTTTATAGGGTCGTATGAAGTTATTGAGAGAATATGGCCAATGGCATATCAGTTAGCTTTACCGATAGAGTTGGAAAGGATCCACAATGTGTTTCACGTGACTATGTTACACCGTTACCGATCAGACCCTTCACATGTGATTTCTCCGATAGAGGTCGAGATTTGACCCAATATGATTTATGTTGAAGAACCAATCAAGATTTTGGCTCGGGAAGTTAAACAGTTGAGAAATAAGAGTATAGCCCTAGTAAAAGTTTTATGGCAACGACATGGGGTCGAAGAGGCTACGTGGGAACCTGAGGAAGCTATGCGAAAATAGTATCCAAATGTAACGCCCCGAATTTTGGGCCTAGGTGAAATAGGTTTTGAAACAAGGGAGCAGTTAGGAGACTGCACATAGGTATTTAGTTGTGCAAGAAAATGGCACAATTGATTGTTTGCCTTAATGGTTAAGTGAGTTTGGAGTGTTTGGGAATGTTTGGGAAGTCCTGGGTTCAAACCTAGGCTTTAGCAAAAATTTTAATTTTCAAGTGAATAAGGCCCTTGGTTCTGGAGAGTAGGCTTTAAGAATAATTGTGGCGGAAATGTGACACAAAAGAACTTGTAGTCCAGTGGTAAGTGGCGTGTTTAAGGCTGCAAGGGAGCACAAGTTAGAGTCTCATAATGGGCAAGGGAGTATTTATTTTATTTCCTTGCAGCATGAGAAGTGGAGTTAGACTGAAACTCTGTAAGGTGAATTTTGAATTAGTCTTGGAGGGTTTTGTGAAGCAAATCAAGGAGGAGATTGGGGAGAAAATCAAGGAATCTCGAAATGGGAGGTTGGTAAGGAGTTGTGGCCGATTGGGACTCTAAGGCCTTAGTGGAATTCGGCTAGGGGGAAAAGGGAGCATTTTCAGCACCAGGCATTTCTTTGTTCGGTTTTGTGAAGGTTGAAAGGAGAGTGCCGAATTTTCTTTGGGATTTTTTTTTACTATTCGGGGTTTCTTTCAGGTTTTTCTATTGAGGTGACCAAAATTTCTAATACTTTCTTCCTTTCTACATTTGTCGAATAGGTAACTTTCTTTTTGGTCTTATTTTTCTTTCTTTGCCGAATTCCCTTTCTTCTCTCACTTTTGGTTCGGCTTCTTCTTTTCCTCCTGAATCCTGCTCCTCTCGGCCTCCCTTCTAAACCGAACCTTCTCTCCATCTTCTTCTTCTTTGCTTCTCACTCTCTTCCAATCATAGCCGAATTCTTCATAAGGCTTTTTGTGTACGTTCAGTTTATCATCTTTCCCTATTGTGCTTGGCCGAATATACCTAAACTATTCCAACCGATTCCATCATCATCAATTTTGGTAAGTCTTCCAACTTTTTTTTTGAGTGAGTTATTTCATTAGCACTGTGTTTCTAAGCCACGCTTATTTTGTTCTTAGGGTTCTAAAATCTCTAGAAGAGAAAGGAGGAGTCTCTAGGGTACAGAGGCGTTCCAAATCTTCCCATTCACCAACTGATTGATCATTGGGGTAAGTTTGGTAAGGTGGGCCGATTAGGCTGTGATGTTGGTGTTGGGTTTGTTTTAAATCACATTCTAGTGAACAGATCTGTCTAATAAGAATCGTTGCTTAAACAGATAATCATCAGGAGCGTGGAACCGTGGCTTGGCCAACAATCTTAGAAGAGTAGGCCATATTTCATTCAATCATGGTAGGTGATTGTTTAAGTGTGGTTAAGTACTTGAAAATATCCATTATTGAAGGGCTAATCGAATATTCGAATCAATGTAGGTTGGTGCCAGGAGGTGTTTCGCTAGCTCTCGTGAAAAAGGTGTGTAATCACACTATCTCCTCTGCGAATCGGCAAAAGCCGAAAAGTCAAAACCTTGACATATGAGGCCTCACGAGCGTGCGATCACTCGTGTGGTAAACCAAGCCCACAATCATGGGCGATAGACTATAGAGGCCACCTCGAGCGTTCTCGTGCTCTTGGGTCGTTATGGGCCTCGTTTGGCTGAAATGAGCTATGTGGGCCCAATAGGCTCGTGGGCCCTACACGGATAAAATTCACGAAAAGTGGCAGATACTGGATTGGGTTATGTAGTTCGCATAGCCGTGACTGAACTTGGGCCAAATGGGCCATACGAGCATGTGGGCCCACTTGGGCTGAATATGGGACCTTAGGCCCATTTACATCATTTTGATCATATAGGTTATCTTTGTCGCTCGAGGCAACTGTGGACCTTTGGAAAGGTCGTTATCTGCACTGAAACCCTAAAATAGGTAAAATGACCAAAATACCCTTAAAAGGTAAAATTACTATTTTACCCCTAATAGATGAAAATTACCATTTTACCCCTAGAGGTAAGTCGACTGATGAATGTAATTTATTATATGACTTTACTGATTAGGACATATTGCATACACGAGATATTTATGACATGATATACTGTATGGGGTTGGGATACTGTTATGGAGGAAGTGTACTGTTACTAGTGGCTTTGCCACAAATATTTGCATCGCGACTTTTGTCATGCAGATCGATACTCTCTTTGCGATCGCAATTCTTGGCATCTCTGCTGCGTTATTGTCATCGCGCGGCTATCTTTGCAATATTGGTGTGTTGGTTGGGTGGGTCGATTTTATCCTCACATGGTGTGTTGGTTGGTACGGGTGGGTTGCATATTTGTACCATACTGATATTGTATTGGGCTTATGCCCACATTGACTACTATAATGGGCTAAGGCCCACACTGTACTGTTACTGAATAGGGCTCAGGCCCAGACTGTTACTGCATGATAGGGGATTACACACTGAGTTCTCGTAACTCACCCTTTTCTTTTAACATTACAGGTAATCCCCAGCCTTAGACGATTTGGAGCTGCGAGGGACTCAGAGGTGGCCACACGTTCACTAATATTTTATTTTAGACCTAGTTATTTAAAATTTTATATTGGGTTGATATTTTTATAATAAGGCCTCTGGTGATTTTAATTTCTTTTAATTGGGTTTAATTTCTTATTTTGAAACTGCCAAACTGACACAAACAAGTTTTCAAAAATAATAACTGTTTTAAAAGACAAACACACATTTTCAAACTTTAAAATGACATTAATTAGAGTAGCTTTCGCGGGTTTTTAACCAACTAAGAAACCAACAGTAACAAACATGACAATAATTTAAAAATAGTTTTCTTTCAACCAGCCTGATTTCGAAAAACACTTCGATGTGACACGTCAGATTCGGTTGTAACGTCTAGGCCGGGTTTGCGGTATTACATTTAGTGGTATCAGACCAAGTTGCAAAACTCGACTGTGGAATGGGTTTTGAAAAGTCTTTCTGAAAGTAGATTTTAAAGATTTGAAACGTTTTTGAAAGATGTACAAGTGTGGCACACCGAGTCTCCGGTGCCAAATCTGTAAGTTCTCTAATTCTGATTATTGTTATACTGTTAATCTCTAGATAGAGGAAACTGAGACCGTATGAGACTGTAAACTGTAGTGAGACCTCGATCTGCGAAAACAAACCCCTAATGATTGTTTTTCATAATACATTTGTTAATAATTACTGAAATTATAATCTGATGCATAAGAATTTTAAAACAGATAAAGCGTATATCAAAATGAGTACAAGAGGTACTCGCGGAAGGGGTACACGGGGCCGCGGTAGAGGCCAAAGAACTGCTCGGGCTAGATCGTCAGCATCGGGCCATATGCCTTCTGGGGAAGCACTAGCCTCACCAGTAACTGAGACGGGGTCTTATGATCGAGTAGCTGGGGATGATGCTCTATCCCAAGCGATGCTCCGTGTTTTAGAGAGGGTTCTTTGGAGCTAGTATTGGAACAAAGAGGCCGATGGTCAATTTCAGAGCGACTCGGTCTAATGGAGCGAGAAATTTTCGTGGTATTTTCGAGTAGCCCCAATGTGTGGCGTAATCTTGGTTAGAGGCTACCGAACGGATAATGGACTACCGTGACTGTACTATGGAGCAAAAATCAAAAGGGGCAGTGTCCTTACTGTGAGATGAGGCCTACCAATGGTGGCTCACCGTGAGAGAGGGTACGCAGGCCGACCGAATGACATGGGATTTCTTTAAGGTGGCCTTCCAAGGGAAATATATGCGCGCAAGTTATGTGGAAACTGAATAAGGGAATTTCTGAACCTGACCCAAGGGAATAAGACAGTGGCGGAATATGAGGCAGAGTTCTTGTGGTTGAGTCGGTATGCTCGATGGATAGTAGCAACTGAGTATGAACGATGTGTGCATTTTGAGGATGGCCTTCGAGACGAGTTAAGGGTATTGATAGCTCCGCAGAGGGAGCGAGATTTTGCTGCTCTTGTAGAAAAGGAAAAAATTGCTGAGGATGTGAAGCGCTCTGAGCGCCAGAACCGCGACAATGATAGGGGCAGAGATAAGAGGGATTCTAGGCCCTCAGGTTCTGCTGGAAGGCCTACAAAGAAGGCCAGGTTTGATGGGCCAGTTCGGGCTAGAGTTCCTGTTGCTGTTGGTAGACCGCAACCTTGCGCTGATTGTGGGAGATCTCACCAGGGTGAGTACTGGAAGAGGATTGGGGCATGCTTCAGATGCGGGTCCATGGATCATCAGGTTAAGAATTGTCCTTAGAGGCCTGTTCAGATGCAAGCTACAGGACAGGGTAATGTACAGCCACCGAGGGGTGGTCAGCAGCCACCTAGAGGCGGTGGAAATGGTATGAGCTGTGGTCGTAGAGCACCTCATGCGAAGGCGAGGCAGCCAGCTTTGGTGTATGCTGCATGTCGCTGAGAAGACAGAGACACCCCAGATGTGAATATCGATACGTTCTTTATCCATAATGTACTATATATCTAATTTGGAACTAGAGTGCGCAGCTAGAGCGTAGTGGTGTAGTCTATATATGCGACCATTCTGATAGTTGGAAATTTCAAGGACAAAATTTCTTTAAGGAAGGTAGAGTTGTAACGCCCCAAATTTTGGGCCTAGGAGAAATAGGTTTTGAAACAAGGGAATAATTAGGAGACCGCACATAGGTATTTAGTTGTGCAAGAAAATGGCACAATTGATTGTTTGCCTTAATGGTTAAGTGAGTTTGGAGTGTTTGGGAATGTTTGGGAAGTCCTGGGTTCAAACCAAGGCTTTAGCAAAATTTTTAATTTTCAAGTGAATAAGGCCCTTGGTTCTGGAGAGTAGTCTTTAAGAATAATTGTGGCGGAAATGTGACACAAAAGAACTTGTAGTCCAGTGGTAAGTGGCGTGTTTAAGGCTGAAAGAAAGCTCAAGTTCGAGTCTCATGATGCGTAAGGGAGTATTTATTTTATTTCCTTGTAGCATGAGCAGTGGAGTTAGACTGAAACTATGTAAGGTGAAGTTTGAATTGGTCTTGGAGGGTTTTGTGGAGCAAATCAAGGAGGAGATTGGGGAGAAAATCAATGAATTTCAAAATGGGAGGTTGGTAAGGTGTTCTGGCCGATTGGGACTCTAATGCTTTAGTGGAATTCGACTAGGGGAAAATAGGGAGCATTTTCGGCACCAGGCATTTCTTTGTTCAGTTTTGTGAAGGTTGAAAGGAGAGTGCCAAATTTTCTTTGGGATTATTTTTTTACCATTCAGGGTTTTTTTCGGGTTTTTCTATTGAGGTGAGCAAAATTTCTACTACTTTCTTCCTTCCTACATTTGCCGAATAGGTAACTTTTTTTTTGGTCTTATTTTTCTTTCTTTGCCGAATTCCCTTTCCTCTCTCACTTTTTGTTCTGCTTCTTCTTTTCCTCCTGAATCCTACTCCTCTCGGCCTCCCTTCTAAACCAAACCTACTCTCCATCTTCTTCTTCTCTGCTTCCCACTCTCTTCCAATCATAGCCGAATTCTTCATAAAGCTTTTTGTGTACGTTCAGTTTATCATCTTTCCCTATTGTGCTTGGCCAAATATACCTAAACTATTCCAACCGATTCCATCATCATCAATTTTGGTAAGTCTTCCAACTTTTTTTCCAATGGAGTTATTTCATTAGCACTGTGTTTCTAAGCCACGCCTATTTTGTTCTTAAGGTTCTAAAATCTCTAGAAGAGAAAGGAGGAGTCTCTATGGTACAGAGGCGTTCCAAATCTTCCCCTTCACCAACTGATTGATCATTGGGGTAAGTTTGGTAAGGTGGGCCGATTAGGCTGTGATGTTGGTGTTGGGTTTGTTTTAAATCACATTCTAGTGAATAGATCTATCTAATAAGAATCGTTGTTTAAACAGATAATCATCAGGAGTGTGGAACGGTGGCTTGGCCAACAATCTTAGAAGAGTAGGCCATATTTCATTCAATCGTGGTAGGTGATTGTTTAAGTGTGGTTAAGTACTTGAAAATATACATTATTGAAAGGCTGACCAAATATTCAAATCAATGTAGGTTGGTGCCAGGAGGTGTTTCGCTAGCTCTCGTGAAAAAGGTGTGTAATCACACTATCTCCTCTGCGAATCAGCAAAAGCCGAAAAGCCAAAACCTCGGCATATGAGGCCTCACGAGTGTGCAATCGCTCGTGTGGTAAACCGAGCCCACAATCATGGGCGATAGACTATACAGGTCACTTCGAGCGTTCTCATGCTCTTGGGCCGTTATGGGCCTCGTTTGGCTGAAATAGCCCGTGTGGGCCTAGTGGGCTCGTGGGCCCACACGAATAAAATTCACGAAAAGTGGCAGATATTGGATTGGGTTATGTAGTTCTCACAGCCGTGACTGAACTTGGGCCAGATGGGCCACACGAGCGTGTTGGCCCACTTGGGCCAAATATTGGACCTTGGGCCCATTTACATAATTTTGATCATATAGGTTATCTGTGTTGCTCGAGGCGACTGTGGACCTTTGGAAAGGTCGTTATCTGCACTGTAACATCCTGGATTTCGGGGTTCTGCATTTAATATGTGATGTGTGTTTATGCTATGCTCTGTGTGTTAATTTGGTGTGTTTGGGGGTCCCAGGAAGGCTCGGGGTTAAGCCTGAGCCTTGCTGAAAATTTTACTTTTAGGCACTGTAGGGGAGAGCTAGTTGAGGTAGATCTTAAGGGTATTTAATTGTGTGTTGATGACACATGTAAGGAGTTAGTTAAGTGGCAAGGAGGCACCACTTAGAGTGCTTGAAGAGGCGTCACAAGGGAGAAGCTGCAGAGGAAAGGGGTTCAAGTCGCGTCGTCAATAATGTGGAGTTTTGTTTTTACGTCTAAGGAGCTTGGGTGGTGGAATTCGACTAGGACACTTCAAGGGGGGTGTTGAATGAGTCAAATAATTTGAAAGAGTGGCCATGAGTGAAAGCTGGAGTTTGAATTATTCAAACTATTTTGAATGGGTGAACAGGAGTGAATTTAGGAGGAATATATGGGATTGAATGTTGGTGGGGTGATGGCCGAATTATGGGATGCTTGATGTGGGGGGAAGAAGTCGGTTTTGGGCTGGTAATGTGTGTGCCGAAAATCTGTAGGGGTCTTAAGTTTTTCCTTTGTTCTCTTGAAGTGCATTCGGTCATTAGGGAAGTGGATAGTGCCGATTTTGGTAGGTTCTTTTGAGCTCTTTTGTCCTCTTTGAGTTCTTAATCCCTATATGCCGAAATTGCTAGCCAACTTTTATTTCTTCTTTTCCTTTGATCTTTAGCCGAACCCTCTTTTACTTGGTAGTCGAATTTTAGCTTCATCTTACTTATCATTTCCATCGTTCTTCCTCTTCTTTTCTTTTTCCCTCTTAAGCCGAAACGTCTTGAGCTCTCTACCGAATCTCTCTTTCTCTCTACTCATACTTTTTAACCTCACAATCGAAAGCACCACACCATTTCCTTGCAATCCATCTTTCTTCTCTACTCTTCTTTTTAACTGAAACATATTCTGCTTCTTTTCCTTCTTGTTCTGTTGATCATAGCTGAATCTTCTTGTTACATCAAGAGTGGACATCCTTCCTATCGGTTTTGCATATAGCTGGAGGTGGACTCTTCACTCGTTAATCTTTTGGTTCGGTAAGGAGTTGTTCCTTCTTTCCCTTCTCGTTTCTCTTTCTTCTTTTTTTGGTTCAATTTAACTAAAGCTTTGACTCACTTCGTTGGGCAAGGGCCGATTGTAGAAGGGGGTGTTTCATCGTCTCTTTTCCGTGTGACCAACCTTCAAGGGGGGATTTTGGTAAATAGCTATGGGCCGTTTGGTGGTAAGAGATTCTTGTCAACTTTCTTGGCCGAAAGACCACTCTTTTTAAGGCTTATGGAGAATCGGTTTTAACATAGTGACGTTTTAGGGACTCAAACAATTTCTTAGGCCAATCTGTTGGCATTCGGCTTCTGTTGATCTAGGTAAGAGACTTCTTTGTTATGAGTATCTATCCTTCCGTTCTTTTCATTACTTTAACCTGGTTCTCTGATAAAGATCTATCATGGATTCGAATGCCAGTCAAAGGAAGGAAGGGGTTGGACCCGTAGTCTCAGCCCCTAAGTTCAAGAAGCGATCTCAGACGGCAGAAGACGAGATCGCCACCGGGTTGTGGACCGGCTTCAGAGCAGAATAGGTAGATAGCCGTCGTCCCCGCTAACGAGAGTGTCAACGTAGAAAGCATAGTATTGTGTGTTATCAGGTGTGTAAAATTTCACACTCTGCTATTAGTTTGTGTTATTAATTGTTTGGGCTGAAAAGTCGAAGTGGATGGAAAGATATCGCAATGCCCTTGTGGGTAAAGTTTGGGGATACTGTAAGGGATTGTATCATTCTATTAACGGGTATGAAAATGTATGTTGTAATCTGTCACTTTGTTGAGAGCATGTTGCATTCATTTGTTATGTATGTTCTGCACGGGTTTGGTATGTGATGCGAAAGGGGAAGTGTTGGAGACTGTCACAGTGGTTTGGTACCACAAGTGGGTTGGCCCCGTATATCTGATTCAGTGACCATGTCTCGGTGGCTTGGTGCCACGGTGGTTTAATACCACGTATATATATACGAATGATTCGGTGACTCGTCCCAGTGGTTTGGTACCACAGTGGGTTGGCCCCACATATACTCATTAAGGATTGTCACGGTGGGTTGGCCCCACATATGTTAATAGTGGCTTGGTGCCATATATGAGGCGTGTAGCGGATGGAGGGTTGATTGTAGAAATCCCCACAGTGTGTTGGGTTGGTACGGGTGGGTGTAGAGGAAGGAAAAAAATTAGGTTGGGCTGGGATGCATTCTATTCATATTTTTGTATGCGATACTGAGTGGGCTAAGGCCCAATGTGCGATTGTGGGATTGAAGTCATTTATGTGACATAAGGGGATTTACACACTGAGTCTTGGTGACTCACCCCTCTGCCTAATGTTGCAGGTAATTAGTAGATCGTGGATCAAGGAGCCGAGGCGGACTCATAGAGGCCATAAAATGCTCTTTTCATAAATTCGTTTCCTTTCTACAAATAATTTTATTTGGGAATTTTGTTATGTAATAAGGCCTTCTTAAGTTAATAATTTGTTCTTCTTAGTTATTATTTATTTAAGATATGACATTATTATATTTTAACACGAAAGTTAAGATGGAGTTTTTAAAACATAAGTATCATAACACAACCGTTTTCTCTCAAGTGCCAACAAAGATAACAAATTTTTGGTTAACCCAACTCGGAAATCTTTCTTAAAACTACAAATTGCTGTTTTTATACTATTACCTAAAACGAAAAGTTTCAAACCTTCGGTTTTCTTTAAAATTTCCAAAGTCCTTTTTACAACCTTTCCCTGTGACGTTCCAGATCTGGTCGTAACGTCTAGACCGGGTTTGGGGTGTTACAATTTTGGTATCAGAGCCAAGTTGCAAAACTCGGTTGTGGAATAGGTTCAACAATGTTTTATAAGGTCGATTTAAAATGTTATTGAAGGAAATGTTTTAGTTGGAGTATGGCACCCGAGTCTTCCGGTACCCGATCTACGCGGTAAGTGTTCTAATTGTTGGTTGTTTTGCATGAAATGATTATGTGTGTTATGATTACTAGTATTGCGAGATCCAAACTTTAAAGACTGAAACCTCTAGGTATAGTTATGAATCTGTGAGAATTACTTTTAATGCTATTATTTCTCATAAGACTGCTCGGTAATAAACAAGTGAAAGGAAATGCTAATTCATAAAAATCTTAATCAGATTAAGTCGTATCAGTAGCCATGAGTACTAGGGGACGTGGACGTGTTGTGCATGGTCGTGGTAGAGGCTGGAGTGTTGGGTCTGAACCCTTGGAATCAGGCCATGGGTCAGAAAATGATGTGCCAACACCTCCAGTTGCAGAAGCAGATTTTCAGGATCAAACAGGCGGAGACGATGCTGTGTCCCAGGCGATGCTATGTGTGTTGGAGAGAGTTGCTGGAGAAAGCACGGGTTTGGAGGCTCAGAAATCTGTGTCTGAACGACTCTGAGCCAATGGAGCAGAAATGTTTAGGGGCATTTCTGGCGTAGCTCCCAATGTAGCTGAGTATTGGCTAGAAGTAGTTGAGCGTATTATGGATGATCTTGACTTTACGGTGGGGGAGAAGTTGAAAGGAGTGGTGTCTCTTCTTCGGGACGAGGCGTATCAGTGGTGGCTCACTGTCAAGGATGGTACAGTGGCTGACCGTATTACCTGGGATTTCTTCAAGACAGCGTTATAGGGGAAATACATTGGATCAAGTTATATGGATGCGCAACGTAAGGCATTTCTAAATTTGGTTCAGGGAAATAAGTCGGTAGCCAAGTATGAGGCAGAATTTTTACGTCTTAGTCGTTATGCCCGGGGTATTGTTGCCACAGACCATGAGCGTTGTGTTCGGTTTGAGGATGGTCTGAGGGATGAGTTGCGAGTGCTGATAGCTCTGCAGCGAGAAAGAGAATTTGTTATTTTAGTGGAAAAGGCTAAGATAGCCGAGGAGGTGAAGCGGTCCGAAAAGCAGAATCAAGATAGGGATAGAGGTAGAAATAAAAGGAATTTTGGATCGTCAGGGTCAGCCGGGGATGTTAGAAGAGGCCTAGGTTGGATGGGCCGAGTCGTGTTGCGAGACCTGTTATTGATAGTGGGCCTCAGAGGTGTGCTAGATGTGGTAAATTTCATTCAGGTGAGTGCTGGAAGAGTAATAGAGGATGTTTCAGGTGTGGGTCTACTGATCATCGGGTAAGAGACTGTCCACAGGAGTTAGGTAGAGTGCGACTAGTAGTGCAGGGTTACGCTCAGCCGGGTAGAGGTGGTCAGCAACCACAGAGAGGTAGTGGTCCAG
Source organism: Gossypium sturtianum (assembly GCA_025698515.1). NCBI lineage: Eukaryota > Viridiplantae > Streptophyta > Magnoliopsida > Malvales > Malvaceae > Gossypium > Gossypium sturtianum. The sequence goes on along the minus strand of CM046950.1, from coordinate 65,387,663 downwards.
TCAGAAGAGGTAATGGTTTCGGTCGTGGACGTGGAGCACTGGGCAGAGGTGCTGGGAACACAGATGCGAGACAGCCTGGGTTGGTCTATGCAGCTAGACGTCGAGAGGAGGGCGATGAACCAGATGTCATAACCAGTACATTTCTTATTTATGGGTTGCCTTATACTACACTGATTGATATTGGATCAACACATTCTTATGTTGCTAGTAATATATCGGGAACTCTGAACATAGACTCTGAGTTTGCTTCTAGGGAGATGACTGTACTTAGCCCTTTAGGATAATCTGTAGTGGTGAATAAACTCTTTAGGAGGGTGCCTTTAGAGGTTCAAGGGATGGTTTTCCCTGCTGATCTGATGGAACTACCGTTCGGGGAGTTCGATTTAATCTTAGGGATGGACTGGCTAGTGAAGTATCGAGCAAACTTGGATTGTGCTGCCAAGCGCATGGTGTTAAGGACTCCTGGGGATGATGAGGTTGTGGTGATAGGTGAAAGGAGGAACTACTTGTCTAATGTAGTGTCCGCTTTAAAGGCTAAAAGAATGGTGAGGAAAGGATGTGAGGCATTCATAACTTTTGTTTGTGCTCTGGAGACCAAGGAATTAACTGTGGGGGATGTTAGAACAGTAAAAGAGTTCTTTGATGTTTTCCCAGAAGAGCTTCCAGGATTACCTCCGAATCGCGAGGTGGAATTCGGTATTGATCTTCTTCCGGGGACAGCGCCCGTGTCTATTGCCCCGTATAGAATGGCGCCAAAGGAGTTGGTGGAATTAAAAGCCCAAATTCAGGAACTGTTGGATCGAGGTTTTATCCGACCGAGTGTGTCACCTTGGGAAGCGCCCGTGTTATTCGTTAAGAAGAAGGACGGATCAATGCGTATGTGCATTGACTACCGTCAGTTGAATAAGTTGACCATCACGAATAAATACCCGCTGCCGAGGATTGACGATTTGTTCGATCAACTGAAGGGGGCTTCAGTCTTCTCGAAGATAGATTTGAGGTCGGGATATCATCAGCTTAAGGTCAAGGAAGCGGATATTCATAAGACGGCTTTCAGGACTCGCTATGGCCACTACAAATTCCTGGTGATGCCGTTTGGGTTGACCAATGCACCAGCAGCATTTATGGTCATGATGAATAGGATATTCCAACCCTATCTGGACCGGTTTGTCGTCGTATTTATAGAAGATATCCTGGTTTACTCAAGATCAGAGGAGGAGCATGATTCATATCTTCAGGTGGTGTTACAAATTCTGAGAGAGAAACAGTTGTATGCCAAATTCAGTAAGTGTGAATTTTGGCTAAGAGAGGTTACCTTTCTGGGCCATGTTGTGTTTACTGAGGGGATTAGGGTTGATCCTCAGAAAATTGAAGCTGTGTTGGATTGGAAGCCGCCTAAGTCTGTGGCAGAAATTCGAAGTTTTCTTGGTTTGGCTGGGTATTACAGAAGGTTTGTTGAGGGGTTCTCTTTGATTGCGGCACAATTAACCAAGTTGTTGCCGAAAAGGGTACCGTTTGTCTAGTTTGATAAGCAACAGGAGAGTTTTGAGAAGTTGAAAAGAATCTTGACGGAAGCTCCAGTGTTGACACAGCCTGAGGCCGGGAAGGAGTTTGTTGTTTACTGCGATGCGTCGCACACAGGTTTGGGATTTGTGTTGATGCAGGAAGGGAAGGTGGTAGCATATACGTCTTGGCAGTTGAGACCGCATGAGGTGAATTATCCCATGCATGATCTGGAATTGGCTGCAGTAGTGTTTGCTTTGAAGATCTAGAGGCATTATCTGTATGGGGAGAAGTCCGTTATTTATACATGTCACAAGAGCCTAAAATATCTCCTTACTCAGAAGGAGTTGAATTTAAGGCAGCGGAGATGGATCGAATTGTTAAAAGATTATGATTGTTTGATCGAGTACCACCCGGGTAAAGCTAACGTGGTGGCGGATGCACTAAGTCGTAGGGTGATCTCTGACTTGAGAGCAATGTTTGCTCATCTCAGCTTATATGAGGATGGAAGTTTATTAGTTGAACTTCAAGTGAAGCCTTCTTGGGTCGATTAGATTAAGGAGAAGCAGTTGGCTAATGAGTTGTTAAATTCAAAGTTCCAGTTGGGAGAAGGTGATAGGATAACGGATTTCAGTGTGAATAGTGATGGGGTATTATGTTTCCGAGGAAAGACTTGTATGCCAAAAGATCCTGAGTTGAGACGTAAGATCCTACAGAAAGCGCATAGTAGCCCATACGCTATGCCTCCTGGAGGAAGTAAGATGTATCGGGATCTGCGGGAACAGTTTTGGTGGCCGAGCTTGAAGCAGGAGGTAATCGAATTTGTGAGTAAATGCTTGACGTGTCAGCAGGTGAAAGCAGAACATCAGTTGCCTTCGGGGTTATTGCAGCCGGTGAAAATTCCACAGTGGAAGTGGGAAAGGATCGCGATGGACTTTGTTAGTGGGCTACTTCTTACGCCTACTAAGAAGGATTCGGTATGGGTAGTTGTTGATCGATTGACAGAATCTGCTCACTTCATACCGGTTCGGGTTGACTATTCTCTTCAGAAGTTAGCTAAGTTGTATGTAGCAGAGATTGTGAGGTTGCATGGGGTGCCGTGTCTATCATATCGCATGCAGACCCCGTGTTTACGCCGAGGTTCTGAAGGCGTTACATCAAGCGTTGGGTACAAGATTGGATTTCAGCATCGCGTTTCATCCACAGACTGATGGTCAGTCTGAGAGGGTAATTCAGATCTTGGAAGATATGTTGAGGGGCTGTGTCTTAGACTTTAGGGGTAGTTGGGAGGAGTTTCTACCGTTGGCAGAATTCGCATACAACAACAGCTATCAGTCTAGTATTCAGATGGCACCGTATGAAGCGTTGTATGGTCAGAAGTGTCGCACTCCTACTTGCTGGACAGAATTGGGTGAGCGTTAGATGTTGGGTCCGGATTTGATTTCGGAGACAGAACAGAAAGTTAAGTTGATTCGAACTCGGTTGAAGGAAGCGTCCGACAGGCAGAAGTCCTATGCTGATCTAAAGCGTAAGGACATAGAATTTGCGGTAGGTGACCGGGTTTTCTTAAAGGTTTCACCGTGGAAGAAAGTTCTAAGGTTTGGACGGAAGGGTAAATTGAGCCCTAGGTTCATCGGGCCTTATCGGGTGTTGAAACGTGTGGGACCGGTAGCGTATCAGCTCGAGCTACCATCAAAATTGAGTCAGATTCATGATGTGTTTCATGTCTCGATGTTAAGGCGCTACCGTTCAGATCCATCTCATATTGTGCCAGTGGAAGAAATCGACGTAAGGCCTGGCCTATCCTTTAAAGAGGAACCAGTTCAAATTTTGGATCGTGACGTTAAGATATTGCGAAGGAAGACGGTTCCGTTAGTTAAGGTGTTGTGGGGGAATCATGGGTCAGAGGAAGCTACGTGGGAGTCAGAAGATGTGATGCGACAGCAATACCCTCATCTCTTCTGATCAGGTAAAATTTCGAGGCCGAAATTCCTTTAAGGGGGTAGAACAGTAACATCCTGGATTTTAGGGTTCTGCATTTAATATGTGCTGTGTGTTTATGCTATGCTCTATGTGTTAATTTGGTGTGTTTGGGGGTCCCGGGAAGGCTCGAGGTTAAGCCTGAGCCTTGGTGAAAATTTTACTTTTAGGCACTGTAGGGGAGAGCTAGCTGAGGTAGGTCTTAAGGGTATTTAATTGTGTGTTGAAGACACAAGTAAGGAGTTGGTTAAGTGGCAAGGAGGCACCACTTAGAGTGCTTGAAGAGGCGTCACAAGGGAGAAGCTACAGAGGGAAGGGGTTCAAGTCGCGTCGTCAACAATGTGGAGTTTTGTTTTTTCGTCTTAGGAGCTTGGGTGGTGGAGTTCGGCTAGGACACTTCAAGGGGGAGTGTTGAATGAGTCAAATAATTTGAAAGAGTGGCCATGAGTGAAAGGTGGAGTTTGAATTATTCAAACTATTTTGAATAGGTGAACAATAGTGAATTTGTGAGGAAAATATGGGATTGAATGTTGGTGGGGTGATGGCCGAATTATAGGATGCTTGATGTGGGGGGAAGAAGTCGGTTTTGGGCTGGTAATGTGTGTGCCGAAAATCTGTAGGGGTCTTAAGTTTTTCCTTTGTTCTCTTGAAGTGCATTCGGTCATTAGGGAAGTGGATAGTGCCGATTTTGGTAGGTTCTTTTGAGCTCTTTTGTCCTCTTTGAGTTCTTAACACCTATATGCCGAAATTGCTAGCCAACTTTTATTTCTTCTTTTCCTTTGATCTTTAGCCGAACCCTCTTTTACTTGGTAGTCAAATTTTAGCTTCATCTTACTTATCATTTCCATCATTCTTCCTCTTCTTTTCTTTTTCCCTCTTAAGCCGAAACCTCTTGAGCTCTCTACCGAATCTCTCTTTCTCTCTACTCATACTTTTTAACCTCACAATCGAAAGCACCACACCATTTCCTTGCAATCCATCTTTCTTCTCTACTCTTCTTCTTAACCGAAACATATTCTGCTTCTTTTCCTTCTTGTTCTGTTGATCATAGTCGAATCTTCTTGTTACATCAAGAGTGGACATCCTTCCTATCGGTTTTGCATATAGCTGGCGGTGGACTCTTCACTCGTTAATCTTTTGGTTCGGTAAGGAGCTGTTCCTTCTTTCCCTTCTCGTTTATCTTTCTTCTTTTTGTTTGATTTAACTGAAGCTTTGACTCACTTCGTTGGGCAAGGGCCAATTGTAGAAGGGGGTGTTTCATCGTCTCTTTTCCATGTGACCAACCTTCAAGGGGGGATTTTGGTAAGTAGCTATGGGCCGTTTGGTGGTAAGAGATTCTTGTCAACTTCCTTGGCCGAAAGGCCACTCTTTTTAAGTCTTATGGAGAATCAGTTTTAACATAGTGACATTTTAGGGACTCAAATGATTTCTTAGGCCAATCTGTTGGCGTTCGGCTTCTGTTGATCTAGGTAAGTGACTTCTTTGTTATGAGTATCTATCCTTTCGTTCTTTTCATTACTTTAACCTGGTTCACTGATCAAGACCTGTCATGGATTCGAATGCCAGTCAAAGGAAGGAAGGGGTTGGACCCGTAGTCTCAGCCCCTAAGTTCAAGAAGCGATCTGTATCGGTAGTACGAGACTGGCCACCGGGTTGTGGACCGACTTTAGAGCAGAATAGGTAGATAGCCGTCGTCCCTACTAACGAGAGTGTCGACGTAGAAAGCATAGTATTGCGTGTTATCAGGTGTGTAAAATTTCACACTCTGCTATTAGTTTTCGTTATTAATTATTTGGGCTGAAAAGCCGAAGTGACTGGAAAGACAGTCGCAATGCCCTTTTGGGTAAAGCTGGGGATACCAGGTAAGGGATTATATCATTCTATTAACGGGTATGAAAATGTATGCTGTAATCTGTCACTTTGTTGAGAGCATGTTGCATTCAATTTTTATGTATGTTCTGCACGGGTTTGGTATGTAATGCGAAAAGGGAAGTGGTGGAGGCTGTCACAGTGGTTTGGTACCACAAGCGGGTTGGCCCTGCATATCTGATTCAGTGACCATGTCTCCGTGGCTTGGTGCCACAGTGGTTTAATACCACGTATATATATACAAATGATTTAGTGACTCGTCCCAGTGGTTTGGTACCACAGTGGGTTGGCCCCACATATACTCATCAGGGATTGTCACGGTGGGTTGGCCCCACATATGTTAATAGTGGCTTGGTGCCACATATGAGGCGTGTAGCGGATGGAGGGTTGATTGTAGAAATCCCCACGGTGTGTTGGGCTGGTACGGGTGGCGTGTAGAGGATGGAAAAAAAATTAGGTTTGAAATTTGGGATGCATTCTATTCATATTTGTGTATGCTATCTTGAGTGGGCTAAGGCCCAATGTGCGATTGTGGGATTGAAGTCATTTATATGACATAAGGATTTACACACCGAGTCTTGGTGACTCACCCTCCGCCTAATGTTGCGGTGTAAGTAGATCGTGGATCGGGAGCGAGAGCGGACTCGTGGAGGCCATAAAATGTTCTTTTCGTAAATTCATTTCCTTTCTACAAATAATTTTAATTGGGAATTTTGTTATGTAATAAGGCCTTCTTAAGTTAATAATTGGTTCTTCTTAGTTATTATTTATTTAAGATATGACATTATTATATTTTAACACGAAAGTTAAGATGGAGTTTTTAAAACATAAGTATCATAAAACAACCGTTTTCTCTCAAGTGCCAACAAAGATAACAAATTTTCGATTAACCCAAGTCGGAAATCTTTTTTAAAACTACAAATTGTTGTTTTTATACTATCACCTAAAACGGAAAGTTTCAAACCTTTGGTTTTCTTTAAAATTCCCAAAGTCCTTTTTATAACCTTTCCCTGTGACGTTCCAGATCTGGTCGTAACGTCTAGACTGGGTTTGGGGTGTTACATGCACTGAAACCCTAAAATAGGTAAAATGACCAAAATACCCCTAATATGTAAAATTACTATTTTACCCCTAATAGATGGAAATTACCATTTTACCCCTAGAGGTAAGTCGACTGATGAATGTAATTTATTATATGACTGTACTGAGTAGGACATACTGCTTAGACGAGATATTTATGACATGGCATACTGCATGGGGTTGGGATACTGTTATGGAGGAAGTGTACTGTTACTGGTGGCGTTGCCACAAATATTGTTACTGGCAGCTCTGCTGCAATACTGTTACTGGTGGCTTTATCACATATACTGTTATTGGCAGCACTGCTGCGTTATTATTATTGGCAACTATGCTGCAATATTGGTGTGTTGGCTGGGTGGGTCGATTTTATCCCCACATGGTGTGTTGGTTGGTACGGGTGGTGTGTTGGTTGGATTGGGGTGGGTTGCATATTTGCACCATACTGATACTGTATTGGGCTTATGCCCACGTTGACTACTGTAATGGGCTAAGGCCTACACTGTACTGTTACTGAATAGGGCTCAAGCCCAGACTGTTACTGCATGATAGGGGATTACACACTGAGTTCTCGTAACTCACCCTTTTCTTTTAACTATACAGGTAATCCCCAGCCTTAGACGATTTGGAGCTGTGAGGGACTCGGAGGTGGCCACACGTTCGCTAATTTTTTATTTTAGACCTAGTTATTAAAAAAATTATATTGGGTTGATATTTATGTAATAAGGGCTCTGGTGATTTTAATTTCTTTTAATTGGGTTTAATTTCTTATTTTTAAACTGCCAACCTGATACAAACAAGTTTTCAAAAATAATAACTGTTTTAAAAGACAAACACAAATTTTCAAACTTCAAAATGACATTAATTAGAGTAGCTTTCGCGGGTTTTTAACCAAGTAAGAAACCAACAGTAACAAACATGACAACTGTTTAAAAATGATTTTCTCTCAACCAGCCTAATTTTGAAAAACACTTCGATGTGACACGTCAAATTCGTTCATAATGTCTAGGCCGGGTTTGGGGTGTTACACCAAACCTATTTTCTGGTAAGATTTTCGGGGACGAAAATCCCTAATGGGGGAGAGTTGTAATAGCCCAATTTTGGGTCTAGTCGGAACAGTGGTTTCGGGACCACAAAGTTGACGTAGTAAAGTTTATTTGTATTACATTTCTATGGTCTACAATTTTACGAAATGATTTCGTGAAACTTTCATTCAAAAATATTGACGTTTGGGCGCTCAATTTAGTAAAAAAAGGACTAAATTGTAAAACGTGAAAAAGTTGAGTTACTTGTTAAAGGTGTCCAATTGCTATGAGATTTTAAATTGAAGGTCCTTAGATGGTAATTAGACCATTTGTTAAGTTAGTGGACAAAAATGGACATGGTGAGATAAAATTTCAAATTTTTAAGTGAATGGCATTTTGGTCAGTTGGTAATTAAATGAATTAAAAAGCAAAATCAAGCCAAAATCCTTTTCCACCTTCCTCACCATAGTCGAAAATTAGAAGGGAAGCCATAGCTAGGGTTTGGCCACTTTCAAGCTCGATTGTAAGTCCGTTCTTGTCCCGTTTTTAATGCTCTTTACATTTTTGAAGTCGTTATCACTCGATCTATCTATTTTTACCATTAATTTGAGAGATGATTGAGGTCTAGGGTTTGATCCATGCTAGACATGTCTGTATTTTGATGTTTAATTGTAGATTATGCAAGTTTAATGTTAGATAAACAACTTTTGCTAGATGATTTTTGATGAAAATATCAAAAGGACCTATTTGTAAAAAGATTTCAAAGTGTTTGTAAAAAGTGTGATTAAATGAAAATGTAGACTGTTATAAGCACGAAAGAGGTTCAGCTAGGCTTGGGTCTTGAAGAAATCAAATAGATTTCATTTTACGAGCCTAGTAGCCAAAATGTAAAAATGTAAAAATGTCAAAGTTTAAAGGAAACAATGTAATTTTTCCATTATGTGATTTTTGGACTGAATTGAGAAATGTGGATAATAAATTAGTTAAATTTTCTATTATAGATCAAGAGAAACGAGGTTCAGACCTAGATCGGGGGAAAAACAAGGTGTTTGACGATTATGTCCATTTCTACTATTTTTGTATTGAGGTAAGTTCGTATGTAAATAATGCATTGTTTTATTTGTGTTTTAAATGCTTTAATATTTTATGAATTATTATTGACTCCTTGGATGTAATCGATAAAGTTTGACAAGTGAGAAATCCGGTTGAACCTTAGGAATAGGTAGGATACGAATGTCATGACATTAGGGTTATTTGAGATTACGTGTAAGACCATATCTGGGATATGGCATCGATATGAGAGTTCGTGTAAGACAGACCATAGCTAGGCTATTGGCATCGATAAGAGATCCCATTTAAGACCATATTTGGGATATGGCATTGGTATATTATTGTGTGTGCGAGATTCCCGAGTATCCTTTAGTATTCCAAGTGGTTCAATGGGAAATTCAACGAGTATGCCAAAGTTGTGAAAGGTTATGATTATGTTGTGAGTTGGTACAGGTACGTACATAAAACTCATTTACTAATGAGCTCGATATGTGATGAATCCCTCGGTAAGGTTATGAATGAGTAAGTTATGATTAGAAGATCTTGATACTAATTATGCCAAGTTCATCATGTTTATTTGTATGATACATGTGTGATTATAATGCTTATTATTTGCATAGGAACTTACTAAGCTATATAGCTTACTCCCCTTTCTTTTCCCTTGTCTTATAGAGTCAGCAAGCCAACTCGGGGATCAGAAACTGTCGGAGATTCATTCACACTATCAACTTAATATTTTTGGTATCAATGATTTTAATATTTTGAGTTATGGCATGTATAGGGACTTGGTCATTTTGTTATGTGTCATAATTGATTTAGCCAAATGTGTTGTCTTATGTTGGCTGATAATTCATTTTGTAAATGGCCATTGAAATTCGCTAATATTGGTTTAAGTATATATATGCATATGATGATGCTTTTCATAGATGTGGGAAATTGCATGATATGAGCTGATTAGTATGAAATGTTTGTGTATGATAAATGAAAGCATGTGAAAGGGGTGTTGATGCCTTAGTTGTGGCTGATTTGGTTGATGGTATATGCTTGGAATGGCTCTATGTTTGTTGTGTAGGTTTGTACATGGAAGGGTGACGAAATGGCTTGGTAAATAGCCTTATTTTTGTCCACACGGGTAGACACACGGGCGTGTGTCTAGGCCGTGTGTGACACACGGCTTGCCCCATGGGCGTGTGTTCCGGCCGTGTGTCCCCTGCACCATAATTGTTGCAAAACAGAATGCTCGGTATCGAGCACACTGGCAGAGACATGGGCATGTGTCTCAGCTATGTGGACGGCACGGCCTCGAACACGAGCGTGTGCCCTGGCCGTGTGAAGTCTACTCCTATTTTATGAAAAATTATGAAAATTAAATCGACCACACGTCCTAGCACACGGGTGTGGGGCACGGCCATGTCGCACAAGTCAAAGAGCACTCTATTTTGTACACGGCCTGTAGCAAGGGCATGTCCAAGGGTCACACGGGCGTGTCCCTTGGGCCACACGGGCGTGTGAGCCCTGTAACATGAGAAAATTTTCTAAGTTTTGCAAAGCTTTCTAAAGTTCTCAATTTAATCCCAAACCACTTCCAAAGCATGTATTGAGCCTCGTACGCTCGTTTTAGGGACGATATGAAATTTTTTTAATTTGAATGGAAATTTATGACCGAAAATGTATGTTTGTTTGTGTTTAAGTCCGGTAATGCCTCGTACCCTGTTTCGACGTCAAATACTGGTAAGGGGTGTTACATATCCTCCTCGTCTTCCTCCTTTGATGTTTCATCCTCGCTTTCATTCTCATCTTCCTTCCATGACTCGAAGATATAATCTGGGAACTCATGAACAAAATTGTTAGGGATATGTTAAAAGTATTTCTTACGGAATCATGTCTAACTTTTGCATATATCCAATAAGCATGTTGTTGGTTATGCATAAATTTCATCATATCCATCATAATTGACAATTCTAATTTCTTCATAGTATTTGAAGAAGTAGGCCTAGGAATAGTCAACTCGGGATCAACACTTGGTTCAACTGGCTTATCAGCATTCGGCTCTTCTCTTAGTTTAGAGACTTCTGGTTCCTTTATCGGTTCAAGCTCATTTGGTTCTTCCTCTGATTCTGCTTCTTCTGTCTCATCAATTGAGTCAGCCTCTATTTTAGATTTGTTCAATGACTCATCAATTTCTGGTTCTATTGGTTCACTCAGTTCAAGTGGGTTTAGCTCATGGACATTCTCTACTAACCTTTCAAGATCATGAGTGTGATGTAACCTTGAACATACGGGCCCTTCAGGTTTGCTTTTGTCTTAAATTGGGCCCTTAAGCAAAGTGAAGTGATCAATGATGGGAAGTAAGCACTTTCGGTCTTCTTTCTGGCACAATCATGGATCTTCTTAAGAATGATCTTCCCAATATTGATAGACCTTTCTGTCATAATTGCATACAACAAAAGAATTTGCTCCATCAAGATGGTGGAACTGTGTGAGATATGTATGAAACTATATCGAACAAAGTAAAACCATACCTTAGCCAACGACTTTAAATATTCCCTTCGGCAAGAATGACTACCATACTTCCTTATAATCCACTGGGATCCCGGATTTGTCATAACATTAAGTACTTGTTGAGGAAAATCTCAGTTTATATTTTTCATCATGGCAAAATAATCATCTTCTTCAACATTAGGTAGGTTAAACAAATCATTAATGAACTTAGAAGTTAGAGGTACCTTCCTCTTGCGAACAAGAACTTTAGTAGCATCTGGCATAGTCAAATTTGCATAGAACTCTCGAACTAACTCCTCTTCCGGTAATGATCGTGCATCACAAAAATAATTCCAATTGATGTCATCAATCGTCTTTTGAATCGGTAAGGGCACAACCATTTTATCATTGCTCTCCAATTTGAAAGCTTTTTCCGGCATCATAGGTTGATTCTTGAAGATTGAATCAAACCTTTTTTTCACTTCTTCATCTTGAATCACAATGGGATTTTTAGCAGAGGTCTTGGAAGATCTAGTTCTTTTGCGAGATGTCGACATTTTTTCTCGAAAAATAAGCAAAATATCGGCAAAAGGAATGAAAAAAAAATCGACAAAGGTTGAGAGCAAGGTTTTGTAGTGGCGGTTGCTTTGTGGCAGCGACAAGCTTGCAGTGGCGCAAAGCTTACGACGGTGATAAGAATGCAATGACAAAAGGGTTGCTCTGGCAAAAGTCATGTAGCAACAATACTAGGGGCTTGCGACAAAGAAGAAATTTGGGGAGATATTTTGGGATTTAGGCCAACGGCTAAAAGGGAAAAGAATGAGTGGTTTAGGTTTTAAGCTAATGGCTTGAAGGGTTGTGAAAATTATGAAGGTAGAGAGGGGTTTATATAGTGGTGAATTAGGGCACTTTTATAGCTAAAATTTAGCTAATTTTGAGTGGCCTGGGCGGCAAGTAAGATGGAGGGATGGTATGGTGGCAAAAATTAGGGCTTTAGGGAACCCTATGGACGACAACATGGGTTAAATTTATCCTCTTTGCTATTTTAGGCCTTGAGCCCAAACTTTATTTAAAAATTAGACTACTTAAAAATAAACAAACTTATTAGTACTTGGGCCAATTTGACCCCTTTTATTAAAATAAATAAAACTAAAACTAAATTAAAAATTAAAATAAATTAAAATTAAAATTGAAGACAAAGATAAAAATGAAAAATAAAAATAAAACTAAGAAAAGATTAAAATGAATTAGAAATTTTCTTCTTAAAAGATTACATTCAATTAATTCCCAAGAAAGGTTGGAGGGGTCAAAACGGTCCCGCCTAAGTTCCAATCTCCTTTGACAAAATTAAATAAATATACTAATTTAAAAAAATAATTTCTAATTTTTTATTAAAAAGTAGGTTCATGAAAGATTAAGGGTCTCTTAATTTGAACGAGGTTTTAATTCGCTCAACTTCACCATCCCAATAGTGCTTGAGACATTGACCATTAACTTTAAACGTACCTCCATGGTTGTTGTACAATTCTACTGCTCGATATGGATAAACTTTGTAGATGGTATACGGTTCTTTCCATTGGGACTTGAGCTTTCCAGGATATAACCTTAGCCTCAAATTAAACAATAACACTTTCTGACCTTCTTTGAATTCATGAGGTTGAATACGGTTGTCATGCCATTTCTTATATTTTTCCTTACACATATTGGCAATCTCGTATGAAAATATCCTCAACTCTTCCAACTCATCGAGTTGTAACATTCTTCTCTCATTGGCTTGCTTAAGATCAAAATTCAATTGCTTCAAATCCCAGTGAGCTTTATTCTTCAATTCCAGCAGCAAATGGCATGCCTTTCAAAAAATTAACCGATAAGGAGTCATTCCTAACGGTATCTTAAAAGTAGTTCGATAGGTCCATAGTGCATCATCAAGCCTTCGAGACCAATTTGTTCTATTAGGGCGCACTACTCTTTCAAGAATACCTTTGATTTCTTGATTCACCCTTTCAACTTGCCCATTCGATTGTGGGTGATAGTCGATAGCAATCTTATGTTTCACATCATACTTGTCAAGCAACCACTTAATCCACTTATTTAGAAAGTGAGATCCTTCATCACTAATTATGGCTCTAGGAGTCCCAAACCGTGTAAAAACATACTTATAGAAGTATCGCATGACTACCTTAGCGTCATTAGTTGGATATGCCTCAGCTTCAACCCACTTGGATACGTAATCCATAGCTACCAAAATAAACTTATTAATATATGAAGAAGGAAACGGGCCTAGAAAATTAATGCCTCATACATCGAAAAGTTCTACCTCTGAAATGTTCGTCAAGGGCATCTCATTTCTTCTTGATATGTTTTCGGTTCTTTGGCATCTATCGCAGTTTCTCACATATGCATAAGCATCCTTGAACAATGAAGGCCAAAAGAACCTAGCTTGTAAAATCTTTGCTATAGTTCATGAACCACCAAAGTGTCTCACACTCAGAGATGAATGACAGTGGTACAAAATTTCGTCAATCTCACTCCCAGCTATACACTTCCTAATTATGTTATCTACACATTGTTTAAACAAAAACGGGTCCTCCCAGAAATAGTACTGACCATCATAAAGGAATTTCTTCCTTTGTTGGTACATAATATCTTGAGGAATTATTCCACAAGCTAAGTAATTGGCAAAAACAGCAAACTAAGGTGTTTCATAGATGTGTCTTACCTCGAAGATATGCTCATCAAGAAAGTTCTCATTAATTGGAACAAGTGAAGAAGTTAAAAATTTTTTTTTAACCTTGATAGATGACCAACTACTTGATTTTCAACACATTTTCTTTCTTGGATCTCAAGGTCAAATTCTTGGAGCAAAAGTATCCATCGAATTAGCCTTGGTTTAGCATCTTTCTTTGTGAGTAAGTACATAATGGCAGCATGGTCGGTAAACACTATAACTTTGGCACCTATAAGATATGAACGGAACTTGTCAAAAGCAAAAACTATAGCAAAGAGCTCTTTTTTCAATTACCGTATAAATGATCTAGGCTCATGTCAGAGTTCTGCTTGCATAGTAGATAGGATGAAAGAATTTGTTCCTCCTTTGGCCCATCACAGCTCCAACAGCAAAATCGCTGGGATCACACAATAACTCAAAAGGCATGTTCCAATCAGGTGTGATAATTATTGGGGCTGAAATTAACTGGTTTTTTTTTATAATTTTTCAAAAGCTTCTAAACATGCTTTGTTAAAATAAAAAACATCTTTTTCTAAAACATACATAAAGGTTTAGAATTTTTTTTCAAAAATCCTTTATAAATCTACAAAAGAAACCAGCATGGCCTAAGAAACTTCTTACTCCTTTCACACTAACTGGAGGTGGTAACCTCTCAATTACGTCCTCTTTTGCTTTATCCACTTCGATTCCATACTTCGAAATTTTATGTCCTAAGACAATTCCCTCCTTAACCATAAAATGGCACTTCTCCCAATTAAGGATGAGATTAGTCTCCTCGCATCTTTTGAGTATCTTATCCAAATTATTCAAACAAATATCGTAAGTATTACCAAACATAGAGAAATCATCCATGAAAACCTCGGCAATTTTCAACAATATCAGTGAAAATTGCCATCATACATCGCTGAAATGTGGCAGGTGCATTACATAAGCTGAAAGGCATTCGCCTAAAAGCAAATGTACCATATGGACAGGTAAAAGTAGTTTTATGCTAGTCTTCTGAGGCTACAACTACTTGGTTGTATCCTGAATATCCATCTAAAAAGCAACAAAATTCATTACCTGCTAGACGATCTAACATTTGATCCATGAAAGGTAAAGGAAAATGATCCTTACGAGTGGCTTTGTTAAACTTTCTATAATCAATACAGATTCCCCAACCCATGATAGTTCTCGTCGGGATTAACTCGTTTCGTTCATTTTCGACAATTGTGATCCAACATTTCTTCGGTACGCATTACACCGGACTTAGCCATGAACTATCTAAGATGGGGTAAATAATTCCTGCATCTAACCACTTAATTACATCCTTCTGAACCTGTAACACCCCTAACCTGTATTCATCGCCGAAATAGGGTTACAGAGCATTACCAGACTTATTACACAAATAAACATACATTTCACATACATTTTCCAATTCTAAAAAAATATCATTCACAATCAATCACATTGATACGAGCCTACGAGGCCCAAATCATGCATTAGAAGTTATTGGGGACTAAACCGATAACTCAAGAATTTTTTGGAAAACTTAGAAAATTTTTCAAAATACAGGGGGCACACGCCCGCGTGGCCCGATCGTGTATCACACACGGAAAAAGACACGCCCGTGTCACAGGCCGTGTGGACATTCGAAATGGGATCACATGGCCATGTCCAGCCCGTGTCCGACCCCGTGTAACTCTCTGACTTGGGTCACACGGCTAACACACACGCCCATGTGACTAGCCCATGTGCCCTTCGAAATGGCCATACACGCCCGTATGTCAGGCTGTGTGCTAGGCCGTGCCAAAACTGTAGGGTATATTGACTTATGCCACACGGGCTGGGCTGTGTGGAGCATACTGACTTGATTTCTAATTAAACACCAGGGGACACACGGCTGTGTCACCTGACCGTGTGTCACACACGGCTGAGACACACGCCCATGTTTCTGCCCGTGTGGATAAAAATAGGCTATTTACCAAGCCATCTTTCTCACCCAAACTTGCATTTACCTACACAAACCAAATGGCACATAACATGGTATAAATAGACATTCCAACCAATCTTAATTAAGTTTAATTCATGCTATTTCCATACTAAGAACTATATGACTCATTACATATATTTTTCCAATTCAAATCATACCAAATTCACATTCACAAATCACTTAACTAATTAACTTCATATATGCACTTTCTTACCTCAAATCACATGCATACCAAAACTCCAAATTTCAACCATTTATTACTCAACTTACCACCTCACAACAAGCATCTATATAGCAATTATACACAACATATCAAAAGGCCTTTGCACATATATATATATATACATTACCAAATATACCAAAATAAGTCAAATCACATGGCTATACACATAACCAAACATTTATCATTTACAATCCAAACCAAATGATTAAATCCAATTACCAACATATATATCATAATGACCAAAACTCCTATACATGCCATATAACCAAATACATAAGTTCAAAAGTACCAAAGTGATAGCTTGATAGTGTGATGAGATCTCCGACGATTCCCAAATCCGAGCAAGCTTTGATATTCACTATAAAACACGGAAAAGTAAACAGAGTAAGCTATAAAGCTTAGTAAGCTCGTATGGTTAATAAGTAAACTTACCATTCATTCATCATTCAAGTGATATAAACATAATATACTACAAAGCCATTTAATCACAACATAATATACTACAAAACCATTTAATCACAAGGTTAATATATATTCATTCACATAATGATCATGAACTCACAATTCCATGGATTCAGTACTCATATGAATTTCCGTACATACCTGTACTGATATGTAAATATCTCTCACCATTTCATATCTTCGATATACCCGTTGAACCATTTGGAATAATATCAGATACTCGGAAATCTCGTACCCAAAGTGCCAATACATAGCCGAAGCTATCTCAATCTCATATCTCATATAATGCTCACTCTCGAGCTATCAACGGGTCTACTAACATAAGCTGACGGTCATGATGTAGCTACACAGTGCTGCTCACACAAGCTGACGAGAATCTGCAACACATGTCGAATAACTCAGCCATCGGTAGGACGTACGGACCAGCACCCAACACATAACCCCTAATGACATGTCACTCGTATCCTAATCTATTACCCAGGTTCAACCGAGATTTCCACATTGCCGAATCTTCGTCGAACATATCCGTAAGGTCGTATTCACAATTAATTCAATAATAAAGCATTTAAAATACAATTATATCAATGCCTATTAACATACGAACTTACCTCGATCGCAAAAACGACGAAATGGATCGATTAGTCCAATACTTTGTTTTTCCCCCGATCTAGATCCAAACTTCATTTTTCTTGATCTATATAATATCAAATTTAACTTATTTAATTTTCATTCTATTCAATTAGCCTAAAAATCACATTATGGCAAAATTACACTTTTACCCCTAGTAGTTTAACATCTTTACAATTTAGTCCTTAGCTCATAAAAATAAAAATTAATGAAATTAGGCCCTTACCCATGCTATTCGAATTTCCCTTATTAACATAGTAGCCCATATTTTTCATTTATTTCACAATTTATCCATGAATTTTTCACATTTAACAAATAAATCCCTAATTGCCAATTTTATCAAAAATCACTTAACAAATGTTGTTTATCTAACAACAACCATACATTTTCTATAATCAAACATCAAAATACACACATATTCATCAATGGTAAAACTCTAAACCTTTAACAGTTTTGTAAATTAGTCCCTGGGCTAGCTAGATTAAGCTACAACGATTCCAAAAACATAGAAATCATTAAAAACGGGACAAAAATACATACTAATTGGACAAGGATGAGCTTGCCGAAAGCTTGAGCATTAAAAATGGCTTCCTAAGCCCTAATTTTTTATTACAAGAGATGAAATAAAGATGATACATAGTTTGTTTTATTATATTAATCATTAATTACTAATTTACTTAATTAACCTTAAACCTTAATCAAATTTTCAATAATGCCAAGCCAATATCATACACTATCTAATTAATGGGCTAATTACCACATAAAGACCTCCTCTTTAAGGTTCCATAGCTATTAGACACCTTTAGCTAATAGAATTAAAAATTTACACTTTACGCGATTTAGTCCTTTTTTATAAAATTGAGCATTCAAACGATAAAATTTCTTAACGAAATTTTTACACAATTATACTATCATTCTGTAGACCTCAAAATAATAATAAAATTAATATTTCAACCTCAGATTTGTGATCCCAAAACCACTATTTCGATTTGACTAAAAATGGGCTGTTACAGAACCACTTCTTTCATTGTAGGGGTAAGTCTTCTTTGCCCATCAATCTTACTTTTTCACTTTTCTCTAAAATAATTTTATGCATATGGAAGAAATGACTTATACCTCATATATCAGCTATGGTCCAACTAATTGACTTCTTAAATTTCTTTAAGACAGTAATCAATTGCCCATCTTGATGTTCTGTCAGTTCCGCTGAAATAATCACAGGCAAAGTAGAACTATCACCAAGATAAACGTATTTTAAATGAGATGGAGGTACCTTTAGTTCAAGTTTAGGCAGTTCCTCGATTGACAATTTGGGTTGTGTAAATTCCCAAACTTCCAACTATAGTGGTTCGAACCGCAGTGGTTGAATATAACTTTTCAGATTGGCTTCCATCAAAGCCAAACCTCCATTACCTATTTCATCATTGAATGGTTTAGACCCTAAGGTTTTTTTTCCAACGGGTCTTCTTCAGAATTGTTTCCCATAGAAACTAAGGTTTCTACTTCCTCCATTACTGAACACTCTTCCATCAAATCAAGAAACTTCATTACTTTCAGAACGTTAAATGTTACCTTATTGTCTTGAACTCGTATGGTGAGTTCGCCTTTTTGCACAACTATCAACATTCTTCCTGTGGCTAGGAAAGGTCTCCCCAAGATGATCGGAACTTCTTTGTCTACATCAAAATCCAAAATAATGAAATCAGTAGGAAAAATGAATTTATCGAATCTTACCAAAACATCCTCAATCTTTCCTTCAAGATATGCTAATGATTGATCTTCAAGTTGAAATGTTACAACAATGGATCTTACTTCACTTATTCCCAATAGCTTGAAAATAGATTTGGGCATCAATTTGATGTTTGCTCCTAAATCACACAAAGCTTTACCGCAATATGATTTACCAATGTTGCAAGGTAACGTAAACCTTCCATGATCCTTTAGTTTCAAAGGTAATTTGTTCTGTAAGAACGCACTACACTCCTTCGTCAAAGCAGCAGTCTCATACTCACTAAGTTTTTTCTTCTTAGACAAGATATCCTTCATAAAATTCATGTAATTAGGCATTTGTTCTTGAATGGAATGTTGATGTGTAATTTCTTTAAAACATCCAAGAATTTCTTGAATTCTACCTTTTGTTTCTGCTTGTTTTGTTGAAGTCTTTGAGGATATGGAACTCTAGATTGAAATGGACAACTTTTCTGAGGAGATAAATTTGCAAAAGAAGGTGTTAGCTTCTCAGAATTCACTAGTTTAGAGTTTACCACATTAGATTTTTCAATATCTGATTTTTGTTGTTGTAGGAACTTCAACTGTCAATTGACTTTCCTTTTTTCTAGTAGGCTCATCTTCAGCCACAACCTTTTTAGGCTTCAAAGTCATAACACTTCGTAACTCTACCACTTTGCAATGTTCCTTACCCTAATTTCTCAGACTTTCTCTATCGCTCAGCAAGGCTCTTTTTGGTCTATTATGAAGCCCAGTAGCTAATTGACCCATCTGGTTCTCCAGATTTTGCAGTGTTGCTACTTGACTTTGGATCAAGGCGTCATTTTTCACCATGTACGCCTTCAACAAGTTCTCCAAACTGTTCGATGATTCAGTTTGAGGTGGTTTTGGGGATTGTTGGTTAAACCTTTGGATTTGGTTGGGTCTATGCTGCATTTGATTTTTGCTTAGTCCATTTCCTTGATTTCTTTAGGAAATGTTCAGATGGTTTTGCCACGATGGATTATAGAAATTGGACTACGGCTTGTCCATTTCTGTTTTGATACTGGTTCTGTACATAGTACACTGATTTGGGATTCCAAGGGCAATTCTCGAAAGATGACCATCCCCATAATATACACAGGAAACTACATCATATTGACTTGGTGATTGAGCTGCAAAATTATTCAAACCATTAGTGGTAAACTATTTTAACATAGAGGAAATAAAAGATACCTGAGCAGAGAGTGAAGTCAGTGCGTCCACTTCATGCACTATGGTTACTCATCTTCCTAAAATTGCTCTATTTTTTGACCATTGATAGTTATTACTTGCGATCCTTTCAATGATCCTGTAAGCCTCGTTATAAGACTTAGATAAAATCGCATCATTCGTAGAAGCATCCACCATTAATCTTATATATGCGTTAAGACCGTTATAAAATGTCTCCAATTGGATACAATGAGGAATCTCATGATGAGGACACTTACAAAGTAATTCCTTGAATCTTTCCTAAGCCTCACACAAAGACTCATCATCTAATTGTTGGAAAGTAGTTATCTCGTTACGCAATTTTGCGTTCTTACTCGGTGGAAAGTATTTTACCAAAAACCTTTCTGCTAATTCTTGCCAAGTAGATATTGAACTTGGTGGCAATGAATTCAGCCATGCTCGTGCTCGATCTCGCAATGAGAAGGGAAACATTTTTAACCTCAGTGCACCCTCAGTCACACCAGCTAACTTAAATGAATCACTAACCTCAATGAATAATCGAAGGTGTAAGTGTGGATCTTCCGTGGGAAAACCACTGAACTGGCTCGTCATTCGGAGTATTTGAAACATCAATGGTTTTAATTCAAATTTGGGTGCCTCAATATTCGACCTCCTAATTCCCGAATTCAACTGATTGAAGAGTGGCACAGCGTATTGTCTGATGGCACGATCCCTATCATCAGCAATAAGGATTGGGTTATGCACTTGATTGTCTCCATTACCTTGTCTATCGTTTTGATTTCCAAGCTCCATATTGGCTTGTCTATGAGCATATCTCTCACGTCTTCTTTGTCTAAAAGTTTGCTTGATTTCAGGGTCCACGGGTAATAGATCAATGATTCGATTTATGCTCATAAAACATTTAAGAATAAATCACAAAAAATAAAGAATAAATTAGTAATGTTAAAATTAAATAAAAAATAAAAACCAAATTGTAAAAATAATTTTACAAAAATGATTAAGGTAACAGTCCCCAGCAACGGCGCCAGAAACTTGTAACGAATTATAACGTGTTTACGCAAGTTTACGTAATCATTCAAGTTATAAGTAAAAATGAGTTATCATCTCCACATGGACTGTATAAGCTTCAACAATTAATTGCAAAATTATAATTAAAAATTTGATCTAAAAAAACTCAATAAATCTGGATAGGGATGATTAGATTAATTAAATGCAAAAGTGATCCCTAATGCAATTTCTAATCTAAATGCAATTTACCTAAATGCATGATTGAAGGCTTAAGCAACAAAAACAATTAACATTAAATGGACTAGGATAATTATATTAATCTAATCAACTTACTTTCATCATGCTAACATGTTCAGAATTACTTCCATGGCAACTTGATCTCTTATGGGTTTGGAAACCAAATTAAGTCCTCTCGGATCTTTTACTTAGTTAAATATGCATGTTACTGATCATATTAAACTAAGGGTTTCTTAGCATTTATGCAAGGTCATATGGACATTTACGTTTGCAACAGTTTAATTACATAAATCTAAAAACCATGTAAGATAATAGAGCCAACTAAAGATATTATGAACCTTAACTTAGTCGTTTTTAATGACCTAAATTAAGCATTGCACTTTTCAATTATGCATCTAGTAGCCGTCGTCTGGTTAGAATCGCTCAGCTAATCTGAGTGCACCTAATCATGTATGTATGAAATCCATCATGATATTAATTGAAAACATAATCAACTGAGGCACAAAACATGTTAACATGAATTAAATAAATCTCATTAACTTAATATAATTATCCCAGCAAATAGGATTTAAAACTTCATAATTGATGTCAAAAGCATAAAACTCAAAGCAAACATGTTAAAATAGATAATCAAGAGGAAAGAGTAGACTCAGTTCAGCAGCCTTTCAGATCTATTTTGACTGATGTGCTCAACTCTGCTCAGTTTAGCAACCTTTCATATCTATTCGGACTAAAGCAATCCTCCATTCTGATTGAAGCTTCTCTTACTAAGGGTTTAGAAGGTAGCCAGCTAAATAGTGATTTTGAAAAAGCTTTTGAGGCTAAAGAATGGAAAGGGGATGGACGATTATGCAAGGGAAAAAGGGGAAAAGAATTGAGAGAAAACTATAGTGAGTGAGAGAGGAATGTTGAGAAATGGGGGATGATTGAAGAGTGAAGAATGGCAAGGTATTTATAGGTGAAGGTAAGGGTTTGATTTTACAAAAAATAGGTTCAAATTTCATTCCTTCCCTCTTTCATGTGGCCGGTCATGCTTCAAGGAAAAGGGATGGCCAAGTCTTCTCAATTTGAATTCAAATTTCAAGCTAAAAATAACTATAGAGTGGATGGTTTCAATAGTGAAGTTGTTAGGCTAAATTTTGATTATTTTCCAACTGAATGGACATTCAATTAAATATCCCAAAACACATTTTGGGTTGCCAACATCAAGTGCCGAAATTGGGCTTTTAATTTGTAACATCCCGATTTAGGGCCTAGTAGGAATAGTGGTGCGAGACCACAAATTTGAGGTATATGTATGAGTTTTGAGGTTTATGCTATGTTTGCATGTTAGTGTGGAAGTTTCATGAAGCAATTTTGTTAAATTGCGGTTGAATTGTCCAAAAGGACTAAATCACAAAAGTTGCAAAATGTGAGATTCTAGAAGCTAATTGTATGAAATAGCTTTGGATTATCAATTAGAGGTCCTTAAATAGTAATTTTCCCAAATTCTAATTTTTGGACAAAAATGGGCATGAGTGGATGATATTGGAAAGTTTAGTGAGAAGGGGCATTTTGGTCATTTAATAATTAATTGATTAAAAAGGGGAAAAGATGACAAATTTTCATTCATCTTCTTCTACAAGCTGCCAAAAATTTCAAGAAGCCATTGTTAGGGCTCTTCAATTTTTCAAGCTTGCTAGTAAGTGCATCCAAGCCTCGTTTTTGATATTCTTTGTATTTTTGAAGTCCTAATAACATGAGTAAGCTATTTTTAGCTATATGTTGAGCTAGGATTGATGTTCAAAAATGTACCCATATATGACATGCATATATTTTGATGTTTTATGGAAGAATATGAAAGCTTGATGTAGTAGAAACATCTTTTGCTAAGTGAATTCCATGAAAAATGCATGTAGGGACTAGTTTGTGAAAGTCTTGAGATTGGTCATACATGAGTGATTTAGTGAGAATTGATGATTGCTTTAGTTGAGTAAATGATTCGGCTAAGCATGAAAGGCTAGAAAGTTGAATGAAAATCACTTTACGAGCCTTGGGACAAAAGTGTAAATATTAGAAAGTTTAGGGGCAAAATGGTAATTTTGCTAAAGTATGAGATAAGGGTCAATTTAGTCAATGTGTGTATTGAGCGGCTTGATTTATCATTATAGATCAAGAAAGACGAAGCCCGGATAGAAACCGAGGCAAGAGCAAAGTAGTGGACTAAATTGCACACCTCCATACTTTTGAGTACCGAGGTAAGTTTATGTACAAACGATGCATTTATGCGTATACATTGTTAATGATAGCTAGTGTGTAGCATGATTAAGAACCTATTCGATTCTAGTGGAATGAATGAGATAGTAGTTGTGAATGGATGAATGTATTACAAAGTAGACATGTGAATGTGTAGTGATAATGCTTGATGGTGGGCTAAGTGCGATACCACCTTGATACTTAACAATGATGGGGTGTGTATCGATACTATTGTTAAGCATATTATTTAGTGAGCTATGTGCGGAATCACTATAATTATCCTTTGTGGTAGGCTATGTGCGATACTACCTTATGATCCGATTGTGGTGGGCTAAGTGCGAAACCACAAGTACTTTATTTGTGTGGATGTATTATTGAGAAATAATGATGTGTTGTATTTTGAGTAGATGTGATATTGAGTGCAGGGGTGCATGTCAATGATCATGAGTATGTGACTCATGATGTGTTGGAGATGTGGTAAGGGATAGAAAGAGTAAGCATAGTAGTGGATGTGAATTACATATGTTAGTATAATGCTAATTGTTGTTTAGCTTATACTAAAATGCTTAAATTGTTTATGTGTAAACTTACTAAGCCCAAAGCTTACTACTTTCTTTTCCCTTGTCTTATAGAGAAAAAGGATTGAATCATGATATGCGGACTAATCGGAAGATCACCCACACTATTAGCACACTCTGGTACATTGGACTTAATGTTTAGTATATATGGCATGTATAGAGGCTAGACAAGTTAGTGAGTTTTGTTGTAATGGCTAAGATGTTTTGGCCTTTAGATGGATAATCTATTTTGTATAATGCCATGGTTGATGGCTAACTTATTATATGAAAAGATGTAGTTATCCATGTAAGATTATGTTACAATATGAGTTGATTGTGGATGAGTTGAATGAATACATGTTGTATGAGTTAGAAGGGTGTGAAGATCTTAGCAAATAGCTTTGTTCTTGTCCATGTGGATAGACACACGGGCATGTGTCTAGGCCATGTGTGACACACGGCCAGCCCACGGGCGTGTGACTTGGCCGTGTCACTTTGGTAGATTCGAGTGTTATAGGCCACGGGCTAGCCACACGTGCGTGTGTCTAGGTTTTAGGCCGTGTAAAGTAGTCAGTGTTCACCACGGGTAGAGAGCACGGGCGTGTGCCCTAGCCGTGGGACATTGGCAGAATGCTTGGGTTTTCATGCACGGGATGGGGGCATGGGCGTGTGTGACCTCCACGGGCGTGTCTAATCTTATACGGGCGTGTTGTCCCTATATAGATGGAAAAATTTTAAATTCATAAGAGTTCCCGATATGGTCTCGAGAGCCCTCGTATGTATGAATGAGGCCTCGTAAGTCGAGAATAAGGTTGTTGTGGTGACTTAAGGAGAGTAGTCACGTTGAGCCTAAGTGGCGATCAAGTGGTTTTACTTCGGTAATGCCTCGGACCCGGTTCCGGCATAGAATACGGGTAAGGGGTGTTACATTTAGTGGTATCAAAGCTATGGTTTAGTCGGTTCTAGGACTACCGTAGCGGGTGTAAGGGTTTAGCTATACATGCCATAAGTGTACAATGATAGTGTGGTGGTTTTCGATGATTTTAAACCTTGTTTTATATAGTATATAGATCCCGATCAATCGACTGCTAATGAAGCAGCTAGTAATGAGCTGGCTCCTGCGCAAGGAACCGCGCCTATTGAGAGTGGACCCAAGGTTAGGGATCAAGAGGAAGAGGCTCGGGAAGCCTTTCTCTAGATGATGAGTAATTTGTACTCGGATTATGTTCGAGCGAACCCTAATGCTCAACCTCCTCCACCTCCTCCTATACTTCAGCCAATTCCAGTGGCTCCTCAAGGTATTGATGTAGTGAGGATATCGTAACCCCCGGTGAATAAGATTAGGAAACACGGGGCTGAGGACTTTAGAGCTAAGGTAGATGATGACCCTGAGAGGGCAGAGTTCTGGCTAGAGAACTCAATGAGAGTATTCAATGAACTCTCTTGTACACCTGAAGAGAACCTGAAGTGTGCCATATCTTTGCTGAGGGACTCGGCATACCATTGGTGGAAGACGTTGACGTCAGTGGTCCCGAAAGAGCGGGTGACGTGGGACTTCTTTCTGGAAGAGTTTCAGAAGAAGTATATAGTCAGCGGTTTACTGACCGAAAACGGAAGGAATTCCTTGAGTTGAAGCAAGGAAGAATGTCAGTAGCAGAATATGAGCGCGAATTTGTTAGGCTTAGCAAGTACGTGCAAGAATGTGTGTCGATGGAGACCATTTTGTGTAAAAGGTTCGAAGACGGACTGGATGAGGATATCTTACTCCTAGTTCGTATTTGAGAGTTGAAAGAGTTTGTTGTGTTGGTTGAAAGGGAAAGTAAGGCCGAGGAGTTGAGTAAGGAAAAGAAAAGGGCTGTGAGTGAAGCTCGAGATGCGAGAAAACAACTGATGGGCAAATCATATCAAGCCCAGCCGAAAAGATCCAAGGAAGTGAATCCTCGGACGACAATACCAGTAGGATATCCACATCGAGACTTGGACAACACTCGTTCGGGTTCGAGAGTCCAAGCCACCTCGATCGAAAGTGTAGGCAATCTGAAGAACAAACCAGAGTGTCTAAGTTGTGGTAGGTATCATATCGGAGAGTGTTGGGGAAACAACCGAAGTTGTTATAAGTGTGGTTCCCCCGACCATTTTATCTGAAATTGCCCCGAGAGGGATGACAAGGAAGAGAAGTAAGAGACAAGACCTAGCAATGTGTCTGCAAGGGGTAGACCACCAAGGAACCCGAGAGGTGGGACTAGTGGTAAAGGTGCATCCAAAGACTCTGCTGTGAGACCAGAGGGTCGGGCACCTGCGAGGACGTATGCCATTCGCGCTCGCGAAGAGATATCCTCCCCAGATGTAATAACGGGTACTTTTTCTCTCTTTGACACCTTTGTTATTGCTTTAATAGATCCAGGGTCTACTCATTCTTATATTTGCATGAGATTGGCATCTAGTTTGAGTACGACCATTGAGTTTACAGATATTGTGGTTAAGGTGTCAAACCCGTTAGGAAAACATGTGTTAGTGGACAAGGTGTGTAAGAATTGTCCTTTGATGATTAAGAGTCATTGCTTTCTAGCAAACCTTATGTTGTTGCCGTTTGATGAATTTGACTTAATCCTTGGCATGGATTGGTTGACTACCCATAGTGTCTTAGTGAACTATGGTAGTAAGTTTATTGAATTGAAGTATGAGAGCGGAGATGTTATTCGAGTTGAATAAGCTGGATTGGATAGTCTACCAGTGATGATTTCTTCCCTAGTGGCAGAGAAATGTTTGAGAAAAGGGTGTGAGCCCTATCTCGCTTTTGTATTAATTACTCAAGAGGTTGGAGTAAAGTTTGAAATAGTGTCGGTGGTATGTGAGTATCTGGATGTATTCCCGGAAGAGTTACTCGGATTACCTCCAGTGAGAGAGGTCGAGTTTGGGATTGAGTTAGTTCTGGGAATGGCACGTATTTCAATTACTCCGTATAGGATGGCACCTTTAGAGTTGAAAGAACTGAAGGTTCAATTGCAAGAGTTGACAGATAAGGGTTTTGCAAGACCGAGCTACTCACCGTGGGGTGCTCCGGTACTATTTGTGAAAAAGAAAGATAGGTCTATGAGGTTGTGTATAGACTATAGGCAACTTAACAAAGTGACGGTAAAGAATAAGTATCCTTTACCAAGGATTGATGATCTTTTTTATCAACTGAAAGGAGCTACAGTGTTCTCCAAGATCGACTTGAGGTCTGGTTATTACCAGTTGAGAGTGAAGGAGCAAGATGTGTTGAAAACTGCATTTCGAACAAGGTATGGCCATTATGAGTTTTTAGTCATGCCGTTTGGTTTAACGAATGCACCTGTGATTTTTATGGATTTGATGAATCGTGTATTCCGACTGTCTATGGATAAGTTTGTAGTTGTCTTCATTGACGACATATTGATCTATTCTCGAGATGAGAACGATCATGAGGAGCATTTGAGAATTGTCTTGCAAACTTTAAGGGATAAGCAGTTATATGCTAAGTTTAGCAAGAGTGAATTTTGGCTCCGAGAGGTCGGATTCCTATGACACATTGTGCCGGGTGATGGTGTCAGAGTTGACCCGAGTAAGATATCGGCTGTTGTGGATTGGAAACCGCTGAGGAATGTGTCAAAAGTCAGAAGCTTCTTGGGAATGGCAGGATATTACAGACGTTTCGTAAAGGGGTTCTCTGTAATTACTACCCCGATGACAAAATTGTTGCATAAGGATGTCAAGTTTGATTGGACTGAGACATGTCAACTGAGTTTTGAGAGATTAAAAACATTGTTGACTGAGGCACCGGTTTTGGTTCAACCAAAATCGGGGAAAGAGTTCGTGGTTTTCAGTGACGCGTCATTTAATGGTCTCGGGTGCGTGTTGATGCAAGAGGGTAAGGTAGTCGCTTACGCCTCAAGGCAGTTAAAACTGCATGAGAAGAATTATCCGACTCATGATTTGGAGTTGGCTGCGATTGTTTTCGCGTTAAAGATTTGGCGACATTATTTATATGATGAGAAGTGTCGAATCTTTACGGATCACAAGAGTTTGAAGCATTTGATGGATCAAAAGGATTTCAATTTGCGACAGAGGCGGTGGCTCGAGTTATTGAAAGACTATGAGTTAGTCATTGATTACCACCCAGAAAAAGCGAATGTGGTTGCGGATGCCTTGAGTAGGAAATCCTTGTATGCTCTAAGAGTTATGAGCACGAGTTTATCATTGTCTGATTGTGGTGCTATTTTGGCAGAGTTGAGAGCTAAGCCACTATTTGTTCAATAGATATGTGAGGCTCAGAGAAATGAAGAGTTGATCCGAAAGGTTTTGCATGAGGCACATAGTGGTTATTTGTCAGTACACCCGGGCAGTACGAAAATGTACAACGACTTGAGGAAGTTTTATTGGTGGACAGGTATGAAAAGAGACATCTCTGAGTATGTGGGAAGGTGTTTGATTTATCAACAAGTGAAAGCTGAGCATCAAGTGCCTTCAGGATTGCTTCAGCCAGTGATGGTTCCCGAATGGAAATGGGATCGGATTACCATGGATTTTGTGACGGGATTGCCTATGACTCCGAAAAAGAGAGATGCTGTGTGGGTTGTTGTGGATAGATTGACAAAGTCAGCTCATTTTATTCCGGTGCGTGTTGATTATTCACTGGACAAGTTAGCCGAATTGTATGTTGCAGAGATAGTGAGTTTACATGGTGTGCCTGTGTCTATAATATCAGATAGAGATCCGAGGTTTACTTCGAGGTTTTGGAAGAAGTTGCAAGAGGCTTTGGGTACAAAGTTGAACTTTAGTACCGTATTCCATCCACAAACAGATGGTTAGTCTAAAAGAGTGATTCAAGTTCTCAAAGATATGCTTCGATCCTGTGTGTTAGAATTCGAAGGTAGTTGGGAGAGGTATCTACCTTTGGTCGAGTTTGCCTGCAACAACAGTTATCAGTCGAGTATACAGATGGCAGCGTATGAAGCTTTGTATGGTCGTAAGTGTCGGACTCCTCTGTATTGGACTGAGCTTAGTGAGAAGCATATCCATGGGGTCGATCTAGTAAAAGAGACTGAGGAAAAAGTGAAAGTAATCCGTAATAGTCTAAAAGTTGTTGCTTTGACCGGCGTAAGTAAATGCGCGGATTTGAAAAGAAAAGAAATTGATTTTGAGGTGGGTGACAAAGTGTTTTTGAAAGTGTCCCCGTGGAAGAAAATCATGAGATTCAGACAAAAGGGGAAATTGAGTTCGAGATTCATAGGGCCGTATGAGATTACAGATAGAGTTGGGCCAGTAGCATACCGGTTGGCTTTGCCAGTAGAATTGGACAAGATCCATAATGTGTTCCATGTGTCGATGTTTTAACGGTATCGCTCTGATCCTTCACATATGATTCCTTCAACGAAAATTGAGATAAGACCGGATATTTCTTATGAAGAGGAGCCGATTAAGATCTTGGCTCAAGAAGTGAAACAGTTGAGGAATAAGAGCATAGCCCTAGTGAAAGTGTTATGGAAGAAACACGGTGTGGAAGAGGCTACGTGGGAATTGGAAGAAAGCATGAGAGAGCAACATCCAAACCTCTTTACTCGTAAGATTTTCGAGGGCGAAAATCTCTAAAGGGGGGAGAGTTGTAACATCCTGATTTAGGGCCTAGTCGGAATAGTGGTGCGAAACCACAAAACCGAGGTATATGTATGAGTTTTGAGGTTTATGCTATGTTTGCATGTTAGTGTGGAAGTTTCATGAAGCAATTTTGTTAAATTGCGGTTGAATTGTCTAAAAGGACTAAATTGCAAAAGTTACAAAATGTGAGATTCTAGAAGCTAATTGTATGAAATAGCTTTGGATTATCAATTAGAGGTCCTTAAATAGTAATTTTCCCAAATTCTAATTTTTGGACAAAAATGGGCATGAGTGGATGATATTGGAAAGTTTAGTGAGAATGGGCATTTTGGTCATTTAACAATTAATTGATTAAAAAGGGGAAAATATGACAAAATTTCATTCATCTTCGTCTCCAAGCTGCCGAAACTTTCAAGAAGTCATTGTTAGGGCTCTTCAATTTTTCAAGCTTGCTAGTAAGTGCATCCAAGCCTCGTTTTTTGATATTTTTCGTACTTTTGAAGTCCTAGTAACATGAGTAAGCTATTTTTAGCTATATGTTGAGCTAGGATTGATGTTAAAAAATGTACCCATGGATGACATGCATGTATTTTGATGTTTTATGGAAGAATATGAAAGCTTGATGTAGTAGAAACATCTTTTGCTAAGTGAATTCCATGAAAAATGCATGTAGGGACTAGTTTGTGAAAGTCTTGAGATTGGTCATACATGAGTGATTTAGTGAGAATTGATGATTGCTTTAGTTGAGTAAATGATTCGGCTAAGCATGAAAGGCTAGAAAGTTGAATGAAAATCACTTTACGAGCCTTGAGACAAAAGTGTAAATATTAGAAAGTTTAGGGGCAAAATGGTAATTTTGCTAAAGTATGAGATAAGGGTCAATTTAGTCAATGTGTGTATTGAACAGGTTGATTTATCATTATAGATCAAGAAAGACGAAGCCCAGATAGAAAACGAGGCAAGAGCAAAGTAGTGGACTAAATTGCACACCTCCATACTTTTGAGTACCGAGGTAAGTTTACGTACAAACGATGCATTTATGCGTATACATTGTTAATGCTAGCTAGTTTGTAGCATGATTGAGAACCTATTCGATTCTAGTGGAATGAATGAGATAGTAGTTGTGAATGGATGAATGTATTACAAAGTAGAAATGTGAATGTGTAGTGATAATGCTTGATGGTGGGCTAAGTGCGATACCACCTTGATACTTAACAATGATGGGCTGTGTGCGATACTATTGTTAAGCATATTATTTAGTGAGATATGTGCGGAATCACTATAATTATCCTTTGTGGTAGGCTATGTGCGATACTACCTTATGATCTGATTGTGGTGGGCTAAGTGCGAAACCACTGAGTAATTTAGCTGTGTGGATGTATTATTGAGAAATAATGATGTGTTGTATTTTGAGTAGATGTGATATTGAGTGCAGGGGTGCATGTCAATGATCATGAGTATGTGACTCATGATGTGTTGGAGATGTGGTAAGGGATAGAAAGAGTAAGCATAGTAGTGGATGTGAATTACATATGTTAGTATAATGCTAATTGTTGTTTAGCTTATACTAAAATGCTTAAATTGTTTATGTGTAAACTTACTAAGCCCAAAGCTTACTCCTTTCTTTTCCCTTGTCTTATAGAGAAAAAGGATTGAATCGTGATACGTGGATTAATCGGAAGATCGCCCACACTATCAGCACACTCTGGTACATTGGACTTAATGTTTTGTATATATGGCATGTATAGAGGCTAGTCAAGTTAGTGAGTTTTGTTGTAATGTGTAACGCCTCGAATTTGGTCCTAGTAGATTTGGGCCTATTGGGTTGTAACACCCCAAAAATCCCGAAACTTTAAATTTCTGTGCACTGAGGTTGGTATGTATGAGTAGCACTTAGAATATTAATTTTAAGGTATTATCGGGATTATTTGAAGTCTTAGAGATAGGGAAAAATCTATTTTTCTTGCTTTAGTGGACCCTAGTCTCAGGCATTAGGTCTTTTAAGCAGATTAAGGGGAAAATAGGATACAGATGGGCCTGTGGTCCAGTGGCAAGGTGGCGTCACTAGGGGAGCTACAAGGTGGCGTGAAGAGGTCCAAGGTTCGAGTAGTGGTAAAGTGTTTTTGGAGTGTTTAATTTTACATAGTGGACGGCCAGAGTTGTGTGGAATTTGGACTCTTTCGTTGAAGTGTTTGAATTGGTCTTGTGAGCTGATAAAAGGAGGGAATTTCGGATGAGATAAGGGAGATATCATGGAGAAAAATTAGGAGATGAGAAGTGGGAAGAGTTGGTGCTGAATTGGACTGTGGGGGGAGGTAGGATTCGGCTATTGGCTATAAAAGGAGGTGCCAAATTCCTTTGAGAGGTTCCTTGGGTTCCATTACTTTTCTTTTTCTCCCCCTTAGCCGAATTCTTCCTTTTGCCGGAAAAAAAAAACCCATCATTCCTTTGCCAATTTTTGGTTTTCTCTCTAGCCGAATTCCCCATACCTTCTCTTCTTAAATTCCTTTTCTTGTTCACCTTTAGTTCTAGCCGATCACTTCCCCTCTTCTTCTCCCTATTGGTGTCGAATTATCTCTGTCACCATACTAATCTCAAAAGCCGAATTTAGGTCGCAGGATCGAAAGTGGATTTGGTAAGTATTCGGTTAACCTCTCATGTATGTTTTGCTAAAAGCCGAAAGGCTATCTAATTGACATATCATTAACTCTGTGGTAACAAGGATAAGGTTCAAAGATCGCAAGCGTGGTAGGATCGTTAGCAAGGGTAAGTGTTCTTTACTTCGGTTTAAGAGTTGGCCGAATGGTCATATATGTTGTGAGGGTGACTTGTGTTGGATGCAAGTCATCTATTACTTAGGCTCTAATGTTTAAGTTGGTACAGATCTAGGGTCTAATCGCAGTTGGTGTTAAAGAAAGGAGCTATTAAGGCTTGTCGCACATGGTAATGCTACGGTGAGGTTTCGATTTTTAATAAAGTTTGTATTTAGCCTATGATTAATGATTAAGGAATACCGAATATAGGTTCGTGACTAAGAGAAATTCGCAGCACGCGCTATTACCAGGTGTGTACAAACACTACACACACATGATATCGGCAATGCCGGAAAGTCGAAGAGCCAAAAGTGGCTAAATGGGCCCGGTGGGCCCTGAGGCTAAGTTGGATGAAATTGATTGATTTGATTATATGAATTGAGTTAGGCATGCATGTTACATGATCTGGAATTGTTTTGGGCCTAACGGGCCATATGAATGAGATTTGGGTCTAATGGGCTATAAGGATGTGAATTGGGCATAATGGGTTATATGAACGTGAAATGGGCTTGATGGGCTTTATGAAGACGTAGACAAGTATGCTAGGGTTTAATGGACTCTAGGCCTAGTTCTGATAAATTCTTAAAGTTGCATAAGACTTAATTTATTAATCAAACATGTTCGTGGACAAGTCGATTAGTTAGAGTGTGGTAACCGACATATGCATGTCTAGGATTGGATCGAGGGAGAGCTTGGTACTTAAGCGGTTCTAGTGGCCCACCTCCTCTTCTCTGGAATCCTACTTGGTGCATAGTGTCTGTTCACTTTAGCCGCGAAGACTTGTTTATGGGCCAAAGTTCATAACTAAAACCCGAGAGGGACCAAATACCCCTGATTTAAAATTTACCAAAATACCCTTAGATTTGTAAAATTACTAAAATACCCCTGATTTGAAATTTACCAAAATACCCTTAGATTTGTAAAATTACTAAAATACCCTTGATTTGAAATTTACCAAAATACATTTAGATTTGTAAAATTACTAAAATACCCTTGATTGTAAAATTACCAGAATACCCTTGACTTGGGGAATCACCAAAATATCCCTAACTTACAAAATTACCAAAATACCCCTGTTTTGCAAAATCACCTAAATACCCCTGTAGAGTAGATTTACGGAAATACCCTTGGGTAGTGAAATGACTAAAATACCCCTAAGTGCCGAATGTGTGACAATGTGTATGTTGCATTCATACGATATTCTGTTTAGGATGCATAAGGGTGGGAATTATGGTTCGGAGGAAGAATTTGAGGATCGCATAGTCGATTGATGACTGTGGATCCACCGGTGGCATTAAGCCCATTTTATTAATAGCAGCTTTGCTGCAACGTTGAGTAGTGCCGCTGATGGTGCTACCTTTGGTGTGTAGGGATGGGTGGGTTAATACTTATATCCCCACAGGTGTGTAGGGTTGGAAGGGAAATGGTGTGTAGCGGATTGATTTTTGGGAAGGGTTTGCATAATCTTGTTTCTATGTGATATGACATAATATGATATGATATGAGGTCATTGTGGGCTAAGGCCCAAGACCACTGATTTTGATAGGGCTTAGGCCCAATGTGATAATTGTATATTGAATTGAATGCCAAGGGTTGTACACACTAAGTTTTGAAACTCACACCCTTTTATTTAATGTTTCAGGTGACGCTCAGTAGACGGCTCGACGTGGAAGAGGGACTCGGAGATGGCCACATTGCAAGTTAATTAGAAGTTTTTTTTTTTTTGAATGACTTTAGTTTAAATCCTTTATTTTCATTGGTTGTAATAAGGCCTTGTATCTCCAATTTGACGTTACTTATGGGTTTTATTATTATTTACGTTGCTTAATTTTTATTTCAACTTAAACGAATTTCTAAAGTTTAACAAGTTTCAAGGATTTTGGGCTTTTAGGCCTCAGATTTTAACTTAGCAAAATTGTTTGAGATTGTGCCTTTGATGTGACATTCCCGAATTTGGCCATAACGTCTGGGCTGGGTTTGGGGGTGTTATATAATGGCTAAGATGTGTTGGCCTTTAGATGGATAATCTATTTTGTATAATGCAATGGTTGATGGCTAACTTATTATATGAAAAGATGTAGTTATCCATGTAAAATTATGTTACAATATGAGTTGATTGTGGATGAGTTGAATGTATACATGTTGTATGAGTTAGAAGGGTGTGAAGAGCTTAGTAAATAGCTTTGTTCTTGTCCATGTGGATAGACACACAGGCATGTGTGACACAAGGCCAGCCCACGGGCGTGTGACTTGGCCGTGTCACTTTGGCATATTCGAGTGTTATAGGCCACGGGCTAGCCACACGGACGTCTGTCTAGGCTTTAGGCCGTGTAAAGTAGTCAGTGTTCACCACGGGTAGAGAGCACGGGCGTGTGCCCTAGCCGTGGGACATTGGCAGAATGCTTGGGTTTTCATGCACGGGATGGGGGCATGGGCGTGTGTGACCTCCACGGGCGTGTCTAATCTTACACGGGCGTGTTGTCCCTGTATAGATGGAAAAATTTTAAATTCGTAAGAGTTCCCAATATGGTCTCGAGAGCCCTCGTGTGTATGAATGAGGCCTCGTAAGTCGAGAATAAGGTTGTTGTGGTGACTTAAGGAGAGTAGTCACGTTGAGCCTAAGTGGCGATCAAGTGGTTTTACTCTGGTAATGCCTCGGACCCGGTTCTGGCGTAGAATACGGGTAAGAGGTGTTACATAATTCCCCTTGTTGGACGGTTTTTTCAATCCAATAACTTAGCAGACATGTCCATCTTTTATCACCTTCTTTACTGGGTCAAGTAGTCAACCCCATGACCAAAATTGCATAGTCTTGCCATCCACATGGGTAATTTGTGCATGGCCATCTTTTATTTATTTAAATCATGTCTCCAATGGACCTCCTACATAGTTAAAAGTATATACATTAATAAATTAACATGAATTTATACAAAATATGCATGAAAATCATTTACTTAAGCATAATTTCACATACTTTTCAAATTCATGTCTAAAATTACTAATTAAGTAAAATTCACTTATTTGAATAATAATTACTCGAGATAAACATAGTAATTAAGTAAAAAGGTGGTAAAAACATATAGAAAAACCTTATATAATTTAGAGTTTACAGTTGTGCATGGCCTTTTGAAATTAGGAGGGAAATGGTTGATTGAAATGTTTTTGGATGTGGATATTTGGTATATTTGAATTATGTTAAATGATTGAACTTATGATGTTTAATTGATTTAGGATAAGTGTTTGAAATGTGGTGCCTTTGAGTGGCATATTGGTTAAAACATATAGGTTGGTTGACTTGGTATGTTTTGTATGTGTTTAAAGTGTGTTTTGGTCATATGAATGTGTATGTGAAAGGTGTGTTTTGGTATGCAAGTATAGGTTTTGAAGTGGCTTATTTTAGGGGCTAAATTTGGAGCATACAGCTTAGGACACGAGCTGTCACACGACCGTCCGGCACACATGGTCACCTCACACGGTCGTGTGCGTAACAGCCCGATTTAGACCCTAGTCAGAACAATGGTTTTGGGTCCACAAATCCGAGGTCAGAAATTTTTTTAATATTATTTTTGGAGTTCATAATATGTGATGGAGCATGTGTGAAATTTCTGCGTGAAAATTTTATTGTTTGTGTAGTTAATTAGCAAAAAGGACTTAATCGCATAAAATGTAAAAGCTATGTGTTGATTGTTAAAGTAATCATTTGGTATGGCTTTATAAAAGGGAAGTCCTTATGTTGTAATTAGACCCTTGATAGTGGAGATGGACATAAATGGGTATATATTAGGTGAATTTATAATGTTTTAATCAAGGGTAAAATGGTAAAACAAGCATAAATGTATAATAAATAAATAAAAAGCATTTTCATCTTTAATTTCTCTTCATCTCAACCGAATATCAAAAGAAAACAAAGACAAGGGAGAGCTTTAGGTTTCGACACACTTGAGGTATTGATTGAGGTACGAAATTTGTTCAGTTTTTGATAATTTCTACGTTTTTGTGATCGTTGCTTTGTGCTCTACTAAACCCATGCTTAAATTGTAGAAATTGATGGTGATTTTGAGATGTGTCGTTGATGAATATGTGAGCTTTGTGTGGATAGTTGGTGAAATATGAAAGTTTGATGCTGGGTTAACATATTTTGTCTTTGAATTTTTGGTAAATTTGTTTAATTTGGGCTTAATTAAGAAAAGTGTAAATTGAGGGACTAAAATGTGAAATAAATGATGTGTGAGGGCTTGTATGGGCACAATAAAATTTCGGCTAGGCATGTATGAGATGGAATTATGTGAATTTGATGATTTTATGAATTAGGGACTAAAGTGTCGAAATGTGAAAATGTGAGGGCTATTTTGCAAAATGCCTTAAATGTGTGTGTGTGGACTAAATTGAATGAATTGGTGATTGAATGAGTTAATTTTAAATTTGTATAGACCAAGAAAGGAGAGGTTCGGATCGAGATCGAGGTAAAGACAAAGTACTCGATTAATCGACTGTTTCGGTATTTCGACGTCCCAGGTAAGTTCGGATATAATACTAGCTGTTAAATTATGTCTATGTGATGAGAATTGAATGAACGTTTAATTATTGAATTGGAAATGTTAAATATGAGATCAAGAAATGTGGCACTAAGTGTGCGTAATTGAAATAGAGACAAAGATGAATAGCACTGTGTGTACGAAGTAATGGAAGCTTCGGCTTTATTGATTGGCATTGTGTGTGCGATGCTGAATTAAGTTCGGTTTTGTATCTAGGCACTAAGTGTGCGATGTTAATTAAGCTTCGGCTATAATTGGGCATTATGTGTGCGATTGAGTTGAAGAGTTGACGAAGTATGATCGAATGAAGTATTGAGTTTTGAGTAGCATGTGTGATAAATATCTAAGTGTTGGCTAAGGTACGTACGGAACCTATGTGGTTGATGAAATCATGAACGGTTTTATGAATAGATATTTGAGCATATGGTTGAGATTGATGATGTGCCTATTTGAGCTATTAAT
Source organism: Gossypium sturtianum (assembly GCA_025698515.1). Lineage (NCBI taxonomy): Eukaryota > Viridiplantae > Streptophyta > Magnoliopsida > Malvales > Malvaceae > Gossypium > Gossypium sturtianum. The sequence goes on along the minus strand of CM046950.1, from coordinate 65,350,263 downwards.
CTAAGTGATGGCTTATTTTGTATATTGACTTGAATTCTTGAGTTACATGTATTGTATTACGAACTTACTAAGCTTTTGAAAGCTTACTGTGTGATTTGTCTCTCTATTTTACAGTGTCAATAAAGCTAGCTCAGATTCGAGGATCGTCAGCATCTCTATCACACTATCGGTAATCTATTTTGGTACTTCTGAAGATGTGTATATTTGAATATGGCATGTATAGACTAGTTGTTTTGAAACATGATTGAGATGTGTAAATAGCCATGTGATGTGGCTAGATAAATGTTGGCAATATGCATGTGTGATTTTGGTATATGATGCATGTTATGGTATGGCTTGATGGCAATGAAAATGTCTTATGAATGGTAAGCTTAGTGATGGATTGATGCCATTGTGATCTAGTGATATGGTGAATGAATCATGCTTGGTTATGCATGTGTTTTAGTTGTGCAATTTGGTATATAAGTTGACATGATTAGAAATGAGATTGGATGGGATGATAAGTTGATCATTTGACATGTATTTGGTTTCCAAATTGTGTGTGAAAATAGGCTGGTATGTGCTAGTAGGCATGACCCAAGTGTGGGTGGCATTTTGGCCTTGCAAACGACCTATTTTGCATACACGGCCAAGGGACACGGGTGTGTGTCTCTGCCATGTGCCTGAATGGCCACTTCGAAGTGTGCCTGGGCAGGTTACACGGCCGTGGCACACGGGCGTGGCTGGTGGCCGTGTGACCAAGTCAGTAGCTAGCTTAATTTCACACGGCCATGGCACACGGGCATGTTTGGTGGCCGTGTGGACAAGTCAGTATGTATGCCCTGTTTTGGCACGGTCTGGATACATGGGCAGTCTGGTAGCCGTGTGAGGCACACGGCCTGACTGTACGGGCGTGTGACCTCTGCAGTTTTTAAAAATGTTCAAATTTCTAAGAATTTTTGTATGTGTTTGGTTTAGTCCCGACCTCTTTTTAACACATGTTTAAGGTATCGTAGACCGTAATAAGGGACTATATGTTTATATTTGAATATGTTTAATTGATGATTGACTTAGTGTTGTGAAATGGATGTGAAATGTTCTGATTTTTCGGTAATGCCTCTTAACCCTATGTCGGCAACGATTTCGGGTTAGGGGTGTTACAATGTGTCTTTTATAGTTTAAGTACAGGTTTCACACGGTCTGTGACACGGCCTACAACACAGTCTGAGACACGGCCTACAACACGGTCATGTGTCTCAAAATAGTTTGTCACACGGTTTAGCACACAGCCTACCACATGGTCGTATGGCCCTATTTGGAATACACACACGGGTGGACACACAAGCTAGGACACGGCCTTGTTTCCCTACTTCGAATGTCCACATAGTCTGAGCTATGTCACGCGGTCTAGCCACACGACCGTGTGACCCCTACTTTTTAAATTTTTCATATTTTTCCTAAAAAAATTTTAATTTATTCAAAATGATCCCCGATCATTTTTAAATTGTTCTTAAAGCCTCGAAAGCTTGATTTAATGCTTAAATGTGTATGTTTTCTATAATTGGAATGAGTTATTGGAAATATATACTTAAGTTCAATTATTAATTCTTTCTTGAAGTTTAAGGTTCTGTTTTGTATAGTAACACTCTGTAACCCTAATCCAGTGCCGGAGATGGGTTAGGGGTGTTATAACTAAGACACAAATGACATGTCATTAAGGTTTATCAGGTACTATGTGCCGATGATTATATTTATCAAGTATTATGTACTGGTGACTATATTATTAAGTACTTTGTACCGGTGTTCATATTATATCAAACACTATGTGTCGGTGATTATATTTATCAAGTACTATGTACCGGTGTTGGATACCATACTGATGGCTGAGATCCAGCTTTTGTTGCTGATTCTCCACAGCTCATGTGAGTAGCATCGAGTAATGGTTAATGTCCCTATTTATGGCTCGAGTGAGCAAAGTTATCTAGAGTATCCGAAGTTAATTTACTATAGTTCTTCGTGCAGAAATAGTAAATAATTAATTCCAAAATTGATAGAAAGATTAAAAGTGAAACTGGTTGTTATACATATGATTGTTTGTGAAAGAAAGAGTGAGTGAATTAAATTGAAATGTTACAAAACAAGCATGATTGAATGTGATATGAAATAGAACTTAATTATATGTGTTTATAAATTGAGGATGAAGTGGATATTACATGTTTTGTTGTATTAAATAGTAAACTAAATATATGTGATTTGCATTAGAAGTTCTTGATGTATAAATAAACTAACCTATTGATTGTTTTTGTGGAAATGTATATGGAAGTACAAAGGAAGACAAGGATGCCATATTAATTACCAGATTGGTTTACTAATTTGATTTAGTTTAAGGTCAAGGTATGTTGTCTAAAGATGTTGATGATGTTGGGTGATTTGGTATTATTATGAGATATGTAAGTGGCAAGTGAATATCCAAATTGAAATGTGATTTACTCAAGCTAATGGATATGCATATTTGAATGAGATTGAAACTTATGTTTTGTTTCATTTTGATGTGGGTATAAGTGTAATATTTGAAAGTGATGATCTTATTTTAGTTGGTTTGCAACATGAGTTGCATACATGTTTTGGTCAATGTGGTGTATTTTTCTTGATGGGTTTTGACACTTAGAAATGATGAACTTTGTTGATGAAATCTTGGCATTTGGAATGATGAACATATGTGAATGTTAAGTAGGAATATTGAGGCATGAATGATGATGAATGGTAGGATTTGAATTGTTGAATTGAGGTGCCAATTGTGGCATATTGGTTAGGCACTTAGGATTAATGATTGAAGTTGTGTTTTTGGCATGTTTTTGGTGTACTTGAATAGGTTGAGGAATGTATGTTGCATGGTTATACAGTATTTGAGTGTTTGGAATGGTAACTTGCCTTGTAGGGTATTTTTTAGGTATATACAGTCTGACACACGGTCGTGTGCTATACACGGGCACATGGCATGGCTGTGTAGTCTGTATGATTTGGGTGATGATTGGTGCACACGGTTACAGTCTCTCACACGGCCTGGCTACACAGTAATGTGAATATTGAAAAAAAATTACAATTAGGCCCACATGGCCTCAGCCTGCCATACGGCTATGTGACCCTTATTTTTCCTTTATACTTATCTTTTTGTAAAAGTTTCGAATTAGTTTGGAATTGATTCTGAGTTGGTTTAAGAGCTATCGTAAGCTCGTTTGAGACTCAAATATGTTTATAAATCATATCTTGCTTGGATTATATCATGTTTATTATTTAATGGACTGTTTAAAGACGAATTTATTTGTGATATGCTTTGTTAACTGTTTTAGCATCTTATAGCTTGGGTCCGACAACTGGACTAGGTGAGGGTTGTTACAATATGAATTTAAATTAAAAAGTTTTATATGATACCAATATAAAAATATTGTAAAATTAAGGGAATAATTTATGTGGAATAAGACATACTTTGGTATTTGAATATGCATAATGAATTTAATGACTATTATGTAAACAGAAGTAAGTTAGTAATGTAAGAGAGAAAGGAAAGTACATGTGAATCTAAATGTCAAGGAACTAAAATGAATAAATGAAGTCAATACACATTTATAATATGTGCAAATGATTATGAATAATAATTGATTGAAATTTTATGATAGTGATAAGTTTAATGTTAATAGATTTGCATTCAAATTAGTCTGAGTTACTCTGACAACAAATGTGATGTCTCGCATTGGAATCCGTTGACTAAGCCCACGTGTCACAACTCCAGTTTATCATGCCCTTTTTTTGTGTGTGTGTGATAGAAAGGTGTTTTTTAAAATAAAATTCATGCTAGTATTTTAATCGAAATAGTTTTTGATTAACTTATGCTATTATAAAAGTATAATACTAATTATGTAAAATTAAAAAATAAAGATTAAATCTCAAATATGAACATAGTAAATAGATCAAAATTGTAATTTGACTATTACCTTCTGATAACTAAAAGAAAGGTTGGGTATGTATCATAGAATGACACCTCTAAGGGTGTTCCTTTTTAATATTCTGAAAATATTAAAACTCAAGTTAATGGGTATAATAGTTATCATTTGATGATGATGGGATTTTGAAATTTTAGAAAGTATAAGAACTAAAAATGACTAAATTAAAGTAAAAGTATTAAATTTATAACTTTTGTAAAGTGTAAGGTGCAATGGCAGAATTTAACCCTAAAAATGGTTTTTAAAAACAATGTTAAACAAAGCCAAAATATAGAAAAATGAAAAGACAATTATATTGATCTTCGACAAAACTACCATTAAATGTCATTTTTTTTATTTTATCCTATTAGGTCATTTTTTGGAATAATTACGAGAATAGGCCGATTTTTTGAAAGTGCTTCCACGTAGACACATTTTCAAGTGTAATTCAGAAAAACGCTCCTAGGTGTAATATCCGAGATTTAGGGGTTATGCATTTTAACTTGAATGTATGTAGTAGCATGCTTGTGTGTGGTTTGTATGTGTTTTGGGGGCTTCGGGAACCCTGGGGAGTAGGTAGATGCCTTAGAAAAATATTGGATTTTTAAGTCTTAAAGGAGAGCTAAGGGAGCTAGGCCTTAAGGAGTTTAGTATGTGGATTAAGACACAAGAACTTAACCGGTAAAGTGGCAAGGAGGCGCCACTTAGAACACAAGAGAGAGCGCCTCGGGAAGTGTGAAGGGACTTAGGTTCGAGCAGCCAGAGGTAGCGTTTTGGGCTTTTATTTTTCGGCAAGGAAGTGCAGTGTTGGACGGCACAGGGACATTGAATGGATGAGCATTTGATTTGGTCAAATTCATTTGAAAATTTGGCTAAGAGAGGAAGATAAGTGTTGACTCATTCAAACTCTTTTGAATGAGAGGAGAAGAGAAGAAATAAGAGGAAAAAGTGGAGAGAAAAGAGGGGATGAGAAGAGGGTGAGAGTTGGCCGAATGTAGGACTTTGGAGGGGGCTTATTCGGTCATGCAAGGGGGAGCTAGGTTGCAAATTTGCTTAAGGGTTAAGGTGCATTTTAGTTTTCTTTTCCTTCCTTAGACTTGTGCCGAAAGTAATAGTCAGAAAACTTTCAAAGCCCTTTCTATTTTCTTTGCTTTAGCCGAATTTGGGAAGACCATTAAGGTCACTTTCTTCATCTTTCTCTTTTTCTTCACACCGCTTTCTTCTGTCTTCAAAAGCCGAAAGCACATTTTGACCATAGCCAATCACCAAGCATTAAACGATGAAGCCGAATCCCACATCTTTTGCCATTACTCTTCATAGCCAAACGTCTCATTGCATCTCTACCCCTTTGAAACCGATTGTTCTTAAGCACTAAAAGCCGATCATATTTCTCCTCTGAATCGAATTCTCTACTTTGGGTTTCCTCTTGTTGATTTCTTAGAAGCCAGTTGATCATTGCGTTTGGTCACTCTTTTTTGGTAAGAGATCTCTTTCGGTCTGAATCTCTCTCTGTATTATTCTAGCCTGTCAAATCGAAATGAGGCCTAATCCTATAATGATGTTATGGCCGAATCTATGCAAGGTTTTGGATTCGTAACCCTTCTTGGAAGCAAACGTTAGGAGCAGTGGAGATCTTTCGGGATTTTGATATTCAAGGTAAGCAAAGTATGACCTTAGGCCGAAGGCCACTTACTTTCGTCCATTAATGTTAGAATTGAATCTAACATAGGTTATGTAGGGATTCGACAACTTCCAAAGGCAGGTGACGATTTTCGGGATTTAATCGAGCAAGGTAAGGGAGTTGTAGTATTCGGCCAAAGGCCATATTATTTTTAAGGGATGGCCGATTCTAACTGTGGTGTTTTAGGAGGAGTTCGACAGAGATAAAGGAGGAGTCTCCGGGATTCAGATCTACTTCGGTAAGAGTATTTAAGTTATAGATTGTGTTTCGTTTAGATCTTACATATCGATTAACCGGGTTTCTGATTAAGTGATATTCGATGGATGCGAGTACCAGTGGAGGAGAGAAAGGGGTAGTTCCTACCCCTAGATTCACGAAACGCTCGATTTCTGCCGTGCGTGATTGGCCACCGGGTTGTGGGCTAGCATCGGAAAGGGATAAGCAGATCGCTATTATCCCTGATAGTGAGAGTGTCGGTATCGAGAGTGTCATTCTCACTATTATCAGGTGTGTAACCCTACGCTAATTCCCGATAGATTAATAGTATTACGTTAAATATGTGTTAATAAAAATACGAATAACATGGCTAAGGGTACCATTCAATGGTATAGTGCGTTCAGGTACGTTACCCCTTAACACTCCGTTAATAATGTTTATAAACATTGATATGAAAATATGTGTAATTTCGTTATGGATTTGGGGTAAGGTATATTGCATGATATCTGTATATTTTGTATGATGCATGGGCACATGGGTGATAATGATAAAAGGGGAAGTGTTCCGGTGGTTTTACCACATTAATCCGGTGACTCATGTCACAATATTATGATTCGGTGACGTTGTCACATTATCCGGTGGCTATGCCACGTATTAAGAAGCGATGAGCGATTGACTACAATGCGCCTCGAGGGTGTGTAGCGGATGGAGGGTCGATTTAGAAATCCCCACGGTGTGATTGGCAAGTATGGGTGGTGTGTAGAGGTTGGATATCTAGGTGGGTTCGGGTTGCATTTTCATCTTTATATACATATGTGATTTAAATATGCTATGATATGGGCCTATGGCCGAATATGATTAAGGATGGGCTTTGCCCAAAATGTTTGCAATAAAGGCTTTAATCAGTTGGGAATCAGTGTTGGTTGTTGCACATTGAGTCTGTGGACTCACCCTTCGTGGGCTAACATTTTGCAGGTGATACCTAGTGCTATGGACCGGGTCGGCAGGGACTATGTGGTGGCCATGCTCAGCGTTTTCGAGTTTCTGTATGGTTGAACTTTGCGTTTTCTTTAGCATACTTTTCTTTCGGGATTTATTTTGGGTATTTACTTTGTAATAAGGCCACTAATTAATTGTTTAAGTTTTATGTTCTAAGTTTTATTTTTCACACAATAATCGGCAAATAAATAACTAAACATTTTTTTTAAAACAACTTCAAATGTTTTATCACCTAATCAACTTACGGTTTTCAACTTAATAAGCCCTAAGATCTGGCAATTCTTTTAATTTACGAAATATGAAGGAAACGCTTTAATGAAATACAAACTTGAATGACAACTTGGTTTTCAACTCGTTAAAATTTCAAACTTGTTTTAATAATCGACTTATTTTACTAGAACAAGAAACGAAATTAAGTTAAGTTTTTCTGAGGGAACATGTCAGATCCGGTCGAGGCTTGTGGGCCGGGTTTGGGGTGTTTCAACTTGGTATCAGAGCCCAATTTTAAACACTCGGCCTTGGGTTTTGAAGCCCACAACGTTTCCAAAATTTGAGCAAAAAAATGGGTTTTTGAAATTTTTGTTAAAATGGTCCTATGGAAGCATGGCACCCGAGTTCTCGGCCCAAGTCTGCCAGGTAAGTTCTTTAGATGATAAGTTGATTTGTATGTGCTAATGTATGATACTATAGATGATAGGCTTAGGAAACTATACTATAGAGACATGAACCCTAGGTATATGTGTATCACGGAAAAACCATCTGATTAAATCTCTGCATAAAACTTCTCTTTAAACAAGAAGTGGAAAGACTCTAATGCATAAAATTTCGTAAAGCAGATAAAACGTGTGAGGTAGAAATGAGTTCTAGGGGACGTGGTCGCAATACTCGTGGCGCGGCAGAGGCAGAATGACTGTGTCGGAACGATCCATGCAGTCGGGGTTCGAAAATGAGGCGCCGCCATCGGTGTAGGGGCGGAATTCTAGGAGCAGACAGGAGGAGATGACGTTGTATCGCAGGCTATGCTGCGAGTTTTAGAGCGAGTGGTAGGAGCTAGCATGGGAAATGGGGCTCGAAAGTCAGTATCTGAGAGACTTAGAGCAAATGGAGCCGAGGTTTTTAGAGGAGTATCTGGGGTAGCTCCGAACGTAGTGGAGTATTGGTTAGAGACAGTCGAGAGGATCATGGATGATTTGGGTGCCTTTGTTGAGGAGAATTTGAAGGTCTTTGTTTCGTTGTAGCCGGGATGAGGCCTACCAGTGGTGGCTCACTGTCAGAGAGGGTACCCCTGTACATCGAGTGGATTGGGGTTATTTTAAAATTAAATTCGAGGGAAAATACGTTGGAGCTAGCTACGTAGACTCACAGAGGAAGGCGTTTCTAAATTTAGTGCAAGGAGGCAAGTCGGTAGCGGAATACGAAGCGGAGTTTTGCGGTTAAGCCGGTATGCTAGAGGGATTGTGGCTACTGATTATGAGCGATGTGTCAGATTCGAGGATGGACTGCGGGATGAGCTGCGGGTGTTGATTGCCCCTCAGCGGGAAAGAGACTTTGCTATTTTAGTGGATAAAGCTCGAATAGCTGAAGAAGTTAAGCGGACCGAGGGACAGAACTGCGACAGAGGCTAGGGTAGGAATAAGAAGGGCTATGGGTCTTCAGGGTCATCCAAAAATTTTCAAAAGAGACCTAGAGTTGATGGGCCGCGAGGTCAGCAGGTTACTGCGGGAGGACAGTACCGTACTTGTGCTCAGTGTGGAAAGATGCACCCAGGAGAATGTTGGAAAAAGACCGGGGGGTGTTTTAAGTGTGGGTCGAAAGATCATATGATTAGAGACTGTCCGGTGGATAGAGATAGGGGCCGACCAGCAGGTCAGGGTTTTAATCAGGCTGGCAGAGGTGGACAGCAGCCGTCGAGGGGTCGTGGTCCGATGGGCAGAGGTAATGGTTCTGGTAGAGGTCGCGGAATACCTGGCAGAGGAGGTGGTAACATGGAGGCGAGACAGCCGAGTCTGGTATATGCGGTTCGTCAGAGGGAGGATGGTGATGCACCTGACATCATAATGGGTACGTTCCTTATTTTTAGTGTACCCTTTATTGCTCTGATAGATATAGGGTCAACTCATTCTTACATCGCTAGTGAGGTGTCTGGAACTCTGCATGTGAACTTTGAGACTGTACCTAGGAAGATGACTGTACTTAGTCCTTTAGGGCAATCAGTAGTAGTAGACAAACTCCTTAGGGAAGTGCCTTTAGAAGTTCAGGGGGCGCAGTTTCCGGCTGACTTAATGGAGCTGCCATTCGGGGAATTTGACTTAATCTTAGGCATGGACTGGCTAGTGAAGTATCGTGCGAATGTGGATCGTGTCTTTGCTAAGCGCTTGTCGTTGAGGACTTCGATGACAATGAGATTGTGGTGATGGGTGAGAGGAGGAATTACTCGCCGAATGTAGTATACGCCCTTAAGGCGAGAGGATGGTAAGAAAGGGATGTCCGGCTTTTACGATGTTGGTTAGTGCCTTGGAGGCTAAGGAAGCAGCTGTGGAAGGGGTCAGGACGATAAAAGAGTTTGTGGATGTCTTTCCAGAAGAACTTCCCGGATTGCCTCCAGATCGTGAGGTGGAATTTGGGATTGACTTGTTGCCTAGTACAGCGCCAGTATCTATCGCTCCGTACAGAATGGCACCAAAAGAGTTGGTTGAGCTCAAGGCCCATATCCAAGAGTTACTCGATCGTGGGTTTATCCGACCCAGTGTGTCTCCATGGGGAGCACCGGTCCTATTCGTGAAGAAGAAGGACAGAACTATGCGCATGTGCATAGATTACCGGCAGTTGAACAAGTTGACGATCAAAAACAAGTACCCTTTGCCGAGGATAGACGACTTGTTTGATCAGCTTAAGGGGGCTGCGGTATTTTCAAAGATAGATCTAAGGTCGGGATACCATCAGCTTAAGGTGAAGGAAGCAGATATCCATAAGACAACTTTCCAGACAAGATACGGGCATTATGAGTTCTTAGTAATGTCGTTCGGATTGACAAACGCCCCAGCTGCGTTCATGGATATGATGAATCGGGTTTTCCAACCCTACTTGGATCAGTTCATCGTTGTGTTTATAGACGACATCCTAGTGTATTCCAAGTCTGAGGAAGAACATGATGAGCATCTTCGGGTAGTATTGCAGGTGTTAAGGGAGAAGAAGTTATATGCCAAGTTTAGCAAGTGCGAATTTTGGTTGAAGGAAGTTACGTTTTTGGGTCATGTGGTGTCTGCAGAAGGGATAAGAGTAGACCCTCGGAAGATTGAGGCGGTGCTAGATTGGAAACCACCTAAGTGCGTGGTGAGGTTCGCAGATTTCTTGGGGTTAGCGAGGCTACTACTGAGGAAGGTCGTAGAAGGGTTCTCATCAATAGCGGCACCTCTGACGAAATTGTTGAGAAAGGAGGTACCTTTCGTATGGGCGAGATAAGCGTGAGAGCTTGAAAGGGCTTGAGAGGGTTTTGTGAAGCTCTGGTTTTGATTTAGCTTGAGGCGGGGAAGGATTTTGTGGTGTCTTGTGATGCTTCTCACACACAGGATTGGGATGTGTTCGATGCAAGGCGGGAAGGTGGTCGCTTATGCGTCTCGACAATTAAGGCAACATAAGGTTAACTATCCGACGCATGACTTGGAATTGCGCGGTAGTCTTTGCTCTTAAGGTATGGAGGCACTATTTATATGGAGAAAGGTCGGTGATCTACACGGACCACAAGAGTCTGAAGTATTTGTTGACTCAGAAGGAGCTAAATTTGAGACAGCGAAGGTGGGTGGAGTTGTTGAAAGACTACGATTGTTCTATAGAGTATCACCGGGTAAGGCGAATGTAGTGGCGGATGCCCTAAGTCGGAAAGTAGTGTCGGATCTCGAGGCGATGTTTGCACATCTTAGCCTTTATGATGACGGAAGTTTGCTAGCGAGTTGCGGGTGAAGCCGAGCATTGTTAAGTCGGTGAAAGAAAAACAAGCGGTAGATGATGATCGAGTGCTAAGCTACCGCAGTACATTTCGGGAATTAGAAGACTATGGGGTAAATAGCGACGGAGTATTGTGTTTCGAGGGTAGGGTATGTATACACAGAAGGATGAGGAACTAAGTTAGAGAATTCTTGGGAATCGCATAGTAGTCCTTATGCTATGCATCCCTGGAGGAAGTAAGTTATACTGAGGATCATGGATCGATTTTGGTGGCCTGGTCTTAAGCGGAAGTTACAGAATTTGTAGGGAAGTGTTTAACGTGTCGGCAAGTCAAGAAATTTGAACACCAAGTACCTTCGGGGTTACTTTCACCGATAAAGATTCCATGATGGAAGTGGGAGATAATTACCATGGGAAGCCGTTAGTGGGCTTCCCCTTACGCCTACTAAGAAGGACTCGGTATGGGTGATAGTGGATCGGTTGACAAAGTCCGCACATTTCATACCAAAGGCGAGTTGACTATTCTCTGCAGAGGTTGGCAAAATTATATGTGGCAGAAATTGTGAGGCTGCACGGAGTGCCAGTGTCAATTATTTCGGATAGGGATCCGAGGTTTACGTCTCGGTTTTGGAAAGCCTTGCATTAGGCATTGGGCACCAGATTAGATTTCGGCAAAGACGGCATTTCATCCATGATCGGACGGCCAATCTGAGCGGGTAATTCAAGTGTTAGAGGATATGTTGAGGGGTTGCGTGATAGACTTCAGAGGAAGTTGGGAGGAATTCTTGCCTTTAGCAAAGTTTGCGTACAACAACAGCTATCAAGCAAGTATTCGGATGGCACCGTACGAAGCACTGTATGGACGGAAGTGTCGCACTCCTACGTGTTGGACAGAATTGAGGGAACGTCATGTTTTGGGTCCGGAGATTATGGCAGAATCAGGAGAAAAGGTTAAGGTAATTCGGGCACGGTTGAAGGCGGCATCTGACAGACAAAAGTCATATGCAGATCTCAAGCGAAAATAAATAGAGTTTGCTGTGGGAGATCAGGTGTTTCTGAAAGTTTCGCCGTGGAAGAAGGTGATGAGATTTTGTCGCAAGGGTAAGTTAAGTCCCAGGTTTATAGGACCTTATCGGGTTCTGAAGCGGGTTGGACCAGTGGAATATCAGTTAGAGTTGCCTTCGGAATTGAAGCAGATACACGATGTGTTCAACATTTCGATGCTACGTCGTTACCGATCGGATCCATCTCATGTAGTGCCAGTTGAGGAGGTGGAGCTGAAGTCAGACTTGTCCTACGAGGAAGAGCCGATTCAGATTCTAGAACGAGATGTGAAGGTGTTACGGAGAAATCAGTTCCTCTAGTCAAAGTGTTATGGCGTAACCATGGATCGAAAGAAGCTTCTTGGGAGCCGGGAGGAAGCAATGCGCGGCAATACCCTCACCTATTCTAGTCGGGTAATTTTGAGGCGAAATTATTTTTAAGGGGTAGAAGCTGTAATATCCGGGATTTAGGGGTTATGCGTTTTAACTTGAATGTATATAGTAGCATGCTTGTGTGTGGTTTGTATGTGTTTTGGGGCTTGGAAACCACGGGAGTAGGTAGATGCCTTAGAAAAATATTGGATTTTTAAGTCTTAAAGGAGAGCTAAGGGAGCTCGGCCTTAAGGAGTTTAGTATGTGGATTAAGACACAAGAACTTAACTGGTAAAGTGGCTAGGAGGCTCCACTTAGAACACGGGAGAGTGGCGCCTCGGGGAGTGTGAAGGGACTTAGGTTCGAGCGATGCAGTAGCGTTTTGGGCTTTCATTTTTCGGCAAGGAAGTGCAGTGTTGGATGGCACAGGACTTTGAATGGATGAGCATTTGATTTGGTCAAATTCATTTGAAAATTCGGCTAAGAGAGGAAGATAAGTGTTGACTCATTCAAACTCTTTTGAATGAGAGGAGAAGAAGAAGAAATAGGAGGAAAAAGTGGAGAGAAAGAGGGGATGAGAAGAGGGTGAGAGTTGGCCGAATGTAGGACTTTGGAGGGGGCTTATTCGGTCATGCAAGGGGGAGCTAGGTGCCGAATTTGCTTAAGGGTTAAGGTGCATTTTAGTTTTCTTTTCCTTCCTTAGACTTGTGCCGAAAGTGATAGTCAGAAAACTTTCAAAGCCCTTTCTATTTTCTTTGCTTTTAGTGAATTTGGGAAGACCATTAAGGTCACTTTCTTCATCTTTCTCTTTTTCTTCACACAGCTTTCTTACTGTCTTTAAAAGCCGAAAGCACATTTTGACCATAGCCGATCACCAAGCATTAAACGTTGAAGCCGAATCCCACATCTTTTGCCATTACTCTTCATAGCCGAACGTCTCATTGCATCTCTACCCCTTTGAAACCGATTGTTCTTAAGCACTAAAAGCCGATCATCTTTCTCCTCTGAATCGACTTCTCTACTTTGGGTTTCCTCTTGTCGATTTCTTAGAAGCCAGTTGATCATTGCGTTTGGTCACTCTTTTTTGGTAAGAGATCTCTTTGATGCGAATCTCTACGTATTATTCTAGCATGTCGAAATTAGAGGCCAAATCCTATAATGATGTTATGGCCGAATCTATGCAAGGTTTTGGATTCGTAACCCTTCTTGGAAGCAAACGTTAGGAGCAGTGGAGATCTTTCGGGATTTTGATATTCAAGGTAAGCAAAGTATGACCTTAGGCGTAGAAGGCCACTTACTTCGATCCATTAATGTTAGAATTGAATCTAACATAGGTTATGTAGGGATTCGACAACTTCCAAGGGTAGGTGACGATTTTTGGGATTTAATCGAGGAAGGTAAGGGAGTTGTAGTATTCGGCCAAAGGCCATATTGTTTTTAAGGGATGGCCGATTCTAAGCGTGGTGTTTTAGGAGGAGTTCGCGAGAGATAAAGGAGGAGTCTCCGGGATTGGATCTACTTGGTAAGAGTATTTAAGTTATAGATTATGTTTCATTTAGAACTTACATATCGATTAACCGAGTTTCTGATTAAGTGATATTCGATGGATGCGAGTACCAGTGGAGGAGAGAAAGGGGTAGTTCCTACCCCTAGATTCAAGAAACGCTCGGTTTCTACCGTGCGTGATTGGCCACCGGATTGTGGGCCAGCATCGGAAAGGGATAAGTAGATCACTGTTATCCCTGATAGCGAGAGTGTCGGTATCGAGAGTGTCATTCTCACTGTTATCAAGTGTGTAACCCTACGCTAATTCCCGATAGATTAATAGTATTACGTTAAATATGTGTTAATAAAACTACGAATAACATGGATAAGGGTACCATTCAATGGTATAGTGCGTTCAGGTACGTTACCCCTTAACACTCCATTAATAATGTTTATAAAATTGATATGAAAAGATGTGTAATTTCGTTATGGCTTTGGGGTAAGGTATATTGCATGATATCTGTATATTTTGTATGATGCATGGGCACATGGGTGATAATGATAAAAGGGGAAGTGTTCTGGTGGTTTTACCACATTAATCCGGTAACTCATGTCACAATATTATGATTCGGTGACGTTGTCACATTATCCGATGGCTATGCCACGTATTAAGGGTGATGAGCAGTTGACTGCAGCGACTGCCTTCGAGGGTGTGTAGCGGATGGAGGGTCGATTTAGAAATCCCCACGATGTGATTGGTAGGTACGGGTGGTGTGTTGAGGTTGGATATCTAGGTGGGTTCGGGTTGCATTTTCATCTTTATATACATATGTGATTTAAATATGCTATGATATGGGCCTATGGCCGAATATGATTAAGGATGGGCTTTGCCCAAAATGTTTGCAATAAAGGCTTTAATCAGTTGGGAATCAGTGTTGGTTGTTGCACATTGAGTCTGTGGACTCACCCTTCGTGGGCTAACATTTTGCAGGTGATACCTAGTACTATGGACCGGGTCGGCAGGGACTATGTGGTGGCCATGCTCAGCGTTTTCGGGTTTTCGTATGGTTGAACTTTGCATTTTCTTTAGCATACTTTTCTTTCGGGATTTATTTTGGGTATTTACTTTGTAATAAGGCCACTAATTAATTGTTTAAGTTTTATGTTCTAAGTTTTATTTTTCACACGATAATCGGCAAATAAATAACTAAACATTTTTTTCTTAAAACAACTTCAAATGTTTTATCACCTAATCAACTTACGGTTTTCAACTTAATAAGCCCTAAGATCCAGCAATTCTTTTAATTTACGAAAAATGAAGGAAATGTTTTAATGAAATACAAACTTGAACGACAACTTGGTTTTCAACTCGTTAAAATTTCAAACTTGTTTTAATAATCGACTTATTTTACTAGAACAGGAAACGAAATTAAGTTAAGTTTTTTTGAAGGAACATGTCAGATCCGGTCGAGGCTTGTGGGCTAGGTTTGGGGTGTTTCACTAGGTGGACGCATTTTATGCATACTGCGAGTAAAGCGTGTAACACCCATAACCCGTAACCATCGCTAGTTTAGGGTTAAGAGGCATTACCGGACAAATAGAATCTTTTACGGGCTTTACATAAATGCAAACTGTCCAATGCTATCAAAGTGTCCCTTAAATAGGTCAACGAGACCTTAAGCATGCTTTAGAATAGGGCCGGGACAAAACCAAACACATAAGAAAATTCTTGGAAATTTAAAATTTTTTCTAAGTTACAGAGGTCACACGCCCGTGTGGGCAGGCCGTGTGCCTCCCACGGCCTCAGACGCGCCCGTGTGTCTAAGTCGTGTCTAAATAGGGCATACATACTGACTTGTCCACACGGCCATGGACACGCCCGTGTGACTCACCCGTGGTCAATCCTGACTTGCACCACACGGCCAGTCACACGCCTGTGTGTCCAGCCCGTGGTCGATCCTGACTTGCCTTGAATTTCAACCACGAGGGACACGGTCCAGCCACATGCCCGTGTGCTCAACCGTGTGGGAAATTATAGGCCATTTTTAAGGCCAAATTGCCATCCACACAAGGGTCATCCCTACAAGCTCAAATAATCAATATCCCATACACAATTGGCAACCAAAATCATGTCAAATGTTCAACCAATCATTCCATTTAATCACATTTCTAAATATGCCAACTTGTATGCCAAATAGCACATCTAAATCACATGTAAAACCAAGCATAATTCATCCACAATTTCACCAATTCACTAAGGCATCAATTCAACAATAAGATTACCATTCATAGGACCATTTCATCTACTATCAAGCTATATCAAAACATAATTCATATACCATAATCACTTATGCATATTACCAACATTTATCCAGCCACATCACATGGCTAATTACACATCTCAAACATGTTCCAAACATCTGGCCTATACATGCCATACGTAGTATATACGTTTTCAAAAGTACCAAAGTTGAGTTTGATAGTGTGGTGATGATCCTCGACGATTCCCGAGCCTTTCGTAGCTTTGACGACCTATAAAATAGAGTAAACACACACATAGAGTAAGCTTTCCAAAAGCTTAGTAAGCCATATACAAATAAACATAACATACTGTAACAGCCCGGTTTTGACCCTAATCGGAACGGTGGTTTTGGGACCACGAATCCGAGTGAAAAAATAAAAAAATAAAAAAAATTAATATTATTTTTCGTGTTAATTATATATGATTGAGCATGTGTTAAAATTTCGTGAATTAATTTGTCCGTTTGTGTGTTTAATTTAAGAAAAAGGATTAAATCGCATAAGTGGTAAAGGTAACCTTTTATTTAATTGAGTGTTTAATTGATTTGTCTTCTTTTGCATGTGGACTTAAGTTGTAAATTAGCCAATTACCATGTTAGTGGACGGCACTTGGCTTTAATTTTATATTAATATGTTTTTATATACATAAAATATATGTTAAAGTTTACATTTTATAATATAAGAATAATAAAATAAAACATCAAAAAAAGAAAGCCATTATCACTCATCTTGGTGCCGAAAAACACAAGAAAAAAAGAAAGAAGAAAAACTCTTAGGTTTCGGCTAGCTTGAAGCAAAAATTAAGGTATGATTCGGTTTTAGTTTTTGATAATTTTTACGTTTTTAAGATCGTTGCTTTGAGTTTTAGCTAGCCCATGTGTAAATTTTTGATTTGGTTGTGTTTTTCGTGAGATGCCATTGAAGGAGGCTTGATATTCTTGTTGTTTGATTATGAAATGTTAATTATATGTGATAGATTAACACGTATTGTTCTTGAATTTTTGATGTAATTGAGTGATTTGGATTAAAATACAAAAATAAATATTTGAGGGACTAAAATGCAAAATAAATGGATTTGTATGGGCATGGGTATCATTCGGTCCTAAAGGAGTATTTTCAAATTTGGTGTATTTTGTGTTTTGTGCAATAGGGACTAAATAGCTAAAAATGTAAAATGTATGGGGTAAAAGTGCAAATTACTTATTCATGTGTTTTTGAGTGAATTTAATTGAATATTGATTAAATAAGTTTAATTTATATCAAATTAGATCAAGAAAAGAGAAAGTCGGATTTGAATCGGGGAAAGACAAAAATAGCTGAATAGTTGATTTTACGTTCGCCGATATCCGAGTTAAGTCTATAAGCAAATGGTTGTTCTTAATTGTAATTAAATGTAAATTATTCATGCTGAATTGAAATGTTTATAATTATATTTGCTATTGCGAATGTGAGGATGGTATTTGATATGTTCAAGGAACTACTTGAGTAAGTTTAGATATATGAAAGATAGTATAAATTTTTGATGAAAGCTTATGACTTAGTATATGTGATTTATGTCCTTAAATCGATTATGTAATTGTGATGTTTGGGCCTTGGGCCTAGCAAGCTTTGAGTGGTGAACTTAAATCGGGGAAGCCGTGCCTAGCGTGACTTATTGCCGGTGAATAAATTTCTGGACCTTGGGTCTAGCGAGGCCTAGTCTTGGGTGTGTGATTTAGGCATACGCCTATGAGTTTAATACCGGTGATTTATTTTCAAGTCTATGTCTAAAGACTTCATATGGATGTGGAAATTGAACAAGTAAGTTGATTTAATTAACCTTATATGTTCGGCCACAAAGGTATGTGTATATGTGATCAGGGGCGAAGCCAGGACAATATTTTAGGGGGGGCCGGATGAAATTTTATTTTTTTATATTTTATATCTTTCTAATTTGTAAAGGATTAAATCGAATTTTTATAATTTAGGGGGGCCAAAGTGTAATTTTACCTTTACTAATTTAAAATTTTTAAAAAATTTGAAGGGCTTAAATTGAAATTTTACCTTTTAGGGGGGCGGGGCCCATGCCAGCCCCCCCTGGATTCGCCTGTAACACCCCTTAACCTGTACCCGTCGCCGAGTTAGGGTTATAAGGCGTTACCGAACTAGACACAATTTTTCACAGTCATTTATGGAATAAACCCTATACGTATATTTAAATTTTTCCATATCCACAATAATAAACAAGACTTACATTACAAACCATGTTTCATAATGCAATACATCATAACTCATAATCTATACAAGTTTCGAATCAAGCTTCCACTTAACAAACCTCAAATTTTATATGTCAAACATATGTAAGTACATCTATCTCATTAGCCGAATATCAGCATATTATTCTATACTTTCTGCAAATATGCATATTAAAACGAATAGGTCCATAATACTTAAATAGCTTGTCATTCACACATATGACACTCGGATAGTATAGCATGACCAAACAAACACATTATACTACCATAATATGCGCATTGTCCATAAACAAAAGCCATGTCAATCCAAAATTTTCAATTCATTTTTACCTTATTAATCCATGGTTACAAGATCATTGAATAACCTACCAAACACACATGATATGTGACTAATTCAATTTTTATATAAATACAACCAATTCATTGATCATATATTCGGTTCTCAAAATAAAACTTCAATGATCAACCCAAAGCATTAGTATATACATTTTCATGATCATCCCTGAATTATACCAAGCACATAATAATCTAAGTAGAGATATTCGCACGACATAATAAGCATACTTGTACATATATATGATCATTTCTGTACAACTACATCTAACTTCCAAGCCTTATGTGCATACGTCTTATATCAAAGATTAAAATAGAAGATTATATCAAACATACAAACGATGTTTAACCCAAAGATAATGACCTTATTCGCAAGGCCATATATATATACATTTACAAAACCGAACATCATTCATTACTTATCAAAATACAGCCTATACATGCCTTTGATTCAAAAAGCAAACATATATATATACCAAAGAGAGTGATAGTGTGGTTGACTTTCTTGATGATCCCACGAGCCCGTAGTTGAATCAATGATCTATAAAAGCGTAAATACAAACACATACAGAGTAAGCTCGCTAGCTTAGTAAGTCTTAAGCAAAAGATAATTCACTAATCAAGCACTTTAACATTTATAATCAATAAATTGTAGTACATTATATATGTATATTTCGATATGCAATTAATACAAAACCGAATACTAGTAATATATTAACTCAATTACTTATACTTCACTGTCATCAACATGCAACTCATCAAGGCACAAAGTACATGTAGTACATGAATCGCATGTTTATAATCATATAAATTTAACATTCATATCCATTACATTATCACACTAAAAATTCTATTATTTCTATATTCATACACGTCGACCATAAGCTCAATTTCACATAACACCGTTCTTAACATAATATTTCAAATCAAGTAACATTAATCACAACTTACCTTACTTCTGATGAATTTAAATGAGACTTATGCTTACCTGAGTTTTTAACTCAATAGATTAACTACGTTACAAATCGAGAAATTTATGGTTCCTTCATTTTAAAGTATCATTGGCATTAAGCCTGCTAGGCACGAAGCCCGAATATAACACCGGCACTAAGCCTGCTAGGCACGAAGCCCGAATATGTCACCGATACTAAGCCTGCTAGGCACGAAGCCCGAATATGTCACCGGCACTAAGCCTGCTAGGCAGGAAGCCCGAATATAACACCGGCACTAAGCCTGCTGAGGCACGAAGCCCGAATATAACACGGCACTAAGCACGCTAGGCACGGCCCGATTATCAATATAGTTAACCATTCATTCCGCATTTTATAATGCTAACTTCACCACCATTCATATTTCACAAATTACAATCATATATCAAACCAAGTATACTTATTCGAATCACATTAAATAAAATTACCATCAACCAACTTATTATCCTCACATTCGCCAACTCAAGAATTTATACTATAAATATATCAATTTCATCATTCATTAAATTAAGTAAATAATTCTTTAACATATGTTCCCTTAAGGACTTACCTCATTGTCGACAGGACATGCGTCAAGTAAAACTACTCGAGAACCTTTGTTTTCCCTGATCCAAATCCGTTTTTCTTTGTTCTTGATCTAAACACATTAAAATTTAGCTCATTCAAGTACATTTCATCTCAATTTAGTCCCTAAGCATATAATTAGGCAATTTACCATTTTACCCCTACTATTTCACATTTTCACAATTTAGTCATATTTTCATAAAACACAAAATACACAAAATTTCTCAACACTACTTAAGGGCCGAATATGTATAGGGACTATAAAAGTCCATTTCTTTCATTTATTTCGCAAATAAGCCCCTCTAAAAATTTATTCTTGCAATTTAGTCCAAAATACTCAAATTCACTAAAATTTCCAATACAAAATATACTAATCTTTAACATATCTTTAAAATAAAATTATCAAACATCAAAAACTACATGAACACATTAATGGCCGAATATCAAACATGCTTAGATTCAAAAATTTCAACATGGGTAAGCTACCGTTCGAAGCAACGATCTCAAAAACGTCAAAATTAACAAAAATCGACTAAAAACTCACCTTGAATTTTAGCTTAGAATTGCCGAAAATTAAAGGGTTTCAAAGCTTCATTCTTTCTCCCACATTCGGCCAAAGATGGATGAAAAAGATGATGGCTTATTATTATAATCTTTTAACATATAAAGTAACTAATTATTTAATTACTAATTTAACCTTTAAAATAAAATAAAACTAATATAAAACTTAAGGTTAGTTATGACATATGCCACCCACTAACTTGAAAATGGGCTAATTGCCCTTTTAATGCCCCATATTAAAAAGCCATCATCAATCTAGCACTTTACACTATAGTATACAACTTTTACACTTTACGCGATTTAGTCCTTTTTGTTAAATTGAACACACAAACGATAAAATTTTTCTACGAGACTTTCACACACATTAATTCACACATAATGAACACAAAATATAATATCAAAATATTTCTCGGACTCGGATTTGTGTTCCCGAAACCACCATTCTGATTAGGGTCAAATTCGGTCTGTTACAACTCTCCCCCCTTTAAGGATTTTCGTCCCCGAAAATCTTACCGTTAAACAACGTCGGATATTGTTGCCTCATTGAGTCCTCAGGCTCCCATGTAGCCTCTTCAACTCCGTGCCGATTCCATAGTACTTTCACTAATGGAATCCTTTTGTTTCTTAACTCTTTTATTTCCCGAGCTAAGATACGGATCGGTTCTTCCTCATACGTCATATCGAGTCGGATTTCAATTTCAGACAGAGTAATAACATGTGATGGATCTGATCTGTATCTACGAAGCATCGAAACATGAAATACATTGTGTATCTATTCTAACTCAGAAGGTAACTTCAATCCATAGGTAATAGGCCCAATACGTTTGATGATTTCATACGGCCCGATAAATCTCGGACTCAGTTTGCCTTTCCGACCAAAACGAAGTACTTTCTTCCACGGAGATACTTTCAAGAATACTCGATCTCCGACTTGAAATTCTATATCTTTACGTTTCAAATCAGCGTAAGACTTTTGACGATCTGATGCAGCTTTCAAACTATCTTTGATTATAGCCACTTTCTGTTCAGTCTCTTTAATCAAATCGACCCCTAATATCTTATTCTCACTGAGCTCGGTCCAGTACAAAGGCGTACGACACTTGCGGCCATATAAAGCTTCATAGGGTGCCATTTTGATACTTGATTGAAAACTATTATTATAAGCAAATTCAATCAAAGGTAAGTACCTTTCCCACGTACCTTCAAACTTGAGAACGCAACATCTCAACATGTCCTCAAGTGTTTGAATAGTTCGCTCAGACTGACCGTCTGTTTGCGGGTGAAAGGCGATGCTAAAATGGAGTTTAGTACCTAAAGCATCCTGCAACTTCTTCCACAATCGCGATGTGAATCTCGGGTCTCTGTCTGAGATAATAGAACTCGGCACACCATGTAATCTCACGATTTGAGATATATACAACTCAGCAAGTTTATCTAGTGAAAAGTCCGCATCTGACAGAACGGTACAAAATGAGCTGATTTGGTCGATCTATCTACTATAACCTGATTGCATCTTTCTTGCTCGGTGTTATAGGCAAACCGGATACAAAATCCATAGCGATTCTATCCCATTTCCATTCAGTATCATGATCGGTGAAGCAACCTGAAGGCACTTGATGCTCGGCTTTTACTTGCGACAAATTAAGCACTTTGACACAAATTCAGATATATCCCGTTTCATGCCGGCCACCAATAGAACTGTTTCAAATCATTATACATTTTCGTGCTACCGGATGTATCGATAATCGACCACTATGAGCCTCACTCGAATCATCTCGAATCAAATCCGAGTTCTTTGGAACACACATTCGGCTTTTAAAGTTCAAGCGATCATTTGCATCAATTTGAAACTCGATTCGCATCTTTTCACACCGAATTCGTCTAGCAATCAAATCTTTGTCAACTTTCGTGCATCACAAATTTCTTTGAATAAACATTGGTCTTGTTTGTAACTTGACTATAATCGAATCATCACGGACATAACCATCAATGCGTTCATCACACGAAGAGCAAATAATGATTTCCGACTTAACGCATCTACCACAACATTAGCTTTTCCCGGATGGTAGTCAATTACCAACTCATAGTCTTTCAACAGTTCTAACCATCTGCGTTGTCTCAAGTTTAGATCTTTCTGAGTCATCAAATATTTTAGACTTTTATGATCCGAATAAACGTGACATTTCTCGCCGAATAAGTAATGACGCCAAATTTTCAATGCGAAAACAATGGCTGCTAATTCCAGATCGTGAGTCGGATAATTTCTTTCGTGCGGCTTCAACTGTCTCGAAGCGTAGGCTATAACTTTGCCTTTCTGCATCAAAACGCAACCCAACCCATTCAAAGAAGCATCACTAAAAATGAAAAATTCTTTACCCGATTCAGGCTGAGCTAACACTGGAGCTTCGGTCAAAAGGGCTTTCAGCTGCTCGAAACTTTTCTGACACTTTTCCGACCACTCAAACTTGAATCTTTCTGTAGTAGCTTTGTCAAAGGTGTAGCTATCATGGAAAAGCCTTTGACGAATCGTCTGTAGCATCTCGCAAGTCCCAAAAAGCTCTGAATTTCAGAGACATTCTTCGGTGGTTTCTAATCAAGTATAGCCGATAATTTGTTCGGATCAACCCGAATACCTGAAGCTGAAACAACATGACCCAAAAAGCTGACTTCCTTCATCTAGAACTCACACTTACTGAACTTTGTATACAACTGCTGATCTCGTAAAGTCTGTAATACTAATCTCAAGTGTTCAGCGTGTTCGATTTCATCTTTTGAGTAGATCAGTATATCATCAATAAACACTACTACAAACCGATCCAAAAACTGTCTGAAAACTCAATTCATTAAGTCCATAAAAATAGAAGGTGCATTAGTGAGTCCAAAAGGCATAACCAGAAACTCAAAATGTCCGTACCTCGTCCGGAATGCGATCTTTGGCACATCATCTGTATCTCGACGAGAATGGCCCGATAATAACCCGATCTCAAATCTATTTTTGAAAATACCGAAGCCCCTTTCAACTGATCAAACAAATCATCAATCTGAGGTAGCGGGTACTTATTCTTTATAGTTACCTTATTCAGTTGCCGATAATCAATGTACAGTCGCATCGTTCCATCTTTCTTTTTCACAAAAAGAACTAGTGCACCCCAAGGAGAGAAACTCGGTCGTGCAAAGCCCTATCTGTTAACTCTTGCAACTGTGCTTTCAACTCTTTTAACTCGGTAGGTGCCATCCGATACGGAGCTATCGAAATCGAAGTCGCTCCCGGTACTAATTCAATGCCGAACTCAATCTCTCGTACTAGTGGTAAACCCGGTAGTTCTTCAAGAAACACATCTGGGTATTCACGCACAACCTGCATCTGATTCAATCGCACCGGACACTTTATTATCCAGTACATAGGCTAAATAAGCTTCGCACCCTTTTCTCACATACTTCCGGGCTAACATCGAGGATATTACTGTAGGAAACCCACTTAAATCACTGGATTCAATTCTAATGATCTCACCGTTCTGACGTCTCAAATCAATAAGCTTTCTTTTGCAATTCACCACTGCATCATGCGAAGTTAACCAGTCCATTCCCAAAATTATACCGAACTCATCGAAGGGCAACAACAATAAATCGGCTGGAAAGCAAGAATCCCGAATCATCAACGGGCAACCTCTACACACTTTATTAACAAGTACACATCTACCCAAAGGGTTGGACACACGAATCACAAACTCAGTAGACTCAACTGGCAGAGTCTTATTGAATACTAGAGTTTCACACACATATGAATGAGTCGAACCAGGATCAATCAATGCAATCACAGTAGTATCATAAAGGGTGAAAGTACCGGTAATGACATCGGGGGAGGAAGCATCCTCTCTGGCTCGTGTAGCATAAGCTCTAGCTGGAGCTCTAGCCTCTGATCGTATTGCGGTGTCCTTCGTCCCTCTCTGACTACCACCTACATTGCCTGAATGTCTGAGTGGTCTACCCCGTGCTGGTATACTGCTCGGTCTAGTGTTCTAAGTCGCATTTTGCTCGCCTAACATCGGGCACTCTCTAATAAAATGATCTGACGATCCACATTTAAAGCAGGACCGATCACGAACTCTACAACTCCCAGGATGCCATTTCCCACAATGTTTACATTCAGCCCAGTTCTGTGGAACATTACCGACACTAGCTATCAAAGTGGCTCGGGAACTCACTGGAGGTCGATCACGTCTAGGCAAGTCTGAAGTGGCTTTATGTCGACTGGGTCATCTCTGAACTTCTTATGCACAAAATGGAAAATTTTACTCGATGGTCTTTTTCGAGTGTCTCTAGCTTCTACTTCAGCTTTTCTTTTCTCCTTTCCGAGCTCTTCGGCTTTACAAGCTCGCTCGACTAATGTCACAAACTCTTTGATTTCAAGAATGCCAACAAGTAACTTTATGTCTTCATTCAGGCCGTCTTTAAATCTTTTACACATAATGGCTTTGGTAGATATACACTCCCGAGCATAACGGCTCAATCTGACAAACTTCCGCTCATATTCTGTCACAGTCATGTGACCCTGTTTTAATTCGAGAAATTCTTTTCGTTTTTGATCGATGAATCTTTGACTGATATATTTCTTACGAAACTCAATTTGGAAGAAGTCCCAAGTTACTTTTTCTTTCGGAACCACGGATACCCGGTGTGTTCCACGGTGATAAGCGGTGTCTCGAAGTAGAGATATAGCACACTTTAGGCATTCATGCAAAGTGCAGGATAGCTCATCAAGTACCCGAATAGTGTTATCAAGCCACATCTCGGCTCTCTCAGCGTCATCATCATCATTGGCCTTGAATTCCTCGGCCCCATATTTCCTGATTTTATCAACGGGAGGCCTGCTAGATCTCATCGGATCTATCATCGGGGGTGCTGAAGGTACTGGAGTTGGATTATTCGGGGGTGGAGGTTGTTGTACAGCTGGATTAGTCTGAATAAACTGGGTAAACCATCCGTTCATCATCTGGTAGAAGGCTTGTTTAGCCTCCCCCTCATGGCTACCCGAAACTAGGCGAGAGTCTAATGGCGCTGATCCACACGGGAGACCAGGCGCAACGCTCTCCACATTATCAGCTACGGCTCTATCGGGATCAGGATCCATTTACTATATAAAATACAATTGAAATTGTCAGAAGCCACCACACTATCATATATACAATTCAAAGGCATGTATAGCTAGACTCATACACACTACGGTAGCCCTAGAATCGACTAAACCGTAGCTCTGATACCAATTAAATGTAACACCCCTTAACTTTGTACCGTCACGCGAGTTAGGGTTATGAGGCTACAAGAACTAGACACAATTTTTCACAGTCATTTATGGAATAAACCCTATACGTATATTTAAATTTTTCCATATCCACAATAATAAACAAGACTTACATTACAAACCATGTTTCATAATGCAATACATCATAACTCATAATCTATACAAGTTTCGAATCAAGCTTCCACTTAACAAACCTCAAATTTCAGTATGTCAAACATATGTAAGTACATCTATCTCATTAGCCGAATATCAGCATATTATTCTATACTTTCTGCAAATATGCATATTAAAACGAATAGGTCCATAATACTTAAATAGCTTGTCATTCACACATATGACACTCGGACAGTATAGCATGACCAAACAAACACATTATACTACCATAATATGCGCATTGTCCCTAAACAAAAGCCATGTCAATCCAAAATTTTCAATTCATTTTTACCTTATTAATCCATGGTTACAAGATCATTGAATAACCTACCAAACACACATGATATGTGACTAATTCAATTTATATATAAATACAACCAATTCATTGATCATATATTCGGTTCTCAAAATAAAACTTCAATGATCAACCCAAAGCATTAGTATATACATTTTCATGATCATCCCGAATTATACCAAGCACATAATAATCTAAGTAGAGATATTCGCATACGACATAATAAGCATACTTATACATATATATGATCATTTCTATACAACTACATCTAACTTCCAAGCCTTATGTGCATACGTCTTATATCAAAGATTAAAACAGAAGATTATATCAAACATACAAACGATGTTTAACCCAAAGATAACAGCCTTATTCGCAAGGCCATATATATACATTTACAAAACCGAACATCATTCATTACTTATCAAAATACAGCCTATACATGCCTTTGATTCAAAAAGCAAACATATATATTTACCAAAGAGAGTGATAGTGTGGTTGACTTTCTTGATGATCCCCTGAGCCCGTAGTTGAATCAATGATATATAAAACAGAAATACAAACACATACAGAGTAAGCTCGCTAGCTTAGTAAGTCTTAAGCAAAAGATAATTCACTAATCAAGCACTTTAACATTTATAATCAATAAATTGTAGTACATTATATATGTATATTTCGATATGCAATTAATACAAAACCGAATACTAGTAATATATTAACTCAATTACTTATACTTCACTGTCATCAACATACAACTCATCAAGGCACAAAGTACATGTACTACATGAATCGCATGTTTATAATCATATAAATTTAACATTCATATCCATTACATTATCACACTAAAAATTCTATTATTTCTATATTCATACACGTCGATCATAAGCTCAATTTCACATAACACCGTTCTTAACATAATATTTCAAATCAAGTAACATTAATCACAACTTACCTTACTTCTGATGAATTTAAATGAGACTTATGCTTACCTGAGTTTTTAACTCAATAGATTAACTACGTTACAACTCGAGAAATTTATGGTTCCTTCATTTTAAAGTATCACCGGCATTAAGCCTGCTAGGCACGAAGCCCGAATATAACACCGACATTAGGCCTGCTAGGCATGAAGCCCAAATATGTCACCGGCACTAAGCCTGCTAGGCACGAAGCCCGAATATGTCACCGGCACTAAGCCTGCTAGGCAAGAAGCCCGAATATAACACCGGCACTAAGCCTACTAGGCACGAAGCCCGAATATAACACCGGCACTAAGCCTGCTAGGCACGAAGCCCGATTATCAATATAGTTAACCATTCATTCCGCATTTTATAATGCTAACTTCACCACCATTCATATTTCACAAATTACAATCATATATCAAACCAAGTATACTTATTCGAATCACATTAAATAAAATTACCATCAACCAACTTATTATCCTCACATTCGGCCAACTCAAGAATTTATACTATAAATATATCAATTTCATCATTCATTAAATTCGTAAATAATTCTTTAACATATGTTCGCTTAAGGACTTACCTCGATTGTCGACGGACCGCGTAAACCCGGCTACTCGAGAACCTTTGTTTTCCCGATCCAAATCTGTTTTTCTTTGTTCTTGATCTAAACACATTAAAATTTAGCTCATTCAAGTACATTTCATCTCAATTTAGTCCCTAAGCATATAATTAGGCAATTTACCATTTTACCCCTACTATTTCACATTTTCACAATTTAGTCCTATTTGCATAAAACACAAAATACACAAAATTTCTCAACACTACTTAAGGGCCGAATATGTATAGGGACTATAAAAGTCCATTTCTTTCATTTATTTCACAAATAAGCCCCTCTAAAAATTTATTCTTGCAATTTAGTCCAAAATACTCAAATTCACTAAAATTTCCAATACAAAATATACTAATCTTTAACATATCTTTAAAATAAAATTATCAAACATCAAAAACTACATGAACACATTAATGGCCGAATATCAAACATGCTTAGATTCAAAAATTTCAACATGGGTAAGCTACCGATTCAAGCAACGATCTCAAAAACGTCAAAATTAACAAAAATCGACTAAAAACTCACCTTGAATTTTAGCTTAGAATTGCCGAAAATTAAAGGGTTTCAAAGCTTCATTCTTTCTCCCACATTCGGCCAAAGATGGATGAAAAGATGATGGCTTATTATTATAATCTTTTAACATATAAAGTAAATAATTATTTAATTACTAATTTAACCTTTAAAATAAAATAAAACTAATATAAAACTTAAGGTTAGTTATGACATATGCCACCCACTAACTTGAAAATGGGCTAATTGCCCTTTTAATGCCCCATATTAAAAAGCCATCATCAATCTAGCACTTTACACTATAGTATACAACTTTTACACTTTACGCGATTTAGTCCTTTTTGTTAAATTGAACACACAAACGATAAAATTTTTCTACGAGACTTTCACACACATTAATTCACACATAATAAACACAAAATATAATATCAAAATATTTCTCAGACTCGGTTTCGTGGTCCCGAAACCACCATTCCGATTAGGGTCAAATTCGGTCTGTTACATCGCCACTGTATGTGATGATGAATTGAATTTGTATATAAGTGGTTATATGTAATATTATATTAAATTCGGATATATGAGTACATGTGATAATTTAATTAACTTTGGATGTTCAGTTATATATAAGATAATGCATTAAACTAGTATATTCGGCCATATGTGGTGGAATAATAAATCATGTGTATTTGATCTAATAAGTAAGTTTTTAAGCAATTGAGTTGAATTGGATTTTTCTTATAGTGGTATATGTGAATTTAATGGAAGTATGTATAAATATTATTGATATAGCTGATTGTGATAACTATATATATGTGCATAGTATAGCCGAATGTGAGATATGTATATGTGCCGTTGGTACACCCGAATGGGATGTTGATTATTGAGATTGATTTAAGCTAATTCGTATATTTATAGTGGAGGTTTAATTTTTATGAGATTGCATATATAAATGTGTAACAGGATTGAGAAAGGCACTAAGTGTGCGAATTTAAAATACCGAGCACTAAGTGTGCGAAATCAATCATTATGCACTAAGTGTGTGAATTTAAAATACTAAGCACAAAGTGTGCGAAATCAGTCATTTTGCACTAAGTGTGCAAATTTAAAATACCGAGCACTAAGTGTGCGAAATCGGTCACTATGCACTAGGGTGCGAATTGAATTACAGAGCACTAAGTGTGCAGAATCGGTCAACGAGTATTAAGGACACGAGTAAATTTTCAATTCAAAGACCTAATTTTGGTAAGTATTGAAGCTACGAATGGTGATATAAATTATGAGTAAGTGAATTAGATATAAATTATGAGATGGAATATATGCATGATTATGATATTTCCATGAATGAATTGGTGACTGGCTGTGTATTCGAGTTAAATGATTCAGGTACGTATGAGGTTTATTTGTCAAATAAAAAATAAGGTAAGTGATGTTACTTAATGAGGAACATGGATTATATGAGAAAAGTGGTTGTATATGTGTATGTGATTAACTAAATTTTGGCCTATTTGAATTGAATTATATATGTTTCTATAGTGAATTATTTGCTTATGGCTTACTAAGCTTTCAAAGCTTACTTTGAGTAATTTTCTTATGTTTATAGAGTTTCAAAGACTTGCTCGGGTTGGAAGTTGAAGGAGATCTCATCACACTATCCAATTTTCGCTTCGGTAAATAAATGCTTGGAGATTTGGTTACGTGGCCTGGACACGCCCGTGGACTTAGACCGTGTACTATACCTTGATATACTGACTTATTACACACGACCGGGGCACACGCCCATGTTCTAACCGTGTGTCATGCACGGCTTCAACACACGGCCGTGGGATTAACCCGTGGCCTATTCTGACTTATGAGACTAAGGTGCAGGTTACACACGGCCTAGACACACACTCGTGTGTCTAACCGTGTGGGCACTTAAAAGCTATCTACCAAGCCTTTTCTTACTCTCAATTGCATACAATCATATACTTCTTCAAAACATTCTCAAAGCATCAATTGAAACACATAAATTAACACGTTTGGTTCATGAAAATAAAGTTTTCCTCTCATACACTTGGGAGAATTGTTCCCACAACATTTACAACAACGTAAACCATCATAAATGGCTATACACAACCAAATTATGAATGCTCTTTGGCCAACAGCATTTGGCTACATCAATTAGACTTCATCAACTTTAAACCGATCCCTATACATGCCATGACTCTTAAGGACTTGATACCTCATACCGTGTGTCTGCTCGGAAAGTGTGAAAACATCTCCGCGGTCTCCAACCCGAGCTAAGTAATAAAACCTATAAGAGATGAGAAAAGTAAAGGAGTAAGCAATAATGCTTAGTAAGTTCATCTGTATAATTTGACAAATTTTGATATTCATTGAATATACATAACCCCAAGGCAATATGTTGAGTTTTTCTCATCAACTCATGGTTACTTACTCAACCATTCTTGAAACTTACTCATTCAATCTCTTACCACATTCTTACCATATCACAAGCTAATTCGCTCGTTTAATTAGCATACGTTCCTGCACTGATCGTCACAAGATCATATATAACAACACATCAAGCATTTTCAATAAGCCGCTCATGCTACTAATATCTCGATGGTTTCGCACTTAGCCCACCATTGAATCTCTAATAGGGAGGTATCGCATATAGCCCACCAATCATTTATAAGTGATGGTATCACACATAGCCCATCGATCAATAATTGAAACACCCCAAACCCGGCCCACAAGCCCAGACAGGATTTGGTATGTTCTTCGAGTTGAACGTTTTAATTTCATGTTTATTACTTGGAAAATTTTGGGTGGTTTTATTAAAATACCGAGTTGTTTTGGGGTTAACCTTTAATTTGATAAGAATCGTGTCATAATAAAATAATTAAAAGTGCGTGCATAAACAGTTTCATACTAGTGGCCTTATTACATCAAAACAAAACCCAAAATAAATTCGAAATACTAAAAAACAATAAAAGTCCAAAATAAAATTAATCCTATGCTGAGCATGGGCCACCACTGAGCTCCTGCCGACCCGGTCCATCACTGAGTGTCACCTGAAAAATATTCCCCAACGGGGTGAGTCAAACAGACTCAATGTGTACAGCCAACACTGAATCCCAATAATTTAGGCATATCAGTTCATACATCTACAAATAGCAATTAAATATAATGATGCAATCCCTAACCCAATCCTAGATGCCATCCGCTACACATCACCTGTACCAACCATCACACCGTGGGGATTATTAAATTGACCCACCCATCCGCTACACATCATCGAAGGCAGTCGCTGCAGTCGACGTGCTCATCGCCCTTATAAATTCGTGGCAGAGCCACCACATAATAATTTGTGATATAGGTCACCACATTCAAATTATGTGACCGAAGTCACCTCATTCATATATTGTGACCGAAGTCACCACATTCACATATTGGGGTATAAAACCGCCAATCACTTCCCCTTTAATAATCACCCATATGCCCATGTCATACATTTCATGCAATATCATGCCTTATTTCACATTCTTATCACAGTTCACATAGGTGCCATATCACATATCCATAATAAGATAACTTTAGTAGTAGTAAATTAACGTTCCTGAGTACTTTGTACCATTGCATGGTACCTTTGGCCACATTCATATTATTGTAAACACACATAATTAATTTCTGCCGAAATCTAATAAGGTTAAGTGTGGGTACACACCTGGTATCAACGCTTTCCTGAAAACCCAAAAACCTGATCTAACGCTTTAGATCCTTAGTCCCTACATTCGGCCAACATCTTAATATTTAAACAAAATCCTATTCGGCTATAGAATCAAATCCCGAAGGATTAACGAAACCAATTCCTCACCTTACTGCCGATTTGAATATTAATCAAATCCCGAAACTTGTAGTCTTTCCTCCTTGCATTCAATCACTTGACTAGGTTAGTTTTCGGCTTTTTAATAAAATAAGGAATAGATCTAGGTTGCTAAATAGGCCTTGGCCGAATGTACATATGTACTCACCTTGCGATTCTAAAATCCCGAAAGATTTCTCCCTTGTTAGTCGACAATAGCAGAATCCCGAAACCTCCTTTATTATTCGGCCAAGAGACAACAAGAGG
Organism: Gossypium sturtianum; assembly: GCA_025698515.1. Classification (NCBI taxonomy): domain Eukaryota; kingdom Viridiplantae; phylum Streptophyta; class Magnoliopsida; order Malvales; family Malvaceae; genus Gossypium; species Gossypium sturtianum. The sequence continues at coordinate 65,317,638 of CM046950.1, read as the reverse complement.
ATTAATTCCTAAATTTCGGCTAAAAGAGATTGAACATCAAAATCCATTGCTCTTACTTAATACCACAGTCGACGACACCCTTGCTTAAAACCACAACAATTCGGCTTTTGAGGCTTAAGAGAAATCGGCTTCACTAGGGTAGATGAGCAATCGGTTATGGCCACAAAATGAAGGGTTCGGCACTTGAAAGATTTGTGAACAGAAAAAGTAAATGATGGGATGTGGTGCGATTTATCTTGATGAAAAAGGAGATTCGGCTTGAGCACAAGAAACAAAAGATGGAAGGTTTGAGGGGTTGCGGCAATGGTGATCCTTGGGGAGGGGTTTCGGCTAGAACAGATTAGAAGAAGGAGAAGAGAAAGAGTGATAGTTTTGGAGAGAAAAGAGTAATCGAAAGAGGCCAAAGTGTTTATGAAATTCGGCTATCCTACCCCTTACTATCTTAGCGAAAATCACCTCAAAAGAATCCCTTGGCCGGCCACACACATCCCCTTATCAGCTTCCACATTTTTCTCCTTTATCACCTTGTTTAAAATTAATAAAAATAATCCATCATTTATCCACCATTTATCTCTTAAAAATAAAAGGATTTAAGCTCCTAAAATATAGCCTAAATGCCGTCCATTGCTGCTTATCTCTGCTGCAAAATAAAACTTTTATTTTGCTCCCCTTGTAGCTCGAACCTTGGCCCTGCACACATGCTTGTGGCGTTACTTACCTAGGCTTTAACTGGCACCTCCAAGCCACTTAAACAAGCCCATTTTTGTGTCATATTTCCCCTACATTTTCTCTTAAGGCCTTATCAAGCTTAGCTCCCTTTCAGACTTAAATTCTAATAATTTCTAAGGCATTTAGCTACATACTAAGGTTCACGAAATTCATAGAACACATTCAAACACACATAAGCATGCTACTTCACCTAATTAAGCAAAAATGCATAGGCCATAATTCCCGGATATTACAGTTCTACCCCTTTAAAATAATTTCGACCTCAAAATTACCTGGCTAAAATAAGTGAGGGTATTGCTGTCGCATTGCTTCTTCTGGCTCCCACGAAGCTTCTTCCGTTCCGTGATTATGCCATAACACTTTGACCAAAGGAACTGACTTCCTTCGTAGCACTTTCACATCTCGTTCCAAGATCTGAATCGGCTCTTCCTCATAGGACAAATCTGGCCTTAATTCCACCTCTTCAACCGGAACTACATGAGATGGATCTGATCGATAAAGACGTAGCATAGAAACATGGAATACGTCGTGCGTCTGCTTCAACTCCGGTGGCAACTCTAACTGGAATGCCACTGGTCCCACTCGCTTCAATACCTGATAGGGCCCTATAAACCTTGGACTTAACTTCCCTTTCTGACCAAATCTCATCACCTTCTTCCAAGGCGACACTTTAAGAAACACTTGATCTCCCACATCAAATTCTATCTCCTTTCGCTTAAGATCTGCATACGACTTCTGTCTGTCAGACGCTTCCTTTAACCGTGCCCGAATTACTTCAACTTTCTCTTCAGATTCTGCCACAATCTCTGGACCCAAAACTCGTCGTTCCCCCAATTCCGTCCAACACGTAGGAGTGCGACACTTTTCGCCCATAGTAGCTTCATACGGTGCCATCCGAATGGCTTGATAATTTGTTGTTGTATGCAAATTCCGCTAACGGCAAATATTCTTCCCAACTTCCTCTGAAGTCTATCACACAGCCTCTCAGCATATCTTCTAACACTTGGATTACTCGTTCAGACTGCCCGTCCGACTGTGGATGAAAAGCCGTAGTGAAATCCAATTTAGTGCCTAAAGCTTGATGTAGAGCCTTCCAAAATCGAGACGTAAACCTTGGATCCCTATCTGAAATAATTGAAACCGGCACTCCATGCAACCTTACAATCTCTGCCACATATAACTTTGCCAACTTCTGCAAAGAATAATCAACTCTTACTGGGATGAAATGTGCGGACTTTGTCAATCGGTCCACTATCACCCATACCGAGTCCTTCTTAGTTGGCGTAAGGGGAAACCCACTAACGAAGTCCATGGTGATTCTCTCCCACTTCCACTGCGGAATCTTGATTGGCTGAAGCAATCCTGATGGAACTTGGTGTTCAGCCTTAACTTGCTGACACGTCAAGCACTTCCCTACAAATTCGGTAACTTCCCTCTTAAGACCAGGCCACCAAAACTGTTCCCTTAGATCTCTATACAACTTAGTACCTCCAGGATGCATAGCATAGGGGCTACCATGCGATTCCTGAAGAATTCTCTGCCTTAAGTCCTCATTCTTCGGCATACAGACCTTGCCCTTGAAACATAATACTCCCTCGTCATTAATACCGTAATCTTCCAACTCTCCACTCTGCACTTGCCGTAGCTTAGCACTTAGGTCCTCATCCATTAACTGACTTTCCTTCACCTCATTCAACCATGTCGGTTTGACTTGCAACTCTTCCAATAAACTTCCATCATCATACAAGCTAAGATGTGCAAACATTGCCCTCAGATCCGACACTACTTTCCGACTTAGGGCATCTGCCACTACATTTGCCTTGCCTGGATGATACTCTATGGAACAATCATAATCCTTCAGTACTTCCACCCACCTTCGCCGTCTCAAGTTCAACTCCTTCTGAGTCAGCAGATACTTAAGGCTCTTGTGGTCCGTGTAGATCACTGACTTTTCTCCATAAAGGTAGTGCCTCCACACCTTAAGAGCAAAAACCACTGCCGCCAATTCCAAGTCATGCGTCGGGTAGTTAACCTCGTGAGGCCTTAGTTGTCAAGACGCATAAGCTACAACCTTCCCATCTTGCATCAGTACGCAACCCAAGCCTGTATGGGAAGCGTCGCAATACACCACGAAATCCTTTTCCGCCTCAAAGTTGAATCAAACCGGAGCTTGGTCAAAACCCTCTTAAGCTTCTCAAAGCTCTCCTGTTGCTTATCTGTCCAAACGAAGGTACCTCCTTTCTCAACGGCTTGGTCAAAGGTGTCGCTATTGAAGAAAATCCTTCCACAAACCTTCGTAGTAGCTGCCAATCCCAAGAAACTTGAATCTCACCCACGGACTTAGGTGGTTTCGGTCTATATTGCCTCAATCTTCTTAGGGTCCACCCTTATTCCTTCGCAGACACCACATGCCCTAAGAATGCAACCTCCTTAAGCCAAAACTCTCACTTGCTTTGAATTTGGCATATAGCTTCTCTCTCCTTAACACTTGCAACACTTTTAGGAGATGCTCGTCATGTTCTTCCTCGGACTTGGAGTATACTAGGATATCGTCGATGAACACAACGACGAACCGATCCAAGTAAGGTTGAAAAACCCGGTTCATCATATCCATGAACGCGCGGTGGTGGGGCTTTCGTCAACCCAAACGGCATTACTACGAACTCATAGTGTCCGTATCTTGTTCGAAAGGTCGTGTTATGGATATCCGCTTCCTTCACCTTAAGTCGATGATATCCGGACCTTAAATCTATCTTCGAGAATACCATTTGCCCCTTAAGCCGATCGAACAAGTCGTCTATCCTTGGCAAAGGGTACTTGTTCTTGATGGTCAGCTTATTCGGTGACGATAATCTATGCACATACGCATAGTCCCATCTTTCTTCTTCACAAACAAGACCAGGTGCTCCCCATGGAGACACTTTGGTCGAATGAACCCACGATCAAGCAACTCTTGGATTTGAGCCTTGAGCTCAACCAACTCCTTCGGTGCCATTCTATACGGAGCGATAGATCGGCGCTGTCCGGCAACAAGTCAATTCCAAACTCCACCTCCCTGTCCGGGGGTATTCCAGGTAACTCCTCCGAAAAGATATCCACAAACTCCTTTACTATTCTAACTCCACTAACTCCCCCTTCCTTTGCATCCAACGCACTGACGAAAGTAAAAAATGCCTTGCACTCTTTTCGAACCATCTTATCAGCTTTCAGTGTTGAAACTACGTTAGACAAGTAGTTTCTTCTTTCTCCTATCATAATTATCGCCTCATCCTTCGGCGTCTTTAACTCCATTCGTTTAGCTGCACAATCCAATATAGCTCGGTGTTCTACTAGCCAGTCCATGCCAAGTATGAGATTGAATTCTCCGAAGGGAAGTTCCATTAAGTCGACTGGGAAAATCACTCCTTGAATCTCTAGAGGTACACTCCGAAAAATCTTATTCACCACTACAGTTTGACCTAGTAGGCTCACTACAGTCATCTCCCTATCAGATAGTTCAGAGGCTATGCCTAGTGTTTCAACTACACTACTTGCAACATAGGAATGGGTCAAGCCCACATCAATCAAAGTGAAATAAGGCTTGCGGATATAAAGAACGTCATCGGTTATGACGTCCGGTGCGTCTCGTCCTCCTTCGACGAACCGCATACACTAGACCCATTTGTCTTGCCTCTCGCATTACCAACACCTCTGCCGGTGTTCCACGTCCTCTTCCAAAACCATTACCTCGCCATTCGGACCACGACTCGCCGAGGTGCTTGCCCACCTCTACCGGCTGATTACCATTACGCCTGTTGGTCGGCCCCGTCTATTTTTATCGGACGATCCTTAATCATGTGATCCTTAGACCCACACTTAAAACATCCTCCCGTTTTCTTCCAACACTCTCCTAAGTGCTTTTTCCCACACTCATCACAAGTACGATACTGCCCTCCAGTAGCAACTTGCTGACCTCGTGGCCCATCAACTCTAAGCCTCTTCTGCGTATTTCCAGATGACCCAGCTGGTCCAACTCCTCTTTTCTGCCCATTCCGATCAGAGTTCTGCCTTACAGAGTCCTTAACTCCTTCGGCTACCTTAGCCTTCTCTACTAGCACAGAAATTTCCCGCTCTTGCTACGGAGCTATCAACAAGCTTAGGTCATCCCTAAGCCCGTCCTCAAACCGGACACACCGTTCATGCTCCGTAGCCACTATCCCTCGAGCATATCGACTCGACCTTAGAATTCGACCTCGTACTCGCCCACAGATTTGTTCCTTGAACCAGCCCTTAAATGCTTTCTTTGCGCATCAATATAAGCTGGTACCAACATACTTCTTCTCGCTACGCGCCTTAACATATTCCCAAGTGAGATCCTCAGCTGTGGCACCATCCCGAACTGTGAGCCACCATTGATAGGCTTCGTCGCGAAGTAGTGCCACCATCCCTTTCAATTTCTCCTCAGCAGTTAAATCGAGCTCGTCCATAATTCGCTCGGTTGCCTCCAACCAATACTCACGGCCGTCGGGCGCTACACGGATACACCACGAAACACCTCACTCTGTTGGCTCGGCCGCTCGGTACAGATTACGAGCTCCCACACCTCCACCGCTCCAGCCACCATCTCAAGAACTCGCAGCATTGCTCGCGATCATCGCATCCTCCCCGTCCGATCTTCTTGCGCCAACACCAATGGTGGTGGTGGGGGTGGTGGTACCTCATTTCGGACCCTTGTCCGGACTCTAACGGGTTCCGTCACGGTCATTCCGCCTCTACCACGTCCCCGCACATTACGACCACGTCCCCTAGAACACATGTCTACGATCGCGCTTTAATCGATTAAGAAATTTTTATGCATTAGTATTTTGTTCCACTAATTATCCGCGAAGAAATTTTATGAAAGAAGTTTAGAAGTAGTTCTTTCGATCGATCAAAGTATCAAGTCTTCTATCCTAATTTAAAGTAGCACATTCATTCAACACACGTTCATCATTCAAACATTTTTGTCCTATTCCTATCCCAGGGTATTTTCGTCATTTCACCTACAGGGGTATTTTGGTAATAAATCGGGGTTAATTTAAAAATTTGTAAATCAGGGGTAATTTCGTAAATTTTCCAATTCAGGGTTCCTTTGTGATTTTATGAAATAAGGGTATTTCGGTAATTTTTTTTTCAAACTAGGGTGGCTGGTCCCTTTCGGGTTTTAATTATAGGGTTTAGCCCATCAACGAGTCCTCATAACTAGGGTGAATAGTCACCACGCACTGCAGGTAGGATTCCAGTGAAGAGGAGGTGAGTCGCTAGGATCGCTTAAATACCAAGCTCTCCTCGAATCCACTCCTAGGCATGCGTCGCCTATTGCCACACCCCTAACTCGACTAAGGTGAAGCAGTCACTACGCACTGTAGGATTCCAGTGAAGAGGAGGTGAGTCACTAGGATCGCTTAAATACCAAGCTCTTAGGATCCAATCCTAGACATGCGTATGTGGTTACCACACCCTAGTCTTGTGGCTCGTTAACGGGTTTTTTTAGTAAAATTAAGTCTTATGAAAGTTTAAGAAGTGGTTTAAACTAAGCCTATAGTCCATCAGAGTCTATTTAAACTAGTCTACGTCCCATAAAGCCCATAAAGCCCACATGTATAACACACAATGGTTTAGGGTACTTACAGCGGACTTGGGTCTGAGACGCAGGTGCCATCTTTGAGCTAATGCACTGTTATCCTTTAAAAGCCCATTTTTAGAAAATGTTTTTGGAGCCCAAAAACCCCAGAGTCAAGTTTTGAACCGGGCTCTGATACCAAACTGAAACACCCCAAACCCGGCCCACGAGCCCAGACCGGATCTGGTATGTTCCTCGAGTTGAACGTTTTAATTTCATGTTTATTACTTGGAAAATTTGGGGTGGTTTTATTAAAATACTGAATTGTTTTGGGGTTAATCTTTAATTTGATAAGAATCGTGTAATAATAAAATAATTAAAAGTGCATGCATAAACAGTTTCATTCTAGTGGCCTTATTATATCAAAACAAAACCCAAAATAAATTCGAAATACTAAAAACAATAAAAGTCCAAAATAAAATTAATCTCTGTCTTTGAGCATGGGCCACCACCGAGCTCCTCTGTGACCAGGTCCATCACCGATTGTCACTGAAAAATATTCCCCAACGGGGTGAGTCAAACAGACTCAATGTGTACAGCCAACACTAAATCCCAATAATTTAGGCATATCAGTTCATACATATACAAATAGCAATTAAATATAATGATGCAATCCCGAACCCAATCCTAGATGCCATCCGCTACACATCACCCGTACCAACCATCACACCGTGAGGATTACTAAATCGACCCACCCATCCGCTACACATCATCGAAGGCAGTCGCTGCAGTCGACGTGCTCATCGCCCTTATAAATTCATGGCAGAGCCACCACATAATAATTTGTGACATAGGTCACCACATTCAAATTATGTGACCGAAGTCACCTCATTCATATATTGTGACCGAAGTCACCACATTCACATATTGGGGTATAAAATCGCCAATCACTTCCCCTTTCATAATCACCCATATGCCCATGTCATACATTTCATACAATATCATGCCTTATTTCACATTCTTATCATAGTTCACATAGGTGCCATATCACATATCCATAATAAGATAACTTTAGTAGTAGTAAATTAACGTACCTGAGTACTTTGTACCATTGCATGGTACCTTTGGCCACATTCATATATTGTAAACACACATAATTAATTTATGCCGAAATCTAATAAGGTTTAGTGTGGGTACACACCTGGTATCAACGCTTTCCTGAAAACTCGAAAACCTGATCTAACGCTTTAGATCCTTAGTCCCTACATTCGGCCAACATCTTAATATTTAAACAAAAGCCTATTCGGCTATAGAATCAAATCCTGAAGGATTAACGAAACCAATTCCTCACCTTGCTGCCGATTTGAATATTAATCAAATCTCGAAACTTGTAGTCTTTCCTCCTTGCATTCAATCACTTGACTAGGTTAGTTTTCGGCTTTTTAATAAAATAAGGAATAGATCTAGGTTGCTAAATAGGCCTTGGCCGAATGTACATATGTACTCACCTTGCGATTCTAAAATCCCGAAAGATTTCTCCCTTGTTAGTCGACAATAGCAGAATCCCGAAACCTCTTTTATTATTCGGCCAAGAGACAACAAGAGGATTTATTCCTAAATTTTGGCTAAAAGAGATTGAACATCAAAATCCATTGCTCTTCCTTAATACCACAGTCGACGGCACCCTTGCTTAAAACCACAACAATTCGACTTTTGAGGCTTAAGAGAAATCGGCTTCACTAGGGTAGAGGAGCAATCGATTATGGCCACAAAATGAAGGGTTCAGCACTTGAAAGATTTGTGAACAGAAAATGTAAATGATGGGATGTGGTGCGATTTATCTTGATGAAAAAGGAGATTCGACTTGAGCACAAGAAACAAAAGATGGAAGGTTTGAGGGGTTGCGGCAATGGTGATCCTTGGGGAGGGGTTTCAGCTAAAACAGATTAGAAGAAGGAGAAGAGAAAGAGTGATAGTTTTGGAGAGAAAAGAGTAATCGAAAGAGGCCAAAGTGTTTATAAAATTCGGCTATCCTACCCCCTTACTATCTTAGCCGAAAATCACCTCAAAAGAATCCCTTGGCCGGCCACACACATCCCCTTATCAGCTTCCACATTTTTCTCCTTTATCACCTTGTTTAAAATTAATAAAAATAATCCATCATTTATCCACCATTTATCTCTTAAAAATAAAAGGATTTAAGCTCCTAAAATATAGCCTAAATGCCGTCCATTGCTTCTTATCTCTGCTGCAAAAAAAAACTTTTATTTTGCTCCCCTTGTAGCTCGAACCTTGGCCCTGCACACATGCTTATGGCGTTACTTACCTAGGCTTTAAGTGGCACCTCCAAGCCACTTAAACAAGCCCATTTTTGTGTCATATTTCCCCCACATTTTCTCTTACGGCCTTATCAAGCTTAGCTCCCCTTTTAGACTTAAATTCTAATAATTTCTAAGGCATTTAGCTACATACTAAGGTTCATGAAATTCATAGAACATATTCAAACACACATAAGCATGCTACTTCACCTAATTAAGCAAAAATGCATAGGCCATAATTCAAGGATATTACAATAATCAATAAGGTGATATCGCTCATAGCTTACCATTATTTACATTCATGGATAATAATTCACAAGTATATCTCTATTTCAAATGTTCATTCAAGAACATCCTCACATGTTCCTATTTTTACTTAACTTTCTACGATACTCATTCTCATTCACACAGTGCATCAAATACACATACCCCACTAGGGGTTCATCATTTATTGAATTCATCTCAATTCAATTCCACACATACTTGTGCTACTCATGTTACAACCACATACATTCACATATACATTGAATCATTCGAATTGTTAAATAACTCTCTTGAGTCTCATGCACATAGTTCTCGTTGTCACTCTACCCCAATTGGGTTTTACATACTCTAACATATCGATGCCATGTCCCTGAAATGGTCTTATATGAATTCTTACACCGAGTCCATATCCCAATATGGTCTTACTCGAGCCTTTAACCATCGTCCTATCGTGCTATACACCTTTCCCATTACTCTAAATTCAATTCCATTGACATCTCATCAAGAGACATTTCATACATTCCATACAACGTTGGAATACTAATTAAGCTCATACGTAATTTCAACATTTGCACATGAACTTACCTCGATGTCGAAAGAGCCGAAAAGGACTTTTTGCCCACATTTCTCTTTTCATCCGTTCTAGGTCTGAAACTCATTTTCTTTGATCTAGAACAATGAAATTTACTCATTTAATCACTTAATGATCGTATTACAATATAATCTCTACTTAGGCAAAAATGACCATTTTGCCCCTATACTTTGGCAAAATTACGATTTTGCCCCTAGGCTCGTAAATAAATTTTCATCACATTTTCTTGTTAAACAAGCCTAGCTGAACATTTAATCCTCTTACAACTATTCTCAATTCCATCAATTTCATGCCTTAATGAACAAATTACAACTTATGCATTTTAGTTCCAATTAGGTGTTTTCATGACAACACCTTTCACAAAAGTTGTTTCTTATCATCCTATCATTCATTTTCCTTCATAAAAACTCATCAAACAACATAAACTCTCTCATGGAAAGTCCCTAGACTTTCAACCATATTGCAAACTAGTCCCCTCTTTAGAAAGCTTAAGCTTTAGGGGTCTCAAAAGTACAAAAATTAACATCTAAAGCCATCAAAATCACTTACTTGAGTGAAGAGAAGCTTGCTGAAATTTTCAAGCTTTCAAAGCCCTCCCATGGCTGATATTTTCGGTTGAAAGAGAAGAAATAAAAAGATGATAGCTTTTTGGCTTATTTTATCTTATTTTATTTCTTTTTAAACACCTAACATGACCACATTTAATCTTCTTGTCCCCTTAGCTTACTATGGCCGGCCAACTCACTTAGACAAGGCCAAATTGCTCATTTGGGACCTCCAATTACTAAGCCATAGCTATTTGGTACCTTTAGCCTATAGAATGGAACTTTCGCACTCTATGCGATTTAGTCCTTTTTCACAATTTAGCTAGAAATCGCTAAAATTAAGGCACCAAAATTTTCATGCATCCTCATAAACATGTTATAGCTCACAACATAACATGAAAATAATTTTCTCTAACCTCGAATTTGTGGTTTCGAGATCACTGTTCTGACTAGCCCCTAAATCGAGATGTTACAATTCTCCCCCTTAGGGATTTTTATCCCCAAAAATCTTATCAGGAGGGTTAGCTACCAACATTCTTAAATTGTTTCCATCTAATCTTCAAAATCGCAAATCCACTTATCCTCAAATTCTTCTTGCCGATAACTCTTAAGCTGTGATACATAAGATCGAAACGTAACTTGAGACCTAGGTTATCCTTCCTCTAGGGCTTATACTATATCCAGAAATCAACTAATTTGGAACTCCGTACATGCCCAAATGATCGTTCGGATCTTCACTGGTTGATTCACTACAATTTGAATGACATCCCCTTCTTAGAGAATCTTGTCGAACTGGATTTGAAATCTATATGGTTTTACCTCACTTTCTCATTAAAGCATTCACCGACTGTAATAGTCTTGACTTATGCACTATGAAAACTCAGCTTTTAGTGGTCAACTATTTCTGACCATAAACTCAATCATATCGTGAAATGTACTCTATTGTCAAAACATTTATGCACATAACTGTACTTTCTTTTTCTTGCATTAGTAGATATGCTACCACTGAATCCCATACCAAAACTTTTGTATAAGTTCTGGATTTATCATCATTCAAATCCTATCTCGAGGAATCATCGACAACAGAAAACTTATACGACTTGTATTTTATCATCCCAATAAACTCATTCAGAGCTTATTTAAAATACCACTTACTATCTCATTTCTGAACCCTTTTGTTCTGAAAAGAAAGCTCGCTCTTGTCATTAACTTTGCTGAAACTGGGATATTACCAGCTAAGATCAACCGAGTAACTAGCTCGCATTGCTTAACATGGATCTTTCGTAACATCTAACTTACAACAAGGACACAGAAGTGATCGTCTTGGGATCACTAACCTGTCAACTCTTTCTCTCGATTCAGAATGATTTCAGTACTAGAACTTTCAAATAAATAGTTCTTTTTAAAGCTTTCGACTCAACTATCACATTTGAACATTCGGATGAGCATACCCTTGTATCATGCTCCCTACTCATGTACACACAATTTTATTCTCTTTATTGATTCATGCGTGAATATACACAAAACTTGAATCATATCTCAATACATTAATCTACTCTTTTCTCCACACAGAGAACATATTTCTAGCACACTCTCATTGAGTTTCTCCTGCTGTACTAATCTAAAACCTTTACTAACATCATATCTCATGATAGCAGGGGCATTTAGGTCGAATTCATTAACTCTATTTGGCTTACTCGAAACTCATCATACAACGTGAAACTTGTGATTTCACTTCTTATACTAGAATCATCACCAACTTCTTCCTCGTAGTACCCAAATAGGGTTACAAAGAGATAAAGAAATGTCGATTTTAGTTAACTAAATTGACAACCGTTTTGTCTGATTTTCACTATCAGCTAATATTCTCACATAGTTACAGTTTATGAAAAGAACAACCACAACCGCTCTGAAAGGCACCAGATAATAGTACACAATACTCAAGGGGATTATTATAATCCATCTATGGCATCAACTAACCATGCACAATCTATGTGCTTCTGTGCCAACTTACTCAAACTTGCCATTTATTTAGCACATATCTTGCCACACATCGCACCTGCTTCTTCGTGATTCATTCACGAATATCTGTATTCACTCCTTCACATGACTTTAGTACTAGTCTCATTTCTATTTCTAACTCATCTACCTGTCCCTTCGATCACTAGGGATAATCAAAGATGTATATTCATCGTCATACATATAGGTACGACACCAATGTCACATCTCTAAGGTGGTCTTATATGGAGTCACCTCTAAATGCCAATGCCATTTCCCGGATAAGGTCTTATATCGTCTTCCACATCAAGTATCGATGCCATATACTGAATATGGTCTTATACAGAATCATAACTTGGTGCCGAGGCCATGCCTCGAACATGGTCTTATACGGGACCTTATCTATTTCATATCTCAATGATAGCCTTTTCATTATAGTCTCCCAGGACTTCAACCTCATGTTCAACAGCAATTATTCTATCTAGTAGAGTATCATGCATCAATGTGATACAAAGCATTCTCAAAATGCTAACATAAATACTGTATTAATCACATACAAACTTACTCAATTTGTCTCTCAAAACATTTCTTCATAATTCAACAGTGGTAAGGAGGGTGAGGTCACAGAGCCTCTTAACTTGACCCTCGTGACTACATACATATGATTTAATATTCATCATCAATGAAATATCATCATAGCCACATAACTCATCTCAAGTGAGTTTTCACGTTTATCACGTTACAATTATCTCTATCACTCATACTTTCGAGCTGTGACTTTAATAACTCAAGTTTCACATTAATATCTACTCGAGTACTTAACATTTAACTCTACTTTTTCTTACTATTGCTTATTAATCTAGAGAATGTCTTACGGTTTGAGTACGTCGTTTACTTGATCGCCATAGTCCAACTATGGTCTTACTCGTATCACAGCATCATAGTTCAGCTATTGCTTTACATGTCGTCACGATGCCATAGCCTCGCTATGGTCTTACACGAAATCTCATATCAATACCAATGCCATATCCTAGATACGGTCTTACATGGAAACTCATGTCGATGCCGATGTCATATCCCAGATATGGTCTTACACAAAATCTTATACCGAAGCCAGGTCCCAGACGTGGTCTCACACGGGATTACTATTTGATGCCGATGCCATATCCCTGATATGGTCTTATACGGGATCTCACCACAACTATCGATGCCATACCCCAGATATGGTCTTATCCGATTATCTTATTCAATACCGAAGCCATATCCCTGATATGGTCTTATACGGGATCATGTATCGATGCTAATGCCATGCCCCAGACATGGTCTTATATGGAATCACATGTACCGCCATGGTCATACCATGGTCTTATTCATCATTTTATCATTGAACGACTGTACTCATCTCTTGCATTCTACTTAGTCAACTTTTCGTTTTAACCTCCACACCATAATATGTGTGGCTTCATAATGAGTCATAAAACAAAACATCATGCATTCTTTACTTTAACGGTCACATGTGAGATTTAACCATGTGGACATATTTATCATAAACAATGGCATCACAAATCTCAAATGCTTACTTACTCTTACTGCTTCTCACATACATCATGGTACTTACTAGTCTCATGTTTGTAAGGTAAACAAGGTACCTGTAACACTTGATCACATAGATCAGTAGAGTTTACTATAACAAGCATAATCTTAACATCATCATTCATAACATGAATTATACTTGTTAGTCAGCCTTCACTAGCATGACATAATATCAACTTTACTACTAACTTTCTTGCTATCTCATTTAAACTTTACTTGTGTGCCCGATGAATTTCCATGAATAACCGAGGATATTGAATCTCATCTCACATGCTCGATGCCAAAGCCATATCCTAGATACGGTCTTACATGGAATCTCTCTTCTTGGTTTTGAGGCCATGTCTTGACATGGGCTTATATGAAGTCTTTCTCGTTCTCACCAATGCCATTCCTTGGCTTGGACTTACATGATAACTTGTTCAATGCCAAGCTTGCCTTGGACTTACATGATAACTTGTTCAATGCCAAGCTTGCCTTGGACTTACATGATAACTTGTTCAATGCCAAGCTTGCCTTGGACTTACAGGATATCTTGCTTGGAGACTCACCAATGCCATGCCTTGGCTTGGACTTACATGGGTCTTCATCTCATAATAACTCTTCAATGCCAAGACTTGTCTTGGTCTTACATGATAACTTGCTTGATTGCCGATGCCATACCTCGGTTTGGTCTTATACGGACTTTTTCATTTTATGTGGTAAATCGAGTATCCTGGGAAATTCCTTCTTCAATCGGGACTTACTCGTATTTAATCTCATTTATTTCTTTGTTTAGCAAAACATTAATCATTCCATGATAATAATGTACATTATACTAAGCAATTTAATGATAGAAATCATAAAGCTTAGAAATCATACAAACTTACTGAAATTAGCTCGGATGGGAATCATCACTGTCTTAACAAAATAATTTCGTTAGAGCCGGGAGACATCACACTATCACGATCCACATACGGCATGTATAGCTAGACTCTTACTCACGCTAGGTTAGTCCTAGAACTGACTAAACCTGGCTCTGATACCACTAAATGTAACACCCCATACCCTAGTCTGAGGCTTAGGCCAGGATACGAGATATTACTATGCTTTAACTTGCTTAATCATGCACTTACGGGCTGTAAAATTTTGTTTCGAATTAAAAATTTTCTTTCTCGGCCTAATCATACATTTCATAGGCCCTACGAGGCCTTATACGCGTATATAAAAACTTCGTAACTTAATCGGAAACTTTTCTTTAAAGCAGAGGTCACACGCCCATGTGGTTTGGGACACGCCGTGCACCCTTTACGCGCCCATGTCTTCCGGGCCGTGGTCGACATCGACTAATTACACACGGCCCGACACGCCCGTGGACTTAGGCGTGTACTATACCTTGATATCTTCGACTTATTACACACGGCCGGGCACACGCCCATGTTCTAACCGTGTGTCATGCATGGCTTCAACACACGACCGTGGGATTAACCCGTGGCCTATTCTGACTTATGAGACTAAGGTGCAGGTTACGCAAGGCCTAGACACACGCCCGTGTGTCTAACCGTGTGGGCACTTAGAAGCTATCTATCAAGCCTTTTCTTACTCTTAATTGCATACATTCATATACTTCTTCAAAACATTCTCAAAACATCAATTGAAACACATAAATTAACACGTTTGGTTCATGAAAATAAAGTTTTCCTCTCAAACACTTGGGAGAATTGTTCCCACAACATTTACAACAACTTAAACCATCATAAATGGCTATACACAACCATACTATGAATGCTCTTTGGCCAACAACATTTGGCTACCACAATTAGACTTCATCAACTTTAAACGAATCCCTATACATGCCATGACTCTTAAGGACTTGATACCTCATACCGTGTGTCTGCTCGATAGTGTGAAAACATCTCCGGTGGTCTCCAACCCGAGCTAAGTAATAAAACCTATAAGAGATGAGAAAAGTAAAGGAGTAAGCAATAATGCATAGTAAGTTCATCTGTATAATTTGAAAAATATTGATATTCATTGAATATACATAACCCCAAGGCAATATGTTGAGTTTTTCTCATCAACTCATGGTTACTTACTCAACCATTCTTGAAACTTACTCATTCAATCTCTTACCACATTCTTACCATATCACAAGCTAATTCGCTCGTTTAATTAGCATACGTTCCTGCACTGATCGTCACAAGATCATATATAACAACACATCAAGAATTTTCAATACGCCGCTCATGCTACTAATATCTCGGTGGTTTCGCACTTAGCCCACCATTGAATCTCTAATAGGGAGGTATCGCATATAGCCCACCAATCATTTATAAGTGATGGTATCACACATAGCCCATCGATCAATAATCAATAAGGTGATATCACTCATAGCTTACCGTTATTTACATTCATGGATAATAATTCACAAGTATATCTCTATTTCAAATGTTCATTCAAGAACATCCTCACATGTTCCCATTTTTACTTAACTTTCTACGATACTCGTTCTCATTGACACAGTGCATCAAATACACATACCCCACTAGGGGTTCATCATTTATTGAATTCATCTCAATTCAATTCCACACATACTTGTGCTACTCATGGTA
The DNA here is from genome assembly GCA_025698515.1 of Gossypium sturtianum. NCBI lineage: Eukaryota > Viridiplantae > Streptophyta > Magnoliopsida > Malvales > Malvaceae > Gossypium > Gossypium sturtianum. Next base: position 65,301,430 of record CM046950.1, on the reverse strand, counting down.
CAACCACATACATTCACATATACATTGAATCATTCGAATTGTTAAATAACTCTCTTGAGTCTCATGCACATAGTTCTCGTTGTCACTCTACCCCAATTGGGTTTTACATACTCTAACATATTGATGCCATGTCCCTGACATGGTCTTATACGAATTCTTACACTGAGGCCATATCCCAATATTGTCTTACTCGAGCCTTTAACCATCGTCCTATCGTGCTATACACCTTTCCCATTACTCTAAATTCAATTCCATTGACATCTCATCAAGAGACATTTCATACATTCATATAATAATATACATTCCATACAACATTGGAATACTAATTAAGCTCATACGTAATTTCAACATTTGCACATGAACTTACCTCGATGTCGAAAGAGCCGAAAAGGACTTTTTGCCCACATTTCTCTTTTCATCTGTTCTAGGTCCAAAACTCATTTTCTTTGATCTAGAACAATGAAATTTACTCATTTAATCACTTAATGATCGTATTACAACATAATCTCTACTTAGGAAAAAATGACCATTTTGCCCCTATACTTTGGCAAAATTACGATTTTACCCTTAGGCTCGTAAATAAATTTTCATCACATTTTCTTGTTAAACAAGCCTAGCTGAACATTTAATCCTTTTACAACTAGTCTCAATTCCATCAATTTCATGCCTTAATGAACAAATTACAACTTTTGCATTTTAGTCCCAATTAGGTGTTTTCATGACAACACCTTTCACAAAAGTTGCTTCTTATCATCCTATCGTTCATTTTCTTTCATAAAAACTCATCAAAAAACATAAAATCTCTCATGGAAAGTTCCTAGACTTTCAACCATATTGCAAACTAGTCCCCTCTTTAGAAAGCTTAAGCTTTAGGGGTCTCAAAAGTACAAAAATTAACATCTAAAGCCATCAAAATCACTTACTTGAGTGAAGAGAAGCTTGCTAAAATTTTCAAGCTTTCAAAGCCCTCCCATGGCTGATATTTTCGGTTGAAAGAGAAGAAATAAAAAGATGATAGCTTTTTGGCTTATTTCATCTTATTTTATTTCTTTTTAAACACCTAACATGACCACATTTAATGTTCTTGTCCCCTTAGCTTACTATGGCCGGACAACTCACTTAGACAAGGCCAAATTGCTCATTTGGGACCTCCAATTACTAAGCCATAGCTATTTGGTACCTTTAGCCTATAGAATGGAACTTTCGCACTCTATGCGATTTAGTCCTTTTTCATAATTTAGCTAGAAATCGCTAAAATTAAGGCACCAAAAATTTTCATGCATCCTCATAAACATGTTATAACTCATAACATAACATGAAAATAATTTTCTCTAACCTCAAATTAGTGATTCCGAGATCACTATTCCGACTAGCCCCTAAATCGGGCTGTTACATTTTACTTTGCGATCCATGCCTTGCGGTACAAAGGCGTGTAACTGAACTGGGTACAAATATTTGCAATTAAAACCAGCACAGCAATCTAGGGACTCACTTTCACCGTAGGCAGTATAATATTTGTCATCTCCAAATCCAATTTTGGATGATATCGCGAATTACCTGCAACCACACGAGTACATTAAACTTAGCAATTCAAAAATGATGTAATATATACTAGTATTGATGCAGTACCCATCGCAACACACTTATGCGGAGCGGTAAACTTATTTATCGTCCAAAACCCCGTCTTATTCATAACAAAAGCCATGATTTTCCATGCACATCCATGGTCTCGCATTGCACACTTCACCTCGAACTTCCTTGATCGAGATTTAACAACATGGAAGTTTACCCCGTTCTTGATGTTTTATCGCTTCATTGCAACGAAAAAAATCATCTTTAGTGGAAAACTCCTTCCCCACTTCCAAATCTCTCAAATCCACCGAGGAACTCGCATGGCCCGGCCTCCTGTGTGATTGTTCTGCAAACTCCAACCCTTCCTCTGCCGATAGGTCCACATTATGCATGTGGGCTGGAGGCGAGTACATCCTAAACCGTTGATCTTCTTCAGTATCTTCGTCAGGATCTTCACATCCTTCACCATCCTTTAGTTCAATTGAAACAGGCGACGGTTCAGAAAATAATGCAATTTCTGAACCATTGGCACTAGGCTCCCGGATTGGATTGGCATTAGATTCACTGTCGTATTCATTTTTAAACCTACCCACATGTGTTGAGTTGGATGTCCCCTCACTGGTGGACGTCGTAGGGACTACATCGTCCTTTCTCATGTAGTTGTCAAAATGTCCAAAATCATTTGTCTATATCTGGAACAACGAAAATGTGCAAGTGTACACAATCGCAACAAGTAATAAAGTGCAAGTAAATGTCGAGTTACCGTATCCACAGGGACTGTGAAAAGAATTATTTACGAATGCTATTTAAAACACTTTGGTGAAGAAAAATATTTTGTTTGAAGAGGGTGATTAAAAACTAAGATTTTAAACTAAGTAAACTAAATAAATAAATCTCAAATGCACGATTTCAAAATACGATTTTAATCAAGATGACATAATTGTGTTAGATTAATTACATTTCTTAACTTAGAATTATTAAACTCATGTTTATATTGTTACGAATAAATTCACGGCAACTCGGTAATTTTCTAACTTATGAACATACTCACCTACCAAAATCCATTCATCTCTTGACTATATCCCTATGTCAATTCAACCGATTAAACAAATATTAATAGGAAAATATGTTATTGCACATACATACTTGTTAAACCGAAATAATCTCTTGTACATATCCCTATGTCAATTTAAAGGATTAATTAAATCTAATAAGCACATAAAAGACTAGACGAGGTAACAAAGTATCCCTACCTTGAAACAATTTAATCACAATAATCTTGCAAGTTATGCAAGGAAATTGTATCGTCAGATACCGTTGCTAATTTAACCCTCAGCTACCTTAGACGATTAAACATGCACTGATTAGGTACTGTGTCCATTAATTACAATTTCAATCTGTTTAAATAATTAATTCAGTAGCTACCTCACAATTGTAATGTAAGAATAACTTAGTCATGGTTTTACTTAATCAAGCATCTTACCGAGGCCTATAGCAACATAAACACAATTTTAATAATTTTAACAAACAAAATGCAGTCAACCTAACACAAATTAAATTCAAGCTAAATTGATTAAATTAACCTTTCCAACAACATAAATATTCATAGATATGTTCATCATAACAACAACAAAAATTAAAGAGATAGGGAACAAGAATCAAATCCGGTGTTTTTCCGTGGCTTGACTAGTTTGCTCCGTTCTTCCTTCTCCGTTGTCCTCATCGACCAAGGATGCTATGAACATTTGATTGTTGCTCCAAATGTTTGATGAATGCCCCTTTTCCAAGAGGAGAAATTGGCAAGAGAGCAAGGGAATTTGGAATGTAAAAGAAGAGAGAAAGTGGAGAGAATAGAGAAAAGATGTGAATGCTTGAGATGTTTTTTTCAAATGACCAGCCTAAGGGGGTTTTTATAGCTGAAGAGGGCTGCTAAAAATAGCTAAAATTATCAGCCAAAGAGCCCTCCCTTGGCCGGCCACACATGTGGCAAGGTTGATAGTTTCAACTTTGCTAATTTAGGCTTGGGGCAAATCTATAAAGCCACCAATTGTGGAGGGGTTTGTTTGCAACTTGAACAAGTCTTCAAGGGCCTCTTTGTAAGCTAAATAATCAGCCAATAAGCTGATTTTGGTCAGCATATGGACGGTTTTGGGCTGTGCACTTCTTGGTCGGTTCGGCTCAACTGGACCACTTTTTCATAATTAATTAATAATAATTTATTTAATCCAAATTAAATTGGATATAAATTAAAATTAATTATATCATGAATTAATACACATAATTGGACCGACTTAGGCTGAAAATTAATCTGCCTTGATACTTCAAATTGCTTCTCGATTTTGAACTTCTAGTAGTGTCTGCCAAGTCGTTTTTTTCCCTTTGTGCAAATCTGTTGAAAAATGATCAAAATTAATCAAAATTAATTACAATTAAACATGTTCATAATTTAAGTGCAATTTAATTATTTTATAAAAATTAATTATTTTTCGACAATAATTTTGCCAAAATTGCATGATTTTGAGTTGAAAAGGGCATGAAAAAGTGTGTATATTTTCGTGTTTCCACACCCCCAAACTTAATTCATTGCTCATCCCGAGTAATGCACAAATTGAAAAGAATTTCTTGGAAACACCTTTGAAAAATTCCTTCAGAACAATATTCTTCCCAAAATTATGAATTTGGTATACTTATGCTCAAAAACAAGAAATTTGATATTTCTGCTACTTAAGTATGCATATCATTCAAATTAATCTCAACAACTATTATGATATCAAAACTAGACTAAATGCATCCTTAACAAAGACATGTTAACCCTTACCAATTTGATTTTATTTCTTTATACAAGATTAAGCTGCAATCATTAAGTTTAACTTATGCCTTCATATGTTGAACATAGCAATTTCTCTCCATTAATGTAGGTAGCATAGAAAACTTGAATCAATAGGTCTTTAAAAAGGTTGTAACGTGGCTAGGCTAGGGGTAGGTAAAAGATAGATAAATTTAGGCTTAAAACCTTAGACTCAGCTTCAATCGGACCTTTGGAATAATTTCCCTCAATACACCAACTTACTTTGCTTTCACAAGCTCTTTTGTACATCTATTTTCTTTCAAGTACATGTGCTCTTTTTTTTTTCAACATGAGCATTTTACTGTATGTACTACAATTTTTCGAACATTTGATATTTCTTTCAACTCCCCCAAACTTATTTTCAAAGAACATTTTGAATAGTACTGAGTCTAGTGTTTGGGACAATTTAAAGATAATTAAGAGAGAAGTGATGGCTAAACATTGCAAAGGTTCAAATAAAATTAGGCCATATAGTCTAAAAGTTGGGTTTCAAAGGATAAAATTTCATCAAGGTTGGCTTGAAAGGCTCAAACGGTCCAAACAAAAGTTGCCTAAATCATTTTCAACATTCTATGCTTCCTAGGATTTCACCTCAAGAAACTACTAAGTCAATTCTAGAGACTTAAACCTTCATGCATGCCTAACTTTCCTAAGGAACTAAATATTTTATGGTACATTTGCATGCTTTATTAAAAATATATTTATATCATTATTAAGCTAACATAAAAATTTATTGAAATAATAGAACTTTATTTATACTGAAGTTTAGCATACCTAACAAAATTTCAAATTATTGAACAAAATATATCTTAATCATAACTAAAAGAACTATTTATTCTGAGTGGAAATAATTTCAATTTTTCGGTCCCCTACGTAAAATGAACAATGTCCTCATTTTTTAAAGTGAATAGATACTATACACCAGGTAGAATTCTAGAAAAGAGGAGGTGAGTCAATTTGACTGCTTAAGTACCAAGCTCTTTCTAAATCCAATCCTAGACATGCATATATCTATTGCTACACTTTATACTTTGCGACTTGTTCAATTTTATTAATGATTTCCATCTCTTGTTTTATTATGCGAGAATAAAAATTCCTAATTAACTTAATCCTAAAATAACCTAAGAACATAAATAAAGTGAAGTCGAGATCCCCCTTTTATTTATTTGCAAATCCTTCCGAATTCGACTCTTCTTTTACACCATCATTATTGTCTTTGCAAGAATCGCTTCGCTCCTTCTTCGATAATGGGCTCCATGGTTCAAATATGTAATCTGGAAATTCAGGCACAAAAATAAATGGGTCATTGTAAATTTTTGTAAGAGCACTTCTCATCGAGTCATCCCTTATTTTTTAGTATCTCCAGTAAGCTAGTTGCTGCCACTGCATATGTTGCATTATGTCCATCAACTTTGACAGCTCATCTCAAAGATCTGGGCGAGACAGTTGAGCTCTGAACATTGAAGACTCGACATCAGGTTCAGCTTCTGGTTCAATTGGTTCCACCTTATCAGGGACTTCAGCCAATTGCACTGGCTCAATCTCTGTGGGATCTTCTTCTTCTTCTTCTTCGGGATCCTCACTTTCTTCAACTCGTTACTGTAGAACACGGCAGGGGCGTTTGTTAATCCAAAAGGCATGACTAGAAATTCATAGTGACCATACATTGTCCGAAATGCAGTTTTCGGCACATCTGAGTCTTTGACTCTCAACTGGTAATAACCAGACCTCAAGTCTATCTTGGAAAACATAGCGGCTCCCTTCAGTTGGTCAAACAAGTCATCGATCCTTGGTAAGGGATACTTGTTCTTTACGGTTACCTTATTAAGTTTTCGATAATCTATACATAACCTCATAGGACCATCTTTCTTTTTCACAAATAATACGGGAGCAACCCACGGAGAATAACTCAATCTTGCGAAACCTTTATCCGTCAACTCTTGCAACTGAGCCTTCAATTCTTTTAACTCGGTTGGAGCCATCCTATATGGAGCAATTGAAATAGGCGTAGTACCAGGGGCCAACTCAATACCAAATTCAATCTCTCTAACCGGAGGCAACCCAGGCAATTCTCCTGAAAATACATTTGGATACTCACATACTATAACTCAGTCTCTTTGGCATTCATCACAAAGGCAAGGTAAGCTTCATAACCCTTTCTTATACATTTCTGAGCAGTCATAGAAGAAATCACTACAGGCAAGCAATCCGATTCATCTGATTCAATCCGAAGAATATCACCACTTTCACATTTCAACTCAATAAATTTTCTTCCACAATTTACTATCACATCATGAATGGTCAACCAATCCATACCAAGTATTACATCAAATTCATCAAACGGCAAAAGCATAAGGTTAGCTGGAAAATAGTGACCTCTAATCATCAAAGGACAATTCTTACATACTTTGTCAACTAACACACATTTGCCTAGGGGATTTGACACTTTTATCACAAATTCTATAGACTCTACAGGCATTTTCATATTAATTACTAATTTCATACAAACATACGAGTGGGTAGATCCCGGATCAATTAAAGCAACAACTGGAGTATCATAAAGAGAAAATGTACCCGTAATCACATCAGGAGATGATGCCTCTTCGCGAGCGCGAATAGCATAAGTCCTCGCAGGCGCTCTACCCTCATATCTTGTACTCTGCTCTCTAGGTGTATTCTTACCACTCGTTCCATTTCCCGGATTTCTCTGTGGTCTCCCTCTAGTAGTACTACCCGATCTTGCACTCTGAAATTTCTCTTTTTCACCCATCTCGGGACAATCTCTAATAAAATGGTCCTGGGATCCACACTTGAAACAAGCTCTCTCATTTGCTCAGCATTCACCGGGATGATGTCTACCACACTGTGAACATTCCGGTCTACTTGGTCGAGCATTACCAACACTAGCGATAAAAGTGGTCTGAGCTTTAGAACCCGAGTACTGATTACCTTTACTTCTGTTTGAGAACCCAACTGAAGCAGCTGATCGAGTAGTAAACTCTCTTGATTTCTTGGATGAGGATTAAAATGACTTACCCAATTGTCTCTTCCTCGAGTCACGGGACTCAATTTCAACCTTTCTTTTCTCTTTGGCCAATTCCTCGGCCTTGCAAGCTCTCTCTACTAACACAACAAATTCATTCAGTTCTAGAATACCAACACACAATCGGATGTCCTCATTTAGTCCATCCTCGAACCTCTTACACATGATGGCTTCAGTGGACACGCACTCCCGAGCGTATTTACTGAGCCTTACAAACTCACATTCATATTCGGTTACAGATATTCGACCTTGTTTTAACTCAAGGAATTCCTTTCTTTTCTGATCGATAAACCTTTGGCTAATATACTTCTTTCGAAACTCTTCTTGGAAAAATTCCCAATTAAATTTCTCCCTTGGTACCACCGACACAAGGGTGTTCCACCACTGGTAAGCCGAATCTCTCAAGAGAGACACAACACATTTCATACACTCTTCGGGTGTGCAAGATAATTCATCAAATACCCTGATGGTATTTTCAAGCCAGAATTTCGCTCTTTCTGGATCGTCATCTTTATTAGCCCAGAATTCCTCAGCTCTTTGTTTCTGGATTCTACCAATAGTGGCTTTTCCCTTCTTACTAATTCTACAACTTAGGGAGCTACAGGGGTAGGCTGAGGAATAGGTGGGGGTGGAGGGGGCTGAGCGTTCGTGTTCGTTCGAACAAACTCTGTATACCAAGCGTTCATCATATGGAGAAAGGCTTCCCTAGCCTCTTCTTCTCCACTCTGACTCACAGTCATTGGTCTATATTCATTTTCAGTTGAAACTGCCCCTTGGGCGGGGGCCGGCGCGTTACTTTCTACATCATCCGCCACTGCTCTATCGGGGTCCATTTACTATACAAAAAAACATATTTTAAATCGTCAGGAGTCATCACACTATCATTATGTAAATACATATACGTATGACATGCATAACTAGAGTCGTGCATACGCTACATTAGTCCGAGAATCGACTAAACTATAGCTCTGATACCACTAAATGTAACACCCCTTACCCGTATTCGACACCGAAATCGGGTACGAGGCATTACCGAACTTAACTTACTTAGATCATACAAAATCAAAAATAAATTTCTTTTGAACTTTAAAACTCTTCATTCAAAATCATTTAGTCCCTATTACGGGCCTACGAGACCCGAAACATACAAATAAAGCGAATCAGGACAGAACTGGAAACTTACAAACACTTAGAAAATTTTTACTCAAAACAGGGCCACACGCCCGTGTGGAAAGGAACACGCCCGTGTGGGTAGGCCGTGTGGTCACACACGCCCATGTACCTAGTCCGTGCAGATTTTATTTTTCATTTTGAACCTACAGGGATTTTCACACGGTCTAGCACACGCACGTGTCTATGGCCCGTGTCCCTCACACGGCCATGACACGCCCGTGTCTTAGCCCGTGTGTGAAAACCTTGACATTCTATTTATGACATCAGCAGACACTTAGGGTCACACGGCTGAGCCACACGCCCGTGTGCTAGCCCGTGTGATGAACTGAATTTTTCACAAATTAAATGCAGGGGACACACGGCCTAGACACACGCTCGTGTGTCCACCCGTATGGACAATTATAAGGCTATTTACCAAGTCATTTGCCACCCTGAAAAGCAACCACACTTATACCATTTCAAACAACACATAACATAACAATAATGCACCTCTAATATTCACAATCAAGATGTCCACACCATAAGTTCACATTGTATTCATCATGAATATACTTCACACCTTGCTCATTTAATTGCACAAGCTTACACTTCATGAATTTCATCATCATTGAATAGATATAGCTTAACAAGTGTTGGCCAATTCCAATGGCCAATTACAAAATGAAATAAGTAACATTAATAGCCAACACTTTGGCTAACCAATATGGCATATAACAAAATGACCAAGTTTCTATACATGCCATACCCAAAATAATCAAACTTTACTATACCCAAAAGAATTGTCTGATAGTATGAATCGAGCTCCGACGTCCTACGATCCCCGAGCTAGCTTGGCGATACTACAAAAAAAGGGAAAAGAGAGGGAGTAAGCATAAAGCTTAGTAAGTTTGCATGTAATAGATAACAACATAAAATCTTGTAATAATATCTACATATTACATCATGGATCAACACAAAATTCTCAAGTAACATAGACATGGCTTACTCATGCTCACTCTTACCAACCACATATCACATACCGGACTCATTTCTCGTGAGTTTTGCATATGTACCTGTATCACTTCATCATATAACTTTAGCCCTCTTTTCATATTTAACATAAACTTTATCACCTTACCCCGTTGAACCACTTGGAATATCGAGGGATACCCAAAAATTGTCACCCACATAGTAAGATGCCAATGCCATATCCCAGATATGGTCTTACATGGGATCACATGTCGATGCTGATGCCATATCCTAGATATGGTCTTATACGGGATCTCATATCGATGTCGATGCCATATCCCAGATATGGTCTTACACGAGATCGTAAATCGATGCCATGTCCTAGACATGGTCTTACACGATTTCATACCGAAGCCAGGTCCCAGACGTGGTCTTACACGGAGTCACTAATCGATGCCGACGCTATATCCCAGATATGGTCTTACACAGGATCTTAATTCGGTGTCGAGGCCATATCTCAGATGTGGTCTTACAGGGGACCTTATTAATCTCATGTCGTGACAAGAGTATCCTTTCTATTCCCAAGGTTCAACCGGGACTTTAACACAATAAAACTTCATCATATTTTCATTGAAATCTCATTAACCAATTTCATAGAAAGAATATACACATCTCACGTAATATCAAGCATTTAAAAGCATAATAATGTGATGTTGATTTATTACACACAAACTTACCTCGGTACCAAAATATAGGTAGTTGTTCAATTTAGTCCACCACCTTGTTCTTTCTTCGATTTAGGTCCGGACTTCGTGTTTCTTGATCTATAATGATAAATTTCACTTATTTAATCATCACATTGACTAAAACAGCCCATGAATCATACTTTGGCAAAAATTATAATTTTGCCCCTAAACTTTCACATTTTTGCAAAATGGTCCCTAGGCTCGTATGATGAAATGTGTTCATTTTTCTCACACTCAAGCCAAGATGATTCATACCCTCTCTTACAGTAGCCCAAGATTTCAACTATTTTACATTCTATACACGTATTATTTCATCTTTTGCAAATAGGTCCTTTTCATCAATTTCACCAAAAAATCATTTAGCAAAAGTTGTTTATCACACTTCAAACTTTCATATTCTACCACTAGACATCAAAATACATGTATGTCATCCATGGGTAAAATTTTAAACACAAACCCTAGCTCAAATTAGTGGTAGAAATAGCTAAATCGAGCTACGAGGATTTCAAAAATACGAAGAACATCAAAAATGGGGCTAGGAGGTACTTACAATCAAGCTTGAAAGTGAAACAAAACCCTAGCTATGGCTCCTTGAAATTTTCGGCAATGAGGGAGGAAGATGGACACCAAATTTTGTCTTCTTTTCCCCTTTTAATTAATTTATTAACCAAATGACTAAAATGCCCTTAAGATCCTTCCTTCAGATTTTCCCCTTCCATGTCCATTTTTGTCCATCATGAGATATAATGGTCTAATTATTAAATAAGGACCTCTAATAAATTTTCTAATGCTATCTCATACTTAAAACTTCTAGAATCTCATCTTTATCATTTTTTTGCAATTTAGTCCTAAAAGTTAGATTGATCACTAAATCATAAAATTTCTTCATGAAATTTTCACACCACTACGCAAACATATCATATTCCTCATAAAAACCATAAATCATATATTTCTACTTCAGACTTGTGGTCTCGCAACCACTATTTTGACTAGGCCCTAAATCGGGCTGTTACAATAAATGTCCTTCCCCACCATAGACACAGGCTATATTTTTAAATTGATTTGGTGGTTGTGCTGCAAAACTATTAGACCCATTAGTAGTAAGATTTTTTTAACATTCAGGATATTGATGATACCTGAGATGCGAGTGAAGTAAGAGCATCTACTTCATGTATTCTAGCAACTCGTCTTCCTGAAGCTGTTCGATTGGTTGGCCATTGATAATTGTTATTGGCAATCCTCTCAATAATTTCTTAAGCCTCATTATAAGACATAGAAAGGAGAGCACCGTTAGAAGAAGCGTCCACTACCATCCTCGTGTGAGCATTGAGACTATTATAAAACGTCTTAAGTTGGATGCAATGTAGGAATCCATGATGAGGGCACTTCTGTAATAATTCATTGTATCTTTCCCATGCCTCATACAAGGACTCATCATCCATTTGTTGGAAGGCAGTGATCTCATTCCTCAACTTTATGAGAAATCTTTCTGCTAACTCTTTCCATGTGGAAATTGAATTTGGTGGCAATGAGTTCAACCAGGCTCAAGCTCTGTTCCTTAGTGAATATGGGAACAGCTTTAATCGTAATGCATCTTCGGGTACTCCGGCTAACTTAAAAGAATCACTCACCTCCATACACAGTCTTAGGTGAAGATGAGGATGTTCAGTAGGCATTCCACTGAATTGGCCCACTGTCTGAAGCATCTGGAACATGACTGGCTTCAGCTCGAACTATTGTGCCACGATTTCGTGTCTCCTAATACCCAGGTTAAGATCATTAAACACTGGCACTGCATACTGTCTTAAAGCTCTATCCCTATCATCAGCAATAAGGATAGGATTTTGAGCAGAGTCTGCTCCGTTTCCTTGATTCAAATTTTCAAGGTTCATCTCTTTGGTCCTTCTCTGACTTGCTTGTCTTCTTCGCTGTCGAAAAGTTCGTTCAATCTCAGGGTCTACAGGGAGTAAATCAATAATTCGGTCAATACTCATAAACACCTGAAATAATCACAGAAAAATTAATTAAGTTAAAATTTAAATAGAAAATTAAACCAAAATACAAAACTAACAAATTCACAAATAATGACTTTTTAAAACAGTCCCCGGCAACAGCGCTAAAAACATGGAATGGCGGAAATGTGCAAGTGTACACAATCACAACAAGTAATAAAGTGACAAGTAAATATCGAGTTATCGTACCCACAGGGACTGTGAAAAGAATTATTTACGAATGCTATTTAAAACACTTTGGTGAAGAAAAATATTTTGTTTGAAGAGGGTGATTAAAAACTAAGATTTTAAACTAAGTAAACTAAATAAATAAATCTCAAATGCACGATTTCAATATACAATTTTAATCAAGATGACATAATTGTGTTAGATTAATTACATTTCTTAACATAGAATTATTAAACTCATGTTTATATTGTTACGAATAAATCCAGGACAACTCGGTAATTTGCTAACTTATGAACATACTCACCTACGAAAATCCATTCATCTCTTGACTATATCCCTATGTCAATTCAACCGATTAAACAAATATTAATAGGCAAATATGTTATTGCACATACATACTTATTAAATCAAAATAATCTCTTGTACATATCCTTATGTCAACTCAAACTATTAATTAAATCTAATAAGCACATAAAAGACTACGCGAGGTAACAAAGTATCCTTACCTTGAAACAATTTAATCACAATAATCTTGCAAGTTATGCAAGGAAATTGTATCGTCAGATACCGTTGCTAATTTAACACTCAGCTACCTTAGATGATTAAACATGCACTGATTAGGTACTGTCTCCATTAATTACAATTTCAATCCATTTAAATAATTAATTCATTAGCTACCTCACAATTGTAATGTAAGAATAACTTAGTCATGATTTTACTTAATCAAGCATCTTACCGAGGCCTATAGCAACATAAACACAATTTTAATAATTTTAACAAACGAAATGCAATCAACCTAACATGAATTAAATTCAAGCTAAATTGATTAAATTAGCCATTCCAACAACATAAATATTCATAGATATGTTCATCATAACAACAACAAAAATTAAAGAGATAGGGAACAAGAATCAAATCCGGTGTTTTTCCGTGGTTTGACTAGTTTCCACCATTCTTCCTTCTCTGTTGTCCTCGTCGACCAAGGCTGCTATGAACACTTTATTGCTGCTCCAAATGGCTAATGAAATCCCCTTTTCCAAGAGGATAAATCGACAAGAGAGTAAGGGAATTTGGAATGGAAAATAAGAGAGAAAGTGGAGAGAAGAGAGAAAAGATGTGAATGCTTGAGATGTTTTTTTTCAAATGACCAGCCTAAGGGGGTTTTTATAGCTGAAGAGGGCTGCTAAAAATAGCTAAAATTATCAGCCAAAGAGCCCTCCCTTGGCCGGCCACACATGTGGCAAGGTTGATAGTTTCAACTTTGCTAATTTAGGCTTGGTGCAAATCTATAAAGCCACCAATTGTGGAGGGGTTTGTTTACAACTTGAACAAGTCTTCAAGGGCCTCTTTGCAAGCTAAATAATCAGCCAATAAGCTGATTTGGGTCAGCATATGGACGGTTTTGGGCTCTCTACTTCTTGGTCGGTTCGGTTCACTCGGTTCAGCTCAATTGGACCACTTTTTCATTATTAATTAATAATAATTTATTTAATCCAAATTAAATTGGATATAAATTAAAATTAATCATATCATGAATTAATACACATAATTGGACCGACTTAGGCTAAAAATTAATTTGCCTTGATACTTCAAATTGCTTCTCGGTTTTGAACTTCTAGCAGTGTCTGCCGAGTCGTTTTTTTTTTTTTGCCCTTTGTGCAAATCTGTTAAAAAATGATCAAAATTAATCAAAATTAATTAAAATTCAACATGTTCATAATTTAAGTGCAATTTAATTATTTTATAAAAATTAATTATTTTTCGACAATAATTTTGCCGAAACTGCATGATTTTGAGTTGAAAAGGGCATGAAAAAGTGTGTATATTTTCGTGTTTCCAATATCCAACCACTCAAAGTTGATGTCATACTCCTGTAAGAGTTCCCAAAATTAAACATCAGCTAACCGAAGTTCAAATCAATACCACTAACTGAGTGCCATCCATGGATAATGTCTTCCGCTCTACCACCCTAACCCAACTGTTCGATGTTCTGCCTGCCGCGATTGAATTGGGGGTCGAGACAGATGAGTGTTGTAACATCCCAAAATTGGGCCTAGTAGGATTGGCCTAATGGGCTTTGAGCATAGTAGCGTTTAAATTTTTTTAGAGAACAAGAGAATGGCTTTAGTGCAAGTTGGACTTATTAGGTGAGTGATTTTGGAAGGTTAGAGGGCTTCTATGAAGTCCCGGGATCAAACTTTGGCTTTAGGGAAATTTTGGTTTTAGGTGAATAAAACCATGGGAGTTAGTAGGTAGGCTTTAAGAATAAAATGTGGAAAAAAATGACACAAGTGGAGTGTGTGGTGTAGTGGCAAAGTGACGCCACATAAGAGACAAGGGAGTGACGCCACAGGGAAGGAAGGAGGTCCAAGGTTAAAGTCTTGGCTCTTGCATTTTAGCTTTCTTTTTAAATGGACTTTAGAATTTGGCTATAGATTTATATTTAGTTGCGCATGATTTTAGACACAAGAGGAGCTTGTGGCTTGGTGGCAAGTGGCGCGTTGAACTATTGAAGGGAGCCTGGGTTCGAATCTCATGAAAAGCAAGGGAGTATTTATTTTGCAAATTGGATGGCAAAAGTTTGAGTTGGATTTAAACTCTACTGACGAAGGGATCCCACATTGGAAAGATACAAAGAAGGAAGGTGAGAAGCTAGCTATATATAGAGCATTCTATGATAGGAGGAAGGATACCTTGGAGGGCGTTTGGGCACAAGAGTGGTCGGAGCGCGGATTAGCACCAGATTCCTATCAGGTGTGTAACTCTCTCTACTCTAGTTGTAGAGCGGAAAATGCCGAAGTGCCGGTCACAGCAATAGTAGCCACACGAGCGTGCGAACGCACGTGTGGGGCTTTGACGCGATAGTTGAGGCCATCAGTAGTATTCTTGTGGGTCGAGGCTGCTTGGGCCACGATGGGTCGAAGTGGGCCCAATGGGCCCATGGGCCCAATTGAATAAAATTGTATGATGGTGTAGTATATAGTGAACTAGACTAGGTGAATCTCATATACGTGGCTAGATTTGTGTTAGGTGGGCCACACGAGCGTGTGGGCCCAAATGGGCCGAAATCGGGTTTTAGGCCCAATAGTCCGGTACGACCGTAAATGGTAGCTGAGTCGCTCGGGGTGACATTAGGCCTTCGGAAAGGCCATTGCAGGTGTGTAACTTACACACTTCATAATCGTGTAAACTTGTTAATAACCTAAACTATGTTAAAAGCCGAAACTGTGTAGATTTCGATATGATACCTTTATGGGTATGAGCAAGGATTTCAGGTAAGTCCGTTTTGTTGAGATTATGATATATGATTTCTGATGATATTATCTATGTATGTTCGATATATGTCTAATGATTAAGCATGATGGCATAATTTGTATGTGCATTGCATTATTGTGGGTGATATGAGAGGAGGGGGAAGATTGATATCTGTGACTTTGGGTCACCAGTGGTTTGGCACCACCAGTGGTTTGGTACCACAGTTGATTTCGTGACTTTGGGTCACCAGAGGTTTGGCACCTCATAGCCACTCGTCCCAATGGCTTAGCACCACAGTGGGTTGGCCCCACATTTGATAAAACGAGATTATCGCCGGTGATTTGGTATCACAACGTGGGTTGGCCCCACAATTGGATTATTCGTGACTTTGGGTCACCAGTGGTTTGGCACCACATTATTATTGATATCAGTGACTTTGGGTCACCAGTGGTTTGGCACCACCAGTGGTTTTGTACCACACGGGGTAGAAAACGGAGTTGTGGATGGGTAGGTTTGGGTGCATGATATGTTTGCTTGATTATGATTTGTGTAAGCACGTTGCTATAATCGGGAGGGGGATTATGCACTGAGTCTTGGTGACTCACCTTCTCCCTTATCTTTTCAAGTGATTCGTAGATCGCGGATGAGGAGCCGGGTGGACTCGAGGTGACCATGCGATAATTGCTTCAGTTTTACATGGACATTTGATTTGGGTATTTTACTTTAAATTCTGGTTTTTATTTGGGTTTGTAACAAGGCCTTTAAATTATGTTTGGATTAATTTATCTGCTTTGGATTTGGTTTTAAATATGACTAAGCAACTACTTGATTTGCTTTAATAACTTGGTAATCAAAGTTTTCAAACTAAGCTACGCAACGCGTTTTCTAAACTCTACCATCGGGTAATACAATTCATGTGATTTCAAAGCAACTTAGCATTTCCCACTATACATACATCGGTTTTCCCCAAACACAAACAAATCGAAGAGTTTTCACCAAAAATAAATCGGTAACCTGGTTTCTTCGAGTCGTTTTCACTCTGTGACATGCCAGATTCGGTCGTGGTGTGTTGACCGGGTTTGGGGTGTTACAATTTTGGTATCGAGCCAAGTTCAAAAACTTCATTTGTGGGTTTGGGTTCAAAAATGTTTTCAAAAGTTGGTTTGGAAAATGGTTTAGAAAATATATCTGTTTTCTTGAAGTATGGCACCGAGTCCCCGGCACCAAATCTGTAAGTTCTCTTATTTTATGATTGTTGATATGATGATGTTATAACTGTACTTTTGGTATTTGCTCTGTGTGTGTTTTGGTTTGGATATAAAATTGGTTGCGTATGGAAGATTTGTCTGCTTTAATGGCTAGGTGATTCTGAGTATGTATAAGAGTTCTAAATTCTAGTTAAAAGTATATTAGTGTCATTAAGATTAGAGTGCGCAGCGTGAGCATAGTGTTGTAGGTTGACGTACGACTGTTAGTTAGTTGGAAATTTTGAGGACGAAATTTCTTTAAGGGGGTAGATTTGTAACATCCCAAAATTGGGCCTAGTAGGATTGGGCCCAATGGGCTTTGAGCGTAGTAGCGTTTAAATTTTTTTTAGAGAACAAGAGAATGGCTTTAGTGCAAGTTGGACTTATTAGGTGGGTGATTTTGGAAGGTTAGAGGGCTTCTATGAAGTCCCGGGATCAAACTTTGGCTTTAGGGAAATTTTGGTTTTAGGTGAATAAAACCCTGGGAGTTAGTAGGTAGGCTTTAAGAATAAAATGTGGAAAAAATTGACACAAGTGGAGTGTGTGATGTAGTGGCAAAGTGACGCCACATAAGAGACAAGGGAGTGACGCCACAGGGAAGGAAGGAGGTCCAAGGTTCAAGTCTTGGCTCTTGCATTTTGGTTTTCTTTTTAAATGGACTTTAGAATTTGGCTATAGATTTATATTTAGTTGCGCATGATTTTAGACACAAGAGGAGCTTGTGGTGGCAAGTGGCGTGTTGAACTATTGAAGGGAGCCTGGGTTCGAATCTCATGAAAAGCAAGGGAGTATTTATTTTGCGAATTGGACGACAAAAGTTTGAGTTAGATTTAAACTTTCTTGTGAAGGATCCCACATCGGAAAGATACAAAGAAGGAAGGTGAGAAGCTAGCTATATATAGAGCATTCTATGATAGGAGGAAGGATACCTTGGAGGGCGTTTGGGCACAGGAGTGGTCGGAGCGCGGATTAGCACCAGATTCCTATCAGGTGTGTAACTCTCTCTACTCTAGTTGTAGAGCGGCAAATACCGAAGTGCCGGTCATGGCAATAGTAGCCACACAAGCGTGTGAACGCACGTGTGGGGCTTCGATGCGATAGTTGAGGCCATCAGTAGTATTCTTGTGGGTTGAGGCTGCTTGGGCCACGATGGGCCGAAGTGGGCCCAATAGGCCCATGGGCCCAATTGAATAAAATTGTATGGTGGTGTAGTATATAGTGAACTAGACTAGGTGAATCTCATATACATGGCTAGATTTGTGTTAGGTGGGCCACACGAGTGTGTGGGCCCGAATGGGCTGAAATCGGGTTTTGGGTCCAATAGTCCAGTACGACCGTAAATGGTAGCTGAGTCACTCGGGGTGACATTAGGCCTTCGGAAAGGCCATTGCAGGTGTGTAACTTACACACTTCATAATCGTGCAAACTTGTTAATAACCTAAACTATGTTAAAAGCCGAAACTGTGTAGATTTCGATATGATACCTTTATGGATATGAGCAAGGATTTCGCGTAAGTCCGTTTTGTTGAGATTATGGTACATGATTTCTGATGAGATTATCTATGTATGTTCGATATATGTCTAATGATTAAGCATGATGGCATGATTTGTATGTGCATTGCATTATTGTGGGTGATATGAGAGGAGGGGAAGATTGATATACGTGACTTTGGGTCACGGTGGTTTGGCACCACCGGTGGTTTGGTACCACAGTTGATTTCGTGACTTTGGGTCACCAGAGGTTTGGCACCTCATAGCGACTCGTCGGTGGCTTAGCACCACAGTGGGTTGGCCCCACATTTGATAAAACGGGATTGTCGCCGGTGATTTGGTATCACAGCGTGGGTTGGCCCCACAATTGGATTATTCGTGACTTTGGGTCACCGGTGGTTTGGCACCACATTATTATTGATATCGGTGACTTTGGGTCACGGTGGTTTGGCACCACCGGTGGTTTGGTACCACACGGGGTAGAAAGCGGAGTTGTGGATGGCTAGGTTTGGGTGCATGATATGTTTGCTTGATTATGATTTGTGTAAGCACGTTGCTATAATCGGAGGAGGATTATGCTTGAGTCTTGGGACTCACCTTCTCCTTATCTTTTCAGGTGATTCGTAGATCGCGGATGAGGAGCCGGGTGGACTCGAGGTGACCATGCGATAATTGCTTCGGTTTTACATGGACATTTGATTTGGGTATTTTACTTTAAATTCTGGTTTTTATTTGGGTTTGTAACAAGGCCTTTAAATTATGTTTTGGATTATTTTATCTGCTTTGGATTTGGTTTTAAATATGACTAAGTAATTACTTGATTTGCTTTAATAACTTGGTAATCAAAGTTTTCAAACTAAGCTACGCAACGCATTTTCTAAACTCTACCATCGGGTAATACAATTCACGTGATTTCAAAGCAACTTAACATTTTCCACTATACATACATCGGTTTTCCCCAAACACAAACAAATCGAAGAGTTTTCACCGAAAATAAACCGATAACCTGGTTTCTTCGAGTCGTTTTCACTTTGTGACATGCCAGATTCGGTCGTGGTGTGTTGACCGGGTTTGGGGTGTTAGAAGTGTCTTCCCATTGATTATTCTAGGATATCATAATGGGAAGTTCCTAACAAAGTGGTGAACCTACCACACAACTATGTCGTTGGACTATTGACATGTTCTTCCGTTCTGGCATCTCAAACATGAACAGATGTCAACGTCTAAGCGCCTTGGTCTGGTATTGAAAACTCATCATATAACTCAAGAAATAGTGAACCACAGTCTAGATGCGTCTGCACCATTGGCTCCAACTCCCTCGCACCTTTGATATCGAAAGCATCATATCTAACGAGGTCAACCGAAGCACAAAAATGATATTTAAGAGACGATACTCTCAGCTGGTTAAAAGTCATTCGCACTGTGTTCTATGATAAAAAATGACCACATTCTCGGTGTCACGCACTTCACCATCGTAATAAATAATAGCATTAATCCATCTACTCATTTTTAACCAAATAATCTATTGGGAGACGTTCGAAACAAAAATATCATGAAAAAAATTAATGCTGCATCTAAAAATGAACAGCAAAAATCATTGCATACTTTTACCCAAATTGCGTCGTTGCTCCAACTTATACGGACTCCACGAACTTCTCTTCTTCTGATCTCCTTAACAACATTTTAATTGCTCATAAATGACTTATGCCACTCAAGCTTGAAATATGTTTCATATATAGTTAGGGACGAACTCCAAGTTCATTCTGAAAATTTTCCTCGGCTAGTGGGGGTTAAAATTTTAGAGAGAAAACACTTCAAGCAGGATGCACTGTCAGCAAAAGTACTAAAAGCTCATCCAGCTAGAAGCGCTTTCAGCTAACATGGTACTGAAAATGCTTCCAGTTGGACGAGCTTTCAGTATTTTTGCTGACAGTGCATCCTACTAGGAGCGTTTTTTCTCTACAAATTTCAACCCCTACTTGGGACAGAAAACCCATCATATATCCCTGGAATCCCGGGATATATTTTTAGAACCCATCTCGTCAATATTAATGCACTGTCGTAAATAATTTACTAAAATATCGTATCAAACTAGCATTAAGAATGTGCAAAAAATTTAAAACTAATATTTCATTCCAAACAAGTACTCCGAGTTTCGATGAAAATATGATGTTTTTTAATTTCGAATGCAATAAATTATTTAATATCAATACCCTAAACAACCCTATCTCAAAAACCCTAACTTTCAACCCTAAAATAAATAACCCTAACCTTAATAAACAATAAAAGATGCAAGAGCAACACTCTTCTAGCTGGAAGCTTTTTCGGTTCACCGTTAAAAAATGCGTCCACCTAGGAGCGTTTTTCTAACAACATACTGAAAATGTGTCTACATGGAAGTTCTTTCAGTTAACAACTCTAAAAACGTGTCCACCTAGGAGTAGGGGTGTCCATGGGCCGGGTGGAACGGTGGAAATGTACAAGTGTACACAATCGTAACAAGTAATAAAGTGACAAGTAAATGTCGAGTTATCGTTCCCACAGGGACTGTAAAAGAATTATTTATGAAAATGATTTCAAACACTTTGGTGAAGGGAAAATATTTGGATTTAAGAAATATTTAAAAACTAAAAAAAACAAAGTAAAATAAAATAAAATAAAGTTCTAATGCACGATTTCAAAAGCTGATTTTAATCAAGATGATATAATTGTGTTGGATTAATTGCATTTCTTACCTTAGAATTATTAAACTTATGCTTATACTTGTTACGAATAAATCACGGCAACTTGGTAATTTGCTAACTTATGAACATATTTACAAATCAAAAATCCTTTTATCTCTTGTACATATTCCTATGTCAATTCGACCGATAAAACAGTTTTATAAAGGTAAACATGTTATTGCACATACATACTTATTAAATTAAACAATCTCTCGCATATTCCTATGTCGATTCAAACGATTAATTCAACCTAATAAGCATATAAAAGACTATGTGAGGTAACAAAGTATCCTTACCTTGAAACAGTTTAATCACAAAAATCTTGCAAGTTATGCAAGGCATATGTATCGCCAAATACAAAGCTAATCTAATCTTCAACTACCTCAGAAGAATTAAACATGAACTGATTAAGTACTGTGTCCATTAATTACAATTCCAATGCGTTTAAATATTTAATTCTTTAGTTATCTAAACAATTATAATGCCATAATAACTTAGGCATGATTTTACTTAATCAAGCATTTTACCTGTAACAGACCAATATTGACCCTAATCGAAATGGTGGTTTCGGGACCACGAATCCGAGCCTAAGTAATATTTTAATATTATATTTCGTGTTTATTATATGTGATTTAGTGAGTGTGAAAGTTTCGTAGAAAAATTTAGTCATTTAAGTGTTCAATTTGATAAAAAGGATTTAATCGAGAAAAGAGCAAAAGTTGCATACTAAAGTGAAAGGTACTAAATTGATTGTGGCTTTTTAAGTGGATGTACTAAAAGGGCAATTAGCCCATATACTACAAAGAGGGACGGCAATGGGCCACTTTAATTACAAATTTGATGTTATTTTAGTATTAGTATAAGTTATATTAGTGAGTAAATAAATATTGTTAATATATGTGTGTTGTTTTAACATAAAATAATAAAAACAAGTGGGAAGAAAGAGAACCTTACCTCATTCATCTTCTTGGCCGAAAGTTAGAGGAAGAAACTCCATTGTTGGAGCTTGAAATTTCGGCAATTTGGAGCTTAATTAGGGGTATGTATTTTGCTTAGTTTTTGATAATTTTTACATTTTTGGAATGGTTGCTTTGAATACTATACAACCCATGTGGAAATTTTTGAGATTTTGGCACTTTAAAATTCGGCTATGGTTGTATAGGCATGGTTTGAAATGTTTGATAGTAGATTTCAATTAGTATGTCTTAAAGCATCCTCTTTTGAATTAGAAGTTGTGATGAAATTGGATGTTAGGGATTTATTTGAAAAAAAAAATATTTTGAAGGACTAAAACATGAAATAAATGAAATGCGTGAACACATAGGGCTATGGGGAAGATTCGGCCAAGCTATAGTGTTGGAAAATTTTTCATATTTTGTGTTTTGTGCAAATTGGACCAATTTGTAAAAAAATGGGAAACATTAGGGGCAAAATGGTAAATTGCCCATTTGCGTGTTTTGGGACTAAATTGAGATGAAATGCGATTAAATGAGCTAAATTTTAATGTGTTTTAGATCAAGAGCAAAGAAAAACAGAATTAGACTGGGGAAAGACGAAGGTTCTCGAATAGCCGATTCGCACGGACTATCAACAACCGAGGTAAGTCATTTAGTTAAATCGTGTCAAAGAATTAATTATGGTTATCTTGAATATTAAAAATTGATGGATGTTAGTATCCATTTACATCATGGCCGAATGTATATTGACATATTAGGTTGATGATTTATGTTGAGTATGTGATGGGAATTGTTGGATTGTATAATGATAAAATGGTTTTGTTGGTCCAATGTGAGTGAGCCCAATTGAATTAGATGAGTTTATAATAGTTATGAAGTGTGTTGGTAATGTTTAAGCGTATTGGACGTGACTCGGGCTTTTACGCCTAGCAGGCCTTGTGCCGGTGTTATTTATCGGGCTTTTACGCCTAGCAGGCCTCGTGCCGGTGTTTACGCCTAGCAGGCCTTGTGCCGGTGTTATTTATCGGGCTTTTACGCCTAGCAGGCCTCGTGCCGGTGTTACTTTTCGGGCTTTTCGCCTATTGAGGCTTGATGCCGGTGATGTATTTTACAAAAGAGAAATCAAATATTTGTTCAAGACAACTTAAAGCTAATTTATTGAGTATATGGTTCAGGTAAGCATGTAAGGTATGTTATGCTTAATATCACTTGAGTCGAATTAATATTATGAGAATTGTGTTATATGTGTTGAAGTTAATATTGATGGGTGTAATATGATGGAATTCGAGTTAGAATGTGCTATTATGGAACAATTGGTTTTCAAAGTATAAATGCTAAGAAAGGAGATTTTCATGCGATATGCTTATATGAATTTTAATGAAATGATTTCTACTTTACTTGGGTTATGGAATTTCTAGTATTCAGCCTTGTATAAGTAATTGACTTAAGTGCTTATGTGGAATACAATAAGTTGGAAGTTTAATTTCAATTATTTGTATGTTTTATTATCATGAGATTAGGACTTACTAAGCTAGTAAGCTTACTAGTGTGAAATGTTCTCCTTTGTTTTATAGATTAGGTGCAAGCTACAAGCTCGTCGGGATCGTTCAGAAAGTCGTCCACACTATCAAATTGTTTTGGTACTCTTTCATTTTGGTTTTTCCAAAGAAGGCATGTATAGGAAAGACTTTATTTAAGTTTGACGGAAACTTTGGTTCATGTATGTAATAGCCATGCGAATATGGCTAAATTTTTAGTCAAGTATGCTTTTTTGGGACTTTTGTTATAAATGTTGGTGCTCTTTTAAATCGATGATGTTATGATATTATGCGAATGATTTAGGTATAAGCTAAATTGCGTAAATGGTTAAGATGCATGGATGGTACGAATTATATGTGAGTATATTCGGTTATAAGCTAGTAATCATATCTTGTAAAGAAACAGTCTTTAGTAACAGCAGTGATGTAGTTTTAAAAAATCACCAAAAATAGGATAAGTTGAATTAGAAGGTGAATGAGGTATAGAACCAAAGCTTATTGTGTCTATTTTGATATGAAAGAAACAGAGTAGGCAAAGGAGTTTTATGTTATGAGATATTTAAATTTTAGTGAGACTTGATCTGAATGAGTTCGTGAATCCATGTTCTGTCTTGGAAAAATTGTTAAAAATTGTAAAAAAATAATTAGGGAGCATGGTTTATATTTTTGAAATCCTTGATGAGTCTATTTTTTTATAGGAATAAACAAGAACATTATTTAAAATTTGTGCTATGAGATAAATGAGTTTTTGTAATGACAGGTCAGAATCGCCAACAGTGAAATAGTGGAAACTTTGATGAATAAACTGTACTAATTGGCCACATGAAAAATTCTGGAAAAATTATGGTAAATTCTTATAAGAGTCTAGTTTCAAGGAAAATTTACGGATCTAAATTTCGAGTTTTTTAACTCGAGTTATGATCAATTTAGTCAGCATGATGCAGTTTGACAGCTTTAAATTTTTATGTTCCGAACTTGTAGTCGAGTCTTGTAATGCCACATACTCGACCCCGGCAAAGGTCTCGGGTAAGGGGTGTTACATTTGATTGGTATCAGAGCTTACGGTTTAGTCGATTCTAGGACTACCGTAGCGCGTGTGAGTCTAACTATACATGCCTTTATCATATATTGATAGTGTGGTGACTTCTGACATTCTGAACTGTGTTTTATATAGTAAATGGACACTGATCCTGAAAGAGCCGTAGCGGATGATGTAGAGAGTGTAGTGCCTGACCGTGCACACGGATCAGTGCCGGTAGACTCTCGACCAGTTTCGGGTAGCCACGAGGGGGAGGCTAAACAAGCCTTCTATCAGATGATGAATGAGTGGTTTACCCAGTTTATTCAGACTAACTCTACCAGACACCAACCTCCACCCCCGAATAATTCAACTCCGATACCTTCAGCACCCCCGATGATAGATCCGATGAGATCTAGTAGGCCTCCAGTTGATAAAATCAGGAAATTTGGGGCCGAAGAATTCAGGGCCAACGATGATGATGACGCAGAGCGAGCTGAAATGTGGCTTGATAACACTATTCGGGTACTTGATGAGCTATCTTGTACTCCAGATGAATGCCTGAAGTGTGCTATATCTTTACTTGGGACACCGCATATCACTGGTGGAATACACTAGTATCGTGAGTTCCAGAAGAAAAAGTGACGTGGGATTTTTTTTCAGCATGAATTTCGCAAGAAATATATCAGTCAAAGATTCGTTGATCAAAAACGAAAAGAATTTCTTGAACTAAAACAGGGGCAAATGACCGTGACTGAATATGAGCGAAAATTTGTCAGATTGAGCCGATATGCTCGGGAATGTGTATCAACTGAAGCCATTATGTGCAAAAGGTTCGAAGACGGTTTGAATGAAGATTTAAAGTTGCTTGTTGGCATTCTTGAAATCAAAGAGTTTGTGACACTAGTCGAGCGAGCTTGCAAAGCTGAAGAGCTCGGGAAGGAGAAAAGAAAGGCTGAGACAGAAGCTAGAGACACTCGTAAGAGATCGTCGGGTAAGAATTTCCATTCCACATCTAAGAAGTTCAGAGATGACTTCAGCCGACATAAAGCTACTTTAGGTTTACCTAGACGTGATCGACCTCCAGTGGGCTCCCGAGCTACCTCGATGGCCAGTGTTGGTAACGTTCCACAGAATCGAGTTGAATGCAAGCATTGTGGGAAATGGCATTCCGAGAGTTGTAGATTCCATGATCGGTCTTGCTTTAAATGCGGATCGTCAGATCATTTTATTAGAGAATGTTCGATGTTAGTTGAGCAGAATACAGTTCAAAACATTAAGTCGAGCAACACATCAGCGCGAGGCAGGCCACCCAGACATTCAAGCAATGTAGGTGGTAGTCAGAGAGGAACGAAGAACACTGTAGTTCGATCTGAGGCTAGAGCTCCAGCTAGAGCTTATGCCACACGAGCCAGAGAGGATGCTTCCTCCCCCGATGTCATTACCGGTACTTTCACCCTTTATGATACTACTGTGATTGCATTGATTGATCCTGGTTCGACTCATTCATATGTGTGTGAAACTCTAGTATTCGGTGCAAGACTCGCCGATTGAGTCTACTGAGTTTGTGATTCGTGTGTCCAACCCTTTGGGTAGATGTGTGCTTGTTAATAAAGTGTGTAAAGGTTGCCCGTTGATGATTCGGGATTCTTGCTTTCCAGCCGATTTAATGTTGTTGCCCTTCGATGAGTTCGATATAATTTTGGGAATGGACTGGTTAACTTCACATGATGCAGTGGTGAATTGCAAAAGAAAGCTAATTGATTTGAGATGTCAGAACGGGGAGATTATCAGAATTGAATCCAGTGATTTAAGTGGGTTTCCTACAGTAATATCTTCGATGTTAGCCCGGAAATATGTCAAAAAAGGGTGTGAAGCTTATTTGGCGTATGTACTAGATAATAAAGTGTCTGAAAAGCATATTGAATCTGTACCGGTTGTGTGTGAATACCCAGATGTGTTTCCTGAAGAACTACCGGGCTTACCACCAGTACGAGAGATTGAGTTCGGCATTGAATTAGTACCGGGAACGACTTCGATTTTGATAGCTCCGTATCGGATGGCACCTACGGAGTTAAAAGAGTTGAAAACGCAGTTGCAAGAATTGACAGATAGGGGCTTTGCACGACCGAGCTTCTCTCCTTGGGGTGCACCGGTTTTATTTGTGAAAAAGAAAGATGGGACCATGCGAATGTGTATCGACTATCGGCAACTAAATAAGGTAACTATAAAGAATAAATACCCGTTACCTCGGATTGATGACTTGTTTGATCAGCTAAAAGGGGCTTCAGTGTTTTCGAAGATAGATTTGAGATCGGGCTATTATCAGTTGTGAGTCAGAGATTCAGATGTGCCGAAGACTGCATTCCGAACGAGGTACGGACATTATGAGTTTTTAGTTATGCCTTTTGGACTCACCAATGCACCTGCTATTTTTATGGATCTAATGAACCGAGTCTTAAGCGCTTTTCGATCGGTTTGTAGTAGTGTTTATTGATGATATATTGATCTACTCCAAAAATGAAGCGGAACATCTTTGAGCATTTGAGAGTAGTACTACAAACTTTGAGAGATCAACGGTTGTATGCAAAATTCGAGTAAGTGTGAGTTACGGATGAATGAAGTCGACTTCTTGGGTCATGTTGTTTCGGTGTTAGGTGTTGAGTAGATCCAAACAAGATAGCAGCTATACTCGATTGGAAACCACCAAAGAATGTTTCGAGATCCGAAGTTTCCTAGGCCTTGCGGGATATTACAGACGATTTGTAAAAGGTTTTTTCAGTATAGCTACACCTTTGTGAGACTACTACGAGAAAGATGTCAAATTTGAGTGGTCGGAAAAGTGTCAGAAAAGTTTTGAACAGGTTGAAAGCCCTTTTTGACCGAGGCTCCAAAGATTAACTCGGCTGAATCGGGTAAAGAATTTATTATTTTTAGTGATGCTTCCTTGAATGGGTTGGGTTGCGTTTTAATGCAAGAAGGCAGGGTGATAGCCTACGCTTCGAGACAATTGAAGCCGCATGAGAAAAATTATCCAACTCATGATCTAGAGTTAGCAGCCATTGTGTTCGCATTGAAAATTTGGCGTCACTATTTATTCGGTGAAAAATGTCATATTTATTCAGATCACAAAAGTTTAAAATATTTGATGACTCAGAAAGATCTAAACTTGAGACAACGCGGATGGTTAGAATTACTGAAAGACTATGAATTAGTGATTGACTACCATCTGGGAAAAGCTAATGTTGTTGCAGATGCGTTAAGTCGAAAATCATTGTTTGCTCTTCGTGCAATGAACGCGCAGATAGCTATGTCTGGTGATGGTTCGATCATAGCCGAGTTACAAGCAAGACCGATGTTTATTCAGCAAATTTGTGATGCACAGAAAGTTGACAAAAATTTGATTACTAGTCGAATTCAGTGTGAAAAAGTTGCAGAATCAGATTTTCAGATTGATGCAAATGACTGTTTGAATTTTAAAAGCCGAATGTGTGTTAGAAGAACTCGATTTGATACTGAGATGATTCGAGTGAGGCCCATAGTGGTCGACTATCGATACATCCGGGTAGCACAAAAATGTATAACGATTTGAAACAATTCTATTGGTGGCACGGCATGAAGCGGGATATATCGAATTTGTTTGAAATGCTTAGTTTGTCGCAAGTAAAAGTTTGAGCATCAAGTGCCATCCGGACTACTTGACCAATCATGATACCGAATGGAAATGGGATAGAATTACAATGGATTTTGTATCCGGTTTCCTATGACACCGAAGTAAGAAAGATGCCGTTTGGGTTATAGTTGATAGATCGACCAAATCAGCTCATTTTGTACCGATTCGTGCGGACTATTCACTCGATAAACTTGCCGAATTGTATGTATCATGATTGTGAGATTGCATGGTGTACCGAGTTCCATTGTTTCAGACAGAGACCCGAGATTCACATCGCGGTTTTGGAAGAAGTTGCAAGATGCTTTAGGCACTAAACTTCATTTTAGTCTGACCTTTCATCCGCAGACAGCACGGTCATCCGAGCGAACTATTCGGATACTTGAGGACATGTTGAGATGTTGCGTTTCGAGTTTGAAGGTACGTGGGAACGATACCTACCTTTGATTGAATTTGCTTACAATAATAGCTTTCAATCTAGTATCAAAATGGCACCTTATGAAGCCTTTGTACGGGCGAAAATGTCGAACACCATTATCTTTGGGTCGAGCTCAGCGAGAATAAGATACACGGGTTGATTTGATTAAAGAAACCGAACAAAAAGTGGTCGTGATCGTAAATACTTTGAAAGTCGCCTCGCATCGACAAAAGTCTTTTGTTGACTTAAAGCGTAAAGATATTGAATTTCAAATCGGAGATCGAGTATTCTTGAAAGTTTCTCCGTGGAAAAAGGTATTCGATTTGGTCGGAAAGGCAAACTTAGTCCGAGATTCATCGGACCTTATGAAATCACCGAACGTATTGGGCCCATTGCTTATAGGTTGAAGTTGCCCTCTCGAGTTAGAAAAGATACATGACGTATTTCATGTTTGATGCTTCGTAAGTACTGGATCAGATCCGTCTCACGTGATCACACCGACAGAGATTGAAATCCAATCGATTTGACATATGATGAAGAACCGATCCGTATCCTAGCTCGGGAAATAAAAGAGTTGAGAAATAAAAGAATTCCATTAATAAAGGTTTTATGGAATCGTCACGGAGTTGAAGAGGCTACGTGGGAGCTCGAGGAGTCAATGAGGCAACAATATCCGACCTTGTTTAACGGTAAAATTTTCGAGGACGAAAATTCTCAAGGGGAGAGTTGTAATGCACCAATATTGACCCTAATCAAACGGTGGTTTCGGGACCACGAATCCGAGCCCGAGTAATATTTTAATATTATATTTCGTGTTTATTATATGTGATTTAGTGAGTGTGAAAGTTTCGTAGAAAAATTTAGTCATTTAAGTGCTCAATTTGATAAAAAGGATTTAATCGAGAAAAGAGCAAAAGTTGCATACTAAAGTGAAAGGTAATAAATTGATTGTGGCTTTTTAAGTGGATGTACTAAAAGGGCAATTAGCCCATATACTACAAAGAGGGACGGCAATGGGCCACTTTAATTACAAATTTGATGTTATTTTAGTATTAGTATAAGTTATATTAGTGAGTAAATAAATATTGTTAATATATGTGTGTTGTTTTAACATAAAATAATAAAAACAAGTGGGAAGAAAGAGAACCTTACCTCATTCATCTTCTTGGCCGAAAGTTAGAGGAAGAAACTCCATTGTTGGAGCTTGAAATTTCGGCAATTTGGAGCTTAATTAGGGGTATGTATTTTGCTTAGTTTTTGATAATTTTTACATTTTGGAATGGTTGCTTTGAATACTATACAACCCATGTGGAAATTTTTGAGATTTTGGCACTTTAAAATTCGGCTATGGTTGTATAGGCATGGTTTGAAATGTTTGATAGTAGATTTCAATTAGTATGTGTTAAATCATCCTCTTTTGAATTAGAAGTTGTGATGAAATTGGATGTTAGGGATTTATTTGAAAAAAAAATATTTTGAAGGACTAAAACATGAAATAAATGAAATGCATGAACACATAGGGCTATGGGGAAGATTCGGCCAAGCTATAGTGTTGGAAAATTTTTCATATTTTGTGTTTTGTGCAAATTGGACCAATTTGTAAAAAAATGGGAAACATTAGGGGCAAAATGGTAAATTGCCCATTTGCGTGTTTTGGGACTAAATTGAGATGAAATGCGATTAAATGAGCTAAATTTTAATGTGTTTTAGATCAAGAGCAAAGAAAAATAGAATTAGACTGGGGAAAGACGAAGGTTCTCGAATAGCTGATTCGCACGGACTATCAACAACCGAGGTAAGTCATTTAGTTAAATCGTGTCAAAGAATTAATTATGGTTATCTTGAATATTAAAAATTGATGGATGTTAGTATCCATTTACATCATGGCCGAATGTATATTGACATATTAGGTTGATGATTTATGTTGAGTATGTGATGGGAATTGTTGGATTGTATAATGATAAAATGGTTTTGTTGGTCCAATGTGAGTGAGCCCAATTGAATTAGATGAGTTTATAATAGTTATGAAGTGTGTTGGTAATGTTTAACTGTATTGACGTGACTCGGGCTTTTACGCCTAGCAGGCCTTGTGCCGGTGTTATTTATCGGGCTTTTACGCCTAGCAGGCCTCGTGCCGGTGTTACTTTTCGGGCTTTTACGCCTAGCAGGCCTTGTGCCGGCTTTTACGCCTAGCAGGCCTTGTGCCGGTGTTATTTATCGGGCTTTTACGCCTAGCAGGCCTCGTGTGGTGTTACTTTTCGGGCTTTACGCCTAGCGAGGCTTGATGCCGGTGATGTATTTTACAAAAGAGAAATCAAATATTTGTTCAAGACAACTTAAAGCTAATTTATTGAGTATATGGTTCGGAGTAAGCATGTAAGGTATGTTATGCTTAATATCACTTGAGTCGAATTAATATTATGAGAATTGTGTTATATGTGTTGAAGTTAATATTGATGGGTGTAATATGATGGAATTCGAGTTAGAATGTGCTATTATGGAACAATTGGTTTTCAAAGTATAAATGCTAAGAAAGGAGATTTTCATGCGATATGCTTATATGAATTTTAATGAAATGATTTCTACTTTACTTGGGTTATGGAATTTCTAGTATTCAGCCTTGTATAAGTAATTGACTTAAGTGCTTATGTGGAATACAATAAGTTGGAAGTTTAATTTCAATTATTTGTATGTTTTATTATCATGAGATTAGGACTTACTAAGCTAGTAAGCTTACTAGTGTGAAATGTTCTCCTTTGTTTTATAGATTAGGTGCAAGCTACAAGCTCGTCGGGATCGTTCGGAAAGTCGTCCACACTATCAAATTGTTTTGGTACTCTTTCATTTTGGTTTTTTCCAAAGAAGGCATGTATAGGAAAGACTTTATTTAAGTTTGACGAAAACTTTGGTTCATGTATGTAATAGCCATGCGAATATGGCTAAATTTTTAGTCAAGTATGCTTTTTTGGGACTTTTGTTATAAATGTTGGTGCTCTTTTAAATCGATGATGTTATGATATTATGCGAATGATTTAGGTATAAGCTAAATTGCGTAAATGGTTAAGATGCATGGATGGTACGAATTATATGTGAGTATATTCGGTTATAAGCTAGTAATCATATCTTGTAAAGAAACAGTCTTTAGTAACAGCAGTGATGTAGTTTTAAAAAATCACCAAAAATAGGATAAGTTGAATTAGAAGGTGAATGAGGTATAGAACCAAAGCTTATTGTGTCTATTTTGATATGAAAGAAACATAGTAGGCAAAGGAGTTTTATGTTATGAGATATTTAAATTGTAGTGAGACTTGATCTGAATGAGTTCGTGAATCCATGTTCTGTCTTGGAAAAATTGTTAAAAATTGTACAAAAATAATTAGGGAGCATGGTTTATATTTTTGAAATCCTTGATGAGTCTATTTTTTAATAGGAATAAACAAGAACATTATTGAAAATTTGTGCTATGAGATAAATGAGTTTTTGTAATGACAGGTCAGAATCGTCAACAGTGAAATAGTGGAAACTTTGATGAATAAACTGTACTAATTGGCCACATGAAAAATTCTGGAAAAATTATGGTAAATTCTTATAAGAGTCTAGTTTCAAGGAAAATTTACGGATCTAAATTTCGAGTTTTGCAACTCGAGTTATGATCAATTTAGTCAGCATGATGCAGTTTGACATCTTTAAATTTTTATGTTCCGAACTTGTAGTCGAGTCTTGTAATGCCACATACTCGACCCCGGCAAAGGTCTCGGGTAAGGGGTGTTACATTACCGAGGCCTATAACAGCATAAACACAATTTTAATAATTTAAAAGGACGGCATGCAATCAACCCAACACGAATTAAATTCAAGCTAAGCTGATTAAATTAACCATTCCAATAGCATAAATAATCATAAACATGTTTGTCAAAACAAAAACGAAATTTAAAGAGATAGGGAACAAGAAGCAAATCCGGTGTTTCTCCGTGGCTTGATTGATTGCTCCGTTCTTTGTCCTCCATTGTCCTCGGCTATCAAGGTGGCTTATGAACACTCTAATTGCTGCTAAATGATGGCTGAATAAGACCCCTTTCCCAAGGGGAGAAATCGGCACAAGAGCAAGGAAATAGGAAAATGAAAAGTTGAGAGAAAGTGAGAGAGGAGAAGAGAGAATGAGATGTGAATGAGGGATAAGGGATGAGGGATGAGAGATGAGGGATGCCTTGAATGATCAGCCAAGGGGTGTATTTATAGCTGAATGTGGCAGCTGAAAATTGCTAAAAATAGCAGCCAAAGAGCCACACCTTGGCCGGCCACCTATGTGGCAAAGTCAATGGCTTCAAGTTTGCTAAATATGGCTTGGGGCAAATCTACAAAGCCACTAATTGTGGAGGGGGTTGAATGCAACTTTGACAAGTCTTCAAGGGCTTATTTTCAAGCTTAATTAATCATATAATAGGCTGATTTGGGTCAGCATATGGACGGTTTGGGCGGCCCAATTGGTGGCTGGTTCGGTTCACTGAATTTGGTTCAACCAGTGCGGTTCAACTGGGCCCTTTTTCCATAATTAATTAATAATAATTTATTTAGCCCAAATTAAATTGGGAATAAATTAAAATTAATTAATTTATGATTTAATATTCATAATTGGACCGTCTTGGGCTAGAAATAAATGTGCCTCGATACTTCAAATTGCTTCTCGGGTTTATTCTTCGAGCGCAATGTTCACGAGCCAATTTTTGCTCTTTTCTGCGAATCATTAAAAATAGTCAAAATTAATCAAAATTTACTATAAAATGAATTAAAATTCATCATGTTCATATTTTTAACACAATTTAATTATTTTATAAGAATTAATTATTTTCTGAAAAGAATTTAATCGAAACTGCATAAATTTGAGTTAAAAAGGGCATGAAAAAGTGTATAAATTTTCGTGTTTCCACACCCCCCAAACTTAATTCATTGCTCGTCCCGAGGAATGTACAAAATTGAAAAGAATTTTCTCGGAAACACTTTTGAAAAACTCCTTCAGAACAACATTCTTCCCAAAATCATGAAATTAATATACTTATGCTCAAAAACAAGAAATTCGATAATTATGCTACTCAAGTATATATATCGTTCAAATTACATCCAACAGCTATTATAATAGCAAAATTTGACTAAATGTTTCTTAATAAAGACATGTTAACCCCTACCAATTTGATTTTAATCCCTTATTCAAAACTAAGCTGCAATCATTAAGCTTAACTGATGTATTCATATGTTGAACAGAGTAATTTCTCTCCACTAATGTAGGTAACATTGGAACTTTGAATCAATAGGTCTTTAACAGGGTTGTAACGTGGCTGGGCTTAGGGGTAGGTAAAAGATAGATAATTTTAGGTTTTAAAACCCTAGACTCAGCGTAAAATCGAACCTTCAGAATTTTTGCCCTTGATACACCAACTTATGCTCTTTCGTACATCTATTTTATTTCGAGTGCATGTTTCCCTTTTTTTTATTCAATTTCGAGCACTCGCTTTATGTACTACAATTTTTGAGTAATTGATACTTCTTTTCAACTCCCCCAAACTTATTTTCAAAGAATACTCTGAATAGTACTGAGTCTAGTGTTTGGGACATTTTTAAGATAATTAAGAGAAGTGATGGCTAACTTTGTAAGGGTTCAAATAAAATTAGGCCATAAAGTCTCAAAATTGGGTTTCAAAGGATAAAAATTTCATCATGGTTGGCTTGAAAGGCTCAAACGGTCCAAACAATAGTTGCCTAAATCATTTTCAATGTTCCATGCTTCCTAGGATTTCGCCTCAATAAATTACTAAGTCAATTCTAAAGACTTAAACTTTCATGCATGCCTAATTTTTCGTAGGGAACTAAAAAATTTTATGGTACGAATTTGCATGTTTTATTAAAAATACATTCATATCATTATTAAGCTAACATAATAACTTATTGAAATAATAGAACTTTATTAATACTGAAGTTTAGCATACTTAACAAAATTTCAACTTTTTGAACAAAATATATCCTAATTCATAATTAAAGGAAAGTTTTATTTTGAGTGGAATTAACTCAAATTTTCGGTCCCCCCTACTTAAAATGAACAATGTCCTTATTGTTTAAAGTGAATAGATACTATACACCAGGTAGGATTTTAGAAAAGAGGAGGTGAGTCAAATTGACTGCTTAAGTACCAAGCTCTCTCTAAATCCAATCCTAGACATGTATATACCTATTGCCACACTTTAGCTTTTGTGACTTGTTCAGATTTTATTCATGATTCCTATCTCTTATTTTATTGTGCAAAAATAAAAATTCCTAATTAACCTAATCCTAAAATAACTTAAGAATAAAATAAAGTTGAAGTCCTCCCTTTTTTATTTGTTTGCCGATCCCTCCGAGTTCGACTCATCTTTTTCCTTCCTCGACATTGGAGTCCATGGTTCGAGTATAAAGTCTGGAAATTCAGGCACAAAAATAAACGGGTTATGAAATACATATTTTAAATGCATATATGATTGAGTCATCCCGTATTTGTGAGGGTCCATGTGTTGCAGCATAGTCATTATACCAAACTGTTCACTTCGTAGAATGGTGCTAGATAAAGGGACTCTCAGTGTCGAACTTAACAAATCTGTTAAGGGTGGGTTCAGTTTTGGGCAGGTGGTTGAGTAGCCGATGGTAAGGTTTAGAGTTGAAGAGGGTGGCAATTTTAAGGATAGTTTAGGTACGGTAGTTGGTGACTTCGAATAAAGGTGTTTGGCGTGGTGATTCAGGGAGTTAAGGGCTGCAGCATTAAAGGATTAAGTGAGATGCACTATTCGGCTACTTGGGAGTGGCAGTGGAGCAAGGTAAAGGCTATAGGTTTATGCGAAAAAGGGTTCAGTATTTCCCTTTTTAGCAGTGTCTTAAGCCCAATCCTTTTTGGATCCTAAGCTCCTGTATTGAAAGTAAACTGAAATTAGTGCTTGGCTTAAAAGTTGACCCTTTATTTAACAAAACAAATACTTAAATTCTTTGGCCTACTAAGAAGAATATTTTTCGAAAAATTACATTAAATTAAATTCCCAAGAAAGACTGGAGGGGTCACAGATGGTCCCGCTTAAGTCGCAATCTCCTAGACAGAGTTTTAATTAATGTAATGAAGCCAAGAAAATTTTATCTAAGTCTACCATTTTATTCAAATAAGAAAGAAAACTAAAAATATAAACTAACGATAGAGAAAGTGAATAGAACTCCCTCCATTTTATTCAGGATCGTCATTGGCTATGGTGGTGTCAAATGGCCATTTGTCATACCAACTATAACCATCTAGGAAGTAATCATATTCTTTCCCATCAAATCTGTCCTACATCTTATTAGGGAAAGAAAACCCGTAATGATCTTTCCTGGTGGCCTTGTTTAACTCCCTGTAATTCCTACAAATCCTCGAAGCCGTGACTTGAATATCTGCAATAATCCATCCGACACCCTTCTTGTGCTTTTCCAAAACAACAAATGACTCTTCTTCTTGATTCTTGGTGAACTCAACTGAAATTATGATAGGTAAAAATGGAGATAAACCCAAACAATCATATTTCAAATGAGGAGGCAAAGTCTTCAATTCCAATTTGACTAGCTCTTCAATCAACAATTTTGGTTGTGTGTACTCCCGAGATAATAACTCTAATGATTCCAGTGGAACTTCCTGAGTGAATCCTTTCGTTTTAGCTTCTAACAAAGCCAAACATTCCTCGTCTTTATCATCACTTGGCGAATCTGCTAGCAGAATACATTCTAACGGATCATTTATAGAATTGAGCTCCAGCTCTGTAGAAGCCAGTGATTCAATCTTGGAAATAGCAGAACAGTCTTCAACTACATCCGGGGATTTAGCAGTATCGAAGTCATTAAAAGTCACCTTGTCATCAAAAATTTCTTTCAACTGAGTATCTCGTTGCTGCTTCTGGAATCGTTGAGGATATGGAAATGGTGGAATCTTAGCTTTAACTAGACAACTCTTCTGTGGAAATTTTTCTGCATCTGACAAGGGTGTTAGATAATAAGACCTAACTGGTTTAGAGTTTACCTCATCAAGAATCACTGAATCTGACTTCTGTGATACAGGAGTTTCAACACTTGGTTGAACTTCCTATTTGTCTTGAGATACAACAGGCTCATCTAGAACCTCAACCACCTTGGGCTCCAATGTCTTTCCACTTGGCAAAGAGACTGCTTTGCAATGTTCTTTTCCCAAAATTCTTGGATTTTCTGTGTCACTTGGTAAGGTACCCTGTGGTCGGATCCTAAGTTCAGTTGCAAGCTAGCCCACTTGATTCTCCAAATTCTTCAATGTAGCTACTTGGCTCTGGATTAAGGCATCATTCTTTGCCATGTATGCCTTCAGCAAACTCTCCAAGCTATTGGATGCTTCAGCTTGAACTGGTTTCTGAACTTGTTGCGGGAAGTTAGGCGGTTGGGTTGGTCTGGGTTGAGTGTAAGTGGTACTGGTTCCAGCCCCTTGATTACTCCAGGAGAAATTCGGGTGGTTTCTCCACGATGGGTTATAAAAATTTTATTGCAACCCTTGCCTTCCTCAGTTTTGGTTCTGATTACCAATGTAGTATACAGATTCTGGGTTCGACGGACATTCTTCAAACAAATGTCCCTCCCCACAATAGACACAGGCTATATTCTCAAATTGATTAGGCGGCTGTGCTGCAAAACTATTAGACCCATTAGTAGTAAGATTTTTAAGCATTGAGGATATTGATGATACCTGAGATGCGAGTGAAGTAAGAGCATCTACTTCATGTATTCCAGCGACTCATCTTCCTGACGCTGCTCGACTGGTTGGCCATTGATAATTGTTGCTAGCAATTCTCTTGATAATTTCATAAGCCTCATTATAAGCTTAGAAAGGAGAGCACCATTAGCAGAAGCGTCCACTACCATCCTCGTGTGAGCGTTGAGACCATTGTAAAATGTCTCAAGTTGGATGCAATGTGGGATTCCATGATGAGGGCACTTTCGTAATAACTCTTTAAATCTTTCCCATGCCTCATACAAGGACTCATCATCCATTTGGTGGAAGGCAGTGATCTCATTCCTCAGCTTAGCATTCTTGCTTGGCGAGAAATACTTCATGAGGAATCTCTAGGCTAATTCTTGTCATGTAGAAATGGAGTTCGGTGGCAATGAGTTCAACCAGGCACGAGCTCTGTCCCTTAGCGAATATGGGAACAGCTTCAATCGTAAGGCATCTTCGAGAACTCCGGCTAACTTGCAAGAATCGCTCACTTCCATAAATAGTCTTAAGTGAAGATGAGGATCTTCAGTAGGCATTCCACTGAATTGGCCCATTGTCTGAAGCATCTGAAACATGACTGGCTTCAGCTTGAATTGTTGTGCCTCAATTTCGGGTCTTCTAATACCCGGATTAAGGTCATTAAACACTGGCACGACATATTGTCTTAAGGCTCTATCCCTATCATCAGCTGTAACATCCCAAACCCGACATATGTGTTAAGGCTAGATTTGACATGTCACACAAAATAAATATACATTGATTCCTTTTTAAAACAGATTTCAAAATTTTGACGAAGTATTTATTGAATAAAAGATTTGATTGATAAATCGACAATTTGAGATGTAAGATCTTATAAATTGTAATTTTGAAAATATTGTTAACAGTTCGAGAAAATTTCAAAAGAAATTAAAAATATTTTTTGAAAAGAATTGATGAAAATCTTAAGAGTAATTTTTCGAGTTAAAAATATGAAAATTATTATGAAATCCTTTTTATATATTCATTTTTTGAATAAAACGTTTATTTAAGTTTTTAGAAAAAAATATAATCCCAAATTTGAAATACTTAAAGCAGTATATGAATTCATCCAACAATAAACAAAACAAAAATTAATCCAGAGTCCTTATTACAACCTTAATTCAAAATAGAAAAGTAATTAAAAGTATTAAAAGAAATCCAAATTCCAAATTTAACCTTTTTTAAGTATGGCCTCCACCAAGACATCCACGACCCAAGTCTCCATCATTGATCATTACCTGAAAGGGATAAGGAAAACGGGGCTGAGTTACTAGAACTCAATGTGTAACCCACTTACCGTTGTCCACTGGGCAAAAATCCATTAAGCCATTATTTGGGCCGAAGCCCATTCGTAATAATAAAAATGTATCGAATATAATATGCATATGAAATGCAATTCCCAAACCAAACCTGGTTTTCCATCCGCTACACACCACCCGCATACAACCAACACACACCGTAGGTGATCTTTAGTCAACCCACCCCGCCAACACACCAAACGTAGGCATTAAGCCATTTATATCAAATTTGTGGACAAGCCACCAGATTAATAGAATTTACATGGCATTGCCATTTTTCAGATTTGTGACTGAGCCACTAGATTTATGTAGCAAAGCTACCAGAACATCTCTTCATCATTATCCCATCCCATGCAAAACATGTATATAATGCATAACAATTCACAACAATGTATTCAAATATTTCTTACAAAAATTTATGGCCCATTATAACAATTTATCAAATTGGCCCATTAAGCAGAATATCATCTTGGCCCATTTCGCAAATTTTCAGATCGGCCCATATAACAAAATATATATAGTTTTGGCCCACATAGCAAAATATATCGTTTTGGCCCACATAGCAAAATATATCATTTTATCCCACATAGCAAAATATATCGTTTTTATCAATTTTATCATATGAGATCTAAGCCAATTTTTCCCGGTTTTACTCTAATACGATTTTAATCAAATGGTTTATTATCGATATGACATTAATCTCCAACCCACAGAAAATAGTGTGAGATTACACACCTGATTACGGTAAGCACTACGCTCTCTCGATCATCGACACCTAAAATTTTATAACGCCCGATTAGTCAACGTACGCGATTTAATAAATATACTTTAAAAAAAACGATCTAAAATTTTACCCTCGGGATCGTGAACAACTACAATTTGTCGGTTTTCCCTGGTTGACGGTCCACAACCCGGTGGGAAATCTCGAATCGCTGACGCCTCATGTAACATCCTAGATTAGGGGTTATGCGTTCGTGCATAATTCATGAGTTAGTAGGTTTTGGCAGTGTTTGGAAGTGTATTAAGGGTTTTTAGAACTCTAGGATGGAAGAGAAAGCTTTGGAAAATTATTGGTTTTTAAGTTAAAAAGGGGGAGCAAGGCCAGGGAGGCCTTAAAGGAAAATTTTGGGAGTTCTTGGACATAGAAATTACCTTGGTAAAGTGGCTGGAATGCGCCACTTAGGGCCTTGGAGAATGACGCCAGGAGCAGTGGGGAAGGGCCTTGGTTCGAATCACCTTGGCAGCAAGTAGTGTAATTTTATTTTGCTTTTGGCGTTAAGACAAGGAGGAAATTGGGCTAAGGAGGCTTTAAGAGGAATTGTGGGGAGTTTATGACACAAGGGTTGGCCTGGTAAAGTGGCAGCAAGGTGCCACTTAAGGCTTGGGCAAGTGATGCCTCACGCAATGGGTAGAGGGCCCAGGTTTGAGTTGCGAAGGAAGCAAGAATGAGCATTTTATTTTCGTGCGGCAAGAAGGCGCTGGGCTAGGGAGGCTTTAAAAGAAATCCTGAGTGATTCATGTCACAAAAAGCGCCTTGGCAAAGTGGCTTGGGACTCTACCTAAGGTGCTAGGAGAATTGCTCTAGTAGGTCTCATGTTCGAGTCTTGATGGCAGCATAAGCAGTGTTTTTTTTATTTTGGCGTCAAGTTGGAAGAAATTGGACGGCACATGGACTTTCAATTGGATGAGAATTGAATTTATTTCTCCTTTTAATTTTCGGCTAGATTAGATAAAGGTAGGATAAATGTTGATTTATTTTATTTAGTTTAGATGAGTAGATAAAAGATAATTATGGTGATATTTTATTTGAATAAGTAAGGATTAATTCAAGTTATTTTGAATGCGCTGATAAAAGGATAATTGTAGATTTATTGTATTTATTTTGAATAGGTGATTAAGAGATAAAATAAGAGATTAAATTGGGATTTGATAGTGGAGATAGGTGTGCCGAATTTGGGTAGTATAAATAGGGGATGATCAGCTCTTGGGATTTCTTTTCTTCATTCTCCTCTTTGACCGACAGTATTTAGTCAAAAGAGGTTCTCTTTTCCTCTCTTTTCTTTGAAGCCAAAACCGAATGTTGAAGTAGCCATATGTATCTTTTCTTCTTTGCTTTGTTCATTCGAAATCATCATCTTCCCCAAGAACTATTCTTTCTTCCATTACTTGACAAAAGCCGAAACCCCTCTATCCCTGTTCTTTATTGCCGAATCCTCTAAGCATAAATTCCCTCCACTTTGGCGTGATCTCTTTTCATCATTAAGGTGCCGAAACTCTTCCTTTTTGGGATCTAGAAGTCGTTTCTCTAAGGGTGCTGGCGTAGTGGTAAGTAATTTCTCTCCTTTGATAATCGGTTTTGAGTTTTCTTCATAAGCGTGCCGTAATTAAGAGTTTAGGCTCTAATTTCCAAGGTTGGCCGAATGGCCCTATAACTCTTATTAAATGTGTTAAGACCGATTGTAGGGGAAGGTACAGCCTAGCGCAAGAGATCTTTCTAGATTCTTATAGCCAACGTTTGTGGAAGTGATCTTCCGGGATTTAGTTAGTAAGGTAAGCAGTGTAAGTATTTGGCCAAAGGCCATTTTATTAGTTGTTAAGTGATGACCGATTGTGACTATGATGGTTTAGGGGCTAATCGGCAGGAATAAGCAAAGCCTTCGAGATTTGGTAAGAGACCAAATCGGCATTTAGGGAGGAGGAAAAACCCCGTTCATCGTGTTAGATTCAAGTAGTTCGGGATTTCGCTAAATAGTAAGGTGTGTGATTAACCCACCGTTTTCCGGGTATATGATATGTATGTGAAATGTGTATGTATTATGAATGTGCTAACTAGTGCAGTGGAAATTGTGATAAGGATACCCTCAAGGGGTATGTCGATAATCCGGTAAGTACCAAACCTGATGATATGTGATTATTAATATGAATATGTGATAATATGCTTGATGAACATGCTCATGGATCATTACATTGTATCATTATTTTATGTGGCATGTGCATGGGTGGGATATGATATGAAAGAAGGTACGGGTGTACTTCGAGTATGTGGTTTGATGTTAGCCTTGAGCTACATCGTGGATTGACGTTGACTGAGGTCACGTTGTGGATTAATTACGATTTAGTTCGCGTGTGTAATATCCTGAAATTGGGTCTAGTAGGATTGGGCCAATTGGACCTTGGGCTTTAGGAAGAATTTGAGTATTATTTGTGTTGGTTCGGGTAGGAATTTTGTGTGTTAGTATAGTCTTGTGAAGGCTTGATTCTATTTAGGAAGATAGAATATTTTTTAGTATGGTTTATTTAATGAAGTGGATTAAGTGAACTTGACACTTAAGTTAATTTAAGTGTTAAATTCTAACACAAGAGGAGTTAGTAGCATAGTGGATAAGGAGCTTGAAAGGTTGCTTGAGGGAAGTGGTTCGAGTTGCTTGGAAAGCATTTTGAAGACTTTATTTTTGTATCCTAGCATTGATGGACGGTCAAACTCTAATTATGATAGGTTGGACCTTAAGTTTTTGGTAAGTTGAATATTGGTTTAAGGAAAGCATCAAATTGGGGATAAGAATCTTAAGGTTATGGTATGATGAGGGGACAAAAGGCATGGATTATGGAGTGTTGTTTTGGAAACTCTTCTATGGCATTTCATGGACTAGGGGGAGTTGGCCGAATTTTTGGAAGGAATAGGATTAGGAGGAAATAAAGAGGAAATTGTGGGATTTGTGATGAATATGTGAGTTGGATGGCCATGGGGGATTTCTTTGATGAC
This sequence comes from Gossypium sturtianum, assembly GCA_025698515.1. NCBI lineage: Eukaryota > Viridiplantae > Streptophyta > Magnoliopsida > Malvales > Malvaceae > Gossypium > Gossypium sturtianum. The sequence continues at coordinate 65,258,749 of CM046950.1, read as the reverse complement.
CATTTCGGTTTTGTGAGTAGAGGGGAGTAGCCGAATTTCTCTTAAGGAGTTTAGGTGTTTTCTTTTCGGGTTTATTCTTCTTTCTCTAGTGTGGTGCAAAAAATCCTAATGCCATCAAAGTGCCATTTTTGTGCATAAGCCATTTAGTTTCGGTTTCCCTTCTATTTGTTTTGTGTTCGAAACTTCAAAGATCATTAAGGTCACTAGCGATTTCTTCTTCTCTCTATTTGCTAGTTTGGCCGAATCTATCTCCTTTCTCAAACTCCTTCTTTTCCTTGATAGCCGAGTTTGTCATCACCTTTAGTAAGGCTTGGCTGAACCCTATAGCCTCTTTCTCTCTTGTCTTTGCTTGAAATTTTAAGAAACACCATAGCCGAATCCTCTTAGCATTCAACTCCCTCCACTTTGGCGTGATCTCTCTCTCTTCACCATTCAAGTGCCGAAATCTTTCTCTTTGGGACTTGAAGTCGATTCTCTGAGGGTGATACCATCGATCTCTTGCTCTTAGTTTCGTTTTAAAGTGTGAAGTGCTCGCATAGAGGAGTCTTTTGGATTCGATTCTTCAAGGTAAGTAAGTGTAGCATTCGGACAAGGGCCATTCTTATGGATTATTACTTAAAGACGGTTCTAACTTAGGTTGTGTAGGAAGGAGTTCAACAATCATAGGAGTGCAAATCGTTAGACGTGGGTTTCGGATTTGATTGATTGTGCCAAAGCGGTGCGTAGTTATCGACCGTTCTTTTGTTGTGTGTATGTGTTTTAATATATAAATATGTATATGATGTGCATGGTAGCCGAATTAATGGCTAAAAAGGGTGGATGCCTATGTTGGGTAATCAATTGACAAGGTCAGTATTTTATGATTTTAATTTACATATGATCTATGTATGAAAATGTGATGGCATGTGATATATGCTTATTTTAATGATATTGTGGCATGATACATGGGACTTGGGATGTGACTATCGAAGGAAAGGGTGTACATTATGTACGTGGTCCGATGTTAGCCTTGTGCTACATTGGCGCTTGATGGTGGCTATGTGCTTCATCAAGGGAGGTGTTGGCTAGGTGCCCATCTCGGCGGATGATAGCTGTGTGCATCACCGTAGATTGAGGATGACCTCGAGTCACCTTGTGGATACAGATATGTGGATCATTATATGATCGGTGGCTTAGCCACGGTCTTGAGCAGCAAGTCTGCCGAGGTAAGTTATGTGGGATCACTTAGGTGATCGGTGGATTAGCCACGACCTTGGGCGGCAGGTGTGCCGAGGTTGGTGTAATGGATGGAACTAGGTTGGGTTGGGCTTCATTTTGCATAATTTTGCATGGGGACTGTGTGGATATGGGCCAAGCCCATATGTGGGGACATGTGTAATAACTATGCACTGAGTCTGTGTGACTCACCCAATTTTTCTCAAACCTTACAGGTGATGCATAAAGCTTGGACCGAGTTGGAGTGGATACGAGGTGGCCCATGCAGAAGTTATTTTCCTTATTTTATATATTATATATATTTTCAGAATTTGCGAATATTTGGTTATTGTAATAAGGGCCATTTAAAGGTTTTGAAGTTTATTATTATGTTTTAAAGTGGATTGATAATTTTTATTATTTGGATATGTTTTATTTTTAGCAACACATATCTTAAAGATATATGTTAAAATTACAAATCGAAGGATTTGTAACAACTTGATTTTTATTTGGATTTATAAATATACAATGTTTTATTAAATACAAGAATTTTTTATATTTTCACTCTAAGTCAAAATATTTTTCAAACGTTTTCCGCAGTGGCATTCTAAATTCGGTCGTGGCGTATGGACCGGGTTTGGGGTGTTACAGTTTGGTATCAGAGCCCGGTTCAAAACTCGGCTTTGAGGGTTTTGGGCCCAAAAATATTTTTTTAGATGGGCTTTTCAATGATTTGGTCTTTCATAAATTTTTCAGGTTTATTCTGGCATGGCACCTATATCTCCAACCCGAAGTCCACCAGGTAAGTACCTCTGACTATTGAAGTGATTTATATATGTGAATGTTATGGGCTTATTTGGGCTCGTAGATTAGAATATTAGGACTATTGGACCGTAGGGCTAGTGCACTCAAACACATGCATAAGACTTAAGAACAATTGAACAAACCTGTGACTACGTCGCCGAGCTAGGGTGTGGCAACCATTGTGCGCATGTCTAGGAGTGGATTCAGTAAGAGCTTGGTATTTAAGAAGTCCGAGTGACTCACCTCCTCTTTACTCGAAACCTACCTGGTGCGTAGCTACGGTTCACCCTAACCAAGAGGACCTATTCACGGGCTAAACCCGATAACTAAAACCCGAAAGGGACTAGCCACACTGTTTTATAAAGATCTTAATTTTAAATTTACCAAATTACCCCTGGGTCGGGAATGGTCAGAAATACCTATAATGATGTGTTGAATGTTGTGGATGAATGTGGATGTGATTCTTTGAATTAGAATAGTGAACTTGAGATGAAAACTTTGATTGATGTGGGTTGACATATTCAAATGTCGTTAGTAGTCTAGTAGTGTTATTAAGATCGGAGTGCGCAGCAAGAGCGTAGTGCGGTGAGTTAGACTGTACGATTGATCGTTAGTAAGTAATTTCGAGGACGAAATTATTTTTAAGGAGGGTAGAACTGTAATATCCTGAAATTGGGTCTAGTAGGATTGGGCCAATTGGACCTTGGGCTTTAGGAAGAATTTGAGTATTATTTGTGTTGGTTCGGGTAGGAATTTTGTGTGTTAGTATAGTCTTGTGAAGGCTTGATTCTATTTAGGAAGATAGAATAATTTTTAGTATGGTTTATTTAATGAAGTGGATTAAGTGAACTTGACACTTAAGTTAATTTAAGTGTTAAATTCTAACACAAGAGGAGTTAGTAGCATAGTGGATAAGGAGCTTGAAAGGTTGCTTGAGGGAAGTGGTTCGAGTTGCTTGGAAAGCATTTTGAAGACTTTATTTTTGTATCCTAGCATTGATGGACGGTCAAACTCTAATTATGATAGGTTGGACCTTAAGTTTTTGGTAAGTTGAATATTGGTTTAAGGAAAGCATGAAATTGGGGATAAAAATCTTAAGGTTATGGTATGATGAGGGGACAAAAGGCATGGATTATGGAGTGTTGTTTTGGAAACTCTTCTATGGCATTTTGTCCATGAACATGGATGGTTTCATGGACTAGGGGGAGTTGGCCGAATTTTTGGAAGGAATAGGATTAGGAGGAAATAAAGAGGAAATTGTGGGATTTGTGATGAATATGTGAGTTGGATGGCCATGGGGGATTTCTTTGATGACCATTTCGGTTTTGTGAGTAGAGGGGAGTAGCCGAATTTCTCTTAAGGAGTTTAGGTGTTTTCTTTTCGGGTTTATTCTTCTTTCTCTAGTGTGGTGCCAAAAATCCTAATGCCATCAAAGTGCCATTTTTGTGCGTAAGCCATTTAGTTTCGGTTTCCCTTCTCTTTGTTTTGTGTTCGAAACTTCAAAGATCATTAAGGTCACTAGCGATTTCTTCTTCTCTCTATTTGCTAGTTTGGTCGAATCTATATCCTTTCTCAAACTCCTTCTTTTCCTTGATAGCCGAGTTTGTCATCACCTTTAGTAAGGCTTGGCTGAACCCTATAGCCTCTTTCTCTCTTGTCTTTGCTTGAAATTTTAAGAAACACCATAGCCGAATCCTCTTAGCATTCAACTCCCTCCACTTTGGCGTGATCTCTCTCTCTTCACCATTCAAGTGCCGAAATCTTTCTCTTTGGGACTTGAAGTCGATTCTCTGAGGGTGATACCATCGATCTCTTGCTCTTAGTTTTGTTTTAAAGTGTGAAGTGCTCGTATAGAGGAGTCTTTTGGATTCGATTCTTCAAGGTAAGTAAGTGTAGCATTCAGCCAAGGGCCATTCTTATGGATTATTACTTAAAGACGGTTCTAACTTAGGTTGTGTAGGAAGGAGTTCAACAATCATAGGAGTGCAAATCGTTAGACGTGGGTTTCGGGATTTGATTGATTGTGCCAAAGCGGGTGCGTAGTTATCGCACTGTTCTTTTGTTGTGTGTATGTGTTTTAATATATAAATATGTATATGATGTGCATGGTAGCCGAATTAATGGCTAAAAAGGGTGGATGCCTATGTTGGGTAATCAATTGACAAGGTCAGTATTTTATGATTTTAATTTACATATGATCTATGTATGAAAATGTGATGGCATGTGATATATGCTTATTTTAATGATATTGTGGCATGATACGTGGGACTTGGGATGTGACTATCGAAGGAAAGGGTGTACATTATGTACGTGGTCTGATGTTAGCCTTGTGCTACATTGGCGTTTGATGGTGGCTATGTGCTTCATCAAGGGAGGTGTTGGCTAGGTGCCCATCTCGGCGGATGATAGCTGTGTGCATCACCGTAGATTGAGGATGACCTCGAGTCACCTTGTGGATACAGATATGTGGATCATTATGTGATCGGTGGCTTAGCCACGGCCTTGAGCAGCAAGTCTGCCGAGGTAAGTTATGTGGGATCACTTAGGTGATCGGTGGATTAGCCACGACCTTGGGCGGCAGGTGTGCCGAGGTTGGTGTAATGGATGGAACTAGGTTGGGTTGGGCTTCATTTTGCATAATTTTGCATGTGGACTGTGTGGATATGGGCCAAGCCCATATGTGGGGACATGTGTAATAACTATGCACTGAGTCTGTGTGACTCACCCAATTTTTCTCAAACCTTACAGGTGATGCATAAAGCTTGAACCGAGTTGGAGTGGATATGAGGTGGCCCATGCAGAAGTTATTTTCCTTATTTTATATATTATATATATTTTCAGAATTTGCGAATATTTGGTTATTGTAATAAGGGCCATTTAAAGGTTTTGAAGTTTATTATTATGTTTTAAAGTGGATTGACAATTTTTATTATTTGGATATGTTTTATTTTTAGCAACTCATATCTTAAAGATATATGTTAAAATTACAAATCGAAGGATTTGTAACAACTTGATTTTTATTTGGATTTATAAATATACAATGTTTTATTAAAGACAAGAAATTTTTATGTTTTCACTCTAAGTCAAAATATTTTTCAAACGTTTTCCGCAGTGGCATTCTAAATTCGGCTGTGGCGTATGGGCCGGGTTTGGGGTGTTACAGCGTGGCTTGATGAGTGGCTATGTGCCTCATCGTGGTTGATATCGGCTATGTGCCATATCGTGGTTGATGAGTGACTATGTGTCCCATCGTGGTTTTGGTGTTAGCTACGGCTACATCGTGGATTGGCGCTGACTGAGGTCACGTTGTGGATTAATTGCGATTTAGTTTGCGTGGCTTGATGAGTGGCTATGTGCCTCATCGTGGTTGATATCGGCTATGTGCCATTTCGTGGTTGACGAGTGACTATGTGTCCCATCGTGGTTTTGGTGTTAGCTACGGCTACATCATGGATTGACGCTGACTGAGGTCGCGTTGTGGACTATTGTGCTTAATTGCACGTGGGCGGGCAGTGATTGCCTTTGGAGTGAAAATGAGAGGGTGATTTGATAATCCCACGTGTGTGGTAGGTTGGATAAGGGGTGTGTAGCGGATAGACCCTAGGTTTGGGTTGGGCTTCATAATTGCATGATTTCGTATGTGAACATATGTGGAAATGGGCCAAGCCCAATATGATATGTGGATTAATGTGGAAATGGGCAAAGCCCAAAGATATGAATGTAGATCGGTGTGGAAATGGGCTAAGCCCAAGATGTGGAAATTATGTGGTTAACTACCCTATTAGATGAATGTGATATGATTATGGGCCAAGCCGAATGTGATATCATGTGAATTTGATAATTGATATCCGATATATAAGTTAATGTGTGGTTAACATGTGGGTGGAATTCAGTGGACTAATTACACACTGAGTCAGTATGACTCACCCGATTTTTATTAAACATCGCAGTGATCGTGATTTTTGGACCGGGTTGGAGTGGATACAAAGGTGGCCATGCATGAGTAAGATTTCCATGCAGAAAGATATTTTAATTAATTAAGTAGTTATATTTTCAGCATTTTGATTAAGTGTTTATTGTAATAAGGCCCATTAAAGTGATTGAACATTTTTATTATGTTTAAGCTAGACGACCATTAAATTATTATTGGGAAGTGCTTTTAATTTTGGCAACTTATATTTTAAAAGCTTATAATAAAGTTTTAATTTGGATATTTTTATCAAGCTTATATTATTTAGAATTTTTAATTGGACATGGTTTTCAAATGACAAAGTTTTTAATGTTTTTCCTAAAAGTGAAATCAGTCTTCAAACGTTTTTTCGCAGTGGCATTTCAAATTCGGTCGTAACGAATGGGCCGGGTTTGGGGTGTTACACCTCAAAATTGTGAATGACCTCGAATAATTTATTCTCGCCGGATAAGGGTCCAAAACCCGGAGGAAAGTCTCGAATCACCGAAACGACCCTTCATTTGAATTTAGGAGTAGGGATCGTTAATCCGCTCCTTTTGAGATCTTCACTCGACTTCCCATTCGAATCAGTACCACAAGTCGCCATTCGGTTAGATCTTAAACAATCGGTATTACGATAAAATATGGACTATCAAAATGGTGAAGATCGGCTTACCACTAATTTCCGAGTGACCAATGATTTGGTAGATTGAGCAATTTAACCCCTATAAATAATATCGGTTAATCAACACCATCTTATCGAATAAAGAATGATTTATAGAATCCTTGAATAACACTTACCTTAAAGATTTTAGAACCGACTTCTAGCAGTAATGCGATGACTTCGGAAGAATGAAGGTTCGGCCTTCCACAATATCACTACGAAGAAGAATGGGATCTTGTCTAAGAGAAATAAGTGATGATTTCGGTCAAAAGACCCTCCCAAGCCAACATATGGATTCGGTAATAGAAAGAAGAAAATAAAAAGAATTGAAAAGAGTACTTACCGATTGTTCAAGGGTGAGTGAAAACTTGAATGAAAAAGGAAGATCAATGAAAGAATGGAAGGTTCGGCTATAGAGAAATAGTGGACTCAATATTCGGCTATGGTGAAAAATATTAGAGTGGAAGTGATGCTTGAAGGATTTTGCGAAAAGAAAAGAAGAAGAGGAATGATGGATTAGTTTCGGTTTTCAAGAATGATGTGGGAACAAAGAAATGGTCTCAAAGTTTGTATCCATTCGGCAAGAAGAAAGAAAGAAATGGAATATGCCTCCTCAAGGTTGTGTAGGTTCGGCAAGGAGGAGAAAGGAGTGTGGAGAGAAAAGAGAAATGATACCAAAGTTGCCAATAGGGAATTGGCCAAAAGAACAAAAATTTTACCAATTGCCAATGACCAAATTCGGCTAGGAGGATGGGAGTTTTGAGAAAAAGACGCAATTGATGATATTGGTATTTTGACCAAGACTAACACTTTAGTCTCACCAAAACATCAAGCACAAAATTTGGCTATCACCCTAGCCCCAAACCGTCCACAGTCATCCCCCTAGGATAAAAGTTTGGCCACCCAAACTTTCCAAAACACTATCCACGAAATAAGCCTCTTGTCCCCCTTACTTACCTATTTCTTTTGATTCCTTTCCCCAACCTCAACCTTGCCTTATTCTTTTAGCCACCTTACCAAAAATAAAGAAGTCCACCTTACCATAAATACACCTTGGCCGACACTTTAAGGAAGGAATGCAAAAATAAAAGTCAAAATGCACACAAAGGGATTCGAACTTCTTCCCTCAAGGTAATACATGTGGCGCCATAACCTCTTTACCATATGCTCACTTATGCTAGTTATTTACTCATTTATTTCCATATGATTTAAGGTCACTTACTCCATCTCCTTAAAGTGCTAAATGCCAAAAGTTTTTACTAGGTCCAAATAAACCCCGAGCCTTCTCAGGACTTCCTAAACATACACAATTAATAATTTAACTAACTTAACACCAAAAACAATGCAACACATAAATTTCCAAATTTTAGGATGTTACATCAGCAATAAGGATAAGATTCTGAGCAGGGTTTGCTCCGTTTCCTTGATTCATATTTTTGAAGTTCATCTCTTCGGTCCTTCTCTGGTTCACTTGTCTTCTTCGCTGTCGAAAGGTTCGTTCTATCTTAGGGTCTACAGGGAGTAGGTCAATAATTTGGTCAATACTCATAAACACATGAAATAATCACAGAAAAATTAAGTAAGTAAAAATTTCAATAGAAAAATAAATAAACCAAAATGTAAAACAGATTCACAAATAATGGCTTTGAAAAATAGTCCCCGGCAACGGCGCCAAAAACTTGGAACGGTGGAAATGTGCAAGTGTACACAATCGTAACAAGTAATAAAGTGACAAGTAAATGTCGAGTTATCGTACCCACAGGGACTGTAAAAGAATTATTTATGAAAATGATTTCAAACACTTTGGTGAAGGGAAAATATTTGGATTTAAGAAATATTTAAAAACTAAAAAAAAACAAAGTAAAATAAAATAAAATAAAGCTCTAATGCACGATTTCAAAAGCTGATTTTAATCAAGATGATATAATTGTGTTGGATTAATTGCATTTCTTACCTTAGAATTATTAAACTTATGCTTATACTTGTTACGAATAAATAACGGCAACTCGGTAATTTTCTAACTTATGAACATATTTACAAATAAAAAATCCATTTATCTCTTGTACATATTCCTATGTCAATTCGACCGATAAAACAGATTTATAAAGGTAAACATGTTATTGCACATACATACTTATTAAATTAAACAATCTCTCGCATATTCCTATGTCGATTCAAATGATTAATTCAACCTAATAAGCATATAAAAGACTATGTGAGGTAACAAAGTATCCTTACCTTGAAACAGTTTAATCACAAAAATCTTGCAAGTTATGCAAGGCATATGTATCGCCAAATACAATGCTAATCTAATCTTCAACTACCTTAGAAGAATTAAACATGCACTGATTAAGTACTTTGTCCATTAATTACAATTCCAATGCGGTTAAATAATTAATTCTTTAGTTATCTAAACAATTATAATGCCAGAATAACTTAGGCATGATTTTACTTAATCAAGCATTTTACCGAGGCCTATAACAGCATAAACACAATTTAAATAATTTAAAAGGACGGCATGCAATCAACCCAACACGAATTAAATTCAAGCTAAGCTGATTAAATTAACCATTCCAATAGCATAAATATTCATAAACATGTTTGTCAGAACAACAATGAAATTTAAAGAGATAGGGAACAAGAAGCAAATCCAGTGTTTCTCCGTGGCTTGACTGATTGCTCCGTTCTTTGTCCTCCGTTGTCCTCGGCTATCAAGGTGGATTATGAACACTCTAATTGCAGCTCAATGATGGCTGAAGAAGACCCCTTTCCCAAGGGGAGAAATCGGCACAAGAGCAAGGAAATAGGAAATTGAAAAGTTGAGAGAAAGTGAGAGAGGAGAGGAGAGAATGAGATGTGAATGAGGGATGAGGGATGCCTTGAATGATCAGCCAAGGGGTGTATTTATAGCTGAATTTGGCAGCTGAAATTTGCTAAAAATAGCAGCCAAAGAGACACACCTTGGCCGGCCACCTATGTGGCAAAGTTGATGGCTTCAACTTTGCTAAATATGGCTTGGGGCAAATCTACAAAGCCACTAATTGTGGAGGGGGTTGAATGCAACTTTGACAAGTCCTCAAGGGCTTCTTTGCAAGCTTAATTAATCAACTAATAGGATGATTTGGGTCAGCATATGGACGGTTTGGGCTGCCCAATTGGTGGCTGGTTCGGTTCACTGAATTTGGTTCAACCAGTGCGGTTCAACTGGGCCCTTTTTCCATAATTAATTAATAATAATTTATTTAGCCCAAATTAAATTGGGAATAAATTAAAATTAATTAATTTATGATTTAATATTCATAATTGGGCCATCTTGGGCTGGAAACAAATGTGCCTCGATACTTCAAATTGCTTCTCGGGTTTATTCTTCGAGCAGTGTCTGCCGAGCCAATTTTTGCTCTTTGTGCGAATCTGTCGAAAATAGTCAAAATTAATCAAAATTTACTATAAAATGAATTAAAATTCATCATGTTCATATTTTTAACACAATTTAATTATTTTATAAGAATTAATTATTTTCCAACAAGAATTTAACCGAAACTGCATAAATTTGAGTTAAAAAGGGCATGAAAAAAGTGTATAAATTTTCGTGTTTCCACCGGGTCGAGCCCAACCAAAATTTTAGGCCCAATTGGTAGGCTCAGGCCCGGCCTGACCCGACTCGAAAAATAGGCTTATATTTTTGTCCAAGCCCGGCCCATATTATATATGCTAAACCCAAGCCTGACCCAACCCGTTTTTTTAAATATTTTATTACATAAAATAAATTTTAAAAATATAGTATATCAAATACACTAAAAAATTAAAACAAACAATTCCCCAAATTTATCAAATTGCATTAACAAATATTAAAAATTGGATGAAAACTTATTGTCATTTGTTGGATATATACCTCATTAACATTCATAATAATTAATTATTTCTTCTTTAAAAAAATTAACCATTTCTAATGTAATGATTATCTTTCTAAGGGAATAATAAATTTTACACAGAATGAAAAACAACAAAGTACAAAAATGAAAAACAACAAAGTAAATGATGGCATCAAATTTGTTTCATTGAAGTACATTAAAGCTAAAGGATAGTACATGAAATTTGATAATTAGTGAAATAACTTGGTAACTAAAACCAACCACACCAAGGTTATATTCTCATGCAAATGATGTTGGAAACCTGACAAAATTAAAAGTTCTCTAATATCCATATATCAAGAAAGATAGTAGCAGAAATTAGCACCCAACACCCAACGGTAGGAGCAGAACAATAGTGAAACAATACCCAAAATAGCACCAAAAACAACCTGCAAAATGTAATCAACCATTCAAAATATCTATATATATCAAGCAATCAACATATTTGATTTTATAACAAGCTATAAATTCTAAGGTAAATTATATACCTAAAAAGGAATTGAAGCATCATCGTCCTCATCATCCTCATCGTTATCGTCATTCTTATCATTGTTGCAATCAATTTCTAATATAAAATAAAAATAAATAGTTAATAAAATTGATAATATATTATAAAATTATAACAATAAAACGAGAATAATAATTACTCTTTGAAAATCCCTTAGCTCGCATCCAGTCATCAAAGCAAACAACGGCTTGAAACATTTTTGGTTTAAGGGAACTCCTCAAAGATGTGATAACTTTCTTCCCCATGCTAAAAGCCGACTCGAAAGCTACAGTCGATATTGGAATTGCCAAAAGATCACAAGCCAAAAATGAAAGTTCAAGATATCGAATTGAACTTTTGCTCTAATAATCCAGTACATCTATTTGGCTATTCAACTCAAGCTTTGGTTCTTCCAAATAAATATCCAACTGTGACCTTTCACTCTTAGCACTAGATTCACTTAAGTATCTTCTATAATCATCACTCTCATCACAATCTCCTCCCAAATCAACCCTATTAACATTGAGTTGATGCAAACTAGAATCAACATGATCATTATCTGAAACATTGGAACTCCCTGCCAAAGAGGAAGACATGGATTTGGAGTTCTTAACATACTCTTTAAACAAGAGTTTAAGATTGCAAAGAATGGTATGCATAAAGTCTGAAGCATGAGCACCGTAGATTGTAGTAAAGCAATACTAAACATAATTTAACTTGTAATGAAGATCTAAAATTGCAGCACATGACAATATGAAAGAATACTCACCCCAATATTTATTAAATTTCTCTTGCATTTGCATAACCATTGGAGTTAAAAACGAATTAGGACCTTTAATTGTATCAATTAAGACCTTGTGAACCTTCCAGAACCCTCTAAAATAAAGATTAGCCATTGGATAATTAGAACCGAAAAAAACACAAGTCGCATCATAAAAGACTGTCAAAATTTTACAAAGAATAGCAACATTTCCCCACTCCTCATTAGAAAGTGCAAATATTTGATAATCTTTATCCTGTTGGCCCCAATAATCTAACACATCTTTTTATAAAGAGCACATTCAAGCATCAAATAAGTAGAATTCCATCTCACACACACATTTTAACGTAACTTTTTGGTCACATTCAAATGAAAGCTTTTGTCGGCCACATCATAATTTTTTTCCTACGAATTCCTGACTTTTTTATGTACTTGATTCCATTTTGAATCTTACCAACAACATCATCAGTAAGTTTCAAACCAGCTCTAACTATAAGATTCAATATATGCGCACAACATCTAACTTGAAAAAAAGCACCATCACACAAAAGAGCTCGATTCGCACAAAAACGGATTTTTAGACAAGAAACCATAACATCGTTGTAAAAAGCATTATCCAGAGTGATGCTAAAAATTTTCTTGTGTATACCCCACTGAGATAAACATAAAATAAGTTCATCCGCTATGTTCAAACCATAACACGGAGGAGATAAAGCTCTAAACCTTATGATTCTCTTTTGTAGCTGTAAACGGAAAAATATATAGGATTTTTCCTATGTAATTTATCACCTTTTTACTTAAATCTGTTGTTAAAACTAAGTACTTTTTTAATAAATTAATGAAATATGTGAAAATATGAAATTAGGACATAGAAATTGTTAAAATGTGATTTTATACTTTATTATATAGTTTTCAAGCAATAAATGGCTTGTTTTATATTAATTTGAATATATTATACTTTTTTAAGACATAAAGTGGGCCATACATGATTAAATTAAATAATAAAATATAAAACTATATTTAATAATTCATTTTAAAATATTTCATTAATAATTTGGGTTTTAATTAATTAATTAAATTGGATAAATTTTATTCTTTGGTCCTCTAACTTGTTGATTTATTTTGGACAGGTCTGATAGCTTTGCTCGATTACAAAACCGTCCAAATTGGAAACCAAGTCAGCCCAATATTCGGCTACACATGGCTGTCCATTTAAACCATTCTTTGGTTTAATTACACAAGGTCCTTGCAGTGTTGAAGAAATTATAGATTTGCCCGAAGATTTACGATTGACCGAGTCTCAGTCCTGAGTTGTGTGGCATCCAAAATTGCTTAAATATCAAGTCAAAAGCCACTAAGCATGGCTGGCCACAATTTGAGGAGATTTGAAGAGGTTAACATCCACTATTTTTAACAAACTATCCCCCTCTCCTCACCTATAAATAAGACCCTCTCATTCCCTCATTCTTCATCCCTCAAGCATCCCTCAGTCATTCCTCATTCATTCTCATCATTCATCATTCTCTCTTCTCTCCAAATTCTCTTAGCCTTTTCCATTCCTACGCCTAGCATCATCTCTTCATAGATATTTTAGCAATTAAGCCTCTTAAAGAACCCTTGGTGTAACACCCCAAACCCGGCCTAGACGTTATGGCTGAATCTGGCGATGTCACATGATAGTGCTTTAGAAAACGTAGCTACAATAAAACCATTTTTCAATATCTCAGGCTACCGTCAAAAACGTGTCGTTGTTCATTCATTTTCTATTTTCAAAACATTACACGTTGCGGAAGCTTTTAAAATAATTTGCGTATTCGTGTGCATTTTGATAAAACATTTGTTTATTTTGAAAACTCGAGTGTTCCTACTTCTAACCGTAATACCATAAACGTCACAAATCCCAAATTTAAAACAAAATACGTGAAGGCCATATTACATAAAATTCCCCAAATATAACCAAACCATAAATAAAAATAGAAAGCCATAAAGGTCCAGTACCGTGGTCACCGCCGAGTCCTCCGCCACACCGATCCATCTACTGCTGGGGATTACCTGAACAGACTAAACAGAAAAGGGTGAGGTTTTGCAAACTCAGTGTGTAATCCCCACAGAAAACATGCATATAGTATCATATCAGAAAATAGTCATGTATTCACAGTTTCGGTCTGAGCCCATTACAAAAACGGTGTGGACCTTAGCCCACTCAGATACAGAATCAGATATAATCTAGGGCTTTAGCCCATTTCAGACATAATATGCAGATCAGATCAGAATAACGGAATCCTACCCACCAGCCTCTACACACCAACTCCGTCCAACCTTAGACACCATGTGGGGATAAAATCGACCCACCCATCCCTACACACCATGCTGTACCAAATGCGGCACATAATCAGAAATTTGCAGCTGAGCTGCCAGATAATAGGCTTAAGAGCCTCTCAGATACTTCCTCCAAATATCCTCAACCCACCTCGATGCAATGCAACATACATAAAATGTCATCCTAATATGAAAATAACAGTCCATACATTCAGATCAGTATACATTTAAAGTGTAACATGTTCAGTACAAATTGCACATAATCAAGCCACATATCTACGAGTCTAAGTATTGCTTATCGACCCTTCTTTAGGTTCACAGTCGACATGGGTGACCCGTGCAACCTTTCAGAACATTCCATAGAAATGGGCTCACATGCCCATGTGGCCTGCCTGTTTGGGCCCACACGCCCGTGTAGCCCATACGGCCCAAATTAGCCTTGGCCGTGTGGATCACACGGCCTGGCCCAGAATCTTACACGCTCGCCCGTGTGGGCCTACATGCTCGTGTGGCCTACACGGCTCAATTGGTTGAGCCCGTGTGTCGCACACGGCCTTGCACAGCCATCATACGGCCGTGTCACTTGCGCACGGCCTGGCTTGTCGATCACACGGCCGTGTGGTGACTTACAGTCTTGCACACGGCCTACCACACGGGCGACCACACACCCGTGTGGCATCGACAGAGAGGTTTTCGGCTTTCGTCGAAACCTTGTTTTCTGTGTTTCTGGGTACACACTTGGTTTCGATTAAAGGTAGAACGATTCTCGAGCACTTCAGAACATAAAATCGATAATCTCGAGTCCAAAATCAGTCACTTAAACTGAGCTGTCATGAACAGGTCAAACCTAAATCTCAATGAAAACCCTTACCTTTGAGCGGATACCGACAAACACGTACTTCGTTTGCACAGTTTAGGAACCACAGCCACTTACAGCACTCCTAAACACGGAAATACTCCTCTTTAGTAACCATTTAAGAGGAATAGATAAACTTAATCCAAAACATAACTTACCGACCGCGCGTTAGCATAGAGTGGAAAAGATGGAAAGGGAAACAGAAAAGAGAGGGGTTTGGGAGAGTAAAATTTTGACAAAGCCAAGGAGAAGTGGACGGCAGAGAAATTGGGGAAAAAGGAGAATGCAGAAGATTTTTTTTTGTTGGGAAGAGGAACAATGAACAGATTTTCTGATATTCCCCCTATCAACTCCCCAAATCTTTCCTTACTATCAGAATTTTTAGTCCAACACAAACACTCGGGATGTGACAGGAAAAAATAATACTCACGCAGGGATTCGAACTCCAGACCTCCACCAACCTCAACACTCCACTTACCCACTAGACCAGCAGGCCCATTCTGTTAATTACTTACACACTTTTACTTATAAGCCTACTAACTAGAGTTTGGGCTTTATTCATAAAAATACCAAAATTTGCCCAAGTTAAGCTTGAACTTGGGACCTCACACACACACCCAGAACACATAACCACTGAAGCATATAGATATTGTGTCTTAAAATTACAAAAGCCGAAATAAGAAAATCGGGGTGTTACACTTGGTCGGCCACCTTGGAGAGCCATTAGCAAAGGAGCAAAGCAAAGGAACGAAGGAGCCTCGTCAGTCAGAGTCTTGGGTGACAGCCACTCTGAATTGGGTTTAATCTTTCTTTTCTTTAATTTAATCTAAAGATGTTTGCTATGTGTTCTTTTTTCTTGTTTACAACAATGTTAGTTTAATTTTATTTAAGCTAGGATGATCGCTTTGATTAAATAATATTTATTTGATTCATGCTTATAATGTTTGTGCCTCAATCGATCATGTTTTCAATTAAAATCAAGTCAGTATTTCGTTCATACGTGATTGAAATGCAATCAATTATTGAGCGATCCCGACCGGATGACGCTAATGGACACATAATTGAAATGTGCATGCTTAATTTAGATCCTAACCCGATTAAATTGTAGGTTGCATAACAACTCGACCAAGCTCGTTATTCGCATAGTTTTTAGATTTGTGTGATTAAACTGTTTCAAACCCGACACGCCCCTGTTACCTCACACGAATGCGAAGAAATCCTTAGTAAATAAGGATCAGTAAAATGCGTATTTATTAAGTAAAGGATTCCGAAAGGACCTAATGTGGTTTCCAAACTCATGAAAGATCGAGTCGCCATGGAATGTTTTTTCGAATGTTATTAAGCATGTTGATAATAAATTGAGATTAATTAAAGTAATTGTCCTAGTTTATTTATGTTATAATTGTTGCAAATTGTGTTTAATTTTGCTAAAATCTATTTCATTCATATAGTTTGCATACTTAGGATAATCTGCATTAGGGATCATTGCATTTAGTTTAATTTATTTTAATCACCACTTCTCAACTATATTGTGTTTTTATTTACCAAATTGTTAATATAATTTTACAAATTAAGTGACTTAGCACAAATACAATCCCTATGGAGACGATAACTCGATACTTACTTATTACTTGATAACGATTGTGTACACTTGTACAAACCTACGCATTACAAGTTTTTGGTGCCGTTGCCGGGGATTGTCAACTGTTTCCATAGTCATTTCTTTTGTGAAATTATTTATTTTCAATTTGATTTATTTCTAACATTACTAACTTATTCTTTTTAATTTTGTGATTTTCTTTTCAGGTGTTTATGAGCATAGATCAAATTATCTATTTACTCCCTGTAGACCCTAAAATTGAGGGAACTTTCAGACAAAGAAGATGTGAACGAACAGCTCAAAGACAAGCCGAGATGGACCTTGGAAATCAGAATCAAGACCAAGGTAATGAAGCCGATCATGTACGAAATCCCATCCTCATTGTCGATTATAGGGATCGATGCATCAGACAATATGCTGTGCCACTTTTCAGTGAGTTAAATCCAGGAATTAAAAGGCCAGATATTAAGGCAACCCAATTTGAATTGAAACCAGTGATGTTTCAAATGCTACAAACGGTGGGCTAATTTAGTGGTATGCCAACGGAAGATCCACATCTCCGCCTTCAATTGTTTATGGAGGTGAGTGATTCATTCAAGATAGCCGGTGTGACTAAAGACGCACTGAGGTTGAAGTTGTTTCCGTACTCATTGCGAGATCGAGCACGAGCATGGCTCAATTCATTGCCACCAAGTCTTATATCTACATGGCAAGAATTAGCAGAGAGATTTTTGGTTAAGTATTTCCCACCTAGAAAAAATGCTAAGTTGAGGAACGAGATCACAACTTTCGAACAATTGGATGACGAGTTGGTCGTGTGTCGAGAGTCTTAATATTTATAAAATGAATGATCTAGCCTAAAAACTAACTATCACTACGATTGAGGCAAGTGCACCTATCGAAAAGTAGTATAGCTTAGTGGCAAGACCGGAATGTCAAACCCAGAGGAACCAAAAGTACTAATACTGACTTTCTTTTTATTATTTAGCCTAAGAATTAAGGGAATTGTTATTTAATCTAAAATTAACTAACTACTAAGCTAAAGATACTAAGACACAGAGAATGAATTGGGGAAAATACTTGTGGGAAAAACCAATTGATTAAGACGATACCCAAGGAAAAATGCACCTAGACTTCACTTGTTATTTAACTCTGAACCAGACAATTTATTCACTTGACTTTATCCGTAGGATTCCCTAATTTATATTAATACCTCTCTCGAGGCTACTAACGTCTAACCCTAGGTTGATTAATTGAAATCACTTTCTAATTAAAACCCCTAGGATTGCATTAACTCGATCTATGGACTCCCATATTAGGTTTGACCCTAATCCGCAGATTTTAAATCATCCTATCTCTAGGGTTGCGATCAACTCCGCTTAACTATGCTAGATCTACTCTTAAGCAGAGAATATTCCTCCACTGCCTAAGCACATTAATACTTGAATCAATATCCTGAAATATCAAAACAAGAATTAAGAACACATAGTTAAGAACAAATCAAGTATTTATCATATAGTTCAGAAAATAATAACAAGATCCGTCTTAGGTTTCATCCCCTCGTGTATCTCGAGGGTTTAGTTCATAATCATAAAAGAATACATCTTAGAAGAAAATATAAAACAAAACATAAGAAAACCCTAAAACCGCCTGAAGGAATTGAAGGAGAGATCCTCCGTCTTGAGTATGATTTCGACTTCTTGAGATGAATCAACTGGCTTTCTTCGAGTAAATCCCACAATGCTAGCCTCTCTGGCTTGGCTCCTTGGCCTAGCTGGACCCCCCTCAAGGTTGGCCTTTAGGGTGTTTATATAGGCTTTTGGAATGTCTTTTTTTTTCCTCTAGGTACCCTATTCCGAGTGAAATTCCTCTTTGTCACGGTAGGGGCACGCCCGTGTGAAACGAATCCAGGTTGTGGTCGAGCCTGCTAAAGGGGCACGGCCGTGTGGCTTGGGCCCAGGCCGTGTTAATTTCCTACTTTGGCCTATTTGGTCCGTTTTTAGCCTGTTTCTCGTTCTTTTCATCCTCTTATGCTTTCCTAAGTATAAAACATGAAATTAAAGGATTAGGAGCATCAAATTCCACAAGTCAAGGGATAAATCATCCAAAAGTACGCTAAATGTGGGATTAAAATATGTATATATATTACGGTTTATCAAATACCCCCACACTTAAGCATTTGCTTGTCCTCAAGCAAAAATCTCAACTCACAATTAAGAACTAACTTTCCTCAGTTCATGATTCTCATTAACAATGTCTCATCATAATTCATAGATAATTCATACATGGATAATTCAACTCAAAGAGTCCTAAAGATTCAAAAAATCTAAGTCATATATTTTTGTAGCATGAAAACATAGGTGTTTCCCCTCATCTAAATAATTACCTCTAATTCAAAATCGACAAAAATTGACATTCTCACTAAAGGTTCACTCAAATCACTCAAAGTGTTTAAGGTTCAAAAATAAGCACTCAGAAGTCGAACATGAAAAGTTAATCCCATAGGCTTGCATGAAAATCAAATCTCCACCACTGTAAAATGATATGATACACAAATCAAAAGGTCTTTTATGGGTTGTAACGGGACTTGGGTTAAAGGTGTGGATAAAGGCTGAATTAGAGGGTTAGAATCGAGATTGAATTGACAAATTACCTAACTAGAAACAACGAACTGATAATGAATAATTACATCATTTGAAAACTTGTAATACTAATAGCACGAGCTTCTTTCTAAGGATGTGAATTTAACTATTTTAAGCTCACAGAACATAGAACTAATGATGAATAGATTTTCTAACATTTTTTTAAGAACAAATATTTAAGTACAATAATATAGAATTTGATAACTGAAATAAAAGAAATAGTTAAGTAACCAATCAAATCAAATCTCGATATAAGGGTAGTCAAAAGAGATGGCGATAACAAATACAAAGTGGGTTTTGGGTTAATATTAATGGGTAAGTCAAGAATTGGGTTGTTAGTCTCAAAAGGGGTTCACTAGGGGTTAATTATGAAGGTAGGCTTTTTATGGAGTAAGTGGGTTAAAACCTCAGTGCCTTCATCATCTTAGTATATCAAATCAAATTTGTGGTCTCGACATGTATAATCGAAGCAAGTTCTAGAATAACAAATCAATGTTGACACACTCATAATCAATAAAGTGAGCAAGAAAAAGAATATGCTCTAAAAGGCTCAAGATCTCACAAAAATTATGGGCTTTTGATGTCAACCTTGTAAATTTCAAACTTCAAAGTAATAGTTAGATTCAGGTAGACAACCTAACAAAATTTTTGAAAATAGACTCATCATGCTTGATTCTCTAGTCCCCTAAAGTTTAAATCATCACTGCACAATTATCAATGACTTAATCCAAAACATATCAATAAAAATCATAAATTAAAGGAAATTTCATTCTAATCGTAATATGAGAAAATTTACTTAAGAACAAGACATAATTCAGGGATTTGAGAATAATGCAAAAAGTTAGGAACTTTTTCAAAATAAAGTTCACCCCCCCACACTTAAGATGTACATTGCCCTCAATGTACAAAGATATATATGAAATCATAAGAGATAGGGAGAAGTGAAACTTCTTGAATTTTGGATGGATCCTTGAGTTGGAAGTGTAGAAATTTTATTCGGAGGTGAAAGATAAGTTGGAGGAGGCATGGCATGTTTTCCTCAGTATAGATGATTATTCCAAAGTTTTACTTTAGGGTTTTAAACTGTGAGACAATCATTAGGTTTGAGGTGGGGTGAGGGTTGTCGCCTTTGAGCGACTAGGATCGTAAGTGGCCGAGGTGGGGGCTATATTATACCAACATCTCGCAGGAGAGTTATGGATGTGGCGATGGAGTTTCGCAAGATCATTTTCCCTCATGAACTCATCCGTGTAAAGGCCCAGAGCAACTCCAAATTCGGGGACACTCATTTCGCGAACCAAACCACCTAGGCAAAATTGGATGGTGCCTGGGTGGTCATGGTTCGTCATTACTACCTGAAAATGAAAAGTGGAGCAAAGCTCTAATGTTAGTTCGAGGTAGGTGGGCTCGACAATACTGAAGAACCGCTCCCAAGGGTCCGTGGTTAGTAGGGCCAGAGCATCATCAGTGAGTTGTATTTGTTCCAGGGTGGCCCAGTCAATACATCTGCCTTGACTGAGAGGTTGCACTCGTAGGATCTGAAAAAGTTCCTCTTGAGCTCCAGGAGGAAACCGTAAGAATGGGTGTCTTACTTCGGCCAATGCGCTGGCTAATGACGAGCCGGGTCCCTTTCGTTTTTTCGAGACAGGGACAGCGGTTTTCTTGCCTCAGGAAGACGACATTATGTTTCGATGGAGGTGGGGAGATGGCGCACGGTCGTGGAAGGATGCGCGGGCGTGGTAACATCACACGGGCGTGGACTGCGTGTGGATGAGGAAGAGAAAGAGAGAGAAGGGAGAGAAAGGAGTGAGGGGAAGTGAAGGGAGGAGAGGAAAAGAGTGTCGGTGGTCGGATTGGGAAGGGAAGTGGTGGTTTCTTGTTTAAGAGAAACGACTAGGGTTTGGGGAGGGGAGATTTTTGGGGGAGACGGGCGTGGGCTGCTTTAAATAGGGGGTAGGGAACACGGTCCGTCGCCACGTCCGTGTTCCATTTATTTGGCCCGTGTGTTTCGAGAAATTTAAATTTAAGCGCGTTTGAGGTGTAGTCCACGCCCGTGTTCCTTGGGCATCTTGAGACACACGGCCATATCACACGGCCATGTGCTATCTTGTTCGCTTTTACCACGCCCGTGTAGAGGGGCCTACGCCCGTGGTTTTTTTAATCAGTGTCGACTAAGGCCTTGAGGCATGGGCGTGGCTCACACCCGTGTCATTTTACTTAGAATCGACCACAGTTTTTGGGCATGGCCGTGTCGCACGCCCGTGTCGATTAATCAGTATTGGCCATGGTTGCAGCGCATGGGCGTGTGGATTTTTCGCAGCCCGTGGTCTTTAGGCAGTTTCGACCACGGTCGAGTCACACGATCGTGGCGTTTAGTGAAAGCCCGTGTCTTGGGGAAAAATTTTTTGTCTTGTTTCTGCACAATCTCCACAACGCCCATGTACTCGTTCGTGGTGTCCACACGGCCACGGCCACGCCCATGTGCAAGGCTGTGTGGTGGGGAAACCTGCGCTTTATTAAATTGATTAGTTTGTAGTTAGGTGCTAAAAATTGAAAATATGACATTAGTGAAGTTAGTGCTTGGGTTGCCTCCCGAGAAGCACTCTTTTAAAGTCTTAATTTAGACTTACCCTGTTTTCATTTATAAATGAAGGTTCACAGAGCCGAAGCTCCTCTCTTATATCCCTAAAATCTTTACCATTATAAATTTTCAATCGCTGACCATTTACCTTGAATGTGCCATGAGTTGGATGAGTTACCTCGATTGTGCCGTAGGGAAAAATAGTTTTGATTATGAATAGACCTGACCATCTTGATTTCAGCTTTCCAGGAAACAATTTGAGCCTTGAATTGTATAACAGGACTAAATCTCCTACTTCGAATTGCTTTGGTTGCTTTAAGCGAGCATCATGGCGTCGCTTTGTTGCCTCCTTATATAGTCATGAGTTCTCATAAGCATTAGCTCGCCATTCATCTAGCTCGTTCAACTGCATCATTCTCTTCTCACCTGTAGTTTTAAGATCGTAATTTAAAAATTTTATGCCCCCAAAAGCTTTGTGCTCTAACTCAAATGGTTGGTGACAACTTTTTCCGTAGACAAGTTTGTATGGGGATATTCCTATGGAAGTTTTAAACGCTGTTCTATAAGCCCATAAAGCATCGTTTACTTTTAATGCCCAATCTTTCCTATTTAATTCAACTGTTTTCTCTAGAATACGCTTAAGTTCTCGATTTTCTACTTCCACTTGTCCACTGGTTTGAGGGTGATAAGGGGTAGATGTTCTGTGGTGTACTCCATATTTCTTTAAGACCTTGTCAAATTGAGTATTACAAAAATGAGTACCCCTATCACTAATAATTGCTCTGGGTGTTCCAAATCGAGAGAAGAGTTTTTTAAGAAATCTCACTACCATTCTGGCATCATTAGTGGGTAAAGCTTGAGCTTCCACCCATTTTGACATATAGTCCACTGCTACTAAGATGTATTTATTCCCAAATGAACTAGGGAATGGCCCATAAAATCAATACCCCATACATCAAAAATTTCGCATGATAGCATGTATGTTTGAGGCATTTCATCGCGTTTAGAGATATTACCTGTTCTCTGACATTTATCGCATGAAGTAACATACCTGTTAGCGTCTTTGAACAAGGTAGGCCAATAAAAACCTGATTCAAGCGTTTTTTGTGCTATCCTGATCCCACTGTAATGTCCTCCTGAAGGTCTTGAATGGAAATGTTCTAAGATTTTGCTTGCTTCTGCTTTTGTAACACATCTCCGAATTACTTGATCTGCACATATACGGAAAAGAAAAGGATCCTCTCAAAAATAGTTTTTCGCATCAGCAAAGAATCACTTCTTTTGCTGATGTGTTAACCTTTTTGGTAGGATATTAGCAACTAAGTAATTTGCAATGTCTGCAAACCAGGGTACCTCGGAGTTAGATATAGTGAAAAGTTGTTCTTCAGGAAATGAGTCATTTATCTCACTCTCATCTAGTTCTTCAATATGTGGATTTTTAAGCCTAGAAAGATGATCTGCTGCAAGATTTTCACCTCTTTTCTTATCTTGAATTTCCAAATCAATTTCCTGTAAGAGTAAAATCCATCTTATGAGTCGAGGTTTTGCATCATATTTAGTTAAAAGATAACGAAGAGCTGAATGGTCAGTGTCAACGACAACTTTAGATAATATCAAATACTGTCTAAATTTGTCAAATGCAAAAACCACAGCTAGCAATTCTTTTTCTGTGGTGGTGTAGTTTTCTTGTGCGGCCGTCAACGTTTTGCTAGCACAATAAATTGGCTGAAAATGCTTATCTTTCCGCTATCCCAAAACTGCACCTACTGCAAAATCACTCGCATCACACATTAGTTCAAAGGGTAAATTCCAATCAGGTGCAATTATAATTGGAGCATTTATTAATTTATTTTTAAGGGTGTTAAATGCATCTAGACATTCCTGATCAAAATCGAAAGGCACATCCTTTTCTAGTAGTTTTGTTAAAGGCTTAGCTATTTTAGAAAAATACTTAATAAATCTTCGATAAAATCCAGCATGTCCTAAAAAGCTTCGAATAGCCTTAACTGAACTAGGAGGAGGTAATTTTTCTATGGTTTCAACCTTTGCTTTATCAATCTCAATCCCCTTACTAGAAACTTTGTGTCCTAAAACAATTCCCTCTTGAACCATGAAGTGACACTTTTCCCAATTTAAAACAAGATTCATTTCCTCACATCTCATTAGAACTTGTTTTAGATTTTTAAGGCAAAGGTGGAAACAATTACCAAATACTGAAAAATCGTCCATAAATACCTCCATAATGTCTTCCACAAGTTCATTAAAGATGGCCAGCATGCAGCGCTAAAAAGTAGCAGAAGCATTACATAATCCAAAAGGCATTCTACGATAAGCAAACGTACCGTATGGACATGTAAATGTTGTCTTTTCTTGATCCTCAGGGGCTATTGGGATTTGGAAGTAGCCGGAGAGTCTGTCTAGGAAGCAGTAGTACATATGCCCAGATAATCTTTCTAACATCTGATCAATAAAGGGTAAAGGGAAGTGATCTTTTCTGGTGGCGTCGTTCAACTTTCTATAGTCAATACAGACTCTCCAACCTGTGACTGTTCTTGTAGGAATCAATTCATTCTTTTCATTGGCTACAACAGTCATGCCTCCTTTCTTTGGAACGACCTGCACAAGACTTACCCAAGTACTGTCAGAAATAGGATAAATTATTACAGCATCTAGAAGTTTAATTACCTCAGCATTAACAACTTCTTTCACGTTGGGGTTCAATCGTCTTTGAGGT
The DNA here is from genome assembly GCA_025698515.1 of Gossypium sturtianum. NCBI lineage: Eukaryota > Viridiplantae > Streptophyta > Magnoliopsida > Malvales > Malvaceae > Gossypium > Gossypium sturtianum. The sequence continues at coordinate 65,234,248 of CM046950.1, read as the reverse complement.
TGCACACATGGTTTATACTCATCTTCCATTAAAATTTTATGGGTGAAAAATGATGGGCTTATTCCTTTAATGTCAGAAATTCTCCAAGCTATGGCTTTTTTATGTTCCCTTAATACCTGTAGCAACTCGTCTTTCTCTTCGGGTTCCAGTTCTGAAGAGATGATTACTGGTAGCGTAGAGTTATCCCCGAGGAATGCATATTCTAAGTGATTTGGCAAATATTTTAATTCTAATTTCGGTGGCTCATCAATAGAGGGTTTTGTTTTAGTTCGTCGTTGATTTCAATGTCCTCTTCTTTCTTTTGTCTAGAGAAAGATGTATTAGAATTCAACTCATCGGTATCATCATCTACCCCCTCACCTTGGGTAAGACACAGTTCCATCGTGTCGTCATGTATGATTTCCTGCAAAGAATCTTGAATAAAATGATCAATGGCATCAATAAAATAACAGGAATCATCTTGTTCTCTAGAATATCGCATAGCGTCGTAAATTTGAAAAATAATTTCCTCGTCACCTACCCTTAATGCAAGTTTACCATCACCTACATCAATAACAGCCCTAGCAGTAGCTAAAAAAAGGCGCCCTAAAATTAAAGGTACCTCAATGTCCTCATCCATGTCTAACACAACAAAATAACAGGGAATATAAATTTATCAACTTTTACCAGAATATCTTCGATAACTCCCTTAGGATATTTAATAGATCTGTCAGCTAACTGAATACTCATCCTAGTGGGTTTTGATTCCCCAAGACCAAGTTTCTTAAACATTTTATAAGGCATTAAATTAATACTGGCACCTAGATCAGCTAGTGCTTTCTTAATGTTTAAACTACCAATTAAACAGGGAATAGTGAAACTTCTTGGATCTTTCAATTTGGTTGGTAGCTTGTTTTGGAGGATGGCTGAACATTCTTCATTAAGTTCCACTGTTGATATCTCTTCAAACTTCCTTTTATTTGTTAGAAGCTCTTTTAGGAATTTTACGTACGTCGGCATCTGCGAAATAGCTTCAACAAAAGGTAATTTTATATGTAACTGTTTAAAAAGTTCAAGAATTTTACCGTATTGTGCGTCTAAGTGGTGAGTGATTCATTCAAGATAGCCGGTGTGACTGAAGACGCACTGAGGTTGAAGTTATTTCCGTACTCATTGTGAGATCGAGCACGAGCATGGCTCAATTCATTGCCACCAAGTTCTATATCTACATGGCAAGAATTAGCAGAGAGATTTTTGGTTAAGTATTTCCCACCTAGAAAAAACGCTAAGTTGAGGAACGAGATCACAACTTTCGAACAATTGGATGACGAGTTGATCATGTGTCGAGAGTCTTAATATTTATAAAATGAATGATCTAGCCTAGAAACTAACTATCACCACGATTGAGGCAAGTGCACCTATCAAACAGTAGTATAGCTTAGTGGCAAGATCGGAATGTCGAACCCAAAGGAACCAAAAGTACTAATACTGACTTTCTTTTTATTATTTAGCCTAAGAATTAAGGGAATTGTTGTTTAATCTAAAATTAACTAACTACTAAGCTAAAGGCGCTAAGACACAGAGAATGAATTGGGGAAAATACTTGTGGGAAAAACCAATTGATTAAGACGATACCCAAGGAAGAATCCACCTAGACTTCACTTGTTATTTAACTCTGAACCAGACGATTTATTCACTTGACTTGATCCGTAGGATTCCCTAATTTATATTAATACCTCTCTCAAGGCTACTAACGTCTAACCCTAGGTTGATTAATTTAAATCTCTTTCTAATTAAAACCCCTAGGATTGCATTAACTTGATCTATGGACTCCCATATTAGGTTTGACCCTAATCTGGCAGATTTTCGTCATCCTATCTCTAGGGTTGCCATCAACTCCGCTTAACTATGCTAGATCTACTCTTAAACAGGGAATATTCCTCCACCGCCTAAGCACATCAATACTTGAATCAATATCCTGAAATATCAAAACAAGAATTAAGAACACATAGTTAAGAACAAATCAAGTATTTATCATATAGTTTAGAAAACAATAACAAGATCTGTCTTAGGTTTCATCCCCTTCATGTATCTGAGGGGTTTAGTTCATAATCATAAAAGAATACATCTCAGAAGAAAATATAAAACAAAAAATAAGAAAACCCTAAAACCTCCTGAAAGAATTGAATGAGAGATCCTCCGTCTTGAGAATGATTTCAGCTTCTTGAGATGAATCAACTGGCTTTCTTCGAGTAAATCCCACAATTCTAGCCTCTCTGGCTTGGCTCCTTGGCCTAGCTGGACCCCCTCAAGGATGGCCTCTAGGGTGTTTATATAGGCTTTTAGAATGTCTTTATTTGCCTCTAAGTACCCTATTCCGAGTGCTCTTTGTCACGGCAGGGACACGCCCGTGCAACACGCCCGTGTGAATCGAATCCAGGCCTTGGTCGAGCCTGCTAAAGGGGCACGGCCGTGTGTCTTGGGCCCAGGCCATGTTGATTTCCTACTTTGGCTTATTTGGTCTGTTTTTAGCCTGTTTCTTGTTCTTTTCATCCTCCTATGTTTCCTAAGTATAAAACATGAAATTAAAGGATTAGGAGCATCAAATTCCACAAGTCAAAGGATAAATCATCCAAAAGTACGCTAAATGTGGGATTAAAATATGTATATATTACGATTTATCAAGAGTCTTTGTATGAGGCTTGGGAGCGATTCAAGGAGTTACTCCGTAAGTGTCCTCATCATGGGATTTCTCATTGTATCCAGTTGGAGACATTCTATAACGGTCTCAATGCACATACAAGATTGATGGTAGATGCTTCCGCGAATGGTGCAACTTTGTCTTAGTCTTATAATGAGGCTTATGGGATCATCGAGAGGATCGCGAGTAATAACTATCAATGGCCAACAAATCGAACAGTTTCAGGAAGACGTGTAGCCTGAGTTCATGAAGTTGACGCCCTCACTTCGTTATCAGCTCAGGTATCGTCTTTTTCCTCTATGTTAAAACAGTTTACTGCTAACAGTGCTAATAATTTTGCAGCTCAGCCACCAAGTCTGTTTGAAGTAGTTTCCTGTGTGTACTGTGGGGAAGGTCATTCTTTTGAGAATTGTCCATCAAATCCCGAGTCAGTGTACTATGTGGGGAACCAATATCAAAATAGGAGTGGACAAGGACCCCAGTCCAACTTCTACAATCTTTCATGGCGTAATCATCCTAACTTTTCTTGGAGCAACCAAGGAAATAGACCAAACAACAACTTATTGCAGCAAAGACCCAACAAATCTCAAGGGTTTAATTAGCAAGCTCCAAAACCACCTCAAGCTGAGGCATCAAACAATTTTGAGAACTTGTTGAAAGCGTACATGGTAAACAATGACGCTTTGATCCAAAGCCAAGCAGCAATACTGAAAAATTTGGAAAACCAAATGGGTCAGTTAGCTACTGAGCTTCGTAATAGACCACAAGGAACCTTGCCGAGCGATACTAAGAATCGAAGAAATTTGGGTAAAGAACATATCAAGGCAGTGGCATTGCGAAGTGGCAAAATTATGGAACCCCGATTGATTGATGTCGAAGATAAGCCCGTTGAGAAGAATCAACCAGCTATTAAAATTCCTACACCAAAGGAATCAGAATCTGCAAAGTCTGACAAGGTAAACCCTGACTTAGTGAATTCAGATATTTTAACATCTTCTTTGGATGCAGATTTACCTACTCAGAAAATTTGTCTGGTTCAACCGAAAGTTCCATCATCTCCATATCCGCAATTATTGCAGCAACACAAGCAGAAATAGGAGGTGCAATTCAAGAAGTTTTTGGATGTTCTGAAGCAGTTACACATCAATATTCCGTTAGTGGAGGCTTTAGAAAAAATATCGAATTATGTGAAGTTTATGAAGGATATACTATCCAAGAAGAAACGACTAAGTGAGTATGAGACTGTTTCCTTGACAAAGGAGTGCAGTGTGTTCCTGCAGAACAAATTTCCACCGAAATTGAAAGACCCAGGAAGCTTTACTATACCCTGTAACATTGGTGAATCTTACTGTGGTAAAGCTTTGTGTGACTTAAAAGTGAGTATCAACTTGATGCCTAAGTCTATTTTCAAGATGTTAGGGATAGGTGAAGTAAGACCTACAACTGTGACGCTTCAGCTAGCTGATCAATCTTTAGCATATCTCAAAGGAAAGGTCGAATATATTTCGATAAGAGTCGATAAATTTATTTTTCTTCTGATTTCATTGTCTTAGATTTTGAAGCAGACAAGGAAGTGCCAGTCATCCTTGGGAGACCTTTCTTAGCCATGGGAAGAACGTTAATTGATGTGCAGAAAGGTGAACTCACCATGCGAGTTCAAGACGATCAGGTAACCTTTAACATTCTTAAAGCAATGAAATTTCCCGATCCGACAGAAGAGTGTTCAGTTATGGAAGAGAGAGAAACCTTGGTTTCTATAGAAAGCAATTTTGAAGAAGATCCATTGGAGAAAGCCTTAGATCTTGACCCTTTGAAGGATGAAGAAGGTGAAGAAAACATGGCTTTGATGGAAGCCAATCCGAGAAATTTTATTCAATCCACACGGTTTGAACCGTTGGATTTAGAAGTTAGAGAATTTGTGCAACCCAAGTTGTCAATTGAAGAACCACCTAAACTCGAACTAAAGGTACTTCCTTCCCATTTTAAATATGTTTATTTAGGTGACTATTCTACTTTGCCTGTGATTATTTCAGCAGAACTGACGAAAGATCAAGAGGAGCAACTAATTGCTGTTCTAAAGAAATTTAAGAAAGCAATTGGTTGGAGCATAGCTGATATTCAAGGTATAAGCCCTTCTTTTTGCATGCATAAAATCATTTTAGAAGAAGGTGAAAGAGCTCGAATTGATGGGCAAAGGAGGCTCAATCCTATTATGAAAGAAGTTGTGAGAAAGGAAGTGATCAAATGGTTAGATGCAAGAATCATCTATCCTATTTCAGATAGTTCGTGGGTAAGTCCGGTGCAGTGTGTTCCGAAGAAAGGTGGAATCACGATTGTTGAAAATGAGCGTAACGAGTTAATTCCAACGAGAAATGTTACCGGTTGGAGAATCTGTATTGATTACAGAAAGTTGAAAAAAGCCACTCAGAAGGACCATTTTCTGTTGCCTTTTATGGATCAGATGTTAGATTGACTAGCAGGTAATGAATTCTATTATTTTTTAGATGGCTATTCGGGATATAACCAAATAGTTGTAGCCCCGGAGGACCAACATAAAACAACCTTTACTTGTCCATACAGTACATTTGCTTTTAGGCGAATGCCTTTTGGTTTATGCAATGCACCTGCAACTTTTCAACGATGCATGATAGCAATATTTACTGATATGGTTGAAAATTTTATTGAGGTTTTCATGGATGATTTTTCTATTTTTGGTAACACTTATGATATCTGTTTGAGTAATTTGGCTAAGGTACTAAAGAGATATTAAGAGACAAATCTTGTCCTTAATTGGGAAAAATGCCATTTTATGGTCAAGGAAGGGATTGTCTTAGGTCATAAGATCTCAAAGAAAGGAATTGAAGTCGATAAAGCAAAAGTGGATGTAATTGAAAGATTACCGACCCTAATGAATGTGAAAGGAGTCAGAAGTTTCTTAGGCCATGCCGATTTTTACCGAAGGTTTATCAAAGATTTCTCAAAAAATTCTAAACTGTTGTGTTTGTTGTTAGAGAAAGATACAATGTTTGATTTCAACAAAGCATGTTTGGAAGCTTTTGAAGATCTAAAGAAGCAGTTAATCTCAGCCCCAATAATCGTTACACCTTATTGGAACTCACATTTTGAGTTGATCTGCGATGCAAGTGATTATGCCGTTGGAGCTGTGATGAGTCAAAGAAGAAACAAAGTGTTTCACGCTATTTACTATGCAAGTAGAACTTTGACAGGAGCCCAACTCAATTATACGGTAATCGAAAAGGAACTCTTCACTATAGTTTTTGCTTTTGACAAATTCCGCTCAAATCTTATAGGTACCAAAATTACAGTATTTACTGACCATGCGGCCATTAAATACTTGCTCACGAAGAAAGATGCAAAACCGAGGCTAATTCATTGGATACTTTTACTCCAAGAATTTGACCTTGAGACCCAATACAGAAAAGGTGTCGAAAATCAAATAGCTGATCATCTGTCAAGGTTGGAGCAAGATGAGGTAACTCGATCATGTGTGCCTATCAACGAGAATTTCCCAGATGAACACTCATTTGAGGTAAATCGAATTCATGAAATACCTTGGTTTGCTGATTTTGCCAATTATCTTGCATGTGGAATAATTCCTCGAGAAATGACATACCAACAAAGAAAAAATTCCTTCATGATAGTCGGTATTATCTTTGGGAGGATCCGTTTTGTTTAAATAATGTGAGATAATATAATCCAGAAAGTGTGCACTGAAAGCGAGATTGCTTTGAGATCTTGTATCATTGCCATTCATCTCCAAGCAGGTTTCTTTTGGCCTACACTATTTAAAGATGCTTATGCTTATGTAAAGAACTGTGATAAATGCCAGAGGACCGAAAATATATCAGGGAGGAATGAGATGCCCTTGACAAACATTTTGGAGATTGAATTTTTCGACGTATGGGGCATTGACTTCTTAGGTCTGTTTCCTTCTTCATATGGGAACAAATACATCTTAGTTGCTGTGGACTATGTATCCAAGTGAGTTGAAGCTGAAGCATACCCTACAAATGATGCTAAGGTAGTCATGTGATTCCTACATAAGCATGTGTTTACACGATTTAGGACACCAAGAGCTATTATTAGTGATGAAGGTTCTCACTTTGTGAACAAATGGCTTAAGTGGTTGCTTGACAAATATGATGTGAAGCACAAGATTGCTACTGCCTATCACCCCCTGTAACACCCCTTACCCGTATCCTTCACTGGAATAGGGTACGAGGCATTGCCAGACTTAATCACATATAACCGATCATTTCTGAGTCACAAATTTCCATTCAAATTTTTCATTCATAATCATATTGTCCATTATACGGGCCTACAAGGCCCAAAACATATATTGGGAGTGGTTCGGGACTAAACCGATAACTTTGTAATACTTAGAAAATTTTACCACAAAATAGGGCCACACGCCCGTATGACTTGGGACACGCCCGTGCCCTCGACCCGTGTAACTCTCTATTTATGATGACATCAAACATATAGGGTCGCATGACCAAGTCACACGCCCGTGTGCTAGGCCGTGTGGCCATCCGTGTGGATGAAAGTTAGGCTATTTACCAAGCCTTTTTCCATCCAAAAACTCTTGCACACTTATACCAAGTTTATCAACACACACATGGCATTTTTTTAGGCATCCCAATAACCACATCATGGCATTCGCACACCATTTATAAATCAGATTCATCATGCACAACCACACACACACTTAACTAATCATAGCATATAACTTACTCAACCATTCACATTTAGTATTTGTCACACATAATTATCACACATTCACTGATCCAACCCAAACAAGCATGCACATCCATGTAATGCTTCATCATAGACTTATAACATAACAAATATTGGCCGCATCAAATGGCCTTATACAACAATGACCATCAATTAGCATAGGACAATATTCTAGGCCAACTCATAATAACATGTTCACAAATGACCAAGTCCCTATACATGTAACACCCCTTACCCGAGTCCGACACCGGGACCGGATACGAGGCATTACCATGCTCGACTTTGCTTAAACATGTAATAACGGGCTATAAAATTTCCTTTCAACTTAAAACCTTTTTTTCTTAATCATAACACACTAATCTTGGGCTTACGAGGCCTTGAACATGCATTCGGAAGTTTTTAGAATTAAACCAGAATCTTTTGCACTCTTTAAAAGTTTTTGCCAAAACAGGGGCCACACGCCTGTGTGGTCCAAGGGACACGCCTGTGTGCCCTTAAGACATGCCCGAGTTTATCACCCGTGGTCGACATCGACTTATCTCGGCTAAGCTAAGCACACGCCCGTGTCCTCCACCCGTGGAGCTCTCTATTTATGACATCATCAAACTCATAATAGTACACGACCAAGGCACACGCCCGTGTGCTGGCCCGTGTGACGAATCATATTCTCGTAAATTAGTGCAGGGGACACACATCCTACTAACACACCCATGGGGCTGGCCGTGTGTGACACACGGCCTAGACACACACCCATGTGTCTTCCCATGTGGACATCAATAGGCTATTTTCCAAGCCTTCTTGCCACCCTGAAACATAAACTCATTCATTTTATCTTAAGGAAACATGTACTATAACAATATCAAACCATAAAGAACCATTAAATTAACATACATTCCATCCACAATTCACTCATTACCTTGCATGAACTTGCATTTCATTATATCTATCAACCTTAAAACATGAACTTGACAATTTTGGCCAATTCATCATGACCCTTTACAAAATGAGTGTAAATCGTTGATAGCCAACACTTTGGCCTTTAAACATGACATGACACAAAATAATCAAATCCCTATACATGCCATACTCAAAATGAATTAACTTTACTATACCAAAAGAGCGGTTGATAGTGTGACCCGAGCTCCGACGTCCTATGATCCTCGAGCTAACTCGGTGAAACTACAAGGAGAAGGGAAAAGAGAGGGGTAAGCTTAAAGCTTAGTAAGTTTGCATGAAATTCTAAAGTAACATAATTGCTCAAACCAAATTCATCCATTTCATGAAACAATATCAACATATGGCTCAATTGCTTAAACATACTTAATCATCCTTACTCACATTCGTTCTTACCCATCTCATATCACAATATGATATAATAACTTGCACTTATTCATAGTACATGTATCACTTAATCACATAAATTAGCACATATGCTAACATAGACATAAACTCAAATCATTATCATTCGTATCATGAATGAAACTCAATATCATCCATAAGTGGATTTGGCTCTATACCATTTAACACGCTTAACTCTTTTGACCAAGAACTAATCAAATTATCGTAGGATATTTGAACTCATCGTGTATGAACCTTGATGCCAACGCCATATCCCGGATATGGTCTTACATAGGATCACCTCTTGATGCCGATGACATATCCCAGATATGGTCTTACACGGGATCTTATAACTCGATGTCGATGCCATATCCCCGATATGGTCTTATACGAGATAAATGCGTGGATGTCGATGCCATGTCCCGATATGGTCTTATACGAGATCTTTCTTTGGTGCCGAAGCCATGTCCCAGACATGGTCTTATACGGGACCTTCCTTTTCTTATATGAATACATAAATATTATCCTTATTCCGGAACTATAACCGGGACTTTAACTTAGCTTATTCTCACCATTTCCTCATCGAGGCTTCATTACTCGATTTTAATGGCAATAACATACATTACCATAATATTAAGAAATTTCAGTCATCGAACATTATGAAACTCTAACTTCATACAAACTTACCTCGATTCTCAAAATGTGTATCGATGCTCGATTTAGTCCTCGATTTTGTTCTTGCCTCGTTTTCGATCCGGGCTTCGTGTTTCTTGATCTATAATAATAATTTCACTTGTTAGATATACACATTGACTAAATCGACTCTTAATTCATATTTTGGAAAAATTACAATTTTGCCCCTAAACTTTCACATATTTACACTTTTGCCCCTAGGCTCGTAGAATGATTTTTATTCAACTTTCTTGAATTTCAAGCCTAGCCGAATCATATTTTCTACTATGACAACCTTCAATTTCCATTATTTCACTCATGTATGACCACTTTTACAACTTTCACAATTTAGTCCTTTTCATGCATTTTTCATGAAAATCCCTTAGGAAAAAATGTTTATCATACATCAAACTTTCATATTCTTCCATAAAACATCAAACTACATGCATGTCATACATGGGTAATTTTTTTAACATAAACCCTAGCTCAAAATATAGCTAGAAATAGCTAAACCGAGCCACGAGGGTCTCAAAAATACGAAGAACATTAAAAATAGGGCTAGGATGTACTTACTATCAAGCTTGAAAGTTGAAGAAACCCTAGCTATGGCTCCCTTGCAAATTTCGGCTATGGAGGATGAAGATGGACATGATTTTTTACTTATTTTCCCTTTTAATTCTTTTATTAACCAAATGACTAAAATGCCCTTAATGATTCTTTCTTAGGATTTTTTCCTTCCCATGTCCATTTTTGTCCATCATCAAATATAATGGTCTAATTGCTAAATAAGGACCTTTAGAAATTTTCATAATTCTATTTCATACTTGAATCTTCTAGGATCTCATATTTTCCAATTCTTGCAATTTAGTCCTAATGGACAATTTATTCACTAATTAATAAAATTTCTTCATGAAATTTTCACACAACCATGCAACTACCTCATAAGCCTTATAAAAACCATTTAAACATATATTTCTACTTTGGATCTGTGGTCTCGCACCACTATTCCGACTAGGCCCCTAAGTCGAATCTGTTACAATACATGCCATAGACTTAAAAATACTTGGAGATCGTTGATACAATACCAATCAATAACTTGTTAGTGTGATAGAATCTCCGACGACCTCCAACTCGAGCTAGCATACGTGACACTATAGGAAAAAGGAAAGGAAGGGGGTAAGCATTATAGCTTAGTAAGTAGGTATGTATATAATAAGTGATTTATGAATAGGGTTTTATAAATCTTCACAATATGTTCTCAAGATAATACAATCATAATTGCACATAGTTCCACTACTTATTCATGTTCATCTCAAGCTGTCTACTCAAGTCACTGTAACACCCCAAACCCGGACAAGACACCACGTCCGAATCTGGTATGCTACGGGGAAAACGTTTTGGGAAAACTAGATTTTTCGTTTAAAAAGTGGAGTGAAAACACAGTGTGTTTGAAACAAATTTGAGTAGTCTTGTTTGGAAAACAGTTGATGTATTTGAAACCCGGAGATTTTGAAAACTTAGCTAGAATTTGTAGTTAAAACAAGTTAAAACCATTTAAAACCTCCTTAGTTTCTTAGTGATACATAAAACGCTTCTAGACTTAAATGAACTACAAGTTTGGTTTGGGAACCAGTTGTATTTGTTTGTCAAAAAGACTTAGTGTGATACCCGATGGTATAGTTTAAAAACACGTCGCGTTATAATTTTGAACACATTATCTTTCCAGTTTTTAGTAAAATTTATTCCGGCTTATTTTGTTAAGGCATATTAAAATCAGCTTAAAATATAAACAACATAAAACATAACTTTAAAGGCCTTTTACAAACCGAAAAAAAAAAAAACCCCAAATAAAAGTAAATAACTAAAGTACCCAAAATATAGAGTCTGAGTAAAGACTTTATTCAGCATGGCATAAGCACCTCGAGTCCATCCCGGCTCCAAGTCCGCGTCTACGAGTCACCTGAAATGTCAAGGAGAGGGTGAGTCGAGTGACTCAGTGTGTAAATCCCGCTCCCAAAGAATCAACATGCTAACACACATCATACATAGCAACATGATTAATGCAACCCGAACCTAACCATCCATATCGCCTTTTCTACCCCGTGTGGTACCAAACCACTTTGGTGGTGCCAAACCACTTGGTGACATATAGTCACAATGTGCTACCAAAGCTTTGGTGTCCCAAAGACACAATATCCGTCAATGTGCTACCAAAGCATTTGGTGTCCCAAAGACACGGTTGTGCTACCAAAGCTTTGGTGACCGAAGTCACGAATCCAATGATGATGGGGCCAACCCATCGTGTGTTACCAAAACACTAGCAGACGATCCCATATCTCAAGTGGGGCCAACCCACGGTGGTTTAAACCACGAGGACAAGTCGCAATGAGGTGCCAAACCTCACGGTGTCCCAAAGACACAATGTGCTACCAAAGCAACGGTGACCGTAGTCACAAATCGGTGATGGGGCCAACCCATCGTGTGTTACCAAAACAACGGCGTCAATCCAGTATAATCATCTCGTGGGGCCAACCCAGCGTGGTCTTGCGAGCCAGCTGGGGCGGACGCGAGGTACCAAACCTCTGGAGGTGCCAAACCTCTGGTGACCCAAAGTCACAAAGTGTGCTACCAAAGCACTGGTGCTCGTCGCACAATACATCACTTTGCTCCCTCCTCTCGTATCACCCATCAACATGCCAAACTCATGTAATCATGAATATCATGCTATCATGCATGTCATACTATCATGCATATCATGCCAATATGTCTAATCTCATACCCCATGTCACATATCCATAACCATGGTATCATACGGATCATCAATAACTCATAATAATAGCAGCGACTTACGAGTCCAAACTCGTACCCATGAGGGTATCATAATAGTCACCTTGTTTCATTAGTCATTGCACGAGTTATTAACGATATTACTAAATATAAGTGTGTTAGTATACACACTGATAGCTCTGAGTCTAAAATCCCAACGAGCGATCTACGTCCCTCGATTGCTAACTCCTACAATCGACCAAACATAGGGGTTAGGTACTAAGACCATTCGACCAAAGACATCTAAACCCAAAGGGTTAGTTTCAAACCCTAACCTTGCTATTGGTTTGCTTCCTAACCAATACTCGAACCGATGAGTGGTTCTTTTTGACAATCGGCCTCCACCTAAAAGAAAATGGAATCATCAATCACTTGAACCTTAATCGAAATCAACTAATTGTCTTGACACAAATATACCAACTGCTTACCCTTTTACTTACCAATCGGCCACTTGCGGTCAAAGCTCCAATTGATCGCCTCCTCTAACACCCCACGATCAAAAGGCCCTAAAGCAGAATCGGTTTCCAAACCGAGCGATTTTCTCTTATTAGCAAAGGCTGGAATCGGCTCTTAACAGAACCATAACCAACAAAGAACCAAAACAAAAGAAGATATGGCCATTCGGCCTTGCACTTACCAACACCCAATATTGGCCAAACCGGGACTTCTAGGAGAGGGAATATTCGGCTAAGTTGTAAACAATAGAAAGGAGAAATCGGCACTAGGTGTTTAACACTCTTGTTTTCGGTTTTGGATTAAAAGAGAAAGAAAGAACATAGGTGAGAAGAAATGGAGATTACGGCACTAGGATTTGAGAAAATAGAAGAACGTTTGGGGCAAGTTGATATGGTTTCGGCTAGCAAGAGAAGAGATGGAAATGTTTTGGAGAGGTGGAGTTTTGGCTCAAGTGTTTTAAGAGAAGGAATGAAAAATACGAGGAGAGATGGGTAGCTAGTTTCGGCAACGCAAGGGATTAAGAGAAGCAATTGCACCCAATCGGCTAGATGCCCAAAAGAGAAGTCGGCAAGGTATGGTTGCTTGAAGCTTTCGGTTTCAAAGAGGAATAGAAAATGAGAGACTTATTTTGAGGAAGAATCGGCTAACAAAAGACCAAGGAGAGCTTTTGCTTGGAATTGACTATGACCGAAAATGCCTAGCTTGGCAAAGTGAGTTTCGGCACTACCACTTACCACACCAAGCCGTCCACTTCTCCCCTCCTACTCCCTAAAATTCGGCTAGAATCCCCCAAAACACTCCAAGCCACAAGTTCAAATTGTTTTGAACAAGTCAACACCCTAAAATTCCTCTCCACCCACCATTCGAATGTGAAGACCAAGTCAAAGGCGAGTTTGAAGCGCCTACAAACTCCTCCCTCCATGCTAGTCAAAATGAGTGCCAAAAGTGGCCACTCATGAAAGCTCGAACACAAGGCCTCCACCTTGCTTTAGGCGTTACCCACTCCAAGCCTTAGTGGCGCCTACATTGCCACTCCACCAACTTGTTTCTTGTGCTAACAAACTCCCAAAATAAATTTAAAAGCCCCAGCTTCCTCAACTCCTAATGCCTTAGCTCAAAAACTAAAATTTCTTACCTACTCAGGCACACACCTATCCTACAATTAAGCCCCGATACAACACCAACAACAACGCAGCATAACAAACTCATGCAAAACATGCAACAACGAAAAAAATAGCCCCTAACCCGGGATATTACAGTTCTACCCCCCTTAAAAATAATTTTGGCCTCGAAATTACGGTCAAAAGAGTTGCGGGTATTCTTTGTCTCATCGTATCCTCGGATTCCCACGTCGCTTCTTCTACGCCATGATTCCGCCAAAGTACCTTAACCAAAGGCTGGACTTCCTACGTAGAACCTTTACATCTCGATCAAGAATGCATGCAGGTTCTTCTTCCATAGTCAAGTCCGGATTCACCTCGATCTCTTCCATTGCTACCACATGCGACGGATCGAACGATACCTCGAAGCATCGAAACATGAAAAGCGTCGTGAATCGACTAAGCTCTGCGGCAACTCAAGGCGATACGCTCTCTGGTCCAACTTCGTCTCAAAACCTTATACGGCCCAATGAACCTCGGACTTAGCTTGCCTTTCTTTCCGAACCTCGAACTTTCTTCCAAGGCGAGACCTTGAAACACTCGATCCCCAACGGCCAAACTCTATACCTCTTCGCTTAAGATCGGCATAAGACTTACGCGGTCTGAAGCTTCCTTCAATCGAGCCCGAATCAACTTAACCTTGTCCTCGGTCTCGGCTACCAACTCGGGTCCCAACAAGCGGCGTTCACCTAACTCGAGTCCAACACGTAGGTGAGCGACACTTCCTACCATATAACGCCTCGTGCGGAGCCATCTTGATGCTCGCTTGGTAACTATTGTTGTAGGCAAACTCATTAACGGTAGAAACTCCTCCCAACTACCTCTCGAAATCCAAGACACAACCCCTCGGCATGTCCTCTAAGATCTGAATGACCCTTTCGATTGTCCGTCGATTTGCGGGTGAAAAGCCGTGCTAAATCCAAGCGAGTACCCGAGCACGATGCAATGCCTTCCGAACCTTGAAGTAAACACAGGATCCCTATCCGAGATTATCGAAGCGGCACACCGTGCAACCTCACGATCTACGAAACATACGGCTTCGCTAGCTTCGAAGTGAGTAGTCAACCCTCAGGAATAAAGTGAGTGATTTAGTCAGACGATCCACCACTACCCAAATGAATCCTTTTTGCTTGGCGTAGCGGTAACCTTGACAAAATCCATGGTTATCCTTTCCCACTTCCGCGAGGAATCTTTACAGTGAAGCAAACCCGAGCGGCAAGCGATGTTCAGCCTTGACCTGCTGACAAGTCAGACATTTCCCAACAAACTCCGTCACCTCTTTCTTCAGACCAGGCCACCAAAACTACTCTCTAAGATCCTTATACATCTTGCTACCTCCGGGATGCATAGCATGAGGGCTGCTATGTGTCGTCTGAAGAATCTTTGCCTCGACTCAACATCTTTAGGCATACAAGCCTTACCTTGAAAACACGAGAACCTCGTCACTAGACAAGGCGTAACCATCCACACCACCATTACGCACTTGCAACCTTCGCGCGCACCAGAACCTCATCCTCTAAGCTGTTTCTCTCGATCTGCTCAACCCAAGTAAGCAACTTGCGGCTCTGCCAAAAAATACTCCGTCGTCATATAAGCTCAAATGGGCAAACAAAGCTCTTAAGTCCGAAACAACCTTACGGCTCAGCGCGTGCGCCACCACGTTAGCCTTGCCGGATGATACTCAATAGAACGATCGTAATCCTTGACAACTCAACCCATCTCTACGCCTCAAATTCAAATCATACGAGTCGGTAGATACTTCAAGCTCTTATGATCCGTGTAGACTATCGATCTCTCCCCATATAAGTAGTGCCTCCAAATCTTTAAAGCGAAAACTACGGTCGCTAGCTCCGGATCGTGCGTCGGATAGTTGACCTCATGTGGCCTCGGTGCCTAGAAGCGTAAGCCACAACCTTACCTTCTGCATCGGCACACAACCTGACGTGTGTGATGCATCGCGATGAGCTGTGTATTCCTTACCGACCTCGGGTTGAATTAGAGCAGGAGCCTCGGTCAAGATCTTCTTTAACTTATCGAAGCTTTCTGTTGTTTCTCGGTCAAACAAGCGGAACCTCTTTCCTTAACAACTTAGTCATCGGTATTTGCTATCAACGAAACCCTCAACAAATCTTACGTAGTATCCGGTAAACCGAGAAAACTACGAATCTCGGCCAGCGACTTAGGTGGCTTCCAATCCAGAACGACCTCAATCTTACGAGGATCTACTCGAATACCCTCGGTGACACTACATGCCCCAAGAACGTCACTTCCTAAAGCGAACTCACACTTACTAAACTTAGCATAGAGTTGCTTTTCCTCAAAATCTGCGGCACCACCCTCAAATGCTTATCATGCTCTTCCTCGACCTTGAGTATACTAAGATGTCGTCTATAAAAACCACCACGAACCGATCCGGATCTTGCTTTGAAACACCCTATTCATCATATCCATAAGCGGCTGCGGTGCGTTAGTCAACCCGAATGGCATTACCGGGAATTCGTAGTGCCCATACCGAGTCCGCTTATTTGTTTTATGGATATCGACCTCCTTAACCTTTAGGCGATGGTACCCGGATCTCAAGTCGATCTTCGAGAATACCGCAAAGCACCCTTTGGTGATCAAACAAGTCATCTATCCGTGGCAGCGGATACTTGTTTTTAATCGTCGACTTGTTCAATTGGCGGTAGTCTATACACATCCGCATCGTACCATCTTTCTTCTTAACAAAGTACCGGCGCACCACGGCGAAACACTCGGCCTGATAAAACCTCGATCCAATAACTCACGGATCGAGCCTTAAGCTCCCCAGTTCCTTTGGTGCCATCCTATACGGAGCAATAGACAGCGGCGCCGTCCGAACAGCAGATCAATCCCAAACTCTACCTCGATCGATCGGCGGCAAACCGGAAGCTCTTCAAGAAACACATCAGCAAATTCCCTAACTTGATCACGAACCTTCTCTACCGCGGACTCTTTAGCCTCCAAGGCATACACATGAACCACATATGCTTCGCGACCCTTCCACGACCATCTTCTCCGCTTTCGGAGCGGACACCACATTTGATAAGTACTCCTCCTATTACCTATCATAGCCACCTCAACGCCATCAACCGCCTTAAGAACCATACGCTTAGTGCGCGCAATCCAACCTACTTTGGTACTTAACTAGCCAATCCATCCGAGAATCGGATCGAACTCCCCAAACGGCGGTTCCATCAGATCGGCGACAAACACTACCCCTTGGAGTTCTAGGGGTACCTCTCTAAACAGTTTATCTACTACTCTGAGTGACCCGGAGGACTAATCACGGTCATACGCCTAGAAGATATCTCGAGTCTAAGTCCATTGTCTCTACTATACTCTCGGCAACATAAGAGTGCGTGAGAACCCACATCGATTAAAGCGGTATAAGGAGTACCAAAAATCAAAAAGCGTCACCGGTTATGGCGTCCGGCGTCGCCCTCCTCTCGGCGTCTCGCGATACATACACCAATCCGGTGCTCGGCCTCGAACTACCCGCACCTACGCGGTGCTCCACGGCCCGACGGATCCATAACCACCTCTGCCATTACCACGGCCCCTCTGCGGTGGCGGTCCATTACCTCTGGCCCGACACGGTACGACTCTCGGGATCGAATCACGGCCATCCCTACGCGGACAATCCCTAATGCGATGCTCCAGAGAACCACACTCGAAGCAACCTTTACCTCCAGTCCGGCAACCACCCCAATGAGATTTCCCACGCTGGTTACAACTGCGGCGGTCCTTGCCTAGCGACAACAAACCTATGATCGATTACGCCCACTCGGTCTAGCCCTCTCTTCGCGGATTGCCCGGGCGAACCGAGAAGACCCAAAGCTCCTCTTAAGCCTACTCCCTGTCCATGCTCGCCTCGCGACTCCTTAACACCCTCGGCCACCTTAGCCTTCTCAACTAAGGACACAAACTCGCGCTCCTGGCGAGGAGCAATCAGCGACCTCAACTCGTCTCGCGGACCATCCTCGAAGCGAACACACCTCTTATGCTCGGTGGCCACAATGCCCACGGCATACCTACTCACCGGGAACTCGACCTCGTACTCCGCCATGATTTACTCCTGAACAAGCCTCGAAATGCCTTTTATTTGGGAGTCGATATAACTAGCTCCGATGTACTTCTTTTGATAAGCGACCACGAAATAATCCCATGTCAAATCCTCGGTGCCACCTTAATGTCTCGCACCGTGAGCCACCAGCGATATGACTCATCCCGGAGAAGCGTCGATACCCTTCGACTTCTCTTACTGCTGTCCAGTCCAGATCATCCATGATCCGCTCGGTTGCCTCCGGCCAATATTCGGCGGTGCTAGGAGCAACACGGATACACCTCGGAAGAATTCGGCTCAGTTAGCGAGTCGCTCAGAAGCGATTTCTAACTCCTGCACCACCACCACTAGCCCGACTACCCTTTCCAACACTCGCGCGGCGCGCGCTGTGACCGCTGCGTCGTCTCCGTCGATCTTGGAACTCACCACCTCCGGTGGTGGCGGGCCGGTATCTCATTTACGAACCACGCCCGGATCCTACGGGCTCGAAAGCGTCATTCTACCCCTACCTCTACCACGAGTATTACGACCACGTCGCCTCGAGTGCTCATGACTAATCTTCCTCGTATCGATTAAAGAATCTTATGCATCGGTATTTATTCCACTTGTTTAAAAAGCAAGTCTTATGAATATTAAAGAGGATTGTTCTCATAAGTTTCACAAAATCCTATCGGTTTCAATCTCTAAGGTAGCATACTATAGCTATTAAATCGGATCATATAACATCCAATCAAATCACAAAGAATAGTCAGGTACTTACACAGGCGGCTAGTCTTAGGAGACTCGGTGCCATGCCTTTCAAAATCATATATTCCAAAACAACACTTAAAGCAGACTTTTGAAAACATTTTGGGCCTCGGGCCACAAAAAACCTTTGAACTTGGCTCGATACCAAAAATGTAACACCCCAAACCCGGACAAGACACCACGTCCGAATGCGGTATGCTACGGGGAAAGCGTTTTGGGAAAACTAGATTTTTCGTTTAAAAGTGGAGTGAAAACACGAGTGTGTTTGAAACAAATTTGAGTAGTCTTGTTTGGAAAAGCGGTTGATGTATTTGAAACCAGGAGATTTTGAAAACTTAGCTAGAATTTGTAGTTAAAACAAGTTAAAACCATTTAAAACCTCCTTAGTTTCTTAGTGATACATAAAAGCGCTTCTAGACTTAAATGAACTACAAGTTTGGTTTGGGAACCGGATTGTATTTGTTTGTCAAAAAGACTTAGTGTGATACCCGATGGTATAGTTTAAAAACACGTCGCGTTATAATTTTGAACACATTATCTTTCCAGTTTTTAGTAAAATTTATTCCGGCTTATTTTGTTAAGGCATATTAAAATCGACTTAAAATATAAACAACATAAAACATAACTTTAAAGGCCTTTTACAAACCGAATAAAAAAAACCCCAAATAAAAGTAAATAACTAAAGTACCCAAAATATAGAGTCGAGTAAAGACTTTATTCGGCATGGCATAAGCACCTCGAGTCCATCCCGGCTCCAAGTCGCGTCTACGAGTCACTGAAATGTCAAGGAGAGGGTGAGTCGAGTGACTCGATGTGTAAATCCCGCTCCCAAAGAATCAACATGCTAACACACATCATACATAGCAACATGATTAATGCAACCCGAACCTAACCATCCATATCGCCTTTTCTACCCGTGTGGTACCAAACCCTTTGGTGGTGCCAAACCACTGGTGACATATAGTCACAATGTGCTACCAAAGCTTTGGTGTCCCAAAGACACAATATCCGTCAATGTGCTACCAAAGCACTTTGGTGTCCCAAAGACACGGTTGTGCTACCAAAGCAGCTGGTGACCGAAGTCACGAATCCAATGATGATGGGGCCAACCCATCGTGTGTTACCAAAACACTAGCAGACGATCCCATATCTCAAGTGGGGCCAACCCACGGTGGTTAAACCACGGGGACAAGTCGCAATGAGGTGCCAAACCTCGGTGTCCCAAAGACACAATGTGCTACCAAAGCAGCTTGGTGGACCGTAGTCACAAATCGGTGATGGGGCCAACCCATCGTGTGTTACCAAAACACTTGGCGTCAATCCCGTATAATCATCGTGGGGCCAACCCGCGTGGTGCTTGAGCCAGCAGGACGAGGCTGAGGTACCAAACCTCTGGAGGTGCCAAACCTCTGGTGACCCAAAGTCACAAAGTGTGCTACCAAAGCACTGGTGCTCGTCGGCACAATACATCCGCTGCTCCCTCCTCTCGTATCACCCATCAACATGCCAAACTCATGTAATCATGAATATCATGCTATCATGCATGTCATACTATCATGCATATCATGCCAATATGTCTAATCTCATACCCCATGTCACATATCCATAACCATGGTATCATCTGGATCATCAATAACTCATAATAATAGCGACTTACGAGTCCAAACTCGTACCCATGAGGGTATCATAATAGTCACCACTTGTTTCATTAGTCATTGCACGAGGTTATTAACGATATTACTAAATATAAGTGTGTTAGTATACACACACGATAGCTCTGAGTCTAAAATCCCAACGAGCGATCTACGTCCCTCGATTGCTAACTCCTACAATCGACCAAACATAGGGGTTAGGTACTAAGACCATTCGGCCAAAGACATCTAAACCCAAAGGGGTTAGTTTCAAACCCTAACCTTGCTATTGGTTTGCTTCCTAACCAATACTCGAACCGATAGTGGTTCTTTTTGACAATCGGCCTCCACCTAAAAGAAAATGGAATCATCAATCACTTGAACCTTAATCGAAATCAACTAATTGTCTTCGACACAAATATACCAGCTGCTTACCCTTTTACTTACCAATCGGCCACTTGCGGTCAAAGCTCCAATTGATTGCCTCCTCTAACACCCCACGATCAAAAGGCCCTAAAGCAGAATCGGTTTCCAAGCGACGATTTTCTCTTATTAGCAAAGGCTGGAATCGGCTCTTAACAGAACCATAACCAACAAAGAACCAAAACAAAAGAAGATATGGCCATTCGGCCTTGCACTTACCAACACCCAATATTCGGCCAAACCGGGACTTCTAGGAGAGGGGAATATTCGGCTAAGTTGTAAACAATAGAAAGGAGAAATCGGCACTAGGTGTTTAACACTCTTGTTTTTCGGTTTTGGATTAAAAGAGAAAGAAAGAACATAGGTGAGAAGAAATGGAGATTACGGCACTAGGATTTGAGAAAATAGAAGAACGTTTGGGGCAAGTTGATATGGTTTTGGCTAGCAAGAGAAGAGATGGAAATGTTTTGGAGAGGTGGAGTTTCGGCTCAAGTGTTTTAAGAGAAGGAATGAAAAATACGAGGAGAGATGGGTAGCTAGTTTCGACAACGCATGAGGATTAAGAGAAGCAATTGCACCCAATCGGCTAGATGCCCAAAAGAGAAGTCGGCAAGGTATGGTTGCTTGAAGCTTTCGGTTTCAAAGAGGAATAGAAAATGAGAGACTTATTTTGAGGAAGAATCGGCTAACAAAAGACCAAGGAGAGCTTTTGCTTGGAATTGACTATGACCGAAAATGCCTAGCTTGGCAAAGTGAGTTTCAGCACTACCACTTACCACACCAAGCCGTCCACTTCTCCCCTCCTACTCCCTAAAATTGGCTAGAATCCCCCAAAACACTCCAAGCCACAAGTTCAAATTGTTTTGAACAAGTCAACACCCTAAAATTCCTCTCCACCCACCATTCGAATGTGAAGACCAAGTCAAAAGCGAGTTTGAAGCGCCTACAAACTCCTCCCCTCCATGCCGTCAAAATGAGTGCCAAAAAGTGGCCACTCATGGCTCGAACACAAGGCCTCCACCTTGCTTTAGGCGTTACCCACTCCAAGCCTTAGTGGCGCCTACATTGCCACTCCACCAACTTGTTTCTTGTGCTAACAAACTCCCAAAATAAATTTAAAAGCCCCAGCTTCCTCAGCTCCTAATGCCTTAGCTCAAAAACTAAAATTTCTTACCTACTCAGGCACACACCTATCCTACAATTAAGCCCCGATACAACACCAACAACAACGCAGCATAACAAACTCATGCAAAACATGCAACAACGAAAAAAAAAATAGCCCCTAACCCGGGATATTACAGTCACAGTCACTAAATTATTTATATCTCGAGCTACAGAACTCCAAATTAATATCCACTAATTTTCCCTGAAACTAGAATCACATATATTCTTACCATAAAAATTTAATAATTTTTGGTTTATCCAATAAGTACAGATTTTTATTCTTTAAAGTCTCCCGATTCTGGCACATCGATGACTTCAACCCTTCTTCACTAAAAACTAATTATCTTCTCATACAAAATTTGGATGATGTTCTTGTTTGTTTCTCTTGAAAATAGACTCATTCAGGATTTTTAAAAATATAAATTATAACCCATAATTATTTTTTTAAATTTTTAATAATTTTCCAAAGTCAGAACAGGGGATCCCAAAATCATTCAGACTCTGTCTCACAAAAAATCAAATATCTCATAATATAAAATTCTTTTGCTTACACCGTTTCTTTTATATGAAAATAGACTCAATAAGATTTTATTTCATATCTTATTCAACTTATAATTCGATTTCCACCATTTTTGGTGATTTTTCAAAGTCACACAACTGCTGCTTTCCAAAACTATTTTGTTGCTAAATTTACTCTTTCATAATTTCACTTACTCCATTTCATCTTACCGAAAGTTTGATCAAATATCGAGCACATTGTTCATAAATTTTCACACTTATACCTGAACTTATTCATCAAATAGTCATATTCAATTATAGTTAGTTGTTACATGATCACATATATTTTCACTTAGTCAATTTCCCGTTGAACTCATCGGAATAATAACAAATACACGGTGGCCTGCACATAGTACCACCCTTGTAGCCGAAGCTATCTGGTGCACATAGTAGCCTGCACTTAGTACTACACATGTGACCAAAACCATCACTTACACATAGTGGCTGCACTTAGTACCACACATGTGATGGAAGCTATCAGTGCACGCATAGTAGCTTTGCACTTAGTATTACACATGCGATCTATTAAATGCGGAACACGTAGTAGCTTTGCACTTAGTACTACACACGTGACCTAAAACCATCTCGTAGCTCTCTTGTACACATAGTGGCCTACACTTAGTACCACACATGTGACCTAGCTACCTCATTTGTATCTTTTCTATTAGAAGGTTCAGCAGAATTCTCACTTTTCAACATTTTACCAATTCATCCATAATCAATCACAATTCATAATTTACATCAAATAATTACTCCATATTCAACCATATCTCATATAATATAACAAAATATTAAAACATAAATAAAAACGATATATTATTTACATACAAACTTACCTCGGTAGCAATGATCGGTGAAAATGACTTATTCGTCATACTCTTTGTTTTTCCCCGTTCTAAGTCCAAATCTCATCTTCCTTGATCTATAACAACACATTTAATTTATTTATTCATACTGCTACTCAAATTAGCCTAAATTCACATTTTGGCAAAATTTACATTTTGCCCCTAAACTTTGTCATATTTACACTTTTTCCCTAGGCTCGTAAAATGATTTTTATTCAATTTCCTTGTATTTTAAGCCTAGCCTAACCATTTTCATAACTACAACAGCCCACAATTTCCACTAATTCACACTTTTATGACAAATTTCATAACTTTTACAAATTAGTCTTTTTAGGCATTTTTACCGAAAATCACTTAGTAAAAGTCGTTTCTCTAACCATAAACATGCATTTTTGTACCATTAAACAAAAAAATAAACACATATTCCTCATGGGTCAAAACCCTAGACTTTAACCATATATCAAATTAGTGGTAGAAATAGATAGATCTTGTTACGAGGATTTCAAAAACGTAAAAATCATTAAAAATGGGGCAAGAACGGACTTACAATCGAGCTTGGAAGCTTGAAAAACCCTAGCCATGGTTTCTTCATGGTAATTTCGGCCATAGCTTGAAGATGGACAAAAATTGGCTTTTAATTTTGTTTTTAATTCATTTTAATTACTAAATGACCAAAATGCCCCTAACTTAAAAATATTCTATTTCACCTATTTCATGTCCATTTTTGTCCAAAAAATTAACCAATTGTCTAATTACCATTTAAGGACCTCCAATTTAAAATTTCATAGCAATTTGACACCTCTAGCTTCTAGAACTCAAGTTTTTCACTTTTTACAATTTAGTCATTTTGACTAAATTGAGTGCCCAAACGTCAAAATTTTCAAACGAAATGTTCACGAAATTGTTCCGTGAAATTTTAGACCATAAAAATATAATAAAAATAAATTTTCTTACATCGGATTCGTGGTCTCGAAACCACTATTCTGACTAGGCCCAAAACCGGGCTGTTACACCCCCAGTTTAATGGGCAAGTTGAAAGAGTGAATCGCGAAATCTAAGGTATCCTTGAAAAGGTAGTACGCCCTAGAAGAAAAGATTGGTCTTAAAGGCTTGATGATGCATTATGGGCCTATCGAACAGCATTTAAGACACCGTTAGGAATGACTCCTTATCGGTTAGTCTTTGGAAAAGCATGTCATTTTCCATTAGAGTTGGAGAATAAAGCTCACTGTGCTTTGAAGAAATTGAACTTTGATCTTAAGTAAGCCGGTGAGAGAAGGATGTTACAACTTGATGAGTTGGAAGAGTTGAGGTTGTTTTCCTATGAGAATGCCAAAATGTGTAAAGAAAGATCAAAGAGATGGCATGATAGTCATATACAACCTTGCGAGTTTAAAGAAGGTTTGAAGGTTTTGTTGTTGAATTCAAGGTTGAAGTTATTTCTGGGAAGCTTAAATCCCGATGGAAAGGACCTTATACCATCTACCGAGTTTTTCCTTATGGAGCTATTAAATTATACAACAAGTGAGAGTGCGTTTAAAGTTAATGGTCATCGTCTCAAACACTCTTTGGGACGGTGAAGTTGAGCGAAGTTGAATCCTCGTTCAAATTATGAGACCCTTAATTTTTCATGAACTCATTTTGTATATAAATAAATAATTAGAACTTGTTTTCTTAACTTATTACATTTAATTAATTACATCTAAGGAGATTGGAACTTAAGCGGGACCATTGTGACCCCTCAACCTTTCACAGGAATTAATTTAATGTAATTTGTTAAGAAGAAATTTTCTAATTAAGATTTAAATTTTTAAGTTTCATTTGTTCTGTTTAAATTTTAATTTTTATGTTAATAAAGGGGTCAAATTTGGCCCAAGTACTAATCATTTTTTTTTAGTAAGATACAGTCTGAGTTTGAGGCCCAAGATAGCAAAAAGGAGGGAAAAATCCATGCCTTGCTGCCCAAGTAACCCTAATGAGGCTAAATTTTTGCTACATGTTGCCTTAATTTTCCCTTTATAAACCTCTCTCCATTCTAATAATTTTCATATCCCCCAAAGTAATTTGCTTACACCCTAAAAATCCATAAATCTCTCTTTTGTGCTGTCAACCTCAAATCCCGAAAGAAACCCTAGTTCTCTTCCCTTTTTGCTGAAATTCCCTATTTTTGCTGCAAAGAGATTGCCGAAGCACCCCCGTTGCTATCGCACGTCGTCTTCGCCGCCGCACCATCCTTGCCATCACAAGATTTTTACTATAGCAAGTTCTACCCACTTTGCCGATTTCTCTTTTCTCTCTTGTGCAGAAACTTTGTCGAATTTTTGGGAAAAGATACCATGTCTCGCAAAAGAACCAGATCTTCAAAGACTACTCCTGAAAACCCGATTTTAATCGATGAATAAGTGAAAGAGAGATTTGATCTTCAAGCATCACCCTATGATGCCGGTAAAAGGTTTTGACTTGAAAAGTAATGATTTGATGGTTGTTCCTATACCGATTAGAAAGAATCAATGCTCTCAAATGGGAACAATTTTGTGATGCTCGTTCACTTCCCGATGATGAACTAGTTCGAGAATTCTATGCTAGTTTGACTACGCAAGATGCTACTGAAGTCATCGTTTGAAAGAAAAAGGTACCTCTTACTTCTAAGTCCATCAATGATTTGTTTCATTTTTACGATGTTGAAGAAGATGAGTACTACCCTATGATGAGAAAAATCAATTGGGATTTTCTTCAACAAGTGCTTGATGTTGTGACAAATCCGGGATCCCAATGGATTATAAGAAAGTATGGGAGCCATTCTTGTCGAAGAGAATACTTAAAACTAGTAGCAAAGGTATGGTTTTATTTTGTTCGCTACAGTTTTATGCCTATCTCACATAGTTCAGCCGTCTCGATGGAACGGATGCTTTTGTTATATGCAATTTTGACAAAAAGTCCATTAATGTTGGGAAAATTATCCTCAAGGAGATTCACGATTATGCTTAAAAGAAGCGGGGAAGTGCTTATTTCCCATCATTAATCACTTCACTTTGCTTAAAGGCTCGTGTTAAAACACAAGCAAATCTGAAGAGGCGATATGTTCAAGGATGCATTACAAATTATGATCTTGAAAGATTAGTAGAGAGGGTGCATGAAAGCTGAATCAAAGCGAGCAAGAAGAGCCAAGCTGAGCGGATCTTGAGAAGTCAATAGATGGGCTGAAGCGTAGCTAATTCGATTCTGACAGGACTTTGAAGAGGAAGAATCGATAAGAGGCAGAACATTCTGAACCAAGGGTTGAGCGGAAGAAGAACCATTCAAGCTAAGTGTTGAACACTGAATATACAACTCCCATGCCTACTTACGCAAGTACTTCAAGGAAATCGGAGTTGTCAATTTTGATGGATATGTGCAAGTTCATGCATAATCAACAACAAACTTACTAGAAATATGCAAAAATTAGAGATGACTCAATTCGAAATACTTTTAAGAATATCTCTAATACTTTTGTTCCTGAGTTCCCAGATGCTATCTTTGAGACATGGACGGAAGATACTAACGATGCAAGCGGAGATGGGGCTAAAGAAGACAAGGGGAATGAGTCAGAAAAATAAAAGGGGGGATTCTTGTCTTGTTATTTATTTAATTATTTTTAGGTCCTTAGGAAGTTATTTCTTTCGTAATTAGGATTTAATTTCTGTAGAATAAAACATAGCAAGCATGAACAAACTTAACACTTCTTTAGAAAGAATAAGACTAAGTGATGTGGTAATGGGAATTAACATGTCTAATATTGGGTTATTAGGGAAGACTTGGTATTCAAGTTGTCTTAATGACTCACCTCTCTTTCTTTACAACCCTATTTGGTGTTCAGTTTTCATTCATTACTTTGTTCTTGCAATGAAGACATTGCTTCTTTTTAAAAGGGGTAAGGCAAATAAATTGCTCAAACTTTTAAATTTTTTCAAGTATGTTTCAATCATTTCTTTCATAAGTATGTTTTAATAAATGAATGTTTAGAGATATTTTTATTCTTGAGATAGTTTGTATGCAAGTATGAATGATGATTTTATCTAAGTGAAAGTATGTTATCATGAAGAATGGAATGCACTGTATGATCTTAGCCTTAGTAATGTTTGCCATGAAAACTTAGTTTCTTTTGAAATTAGACATGCATGAAGGTTTATATCTTTAGAATTGACTTAGTAACTTTCTTGAGGCGAAATCCTAGGGGACATAAAAATCTAAAATGATATAGGCACTATTTCTTTGGACCATTTGAGCCTTTTCAAGCCAACCTTATGATATTAGACCCTTGAAAGCTGTAATTTTGAGCTTAAAGGCTTTTTTTTTTTTTTTTTGCAATAAACCTACATTATAAGCCAATTACCATCTTTTAAAGTTATCCTAATTTTGTGCACCAATCTTAACTAAAGTTGTCTTAGGAATCAACATTTGAGAAATTTTCATAAAGATGTATGTGCTCATACTTAAAAAAAAGCAAAGAAAAGTTTGCTCAGTCTCCAAAAGGAAAAATGTATGAGCTTGAGTTCAAAATAAGTTTAGGGGTGTTCCAAAGGTTCACTTAAAGAAAAAGGTTGTATTACGAGAAAACCAAGACAAAGTTAAAGGTTAAGATTTTTAAAAGCTGAAATGTCCCATCTCTTAAAATCCCTACCTTTAACCGAGCCCCATTACAACCTTATAAAAGACCTATTGATTTGATGATTATGTCACCTACATTAGTAGAGAGGAAGTCACTGAGTTCAACATATGAAGATCATAAATAAGCCTTGTGATTGTTTGCTTGATTGATAGGAAATTATATTGAATGAAGAATGTTATCTATGGTTGTGACATACATGCAAACTATGATTGATGTTGGCATATTTTGAAGCTTAGTATAATCTTAAGGAATGTTTGCATATGAATTACTTGTTAATAAAGAAGATCGATAAGCATCAAGTTATTAATGTATGACTATGGGACAAAGATTGATCTTTGCTTACACAATTGCTTGAGTTTTCCTTATCAAGACCTTTCTTTGTGCATAAACATTACTCGGGACAAGCAATGATTTAAGTTTGGGGGTGTGTAAATGGAAAATTATATAGGATTTTTCCTATGTAATTTATCACCTTTTTACTTAAATCCGTTGTTAAAACTAATTAATTGTTTAATAAATTAATTAAATATGTGAAAATATGAAATTAGGACATAGAAATTATTAAAATGTGATTTTATGCTTTAGTATATAGTTTTCATGCAATAAAAGGCTTATTTTATATTAATTTGAATATATTATATTTTTTAAGACATAAAGTGGGCCATGCATGATTAAATTAAATAATAAAATATAAAATTATATTTAATAATTTATTTTAAAATATTTCATTAATAATTTTGGTTTTAATTAATTAATTAAATTGGATAATTTTTTTTCTTTGGTCCTCAAACTTGTTGATTTATTCTTTACTGGATTACAAAACCGTCCAAATTGGAGACCAAGTCAACCCAATATTCGGCTACACATGGCTGTCCATTTAAACCATTCCTTAGTTTAATTACACAAGGTCCATGCAGTGTTGAAGAAATTAGAGATTTACACGAAGATTTACGATTGACCGAGTCTCAGACTTGAGTTGTGTGGCATCCAAAATTGCTTAAAAATCAAGCAAAAATCAAGTCAAAAGCCACTAAGCATGGCCGGCCACAATTTGAGGATATTTGAAGAGGTTAACATCCACTATTTTTAGCAAACTATCCCCCTCTCCTCACCTATAAATAAGACCCTCTCATTCCCTCATTCATCATCCCTCAAGCATCCCTCAATCATACCTCATTCATTCTCATCGTTCATCATTCTCTCTTCTTTCCAAATTCTCTTAGCCTTTTCCCTTCCCACGCCTAGCATCATCTCTTCATAGAGATTTTAGCAATTAAGCCTCTTAAAGAACCCTTTGGTCGCCACCTTGGAGAGCCATCGATTATAATGACCGACTTAGACCCTAGTCGAAGCAGTGGTTTTGAGACCATAAACTAGAAGTCGAAAAAATATTTTAATATTATTTTTGGTGATTATAATATATGATTGAGCATGTGTGAAAGTTATGTCTGAAAATTTTATCGATTGTGTGCTTAATTCGAAAAAAGGACTTAAATGCATAAAATGTAAAAGCTATGTGTTGATTGTTAAAGAGCTAATTTGACATGGCATATTAAAGTGTGAGTCCTTATTTTGTTATTATTCCATGTAATAAATGGATGGACAAAAATGCCAAAGTTAGTGGAATTTAAATGTTGTTCCATTAAGGCTAAATTTGAAAATGGGTTATTAATGTATGATTAAATAAAACAAATAAGATAATAAGCTCCATTATCATCTTTTTTGCCGAAATTTGAAAGAAAAGAAAAGAGAAAAAGCCATCTAGGGTTCAGCCATTGTTGATTTTAGTTGAGGTATGTTTCAAGCTCGGTTTTTGATAATTTCTACGTTTTTTTGATCGTTGCTTCATGTTCTATCAAACCCATGCTTTAATTTTAGAAATTGATGGTGATTTTGAGATATTCTATTGATGAACGTTTGAGTTTTGTGATAGTTGATGATGGAATATGAAAGATATGTGAAAGATTAACATGTTTTGTCTTTGAGTTTTTGGTGAAATTGAGTAATTTGGACTAAATTGTGAAAATAATATTTTGAGGGACTAAAATGTGAAATAATGAAATATATGGGCTTGTATGAGACTAAGGAGAATTCTGCCTAAGCATGGCGTAGTAAAATTTTGTGTATTTGATGATTTTATGAAATAGGGACTAAAGTTTGAAATGTGAAAATATGAGGCTATTTTGTAAAATGCCTAAATATGTGTGTTTGGACTAAATTGAATGAACTGGTGATTAAATGAGCTAAATTTGAATATGTATAGACCAAGAAAAGAGAGATTCGGATCGAGATCGAGGCAAAGACAAAGTACTCGATTAATCGGCTAGTCTCGGTATTTTGACATCCAAGGTAAGTTCGGATATAATACATGTTCTTAAATTATGTTTAATTGCTATGAAATGAATAGTTATGTGATTATTGGATTAGTAATGCTATGTGTGGAATCAAGTTAAGTGGCACTAAGTGTGCGTATTTGGAAATGAGATCGAGATAATTAGCACTGTGTGTGCGAAATAGTAGAAGCTTCGACTTATTAATTTGGCACTGTGTGTGCGATACCGAATTAAGTTCGGTTTTACATTATGGTATTATGTGTGCGATGTTATTTAAGCTTCGGCTATAAAATGGGGCACTAAGTGTGCGATTGAATTGAAGAGATAGTGAGCGATGAATAAATTATGGTATCGAGCATTGAATAGCAAGAACGTTTGTTAACTAAGTGTTGGCAAAGGTATGTTTGAACCTATGTGGTTGATGATAATGTTTAAGATTGAATAGATGGATGTATGAGTATATGGTTGAGGATGATATTGTGTTTAGTTGGGAATCTATCTAAGTGATGGTTTATTTATGTATTGATAATGTATTTTTGAGTAATATGTATTATATTTACGAACTTACTAAACTCTAAAGCTTCTTGTGTGATGTGTTTCTCTGTTTCTGATTGTCGAGTAAAGCTAACTCGAATGCAGGGATCGTCGGTGACTCAATCACACTATCGACTATCTATTTCGGTACGTTTGAAAGATGTACATATTTGGTATATGGCATGTATAGGCTAGTAGAAATAGTATATTTTGTAATGTTTGGACCTTGCTATGTGATATGGCTTGGAGATTGAATGTTGATGGTTCATATATGAAGCTATGAAAATGATGAATGTGTATGAAATAGTGAGATTTGAAATGGTATATTTCATGCTTGAATTGGTTGATGAGAATGGTATTTCAAGTGTGAATTTGTGGTATGAGTAGATGATGCTTAGTTATATGATTTGAGTTGTGAATATGATGTTTTGATGGATTTATTTGAGTAGGAAATTGAGTATGGCAATAAATGATGTAGTAGATGATTAGTTGGCATCTGTATTGGTATGTTTTAATTGCATTTGAGGCATGAATTGGTATTGGTTTGATGCTTATAGGTAATTTCAAAGAGTGGATGGTAATTTGGCCTTGAAAATGGCCTATAATTGCCCCCTGCGGTTGAGTACAGGCGTGTGGCTCGACTATGTCTTTCGAGTTTGTAATTTGATTCAAGTCAGGCTCGACCACGGGTTGGACACACGAGTGTGTGACTGGCCATGTGGTGCAAGTCAGTGTCGACCACGGGTGATGCACACGGGCGTGTCTCAGGCCGTGTGAACAACTCAGTATGTATGCCCTGTTTTGCCACGGCTTGGACGCATGGGCGTGTCTGGGGCCGTGTGAGACACACGGCCTACTTACACGGGCGTGTGATCTCTGCAGTTTTGAAAAATCATTAAATTTTTAGAAATTTTTGTATGTGTTCAGTTTAGTCCCGACCCTTTTCTAACACGTGTTTAAGGTCTCGTTGACCTATTTAAGGGACTATATGATTATATTTGAACATGTTTGATTAATGATTTACTTTGTGCTGAAAAGTGAAATGAGTTTAAATATTTTGATTTGATCGGTAATGCCTTTAACCCTAAATCGGTGATGGTTACGGGTTAGGGGTGTTACATTTTATTGGTATCAGAGCTACAGTTTAGTCGATTCTTGAACTAACATAGCGTGTGTAAGTCTAGCTATGCATGCCATATATATAATTGGGATAGTGTGATGAATCCTGACAGTTAAAAAATGTGTTTTTATATAGCAAATGGATCCGTCGGCGATTCTTGATGATGTAGAGAGTAATGCACTCTGCTCTGCTCAAGGGACAGTGCAGGCCACATCTAGGTCGAATGATAGTAGTCAGAGAGGAGGCTAAGCAAGCCTTTTTCCGAATGATGAGTGAGTGGTTTTCGGAGTTCGTTGAGCAATGGTTTGCTCACAACCTCCACCCCCACAAGTACCTTTTGTGCCACAAGTAGCCAGATCCGATCTAATTGAATAAGCCTCTGTAGATAAAATTCGAAAGTATGGTGCCGAAGAGTTTAGGGCCACGGTGATGATGATCTGGCGAGCGAGGTGAGTTTTGGCTCGAGAATACTATTCGAGTGTTTGATGAGATGTCGTTGACTCTGATGAATGCATTAAATGTGTTGTTTCATTATTGAGAATACGGCATATAATTGGTGGAAAACGTTGATATCGTAGTTAGAGAGAGAATCACAGGATTTCTTTCAAGTGAATTCGAAAGAAGTATATCGATCAACGATTCATAGATCAAAAGCGTAAAGAGTTTCTAGAAATTTGAAATAATGTCGTATGTGCATTTGCGAGTATGAGCAGGAGTTTGTGAGATTAAGTCAATATGCTGAGAATGTGTCTCAACCAAAGCTACTATGTGTAAACACTTCATTGAAGAAAGTGAATGAAGATATTAAATTTCTTGGTTGGAATACTTGACTTGAATGAATTTGTTGTGTTAGTTGAAAGAGCACATAAAGCGAGGAGCTTAGCAAAGAAAAAAGAAAGCGATTACGAGGCTAGAGATGAAAGAAAAGATTGATGAGTAAGTCGTCCAAACCTTGATGAAGAGATTTAAAAATGCAAGCAATCGTTCAAATGCTTCATTTGGACATTCGGGTAGAGATTGGGTTAGACAAAGTGTTGGTCCAAGAACTCAAACTCCAATTGAATCAAGTGTTGGTAGTGTTAAAAGCAACAAGCTTTGAGTGTGAAGCGCAGTGTGGAAGGCGACACATTGGAGAGTCTTTGGGGCAAATATAATAATAGAGTTTGCTACAAATGTGGATCACGAGATCATTTCATTTGAGATTGCCCGAGTTAGGTGGGAAAGACAATATTTAGAGTGCGAGACTGAGCAATACAACAGCTAAGGGTAGATCACCCAGAAACACCAAAAATATAAGTGGAAGCCAAAGAGGGACTATCGATACAGCTGTGAGATCAAAGGTGAGAGCACCTGCCCAAGCCTATGCTATTCGCGCTTACGAGAAGAAGCGTCATCTCGGGCGTCATTCTTGGTACTTTCACTCTATTTATCACGATGTGATTGCATTGATAGATCCGAGTTCTACTCATTCCTATGTGTATGTGAATTTAGTATCAAGTAAGACTCTACTGTTGAGTCTCTTGAATTCGTGATTAGAGTATCGAATCCCTTAGGCTAGTGTGTCTTGGTTGATAAAGTGTGCAGAAGCGCCCATTGATGTTTTGGGATATATGCTTTAGGCTAATTTGATGTTGCTATCTTTTGATGAATTTGATATAGTTTAGGTATGGATTGGCTCACTTTGCATAATGCTATTGTGAATTGTAAAAAGAGAGTATTGATTTGAGAAGTCGGAATGGTGAGATAGTTCGAATTGAATCGATGATTTGAATGGGTTGTCGGTTGTTATATTCTCGATGAAAGCTTTGAATTATGTGAAAAAGGGTTGCAAAGGTTATCTTGCATATGTGATTGATCTGAAAGTGTGAGAAAGGAAAGTTGAATCTGTGCACTGTGGTTTGTGAATTCCTTGATGTGTTTCTTGAAGAATTACAGGGATTACCTCCGTCACGGGAAGTTGAGTTTGTTATTGAACTAGTGCAGGGGGCGACTCCTATCTCAATAGCTCTGTATAGAATGGCATCGACAGTGAATTGAAAGAGTTAAAGTCTCGGTTGCAGAGTTGATAGATAGAGGATTTTTGCGACCGAGTTTTTGCCTGCGGTGCTCTGTGTTGTTTGTGAAAAGAAAGATGGTACTATGAGGATGTGTATTGATTACCAACTTGAGTTGAACAAAGTGGCGATAAAAATAAGTATCCCCGCCACGTATTGATGATTTGTTTGATCGGTGAAAAGGAGCTACTGGTGTTTTCTAAGATAGATTTGAGATCGGGCTACTATCGGTTGAGAGTTAAAGAATCGGATGTACAGAGAAGGTGGTTTTGAGCGAGAGTACGGACATTATGAATTCTTAGTTATGCCTTTTGGACTACGAATGCTCTTGCGGTGTTTATGGATTTGATGAATGAGATATTGGGCCGTATTTGGATCGTTTTGTTGTGGTGTTCATTGATGATATTACGATTTACTCATGTGATGAGACACAACATGCCGAGCATTTGAGAATTGTGTTACAAACTCTGCGTGAGAAGCAATTGTATGCAAAGTTTAGCAAATGTGAGTTTTGGTTGCGTGAGGTTGGTTTTCTAGGAAATATTGTATCAGCTGCGGGAATACGAGTTGATCCGAGTAAGATTTCAGCAATTTTAGAATGGAAGCCTCAGAAATGTATGCAGAAGTCCATAGTTTTACGAGACTAGCGGGATATTATAGAAGATTTGTGAAAGGCTTCTCGATGATTGTGACTCCGTTGATGAAGTTGCTAAAAAAAGATGTTAAATTCGAGTGGTCAAAAAAAGTGCGGTAGAGTTTTGAAGCGGTTGAAAGCATTGTTATGAGCGCGAGTGTTTGTTCAAAGCTGAATCGGGTAAAGAATTCATATTTCTGATGATGCATCGTTGAATGGTTTGGGTTGTGTGTTGATGCAAGAAGGCAAAGTCATTGCTTATGCTTGGCGATTAAAGCGCATGAAAGAACTACGACACATGATCTTGAATTAGCTACTATTGTATTTGCATTGAAGATTTGGCGTCACTACCTTTTTGGTGAGAAATGTCATATTTTACTGGATCATAAGAGCTTGAAATATCGATGACTCGAGAAAGAATTGAATTTGCGATAGAGAAGATGGTTAAAGCTTTTGAAAGACTACGAGCTTATGATAGATTATCATGCAGGAAAAGCTAATGTTGTTGTTGATGCTTTGGTGAGAAAGTCTATATGCGCTTTGCGAGCAATGAGTACTCGAGATAGACCTATGTGATGATAGTTCAATTTTGGCGAGTTGAAAGTTAGGCCGATGTTTATCGTCGATTTGTGATGCCCGGAAAAGTGATGATGAGATGATAGCAAAAGCGAACTCAATGTGATTTGAATTACGATTCATAATTTGAGTTGATAATGATGATTGTTTGAGATTGAGAGATCGGATTTACATTTGAGAATTGAGTTGATTCGGATGATTTTAAATGAAGCTCACAATAGTCGTTTGGTTGTTCACCGGGAGTACAAAAATGTATAACGATTTGAAATAGTTTTATTGGTGCGGGGTATGAAGCAGGATATCTCGAAATTTGTTTGAGATGTTTGATTTGTCGACAAGTTAAAAGTGAACATCGAGTTCCATCAATTTATTACAAGCCGATTATGATCACTGAATGGAAATCGGAGAGAATCACGATGGACTTTGTGTCGGGATTGCCTTTATCTCAGAGAAAGAAAGATGCGATGCAGGTGATAGTTGATAGATTGTGAAGTCGGCTCATTTGTTCGGTGAAAGCAGTTATTCACTTGATAAATTAGTTGAAGCGTGTATTCTTTGAGATTGTGAGATTGCATGGGGTGCCACTATCTATTGTATCGCGAGAGATCAGAGATTTACCTCGCGGTTTTGGAAGAAATTGCAAGAGGCTTTAGGCACAAAATTGCATTTTAGTCTTGCATTTCATCACGCAAGCGGATGGTCAATCCGAAGCGGATCATCTGATTCTCGAAGATATGTTGAGATGTTGTACTCTCGAATTTAAAAGTATGTGGGAAAAGCATTTCCGTTGATTGAATTTGCATACAATATGATTTTCAATCTAGTATCAAAATGGCACCATATGAGGCACTTTATGGTGAAAATGTCGAACTCCATTGTATTGGGTGAGTTGAGTGAGAATAAGATTCACGGGGTTAATTTGATAAAAGAAAGCGAGCGAGAAAGTGAAAGTAATTCGTGACAATTTAAAAGCGGCGCGGATCGTCAAAAATCTTATGCGGACTTGAAGCGAAAGATATCGAATTCGAGGTTGGTGACAAAGTGTTTTTGAAAGTGTCTCCATGGAAGAAAATACTTCAATTTGGTAGAAAAAGTAAAGTGAGTCAGGAGGTTCATGAGTGTATGAAATCATCGAAAGAATTGGACACATTGCTTATAAGTTGTTGTTGCCACGAATTAGAAAATTCATAATGTATTCCACGTATCGATGCTTAGGCGATATAGATCGATCCATCGCATGTAATTGCTCCTATTGAGGTTGAGATTGATTAGATTTATCGTATAGTGAAGAATCGATTCGAATCTTGCACGTGAGATCAAAGAATTGAGAAACAAAAGAATTTCCTTAGTGAAAGTGTTGTGGCACAAACATGGAGTTGAAGAGGCTACGTGGGCACTGAAGATGTTATGAGAGAACAATATCCAAACCTATTCTTTGGTAAGATTTTTGGGGACAAAAATTCCTAAAGCGGGAGAGTTATGTGATGCAGTTTAGACCCTAGTCGGAATAGTGGTTTAGAGACCATAAACCCGAGGTCAAAAAAATATTTTAATATTATTTTTGGTGATTATAATATATGATTGAGCATGTGTGAAAGTTCTGTGTGAAAATTTTATCGATGGTGTGCTTAATTAGCAAAAAGGACTTAAATGCATAAATTGTTAAAAAAAAAGCTATGTCTTTGATTGTTAAAGTGCTAATTTGACATGGCTTATTAAAGTGTGAGTCCTTATGTTGTTATTAGTCCATTTGATAAATGGATGGAAAAAAATGCCAAAGTTAGTGGAATTTAAATGTTGTTCCATTAAGGCTAAATTTGTAAATAGGTTATTAATGTATGATTAAATAAAACAAATGAGATAATAAGCTCCATTATCATCTTCTTTGCCAAAATTTGAAAGAAAAAAAAGAGAAAAAGCCATCTAAGGTTTGGCCATTGTTGATTTTAGTTGAGGTGTGTTTTAAGCTCGGTTTTTGATAATTTCTATGTTTTTGTGATCGTTGCTTCGTGTTCTATCAAACCCATGCTTTAACTTTAGAAATTGATGGTGATTTTGAGATATGCCATTGATGAATGTTTGAGTTTTGTGATAATTGATGATGGAATATGAAAGATATGTGAAAGATTAACATGTTTTGTCTTTGAGTTTTTGGTGAAATTGAGTAATTTGGACTAAATTGTGAAAATAATATTTTGAGGGACTAAAATGTGAAATAAATGAAATATATGGGCTTGTATGAGACTAAGGAGAATTCGGCCTAAGCATGGCATAGTAAAATTTTGTGTATTTGATAATTTTATGAAATAGGGACTAAAGTTTTGAAATGTGAAAATGTGAGGGCTATTTTGTAAAATGCCCTAAATATGTGTGTTTGGACTAAATTGAATGAATTGGTGATTAAATGAGCTAAATTTGCATATGTATAGACCAAGAAAGGAGAGATTCAGATTGAGATCGAGGCAAAGACAAAGTACTCGATTAATCTGCTAGTTTCGGTATTTCAACGTCCGAGTAAGTTCGGATATAATACGTGTTCTTAAATTATGTTTAAATGCTATGAAATTAATAGTTATGTGATTATTGGATTAGTAATGCTATGTGTGGAATCGAGTTAGGTGGCACTAAGTGTGCGTATTTGGAAATGAGATCGAGATAATTAGCACTGTGTGTGTGAAATAGTAGAAGCTTCGGCTTATTGATTTGGCACTGTGTGTGCGATATCGAATTAAGTTTGGTTTTACATTATGGCACTATGTGTGCGATTGAATTGAAGAGACAGTGAATAGTGAATAAATTATGGTATCGAGCATTGAATAGCAAGAACGTTTATTAACTAAGTGTTGGCAAAGGTATGTTTCGAACCTATGTGGTTGATGATAATGTTTAAGATTGAATAGATGGATGTATGAGTATATGGTTGAGGATGATATTGTGTTTAGTTGGGAATCTATCTAAGTGATGGTTTATTTATGTATTGATAATGTATTTATGAGTAACTTGTATTATATTACGAACTTACTAAACTCTAAAGCTTACTGTGTGATGTGTTTCTCTGTTTCTGATGTCGATAAAGCTAGCTCGGATCAGGGATCGTCGTATTGAATCACACTATCGGCTATCTATTTCGGTACTTTTGAAAGATGTACATATTTGGTATATGGCATGTATAGGCTAGTAGAAATGGAATATTTTGTAATGTTTGGACCTTGCTATGTGATATGGCTTGGAGATTGAATGTTGATGGTTCATATATGAAGCTATGAAAATGATGAATGTGTATGAAATAGTGAGATTGGAAATGGTATATTTCATGCTTGTATTGGTTGATGAGAATGGTATTTTAAGTGTTAATTTGTGGTATGAGTAGATGATGCTTAGTTATATGATTTGAGTTGTGAATATGATGTTTTGGATGGATTTATTTTAGTAGGAAATTGAGTATGGCAATAAATGATGTAGTATATGATTAGTTGGCATCTGTATTGGTATGTTTTAATTGCATTTGAGGCATGAATTGGTATTGGTTTGATGCTTATAGGTAATTTCAAAGAGTGGATGGTAATTTGGCCTTGAAAATGGCCTATAATTCCCCCACGGTTGAGCTGCAGGCGTGTGGCTCGACCGTGTCTTTCGAGTTTGTAATTTGATTCAAGTCAGGCTCGACCACGGGCTGGACACACGGGCGTGTGATTGGCCGTGTGGTGCAAGTAAATGTCGACCACGGGTGAGGCACACGGGCGTGTCTCAGGCCGTGTGAACAAGTCAGTATGTATGCCCTATTTTGCCACGGCTTGGACGCACGGGCGTGTCCGAGGCCGTGTAAGGCACACGGCCTACTCACACGGGCATGTGACCTCTGTAGTTTTGAAAAATCATTAAATTTTCAAAAGTTTTCATATGTGTTCGGTTTAGTCCCGACCCCTTTCTAACACGTGTTTATGGTCTCGTTGACCTATTTAAGGGACTATATGATTATATTTGAACATGTTTGATTAATGATTTTCTTTGTGTTGAAAAGTGATATGAGTTAAATGTTTCAATTTGATCGGTAATGCCTTTAACCCTAAACCGGTGATAGCTACGGGTTAGGGGTGTTACAATCAACAAAGGAGCAAAGCAAAGGAACAAAGGAGCCTCGTTAGTCAGAGTCTTAGGTGACAACTACTCTGAATTGGGTTTAATCTTTCTTTTCTTTAATTTAATCTAAAGATGTTTGCTATGTTTTTTTTTGTTCTTGTTTACAATAATGTTAGCTTAATTTTATTTAAGCTAGGATGATTGCTTTGATTAAATAATATTTATTTGATTCATGCTTATAATGTTTGTGCCTCAATCGATCATGTTTTTAATTAAAATCAAGTCTGTATTTCGTTCATATGTGATTGAAATGCACCTAAATTAGCTGAGCGATCCTAACCAGACGACGGCTAATGGACACATAATTGAAATATGCATGCTCAATTTAGATCCTGACCCAATTAAATTGTAGGTTGCATAACAACTCTGACCAAGCTCTGATATCTACATAGTTTTTAGATTTGTGTGATTAAACTGTTTCAAACCTAACACGTCCCTGTTACCTCACAAAAATGCTAAGAAACCCTTAGTAAATAAGGCTCAGTAAAATGCGTATTTACTAAGTAAAGGATTCTGAAAGGAACTAATGTGGTTTCCAAACTCATGAAAGATCGAGTTGTCATGGAATGTTTTTCCGAATGTTATTAAGCACGTTGATAATAAATTGAGATTAATTAAAGTAATTTTCCTAGTTTATTTATGTTATAATTGTTGCAAATTGTTTTTAATTTTGCTAAAATCTATTTCATTCATATAGTTTGCATACTTAGGATAATCTGCATTAGGGATCATTGCATTTAGTTTAATATATTTTAATCACCACTTTTCAACTATATTGTGTTTTTATTTACCAAATTGTTAATATAATTTTACAATTTAAGTGACTTAGCACAAATACAATACACGTGGAGGCGATAACTTTCGATACTTACTTATTACTTGATACTTGTTGTGTACACTTGCACAAACCTCGCATTCTGATAGCTTCCAATCTTTGTCAACCCAATAAGCGATAATGCAAATGTATTCATCATTAGTATGCTCGAGTTCCAATTATCAAAAGTTAGACAAATTAAACACAGTGCTTTAGCCAACTCTTCTTTAACATGATCTCTCTCTTTTGTATAATACATTAGGACATCCCTATTATTTGTTTGTCTACTTATATTCTTAAAATTAGAACTAACAACACTCATCATGTATCTAAATCTCGGTTCTTCAACTATCTTAAATGAATGCTTGCTACATACAAGAAAAGTAGAAATAGCTCAACGACACTCATTAGCATCAAACTTGTAGGTTTTATAGATGAATCACCTCTAAAGATGGTTGAGTGGCTATAGTGTATTGAGTGATGTCCTTATTAATTTTTTTTCAAATAGTTATTTAGATGGCGTCTTAAATGGGAGGTTCAGGTAGAAGATTTAACAGAAAAAATATTCTTACAGTGATTACATTGTGCCTTCAAATCGTTTTTGTTCTCACATTCAAGCTTTGTCATTTGTAACAACCGAATTTGGGCCTAGTAGAATTGGGCCTAGTGGGCCTTGGGCGTAGTAAGCGTTTAAATTTTTGAGAATATGAGAGCGGCATTAATCTGAGGTGGGACCCATTAGGTGTGTGAGTTTGGAGTGTTTAGAGGGTTCTATGAAGTCCTAGGTTCAAGTTGGGCCATAGGAAAAATTTTGGCTTTTGGCCCTTTAAGGGAGAGGAGTGTTGGAAGCAAGGCTTAAGGGAATTGGTAGGTGTTTTGCTAACACAAGTGAGCATATGGTGGAGTGGTGGTGGCGTCAATAGTGGAGCAAGGGGAGTGGGGTTTGAATCCCACAAGTTGCTTATGAGAGTTTTTATTTTGTGCTCAGGAAAGGAGGAAGCAGAGTTGAGATCAAACTCTGCCTTGGAGGTTGGAGACTTGGTCAAATGGCTTGAATGGGTGATAGAGAGCATGTTGGGGAGTAAAAATGGGAGAGAATCAAGGGATTGGGGGTAAGAGGAGGTAGTGGCCGAATATGGGGAAGTGCATGGGGGAGTTTCGGTCAAGACTTGTCATTTGAATGAGTGCACATTCAGTTTTGAGTAGGAGGGTGCCGAAATTTCCTTTGCATTTTGTGCATTTTGGGTCACTTTCTCTTGGCAATTCTTTGTTTACCGAAATCGTTTTCTCCCTTCTTTCTTTTTCTCTCTTTGGGACTTGGTCGAATCTATTGGAATCTGACCACTCGTGCAACTTTGGTTCAACCTCTCATCTTTTCCAATTGTTCTTTTCTACTCATTAGCCGAAACCTATATCCCCCTTTCTTCTAGTTTCATTTGGCTTACCGCGTTTCTTCTTATTTTGGGTTCTTCATTTCAGTTAATCTCATAGCCGAAACTTGGTTCTTGTGGTTGTCGAAGCTTCTTTGCCTACTCGGTTTTTCGGTGGTTGCAAGGTAGTGTTTTTCTATTCTTTTATTTCCTTCCTATTTCTCTTTTTCTCTCTTGTGAAGCCGAATCTCTCACTCTACTTCTTCTTGTCTAAGGCCGAACCTGAGTACTCTTCTCCATCTTGAGTATCATCTATTCTTTCTTTTGTGTGGAAGCTGAAACTTGGAACAATTGTCGAATCTGTGGCACTTTGGTAAGTACATCTATGGCCGAATAGGGAGAGTGGAGGGTCGTTCTCCATTTTAGGTTCGTTCAGGCCGAAAGGCCGTTTCTTTTTTATTTTGAAACAACATCGCTAACTTTCGTGCTCTTCATTAGGGACGCAAATTTACGTGTCGGAGGAGTAAGCCAGAACATTCAAGCATAGCAAGGAGTTGCCGTCGTTCTTGGTAAGTGTTGTGGATTGTGTTATCAATTTCAATTTTGGGATTACCGAACAAGAAGACTAACTGATAGCCAATGATGTCCTTAGTTGCTTCGGAGAGTATCGTGATCGTATTCCAAAGCAGTGTGTAATCTCACACCCCTACGAATGATTGCATGTGATGTTTTACGAGATCGGCCAAATCTTTAGAAAAGTAGAAAAGTCGGCGTTGTGACCACTCGGCGTGCGAGTGCTCGTAGTGGTAACCAAAACACGAATATTGTGATGAAGTCATTGAGAGTGTCACGAGCACTCATGGCCCGAAAGGCATATGCGGGCCTAGCAGAAGTAGAAAGCAGTGAAGCAGGCCCAATGGGCTCTCTGGGCCACATGCGCAAAGTTGATGGAAAAGCTGTCAAAGGGTAAGTGCGGTTGCGAAATTTGAAAATCTGAGGCCCGAAACCATTGAAATGGGCCACACGGCGTGTGGGCCGTTTGAGGCTTTGAAATGGATTTCGGGCCCAATAGCTCCGTAGAGACCCAACAAAGGGTCTGTGTGTCGCTCGAGCGACAGTAGGCCTTCGAAAAGGCCGTTATTTGGTAAAATTACTGAAATACCCCTGGAAGGTAAAATTACCGAAATACCCTTAGAGGGTAAAATTGCAGAAATACCCCTAGAGGGTAAATTGCAGAAATACCCACTCGGAGGTAAATTGCAAAATACCCTCGGAGGGTAAATAGCAGATTATACCCTTGATTATAGTTGGTTAGCATGTATATGTTTTATTTACACTTTTGTATGTATGATGCATTGCATTCCTAATATGTTGCATGGGTTGGGTTTTGATGATCGGAGGAAGTTATTCTGGTGGCTCTGCCACATTCTGTGTAGTGGCTATGCCACGTATATTCTGATATTCTGGTGGCTCGGCCACAAATTGCATGATTTGCGACTTATGCGCATGTTATTGGTGTGTAGGGTGGGTGGGTTGACTTGGTCCCCGCGGTGTGTAGGAGCTAATGCGGGGTGTGTAGCGGATGGATTGTTGGGTTGGGCTGCATACTCTGTTTGCATTATCATGTTTATAGGGCTAGGGCCCAGATTGTTAACGAATAGGGCTTCGGCCCAGTCTATTTTTGTATGGGCTCGGGCCCAGTCTATTTTTGTATGGGCTCGGGCCAAGTTATTGTCCGATTGGGGATTATACACTGAGTTCTCGTAACTCACCCCTCTACTTTAACCTTGCAGGTGGTCCCTAGCGTTAGAGGATTTAGAGCTACGGAGGACTCTGTGGTGGCCATACATCGGAGTATTTCTCACAAACTCTAGTAAACTTCAGTTTCGCTTCATTTTAAGATTATTTTAATTTGGGTTTAATATTATGTAATAAGGCTATTGGATTTTATTTTTCTTTTAACTTTCTTTTCGGCTATTATTAAATTATTAAACATTTAATACTGGGTTTTCCTAAAATGTTAATAACCGTTTTTCAAAATATCACGATTCTGCAACTATTCAAGTTTGATTTTCACAACAAAAATAGTTTTTCAAAATAATAACAACTTTACAAAAACGGACATTAAGCAAATCGCGTTTTTTTCAAACAAACAACGAAACTCGGAGTTTCAAAAAGAGATGCAACATTTTTAACGGTCGCTTAGCTTTTAAACAACCCTTCTATGTGACATGCTAGATTCGGTCATAACGTCTAGGCCGGGTTTGGGGTGTTACATTTAGTGGTATCAGAGCCCGGTTGTAAAACTCGACTGTGGAATGGGTTTGAAAATGTTTTTCAAAATTTGTTTGAAATATGGTTTAGAAAATATATATCTCTATTGGAAGTGTGGCACCCCGAGTCTCCGGCACCAAATCCGTAAGTCCTCTTACTTTATCTGATGATATGATGACTGTAGAAAGAAAACTACTAGAGTTAGTGGTAGTGCAGTAAAACTGTTAGCTATAGGAAATAAGACTATAGAGAGGAAGCTTGAGTAGGAAACTCGATTCGCGAAAACAACTCTCATATCATTTTCCATGTTAATAAACATTGGAACTATAGGCGATTCATAAAATTCTTAATCAGTTAACTCGATTGATAGTATGAGTACCGAGGGCGTGGGCGAGAGCGGCCGTGGTAGAGGCGAGTGCTAGGAGTGGATCCTCGGCATCGGGGCATGTCTACGAAAGGGCGTGAGATGGTCAGAGAGAGGCGGAGTGAGCCACCGATCTCGAGTAGCGGTAACCCAGAACTCATTACGGATGTGCTGACGCAGCTAGTAAGGGAGGTTAAAGAAATGGGTGAAATACTTCAGAATAGGTGCGCGGACTGTAAGAAAAAAGGAGATTACAATTTTCTAGGGCCGCAGTCTCGTTCTGTAA
This sequence comes from Gossypium sturtianum, assembly GCA_025698515.1. Lineage (NCBI taxonomy): Eukaryota > Viridiplantae > Streptophyta > Magnoliopsida > Malvales > Malvaceae > Gossypium > Gossypium sturtianum. The sequence continues at coordinate 65,189,759 of CM046950.1, read as the reverse complement.
AGCAAGTTAAGGTACGTCCAAACTTTTCGGCTTGCGAATTTTTGCAGCGTCATCGGGAGAGTCTTTGGAGGAAGTCAGGAGCATGTTTAAGATGCGGGTCTGTGGAGCATAAGGCTCGGGATTGCTCAATCACCATTAAGTCAAGTATGTTTTGTTTGGATGCGATGTTTGGATATAGAAATTTGTTGCGTATGAGATATCTGTCTACTTTAATGGTTAGGTGTTTTGAGTATGTGTAGGGAGTTCCAAATTCTAGTTAGAATATTATAGGGATATTAGAATCAGAGTGCGCAACGGCAGCGTAGTAGAGTAATCTGTGTTAAACGACTGTTAGGTAGTTGGAAATTTCAAGGACGAAATTTCTTTAAGGGGGTAGATTTGTAATGACCGAATTTGGGCCTAGTAGAATTGGGCCCGAGTGGGCCTTAGGCGTAGGGGCGTTTAAAATTTTTAAGAATATGAGCGGCATTAATGTAGGTGGGACCCATTAGGTGTGTGAGTTACGAGTGTTTAGAGGTTCTATGAAGTCCGGGTTCAAGTTGGGCCATAGGAAAAATTTTGGTTTTGGCTCTTTAGGGAGAGGAATTTTTGGAAGCAAGGCTTAAGGGAATTGGTAGGTGTTTTGCTAACACAAGTGAGCATATGGTGGATTGGTGGTGGCGTCAATAGTGGAGTAAAGGGAGTGGGGTTGAATCCCCACAAGTTGCTTATGGGAGTTTTATTTTGTGCTCAAGAAAGGAGGAAGCAGAGTTGAGATCAAACTCTGACTTGGAGGTTGGAGACTTGGTCAAATGGTTTGAATGGGTGATGGAGAGCATGTTGGGAAGTAAAAAAGGGAGAGAATCAAGGGATTAGGGGTAAGAGGAGGTAGTGGCCGAATATGGGGAAGTGCATGGGGGAGTTTCGGTCAAGACTTGTCATTTGAATGAGTGCACATTCGGTTTTGAGTAGGAGGGTGCCGAAATTTCCTTTGCATTTTGTGCATTTTGGGTCACTTTCTCTTGGCAATTCTCTGTTTACCGAAATCATTTTCTCCCTTCTTTCTTTTTCTCTCTTTGGGACTTGGCCGAATCTATTGGAATCTGACCACTCGTGCAACTTTGGTTCAACCTCTCATCTTTTCAAATTGTTCTTTTCTACTCATTAGCCGAAACCTATATCCCCTTTTCTTCTAGTTTTATTTGGCTTACCCCGTTTCTTCTCATTTTGGGTTCTTTATTTCAGTTAATCTCATAGCCAAAACTTGGTTCTTGTGGTTGCCGAAGCTTCTTTGCCTACTCGGTTTTTCGGTGGTTGCAAGGTAGTGTTTTTCTCTTCTTTTATTTCCTTCTTGTTTCTCTTTTTCTCTCTTGTGAAGTGAATCTCTCACTCTACTTCTTCTTGTCTAAAGGTCGAACACAGTACTCTTCTCCATCTTGAGTATAATTTGTTCTTTCTTTTGTGTGAAGGCAGAAACTTGGAACAATTGCCGAATCTGTGGCACTTTGGTAAGTACATCTATGGCCGAATAGGGGGAGTGGAGGGTCGTTCTCCATTTTAGGTTCGTTCAGGCCGAAAGGCCATTTCTTTGTTATTTTGAAACAACATCGCTAACTCGTGCTCTTCATTAAGGACACAATTTCATAATCAGAGGGAGTAAACCGAACATTCAATAATAGCAAAGAGTTGCCGTCGTTCTTGGTAAGTGTTGTGGATTGTGTTATCAATTTCAATTTTGGGATTACCGAACAAGAAGACTAATTGATAGCCAATTATGTCCTCAGTTGCTTCGAAGAGTATCGTGATACGTATTCCAAAACAGGTGTGTAATCTCACACCCCTCTGAATGATTGCATGTGATGTTTTGTGAATCGGCCAAATGTCGAAAAGTTGAAAAGTCGGCAGCTGTGACCACTCGAGCGTGTGAGCACTCATAGTGGTAACCGAAACATGAATATTGACGGTAAGTCGTTGAGAGTGTCACGAGCACTCTCATGGCCGAAAGGCTATGCAGGGGCCTGTCCCGGCGAAGCGGGGTGAAGCAGGCCCAATGAGCTATCCGGGCCACATGGGCAAAGTTGATGGAAAACTGTCAAAGGGTAAGTGCAGTTGCAAAATCTGAAAATCTGAGACGGAAACCATTCGAAATGGGCCACACGAGCGTGCGGGTCCGTTTGGGCCTAAAATGGATTTTAGGCCTGATAGCTCCGTAGAGAGACCCAACAAAGGGTCTGTGTGCGCTCGAGGCGACGGTGAGGCCTTTGAAAAGGCCGTTATTTGGTAAAAATACCGAAATACCTGCTGGAGGTAAAATTGCAGAAATACCCTTGGAGGGTAAGTGCAGAAATACCCCTGGAGGGTAAATGATCGTTATACCCTTGATTATAGTTGGTTAGCATGTATATGTTTTATTTACACTTTTGTATGTATGATGCATTGCATTCCTAATATGTTGCATGGGTTGGGTTTTGATGATCGGAGGAAGTTATTTTGGTGGCTCTGCCACATTCTGTGTAGTGGCTATGCCACGTATATTCTGATATTCTGGTGGCTCGGCCACAAAGTATGTGATTTGCGGCTTATGCGCCATATTGAGTGTGTAGAAATTTGGATGGGTTGACTTGGTCCCCCAGTGTGTAGAAATTTGATGCGGGGTGTGTAGCGGATGGATTGTTAGGTTGGGCTGCATACTCTGTTTGCATTATCATGTTTATAGGGCTAGGGCCCAGATTGTTACCGAATAGGGCTTCGGCCCAGTCTGTTTTTGTATGGGCTCGGGCCCAGTTAATGTCCGATTAGGGATTATACACTGAGTTCTCTTAACTCACCCCTCTACTTTAACCTTGCGGGTGGTCCCAGCGTTAGAGGATTTGGAGCTACGGAGGACTACGTGGTGGCCATACATCGGAGTATTTCTCACAAACTCTAGTAAACTTCAGTTTCGCTTCATTTTAAGATTATTTTAATTTGGGTTTAATATTATGTAATAAGGCTATTGGATTTTATTTTTCTTTTAACTTTGTTTTCGGCTATTATTATATTGTTAAACATTTAATCTCAGGTTTTACTAAAATGTTAATACTTAGTTTTTCAAAATATCACGATTACTGCAACTATTCAAGTTCGATTTTCATAACAAAAGCAGTTTTTCAAAATAATAACAACTTTACAAAAAGCGGACATTAAACAAATCGCATTTTTTCAAACAAACAACGAAACTTCGGAGTTTCAAAAGAGATGCAACATTTTTAACGGTCAAACAGCTTTTAAACAACCCTTCTATGTGACATGCTAGATCGGTCATAACGTCTAAGCGGGTTTGGGGTGTTACATTTAGTGAGTATCGAGCTCGGTTGCAAAACTAAATTTGTGGAGTGGGTTTGAAAATGTTTTTCAAAATTTGTTTGAAATATAGTTTACAAAATATATATCTCTATTGGAAGTATGGCACCCAGTCTCTCGGCACCAAATCAAGTAAGTCCTCTTACTTTATCGATGATATGATGGTGTGAAAGAAAACTACTAGAGTTAGTGGTAGTGTGATAAAACTATTAGCTATAGGAAATAAGACTATAGAAATGAAATAGTAGGAAACTTCGATTCGCGAAAACAACTCTCATATTTGTTTTCCATAAAACATTTGTTAATAAACATTGGAACTATAGGTGATTCATAAAATTCTTAATCGATTAACTTTCGATTCGATAGTATGAGTACCGAGGGCGTGGGCGAGAGCAGCGGCCGTGGTAGAGGCCGAGTGCTAGGGTGGATCCTCAACATCGGGCATGTCTAAAAGGGGCGTGAGATGGTCGGGGAGCGAGAGGCGAGTGAGCCCACCGATCTCGAGTAGCGATAACCCGAGAACTTCGTTACGGATGTCTTGTGCAGCGGCTAGTAAGGAGGTTAAAGAAATGGGTGAAATACTTGGGCTAGGTGCGCGATTGTAAGAAAAAGGAGATCACGATTTTCTAGGGCCGTAGTCTTGTTACGTAAAGCAAGTTAAAGTGCGTCCAAACTTTCGACTTGCGAATTTTGCGAGAAGCGTCATCAGGAGAGTCTTTGGAGGAAGTCAAGAGCATGTTTAAGATGCAGAGTGCGTGGAGCATAAGGCTCGGGATTGCTCAATCACCATTAAGTCGGGTATGTTTTGTTTGGATGCGATGTTTGGATATAGAAATTTGTTGTGTATGAGATATCATGCGCTTTAATGGTTAGGTGTTTTGAGTATGTGTAGGGAGTTCCAAATTCTAGTTAGAATATTATAGGGATATTAGAATCGAGAATGCGAAGCTTGGCGTAGTAGAGTAATGTCTGTGTTAAACTATTGTTAGGTAGTTGGAAATTTTGAGGATGAAATTTCTTTAAGGGGGTAGATTTATGCTGACGAGAATTTAGGCCTAGTAGAATTGGGCGAGTGGGCCTTAGGCGTAGGGGCGTTTAGAATTTTTGAGAATATGATAGCGGCATTAATCTGGTGGGACCCATTAGTTGTGTGAGTTTGGAGTGTTTAGAGGGTTCTATGAAGTCCGGGTTCAAGTTGGGCCATAGGAAAAATTTTGGTTTTTGGCTCTTTAGGAGAGAGGGTTGTTGGAAGCAAGGCTTAAGGGAATTGGTAGTGTGTTTGCTAACACAAGTGAGCATATGGTGGAGTGGTGGTGGCGTCAATAGTGGAGCAGGGAGTGGGGTTGAATCCCACAAGTTGCTTGCTCGGAGTTTTTATTTTGTGCTCGGGAAAGGAGGAAGCGAGTTGAGATCAAACTACTGCCTTGGAGGTTGGAGACTTGGTCAAATGGTTTGAATGGGTGATGGAGAGCATGTTGGGGAGTAAAAGGGAGAGAATCAAGGGATTGGGGGTGAGAGGAGGCGTGGCCAGAATATGGGGAAGTGCATGGGAGTTTCGGTCAAGATTTGTCATTTGAATGAGTGCACATTCGGTTTTTGAGTAGGAGGGTGCAGAAATTTCCTTTGCATTTTTGCATTTTGGGTCACTTTCTCTTGGCAATTCTCTGTTTACCAAAATATTTTTCTCCTTCTTTCTTTTTCTCTCTTTGGGACTTGGCGAATCTATTGGAATTGACCACTCGTGCAACTTTGGTTCAACCTCTCATCTTTTTAATTGTTATTTTCTACTCATTAGTGAAACCTATATCCCCTTTTCTTCTAGTTTCATTTGGCTTACCTTGTTTCTTCTCATTTTGGGTTCTTCATTTTGATTAATCTCATAGCCAGAAACTTGGTTCTTGTGGTTCAGAAGCTTCTTTGCCTACTCGGTTTTTGGTGGTTGCAAGGTAGTGTTTTCTCTTCTTTTATTTCCTTCTTGTTTCTCTTTTTCTCTCTTGTGAAGCCAGAATCTCTCACTCTACTTCTTCTTGTCTAAAGGTGAACACAGTACTCTTCTCCATCTTGAGTATCATCTTTTCTTTCTTTTGTGTAGGCCAGAAACTTGGAACAATTTAGAATCTGTGGAACTTTGGTAAGTACATCTATGGCGAATAGGGGAATGGAGGCCGTTCTCCATTTTAGGTTCATTCGGGCCGAAAGGCCGTTTCTTTGTTATTTTGAAACAACATCGCTAATTCGTACTCTTCATTAGGGGCGTAATTTCATAATCGAGAGAGTCGTCGAACATTCAAGTATAGCGAGGAGTTTATGTCGTTCTTAGTAAGTGTTATGGATTGTGTTATTAATTTCAATTTTGGGATTACCAGAACAAGAAGACTAGCGATAGCCAATTATGTCCTTAGGTGCTTAGCGAGTATCGTGATCGTATTCAAAGCAGGTTTGTAATCTCACACCCCTACGAATGATTGCATGTGATGTTTTGTGAATCGGCCAAATCCGAAAAGTCGAAAAGTCGATAAATTTGTGACCACTCGGCGTCGCGGCGCTCGTAGTGTAACGGCTCTGAATATTGGCGGTAATTCATTGAGAGTGTCACGAGCACTCGTGAAAGTGAGGTATGTAGCGGGCCTAGCAGAAAGTGAAGCGGTGAAGCGGTCCCAATGGGCTAACCGGCCCACATGGCGAAAGTTGATGGAAAAATGTAAAAGGGTAAGTGCGGTTCGCGAAATCGAAAATCGAGATCGAAACCATTGAAATGGACCACTGCGGCGTGTGGGCAGTTTAGGCTTTGAAATGGATTTCGGGCCCGATAGCTCGAGAGACCCAACAAAGGTCTGTGTGTCGCTCAAAGCGACGATAGGCCTTCGAAAAGCCGTTAATTGGTAAATTACCAAAATACCCACGGAGGGTAAAATTATCGAAATACCCATGGAGGTAAAATTGCGAAATACCCCATGGAGGGTAAATTCTTGAAATACCCGGAGGGATAAATGGCCGTTATACCCCTTGATTATAGTTGGTTAGCATGTATATGTTTTATTTACACTTTTGTATGTATGATGCATTGCATTCCTAATATGTTGCATGGGTTGGGTTTTGATGATCGGAGGAAGTTATTACAGTGGCTCTGCCACATTACGTGTAGTGGCTATGCCACGTATATTATTGATATTTTTGTGGCTCCATACAAATTCTATGATTCTGACTTATGCGCCATATTGAGTGTGTAGGGTTGGGTGGGTTGACTTGGTCCCCACTGGTGTGTAGAAAGTGATGCAGGAGTGTGTAGCGGATGGATTGTTGGGTTGGGCTGCATACTCTGTTTGCATTATCATGTTTATTGGGCTAGGGCCCAGATTGTTACCGAATAGGGCTTCGGCCCAGTCTATTTTCGTATGGGCTCGGGCCCAGTTAATGTCCGATTGGGGATTATACACTGAGTTCTCGTAACTCACCCCTTTGCTTTAACCTTGCTGGTGGTCCCAGCGTTAGAGGATTTGGTGCTGTGGAGGACTCTGTGGTGGCCATACATCGGAGTATTTCTCACAAACTCTAGTAAACTTCAGTTTCGCTTCATTTTAAGATTATTTTAATTTGGGTTTAATAGTATGTAATAAGGCCATTGGATTTTATTTTTCTTTTAACTTTCTTTTCGGCTATTATTAAATTGTTAAGCGTTTATCTTTGGGTTTTCTAAAATGTTAATACTTAGTTTTCAAAATATCACGATTCATAACTATTCAAGTTCGATTTTCACAATAAAAATAGTTTTCAAAATAATAACAACTTTACAAAAATGGACATTAAGCAAATCGCGTTTTTTCAAACAAACAACAAAACTTCGGAGTTTCAAAAAGAGATGCAACATTTTTAATGGTCGCTTAGCTTTTAAACAACCCTTATATGTGACATGCTAGATCCGGACATAACGTCTAGGCCGGGTTTGGGGTGTTACATTTTTTCATCCACACCTTTGAAGTAGTAGACTTTTGACATGCGGAAACACTTTCATATTCATTAAATCCATCATCCACATTTATTGGAGTATTTCGACCTAGTCATTGTCATAAAAAGCTGAAGTCTGAAATCGTAAAAACTTCGGTTATTATATAAAAAAACCAAAAAAAAAGTTAAAACTAAACCTATTTGTCCAAATAGGAGAGCAATATTTCAATTTAGTTAAAAGAAACTTAATTGACAACTACTGGCAGATATATCCACAAACAGGTTACGTCAATTATAATTAAAAATATAATAAATTTTGGTAAAATTTTCCAGAAAATATAATAAGTTTTTAGTGCTTTAATTACCTTTTAATTTTAAATGAGTTGCAAATTTAACATTTCAACTTTAAAGTTTATTAATTCTTTTACTTAAAATTTATTTATTTATTAAAAAATCAAACTTCCTCCTATATTCAAGTGGTGATATGGGGAGAGAAACATACTGAGTAAGTTCATGAATAAGTTCGGTTTCTCCTATATTTCCTTTTGTAAGCAAACATAATAATCTCCTTGTTTGAGAGAAAACTACGGTTTCTTAATTAGTAGTTTTTATTCATTTTTTACTATTTGGAATCAAGATTTTCAAATCCAATGATAATTCATGCTATCATTACTAGGAAAACATCCACAATTACTTTCATTTGTCTTTTACGTTAATCTTATTACCAATTACCAAATTCGTTCTTCAACCTCATTGGATCATCAAGAAAAATGGTTGAACTTGTTGCCTCTATTACTTCCAACACCAAAAATTTATTTTTTGATGTAAAGATAAAATTTACAATAAAAATAAAACAAATCTTTATTTTAGATTTCAATGTCATAAGTCATAACTAAATGTTTTATTTTCTCTTCTTTCATTTTATTTACATTGAATTTATGAAACAATAATAAATCTTTTGGTGTTTCACACATTAAATGTGATCAATTTCAATTAATGTTCGACTATATTGGATAATAAATTAATTTACTATATTTTAGGAATAAAAAACAAATATATATATATATAGAGGAGAGAAATGCCCTTAGTGGAATCAATCAATGTAACACCCCAAACCCGTAACCATCGATGGTTTAGGGTTAAAGCGATCTAGGACAATCGGAACCTTTTTACGGACATTTCATAATATAATTCATCAAAACTAATCAAAGTGTCCCTTAAATGGGTCTCACGAGACCTCAAGCATGCTTTAGAATAGGGTCGGGACTAAGCCGAACACATACGGAAATTCTCATAAATTTAAAAACTTTACAAAGTTACAGAGGTCTGCCTTGGTGTGGGCGGCCGATGTGCCTCTCACGACCTCGGACACGCCCAGTGTGTCTAAAGTGCGTGTCAAAGCAGGGCATACATGCGACTTGTCCACGCGGTACGTGGACGCGTCAGTGTGCCTCACCCGTGGTCGGACGACTTGCACCCACGGCCAATCACTGCGCCCGTGTGTCCGGCCCGTGGTTGAGCGACTTGTTTTGAAATACAACCACGAGGACGCGGTCGAGCCACTGCGCCGTGTGCTCAACCGTGTGGGCAATTATAGGCCATCTACAAGGCCAAATTGCCACACACACAATGGCAATCCCTACAAGCACAATTAAGCATCAATCCAAACATAATTAGCAACCAAAAGCATACCACATGATCATCATATCATCCCATTCAATTTTATTTCAATACATATCAACATAAGCTAATTAGCTCAACTAATTCACAATTAAACCAAGCATGATTCACCCACATCTTACCACATTAATCAGCTAAATTTGCATCAATAACTTACCATTACCTTGATCTTTTCATAATCATGAAATCATACCTAAACCAAACATCATATAGCATAGCATTTCATTCATAACACAACCACTTATCTAGCCATATCACATGACTATGTACACATATCACAAACATAACTTAAAGTTACTAGCCCATACATGTCATAATTTAGTATATACATTTCAAAAGGTACCAAAATAAATTAAAGTAGTGTGATGATGATCCTCGTGCGGTTCCCCAGAGCCTTGATGAGCTTTGACGATCTATAAAAAGAGCAAACACACACAAAGTAAGCTTTCCAAAAAGCTTAGTAAAATATATACAAATAAACTTAACATAAATGCATATAACCATATTGATACAAGTCAATAATATTTCTTATTTGCAAATTCATGTCATCTTATTTGGCTCATTTGCTTAGCCATTGCTTATCCACATTTCTTAACTCAAGTATCACTTATACTCATAGTTCATTCAAACATATATTCACATATTTCTCATCAAATTTATACACATATTCACTTTAGTAAGCTCATATAAACACTTACCTTTCATACACATAGTGTACTTTTCACGATACTGAATCGTTTATACCTTTCACAAAGACATTCATTTCTCGGACATGCCCGTTGAGCCGTTAGGAATCTAATAGGATACTCGAATGCTCGAGAATAATCGTACAATCCCAACGTCCAGGCGAGGTCTTACGTGTACTCGGATATCCGATGCCTTTGTCCCGAGCGTGGTCTTACGAATCAATTCACGATGCCAATGTCCCGAGACGGTCTTGCGTAAATCTCATATCGATGCCAACGTCCTAGGGCGTGGTCTTATACAAAATCTCAAATCAATGCCAACGTCCCGGACGTGGTCTTACATGATATCACATATCGGACACCTATGTCATGACATATGTAATCCTATCTATTCCTAGGTTAAATGCAGGACTTCTCGGACATTAATAACTTGCCGACACTTTCTGGATTTCATACACATAACCTCTCGAGCATTATTCATAGTAATCTAAATTTCATAGATGCATAAATACTCAATTAAAATACATTTATTTGCATATCGACTTACCTCGGATTGATTGCGTGACGGACTACGACTATTCGATCACTTTTCGACTTTCCACGATCTAAGTCCGTTTTCTTGGTTCTTGATCTATACATATTCAAATTTAATCCATTTATTCACCAAACCATTCAACTCAATCCAAAAACACATATTTAGGGCAATTTAGAAATTAACCCTCACATTTTCACATTTTGACATTTTAGTCCTTATTTCACAAAATCACAAAATACACAAAATCTCAATATACCCATGTAAAAGAATTCTCATGTAGTCCATACAAGTCCATACATTTCATTTATTTCACAATTTAGTCCCTCAAAATATTATTTTCTCAATTAAATCCAAAATACTCAAAATCATCAAAACTTCAACGACAAAATATGTTAATCTATCACATATCTTTCATAATTCATCCTCAAACATCAAAAACTCATGTGTTCATCAATGGCACATTTCAAAGTACTCATCAATTCA